>CM039677.1:92421824-97221824 GCA_022496015.1 Hordeum marinum | reverse complement strand
CTAGACAAGAGCCCAGCAGTTAGTGATACAAGATATGTTGATTGGAAATTCATTACGGAGAATGGGGACTACTTTCCAAGTGTCCAAGATAATTTCCACTGCATTGGTCTGGATGAGTTCATTGGCAGAGAACTTACTGCATGGAATAATGAAATGATCATGCAATTCTACTCCACTACACATTTCCATGGAGATGGTAGGATTGTATGGATGACTGAAGGAGCAAGATATGAGTCCACTATTGATGAATGGGATGCACTTCTAGGATTCCTTGAGGTTCAGGATGGAGATTTGGATGTCTACACGGAATCCACGGCGAGCCACAATGCCATGAAGGATATGTATACTCCTATCCCTACAGACAAAGTGCAATCTCACAAGCTAGGATCCATCTACTATCTGCAAGCTGGCCTCCGCAACATGAACACCTGAGGCACACCTTGATGCCCAAGTCAGGAGATGACAAGATGATCCGAGGCTACTCCATCAACATGCTTATCCATCTTGACGAACACACCAGGATTAGAGTTATGGACTTGATTGTTGAGACAATTAAGAGTGTTGCTGCTGATCTGTAGCGACCCGACCTGAAAGGTCAAGTCTCCGGTGTTTCCGTACCATCCCAAGATCATGCTGGTACACACACGGTACATCAATGTATATATCAAAGGGAAATCACACAGCATTATATTAATCGAAATCTCATTTCGAGTCCTTTATTACAATAAAAATTACAATAAAGTGGCTAAAAGCCAACTCATGAGAATATTTAAATCTTGCGGAAGCGTCGAAGGTAGATGAGTCCATCTGACTCCAAGGGCATCTCACTGAGCATAGAACGGGTCCTCACTCCTGGTCGGAAAAGTACTCTGCAACATGATACGTTGCAGCCGTGTAGGTCAGCATATGGAATATGCCGGCAAAGTCACAAGAGAAGGGTGAAAAGATAATCACCTAGTCTATATGCATATATGGCAGGTGGGGTGGTAAGTTTTTGCGTAAAGCCAATTTTTTCCTACATCAAGGGAGGGGCTAAGCAAAATATTACTAAGTTGGTTGATTTATGAGATGGTTCCACCAACCAATTCTCATACCCAAAATTATTAAATACCCACATCATCATATTAATTGTGTTGAGAGTTCCGGAAGTTTCAATTCCTTTGGCTCAAGTCGTCCATGACCGTGGACACGGCTAATCGATTAGGTTTTGAATACTCTGCAGAGTTTTGCACACGTTCCCCACAAGATTTGGTCGCCTCCGTTTGATTTCTCGCACTTCAGGGTGTTTGAGAAACGGATGACCAAAACATGGTCTTCCAAAGGGTTTCCCTGCGACTCTGTCGGTGCCGATCCTTTCCTACCGTTCTTCTACCTCTCGTAGCACCGCCTGTCCAGGGTCACCACGATATCCAACCAAGCCAGAGCCCATAATGAGTTGTGGCTGTGCAGGTAAGCCTTGGGTTTTAAAGCATCCATCCATCTCTTTGTGCCTGGGTGGACCTTTCTGCGTGAATACTGGCCATCTCCAGCATCACCTAGGCAAATCCACTGGTTTCTCCAGGGTGCCGTTCAACCATCATCCACCCAGAGGTATGTTGAAAACTCGGAGTCTTAAATCTTGATCATTATGTAGGTCTTGAAATTATTAACTCTCTCAACTCTCATGAATCACACAACCAACCCCGTCTACTAATAGCATAGCAAAAGGTAAAAACAACGTTTCCCAGGGCCAATGTGTCAAAGAGGTTGAGGGGGGTACCTACCACATGATACTACAACAATGTACCCAAGTTTCCAACTAACCTATCTTGCATGCAATTGGGGAGATGGTAGAACTAATGCATATAAAACATGGGTAAACATGGTCAAAGTGACTTGCCTGATTGATGATCTTCGTACGTGAGTGACTCTAAGTAACAAGCTTCGCACTCCGGATAATAGAGTAAAAGTCGCCGGCGTCAGGGTCTCCGGCGAGTCCGGAAGCGGTGAATGCGACGGCGAGGCGCTCCGGTGGTCGGGGAAGACGGGGAAGTGGTCCGGGCAACGGCGACGGTTCTCCGGAGTCGATTGGTGAGGTCGGTTGGGCGAGAGGTGGACGGAATCGGTGGCTACGGTCGACGGGAGGTCCGGTGGGGGTGGGAGCTCCGGCGAGCAATTGCGTAGCCTTCCGGCGAGAGGGAAGAGGGGTTTGGGAGGGAAATGAAAGGTGGGGCTGGCCGGTACTTATAGGGGTGCGGGGAGCGAGAGGGAGTTAAGAGAGGAGAGAGATCCGGCGAGGGGAGGAAATGGCCGGCGTCGGGTCCGGCGCGCGCGGGGGGGGGGGGGGGGGGAAGAAGATGACCGTTCGGTGAAACGGTCGGTCGGGTGGGTCCCGGTGTCAGTGAGGGGAGGGCGTGTCCGTTACGCGCGGTCGGCCGGTCGGTAGTAAATGCGCGAATAACTGCCGTGGGCCGGCCCGTTTAATACCGGAAACGGTTACCGTTTCTTTTTAATAATTTTCCGGAGACATTCTAAAGCTTTTAAAGCATTCAAATCGGTTGTAAATATAGGGGTATTATATATCAAAATTAACAGAATAATAAATGCCATTTAATGAACATTTCTATTCTGTCATTTGAAAACTTTTTGCAAATATTTTCAAAATGCCATTTAATGAACATTAACAAAATATTTTCAGAAATTGCCTAATTGTTTTTAAACCCTTTTTGCAAATATTTTCAAAATAACCCCTGGTTATTATTGTTCAAATATATCACCAATTAGTCCCTGGTGTGGAGTGTCATGTTCCTCCTCTCTTATTTGAACTTTTAACCAAAATTTCAAATAGGTGAAAGCAACATAGGGAAAAGTAGAAAGAGCTTTCTGAAATCCAGAAGAGACATTTCAAAAAACACATACATTCAAGCAATGATGCTGCTAGATGCATAGCTATAATCATAACATTCCAAAATGAACTTTTGGGATGTTACATGATCAGAAGCGCTCTTGCTGCTATGCACCCTATATCCAGATGCTTATCAACTCTCAGTTGGAAAGGCACATGTTTGCTCTAGATCGTCCACATTTGCCCCTAGAGCCAGAGCTTGAGGACAACATCATGGTGATGGACCCAGATCATCCCACATCTGCTACAACTCAGGCAGTGGCAGAGGCAGTTCGAGCCTCTAGTGCTCAAGTCCCTAGATCCAGAAATGAGCAAATGGATCTTTTGATCTCATCTGTTCAGGGCATGCAGAAGGACATTAAGGGGATTCTGGACAACCAGGACAGTCTTGTGAGGATCTTGAAATGAGGATCAAGACTCTCAATGATAAGGTGGACGAGGTGACTAATACAGTCATAGAGCTTCCGAAGGAAGTTGACTCAGTGCACATCCCTCGGGTTTTTTCCACTTCTTCAGATGATGATGAGGAGGATGGATCACCTCTCAGGCTGAGCACACAGTTCACTACTCCGGCTAGATCAGCCACAGTGCCTGCTCCAGACTTGAGGCCCTCTTCATCAGCTCCTGCTACTGTCACTTCAGCTCTTGCTCCATCAGCTCCAGTTCCTCTAGTATCCACTCCAGATCTATCCACGACATCTATAGAGACCTTCGCCAACGCTGTTCTCTCGACACCTTCATCAACAACCGAAGGAGATCATCCCAAGAACGCTTAGATATATGCCTTTGAACTTTTTGGTAACTTGTTGCCAAAGGGGGAGAAGTGTATATAGATCTTTATGCTTCGAGTGATAGAGCGTTTGGTGTTTGTTACTTTTCAAAAACAATTGCTTTTGGTTGCTATGATACTCTTTTCGTTGCTTGTGATACATGTTTGATGATGTTTGATCAAACGCTTTAATGTGTGATGCTACTATTTCCTATCATCTTAATGCTTATGTGAAGATGATTCATCTTTTCTTGATTGTGTTCTGCTATGATGTTCATTCTAATTATTCTCGCACACCACCAAGTGGTATGTGACATGTAAGAAGTGACCCATGTACCTAATCGATTGTCCATTTGCATTCAAATGCAAATTTAAAATAATGCAAAAATTTAGGGGGAGCTCTTGCTTATCACATACTTCTCAGAGCGACGATTATATTCATTGATTATATCTTTGTCGAAGCTTTGATCTATATTTTGTCATCAATTACCAAAAGGGGAGATTGAAAGCACATTTTCTCCCTTGGTGGTTTTGGTAATTAATAACAACATATCATTCATTAAACTAATGTTTCCACCAAGTAAATTTCAGGAAAAGTTCAATGATAGGGATGGCAAAAACATTGCGGAGATTGTGGGATTACCCCAGGATGCAAGGAAATAGGTTGGCCAAGCTTCAAGTAAGAGGACTCTACATTTTACATTTGTGAGAAATCACTTTGAGTCCATAGGAAAGCCAATACTATTAAAAGGGGGTAAGGTTTTGTTGGTGAACAAAATGCTCATACGTGCCCAAGTGATAGTCTCCAAAAACATCCACAAGCTCTCCCACCAAAGTCTGTCTATAGCCAAACATTCAAAATCGGTGCAACCAAGATTCCTATACCAGTGCCACCGATAACAGAACCTAGACAGACTCAGCCAAACCCTAGCCACTATGGTGCAACCGATTCCATATCGGTGCCACCGAGTGTAGGTTGCCAACTTTCTGTTACGCAAATTCACATTTTCGGTCCCATCGGGAATGTTGAGTCGGCGTCACCAAGATTGGAAATCTGATTGTTGGTCACCTTGTCGGTGCAACCCAGATTCGTATATCAGTCCCTCGGAGATTCAAAATATGCCACCTTTTGGTCGCTTTGGTACCACCGAGATTAGCACATCGGTGTCACTGAGTTGCTCATTTTGTGTGTAACGGTTGGATTTTTGGGGATGCCTATATATACCCTTCCACCACTACCTACTTGAAAGAGAAGCACTCAGGACTATTCCATACCTATCCTATCAATTTTTTGAGAGAGAACCATCTACCCTTGCGTTGAGATCAAGATCTTCCACTCCAACCATATGGATCTTGATTTCTAGCCTCCCCAAGTTGCTTTCCACCAATCCCATCTCTTCCACCAAGCCAAATCTATGAGAGAGTGATTGTGTGTTGAGGATTCTATCATCTTGAAGCACAAGAGAATGGAGTTCATCGTCATTACCGAGCCTATTACCTTTTGGAGGGTGGTGCCTCCTAGATTTGTTAGGTGTCGCTTGGGAGCCTCCTACTTCATGTTGTGGAGTGAACCAACAAGTTTGTAAGGGCAAGGAGACCACCTAATTCGTGAAGATCTACCCATAGTGAGGCGAGTCCTTCGTGGACTGAAGCCGTATGGAAGAGTCAAGGTTGCTACTTCGTGGACCCTTATTGGTGGAGCCCTCCGTGGACTCTCACAACCATTACCCTCCGTGGGTTGAAGACTCCATAAACATGGATGTACGATAGCGCCACCTATCGGAACCACGGAGAAAAATCATCGTGTCTACAATTGCATTTAATCTTCCTACCTTATCCCTTTTACTCATGCTTGTTGTTATTTTTCACTGCTATACTCTTAGACATGCATGTGTAGGGTGAAGTAGACTTGCCATGAATGCTAAAACATCAAACACTAAAATTGGGAAAAAGCTAAAACTTTTATTTGGTCAAGTAGTCTAATCACCCCACCCTCTAGACCTACTTTCGATCCTACAGGAGTAGTTAGGTTGCTAGTAGTTGCCAAGCAAGTGGGATGGGAATATGCATGGTGATGGACAGAAATAATTTCAAAGACTTTTCGAAAACCCTACCAGTCGGTGCACTAGAGTTTTGGGCTCTCCAGTGCCCCTTACTCGTGCACGGCCAGTGGCAGCTGCCCTGGTGGCAAAGCCCAGCGGACACTTACCAGATACCAGCACAGGAGAATCAAGATCACCAGCAAGGCCTTACCGGGAGGGCTATCGACCCACCAGAGAGGGAGCCCAGCCTCGGCAAGGCAAGTCCCCAGCAAGGCGAAGCCCTGGCAAGACGCCGCCAGTGCATAGGGCAGGTGTCAATCCACCTAGATACGTGTCGCGGTGTCGACGTTGAAGGGAGCTAAGCGGCGCCGATGGGACGGGCTCCCATCCCATCCCACTGACGGACAGAGATGCCTGACGGTGCATTAAATGCACATGTCCTACTCCGTCAGTGTTAGGTATGATAGCACTATAACTCTGTACACCCCATGTACGCACTGTATGCCACTATTGGGATCCCCTTAGAGTATAAAAGGAGACCAAGGGTGATACGATAAAGTACTTTTGGAATTTTGAACTCTTGGGCTTTTGCACGTTCAAATGTCCTCTAGCGCACAAGTGTGGCAGTGGCTCGCAGCATACCTGTAGCAAGAACCCTAAGAACACTCTCAATACCACCAAGCAAGAGTAGGGTTTTATGCATCCGTGCGGCCCGAACCTGGGTAAAGATCCCCACGTGCTTTCCATCCTATCGGATCTTCCGCAATTTGCCCCCCGCCGAACCGAAAGGGATCCCCGTGATCCCATTGGTGTTTTTTCCCACGAAATCTTTGGCATGCCAGGTAGGGGGCGTTAGGTTGTGTGAACCCGTTTTGGTAATCCACGTGCCAATTCCTTCGCACTCATCATCGTCATGGCTCCCAAGAAGAGGGGCTCGATAGCAGCTAGTCCATCCATGTCCGCCATCCCTGGATCTGCAAAGAAAGGAGAGGGCGTAGGCGCGGGTGGAGGAGGAGGAGGCGGAGGTTCAGAACTTCCACGATGCTGCGGTGATCAAGGTCAAACTAGAGGCGACGCTCACCGCGGAGATACCCATGACGGCGAAAGGAACCCCCGCAACCTTGGTCTCAAGACAGAGCGGTACCGTCTATGGTTGGTATGACAAACTCCGGGTACGGAAGGGTATCCTCTAGGGAACCCACGCCGGCCCCTACACTGCGCCCTTCTCAGGACGTGCGTGGAGGGCCGCGCCAAGGTGCCCACAATCCTCAACGTCCCCACGGGAAGGCTCCTTAACATCCTTTGCAAGATGCGCGTGGCCAGCTTGCTCACCAACATGCAGGTGGGAGTGGCGTACCAATGTGGGACCATGGTGGTGCTCCTTCTAACATGGTTAGGAGTCAGAGCGCCACGCGCTCCTCGCGCCGTTCGTTACCGACCATGTCGGAGGAAGCGATGGCACGGGAGCAGGTACTCTTAAACTTCCTGCCGGCTGCGGAGAAGCTCGATGAATGGAGAGCCACCATTCAGAGCCTCCTCAGCCTTGCGGATAAGTTTCGGTCCACCGAGCCGGCTCATGCCAGTGGAGACAAGACCGGAGGCGGGGTAACCTCAGCACATTCTCCTCCACAAGAACGGCGTTAGTCACCGAATTGACGGACCAACACTCACGATGGCTACTCAACGGTGTCGTCTGAACCACGGACGCGCCACGATCAACGTCAAGTTCTTTGAGA
This sequence comes from Hordeum marinum, assembly GCA_022496015.1. Taxonomy (NCBI): domain Eukaryota; kingdom Viridiplantae; phylum Streptophyta; class Magnoliopsida; order Poales; family Poaceae; genus Hordeum; species Hordeum marinum. The sequence goes on along the minus strand of CM039677.1, from coordinate 97,214,393 downwards.
ACGTGGGAAGGAAGACACTCGAACTGTGATTGAGTGGCAACTGGAAGCGCGCCTCCAACCGGATAGGCGCGTGGGGCCCACTATAGACAAGTCTGCACAAGGGTATCATGTCAGCCTACCTTACGAGGTGGGTTGTCCATCGTTCACCCGTGAGCTGCAGCAAGTCCAGTGGACCATCTCTCGCATGTTAAAGCCAGAAGTCCTAGAGAAGTATGACGACAAGACTCATCCGTCCGAATTCCTGAGCATCTACACCATTGCAGTGCAAGCTGCTGGGGGTCGCAACGACAAGATACTCGCCAACTACTTCCCATTGGTGCTTAAGCCCAACGTGAGGTCGTGGTTGATGCACTTGCCAAAGGGGTCAATCGCCTCTTGGACAGACTTGTGCCGCGAGTTTGTTGGCGCCTTTACAGGAGCTCATCAAGCTCCTGGCCAAGAAATTTACCTACACATCATCCCCCAAAAGGAGGGAGAAACTTTGTGCAAATACATCCAAAGGTTCAGCCGCGTGCATCACAACATCCCAAACATTCATCCTGCCGCTGTTATCAGCGCTTTCCATCAGAACATGCACAACCGCGTGATGCGGGAAGAGCTGGCGATCAATAGAGTCAGGGACGTCGCCGAGCTTTATGCTTTGGTAGACCAATGTGCTCAAGCTGAAGAAGGGCGGAGGCTCCCCGGCGAAGATGTCGACACAGGGGTCGACTCCAAAGACGAAGACACTACTACCCCGTCAAAGAAGGGCCTGCGGCAGAACAGGAAGCACAAGGGCAAGACTGTTCTACCCGTTGAAGGATCCGGTAACCCTGGCACCGCCAAGAAGGGCAAGGTTGATGACCCCGGCAACGATGTTTCCGGGTGTGCCTCCTGCCACACCCTGGTAGCTTCCGGAAAGCCAGAAGACTCCGACAAGCAGTATTGCAAGATCCATCGCACCAAGGGCCACGATCTCCAAGGTTGCCGGCAAGTTGAGCACCTTGTCGAGAAGCAGAAGGCTCAGTACGAGAGGCGAGACAAGGAGAAGGGCCAGGACGGTGCCGAGGGTTCCGGCAAGAAGCATGTTGGCCGAGGACGTTGCTGCAGCAAGCCCAAGCAACAAAAAGACCGGCCAGCCCGTGGCCGCGACAAGCAAGAGGGAGATGATGATGATGTCGAAGGGGACAACGAGAGTGAGAATGCGTTTCAGAAGGCTACATAGATGATGTGTATAGAAGGAGGAGCCTCGCCGCATTCCTCTCACCACCAACTTAAACAGTGGGTGTGTGCCGTTAATGCGGCAGAGCCCTCTATCGGCGCACAGAGACCTCTGAAGTGGTCCAACACTCCTATCATCTTCGACGCCGAGGATCACCCTGATCGCATAACTGCGGTCGGGTGCTTGTCGTTGGTGGTCTCACCAACAATCCGCAACCTCAAGGTGACGAAGATATTAGTCGACAGTGGGGCCAGCCTGAACTTGATCTTGCCCGATGTCATCCAGAGGCTACAAATTCCCGACGAAGACCTCAAACCGACACGCGCTTTCCAAGGGGTCAATTCGGGAAGGACTCAACCAAAAGGCAAGGTCAGGCTGCCGGTGACGTTTGGCAGTGATATCAATTTCAGAATGGAGAAGATCGTTTTTGACGTCGCCAAGATCTCATTGCCATACAACGACATTCTTGGCCGCCGGAACTTGGCCAAGTTCATGGCGGCCACTCATTTCACTTACAACATGCTGAAGATGCCCGGGCCAATGAGCGTCATCACCATTAACTCCAACAAGAAAAGCGCACTTATCTGCGCCAACCAACTCTACCGGGGGGCAGCTACAACACCTGCCGCCAAGGCACTTGCTCCTGTCGCTGAAGCTCCCGAGGGAAGGAAGACCAGCAACACCTCTAGCACATGTTTCGGCAAGCATGCCCCCATGGGGTGCTGTGCTCCCATCGAGGATGTGCTAGAGAGCTCCATCGGCAAGAGCAAGAAGTCCAAGGCAGGTCCACCGGAGACCAAGAAGGTGCCCGCCAAGGAGGATGGCATGGGGGGAACTTTCACCGTAAGTTCTACACTTGACGACAAATAGGAAAACGCGCTCGTTGCCTTCCTGAGGGCGAATGTCGATGTGTTTGCATGGCAACCATCTAATATCCCCGGCGTTCCTAGGAAGGTGATTGAGCATCACCTTGCCGTCTGTCCGCATGCACGGCCCGTCAAGCAGTAGGTTCGGAAGCAAGCTTTGGAGCGGCGACAACTTATTGCCGAAGAAATCAAGAAGTTAGAAACGGCTGGCCTGATTAGAGGAGTATTCCATCCTACATGGTTGGCCAATCCAGTCGTAGTGCACAAGGCGAATGGGAATTGGAGGCTAGGCATTGATTTCATAGACATCAACAAGGCCTACCCCAAAGATCCTTTTCCCTTGTCGCGCATCGACCAGATTGTGGACTCCACTGCTGGCTGCGACTTATTGTCTTTCATTGACGCCTATTCAGGCTATCATCAGATTTTTCATGGCCAAGGAAGACGAGGAGAAGACCGCATTTATCACCCCATGTGGTACGTATTGCTTTATGTGTATGCCTTTCAGGTTGAAAAGTGCTGGTTCTACCTTTGCAAGAGCGGTCCAGATTGATTTTGAGCCCTAGCTACATAGAAATATGGAAGCTTACATGGGCGATATAGTGGTCAAAACCAAGGATAAGGCCACGCTCATATCAGACCTAGAAGAAACATTTGCAAATCTACGCAAGATCAATATGAACATCAACCCTGACAAATGTGTGTTCGGTGTCCCATGTGGCAAGTTTCTCGAGTTCTTTGTATCTCAACGAGGAATCAAAGAAAATCCCGACAAGATCAAAGCAATTGAGCAAATTGAAGCACCAAGACGAGTCAAAGACGTGCAACGCCTTGCCGGTTATGTTGCTGCTCTGAGTAGGTTCATCTCAAAATCTGCTGAGCGCGCCCTGCCCTTTTTCAAAATGTTGAAGAAGGCAGGTCCATTGAAATGGACTCTGGAAGCATAGGCAGTGCTACTGGATTTGAAGAAGTACCTTTCCTCTCCGCCAGTCATAGTCGCGCGAAAACCACAAGAGCCGTTGCTGCTGTATCTGGCGGCAACAAATCAAGTGGTGATTGCTGCAGTAGTGCTGAAAGACAAGTTGCTGAAGAAGCAGCAACAATTACGGGACTGCCATGCAACAAACCGGGACAGTGCGCGAAAGGATCAGGTGCTAGCAAAGAAGGATCTGCACAGTTGAAAGAGATGGTCCAGATGAAGAAAGTGGTGCAACGACCAGTCTATTTTGTCAGTTCCTTGCTGCAAGGGGCTCGGTCGAGAGATTCAGGCATACAAAAATTGCTCTTCGGCCTTCTTATGGCCTTGAGGAAGCTGCGCCATTACTTCCAAGCACATGAGATCACTGTTGTCACCCGCTTCCCACTACAGCGGATATTGCAGAACCCAGAAGCTACCGGCAGGATTGTGGAGTGGGCTTTGGAACTATCAAGCTTTGGTCTTAAGTTTGAGAGCACTTGGACCATTCAGAGCAGGGCCTTGGCGGAGTTCATTGCAGAATGGACCCCAAAGCCCGATGAAGAGATTCCAGAGTCAACTCTCCCCGGCAAGGAAACTGATCGAGAATGGATCATATATTTTGATGGAGCTTTCTCGCTGCAAGGCGCTCGTGCTGGAGTGCTGCTTGCCGCACCCACCGGAGACAACCTTAGATGTGTGGTCTAGATGCACTTTCCTCAGGAGAGATCAACGAACAACACTGCTAAGTACGAAGGGCTGCTTGCCGGTCTCAGGATCGCAACATACCTTGGGATCAAGAAACTTCTTGTCAGGGTTGATTCTCAACTTGTCGTCTGGCAAGTGAACAAAGATTACCAGAGACCGTTGATGGAAGCCTATGTAGATTATGTGAGGAAGTTGGAAGAGCGTTTTGATGGCCTGCAAATGGAGCACGTTCCATGTGCAGAGAACAGCATTGCAATGGCATGTCAAAGTGTGCTGCCCTTAAGTTACCTGTGGAACCAGGGACATTCATGCTCCAACTAACCCAACCATCTGTGACACCATCAACTGGACAAGAGAAGATAAAAAAGTTATGTTTCGGCAAGTATTTCCTTGGAGAGCTCCCCGAAGCCGTCGGCGAGAATGTTGCCAGAGGGAACGGCAGGCTTGTCGGTGAGTACTTTGCTCTGGCAGGGCCCCTGGCTCTTGCCGTAGAAGCATACGCTCCACCAGGCTTGCCGGGGCGCAGCAGACTCTTGCAGGCCCTCAGGCCCTTACCGTCGAGACAAATGCTACCCCAGCGGAGGATACACCTTTGGTCCTTGTTGTCGAGCCACAGGCTCCAGCATGGACGCAACACATCGTCCATCTCCTTCAGACAGGAGAACTTCCCGGGGAACAAGAAGAAGCACAGAGAGTAGCCTGCCGGTCTAATATGTACCAGTTCATAGACAACATCCTATACATAAAAAGATCAAACGGTGTGAAACTCAAATGCATTTCCTGGGAAGATGGACTAGAGCTGTTGGCAGAGATACATGGAGGCATATGTGGCTCCCACATAGGGTCAAGAGCCCTTGCGGGGAAAGCATTCCGGCAAGACTTCTTTTCGCCCATCGCCCTCCAAGATGCAACTGCGTTGGTAACCAAGTGTGAGTAATGCCAGTTTCATTCAAAGATGCTACATTAACCAGCTCAAGTACTTCAAACGATCCCTCTCTCCTGGCCATTTTCGATCTGGGGGCTTGGCATCTTGGTCCCCTTTCCCCGCGCTACCGGGGACTTTGAGTACTTGTACGTTGCAATCGACAAGCTCACAAAGTGGCCGGAAGTGGAAGCAGTGAGAAAGGTGGTAGCATAGTCAGCCGTCAAGTTCTTTAAGGGACCAGTTTGCTGCTTTGGTGTTTCCAACAGGATTATCACCAACAATGGCACACAGTTCACAAGCCGCACCTTCATGCAGTATGTCCAAGACCTTGGTAGCAAAATTTGTTTTCCTTCCGTTGCCCACCGAGGAGCAACGGCCAAGCGGAGAGGGCTAATGTTGAAGTGTTGCGAGGTATCAAGACAAGAACTTTTGATAGGCTGCACAAGTGTGGAAGGAACTGGATTGATGAGTTGCCGATGGTCTTTGGTCAATCAGAACGACGCCAAATCGAGCTACCGGCCAGACAGTCTTCTCCCTTGTCTATGGGGCGGAGGCAATTCTCCCCGTGGAACAAATGTACAGGTCGCCTCGAGTGCTCACTTATGATGAGCTTGAGCAAGAGCAATTGCAGCAAGACGACACGAATCTCCTTGAGGAAGACCGTCTTCTGGCTGTTGTGAGAGCTATACGCTACCAGCAAGCTTTGCGTCGCTACCACAGCCACAAAGTTAATGCCAGCAGTCTTGAGGAAGGCGACCTTGTTCTTCGACGAGTTCAATCCGCCAAGAATTCTAACAAGTTGACGCCAAAGTGGGAAGGCCCTTATCGGGTAGTACGAGTAACCAGGCCTGGCGCGGTCCGCATGGAGACCGAAGATGGCATCCTAGTGAGAAACTCTTGGAATATCAAACATCTTCGCAAGTTCTACCCATGAGGCGAATTTGCCAGGCCCCCCGGCAACCACCTTTTGTACAAGTCTTGCCGCTGAAGCAGGTAATCCTTGATACAAAGCCAGGTTGGACCCTATGCGTAGTTATAGAAAGATAAGTGTTCTGCAATCCTGTTCGATTCTCATGTTTACTTATGTGCATGTTTGTCTAAGGTGTTGCATTGCACTTAATCCCGGCAAGGACTAACGGACCGCCAAGGTTCCATATCCATATTTTCTCTTCTTTCTTTTTCTGAAAATACAGAAGGACCCCTTGCATACAACTTTGCCAGGGGGAATGATGGTACGGATACCTATGAGCGACGTCCCAAAAAAAACTTGCCGGAGGGAGCACGGCAAGAAAAGATAAGTTGCAAAAAACCCAAGTATATTCTTGCCGTAAGATTATTTTCCTTGGGCGATCTCGACTTCTGTATGGAAAACCTGCATGCGGAGGAAGCTTGCTGCGATTGGTTGCGCCCCTATTCTGTTTTGAGTCTACTCAACAGCCTAGGTGACTGCACTGGAAGCACCAGGGTCCCTTGCTGGCGGCAGTTCCGCCAGCAGACTGCTAAAGTCCCACACTAGTGCTTGCGGCAGAGATATGCGCGTTGGCAGGTTTCCAATCAAGCGTAGGGTGAACACATACAAGGAGAAATCAAGCAAGGGAGATAACATAACGATTGTTCAAAACATAACAAGCAATATTACATCGGCCTGGCCAAGGTTCTACCATAAAATAAATTGTTTTTGACATATGCGGCAGCGAAGAGTGAGGTAGCTAATCCCGGCGATCGCCTTCGACCCACTTGACCTGACTTACCTACTCGACGATGGGCGCGACGAGTTCCTCAAGCGCCTTGACGTCTACGTCCTTCGGCAAGTGGTCGAGGACGTTGGTGAGGTTGAGGTTGGGGTTCTTATACGCCACCGTGACGAGCACCTTGCGTAGGATGGCCTAGCAAAGCTTACGCGATTCGCTGGCCAAGTGGGACGCCCGGTCAGAGTGGAGCTGCTCCAAGGCTCCATGCAGGTTGTCAAAGAACAAAGTCACCTTGGCGCTCGCGAACACCCCGGCGTCAGGAGAATATGTGGGGCCTTGTAGGCCCATGGCGGTTAGCTACTTGGCAAGCCTCTCCGCGACATCAACGAGATTTTCGGTCCAGATCTCCACTCCATGCACATAGTCGTTGTGGGCGATGGTGGAACTCTTGACACGCTCCTTCTCATTGTCGAGATCCCTAACCAGGGACCTCTCCTGGGCCTTGGAGGTCTCGAGGGTCTCAATCAGCGTGGCCAACTTCAGATTCAGGTCACTCATGGACTCCTTGGCCAAAGAGAGCTGCTTGGTCCTGTTAGAAATGGCGACCCGTGTCTCCATCAAGCTGGCGAGGGCCTTGTCCCTTTCAGCCTCAAGCAACAAGACCTCGGTGGGGACCCCGACTCATAAGTCATGATAATCGAATGTATGTTCACAGTGATCCAAGAAATCAATGCTCACTGACCACACAAAAACTGAATAACAAGAGTCTTACATCCATTACATATCGTTTTACTCAAATACGGCCTTTATGGCCAAGTCTTCATATGATTGCAGCGGAAATCTTCAACAAAAGTGCGAACCCATGCCATCTGCCTTAACCCTACAGGCATTCTGACTAGGAAGCGTCCTAGCTCGCATGTCCGTCACCAAGGTAATCTCCATCATAACCTGATCTTTCATGCCTGGCCAATAGAATAACCAGTGGCAAGCCAATGATTACTTTGAATGTACTCACAAGCAACCCATGTTTGGAGCAAGGCAATAACAATGCATGATATAGCACTAATAGGTAAGTTTTGCAGAAAGCTAGTTTTGAGTGCAATGACATGATCAAGTAACTTAAGTAAGCATGCATCAACCATGGACATGTGTTCATAAGAACACGTCACAATCATCATCATAAGAAGGGCGTTGGACATATCATGTTCATTCATCACATCAAGTCTTCAGACTTGTCTCAAGTATCATCCTTTTGTCATCCGCACACACACACCAAGTTTGTGCAAACATTTACACATAGCACAAGAGCGGTCATCCAACTGTCTTTGACCATGGACACGGCTATTGGAATAGTTTTACACTCTCCAGAGGTTGCACACTTTACCCACAGGACTCGGGGAACTTCTGTGTCATCCACAACTCACGGTATATAACATACCCATGGTAAGCACCCAAACAATGCCTTTGCCCTGATGATACTAAACAAAGAGTCCACTCGATGGGTACCCAGCCCTCATGATGTACATCATACGAGCCTCGCTCCAAATTGTACCATCCATGAAGGGACCAAAGGTGTGCCCGGTGCCTGTGAAGACAGCGCATGATCGTCCTTACCGACACAACCCCGTATCGAGAGTGACCACGTCACTCCCGCCACTAGTAATGCGGGCTTTATGCTAGTACCCATCAAAGTAGTCAACAAATCCCCTTCCCATATAGGGGTAGAGTGGTTGTACATGTAAGGTTGGAATAACGGTCGCAACTTACACCAATCCGTTTTCGAAAACACACACTTGCTTCCTCCGGTACACCACTTCTTTCTCAAGTGGTTACCCAACTCATCATCATCTCCCTCGAGCATTAGTGGAACCCAACGGGGTTTTCGAGAAGTCTTTGAAGTCATCTCTTTATTTCCATCACCATGCATAACCCCGAACCCACTTGCATAGCATCTACAAGCGTCCTATCTACACCTACCTGCATAACCCTCAGAAGGTGGTAGGGTCATGCACGATGCAAGTGTCAACAGCAAAAGTGTCGGAAGCAACCCACCGAAGTGGTCACTACTCCACATGATTAAGTATAACGAAAGTAAAGTGCAATATGACATGCAATGAAATGGTTTCGTAACATGGTCAAAGGCTGCTTGCCTGGCTCTACAAAATCTTCAAGGTCCTCACATGCTTCTCGTCCACTCCGAGCACTTTGTCTACTTCGTCAACTATCGCCGGAAACAACCGCAATAAGTAACACAACAAGCAGAAAATAAAGTGCTCTATAAATAGGAGATTTATTTTTCTTCGATGCCTCTAGTCATGATAGATATACCCAAGGACGTTTTGGTAGATGTGGGTCAAGGGGTAATTTCGAATGGTGGAAATGAAGGGAATGATGATCCTATAAGGTGTCCATAGAAAATATTTTTGTACAAAGGAGTGGACGGACCCAACAGATAGGGCATGATTTTAGCAACATGTGGGAAGTGGTTTCATTGGATTTGGAGTTAGGATGATTTTCCTATGAATTTCTTAAGATGGAATAAATGGAAAATGGTCCATTTATTAGATCCAACACAATAGGTGCATGGTAAAAATGTTCAACATGGCTAGAAAATTAGGGCATGACAATTAGAGCTTTTGGAAATTTGAATAACCTCATTTGGAGTTGATTTGAATGCCCTGTGAATTTACAAAGTGGCCTCTAGTAGTTCAAATTTGAATTTAAATTTGAACATCACAAAATCTTGTGGTAGAAAAAATATGGAAGTGACACCAGTAAATAGGTGGCATTTTTAGGTGGATGTAGAAATTTGAAATATCAATTTTGGAGGTCAAAAGAATGATCTATGAATTTTTGCTCTCTGATAAAAATAATTAAATATAAATAAATTACCTAAGGCTAATCCCCGTACTAGGCGTAGGATATCCACTGGGCCGGCCCAGTGGCTCAGCCGGGCGGGAAGGAGGGCCACGTCGAAGACGCCCCCAAGGAAATACGTCTTCCCTCGGAGAAGGTGGTCTCCCCTAGATCCCCCTCCACTTAACGTTGGGCCCGGCCCTTGTGCCACTTACATGGGGGACCCACTGGTCAGGTCCATCTCCCTCCTCCCGCCTGAACAGAAGGGAGGCAGGGGATGGGGACCCCGAGTGCTTGCCGACATTGCCCCGGTGGCACATGCCACCTCCGGCGGCTGCCCGACCATCGGAGTTCTCTTGAGGAAGACCCGCGTCCGCCTGGTGGCCCCATTCCTGCAGGGGAGTGGCGGAGCAGGCAAGTCTTCGGCCGTAGCAGGGGCTAGTGACGGCGACCATCAGAGGAGTGCGTCGGTTGCCTTGAGCAAGGAACAGAGGTCGAGGAGGAGCGTGACAACTCTGGGGGAAGTTGGCGAAGTTGAGGTCAGAGGAGGGGCTAGAACTGCCCGGATTTTCCCAAGGCCGAGGCGGCACCCCTTCGGCCATGAAAGGCATGGGGAGCTCGGGAACTCCAACGACTCGATCCAGGGGAACCTGGGAGGAAGGGAGAGCAAGAGGGGCAATAAGGGGGGGCTCGGGAACGGTCTTAAAGACGAGAGCGACCAGAGGGGCTCGGGTGCACCTTGGATGCCCTCTGGGTGCGGCGAGCGCTCATGGCAGAGGGGTCTTGAAGGTTTCTTGGCGTCGGGGAGGGGCGTGGGAGGCAAGGAGGGATTCCCGCGCGGGCGTGGATGCCCTACCGCAGCTGGCCATGAGCTACAGGACAGCTTCTGTCTACATAGCCTCGTTTCTACATGCCATTATGTGGTCACCATGCTAAGGCATGTCTTGAGCACCTTTTTGGTCAGACAAAGCTATCTGGGTTGTGAGGCACGCATGCAGGAGAGCACTGGTGAAGTAGCAAGGTAAATGGAGCTATGAGGGGATGGTTGCTGGTGTGGGTAAGGTTTCAGTAGAAAACTTGGGGCTCACCCAAAGTGTTGTTACTGTTGGACACTTGTCGTTAAACCTTGTCCATTGGTTTTAGGCATGGAAAGACTACGTGTACACCAACTTTAAGCTCATGGAGTTAAGTGAACAGGGTACTTGTAGCACAAAGTTGTTTTTGCTGCCAAAATCTAGTTCAGGATGAACATCTCACATCTTCCATATGAGCCTGCCATTTTTGGGTGTGGAAACATGCATTAGCATATTGGAGATGTTTTGGAAAAACTTGGGGACGTTTTCATGAATAGAATGATCGAAGGGAGGAATGAGAGGTGCTGCCATGGTGAAAAGAGGGGGTAATGAGGGAGTCACCACCCAAATAGTTGATAAGAGGCCATGGAAAAGTTATTGGAGTTAGAAGGGGGTTAGAATATGATGTGGTAAAAAGTTGGGGACAAGGAGAATATCTTTGGGTCAACTATGCTCGTCCACTAGTTTTTGGCTGAAGGTGTTTGATGTTGTCCTAGGGCATCTAGGGGTATCCAATGGCCCTGATATTTACCAGAGATAAGTGGTAACTCCATTTAGTCTTTATCACAAGTTTTTAGATCAAACGAAGAATGTTGATAATGCAATCTTTCTGAACCCTAGGAATCAACAGAATCAGGTTTCTGTAGATCCAGTTAGGGTAAACTAATCTCCTTGATGCACTACTTGGTTTAGCATCACCATTTGGGTTTTAGAACATGCTCACAAATTTTGGGATCAATAGGATATACTTCACTATGTAAAGTTTCTCAAATTTGGATCTGGACAAAGAGGATTTTGGGATATTTGGGTGAACCAAAACTATTGTGTTTGATATGAAACTTGGCAAGATGAACAAATATATCATGTGTGACATGCTAGAATTTTCCTGGATTTCTTTGAGAATATTTCTTTTAGAAATATTTCAAATTCTTGAAATAGGCAAAAACGGTTTTGAAGGGTTTTATCCAATACTCGAACATGACCATGTGTTGAAACTCTTATATATGGACAATATATGTCGAGTGAGTTTTCCTAAAAAAATCAAATATTTTTAAGGCATTTAAATAATTGTTCCTATTAAAGACCATTTCTAGCCTTAAGAGAAAGCCTTTAAATAAAATAGGAAAATAATATTTAAAATAAATATTTTGTGGTTTTGGGAAGTCTTATATATAGTGGGTTTCAAATAAAGCATTTGGGGAAAGAATATCCAGCCAATTTGGGGACTTGTAGTACAAATCCCAAATCAGGTGGTTTTGAAAACCTATTTCAAATAATTGCATTTTGTCCAAAATAATATTTTGTAAAACAAATATAATTAATTCCTATTCACATGGCATGATCATTGGACAAGAGTGGGGATCAATGAAAAGAGTTCTTGGGGGTAGGAGGATGTTTTATGAATTATAGAGCACTAGCAAGCAATCAAACAATCAAGCAAATAACACACAAGTCAAGCATTCAAATGCACACCAAAATTTTTAATTGGCCCTAATTTTTGAGTCATTTTAACTTAGTCACGAGGCAAATCATAGGGTGTGACAACCTCCTTGCCAAGATCTTCAAGTCGTGGGAGGGTTGGGCGAACCAGGCCTGGCTTTCCTCGACACGCTCCTCGAAGTTGGCCTCAGCCGCTTCCATGACTGCCGCCCTCGTGTCCAGCTTCTCCTTCTAGGCATGGTGGAGCGCTCGTAGCTTCTGGAAACTGCCGCCCATAGTCTGGAGGAGCTGCTCCTCTTTAGATTTGCTACCAGAGCTTGGCTCTTCAACGATGTCGAGCCCAGCAGCAGTGATGGCTTCCTCAACAAGAACTCCCCCTTCAGGTGGCACCCTAGTGCTTGCCGTGCCAGTGATGCTGATGAACAGGTTGTCGCCGACCTTGAAGTATCTGCTCGATGAAGGGGCTTCACGAGGAAGCGTCTGATCCTTGACGACTGCCTCCCCAGCGGCTGGGGGCTCAGTGGTTGGTGTAGCGCCTGACACTCCTGTGACAGAGATGCCATCAGTGCAACCACTGGTCTCCCCATCGGCCTTCTCTGCAGACTTCTTGATGGCCTCCTCCTTCTGCACAGCCTCGTCGGCCTCGGAGTTGGCAGCCTCAGCGGCACTGTTCTTGGCGGCTTCGGAAGCATCAGCTCCAGCACCCTTGGCGACCTCCTCGGCAGCAATCCTGTCGGCATCGGCTGCGGAGTCCCTGGAGATCTCCTCTATTACATAGTCGACATCCATGCCCTTCATCGAGGGAACGTCTGGAGGCCAAGGAAACAAGCCAAACAAACTTTAGGTGGAAGTTCTACAAGATGAAAAAGGGGAGACGAACATAACAAAGAATACCTGCAGCAACAACGGTCGCCGACGAAGACCTGCTGGTGTCTGTGCTTGTTGGCTCCCCCTTGTCACGGTAGAGCACGCTGGAGGAGGTCCTTGCCGGGGACTCGTCCCTGGGTAGTGTAGATGACGGGGTTGGCGTGTCCGGGATGGTTGCCGGTGGTTCTCTCTGCTGCCGTCCTCCGCCTGGACGTCCGGTGATGTCAGCAGTAAAGATGCACACCCCGGCACTCACCAGCGGGAAGTGAGTGATGGGCTCACACTGGGGGCTCCTCCGGGGACTAAGTCGAGGGCTGTACCATGGGCTAGCCTCCGGGCTGACGGCGGTCATCCTTGGCGTGCCTGAGGCGCTTGCCGACGACTCCTTGGTCGTCAAGGTCCTCGCCTTCTTTGCCACCCGTTGTGCCAGTGTTTCCGCGTCCCTCCAGAAGCGAACCAAAGCGATACAAATGAGTAAAGTAAAAGCATAAATTGGAAAAAGTGAAAGACGTGGGAGGACTTGTACTCCTCATCTTCCTCCCCCAAGCTAAGGGCGGAAAGGTTGAAGGCGACCTCTGCCGTGGTGCCCATCGGAGGTGGTGGAGGGGTTCTCCTGGGTCGCTTGGCCGTGGCAGGCGCGGGTTGCCGGAGGATTTCTTGCCGCCGCGTGGCCTTGCCGGCCGCCCCCTTGTTGGAGGAGGTGCTGCTCGAAGAAGCTTGGCGGACGGGAGCCCGGTGGCAGCGCTCCGAAGGACACACCTTTTCGTTTGCACGAGGGATGCAGCCTCCTCGGACTGCTCCTCCTCGGCTGCGTCTTCGGCAGAACAGCCCCGAGCGGATGTGCCGCCTTGCTCTCCGATGGTCCCGCCCTATCTGGCAAGCCCTTCGTCCGGCAATGTTTCCCCTACACCGACTTCGTCTTCCAAGAATCAAGCTCTACCAGCCTCCATGGCAAGATCCGCTTCCTCCGCCCTGCTGGCGATGTACGCCAACTCCTCCTCGGTGGTGTCGTAGACGAGGCCCTCTTACCCGCGGATGGCAACTTTCGATCAGATTATCATAGTGTTCCTGCACCTACTCGGTAGGAGGTTTGATCCAATACGCATCGAGGCTATGGGCGTCGAACACCGGCATCATGGTGATGATTCTCCCTAGGGCAGCGTTGTTGCATAGGGGGACTATGTGTGCTGGCAGCTGAGGTACCTAGGCGCTCTTGAATAGGTTCCGGTAGAGGGCCCCGTGCTGCATAACGGTCACGTTGTGGTTCATCCCACGGCGCAATCTCATTATATCTGCCGCGTTCCGGAAATCCCAAGCCGGTCTCCCCCTATTCTGAAGGGGAGCGATGCGTCGGTGAAGGAAATCGGCGCCTATCATCTCTACAGAAAGGTCAGCATCCCTGAGGCGGAGGATCCTGGTGGTTGTAACTGTAAGTTTCTCGTCATCAGGGAGGACGACACCTTGGTCCTCGCCACTCACCATTTTGGCCTACCGCGGCAAATAGAAGGGCATGACCTTCTCCTCCTGAATCGAGCACCATCTGCCCCGCCATTCGTCCCACCTATAACAGTAGGCCCCATCAGGGTAGACCTCCTTGGTTCCTGGCCTTGGAATCCAATTGACGGCACCGGAAAGGGATCCGCCTAGTTGGATGCGGGGGGGGGGGGGAATTAGTGGTGGAAAAGAGCAGTATTGGGAACGACTCCAGCAAAGTTTTCGCAGAGGTGGGCGAAAACTTCCATGGACATCATGGCATTCGACGTGAAATCCAAGAGATGGAAGTCATAGGTGAACATGAGGTCGATGAAGATGTCTGAAAAGGAGGGACAGAGCCCGTAGTAAATGTAATCGATAAACAAAGGGTATTTGCCTGGGCCATCCCCAGAGGGGCCTAGACTCACGCAGGTGGCAGGATGCGTCGTCGTCCTCTTCGCCCACATCCACCGGTATTGCTTCTTCAGGACATCCAAACTAAGCCCTGGCGAAAAGACAGCGTGCTCCTTCCGCATCCTCACTGCCTTGTTATCCGAGACGACCTCTATTTCCTTGACCTTTCTAGCTTTGGGCGGCATGGGGGCTACGAACGCGGGGGCTGAGAACAAAGAGAGAGCAGTGGCGTGGATGGGAGGGAGGGGCTCTATTTCGGGCTCGAGGAAGAAGGTGACGATGGTTCTGAGATTGTGGAAGGCGAGAGGTAAATGAGCAGCACATCTGCAATTTCCTTTTTTATGGGGAAGGTGCGGGGCGGTCTCTTTACTAAAATAAACTAACATAGAAACGTTTTGCGGGCGCACTGCTATAATGGCTGTGCCGTGCATGTATGCCACATCCCGCATTCGATGGGTGTCATGGGGAAGCGCAGCAAGAGCAATGATCACAACCCCAGGGTCTGCCACTCGTTCCCGTGCACTAATTGGGCCTAGCCCAATAGTGCCTCGTGACGTGTGTGGCCCAGGCCCGGGAGCTCCTATCGGTGCACTCGAGTTTTGGGCTCTCTAGTGCCCCTTACTCGTGCACGGGCAGTGGCAGACGCCCTGGCGGCAAAGCCCAGCAGAGACTTACCAGATACCAGCATAGGAGAATCAAGATCACGGTCAAGGCCTTGTCGGGAGGGCTATCGATCCACCAGAGGGAGAGCCCGGCCTCGACAAGGCAAGGCCCCGGCAAGGCGAAGCCCCAGCAAGACCCCGCCAGTGCACAGGGCAGGTGTCAATCCACCTAGACACGTGTCGCGATGTCGACGTTGGAGGGAGCTAAGCGGCACCGATGGAATGGGCTCCCGTCCCATCCCACTAACGGATAGAGATGCCTGACTACTGGAATCAGAAGATTTGTCGTCTGCCTCCTCTTTGCCGTCAGCTAGCGAACGACAAAGAATGGCTTTGCCATCAGCCAGGAGAAAGCGGACGACAAAGAGGTGGCGGATGGCAAAGAGGGAGGGGGCCCAACCACGACCCAGCCCGCTAGTTGACCTAACGACCCCCCTCTTTGCCATCCGCTAGGGGACAGCAAACCTCCTTTGCCCGCCTCTCTCTCTCTCTCTCTCTCTTTCTCTCCTTCCCTCTCTCCTTCCTTCGCCCGTTGCCCCTGCCGCCAGCGCCCAACGCCCCCGACGCCACCGCCGCCCCTTCGGCCCCGCCGGCGCCGCGTGCCCCCGTCCCCGCCACCGAGCGCCCGCACCCCCGTCGCTGTGTGCCCTCGCACCCCCGCCGCCGCACGCCCCCGTCGTCCCCACCGCCGTGTCGCCCCCGCCGCCGCCGCGTCGCCACCGCCGCCCCCACCGGCCCATGTCGCCACCGCCGCCTCGTCGCCCGCCAGCGCCGCCCCACCGGCCCGCGTCGCCACCGTCGCCGCGCCCCATGGGTCTAGTTTTTTTCTTCTGTTTCTTCTGTTTTTTAGATTTTTGTTTTTTTAGATTTAGGTTTAATTAGTTCAGTTTATTAGTTTAGATTAGTTAGTTTTTCTGTTAAGTTAGTAAGTTAGTTACTTAGTTAGGAGGAGAAGGAGAGGAAATGAAGAAGAAGAAGAGAGAAGAAGAAGAGGAGGAGAAGGAGACGGAGAAGAAGAAGAAGAGGAAGGAGAAGAAGAAACAGAAGAAGCAAAGGAGGAGGAGGAGGAGGAGGAGAAGAAAAGAAGAAAAAGATGGCAAACCGGAAGACACTCACCCCCACCGCCGCCCGCGCACCTCACCCGAGAATAAGAAGAAGAACAGGAGGAGGAGGGGTGCGTCAGCGCCGACGTAACCGGGCCGAGGATCGCCGACACGACACCCCCACACCCCGACCCTGACACGACACCCCGACACCCCAACACCCCGACCCCGACACGACACCCCCTACACCCCGACCCCGACACGACACCCCGACCCCGACACCCCGACCCCGATACGACACCCCGACCCCGACACGACACCCCGACCCCGACACCCCAACACGACACCCCGACACCCTGACACGGCACCCTGACACGGCAACCTGACACGGCACCCCCGACACCCCGTCACCCCGACCCCGACACCCCGACCCCGATCCCGACCCCGACACCCCGACCCCGACACGACACCCCCTACACCCCGACCCCGACATGACACCCCCTACACCACGGCCACGACACAGCACCCCGACCCCGACATGACACCCCCGACACCCCTACCCCGACACGACACCCCGAACCCGACCCCGACACGAGACCCCCGACACCCCAACCCCGACACGACACCCCGACCCCGACACCCCGACCCGACACCCTGACACGGCACACCGACCCCGACACCCCGAGACCCCGACACAGCACCCCGACCCGGACACCCCGAAACGGCAACCCGACCCCGACACGACACCCCCTACACCCCGACCCCGACACGACACCCCGAGACCCCGACACGGCACCCCCGACCACGACACAGCACCCCGACCCCGACCCGACACCCCGACCCTGACACGAGGTTTCATCCACGTCGAGGAACCCCCTAACCTAGACACAGCACCCCTACCCCGACACGACATCCCCGACACCCCGACCCCGACATGACACCCCGACCCCGACACATGTCCAGTAGCTAGGCAAGATGAGTGATCGTGGGTCGATGTACATCGGTATAATGCGTGTGTGACTTTCGGTCCATCGAGGCTTTCCTTAAATAACTTTCATGTGTGTTCTTGATGGAGGAATCCCGACTGTTGTCGTGGGGGGCGCCTCATCAATCTTCTCTTCTTTGTGATATACTCGTCGATATATTGCGCAAGAAGAGAAGAGGTGAGGCGTCCATCACCGGCGGTCGAAACTATTACTGTGAGAGAGTGCCGGTGAGGCGTCCATCATCCGTGGGCGCTTCTTCTTCGATCGGGAGAGGTCGGGGGAAGACGAAGAGAGGTGCTAGAGGTAGGAAGGTTGTTGCGCCTTCCTCGCCGCCACCCCCAGCTGATTCTCCCGACCATAGGAGTGCTCCGTCTCGGTTGGACCCGTCTGACTTGGACCCGTCTCGGACTCCGGTCCATGAGCTATACTTAACTCCTTTTAACCTTTTGCCTTCATGTTTCTTCAAATTAATATCTAATGTGTTGGCCTTATCCTACTTCAGGGGTTGGAAATACGAGCGTGGTGGTGTCCGCAGGCCCAACCAGGTCCTTGGTGTGCTTCTCCGGCACCACTTCCCGGGGAAGGTCCAGTTGCCCGGTGAGGGTGAGTCTCCACAGGTAGCACTGACCTGGGAGCTGTACAAGGCTGCCCCAGCCCCGCTGGAGCAGATGGCCGACGGTGTCTTGTGCGAGACGCTGGCTGGCATTGTGATCTGTTGCTTTTGGGTAATATCTCCTTTACAGAATTAAAAATCAACAACACCTAATGATTGTACTAATCAGTGTCTAATGTGTTATCTTGTTTGATTGTAGACCTTCTATAGGTGTCTTGAGGAAGACGAGGCAAGAGCGGCTGTTGCTCTTGAAGCCGAGTGCAAGCGCCTACTTCAGAACTTACGGCACGAGGCTCGGGTGCAGGCTATTCGATACTACTACACCTCGAGTAACATTAAGAGGGCCAAGAAGAAGTGCCGCGAAAATTATCTGAGTAAGGAGAAGTTTATGAAGGTAATTATCTATTCTTAAGGCCTTTTACTTAGTTTCTTTGATTTGATTCGTAGGCGTAGCGTTGAAATTTCTCTTGTCTAACTTAGGTGCCCCCGAGATGGTGTGCGGATAGTATGAACTGTTGGGAGGCATTGGTGGATGAGTGGTGCTCTCCCGAATGGCTAGCCGAACACAACAAGGCCAAGGAGAAGCGTGCCCAAATGAGAGGTGTGCCACACCATCAAGGGAGCTCCAACCTGTTTGAGTACGGGGATAACTGGGTATGTGGTTTGCTTCATGATTCATGCAATTTCATTCTTCATGCTAGCTTGAGCCCTTAACTAATATTTTGTTCACCTCTTGTAGTCACGAGAAAACAAGAAGGAGGTGCCACCTCTGTTCGACCTCTATGCCATGGCCCATACCGCCTCGTACAAGAAGGTCAAGGCATTCTCTGAGGATGACCTCGATCATCCAGAGAGCTTCAGCAACATCTCCTCCCACAACAAGCTCGTGAGGTACAAAGATGAGGGGAAGGCGAGGAAAGGGGAGGACTTCAACCCGAGCCAGAGTCCTTTTGATCCAGATCTCATGATGATATCTGGTGGTGGGAGGCCCCATGGCTCGATAGCCATTGGGGATGGACTGATACGTTGTCCTAGAACTCTCCCACAGATCAAGAAGCGCTAGACGAGCTCTAATCCTGAGATAAGGCCTCGTCCACGGCCAATGGAGCTCGCCATTGAGGCTAGGGCCCAGGAGCTTCTGATGGAGGCAAATAGGCAGGCGACACAGAGGGAGAGGGAGATGGAGGAGAGGACGGCTAGGCTGTTGGAGGAGGAGAGGAACCGGAATGACGCGTCTCACCGAGCCCTATACGAGCTCCTCGTGGTAAGTTTCTCCTGCATATTAGCCAAATCATGCACGTAATGTTCGTTTCATCACTAACTAATATGAATGACTCGTGAAAACAAAATGTGCAGACCGTGTGCCAGAACAATGGTCAGACCCCTCCGTCGATGCCCCATATTGCTATAGCACCCACGGTGAGTTTCATTTAAATGGTCATTAGTGACTAGTATTCACATTTGAGTTGCATCATGCTAAGGAGACATTGCGAATGATCTTTGGTGCAGCGTGCCTCCCGACAAGCATCGGCCGATCCTTCTGCGTCTGCCGCAACCCCGATCGGTCCTTCTATGTCTCACCCTAGCCCAAACCCTACCGGTCCTTCACCTCCATGTTGATGGTAAGTTTTCCCAAGTGTTTTCAAGAGCAAATGCATACTTAGCTTAAGAAATGAACTACTTAGCTCCAAAATGACCTATACTTAGCTTATTTTCATCAAAAATGACTTGATATGCTTAGTTAGGTAGAAAATGGTATATTCTACCTAGGATAGCTATAAAATGACCTATACTTAGCATCTTTTCCTCCAAAATGACTTGATATGCTTAGTTAGCTAGAAAATAACATTAGTAGCTAATATAGCTCAATAATGATCTATAGCTAGTTCATTTATGACATAATTAGCTCACTTAGGTACAAAATGGCATAACTACCTAGGATAGCTCAATAATGATCTATAATTAACTGAGTTAGTTCATTTATGACATAATATGCTCACTTAGATAAAAAATGGCAGAATAACCTTGGTTTACCTCCAAAATGACCTATACTTAGCTTACTTTCCTCAAAAATACATAATAACCTTACTTACCTCAAAAATACATAATATGCTTATTGGAACTTGTTGAATGATATGTATGTTTTGGATATGTATATGTTGGATATATGAATATTCTGTCAAATTGAATGATTTTAAGAAAAAACAAAAAAACAGGGGCTATATAGCCACTTTGCCATCCGCCAGCAGACGGCAAAGTGGCCACATGGCAGCTACCTGTGCAAACTGGGGCTAGCCTAAGGTCTTTGTCGTCTACCAGCGGATGGCAAAGAACCCACCTAGGCCAGCCCCGGCTATAAAAAAAGGTGTTTTGTCGTCCGCTCGCAGACGGCAAAGACCCTTAGGTTCTTTTCCGTCTGTGGGCAGATGGCAAAGAACCTAAGGTCTTTGTCGTCTGCCAGCGGACGGCAAAGCAGGCCGTTAAGCCCCCTAACAGAGCTAAGTGCCCAGGTGTGCCGTCCAGGCTCTTTGCCGTCCGCTGAAAGACGACAAAGAACCTAAGGTCTTTGCCGTCCGCCAGCGGATGGCAAAGCGGCCTTTACCGTGGATTATTTAGCCGGACGGTTTGTCGTCCGCTGGTGGACGGCAAAGCCTTTGTCGTCCGTGTTTCATGCCTTTGCCGTCCGGGATGGCGGATGGCAAAGTACCAGTTTCCTGTAGTGATGGTGCGTGAAATGCACTTGTTCTACTCCGTCAGTGTTAGGTACGATAGCACTGTAACTCTGTACACCCTGTGTACGCATTGTACGCTAGTGCTGGGATCCCCTTAGAGTATAACAGGGGACCTAGGGCGAGACGGTAGAGGACTTTTGAACTTTTGAACTCTTGGGCTTTTGCACCTTTGAGGGCCCTCTAGCGCACACGCGTGGCAGTGGCTCGTAGCATCCCTGTATCAAGAACCCTAAGAACACTCTCAATACCACCAAGCAGGAGTAGGGCTTTACGCATCCGTGTGGCCCGAACCTGGGTAAAGATCCCCGCATGGATTTCATCAGCCCACCAAACCGAAAGGGATCCCCGTGATCCCATAGGTGTTCGTTCCCATGACACCGTCGGGTGCCACTAATGCCCGAGGGAGATGATGATGAGTTAGGTAGACACTTGATAAAGAATTGGTGTACTAGAGCAAGTGAGTGTGTGTGGTTTTCGAAAATCGATTGGTGTAAGTTGCGAACATTATTCCAACCTTACATGTACAACCAGGATACCCCTTATGGGACGGGGCTTTGTTTATTACTTTGATGGGTACTAGCATAAGGCCCACATTACTAGTGCGCGTGGTCACTCTTGATACAGGGTCGTGCTGGTAAGGACGATCATGCACTATTTTCACAGGCACCAAGCACAGCGTTGGTCCTTGCATGGATGGTACTTGTGATGTGCATCATGTGGGTTGGGCACCAATCGAGTGGATTCTTTGCTAGTATCTGTTACTTCTTGAGCTTGCGTTGGTTTTCCCTTAAAGAGGAAAGGGTGATGCAGCAAAGTAGATAAGTATTTCCCTCAGTTGTTGAGAACCAAGGTATCAATCCAGTAGGAGGAATAAACAAGTCACCAATTTATGCACCTATACAAAGAATCAAACACTTGCACCCAACGCTATAAAGGGGCTGTCAAACCCTTCACGATTACTTGCAGGGATTAGATCTGATAGAGATAGATATAAAAGATTACAAGAAGTAAAAAGTAAATGAAATTGTGGTAAGGTATTTTTGGTCTTTTTGGTATATAGATCTGAAAATATAATATGGAAAATAGACCCGGGGGGCATAGGTTTCACTAGAGGATTCTCTCTCGAAGGAAAATAATACGGTGGGTGAACAAATTACTGTCGAGCAATTGATAGAAAAGCACATAGTTATGACGATATCCAAGGAAATGATTATGAATATAGGCATCACGTCCGTGTCAAGTTGACCAAAACAATTATGCATCTACTACTATTACTCCACACACCTACCAACTCCTACCTACATCTAGAGTATTAAGTTCATCAAGAACAGAGTAACACATTAAGTAAGATGACATGCTGTAGAGGGATAAAATTGAGCAATATGATGAAAACCCCATCTTTTTATCCTTGATGTAAATAATACAATATCTGCCTCGCTACCCCTACTATGTCACTGGGTGAGGACACCGCAAGATTGAACCCAAAATTAAGCACTTCTCCCATTGCAAGAATTACCAATCTAGGTGACCAAACCAAACCAATAACTCGAAGATACTTGCAAAGATATGAAATCATGCATATAAGAATTCAGAAAAGAATCAAATAATATTCATATATAAGATTATCATAAACCCACAATTCATCGGATCTCGATAAACACCCCGCAAAAGAGTATTACATCGGATAGATGCCCATGAAGATCATGGAGAACATGGTATTGACGAACAAAGAGAGAGAAGAAGCCATCTAGCTACTAGATCTAGACCCATAGGTCTATGTTGGACTACTCACGCATCATCGGAGGGGCAATGGAGTTGATGTGGATACCCTCCGTGATCGAATCCCCCTCTAGAAGATTACCGGAAAAGGCTCCAAGATTGGATCTCTTGGGAACGGAGGCTTACACCGGCGGAAAAGTATTATCATGGCTTTTTTTATTGGGGGAATATTTGGGAATTTATGGGCCAACGATTAGGGGTGGAGGAGCTATGGGGGCCCACAACCCAGGGGGCGCTCCATGGCCACGCCAGGGTGGCTTGTGGCCCACCCGTGGCTCTCCTGGCCTCTTCTCCAAGTCTGGTAGCACTACAGGACTCAACTACTTTGCCATCCACCATAGAAGACGGCAAAGGCATGCATGGAGGGCGGCAAAGGCTTTGCCTTCTGCTAGCAGACGGCTAACAGTCCGGCTAAATAAGCTACAATAAAGGGTGCTTTGTCGTCTGCTTAGGTCTTTGCCGTCTGCTAGCGGATGGCAAAGCAATGGGTTCTTTGCCGGCCTATGTGGTTTCTTTGCCGTCCGCTGGCAAACGGCAAAGATGCAAAGTTCTTTGCCATTTTCCAACAAACGGCAAAGAAACCACATAGGCCAGCCTAGTGCCACCCCAGGTTGCACAGGTAGCTGCCACGTGGCAACTTTGCCGTTTGCTGGCTGACAGCAAAGCTCTTTGCCGTCCGCCAGCAGACGGCAATGAGCCTGTACAGTCCCTGTTTTCTGTGTTTTCTTAAATTCATTCAATTTCACAGAATTTCACATATATACATATATACACATTTGAAACTACTTTCAACAAGCATAACAACACATATACATACAAAATCATATCCCTGCCATATGGATATGATCATCCAACACATATATATACATACCAAATGAAAAGTCCATATCCAACATATATAGCTAGCCAACATATCCCACAACAAGCATATAATGGTTTCATCCATACATACATATATAGGTAGCAAGTTTCATATTGTTCATCCTACAAAATCAAAACAAAAAGGAAGCACAAGAAGAAGAGTAGACTCCATCAACTCAAGCTTCCTCATCGGAAGCAAATCTGAAAATTGGGAAAGAAGAAAGTTAGAAGAAGAATAAGAAGAAGAGAAGACTAGAAGAAGAAGACTAGCTAGAATAATAAGAAGAAGACTAGCTAGAAGAAGAAGAAGATTTTTTCTTCTCTTTCTTTTTCTCCTCTCCTCTTCTTTATCTTCTTCTTCTAACTAAGGTAGGTAAAAATGCCATTTTTTAGCTAAGCTAGGTAAAAATGCTAAGTGTAGGTCATTTTAGAGCTAAGCTAGGTAAATAGGTCATTTTGGAGGTTAGTAAGGTTATTATGTCATTTTTTACCTAAGTGAGCTAATTATGTCATTTTTGAGCTATCCTAGTTAAAATCGGTCATTTTGGAGCTAGGTAAGGTTATTTTGTCATTTTGGAGGAAAATAAACTAATGATATGACGGTTTGGAGCTAAACCATCGTTATTATGCCATTTTTACCTAAGTAAGCTAATTATGTCATAAATGAACTAGCTAAGCTAAGTATAGATCATTATTGAGCTATCCTTGGTAGTTAGGCCATTTTTGAGATAACTACGCATATTCATTCATTTTGAAAGAGAAAATGGTAAGTGTATGTCATTTTTGAGCTATCCTAGTTAAAATCTGTCATTTTGGAGCTAGGTAATGTTATTTTGTCATTTTGGAGGAAAACAAACTAATGATATGATAGTTTGGTGCTAAACCAAGGTTATCATCCCAGTTTTTTACCTAAGTATGGTAAGTATGTTATAAATGAACTAAAGAAGCTAAGTATAGGTCATTTTGGAGCTAAATTGGTCATTTATTAAACTAAGTATGCATTTGTTAAGAAAAACACTTGGGAAAACTTACCATCATCACGGAGGTGAAGGACCGGTCAGGTTTGTGCCATGGTGAGACAAAGAAGGACCGGTCGGTGTTGCGGTAGACGTAGAAGGATCGGTCGATGCTTGTCGGGAGGCACGCTGGACAAAAGATCATTTGCAATGTCTCCTTAGCATGATGCAACTCAAATGTGAATACTAGTAACTAATGACCATTCAACCGAAACTCACCATGGGTGCTATAGAAATATGGGGCATCGACGGAGGGGCCTGACCATTGTTCTGGCACATAGTCTGCACATTTTGTTTTCACGAGTCAGTCATATTAGTTAGTGATGAAACGAACATTATGTGCATGATTTGGCTAATATGGGGGAGAAACTTACCACACGGAGCTCGTATAGGGACGGTGAGACGCGTCGCTCTGGTTCCTCTCCTCCTCCAACAGCCTAGCCGTCCTCTCGTCTATGTCCCTCTCCCTCTGCGCCGCCTGCCTATTTGCCTGCGCTAGAAGCTCCTGGGACCTAGCCACGATGGCGAGCTCCATTGGCCGTGAGCGAGGCCTTATCTCAGGACCGGAGCTCGTCTCGCTCATCTTGATATCCGGGAGATTTCTAGGACAATGTATCAGTCCATCCCCAATGGCTATAGAGCCATGGGGCCTCCCGCCACCAGATATCATCATGAGCTCTGGATCAAAAGGTCTCTGGATCGGGTGGAAGTCCTCCCCATTCCTCGCCTTCCCCTCATCTCCCTCACGAGCTTGTTGTGGGAGGAGATGTTGCTGAAGCTCTCTAGATGATCAAGGTCATCCTCAGAGAATGCCTTGGCCTTCTTGTACGAGGCAGTATGGGCCATGGCATAGAGGTCGAACAACGGTGGCACATCCTTCTTCTTTTCTTGCGCCTAAAAGAGAGTAACAAAATATTAGTTAAGGGCTCAAGCTAGCATAAAGAATGAAATTGCATGAATCATGAAGCAAACCACATACCAAGTGATCTCCATACTGAAACGGCTTGGAGCTCCCTTGATGGTGTGGCACACCTTTCCTTTGGGCACGCTTATCCTTGGCCTTCTTCTGGTCAGCTAGCCATTTGGGAGACCACCCTTCATCCACAATTGCCTCCCAATAGTCCGTCCTATTCGCATACCATCTCGGGGGCACCTAAGTCAGATAAGAGAAATTTCAGCGCTACGCCTATGAATCAAATCAAGGAAACTAAGTACAAGGTCTTAAGAATAGATAATTACCTTTATTAACTTCTCCTTACTCATATAATTTTTGCGGCACTTCTTCTTGGCCCTCTTAATGTTAGTCGAGGCATAGTAGTCTCGAATATCCCGCACTCGAGCCTCGTGCCGTAAGTTCTGAAGTAGGCGCTTGCACTCGGCTATGAGAACAATAGCCGCGTTCGCCTCGTGTTCCTCAAGACAACTGTAGAAGGTCTGCAATCAAACAAGACAACACTGATTAGTACAATCACTAGGTGTTGTTGATTTTTAATTCTGTAAAGGAGAAATTACCCAAAACCGACAGATCACAATGTGAGCCACCGTCTCGCACAAGACACCGTCGACCCTCTCCTCCGGCGGGGCCGGGGCAGCCATGTACAGCTCCCAGGTCAGTGCTACCTGTGGAACCTCACCCTCACCGGGCAACTGGACCTTCCCCGGGAAGTGGTGCTAGAGAAGCACACCAAGGACCTGGTTGGGCCTGCGGACACCACGCTCGTGTTTCCAACCCCTGTAGTATGACAAGGCCAACACATTTGATATTAATTTGAAGAAACATGAAGGCAAAAGGTTAAAAGGAGTAAATGCACTTACTTCTCCGCATTAGGCTCAATCAACCACCTCTGATCGCGAGTCATCCGCACGGGCGGGAGCTTTGTACAACCATGCTAGTAGACCTCGCCCTCCTCAACCAGCTCGCCCTCGCTATAGGTGTCCTCAGACAAGTTGTCCTCGCCACCATCAGCATGGCCACTAGCCTCCGGAGTCACGTGGGATGAAGACTCTGGGACCGGAGTCTCCTGGGACGAAGGCTTGGTGACCCGAGGCTCATTGGCCTGAGGCTCGGCGACCGGAGTCCGAGACGGGTCGAAGTCATACGGGTCCACCTGAGATGGAGCACTCTTGTGGTCAGGAGAATCAGCTGGGGGTGGCGGCAAGGAAGGTGCAGTAGCCTTGCTACCACTAGCACCTCTCTTCGTCTTCCCCTGACCTCTCCCGGTCAAAGAAGAAGTTCCCGCCGGTGTCTACATACAGTGTACCAGCGCTCTCCAGAGTTGCTGGGGTGGAATAATAGCACCCCTCCCGGCATGCACCAGGAAGGAGGCTCAGAGCGCTCTTGACCCGCGCCCACCATCTACCAACACCTGCAATGACAAAGAGTGACCGAAATTAGTTCAGCATAAAAAATTGAATACCTAATAACATGAACTAATTAATAATATATATGTACACAATTATAATTGAATACCTGACCTTACTAATATTAATCTTCATCGTCTATATATGCTCCGGGATCAATAAATGCATAATCATCATCACTATCAGTAATGACGTGCTCATCAGCATCATCAATAAATGCGTCAACATGTGGAAAGCCTCCTTTATGTAATCGGTCTAGCATTGACAAGTCATCCGCAGCAGTAACCTCTTTTTCTTCCATCTCGTCTTGTTCCGGCTCAGAGGTGAAGTCGGATTCACTGTCGCTGTCTACCTCAATATTCTGGGGTGAAGTAGAGCGGTTCTTGAAATGTTTTTTGGAAAAACACATTTCTTGGAAGAATTATCCTTCATATGTGTCTGCGTTAATATGAGGTTCATAATCATCTTCATTGAGGGGAGGTGGTCTAAAATGTGGCGCCACATCATAAACGACATCCCAACCATTCAGATTTGGATCCGTTTGCATGGCCCACGTAGGTAGAAAAGTTGGGTCGCCTGTTGAGCCATAATATAGACATCGGGAACATCTAAATGGGTGCTTTGTTTGATTTCGACTATCCCTATATGTTCATGAGTCCTTCTAGTCTCCTTCGGTAGGAACCAATAACATTTGAAGACTACGACGTTTGGTGGGTTTTCACCAAAGAATGTAAGTTCATAAATTGCTTCAACTCTTCCATAATACTCGACCCCTCCTTCGTCGACAGTGGAGACACAACAATTTGTAGACTTTCGGTCGGCCATAGATATCTCTTTGCCAAAAGTACGAAAGCGATACCCGTTGATGTCGTATTTCTCAAATTAACAAACCTTATAGTCAAAACCATTAGTGATGTCTCAATTCAGAGTCCATAGACTCTTCATTACCCTACAAGTTTAATACGAAAGGATTGTTGCATTAGCTGTAAACTAGACGAAGAAATGAAATCGCCTAATGGAAATTACCGTTTCCTTGAACCAAGAGATGAAACGGGATAGCCGCCTCCATGCTTTCCCAGAAGCTCATACTCTTCGATGGAATCCTTTTGTATCACCGCTCCATCAGAGAATTTGGCGACGTATCGACTATATCACATATCCGGGAATAAGATCAGTTCAAAGGAATTAGAAGTTGTGAAATAATGTACCGAGAACTTA
The DNA here is from genome assembly GCA_022496015.1 of Hordeum marinum. Taxonomy (NCBI): domain Eukaryota; kingdom Viridiplantae; phylum Streptophyta; class Magnoliopsida; order Poales; family Poaceae; genus Hordeum; species Hordeum marinum. Next base: position 97,186,653 of record CM039677.1, on the reverse strand, counting down.
CTCGATGTACGGCCTCACTTCTGTTAGGTTGTTGAAGATATACAACAAAATGGTCCGCCATTCTTCGACATCCAACGCTATTGCTTTCGAAGCACCGGCTGGTGCGAGCTTCCCTTTGAATAGGCTGAGGTTGGATCGACCTTTTTCATAGTCGCCATCATTGTACCGAGGCTTCGGATTATTCAAATGATGATTCGTGGCCTTGTAGTGTGCTGTCATGAAGTTTGCCGCCTCCTCAGTAATGAATGCCTCGTCCATCGATGCTTCAACTCTACGTTTATTTTTACATTTTGCTTGAAGAGTCTTCTGCATCCTCTCAGTTGCGAAGCACCATTCGCACGCCCCCCCCCAATCTTGCCTTAGTCGGGAGATGCAAAATCAAATGCTGCATTGGATTAAAGAAGTCCGGTGGAAAGATCTTTTCTAACTTGCAGATCAACTCTAGCGCCAACTCTTCCAGTTTGTCTAGCACGTCAGACGATAGTTCTTTCGCACAAAGAGCACGGAAGAAATAGCTCAGCTCTGCCAGTACTAGCCATTCATCCACAGGGATAAAGCCAAAAACATCACCGGCATTACCCGCTCAAACCATATGTGCTAATCATGACTCTTGAGACCAAATATTTTCAATTTGTCAAGACTCTCTACCCTCTTTAGATTCACTGCATACCAATCGGGGAACATAACCTGCATTTTCACCCACAAGATCATTTCCCTCATAGTTGGCCTTCCAAGATTGAACCATGCCTTTGGCTTCCTCTAGTTCTTCTTTCCTTTCGGTTGTCGAATGTTTTGTAACGGTCTATCACATAGAGCCTCCTAATCGACTCTAGCCCTAGGATTATCCTTCGACTTCCCCTCTATGCCGAACAATGTACCAAAAAGGGCCTCCGCGATATTCTTTTCAGTGTGCATCATGTCGATGTTGTGTGGGCAAAGGAGGTCTTTAAAGTAAGGCATATACCACAAACATATCTTGTGAGTCCATGCGTGTTCTGTATTCTACACTTTGAAATACCCTAGACGATTTGGATCCGGCTCGAGGGCGTTTATTTGATCCAGGATCTGTTGGCCTGTCAATGCAAGTGGTTCAGTGTTTTTGACAACTCTACCTTTGATGAAATTCTTCTTCTCTTTTATGAACTTATGGTTAGGATCCAAGAACTGTCTATGCATGTCGAAGCAAGAAAACTTGCGACCCGCCTGCAGCTAATGGGACTCAAGAGTTGCCTTACATGTGGGGCATGGACACCTTCCATACACACACCAGCCAACGAATAGCGCATACGCCGGCAAGTCATGCGACGAGTACATGTACCACACATGCATTTTGAAGTTCTTTTTGGTAGCGGCATCTTATGTCTTGATCCAATTATCCCAGGCTTCTTAAAATTCATCCTTAAGCGGCTAAATGTACACATTCATATTCTTCCCCGGATATTTGGGCCCTGGAATTATCAATGTCAGGAAAATGTTCTTTCTTTTCATAATATCACCGGGGGGGAGATTGAGTGGAATAACAAATACAGGCCAACAACTGTATTGTGTTGTCGTCATACCATGCACATTGAACCCATGCGTGCTGATGGCAACTCGAGGATGCCTTGGATCTGCCGCTTTATCCTCATGTAATGCATCGAAGTGCTTCCATGCAAAAGTGTCTGAAGTGTGTCCCAACATCGGATTCCCATCTGCATCTAGTTCTGTTCTTTTTCCCAATTTATGCCACGTCATCTATCTGGCCGTCTCTTCGACCATGAAAAGACGTTGAAGTCTTGGTATGATTGGTAGATACCGAAGAACATTAATGGGAATTTTGGCCTGACTCTTCTCACCCATACCGTTGTCTACCAGAACATACCTGGAAGCATTGCAAATGGGGCAATAGTTCAAGCCCGCATACTCAAGCCTAAATAAGGCATATCCATTCTCACAGGTATCTATCTTCTCATAGGGCATCTTAAGCGCACGTAGGATTTTGTCCGACTGGTACATGTTTGCTGGAAATACATGGCCTTTGGGTAGAAAGTGTCCAAATATCATCATCATTGTGTCGTAGCATTTTTTGCCCAGGTTAAACTGAGCCTTCAAAGCCATTACTTGCGTGATGGCATCTAGCTAACAAAGCTCAGTGTGCTCGTCAAGAGGACGTTTTGAAGAATCCTACATTTCATAAAATGACTTTACAGATTCCTCCATCTCATTGTACGAATCTAGAGCATCATCAAAGTCTTGCACCATGCCTTCGATCCCGGTACCATGCTTGTCGGTGCGACGACGAACCACCTCAGCTCTGGCATGTTGGGCAGACTCACCATGAAATGTCCAGACCGTATAATTAGGCGTTAAACCCCACTTCTTCAGGTGTTTGATCATTTCAAACTCTGACTTCTTCTTAAAGTTGTCGCAATCGACACAAGAGCACCAAGTTATTTTCTGTCCATTTGCAAATGCGACTCTCACAAACTCCTTTGGTTTTGTTATCCATTCACGGGTCATGTCTTTCTGACTAGTGTGACCGGTGTACATCCACCCACGATCACTCATCTTGCCTAGCTACTGGACAAACAAAAAATATATACATAATTCAGCAAACCATATTCATCAGTTAATAGAGATTGTCAGTTTTATTATGTCGATGCAACCTAGACGCTAGTAGGTGAAGATAGGTCCTAATCCCACCCGACTATGTGTAGATTGGGTTCGTTTTCCCTGCTCCGCTCCGGATCCGACACACAATTTTGGCAGCACCTCCCCTCTGTTCTCCCGATACACGTCTAGGTAATAAGCAGAGAGGATGTGTACCTGGAGAACAACAGGGATGCACTAACGAAATTCTACATCGGATCCGGAGCAGAGCATATGGGAAAACGAACCCAATCTACACATACTCGGGCTATCCATTGATAACTTTAGACAATTTGAAAGAATCATGATTATAAATATGCTAATGAATGCATATATATAGATGTAACCCTTTCGAACGGGAGACGCATAGTGGTTACGCATACTGATGATTGAAGACACCTATAGCTAGCAAGTTTCATCAGCACAAAGACCAGAACAGAGGAAATGAAGGGGGGAGGAGGAGATTTCATTTGTGCTCACCCACGAACGCAGGGGCGGAGCTCGTCGAACGCATGGGGAGGTCGTCGAACACTAGACCCTCGCAGCGACGAAACAACTACACATTTAAATCGACCTGATCAACATAAATATGATGTTTTGTATAACAAAATCGAAAAATATATGACCTAACTCATAATTCACAAATATATGACCCGTTTGCCTCTGGAAGGCCGAAGAGCACCTTTTTCGGGATCGAGGTGTCGCGTGTCGTGTCGGGGTCGGGTGTCGGGGGTGTCGTGTCAGGGTAGGGGTGCTGTGTCGGGGTCGGGGGTGTCGTGTTGGGGTGTTGGGGTGTTGTTTTGGGGACCGAGGTGTCGGTGGTGTCATGTCGGGGTCGGGGTGCTGTGTCGGGGTCGGGGGTGCCGTGTCCGGGTCGGGTTGCTGTGTCGGGGTCGCGGTGTCGGAGTGTTCTGTCGGTGTCGGGGTGTCATGTCGGGGTCAGGGGGTCGGGGTGTCGGGGTCGGAATGGCAAATCCTCGACCCCTCGACCCCTCGGCGACCCTTGACCCTCGACCCCTTTTCCCCTTGACCCTCGACCCCTCGAGACCTCAACCCTCGACCCCTAGACCGTCGACTACTTGTCCCCTCGATACTCGACCTCTCGACCACTCGGCGACCCTCTTTTCCCTCGGCGACCCTCTTTTTCTACTTTTCCCACTTCTTTTTTTCATCTTCTACTTCTAATTCTTTTTTGTCATATTCTTCGTCTTTCTTCATCTTCTTCTTCTTCTATTCTTCTCCTGCTCCTCCTCTTCTTCTTCTTCTTCTTCGTCTTCTTCTTAATTTTCCTTTTTCCTCTCCATCTTTTTCTTCTTCTTACATCTTTTCCTTCTTCCTCTTGTCTTCTTTTTCTTCTTCATTTTCCTTATTTTCCTTTTTCCTCTCCACTTCTACGTTTTCTTCCTTTCTTTTTTTTTCATCTCACAAAATGTACTTATAACCTAAAATATGACTAACCTAAAATCTACTAACCTAAAATATGACTAAATATAAAAAAACTAACCTACAACTACTAGCCAAAAATCTACTAACCTAAAAAAGCAACTAACCTAAATTACTAACAGTACAACCTAAATCAACTAACCTAAATTATAATAGTACAACCTAAATCAAAAAACAATAAGAAAAAAAGAAAGAAAAAAGGGGAAGAACCTCACTAGGGGTCGGCTGGACGGAGCGGCGTCGGGCGGCGGGGGGGCGGCAGGACGGAGAGGGGCCAAGCGGCGGAGGGCAGAGCGGCGCTAGGCGGAGGGACCGGGGCGGCCACAAGGCCTGGGCGCGCGCCGGGGTGGTGGGCAACCTTGGGGGTCGGGGGCGGTGGGGGTCGGGGGCGGTGTGGGCAGTGGGGGTCGGCGGCGGGGGCGGCTCGGGCACGGGGATGGTGCGGGTGAGGTGAGGGTAGAGAGACATAGCGGGGAGAGAGGGGTGGGGCACGGGTGCTGATCAATTTTTCTTAGGTCAAAGCTCTTTGTCGTCTGCTAGCAGATGGCAAAGAACCTAGCTAGTGGGAGGGAACGACCATTTGGTTGGCCACTTTCTTTGCTGTCAGATAGCACACGGCAAAGAAAGTGTGTGTGACAGCAAAGAAAGTGTGTGTTAGGCTGTTCTCGTTAGTGGGCCACCCTCCCTCTTTGTCGTCTTCTAGCTAACAGCAAAGCTTCTATGCCGTCCGCGACCAGACGGCAAAGAGCTGGCTGACAGCAAACATGATCTTTGCTGTCAGTTTGCTGTAAGTTGATGGCAAAGACCTTCTTGGCCATCAGCTAGATGACGGCAAAGAGCTAGCTGATGGAAAAGAGCCTGATTCAAGTAGTGTAGGTTCCTTCTCGTCCAAGAAAAATCTCTGTAAAATTTTATTCCGTTTGGAATCTGTTTGATATTCCTTATGTGCAATACTCAAAAACAAGGAAAAATAGAAACTGGCATTGGGCTCTAGGTTAATAGGTTAGTCCCCAAAATAAAATAAAATAGCATATTGATGCATATAAAACGTCCAAAATGGATAATATAATAACATGGAACAATGAAAAATTATAGATATGTTGGAGAGGTATCAACATCCCCAAGCTTAATTCCTGCTTGTACTCGAGTTGGTAAATGATAAAAACAGGATTTTTTATTTGGAATTCTACCTAACATATTTATCCATGTAATATTCTTCATTGTGGCATGAATGTTCAGATCCATAAGACTCAAAACAAAAGCTTAATGTTGACATAAAAAAATAATATATCAAGCATACTAACAAAGCAATTGTGTCTCTTCAAAATATAATGTCAAAAGAAAGTTAGCCCTACAAAATCATATCGTCTGGGTATGCTCCATCTTCCCCACACAAAGTATTGATATCATGCACAACCCCGATGACAAGTCAGGCAATTGTTTCACACCTTTTACATTCTCAAACCTTTCCATAGAAGCTATTTTCGCTCCCGCAAAACAAAATAGATGCTATTTCTATAGGAAAAAATTACCCCTCAAACCAGCTTGAGTTGGAATGGAAATTCAAAAAAATTAAAAAAACATGAGCTAGGAGGTGGGCTTGTAGCTCTGTGACACACGATCAGTCGACATATGATTCAATTAGTCGGCTGGATCTATGTCGACAAAAAATTTGAAGACAAACACAATTTTCTTTGCGCACAAATTTCAAGACGTCCTCGGCACTGGATGCGGCTTCGCGTCCTCCGAAGCCCCCATCCTCTCCGTGGGAGGTCCATCTTGTGCGCATGGACGCAGAAGCAAACGGCAATGAGGACTACCTCCATTTCGACTTCAAGGAAAACCTTGACACGGTCGGCGCTAGCACCGGATCCACGGCCAGGTACTTTGAAGCCCTCATCCCTGCCGCTGGAGGGCCGTCCCATTGCCCTAACAGCGAAAGTATCCAAATGGATGGCGGCGAGGGAAACCTCTGCTTCAACTTTGAGGACTACCTCAACACCAACGGTGCTTTATCTGGATCCGTGTCGATGTCCTCCGAAGCCCACACACTATGTAAATCACCTTCTTTGCCATCAACCATAGTGGCCGGCAAAGGACAGGACCACAAATGTCAAAGGCATTTGCCGTCAGCTGTCTGACCGCCCCACATTCAACACTAAAAGTCATGGTAATGATGGACTTTGTCGTCTACTATACCAGAGAGGACGGCAAAGGCCTTTGCCGTTAGCCTTCTAGACCTAGCTAATAGCACAACTACTGGACGGATAAGTATAGCCGTTAGCCCCGTTAGGTGTCTAGCGGCATACTTTGTCGTCAGCCTGCTGACGGCAAATAATATGTTGCCTTTGCCATCTGCCCGTGACGTCAGCAATCTCTGGCTACACGTTACTCCAGGACTGTCTTTGTCATCTGCCTTGTTTGTCTTTGCCATCTGTCGGCTCCCAGTTGACGAGAAACTAACCAAATGGGTCATACCTTGTGCTCCTAGGTTGCATAGGTTGATGCCACGTGTCGCCCATGCCGTCTGCCTACCGATGGAAAGGGCTTTGCCATCCGCCAGTGTCACCCCCTGTGTTTGTATCACTATGCTATGATGCGGATTTACAAAATTTAGAACCAATTAAAACTTTTTGAGTGCATCGGCTTGTTTGTTTTGTTTGATGTGTTTCATGCTTGTTTGCTTGGATGATTGTGTTTGGTACACATGGATTCTACTCCTCTCTATACACATCTTCCTTGACCCAAACATCTTGCCCAATGATCATACCTTGTGTATAGTACCTAAACCTATTTTTATCAAAATTTATTTTGACCAAAAAGGATTTATTCAAATTAGATTTTCAAAAACCCCTGAGTTGAGGTTTTCACTACAAGTCATCAATTTGGGTGGATAGTTTTTCCCCAAAGGCTTTATTTGGAACCCACTATATTTATGACCTCCCAAAACCACCAAATATTGATTTTAAAGATTATTTTACTATTTTATTTAAAGGCTATTTATTAAGGCCAGAAATGGTCTTCTATAGGAAACAATTATTTAAATGTTTTAAAAATATTTGAGAAAATTTAGGGAAACTTAGTGGACATATATTTTCCATATATATGAGTTTCAACAAATGGTCATGTTCAAAAACACATGCAAAACCTCTCAAAACCCTTTCTGCCCAAATCAAGCATTTGAAATATTTTTATAAGAAATATTCTCAACAAACTCCAAGAAAATTCCAGCAAGTCACACATGTTATAGGTGATGACCTTGCAAAGTTTCATCTCAATCACCCTTTATTTGCTTCACCAAAATATTCCAAAACCCTCTCTATCCAGATTCAAATTTGAACAACTTTACATTGTGAAGTTTCTTCCCTTGACCCCAAACTTTGTCCGGATGTTCTATTACCAAATAAGGACGCCACACCAAGTGGTGCATCAAGGAGAATGGACATGTATGCCTACAGCTACAGGAATCTCATTATGTCTATTTCTAGGGTTTTACAAGTTACATTGTGAACTTTCTTCAAATGAGCTCAAACTTGGCGATCCACACTAATTATACCTTCTATTTCATCCTGTTAAACCTCATGTCAAGAAAACTTCATTAGCTTGCCAAATCATCATCAAACACCTTCCGATCATTCCTAAGAATTACTGCTTTCACCCTCTAACTTCTTCTCCTTGGGTTCATGTGGGGACTCCAACTCATAAGTCGTGATCACCGAATGCACATGTATAGTGATCCCAGAGATCAATGCTCACTAAACACACAGAGGCTGAACAACAAGAGTCTTACATCCACATTTAGCGTCTTACACAAATAAAGACCATGAAGGTCAAGTCTTACATAGATAGGGCCACGAGGGCCAAACACTTAAATAGAACAAGCAGCGGAAATCTTGGTCGAAAGTGTGAACCCGTGCCATCTGCCTTAACCTATAGGCATTCTGACTGGGAAGCGTCCTAGTTCGCATGTTCATCACCAAAGAATTCTTCAACATACTCCAGTTCTTCCATGCCTAGCCAATTAAATAACAAGTGGCAAGCCAATGAGTACTTCGAATGTACTCGCAAGCAACCCAAGTTGTGGAACAAGGTACAATTGATGCATGATATAGCACTAAGTAGGTAATTTGCGCAAAGCTAATTTTGAATTCAATGACATGCTCAAGTAACTAGTAAGCATGCATCAACAATAAGCAGTTATCCATATGAACAAGATATAGATATCATCATAAGTAGGAGTTGAACACCTCATGTTCATTCCTCATGCTAAGTCATCGGACTTAGTTAAGTTCCCATGCTAAGTCATCGGACTTAGCTCATGTGACCTCTGTATCACTAGCACATCCATACTCACACCAAGTTCCACGAAAACGTCCGGACATAGTCTAAGCAGCACCACCTAACCGTCCTTGACCGTGTACACGGCTATTCAAATAGTTTTACACTCTGTAGAAGTTGCACACTTTACCCACAAGACTCGGGGAACTTCCATGTCATCCACGACTCGTGGTATATAGCATACCCAAGGTGAGCACTCGAACAATGCCTTTCCCCTAGCGATACTAAACAAAGAGTCCACTCGATTGGTACCCAGCCCTCATGATGTACATCACACGAACCTCGCTCCAGATCGTACCATCCATGAGGGGACCAACTGTGTGCCCGGTGCCTGTGAAGACAGCGCATGATTGTACATACCGGTACGACCCCGTATCAAGAGTGACCACGCCACTCCCCCCCACTAGTAATGCGGGCTCCTTGCTAGTACCCACCAAGGTAATCAACAAACCCCCGTCCCATATGGGGTATTGTGGTTGCGCATGTAAGGTTGGGACGGTCGACAAATCTTGAATCTAATCCGTTTTCGAAAACACACCCTCAACTTGCTCCGACACACCACTTCTTTCTCAAGTGGTCACCCATCTCCTCATCATCTCCCTCGGGCATTAGTGGCACCCGACGGGGTTTCTTAAAGTCTTTGAAATCATTTCTTTTCTTTCCATCACCATGCACAAACGCGAACCATTTGTGTAGCATCTACTAGCATCCTAACTACACCCACCCGCATAACCCTCATAAGGTGGTAGGGTCATGCACGATGCAAGTGTCAATGGTAAGAGTATTGGAGGCAACCCACCGAAGAGGCAATATCATATAATGATCAAACATTGAAACTACAAATGTTGTATGTCATGCATGAAAAGTTTCTTAACATGGTCAAAGGGCTGCTTGCCTGGCTCAACAAAGTCTCCGGGGTCTTCGAAGTCTTCGGGTCCAACTTCTTCGTCAACAGCGCAATCTATCGTCGCGAATAAAAGCGATAAAAATGAGCAGCACACAAAAGCAGAACACACAAGCAATCATTAAAAATGCTACCCTATTCTAACAATTCCTAGATGTTACACTAAAAATATGTGTTTAAAGTTTTGAGTTTAGACAGATTTCTAAAACCATTTAAAACAGGAGCTTATATTGCTAAATAGGGGTTTTGAATTAAAACAGTGCACAAAATGTTTTCAAACATTTTTACAAATGGTACTAATAAATTCTATGGTATATTCTAGGAATTTAGGTGTAAAATTTATTGGAATTAGAATTAATTTGTGCCCTGTGGAATTTTTGGAATCAAATAGGAAAAAGAAAAAAAGAAAAAGCGCATTGTGCCTCTCGGGCCAGAAGCACCGAGGCAGAGTCGGCCCAGGCTGAGACGACCGTTCGCCACGAGGAAGGCACGGGGAGGCTCAGGGGGTTCCGCCATTCGCTTGGGCACGATGGTGGTCACCGGAGGACTGGGGTTCGCCGTCGATGTGAATCTGCGGCGGAGGGCTTCGAGAAGTGGACGGTCCGGCCGCCTGAGCTGCAAACGAAGCGGGGGGAGGAGGGATCACTCTAGGGTGGAGAGGGAGGCACAGAGGAAGAAGAATGAGCACCGGGGACTCCGCATACCACGAGATCAACGACGATCCTTGATCGCGGAGCTCCGGTCCGATCCGGGTGCAGGGGCCCTCGGGGCTCGCGGGGGTGGAGCGGGTGCTCGTCTGGGTGCGAATAGAGGCGACAGAGGAGGAGAAGGAGGTACGGGGCCCTATATATAGGCGAGGGCAGAGCCAGGGGGTGGCAAGCGCGGGAGGGCTCGAGCGCTCGCAGTTGAGCCACGACAGTCAAGGAGGGGGTGCAGGCGGCGCTGGGGTCCACAAGAGATGCTCTGAGGGGTGCGGACAAGCAGAGGGGGGCGTGGGCATCGCGCGTGCAAGCCTGGGCCCTGGCCGAGAGGGGCGGTCCTGTCACACATGCGGGGAGGCCGCTGGAGAGGGTGAGAGGAGGGGGAGACGACCGGCAGGGAGGTGCGGACGTCAAGGGGGCTCGGTGGCATGCTCTCCTGGCCCTCGACGGTCGGGGCATCGGGATGGGTGCAGCTATAGTGCGGGAGGGCACTGTAGCATGCTCTAGAGCGCCCAAATTGCATGCCATGGCATACCATTGGTGTTTTGGGCGCGGCCAAGTGTGTCCAAAGGTTCTAGGGGGAGAAAAATAGGTGGATAGGTCATTGGATGCCCTGGGGTCCCTTAGGAGAGAAGAAAAGTTGAGAGGGAGAGAGGGAAAGCTCTTGTCCAGGGGATGAAATGAGGATTTTACCCCACTCACCAGAGGACACTTGACCCGGGAGAGTTACTGGAGGTGCAAGGTACTTACGAGAGGCTTTGGTAAAAATTTGGGGGCAAGGGTAAAAGAGGAAGGGGTGGAAATAATGCCTATACTATTTTACCAGAGGGTGTTTGATAAGGTTTTGGGCAAGAAACATCTACCAACTCAATGAGATATTTACCAGGGCCAAATGCTAGGTAAAAATGAGATGATTCACCAAGTTTGAGCCCAAGGGGGAAAAGTTGACAATGGGAACTTGGTAAACCCTAGAAACTAACAGAATCAGGTTTCTGTAGATCTAGTGATTCTAGGCTTTAACAATTGATGCACCACTTAGTGTAGCATCACTATTTGGTTATTAGAGCATGCCCACAAAGTTTGAGGTCAAGGGGAGAAATTTCACAATGTAAAGTTGCTCAAATTTGAATCTGGACAGGGAGGGTTTGGGATGGTTTGATGAACCAAATCAACTTGGATTGAGGTGAAACTTTGGAACATCATCACCCATGATGGTGTTGACTTGCTCAAAGTTTCCTGGATTTTATTGAGAATATTTCTTATAGAAATATTCCAAAAGTTTGATTTGAACAGAAGGGGTTTTGAGGGGGTTTTCCCTTGATTTGAACATGCCCTTGTGTTGAAACTCATATATATGGAAAATATATGTCCACTGAGTTTCCCTAAATTTTCTCAAATATTTTCAAAGCATTTAAATATTTTTTCCCTTAGAAAAACCATTTCTAGTCTTAAGAAAAAGCCTTTAAATAAGATATAAGAATAATCTTAAAAATTAATATTTGGTGGTTGTGGAAAGTCTTATATATAAGAGGTTTGAAATAAAGTCTTTGGGAAGGGAGAATCCACCCAATCTGAGGACTTGCAGTCCGAACCTCATTTCAGGGGGTTTCGAAAACCTAATTTGAATAAATCATTTTTGGTTAAAACACTATTTGATAAAAATAGTTTTGGGCACTATTCATGTGTCATGATCAATGGGTAAGAGGTTTTGAAAAATCAAGATGAATATAAGGTGGAATAGAATCTAGGAGTGCCATATAACACAATCATCAAGCAAGCAAACATCATTTCAAACAAGCACATACACTTAGAAAAACTTTTAGTTGGCCCCAAATTTTATGAACCCCAAACAAATCAAGGTGATACAAACACAGGGTGTGATAGACCTACCCCCCTTACAATAATCTCGTCCCCGAGATTCTTAGGCTAAGCACTAAAAAGATGAGGGAACTCTTATCTAAGATAGTCATCACATTCCTAGGTTGCTTCAACTTCGGTATGGTTGCTCCACTGGACCTTGAAATACTTGATGGTGCGGCTTCGGGTGCAGCGCTCAGCTTCATCCAGAATGCGAACCGGCCTCTCACGATAAGTGAGGTCGGGCTGAAGGTCGATGGCTTGATGGTCGATGTCCTTGTAGAGGTCAGGGCGGTTGGGAACTTGCAGACACTTCCTGAGTTGTGACACGTGATAGACGTTCTGCACATCCGACAGCTCGGGAGGTAGCTCTAGCTGGTAGGCAACTTCTCCTCGTCTAGCGGTGATCTCGAAGGGGACAATGTATGTGGGTGCGAGCTTCCCTTTGACGTGAAAACGCTTGGTTCCTTTAAGATGTGTGACTCGAAGATAGACGTGATCTCCGTTGTTGAAGCTCAGATCTCGGCGGTGAGAGTCAGCGCAACTCTTTTGTCTTGATTTGGCAGTCTCCAGGCATTCTCGGATGAGTTGTACTTGTTCTTCTGCTTCACGGACGATGTCTGGTCCAAAAATTAATCCTTCTCCTGTCTCTGACCAGTTGAGGCGAGTACGGCACTTGTGTCCATACAACACATCGAATGGTGCCATTTGAAGACTCGACTGATAGCTGTTGTTGTAGGAGAACTCGGCGAATGGTAGGCAATCTTCCCACTTGGCTCCATACACCAAAACACAAGCGCGGAGCATATCTTCGAGTATCTGATTTACTCGTTCTGCCTACCCACTGGTCTGAGGGTGAAAAGCAGTGCTGAAGGAGAGCTTGGTTCCCATAGCTTCTTGAAACTTCTTCCGGAATCTTGAAGTGAATTGACTTCCTCGATTGGACACAATTTCCCTTGGAACTCCATGAAGACTCACAATGCGGTTGATGTAGAGGTTCACGGGCTGGCTTCCATCATAGGTGGTTCTGACGGGAATGAAGTGGGCTACCTTGGTTCGGTGATCGACGATGACCCAAATGGAATCATGTCCCTTACCCGACCTTGGTAAACCGGTTCCCGACTTTGTCCCACTTCCATTCAGGAACTTTGAGAGGCTGCAATAGGCCAGTGGGTCGTTGGCACTCAGCCTTGACTCTCTGGCATATGTCACACTTAGCAACGAACATGCCTATCTCTCGTTTCATGCCATGCCACCAGAATCTTGCCTTGAGGTCTTGATACATCTTGGTTCCTCGAGAATGGATGGAGTGTGGAGTGTCATGAGCTTCTTGCAAAATCAGGTTCTTGAGCTCCTCTTTGTTTGGTACGCAGATGCGAGTCCCGAACCATACTACTCCTTGTTCATCCACCGAGAATCCTGGGGCCTTGCCGGCCTTGATCTTCCTCTTGATGCCTTCAATGGTCTCATGTCCCTTCTGGGCTTCCTTGATATCATCCATCAAGGTAGGATTTGCTTCGAGGTTGGCGAGGAATCCGGGTGCAACCAGTTCCGAACCGAAGCTCTCAAGTTCTTCATACAGGGCGGGTAGCCTTTCCTTTATCGTAGCATTCAACGAACAAGCCTTTCTGCTTAAGGCATCTGCTACCACGTTGGCCTTTCCGGGGTGGTATTTAACACTAAGGTTGTAATCCTTGATCAACTCCAACCATCTTCGCTACCTCATGTTCAACTCCCTTTGAGTGAAGATGTACTTCAAACTCTTATGGTCTATGAATATCTCACATCGCTTCCCCAGAAGGTAATGTCGCCATGTCTTCATGAGGTCGTAGTTGTCTGGATAGATATACCACAACTCTGCCTTCTTGCATTAGAACACCTCCAAGCCCAGTTCTTGGTGCATCACTATAAATCACAAACTTTTTGTGAATATCGGGGTGGCCAAAACTGGGGCTGTGGTCAACCTCTTCTTGAGCTCTTGGAAGCTTTCCTCGCACTTAGCAGTCCATTCGAACTTCGTGTCTTTCTTCAAAAGCTGGGTCATATGTCGGGCAATGCTTGAGAATCCTTCCACGAACTTGTGATAATATCCCGTGAGTCCGAGGAAGCTCCTGACTTCCTTCACGGTGGTTGGGTTTTGCCATTCCGTCACAGCTTCAATCTTGGCAGGATCCACTAATAGTCCTTCTGCAGTCAACACATGACCCAAGAATCTAACTTCATGCAGCCAGAATTCACACTTGCTGAACTTGGCATAAAGCTGGTTCTCTCAGCTTCTCTAGGACCAATCTCAAGTGTTCCTCATGTTTTTCTTCAGACTTGGAGAAGACGAGTGTGTCATCAATGAAGACAACAACGAACTTGTACAAGTACTCCATGAAGACCTTATTCATGAGGTACATGAAGTATGCAGGGGCATTGGTTAACCCAAACGACATGACCGTGTATTCATACAGGTCATACCGGGTTACAAACGCCGTCTTCGGAATGTCTTGGGGTCTGATCTTCAACTGATAGTACCCAGACCTGAGGTCGATCTTGGAAAACACCTTGGCTCCATTCAACTGATCAAACATGTCTTCAATCTTGGGGAGTGGGTACTTGTTCTTTATCGTGACTTCATTGAGAGAACCGTAATCGACACAGAGTCTGATAGTTCCATCCATCTTTGACACAAATAGAACAGGCGATCCCCAAGGAGAGGCACTAGGGCAAATAAATCCTTTTCTGAGCTGCTCCGCCAAGTGCTTCTTCAATTCAGCCAACTCTTCGAATCCCATCTTGTAGGCCTTCTTATAGATGGGCCTTGATCCGGGCATAAGCTCAATGATGAACTCGGTGTCCTGGTCAGGAGGCATTCCGGGCAGCTCATTGGGAAACACATCCGGGTACTCACATACCACTGGCACTTGATCCAACTCAACTCCCGATAGGCAGTTATCTTGAGGGGCTTGAGTGGAGGTAGGGTTGGGAACATACTTGACTTCCACTCCTTTGCTATTGGTCATGGTAACAATCCTCTTGGCATAGTCTAACAAGCCTTGGTGCTTGGTTAACCAGTCCATGCCTAGGATCACATCCAAGCCTTCTGACTTTAGGATGATAATATCTGCTAGCAAGCCTACCCTATTGATGTTAATCTTAACTCCCTTACAACCTATCCCCGACTTCATAACTGATCTCGGGGTTTGTATCAACATACGACTACCCAGGGGTGTAGGTGTCATGCCACTCTCTAATGCAAATTTTGGGTGACAAAGGAATGCGAAGCTCCACAATGAAACAATACTGTTGTTGGGGTTGAGTTGATGAGGAACGTACCCAGTATGATGTCCGGGTCTTCCTGGGCTTCCTCTGCGGTGACGTGATTCACACGACCCTTGCCATTGTTAGGCTGGTTGCGGGGAGCGGGGTTCCTTGGGGGTGCTCCATGGGCTTGACCTTGAGAGGATGCATTGGTGCGCGGTGCATCTTGCTTCTTGTTGGGACACAGCCTAGAGATGTGTCCTGGCTGTCCACATCCAAAGCAAGCGACTTGCCCAGGGTTGTTGTTGAAGCTTCTGCCACCATTGTTGTTATTGGGCTTGTTGTAAGCTGGCCTGGGATTGGCATACTGCTGAGGCTGGTAGCTCGGACGAGGTGCAGGAGGCCTAGCCTGTTGTGGCTGATAAGTCGGCTTGGCTGGGGTTGGCTGCCAGGAGCGAGGCTTCTGGTTGCTTGAGCTACTCTTGCTAATCATCTTACGCTTGCGAGTGTCATCTATGGCACGACGCTTGTCTTCCAACATGAGGGCCTTGTTCACCAGGTCAAAGAAGGATCGACAGTCGCAGACGATGAGATGATACTGTGGGGTCTGTTGAAGTCCTTCCATGAAGCGTTCCTTCTTGGCAGCCTCTATGCTAACATCTTCAGGTCCATACCTTGACAACAGGTTGAACTTCTGCAGGTACTCCTTGATAGAGCCACTTCCTTGCTTCAGCACTCGGAATTCTCTCTTCTTGATAGCCATGATCCCAGAAGGAATATGGGCAGTGCGGAATCCTTCCTTGAAGTCATTCCAAGTGATCACACGTTCTCCTTGCATGACCTTGAATCCATCCCACCAAGCTCGGGCGGTACCTCCAAGGCAGTGAGAGGCATACATCACCTTCTCACGGTCCTCACTGCAATTGACCAAAGAAAGGGGGTCCTCGATGGTGTGGATCCACTCATCAGCATCCAATGGTTTAGCAGTCTCGATGAAGGTTGGGGGTGAATTCCTCATGAACTCAGACAGGGTGGAGCGGCCATTTCCATTCCTGCCTTGCTACTGGTTGTTTACAAGGGTCTGAGCCATCTACTAGATAGCAGCATTGTTGGCTTGGCACTCCTCCCAGAGAACTTGGAGAAACTGAGCCATGGTCATGTTCTCGAGTGGAGGTGGTGGCGAGGGAATGTGCCCTTGTGGCTCCTCCTGGTGTCCTCCAGCGTGAGTAGCCCCACCAGCTCCCTGTTGCTGGCTTGAGTTGCCGGCTTCAGAGTTGGTGAAGGAGCTATTTCGGGTAGCAATCACCATCCTATTTGGAGCAGCCAAGTCAAACAACTAGGATAGACGAGAGGAAAAGCAATAATGGAAAAGCACGCCTAAGTGGGTTGGTCAAGTGCAAGTGTGGTAAAACAAAGGTCGAAGGACCAACATATATTAAGATAGACGATGGAGTCACTTACATGTTGCCTAAGGCAAAAGCGCGACTTGCATCAGAACACAAATAACAAAACAAACAACAAGCACAAATTTTTTCATATGAACCATTACACAGACTCGACTTTGCATGAGGGGTACATGACTGGTTCTTGGATCAGGTGGTGGAGTGCTCAGTCTCGTAGTCACGCTCCTATGGGTCTTCCCCGTGTTCATCATCTGAACGGGCATCATTCCCGGTCGAAGGGGTCGGGGAACAAGAAGGTCCATCCCAACGATGCTTCGTACGCGGGTCGGTGAAGAGCTCATGGTACTCCTTCGCACTCATGCGATGAGGACGTGTAGGTGCATCACTAGCTGGGGGTACTCCTCCTCGATAAGCGACAACTGGTCGTCCCTTGGGGGCTCCATCCTTCTTGATCTTGTCTGGCTTCGTCTTGTCTTGCTGAAGTAGCTCTCGGGTGTGGTGAAGTTCCTTGCGGAGCTTCACGGACTCCTTCATCAGGTTATGAACCAACCTGTCAGTGGATAGGTTGAAGTAGGTCTGGAACCTGAGTGGTGTGACATCCTCCTTGGTTGGAATCAGCGTCCAACTCTCGCCAAAGTCATCCTTCCTGAAGGGAAGGTAGTGAGTAGCCGTCTCATCAGCCATCTCTGGAATGATGTCTCCAACGTGTAGGAGTGCCTTGCATGCAGCTGTCTCGACCGCAAGTATCATGGTCTCCATCCATGGTCCTTCAAAGAACCAACTGGTCGGGGAGTCGTTTGCCTTCACGACCACATCCACGTGGTACTCCTTTGTGTCGTCATCGACCTAGAGCTCGTGGTAGAGGAAAATGGGTGGTTGGCAAAACTGGCACTTCTCTAGGCTATCCCCAAGGAGTAAGGGAAAGCCGGATGTCAGGAAGGCTTCGGGTACGACTACAAAGGTTCGAAAGGAGGAGAGTCAGCAAAGTGTTGTGTGAAGAATAGAAGACGTAAATAGTGTAGAATTTTCTAAGTATAGGTCCTAGGTGTAGTTTGAAAGCGATTTTCGTCCTAACTAACTAAGGGCTTCCTATAGTCAGGATGGCTTTGATACTAGCTCTATGGGGACCCCGACTCATAAGTCGTGATCACTGAATGCACGTGTGCAGTGATCCCAGAGATCAATGCTCACTAAACACACAGAAGCTGAATAAGAAGAGTCTTACATCCACATTTAGTGTCTCACACAAATAAAGACCATGAAGGTCAAGTCTTACAGAGATAGGGCCACGAGGGACAAACACTTAAATAGAACAAGCAGCGAAATCTTGGTCGAAAGCGTGAACCCGTGCCATCTGCCTTAACCTACAGGCATTCTGACTGGGAAGCATCCTATTTCGCATGTTCGTCACCAACGAAATCTTCAACATACTCCTGTTCTTCCATGCCCAGCCAATTAAATGACCAGTGGAAAGCCAATGAGTACTTTGAATGTACTCGCAAGCAACCCAAGTTGTGGAGCAAGGTACAATTGATGCATGATATAGCACTAAGTAGGTAATTTGCGGAAAGCTAATTTTGAATGCAATGACATGCTCAAGGTACTAGTAAGCATGCATCAACAATAGGCAGTTATCCGTATGAACAAGATACAGATATCATCATAAGTAGGAGTTGAACACTTCATGTTCATTCCACATGCTAAGTCATTGGACTTAGTTAAATTCCCGTGCTAAGTCATCAGACTTAGCTCATGTGACCTCTCTGTTGCTAGCACATCCATACTCACACCAAGTTCCATGAAAACTTCCGGACATAGTCTAAGTAGCACCACCGAACTATCCTTGACCGTGGACATGGCTATTCGAATAGTTTTACACTCTTCAGAGGTTGCACACTTTAACCACAAGACTCGGGGAACTTCCGTGTCATCCACGACTCGCGGTATGTAGTATACCCGAGGTAAGCACCCGAACAATGCCTTTCCCCTAGCGATACTAAACAAAGAGTCCACTCGATTGGTACCCAGCCCTCACGATGTACATCACGCGAGCCTCGCTCCAAATCGTACCATCCATGGGGGACCAACGGTGTGCCCGGTGCCTGTGAACATAGCGCATGATCGTACATATCGGTACAACCCTGTATCGAGAGTGACCATGCCACTCCCGCCACTAGTAAAGTGGGCTCCTTGCCAATACCCACCAAGGTAATGAACAAAGCCCCATCCCATAAGGGTTATCGTGGTTGCGCATGTAAGGTTGGGACAGCCGAGAAATCTTAAATCTAATCTGTTTTCAAAAACACACCCTCAACTTGCTCCGGCACACCACTTCTTTCTCAAGTGGTCACCCATCTCCTCATCATCTCCCTCGGGCATTAGTGGCACCTGACGGGGTTTCCGAAAAGTCTTTGAAATCATTTCTTTTCTTTCCATCACCATGCACAAACCCGAACCATTTGCGTAGCATCTACTAGCATCCTAACTACACCCACCCGCATAACCCTCATAAGGTGGTAGGGTCATGCACGATGCAAGTGTCAATGGTAAGAGTATCAGAGGTAATCCACCGAAGGGGGAATACCACATCATTATCTAACATTGAAACAACAAGTGCTATATGTCATGCATGAAAAGTTTCTTAACATGGTCAAGGGGCTGCTTGCCTGGCTCAACAAAGTCTGCAGGGTCTTCGAAGTCTTCAGGTCCAACTTCTCCGTCAACAACGCAATCTATCGTCGCGAATAAAAGCGATAAAAATGAGCATCACACAAAAGCAAAGCACACAAGCAATCATTAAAAATGCTACCCTATTCTGATAATTCCTAGATGTTACACTAAAAATATTTTTTCAAGGTTTTGATCTAAGAAAGATTTCTAAAACTATTTAAAACAGGAGGTTATATTGCTAAATAGGGGTTTTGAATTAAAACAGTGCACAAAATGTTTTCAAACATTTTTACAAATGGCGCTAATAAATTCTAGGGAATATTCTAGGAATTTAGGTGCAAAAATTATTGGAATTAGAATTAATTTGTGCCCAATGGAATTTTTGGAATCAAAAAGGAAAAAGAAAAAAAGAAAAAGCGCACTATGCCTCTCGGGCTAGAAGCACCAACGTAGAGCCGGCCCATGCCGAGACGGCGCGCGCGGCAGCCAACGGGTTCGAACCCGATAGGCGAGCCCTACCTATCGGTGGCACAAGGGGTAGGTGAGTATGACTGGCGGGGCCTGCCTATCATCTCCTACCTCACGATCAAGGGCTCAGGGAGGCTCACCAGCGGTGACTCCGGCAGCCATTCGCCACGAGCAAGGCATGGGGAAGCTTAGGGGGGTTCTGCCGTTCGCTTAGGCATGGTGGTGGCCGCCGGTGGACTGCGGTTCGCCGGCGACGTGAATCTATGGTGGAGGGCTTTGAGAAGTGGATGGTCCGGCCTCCCTGAGCTACAAACAAAGCGGAGGGGTTGAGGGATCACTCTAGGGTGGAGAGGGAGTCACAAAGGAAGAAGAATGAGCACCGACGATGCCGCATACCACGAGATCGACGACATTCCTTGACGACAGAGCTTGGGTCCGATCCGGGTGCAGGGGGCCTCGAGGCTCGCGGGGGTGGAGCGGGTGCTCATCTGGGTGCGAATAGAGGCGAAAGAGGAGGAGAGGGAGGTTTGGGGGCCCTATATATAGGCAAGGGCGGAGGCAGGGGAGGTGGCGAACGTGGGAGGCCTTGGGCGCTCGCCGTTGAGCCACGACAGTCCAGGAGCGGGCGCAGGCGGCGCTTGGGGTCCATAGGAGATGCTCTGAGGGGTGCGGACAAGCAGAGGGGGGCGACGGCATCGCGCGTGCGAGCCTGGGCACTGGCCGAGAGGGGCGGCCGTGTCGCGCGTGCGGGGAGGCTGCTGGAGAGGGAGAGAGGAAGGGGCGACGACCGATAGGGAGGTGCGGATGTCGAGGGGGCTCAATGGCGTGCTCTCCTAGCCCTCGGTGGTCGGGGAATCGGGATGGGGGCAGCTACACTGTGGGAGTGCACTGTAGCGCGCTCCAGAGTGCCCAAATGTCCTTCCATGGCATGCCATTAGCGTTTTGGGCACGACCACTTGTGTCCAGAGGCTCTAGGGAAAAAATAGGTGGATAGGGCATTGGATTCCCTGGGGTCCCTTAGGAGAGAAGAAAAGTTGAGAGGGAGAGAGGGAAAACTCCTTTACTATTTGGGGGTAAGGGTAAAAGAGGAAGGGGTGGAAATAGTTCATTTACTATTTTACCAGAAGGTGTTTGATAAGGTTTTCGGCAAGAAAAATCTACCAACTTACTGAGTTATTTACCAGGGTCAACTGCTAGTTAAAAATGAGACGATTCACCAAGTTTGAGCCCAAGGGGGAAAAGTTGACAATAGGAACTTGGTAAAACCTAGAAACTAATAGAATCAGGTTTATGTAGATATAGTGATGATAGGCTTTAACCCTTGATGCACCACTTAGTGTAGAATCATTATTTGGTTATTAGAGCATGCCCACAAAGTTTGAGGTCAAGGGGAGTAACTTCACAATGTAAAGTTGCTCAAATTTGAATCTAGACAGGGATGGTTTGATGAACCAAATCAACTTGGATTGAGGTGAAACTTTGCAAGATCATCACCCATGATGGTGTTAACTTGCTGGAATTTTCCTTGATTTTTTTGATAATATTTCTTATAGAAATATTCCAAAAGTTTGATATGAACAGAAGGGGTTTTGTGGGGTTTTGCCCATGATTTGAACATGCCCTTGTGTTGCAACTCATATATATGGAAAATATATGTCCACTGAGTTTCCCTAAATTTTTCTCAAATATTTCCAAAGTATTTAAATAATTTTTCCTTAAGAAAAACCATTTCTGGTCTTAAGAAAAAGCCTTTAAATAAGATATAAGAATAATCTTAAAAATTAATATTTGGTGGTTTTGGAAGTCTTATATATAATAGGTTTGAAAGAAAGTCTTTGGAAAGGAAGAATCCACCCAATTTGAGGACTTGCAGTGCAAACCTCATTGCAGGGTTTTTTGAAAACCTAATTTGAATAAATCATTTTTGGTTAAAACAAAATTTGATAAAAATAGTTTTGTACACTATTCACATGGCATGATCATTGGGCAAGAGGTTTGGGACAAGGAAGATGAATATGAGGTGGAATAGAATCTAGGAGTGCCATATAACACAATCATGAAGCAAGCAAACATCATTTCAAACAAGCACATACACTTAGAAAAACTTTTAGTTGTCCCCAAATTTTATGAACCTCAAACATATCAAGGTGATACAAACACAGGGTGTGACAGTTGAAATTTTTACCACATCTTTTTACAATGTTCATTCACCTCCAATAAAAAAACCATATCCATAAGCCACTGGTTGGTGAAGTAAAACCCCAACTTTCATCTCTAGATATCATGCACAACACCCTTTTTACCTTCCCCTCCTTTCACCTCTACACTCCCTAGCTCCCACTAGTCCCCTACAGCATCTCCAGATCCCCCATTTGCTGGTAGACAAGCTTTGGCATGCCCAGAGAGCATGGACACGCCACTGGCATGCCAAACACATGCTCCAAAGCATGCTAAAATGCATTTGAGCACTGTAGCCAGTGCCCATTCTAACCTCTGAAAGCCTTGGAATTTGGGGACTTGTCCCCCTGGTTGGCCTCGACGTACGCAGCATGGCTGGCAGTCGACCCCCTCTCCATTCTCTCCCCTTCTCCCTCCTCCCGGGTGTTCCTGACGCCGCCCACTCTGGCCACTCCATGTACAAGCTGTGGGGACCTCTTCGAGCTCATACCGCTCTCCCACTCGCTCCCCAACAACCTAGGCGAGCCTCACAAGCACCGCACAGAAGCCAGGACCCCCTCCCGTGACCATCCAACCAATTCCCGCGGGCGACTGTGGGCTTAGTCCATGGTAAACCTCGGGATTGCTATTCAAGCGAGACCCGCACTCCTCTCTCCCCTCTGGTCACCCCCTCTAGCATATAATTTGCCCCTTGTGCCACCTTGTCGTCCCCCTCTCTCTGTAGTCGACGGGAGCCTGAGCTCCGCTGCCTCGAGCTGCCGTTGTCCGGCCATGGTGATCCTCCTACGGCCCAGTTTTCTCTCCTCGTGGCCCTCCCTATGTCCCCTGATCCTTTTCCCCACTTTCCCCGTGCCTATTGCAGCTCGTACCGGGCATACCCACCTCAAGCCGAAGCTCCTCCGCTCGCGTCCTACGTCGCCGGCGATCATATCACCTCTGGCACCACGCGAAAGGCGACGCTCCCCTAAGCATGCTTGGACCATTGGCAGGCCTCGCGATCGACCGAATCGTTGCCGGTGAGCTCCTCTGTTCCCTGTTGCGAGGTGAGGGATGACACGTGGAGCCCACCTATCATACCTCACCCCACTCTCGTTGGCAAGTAGGGCCCATGGGCAAGGTTAAATAAAACATGCCGCGTGCGCACCCCTTTGCCCTAGGCCGAATCTCCTGGGCCGGCTCGGGTCTCTCCCTATTTTGGCCCAGATGAATAGTATAGTTTTCTTTTTCTCTTTTTCAAAAACTTTCCAATATTCCACAAGGCAATATAAAATTCCAATGCCAATAATTTATCCACCACAAATCTTAGAAAAATTTGTAGAATTTAATAGTGCCATTTGTAAAAAAATTGAAAACATTTTATGTACTGATTTTATCTAAATGCTAGTTTTGAATATTTTAGCCACTGTTAAAAATAATTTTGAAACTGCTTTTCACTACAAAACCTTAGGAAAATATTTTTCACATTCTTTTAGTATTCATTAGAATATAATAACATTTTTAAGTGGATTTTCTTCTCTGTTTCTGTTGTGCTATTTATTATTGTCGTTATTTATCGTGAAGATAGATTGTGCTATTAACGAGGGAGTTGGACCCAAAGATTTCTAAGACCTCAAAGACTTTGTTGAGCCAGGCGAGCAGCCCTTTGACCATGACTATGAACCCTTTTTTATTTGCATGGCATATATCACTTAATTCCGTGAGGTTGATCATGTTGATGTGGTGTCTATCCCCTTCGGTGGGATGCCTCCGATACTTCACAGTTGATACTTGCATCATGCATGGCCCTACCATCCTTATGAGGGTTGTGCGAGTGGGAGTAGTTAGGTTGCTAGCAGTTTCTACGCAAGTGGGATGGGAATATGAATGGTGATGGAAACAAATGATTTCAAAGACTTTTCAAAAACCCTTCCGGGTGACACTAATGCCCGAGGGAGATGATGATGAGTTAGGTAGCCACTTGATAAAGAAGTTATGTACCGGAGCAAATGAGTGTGTGTTGTTTTCGAAAAAGGATTGGTGTAAGTTGCGACCGTTATTCCAACCTTACATGTACAACCACGATACCCCTTATGGGACGGGGCTTTGTTGATTACTGTGATGGGTACTAGCATGCCCGCATTACTAGTGACGGGAGTGGCGTGGTCACTCAATACAGGATCATGCCACTAACGACGATCATGCGATGTTTTCACAAGCACCGGGTACACCATTGGTCCCTGCATGGACGATACATGTGTTGTGTATCATGTGGGATGGGCACCAATCGAGTAGACTCTTTGCTAGTATATGTTACTTCTTGAGCTTGCGTTGGTTTTCCCTTGAAGAGGAAAGGGTGATGCAGCAAAGTAGATAAGTATTTCCCTCAGTTTTTTAGAACCAAGGTATCAATCCAGTAGGAAGAATAAGCAAGTCACCAATTTTTGCACCTACACAAACAATCAAACAGTTGCACCGAACGCTATAAAGGGGTTGACAATCCCTTCATGATTACTTGCAAGTATTAGATCTGATAGAGATAGATAAAAATATTGTGAGAAGTAAAAAAGTAAATAAAACTGCAGCAAGGTATTTTTGGTAATTTTGATATATAGATCTGAAAATATAATATGGAAAATAGACTCGAGGGCCAAAGGTTTCACTAGAGGCTTCTCTCTCGATGAAAAATAATATGGTGGGTGAAAAAATTACTATCGAGCAATTGATAGAAAAGCGCATAGTTATGACGATACCCAAGGCAATGATTACACATATAGGCATCACGTCCGTGTCAAGTAGACCGAAACGATTCTACATCTACTACTATTACTCCACACATCGACCAACTCCTGCCTACAACTTGAGTATTAAGTTCATGAAGAACAGAGTAACACATTAAGTAAGATGACATGATGTAGAGGGATAAACTCAAGCAATATGATTAAAACCCTATCTTTATATCCTTGATGGAAACAATCCAATACGTGTCTCACTACCCCTACTATGTCACTCGGTGAGGACACCGCAAGATTAAACCCAAAACTAAGCACTTCTCCCACTTCAACAATTACCAATCTAGTTGGCCAAACCAAACCAATAACTCGAAGAGACTAGCAAAGATATGAAATCATGCATATAAGAATTCAGAGAAGAAACAAATAATATTCATAGATAAGCTGATCATAAACCCACAATTCATCGGATCTCGATAAACACACCGCAAAAGAGTATTACATCGGATAAATCCCCATGAAGATCATCGAGAATATGGTATTGAAGAACAAAGAGAGAGAAGAAGCCATCTAGCTACTAGCTATGGACCTGTAGGTCTATGGTGTACTACTCACGCATCATCGGATGGGCAATGGAGTTGATGTAGATGCCCTCCGTGATCGAATCCCCCTCTGGCAGATTACCGGAAAAGGCTCCAACACTAGATCTCTCGGGAACTGAGGCTTCTGGCGGCGGAAAAGTATTATCGTGGCTCTTTTTGGTATTGGGGGAATATTTGGGAATTTATGGACCGAAGATTAGGATTGGAAGAGCTACGGGGGGACCCACAAGCCAGGGGGCGCGCCCCCTGGCCGCGCCAGGGTGGCTTGTGGCCCACCCATGGCTCTCATGGCCTCTTCTCCAAGTCTGGTAAGTTCCTTCTGGTCCTAGAAAAATCTCTGTAAAATTTTATACCGTTTGGACTCTGTTTGATATTCCTTATCTGCAATACTCAAAACAAGGAAATACATAAACTGACACTAGGTTCTAGGTTAATAGGTTAGTCCCGAAAAATATAAAATAGCATATTAATGCATATAAAACATCCAAAACAGATAATATCATAGCATGGAACAATCAAAAATTATAGATACTTTGGAGACGTATCAGTTTCGTCAGGGGAAAGACAATGCTCGGGTACTTACCTCGGGTATGAACAATACCGTGAGTTATGGGTTGACACGGAAGTTTCCCGAGTCTTGTGGGTAAAGTGTACAACATCTGCCGTGTGTAAAACTATTATAATAGCCGTCTCCACGATCAAGGATAGTTGGATGACCTCTCTTGTGCTATGTCCAATGTTTACTAAACCTGGTGTGTGTGTGTGTGGTGGTAACAAAGGTGATAGTTGAGTTAAGTCCGATAACTTGACGTGATGACTGAACATGAGATGTTCAACCCCTTGCTTATGATGATAACTGATACTTGTTCACATGAGTACCATCAACAGATGATGCATGCTTACTCAAGTTACTTGATCATATCATTGCACTTAAACTTAGCTTTTTGCAAAACTTACCTACTTAGTGCTATATCATGCATTGTTATATCTTGTTCCACAACTTGGGTTACTTGCAAGTACATTCAATGTACTCATTGGCTTGCCACTAGTTATTTAGTTAGCCAGGCATGGAAGAGCAGGAATACGGTGAAGAGTTCGTTGGTGACGAACATGCGAACTAGGGTGCTTCCTAGTCAGAATGCCTATAGGTTTAAGGCAGATGGTATGGGTTCATGCTTTCGACCATGTTTTTTGCTGCTTGTTATGTCCAAGTGTTTGGCCCTTGCGGCCCTATCTATGTAAGACATGGCCTAGCTGGCCTTTATTTGTGTAAGACAGTATGTAAGGATGTAAGACTCTTGTATTCTAGTTCCTGTGTGTTCAGTGAGCATTGATCTTTGGGATCACTGTGCATGTGCATTCAGTGATCACGATTTATGAGTTGGGGTCCCCACAACAAAGCACTCCACCACCTGAGTCCGAGAACCCCTAGAGTAGGATCAGTCATGTACCCCTCATGCGAAGTCGAGTCCGTGTAATGGTTCATATGAAATCATGTGTGATTATTGTTTGTTTTATTGTTTGTTTTCCGA
This sequence comes from Hordeum marinum, assembly GCA_022496015.1. Lineage (NCBI taxonomy): Eukaryota > Viridiplantae > Streptophyta > Magnoliopsida > Poales > Poaceae > Hordeum > Hordeum marinum. Next base: position 97,159,975 of record CM039677.1, on the reverse strand, counting down.
TGCAAGTCACGCTTTTGCCTTAGGCAACATGTAAGCGACTCCATTGTCTATCTTATCTTAATATATATATATATGTTGGTCTTTCGACCTTTGTCTTAGCACACTTGCACTATACCAACCCCCTTAGGCACGCTTTTCCATTATTGCCTTTTCTCTCTTCTATCCCAGTTGTTTGACTTAGCTGCTCAAAACATGATGATGACTGCAACCCGCAACAGCTCTTTCACTAATCCTGAAGCCGGCAACTCCAGCCAGCAATAGGGAACTGGTGGGACTGCTCAAGCTGGAGGACACCAGGAGCAGCCACAAGGCGCATACCCCCATCACAACATCCACCGGAGAACATGACCATAGCTCAGTTTCTCCAAGTTCTCCAGGAGGAACGCCAAGCCAACACTGCTACTATCCATCAGATGGCCCAAGTCCTTGTGACCAACTAGCAGCAAGGCAGGAACAACAATGGCCACTACACTTTGTCTAAGTTCATGAGGAATTCGCCCCCAACCTTCATCGGGATTGCTGAACCACTAGATGCCGATGACTAGATCCGCACCATCGAGGACCTACTTGCACTGGTTAATTGCAATGAGGATCGTGCGCAGGTGATTTTTTCCTCTCACTGCCTTAGAGGTACCGCAAGAGCTTGGTGGGATGGATTCAAGGTCATGCAAGGCGATCAGGTGATCACCTGGGATAACTTCAAGAAGGATTCCGCATCGCCCACATTCCATCAGGGATCATGGATATTAAGAAGAGAGAAGTCCGAGCATCGAAGAAAGGAAGTGGCTCAGTCAAGGAGTACATGCAAAAGTTCAACCTGCTATCCAGGTATGCACCCAAAGATGTCAATACGGAGGCTGCTAAAATGGAACGCTTCATGGAAGGACTTTAGCAGACCCTGCAGTATCAGCTCATCTTCTGCGAATGTCGGACCTTCTTCGACCTAGTGAACAAGGCCCTCATGCTGGAAGACAAGCATCATGCCATTGACGATACATGCAAGCGCAAGATGACTAGAAAGGGTAGTTCCAGCAACCAGAAGCCTCACCCCTGGCAGCCAAGCCCAGCCAAGCCGACCTTTCAGCCACAACAGGCTAGACCTCACATGCCTCCTCCGAGCTACCAGCCTCAGCAATAAGCCAATCTCAGGCTAGTTTACAACAACTCCAATAACAACAACCCTGGTCAGGTCACTTGCTTTGGGTGTTGTCAGCTAGGACGCATCTCCAAACAGTGCCTTAACAAGAAGCGAGATGCACCATGCCCCAATGCGCCAAAACAAGGTCAAGGTCGTGGAGCGCCACCAAGGAACCCAACTCCCCGCAACCATCCAACCATGGCAAGGGTCGTGTGAATCACGTCACCGCTGAGGAAGCCCAGGAAGACCCGGACGTCATACTGGGAACGTTCCTCGTCAACTGAACCCCAGCAACTGTACTGTTTGATTGTGGAGCTTCGCCTTTTTTTGTCACTCAAAAGTTTCCACTAGAGATTGGTATGAAGCCTAAACCCCTGGGTAGTCATATGTTGATACAAACCTCGGGTTCGGTTATGAAGTCCAAGATAGGATGTAAAGGAGTTGAGATTATCATCAACAGTGTAGACTTCCTAGCATACCTCATAGTTCTGGAGTCACTACGCTTGGACGTCATCCTTTGCATGAATTGGTTGACCAATAACCAAGGCTACTTGGACTGTGCCAAGAGGATCGTTAACATAACCAATAGCCAAGGAGTGGAAGTCAAGTATGTTCCCATCCCTGCCTCCACTCAAGTCCCTCAGGTTAATTGTCTGTCGGGAATCGAGTTGGATCAAGTGTCGGTGGTATAGAATACCACGATGTCTTTCCTGATGAGCTGCCTAGAATGCCTCCTGACCGCGATATTGAGTTCATCATTGCGCTAATGTCGGGTGCAGGACCCATCTATAAGAAGCCCTATAGAATGGGATCCAAAGAGTTGGCTGAATTGAAGAAGCAACTGGCAGAGCAGCTCAGAAAAGTATTCATTCGCACTAGTGCCTCTCCTTGGGGATCACCTGTTCTATTTGTGTCAAAGAGGGACAAAACTATTCGATTCTATGTCAATTACCATTTTCTCAATGAGGTCAAAATAAAGAACAAGTACCCACTCCCCAAGATTGAAGACGTTTTCAATCAGCTGAATGGAGCTAAGGTGATTTCCAAGATCGATCACAAGTCTGGGTAATACCAGCTGAAGATCAGACCCCAAGACATCCCGAAAACGGCATTCGCAACCCGGCATGGCCTGTATGAATGCAGGGTCATGTCATTTGGGTTAACCAATGCCCCTGCCAACTTAATGTTCCTCATGAACAAGGTATTCATGGAGTACTTGGATAAGTTTGTTGTCGTCTTCATTGATGACATACTCATCTTTTCCAAGTCTGAAGAAGAGCATGAGCAACACTTGAGATTGGTCCTAGATAATCTTCGAGAGCACCAGCTTTATGCCTAGTTCAGCAAGTGTGAATTCCGGCTGCATGAAGTTGGATTCCTCGGTCCTGTGTTGACTACACAAGGATTGTCAGTGGATCCTGCAAGGATTGAAGCCGTGACTGAATGGCAATCCCCAACCAATGTGAAGGAAGTGAGAACCTTCCTCGGACTCATGGGATATTACCGCAAGTTCTTAGAAGGATTCTCAAGCATTTCCCAACCCATGACTCAACTTTTGAAGAAGGACAAAAAGTTTGAATGGATGTCGAAGTGTGAAGAAAGCTTCCAAGATATCAAGAAGAGATTGACCAGAGCCCCAGTTTTGGCCACCCCTGATATTCACATGGAGTTTGAGATATATTGTGATGCGTCGAGAACCAGGCTTGGAGGTGTTCTGATGCAAGAAGGCATAGTCGTAGCATATCTATCCAACCAACTACGTCCTCACGAAGAGAACTACGCTACTCATGATCTTGAGTTAGCAGTTGTAGTTCATGCCTTGAAGACATGGCAACATTACCTTGTGGGAAAGTGATGTGAGATATACACAAACCACAAGAGTGAAGTATATTTTTACTCAAAAGGAATTGAACATGAGGCAGCGAAGATGGTTGGAGTTGATCAAGGATTATGACCTTAGTGTTCAATACCACCCCGGAAAAGCTAACGTGATAGCAGATGCCTTCAGAGGAAAGGCTTGTTCCTTTAATGCTATGATTAAGGAAAGGATACCCACCTTGTATGAAGAGATTGAAAGCTTCGGCTTGGAACTAGTTGCACCTAGATTCCTCTCCAACCTTGAAACAAAGCCTACCTTGATGGATGATATTAAAGAAGCTCAGATGGCACCATTTGAGGTGTTGTATGGCCGCAAGTGTCATACTCCCCTCAACTAGTCAGAGACCAGAGAAGGATTTGTCCTTGGACCAGACATCCTTCGCGAAGAAGAAGAGCAAGTTCGACTTGTCCGAGAGCGTCTCAAGACTGCCAAGACCAGACAGAAGAGCTACGCCGATTCTCACCGTCGGGACATGAGTTTCCTTTTTGGAGACCATGTTTACCTCCGAGTCACGCCTCTCAAAGGAACCAAGTGTTTTCATGTCAAGGGGAAGCTTGCACCAAGATACATCAGCCCCTTCAAGATCACTAATAGATGAGGAGAAGTTGCCTACTAGCTAGAGCTACCCCCCGAGCTGTCAGATGTGCACAATGTTTTCCACGTGTCACAACTTCAGAAATGTCTCCAAGTTCCCAACTGCCCTGACCTCTACAAGGACATCGATCATCAAGCTATCGACCTTCAACTAGACCTCACTTATCATGAGAGGCTAGTTCGCATTTTGGATGAAGCTGGACATTGCACCCAAAGCCGAACCATCAAGTACATCAAGGTCCAATAGAGAAACCACACTGAAGCAGAATCAACGTGGGAGCATGAAGACTATCTTAGATCTGAGTTCCCTTCTCTTTTTAGCGCTTCGTCTAGGAATCTCGGGGACGAGATTCTTATAAGGGATAGGTTTGTCACACCCTATGTTTGTATCGCTATGCTATGATGTCGATTTACAAAATTTAGAACCAATTACAACTTCTTGAGTGCATTGGCTTGTTTGTTTGGTTTTATTTGTTTGATGCTTGTTTGCTTGGTCGATTGTGTTTCGCACTCATAGATTCTACTCATCTCTATACTCATATTCCTTGAACCAAACATCTTGCCAATGATCATACCATGTGTATAGTACCTAAAACTATTTTTTTATCAAAATTTAGTTCGACCAAAAAGGATTTATTCAAATTAGGTTTTCAAAACCGCCTAAGTTGAGGTTTGCACTACAAGTCCTCAATTTTGGTGGATCCTCTTTCCCCAAAGGCTTTATTTCGAACCCACTATATTTATGACCTCCCAAAACCACCAAATATTAATTTTAAAGATTATTTTACTATTTTATTGAAAGGTTTTTTCTTAAGGCCAGAAATGGTATTTTATAGAAAAATATATATTTAAATGCTTTAAAAATACTTGAGAAAATATATGGAAACTCAATGGACATATATTTTCCCTATATATGAGACTTAACACATGGTCATGTTCAAAATCATGGGCAAAACCTCTCAAAACCCTTTCTGTCCAAATCAAGCTTTTGAAATATTTTTATAAGAAATAATCTCAATAAATTCCAAGAAAATTCCAGCAAGTCACACATGTTATATGTGATGATCTTGCAAAGTTTCATCTCAATCACCCTTGATTTGCTTCACCAAAATATTCCAAAACCCTTTGTGTCCAGATTCAAGTTTGAACAACTTTATGGTGTGAAGTTTCTTCCCTTGACCCCAAACATTGTGGTCATGTTCTATTAACCAAATAAGGATGCCACACCAAGTGGTGAATCAAGGAGAATTGAAATTCATGCCTAGATCTACAGAAATCAGATTTTGTTGATTTCTAGGGTTTTACAAGTTACATTGTGAACTTTCTTAAAATGGGCTCAAACTTGGTGATCCACCCTAATTATACCTTTTATTTCATCCTTTTAAACCTCATATCAAGGAAACTTCATTTGCTTGGCCAAATAATCATCAAAGACCTTTTGATCATTCCTAAGAATTATTGCTTTCACCCTCTAACTTGTTTTCCTTGTGTTCAAATTTTTACTACATCTTCTTACAATGTTCATTCACCTCCAGTAAAACCCCAAGTCCATAAGCCATTGGTTGATGGGGTAAAACCACAACTTTCACCTCTGGACATGATGCACAACACCCTTTTTACCTCCCCCTCCTTTCACCTCTACTCTCCCTAGCTCCCACTAGCCCCTTAGAGCATCTCTAGATCCCCCATTTCCTAGTAGACAAGCTTTGGCATGCCTATAGCATGTGGGCATGCCACTGGCATGTCAAACTCAAGCTCCAAAGCATGCTACAATGCACCCAAGCAGTGTAGCTGGCGCCCATTCCCACCTTCGATAGCCTCGGGAAGCAGGGACTTGTCACCCTGGTCGTCCCCGATGCCTGCAGCTCAGTAGGCAGTCGGCCCACTCTCCATTTTCTCCCCTTCTCCCTCCTCCCGCGTATGCCCGACGCCCCCCATTCTGATCACTCCCTGTCCAAGCTGCGGATCCCTCTTCAAGATCATCCCGCTCTCCCTCTCGCTCCCAGGAACCTAGGTGAGCCCCACGAGCGCCGCATAGAGGCCAGGACCCCCTCCCGTGGCCATCCGAGCCATTCCAACGGGCGACCATGTGCTTAGGCCACGGTGAACCTCGGGATCGCTATTTAAACGAGCCCCTTACCCCTCTCCCCCTCTAGCCGCCCCACTAGTATATAATTGCCCCCCCCATTCCACCCGATCGTCCTCTCCTTCTCTCTGTGCTCGATGCGAGCCGGAGCTCCGCCGCCTCAGGCTACCGTTGTCCGACCACGGTGAGCCTCCTTCGGGGCCATTTTCTCTCCCTGTGGTCCTGCCTCTGTCCCTTCATCCATTTCCCCAGTTTCCCTATGCCTATTGCAGCTCAGAGCAAGCGTACCCACCTCTAGCTGAAGCTCCTCCGCTCGGGTCCGACGTCGCCGGCGAACCCATCACCTCTGGCGACCACCTCCGTCAGCATGCAACAGGCGATGCTCCCCTGAGCACACCTGGACCATTGACAGGCCTCGCCGTCTACTACATCGTCGTCGGTGAGCTCCTTTGCTCCTTGTAGCAAGGTGAGGGATGACAGGAGGAGCCCACCTATCATACCCACACCCCCTCTCTTGCTGGCAAGTGGGGCCCGCGAGCAGGTTCAAATAAAATCTGCTGCGTGCACATCCTTTGCCCTGGGCCGAATCTCCTGGGCCGGTTCGGGTCTCTCCCTGTTTCGGCCCAGATGAATAGTATAGTTTTTTTTCTATTTTTTCAGAAAATTTCCAAAATTCCACAAGGAAATATAAAATTCCAATGCCAATAATTTTTCCACCACAAATCTTAGAAAAAATATGTAGAATTTAATAGTGACATTTGTAAAAAAAATTGAGAACATTTTATGTACTGATTTTATTTAGAATCTAGTTTTGAATATTTTAGCCACTGTTAAAAATAATTTTAAAAACCTTTTTCACTACAAAACCTTAGGAAAATATTTTTAATATTGCATTTAGTATTTATAAGAATAGAGTAAAAATTTTGAAGTGGCTTTTGTGCTCTGTTTTTGTCGAGATGCTTATTATTATTGTCATCTATCACGACGATAGATTGCGTTGTTGACGAGGGAGTTGGACCCGAAGATTTAGAAGACCCCAAAGAATTTGTTGAGCCAGGCAAGCACCCATTTTACCATGACTATAAGCCCTTTTTATTTCCATGGCATATAGCACTTAATTCTGTGAGGTTGATCATGCTGATCTGGTCTCCCTCCAGTTCGGTGGGATGCCTCCGATACTTTATCGTTGATACTTGCATTAGGCATGACCCTACCATCCTTTACGAGGGTTGCGCGGGTGGGATTAGTTAGGTTGCTCGTACTTGCTACACAAGTGGGATGGGAATATGCATGGTGATGGAAACAAATATTGTTTCAAAGATGTTTTGAAAACCCCATCGGGTGCCACTAATGCCCGAGGGAGATGGTGTTGAGCTAGGTAACAACTTGGGAAAGAACTGGTGTACCGGAGCAAGTGAGTGTGTGTGGTTTTCGAAAATGGATTGGTGTAAGTTGCAACCTTTATTCAAACCTTACATATACAACCACGATACCCTATATGGGATGGGGCTTTGTTGATTACCTAGGTGGGTACTAGCATAGAGCCCGCATTACTAGTGGCAGGAGTGACGAGGTCACTCTCGATACGGGGTCGTGCCTGGTAGGGCGACCATACGCTGTCCTTACATGCACCGGGCACACCGTTGCGTGCCCTCATGGATGATACGTGTGATGTATATCATGAGTGGTGGCACCAACGAGTGGACTATTTGTTTAGTATCGCTAGGGGAAAGGCATTGTTCGGGTGCTTACCTTGGGTATGAAGTATACCGCGAGTCGTGGATGACACGGAAGTTCCCTGAGTCTTGTGGGTAAAGTGTGCAACCTCTGTAGAGTGTAAAACTATTTGAATAGCCATGTCCACGGTCAAGGACAGTTGGATGACTGCTCTTGTGTCACTCTAGTGTTCACTAAACTTGGGGGGTATGTGGGTGGGTGACACAAAGATGATACTTGAAATAAGTCTGATGACATGGCACAGTGATTGAACATGAGATGTTCACTCCCTCCTTATGATGATATATGTAACTTGTTCATATGGATATCTGCTACCTCATGCTGCATGCTTTTAACTAGTATTGACCATGTCATTGCACTCAAAATTAGCTTTCTGTAGAACTTACCTACTTAGTGCTACATCATGCATTGTTATACCCTGTTCTAAACTTGGGTTGCTTGCCAGTACATTCAAAGTACTCATTGGCTTGCCATTGGTTATTTAATTGGCCAGACATGGAAGAGCAAGAATATGGTGAAGAGTTCGTTGGTGACGAACATGTGACCTAGGACGCTTGCTAGTGAGAATGCCTATAGGTTTAAGGCGGATGGCATGGGTTCATGCTTTCGATCAATATTTCCGTTGCTTGTTATGTTTAAGTGTTTGGCCCATGTGGTCCTATCTATGTAAGACTTGGCCTAGCTGGCCTTTATTTGTGTAAGACGGTATGTAAGGATGTAAGATTCTTGTATTCCAGTTTGTGTGTGTTTCGTGAGCAGTTATATCTAAGATCACTATGCACCTGCATTCGTTGATCATGACTTATGAGTCGGGGTCCCCACAGCTAACAGAAGGAAAAGTGCATGTATAGCCACTTTTTAGTCTATTTTCTGTTATTTCCCAGCATATTCAAATACTATCTATGCCATCAGTCCACTCTTTGCACTCAGCTTTCATATATCTGATGGCAAAGACCATCTTCGTCGTCCGCTAACAGACGACAAAGAGTGGACATATGGAAATTCATTAATTCATGTAGTTCCATCCAAGTCATGGAAGGGTTCTCCTATGGCCGTCACCACGGAATCTTCCGACAGGCCGTCTGCCAGCACTAGCTATGTGGGCTTTGCAATAAAGGGGATTCGTGTTCGTTCCTGCACCAGTTTGACATGGAGCGAGCTTTTCGCTTCTACCACACATAGGGTTGCAACTTCAAGGACGAGAGCCGGGAGTGTGAAATGTGAGGAACATCCCCTCTCAATCATGTTTACTTCATTAGTCATGTGAAACCTAGCGTAGAATCACGTACCCAAGGTTCACCCTCAACTAAAGGGTGGCACGTGCTTTGCCACGCCATCCTTCAGTAATGAGTTAAGCCTTTTTTAACATGTTTAAATTAAGAATTTTAGCGTGTTTTTTGCAAACAGGTATCGTTGGTTGCTTTGTTGTGTGTTTCACACTTGAGTTAGACTGTATTTTAATTATGTTTGTGTTGCTCGTATTTATTGGCTTCCTCGCTTGAGGTGGAGGAGGTATCTTCACTGGAAGGTTGACTGAGTTTTTGTTGCACATAACGCATAAATAAACATACATATAACATGTTCACTCGGGAGTGGACTCAAACACAATACACATTACCAATTCACCCCCTTACAACTGACCCCTACCCCCAACCTTGATACAACACAAGCCATTCCTAGGATGCTTCGAATCTTCTAACTTGTGAATGGAAGCAATAAGAAATATCGATGCATGCCAATTAGAGAAGTCATTAAGTTTTATTTTGGTATGGTACATATGACCCACACTTGCATATAATCCCGTTGAAGTAGATTCATAATAAAACAGATAAGCTAATGCGGTATCTTAGGTATTGTGTGCAGATCAATGTCATTGGTTTTGCAGAATGACTCTACTCAATGTTTGACCCTTTGGATTGTCTAGCACATGTCATATTTTTAGTTTACATCATTTTTCCTTCCATAGTGCTGGTAATTGCCGTTTTGCTTCATGATATATTAGCCCATAATCATATGTGCTTCAAAATTTGTGCCAGCCAATTCAACACTTTTAACTAATTTGCTTCCTTTATATTGGCACAAATTGAGAACTACATCAGGAAAACGACATACCAGATTTGATGTTGGTTTCAACTTCCTAGTGCATAAGAGCCAAAATATGATGATAAATTGATTGGAGAGTATGTTGCAGCTTTTATCTAAAGTTAATCTGACATGGGGCTGTCTTGCTCTGGTACACTGACGTCATAAACTTGCACTCATGTTCAATGATTATCAGTGTTTTTAAGGCGTTCTTATCTCGTCGCTATAGAGATGATATAAAGGTGTGGCATGGTCCCAGCCTAAAGAGTCCAGGCCCGTGATACTTTTGGCTTGTGGTGTCCCCCTTACATGTGTGACGTCCCCATATGGCCATATCGTCAATATGATGCGTTTTGGATCGCCATGCCCAAAACTGGACGCCATGAGCTAGGAGAGTTGGCGCACGTGGGAACCAGCAAAAAACAACGGGAGAATGTGTGCACGCGAGAACCAGCAGCCAGTGGCGGGAAGGAAAAGGGGATCAGGGGAAAGAGTTCACAAAGGCTAAGAGATGGAAAAAAGTCACAAACACACACACACACATACATACACAGGGAGGGAGGACGGGGGGAGGAAGGGATTACTGTATATCTCGACCTTGTCCTCTTCGACGACCAGCCAACGACAGCAAGCTCCAGCCTCCACACTAACTTCCCTTCACCCATGCCATGATCCCCTCTTGCAACCTGTTTCCCTTCTCTCGCTACCCCCTTACTCCTCCTGGTGCTAGCCCTTTCCCTTCCGACCCTCCTTCCCATCCAGATCTCCTACAAATTTAAATATCATCGGATTCACACACACACATATATATATATATATATCATCGGATTCAACACTAAGCATCAAATTGAACACTAGCCAAGCATATCATCGGATTCACATACATATATGATAAATATAATCATCAGATTCACATATATATGTATTGTCAACAAAGTTTACCCTTCAATTCACATATACTACACTAAATATATCATCACACTACTACAATTAGGCATATCATCACACTAGCTACTATACTACTACACATCAATTATCAATAAAGCATGCATACAATTTTATTTACATATCATCAGATTCAAAACTAGGCATATCATCACATTCCACACTAAGCATATCATCACATTACTATACTAAGCATATCATCAAATCCTACACTAAGAATATCATAGAAATTACTACACTAAGTAATATACCACGACATGGCGGATAACATTCGTCCTTGTCAGACAGGTCACGAATGGCATCCCGACGTAGGCATCACATGGCGGAAGTTTTTCCTAGAGGTTGTATGTTTAATCCTCATTTGGGCTCATTCTTTAGGAATAGAGGGCTTCATCAACTGGGTGCTCATTATCTTCGTCCGTGTTGAAATAGATAACGGCCAGTATGGGCCTTTCTCTTCTGAAGGAGAAGCTGATAAATTTACCAGCTCTAAGAGGCGTGTGAGCGATGAAACGATCCCATTCATCTCCTTCGGTATGGGACATGTTTCTCCTCTTATAGACCTCTATAGTGTAGGTCCCACAAGAGCATCGAAGATCATAATGTCTTCGGTCAACTCAGTGAATTTCAATCCCACATTACATGGGGCGATCTGTGGAAGAAAAAACAAACATAACACAAACAACGCATTAATATATATCAACAAAAAATAATTAATTGTTAGAAGATTCATATAACTTTTTATAGTTGCAGGAAGAAAACTCGGTTGGAAGCAGATGTCGAAAAGCGTGCCTGTTGCATGGGTGGTAGCGCACCTTGACTTGCACACTTTACATGGTGGTGGTTGCGCCATTCCACACAAAACATATTGAACAATAATTATAATCGGATTCTAGACTAATAAATCAACACCAAGTATAATCAAATTCTACAATAATAAATCAATTTATACTAAACATAATCGGTTACTACAATGCTTAATCGGATTCTACACGTTAGCATTAAACATTCACATCTAAAATTCATCCATCACATATATAATAACTAGCACCATTCATTCATCCATCAAGAAAATCATCTACTCCTACCAAACAAACATACATTCATCTATCATATAAATCATCTACTCCTACCAAACAAACACACATTCATCCAAGCATCATTATTTTTCTAGATCTCACTTGCTGACCTCGAGGTGGCTGATGACCCACAAGTACAGGGGATAAATCTTAGTCCTTTCGATAAGTAATAGTTTCAAACCCAACGAGGAGCAGAAGGAAACGACAAGAAGTTTTCAGCAAGGTATTCTATACAAGTGTTATAAGTAATAGTGATAAATATTTGTGTAGCAAGATAGTTCATAACAAGTAACAAAAGTAGAAAGTGTGCAGCAAGATAGCTCAATCCATTTTATAGGAAAGGACATGCCTAAATGTTCTCTTATATGCTCTGATATGAAGCAAAGTGCTCTTGAGGACACATGGGAATTTCCGTCTAGTCACTTTCACCATTTTGAGTTGATTCACGTACGTTACTTTGATAATATCATATGTGGGTGGAGCGGTGCTTAAGTGTTTTTATCACTTGAACTAACAAACTACTTATGATTACCCCCCTCTTGCAAGCATCCGTAGCTACGAAACAAGAATTAAGATAAACCTAACCATGCATAAACTATATGGTTCCAAGTAACCAACATATGGTTCCAAATCAGCCCCTTATGGAATAATGCATAAACTAGGGTTTTAAGCTTATGTCAATCTTGCAACCTATAGTCTATGTATTACTTCACAATGCCATCAAAAAATCAAACGAATACCAACTTCACATGATTACCTATAACAAGACCTATCCGATGTCCTCAAGAACAAAAGTAACTTCTCACAAATCATCACCATGTTCAAGATCAGGGGCGTAATGAATGTGAAAGGATCTGAACATAGTATCTTCCACCAAGTAAACCAACAACCATCAACTACAAGATGTAATCAACACTACTAGCAACCCCCAGGTATCATTCTGAGGTTTTGAGCCAAAGATTGTATACAAGAGATAAACTAGGGTTTGAGATGAGATGTTGTTGGTGAAGATGTTGTTGAAGGTTGGTCCTCCCACGAAGGAGGAAGCATTGGTGATAATGCTGGCTTTGATTTCCTCATCCCGGAGGAGAATTTCCTCGACAAAATCACTCTGCCGAAGAGCAAAAGGGCATGTACCCAGGTTTACGCCTCGAGACGATGGCGACTCGTCCGGAAAGTACCTCCTTATTTTTTCTAGGTCAAAATGTTGGGTTCTACCGTAGGTGCATCGCATGCGAATTAAAAATTTCCTACGTGCAGAACATCCAAGAACATGCTACAGAGATGGATCACAGATTGTTACCACTAGACGCGTAGTGCCGTGTAGCAGAAGTAGAGTTGGGGCGGCTCATTCGTGTGGTCCGTATCCTCCTCGTCCGATCTCCCTCGAACAACCATTCCGATCTCCCTCGAACAGTCGGTCGCCGGACCCCACGTACAGGTTTATCGGAGCGGCGCAAGTGCACCGCCTCTAACGGTATTCGCGCATGCAGGAGGAACACCCGTACGGCGGACTGCTTGGTCCGATCACACGGTCGGCAGCAGCGAGTGGAGGTGGCTAGTTGCAACTCCTGCAAAGCCCTAATGATGGCGCCGAAGCGATCAACCAGATGGGTGTGCCGCACCTCCACTATATATAGGAATCCGATGCGGCCTCAACTCTTGGGCCTCGGACGGATCCTAAGGCGCACGTGTTCCTTCCCTTAAGCGTGCAACCCTTTGGATTCTCGTTCACTTGGTCGTCAGATCAAATCTAACTCGACTAGTCGGTAGCGGCCTCTAGCAAAACGTGCCGACTCCAAGTGTCCGATGAAGCTGGTTAGGCATAACTATACTTCACACTTATGTTCCCCTTGCCACACGATATATGTTGTCATGCACAAGGTGACATGGTCATCCTTGTTGCAGCATGACCTCTTTCTCGTTTCGGTGAATCCGACCAACAATTTGGATTATCTCATAATCCTCACCACATGGGCATGCTTATCCAGGTCGGATCACCCGAGGGGGCCCAGAGTATATCTCTCCTTGTTCGAGGGGCACATCCCATCTTACTCGACCATGTCTCGCAGCATGGGTCTGGACAAGCCTGAAACCTACCTTTGTAACTACCCAGTCACGGAGTAGCATTTGGCCAGCCCCAACCAAGTCTGTCACCATCCCGAGTACATGAGCCAGCTCAGGTCTTAGGACATAGAATGTATGTTGTACATGAGACTCACATACGACCTAGCATTGCGTCTCATAGTTGGGTCTATCCAACTCAGACCTTATCTCGACTCGGATCCGACTATGTCGAATCCGACTAGACCTTTCTGAGTCCACATTATCTAGCTAGCATCCAATGCTACATGGTCAGTGATACCGGACCATCCACCGCGTCCACACAACCCTTTCAACTAGGGACCATTTAGGACAGTCATCATACAATGCATAATCTCACAAAAAAGTCACGAACTTGTTAGTACACATCAACGATAATGTCCAAGGACTATCTTTATTCATAAACACATAGGAAATATCATCATACATGATTGCCTCTAGGGCATATCTCCAACAGTCTCCCACCTGCACTAGAGTCAATCAAGTATACATCGAATGCCCATAGCTCTAACATGCCCCTCATGCTTGGGTTGTGGAAGCGGTGTCGTGGGAACGAGCCTGACAGTAGATGGTAGGGGTACGAAAGGAGAGGGCAGAGTCCTAGCTATGACGAGGGTGTACACACGGATGTATGAGTTCAGGCCCCTCTTGTGGAGGTAACAGCCCTACGTCTCAGTGCTCGGGAGCTTATGTCGTGTGGAATATAGAAATTATAATGGTTGCAAACCCTTGTGCCAAAGGGGAGGGGCGGCTTATATAGAGTTCGTTGCCCTTCATAATTACCCAGCATTTAAGGGTCCGATCGTGGGGTTAAAGTCTGTCGTTACTGGTAACGTACGTAATAAAAGCTATTAATGATGATTAAACCAACGTCTGCCCGTTGGGCTCTTGACGATGGCTCCTGGTCTTCTAGCATCGAGTGAGAACGAGGTGTTCCGAGTGACACACAACTATCAAGTGAAGGAAGGAGTCTCCGAGTGGATAGCCTGTCGAGTGACATTGAACGTCTCTTGGAATCCACTTGGAAGTTTATGCTTGATCTTCAAGTCCTCCAATGTAGTGTCCTTAGGTAGGGTATGCAGGCCTTTCCTAGGACCCTACCCTAGGTACGTATCCTCGTCATTAGCCCCCGAATGGATCGGGGTTCTAGTGGTGAAATGGGGTATCAATGCCAATCTTGAGTTAGAGCATTAAACCTTCCGAATGATATTCGGGATTTCAATGAAACTTGCGTCGACTGAACTCTGAGTATTAACGTCAATTCAGGATCGACACACCAAATCCTCTGAATGACATTCGGGGCTTCAACGAAACTTGCGTCGATTGAATTCTTCTTTGCTCGCCCGGATCCATTCAGCCTTAAAGGTGTCCGAGTGGAAGTTCAATGTTTGTTTTGCTCCTAGTGAACTAAAAGCATCTTTAGAGGTGACATGTCAGTCTGTTAGACCCGGATTTTCCGAGATACAAAAATTTGGGAAGCGCACGCACGTGCGATGATGACGCCACAATCAGGGCAAGTGGAGGCACGATGCCTCGATTCTCGCGCCGGTCATATCACCACATATTGGGCGTCGTCAGCGGTTGGAGTGTGCGGTGATATCGCGGGCCCACTGGTCAGCGGGACACTCTGCGCAGTATAAACCTCTGTGCGCCGCGATTTGCACAGTACCTCCGCCCATTCTTTCTCCTTTCCTCCACCTCCTCTCCCTCCTACGCCCCACTTTGTTCCTCCTTGACAAGAGCCACCGTGCCGATGACGAAGAACGCGACAGAGAAGCTGGAGCGGGCTAAGAAGGGGGTGACGAAGCTCAAGGGCAAGAAGCCCTCGACCACTCGGTTCACCACACCGGTGGGATGGATGCAGGGGGATTTTCTCCCCTCCGTAGTCACTCGCAAGGACATGAAGGGACTTGTCGCCGACGGGCTCATGGCGGACGGCACCTGGTGGCTGCCCGCGGGAGAGCGCGAGCCAGAGCCGCGCGACGGGGAGCGGGTCCTCCTTCTCTCCCACGTCAAAAGAGGTTTCTCTATGCCACCTCACCCGTTCTTTAGGGGATTCCTGAATTTCTTCAGCACCCAACTGCACAATCTCACACCAAATACCGTTGCATACTTGTCTGCCTTCGTTACTCTATGTGAATGTTTTCTGGGATGCTCTCCCCATTTGGGGCTTTTCAAGCACATCTTTATGGTCAGATCCTAGACCGTGAAGAAATCTCTCCCTGCTGATGGGAAGACTCACGTGTTTCAGGTGTGTGGAGGCTTACGAATTCAGAAAAGAGCCAGTAGTTCCTTCCCTGCCTTGACCTTCCATGAGTTTGTTAGAGGCTGGAAGTCGACTTGGTTCTACTGCAAAGATATAGCATCGCCCAATATGTCGACTGGCCTTTCCCCCTATACACCCGACCGTCCAGTTGTCCCCAAGTCTCTGAAGGTGACCGAAGAGGAACATGTCCAGACGGGAATCTTGGTTGAGGCTGTGGTGCAGTTGATCCGGGGTGGGGTGACTGGCATGGATCTGTTGGAGACGTTTCTCAGTCGACGTATTCAGCCGCTCCAAGCCAGAGATCACACCATGTGGCACTATGCGGGCCCTGAGGACTCAACCAGGGTGGACCCAGAAGAGGTTCCACAAAAAACTGTCGAGCAGTGGCTTCGCAGCATCACTGGAGCCTGCGACAACCCTTTGGGAGCCAAGAGGATCTGACCTTACTCGGCTAAAAAACCATTGAAGAATCTGGTCAGTTGTATGGTGTCGACTGATGTATTTGTACTGTCAAGTGATATATTGATTTTATGAACTGACTTCTTTGCTTGAATCATGCAGGAGTGGACGCACATGCACTCGCCCGTTCCTGATGGGAACCATGTTGAAGATGGCGTAGTGAGCGAGGGTGGAAGCATGGACGGCAACGGTCTCACTAACTCCAAAGAGGAATACGAGGACTCTCGCAAAGAGGAAGAAGTCGAGTCACCTCCCCAGCGGGAAGGCCGCACCAAGTCCCGCCAGGATCCGGCAGCTGTTGAGGATAGGGCTCCAGGCGCTAGCGAGAAAAACCCGAAGCACAGTCGCCCTTCAACTGTTGAGTCGAGTGAGAGGCTGGCCAAGCAGCCCAAGCAAGACACAACCAAACCTCGCAAGGCTCTGCCTCACATGAGGATGGTTGTACTTGTTGTCTCCACGTAAGTATTTATTTCCGAATTCCTTCTATCGACTGTAGTCTTGAGTTGTATCTGACCGAGTGTTGTTCAATCCGTCAGAGTTGCTACATTTGTAACCTCGCCTCATCGAGACAGAGGGAAGGCGATGGACATTGAGACTGCTGACGCTGCCACTTCTCATAGAGGGTAGTAAGTTGTTGATTCATCCAAATGGGACTCGTCACATGCAAATGTTAACACTGTCGGTTGTTGTTGCAGAGATCATTCAGGTGGAAGACGATGAGGAGCACCTGGACACTTCACGCACCCGCACCCGAAGAGCTTCATCAGCGCAGGCGCTTCAGCGCTCGACTTTAGAGTCCTCCCAGGGGATAGGTGACTCAACACAACTCAGAGCTGAACCTACAGCACCTCTATCAAATGCTCCTCCAACTATCTCGGCCATTGTGACGTCGACTCCAATAGGACCTGCTCAGACTGCCTCAGCTGCCCCAACAACAATGCCGATTCTCCCTATGACGGCTTTCTCTCTGCATCGCGTCTCGGAGGATCAGACCGGAGTTGTGAAGGAGGCTATGATCCAGGCGGAGCAGATAATGATGTGAACCAAGGAGGTGTACGAGGCTAGCAAGATGGCTTACGACGTCAGCGCAGCCCTCCGCACCAATGTTTGAGTAAGTTCGATTGTAAGTACATTTCTGATTGAATTCCTGTCTTTTCTTGACTGTACACCCACTGGGTGATTATTGTAGAATGTTTGAAGTTTCTTCTCTCGAATAGGATGGATCGTAGTCGAGTAGGATTGGGATCGATAGTACGCGTGGTACTAGATTCGCTCGACATGTCGAGTGTGCTTTTTTTCTGACGAGTTACTCAACGGATCGAGAGTTAACTGTCTCAGTGGGGGCACTCTGAGTGCACCCACTGGGTGTAGTCCCCGAGACCATTGTCGAGTGTTTGCACTGGCAGGGGTCTTAGAGTTTTATTGTATACGGATGCATTTTGCCTTGGATCATACTGCTCCGAAGCTACCTTGTAGGTTTCATGGATATTATTGACAAACCATGATATGACGCTACATAAGGATAGATTGAACTTCACAAAGCAGGGAGGCGCATCGCTCGATGGGTCGAGTGGCGGGTGAATGTTCTAAGAGGGCTGACCTTGTCAAACATTTTAGTAACCAGTGAGGGCACGCTAAGTGCACCCACTGGGTGTAGTCCCCGAGGCTACTGTCTTGAAAACTTGTCGCACGCGGAGTACTGGAGTCACTCGACACGTCGAGTGCATATATTTTTTTCTGACGATTTACTCGACAGGTCGAGTGTTAATCGTCTCAGTGGGTGCACTCTAAGTGCATCCACTCGGTGTAGTCCCTGAGATCGTTGTCGAGTTCTTGCACTGTCAGGGGTCTTAATAGACACAATTTTGAATTTGTTTACAGCGCACGGAGCGCCAGGGCCACTCGACATGTCGAGTGGACTTTTTGCTTGATGGACATCATAGGTCGACCCATATAGCCCAGTCGACCGTCCTTTGCATTACTTGCCGATTGAATTTCTTTCTTTTGTCGGTTTCATAAGGCTTGCGAACTTGGGACGCATTACAAGGACCTGGAGGATGAGAGGAACCGGCTGCCAGTGGATCTGGAGGCCTCCAACAATGCTCTAGAGCAAGTGTGTGCTGACCTGAAGTCTCTGGGAGGTAATTACTGTTGACTTTCTGTCTTCCCATCTTCGCTCTTCACGTTTTGAACTGAGTGCTTCACTCGAACAGACATATGCAATGAAAACCATCGACTCCAAGCGTGACTCAACAATGTTGTTTCTTTAGATTCCATGAATACGGCACTAGAGGAGAAGGACAAGGCACTTGCTGACGCCCAACGAGTGGCCAGGGACAAGACTAAAGCTGCAAATCGGAAGCTGACGGACACCAAGAAACTTGAGGAGGAGAACGCAAAGCTGAAGCAGGAGCGTGTGGACCTTGTTAAAAGGGCCGAGCAGCTGAACAAACGAAGCAACGGCCTGGACAAGCACTTGGGCGAATTCTCAAGGAAGATGTATATCCTACTCGACGGTAAGTGTTTCTTGTCGATTGAAGTTTGTAAAACCTTTGAAGGTCGCAGCTCACCAATTCCCCTCCAATTCCAACTCTTCAACAGAATTCTGCCAGTACTTCGAGAAGGAGACAGAGGAGGTTGAGCCCAATCTGGATCCCACAAAGTCACCAGTCGCAGATGCAGTGGCCATGAACATGCTCAGACTCAACTTCCGGCTCCAAGGCATCCAGGCATATATTGCCCGACTGAAATATGCAATGGAGAGAATCGACAAGGAGCTATGGCCTAAGGACACTCTTCAGCTCGACCTCAACTCTATGATGGCTCGCCTGAACGAACTTCCTAGTCGAGTGCAGGCCTGGAAGAAATCTGTTGATCGCTGCGGGGCCGACGTGGCATTATAACTTGTCAAGGTCCATTGCAGGGACGTGAGGGAAGAGAAGCTGAAGGATCTCTAGGTGGTAAACACGAAGAAACTCTAGTTTGAGGACTTCATGGAAACCTTCATTGAGGCAGCAACCAGAATCGCTGACGGCATCGACTTGGACACTTTTGTCGAGCCAGCCAGCCCGTCACCTGTATAAAAAACTTGGTCTTTTGAGAAATACTTTTATTCGCCTCGGTATGCCGAGTGAAATTGTATCCCTTAAAACTTCATTCAGGCCTTAGGCCTGAGCACATTTGCTTATGTACAAAACGTTTATCCACGGTTTACCCTTTGGATTTTATTTGTGTTTGGCTTTCAATAGTCTGTTCGACTGGGTTTGTTTTTAACTTAGGCAAAACGTGTTCACAGCTAAGCCCCCGAGTGTGAGGATTGCTCATCACTCGGGATATTTTTGAACTTAGGCGAATGTCGATTCGCAGCTAAGGTGTCGATTGAATGGATTACTATCCACCCGAGGAGGTTTTTAACTTAGGCGAAACGTCTTCGCAGCTAAGCCCACGAGTGTGAGGATTGCTCATCACTCAAAGTTATTTCCGAACTTAGGCGAATGTCGAATCGCAGCTAAGTTGTCGAGTGAATGGATTACAATCCACCCGATGAGGTTTTTAACTTAGGCAAAACGTGTTCGCAGCTAAGCCCCTGAGTGTGAGGATTACTCATCACTCGAAGTTATTTTCGAACTTAGGCGAATGTCAATTCACAGCTAAGCTGTCGAGTGAATGGATTACAATCCACCTGACGAGGTTTTTAACTTAGGCAAAACGTGTTCGCAGCTAAGCCCCCGAGTGTGAGGATTGCTCATCACTTGGAGTATTTTCGAACTTAGGTGAATGTTGATTCGCAGCCAAGCTGTCGAGTGAATGGATTACAATCCACCCGACGAGGTTTTTAACTTAGGCGAAACATGTTCACAGTTAAGCCTCTGAGTGTGAGGATTTCTCATCACTCGAAGTATTTTTGAACTTAGGCGAATGTCGATTCGCAGCTAAGTTGTCAAGTGAATGGACTGCTATCCACCCGACGAGGTTTTTAACTTAGGCGAAACATGTTCGCAGCTAAGCCCCCGAGTGTGAGGATTGCTCGTCACTCGGAGTATTTTTAACCTAAGCGAAGATGGATTCGCAAATAAGTCGTCGAGTGAATGGACTGCTATCCACCCGACGGGGGTTTTACCTTAGGCAAATCATGTTCGCAACTATGCCTCCAAGTGTGAGGATTGCTCCTCACTTAGAGTATTTTTGAACCTAAGCGAAGACAGATTCTCAAACAGGTCGTCGAGTGAATGGACTGCTATCCCCCGACGGTGTTTTTAACTTAGGCGAAACATGTTCGCAGCTAAGCCTCCGAGTGTGAGGATTGCTCATCACTCGGAGTATTCCCAAGAATGAAACTGTACGATTGGAATCGACAATATATATTGCAGAGAAGTGAATTGCATTGATGAAGTATTCTTATTACATCAGAGGATTCTTCTGTCTCAAGTATAAAAACGCCGAAATAGATCTGCATTCCAGGCTCGTGCTTCATCCATCCGCTTCATGAGATTGTACAGATAATAGGCTCCGTTGTTTAGCACCTTAGTGACGACGAAAGGACCTTCCCATGTAGGGGAAAGTTTGTGAGGTCAGTGTTGATTCACTCGAAGCACCAGGTCTCCGTCATGAAACGACCGACTCTTGACATTCTTTGCATGGAAGCGCCGGAGGTCCTGCTGATAGGCAGTAGTTCGGATTAGAGCCATCTCTTGTTCCTCCTCCAGAAGATCTACACTGTCCTGTCTGGCCTGTTCAGCTTCAGCCTCAGAATACAGCTCCACTCGAGGAGAATTGTGGGCCAAGTCACTCGGCAATATGGCTTCAGCACCATAGACAAGGAAGAAAGGAGTTCGTCCAGTCAACCGATTTGGAGTAGTTCTCAGGCCCCATAACACAGACGGTAGCTCGGTTACCCAGGCACCAGCGGCATGATCCAGGTCGTGCATGAGACGAGGCTTAAGACCTTGCAAGATGAGGCCATTGGCTCGCTTGACTTGCCCATTGGTTTGTGGGTGAGCGACAGATGCATAATCTACCCGAGTGCCTTGGGAACTGCAGAAGTTCCTGAATTCTTCCAAGTCAAAATTAGTGCCATTGTCTGTGATGATGTTGTGTGGAATGCCATAGCGATAAATTATCTCTCTCATGAATGTGACCGCCGTGCGGGAGTACAGCTTCTTGATTGGCTTGGCTTCTATCCACCTCGTGAATTTGTCGACTTCTACTAATAAGTGAGTGAATCCTCCTTTTCTGGGTAGGAAGGGGCCAACCATGTCGAGTCCCCAAACCGCAAACGGACAGGCCAGAGGAATTGTCTTCAGAGCAGATGTCGGCTTGTGTGACAAGTTTGCATAGAACTGGCAACCATCACAATGATCAACGATGTCTTTAGCCATCTCATTAGCTCGTGGCCAGTAAAAACTAGCTTGGTATGCTTTGTCGACAATCATCCTTGAGGATGCATGGTGGCCGCAAGTTCCCACGTGAATCTCATCCAAAATCATTCGACCTTCCTCGGGGGAAATGCAGCGCTGGGTAACACCAGTCGCCTCTCTCTGAACAACTAACCTCTCATCACAGTGAAAGCCTCAGACCTGCGCACGATCTATCGAGCCTCTGTTTCATCATCAGGGAGCTCCTGTTTGAGGATATAGGCAATCTAAGGCACAGTCCAATCGGTAGTAATAACCAGAATCTCCATGACCAAGGCAATCACTGCGGGGACATCGACTTCTGTCGGGTCAGTGGAACTCAAAGCTTGTGGGGGCTCTTCGGTGAAAGGATCTTCTTGAACCGAAGGAGTGTGCAAGTGCTCCAAGAACACACCGCTGGGGAAAGGCCGTCAAGTGGAACCAATCTTGGATAACTCATCGGCCACCTGATTTTTTAGTCGAGGAACATGATGAAGTTCTAGGCCTTCAAACTTCTTCTCCAACTTTCCGACTGCACTGCAGTCTCCATCCATAGCGGGGTTTCGAACATCCCACTCTTTCATCACTTGATTCACCACCAGATCTAAGTCACCATAAACCATCAAGCGCTTGATGTCGAGTGAGATAGCCATGCGCAACCCATACAAAAGTGCTTCATACTCTGCCTCATTGTTGGAGGAATCGAAGTGAATTTGCAAGACATAGCTGAGCTTGTTGCCCCTAGGAGATATCAGGACAACACCAGCACTAGACTCATTCAACATTTTGGAGCCATCAAAGAACATTGTCCAATGCGTCGAGTGAACTTGGATAGGGTGTTGTTGTTCAGTCCACTCGGCCATGAAATCTGCCAATGCTTGGGACCTGATTGCTTTTTTGGCTTCAAATCTGATGTCAAAGTGTCCAAGCTCGATTGCCCATTTAGCCACTCGACCTAATGCGTCTCGATTATTGAAAATGTCGGACAAAGGAGCATCACTGATGACTGAAATCGAGTGGTCTTGGAAATAATGCGCCACCTTCTTTGCTGATAGGTAAATACCATAAACTAGCTTCTGATAGCGTGGCTATCTTTGCTTTGAGGGGGACAATACTTCCGAGACATAATAAACTGGTCGCTAGACTTTATAAGCTTTACCCTCCTCTTCCCGCTCGACAGTTAGTACTGTACTCATAACCTGATTTGTGGTCGCGATGTACAGGAGCAAGGGCTCTTTGCTCGCAGGAGCGGCAAGCACCGGCTGGGTGGAGGACAGGGCTTTGAGCTCAACAAACGCAGCTTCGGCTTCAGGAGTCCAGTCAAACGTGTTGGACTTCTTCATCAATTGATATAAAGGCAGGGCCTTCTCACCAAGACGAGAAATGAATTGACTCAATGCTGCCCGGCAACCAGTGAGCTTCTATACGTCATGCACTCGCACGGGAGTCTTCATATGGGTAATAGCGCTGATTTTCTCAGGGTTGACATCTATGTCAGATATAGTTTGGCCGGATTCAGTTTTATGTCGAATCGCCTCAGATTGGCGAATGTCTCGGCCAAGTCAGTTAGCAGGTCGGAACCTTTGCGAGACTTGACCACTATGTCATCCATGTACGCCTTGACATTCCGAGGGACCTCGTCGAGTAAACATTTCTGAATCATGCGCATAAAAGTAGCGTCGGCATTCTTGAGACCAAAAGGCATAGTGATGTAACAAAAACACCCGAATGGGGTGATCAAGGCTGTCTTTATTTCATCTGGGCCATACACTCGGATCTCATGGTACCCAGTATAAGAATCCAAAAACGATAAATGCTCACACCCCGCTGCCGAGTCAACAATTTGATCTATGCGGGGGAGCGGAAAATGATCTTTCGGGCACACCTTGTTGAGATGTTTGAAGTCAATGCACATGCGCAATGACTTATCTTTCTTTGGCACCATCACAACATTCAAGAGCCACTTGGAGTGGTAAATCTCCCGAATGAACTTGGCTTGCAAGAGACGGGCCACTTCTTCTCCGATTGCCTTGGACTTCTCCGCTGCTGAGCAACGCAAATGCTCCCTGACGGTTTGGCTTTCGGATCCACTCGCAGACGGTGCTCAGCCAGCTCCCTGGGAATCCCCGGCATGTCAGCAGGCTTCCATGCGAAGATATCCCAATTCTCACGGAGGAACTAGATGAGCTCGGCTTCCTATTTGCTGTCGAGTGTCGATGAGATATTCGTCGGAGCAGTAGTAGGATCCGTCAGATGGATGTGTACCTTCTTCACCTCCCCTGCCAACTGAAATGCCGACTCGGAAGCCGGCTTCTTTGTATGGAGAAAATCAGCAGGGTCGATGGTTTTCTTGTACTCCTCCAACTCAACCATGGCCATCTGGTGATCAGCGATCTTTGAGCCTTGCTGGAGGCATTCTTCGGCCCGCTGTCGATTGCCAGTGACCGTGATCACGCCCTTAGGGCCTGGCATTTTCAACTTAAGATACACATAACATGGTCGGGCCATGAAATGTGCATACGCGGGTCGACCCAGAATGGCATGGTAAGCACTCTTGAAATCCACGACTTCAAATGTCAACTTTTCTTTTGAGAAATTTTTGTCATTCCCGAATGTCACATCCAATGCTATCTGGCCGAATGACTTGGCCTTCTTTCCTGGGATGACCCTGTGAAACTGCATGCTGCTCTCACTCAGACGGGACATTGGGATGCCCATCCCTTTCGGGGTATCCGCATAAAGAATAGTCGGGCCACTGCCATCGTCCATGAGGACCTTTCTAAGTTGAGTCCCTCCCACCATCGGATCAACTACCAAAGCCTGTCGACCGGGAGTGGCCACATGAGCAGGATGGTCTGTCTGGTCAAATGTGATAGCATACTAGGACCACTTGAGGTAGGTGGGGGTATCCGGCACAGCCATGTTGATTTCTCTGTTGATGACTTTCAGACGTCTCTTGCTCTCGACATCAGCAAAGATCACCAGTGTAGCAGCGACATCTGGGAAGTTTCTTTATCTTCATCTTCATCCCCCTTCTCAGGAGATTTATCACTCGGCGAGTCCCCCTTGAATTGCTGGATTAGGGTCCGACACTGTCGAGTGGTGTGCTTGGGCAAAATTAGATTACCTTCTGCATCTTTCCTCGTGTGAATTACACATGGTTGATCCATGATATCAGTTCCTAACTAATTTTTCCCTTTCTTGGGGGCATATTGCGCTTTTTCTTTTCCCTTGTTCTTTGACTGAGTTGTCGGTGCTGCTGCTTTTGCTTGGACCGGATCTTTAGCTTTTTCCTTCGGTTTTCGATTGTTGATGCCACCAGCCTCATTGACGACTGTCTTTCCTTTGCCGCTACGGAGGTGGTCTTCTTCCTCGCCATTGGCGTACCAAGTGGCGATTTCCATCATCTTGCCGAGTGAAATATCACCCGTCCGCCCAAACTTCAGGTATAGCTCTCTGTATCTCACACCGGCCTTCAATGCACAAACAACCTGGTGTTCCGACACATTCTCCACTGTATGATGCAGAGTGGACCATCATTGAATGTAATCTCTCAAATTTTCATTGGGCTTCTGGACACGGTGCTGCAAGTCGACCAGACCTGCCGGACGCTTGCAAGTGCCAAAGGTTCGGACAAACACTCGGGTAAGATCCTCCCAACAATGTATACTGGAAGGAGCCAAACGATTCAGCCAAGCTCTAGTTGGACCATCTAACATCAAGGACAGGTGCTTCATGGAAACATTGTCATTTCCACCACAAATTTGCATAGCCACTCGGTAATCATCTAACCAAGTCTCTGGCTTTGTTTCGCCAGTAAACTTCCCGATTCCTGCCGCCAACCTGAAGTTGGGGGGAATCTCTGCAGAACGTATGGCTCTGCTGAAACACTCGGGACCAGAAACCACAGTTGAGCCACCACTCGGAAAATCATTGTCGTGTCCTTCTCTGTGGGCTCTGCCCTTGTCAATCTGCTTCTGAACGAGGAGGTCGTGCGGGTCAAAGCCCATGTTCCACTCATCACCAAAGGAGTGCCTATCGTCCTATCACCGGGGCGCGTACGGACCACTCGGTGGAGGAGTGGGCACTCGACGGCGGTCTTCGCGGTGGAACTGATCTCTGACCTACTCTTCACGGAAACCTCCGCCCCGACGGTGCAAGGGTGATCCAGGGCTGTGTGCCGACTGAACGGTCTCTGACCTGGGTGAATTTCTATGCATCCTGTTGCGGGACTGAGAAACTACTAAATTCTGACGATGCACTACATCCAACAGTGCTCTGATCTGCATCAACCCTCTTCCAACCTCTAACCGGGACAGCTGAATGGAATCTGCTATCCGAGCAGCAACAACAACATTTAACACAGGAGTTCGATATACCTCAACGTGGTCGTGAGACCTAGTCGGAAATAGCTACCGCTGATGTCGACTGGGGGCGTGGGGGGCGCTGGCGAGCGCGCTCGTCAAGTTCTGCCTAGAGTTCTTCCAGACGAATGTGCGCAGCCTCCAAAGCTTGAGCCTCGGCAGTCGCCCCAATGATGGGAGTATGACGAACCTCCTCTTTGCGGCGCGGCTGCTCATTCGAGGAGTGCCAGCCTCGCTCTTGCCACGGCCAAAGCCAGGTGGCGAACTGTGATGAGAACCCGCCATCAAGACCTCCGTTGTAGGATTGCAGCTTCCGCACTCGGAAGGCACGTCGGACGGATCGGAATCTGACTCGAAGACACAAGAGACTCGACAGGCTCGAGTGCTGCAATCTGTGGAGAAGTTTGACACACCACTACGTGTTTGACCCAATGCTGAAGTCGTGAGCGGCCAGACCGCTTGCGACCACGAACAACGAGGGGAGCCGACATGTAGGGAGTCAAAGGCTGATGTAGCAACACACCACAGGAACTCGCGCGGAAGTGAGCCATGCCGAATCTTCATCGATGAAGGTGAGCACTCCGAAACGGATCTCGTGGCCCAGAGCAAAAACACCGCCGGAAGACATGTCGAAGGATTAAAAATGCAACCTTGCCGGAAGTCACTTAGACGCCTGCCCCACGGTGGGCGCCAACTATCGTGGGAACGAGCCTGACAGTAGATGGTAGGGGTACGAAAGGAGAGGGCAGAGTCCTAGCTACGACATGGGTGTACACACGGATGTATTTGTTCAGGCCCCTCTCGTGGAGGTAACAGCCCTACGTCTCAGTGCTCGGGAGCTTATGTCCTGTGGAATATAGAAATTACAATGGTTGCGAACCCTTGTGCCATAGGGGAAGGGCGGCTTATATAGAGTTTGCTGCCTCTCATAATTACCCAGCATCTAAGGGTCCGGTCGTGGGGTTAAAGTCTGCCGTTACTGGTAACGTACGTAATAAAAGTTATTAATGATGCTTAAACCAACGTCTGCCCATTGGGCTCTTGATGATGGCTCCTGGTCTTCTGGCGTCGAGTGAGAACGAGGTCTTCCGAGTAACACGCTGCTGCCGAGTGAAGGAAGGAGTCTCCGGGTGGATAGCCTATCGAGTGACCTTGAACGTCTCCTGGAATCCACTCGGAAGTTTATGCTTGATCTTCAAGTCCTAAAATGTAGTGTCCTTAGGTAGGGTATGTAGGCCTTGCCTAGGACCCTACCCTAGGTACGTATCCTCGTCAAGCGGCTTAGTCAACGGATCTACCACATTTGCATCCGTATGAATCTTGCATAAATTGCTATCACCTTTCTTTACGAGCTTTCGTATCAAGTGATATTTTTTGTCTATGTGCCTGGTCTTGTGGTGTTGTCTCGGCTCCTTGGCCTGTGCGATGGCACCTGAATGATCAAAGTCCAATGGTTTTGACCAGCCCTGGAACACGCCAACATCCTCCAGGAACTTCCGAATCCAAACACCTTCCTTTGCGGCTTCACAAGACGCAATGTATTCGACCTCTGTTGTGGAGTCGGCCACCGTATCTTGCTTGGAATTCGTCCAGCTCACTGCTCCTCCATTCATGACATACACGAATCCAGTTTGTGATCGACAATCATCCCTATCGGTTTGGAAACTAGCATCAGCGTAACCCTTTACGCAGAGCTCCTCCTCACCTCCATAATCTAGGAATATCTCTTTAGTCCTTTTCAGGTACTTCAAGATAGTTTTCACCGCTGCCCAGTGACTCTCACCTGGGTCGGCCTAGTATCTACTTGTTAAGCTTATTGCATAGGCAACATCAGACCGTGTACATAGCATGGCATACATGATGGATCCAATTGCCGAGGCAAATGGAATCCTACTCATTCGGTTCCGCTCATCAGAAGTCGTAGGACTCTGAGTCTTGCTTAGCCTTATACCATGTGAGACGGACAAGAACCCTTTCTTGGCCTCACTCATGGTGAACCTCTTCAACACTTTGTCTATGTACGTGATCTGGCTTAAGCCTAGCAGCCTACTCGATCTATCTCTATAGATCTTGATGCCTAAAATGTACACTGCCTCTCCAAGGTCTTTCATTGAAAACTTGCCATTCGATGATTTCTTGACTGAGTTCAGCATTGAAACATCATTTCTGATTAGCAATATGTCATCCACATACAAGATCGAAAATACTACCAAGCTCCCACTAGACTTCTTGTATAAACAATAGTCCTCTTCGTTCGTGATGAAACCAAGGTCAACGATGACTTCATCAAATGGAATGTTCCAACTCCGAGCTGCTTGCCTCAATCCATAAATGGATCTCTTGAGCTTGTATATTTTACCAGCATTAGTTTGATCAACAAAACCTTCGGGTTGTATCATGTACACATCCTCTTTTAAATTTCCATGAAGGAAAGCCATTGACATCCATCTGCCATATCTCATAATCGAAATATGCAGCTATAGCTAGTATGACGCCACCGACTTTAGCATCACTACCGGAGTAGGTCTCGTCGTAGTCAATTCCTTGAACTTCTCTATAACCTTTAGCGACAAGCCATGCTTTGTGGATCTGAACATTTCCATCCACGTCGGTTTTCTTCTTAAAGACCCATTTGCAACCAATGGCAACTACGCCGGGTGGCAAATCAACCAAGTCCCAGACTTGATTGTCATCCATGGACTTTATCTCGGATCTCATGGCCTCTAGCCATGCCTCGGAATTTGGGTTCACCATTGCTTCCGCATACATGGACGACTCGTCTCTTTCTAGCAAGAAAACGTTGCGCACTCTGTGCAATCTTTCCGAACTCCGTGGTTCCGGTGCCGATTCCACTACAGGTTCTCTGACTGACTCCAGTGTGATCTCGTCACCAACCGAGTTGTCCCCGAGTGGCTCGCAAATTTCTTTGAGTCGCACCGTTCTCCCACTGGCCTCCCGACTGAGAAACTTTTTCTCTAGGAAAACCCTGTTCTGAGCAACAAACACTTTGTTCTCTTCTCGATTGTAGAAGTTATATCCCAAGGTTTCCCTTGGATATCCCACGAATATGCATTTATCCGACTTGGGTGTAAGCTTGTCTGACATGAGTCACTTGACAAATGCTTCACAACCCCAAATCTTTAGAAAAGACAAACTAGGACTCTTCCCTGGCCACATCTCATGTGGTGTCTTGTCTACGGATTTTGATGGTACCCTATTAAGTGTGAAAGTTGCAGTTTCTAGAGCGTACCCCAGAATGGAAAGGGTAAATCCAATTTGCTCATCATTGACCGGACCATGTCCAACAAGGTTCGATTTCTCCATTCTGACACACCGTTTCTCTACGGCATACCTGGAGGTGTGAGCCGAGGTACTATACCTTGGCTTTTCAGATGATTATCAAACTCCTGGCTCATGTACTAAGCTCCACGATCTGATTGTAGAAGTTTTATCGTCTTGGCGAGATGATTTTCAACCTCGTTCTAAAACTCTTTGAACTTTTCAAAAGTTTCCGACTTGTGCCTCATCAAATAGATATATCCATATCTACTGAAGTCGTCGGTAAAAGTCACGATGTACTGATAGCCACCTCTGGCCGTTGTGCTCATTGGACCACATACATCACTATGTATAAGCTCCAATAGCTCGGACGCCCTCTTGCAACTCTTTGCAAAAGGAGATTTAGTCATCTTGTCTAGCAAGCATGATTCGCATGTCTCGAATGACCCGAAGTCGGACGAAGCTAGGATTCCATGATCATGGAGCTTCTTCATGCGTTTCAGACTAATGTGTCCAAGCTGGCAATGCCTGAAGTATGTCGGATTTATCTCATTAGGCTTATGCCTCTTGACATTCACGTTATAGACTGATTCCGTTTCAATATTTAAAATAAATAGCCCATCTACTATCGGTGCATATCCATGGAACATTCCATTCAAACAAAATGAACAACCATTGTCCTTTATATTGAATTCATAACCTTGACTCATCAAGTACGAGGCAGGAATAATGTTCCAACTATGTGCGGGAATGTAATAACAATTATTCAATTCCAAAATAAATCCAGAATGAAGCTTGAGTTCAATCGTGCTGACCTCCAACGCAGCAACTCTTGCTTTGTTGCTGACCCTGAGGTCAATCTCCCCTTGTGCCACACGCCTAGTTCTTACCAGCACGTGCATCGAGTTGCAAATATGAACAACTGATCCGGTATCAAATACCCAAAATATACTCGGTATGTCAGCAAGGTAAATGTCTATAACATATGTAACAAGTGTACCTTTGCCTGAAGAAGCATCTTCAACCTTCTTGCCTTGCTCAGCAAGGCACTTGCTACAGTTCCTCTTCTATTGACCAGATTCCTTGCAGTGAAAGCAAATGGTCTTTGAGTTCGGTCCGGACTTTGGCTCAGCGGTGGAGACAGCCTTCTCCGTGCCCTTTGCCTTACCCTTTTTCTTGGACCAACTCTTCTTGAACTTAGCCGAGTTCTGCACCATCAAGACCTCATGCGTGCCTTTCTTAATATCTTGCTCTGCCACCTTGAGCATCCCATGCAAATTAGTGAGCTTCTTATCCATGCCGTTCATATGAAAGGTCGAGATGAACGTCCCATAGCTACGTGGAAGAGAACCCAAAATTGCATCTGTGGAAAGCTCGTCCCCAAGTGGGAATCCTAACCGATCCAATGCTTGCACATACCCGATCATCTTGATCACATGCGCGCTTAGTGGATCACCCTACTTCAGCTTACAATCCATTAAGGACTGCCAGACGTTGAACCTTTTAGTCCTAGCCTGCACCTGAAACATGCTCTTCAAACTCTCGATCATATCGAAATCCTGAATGTTTTCAAAATGTTGTTGCAAATTGGGCTCCATACAAGCCAGCATGAGGCAGTTGATCTCGTTTAATTCATCAATGAGTTTCTGGTGGGCATTCTTGGTTGTGGTGTTAGCATTCTCGGTAGTTTCCTATGGAAGTCGATCCTCTAGAACATGTTCCTTCTTATCGTGCTTGAGAACAATTCTCAAATTTCTATACCAGGTGGTAAAGTTTGTTCCATTCAATTTATCCTTTTCCATAATTGATTACAATGCAAAGTTGGGTTGAGTAGGTGGTGCCATTGATCTACAACAAAAAATATGCAATCACTAAGCAATGTGTTTATGTAGAGTAATTCAAGCATTAAATAGAACTACTGCCACTAAAGTCGGCATCCCTCCGCAAACTCTTAGTGATTCAGGACCCGTCTAGCGCGAGCGACTAGTGAGCTTTAGCATCACTACTAGCCAACTTGCCTATTCGGTAATAAACTCCTTGCTAATCGTATCTCTATACGACTCCTGTCGATTGGGTAGGTATCTCATACCCCGGCTCCCAACCTTCTCTGTCACAAGGCCCACAACTGTTTTGATAGCCTTGCCAAGTTAACCCGATGCAGTGCATGTCTATGTCTGACATGAACCCTCCAGTTCAAGGACACCTAATAGCACCTCAATTTTATGAGCCCACCACTAGACGTACTTGACGTGCGAAGGTGCAACATCCAGAATGGCAATATACTTGATATTAATGAGGGATCTTTCTACCATTATAACATGCAGAGAAAGAAGAAGCAATATCAATCACATATAAACATAAATATGTGAAATATTATGGCTCCTTCATGGACATCCTTCCAGGTCGGCTCCAACTTCGATGACCAGGGCAGAACTCCATCTTGTCCGTCTCGCCAGGACACCAAAGCCTTCAACTTGATCTCTGTCTTCCAACTACTAAAACTAGTAATGAATTTTCAGAGAATCACAAGTTGACACGCAGGTCGTTATACAAAATAATGACAGCACTTTGGCTCCTGCCGGCTGACAATCATGACACGCAAGTCATGTTAAATTACATACATGCATCACATACATATGAGCCATACTATTCACATCAAACCTGCAAAACAAACTTATGCATAGAATCGCATTCTACCGGTTTGTGTGATCGTGTAGAAAATACAAGGCGCTACGCACACGGCATTTTCAGAAATCACAGATCGTATCTGTACTCCGATCACGCCAAATTTTCTGATCTGACCGATCTCGTCAATCATCACGAACACAATTCAGATTTACGTTTCACGGTTAACCCCGATGGCGGATACCGACTATTAGGGGTAGCTTGTGTCACGACCTCATCGATTCTGATTCATAGAAAACATAGCCCCAATCTATCTCGATGTTCAGTTGATCTCATCAACCCCCATATAGCCGATCTCAAGAACGACGACGGATCTCATCCGCCGCCTCCACATATGAAATATGCATCCGATCTGAATCCAAATCCTATAAAAGAGGCTCTAATAACACTGTTGGGTTCTACCGTAGGTGCTTTGCATGCGAATTAAAATTTTCCTACGCGCAGAACATCCAAGAACATGCTATGGAGATGGATCACAGATTGTTACCACCAGACGTGCAATACCATGCAGCGGAAGTAGAGTTGGGGCAGCACGTTCGTGTGGTCCGTCTCCTCCTTGTCTGATCTCCCTCAAACAGCCGGTCGCCGGATCCCACGTATAGGTTCGCCGGAGCGGCGCAAGTTTACCGCCTCTAACAGTCGTGTGTGTAGGGGGGAGACCCGTGCGGCGGACTGCTAGGTCCGATCACACGGTCGGCGGTGGCGAGTGAAGGTGGCTATTTGCAACTCATGCCAAGCCCTAATGGCGGCGCTGAAGCGATGAACCGAATGGGTCTGCCGCACCTCAACTATATATAGGCATCCGGCGCGGGCTCAACTCTTGGGCCTCGCATGGATCCTAAAGCCCATGTATTCCTTCCCTTAAGCGTGCGACCCTTTAGGTTCTCGTTCACTTGGTTGCGAGTCAGATCACATCCGACTCGACTAGTCGGTAGCATCCTCTAGCAAAACGTGCCGACTCCAAGTATCTGATGAAGCTGGTTAGGGGAACCTATACTTCACACTTTTGTTCCCTTTGCCAGGCGATATATGTTGTCGTGCACAAGGTGACATGGTCATCCTTGTTGCAGCACGACCTCTTTCTCGTTCTAGTGAATCTGACCAACATTTAGGATTATCTCATAATCCCCATCGCATATCCCTGCTTATCCAGGTCGGATCACCTGAGGGGGCCCAGAGTATATCTCTCCCGGTAGGAGGGGCAAATCCCATCTTGCTCGACCATCTCGCAGCATGGGTCTGGACAAGCCATAAGCCTACCTTTGTAACTACCCAGTCACGGAGTAGAACTTGGTCGGCCCAAAGAAAGTCTGTCACCATCCCGAGTACATGCGCCAGCTCGGGTCTTAGGACATAGAACTTATGTTGTACTAGAGACTCACAGATGAACTATCGTTGCGTCTCATAGTTGGGTCTGTCCAACTCAGACCTTATCTCGACTCGGATCCGACTATGTCTAATCCGACCAGACCTTTCTAAGTCCATATTATCTGGCTAGCATCCAATGCTACATGATCAGTGAGACAGGGACCATCCACCGTGTCATATGCTAGTCTAACTGGCTGCGCGTCCACACAACCCTTTCAACTAGGGACCATTTAGGACAGTCATCATACAATGCATAGTCTCACAAACAAGTCACGTACTTGTTAATACACATCAATGAAATGTCCAAGGACTATCTTTATTCATAAACACATAGCAAATATCATCATACATGATTGCCTCTAGGGCATATCTCCAACACAAAACCCATCATATAGCAGAAGAGGGGGCCTAGAGCCTGCAAGTGGTCCTCTCGAGCTAACAGAGTGCACCCAATGGGGTGCTCGCGCCCTGTTGTCTTAGGATCCATAGGTGGACCCCTCTAGTTGCTCTTTGCTTCAGAAATTCAGGTATATCCCACAAAAAATCTTCATGAAATTTTAGGTCATTTGGGGTCCATAAGATTTCCAGCCTTTTTCATGGTTTTCGGGTCCAGATTTGTAGTTTCGGGCAATCTCCCTCTTTGTGTTGAGTCATGCAAATAATGAGAGAAAAGGCATTAGAATTGCATCACCGAATGGAATAATGACCAAGAATAATGTAAATATTATTAATTAATCATGATGCATAATGGATGTATCAACTCCCCCAAGCTTAGACCTCGCATGTCCTCAAGCAAAAGCCAAACTCGATAATAATGACCAAATAATTGTAGAGAGAGGTGTAAATAAAAACAAAATACAAACATTAAAGCATCATGATTATTAGCATAGCAGCAAGTTTTCATCATATAGCTTCTCATAGACAAGTAACAATCTATCCAAACACATTGAACTATGAAGCATAAACTTTATTGACAACCAAAAAACTATGTTATTAGTCATTGAGACAATCACAATTCATCATTTTAAGAGAAGAGTCTATGTAAGAGCTTTCATTTTAGCAAGTTCACATACTCAAATATCATACATATTTATTATCAAGTCCGTCCCTCTTATTTATTTGTCATCACAAGATCATACAAAGCTTATTTTCCCTTATGATAAAAGATCATGCATATTTAGGAGATTTTTTTATTGCTTTATGCATCGATGACAACTTACTTGAAGGATCTTATTCAAGCCGTAGGTAGATATGGTGGACTCTCATGGACATAAATTGGGCTTTAAGGGTTATGGATGCATGAGTAGTATCTCTACTTAGTGTTAATTTTGGGCTAGCAAAAGATTCTAGATAAGAACCACATGTTAGAGGATCCATGACAATATAACTTCTATGTGAATGTAAACAAACATAACTCAATACGCTGATTTCCTTGTCCAACATCAACTATTCGATCATGTAGAAAATATTTGATGAGGGGTCATGATACTCTCCATCATATCTATAATTTTTGATAGTTTCATGCCAATATTACACAACTTTCACATACTTTTGGCAACAATTTATATGATTTATTGGACTAACCAATTGATCCAGTGCCCAGTGCTAGTTCTGTTTTTTGATTTGCAGAAATTCCATATCAAACAAAGTCCAAAGGCGATAAAAAGTTATGAAGAACTTTTTGGAATATTTTTGAATTTTCAGAAGTGGAATCAACGTAAATGGAGGCTCACAGCCCCCCACCCACCAGGGCGCGACCTAGGGTCCAAACGCGGGGTGGTGGGTGGTGTTCACCTCATATGTTGGTTGGAGCTCTCCTAGGGACACAGGAAAGATAATTTTTGGATAAAAATCCTCTCAGAATTTCAGCCCGATTGGAGTTACGGATCTCCGGGAATATAAGAAACGGTTTTTGGCCAGAAATCGGGAACGTGAAACAGAAGAGAACAAAGAAGGAGGTCCAATCTCGAAGGGGCTCCCTCCCCTCCACCGCCATGGAGACCATGGAACATAGGGGTAACTATCCTCCCATCTAGGGGGAGGCCAAGGAAGAACAAGAAGGATGGTGGCTCTCTCCCCTTCTCTCCCAGTGGCACCGGAACGTCGTCGGGCAATCATCGTGATAGCGATCTACATCAATAATCTTGCCACCGTCAACACCAATTCTCTCCCTCTCCATGAAGTGGTGTAACACCTCTCTTCCCTTATGTAATATCTACTTAAACATGGTTCTCAACTCCATATATATTTTCCCAATGATATTTGGCTATCATATGATGTTTGAGTAGATCTCTTTTGTCCTATGGGTTAATTGTGGTATGATGTTATGGATGAGAGTTGTATGTTGATATGGTGATGTTCTATGGTGCCCTTTGTGTCGCGCAAATGTGGGGGATCCTCGCTGTAGGGTGTTGCAGTATGTTCATGATTCTCTTATAGTGGGTTGCTTGAGTGACAGAAGCATAAACCCGAATAAGTGGGTTGTTGCGTATGGGAGTAAAGAGGACTTGATACTTAAGGATATGGTTGGGTTTTACCTTAATGATATTTAGTAGTTGCGGATGCTTTCTAGAGTTCCAATTATAAGTGCATATGATCCAAGTACGAAAAGTATGTTAGTGTATGCCTCGCCCTCATTGCATATAACAAGTATCCATTGTATCATATCCAAAAAATTAGTGGTACTTTCTACTCATGGAGATGGGGAACCTTCTAAAACCCTCGATGTTAGTTATGTGCAAGGTATTAAATACTACTTTGATAATCTGGAGAAAACCACATTCAACTTGATAATGGAAGGAATATTGGATCAACGTGAATACTTTAGATATTATTGCTTGACTCAAAAATGGAAATTGTTATGGGATGAAATTCATATGTTGCATTGGTATGCTCGGGAGCTATGCTTGAGATATGATATTACTTGTTGCTCTAGGATTAACGCTCCACACCTTCCTTTTTCATGCAAATTTAATGATAATGAAATATTATCTTTTTATGCTAATGGTATGTATAATTACTATGATGTGTAACGAATAGAAGAATTTGTTACTTTTAAGGGTGCTTATGAAATTTCTTCTTTGATTAAAAAGTATGATGACATTTCTTACGAATCTAATTTTTTTTCCATACTTAAATATTGTTATGATAACTACGAATACAATGCTGATATTATTGAATTAATTTAGAGACTGTCCGCTCGCTTGGAAGAGACAAATATTTTGCAAGGACCTATGGAAGAAGAAGTTGCTCAAATTGTGAGCTCATTGGATGAAAAATATGAGGAGGAGAGCGAAGAACAAAAGGAGGAAGAGCGGATTGATCACACGTGCCCACCTTATAATGAGAGTAGATCTTCAAATCATACATTGTTTAATTACCATTCTCACATACCGAAGGATGAATGCTATGATGATTGCTATGATCCCTTGGATTCATTTGAAATATCCCTTTTTGATTAACTTGATTCTTGCTATGCTTGTGGCCAAGATGCCAATATGAATTATGCTTATGTAGCTGAACTTTATATAGTTCCTTATGTTAAGCATGAAATTGTTGCTATTGCACCCACACATGATAGTCCTATTATCTTTTTGAACTCTCCCAACTATACTATATCAGACAAGTTTGCACTTATTAAGGATTACATTGATGGGTTGCGTTTTACCACTACACATGATGATTTTAATGAATATATTATGCATGTGCTTTCTTCTACTACTTGCAATTATTATGAGAGAGGAACCAAATCTTCACCTCTGTATGTTTCCAATACGATAAAATTGCAAGAAACTGCTTATCCTATGTATTGGTGTTTACTTGATGTGCATGAATTGTTCTTGTATGACATGTCGATGCATAGGAAGAGAGTTAGACTTCGTTGTCACATGATATATATCACTTAGTGCTCAGTACTAAATTACAAATCATTCTTAATTAAAATTGGCTTTGATATACCTTGGGATCCGGGTGGATCCATTACTTGAGCACTTTATGCGTAGCTTAATGGCTTTAAAGAAAGCGCTACCAGGGAGATAACTCGGTAGTTTTAGAGAGTCATTTCATTCTGTTTTGTTATTTTATAATAAATTTTAAAACAAAAAAATATAGAGGGGAAGCTAAAACTTCACAAAAGGAAAGGTAAAAGTGAGAGAGATGATGAGCATCGTTGATGTGGGGGACGTCCTTGATCTTTCGTTCATGCCCATGGAAACTTTGTGATTCTTGAATCATGGAAACTTTTACAGCAAAAATAATTATCCCCTTGTACAAATCCATTGTATTATATTGTGCCAAGATTTGCCTTTAGGATGATTAGATTTCTTGTGGGTATGTGCGATGTAAAAAAAGAAATTTTGGCTGTAGTGCGTCAATTTTTGTTTTTTACTAGAACGTTAAAAGTTTCTGTAATTTTTACACAGTATTAATATACAATTTTTTTATTTATTAATAGGTTTTTAGAATTTTTGCATTTACATAAGTATGATCAAATTTCATAGTACTATAGTCTGTCGTGTTTAAGACAGATTATGTTTTTTATGCTTTGTTTTGCTTGTTTTGATGAAACTATCAATTATTTGGTGGTATAAGCCATGGAAAAGTTATAACACAACAGTGATAATGAAAATATAAAATATGAATGGGTTTGCAATAGTACTAAAAGTAGTAGTTTGCTTTATTATACTGACAGATCTTACCAGTCTTTTGTTAAGTTTTGTGTGGATGAAGTGTTCGAAGATCGAGGAGGTATCGATATGAGGATAAGGAGGATAGGCAAGATTTTAAGATTGGGGATGCCCAAGGCACCCCAAGTAAATATACAAGGAGACTCAAGCCTCTAAGCTTGGGGATGCCCCAGAAGGCATCCCATCTTTCTTTAACAAGTATCGATATGTTTTTGAATTCGTTTCATACATGTGATATGTGTAAATCTTGGAGCGTCTTTTGGGTTTAGGTTTCATTTTTCTTTTATGCACCATGCTGGTATGAAATACTCTATGGATGATTTATAGAATAGTCATTGCACTTCACTTATATCTTTTGAGTATGACTTTATAGAATTCTTCATGTGCTTCACTTATATCATTTGAAGTTTGGATTGCATGTTTATCTTCACATAGAAAACCGTTATTTGTAGGATGCTCTTTTGATTCAGTTATATTTATTAGATCATGGTCTTTTGTAGAAATAATAATGTGGCGCCCTGCCTGATTACCATTGTAGCCAGACGGTCGCGACGCATACCAGCCCAGGAAATCACTCTAGCATGCGCGTTTACAACAAGTATCATGAACAGATGCATTTCTATTAATGGATATATGAGTCTTACATGGGATATATTACCAAGGTGATGGCAGCAGAAAAGCTCTATCTATGGCAATAGGGTCTTGGTGCGGCTCCAATCCATTGGGATCTGACTAGGTTACTCTCCTAGCCTACGAACGCTCCGGCTCCTCGACGATGGACGATGGATCCTTATGTGAACCTGGCCATATTAAAGGCCATTGAGTACTTTTGAATGTACTCGCAAACAAACCAAACTATCATGTACACTAAGAAAAGAAATCCATGGCATTCAAGCATGCATTTGTTGTTAGAGCATTATTAATTATCATTGCATAGTATACATATCTAGCACGATTAAATATCATGGTATAACAGGATTATACGACAAGATAACTATTAGAGTAAATACGATAAGGTAAAGCATATTGAGTAAATAATTTCTACTCCTAATCTTGTCAAGATCCAATCTAAGTCTGATCTAAATCCAATCCAAATCATGTTGTCATATGATCACTCATCTCATATCCATCCCATGGCTAACATATCATATTCCTGACATCGTCTGATGTCTATGCATCTAAGCCGAGTTCTTCTATTATTATTACCATTATTACAGTTGACAACCTAGTGAGGTCTGGACAGGTTGTCCAATTACGTTGATGCGGCTATTCGAATAGATTTGACACTCTGCTGAGGTTGCACACTTTACCAACACCATGAAGCACCTGGCCTCGTGATCCCATTCGGGTGGACCAGCGTTGCTCCAATGAAAGCGGCATGACCCGTGACTCTCCCATCGTACCACCGACATTCATTCTCCCCCAGAGTCTTGCCCTGAGTGGCCCTTGTGTCCTCACGACACCTGCCATCGCCGTGGCCAAACTAAACTGTCCCAAACGGGGACGCCGGCACAAAACTCAACTGGGCTGACAAGGTTATCGCTGCCTACCGGGCCAAGGCAGCGCGCGCGCATAACCTTCCCTGTCTGGTGGTACCAATGAAAGAGCATGCGATCAGACCAAGTCAAGGCTGCCCCATACCGGCAAATGTGGTTGCATGGGTAAGCCCAGACAGGTGAGTCCAGATCAACCGGCTAAGTTTCATTAAATACACATGTGGTTTACCAAAATACTTATGAGGGCAGCAACTAGGCATTTAAATTATTTACTATGAATTAGTATATAGCAAGTGAATGAAAGTAATGTAAACAGTAAGTGCAATCTAACAAAAGTTCAATTATTACAGGCATAATCATTAATTAAACACGCAAGAATAACACAGAGCAATGCTTTAGGGCATATATCAGATGGTCATCTTGTCTGGGGTCGAAGAAATACTTCGGAATAAGTGCGGAAAGCCCGCGGAAAGGATCACTGGAAACCGTTCTCTCTCGGAGAGGGCTGATAGAAGGGCAGGGGGAAAATGGTCATTTACACTGTGTGAACACACTGAGGAAGATTCCAAAAGAACGGGCTCGACGACGAAGATGTGAGTGTTGGTTTCACCTCGATCGGAGTTACGGTTGAAGAATTACGACCGTTCGTTCGTTAGGCAGAAAACGAACAGATTCTGTTCATTTTGGTTGCTAACGAATGAACATCTATAAATTAGAGGTTTAAGCAGG
Organism: Hordeum marinum; assembly: GCA_022496015.1. Classification (NCBI taxonomy): domain Eukaryota; kingdom Viridiplantae; phylum Streptophyta; class Magnoliopsida; order Poales; family Poaceae; genus Hordeum; species Hordeum marinum. The sequence continues at coordinate 97,119,608 of CM039677.1, read as the reverse complement.
CAGGGTTAAATGGAAAGCTCAGTTCCTGGAGCATACGCTTCCGCGCAGAGACAACACATTTTCTTCTATAGCCGTAGTAGAGTACGCTTTCCCAAAAGGAAAGCGCACATTAGGAATGTCGCCTCCACTTACTCCCTATTGGCAAGTCCTCTCTCGCTGATAGGTGGGGTCGGGTCCCACCTATCAGGTCCTTCTCTCTCCTCCCATTCCTCCTTTCTTCTTCCTCTCTCTTCTCCCCGACAGAGAGGAGCTGTGGCTTCCGCCTCGCCAGTACCAGCGGCGGGATGCCATGGCGGGCTTGGGCGCCGGTCGGGATCGATGCGTCACTCCATCCCATAGCGAAGAGGGCGTCGGGGATGGCTAGAGTTAGTCACGAGAACGGTGGCGGCGGGCGGCGGATCCGCGGTGAAGGAGGTGCTCTAGTAGTGGAATCGGCCGGGAAAGGGCATCGGGGTGATCGCCGTGGAGTGGAGGGTCTAGAGAGGAGCTCGGAAGGAGAGGAGGAGGCAGGAGTGGCACTAATTTAGGCGAGGTTCACCGGCGACCGTGACAGTCGTGGAGAAGCAGAGGGGCTCTTCGAGCTCAAACGAGGCTAGGGGTGAGAGGGAGATGGCGGAGTGCTCGGGGAGGGTGCGGGGCTGGCTATTTATAGCCGGACGGGGCGAGTGGATGAGCTCGGTCGTCGTGGCATCCTCATCGCCACACTGGAGCAAGGGGAGGACGTGGCTTGATGTTTTTAGCGACGAGAGGCTTCACAGGGAGTGGAGGGACCTCGGGGGTGCTCCAGAAGGCTCGAGGGGGATGAGGATAGAGGAGAAAACGACATCGGCGTCATGGACGGAATATTTTGCCGAAGTTGTCGTGGCGCGAGAAGGAAGAAGAGAGAGGGAAATGACCAGAGAGGAGGGTGTGGACAACGGGAAGTCAGGTCGGCACCAAGGGACAAGCTACGGCTGGCCGGAGCGGTCGGCAGAGGCGACACGTGGCGCACATGGCCAGTTCTGCCTTCTGGCTACGCGGTCACCACACGGTCCGCGTGTTCTGGCACGTCTCGGCCTCTCTAGTCTTGTCAAACATGTACCTCACTGCTCAATTAGATGATAGGAGTGGCTGGGATCAACTAGAAAGGTCTAGGGTGGGACAGAATTGCAAAAACAGGATTTGACAGCAATCTGTTTGTGGTGGTCTATCGAGAGATCACGGAGTGAAAAGAGTTGGAACTTGGCATGGAGCAATGATCTACCAAGGTGACTAGCCTGCTAGATTTTGGGGCCATTTGAATAATAATTGAGGGTACTTACTGTACAAACCACCATAGTGGATAGAAATGCAAATAATGAAGCTGGGGAAGAATGGCTAAATGTACATGGCTCAAACTTGGTGTATGTCGGGGATATACAAAATAGGTAGGCGCATGAAGGGTCGAAGTTTCGTAAAGCATGAGGTCCACACATCATGTGGGTTCAGATAAATCTCATATAGACGTACTATCCACTCGGACATATCATTTTACCGTCCACTCGGAAGATAATCAATCATTCGGTCGTATGGCTCACTTGGATATGCGAAGACCGACAATTGACAAGGCAGTGAAAGCACCATCTGTCATTACGGCATAAATGCCCCACTTTGTAAAATAGAATGTGAAGGGGTGGCGCACTCTATATAAGTCACCCCCACCACTAGACTAAGGGGCTTCTTCTTCTCCCTTCCCTCTCTCTGAAATACACCATGTAGCTTCGTGTACATGACAAATAAGCAATGCCTCTCCGGAGCACGAGACGTAGGGTTGTTATTTTCACCATGAGAGGCCCGAACTCGCCAAAACGATCGTGTCATCCATTTAATCTCGATAGAACATGCTCTATTATCCTACCTCTCTTTAATGTCACAATCGTTCTCACGACATTTGGCGTCCACCGTGGGGTTTGACTTCTACCAAACCATGATGAAAACGGTTTGTATCCATTATTATATATATTTTTATTTTTAATGCATCTCGCCTTGGCAAAGAACAGGTCGTCTTGGGCCTCGTATGCGAAAGCCGTCGTCCGCCAGCATCCCACGTTTGCCGCGCTCCTTCGGCGTGCGACGCACTCACTGGTCCAGCGTCGCGCTCGCCTTCTGGTCTCACGTGTGCTTGCCGCCTCGTGACGGCCGGTCCACCGCCGCGCTCGCCTGCCGGTCCATGCTAACATCAGCAGCAGCACACACTACCTCATCACCTGCCGGAGGATGCTGGAAATACTCATCCAGTTCGTCTATGTGGGTACGTAACCCACTTACCCAAGTGCACGTCATGGATCAGTTACCATTTCATTAAGGTAATACCCTCGTTAAGCGGCCAATTAGGTGAGTTTTCCTAGCATCAATTACCTTATTACTGCGGCCGAAACCAACGCACTTATTTAACTAGTACGTTAGTGCGCGTCTAAATTTCTGCATGCATGGATGCGTTCCTGACCAGCCTTAAGTTCTCATAAAAACCATCATTGCATGCATGCGTAACTGTTCAGCAAAAGGATCCTTGGCTGTCTGGTAGGATCAGTTAGTGAATATTTCACTCGGCTAGTGAGGGACCAAATTACTCACACAGCTAACAGATCCTTTACTCGGACAATTAACATCTAGGTTTACTCGGGTTGCTTCTAAGGTTTGTGGTTGTGCCTGTACTTGCTAACTTGCAGGCTCATTCGATCAAATCCATTACTGAGCTGTCTCACCTATTTGCTCGGACGAATATTTCCTTTGGACTCCCTCAGCTGGAATATTGTACTCGGACTAACTGATGTGCAGATTTATTTGAGGCTGGCTACGCCCCTGCGAGCGGCCACATCATCCTCCGAAATCAATTGCCCTACGCGGCACGAGCTCGGCATGACCCGGACACTCCGCAAAGGCCTCGGCAGGGGAGGCACTAGCCTGGTTTGGCAAGGGCGCTCCTCCCTCAAGCCCCGGCAGCGGCTTCTCCCTCATACACTTGGTTGGGCGCTCCTTCATCATTCGGTAGCTTTACGCATCATGACTCGACAGCCCCGCGCGCTGTCATTCTGCTGGACGCTCCTTTGCCACTCGGCAGCCCCGCGCGCTGTCATTCTGCTGGACGCGTCGTCATCACTCGGCAGCTTCGCACATCGCCACTCGGCGAGACATGTCGTCATCACTCGGCAGCCCCGACCTTCGCCACTCGGCGAGACATGTCGTCATCACTCGACAGCTCCACCACTCGGCGAGACATGTCGTCATCACTCGGCAGCTCCACCACTCGGCGAGACACGTCTTTGTCACTCGGCCGCTCCGCGCACTGTCACTCAGCTGGGCGCTCCTTCGTCACTTGGCAGCTCCGCGTGTCGTTACTCAGCTGGGCGCTCCTTCGTCACTCGGCTGGCCGCTCCTTCGTTACTCGGCCGCTCTGCGTGCTGTCACTCGATCGCTCTGCCCCCTGTCACTCGGCTGGACGCTCCTTCGTCACTCGGCAACTCCGCACGTCGTCTCTCAGCTGGACGCTGCTTCGTCACTCGACCGTTCCGCGCGCCGTCACTCAGCCGGATGCTCCATCATCACTCGGCCGCTCCGCGCATCGTCACTCTACTGGACGCGTCGTCATCACTCGGCAGCTCCGCGCGTCGCCACTCGGCGAGACAAGTCTTCGTCATTCGGTAGCTCCGCGCATCGTCACTCGGCGAGATAAGTCTTCGTCACTCGGTGAGACGCTCCTTCATCACTCGGCAGCTCCGCATGTCGCCACTCGGCCGAGACAAGTCTTTGTCATTCGGTAGCTCCGCGTATCGCCACTCGGCGAGACAAATCTTCGTCACTTGGCAGCTCCACGCATCGCCACTCGGCGAGACGCTCCTTCATTACTCGGCAGTACGCACGTCGTCACTCAGCTGGGAGCTCCTTCGCCACTCAGCAGCTCCGCGCACCGTCACTTAGCTGAACGCTCCATCATCACTCAGTTGGACGTTCCTTCAACATTCGGCTGCTCCGTGCGTCGCCGCTCCATGAGGGACTTCTTCATCGCTCGGTCGCTCCACGCGTCGCCGCTCCATGAGGAACGTCTTCATCATTCGGCTGCTCGTATGCCGTAAGACAGCTAAGTCATTTTTCACACATTGCATTCAATTAAATAACTATTTATGCATTACCGAGTGGCAAGTAAATCGCACATGAAGTTCACTCGGAGGCCACACCATCGAGTGGTCCTCCGTGCTCGGTTCTTTATCTTCATGTCGGATCCTTCATTTTTACAAGTTCAGTCGGATCCTTCACCCTTTAAACTCTTGTTGGTTTTGGACCAGGAAGCACCTGGCACACTCTGTGGGTGTCTATGGGTGTAATTTACACGAATCATTTCAACAAACATTAAATTACTTCGAGATTTTTTTTATGTTAGCTTGTGTTATTTTTCATACACAGGTTACCTAGACGCCACTGTGCGCCATTCTCGACGACATGCTGGACTCGGCCGCCCCGTGCGCAGTCACTTGGTCAGACACTTCCGTGACAACATTCTCGACTCGGTTGCCCCGCACGCCGTTATTTGACCGCCCCGTGCATCACCACTTAGCCAGACACATCTACTTCATTCTGATGCCCTGCGCATTGCCACTCTATGCGGCACATCTTTATCACCCGGTCGTCCCGCGAGTCGCCAGTCAGTGACACAGACCTGCATCACTCGGTCGCTCCGAGCACCGTCACTCGGATGGACGCTCCTTCGTCACTCGGTCGCTCCGCGCACCGCCACTCAGCGGGACGCTCCTTCGTCACTCGGTCGCTCCGCGCACCGTCACTCACCTGGACGCTCCTTCGTCACTCGCCGCTCTGCGCACCGTCACTCACCTGGACGCTCCTTCGTCACTCGATCCTCCGCGCACCGTCACTCAACTGGACGCCCCTTCGTCACTTGGCCGCTCCGCGCACCGTCACTCAGCTAGACGCTCTTTCGTCACTCGGTCGCTCCGCGCACCGTTACTCAACTGGACGCTCCTTTGTCACTCGGTCGCTCCGCGCACCGTCACTCAGCCGGCCGTTCCTTCGCCACTCGGCCGCTCCTGTGCCATCAAATAACTAAGTCATTCTTCATACATTGCATTCAATTAAATAGTTGTTTCCGCATCACCGAGTGTCGAGTAAGTCGCACATGACGTTCACTCGGAGGCCACGCCACTGAGTGTACCTCTGTGCTCGGTTCTTTATTCTTATGTGGAAACACTTCACTTCCGCTTCGTTTGGGTCCAGTACTCAAACGAGTTCAGTCGGATCATTCACTTGCACAAGTACAGTCGGATCCTGCATTCTGTTAGACCCTTGCTGGTCCCGAACAAACAAGCACCTGGCACACCCAGTGGGTGTCTACGTGTGTTATTTACACAAATTATTTCAGCAAAGATCAAATTACTTTGATAAATTTTTATGTTGGCTTGTGCTATTTTTCATACATAGGTTACGAGATCACTTGACGCATCTCTGTGCCATCTTCGTCGCTACTCAGGCTCAGACGCCGCAACGGCTGTTCGTGTGTTTCCACTTGTTCGGACACCTCCTCGACGACATGCTGGTCCTACCGTCTCCCGCGCTGTCACTTGTTGGGCTGCCTCCGCGGCGACATGCTTGACTCGGTCGCTCCGCGCACCGTCACGTGTTTGGACGCCCCCTCGATGACATACTGGACAAGTCCTCCCCGCGCATCGTCACTGGGTCAGACGCCTCTGCGTACCGTCACGGGGATGATTTTTCCATGACTTCTTTGTTCTTGAGGATTCCTTTGATGGGCTGTAATGTCCTGCCAACATGGCTTCTTGATGGTTTTCCCTGGTTTGTCGGGCTTGTTCTCACAACTTACTCTTGCATATCTCGTAGGGGTTGTTGCGCTCATATCCTTTTAAATATGGGGCCAACGTTTCTCTGAGCACAGTCATTCCTGTGTACAAGTGGCTCACATGAACTGGTCCACTGGACTGCATGCTCACAACATATGCAGGTGTAGGATAAATCTTTTCATAACGACTGAGTTCTACACCAGATGTGTGTCCAGACTAGTTCTTGCTTCTGACACGCTTGTTGTGGCACAATGGTTTGTTGAAGAAGGCTGAATTCCTTATGCTCGAAGCTTCTGCCGGAGTAGCGTGCTGAAGAAGGTTGGATTTTGTACCTCAGAAGTTTTCCTTCATGTGGCTTGCTGCGGAAGGTCAGGTGCATTATGCCGAAAGTTTTCCGCGGTAGCACGGTGTGGAAGATGGGAGTGCCATACTGCAGAATGATCTCTCACCGAGTGGCGTACCGAGGAAGATTGGCAGTCTGGTATTGTAAGCTCTTCTCGGTAGCTTGGGGGAGAAAGGCTGGGTTCCTTATACCAGAAGCCTTTTACTGCACATGCAGTCAAATCTATGGCCAATTCTAGATTTCTTCGAAGTATCCGGAAGTTTACCCATAGCGGAGCCAAAACTTGATATAGGCCATACCTTGACTGAAAAATATTTCATTGGTCATGCACATCGCTTGTCCTTTTGCTGGTGTGATTATTGTTGTTGTAAAGGTTGCATAACTAGTGCAGACCTCATGTTCACAATTAATCTTGAATACCATATGTTGTCGGTAGTACATAGTCGGAAGATAATTCCATTTTATTTAATTGAACTTCCAAGCATTTGAAGTTCTCATTGATTCTAGGCAGCTGCAAACTTATCCATATTTCTTGCAAACCTTGTTCACAGTGCCCAGAAAATGTTATATTTGCATCGGTGAATTCCAAGAATTGGTTTAAAATGTGCATCATCATACCAGGGTTTAGTTGTTGCTCTCAGCACCTTCACATTCATGAAATATGTCCTAGGTGGGTGATAAATGATTCTTGGGTCCACTGAGAAAAGACTCAAGGTTCACCCCACTGACTGAAATAATCCTTGTGTTGAGGATGGAATCATTTGTCCCTACTGGTGTTTATTCTTGGTAGCTCATCTGCCTGCTACTTAGGCGTGATTTGTTCTTAGGCAAACTCTCTGATGTATATTCTGGCCTTGTCTGTTGCACACAGATTCTGCTTCTGACCCATTCTTCATTCTTGACAGATCTGGTGATAACGTTCTGAATATCAAGCAGTTGGCATGGCTTGTCTTTTGTTGAATTTGGATTATTGGGTATTATCCCAGTTGCATGCTGATCTTCTTAGGAAATTCTTGTGGATGGATCTAGTCGGAGCGGAGAGATGGAATCAACAAAAGAACCAAGAACCGCGAAAAACCTAGAAGCGAATAATGCTCAAATGTTGCGGACCTTACACACATGGCCGAAGATTGACTAGTATAACTAGTATAGCGCACTCGATGCACCTCTAAGAATTTGGAAGAAAAACCACACAATGCTCCTGGTAGCGCTGGAGCTTCTACTACTTCCTTCGGGAGCATCACACTCGACACAGGACCATAGCCAAAGTGGCTTAGTCAATGTTCCTAAGGTTGTCGAGGAGAGATAGAATTTATAAGAGTTTCCCAAAGGAAACTAGAGTAAGAAGAGAAATGCCATGGCTAGCAAGCAGGGTAAGGGTATCTGGTTTACCAAGGGGTTTCAAGGCCCACGGGTCATTGCCTTGGTACGAGCGTTTCACACCGGAGGCAAGGACCACGAGAGTTGGGGTCTGATGGAGCCAAAGACTTATGGGGTTGCCATATGATCAATATTAGCCGTGCCAGGTGGCAAAGATGGCTGAAATCCATCTGGGCTTTCTACTAAACACAAGACAGTGAAGTCTGGCTAGGGTAACCTACAGTTAGCCTGGCTACTCTGATACCATTGTTTGCGGCGTCCTGCCTGATTACCACTGTAGCCAGATGGTCGCCACGCATACCAGCCCAGTAAATCACTCTGGCATGCGTGTTTACAACAAGTATCATGAACACAAGCATTTCTATTAATGGATATATGAGTCTTACATGGGATATATTACCAAGGTGATGGCAGCGGAACAGCTCTATCTAAGGCAGCAGGGTCTTGGTGCGGCTCCAATCCACAGGGATCTGACTGGGTTACTCTCCTAGCCTGCGAACGCTCCGGCTCCACGACGACGGACGATGGATCCTTATGTGAACCTAGCCATGTTAAAGGTTGTTGAGTACTTTTGAATGTACTCGCAAGCAAACCAAACTAACATATACACTAAGCAAAGCAATCCATGGCATTCAAGCATGCATTTGTTGTTAGAGCATTATTAATTATCGTGGCATAGCATACCTATCTAGCAGGATTAAATATCATGGTATAACAGGATTATCCGACAAGATAACTATTAAAGTAAATACGATAAGGTAAATCATATTGAGTAAATAATTTATACTCCGAATCTTCTCAAGATCCAATCTAAGTCTGATCCAAATCCAATCCAAATCATGTGGTCATCCGACCACTCATTTCATGGCCATCCCATGGCTAACATATCATATTCCTGACATCGTACAATGTCTATGCATCTGAGCCGAGTTCTTCCATTATTATTACCATTATTATGGTTGACCACCTAGTGAGGTCTGGATGGGCTGTCCAATTTCGTGGACGCAGCTATTCGAGTAGATTTGATACTTTGCTAAGGTTGCACACTTTACCCACACCATGAAGCACCTCACCTCGTGATACATTCGGGTGGACCAGCATTGCTCCAACGAAGCCTGCCTAACCCATGACTCTCCCATCGTACCACCAGCGTTCATTCTCCCCCGAAGTCTTGCCCTGGGTGGCCCCTGTGTCGTCATGCACCTACCATCCTCGTGGACAAACTAAACTGTCCCAAACGGGGACGCTGGCACAAAACTCAACTATTGAGTAAATAATTTATACTCCGAATCTTCTCAAGATCCAATCTAAGTCTGATCAAAATCCAATCCAAATCATGTGGTCATCCGACCACTCATCTCATGGCCATCCCATGGCTAACATATCATATTCCTGACATTGTACAATGTCTATGCATCTGAGCCGAGTTCTTCCATTATTATTACCATTATTATGGTTGACCACCTAGTGAGGTCTGGATGGGCTGTCCAATTTCGTGGACGCGGCTATTCGAGTAGATTTGATACTTTGCTAAGGTTGCACACTTTACCCACACCATGAAGCACCTCACCTCGTGATACATTCGGGTGGACCAGCATTGCTCCAACGAAGCCTGCCTAACCCATGACTCTCCCATCGTACCACCAGCGTTCATTCTCCCCCGAAGTCTTGCCCTGGGTGGCCCCTGTGTCGTCATGCACCTGCCATCCTCGTGGACAAACTAAACTGTCCCAAATGGGGACGCCGACACAAAACTCAACTGGTCTCACAAGGTTATTGAAGCCTATTGGGCCAGGGCAGCGCGCGCGCATAACCCTCCCTGTATGGTGGTACTGGTGAAAGGGCACGCGATCGGACCAAGTAAAGGTCGTCATATACCGACAAATGTGGTTGCACAGGTAAGCCCGGACAGGTGACTCCAGATCAACCGGCTAAGTTTCATTAAATACGCATGTGGTTTACCACAAAACTTATGAGGGCAGCAACTAGGCATTTAAATTATGGGATAATTGTATTTGAGCCCTTAGTTGTGCCACCATCAACAGGAATACACCTAATTTTGGAAAACATGCATTCATGCCCACATCATTTTGGTCATCTTGTGTTTTTGCCCTTTGACCGTTTGACTGTCATTTTGAAAACTTCATAACTATTTCATACTGACTCAGAAAAATGCAAATAAGATATCGAAATGTTCGAAAAGACATCACCTATATGTGTATGACATTTGCATTCATGAGAAAATTGTTGGGAAGTCTCCATATAAATTTTAGCTCATATAGGTGATGGGGACTTTCCAACACTTTTGTCATGACTGCAAATGACATGCATATATAGGTGATGTGTTTCCGAACATTTTGATATCTTATTTGCATTTTTCTGAGTCAGTATGGAATAGTTATGAAGTTTTCAAAATGGCAGTCAAATGGTCAAAGGGCAAAAGCACAAGACGAGCAAAGTGATGTGGGCATGACCGCGCATTTTCCGAAACTAGGGGTATTCCTATCGACGGTGACACAACTAAGGGCACAAATACAATTATTCCATAAATTTACTATGAATTAGTATATAGCAAGTGAATGAAAGTAATGTAAACAGTAAGTGCAATCTAACAGAAGTTCAATTATTACATGCATAATAATTAGATAAACACACAAGAATAACACCGAGCAATGCTTTAGGGCATATATCAGATGGTCGGCTTGCCTGGGCTCGAAAAAATACTTCGGAATAAGTGTGGAAAGCCCGCGGAAAGGAACGCCGGAAACTGTTCTCTCTTGGAGAGGGCTGATAGAAGGGCAAGGGAAAAATGGTCATTTACACTGTGTGGACACATTGAGAAAGTGATGCCAAAAGAACGGGCTCGACGAGACGAAGATGTGAGCATTGGTTTCACCTCGATCGGAGTTATAGTTGAAGAATTACGGCCGTCTGTTCGTTCGTTAGGCAGAAAACGAACAGATTATATTCATTTTGGCTGCTATGGGTGAACATCTATAAATTAGAGGTTTCAACCGGCGAGGTTAAATGGAAAGCGCAGTTCCTGGAGAATACGCTTCCGTGCAGAGACAACGCATTTTCTTCCGTAGCCGCAACATAGTAAGCTTTCCCAAAGGGAAAGTGCACATCAGGAATGCCGCCTCCACTTACTCCCTATTGGCAACTCCTCTCTCGCTGACAGGTGGGGTCAGGGCCCACCTTTCAGGTCTTTATCTCTCCTCCCACTCCTCAGGTCCTTATCTCTCCTCCCACTCCTCCTTTCTTCTTCCTCTGTCTTCTCCCCGACAGAGAGCAGCTGCGGCTTCGGCCTCGCCGGTACCAGCGATGGGAAGCCACGTTGGGCTTGGGCGACGCCGAGGATGGATGCGCTGCTCCATCCCGTAGCGGAGAGTGCACCGGGGATGGCGAGAGTCAGTCACAACAACGGTGGCCGAGGGCTGCGGATCCGCAGTGGAGGAGGTGCTCCGGTAGTGGAATCGGCTATGAAAGGGCATCGGGGTGATCGCCATGGAGTGGAGGGTCCAAAGAGGAGCTCTAAAGGAGAGGAGGAGGCCGAAGTGGCACGAATTTAGGCAAGGTTCACCAGCGACTGTGGCGGCCATGGAGAAGCAGAGGGGCTCTTCAATCTCAAATGACTGGCCGGGGTGGAGGCTAGGAGTGAGAGGGAGGTGGTGGAGTGCTCGGGGAGGGCACGAGGCTGGCTATTTATAGCCGGACGGGGCGAGCGGATGATCTCGACCGCCGTGGCATCCTCATCGCTGCACTGTAGCGAGGGGAGGACGTGGCTGGCGGTTTGCGGCGATGATAGGCTTCATGGGGAGTGGAGGGGCCTCGGGGGTGCTCTAGACGGCTCGAGGGGGATGAGGACAGAGGAGAAAACGACATCGGCGTCCCGGGCGGAATAGTTCGCCGAAGTTTCCGTGGCGTGAGGAGGAATAAGAGAGGGGGAAATGACCAGAGAGGAGGGTGCGGACGACGGGGAGTGAGGTCGGCACCAATGGACAAGCTACGGCTGGCCGGAGAGGTCAGCAGAGGTAACACGTGGCACAGAGCGCCAGTTCTGCCTTCTGGCTACGCGGTCACCATGCGGTCCGCATGTTCTAGCATGTCCCAGCCCCTTAGGCTTGTCAAACATGTGCCTGACTGCTCAATTAGATGATAGGAGTGGCTGGGATCAACTAGAAAGCTCTAGGGTGGGAGAGACTTGCAAAAACAGGATTTGACAGCAATCTGTTTGTGGTGGTTTCTGGAGAGATCACTGAGTGGAAAGAGATGGAATCTGGCATGGAGCAATGATCTACCAAGGTGACTAGCCTGGTAAATTTTGAGGCCATTTGAATAATAATTGAGGGTACTTACTGTACAAACCACCATATTGGAGAGAAATGCAAATAATAAAGCTAGGAAGAATGACTAAATGGACATGGCTCAAACTTGGTGTAGGATGATGGTTTGAACATATGAAGATACTTGAAAAGTTTCAGCTCATTTGGAAATGCCTACTTGGTACTTCCTTCACAGCACTTCCAAATGGACATAAACTTTAGAAAATTGATGTGGAAAAATGGATATATGGATTGATCTGATTTTTGGTATCCACAAGTGATTTGACAATGTTAGCCACCATGAAAAATTTCAGCTCAGATAGGTAGAGGAATAGAGCACTTCCTTTGAAACTTTCCCAACTGGATAGAATCTACAAATTAATGTGGTGCCCAAAATTTGAAGTATTAAACTTAGGTTCTTGATGGAATTGGTGAAGATATGGATATGAGAAGCTCCACAAATTATTTGGGATTTTTCATGTCTACCAAAATGGTAGTTCCTTTAGAAAGTGCCCAAAATGCAATATTAGCATTAAATAGGAAAAGGCAATTTCCCTTATTAAATTATGGCCAATATTTTTATGGGAGATCAATATGCTCACAAAGAATATCTCCCCAAGTTTTCATGAACTCTGGAGATGGATAGATATTTTCCTGGATTTAATTCCTTTAACTGGTTGGAAAAGTAATTAATTATAAATGAAATTTATTGCAAATGACTTGGCAATTGTGTCGCATATCCAGGGTTTATAGATGAAGGATGATCTCTGGGAAAATTTTGGGAGTCATAAGATCAAAGGAAATTGGGGTTCCTTTGTAACTGGAAGGATTAGGGTTTCTCTTTCTGCAACTCGGAAGGTAGGGTTTCAATGGCAAAGTCCGGAGATACATCTAGGTGGCAAGGTTGGACTGGAAAGAATCTCTGGTTGGATAGGAAGGCAAGGCTGAATGACCATCTTCACTTACCAAAGAGCTAGATAAATCCGATAACACCAAGAAAATAGACAAGAGTCAAATCCTATAAAGGAAAAAAAACAGGAGCAAAAACCAACGTGTTACAAAACTCTCTTGCTTCACTTATATCTATTCGGAGAGTCAACATGAATTGGTCATTCACATGGTTAGTCATAAAATCCTACATAAAAGTTAGGGATCACTGAGTATGATATGTTTGATTCCTTGCAATAGTTTTGCGATATAGAGATGATAATATGTGGGAGGTACTAGTGGATGATCGTGTTTAGTAAGATATTGGTGTTAAGGTTTGTGATTCCCGAAGCATGCACGTATAGTCTCCCATTATATTAGGAAGTTGGAGGACATTTTATACTTGATTGTCTATCTTAGTGGGAAGGTCGGGGGCATGCGATGGTTAACTCCTACCCCCCTAGGGGCACACGTAGTAATACTTTTCTTCGAGGGCTAATAATCTTTTGCAATAAGTATATGAGTTCATCATGACTAATGTGAGTCTATGGATTATAAACACTCTTACCTTTCCGCAATTTGCTAGCCTATACTATAGCGCGCATTGCCCTTTCTCACCTCGAGAGTCGGTGCAAACTTCGCCGGTCCATCCAAACCCTGTGATATGATACACTCTATCACACAAAAGTCTTATTATATTTTCCTGAAAACAGCTACCATACCTTCCTATTATGGCATTTCAATAGCCATTCCGAGATATATTGTCATGCAACTTCCACCGCTTCCGTTTTGATGACTTGAGCATTCATTGTCATATTGCTTTACATGATCATAAGATAGGTAGCATGATGCTTCCATGACTTGTCCTTTTTGATATCTTTGCTACACTAGATCATTGCATTCATATAGAGTCATAATTTGTTCTACTATCGTTGTAAGTAAATAGAAGTGCGATGATCATCATTATTCATTATTAGAGCATGTCCCAGTGAGGAAAGGATGATGGAAACTATGATTCCCTCACAAGTCGGGATGAGTCTCCGAACAAAGAAAAAAAGAGAAAAAAATACAAATAAAAGGATAGAGAAAAAAGGAAAAGAAATAAAAAAAGAACAAAAATGATGAGAGACAAAGAGAGAAGGGGCATGCTAATTACACACTTGTGCTTCAAAGTAGCACCATGTTTTTCATGTAGAGAGTGTCCTATGTTGTCACTTTCATATACTAGTGGGAGTTTTTCATTATAGAGTTAGATGCACACCCAGTTAGTTTTCATATTGAGCTTTCATACACTTATAGCTCTTAGTGCATCCGTTGCATGGTAATCCCTACTGCTCGCGTTGATATCTATTGATGGGCATCTCCATAGCCCGTTGATACGCTGAGTTGATGTGAGACTTTCTTCTCCACTTTTACCCCTTTGAAACCTACCTATGCATTCTATTCCACCCATAGTGCTATATCCATCTCTTGCGCTCATGTATTGCACGAGATTCAAAAATGCTGAAGTGCATTAAAAAGTATGAACCAATTGCTTGGTTGACAGCGGGATAGTACATGATTTATACTTTGTGCTAAGAAGACTGATCATGACAAGGCTTTTTGATTTTAAAGGGATAGAGTTCTTTAGCCTTGATATTTTGAAAGACATGATTGTTTGTTGGGATGCGTGAGTATTAATGTCTTTATGTCAAAACTAGACTATTGCTTTGATTCACTTTTTCTTAATATTCATGCCATGATTAGATATATGATCAAGATTATGCTAGGTAGCATTCCACATCACAAATTATCTTTTTTATTATTCACCTACTCGAGGACGAGCAGGAATTAAGATTGGGATTGCTGATACATCTCCATCGTACCTATAATTTTTGATTGTTTCATGCCAATATTATTCAACTTTGAAATACTTTTGGCAAAAATTTATATGATTTATTGGACTAACCTATGGATCGAGTGCCCAGTGCTAGTTCCTATTTTTTGTGTTATTTTTATTTCATAGAAATTCCATCTCAAACAAAGTCCAAACGCCAAAAAAATTACGGAGATTTTTTTGGAATTTGTGAATTTTGAGAAGTGGAATCAACACAAAGAGAGGCTCACAGCCCCCACCACCCACCAGGGCACGACCCAGGGCCCAAAATTGGGCAGGTGGGTGGTGCTCACCTCGTATGTTGGTTGGATATCTCCTTCGGCCGCAAGAAAGCCATTGTTTTAGTAAAATCCCCTCAAAATTTCAGCCCGATCGGAGTTATGGGTCTCCGGGAATATAAGAAATGGTTTTCGGCTAGAAAACAAGAACGTGAAACAGAAGAGAACTGAGAGGGAGATCTAATATCGGAGGGGCTCCCATCCCTCTGCCTCCATGGAGGCCATGGACAAGAGGGGGAACTCTCCTCCCATCTAGGGGGGGGCAAGGAATAAGAAGGAGGGGGCTCTCCCCCCTCTCTCCTGGTGTCATCGGCACGTTGTCGGGCCAATCATCGTGATGACGATCTACATCAACAATCTTGCCGCCATCAACACCAACTCTCTCCCCCTCCAGGCAGTAGTGTAACACCTCTCTTCCCTGTTGTAATCCCTACTTAAACATGGTGCTCAACTCCATATATTATTTCCCAATGATATTTGGCTATCCTATGTTGTTTGAGTAGATCTCTTTTGTCCTATGGGTTAATTGTGGTATGATGTTATGGATGTGAGTTGTATGTTGATATGGTGGTGTCCTATGGTTCCCTCCGTGTCATGCAAATGTGAGGGATCCTCGCTGTAGGGTATTGCAATATATTCGTGATTCTCTTATAGTGGGTTGCTTGAGTGACGGAAGCATAGACCTGAGTAAGTAGGTTTTTGCCTATGGGAGTAAAGAGGACTTGATACTTAAGGCTATGGTTGGGTTTTACCTTAATGATCTTTAGTAGTTGCAGATACTTGCTAGAGTTCCAATCATAAGCGCATATGATCCAAGTATGGAAAGGGTGTTAGCGTATGCCTCTCCCTCATTGCATATAACAAGTATCTATCGTATCATATTCAATTGCCTATGGTCAATCTTTCTCTTGAATTACAAAAAAATCTTTCTACGAAACATTTTACTTTAATTGTTCTTTTATTAAAACAACAACTAACTTTTATTTCCACATTATTTCATATCTTGCAAAGTACTTCTAGTATTATTCCCGCAAAGTAGTTTCATACTTGTTGTAGGTAAAGCAAGCATTAGAATGTGTAGAGTTGTATTGGTGGTCAATAGAACTAGAGAGAATATTAAATCTACCTTTAGCTCCTCGTTGGGTTCGACACTCTTGCTTATATAAAAAGGATACAAATGATTCCCTACACTTGTGGGTTATCAGATCACAATCATGAAATATGTCCAAGATAGTATATTTGTATGTGAATCTCCTCTCCTATTTCATATATTTGCATGGATTGCGTCAATGAATAATACTATGTTTGTTAACTCCCAATAACTTTTATCAAGCACACTTGCTTTTATGTGAAGTCATTACTCCCTATGGGATTAGCATATGATCTTTTTGTTTCTTTTATTCCACTGCTATGTTTGATGCATGCGAGTAAAGCAGTAAACACAAACTAATCTTTATTATATAACTCTCACACTTGATTACAGGGATAGATAGATCACAAATAAAACACTCTAAGAAAATCAATACTAAAATTTTATTCCTCTAGATCACGAAATAGCTAAGGATCGAACAAAGATAAATGATAATGGTAAAAGTAATGGTGATACGATATTGGGGCACCTCCCGAGCTTGGAACAAGCTAAGGGTGGTGTTCATACCCATGTACTCAAGTGTCCTTCTTGGTTGGTGGTGGTGATGAAGTAGTAGGCTTGTCCTCCATATTCCAGGGCATGGGCTCCCCATCATAGACAGAATATCTCGTCTCCGGAGTTCTGAAATATGCATCTATACCCATCCTCTTGATATGAGATTAATACTTAAAGTTTTGGTTTTGTAGATCAAAGGTTTGAGCTTGAAGATCTTGAAGTTTGTCATGGAGCTTTAAGATCATCTCCACAATCTCCTTGTTGTACATCTTGTGTTCACGAATAAAATCATTGATCATGGAGTGATTGGCGCTGAGTCCATGTTCGACAATACCCTGGCACTTGAAGATCTCTTGTTCTAGTGCTTCAAGCCTGGCCTTCTCGCTTCCATCCTTCTTCGGTCCTTGAATGTCCTGGGTGTGAAGCAACCCCCTCATGCAGCTCAATGGCTTGAGGGTGTTTCATCACCTCTGGAAGGTAGGGAGTGATGAACTTCTCATAGAACTTGCCCTTGGGAGAGCTTGACGACGTCATGGCGATCTCTATCAAAAAAACATCCTGATAAAAAAACAGAGGAGAAACTTGTGATGCGGTGGTCAAAATATATAGAAGTATATATAATGAATTTTAGGTCAGAATATGTGTCCAGGAAGGAAAAGGAGTCGGGGAGGCACATGAGGATCTCCCAAGCCATCAGGGCGCGCTCAAGGGGGGTGATCATGCACTGTTGGCTTAGGACTCCCTTGTGGGTCCCATTGGCTGAATTTTTTAAATTTTCTAATATTCCAAAACTAATAGAAATATTTTTATTGAATGTTTGGAGTCGGTTTACTTACCATATCACATACCTACCTATTTTCAGGATTCTAGAGTATTCCGGAGGGTCTCTCTTATGTGTTCTTCCAGTGTTATCACTTGAATATTATCAGTTTCAACATTAATGGGCATATGTGAAATATAATGTTTAATTATTTCCCATTTACCACTCTCGTATTTGAGCCCTCGGCATTATTTATCTTAATGGCTCCGGAGCGATAAACTCGACGATATAGGGACCTTCCCATTTGGAGAGAAGTTTTCCTGCAAAAAATTTGAAACGAGAATTGTACAAAAGAACTAGATCACCAATTTTAAATTCTCATTTTTGGATTCTTTTTTCATGCCATCTTTTAACTTTTTCCTTGAATAACTAGGCATTTTCATAGTCTTATGTCCTCCATTCATCTAGAGAGCTATTGTCGAATAACCTCTTCTCAGCGGTAAGTTTCAAATCATAGTTAAGTTCTTTAATTTCCCAATAAGCTTTATTCTTCAACTCAAGAAGTAAATGACATGCTTTTCCATGGACCTTTTTATAAGGGGACATTCCCATTGGATTTTTATAAGAAGTTCTATAGGCCCATAATGCATTGTCAAGTTTCTTAGACCAATTCTTTCTAGATCTATTAATAGCCTTTTGCAAGATCAATGTTATTTCAGAGTTACTAAATTCAACTTGACCAGTAAACCGAGGGCGATAAGGTGATGCAATCCTATGATAAACATCATATTTACCTAGAAGTTTAGGGTAAGCTCCATGAATAAATTGTGAACCACCATCAGTCATTCAATATCTAGGGACTCCAAACCTCGGGAAGATAATTTTGTTAAGCAATTTAGCACAAGTGCTTTGATCAACACTACTAGTTGGAATAGCTTCTAACCACTTAGTAACATAATCAACAAGAACTAAAATATGAGTGTATGCTTTATAGGGAGGAAAATGTCCCATATAATCAAAACCCCAACCATCAAATAGTTCAATGGCAAGTGAATAATTTATAGGCATTTCCTGACATATACTGATGTTAGCAATCCTTTGTCATTCATTACAAGAAAGGACAAACTTACGCGCATCTTTGAAAAGTATAGGCCACTAAAAAACAGACTGTAGAAGAAGTGAGCCTAGCTCACTTAGCTAGTGGAGCGGATGTACAACCCAGCCACCCAGGTTCAAGTCCTCACGGACGAGGATTTTTGTTCTTATTATTAAAAAAAATCTCATTGTGGGGGGGCTTCCTTTACAGTTTTACTTTCAAAAAAACTAGACTGTAGTACCTTGTGTTGACTTCTACCTCCCCATATGTTGCACCACCCTTCCATCTACTAAGCGCTCGATGCAGACCATCAACTCTGCTACTTTGTCGTTCTGCTAGGCTTCTACTTGTCCACACCTCTGTAGCCGCCCCACTCCGACAATGGCACACCTCCTTTTTCTAGTGGATAGTGTGATTTTTATTGGCTATGAATCTATTATATACATGGCCATAATTTATGTGGTATATGATAAATTTATTCTATTTTTCATGTATCTCTATGTGCTACGTGATAAATTAGAGACAAAGTATGTGTATGTTGTATGTGATAAATTGATCTTATGGTGAACTGACGGTGAGCATTTTGTTCGCCAATATAAATTAGACACTAATATTAGTTTGGTGATATAAAATATATAATGAGCATTCTTTGGTGACAAAAACTAGATAATGAGAATTTCGGCATGATACTTTTAGACTTGGTAGTTCTATATTCTAATTGAAACATTCATTTTGACACACATATGATAGACATAAAAAGAAAAATAGGGGAAAGTAGTTTGTGATCATATAGCCCATACATATTTTCTGGATAGTGTATCAAAGCAGTCCTTCAGTCATCTACACGCATTCTTTTACACTACTAGCATTTTTTGTTTGGACATTATCTTCTTTGTATTTTTAATTATCACTACAAAAACACCATCTTGTTTACTATGGATATAAAAAAAAGTCCGCTATCTTACATCTTATAAGGTCCACGGAGCCATGTACCTGAATTTTGGCAATACCTCTGCAAGGGAGAAATAGGAACTTCAATCATCACCGTTCATCACTATAAAATAACATAAACAGATTTTTTGTTCTCAATGGAATGATGAATCCTCTCAGGAATAACATGCTACAAAGTTGAGATGCACTAATGATAGTTATTACATGCATGTGTGTCACATTTACATTGATGATAGTAAATTATGTCATGAGCACTTTAACGTGATTGAGCGCAACTCCTATGTTCACGAGGAGAACTTTTTTCATGGCGGTGTACTCACAGGTGAAACTAATATGGGTGCAATACATGATGCTACTGATCCGAGTGTTTCCTAATGATTCGTTTCTATCGTGGTTGCTTTTGTTAGGAGAACTTTGTAATAACTCAGAGATCATCCTTTTGTTCCATTTCTTCTCAAGTGTCAATGACACAACTGTTCTATTACAACATTTAGCATTTTGTGAAGTTGATGTTTTTCCTCCTTTCACATATGTAAGCCAAGAACACCAAAATATTACATATATATAGTACTCCTACAAGATGACATTATACCATTTACATGAAGGTTCTCTATAATTACTTTCATGGGAGTTTCTTTGAGGCATTTTAGAGAATCTGTTTCTACTACCCGCAAAAATAAAGAGATACTATTTCTGCAGGAAAAAACCCTACTCCTCAAACAAGATTGAGTTGGGAGGGAAATTAAAAAAAACAAAAAAAACATGAGTTGGGAGCTAGCTCGCACGTGTTGTGACACACTATCAGTGAGTGCACGATCTGATGGCACATGACGTGGCTTGATACTATGCAAGTAGTTCCCCAAAAAGGAAAGGATGATGCAGCACAACGACGGTAAGTATTTTGCTCAGTTATGAAACCAAGGTTATCGAACCAGTAGGAGAACCGCGTGATACTATGTAAACGGTATCTAAGCACAAAGAACAAGTACTTGCAACCCGACGCGTAAGAGAGATTGTCAATCTCTCCACGGTAAAATCATAGATTGGTTTGTAGTAGATTGGATGGATAGTTTGCACAAGAATACAAAATAAAACAAGCAAATAAAAGGTGCAGCAGATTATTTTTGGGTTTTTGGAATAATAGATCTGAAAGCAAAAGCAACAAAGGATAAACGGAAAACAATATGTTGGAAGATAGACACGGGGGGCGTAGGTTTCACTAGTGGCTTCTCTCATGAGTATAGCACACAGTGGGTAAACAGATTACTGTTTGGAAATTGATAGAAGATCAAATAATCATGACTATATCCAAGGCAATGATCATTATATAGGCATCACATCCAAGTTAAGTAGACTGAAACGATTCTGCATCTACTACTATTACTCCACAGATCGACCGCTATCCAACATGCATCTAGTGTATTAAGTTCATGGAGAAACAGAGTAATGCAATAAGAACGATGACATGATCTAGACAAGATCTATTCATGTAGGAATAGACCCCATCTTATTATCCTTAATAGCAACGATACATACGTGCC
Organism: Hordeum marinum; assembly: GCA_022496015.1. NCBI lineage: Eukaryota > Viridiplantae > Streptophyta > Magnoliopsida > Poales > Poaceae > Hordeum > Hordeum marinum. The sequence continues at coordinate 97,098,661 of CM039677.1, read as the reverse complement.
TCGCTACCCATTCTTCATTGGGAGAGGACACCACAAGATCGAACCCATCACAAAGCATGTCTTCCCATGGCAAGAAAATTTGATCTAGTTGGAATAACTAAACCAAAGATTCGAAGAAGAAATACGAGGCTATAAGTAATCATGCATATAAGAGATCAAAGAAGACTCAAATAATATTCATGGATAGAAACTGATCATGAACTTAAAATTCATTGAATCCCAATAAACACACCGCAAAAAGACATTACATCAAATAGATCTCCAAGAGACCATTGTATTGAGAATCAAAAGAGAGAGAGGAAGCCATCTAGCTATTGTCTACGGACCCATAGGTCTATGGTGGACTACTCACCCATCATCGAAGAGCCACCCATGAAGATGATGCACCCCTTCGTGATGGTGTTAGATTGGATCTCGCAGCTCTGGAACTTGTGGAGGATGGACGTCGTGACCCTGATCCTAAGCCATAAGAACCCAGCCTGTAACACATCACATCACCTTGTGGCCTCACGCACGGTTATCTCCATGACTGCCACCTTACTTGGGCCGGGACCGTTTGCATCTTTTGGCTCACGTATGTGAATGTGTCACTAGCATTCAAATGATAGAGAACCCGGGTCGACATGACTAATTTTAGAACCCAATGTGCACAACCGTACAGGGAAAGGCATACGTAACCCAGCAATGCAGGTGTCGATCTCTAGCGTGTGTCGATGAGTCATAGCCAGCTACAAAGACTCCATTACGCCGTGGGACATAAATTACATCACTACATGTAGAGGAGTTGTAGCAGGCTACAGGGACTCCATTACACCACGAGACATTTCCCCGAAGGGACAGACATAGCAGCAAAGAAGGATACATGTCGGTCAATCAATGTGTCTGGAGCAGTAGCAAGCTACCAAGGCTCAGTGGAAGCACAAAGAGGCATTCCCCGTAAAGAGTACTACTAAAGGCACACAACTAAGAGTCGAATCCCACACATACCAATGCATTTCAAACATACACGCAATATGCACGGTATGTGTACATACAACATGGCATCACAACATAACTCTATGACGCAATTGTTCATTAATGACTCATAGGAGCCAACATAGGGTGATATTACAAACAGGGGTCACATGACCCAACACTCAAGTCATACAAGCAACAAGCGGAAGAAAAACATGTCTAGGTACAAACATCTACTAAAAGTGGCTAGAGGAGCCTAAAAAGCTACCAAGACCCTAGCAAAGGAACCAGACCTCTGTCTGGGATTCCCATGCTAATCCGGGCAACATCGAACTTCACGTCGTAAGAATCACTAATGAGAATGATGTCTCCTCTACAAAAACATAAATTAAGCAACCGTGAGTACAAAGGTACTCAGCAAGACTTACATCAGAACTATCTACATATGCATCAGTACCAATGAAGGGGATTGGGGGGTTTATTGCAGAAAGCCAGCTTTGACTCTTGGATAACTTGTACTACGACTATGAGTACTTTCTTTGAGGTGGGATAGCACACATGAGTCCACATATTCGCCAAATCAATACACCACTATGGATCCACTTCTGTCTCCCTATGAGAAGGCCATCCATAGCACTCACACTTATTTTACGTATTTTAGAAGTATCCATTTCACTTGTCTATGAACCACATAAGTTTTCCAAGTAGTCCATATCCGAGGATGCGGCTATTCGAATAGATTCATAATCCTGCAGGGGTGTACTTCTTCACACATGCTCCCGCCACTTATCGCCATGTGCACGTAAAGGCACCACGACAACCTTCAAGCGGAAGCCCGGCGAGGGAGTCGACCACGACCGTTAATCACGCAAGACCCTAGTCCAGGTTTATTGCTTATTTGAGACTGAACCCGCACGAAAGTCTGGGCAAAGTTTCAGCTACGGCCTCAAAAGATGTGCGCAGGGTTCCCAAGCCCACCACAGGGTGCCACTTGGCACACCATTCCACTGTGCCTATACCGCATCATAGCCCATCCTGTTGGGCTGCGCTATGCACGGCCACCAACACTTTTCCTACAAACACCAGAAACTAGTTGCAACTCCTGGACAGAGATCTAGGCGATTAATAAGTCGAGTGGGGTCATATTTCAGGGCCCAACGTGTGGTAGTAACTCTCTTCGATCACAAATACTGAACTTGGTTCTTAAGGATGGTCCCAATGAGACAACCCGCCATGTACTCCTACATGGCCTCCCATCGCTACCTTTACCAAACTGTGTTCACACACTTAGCTCTCACATAATAGGACATGAACATTGACATTCCGATTCATCACCCAGCTGGATCAAACCCCACACGACACGACTCTAAGCATAGCAGGCACAGTAAGAAAGCATGGATGAGTAAGCACAACAAGGCTCAAGCAGTTAGTACTCATGCTAAGTGGTGTCAACTATTTTCTGTGGAAAAGACAGGTCATGCAAAGGAATGGGTTCAACTACCGAGAACAAGTGAGAGTTGAATCGTGATTGTCCTAATGCAATAAAAGAGAGAAGGAGAGAGAGAGTGGGTTCATATCAGTATGCTCAAGGGGGTTTGCTTGCCTGACACTTCTAAAGATAACAATGAGTTTTCATCGGTGACAACAATCTCAACGTCGGAATCATCATCTACCGGGAAGGAACAACACTGGCACATAGAGAAATGAGCATGTTCAACTTATGCAATGCAACAAACATGATGCATTATATGGCATGTTGAAGTATTGAATTGACCTAGTGCAATAGATATTCATATTAAGTGAAGTGGAATTCAAATATATGCTAAATTCCAACTTCAACATTACTTATTATTTTACCCTAATTATGAAATTTCCTACTTGGGGATGTTAACTTGCTCAAACTTGCTCAAACAGATTCATTGCATTTTTCTGATCATTTTTCATATATAAATTATTTTCATCTGAGTTACGGTTGAATTTCTATGATTTTGAGAAGTTTTAAACGTTTTCTAGAATTTCTTGAATTATTTTATTACTAGAAAAATCAATTAATGCGTCAGCATTACGTCAGTGGGTCAACAGCCTCGGGTCCAAGTCAAGCCTGACGACTAGGAACCACACGTTAGTGTGAGGGGGTTAATCCCAAAACTGACTAGAGGTTTGACCCACCATGGGGCCCATTGTCAGCGGTTAGGGGGTCATTACCAGTTAATTAACCCCTAATGGCCGACCACGTCGACGCTCGCCGTAGTTGGGCCGGCTGTGACCAAAACAGTACCGGGGCTCGCCGGAGCTACGCGAACGACGTCGGTTTTGCGCGCTGGGGGCACCAGGAGGTAGCCCGCGCACGCGCCCATCTAGCAAGAATAGCAGGGGGCTCGGGGCCACCGGAGTTGAGGCCGGCGACGAGCTAAGTGGCGGCCAGAGTTCGGGCACGAGCCAGAGCTAGCTAGGGGGCGCTCGGGCAACAGGAGAAGAGGGGAAATGGAGAGGGGCTCACTGGGAGGCGGATGGGCTGGTTAGCAGGCACAAAGACGGGCGGAGCACGGCGGATCGGCGGTGAAGCTCCGGTGGCCGAGGCGGGGATGATGAGCTCGATGGCGACGATGGAGGGCGCCTCGGCTTGATCCCTGTGGCAGGATGGACCGAGGCGTCACGGCGGACCTTGAGGGTAGCTTAAGGAGGCGAGGCAGCGACTGTGGACGCGGTGGCGACGACGGCATGGGCTCGGGTCCGGGGATGAAGAAGCAGAGGGAGAGGGAGAGAGCGAGGGGCGAAATAAGGGGCGTCGGCTCGATCCATACGGGTCCCCGGGGACCATCCACGCATCCAGCTGCTCAGCAGCAAGCAGGAGGTGGCCGGTGCGCGTCCTTCTGGCGCGAGGAAGATGACGACTCGCATCGCTTTGAGCTGGGTTGGGCCTCAGCTACAGTGTTAGGCCGACATGTAAGGTTTCGCCTTTCTTTTTGTTATTTTTTGTTTTCTATTTCCTGCTTTCTGTTTAATTTTGTTTGGGCAAAAACTAAAAAGCCAAAATTCCTGAAAATATTTGTGGGGTATATTTGGAATATTTTCAAGCTCCACAAAAAGCTTTACAAAATTTGAAGCAACTAAAATATTTATAGTGCCTTATTTGTGATTTTCAGAAACTTTCATAATTTATTAAATTTGCCAAAATAGTTGTGATAATATAATTCACCCCCGATATGTGTTTAAAACATTTATCAAAGAGGGGGATCATTTTTGAAGTGCATTTTGGGAAACATTGAAATTAGTTTTAAGTTTAACCTATTTGAAAATTATTTGTGTTAGGGTTTTTATCATCCCCATTTTAAGTTTCGAGGAAAAGAACATGATGCCATGAATGCCAATGCACCATTTACAAGCATTATTCTAGGGATGTGAGAACTCACCCCCACTAAACAAGAATCTCGTCCCGAGATTCAGGCATAGGGTAAGAAGACAGAGGGGACACTAACTACCACAATGTTCATGATCTAGTTGCCCTTCTCGAAGATGTTGATTCATTGCATCATGTTGATCTTGACATCTTTGCCTTGGAAACTTAAACCAACACATTAACTAGGAGTAGACAAATCTACAAGAATCGATCTCCTCCAAGATCGAGCGACTCCTGATCAACTCATGGAATGAGAGGTAAGAACATCTCTTGAGCTAAGACTCAAAACACTAAACGAAAACGATGGAATGAGACAGATAACGGATGTTCAATTGATTGGCAACAATTCCACGCTCAAAAAGATAGTGCATGGTTTTCAAAGTAGCGAGGAGTTTGTTTCCCTTCATACCATAATGGGCACCTTAGGGAAGGTGACTCGTAGGATTATCCCTTAAGTGGCAAAAAGAATTAATTTTGATACAGAGGTCACTGAAACTCTTTATACCATCCTAAGGCAATTACAAGCGATTGGTTGAAAGAATCTAAAGGAATGGCATATTCAGTTGGAAAGGAAACTAGGGTCATAGGACAACTCGGCAAACAGAAGGCACATTGGAGTTGATACTGAGGATATAACCTAGCGTCTGAGCGTGCTCTCAAGAACTTGAGAATTTCCGTATTCATCAAGGTTTTACCAATATCTATTCCAAGATCTTGGTAACTCATCATACTACCATGATGAATAACGATGGAGGGTGCAGATGCAAAGGAAGACAACACCATCGCAGATTTCACCTTAGCTATGCCAAGGGAACGAAATCTGGATGATTGACCGAGAGACATTTAGCACTCCGCTTATAATGTTCTCCTTGATGTACTAGCATAACCTAATTATAGGTCAGGTGTTATGACTAGAACATCAAGTAAAGGTCGGACTTCAGGGATTCCAAGGGTCCATGAGGAATAACTTCTAGAGCAAGTCATACAAGGTCCTCATGGGGAGGTGGCCAAGTTGCTGGATGAAGAAACTATAATAATAGACCTGTCGGCTAGGTGTGTTAGCCATGACATCATCTTACCGGGTTACAATGATACCAATATTATAATTCTTGGGAAATGTTCAAACCACCATATCTGCTTGAGATTCAGATCTGGTTGGGGGATAGGATGTTTCAGACTCAGCATATCTGAAAAGAAAGCTTGCAACACAAATCAACGAGATGATGTTGCAAGATTCTTCGGAAATGAACTACGGAATCCAACTACAAAACATGATCTATATTGTAAGACCCACATGAACATGATGTCCATAACAATTGTGGTCATATGGAGATCTTACAACAAAACACTACCGAGTTCGGGTTAGGAACCATCATTAGGGATTAGCGAAGTCCTTACATAAGTCCGGATTAGCTCTTAAGAAAGAACTTCTTTTCCTTGAACAACTCAATCAGTCGCTTGGTCTGCTAGGAGTTACATGTGGATTGGAGGTTGCAAGTCTACCAACCCATAGAACACTTCGCACATGCATGACTGATTTGGGATGATTCCAAAGGAAGTAAATAAACTTCTCTCGAAGTCACAGCGAAAACTTGCATTCAATGCACGTGAACTGAGAGGGACTCACTCCTTACACCTAACATATACCCCATGTACATGACATGAAGATATTCCTACAAAGTTTCCAACACCAGCTTAATGTCCATCATGACACTAGTAGCAAACGGGCCTTTGTCTCGGTTCATAAGGGCCTTCAGTCTTGGTTTTAGAACCGGGACTAAAGGGTCGAGACTAAAGGCCTCCACTTTTAGTCCCGGTTGGACTACAAACCGGGACTAAAGGGGCTCCTCATGGCAACTTTCTAGAGCAGGACCTTTAGTCCCGTTTGGTGTTACCAACACCAATCGGTACTAAAGGTATTTTTTAAAATATATTTTTTTATTTTTTTATTTTCAAATCTTTAAATTATTTGACAATTTAATCTCTAATCACCCCTCCTCACTGCTCTGGATTTATTTGACAATTTGATCTCTAATCACCCCTCCTCACTGCTCTGGATTTATTTGACCATTTAATCTCTAATCATCCCTCATTCCAAATCGTCTAACTTTCCGGCCGGTCACCCATCCTGTCACTGCTCCAACCCAAGCATGCTTAACTTTCGAGTTCTATCAGCCCTAGTTTCCAAGTCTGCACTTGTTGTTTTCTTGACAATAGTAAGCTATCAGCCCTTGGGTCTTGATGTAACATGATTTAATTTTTTGAATTCCAAAAAAATATTAAAATAAACAACAATAAATGATTAATAATAATATTGAATTTCAATGAAAATAAAATAAGTAATAATATTATTTTATTCATTTTTGCAATTTATTCATTTTATATGGCATAATTAATATCTTTAAATCTGTAAATCGAAATTCAACAAATAATATATCCATTATTATCATAAAAACTTGAGGAATCCAATTATGACATTATTTATTTACAAAAAAAAAATTCATAACACTTTTTTTGACATCGTATGCAAAAGTTATAGCCGTTTTACTTTTTCATAACCCTTTTTTTAATCTTGTTTCAACTCCAGACTTTTTTTGCGTTCAACATGCACCATCCAAAGCCACATTATCAATTTTCAAACCTTTCCCACTTCATTCGCTATTTTACATACATTTTTTTGAGCTAAATGACCCTGAAATTGAAAAGCACCACAAATGAACTCTGAAAAGGTTGAAACTTGGCATGGTATCATCATTTCACCCACCTAGCATGTGCTAAAAGGTTGAGAGGCTTACGGTAAAAACTAGATGCACTTCGTGTACAAACTGCACAATCCCTTTTGAAGTATCAGGGTTTTGGACGAAAACTCATCTGTTACAAAGACATTTCGTTTTTTAAAAGTTATTTAAACTCCAGAGTTTTTGTGCGTTCAACATGCACCATTCAAAGCCACATCATCAATTTTCAACCATTTCCCACTTCATTCGCTATTTTTCATGTATTTATTAATTTTTTTGAGCTAAATGACCTTGAAATTGACAAGCACTACAAATGAACTCTAAAAAGTTTGGAACTTGGCATGATATCATTATTTGACCCACATAGCATGTGCTAGAAAGTTGAGAGGCTTACGGTAAAAACTAGATGCACTTTGTGTACAAACTAGACAATCCCTTTCGAAGTATCACGGTTTTGGACGAAAACTCATCTGTTACAAAGACATTTCGTTTTTTAAAACTTATTTAAACTCTAGAGTTTTTGTGCGTTCAACATGCAACATTAAAAGCCACATCATAAATTTTCAACCATTTCCCACTTCATTCGCTATTTTTCATGCATTTATTATTTTTTTGAGCTAAATGACCCTAAAATTGAAAAGCACTACAAATGAACTCTAAAAAGTTTGGAACTTGGCATGGTATCATTATTTCACCCATGTAGCATGTGCTAAAAAGTTGAGAGGCTTACGGTAAAAAATAGATGCACTTTGTGTACAAACTGGACAATCCCTTTCAAAGTATCAGGGTTTTGGACGAAAACTCATCTGTTACAAAGACATTTCGTTTTTTAAAACTTATTTAAACTCTAGAGTTTTTGTGCATTCAACATGCAACATTCAAAGCCACATCATCAAATTTTAACCATTTCCCACTTCATTCGCTAATTTTCATGCATTTATTAATTTTTTTGAGCTAAATGACCCTGAAATTGAAAAGCACTACAAATGAACTCTGAAAAGGTTGAAACTTGGCATGGTATCATTATTTCACCCACATAGCATGTGCTAAAAAGTTGAGAGGCTTACGGTAAAAACAAGATGCACTTTGTGTACAAACTGGACAATCCCTTTCGAAGTATCACGGTTTTGGACGACAACTCATCTGTTACAAAGGCATTTCGTTTTTTAAAACTTATTTAAACTCCAGAGTTTTGTGCGTTCAACATGCACCATTCAAAGCCACATCATCAATTTTCATCCATTTCCCACTTCATTCGCTATTTTTCATGTATTTATTATTATTTTTAAGCTAAATGACCCTGAAATTGAAAAGCACTACAAATGAAGTCTGAAAAGGTTGAAACTTGGCATGGTATCATTATTTCACCGACATAGCATGTGCTAACTAGTTGAGATGGTTACGGTAAAAACTAGATGCACTTCGTGTACAAATTGGACAATCCCTTTCGAAGTATCAGGGTTTTGGACAAAAAATCATCTGTTACAAAGGAATTTCATCTTTTAAAACTTATTTCAACTCCATAATGTTTGTGTTCTCAACATGCACTATCAAACATGTGCCTAAGAGAAAAAAGAATTTAATTAAAAAATATTTTTAAACTCAAGTTATTCACAATCTAGGGGTTGAAGCAAAATTTTAAAATTCAAATTTAAGCTATTCAAATTTGAAAAATAATTGCACAAACACAAAATAGACAAAATTTTGAATCTAATGCAAAAAGAATCACTCAAAAACATCAAATATCCTAAAAGATATAAGCAATTTAAAACAGAAACTAAAAACAGAAAACAAATAGAAAAAACAAAAAAAAAACTTTCAAAACCCTTTAGTACCGGTTGGTATCTCTAACCGGGACTAAAGGTCTTGTGTTTAGTCCCGGTTCGAGATACGAACTGGGACTAAAGCCCCGACCCCTTTAGTCCCAGTTCGTGTCTCCAACCGGAACTAAAGGCTTCACCTTTAGTCCTGGTTGGAGACACGAACCGGGACTAAAGGGTATCGACCCCTTTAGTCCTAGTTGGTGTCTCGAACCGGGACTAAAGGTCCCGCTCGAACCGATACTAATGCCCGACCGGCGCCCTAGCCACTCGAACCGGGACTAATGCTCACATTAGTCTCGGTTCGTAAGGCAACCGAGACTAATGTGTAGATCGAGCTGTGACGAAAGCCCTGTTTTCTACTAGTGTGAGTCATGTGATAGATGAGAATGTTGCCGATGAGCTCAACACGTATTCATCAAGGTATCGAAATGGATGGAATTCCACAACTATGAGAACAATATGATAGCATTGGTCAGACCAGAAGATATAACAGTGTATGCTCGAGGATACATCCACGAGAAAAGACAACATTAGGAAGATCTTTGGTTTTGATTTTGATTTGACGATAGCCCACACCCTAATCAAAGATTGAATGAGACGATAGATGCAACAATTGACCACAAGGATCACTCGATGAAGATATCGCCTTTCTTCAACACACACATCCACAAAAAAGACATCCCCCTGCAATGAACTAATTCAGGTAAAGCTTTTATCTTCCAACTCTCCAAGTTGTTGTTTGGCTTAACCAACTAGCTCAGGGGTATCTAACACAGAGTCTTGGAGAAGGGAGGTTTATAGAAAAACCATCTTCATCACGAACTTAACATGACGGTTAAGGAACCCCTTGGTAATACTTCGAAGAAGATATTCGGAAAATCACGAACCACTGATATGTTATCAAGCTCGAGAACAATATTGCTTTTCAAAGCAAGACGATATGATCAACAGAGCGAAGGATTGACATAATCCTAACTCATTGATCGAAGAGTGCACCATGGAAGATGGACTAGGTAGCATAGTCAATCTTGGGATGACAACCCAATGACCATCACACTAAGAATGAGATTAATGTCCATGAACTACCAAGCAACAAAGTTGCTAGGATTATTGATTACGTACATCTTGATTCACTTGTCGGTGTTCTGGTTACAGACAACATAGAGACCGGGGAATGAATGATGATAGTGAGAAGTATCACTACATCAAGATTTCATAAGAGGGAGTGCAGTTCTCATGATAATCTTGACATGAAGAGGGTAATACCTCAAGGTAGAACAAAGCAAAAGCTAGATTGACATTTTGATCTACGGAATACAACTGCTTTGACCCAATCCAAGAAATGGATGAGGTACGAGAGTTTGCTTCTCCTACTCATTCCAAAAATAGAATGGCTTGACAGACCACAGGAATAGTCAACATCGATGACACAATGCATGACATACTCTTGACTATCCATTGATAGATAAAAGTCAGAATACAATTGAAGAGGGGCAACTCAAGAGCACAAGATTTTTATTGAGTTGTAGATGCATGTATTGAATATGTCAAATGTAGTTCAACATGTTTCTTCCTGATAATCCATGCAGAATGAAGGATTGGATGAGTCACAACTATGGGATGGAGAACTCATCAAGAGCACTCATGTTGTGATCTTTCATTCACGAAGAACTTCTACCATAACTAGTTCATGGTATTGGAAGAATGATGTAACACAAACCTTGAGGATTATCACAAGGTCACTAATATCCTAAAGGGACAAGTAAATACTAACAACGGAAGTGAGCAGAATGATTCTTGGGTTCAGGATCCCAGAAATAGAATATCTATTGACTAAGTAGCATCACATCATGCTTTTGATGACGATGGCCAGAATTATCACACTAGGAACAAAAGACACAACTAGAATGTTGGGTGGTTGACTAGAATAACCTGGTATCCTATCACTTCATAAAATACGTCGGGGTAATGGAATACCCCAACAAAATAATTAGTGTGCTTTGTCTAGCCCAAAAGACATTGATTTAAGATGAAGGAGTTTTGCAATTGCATCAGATAATTTAGAAACGTTGGATAACTCGGACAACATAACTACTGTATAGGCATGAAATATGAGGCAACCTGCAAGACAACTAACAACACAACAATGAATTCTTATGGAGACATCGATCCAGGAAGACAACAACTTTCCTCTAGGTCTTGAGCATAGTAACTTGTCATCCTGATAGATAGATGAGAAAGCCTAGTTCTTAGTCCCCATAGAGTAAAGAAGAGGGTGACTCAGAATTAGAATGACACAAGGAAAGGTGTAAAAAGAGCCTTATGTTCCCTTCCACAATCAATTCCCTTATATAACTAAAGAAGTTCTAGACTCAGCGCCGACCAGTTTGGCTTGGTAATCCTATAGGAAGTCAAGCTCTGATACCAACGCTGTCGGGACCCTGACCCTATGCCATAAGAACCTAGCTTGTAACACATCACATCACTTTGCGGCCTCACGCACGGTTATCTCCATGGCTGCCACCTTACCAGGGCCGGGACCATTTGCGTCTTTTGGCTCACGTATGCGAATGTGTCGCTAGCATTCAAATGATAGAGAACCCGGGTCGACATGACTAATTGTAGAACCCAAGTGGCACATCCATACAGGGACAGGTATATGTAACCCAGCAATGTAGTGGGACTCTAGCGTCTGTAGACGAGTCATAGCAAGCTACGAGGACTCCATTATGTCGTGGGACATAAATTTCATCACTACACGTAGACAAGTCGTAGCAGGCTACAGGGACTCCATAACAGTGCGAGACATTTCCCCGAAGTGACAAAGACAGTAGCAAAGAAGGATACATGCCGGTCAATCAATGTGTCCGGAGTAGTAGCAAGCTACCAAGGCTCGGTGTAAGCACAAAGAGGCATTTCCCCATAAACAGTACTACTAAAGGCACAAAACTAGGACTCGAATCCCACACATACCAATGCATTTCAAACATACACGCAATATGCATGGTATGCGTAGATACAACATGGCATCACAACATAACTCTATGACTCTAGTATTCATCAATGACTCATAGGAGCCACCATTGTGTGATATTACAAACAGGGGGCACTTGACCCAACACTCAATTCATACAAGCAACAAGTAGAAGCAAAACATGTCTAGGTACAAACATCTACTAAAAGTGGCTGGAGGAGCATGAAAAGCTACCAAGAGCCTACCAAGGAACCAGACCTCTGTTTGGGATTCCCAAGCGAATCCGGTCAACATCGAACTTCACATCGTAAGAATCACTAATGAGAATGATGTCTCCTCTGCAAAAACATAAATTAAGCAACCATGAGTACAAAGGTACTTAGCAAGACTTACATCAGAACTATCTACATATGCATTAGTATCAATGAAGAGGGTTGTGGGGGTTTATTGTAGCAAGCTAGCTATGACTCTTGGCTAACCTATACTATGACTATGAGTACTTTCTTTGAGATGGGATAGCGCACACGAGTCCACGTATTCGCCAAATCAATACACCACTATGGATCCACTTCCATCTCCCTACGAGAAGGCCATCCGTAGCACTCACACTTATTTTTGCGTATTTTAGAAGTATCCATTTCACTTGTCTATGAACCACACAATTTTTCCAAGTAGTCCATATCAGAGGATGCGACTATTCGAATAGATTAATAACCCTGTAGGGGTGTACTTCTTCACACATGCTCCCACCACTTATCTCCATGTGCACATAAAAGGCACCTCGGCAACGTTCAAGCGGAAGCCTGGCAAGGGAGTCGGCCACGACCGTCAATCACACAAGACCCTAGTACGGGTTTATTGCCTATTTGAGACTGAATCCACACGGAAGTCTGGCCAAAGTTTCCGCTATGGCCTCAAAAGATGTGCGCAGGGTTCCCAGGCCCACCGTTCGGGTTCCACTTGGTACACTGTGCCACTGTGCCTATACCGCATCACACCCCACCCCATCGGGCAGCGCTATGAACGGCCGACAACACTTTTCCTACAAACACCAGAAACTAGTTACAACTCCTTGACAGAGATCTTGGCGATTAATAAGTCGAGCGGGGTCATATTTTAGGGCCCAACGTGTGGTAGTAACTCTCTTGGATAGCAAATACTGAACTCGATTCTTAAGGACGGTCCCAATGAGACAACCCGCCATTTACTCCTACATGGCCTCTCATCGCTACCTTTACCAAACTGTGTTCACACACTTAGTTCTCACATAATAGGACATGAACACTGCCATTCCGATTCATCGCCCAGCTGGATCAAACCCATCATGACACGACTCTAAGCATAGCAGGCATAATAAGCAAGCATGGATGAGTAAGCACAACAAGGCTTAAGGAGTTATTACTCATGCTAAGTGGTTTCAACTATTTACTATGGCAAAGACAGGTCATGCAAAGGAATGTGTTAAACTATCGAGATTATGTGACAGTTGAATCGTGATTGTCCTAATGAAATAAAAGAGAGCAGGAGAGAGAGAGAGTGGGTTCATATCAGTATGCTCAAGGGGGTTTGCTTGCCTGACACTTCTGAAGATAACAATGATTCTTCATCGATGACAACGATCTCAATGTTGGAATCATCATCTACCGGGAAGGAACAACACTGGCAAATAGAGAAATGAACACATTCAACTTATGCAATGCAACAAACATGATGCATGATTTGGCATGTTGAAGCATTGAATTGACCTAGTGCAATAGATAGCCATATTAAGTGAAGTGGTATTAAATATATGCTAAATTCCAACTTCAACACTACTTATTATTTTACCCTAATCATGAAATGTCCTACTTGGGGATGTTAACTTGCTCAAACATGGCATAAACAGATTCATTGCATTTTTCTGATCATTTTTCATATATAAATTATTTTCATCAGAGTTGCGGTTGAATTTCTATGATTTTTTAGAAGTTTTAAACATTTTTTGGAATTTCCTGAATTATTTTATTACTAGAAAATCAATTAATGCGTCATTATTACGTCGGCATTACGTGAGCGGGTCAACAGCCCTGGGTCCAGGTCAAACCTGACGACCGGTACCCACACGTTAGTGTCAGGGGGTTAATCCCCATGCTGACCAGAGATTTGACCCACCTTAGGGCCCAGTGTCAGCGGTTAGGGGGGTCGTTAGCGGTTAATTAAGCCCTAATGGCCGGCCACATCGGCGCTCGCCGAAGTTGGGCCGGCGGCGACCCAAATAGTGGCGGGGCTCATCGGAGTTATGCTAACGGTGGCGGTTTGGCATGCTGAGGGCACCGGTAGGTAGCCCATGCCTGCATCTAGCGGGGGCAGCAGGAGGGGCTCGGGGCCCTCGAAGTTGATGCTGGCGAAGAGCTGAGCAGTGGCCGGAGTTCGGGCACTAGCGGGAGCTAGCTAGGGGGGGTGCTCGGGAAATGGGAGAAGAGGGGAAACGGAGAGGGGCTCACTAGGAGGCGGACGGGCTGGTCAGCGGGCTCGGGGACAGGCGGAGCATGGCGGCTCGATGGTGAATCTCCGGCGGCCGCGGCGGGGATGATGAGCTCGATCGCAACGATGGAGGGCACCTCGGCTTGGCGGACCTCGAGGGTAGCTTGAAGAGGCGAGGCAGCAGTTGTGGACGTGGTGGCGACGTCTTCATGGGCTCGGGTCCGGGAAGGAAGAAGCAGAGGTAGAGGAAGAGAGCGAGGGGCGAGAGAAGGGGCATCGGCTCGATCCATACGTGTCCCCAGGGTCCATCCACGCGTCCACCTGCTCAGCGGCAAGAAGGAGGTGGCCGGGGTGCGTGCCCGCACGCAGTGACCACGTGCGTGCGTCCTTCTGGCATGAGGAAGACGTTGACTTGCGTCGCTTCGAGCTGGGTTGGGCGTCATCTACAGTGTTGGTCCGACAGGTAAGGGTTTCGCCTCTCTTTTTGTTATTTTTCTGGTTTCTATTTCCTGCTTTCTGTTTAATTTTTTGGGCAAAAATTAATAGGCCAAAATTCCTGAAAACATTTGTGGGGTATATTTGGAATATTTTCAAGCTCCACAAAAAGTTTCAGAAAATTTGAATCAACTAAAATATTTATAGTGCTTTATTTGTGTTTTTCATAAACTTTCCTCATTTATTGAATTTGCCAAAATAGTTGTGATAATATAGTTCACCCCTGATATGTTGTTTGCAATATTTATCGAATAGGGGGGACATTTTTGAAGAGCATATTTGGAAACATTGAAATTATTTTGAAGTTTAACCTATTTGAAAATAATTTGTGTTAGGGTTTTGATCATCCCCATTTTAAGTTTCTAGGAATAGAACATGATGCCATGAATGCCAATGCACCATTTACAAGCATTATTCTAGGGCTGTTACAATGGGATTGTGTTTTGTCAACTCCCCTACGGTTTTCGAAATATTTGGGTATTTATAGAGCTGCTAGGAAGTGGAGAGGCATCCCGAGGAGGGCACAACCCATCAGGCCACGCCAGGGGCCTCTACCGTGCCCTAGTGGGTTGTGTCCTCGTTAGCCCTCCTCTCTGGTACTTCTTTGGTCCTCCAGGTGTCTTCCACCCAAAAAATCTTCAAAAAGTTTTCACGATGTTTGGGATTCTTTTGGTACTGTTATTCTACGAAGTAAAAAACAAGCAAAAAACAACAACTAGCACTTGGCACTATGTTAATAGGTTAGTCCCAAAAAATGATATAAAGTTGCTATAAAATGATTGTAAAACATCCAAGATCGATAATATAACAACACGGAACAATAAAAAAATTATACATATGTTGGAGACGTATCAACATCCCCAAGCTTAATTCCTGTCCGTCCTCGAGTAGGTAAATCATAAAAACAGAATATTTGACGTGGAATGTTGCCTAACATGTTTATTAGATATTCTTTTATTTCTAGCATGGACATTTGTAATTTTAAATGGTTCAAAGCAATAGTCTAGTTTTGACATGAAGACTTTAATACTCAAGCATACCAACAAGCAACCATGTCTTTGAAAATATCAACACTAAAGAAAGTTATCCCTAGCCCATCATGCTGAATCATTGAACCATTCATGAAACACACTCAAATATTAGCTCACCTAATGCTCAAGTAAGATCATAGTGCCCATAGTTGGTGCTTTATAAGAGAAGACGGGGACTCAAATAAAAGTAAAAATTGCATAAAGTAAATAGATAGGCCCTTCACAGAGGAAGTAGGGATTTGCAGAGGTGCCAGAGCTCAAGTTTTAAATTGATATAGAAAAATATTTTGGGTGGCATGCCTTTCCTGTCAGCGAAAACAACCGAGAGCTTTCAATAGCTTTCCATGCTAGATATATCATAAGCGGTTCCAAAACAGAAAATATATTTTATTCTTTTTCCACCATTCTTGCACAATCCATGGCTATCAGAATCCATGGTCGCCTTCCATACAAACACTTTCCAAGGAATTTATTATTTCACAACATAAAGTAAATTTATTTTTCATTTCGGGACTGGGCATCCCTATTACTTCCATACTGTCATGAAATGACAAGTGAACAAACACTCATATTGAGAATAATACATCTAGCATGGAAACATATTAGTCACCCCCTTTCGTTTCATGAGCGGTACGAGGACACAAAAAGGAAATTCATTTCAAAAATTAAGGATGGCACATACAAATTTTTTTGAATGACATAGAAATACTGCATATAGGTAGGTATGGTGGACTCATATGGCAAAATTGGTTCAAGGATTTTGGATGCACAAGTAGTATTTATACTTAGTACAAGTGGATGCTAGCAAACAGATTGATAAGCAACCAACCAAGAAACGGAAATTCACATAAGCGAGCATTAAGCATAACGAACACTGAATAATGCACCATAAGGAGGATGTAATTTCACTGGATAACTATTGAATTTCATTCTTGCATAGGGAATCACAAACCTTAACACCAGTATTCTTACTACAACATAATTACTTAGCAACATAACTCACATATTACTATCATCATGTCTCAAAACTATTACAAGGAATCAAGTTTAATTTGTCCAATGATATTCATGTAAGTTTATATTATATCCCTCTCAAATATCTATCACTTTGGGACTAGTTTCATATATTGCCATTGCTTTTTACATGCTCAAATAAATTTAAGTGAAGAACATGAGCATAAAAGTTTCATCTCTCAAAATAATATAAGTGAAGCATCAGAGAATTTCTTCAAAATTCATTAACTCTAAAATTAATATAAGTGAAGCATGAGGGCATTTCTTCAAACATGTAAAGAACGACGTGCTCAAAACGATATAAGTGAAGCATATAGAGCAATCCCATAGCTCAAAAGGTTTAAGTGAAGCATACAGAGCAATTCTAACAAATCATAGCATAATTTTGGATCTCTCAAATAGGTGTGTCCAGCAAGGATACTTGTGAAAAAATAAAAAGCAAATAAAGCAAAGACTCATATAATACAATATGCTCCAAGCAAAACTCATGATATGTGACGAATAAAAATATAGCTCCAAGTAAAATACCGATGGTCATTAGAAGAAAGAAGGGATACCACTCGGGGCATCCCCAAGCTTAGTTGGTTCTTCCTCTTTGGTTATTATCTTGGGGTGTTGTAGGATACCCAAGCTTAGGCTCTTTTCACTCCTTATTGCTTCATCCATCGCGATCTCATCCCAAGCTTGAAAACATCAATCACACAAAACTCAACAAAATCTTCATGAGATCCGTTAGTATAATAAATCAAATAAGCACTGTATACTGTTGCAAACCCATTCATATTTTATTACTGCATTATACTTATTTATTCTAACTTTACCATGGCTTATACCCCCAATACAAGCCATAGATTCATCAAAATAAGCACACAATGCAACGAAAATAGATTTTTTCAAAAACAGAACAGTTTGAAGTAATCTGTACTCTAATCATACTTCTGTAGCTCAAAGAATCATGAAATATTAGGAAAACGTCGGAAATTTGTATATCAATCTTCTGTAAAAAAATCAGAATTTTTGTCGCTTTTGTTATTTTTAAGAACTCTTTTACTGGACGCAAAAGTTTTTGTTTTTCAACAAGATCTAATCAACTATCACCCAACATGATCCTAAAGACATTACATGGAACAAACACAAATTAAAACATTAAAAAACAACCATAATAGTAGCATAATTTTTTAAAAGGAAAAGGTAAAATAAATTTTATTCAGTGGGTTGCCTCCCAACAAGTGCTATCATTTTACGCCCCTAGCTAGGCATAGTGCAAAGATTCAAGTATTGTCATCTCTAGTTTTTGCTCCATAGAATGCCCTCATGATTGATTTATATGGTGGCTTAAAATTCTTGTTCTATGGAAGTTTTACATATCATTTCTAAGTGGAAATTGAAACTTAATATTGCCTTCTTTCATATCAATCACGGCGACTATAGTGCGTAAAAACGGTCTACCAATTATGATGGGACAAGACGAATTGCAATCAATATCAAGAAAAATAGTTCCTATTTGCAAGAATAATAACATCATTAATATTTTCCAAAGGATTTTTAATAGTAGAATCCGGCAAATGGAAATTAAGAGAACATTCTTCGATATTGGTTAGACCAAGCACATCACAAAGATATTTCGGAATTGTGGAAACACTAGCACCCAAATCACATAAAGAAAAGCATTCATAATTTTTATATTGACTTTAATGGTTGGTTTCCACTCATCATATAATTTTCTAGGGATTGAAATCTCTAATCCCAACTTATCTTCTAAGGATTTCATCATGGCACCAACAATATGTTCAGCAAAAGCTTTATTTTGTGCATAGGCATGGGGCGAATTTATCATGGATTGCAACAAACAAATACATTCAACCAAGGAGAAACTATCATAATTAAAGTCTTTATAATCCAAAATAGTGGGCACATAACTAGTTAAAGTTTTGACCTCTCCAAACCCACTTTCATCAATTTTTTCGTTAAGATTTTCACCCTCCAAATTATTGGGATGCCCTCTAGCTAAAGTTGACTCTTCTTCAGTCCCATTATCATCAATTTTAATATTACTAAACAAGGAATCAATAGAATAAACACCAATAATTTTAAGATCTTTATCTTTTTCATCCTCTAGAGAAACATGTTTAGAGTCCATTTGAATCACTAAAGTGGCTTCTGCGTCAGATATTTTATGTAGCAGATTTTCAGCATAAACATACTTTGATTGGAGATTAGAAACTTCCCTAATAATATCATCAAGTTGTTTTGTTATGGCATCTAGTGTGGTAGAGTGTGCTGGGGAACGTTGCATGGGAAACAAGAAATTTCCTATGCACACGCAAGATCTATCCATGGTGATGAGCATCTACGAGAGGGAGAGTGGATCTACATATCCTTGTAGATCGCTAAGGGGGAAGCTGTAAGAAACGCGGTTAATGTAGTCGAACGTCTTTGCGATCCAAATCGTCGAGAGTCCTGCGATCCCATCATGATCCGTCCTGTGATCCAATCACGATCCGTCCCGTGATCTCATCACGATTCGTCCCGCAACCCAGTCACGAATCGTCTCGCGATCTTGATCACAGTCCTTCCGATCTAGCACCGAACGGACGGCACCTCCGCGTTCAGCACACGTACAAATCGATGATGATCTCCGCCTTCTTGATCCAGCAATAGGGAGCGGAGAGGTAGACGAGTTCTCCGGCAGAGCAACGGTGTTGCGGCGATGGTGGTGGAGCAATTCCAGCAGGGCTTCGCCTAAGCACCGCTGAAACCGATCTAGAGGAGAAACTACGAACTAGAGGAGAGGCGGCACGTGGCTTAGGGTTTCTTGATGTGTTCCAAGTGCTAGCCCCGCCCCTTTATTTATATGCTGAGCCTTGGGGTAGAAACTTGGAGAAGATCCTCCTCAAGGTCGGTTTGCCCGCAAGGCAAGAATCCTTCTCGGACTCTAGGACCAAACGCCAAGGTCCTCGGCATCTGGCCCGAAATGCCAGGGTCCCTGGCATCTGGCCCCTGGCCTCCGCAAAACATCTTTTGCACCTTCCTAAAGCCTCATGGGCTTTACCCCTTGGCCCAAATAAAGTGTCCGTGTACCCTGAACATTTCGGGAAACATCTGAAACTACTTCCGGTGAATTCCGGAACTCTTCTGGAGACCAAACACTATTATCCCATATATCAACCTTTACCTCCGGACCATTCCGGAACTCCTCGTGACGTACGGAATCTCATCCGGAACTCCGAACAACCTTCGGTCACCACCATACATAACTCTATACTACTGAAACATCACTAAACCTTAAGTGTGCAGACCTTGCGGGTTCGAGAACTGTGTAGACATAACCGAGACACCTCTACGGTCAATAACCAATAGCAGGAACTAGATGCCCATATTGGTTCTTCATCGGTCGAACCTCTATGTCAAGGATTCCGTTAATCTCGTATGCAATTCCTTTTGTTCTTTGGTATGTTACTTGCCCGATGACGAGGATATGTACCTAGGGTAGGGTCCTCGGAAAGGCCTACATACCCTACCTAAGGACACTACATGGGAGGACTTGAAGATCAAGCATGAACTTCCGAGTGGATTCCTGGAGATGTTCAAAGCCATTCGACAGATATACACTCGGAGACTGCTTCTTTCACTCGGCAGTCACGTGTCACTCAGAAGACCTCACTTTCACTCGACGCCAGAAGACCAAGAGCCGTCATCAAGAGCCCAACAGGCAGACGCTGGTTCAATTGTCATTAGTAGCTTTTATTACATACGTTACCAGTAACGGTGGACTTTAAACCCATGATCGGACCCTTAGATATCGGACATTTATGAGGGGCAGCGAACTCTATATAAGACGCCCCTCCCCTCTGGCACAAGGGTTCGCAACCATTGTAATCTCTATATTCCACACGACATAAGCTCCCGAGCACTAAGACATAGGGCTATTACCTCCACGGGAGGGGCCTGAACTCATACATCCGTGTGTACATCCTCATCATAGCTAGGACTCTGCCCTCTCCTTTCATACCCCTACCATCTACTGTCAGGCTCGTTCCCACGACAGTTGGCTCCCACCATGGGGCAGGTGTCTAAGTGACTTCCAACGAGGTTGCATTTTTCATCCTTCGACATGTCTTCCGACGGTGTTTTTGCTCTAGGCCATGAGATCCGTTTCGGAGCGCTCACCTTCATCGCCGACGATTCGGCATGACTCCAGGATGTGCCTCTCAGTCCGCGGGGCCACGCACTTCCGCACGAGTTCCTGCGGCATGTTGTTGCGTCAGCCTTCGACTCCATATTCATTGGCTCCCATCGCTGTTCGCGGTCGCAAGCGGTCCGGATGCTCACGACTTCAGCGCTGGGTCAAACATGTAGTGGCGCGTCAAACTTCTCCGCGGATTGCAGCACTCGATCCCGCCGAGTCCCTTCACGGCGTGTTCGAGTCGGATTCCGATCCATCCGACGTGTCTTCCGAGTGCGAAAGCTGCGATCCCGCAACGGAGGTCTTGATGGCGGGCTCTCATGAGAGTTCACCGCCTCGCTTTGTCCGTGGCAGGCGCGAGGCTGGAGGTTCGTCGAAAGAGCAACCACGTCGTGAGGA
The DNA here is from genome assembly GCA_022496015.1 of Hordeum marinum. NCBI lineage: Eukaryota > Viridiplantae > Streptophyta > Magnoliopsida > Poales > Poaceae > Hordeum > Hordeum marinum. The sequence goes on along the minus strand of CM039677.1, from coordinate 97,077,184 downwards.
GGAGGTTCTTCATACTCCCATCATCGGCGCGACTGCCGAGGCCCAAGTTTTGGAGGTCATGCGCATTCGTCTGGAAGAACTCCAGGCAAAGCTTGACGAGCATGCTCGACAGCGCCCGCCATGCCCCAGTCGACGTCAGCGACAGCTGTTTCCGATTGGATTTCACGACGACGTTGAGGTATATCGAACTCCTGTCTTAAATGTTGCTGCTGTTGCTAGGATAGCCAATTCCATTCAGCCGTCCCGGTCAGAGTTGGCAGAGGGTTGATGCAGATTAGAGCATTGTTAGACGCAGCGCAGCGTCAGAATTCAGTAGTTTCTTAGTCCCGCAACAGGATACACAAAAATTCACCTAGGGTAGAGACCGTTCAGAGATCAGTTTCACCGCGAAGACCACCATTGAGTGCCCACTCCTCCGCGGAGTGGTCCGTACGCTCCCCGGTGCCAGAACGACAGGCGCTCCTTTGGTGATGAGTGGAATGCGGGCTTTGACGCCCGCGCCCTCCTTGTTCAGAAGCGGATTGACAGGGGCAGAGCCCATAGGGAAGGATACGACAGAGATTTTCCAAGTGGTATCTCGGCCGTGATTTCTTGTCCTAAATGTTTCAGCAGAGACATACGTTATCCGGAGATTCCCCTCAACTTCAGGTTGGCGGTGGGAATTGGGAATTTGTCTAGCGAATCAAAGCCAGAGACTTGGTTAGATGATTACCGAGTGGCTATGCAAATTGGAGGCGGAAATGACAATGTGGCAATGAAGCACCTGTCCCTGATGTTGGATGGTTCAGCTCGCGCTTGGCTGAATCGCCTGGCTCCTTCCGGTATACATTGCTAGGAGGATCTTGCTCGAGTGTTTGTCCGAACCTTTGAGGGCACTTGCAAGCGTCCGGTAGGTCTGGTTGACTTACAACACTGTGTCCAGAAGCTCAATGAAACTTTAAGTGATTATATTCAGCGATGGTCCACTCTGCATCATACAGTGGAGAATGTGTTGGAACATCAGGCTATTTGTGCATTCAAGGCCGGTGTGAGATACAGAGAACTTTATCTGAAGTTTGGGAAAACGGGTGATATTTCACTTAGCAAGATGATGGAAATCGCCACTCGGTATGCCAATGGCAAGGAAGAAGACCGCCTCCATAGCAGCAAAGGAAAGACAGTCATCAATGAGGCTGGCGGCAGCAACAATCGGAAACAGAAGCGAAAGGCTGAAGATCCAGTTTATGTAGAAGCGGCAGCACTAGCAACTCAGTCAAAGAACAAGGGAAAAGCTAAGGCATAGTATGCCCTCAAGAAAGGGAAAAATCAGTCAAGAACTGATATCATGGATCAGCCGTGTGTAATACACACGAGGAAAGATGCGGAAGGCAATCTGATTTTGCCCAAGCACACGACTCGACAGTGTCGGACCCTTATCCACCAATTCAAGGGAGACATACCGAGTGATAAATCTCCTGAGAAGGGAGATGAAGATGAGGATAAGTAAACATTCCCGAATGTCACTGCTACGCTGGTGATCTTTGCTGATATCAAGAGCAAGAGTCGTCTGAAAGTCATCAACAGAGAAATCAACATGGCTGTACCAGACACCCTAACCTACCTCAAATGGTCCCAATATTCTATCACATTCGACCAGACAGACCATCCTGCTCATGTGTCCTCTCCCGATCGACAAGCTCTGGTAGTCGATCCGGTGGTGGGGGGACTCGACTTAGAAAGGTCCTCATGGATGGCGGCAGCGGCCTGAACATTCTCTACATGGATACTCTAAAAGGGATGGGCATTCCGATGTCCCGTCTGAATGAGAGCAGCATGCAATTTCATGGGGTCATCGCAGGAAAGAAGGCCAAGTCACACAGCCAGATAGCATTGGATGTGACATTTGGGAATGACAAAAATTTCTGAAAAGAAAAGTTGACATTTGAAGTCGTGGATTTCAAGAGTGCTTACCACGCCATTCTGGGTCGACCCGCATATGCATGTTTCATGGCCCGACCATGTTATGTGTATCTCAAGTTGAAAATGCTAGGCCCTAAGGGCGTGATCACGGTCACTGGCAATCGACAGCAGACCGAAGAGTGCCTCCAGCAAGGCTCCAAGATTGCCGATCACCAGATGGCCATGTTTGAGTTGGAGGAGTACAAGAAAACCGCCGATCCTGCCGATTTGCTCCATGCAAAGAAGCTGGTTTCCGAGTCGGCATTTCAGTCGGCAGGGGAAGTGAAGAAGGTACACATGCACCCGACGGATCTAACTGCTTCCCCGACAAATATCTCAACAACACTCGACAGTAAATAGGAAGCCGAGCTCATCTAGTTCCTCCATGAGAACTGGGATATCTTTGCATGGAAGCCAGCTGACATGCGGGGGATTCCCAGGGAGCTGGCTGAGCACCGTCTGCTAGTGGATCTGAAAGCCAAACCCGTCAGGGAGCATTTGCATCGTTCAGCGGCGGAGAAGCGTAAGGCAATCGGAGAAGAAGTGGCCCATATCTTGCAAGCCAAGTTCATTAGGGAGATTTAGCACTCCGAGTGGCTCTCAAATGTTGTGATGGTGCCAAAAAAAGATAAGTCGTTGTGCATGTGCATTGACTTCAAACATCTCAACAAGGTGCGCCCAAAAGACCATTTTCCGCTCCCCCGCACAGATCAAATTGTTGACTCGACAGCGGGGTGTGAGCGTTTATCGTTTTTGGATGCTTATTCTGGGTACAATCAGATCCGTCTGTATGGCTCGGACAAAATAAAGACAACCTTCATCAACCTATTCGGGTATTTTTGTTACATCACCATGCCTTTTGGTCTCAAGAATGCTGGTGCTACTTTTATGCGCGTGATTCAATTACTCGACCAGATCCCTCGGAATGTCGAGGCGTACATGGACGATATAGTGGTCAAGTCCCGCAAAGGTTCTGACCTGCTGGCTGACTTGGCCAAGACATTCGCCAATCTGAGGCGATTCGACATAAAGCTAAATCCGGCCAAATATACTTTCGGTGTCCCTGGCGGCAAGTTGCTCGGTTTTCTTGTTTCCGAGCAAGGAATTGATGTCAACCCTGAGAAAATCAGCGCCATCACCCGTATGAAAACTCCCGTGTGAGTGCACGATGTTCAGAAGCTCACAGGTTGCTTGGCAGCATTGAGTCAATTCATTTCTCGTCTTGGTGATAAGGCTCTGCCCTTATATCAGTTGATGAAGAAGTCCGACATGTTTGACTGGACTCCCGAAGCCAAAGCAGCATTTGTTGATCTCAAAGCCCTGCTCTCTACCCAGCCAGTGCTTGCCGCTCCTGCCAGCAAAGAGCCCTTGCTCTTGTACATCGCGGCCACAAATCAGGTCGTCAGCACAGTACTGACTGTCGAGCGAGAAGAGGAGGGTAAAGCTTATAAAGTCCAGCGGCCAGTTTATTATGTCTCGGAAGTATTGTCCCCCTCAAAGAAAAGATAGTCACACTATCAGAAGCTGGTTTATGGTATTTACCTGTCAACGAAGAAGGTGGCGCATTATTTCCAAGACTAGTCGATTTCAGTCGTTAGTGATGCTCCTCTATCCGAAATTTTCAATAATCGAGATGCATCAGGTCGAGTGGCTAAGTGGGAAATCGAGCTTGGACACTTTGACATCAGATTCGAAGACAAAAAAACAATTAAGTCCCAAGCATTGGCAGATTTCATGGCCGAGTGCATTGAGCAGCAACAACCTATCCAAGTTCACTCGGCGCATTGGACAATGTTCTTCGACGACTCCAAAATGTTGAATGGGTCCGGTGTTGGTGTTGTCTTGATATCTCCCAGGGGTGACAAGCTCAACTATGTCTTGCAAATTCACTTTGATTCCTCCAACAATGAGGCAGAGCATGAAGCACTTTTGTATGGGTTGCGCATGGCTATCTCACTCGGCATCAAGCACCTGATGGTTTATGGCGACTCAGATTTGGTGGTCAAGTGATGAAAGAGTGGGATGTTCGAAACCCCGCTATGACTGGATATTGCAATGCGGTCCGAAAGTTGGAGAATAAATTTGAAGGGCTGGAACTTCATCATGTTCCCCGACTAAAAAATCAAGCGGTCGATGAGCTATCCAAGATTGGTTCCACTCAACAGCCTGTCCCCAGCGGTGTGTTCTTGGAGCACTTGCACACTCCTTCGGTTCAAGAAGATCCTTTCACCGAAGATCCCCCACAGGCTTTGAGTTCCACTGACTCAACATAAGTCGATGTCCCTGCAGTTATTGACCTGGTCATGGAAATTCTGGTTATCATTCCCTATTGGACTATGCCTTACATTGCCCATATCCTCAGACAAGAGCTCCCTGAAGATGAAACAGAGGCTCGGCAGATTGTGCGCAGGTCTAAGGCTTTCACTGTGATGGGAGATCAGCTGTTCAAAGAGAGTGCGACTGGTGTCACCCAGCACTGCATTTCCCCCGAGGAAGGTCGAATGATTTTAGACGAGATTCACTCGGGAACTTGCGGCAACCATGCGTCTTCAAGGACGATTGTCGCTAAAGCATACCGAGCTGGTTTTTACTGGCCACGAGCTAATGAGATGGCCAAAGACATCGTTGATCATTGCGATGGTTGCCAGCTCTATGCGAACCTATCACACAAGCCGGCGTCTGCTCTGAAGAGAATTCCTCTTGCCTGGCCATTTGCGGTTTGGGGACTCGACATGGTTGGCCCCTTTCGACCCGGAAAAGGACGATTCACTCACTTGTTGGTAGTAGTCGACAAATTCACCAAGTGGATAGAAGCCAAGCCAATCAAGAAGCTGAACTCCCGTACGACGGTCATGTTCATGAGAGAGATAATTTATCGATACGACATTCCGCACAGCATCATCATGGACAACAACACTAATTTTGACTCAGAAGAATTCAGGAACTTCTGTAACTCCCAAGGCACCCGAGTGGATTATGCATCTGTTGCGCATCCTCAAACCAATGGGCAAGTCGAGCGGCCTAATGGTGTCATCCTACAAGGTCTGAAGCCTCGTCTCATTCGTGATTTGGATCATGCCGTCGGAGCTTGGGTAACTAAGCTGCTGTGTGTTTTGTGGGGTCTGAGGACAACGCCTAATCGGTCGACTAGACGAACTCCTTTCTTCCTTGTCTATGGTGCTGAAGCCATATTGTCGAGTGATTTGGCCCACAATTCTCCTCGAGTGGAGTTGTATTCTGAGGTTAAAGCTGAACAGGCCAGACAGGACGATGTAGATCTTTTGGAGGAGGAACGAGAAATGGCTCTGATCCAGACTACTGCCTATCAGCAGAACCTCCAACGCTTCCATGAGAAGAATGTCAAGAGTCGGTCGTTTCATGAGAGAGATTTGGTGCTTCGAGTGAATCAACACCGACCTCACAAGCTTGCTCCTGCTTGGGAAGGTCCTTTCGTCATCACTAAGGTGCTAAACAATGGAGCCTATCACATGTACAATCTCATGAAGCGGATAGACGAGCCACGAGCCTGGAATGCAGATCTGCTCCAACGTTTTTATACTTGAGACAAGAATCTTTTGATGTAATAAGAATACTTCATCAATGCAATTCACATTCCTGCAATATATATCGTCGGTTCCAATCGTACAGTTACATTCTTGGGGATACTCTGAGTGATGAGCAATCCTCACACTCGGGGGCTTAGCTGCGAACATGTTTCGCCTAAGTTAAAAACCCTGTCGAGTGGATAGCTGTCCATTCACTCGACAGCCTATTTGCGAATCCGTCTTCGCTTAGTTTCAGAGATACTCCGATTGATGAGCAATCCTCGCACTCGGGGGCTTAGCTGTGAACATGTTTCGCCTAAGTTAAAAACGCTGTCGGGTGGATAGCTGTCGATTCACTCGACGCACTATTTGTGAATCCGTCTTCGCTTAGGTTCAAAGATACTCCGAGTGATGAGAAATCCTCCCACTCGGGGGCTTAGCTGCGAACATGTTTCGCCTAAGTTAAATACCCTGTCGGGTGGATAGCTGTCCATTCACTCGACGGCCTATTTGCGAATCCATCTTCGCTTAGGTTCAATGATACTCCGAGTGATGAGCAATCCTCGCACTCAAGGGCTTAGCTGCGAACATGTTTCGCCTAAGTTAGAAACCCTGTCAGGTGGATAGCAGTCCATTCACTCGATGGCCTATTTGCGAATCCATCTTCGCTTAGGTTCAAAAATACTCCGAGCGATGAGCAATCCTCACACTCGGGGGCTTAGCTGCGAAACATGTTTTGCCTAAGTTAAAAACCTCGTCGGGTGGATAGTAATCAATTCACTCGACAACTTATCTACGAATTGACATTTGCCTAAGTTCGAAAATACTCCGAGTGATGTGCAATCCTCACCCTCGGGGGCTTAGCTGCGAACATGCTTCCGTCTAAGTTAAAAATCCTGTCGGGTGGATAGTAGTCCATTCACTCGATGGCCTATTTGCGGATCCGTCTTCGCTTAGGTTCAAAAAACATAACTCCGAGTGGTGAGCACCCCTCACACTCGAAGTCTTAGCTGCGAATCAACATACGCCTAAGTTAAAAACTACTCTAAGTGATGAGCAACCCTTACACTTGGGGGCTTAGCTGCGAATCGACATTCGCCTATGTTGAAAACTATTCCGAGTGATGAACAACCCTCACACTCGAGGGCTTAGCTGCGAACACGCTTCGCGGATGTTAAAAACAAACTCAGTCTAACAGACGATTGAAAGCCAAATACGAATAAAATCCAAAGGGTAAACCGCAGATAAACATTTCGTATGGAAGCAAATGTGTTCAGGCCTAAGGCCTGAATGAAGTTTTATGGGATACAATTCCACTCGGCATACTAAGGCAAATATAAGTGTTTCTTCCAAAGACCAAGTTTTTTAAACGGTTGACGGGCTGGTAGGCTCGACGAAAGTGTCCAAGCCGATGCCATCGGCGATTATGGTGGCTGCCTCAATGAAGGTTTCCATGAAGTCCTCAAATTGGAGTTCCTTCGTGTTTACCACCTGGAGCTCCTTCAGCTCCTCCTCCCTCACGTCCCTGCAATGGACCCTAACAAGTGATAACGCCACGTCGGCCCCGCAGCGAGCAGCAGATTTCTTCCAGGCTTGCACTCGACTGGGAAGTTCATTCAGGCAAACCATTATAGAGTTGAGGTCGAGCTGAACAGTGTCCTGAGGCCATAGCTCCTTGTCTATTCTCTCCATTGCACATTTCAGTTGGGCAATATATGCCTGGACACCTTGGAGCCGGAAGTTTTGTCTCAGCATGTTCATGGCCACTGCATCGGCAACTGGTGACTTGGTGGGATCCAGATTGGGCTCAACCTCTTCTGTCTCCTTCTCAAAATCTTGGCAGAATTCTGTCAAACAATGGAGAATGGGAGGAGAATCAGTGAACTACGACCCTCAAATTTTTTACAAACTTCAGTCAACAAGAAAGATTCACCGTCGAGCAGAATATACATCTTCCTCGAGAATTCGCCCAAATGCTTCTCCAGGCCATTACTCCTTTTGTTCAGCTGCTCGGCCCTTTTGACGAGGTCCGCACGCTCCTGCTTCAGCTTGGTGTTCTCCTCCTCCAGCTTCTTGCTAGCCGCCAGCTTCCGATCTGCAGCTTCAGTCTTGTCCCTGGCCACTTGTTGGGCGTCAGCAAGTGCCTTGTCCTTCTCCTCCAGCGCCTTCTTCATGGAATCTAAAGAAACAACATTGTTGAGTCGCGCTTGGAGTCGACGGTTTTCATTGCGTACGTCTGTTCGAGTGAGAGCACTCGGTTCAAAACATGAAGTGGGGAATGCGGAAACTCAGCAGTAATTACCTCCCAAAGACTTCATCTCAGCATGCGCTCACTCTAGATCGTTGTTGGAGACCGCCAGATCCACTCGCAGTCGGTTCCTTTCATCCTCCACGTCCTTGTACTGCGTACCAAGCTCGCAAGCCCTCTAGAACCAACAAAAGACAGTAATTCAATCGGCAAGTGGTGCCTGGGACAGTCGACTGAGTTATGAACACCGGCGAATAACTATCTTAGAACCTTGGAACAACCTAGGAAGAATTCAAGTAAAAAGTCCACTCGACATGTCGAGTGACCCTGGCGCTCCGCGCGTCGTAAACAATTTCAAAGTTGTCTCTATTAAGACCCCTACCAGTGCAAGCACTCGACAGCGGTCTCGGGGACTACACCCAGTGGGTGCACTAATAGTGCCCCCACTGAGACGGTTAACTCTCGATCTGTCGAGTAACTCGTGAGAAAAAAAACACTCGACATGTCGAGTGACTCTAGTACCACAAGTACGACAAGTTTTCAAGCCTACTGCTTATTGTCTACGATTAACAGTAGCCTTGGGGACTACACCCGGTGGGTGCACTTAGCGTGCCCCCACTGGTTATTAAAACATTCAACAAGGTTAGCCCTGTCAGAACACTCGACCTATTGAGTGACGTGCCTCTCTGCTCTGTGAAGTTCAATCTATCCTTATGCAGCGTCATATCATGGTTTGTCAATAATATCCATGAAACCTGCAAGGTAGCTACGGAGTGGCGTGATCCAAGGCGAAATGTATCCTGTATACAATGAACTCTAAGCCCCCCGCTGGTGCAAGCACTCGACAGCGGTCTCGGGGACTACACCCAGTGGGTGCACTTAGCATGTCCCCACCAGATGTGCCGATTCTCCATCAGTCGAGCAGCAGAAACATCCATCATTGGAATATACATCACTCTGAGAAGTGCAATCTATCCTTATGCAGTATCATATCATGGTTTGTCAATAATATCCATGAAACCTACAGAGTAACTGCGGAGTGATGGGTACGACAAGCTCTAAGACCCCTGCCGATGCAAGCACTCGACAGCGGGCTCGGGGACTACACCCAGTGGGTGCACTAAGAGTGCCCCCACTGAGACGGTTAACTCTCGATCCGTCGAGTAACTCGTCAGAAAAAAAACTTGACACGTCAAGTGACTCTAGTACCACGCGTACTATCGATCTCAATCCTACTCAACTACGATCCAATCTATTCGAGTGGAGAAGCACCCACTGGGTGTACAGTAGCCAAGAAAAGATAGGAATTCAATCAGAAATGTACTTACAATCGAACTTACTCGGACATTGGTGCGCAGGGCTGCGCTGACGTCGTAAGCCAGCTTGCTGGCCTCGTACGCCTCTTTGGTTCTCAGCATGATCTGCTCCGCCTGGATCATGGCCTCCTTCGTAGCTCCGGTCTAATCTTCCGGAACGCGATGCAGAGAGAAGGCTGTCATAGGCGGGATCGACGTGGTTGCTGGGGCAGCTGAGGCAGTCTGAGTGGGTCCGGTTGGAGTTGACGTCACAATAGCCAGGACATCTGGAGGAGCATGCGACAGAGGTGCTGCGGGTTCAACTCTGAGTTGTGTCGAGTCGCCTATCCCCTGGGAGGACTCTGCAGTCGAGCGCTGAGGCGCCTGCGCTAATGAAGCTCTTCGGATACGAGTGCGTGAAGTGTCCAGGTGCTCCTCATCGTCCTCCACCTGAATGACCTCTGCAACAACAACCGACAATGTTAACATTTGCATGTGTCGAGTCTCATTCGGACGAATCAACAACTCACTAACCTCTATGAGAAGTGGCAACATCAACAGTGTCAATGTCCATCGCCTCCCCTCCGTCTCGATGAGGCGAGGTTACAGACGTAGCAGCTCCGACGGATTGAACATCACTCGATTAGCTACAACTCAAGGCCACAGTTGACAGAAAGATTTCGAAAATAAATACTTACGTGAAGACGACAGGTACGACCATCCTCATGCGAGGCAGAGCCTTGCGAGGTTTGGTCGTGACTTGCTTGGGTATCTTGGCCAGTCTTTCACTCGACTCAATAGTCGAAGGGCGACTCCGCTTTGGGTTCCTCTCACTAGGGCCCGGAGCCCTGTCCTCAACACCTGCCGGATCCTGGCAGGACATGGTGCGGCCTTCGCGTCGGGGAGGTGACTCAACTTCTTCCTCTTTGCCGGAGTCTTCCTATTCATCCTCAGTGTCAGAGGGACCGTCGCCGTCCATGCTGCCACCCTTGCTCACCATGCCATCTTCAACATGGTTCCCGTTGGGAACGGGCGAGTGCATGTGCGTCCACTCCTGCATGATTCAAGCAAAGAAGTCAGTTCATAAAATCAATACTTCACTCGACGATACAAATACATCAGTCGACGCTTTACAACTCACCAGATCTTTGGCGGGTTTTCGGCCAAGTAAGGTCGGATCCTCTTGGCTCCCAAAGGGTTGTCGCAAGCTCCAGTAATGCTGCGAAGCCACTGCTCGACAGTTTTTTGTGGAACCTCTTATGGATGCATCCTGGTCAAGTCCTCAGGGCCCGCGTAGTGCCACATGGTGTGGTCTCTGGCTTGGAGCAGCTGAATACATCGACTGAGAAATGTCTCCAACAGATCCATGCAGTCACCCCACCCCGGATCAACTACACCACAGCCTCAACCAAGATTCCCGTTTGGATATGTTCCTCTTCGGTCACCTTCAGAGACTTGGGGACGACTGGACGGTCGGGGGTGTAGGGGGGAAGGCCAGTCGACATGTTGGGCGATGCCATATCCTTGCAGTAGAACCAGGTCGACTGCCAGCCTCTAACAGACTCAGGAAAAGTCATGACAGGGAAGGAACTACGAGCTCTTTTCTGAAGCCCTAAACCTCCGCACAACTGAAGCACATGAGTCTTCCCATCGGCAGGGAGAGCTTTCTACATGGTCTGGGACCTGACTGTGAAGATGTGCTTGAACAGACCCCAATGGGGAGAGCAGCCCAGAAAACACTCGCATAGAGTAATGAAGGCAGACAAGTATGCAACGGTATTCGTTGGGAGATGATGCAATTGTGCGCCGAAGAAATTCAAGAATCCTCTAAAGAAGGGGTGGGGAGGCATAGAGAAACCTCGTTCGATGTGGGAGAGAAGGAGGACCTGCTCCCCGTCGCGTTGCTCTGGCTCGCGCTCTCCCTCCGGCAACCTCCAGGCACCGTCCGCCATGATCCCGTCGGCGACAAGGCCCTCCATGTCCTTGCGAGTGACTACGGAGGGGAGAAAATCCCCCTGCATCCATCCCGCCGGCACGGTGAACCATGCGGTCGAGGGATTCTTTCCCTTGAGCTTCGCCGTCCCTTCTTTGCCCGCTCCAGCTTCTCCGTCGCGTTCTTCGTTATCGGCGCGGCGGCTCTCGTCGAGGAGGAATAGAGTGGGGCATTGAGGGCCGAGGAGGCGGAGGAAAGGAGGAAGAACGGGTGGAGGTACTGCGCAAACCGCGGAGCCCGGAGATTTATACTCCGCCGAGTGTCTCGCCGACCAGTGGGCCCGCGAGATCACCGCACATGCCAACCACTGACGGCGCCCAGTATGTGGCGAGATGACCGGCACGAGAATCGAGGCGTCGTGCCTCCACTAGCCCTGATCGTGGCGTCAGCATCGCAATTCTTACTCCAAGAGAACAATCGGATAAACAGCTAAATTCTTCCGCCTTGTTCATACTCCAAGCTGCAATTCCTCCTGAAGATCTGCCTCATGTGCGGCCCTTTGACTGTTGCTAAAGAATGTTGGGAACACATCATCTCCATGTACAAGGGCAGCTCAAGTATTCAATGGTCAAACTATGAAGTTGTTCTTGATCAGTCAGATGAGTTCGTGATGATAGAGGATGAGGAACCGCGTGAGATCTACAGAAGGGTGACCGCTCTCGCTGTTTCCCTTAAGGATCATGGCAGCAAGGATGTGGATGACACTTGGATTAGGCATAAGTTCCAGAAGGCTATCATGCCCTACAACAAGGCCATGTCCGCTGTCATTTGTCAAAGGCCAGACTTTCACACCTTATCATCTGGTGATGTGTTGGATGAATTCATTGCAATAAACATCCTCAACACGACAGCCGACAATGCTCTTGCTCGTGTTCAACGGTCAAGGAAGTCCTCTCCCAATCTTGCATTGAAGGCCAAGATCAGTCAAGAGGAGGAAGAAGAAGAAGAACAGGTTTGCCCCGAGGACACCAAATATACTTATCATGAGCACATGGCTCTTGCGTCTAGACAATTTTGGGGCAACAAGAGAAACTCAAGACCCAACTTCTCCAAGAACAACTCAAATGGGTCAAAGGGAAAGCAACGTGTGAGAACTTGCCACAACTGTGGTAATGTAAGTCACTTTGTGGTGGATTGTACATATGAGAAGAGGGAAGACAATGGTGGCAAGCTCATTCGCAAACATAAAGCCAAGTCCTTCCCAAGGAAAACCAACTTTGTCAATAAGGCTCCCCACAAAGTATTGGTAGCTCAAGAAGAGTATGACTCAAATGATGATGTTGATGATGAAGACACAAGCGGTGAAGGAATGGCAATGGCATCCGTGGCAATTACCTCTTCTACCCCGATAAAGGCATCACTCTTCGACGCCCCCAATGAGAACATCGCCGCGAGGTGCCTCATGGCTAAAGGTGTCTCTAAGGTAACCTCCAACGTCATAACCTCAAACATTAAGGCTTCCATTTCTTCCATTTCATCCTTAGATAGTGTGAATGAACTTGAGGAAGGAAAAGAGGATAAGAATGAGTTTGACAAATTCATGGCCAAACTCAAGGGAGAGACCAAGAAGCACTTCGTTGCTCTCTTGGAACAACTTGGTGAGGCCCATGACACTATTGAGTCTCAAGAAGAGTGTCTTGAGGAACTAAGAGGTCATAGTCGTGATTATGCCAACGAGATAGCGGATCTATCTATTGCTCTTGAGGAAGAGCAAGGTCTTCGTATGACTCTTGAGGAGTCACAAAATTTTGACCTTACTAAATTACGTAAAGATTATGATCATGCTATTGTTCCTAACTATGCTCTCAAGTCTAAGAAGGTTGCACTTGGGGTGGATCGTGATCATCTCAAAGTTGAGCTTGAGACACTTGTTAGTGCTCACAAGGCATTGACGTGTGCTCATACCTCTCTTAAGGAGTCACATGATAAACTCCAAGTGAAACTCACTAAGGAAATTACCACATGTCCTCCTTTTGTTCTAATTGATAATGCATCTGCTACTAACCTATGTTATGAGCATGCACACCTTGTGGAGGAAAATGCCAAGCTCAAAGAGCAGCTTAAAAAGGGTTTGGTGACGTGTATCCAAGGTGAGAAGACACTAAATGACCTTATGACTTCTTAGAAGGAAGTTGTGGCAAAAGAAGGAGTGGGATTTGTACCCAAAACCAATGAGAAGAATAAGGTGGATCCTCGGAAGAAGAAAAACCAAGTTATGTTGGAAAATGCCAAGAAGGGCAAGAGGAAGAACATCCAACCCAACAAGACCGGTGACTTTAACCCCTCTTATGTGTTATGTCGTGCTAGTGATGGGCATGTTTATGCCAAATTTGTTGGTTCTTCTTATGAGTACAATGAATGGTGTATTTGGGTTCCTAAGACCCTTGTTGCTAACATCAAAGGGCCCATTAAAGAATGGGTACCTAAAGTCAAACATTGATCTCTTGTAGGGGTTTGCTTCTGGAGGAACATCATGGTTGCTTGATAGTGGAGCGACAAATCATATGACCGGAAGCAAGGACTTGGTGGTGGACGTTCATCCTGACACATCTATGGCCACTCAAGTCTCGTTTGGCGATGATGTAATTTCAAAGGTATTGGGTCTGGGCAAGGTGGTAATCTCTCCGGAACTCACCATAAAGAAGGTCATTCTTGTTGAGACCCTCGCATACAATTTAATGTCACTTTATCAACTTGCTACCATGGGTTTTAGTACTTTCTTTGGTATTGACTCTGTGACCCTTTTGTGGGGCAAGACTCTTAAAGTAGCTTTCGTTGGGCATGTCGAGAACGGTCTCTATGTGGTGAACTTCTCGGAGCAACCCACTAAGACTGCGACTTGCTTAATGGCTAAAGTTTATGTGGGATGGCTTTGGCATCGCCGGCTAGCCCATGTTAATATGAGATCTTTGCAAAGTCTCCTCAAAGGGGATCACATCCTTGGACTAACAAATGTGAGTTTTGCCAAAGATCGTGCTTGCAGTGCTTGTATTGAAGGAAATCTACGTGAGAAAGCTCATCGTACAACCACTACAATATATTCTAAGAGGACCTTAGAGCTCCTTCACATGGATCTCTTTGGTCCTCCATCTTTTGTCAGACGTGGTGGAAGAAAATATTGCTTGGTGATTGTGGATGATTACTCGAGATATACTTGGGTGTATTTCTTCAAGACAAAGAGTGAGACCCAACATACCGTCATCGACTTTGCAAATGAAGTCCAACGCCAACATGATGCAAAGATTTTGATGATTAGAAGTGACAACGACACCGAGTTCAAGAACTACACCCTGAATGAGTTTCTCAGTGACGAAGGGATCAAGCACCAATATTCCACACCTTACACCCCTCAACAAAATGGTGTTGTTGAGAGGAAGAATGGGACGTTGATTGATGCGGCAAGAACCATGATGGCGGAGTTTGAATCTCCGTACAACTTTTGGGCTGAAGCCATCAACACAGCGTGCCATGCATCTAACCGGCTCTATCTTCGCAAAGGGTTGAACAAGACACCGCATGAGATTCTTACCGGGAACAAGCCCAACCTCACATACTTTTGGGTGTTCGGTTGTAAGTGTTTCATTCTCAAGAAAGGTGCTCATTTGTCTAAATTTGAATCTAGAGCCCATGAGGGCATATTTGTTGGTTATGCTACAAACTCTCATACTTACCGTGTCCTCAACAAGTCCACTTGACTCATTGAGGAGACGAGTAACATAGAGTTTGATGAAAATAATGGCTCCCAAGTGGAGCAAAGTGGTCTTTGTGATGTAGGTGATGAAATTCCTCCCAAAGCCATAAGAAGAATGGGTGTGGGATACTTCCTACCTGTTGAGGAACCCCTTGTGGACGAAGGAGAAGGACAATGTTCTCCTCAAGTGGAACCATCACCGACGCAAGACCCACAAGCTTCCAAAGAACAAACTGAAGGTCCTCTACCACATGAACAATATCAAGGGCAAGATCAACTCACTGATGATGGTGTCTCACCAAGTGATGCCCAAGATCAAGTTACTGTCTCCGAGCAATCCCAAGATCAATATTTTCTTCAAGATCAAGAGCAAGCTCAAGAAGGCGCTAAAGATAATCAAGAGGATGTCTCACAGAATGCAAGTCCTCAACCTTCCATGGAAGAAATCTTAGAGAGTCAAGCCACCAAGAAAGCCGCCAAGAATGCCAACAAGCTCAGAATTAGACAACATGTGTTGGAGAACGTCTAAGGTGACTTGAAAAAAGGGGTAACCACTGGTAAACAATTAACAAACTTTTGTGAACATCACATGTTTGTTTCTTTCATTGAGCCCCTTAAGGTTCAAGATGCGCTCGAGGATATAGAGTGGGTTGAAGCTATGCACGATGAACTCAACAACTTCGAGCACAACCAAGTGTGGCGACTGGTGCCAAGACCTAAGGAGAATCACAATGTTATTGGAACAAAATGGATCTTCAAAAACAAGCAAGATGCGAACGGTATTGTCATTCGCAACAAGGCACGACTGGTGGCACACGGATAGGCCCAAGTCGAGGGTATCGACTATGGTGAAACCTTTGCTCCTATTGCTCGCCTTGAATCTATTCGCATGTTACTTGCATATGCCTCTCATCATAATTTTAAATTATATCAAATGGATGTCAAGAGTGCTTTTCTTAATGGTCGTCTTAAGGAGTTGGTATATGTCAAGCAACCCCCGGGGTTTGAGGATCCCAAGTTCCCCAATCATGTATATGTTCTCGATAAGGCTCTCTATGGCCTTAAACAAGCCCCACGTGCGTGGTATGAGCACCTTACGGAAATGTTGCAAGATCGTGGGTTTGAAATTGGGAAAATCGACCCCACTCTTTTTACAAAGAGGGTCAACGGGAACTTGTTCATATGCCAACTATATGTTGATGATATTATTTTTGGTTCTCCTCACAAATCTTTCAATGAAGAGTTCACCACTTTGATGACAAACAAGTTTGAGATGTCCATGATGGGAGAGTTGAAGTACTTCCTTGGCTTCAAAGTCAAGCAACGAAGTCAAGGTACTTTCATCAATCAAGCCAAATACACTCAAGACATGCTCAAGAGGTTCAAGATGGATGAGCTCAATCCTCCCAAGGCCAACACTCCCATGCCACTCAAATGCCATCTTGACAGCGATCCCAATGGTAAAGCGGTGGATCAAAAGGTATATCGCTCCATGATAGGATCCTTGCTTTACCTTTGTGCATCTAGACCGGATATCATTTAAGTGTGGGTATTTGTGCACGATTTCAATCCGAAACTAAGGAGAGTCACCATGTGGCTGTCAAGCGAATCTTTCGATATTTGTCTCATACACCAAACTTTGTCTTATGGTATCCCAAGGGGGCTTCATTTGATCTCGTTGGCTATACTGACTCGGATTGGGAAGGAGACCGTGTGGATAGAAAGTCCACTTCCGGAGGCTGCCAATTTCTTGGTCGGTCTTTGGTAAGTTGGTATTCAAAGAAACAAAATTGTGTTTCTCTCTCGTCCATCGAGGCCGAGTATGTAACTGCTGCCAGTTGTTGTGCTCAGATTCTATGGATGAGGCAAACTTTAAAGGATTACGATGTCCATTGTGACAAAACGCCTCTTTACTATGATAATGAAAGTGCCATTATGATCTCCAGCAACCTAGTTCAACATTACAAGACGAAGCATATTGATATTCGTCATCACTTTCTTCGGGAACACGTCAAGCGGGGAGACATCAATTTTATTCATCTGAGCACTAACGAGCAACTTGCTGACATTTTTACGAAGCCTTTAGATGAAGCAAGATTTCACGAGTTAAGGCATGAGTTAAATATCATTGATTCGAGCAATGTGGATTAACTTAGTGCATGCCTCCCCACACTCTTCATTATGTCTTGTCTAGGTGTAGGCATGGATTTAGGGGGAGTCTAGTTCTCTCAATGAACTATTCCTCCTCCTATTATGCATAAACTAATCAAAGTCTATCACTTGTCGTTTGAGCATTTGTCATGGGCCCAAGGATAATTCTTTGCGGTGCCATACCATCTGACTCAAACATAGGTGGCTCTAGGGCCACCGCCCTCTCTTCATGTGAAGTCGAGGTCCATTGGTTGGTCCTCTTTTATTCTCTTCTCCGATGGACCATGCTTGTGTTTTTATCCTAGATTATAGTTTTTCTTGTCTCGTGTGTTGTGCAGATTTTGGCGACCTCCCTATTTCTTATTCTGTTTTATTATCGAGTTTATTCACGAAGAAGGCAGCACGGTACTACCATGGAGGAGCGTGGTACTACAACTAGAGCGGTACTACCACTTACCGCGCGGAAGTAAAAAAATACTTCCGCCCGTTGAGCGGTACTACCGCAGTGACTGCGGTACCACCGTTGAGCGGTTCTACCGCGATGACCCGTGGTACTACCGCAACGACGAGCGCACATAGGGGTTAAGAGCAGGCAATTGGGTTTCCCATCTCCCCATACTCCATTTTCTCTCTTCCCCTCACGTCTCTCTCTGCCTCCTCCTCTCAGCTGCCGCCGGATCTCCTCGCCGGATCTCCATCTTCGGCCACCCGATTCTTATTTGCTCCAGTGGGATCGTTCCCCACATCGTCCTCTTGCAATGGACCCCGCTATTTCCCCAATCCCCTCTTGTTTTGCCTCTCTCTTTTTGAATCTAGGCTTTTGGGGAAATATGAGATGGTCTAGCTTTGTTTTGATGCGATCTATGCATAGATGTTTTGTGAGTGTTAGTGCGTTAGAAGTGCGTATTGATAGGATTAAATGGGGTAGTTTTTGATCTAGAGAAGTACCAATACGATCTAATCTGTGTTCTTGTGTAGTTCCGCCCAGTGCGGTACTACCGCACCTGGTGCGGTACTACCGCTCATAGGGCGGAAGTAAAACATTTACTTCCGCAGGCGCCACGGTACTACCGCTCGCGCGTTACTAGCGTGTCGTGAGCGGTACTAATTTTTTACTTCCGTTGTCGGGGCAGTAGTAAAATTTTTACTTCCACTCTAGCCACGGTACTACCCTCCAGCGGTACTAATTTTTTACTTCCGTTGTCGGGGCGGTAGTAAAAAATTACTTCCACTCCAGCCACGGTACTACCGCTCGAGCGGTACTACCGCGTCTGGAGTGGTAGTAAATTTTTACGTCCGCAGGAACATATTGGTACTTTTCTCGATCCACAACTACCTCGTTTTGTCCTCTCCATTATCTCTTCTACATGGTTTTTGTGTCTGCTTTCATCCTTGCCTTATTTTCTTGTTTGTCCTTTGTGTTTGCGTCATGTGCCCTAGGTGTTGGCTCTGGTTCCAGGTCTGCTCCACGCCGTACCAATCCGTCTCGTGACACAAGTTCTAAGCGGCTTCGCAATCTAGATGCTCCTGAGGGATCCAATGCTCCACCCCGACATTTGAAGAGGACCGCATCCAAGCTCAAGAAGCCAGTTGAGAAATTTGATGTCATGCCACAAGCTGAGTTTCTGGCTCGAAGGTTGATCAATCCCTACGACAACCCACGGGAAGTGTCTAAGGCATATGCCTTGTTCGGGACCAAGCAACAGTATCTTATTCACCTGGATGTGATCAAGGGCAAGAAAAATCACTATGTTCCTGTCCAATCCATTGATCTGGAACACATGAGGAAGCACCCGCAATACTTTGGTGAGGCTCTGGAGTTGGTGCAGCAGTTGGCTATCGCAGACATTATCTCCTTCCAACTTGACTTTGATCCAGAACTCTTGGGTCAGTTCTTTGCCTTTGTTCACTTTCACTCTGATGCGGAGCGAACAATGACCTGGATGACCCATGACGAGCAACTGACTGCCACCTGGAAGGACTTCATGGACTTGTTGCATGTTCCTAACTCCGGACTTGATGTGCCACTTGGTCTGCGCCCTCACGGCAACCCTCACCCAGCTGGTAAGGATCAGCTCGTACCTTTCCAAATTCTGAAGACCTTATGGTCTGGTGAGCAAATTCCTATGCTCAACCCTTTCCTTGATGTCAAGCACCGGATCTTCTGCAACACTGTTTCCTCGCATGGGAGACAAGGACAAGGTACACTCCTATCTAGTGAATATGTTGTTGCTATGTGAGAAAGGAAGAAATGAAGACATTGGCATCCTTGATGTGTCTCATGTTATGTGGTGTGAGCTTTGCAGCCGTGTTTCATCAGAAGGTCCCCATTTATGGGCCAAACTTGTTCTATCAGATTCGTGCTACTTGGGACAAGAGGATTCCAGGTCAAGACATGACGGAGCACATGTTTCTTCATGAGCCCATTCGTCTGCGTATGAAGGAAAAGTGGGCCAACACCACCACTAAGCCTCCGTCTGCTCGTATGGAGGTCGATGAGGATGAGATCGAAGAGGAGGATGACAACAGTTCTGAGTCCTATGTCCCTCCGTCTTCTGAGCCATCATGGGCCAAGAAGCTCTCTCACAAGATGAAGACTTTGTTTTGCATGCAGGCCAAGGGTTAGTATAAGGCTCACGTTGCTCAGAAGGAGAGTCGCCAGCTTGACAAGCACATTCTGAGGAAGCTTGGCGAGTCCATCTCGAGTGGGTCTAAGAAGGACATCACCCTTGAGGCCACTTGGATGGCTAAGTAGCAGTTCCAGTGGGATGACTCTGATGCGGAGTCCGTCCCCGATGCTTCCGAGGAGCCAATGACTGATCTTTCTGCTTGCGAGCTACCACCTAGGTGTTAGGTGTCCTCTCTACCTTTTTGGCGTCTCGATGCCAAAGGGGGGAGAGTGTATGATTTGCGTGTATTTGTGTTTTCCTTTTCGTCTTGTGTTTGCCTTGTTTTGTTGAACCTTGGTTTATGTCGTTTGTGTGTGTGTGTGACCTGGAGACTTCCTCTATCATATGGTGTGAGACATATGCTATCACTACTACTTTATTATCATCTAGTATGATTTGTAGCTTAGATTGCATTGCCTATAAAATATAGGGGGAGTGTTGATCCTAGTGTGTGTGCCCTGCAGTCCAAAGCATATCTAGAGTATGCAAACATCTAGGGGGAGCTATCCTATATTTTGTAGGTCTTGAGTTGCATACGCTTATTTTATATCCTTATGTGCAAATCCTGTGTTGTCATCAATCCACCAAAAAGGGGGAGATTGTTAGGGCATATTTCTCCCTAAGTGGTTTTGGTGATTGATGACAATGCCTTTGCGGACTAATCGTGTGCATTGAGCATTTCAGATATTTCAGGTCTAGGCACAAGACGATTCAGTGCCCCTCGGAAGCTCTCGAAGACGGTTGTTCTCTACATTTCGTTCGGTTGTTCTCTACGTTTCGTTTCGATGGATTTGATTCATAGGAAAACCATACTATCAAGAGGGGGTCCACATCGAAAAGGTCTGGGTGGAATCAACATTTGCACATCTATTCCCTTGCACCACCTTTCCCTCTCTTCAATGGAGCCCCAACCTATTTTCCTTCTTTGTGCAAAAGGAACGCCTGCGAAGTGTTTGGGTTTAGTGGCCTGCGGTAGTACCACTCCAGGGAGCAGTAGTACCGCAGGCGCGAGTGGTAGTACCACTCCACGGAGCAGTAGTACCGCTGTCTCCGGCCCTGGCCTCTACACCTGCAGTAGTAGGCGCGGATGTAATTTTTTTACTTCCGCCCTACTACGATAGTACCGCGATTCGCGTCCGGTACTACCATGCGGACTTTTTTCGCATAGTTTCCCTCTGCGGAGGCTGGCACGGAAGTAATTTTTTACTTCCATGCACCTCCAGTGGCTGCCTCCGCCAGCCGTGCGGTAGTACCGCACGGGCTCGCGGTAGTACCGCTCCGGCAGTTCTACCGCTTGCTAACAGGCAGGGCCAGCTACTCCCGTGCTACCGGTAGTACCGCACAAGGCTGCGGTAGTACCGCCAGCCATCGCGGTAGTACCGTGACTTTTGCAGTAGTATCGTGATGCGCGGGGCTGAGTGAGTGGATAACGGTTGGCTCTTTTCCCCCACTATAAAGGGAGGTCTTCTTCTCCAAGAATCTCACCTCTTCTTTCCAAAAACTCCATTGTTGCTCCAGGCTCCATTTTTGCCCGATCTCTCTCCCTAGCCAATCAATCTTGTTGATTTCCTAGGGATAGGTTGAGAAGGCCACGATCTACACTTCCACCAAGAGAAATTTGATTCCCCTCACTAATCCCTTGTGGATCTTGTTACTCTTGGGTGTTTGAGCACCCTAGACGGTTGAGGTCAGCTCGGAGCCACAATCCATTGTGGTGAAGCTTCGTGGTATCATTGGGAGCCTCCAATTTAGTTGTGGAGATTGCCCCAACCTTGTTTGTAAAGGTTCAGTTGCTGCCTTCAAGGGCACCAATAGTGGAATCACGACATCTCGCATTGTGTGAGGGCGTGAGGAGAATACAGTGGCCCTAGTGGATTCTTGGGGAGCATTGTGCCTCCACGCCGCTCCAACGGAGACGTACTTCCCCACAAGGGAAGGAACTTCGGTAACACATCCTCGTCTCCACCATCTCCACTTTTGGTTATCTCGCATCTTTACTTATTGCAAGCATTTACTATGTCATATCTCGTGCTTGCTTGTGTGCTAGTAGTGGTTAGCATCATATAGGTTGTTCACCTAGTTGCACATCTAGCTAATTTATTTGATGCTAGACCTTAGTTGTTAAAGAAAAGTAAAAAGTGTTTGTTGCCTATTCACCCCCCTCTAGTCAACCATATCGATCCTTTCACTTGGAGCAAAAGCGCATGAGTGCGCCCTTCGCAAAGTTGGTACCGTTGTTGGCGATGATGCTGTGGGGAACGCCGTAGCGCACCATGGTGTCATCGATGAACCGGACGGCCATGGGGCCATCCAGCTTCTTCATTGGTCGCGCCTCGATCCACTTGGTGAATTTGTCGATAGCCACCAGCAAGTGCGTCATGCCGCCTCAAGCGGTCTTGAATGGTCCCACCATGTCTAGCCCCCAAACGGCAAAAGGCCATGAGAGGGGGATGGTTTGGAGGGCCGTTGCCGGCAGGTGGCTTTGCATGCTGAAGCCTTGGCAGCCCTCGCACTCGTCGACCAACTTCTTGGCCGCCTCGAGGGCCGTTGGCCAGAAGAATCCATGGTGGAAAGCCTTGGCCACCAGGGTCCGAGAGGCAGCCTGATGCCCACACTCGCCCTGGTGAATGTCGAGGAGGATCTCCAAACCCTTTTTCGGCTCGATGCATCATTGGAAGACGCTGGTGCTGCTGCGGTGGACGACCTCGTTGTTGATGATGTCGTCGGCTGTGGCCTGGCGTTGGATTTGCCTTGCCAAAGCCTCATCCGAAGGCAGCTCGCCCCGTAGAAGAAACGCCAGGATGGGTTGGTCCCACGAGGGGGCCGTGATGGGTGTTGGCCCGGGAGCCCCCGGAACTGGCTGATCAGCCCCCGGGACCGGCTTGCCAGGCCCTGGGACTGGCTCGGGAGCCCTCGGGACTGGTTGATCAGCCCCCGGGCCCGACTCACCTGCCCCCAAGGCCGGCTGGTCGATGATCATCATGACGGTCGCGTCGCTGGGGCCGGCCACCTTGGACGCCGTCGGCTCGGGTAGAGCCAGCTGGACGGCCAACGGTTCAGGAGCCGGTGGAGAAGGTTCCGGAGAGGCGGCCGGGACCGTTGGTGGGCCGGCGGCGCCCGTCGACATGAAGATTGACTCTGATTCTGGGGAAGGCTTGATCGACAGCTAGGATGGCCTACCGGGTGGAGCCGATCTTTTCCAGCGCATCCTCCGCCTCGTTGTCCGCCCGTGGGACGTGATGAAACTCACAACCCTCAAAGGAGCCGGTGAGCTATTGCACGAGGAAGCGGTAGCTGGCCATGTTGGCATCCCTGACGTCCCATTCGCTAGAGACTTGCTGCACCACGAGGTCGGAGTTGCCGAAGCAGAGGATGCGCCTGATGCCGATATCCTTGGCGAGTCAGAGGCCATGGACGATGGTCTCGTAGTCAGCCATGTTGTTGGAGGCGGCGAAGTGGATCTGGAGGGCTTACTTGAGCTAATCACCTTTTGGGGAGAAGAGGACTATGCCGGCACCCAGGCCGATCCTTATTTTCGAGTCGTCGAAGTGCATGTGCCAATGCATGGAGTCTGGGGGAGGCGGGACGAACTCCATCTCTACCCAGTCGATGAGGAAGTTGGCCAACACCTACGACTTGATGGCGGTTCTTGGCTCGTACTGGATCTCATGGTCGGCGAGGGCGATGACCCATTTGGCGATCCGGCTGGTGGAGTCCCGGCTACTCATGATCTCCCCGAGTGGGGCCATGCTCACCACGGTAATGGTATGCTCCTAGAAGTACTGGTTGACCTTCTTGGCGGTGAAGTATATGCCATAACACATCTTTTGTTAGTGGGGGTAGTTTTGCTTGGATGCGGAGAGGACCTCCCTGAGGTATTAGATGGGTCATTGGACCGGTAGGGGCTTTCCCTCCTCCAGCCGCTTGAGCACCAGGATGACGCTGATGATGTAGGTGGTTGCCATGATGTAGGCGAGCAACAGTTCCTTCTCAGCTGGCACGCCCAGGATGGCTACGCGGGTGAGCGCCTTCTTGAGGCCGCGAAAGGCCTCGTCCACCTCGTCAGGCTAGTCAAAGACGCCCAACCTCTTGGTTTGACCCGGCTCGATTAGAGCCGACTTGCGAAGGAGCCAATAGAGGGGCAAAGCCTTTTCCCCCAGTCGGCTGATGAACCGGCTGAGCGAGGCGAGGCAGCCGGTGAACTTGTGGACGTCGCGGAGCCACGGCGGCTTCGGCATGCGCTTGATCACGCTGATCTTCTCAGGGTTAGCTTTGATGCCACGAGCGGACATGAAGAAACCCAAGAGTTGGCCAGCGGGGACGCCGAAGACACATTTCTCCGGGTTGAGCTTGATCTTGTACTCGCGCAAGTTCAGGAAGGTCTCCCGGAGGTTGTCGAGGAGGCTGAAATGCTTCTTGGTTTTGACAATGATGTCGTCGACATAGACGTGGACATTCCTGCCTATCTGAGGCAGGAGGCATTTCTGCATGCACCATTGGAAGGTGGCGCCTGCATTCTTCAGGCCGAAGGACATGGTGATGTAGAAGTAGGCCCCAAACGGCGTGATGAAGGAGGTCTTGAGCCGGTCTTTCGGGTCCAGCTTGATCTGGTGGTAGCCGGAATAGGCATCCAGGAAGACAGCAAGTCGCAGCTGGCCGTGGAGTCAATGACTTGATCGATCCGCGACAGAGCGGATGGGTCCTTAGGACACGCCTTGTTCAGGCTAGTGTAGTCGAGCAGCAGGGCGATCTCTTCGCCTATAGTATGCCGCTTCTCCTCGGAGAAACGGCGCAGGGGTTGCTTGACCGGCTTGACGTCCGGCTGGACGTGTAGTTTGTGCTCGGCGAACCTCCTCGGAACACCCAACATGTCCTTTGGGGACCACGCGAAGATGTCCCGCTTCTCACGGAGGAAGTCGACGAGCTCGCCTTCCTATTTACTGTTGAGGCAGGAGCCGATGGTGATGCATTGAGCCGGGTTGGCCGGGTCGAGCGGGATTTGCTTGGTGTCCTTGGACGGCTAGAAGGAGGCCTCACCGATGGATTGCGAGGAGGAGCCGGCACGGCCGGCTGGCTGGCAGCAAGGGCCACGAGCCGGTTGAGCTGCCATTTCTCCTTGGCGATCTCTAGGGCCATGGCCAGCCCGCTGCCTTCTTGAGCGCACTCGAGTGACATCTTGTAGTCGCCCTTGATGGTGATGATTCCCTTGCGGCCCGACATCTTGAGCTTGAGGTAGGCATAATGGGGGACTGCCATGAAGCTGACAAGAGCCGATCGGCCCAATAGCGAGTGGTAGGGGCTCGCAAGGTCCACGACCTCGAACTACACTGGCTCGCGGCGGAAATGGCCGGGTCCACCGAAGAGGACGTTGAGTGTGATCTTGCCAACAGGACAGCAGGGCTTCCCAGGCACGATGCCGTGGAAAACCGTCCGGCTCGCCTGCAGGTCTTCTATCTTCAACCCCAGCTTGTGCATCGTGTCGAGGTAGAGGATGTTGATGCTGCTGCCACCATCTATCAGCACCTGCGAGAAGCGGCAGGTTTGCTCCTTAGTGGCGATGGCGGGGTCGAGGACGAAGGCGTAGCTGCCAGAATTCGGCACCACGGTAGGGTGATCGGCCTGGCTCCAAGTGACCGGCTTCTCCGACCAGTGCATGAACAGGGGAGTTGCTGGCATGGTGGCATTCACCTCACGGTGAAGCTGGCGCTGAGCGTGTTTGCCCGTATCTTCACTGGTGAAGCTGATGTAGCAACCGTCCTGATTGGGGAATTGGTCGATCAGATGACCATCGTTCTGGGCCAGAGCTGGAGGCGGCGCCGGGGTGGCAGCTTGGGCCGAGGCTGGCGCATGGGCTAGCGGCGCGGGAGGAGCCGGAAGGCCATGCCCTCGGGTCAATCGTTGTGAGAAGCTGCACTGCCGGAGCGTGTGCGTAGAGGGTTTGGCCCCTAAATGGTTCTTGCAGGGGAGGTCGAGCATTTGCTCGAAGGTGAGCTTCGGCTGCCAGGCAGCCTTGCCGGTGTGTCGGCACTGGCCGGAAGGCTGGCAGCCGGCTCCTAATCCTCAATGGTATTGACCTGCCGGCTCCTGTAGCGGGGGTCCGGCTGGTCGTTCTTGCGTTTGTTGTTCTATGGCTGTCGGTTATTGGTAGCCGCCCGGGTCATGGCCGGTGTCGTCGTCGCCTTGGCAGGCAGGGTTGTCTTGACCCGGATGGCCGAATCGGCTATGGCGTACTTGTCCGCCTTGGTCATGAGCTCGGCATGCGTGGCCGACTCGGAGCATAGGAGCTTGTGTTTGAGAGGGGTGTCGTCCCGGCAGCCCTCGATGAAGTATTGCATGACTTGCACCTCATGCACCCCTTCACAGGAATTGCGGAGCTCGGTCCACCGAGTGAGGTAGTCGCGGAGGGATTCGTCCGGCCCATGAACGCACATGGCGAGCTCACGGGGATGGCCATGCCGCTTGTAGGTGCCGGTGAAGTTGCGGAAGAAGGTTTCCTCGAAGTCCATCCAGGTGTTAATGTTGTTGGCCGCCAGGCTGTTGAGCCAGGTGCGGGCCGAGCCGATCAACATGATGGGGGCATAGAGAATGGCTACGCGCTTATTCCCCTTGGCGATGCCAACTGCGGTGGTATTGTCGATCAACCAGTCTTCTGGCTTGGCGGCCCCATTGTATTTTGAGGTGTCACTAGAGAGCGTGAAGCTGGTTGGGAACGACACGGTGCAGATCCGAGGGCCGAAGCAAGCCGGACTAATCGATCCCTCCTCCTCGAGGAGGGCGGATTGCTCGAGTCTATCGACGTTGTTGTGGGTGTCGTTCTCGCTGTGGGGGACGCCTGGTCCGAGCCGAGACGAGAGCTCGGGACAGACGGTTGGCACCGACTACCCCGACTCGCGCCGCGGGGGCGTCGTGTGCTCGTGGTTGCACCGACTGCCGGATGCCAGCGCTTCATGGTGGCGGCCGCTTCGAGGTGGATCGTTGGTGCGCCCGCTGCTGACAGCTGGCTGCTCGCTCCCCAGCGTCTGAGAGGGCCGGGGGTTGTTAGCTCCGGCCCGGCAGCCGGAAACGCGAGGGGAGCAGGATTACTGGGCCTCCTGGCGGCCGGTAGTTCCCGTGCCCTCGCGCTCGGGCCGGGGGCCTTCGGTGGCAGCGCCGCCCGTCGCGAGCAGATGCTGCTGCGCATCAGCAGCATCGATGAGCTACTTGATGTGGCGCTCGTGGGCGGCATGCTCTTCACCCTTCAAGGTGGCCAATTCTTCGAAGGCCACCTTGAGAGCCTGCAGGTTGGCTGCGGGGGTGTCGTAGACGTGCATCTTGCCGCTGACGATTTCGGCGACCACGCGACCGCGGTCGCGCACAGCCCCACACCGGCTGGGCTTGGTGCCAGCCGGGGTGAGTCCGTAGGCGGAAGCATACTCCCGCTGTGGCGCCTCCATGCGGCGCCATGTGGCCGCGAGGGTGGTGGCATCCTCGAACAGGATGCAACGAGCCACCTTGAGATTGGCCGCGGCGGTGTGGGGGTTTGCCGTCGGGGCGATCGGAGTGCTCAAGCCCCGGAGGGCCACGTCGAGCGGGTCAGACGTGCCGACGCAGGTAGCGGCAGCGCTAGCCGCGACCCGCGCCCATCCGGATGCGGTGGAGGAAGTGATGGACATCACTCCCACCTGACCATGAGGGCCTCTAGACTGAGTCACACCAAGTGCATCCATGGCCGTGGGCGGACTGGCGTAGACGAGCTCCTGCGCAGGGTACTCATCAAGGGCCGGAGTCTCGGCGAGGCTAATCCTGCCGAAGCGCTCGGTGAGCGCTTTGATGTCGGTCGTGAGGCCAACGGAGTTGCCCGCAGGGAGTGCCAGAGCATGCCCCACGAGCCCCCACGGTTTCACCTGGACGAGCGGCGACGGCAGGGAATGGCGAGGGGTCCCGCCCGGAGCATGAATCCGGCCGACGCTGCATACGGCCCTAGGGTGGGCGCCAACTGTCATCGTTTTCTCATGACAGATGCCATAGGGGTGGCTTATCATAGGTGGTTGGGGCTGAAGGACGCCGACGGGCTCCGGGTGCGAGATTGGGCACAAGCAGTGATGACACACCATGTACCCAGGTTCAGGGCCGTTCGGGGGAGGTAATACCACTAGTCCTGCTTGGTTTCGTTGTATGGATGGGTATAGATACAATGGTGCTCCTGGAGTTGTGTCTAGAGGAGGAAGAAGGGGCAGCCAGCTCATCTTCCTCCACTGCAGGCAGGGGTTGAGTGTGTGTGCGAGAGGGATCGATCGTTCGTCCATCCCTCTTGCATGGGGGGGGGAGGTCACGGGTTTTATAGGCCAACCCCCCTGTTCTTATAATATGTTCTAAGTACAAAGGTGGGGGGACCCGGCTGGCAGTCTCTCCGGATGGCCAGAGGGTCCTACCATTTGTGTCATCTTGTTGCTTGTAGGGGCCACCGGCTGAGCGGTCCCATCTCCTGCTGGGAAATGCCAGCCGACTCGATGATTGTCCCTCGCCCACCTGCCGTGGCACGGGCCGCCGGGTCGGCGTCGCCTAGCGCTAGCTGACCGAAGTCGTCGGTACGGCTGGCTGCACTATAGCCACGCCAAGGCAGGTAATCGAGTGGAGAGGGCGTGCCGGCACTGTTCCCACGCCCGGCAATGCTCGCCGATGGTTGGACTATAGCCACGCGCTATAGTGCGTTAGCGACCACAGTAGCCATAGGGCCGCCCGTCGTGCTGGTCACGTCGCATCGTCGTACCCGCCCACAGAGGGACATGACGTCGCATGTCTGTCCCAAGGTCAACAGATGAGCCGGCCCCAAGGCAGCCTGCCACACCCAGCCGGCTCCTCGACCAACCGTCCCTGGCACCAGCCGGCACCGGCTTGTTCCGGACGTCCTCCAGCTGGCCACTGCCAGCCAGCCGTGTAGTTATTCTTGCAAGCGAAAGGGGGAAGACCCCGTTGCTTTGGCCTACCTAGGGTAATAACCCCATCAGCATACCTGCAAGGTCTAATAAAATTAGCTTGAAGTAAATGACCGATCTCTTCGTTGATACAGTCATATGTTTTTGGATTAAACTTCCTGGTCGATTGCTTATGAGGTCTAAAACAAGCCTTTATAGGTAATCGATGCTCTACTAACTCTCGGCTTAAACCGGGCATCTCATGATACTCCCATGCAAAGCAGCAAACATATTCTTTCAACAACTCGATCAACCTAGCTTTATGATCGGCTCTTAAGTTTTCAATTACAAACGTCGGCCTAGGAACTGAACCATCCCCTATATCTATTTATTCTAATGGATCCGCCGATTGAAAACCCTGTCCTAATTTATCCATGTCATCCAACTCCTTTACAGATTCATACATATCGTTCTCACTAGACCGATATTTTGCAAGACGTTTCTGCAACCACTCGGAATTTGAATCCATTTAAACATATCATACGTTGGAGCCGATTGCCACTAATCGGCTTTAAAGAGACGGGCACAAAGCCATTCTTCATTGCGCTAAGGAAATCAAACTCTGACAAGTTGCGTCCCATCAAGCAAGTAGCATTGGGATGTTGCCAATCCACCGATGCATCGGCCAAAGCAACACAAGCCGAATTATCCACATGAATGATTTCCACCTCATCATCAACCTACTGGATCAAAAATTGGTGCATGGTAGATGGTACACACTGGTTTGCATGAACCCAATCATGGCCTAGTATGACGTTGTAGTTACCTTGCACCTGAGCAACAAAGAATGCAGTAGCCAAAGTTTTGCTCCCGACTGTAAGCTCCACACACATCACACCTTTGGCTTCAGTTTTCTCTTTGCCTTCAAACCCATTAAGCACCATATTGGTCTTGATTAATTCATCATCGGGCAAACCCAATTTCTTGAAGACCGAATAGGGCATGAGATTGACCACAACACCACCATCAACAAGCATCCGAGTGAGTGGTGATCCATTGATATGACCTCTGAGGTACAATGGTTTCAAGTGTGTCACTGGTTCTTTTGGCTTCTCGAATATTGCATTTTTGGGGCCAAAATACAGCTGAGCCACTTCCCCTTCTTCATCTGCAGCATGGAATTCAGCAGGTAAGTAATACACCATATTGATATCCATACCTTCACGAACCGGTGTAGACTCATAGTCCAACAGGTCATCTTCCTC
Source organism: Hordeum marinum (assembly GCA_022496015.1). Lineage (NCBI taxonomy): Eukaryota > Viridiplantae > Streptophyta > Magnoliopsida > Poales > Poaceae > Hordeum > Hordeum marinum. The sequence goes on along the minus strand of CM039677.1, from coordinate 97,047,495 downwards.
TTCGCGTGTGTCCACTAAATCCGAATTCTGTCCGAGTGAAGGAGAAGTAATAGGCGACTGAGATGATGTCATAGCTACATCGTCCTCTTTTGGTGGTGTAATTGCTATTGTGATAGACGTAGAAGCCACTATGACTTGCATTGGTTTAGGCTTCGAGACTTTCTTCACTGGTATCATGGGCCGAGTGACATTGAACAACTCGTCCCTTTGTTTATTAGCCTCTTGTTCTGCCATCTCTTGATTCCTCAACCTCTAGAATTTCCTCTTTTGTGTCTTCGTTATCCCTGGAGGACACCACCTTGGCCGAGTGTATTTAGGATCAATTGGCTTCACTTGGCTGGTACTTGCTTCTTGATCATTGGTCGATTGCTTTGGCACGATAACAAGTATCGGCTTAGTTGGGTTGCTATGCATAGTCGGCTGTTCCGTGGTGAACGTTTCCTTGCCTTTCCCTGCCTCCACTACTGCAACACTTGGCGGCATGACATGCCACTCTTGTCGACTTTTCTGACCTACGACGTTTTCACTCGGGCGCACCTTTTTACTCGAATGAAATCCATTCGGACGTTTGACTAAGTAGAATCCACTTGAACGTATTCTTTCATTCAGATAACTTCCACCCGGGTGCATTCTTACACTCGGATAGTTTTCACTCGGAGGCATATTTTGACCAACCGAGTAATGGACACGCATGCTTAGTCGGTTTTCATACAAGCATCCAAGTCGATCCCAAACAGGTTGTCGTTGTTCTTGTGGAAACGACACCCTTGATCCAATCGGTTTTGCATGCTGACTGAACACATCATCTGATAGTGACCTTGGTTGCTTCAGGTACGATGACCGATTAGAGCTAGAACCGGCCGACTGATTTGCATATTTGGACAACATCACATCAAAAGTTGGCTTGATTCGCTTACGATGTACCTTGGCTTCATTCCTCTTCAACTTTCCAACTTCTGGACTCTTGGGTTTAAAAAATTTAACACGAGTGTCTTGTTGCACTTGTGGTTGCCCCCCGAGTGCAGGATTCTTGATGGTGATCTTGTTTACTTCCTTGCCATTGGGTTGCTTGTCAAGCACAACCTGCCTCCGCAAGACCTTGCTGTCCTCCTTGCTTTTCCTAGGCTCACCAATAATGACATTAGTTTTATTAGAAGATTCGGCTACCTCAGGACGAATGAGCAACTTTTTTCTCTCCAAATCCAGAGTGTTCATTCGGAAGGGCTGCTTATCAACTTGCATCTCAGAAAAGTTCAATCGTCCGTCATTAATGGTCGATTGTATCTGTCGTCGGAAAACATTGCAATCTTTAGTAGCATGAGAAAAAGAATTATGATATTTGCAATAAGCACGCCGTTTCAACTCTTCAATCGACGGTAAAGTGTGAGATATCCTAATGATATTAGCTTGCAGCAAAGCATCAAATATTTTGTCACACTTAGCAATGTTAAAAGTAAACTTCATCTCTTCATCACGATTCTTATGAATCGGTTTCAAATCATTGCAAGTAAACGGTTTGGCCTTAGACCGCCAAACAAATTCAGCAGCATACATATCACCTTCATCGTCCGAGTGATCACTACAATACTCAACCATATTCATCTTAGGACAATCAGTTTTATATCTATGCACCTCCTTGAGATCTCTACTCCGGCTCTCCTGAGCCAAAGCTTTTTGCAAGACATGGTTGACACCTAAGAACTCATAGCCTTCTAGATTTTCTCTAATGTGAGTTTTGAAACCAATGAGCACAAGGTCAGCCAAGTCCCTCTCGGTTATCACCAAACTATAGCACCGGTTCTTCATATCTCTAAATCTCTTGACGTAATCGGAGACCGATTCATCATTTTTCTGCTTAACCGATGTAAGATGTGATAATTTAAGTTTGTTGTCGCTGCTATAAAAGTGATCATGAAATTTCTGTTCCAGCTGCGACCACACATGGATAGAACCATGTGGTAGAGAAGAAAACCATGAAAATGCAGTACCAGTTAATGATAAAGGAAACAAGCACACTTTCAATTCATTCAGCGCGCCTGCTTCACCCAGTTGTGCTAAGTATTGACTACTATGTTCCCATGGGGTTTTTGTGCCTTCTCCATTGAACTTAACAAAATCTGGAATTTTATATCCCGGAGGGCACTCGATAGCATCAAAGTACTCGGGGTATGGTTTTTTGTAAATCCGATTCCGATGTAACTCAACTCCAAAATCCTCTCGAAGCATCTTAGCCATCTCCTCTCTAAAATTAGCTAAAGTATCATCCGTAGTAGACGGTGAAGCTTATGCCAAACCATAGTTCAGATGTGGCCGAGTGCTTGCACCTATAGGTACAGATGGTTCGGTATAGGTACCGAACTTGGCATGATCATGATGGAATTAGTGGGTGCAGCCACAATCTTCTTGGTGTGGGTAGGATAGTAACTCATCGGCATGGGAGGTGCCGATGAAAGGGGTAAAGACAGATAAGGGTTTTCTACACTGGCATCCACACCAATATTACCACTAGACGATCGAGGCATATTTTTATACGCATTGGTATTTTCTATGAAAGTTTGATAGACCAAATTATTACCATCGGCAATACGACTCTCAGTCACAACCCACTGCTCGGGAGAAAAGGTAGTACTTACAGGAGGTTTAACCTGCTCGGCTTGAAGAGGAGGGAACTTGATTTCTCCAATCGGAGTGATATTGCCTTGGCGATCCTTCTTGAAGTTTCCGAGGAACTCCTACAACTCCTTCTCTTCACATGCCTTCTTGTACTCCTCATAAGCTTGGCGATGATCAGCCGATAATTCATCAAGCTTGGGCTTAATGATGTTATCAGCATCTATCTCGGATGGCTTGGGAAGATCAGACATGATGGTAGATGAGGATGATTGATCTTTGTTACCCAGTGGAGTCGCCAAAAAGTGTGTTGACAGAAGAAAACGTCACCGTGTACCGTAGACGCCAGGGGTGATGCACCGCAGCTCACGTCGACGGAGGTCCGTCCGACAGCGCGATACGAAGACAGCCGTCAGATGCTTTTGTAGACCCGAAACCCCGCACGCCTGGGAGGGACCCCATCAGGGAGTGCGGCGGCGATGGTCTACCCTAGGTCAATTTGCTCGCCCATAGATCCTCGGGATTCGCAGCCATCAAGCGAAGAACAACGAAGAACGAGAGAAAAAACGAAGAACGTAGATGAAAAAGTAGTATAGATTGATTTGTTCGATTGTGTGTTGTTTAATCGGCCTTCACCCCCAACATATATCAGAGGCGTTTGGACTTCCCATACAAGAAAAGGATTCATCTAGGATTTCCTTACAATGAAATTACATCAATTCACATCCTAGAGTCCTAGTTCTAGTCCTACTCGGATTCAGCCAAAATCTGGCCCAATCTTGTGTCTTGCTTCTTGCGTGGGCCGTGGAATCTGCATATGACCTCCGATGGAGATGGTACAAACATCAATTTTGTGTTAATTGACGAGGCCAACAATTCGTATGTTGATCACTTTCCCAAATAAAGTCATCTTGAATACTTCACGAGGTCATCTTTAACTTAAATCGGACTCGCTCACGTAGCAGACTGGACTGTCCGAGTGTTGTAGCATCTCTACAAGCCGCATACTATCTTAGCTGATAATGACCTTAAAATAAAAGTTGTCCGTTTAAACATTATGAACAACTTTCATGTTGAACACTTTTCCATCTGAGGCCATTATGAACTTTCACTCGACCGACACTTTCACTCGACCGGTACTTTTCACTCGGAAAGCAATTTTCACTCGGACAACAATTGCACTCGGCCGGTACTTTCACTCGACCGGTACTTTTCACTCCGACGGCGATTTTCACTCGGACGGCAATTTCACTCGGCCGGACGGAAAAAATTTCACCCGACCGGACGGCAAACGTTTCACTCGGCCGACAAACTTTCACTCGGAAGTCCCGAGTGAAACTCCAGGCTGATTTTGTTTTGCCTCTCCAGGTCGCATACGACCTTGCATTGAGAAGAATTATATATGAAAATCAATCTGTTCGACAATGCGAAACTTTTTCATGTTGTAAGTCTTTCCATTCGAGGACGTTTTGAGGGCCGAATGACTCGCGTGACCCATCAAACATGTGTCTGATCTCCGGCGCCACATTTTGCTTTGTGGTAGGGCTGCACTCTGGTTACTCTAACTTTTGCATATGACCTCAGATTGAGATGATTTATATATCAAAACCGATCATCTCGACGAGACGAAGACACTCCATGTAGAACATTCCTTCATTCGAGCTTGTCTTGGAGGTGTAATAGATCAAAAAGCACTCAGAATATGTACGTGACAATCCAAGTGTAATTTGGCCCTCGAAATGATGCCGAATGGTGATGACCTAAACATCAAGGTTGTTTCACTCGGCAATATGAAATTTCTCGTAGAAAAAACCTTTTCATTTGAGTCCATTTTTACTACATTTTGCATCGTGCCAAAATCAGGTGTCAACAGAAACCAAGGTTATCGAACCAGTAGGATAACCACGCAACACTATTTAAACGGTACCTACACACAAATAACAAATACTTGCAACCTGACGCGTAAGAGAGGTTGTCAATCTCTCCACATAAAAATATAGATTGATTTGTTATAGATTGGATGGATAGATTGCACAAGAACGTAAAATAAAATAAGCAAATAAAAAGTGCAGCAAAGTATTTTTTAGTTTTTTGGAATAAAAGATATGAAAGCAAAAGCACGAAAAAGATAGATCAGAAAACAATATGTTGAAAGATAGACCCGAGGGCCATAGGTTTCACTAGTGGCTTCTCTCATGAGTATAGCACACGGTGGGTAAACAATCCACAGTTGGGCAATTGACGGTAGATCAAATAATCATGGCGATATCCAAGGCAATGCTCATTATATAGGCATCATGTCCAAGATAAGTAGACCGAAACGATTCTGCATCTACTACTATTACTCCACACATGACCGCTATCAAGCATGCATCTACTTTATTAAGTTCGTGGAGAAATGGAGTAATGCAATAAGAACGATGACATGGTGTAGACAAGATCTATTCATGTAGGAATAGATCCCATCTAGTTATCCTTAATAGCTACGATACATGCGTGCCTCACAGCCCCTTCTGTCACTGGGAGAAGACACCACAAGATTCCGATGGCAAGAAAAATTGATCTAGTTGGTCTAACTAAACCAAAGATTCGAAGAAGAAATACGATGCTATATGTAATCATGCATATAAGAGATCAAAGAAGACCCAAATAATATTAATGGATATAGACTGATCATGAACTCAAAATTCATCGGATTCCAGCAAAAAGTCATTACATCAAATAGATATCCAAGAGACCATTGTATTGAGAATAAAAAGAGAGCGAGAAGTCATCTAACTACTGCCTACGGACCCGTAGGTCTATGGTGGACTACTCACACATCATCAAAGAGGCACCCATGAAGATGATGCACCCCTTTGTGATGGTGCTAGATTATATCTCGCGGTTCTGGAACTTTTGGCGGCTGGAATTGTGTTTCATCGACTACCCTATGGTTTTTTGAATATTTGGAAATTTATAGAGCTGATAGGCGGTGGAGAGGCGTCCTGAGGAGGGTACAACCCATCAGGCTGCGCTAGGGGCCTCTAGCGTGCCTTGGTGGGTTGTGGCCTCCTCGGCCCTACTCTCTGGTACTTCTTTAATCCTTCAGGTGTCTTCTGGCCAAAATAAATCTCCGAAGAGTTTCACGGAGTTTGGGGTTCATTTGGTACTGATATTCTATGAATTAAAAACCAAGAAAAAAACAGCAACTGGCACTTGGCACTATGTCAATAAGTTAGTCCCAAGAAATGATATAAAGTTGCTATCAAATGATTGTAAAACATCCAAGATTGATAATATAACAGCATGGAACAAAAAAAAATTATAGATACATTGAAGGCGTATCAGCACACTATGCGGTCGACGCAACAATTCAATAAGTCGGTTGGATCTAGGTCTACATGTTTTCCGACATAAAAAATTAGGGCAAACACAAATTTCTCTGCGCCCAAACCCTAGCTAGATCCCTCCCACCTTTCCTCAATCCGATTGGATGGCGGCGATGCCTATGGCGGCCTTCGCTTCAACTTCGAGGACTACCTTGACGTCCTTGGTGCTAGAACAGGCTCTGTGTTCTCCGAAGCACCCATCCACACTTTGGGAGGGCCATCCTGTAGCCGTGGCCCCGGAAGCTTCCAAATGGATGGCGACGAGGACAACCTCCGTTCGACTTCAAGGACGACCTCAACATGGCCGATGCTGGCACCAGATCCTCGGTCGGGTACTTAGAATCCCTCATCCACGCAGCTAGAAAGCCGTCTCATTGCCCTAGCAGCGTAAGCATCCAAATGGATGGCGACAAGGGAAACCTCCGCTTTGACTTTGAGGACTGCCTCGATGTCATCGTCGCTAGATTTGGATCCGCATCCACATCCTCTAAATCCCCCATCCCTGTTACTGAAGAGGTGTCCCATGGTCGTCGCCGTGGAATCTTCCTGTAGGCCAACTACCAACACTAGTTTTGTGGACTTTGCAAGAAAGGGGAGCCGCGCTCATTCTTGCACAAGTTTTACATGAAGCACATGCAGGTTTGCCACTTATACCATGCTTTTCACTTCTTCCGCACAAAGGATTGCATCATCAAGCACGAGATCCAGGAATGTGAAATGTGAGGAACATCCCCTCTCAATCATGTTTACTTAATTAGTCCCATGAAACCTAGCCTCGAATCCTGTACCCAAGATACATACTCAAGTAGAGGGTGGAACATGTTTTGTTGCGCCATCATTAAGTCATGAGTTAATCCTTTTTAGCGTGTTTGCATTAAGTTTTTTAGCGTGTTTTTATGAAAGCGGGTATGGTTGGTTGCTTTGTTGTGTGTTCCACACCTGAGTTAGACTGGCTTTTAATTATGTTTGTGTTGCTTGATTTTATTGGCTTGCCTCTTATGAGATGGAGGTAGTATCTTCTATGGGAGTTTGACTGAGTTGTTGTTGCACATAACACATAAATAAACATAAATATGACATTTTCACTTGGGACTGGACTCAACTGCAAGACAAATTAGCGATTCACCCGTTACAAGTAGCCCCATCCCCCAACCCTGATACAACATGAGCCAACTTTCCTCGGATGCTTTGAATCTTAAAACTTGTGAATGAAAGTGATAAGAAATATTGATGCATGTCAATTAGACAAGTAATTAAGTTTTATTTTGGTATGATACATATAACTCGTACTTGCCTACAATTCTGTTAAAGTGGATTCATAATAAGTTAATTTGGTAGATTAGGTATTGTATACAGATCAAGCTCATTGATTCTGCAGAATGACTCTCCTCAATCTTTGACCCTTTGTATCGTCAAGAACATGTCATGTTTTTAGTTTACACCATTCTTTCGTCCATAGTGCTGGTGATCGCGGTTTTATTCATTATATATTAGCCCATAATAATATATGCTTCGAAGGTTTTCCCAACCAATTCATCACTTTTAGCTAATTTGCTTCCTTTATATTGGCACAAAACTGAAAACTACAACAAGAAAACGATAGACAATGTTTAATGTTGGTTTCAACTTCCTAGTGCATAAGAGCCAAATTTTGATGATAAATCGACGGGAGAGTATTTTCGAGCTTATACCTACAAATTAATATAACATGGAGCTGTCTTGATCTTGTACAAAAAAATCATAAAGTTCCACTCATGTTCAGTTATTATCAGCGTTTTTAAGGTATTGTTATCTCGTCTCTATAAGAACGATATAAATGTGTAAAGCGGTCATATGTAAATTATGTCATGAGCACTTTAACACGATTGAGCGTGACTCATATGTTCATGAGGAGAGCCCTTTTCATGTCTGCGCACTCATAGGTGAAACTAATATGGGTGCAATACGTGATGCTATTGATCCGAGTGTTTTCATGATGAATATTTTCTATCATGGTTGGTTTTGTTAGGAGAACTTTGTAATAACTCGAAGATCATCCTTTCATTCCATTGCTTCTGAAATGTCAATGACACAATGGTTTTATTATTACACTTAGCATTTTGTGAAGTTCATGTTTTCCTCCTTTCTCACATGTAAGCCAAGCACACCGAAATATTACATATATTGTACTTCTACAAGATGACATTATACCATTTACATGCAGGTTCTCTATAATTACTTTCACGAGAGTTTCTTTGAGGCAATTTAGAGAATCTATTTCTTCTTCTCACAAAAAAATAAAGAGATCCTATTTCTTGAGGGAAAAAACCTACTCCTCAAACAAGATTGAGTTGGGAGGGAAATTCAAAACAGGAAAAAAAACTTGAGCTGGGAGGTGGCTTCGCACGCGTTGTGAAACACTATCAGTGAGTGTACGATCAAATGGCACATGACATGGCTTATACTACATCGGTATTTCCACAAAGAGGAAGGCATGATGCAACACAATGATGGTAAGTATTTCCCTCAGTTATGAAACCAAGGTTATCAAACTAGTAGGAGAACCACACAACACTATGTAGATTGGTTTGTAGTAGATTGGATGGATAATTCACACAAGAAACAAAACAAAAGAAGAACATAAAAAGTGTAGTAAAGTATTTTTGGACTTTTGGAATAATAGATCTGAAAGCAAAAGCGGCAAAAGATAGATCGGAAAATAATATGTTGGAAGATATACGCGGGGACGTAGGTTTCAATAGTGGCTTCTCTCATGATTATAGCACACGATGGGTAAACAAATAGGAGATTGATAGAAGATCAAATAATTATGACGATATCCAAGGAAATGATTATTATATAGGCATCACGTCCAAGATAAGTAGACCGAAATGATTCTTCTTCTACTAATATTACTCCACACATAGGCAACTATCCAACATGCATCTAGTGTATTAAGTTCATGGAGAAATGAAGTAATGCAATAGGAACGATGACATGATTTCGACAACACTAGTGTAGGTGCCTGCTATACAAACGGTTTTTTGACCCCTTTTCATGATGTAGTCTCAAACCGTCGCCTTGCATGTGTGGGCGATAGGGGGAGCCTATCGCACATGACACGAAAAATCCGTTGGCGATGCCTGCTTCAGGTCACACCCGATAGGCAAAATTATGTCGTGTGTAATTGGAAGGACTATCACTAACAGGTATATAGTAGAAATCATGTGAGATATGCATACCATCCCACACAGTGAATCCCAAACATACGTTTCCATTTGGGTTGTACATCACACACAATTTTCTGCTGAACATCGTTTGAGTTAGGGGTGTCTATCACGCACGGTGCCTAGAAGAAACTGTTTGGCATAGGGCTGTCTGTCACACACATGTTTTATGTGAAAACATTTGTGAATGGGTTTTCTAGCACATACAGTTTGCACCCAAAAATCATGTGTGATTGTTCACTGATCCAACACGCCAATTTTCCACCAAGCGTGTGGGTTTATTGAGGTCATCGCTAACGGTGTTCTATGACAAATCATCTACAATATGAGACCCCAATAATCAGGTTAATTGCTCTATTATTTGTAATCTAGCTAGTAAACATATTGATACTTCATAGCAAGCACATCATATATTTCATATCATATTACGACAACTAGGATATCATAATTGAAGTACATCAAGGTACAACATCATATAGGCATATACTACGTAGCTACCCAATTACACGACAGGACCGAGTTTCACATGCAACATTTAAAACGTTTGGAAAATAGCATCATATACGGTAAATAGACAGATGAATCTCTTCTAGAAAACCGTTGAAGCGGAAGGCAAATATTGTGCCTTCACTGATGTCGAAGGTTCTTGCAACTTTATGCCAGTGCATGTGGATGGTTGCCCGCCCATACTTCATACTCTCGAGGAAGACTTCAAGATTATACCGTGGGTGTTGTATGAATACCTTCCTCGCCTCTTGACCATATAGGTGGTTTGACACATACTCATCGATGTCACAAAGGGAAAAGGACAAGGTAAAATACATAGTACCATCCTATAGTTCATTGATGTCTTCTTCATTGTGCAGACAAACAACTTGTTGTTTTTCGTCGCAAGTTTCTTTATCTTAACAATCTTTTTGAGTTTCTTGATTTGACCGATATTCATGAACACATCATTTCCTCACATGCAAAATGGGTCGAATAGTGGGTCTAAACCTCTTACGGCAGGACCTACATGTGGAAGAGAAAATTATTGTTAGAAACCTAAATATTAGAATGGTTCCTGCAATTGCACAATAATGTGATATTTGACAAAGGATCATGAAAGTGCAAACCTCGACGGTAAACCTTAGTGTCTCCCATTGTTCCCCTATAACTTTTTTAACAATAGATATTGATTAGTAAAATCTATGAATGAAAGATAAATGCATTGCATATCCAACATATGAATCCAAAGCCACATGGAAAAGAAAAACGTGCTAAGAACATTGAAATATAGTAATTGTAGGTTTCACATGCATAACAAAACAAAATTGTACCAACAATAATTGAACATCACATTGCAGATGATAACCAAAACAACTGAACCAAAAAGTTAACTAAGCATCACATTGCGCAATACAACATAGTAGTAGACGGTCAGATTGCATAGTATCATTACATTGCATATTTCATTAGAGTTTCTTAAGGAAAGGCAGGAGCAGCACATGTAGCAGGTAAAACAAACATGCATAACAGGCGTAGCTATCTAAACACAGGTCATTAGTAATTAAGCTTAAAAAAGTAGATATTCCTCGTCATTGAAGATATCGATAACACTAGGCTTGGACAAGGGCAAGGCCTCCACGTCATGGGTGCCCTGCTCGTAGTGGTGATTTGCCTCAGCCTGTCCGGCGACCAACCTGCCTGCTATGGAGTTGAGGAAAGAACGGGTATGCTGAGAAAACAACTCAGAGTCGTCATCGAAGGCAACAGCGGAGCCTTGGAGAAAACACAATGAGCTGTTCTTCAAAGTAGCCAACTGCGTGGTGGCGTTCGCGCGTGAGGCATCAACGGTGGCCTCGACGTCTATATGCTGCTCCAAGATCTGGGGTGTCAGCATGCATGGCGGCCTTATCCGCACGTGCAGTCGCGATTTGCTTCTCTACTACCAGGTGCTCCTTGAGATCCTGGCTATACTGCGTGCACCATGTATTTCGTTGGCGAATGTGTGGGGGGTGGGCCGGTGATTTTGGTGGAATTTGTCACGCCGGAGGTCGGGTCATATGGAATGGAGTAGGAGGGGGTATGGGGAAGGTTTGAATTACCGGACTATGGCTAGATGTTTGAGGCTGAGCAGCAGGAAGGAGCGCCGCTGGCAAGGAGGTGGCATTGCAAGCAAGCAGTGAAGGTTTGAAATTTGGAAATGAGGAGTGAGTAGGGGTAATGGGAAATTTGGCTTGGGGTTGGTACGAGGGGCGGGGGAGGTAAATATTTGCGGGACAGACTAAAATTTCGTTCGGCATGGCGAAAAATTAGTGCGCACAGTCACATCTGACGCAATACCTTTACCATAACTGTGTGCGATATTCAACAACCAAAACGTATCTTACAGTTTATCCCGTGTGTGATGAGACTAAATATGGAAATTTTGGTCTCCAAGCTTCCGGCGTAAGATATCGGATACTACATTGCACACGGTACTTGCATTTCACGTTCATTTGGAAGAGAAAATGGGGATACAGGGACATTTTTTTTCTGAATTTCCCTAGTTACATTGGTCATTGCTTCGTTTAACAACACTTGCAAATTTGAGAACTACACAAAAGAGCCTACAGCAGTGCCTGCACTTACTTAATCGAGCAACTAATAAACATTAGTTAATTTTCTTAAACATTACTCTAACAAAAAACCATCGCTCTAGACATAGACTAATATTCGTCCTGGCATTCGTCGATCTTCGTCGCCTCCTCACTGACCAGCTCCCGATCGACGAACTCCGATGAAAGGAGATCCATTGCCACATACTCTAGTGTGTCGTAGTGTTCGTGCACCATCTCTTGGGATAAGGCCGCCATCAGCCGGGTGTGGGCGGCCTTGCTCCGGGCATGGATGTCACGCCCAAGATGCACGCCTATCCGTTTAAGGCACTATGGCCTCGCAAGGGATAGAGGCGCATCTTGCCGTTAGCAAGAATAGTATCATTACAACATACATTACTGAATGAGAAGAGTATACAAGTTGGCTTACACTCGCCACATGCTAACTTACAAAGTCAGTCAAATCATAGCATCAAGTTGAACACAGGGTCCGACTACGGATGAAATCAAACGATAAAAGAAGTTGCAAATGATACTATCAAGCTGCCCCTAAGATCACGGCCAGGTCCTCTACTCATCCGGATACGTCACGTACATCCTGCCTCTATCTTCATCATACTCCCACTGGAGCTGAGTAAGATCATCCTGCACGAACTCATCTGAACCTGCACCTGGATTGTTGTAGTATACTGTGAGCCACAGAGGACTCAGCAATCAAGTAACCCGGGTGCCAACACTATTTAAGCTTTAGGATGGACGGGGTGATGTTTAGTTTGCAGCAGCACTAAGGAATTTTATGGTGGCCAGCTTACGGAACATGAAATAAATATGAGAGGCCTACAAAGACGATCGAATCTAGAATAATCTCTAAGAGATCCTGAACACTTACTCACGTCAATCATAACCCCACCATGTTCTCTCTCCGTTCATGTTCACGAGCAGAGACGATCACGGTTACTCACACAGTTGGTGCATTTTAATTAGAGTTTACTTCAAGTTTGCTAGAACCGGGTGTTAAACAAATATCCAAGTTGCCACATAACCGCGGGCACGACTTTCCGAAAGATTTAACCTTGCAGGGGTGCTCCAGCTAGTCCATCACAAATAACCATACTCCGCGGGAATTCCTCGACCACGGACCTCGTGGTCTTCATAGGTGATTCCAAAGGATTTCCGACTCCTTGAGTAAACCCAAAGAAAGTCAGAGTCCACACGCAAGACATTCGATAAAGGGAAAACAAACCCAACAAGACCTCCCGACGTGTCGACGAACCCGATAAGAGCCGCGTATCTCAGTCTCAGGACACGACGGATAAGCTACGCATACGGAGGCCTGATAGAAAGCTCCCAAGTTGCCCTGGGTTGGCCCCGCACAGTGCTCTAGTTTGGACCAACACTCATGAGGAGCACTGGCCCGGGGGTTGATTAAATTATCCACGGGTTTGCAAGACCCTATGCAATTAATTAAGTTGTTAAGCAAATATAGTACCAATGTTGGGTCTTGCCAGACAAGTTTTAATCTCCACCGAATAACCAAGGGGGTCCCCATAACAACCCCAAGCGTGTTAGGAGCGCAAAATATGGAAAACATAACACCGGTAACAAGAACTAATGGCGGCATGAGTGGAACAAATCACTTAGCAAAAGGCCAAGCCTTCCACCAATACCAGATATATATGTGCATTAAATTAAATAACAGAATTTATGGTGATATCCAATCCATGTTATCTCATGGAACAACCTGCAACTAAGAACGCTATAAGAGGGGCTGAGCAACGGTAACTTAGCCAATCAACGGTTGCTGGGATGTGGAGGTTAGAGGCTTTCATGGTAACATGGGGGCTGATATCATGTGGTAGGTAGCGCAATTGTAACGATAAAAACGAGAAATTAGCAAGCAAAGATAGTATTGGGATCCGGGTACGATCATCTTGCCTGTTGGTTCTTCAGCGGAACAAGTAGCGGGATCCTCGTAGTGGCACTCTCCAGGTTCCTCGAACTCAGATTCGACACTCGCGTCTACCCAAGAGAAACAGCAAATAAATATCCATTCAAGGTGCAATGCACAATCAAGATGATGCATGATCATTATAGGGAAGAATTAACATGGCAATCCAATTCTAGTCAAGTTTCACAAGCAAAGGTGGTGGATTAATGAATCTGGACAGAATCACATGTTAAGTTATTTAGACATGCATGAACATGTCAAATATGGATGCATCATTAAAAAATCGATGGAAATGCATATAAGGATCGCGAGAAACGGAGCTACGGTTCTCGAGATACGCTCACGACAAGGTACGAAGGCAAAAACACAAGTCCATCAAATACCTGGGCTAATTCTTGGCATCCCAAGGGAGCCACTGGATAGGTGATGAAAAACAAATCACAATAGACTCAAGAATCACTCAATTCCGTGGAGTATAGCTCCCGCAACACCCAAAACAAAATAGCACTCAATCTGCCACAAAACAGCAACATAGTAATTTGAAAAGCTCACAATTATTGCTACAGGAACTCCACAGACACAAACAAGACATGAACAGGTTCTACTCAACACCCACATCAATTCATCGAACTACACAATCAACAAAAGGGCAACACATCCCTATGCATGGAGCTGACAAGTATGCATGGTGAAACAGATTTTTAGGGACTTAGTGAAAATTCCAGTTTTCTGGAATCTGGGTTAATAAAGTAGCAAGTTAACAGCACTGGTTAAATATGCTAGGAAGCTCCAAATGGCATGAAAATTAACAGTATGGTATACGACAATATATACTACAAATACCTAACACTGAGCATGGTCAAAACCTCAACACAACACTAGCTACACCCTGATCTTCAAGGCAAAACAATAACAGCAGATTCTCCAGACTTAGCCATTTTCAGACTAGCTGGACAGTAACAGAAAGTAGCTAGATAAACAGCATGGTTCCCCCTGATCTGGAGACTTAGCACAAATAACAAAAATACATGGAGGTTCAAAACAACTTTGAATAGCAATATCATGTTGACAACAACTCCAAAGCATGCATAGATTAATTCATATGAAAAAGACAAAAGGGCATCACAATTATAAAAATGCAGTTTTCCCAAGTTGCCCCAAAGTCAAATCTGATTCCACAGGTGTGTTCCTGGGTTGAAACTACCCCAAAATCATTACTCATACCTATATACTTGCATGTAACAAGAGGGAGAAATACTAGATCGAAAATCAACCTAAAGATCATGGGTGGCTTATGTCACTTATGCATATGCAAAGAAATGAACCCAAAGTGCCTTGTGGGCTATAGAAACATGTTGGAAAAGCCTAAATAGCATCCTAGCATCATGTTAACATGGCATAGCATCACAAACTATAATGAACTCATCTAGAGAGGTTTTCAAGCTCATATGATCATATAGGGTTAGTCCTACACATGGAGCTACATGCACATGGATAAGATGGAAAGAGCATACACCAATAAGCAACCAAAGTGTGGCTGCATATGTACCTAATGCATACCCACACACACACCACTCACACACTCCAACCTATATGTGGGTTTAAGCACATAGTGCCAACACACACATATAACTCTCACACTCACATATGTGTGTATATGCACATAGGTATATACACACCACACATCAACCACACATGTGTATGTGCCCATAGCACACACACACATCAACCACACTCCATACAAGCTCTGCATACATACACATGTATGTGTGTATGAAAACACACACACACACACTAGCAAACACACAAGCACATATGTATGTATGTGCAAGAAACACATACACACAAACCACACAAACCACACACATATATCACACATACATGTGTATTGTGTATATGCAAGCATACACACACATATCACTCACCTACACACACTTACACAAGCTGGTGCCCACACACACACATATACATACACATATACTTATAAACAAAAGAAACAAAAGAAAAACAAACAGTAAAAAAAGGGGGGGAAAGGGGGTTCGAACCCTAGACCCCTGGGTCTGCTAACACTACTGCTACCACTGCGCTACAACGCCGGCTGCTAACAGAGAAGGGATCTCTCCCCTCTAATACAGACGCACTCTGCTACCACTAACGAAACTGAAACAGAGCACAGCGGCGGCGACAAAGCAAACGCGGCGCGATTCCGGCGAACTCACGGGGGTCTCCGGCGACGCGATTGGGCGGAAACGAAAGAGGGACCTACGGGCGCTCCATCCCGCACCTTGCCTCGCGACGAGGGGGACCGGAGGCAAGCCCAAGCATGGAGCTTTCTAGCGGCGGCGACGGCACTACGACGAGACGGAGGGCACGCGACAGGTATACCGGAGGCTCACCCAGGCGGACGACGGCGACACGAGCTCGATGGAGGGGAGGAAGAGCTCGGGGACGCGACAGCGACGGAGGGGACATAGGGGAAGAAGACGACGGCGGCACCTCACTGCTGTGGACGACGGCGATGACGGGGCGTCGCTGCGGAGGAGCTTGGTTTCCCCTAGCAGCGGGAACGGAACGGCGGCGGCACCAGGGGCCTCCCCAGCATCTCCGACGGCGACGAGCACCACCGGAGGCGCGGCGACGTCGAGCTTCCTCTCACTGCCTTACCTGACGCTCACTCTGAACCCAAGACAGAGGAAGGAACAAGGGAAGAAGAAGGAGGAGGAAGAAGGAGGAGAAGGCGGCGGCGGCGAGGTAGAGGGAAGAGGGAACCCTAGCACGGGGGCACGGACGCCAAGGCTTAAATAGGGGGGCCTCGACGTTTGGAGC
This sequence comes from Hordeum marinum, assembly GCA_022496015.1. Classification (NCBI taxonomy): domain Eukaryota; kingdom Viridiplantae; phylum Streptophyta; class Magnoliopsida; order Poales; family Poaceae; genus Hordeum; species Hordeum marinum. The sequence goes on along the minus strand of CM039677.1, from coordinate 97,030,955 downwards.
AAACGGCGACGGCGATGACAGGCTGCTCTGCTCGCTGCTGTCTGCTGCCTGACGGAGAAGGGGGGAAACGGGACAGGTAGTAGCTAGCCACCGGCTAGGCCTAGTGGGCCGGCTCCATTGCTCTCTCTCTCACACTGGAATAAAAGGAGGGCTTCCCTTTAATTAAAAACAGCCACAAACAAATAAAACCCGAGAGCAAATAAAAGGGTTTAAAATTAAAACAAAATAGTTTTGAAGAGGAAATGATATGCTCTAATTTAATAAAATATAGAAAAGATTTTTTTAGAACAAGTAATATATTACTATAGTAATAAACAACTCCTGTTTTAAATAGTTTTGCCAAACCCAAACATATGCAAATATCCCAAGATCACTTCCAATATTTATTATAAAACCCTGGCTAACACATGAACATTTTTAAAAGGGTTTTAAAAGAACTTGAAGCTGATGATAAATAATAAATAGAAAGAAGGGGTTTTGGGAGGAAACTTGCAAAGGGAAAAGAAAGGGAGGAGGGAGAGCTTGCCACATGCTTCACCCACATACAAACCACTCCACATCAAGCATGACACTCCAAACACCACACTCTCATATCATTACCATACATGAAAACAAGCACCACAACCAATCATGCACAAGGAATGAAATGAAGATGATGCATTATGATGATGGATGAAAGATGCATGAATGCTACCAACACATGAATGACAAGGTTCACTCCAAACATAGCTCATGTTAACAAGGTCATACAATGGGTTACATGCCAAATAAGGTAGGGACATCACTTGGGATGTCACAATGGATGACCACAATCTTGGCTAGGGAGGCCGCCGATGAACGGACGCCTGCTAGAGCACACTCAACGATTACCAACTCAATAGAGGCGTGTTGTCGATCGACGTCGAAGAAGGCAGATGTGATTTGTGTAGCGACCGACATGAGATGGGCGTGGGCGGCCTGGAGATGGGACTGGGCGTCCGCCATCAGGGCTAGGGCGACCATTGAGGAACTGATAGTTGATGTGCCATTCTCGCCATTTCCTATCCCTGCCGCAGTTTTTGTTGTCACCCTCTCAGCTGCAGCAGCTGCCCTTTCGGTTGCTGCAACTAATCTATTGGAGGTAGAAGCTGCGTTCAAGCATGTTGCGAGCCCGCTCATGGTTGATGCGGCCACACTCGGGCCAGAGACGGTTGCCGAAGTTACCCTCGCGATGGGGATCCACGTTCCCATCTTTCACTGATGACGATTGAAAAGTAAAATGGTCTGAGGAGTTAGTGCGGTAAACTGCCCAGCGGTGTACTCCAACAGACGAAGCTTACGGCCTAAGCCATGCATTACAACGACTGGCCCAAGATATTTTGTACTACATCACACACGATTGATGAACGTCTACTTTTTGAAAGATTTAATTTTGAAAAAATAAATAAAAAATGAGGTTAATTCGACAAAGGACGTTGATTGGGATGCAATAAGATTTACGTGCAGTGAACACTGACCAATAGCTGTGTCGTGCTAAAATATGGAATTGTTCATGGTATGTTTGGCATTTTTATAAATTAATTGAGTTTTCTAGACATTTAATGTGTATAATTCAAATTTGAACTATCGTCCCAATGCCCGTGCATCAAAATGGGATGAAAAATCATATTAGTGTCCTTGGCTTCACCTTTATGTCACGGGCAATAAATGGGGATGAACTTCAAACATCTTGGCATCATGGCTCGGGCACAAACGTTGAGAATCTTGGTTTTTAAATTACTGTAAATCCAAAATGCGTCAGAAATTCTAAAACCTTGGAATGTTGTGGTGACATGGCACATATGTGCCATGGTAAAAAATGTCCAACATGGGACAATTTTAGGCAAAAGTCCCTTACAAAGCAGAACCTCTCACTTCAATCTTTGAGGTCCCAATAAGGAAAATTTCACCTTACGTAGGCAAAACGACATCTGCTCATTTTCTCGCCATGAACTTTTGTTAGGGGAAACTCGCACTAGTAAGAGTGTCTTGCTAAAATATGGAATTATTCAGGGTTCATTTCTCATTTTCATACATTAATTGAGTTCTATAGGCATACAAATGTGGATAATTAAAATTTGAACTAAAATCACAAGGTCCGGTGCATCAAAATGGGTTGAAAAATCAAATAAGTGTCCATGTCTACTTTGGGTCCCATGCAAGATATGGGAATGGATTTCAAACATGTCAGGGTTTGACTAGGCCACATACATTGAGAAACTTGGTTTTACATTCATGTATAAATCAAAAACTCGTTAGAAAATCAGGAAACTTGGCATGGTGTCATGGCATGGCTCATATGTGTCCTGATGACAAATTGTCCGATTTGGGACAAGTTTTGGCACAAACCCTTAAAAACCTCAGCGACTCATGGGAAGCTAGCTTTTATTGTTTCGATAAGGAATGCGTCACCTTATGTGGGCGAATCGACATCCACTGCCTCTTCTCTTCTTGAACTATATATTTCTAGAGGCAACATATACCAAAATGAGTGGCATTCCAAAATATGAAATTGTACATGGTTTGTTTGGCCTTTTTATACATTAATTGAATTTTGTATGCATTATTTAATGTGCATAATTCAAAGTTGAACTACATTCCCAAGGTATGGTGCATCAAAATGGGTTGAAAACCGTATAAGTGTACATGCATCTTTAGGATCCCATGCAATATATGGGTATGAATTTCAAACATCTCGCAGTCCTCGCTCGGGCATACAAACACTGACAAACACGAGTTTTAAATCATATGTAAATCAAAAACTAGTCGGAAAATTCATGAAACTTGACATGGTGTCATAACATGCATGGCTCATATGTGCCCTGGTAAAATAATGTTCAATTTGGGACAAATTTTGGCACAAACCCCGCACAAACCAAATATTAATTATCATGTGAAGCTTTGTTGCCTTGATGTGGAATATGTCACCTTATGTGGACGAATCGACATCCACTACCTCTTCTCTTCTTGAACTATTTTTATAGGCAACATATACCAAAATGAGAGTATCGTGCCGAAATATGAAATTATACATGGTTCGTTTGGCCTTTATATACATTAATCATATTTTATATGCATTATTTAATGTGGAAAATTCAAATTTGAACTACAATTAGAAGGTTCGGTGCATCTAAATGGGTTGAAACCCGTATAATTGTGCATGCATCTTTAGGATCCCATGCAATATATGGGAATTAATTTTACACATCTCGCGGTCTTGGCTCGTCCACATAAACATTGAGAAACTCGTGTTTTCCATCATCTGTAAACAAAAGCTAGTCAGAAAATTCATGAAACTTGGCATGGTGTCATAACATGCATGGCCCATATGTGCCCTGGTAAAATAATGTCCAATTTGGGACAAGTTTTGGCACAAACCCTGCACAAACCAAAGATTAATTATAACGTGAATTTTTGTTGTTTCGATACAGAATGTGTCACTTTATTTGGGAGAATCAACATCCACTAGCTCTTCTCGTCTTGAACTATTTCTATAGGCAACATATACCAAAATGAGAGTGTCGTGCAACATATACCAAAATGAGAGTGTTGCGGTCTTGAACTATTTCTGGTGACGAACTGAGCCAGGTTAGCCGGGTCGAGCGGGATTTGCTTGGTATCTTCGGATGGCTCAAAGGAGGCCTCGCCGACGGATTGCGAGAGAGGGGCCGGCACGGCCAGCTGGCTGACAGCAAGGGCCGCGAGCCAGTCGAGCTGCCTTCTCTCCTCGGCGATCTCCAGGGCCTCGGCCAGCCGGCTGCCGTCTTGAGCGCACTCGAGAGACATCTTGTAGTCGCCCTTGATGGTGATGATTCCCTTGTGGCCCGGCATCTTGACCTTAAGGTAGGCATAGTGTGGGACCTCCATGAAGCTGACATGAGCCCGTCGGCCCAACAATGCGTGGTAGGGGCTCGCGAGGTCCATGACCTCGAATAGCATTGGCTCGTGGTGGAAGTGGACGGGTCCCCCTAAGAGGACATCGAGTGTGATCTTGCCGACAGGGGAGCAGGACTTCCGAGGCACGGTGCCATCAAAGACCGTCCGGCTCGCCTGCTGGTCTCCTGTTTTCAGCCCAACTTGTGCATCGTATCGAGGTAGAGAATGTTGATGCTACTGCCACCATCAATCAACACCCGAGAGAAGCGGCAAGCTCGATCCTTGATGGAGATGGTGGGGTTGAGGACCAAAGCATAGCTGTCGAGATTTGGTATCACGGCAGGGTGATCGGCCTGGCTCCAAGTGACCGGCTTCTCCGACCAGTGCATGAACAGGGGAGTCGCCGACATGGTGTCGTTCACCTCACGGTGGAGCTAGCGCTGAGCATGTTTGCCCATCTCTTCATTGGTGAAGATGACATAGAAACCGTCCTGGTTGGGAAACTGGTTGATTAGATGACTGTCGTTCTAGGCCAGAGCCGGAGCCGGCTCTGGGGCGGCAGCTTGGGCCGGGGCCGGCGCACGGGCTGGCAGCGCAGCACGAGCCGGAAGGTCGTCCCCCCGGGCCAATTGCTGTGAAAAGATGCATTGCTGGAGTGTGTGTATAGAGGGTTTGGCCCCTGAATGGTTCTTGCAGGGGAGGTCGAGCATTTTCTCGAAGGTGAGCTCGGCTGCCAGGCAACCTTGCCGGTGCGCTGGCGCTGGCCGGAAGGCTGGGCAGCCGGCTCCTGATCCTCGATAGTGTTGACTTGCCGGCTCGCGTAGCGGGGATCTGGCTGGTCGTTCTTGCGTTTTTTGTTCGCCAGCTGCCGACTGTTGTTAGCCGCCTGGGTTGTGGCCGGTGTTGTCGTTGCCTTGGCAGGCGGGGTCGTCTTGACCCGGATGGCCGAATGGGCCGTGGCATATTTGTCCTCCTTGGTCATGATCTCGGCAAGAATGGCTGGCTCGGAGCACAGGAGCTTATGCTTGAGAGGGGTGCCGTCCCGGCAGCCCTCGATGAAGTATTGCACGGCTTGCACCTCGTGCACCCCTCGCAGGAGTTGCATAGCTCAGTCCATCGAGTGAGGTAGTCGCAGAGGGATTCATCCGGCCCCTGAACGCACATGGCGAGTTCATGGGGGAGGCCGGGCCGCTTGTAGGTGCCGGTGAAGTTGCGGACAAAGGCCTCCTCGAATTCTGTCCAGGTGTTGATGTTGCCGACCGCCAGGCTATTGAGCCAGGTGCGGGCCAAGCTGATCAACATGAGGGGGCATAACGAACGACTACGTGCTTGTTCCCCTTGACGATGCCCACCGCGTTGGTGTAGTCGATCAGCCAGTCTTCGGGCTTGGTGGCCCCGTTGTATCTCAGGGTGTCCCTAGGGATCGTGAAGCCGGTAGGGAAAGGCTTGGTGCGGATTCAGGGGCCGAAGCAGGCCGGACCAATCGAGCCCTCCTCCTCAAGGAGGGTGGATTGAGCAAGCTTGTCGATGAGGTTGCGGGCGTCGTTCTCGCTCCGGGGGACACGTGGTCCAAGATGAGCCGAGAGCTCGGGACGGACGGTGGGCGGCACCAACTACCCCAACTAGCATCGCGGGGGCGGTGGTTGTACGTGGCTGCGCCGGTTGCCGGATGCCGGCGCTTCGTGGTAGCGGCCGCTTCGAGGCGGGTCATTGGTGTGCCGACTGCTGACACCCGACTGTTCGCTCCCTGGCATCTAAGAGGGACGGGGGTTGTTTGCTCCGGCCCAGTGGCTGGAGATGCGAGGGGAGCAAGAGTACTGGGCCGCCTGGCGGCTAGCAGTTCCCATGTGCTCGCGCTCAGGCCGGGGGCCTTCAGTGGCAGCGCCGCCTGTCGCAAGCAGATGCTGCTGCGCATCAGCAGCATCAATGAGCTCCTTGATGTGGCGCTTGTGGGCGGCATGCTCTTCGCCCTCCAAGGTGGCCAATTCCTCATAGGCCACCTAGAGAGCCCGCAGGTTAGCTGCGTGCGTGTCATAGACGAGCATCTTGTCGCCGCGGATTTTGGCAACCACGCGACCGCGGTCGCGCACAGCCCCACGCCGGCTGGGCTCGATGCCAGACGGGGTGAGTCCGTAGGCGGAAGCATACTCCCGATGCGTCGCCTCCATGTGGCGCCGCATGGCCGCGAGAGCGGTGGCAACCTCGAACAGGATGTGATGAGCCGCCTCGAGATTGGCCGCGGCGGTGTCGGGGTGCACCGTCGGGGTGATCGGAGTGCTCAAGCCCCGGAGGGCCGCACCGAGCGGGTCAGACGTGCCGATGCGGGCGGCGGAAGCGGTAGCCTTGACCTGTGCCCGTCCAGAAGCGGTGGAGGAGGTGATGGCCATTAATCCCACGTGATCGTGGGAGCCGCTCGACTGAGTCGCAGCGAGTGCGCCCACGGCTATGGGCAGACCAGCGCAAATGAGCACCCCTACGGGGTACTTGTCAGCGGCCAGAGCCTCGGCGAGGCTGAGCCTGCCGAAGCGCTCGGTGAGCATGTTGATGTCGGCCGTGAGGCCGACGGAGTTGCCTACAGGGCATGCCGGGGCAAGCCCCATGAGCTCCCCACGGTTTCGCTGGAACGAGCGGCAACGGCGGGGAATGGAGAGGGGTCCCGCCCGGAGCATGAATCCGTCCAGCGCCGTGTACGGCCCCACGATGGGCGCCAACGGTCGTCGTTTCCTCACGACAGATGCCATGGGGTGGCTTATCGTAGTTGGATGGGGCCGAAGGACGCCGATGGGCTCCGGCTGCGAGATTGGGAACAAGCGGTGTCGACACATGACGTACCTAGGTTCAGGGCCCTTCGAGGGAGGTAATACACCTAGTCCTGCTTGGTTTGGTTGGATGGATGGGTATAAGTACAACGGTGCTCCTGGAGCTGTAGGGGTTGTGTGTGTGTGGAGATGATAGTTCGTGCGAGCGCGTATCTCCCGTTACATGGGGGGCTCGGGGGGGGGGGGGTTTATAGGCCAACCCCCTGGCTCTTACAATATGTTATAAGTACAAAGGTGGGGGAACCCGGCTTGCAGTCTCTCCGGCTGGCGAGGGGGTCCCGCCGCTTGCGATGTCTTGTCATTGGTGGGGCCCGCCGGCCGAGCGGTCCCATCTCCCGTTGGGGCCTGCCAGCCAGCTCTGTGATTGGCCCACGCCCACCTGCCACGGTATGGGCCGCCCGGGGGGCGTCGTCTAGCGCTAGCTGGCCGAAGCCTCCGGTACGACCGACGGCATTGTAGCCACGCCGGGCAGGTAATCGAGTGGTGAGGGCGTGCTGGCACTATTCCCCCACCCAGTCGCGCTCACCAAGGTCAGCGGCCGGGACGGTTGGACTGTAGCCACGTGTCGTAGTGCGTAAGCGGCCACTGTAACCATAGGGCCGCCTGTCATGCCGGTCATGTCGCGTCGTCGTACCCGCGTGTAGAGGGATGGGACGGGGAATGTCTGTCCCGAGGTCAATGGAAGAGTCGGCCCGTGGGCTGTCGGCCACGCCCAGCCGACCGAGTTTCCAGCTGGCTCCTTGACCAGCCGGCCGGGGCGCCAGCCGGGACTGCCTCGCGCCAGACGTCCTCTAGCTGGCCGCGTAGTTTTTTCTTCGAAGCGAAAGGGGGAATACCCTGTTGCTTTGACCTACCTAGGGGTAATAACCCCGTCACACTAGTTGTCAGTATGAATCGTCTGTGTTATTTCTAGTGTTTGCACATGATCCTCATTACTGATCTTTTTGTTGTATATCGCACACATCATGTTATGCTGAGTCATTTGTGTTCTGCTGTATCAGCGCACACAATTTATCGGGGTGAAGTGTATGCCGTATTTCACACACGTATGTTCTTTTGCTAACCGTTTATTTTATCTTCTCTATTCACAAACGGATCATAATCACAAACTAGCTACCGTAGATCACACACACAACTACTTTTTGAATTGTATTTGATGGATCCACCTTCGCACACAGTTCGTGCCATTAGCGACGTAGCTACCGTTTGCTATTCATGCATCACACACAGTTTCTCGAAGGGTCTCTAATTGATGTGTCATGTTTGGACCATTTGTAGTGCAAGATCAATTCATGTAGGAGTGGACCCCATCTTATTATCCTTAATAGCAATGATACATGAATGCCTTGCTGGCTTTTCTGTTACTGGGAGAGGACACCACAAGATCGAACCCATCACAAAGCACCTTTTCCCATGGCAATAAAAATCGATATAGTTGGCGTATCTAAACCAAAGATTCGAAGAAAAATATGAGGCTATAAGTAATCATGCATATAAGAGATCAAAGAAGACTCAAATAATATTCATGGGTAGAATCTGATCATGAACTCAAAATTCATCGGATCCCAACAAACACACCACAAAAAGTCATTACATCGAATCAATCTCTAAGAGACCATTGTATTGAGAATCCAAAGAGAGAGAGGAAGCCATCTAGCTACTGCCTACAGTCCTGTAGGTTTATGGTGGACTACTGACGCATCATCGGAAAGGCATCGATGAAGACGATGCACCCCTTAGTGATGGTGTTAGATTGGATCTCGTGGTTTTGGAAATTACGGCGGCTGGAATTGTCTTTCATCGAGTCCCGTGGGGTTTTAAGAATATTTGTGTATTTATAAAGTTGATAGGTGGTCGAGAGGCGTCCCGAGGAGGGTAGAACCCATCAGGCCACACTAGGCGCCTCTGGCGCGCCCTGGTGGGTTGTGGCCTCCTCGGACCACCTCTCTAGAACTTATTTTGTCCTCCAGGTGTCTTCTGGCCCAAAAAAATCTCCAATAAGTTTCATGGTGTTTGGGCTTCATTTGGTGGTGATATTCTCCAAAGTAAAAGACAAGCAAAAAACAACAACTCACACTTGGCACTATGTCAATAGGTTAGTACCAAAAAATGATATAAAGTTGCTATAAAACCAACATTGATAATGTAACAACATGGAATAATAAAAATTGATAGATACGTTGGAGACGTATCAGCACACTTGTGATCGATGCAACGATACAATAAGTCGGTTGGATCTAGGTTGACACATTTTCTGACCGGAAAATTTAGGGCAAACATAAATTTCTCTGCGCCCAAACCCTAGCTAACCCCCTCCCACCTTTCCTCAACCCGATTGGATGGCGGCGATGCCGACGATGGCCTTCGCTTTGATTTTTTCACTTAATACTGTAAGGGAAATCCCGCCATAGCCTTTTATGTATTAGATCAACAATACATGTATAGTAAAAAGGTTACCTCAGTAACCTAGAAGAAAATAAAAGCTAAAAGGTCCTAAGAAAAAGCTAATGGATACATTCAGGTGCGAGGAAGGATACCCAATTTAGCAGATCCTCTTTGAATTGCGGTTTGATCCTATGAGCTAGCAAAGAAACATCCATGACAAAACCTGCTCTCCATGCTGCAAATCTGGGCCTAATATTTTTGAAAACTTTGTCATTTCTTACTAGCCAAATATGCAAACATGTTGTGAAAACCACCTCAGAAAAGAAAGGCTTCCGAAAATTGCTATTTGCATGAGTGGCAGCAACAGACATGTTATTTGAATCTTCCCAGTCAATTTGCAGATAATTCCACACCCTCTTACTGAATAAGCAAGAGAAAAAAATAAGTGATCCCTATCTTCCCTGACATGTACATGGAATGTCCTGCAATTAACACCATCATCCAAACGCCAATGTCTCCTCTCAACCATATCCTTAGTATTCAACCTATCCATGATGAGCATCCAGGCGAACACCTTAATTTTTAGAGTCCAGCAGCTAGTCCAAACCCAGCTGAGTAGGGGATTAAAAGTGTGTTCTATAGAAGCAAAAGTATAGAAGGATTTTGGCGTGTATGGCTTATTTGTTCCCTACCGGGACCAGGAGTCACACTCATTTGGGCTAAGGACCAGCTCTCCCATGAAACTTTGTAGGGTTGTAAGTTCTCCAAATGCCTTTGCTTACACTTCAAGGACTACCTCGATGTCCTTGGCGCTAGTACAGGGTCTGTGTCCACCGAAGCAACCATCCTCATTGTGGGAGGGCCATCGTGTAGCCGTGGCCGTGGAAGCTACCAAATGGATGGGAAGGAGGACAACCTCCATTCCGACTTCAAGGATGACCTTGACATAGCCGTTGGTGGCACCGGATCCTCGATCAGGTACTTAGAAGCCCTCATCCACGCCGTTGGAGGGTCATCCCATTGCCTTAGGAGCAGAAGCATCCAAATGGATGGCAACGATGGAAACCTCCCTTCGACTTTGAGGACTAGCTCGATGTCGTCGACGCTGGACCTGGATCCGCATCAGCATCCTATAGCCCCCATCTCGGTTACTGAAGGGGTGTCCCATGGTCGTCGCCGTGGAATCTTCCTGCAGGCCATCTACCAGCAGTGGCTATGTGGAGTTTGCAAGAAAGGGGAGAAACAATCATTCCTGCGCCAGTTTGATAAGGAGCACATGCTAGTATGCCACTTGTACCATGCTTTTCACTTCCTTCACACAAAGGATTGCAGCTTGAAGCACGAGATCCAGGAGTGTGAAATGCAAGGAACATCCCCTCTCAATCCCGTTTACTTTATTAGTCCCGTGAAACCTATCCTCGAACCCTGTACCCAAGGTTCTCCCTCAACTAGAGGGTGGAACATGCTTTGTCGTGCCGTCCTTAAGTTATGAGTTAAGCCTTGTTTAGCGTGTGCGAGTTAAGTTTTTTAGCGTGTTTTTATGCATGCCGGTACGGTTGGCTTGTTTGTTGTGTGTTTCACACGTGAGTTAGACTGGCTTTTAATTATGTTTGTGTTGCTCGATTTTACTGGCTTCCCACTTATGAGGTGGAGGCGGTATCTTCTCTGGGAGGTTGAATGAGTTGTTGTTACACATAACAAATAAATAAACATAAACATGACATGTTCACTCGGGAGTTCACCCAACTGCAATACAAATTAGCAATTCACTGTGTTACAAGTAGTTCCACCCCCATCCCTGATGCAACACGAGCCAACTTTCCTAGGACGCTTTGAATCTTAAAACTTGTGAATAAAAGCGATAAGAAATATTGATGCATGCCAATTAGAAAAGTCATTAAGTTCTATTTTTATATGCTACATATGACTCATACCTGCCTATAATTATGTTAAAGTGGATTCATAATCAAACAGAGAAGCTAATATGGTAGCTTGGGTATTGTATGTAGATCAAGGTCATTGATTCTGCAGAATGACTCTACTCAATCTTTGACCCTTTGGATTGTCAAGTACATGTCATGTTAATAATTTACACCATTCATTCTTCCATAGTGCTGGTGATTGCGGTTTTGCTTCATCATATATTATCCCATAAGCGTATATGCTGCAAAGTTTGTGCCAACCAATTCAATACTTTTAGCTAATTTGCTTCCTTTATATTGGCACAAATTAAAAACTAAAACAAGAAAACAACATACCATATTTGATGTTCCTTTCAACTTCCTAGTGCATAAGAGACAAATTATGATGATAAATTGATGGGAGAGTATTTTGCAGCTTATACCTACAAACTAATCTAACATGGAGCTGTGTTGCTCTTGTACACACAAATCATAAAGTTGCACCAAGTTCAATGATTATCAGTGTTTTTAAGGCATTGTTATCTCGTCCCTATAGCAGCGATATAAATGTTTGGCGCGATGATATGTAAATTATGTCATGAGCACTTTAACATGATTGAGAGCAACTCCTATGATCACAAGCAGAGCACTTTTCATGGCAGTACACTCATAGGTGAAACTAATATGGGTGCAATACGCGATGCTACAGATCTGAGTGTTTTCCTGATGATTATTTTCTATCATTGTTGCTTTTGTTAGGAGAACTTTGTAATCACTCGAAGATCATCCTTCTGTTCCATTTCATCTGAAGAGTCAATGACACAACGGTTTTATTATTACACTTAGCATTTTGTGAAGTTCAAGTTTTTCCTCCTCTCTCACATGTACGCCCGGCACACCAGAATATTATGTATATATAGTACTCCTAAAAGATGACATTGTAGCATTTACATGTAGGTTCTCTATAATTACTTTCACGAGAGTTTCTGTGAGGCATTTTACAGAATCTATTTTTGCTACCCGCAAAAAAAATAAAGAGATCATATTTCTGCAGGAAAAAAACCCTACTCCTCAAACAAGATGGAGTTGGGAGGGAAAGTCAAAATAGGAAAAAAAAACTGGAGCTGGGAGGTGGCTCGCATGCATTGCGAAACACTATCAGTGGGTGCACGATCTGATGGCACATGACGTGGCTTGAGACTGCATCAGTATTTCCCCAAAGAGGATGGGATGATGCAGCATAGCGACGGTAAGTATTTCCCTTAGTTATGAAACCTAGTTTATCGAACCAGTAGGAGAGACAAGCAACACTATCTAAACGGTATCTACACACAAAGAACAAATACTTGCAATCCGATGCGTAAGAGAGGTTGTCAATCTCTCCTCGGTAAAAAGATAGATTGGTTTGTAGTAGATTGGATGGATAGATCGCACAAGAACACAAAATAAAATAAGCAAATAAAAAGTGCAGGAAATTGTTTTTGGGTATTTATAGAGCTGATAAGCGGTGGAGAGGCGTCCCGTTGAGGGCACAACCCATCAGGCCGCGCCAAGGGCCTCTCGTGTGCCCTGGTGGGTTGTGGCCTCCTCGGCCCTCCTCTATGGTACTTCTTTGGTCCTCCAGGTGTCTCCTGGTCCCCAAAAAATCTCCAAAAAGTTTCACGATGTTTGGGCTTCGTTTGGTACTGATATTCTGCAAAGTAAAAAACAAGCAAATAACAACAATTGGCACTTGGCACTCTGTCAATAGGTTAGTCCCAAAATATGGTATAAACTTGCTATACAATGCTTGTAAAATATCCAATATTGATAATATAATAGCATGGAACAATCAAAACTTTAGATACGTTGGAGACGTATCAGTACATTGTACGATCGATGCATCGATTCAATAAGGTTGTTGGATCTAGGTCGACACGTTTTCCGACCGAAAATTTAGGGCAAACACAAATTTCTCTGCGCCCAAACCCTAGATAGACCCCTCCCACCTTTCCTCAATCTGACTGGTTATCATCGATGCCGACAACGGCCTTCGCTATGACTTCAAGGACTACCTCGACGTCCTTGGCTCTAGAACACGCTCTGTGTCCTCCGAAGCACCCATCCTCACTGTGGGAGGGCCATCGTGTAGCCGTGTCCGTGGAAGCTTCCAAATGGATGGCGAGGAGGACAACCTCCGTTTCGACTTCAAGGATGACCTCGACATAGCCGATGCATGCACCGGATCCTCAGTCTGGTACTTAGAAGCCCTCATCCATGCCGTTGGAGGGCTGTCCCATTGCCCTAGGACGGGAAGCATCCAAATGGATGGGAACGACGGAAACCTCTGCTTCGACTTTGAGGACTATCTCAATGCCATTGGTGCTGGATCTGGATTCGCATCCGTGTCCTCTAAAGCCCCCATCCCGGTTACTGAAAGGGTTTTGTCGTGGATTTATCACAGCAGATGTCCAGGTGAACAGACTTAGGTTCGGGGCAAAGACGCAACTATGTGGCGTCTTCAAGGGGTTGATCGGAATCGAGAGACACGGAGTTTACCCAGGTTTGGCCCCTCCGATGGAGTAAAAGCCTATGTCCTGCTTGTCTGATATTAATGATGATGAAAATCTCTTGGTTACAAGGGTGCTAATTGCTACCTCTAATCACGAGAGCCTCTAATATATCTATCTCTAATCTCTTGTGTTGTCTAAACTTGTGGACTTATCCATCTTCCCCCTCTAGGGGTGCTCTACCCCTCCTTATATAGGTGGAGAGGGTAGGCTTACAAATAGAGTCCTACTAGGAGTAGGATTAGGACTAGCCTCTCACGAATCCTACTCCGGGTCTTATTTCCTTTAAGGGAATCCTTCTCTCTTCGGGCCTTCTCTCGTGAGCCGCCAGGCATCGGCTCACCTGCCGGGTCTTGGGCTTGGTCATCCTATGACCCGCCTGCCGGGTCACTAATAAGATTACATGTCTTTATGGGGTCTCCTGTGAGTCGCCAGGCCGGGTCATACCGCAGGGTATATCCCCAACATTAGCCCCAGGGTAGGTTGAATTTATTCATGCTAAGCTCCTGAAATAAGAGTAACAAATATGTTAAGTGGTCGGCTTGCTCCTTTGGCCGGCTTATAAAATGGCTCGTCAGAAATCCGGGTCTTTTCTGCATATGAATCAGTCGTTTGGATAATCATATTGATTGTCAATGTCCTTTTAAAAATATTGAGAATAGAACACCCACATGCCATTCAGTCTGCTTCCAATACTCTTGGCGGGTCATCTCCGCCGGGTCATAATCATTGATGATGCCGGGTCACTATCGTTGGTGATGCCGGGTCAAATAACTAGAATCCAGCTGACTTGATAAAAATATTGGGACGAAAATCTATCTGATGTAAAACCGGACTTCCATTGTTGTGAAGCAGGGTGGCTTATATAAAATCTGGCGGGTTACGATCTTTTGATAATGCCGGATCATAAATGTTGGTGACACCGGGTCTAACAACTGAACTCCATAATTAACATCTTGAAAATTTTCCTCAAAGTTTTTGATATGTCCATATTACCTGTAGCCCCAAGCTCCGAGATTATCCATGATAACTTGGTGCTTTTGCAATAATATTTTGGACTATGTAGCCCCCAAGTGCCAGGTTGTCCTGCCTGCAGGAACCTGGGACTTATAATTGTCTTATACCTTATGAAACTTCAGCAGGTGTAGCCCCCAAGGTCCCTCTCATCAGTATGTGATGGGCCGGGTCTTCAATTTGAACCTCTTAATCTATTTGAACAACTGAATAATGTAGCCCCCAAGTGTCGGGTCGCACGCGTGCGGCGGCTTGGGACTTTTAGAAAATTTGATCTGAGCGGTGTAGTCCCCAAGTGTCGGGTCGTCTGCCTGCAGCGACTTGGGACTATGTAAGAATAATAAGACTCGCCACAATTTGTTGGATGAATCCTTAACCATGGTTGTAATATAACCCGGAATGAATATCCTGGAATAATTCCTTTGTCTCTGACATGAAATCCCTGCTCATGGTTGCGGTGCAACCCGGCAAATATATATTGGAGAAATCCATGAGTGTTGTAGATTACTACAGAGCATAATTGAAGAAATCCGAGGACCAACCAATTAGATGACACATCATTATATCTGGTAGGGCGGTTCTTCAAGAATAATCAACTTTCCAATATATATGGTGGCTCATCTTTAATAAATAAGACCTGCAAAAACATGACAAAATAGTTTCTGTGTTGCTGTAAGGGCGGCCTGAAAAAGCACAACCCGTGGATGTTATATCTTTCATAACATTGCTCCTTCTTTCATAATCTGGCTCTGACCCGACTTGATAGGCCGGCATGACATGTGAATATGATGAAATATATGATGCAATGTATGATTCAAGATGCAATGTATGATGTAATGTTAACTTGTCAACATTTTTTGGCATAAAGCCGGCGGATAGGCGTTAGAAGCTGTACCCGAATGTAGGAAGCCGTCCTCGCCATGGCTCATTTTCCTGAGCCGGATTTTTGTGGCATGACGCCTGGCTAATAGGCGTTAGAAGCTGTACCCGAAGGTAAGAAGCCTCCGTTCGCCGCGGCTCATTTTCCTGAGCCGGATTTTTATAAGAACAACTAATAGGCGTTAGAAGCTATACCCGAAGGTAAGAAGCCGCCGTTCACCGCAGCTAATTTACCTTAGCTGTTTTTACATGGCCTTACGCCGGCTAATAGGCATTAGAAGCTGTACCCGAAGGTAAGAAGCCGTCGTTCGCGGGTCATGAGATGTTAGCTACCCATCGATAAAAAACCTCTCATAACCATGGTAAACAGGTTAGCCGGAAATTTGGCATGAAGCCAGCCAATTGGGTGTTAGAAGCGGTACCCGTCGGTAAGAAGCCCCCTTTTCAGCAATTACGACGCAAAGCGCCAGCGGATAGGCGTTAGAACCTGTACCGGCTAAAGCTAGGAAGCCGCCCTCGCCATGGCTCATTTTCCTGAGCCGGATTTTTGTGGCATAACGCCTAGCTAATAGGCGTTAGAAGCTGTACCCGAAGGTAAGAAGCCGTCGTTCGCCGATCTCAGTTGATACATCAACCAGAGTATTTTTGAACTCTTCTTGTCATTCGCTATCTTGTAAACCACCATCTTGTATAAAGAAACGGCAGAAGCTCCAAGCGATGATCCAATAAACCGGGCACCTATGTTTGAATGGTGCATCATGGCGGTTCGTCCTCTCGGGCAACTTTTAATCTTCCGTCAGTAATGTAATAGCCCCCAGGATTGTATTTTCTCTTGCAAAGACACGGGGTTCTCGTTGAAAACGACCAAATGTGTCTCGCCATGTCTGTAGCCCTCGAGTCTTAAGTTGACTCAAAGAGGCGGCTTGAGAATCTCCATTGAAAGTTGAGGTTGGTCGTGGCGGGTTATAGATGATCCCGCATGATTTGTTTCAATGATCCGGTCGATAGTTTGTCCCGGTTGTTTGTTGAAGTGAACCAAATTGTAGTGGCGGCGACTTGTGCGCCTGTCCGTCGGGCGGCTCATATCGATGAGAACTACACCGATATATTGATGTAGATCAAACTGTGGGTGGCGTCTTGCGCGCATCCGTTGGGCGATTCGTACTGGTGCATGCGGCCCCTGGTGTGTTGATGTAGATGTAGAAATCAGCGGCGGTGTTTGAAGACGGCGTGGTCGTGAGAGACAGTTGTGGCGTTGTAAGCCGGTGCAGTCACAAGAGACAACCGTGGCATTGTAAGCCGGTGTGCAAGAGACGTCTGTGGCATTTGTAAGCCGGCGCAGCCACAAGAGATGGCATGGTCGCGAGAGACGGCTGCGGCATTGTAAACCGGCACGGTGGTGAGAGACGGCCACGACGTCTATTGGTGAAGACCATAAGGCAGGTACGGCCGCTTGTCACACTCATTTGGCGGCACATACTGGCGGGTGAACGCACGCGGTACCGGGAAATTGATGTAGATCGTCTGCGGGGACGGCGACTCCCTTGCGTCCATCGAGCAATGCAACACGCCGGTGTGCGCTCTAACTCTGAGGTATCATGCCACACGAACAATGGTCCTACATAAAAATATTGTAGGAGACGGAGTAATTGTTCTCGGATGGGTCAATATCTACAAAAAAATAGATATGAAGAATACCACCTGGATTTTTTTGTCAGATGAATACGGACACCGGTACTGGAATCAGATGAAATAGATGCTCATCTAACTAAGCTTCTCAGAAACAACTTGGCTTTGTTTGTACACGTAGGACAGCGCTGATAATCAACCTCACGTCCGTATTGGTGAAAAATTGTAGGTGTCCATGTAACCTGTGCTAATGCGGCTGACACTAGAATATGAATCCTTAGCCCTTCGTCATCCAGCCAACTGTGTGTCTTTTAATCTCAACTAATGAGTTTAGGGTTGATGAAGATTCTTTTGTGTCGGCTTTTGTAGATCCGACGAGTCGTAGGCTTCTCGATCCCTAGGAGAGATCCCTTCAAGAACACAACACCACCAAGTGCAGCCCCACGGTGGGCGCCAACTGTCGTGGATTTATCACGGCAGATGTCCGAGTGAACGGACTTAGGTTCAGGGCAAAGACGCAACTATGTGGAGGCTTGAAGGGGTTGATCGGAATCGAGAGACACGGAGTTTACCCAGGTTCGGCCCCTCCGATGGAGGTAAAAGACTACGTCCTGCTTGTCTGATATTAATGATGATGAAGATCTCTCGGTTACAAGGGTGGTAATTTCTACCTCTAATCACGAGATCCTCTAATCTATCTATCTCTAATCTCTTGTGTTGTCTAAACTTGTGGACTTATCCATCTTCCCCCTCTAGGGGTGCTCTACCCCTCCTTATATAGGTGGAGTGGGTAGGCTTACAAATAGAGTCCTACTAGGAGTAGGATTAGGACTAGCCTCTCACGAATTATACTCCGGGTCTTTTTTCCTTAAAGGGAATCCTTCTCTCTTCGGGCCTTCTCTTGTGAGCCGCCAGGCGCCGGCTCACCCGCCGGGTCTTGGGCTTGGTCATCCTGCGACCCGCCTGCCGGGTCATTAATAAGATGTCATGTCTTTATGGGGTCTCCTGTGAGTCACCAGGCCAGGTCATACCGCGGGGTATATCCCCGACAGGTTTCCCATGGTCGTCGTTGTGGAATCTTCCAGCACTGGTTGTGTGGACTTTACAACAAATGGGTGTTTGACATGGAGCACATGTAGGTTTGCCACTTCTACCACGCTTTTCACTTCTTTCGCACAAAGGATTGCAACTTGAAGCACGAGATCCAAGAGTGTGAAATGTGAGGAACATCCCCACACAACCCTATTTACATAATTAGTCCAGTGAAACCTAGCCACGAATCATCGACCCAAGGTTGACCCTCAACTAGAGGGTGGAACATGCTTTGTCGCGTCGTCCTTAAGTCATGAGTTAATCCTTTTCTAGCATGTGTGAGTTAAGTTTTTATAGCATGTTTTTATTCAAGCGGGTAGGGTTGGTTGCTTTGTTCTGTGTTTCACACCTGAGTTAGACTGGCTTTTAATTATGTTATTGTTGCTCGATTTTACTGGCTTCCCTCTTATGAGGTGGAGGCGGTATCTTCGCTATGAGGTTGACTGAGTTGTTTTTCCACATAACACATATATAAACATAAATATGACATGTTCACTCAGGAGTGGACCCAAATGCACTACAAATTGGCGATTTACCGCCTTATAAGTATCCCCACCCCCAACCCTGATGCAACACGATCCAACTTTCCTATGATGCTTTCAATCTTTAAACTTGTGAATGAAAGCCATAACAAATATTGATGGATGTCAATTAGACAAGTCATTAAGTTTTATTATGGTATGCTACATATGACTCGTACCTGCCTATAAAGTGGATTCATAATCAAATAGAGCAGCAAATTAGGTAGCTTAGGTATTGTCTACAGATCAAGGTCATTAATTTTGCAGAGTGACCCTACTCAATCTTTGACCTTTTGGATTGCCAAGTACATGTCATGTTTTCAGTTTACACCGTTCATTCTTCCATAGTGCTCGTGATTGCGGTTTCGCGTCATTATATATTACCCCTTAATAATATATGCTTCGACATTTTTGCCAACCAATTCAGCACTTTTTGCTAATTTGCTTCCTTTATATTAGCACAAATTGAAAACTACAACAGGAAAACGACACACCATATTTGATGTTGGTTTCGACTTGCTAGTGCATAAGAGCCAAATTATTATAATAAATCGATGGGAGAGTATTTTGCAGCTTATACTTAAAAATTAATCTAACATGGAGCTTTCTTGCTCTTATGCAGATAAATTATAAAGTTGCACTCATGTTCAGTGATTATGAGCATTTTAAGGCATTGTTATCTTGTCTCTATAGTGACGATATAAAGGTCTGGCGCGGTGATACGTAAATTATGTCATGAGCACTTTGACAAGATTGAGCCCGACTCATATGTTCACGAGGAGATCGCTTTTCATGGCAGTGCACTCATAGGTGAAACTAATATGGGTGCAATTGTCAATGTTACTGATCCGAGTGTTTTCTTGATGATTAGTTTCTATCGTGGTTGCTCTTGTTAGGAGAACTTTGTAATAACTTGAAGATCATCATTTCGTTCCATTTCATCTGAAGTGTGAATGACACAAGGGTTTTATTATTACACTAAGCATTTTGTGAAGTTCATGGTTTTACTCCTCTCTCCCATGTACACAAAATGCACTGAAATATTACATATATATAGTACTCCTACAAGATGACATTATACCATTTACATGAAGGTTCTCTATAATTACTTTCATGAGAGTTTCTTTGAGACATTTTAGACAATCTATTTCTGCTACCCGTAAAAAAATAAAGAGATCCTATCTCTGTAGGAAAGAACCTACTCCAAAAACAAGATTGAGTTGGGAGGGAAATTCAAAAAAAGAAAAAAAACTTGAGCTGGGAGGTGGCTCGTACGCGTTGTGACGCAATATCACCGCTTTACATGTAGTTCTACACCCATCCCTGATGCAACACGAGCATACTTTCCTAGGATGCTTTGAATCTTAAAATTTGTGAATGAAAGCAATAAGAAATATTGATGCATGCCAATTAGAAAAGTCATTAAGTTTTATTTTGGTATGCTACATATGACTCATACCTGCCTATAATTATGTTAAAGTGGATTCATAATCAAACAGAGAAGCTAATTTCGTAGCTTAGGTATTGTATGCAGATCAAGGTCATTGATTTTGTAGAATGACTCTACTCAATCTTTGACCCTTTGGATTGTCAAGTACATGTCATGTTTTTAGTTTACACCATTCATTCTTCCATAGTTCTGGTGACTGCAATTTTTCTTCATGATATATTATCCCATAATCGTATATGCTGCAAAGTTTGTGCCAACAAATTCAATACTTTTAGCTAATTTTCTTCCTTTATATTGGCACAAATTGAAACCTGAAACAGGAAAACAACATACCATATTTGATGTTGGTTTCAATTTCCTAGTGCATAAGAGGCAAATTATGATGATAAATTGATGGGAGAGTATTTTGTAGCTTATACCTACAAACTAATCTAACATGGAGTTGTCTTGCTCTTGTACACAGAAATCATAAAGTTTCACTCATGTTCAGTGATTATCAGTGTTATTAAGGCATTGTTATATCGTCTATATAGCGACGATATAAAGGTGTGGCGCGGTGATATGTAAATTATGTCACGAGCACTTTAACATGATTGGGCGCAACTCCTATGATCACGAGGAGAGCACTTTTCATGGTAGTACACTCCTAGGTGAAACTAATATGGGTGCAATACGCGACGCTACAGATCCGAGTGTTTTCCTGATAATTATTTTCTATTGTGGTTGCTTTTGTTAGGAGAACTTTGTAATAACTCGAAGATCATCCATTCGTTCCATTTCATCTGAAGTGCCAATGACACAACGGTGTTATTACTACACTTAGCATTTTGTCAAGTTCAAGTTTTTCCTCCTCTCTCACATGTACGCCCGGCACACAAAAATATTACATATATATAGTATTCCTACAAGATGACATTATAGCATTTACATGCAGGTTCTCTATAATTAGTTTCACGAGAGTTTGTTTGAGGCATTTTAGAGAATCTATTTCTGCTACCCGCAAAAAAAATAAAGAGATCATATTTCTAGAGGAAAAAACCCTACTCCTCAAACAAGATTGAGTTGGGAGGGAAACTCAAAAAAGGAAAAAAAACTTGAGTTGGGAGGTGGCTCGCATGCGTTGTGAAACACTTTAAGTGGGTGCACGATCTGATGCACATGACGTGGCTTGAGACTGTATCAGTATTTCGCCAAAGTGGAAGGGATGATGCAGCACATCAACGGTAAGTATTTACCTCAGTTATGAAACCAAGGTTATGGAACCAGTAGGAGAACCAAGCAACACTATCTAAACAGTACCTAGACACAAAGGACAAATACTTGCAACCCGACACGTAAGAGAGGTTTTCAATCTCTCCTCGGTAAAAAGATACATTGGTTTGTAGTAGATTGGATGGATAGATCGCACAAGAACACAAAATAAAAGAAGCAAATAAAAAGTGCAGGAAATTGTTTTTGGGTATTTATAGAGCTGATAAGCGGTGGAGAGGCGTCCCTAGGAGGTCACAAGCCATCAGGCCGTGCCAGGGGCCTCTGGTGCGCCCTCGTGGGTTGTGGCCTCCTCGGGCCTCCTCTATGGTACTTGTTTGGTCCTCCAGGTGTCTTCTGGACCAAAAAAATCTCCAAAAAGTTTCACGGTGTTTGGGCTTCGTTTGGTACTGATATTCTATGAAGTAAAAAACAAGCAAATAACAGCAATTGGCACTTGGCACTATGCCAATAGGTTAGTCCCAAAATATGATATAAACTCTCTATAAAATGCTTGTAAAACACTCAAGATTGAAAATTATAGATATGTTGGATACGTATCAGCACACCGTGCGGTCGACGCAACGATTCAATAAGTCGGTTGGATCTAGGTCGACACGTTTTTCGACCGAAAATTTAGGGCAAACAAACATTTCTCTGAGCCCAAACCCTAGATATCCCCCTCCCAACTTTCCTCAATCCAATTGGATGGCGTCGATTCCGACGACGGCCTTCGCTACGACTTCGAGGACTACCTTGACATCCTTGGCTCTAGAATAGGCTTTGTGTCCTCCGAAGCACCTATCCTCACGGTGGGAGGGCCATCGTGTAGCCGTGTCTGTGGAAGCTTCCAAATGGATGGCGAGGAGGATGACCTCCGTTTCGACTTCAAGGATGACCTCGACATAGCCGGTGCATGCATCGGATCCTCGATCGGGTACTTAGAAGCCCTCATCCACGTTGTTGGAGGGCCGTCCCATTGCCCTGGAAGCGGAAGCATCCAAATGGATGGTGACGACGGAAACCTCCGCTTTGACTTTGAGGACTACCTCGATGCCGTTGACGCTAGATCTGGATCCGCATCTGTATCCTATAAACCCTCATACCGGTTACTGAAAGGGTTTCCCATGGTCGTCGCCGTGGAATCTTCCCTCATGCCATCTACCAGCAGTAGTTGTGTGGACTTTGCAAGAAAGGGGAGTCGTGATCGTTCCTGCACCAGTTTGACATGGAGCACGTGGAGGTTTGCCACTTCTACACGCTTTTCACTTCTTTCGCACAAAGGATTGCAACTTGAAGCATGAGATCCAGGAGTGTGAAATGTGAGGAACATATCCACTCAACCCTATTTACCGAATTAGTCCAGTGAAAGCTAGCCACGAATCCGGTACCCAAGGTTGACCCTCAACTAGAGGGTGGAACATGCTTTGTCGCATCGTCCATAAGTCATGAGTTAAGCCTATTCTAGCATGTGTGAGTTAAGTTTTATAGCATGTTTTTTTGCAAGCGGGTACAGTTGGTTGCTTTGTAGTGTGTTTCACACCTGAGTTAGACTGGCTTTTAATTATGTTTGTGTTGCTCGATTTTAGTGGCATCCCTCTTATGAGGTGGAGGCGGTATCTTCGCTGGGAGGTTGACTGAGTTGTTGTTCCACATAACACATAAATAAACATAAATATGACATGTTCACTCGGGAGTGGACCCAACTGCAATAGAAATTGGCGATGTACCACCTTACAAATATCCCCACCCCCAACCCTAATGCAACACGAGCCAACTTTCCTATGATGCTTTCAATCTTTAAACTTGTGAATTAAAGCAATAACAAATATTGATGGATGTCAATTAGACAAGTCATTAAGTTTTATTTTGGTATGCTATATTTGACTCGTACGTGCCTATAATCTTGTTAAAGTGGATTCATAATAAAATAGAGAAGCTAATTTGGTAGCTTAGGTATTGTTTGCAGATCAAGGTCATTGATTCTGTAGAATGACTCTACTCAATCTTTGACCATTTGGATTGTCAAGTACATGTCATGTTTTTAGTTTCCACCGTTCATTCTTACATAGTGCTCGTGATTGCGGTTTTTGCTTCATTATATATTGGCCCATAATAATATATGCTTGGAAGTTTTTGCCAACCAATTCAGCACTTTTAGTTAATTTGCTTCCTTTATATTACCACAAATTGAAAACTACAACAGGAAAATGACACACCATATTTGATGTTGGTTTCGACTTGGTAGTGCATAAGAGCCAAATTATGATGATAAATCGATGGGAGAGTATTTTGCAGCTTATACTTACAAATTAATCTAACATGGAGCTTTCTTGCTCTTATACACAGAAATTATAAAGTTGCACTCATGTTTAGTGATTATGAGCGTTTTAAGGCATTGTTATCTCATCTCTATAGTGACGATATAAAGGTGTGCGCGGTGATACGTAAATTATGACATGAGCACTTTGACAAGATTGAGCCCAACTAATATGTTCACGAGGAGATCGCTTTTCATGGCAGTGCACTCATAGGTGAAACTAATATGGGTGCAATAGGCTATGTTACTAATTCGAGTGTTTTCCTGATGATTAGTTTCTATCGTGGTTGCTTTTGTTAGGAGAACTTTGTATTAACTCGAAGATCATCCTTTCGTTCCATTTCATCTGAAGTGTGAATGACACAACGGTTTTATTATTACACTAAGCATTTTGCGAAGTTCATGTTTTTCCTCCTCTCTCGCATGTACGCCAAGCACACTGAAATATTACATATATATAGTACTCCTACAAGATGACATTATACCATTTACATGCAGGTTCTCTATAATTACTTTCACGAGAGTTTCTTTGAGACATTTTAGACAATCTGTTTCTGTTACCCACAAAAAAAATAAAGAGATCCTATTTCTACAGGAAAAAACCTACTCCAAAAACAAGATTGATTTGGGAGGAAATTCAAAAAAAAACTTGAGCTAGGAGGTAGGTCGTACGGGCTGTGACAGACTATTGGTGAGTGCACGATCTGACGACACCTGACGTGGCTTGAGTCTGCGTCGTATTTCGCCAATGAGGAAGGGATGATGCAGCACAACGACGGTAAGTATTTCCCTCAGCTATGAAACCAAAGTTATCGAACCAGTAGGAGAACCACACAACACTCTGTAAATGGTACCTACACACAAAAAACAAATACTTGCAACACGACGCGTAAGGGAGGTTATCAATCTCTCCATGGTAAAAAGGTAGATTGGTTTGTAGTAGGTTTTATGGATAGATCGCACAAGAAACAAAATAAAAGAAGAAACTAAAAAGTGTAGTAAAGTACTTTTGGATTTTTGGAATAACAGATCTGAAAGCAAAAGTGGCAAAAAGATAGATCAGAAAACAATATGTTGGAAGATAGACCCGGGGCCGTAGGTTTCACTAGTGGCTTCTCTCCAGAGTATGGCACACGATGGGCAAACAAATAGGCAGTTGATAGAAGATCAAATCATCATGAAGATATCCAAGGAAATCATTATTGTATAGGCATCACATCCAAGATAAGTAGACCTAAACGATTCTTCATCTACTACTATTACTCCACACATCGATGGCTATCCAACATATATCTAGTGTATTAAGTTCATGGAGAGACGGAGTAATGCAATAAGAACAATGCCATGATGTAGACAAGGTCTATTCATGTAGGAATAGACCCCATCTTGTTATCCTTAATAGAAACGACACATGCGTGCCTTGCTACCCCTTCTGTCATTGGGAGAGGACACTGCAAGATCGAACTCATCAGAAAGCACCTCTTCCCATGGCAAGAAAAATCAATCTAGTTGTCCTTACTGAACCAAAGATTTGATCAAGAAATAAGAGGCTATAAGTAAGCATGCATATAAGAGATCAAAGAAGACTCAAATAATATTCATGGATAGAAACTGATCATGAACTCAAAATTCATCGGAACCCAACAAACACAGCGCAAAAAGTCATTACATCAAATAGATCTCCAAGAGACCATTGTATTGAGAATCAAAAGAGAGAGAGGAAGATGTGTAGCTACTGCCTCCGGATCCGTAGGTCTATGGTGGACTGCCCACGCATCATCGGAGAGGCACCCATGAAGACGATGCACCCCTTCATGATTGTGTTAGATTCGATCTCGCGGTTCTGGAACTTGCGGCAACTAGAATTGTGTTTCGTCGACTCCCTTAGGGTTTTTGGAATATTTAGGTATTTATAGAGCTGATAGGCGATGGAGAGGTGGCTCGAGGAGGGCACAACCCATCAGGGCGCTATGGGCCTCTGGCGTGCCCTAGTGGATTGTGGCCTCCTCGGCCCTCCTCTATAGTACTTCTTTGGTCCTCCAGGTGTCATCTGGAGCAAACAAATCTCCAAAAAGTTTCACGGTGTTTGGGATTCATTTGGTACTGATATTCTACAAAGTAAATAACAAGCAAAAAACAGAAACTAGCAATTGGCACTATGTCAATAGGTTAGTCCCAAAAAATGATATAAAGTTCCTATAAAATGATTATAAAACATCCAAGATTGATAATACAACAACATGGAATAATCAAAAATTATAGATACGTTGGAGACGTATCAGCACACTATGCGGTCGACGCAACGATTCAATAAGTCAGTGGGATCTAGGTCGACACGTTTACGACCAAAAAATTTAGGGCAAACACAAATTCCGGTGCGCCCAAACCATAGCTATCCCCCTCCCACCTTTCCTCAGTATGATTGGATTGCGACGATGCCAACGATGGTCTTCATGTTGACTTCGAGGACTACCTCGACATCCTTGGTGCTAGAACAGGGTCCGTATCCTCCGAAGCATCGATCCTCACTATGGGAGCGCCATCGTGTAGTCGTGTCCGTGGAAGCTTCCAAATGGACACTACTAGGGAAAACCCTAGTATTAGCACTCAAAATATGCATATTAGTAGCGCTGGGTCCAGCGCTACTGCTATCGCGCTACAACTAAGTTTTAGTAGTAGCGTTGGCCTAGCAAGCGCTACTACTATGTGTTGTTAATAGTAGCGCTTGCCTGGAAAGCGCTACTGCTAACTATCTGTAGCGCTTGGACCAACGAAGCGCTGCTGCTAATCCAGCACTGCTATTAAATGTTTTCCAGTGCTACTGCTAGTATTCCTGCTTTCGCAGATTTACACCCTCTATGTATTTATACAGGATCTATATAGTAGTTTCATCAGATCATCATAATACATCATTGTCATATAAGAACTCCTCATCATCATCATTTTCGTCAATGAGACATCATATAACAAGTTTGTCACTAGTCATAATTACAACTCCTCCTCCTCATCATCATCAACTCTAACACACTGTAGCACATAATAACACATTGTACCTAGGACATAGTCCTCTCTCATAGGACATACTCTACCCTCTCTTAGGTACAATATCATAAAATAAGATAGGCCTTGACTCTCCATTATGGAGAACAGAGATCATCCTGTCTCCCATTCTTGGCCTACGCACAATGTTGCTTCCAAGTAGCTCTCTATGATTGACCATACTGTTTTTCCAATCGTTGATTGTCATGACTCCATCGGTTTTAGAAATCCGGTATGGAGATGAGTGATGTGTAGGCTGACCTGTCTGTGGTGGCCCTAATCTCGTAACAACAACGCGACCTCTCAAAAAACATCAGATGAGGCACATCAGATGAGAAACATAGTAATAACTTTGTAGTTAGTAGTGTAGTTTAGTTTTAGAAGAATTTATGCAAAAGATGCACGGATGTCGTAATAGTATAATTAAAATCTTACCATGCAATCTCCATGGATGTTACCGTAGTTCACCACATGCACTAGTGGCACGTATTGACCATAATGTGGAGGAGTTTGATAATAGCTATTGTAATTCTCAATATGACTAAGAAATGCGGTAAGATGACCTTTCTCCTTATAAGTTAATTCTGCTTCAACACTGTAGTAGTAGGTTCTATCTACCATCTTCTATACATTTTTTGAAGAATGAAAATAAGCTGTCAATGCAAATAAGTGGTCAACTATTTTTAAATAAACAATATAAATTACTTAATAAATATGGTTGAGAAACTCACATAATGGTAGAACTGGAGGCGTCTGCACATCAACCCAGATGTCGATATTACCTTCAATTTCATCTTCCGGATGAATATCGAAGGTGATAAGCGTATTAAGCTCAAATGCATAAGCCTTGCATAGTGCTTGGCAAGTTTTGCATTCAAAACAGCAATAGGTGTCTGCATGGTACAATTTTACCGCAAAAGTAAAACCATGCTTGGTCCTCAAGTGAACTATCTTTACCTCCATATCTTTTTTAGTATTGAAACCAATCTTTTCCAAGACAGCAATTCTTGCATGGCAGGGGATATGCTAGTAGAATAGTAAATAATTAAAATTATAAGTTGAAGCAAAAGAAGCAGATGTCATGCTTAATTACGAAACAAGACTTGTCATTGTGACTTACTGTATCCACTTCGAAGGTCTCATCCAGCATGATGCTGAAGCGCCTACCATCAACTAGGAAAGGCTTGTCACATAGGCCGCGCTCATCTTCGTAGTATTCGCAAATAGCAAATTCCCTTTCGCCGTCAGACATTTCCTATGTTCACAGTTGAAACATTTAAAATCGATCGAAGGAAACTGCGAGAAAACTGATCAACACACAGATCACATTTACTCAATATGCAACGAGTTGACTTTAGGTCTGTCCAGTCTTTCCTTCCTAAACTCTCATCTCACGTATATGGTGGGCACTCCCTCTGATATTGCAACAGTCGGTGATGGTGGCTCCTCCATTCGTCCCAGAGTGCATTACACCAAAATATCTAGCACACTAGAACGAAGGAGAAGCGACCCCCATGACAACAGTCGGGATTCTTCCTCTCTCATATATTTATATACATATAGATATATATATATATGTGGTGGACACTCTCCCTCACTGAAAAAAACACAAGGAGCCGAAACAGACCTAAAGTCAACTCGTTCCATATATCAAACAAACGTGCATTCAATAAGCAAAACTAAATCATAAAACAAATTAGTATTCAAATTAGCATGCATTCAATAAGAAAAACTAAATCATCTCTTGCGTCCGTACATCGTCGAATAGTATCACTAATACATCACTAATACAATTAGAACCATAGAGAACGATGGGTATCGGTGCAGGCGGTGGACACCCAAAGAGAAGGAACCATCACAGGATCATAGCTCGGGTGAGATCCTGAAGAACCTGCCAGGTATTGGAGAACCTCGCGTCCAACGTAGCCATATAGCGTCGGACGTGCTTGTCCTCCTCCCTAGCACGGAGACGTATCACCTCCGCGGGGGCCGGCTCCCTCTGCACCGATAGTGGCCCAAGCGACCGCCACCAAATAACCTCCGGATCAACGACAGGCTACGTCCTCACCAAGTTGCGTGCCCCGGAAGATACGACCTCGCAGTACCAGCCCAGCGGAGCCTAGTCCCGGACATGGCCCCTATAATGAAGCAGGCCTCCTCCACCGATTCGACGACGAGGATGCGGGCCAGGCATCGTCGACGTCGAGAACAAATGCTTAATTATGAAAAAAAAATTAATAAACTTCTAAACTTAAATATATGTACTACATAAACTAAATTAGATCATTATTATTCATCATAGGTTGACTATCGGTCTGTCGGGATTCTCCTTCCTCTCTCATATATGGTGGACACTCCCTCATTGATTAGTCGACCATCAATGATGGTCGTGACTCCTTCTTCCCCTAGTGCATAACAAAGGTCTAGCACAAGGAGAAGAAGGAGAAGCGACCTCCATGACAACCGTCGGCATTCTTCTTCTCTCATATATGGTGGAGACTCTCGCTCAGTGATTTTTTGACTATCATGTATGGAGCCCCGACAGACTTATAGTCAACTCAAAATGTCGTTTAATTCTCTTTCTAGCAAATCTGGTTCACTCGATATTTCCTACATATTCTAGCACAAGTCATGCTAAAATTCATGAAAAAATTCGGCATGACCTTTGCTAAAATAGGACATATCGGGCGCCTGAAATTTACCGGAATGGAAATGAATCAACACTCTAGCAAAACATAGGCCACTATGAGGTGTTCCCTGCAAACATAGGCCACTTGGGCAAGCACTAGTACTACAGAACACTACATATCACATATTCCATGAAAATTGTCACAACTACTCATGTAGTTACTACTCTACTACAACTATCAAAACATCTACATCGTCATCGACATGGGGATTTGGCTGGTCTCACCTCGAGGTCAGAGGTGGTTGGTGACGGGAACGACAGCAGGGATGATGCAGGGGCTCCTTGATTTCTGCAAAAACAAAATATAAACAAAAACAATATTATCCTCATCTTAGGACTTACTGTACCTAAACCTACATTTACTAAAAAATATCATATAGCATAATACATTTCTGTACCTAAAAATTTCTATTACTAATTTATTTAACTAAAAATTTTATTACTAAATTCTGTTACTAAAAACTTTGTATTATAGAAAGGAGGAGGAGGAGGTGGGAGGAGGAGGGAGGAGGGGGGAGGAGGAGGGGAGAGTAGGAGGAGGGAGGGGTAGGAGGAGGGAGGAGCAGGAGAGAGCAGGAGGAGGGAGGGGGAGGAGGAGGGAGGAGGAGGGGCGGGAGGAGGAGGGCGAGGGAGGAGGAGGGCGGAGGAGGGGGCCACTGGAGGGAGAAGGAGGAGGGAGAAGGAGGGGGCCGCCAAAGGGAGGAGGAGGAGGGAGGAGGAGGGGGCAGCCCAAGGGAGGAGGGAGGAGGAGGGGGAGGACGAGGGAGGAGGAGAGGGAGGACGAGGGAGGAGGATGGAGGGAGGGACCTTGGGTGCGATGGCGGGCAATGGCGACGACGGCGTGCGGTGGAGTGAGTGAGAGGAGGCGGTGGCCGGAGGGAGTGAGAGGGGGCGGGTTGAGTGAGAGGAGGGAGAGTGAGCAATGCGGGCGAGGGGAAGAGGATAGGGTACATTAGCTGTAGCGCTTTTAATAAGAGTGCGCTACTGATACGACTTTATCAGTAGCGCTTTTTTCCCGGGAGTGCTGCTACTACAAATAGTGGCGGTGGGCTGCTTAGCAGTAGCGCTCATTATGTTTCCAGCGCTACTGCTAAGCATTTACTTGTAGCGCTTCCACAAGACAGCGCTACTGCTTATTACCAGCAGCGGTTGTTATTTTCCAGCGCTACTAATAGTGTCCTGCCTATAAGGTTTTTCCTAGCAGTGGGATAGCGAGCAGGACAGCTTCCGTTTCAACTTCATGGATGACCTCGACATGGCCGGTGCTGTCACTGGATCCTCGGTCGGGGACTTAGAAGCCCACATCCACACTACTGGAGGTCGTGCCATTGCCCTGGGAGTGGAAGCATCCAAATGGATGGCAAAGAGGGAAACCTCTGCTTCGACTTCGAGGACTACCTTGATGTCATTGACGCTGGATCTAGATCCGCATCCGCGTCCACTAAATCCCCCATCTTGGTCACTGCAGGTGGGTCCCATGGTCGTCGCCGAGGAATCTTCCTGCAGGCCATCTACCAGCACTGGTTGTGTGGACTTTGAAATAAAGGGGAGACGCGTTCGTTCCTGCACCAGTTTAACATGGGGCACATGCAAGTTTGCCACTTCAACCACACTTTTCACTTCTTTCGCATGAAGGACTGAAGCTTGAACTACGAGATCTAGGAGTGTGAAATGTGAGGAACATCCCATCTCAATCATGTTTATTTAATTAGTCCTATGAAACCAAGCCTCGAATCCTGTACCATAGGTTCACCCTCAACTAGAGGGTGGAACATGCTTTGCCGAACCGTCCTTAAGTCACAAGTTAAGCCCTTTTTAGCATGTGTGTGTTAAAAAATTTAGTGTGTGTTTATGCAAGTGGGTACGGTTGGTTACTTTGTTCTGTGTTTCACACCTGAGTTATACTGGCTTTTAATTATGTTCGTGTTGCTCAATTTTACTGGCTTCCCTCTTATGAGGTGGAGGCGGTATCTTCTTTGGGAGGTTGATTGAGTTGTTGTTGCACATAACATGTAAATAAACATAAATATGACATGTTCACTCGAGAGTGGACCCAACGGCAATACAAATTAGCGATTCACCCCCTTACAAGGAGCCCCACCCACAATGCTGATGCTACACGAGCCAACTTTCCTAGGACGCTTTGAATCTTAAAACATGTGAATGAAAGGGCTAAGAAATATTGATGCATGCCAATTAGACAAGTAATTAAGTTTTAATTTGGTATGCTACATATTACTCATACCTGCCTATAATTATGTCAAAGTGGATTCATAATCGAACACAGAAGCCAATTTGGTAGCTTGGGTATTGTATGCAGATCAAGGTCGTCAATTATGCAGAAGGACTCTACTCAATCTTTCACCATTTGGATTGTCAAGTACATGTCATGTTTTTAGTTCAGACCATTCATTCTTTCATAGTGCTGGTAATTTCGGTTTCGCTTCATGATATATTAGCCCATAATCATATACGCTTCGAAGTTCGTGCCAACTAATTTAGAACTTTTAGCTAATTTGCTTCCTTTATATTGGCACAAATTGTAAACTAGCACAAGAAAATGACAAACCATTTTTTATGTTGGTTTCAACTTCTTAGTGCATAAGAGCCAATTTATGATGATAAATCAATAGGAAAGTATTTTGTAGCTTATACCTATGAATTAATCTAACATGGACTTGTCTTGCTCTTGTACATAGAAATCATAAAGTTGCACTCATGTTCAGTGATTATAAGCGTTTTTAACTCATTGTTATCTTGTCTCTATGGCGACGATATAAAGGTTTGGCGCGGTGATACGTAAATTATATCATGATCACTTTAACATGATTGAGCGTGACTCCTATGTTCATGAGGAGAGCACTTTTCATGGCAGTCCACTCATAGGTGAAACTAGTATGGGTGCAATACGCAAGGTTACTGATCTGAGTGTTTTCCTGATGATTAGTTTCTATTGTGGTTGCTTTTGTTAGGAGAACTTTGTAATAACTCAAAGATCGTCCTTTCGTTCCATTTCATCTGAAGTGTGAATGACACAACGGCTTCATTATTACACTTAGTATTTTGTGAAGTTCATGTTTTTCCTCCTCTCTCATATGTAAGCCAAGCACACCGAAATATTACATATAGATAGTACTCCTACAAGATGACATTATACCATTTACATGCATGTTCTCTATAATTAGTTTCACGAGAGTTTCTTTGAGACATTTTAGAGAATCTATTTCTGCTACCCGCAAAAAAAAGATCCTATTTCTACAGGAAAAAACCTACTCAAATAAGATTGAGTTGGGAGGGAAATTCAAAAAAAAACTTGAGCTAGGAGATGGCTCGTACACGCTATGACACACTATCGTTGAGTGCACGATCTGATGGCACCTGACGTGGCTTGAGACTGCGTCGTATTTCCCCAAAGACGAAGGGATGATGCAGCACAACGACGGTAAGTATTTCTCTGAGGTATGAAACCGGAGTTATTGAACCAGTAGGAGAAGCATGAAACACTATGTAAACGGTACCTACACACAAAGAACAAATACTTGCAACCCGACACGTAAGAGAGGTTATTAATCTCTCCATGATAAAAACATAGATTGGTTTGTAGTACATTGGATGGGTAGATTGCACAAGAACACAAAAAAATAAGCAAATAAAAAGTGCAGCAAAGTATTTTTGGGTTTTTGGAATAACATATATGAAAGCAAAAGCGGCAAAAATATAGAGCAGGAAACAATATGTTGGAAGATAGACTCGGGGGATGTAGGTTTCACTAGTGGCTTCTCACATGAGTATAGCACACGATGGGTAAACAAACCACTATTGGGCAATTGATGGAAGATCAAATAATCATGGCGATATCCAAGGCAATGATCATTATATAGGCATCATGTCCAAGATAGGTAGACCAAAATGATTCTTCATCTACTACTATTACTCGACACATCGACAACTATCCAACATGCATCATGGAGAAACGGAGTAATGCAATAAGAACGATTACATGATGTAGACAATATATATTCATGTAGTAATAGACCCCATCTTGTTATCCTAATAGCAACGATACATGCGTACCTCGCTACCCCTTCTGTCATTGGGAGAGGGCACCGCAAGATCGAACCAATTAGAAAGCACCTCTTCCCATGGCAAGAAAAACCGGTCTTGTTAGCCTTACTGAACCAAAGATTCGATGAAGAAATAAGAGGCTATGAGTAATCGTGCATATAAGAGATCAAATAAGACTCAAATAATATTCATGGATAGAAATAATCATGAACTCAAAATTGATCGGATGCCAACAAACACAACACAAAAAGTCAATACATCCAATAGATCTCCAACAGACCATTGTATTGAGAATCAAAAGAGAGAGAGGAATCTGTCTAGCTACTGCCTACGGACCTGTAGGTCTATGGTGGACAACTCACGCATCATCGGAGAGGCACCCATGAAGACGATGCACCCCTCCATGATGGTGTTAGATTGGATCTCGTGGTTCTAGAACTTGTGACGGCTGGAATTGTGTTTCGTCAATTCCCTTAGGGTTTTTGGAATATCTGGGTATTTATAGAGCTAATAGGCGGTGGAGAGGCAGCTCGAGGAGGGAACAACCCATCAGGCTGCGCTAGGGGCCTCTGGCATGCCCTGGTGGGATGTGGCCTCCTGGACCCTCCTGTCTGGTTCTTCTTTGGTCCTGCAAGTTGCCAATCTCTCCACGGTAAAATGATAGATTTGTTTGTAGTAGATTGGATGGATAGATTACACAAGAACACAAAATAAAAAGGGGATTTCTATTCCTGCGCCCCTCGTTCCTTAGTTGTAGTCATTCATCCCCATGCTCTTAACAGTTGCTCACTTTTCTCCACTGTCTTGTCCGAAACCATCAGAAATTGTCACAGGCGGATGCCGTTGGCTCAATGGTTTGATCGTTAACTACTGGCAAGTGGGGCACTGGTTTTGGTGGACTGTTGGGCCGAAGCGCACTACTTCCTCCATCCCATTTTGCAGGCGTCTTTTCACAGGAGCCCTCCATGTAGGGCTGAAGGAATGGCCCCATGTGGACTCGTCAAGAAACCCGATGGTCTGACTGGCACCTCGACAGTCGGCATGGTGTGAACGCCGCATGGCGCCGCTTCAAATCACCGCCCGAGTCCATTAGCCGGCTACTTAAGCTAACTGGCGCCCCCAGACCTTGCACATCCTCCTCCTCCCTCCACCCTGTTGCCGCCCGATCCCATCCACCCCCTGTCGCACTTCTGTCACCGCCAAGATGGTCTCACGCCTCATTACCACGTACATGCAGATCACTCTCTAGCGACGCCTGCAAACCGAGGCAAAAATGTAGGCTTGTCATGCCGCCCGTGTTGCTGCGAGTCACCCACCGAATTTGTTGGAGATGGAGGAGGAGGAGGAGGAGCACCAGCTAGCGGCCATGGAGGAGGACGACCCAAAGACATAGGTGAAGGTCATCGTCGACCAGCAGGAGGAGATGGCGGAGCAGCAGGCCATCCTGCATTCCATTCGGGATCAGGCCGAAGTGAGGCCAACCGTCGGCTCCTCCGACAGACGCAGGCGGAGGTCGACGCCCTGGTCGATGAGCTGGAGGTGGACATAGAGGCAGAGGAGGCGGAAGCAGAGCAGCCGCAGGCACCGGAGGGGGTAGGGCCGCAACAGTCGGCCATTTATCCACCGGAGGGCACGGAGATCATCGACATCTCTGGCGAAGAGTAGATAGGTTCTACTGTGTAGTACATAGGTTTTACTTCTTGCATGCTTTTGTATAGATTTTATCCATCCTAAGTATGATAAGTAAGATGAATCATGTTTAATTTTATCCTTCCTAAATATTGTATGTACGTTGTGTAATGATGTTTTCAATCTCAATCTAATATGAATCAAGTTGATGTTGAAAAGAAGAAGGAAAATAAACTATTTTTTGCATGATGAAATTACTTTGGTGTAATCAAATAAAAAATGGTGCAATCAAATCAATAAATAAATAAACAGAAGGCTTGTTTTATCCTTGTGGGCCTTCGACGGGTCAACGCCTTGAGAAGGCCCAACAGGGACTTTTTTGCATTCTGGGGCAGATGAGTGGGCGAACATAACCAACCTCTCACCGATCGCCCAATGATCCAACGGTGCAGAGCCGTCCATGTCATCAAACGGCGTGTAGCCTAGATGTGGCCCGCCCTATGAATTCCTTCTAGGAGGCCAGATATGAGGGATGTCGGTTGGCGCTAGGGTATGATCAGATAGCTTTAGTTCGACGCTAGGGTTTGGAGAGATGTTGTGGGGTTTTAAGCCGGTCAGCAGGGTTATCTTAAGTTTGACCAACATTAAAATGACCTTAGCTAATTCAAAAAACAAAAAACAAAAAAACTTCGTGGTTCGTTGTTTCATAAGATGTAGTTACCAAAAAATATAAACTTGGTTTAGGGACCTTTTATGGAAAATATTTTTTGAGGCAAGGTACCATCTCCAGGTTCAAATGAGCATAACAAATTCAAAAAAATCAAAAAATGGAAGACCTACGCTCAATGTCGTTGTATGTGACATAGTTAAGAAAAAAAACTTTGTTTATGGAAATTTCCAAGAAAACTCCCTCACACAAATGAGATATCACGTACGAGATTGTAAAGATTCCAAGAGGAGAGTGATAGTGGGTTTGGGTTTATGAAAAAACAACCAAAAACATCAACATAGAATCATTTTTGTGTGAATAAGAAGGATCCGAACTTATTTTTATTATTGAAATTTTAAACTGTTTTTATAATGATTTATATTGAAGATGGTGTGTTTGCCCTAACTTTCGCAGCTCACCAACATAGGCTAACATGATCATTTGTTTGTAGTTTTGTTTTATTTGTTGTTAGATCATTGCAACCTAGGCTAACATGATCATTGCAACATCACAAAGCAATGGATTTCAAATGTTGCTTAGGTAAATCAAAATTCAAATTCCAATTCAAACATCATATCATGTCAAAACATCATATCAAATCACATCAACCTGCGTCCAACTTTAATTATACATTAATGCCAGCCACAAAGGCTGATGAGAGTTCACAAGTCTGCCAGGCATTAACTAAAAACATTAAAATAAAAAACAACGAGGTGTGTCGCCCCTAGGCGGCGTCATCGTCGTCCTCGTCGGGGCCAGTGAGGTTGACTAGGGTCGGCGCTGGGCCATACCAGGGGAACGCCTTCTCCCATGCGGTGGCGACATCGTCCACCGGTGGTTGCACTACCGTTACCCGCACTTCGGCACAGCTCTCCTCCTCCTCTGCCTCGGCATCCTTCTCCAACTCCACGAGGCCTCGCGACGCTGTGCTAGCAAGTGTTGTTGTCACTAGAACTCCAGGTAGATTTGCTCCTGCTTCGGCGGCGCCATCATCCAGATGGGTGGTGCGCTCACCCAGTCGCGCGCCACCCCATCACAGACGTACTCGTGGGGCATGAGGGTGGTCGGTGCCTCCTCGATCCTGGTGGGGGACGATGGGGCCAGTGGCGTCACGACACGGTCGCCAGCAGCGGAGAGCACAATGGCATATGCTATCTGTACCTGGGAAGCCTCCTCCTCATCCTCCATGCGCCGCTCTTCCTCCTCTCTTTCATGGAGGGTGGTTGCTAGCACTTTCTGGTACTCGGCCTCCGCCTCCTGATCCTCGTCGCGCATGACGAGGGGCAGCGGGATGCCATCCCGCACGTCGCGGACGCCATGCCGGGGCTGCTCCTCGTGCTCAAATGCAAACCAGGCCTCCCAATGGGGAGATTCTTCAGCATAAGCAGGATTGAGCCGCTGCTCAGGCATGAGATGCCGCCGTTGGCGCCTCACCTCCTGCACATGAGCCCATGCCGATTGTGGCACCGTCGGTACTGGGATCCTCTCTGGATCGAAGTGCCAGTCATGCAACAGGACCACGTCGGGGTAGGGGAGAGGGACGTTGTGATCCCAGTGCCACCTCGCTTGGTGCACAGGGATGGTAATCCGCTACTGAGGCGGACGGGAAGAGGATGGCGGGGGCCTTTCCCTTCTTTTTTCGGGAGCTTGAGCCGTCCCCTGAGAAGATGCCCATGGTGAGAGGGATGTCATTGGCGGGCTAGGGTTCGCACATGCTTCAGGGGGTGAACGGGGAAGGCTTTGCTCTGGAAGGGTGGAAACTGTTGTGGACTGGTCGGTCCATGGGTTTCCACTTAAAGAAGGACGGTGACCTGAACATGGGTGGCTGAAGATCGAGGCCCGCCGTGCGTGCGCATTTACTTTGGATCATTGGGGTAGTTGAAAGGCCACCATGCGTCCCCGAAGCGGCGGAGGAGAAAGCTTGTGCGCGCCCGTTCGGTGACCTTGTGGCCAGAAATGGGGCGGGTCCATCACCAACACAGTCCAGCATGGCCCCACTCATCAGCTGTTAATGATCAAACCACTGACCCGACGACATCCCCCCGTGTGACCATTTCTGAGGATTTCAGACTAGGGAGTGGGGAAAAGTGAGCAAATATTTAGAGCGTGGGGATGAATTAGTACAACTAATGAACGAGGGGCATAGATGTAAAAATCCCAAATAAAAGAAGCAAATAAAAAGTGAAGGAAAGTATATTTTAGTATTTATAGAGCTGATAAGCGGTGGAGAGGCTTCCCGAGGAGGGGACAACCCATCTGACCGTGTCGGGGGCCTCTATCGCACCCTGGTGGGTTGTGGCCTCCTCGGCCCTCCTCTTTGGTACTTATTTGGTCCTCTAGGTGTCTTCTGGCCCATTTTTCCCAAAACAATTCACGGTGGTTGGGCTTTGTTTGGTACTGATATTATGCAAAGTAAGAAACAATGAAATAACAACAACTGGCACTTGGCACTGTGTCAATAGGTTAGTCCCAAAAAAATGATATAAACTTTCTATAAAATCCTTGTAAAACATCCAAGAATGATAATATAACAATATGGAACAATCAAAAGTTATACATATGTTGGAGACGTATCAGCACACTGTGTGGTCGACGCAACAATTCAAGAAGTCAGTTGGATCTACGTCAACACGTTTTCCCACAGAAAAGTATAGGGCAAACACAAATTTCCGTGAGCCCAATCCCTAGCTAACCCCTCCCACCTTTACTCAATCTGATTGGATGGTGGCGATGCCGACGGCGGCCTTCGCTTTGACTTCAAGGACTACCTCGATGTCCTTGGTGCTAGAATAGGATCCACGTCCTCCGAAGCAGCCATCCTCACTATGGGAGGGCTATCGTGTAGCCGTGGCCGTGGAACCTTCCAAATGGATGACGAGGA
Organism: Hordeum marinum; assembly: GCA_022496015.1. Lineage (NCBI taxonomy): Eukaryota > Viridiplantae > Streptophyta > Magnoliopsida > Poales > Poaceae > Hordeum > Hordeum marinum. The sequence goes on along the minus strand of CM039677.1, from coordinate 96,992,242 downwards.
GGACAGCCTCCGTTTTGACTTCAAGGACGACCTCGACATGGCCGATGCTAGCACCGGATCCTTGGTCGGGTACTTAGAAGCCCTCATCCACATAGTTGGAGGCGGTCCCATTGCCCTGGCAGAGGAAGCATCCAAATGGATGGTGACGAGGTAAACCTGTCCTTCGACTTTGAGGACTACCTCAATGTCGTCGACGCTGGATCTGGATCCTGATCTGCGTCCTCTAAAGCCCCCATCCTAGTTAATGAAGGGGTGTCCCATAATCGTTGCCGCGGAATCTTCCTTTAGGCCATCTACCAGCACTGGATGTGTGGACTTTGCAACAAAGGGGAGACGTGATCATTCCTGCACCAGTTTGACATGGAGCAGATGCAGGTTTGTAACTTCTACCATGCTTTTCACTTGTTCCACACAAAGGATTGCAGCTTGAAGCACGACATCTAGGAGTGTGAAATGTGAGGAACATCCCCTCTCAATCTTGTTTACTTAATTATTCATGTGAAACCTAGCCTCAAATCCTGTACCCAATGTTCACTCTCAACTAGAAAGTGGAACATGCTTTGCCCCGCCGTCCTTAAGTGACGAGTTAAGACTTTTTAGCATGTGTGAGTTAAGTTTTTAGCGTGTTTTTATGCAAGCGGGTATGGTTGGTTGTTTTGTTGTGTGTTTCACACCTGAGTTAGATTGGCTTTTAATTATGTTTGTGTTGCTCGATTTTACTGGCTTCCCTCTTATGAGGTGGATGCGGTATCTTCTCTGCGAGGTTGACTTGGTTGTTGTTGCACATAACACATAAATAAACATAAATATGACATGCTCACTCGGGAGTGGACCCAACTGCAATACAAAGTAGCGATTGACCCCTTACAAGTAGCCCCGCTACCAACCTTGATGCAACATGAGCCAACTTTCCTAGGATGCTTTGAATCTTAAACCTTGTGAATGAAAGCGATGAGAAAAATTGATGCATGCCTATTAGACAAGTCATTAGGTTTTATTTTGGTATGCCCCATATGGGTCGTACCTACATATAATTCTGTTAAAGTGTATTCATAATCAAATAGATAACCTAATTTGGTAGCTTATGTTTTGTATGCACATCAAGGTCATTGATTCTGTAGAATGACTCTACTCAATCTTTGACCCATTGGATTGTCAAGTACATGTCATGTTTTTAGTTTACACCATTCATTCTTCGATAGAGCCGGTTATTGCGGTTTTGCTTCATGATATACTGGCCCATAATCATATTTGCTTCGAAGTTTGTGCCAACCAATTCAGCACGTTTAGCTAATTTGCTTCCTTTATATTGTCACAAATTGAAAACTACAACAGGACAATAAAAGACCATATTTGATGTTTGTTTTAACTTCCTAGTGCATAAGAGCCAAATTATGATGATAAATCGATGGGAGATTATTCTACAGCTTATACCTACAAATTAATCTAACATGGAGTTGTCTTGCTCTTGTACACAGAAATCATAAAGTTGTACTCATGTTCAGTGATTATCAGTGTTTTTAAGGCATTGTTATCTCGTCCCTATAACGACGATATAAAGGTGTGTCACGGTGATACGTCGCAAACATATCGATAATTTATGAAGTATCCATGCCATATTTTCCTATGTTTACACTTTTATATGGTTTTGATGCACTTTATCTGATTTATTTAGAACTAACCCGGATTGACTTTGTTTTCCGTGAATGACAGTGTTGTTGTTGTGTAGAAAATAAAGTATAGACTTTCCAAGGAGTATTGGGACTACATTACCTTACTTTCTCTCTCCTTGTAGACTATACTTAGACTATACCTAGACTTCTAATCCACCTCCCTTTTATCCTAGTCTTCAGTTACTTTTCTGGTTTGTGTTCAAATCCATTCTGAGGGGCTGACAGGCCCCCATTATGGGATGTGTTACATTGCATGTAAACTTCATCTTTAATACAAAACAGTAGGAGCCTCTCCTGCTGATTATACCCTCAAAAAAAGAACCACCAGTTGTGAGCCACCTGTGTGCCACAAGCCAACAGGGCATGCCCAACCCCATGGGCACGTCCTGAAAGCTTGTGCGGCCCACGTGGCTCCGGTTGACGTGATTCCAATGCTGAAAATCCCTATATTACCAAAAAACAGATGTAAACCTAGAACTTCTGTTGCGACCGGAACTCTTTGTATTGAAGAAAAACCCATGTGGAGCCTATCTGGTACGCTTTCGGAGAGGAGAAACCATCACTGGTGGCCATCTCGTCATCAGGGCGGTGTCCATGATGAGTAGGGAGTAGTTCACCCTCGGGGCTGAGGATATGTACTAGTAGCTATGTATTTGATCTCCCTCTCTCATGTTCTTGAGATGTCGCGATCTTGATGTATCACGTTCTTTGTTCATATTGTTGGATCATATGGTGTTCTTCTCTCGCTATCTTGTTGTGGTGAATTGAATCTTTCCCTTTGAGATCTTTTTATGTTGGAATTAATATTGGATTTGAGATCACTTGATGTTTGTCTTGCATGTGGACACTCGTGGAGACACTATGGTGTTCTATTGATTCACTTGATATATGTTTTGGTACTCAACTTGCACATTCACATGGTGATAATGGGGTAATCTATGCAGATGGGTTGATACATGTTTTTGTCTAACTTTCTCCGATAGAAATCTTGGGGTACTCCTTGATGTTCTTTGTGTTGGATTCAATATGTTGAATCTAAAATTACTTGATTCATGTCGAACAATTAACCCACGGATACTTGAGGTGACACTGGAGTATCTAGGTGACATTGGAGTATCTAGGTGACATTAGGGTTGATTGATATGTACCATCGGTCTTATTTTACTACAAACTCTTGGGTTGTTTGTGACACCTATAGTAACAACCCAATAGATTGATTCAAAAGGATAATTTTGATGTGGTTATACTACCTACAATAATTTCATCTTATGTTCTCCACTATTTATGAACTTTGGAGAGATTCTTTGTCGCACGTTGAGGGATGATCATATGATTCTATTATGTTAGCATTGTTGGGAGATTGCACCAGTGAAAGTATGTACCCTAGGTGTCATGGTTTTGTCACGGCAGATGTTCGAAGACTTAAGTTCGAGGCCATCGCTAAGGTGATGGACTCAAAGGGGTTGGTTGAGATGAGGGACACAAGTTTACCCAGGTTCGGCCCCTCAAGAAGAGGTAAAAGCCTATGTCCTGCTTGTGTTATATTGATTGGAGTATCGATTACAAGGGAGCGGATTCGCTTGACCTAGCTTTCGATCGATTGATTTTCTATCCAAGACGCCCCGGGGTCTCGCCTTTATATAGGACGTCAAGCCCCTGGGTTACATGAGTCATACACCGACTCTTACAACGTAGACAATCCTATCTCTAAGTCGCCTTGCCTTCTTGGGCAAACTGTCTCCGGGCGGCTTAACCGTCCGGGTCTTTATGCCATCTTCTATCCAGGCTTTCGTCTTGGCCCATCTTGATAAGACGTCAAGCCTATGTCTTTCAGCCCGCTTCTCTGGTCTAGACTATGAGCCGCTAGGTATGACCCGACCCTACTTGGGCGGGTCTACTTCTGCCACCACTGCCTAAGAGCCAGATAGTGCCAAGCCGGACTCTCCTGCGGCGCATGCTGAGCCATTTGTAGCCACAAAGGATACGCCTGAGGACACTCGTCGTTCCTCGGAGCCGGCGGCCCATGATATGATGACACATAGTCCTCCAAGGACGAGTTCTAAGCTGCCCAGCCCTTTAACACCTGTCAAAGATCCAATTCTTCCGGATGTCTTTATTACTGGTACTGGCTTACAGTCTCCCAAGCCCCATGTATTGACAAAACACACCGAGAAGGCTAAGGCTTCTGATAGCCTGGACTTTGAGTTCCCCGTGGTAGAGAAGCTAACAGCCGATGTGTTACACGCTGGTTATCTAAACCGCCTATCCACAAGCCGGAACATGGAGCTCAAACTTGTCGGATTAATGAAGCAAAAATATGAGGTACTTCTTGCTTTACTTATACCCTTAGGTAGCCCCCAAGATCTGGTTTAATAGTTGAGCCGGTACTTAGTGTTGATGAGTTGCTCAAATGTAGCCCCCTAGACCGGATCCGTATAAAAATAGTGACCCGGAACTTCCCTGTAGATTGGATGAAGAGCCATATGTAGCCCCCAAGTGCAGCCTTAACTTGACGAAGATGAGCTAGAACTTCATTGTAGACTTGGAAAGCGTCACTGTAGCCCCCAAGCGTCGGCTTAACTTGGTGAAGATGAGCCGGAACTTCATTGTAGACTTGGAAAGCGTCGCTGTAGCCCCCAAGTGCCGGCTTAAATTGATGAAGATGAGCCAGAACTTCATTGTAGTCTTGGAGAGCAAACAGAAATTAGCCCCCAACTTTCGAGTATATTGCAAGAAATCTGCTTGAGACTTGCATTATATTCCCTTAGCTAACCATCTGGCGACTTACCCCACTTTTTCTTTTATATATCACAGGAAGCTTTGAGCAATGTCGAGTCTGATGTGACCAGCTTAAGAGGCAATCTTGCTTCCCAACAAGTCGCCCGGGGTGAAGCAGAGGAGAAGTGCCGTCTTGCCACCAAAGAGCTTGCCGAGGTTAAATCTGATTTTGCTGCTTTCAAGAAGGCTGTTGAAGCGGACCAAACTGCCCTAGCCAAATGTGCAAATGATGCTGACCAGCGGCTTAAGCTCGTATCAGACAAGTTGCAGAACTTGAAGGGCCATATTTCAAAGATGACTACTGCCATTTTTGGAAAGTACTGAATACTCAGCCAATTTTCTTACCTAGAAGACTGTGCAGGCGGCTTATAACACGAAACCTGTCTTTGCAGGTCAATGAAGCCACCAGCTTGGTGCCAACAACCTGCTCCAGCTAAAGACCATCTACACTTTATCAGAGCAGTTGTATTGCGGGACTCTTTGCACAATCAGAGCAATGCTAAACAAATAGAGTATCCCCAAGTTCATGAAAGGAGTCATAGATCTCTTATCAACCCTACCAAAGCAAATTCAAGAACTCAAATGATCAGCTGCCTGGAAGGGCGCAATTGCTGCGGTAAGCCGGGCATTGGCCTTTGCCCCGAAGTTAACTTTCGAGGAGATGATGGACGGCTTTCCATCCATGAAGGACGACGGCTTAGAATTCACAAAAAGCGATTACGCCCGCTGTATGAAGGCCTCCAGGATACTTGCATCAGTGTTGGCGGAGGAGGTTGATCTATCAACGTACCAGGCAGCTTACAATGCTGACAACAAGCGAGTGCGTTGCCCAACCTTCGAGGCCAGGGACTTAACTCCTGCACGCCGTAAGCACCTCTTTGCCCCTGACATTGACCCGTCTCCCCTATTTGAAGAGGCCAAGTTTGAAGCTTTAACAAACTGCAACTGGGACATGGACAATCTTTAGATTGAGGAGGTCGAAGACCCACCGCGGGATGACCCGGCATCAAGCCGAACAAGTTGCTCTTGTAGTGGGATAACCCGGCTCCTTGACCCGCCGAAGTTTGAGTAATGTAAAAACTTTAAGTCTAGCTTTTTGAGCTCTATAGAGAGCTTTGTAATAGGCTTAGAAGAACCTTGATTGCCTGAACTGTTCCATCATGCACATGCACAACTTGATATATCTTTATCTATTTTGTGCGTCATTCATATACTATCATCAGCTTTCACGGTGGCTCATCTTAAGTGACAAAACCTGCAAAAACAAACAGGAAGAATATATTTTGCCTTTCTGTGAGGGCGGCTTTAAAATAGCACAACCTGGGAATGTCAAATCTTTCCTGCTCTTGCCTTTCTGAAAACTCATATGCCTGTTCTTTTGGGTGGACTCGCTACTAGAACTCTTTAACAGTACAGGGTCTCTATCGAGATTGGTCGTCAATTTCGTTGACCGGCTCAGGGTCCCCAGGCGAGATTAACTGTTAAGAGCGTAACAAACCAGAAAGAGACGCGGTAGGGTATGAGCACCCTTAATGCCCATAAGCTACCTCTCACGTGACATAAATCCGTCATTTTAACGTTAAACAGTGCAGGGTCTTCAAAAGATTAACTTTTTAAGAGTACGCACGGGCTACATAGCGGAGAGTCGGCAATAGATGGGTGAGTTTGTCCTTGCTTTCTGTAAGCCGCCCCTCACGTGACAAGAACCGCCGGTTTAACCTTGACCAGTACAAGGTCTCTAGCGAGATTGGCTGCCAAATATGTTTGAACGGCTGAGGGTCTTTAATTGAGATTAACTGGTAAGAGTTCGGCGGGTCACATAGCGGAGCAGTATCAGCATACAGGCAGGTTTAACTCAAACTTGCAGCGGCTGACGAGCCTATCAAGAGGGTATGTAAGGTAAACCCGGGGGGTTGGAAGATCCCAAATGACCTTGTTCATGGAGTCAACTTTTGGGTATATAACCCACCAGACTTGTGGCTTAAGAGCCGATCAAAAGGGTGTGTAAGCTAAACCCGGTGGGTTGGAAGCCCCCAGATGACCTTGTTGACGGAGTCAACTTTTGGGTATATAACCCGCCTGACTTGTGGCTTAAGAGCCGATCAAATGGGTGTGTAAGTTATACCCGGTGGCTTGGAAGCCCCCAAATGACCTTGTTGATGGAGTCTACTTTTGGGTATATAACCCGCCTGACTTGTGGCTTAAGAGCCGATCAAAAGGGTGTGTAAACTAAACCTGGTGGGTTGGAAGCCCCCATGTTGGGCGCCAACTGTCGTGGTTTTGTCACGGTAGATGCCCGAAAACTTAAGTTTGAGGCCATTGCTAAGGTGATGGACTCAAAGGGGTTGGTTGAGACGAGGGACACGAGTTTACCCAGGTTCGGCCCCTCAAGAAGAGGTAAAAGCCTACGTCCCGTTTGTATTGTATTGATCGGAGTATCGATTACAAGGGAGCGGATTCGCTTGACCTAGCTTTCGATCGATTGGTTTTATGTCCAAGCCGCCCCAGGGTCTCGCCTTTATATAGGAGGTCGAGGCCTTGGGTTACACGAGTAATCCACCGACTCTTACAACGTAGACAATCCTGTCTTTAAGTCGCCTTGCCTTCTTGGGCAAACCGTCTCCGGGCGGCTTAACCATCCGAGTCTTCATGCCATCTTCTATCCGGGATTTCGTCTTGGCCCATCTTGATAAGCCGTCAGGCCTATGTCTTTCAGCCCGCTTCTCTGGTCTGGATTATGAGCCACAAGGTATGACCCGTCCCTAACTGGGCGGGTCTTACCACGGGGTTATATCCCCAACACTAGGCCATATTGCCAAGCATTCATACAACATTTTTCTCGCTGTTTGTAAATTCCTACCTTTCTGTTTTTATATTTTCAATTTACAAAACCTATATCTACTATCCATATTGCACCTATACAATTTACCACTGTATTGGGTGTGTTGGGGACACAAGAGATAGCTTGTATTTGATTGCAGGGTTGTTTGAGAGAGATCATCTTCATCCTACACCTCCCACGGATTTATAAACCTTAGGTCATCAACTTGAGGGAAAATCGCTACTGTCCTACAAAAGTTTGCGCTTGGACGCCCTACAGAGTCTACAAGAATAAAGTTGTGTAGTAGACATCAAGCTCTTTTCTGGTGCCGTTACCGGGGATGTGAGTGTTTGAAGGTATATCTTTAGATCTTGCAATTAAATCTTTTTGTTTCTTGTTTTTCACTAGTTTGGTTTTACAAAAAAACTACAAAAAATTGAAATTTAGGTTGCCTCAATTTCTTTGCATTTTTAATGTCGTTCGTGAAAATGATGGTTCGGAAAATTGTTCTCAATTGTTAGAGGAAGAATTTAGAAAAATGCTTAAGTGAATTCCTTGATTATTGAACATGATAGCAATATTGTTAGTATGAATTATCTGAATATCCATGAGGATAAAGGTTACTAGTGCATAAATGGCTAGCCACAACTCTTCTCCGATGGCTAAATTGAAATGCCATAGCTGTTCGATTAGTGTTGGCTAAATTGAAATGACATTTCTCACCAATGAAAGGACTAATACTTTAAAATAGTGTTGGCATTGGCTAAATTGAAATTTCATATCTATTAGATAGTGTTGGTGTTGCACATTAGCCCCAATTTTGCACATTAGGCCCTTTAGGAACACGCCAACACTAATCTGTCTAATACCCGCCCCGTGCCCTACTCCCCACTCTCTCGAGCACCAACTGCCTCATCCTTCTATCGATCCCCGCTTCCACCCACAAAGCCACCCATTGCCGCCCTGTCCGATGTCGCGCAACTTTGCCCCGCCCCAACTCCCTCGTCCTCCTCTTGATTCCCGCCACCGCCCGTTGTCACCATGACCGACAATGTTCGTCGCCACCTCGCCCGATGCCGCGCATCACCGCCCTACCCAACCTCGCGCCCGACAGAGCCTGTCGCTGCCCTACCTGACCCGATGCCGCCCAGCCTGATGCCGCCCCATATATGCCAAACCATTCTATAAGTTTATAACTACATCTTCTTTACAATAGTCGAGTGCCATATAGGGCTACATTCAGCATAAGTGCTTAAACTTTTGGACTCTATTAGTCATTAGTAAAAGGCATAAACTTTCAATTTTTCATTTATTAAACACAGCCTAAGTAATTTATTATGTATGCAACTTGTTTCAATCAAACGCAGCCTAAGTAATTTATTATGTATGACACAACCTGTCGTGGGTTTATCACGGCAGATGTCCGGGCGAATGGACTTGGATTCGAGGCCATCGCTAACGGGGTGGACTCAAAGGGGTTAATCGGGACGAACGACACGAATTTACCCAGGTTCGGCCCCTCAAGTTGAAGTAATAGCCTATGTCCTACTTGTGTTTGTATTGCTTATGTATCAATTACAAGGGGCTAGAAGCTTGACCTAGTTCTTGATCACCTCTCCCCTAAGTTGCCCCGGGTCTGCCTTTATATAAGAGGTCAGCACCACCGGGTCGTTGCAATTGCTAACCGAGTCTTACTGTATGTACGAGTCTCTCTCCATCTTCTTGTCCAAGCTATCTTTGAGACGGCTTACACGCCTGGTCTTCTCTGTCCGGGCCATCATACGGCCGACACCTTGAGCCGCCTATCTTCCCGGGCCACCAGTCTTACGGCTCACCCTTGGGCCGGCTCACGAACCAACAACATGACCCGAAGCCTCCAGGGCGGGTCACATCGTGGAGTTATATCCCCAACACAACCTGTTTCCATTTTGGTAGGGTCCTTCATTTCATTCTTTATGTATGAAACACTCATTTCATTCTTTAGCCAAATAGCATGGACAGCTCTAGCCTTCGGGTATGCTCCTATGATCATTGGTAGGGGTTTTCTAAAGATAAATGCAACGTGAGCACCAACCAGGTAATTAAGGTTATAAAAAATGCAATAGCATTGCAAACAACCACGTATCTAAAAACTAATTAACTATACATGATTTTAAACCCTTGGCAGGCATGCGTAGGAGGTCCGTCTTTGCCAGTGTCGGTTTGTAGTCTTGAGGTGACGTGGACGTGCTCAGCCACGAGCTGATCGCGTCACAAGAGAGTACCCTCAAGGCCATGCAGGAGTTGAATGACTCCCTGATGAAGGACAAGGAAAAAATATCGAGTAGGGGGAGACGAATAGGAATAAGCTTCGCCAGCTTAAGAAAGTCCTTAGGAAAAAAGTTAGGTCGTGTCGATCAAGAGAAGAGAAGATCGATATATACATTGTGACAAGTAATTGGTACTTTTGTTTTGTGAATTTGGTACCTTTTGTGAATGAAATGTTTGGTATCTTTGGTGAATGAAATTTTTAGCATCTTTTTTATGATGGTATTTTTTTATTAGCTAAATATGGTAGTGCCAGTGTGCAACTCTATCCAACGCCAGCAGGTATTCAAAAACTTTCGGCATCATCTCCAACGCCAGCACTAAATTTTAACGGTGGTGTCATATTGGTGGCGTCGTGTGTCCACGCCAGCAGGTCCCTTTTTGCCATGCCATAGCTAGGCTTTTCTGCACTAGTGGATGTTTCACTAGTCATGATAAAAAGATTTCCTATAAGCATCTCAATTTTTGTGGAGTGAATAAAATTTGTAAAGACATGCCATATAGGGATGATAGATTTTGTAAGAAGTAGAAACATGATCAAACTAATTGTTGTCTTAAAGTGATAAATGAATTAGCCACAATATTATGCTCTCTTCATTCCATTAATTGTGGACTTTGCAATAAGGTTGGTGTCGTGATTTTGTCACGACAGATGTCCTAGTGAGAGGACTTAGGTTCAATTCCATCACTAGGGCGGTGAGCTCGAAGGGGTTGATTGGGACAAGAGACATGGGTTTACCTAGGTTCGGCCCCTCGGAAAGAGGTAAAAGCCTACGTCCTGCTTTGTGTAGTATGTACTGGGTATCGATTACAAGGGAGTGGATTCTCTTCACCTAGCTCTCGATGGATTGTTTCGTACCTTTAGCTGCCCACGTAACACGCCTTTATATGCACAGGTCGAAGCCCTGTGCTTACAAGAGTCCGGGCTGGGTTATATCGAATAACTAGCCTTATCTCTAAACTACCTTATTTCAATTTGGTAAGAGTCGTCGGAGGTTTACGCCTCTAGGTGTCACACCCTGTGCTTGTATGACCTTGTCTTGTTTGGATTTATAAACTTGGAGCCAACTAAAACTTTTTCTAAGTATTTGTGCTAGTTTGAAATAATGTTTGTTTGCTTGATGATTGTGATTTATGGCACTCCTAGATTCTATTCCACTTCATATTCATGTTACTTGTCCCAAACCTCTTGCCCAATGATCATGCCATGTGAATAGTGCCCAAAACAATTTTTATCAAATTTTGTTTTAACCAAAAATGATTTATTAAAATTAGGTTTTCAAAACCCCCTGAGATGAGGTTTGCACTACAAGTCCTCAAATTGGGTGGATGCTTCTTCCCCAAAGGATTTACTTCAAACTTACTATATATAAGACTTTCCAAAACCACCAAATATTAATTTTGAAGATTATTCTTATATTTTATTTAAAGGGTTTTCCTTAAGACGAGAAATGGTTTTTCTTAGGGAAAAATTATTTAAATTCTTTGAAAATATTTTGGAAAATTTAGGGAAACTCGGTGGACATATATTTTCCATATATATGAGTTTCAATACAAGGGCATGTTCAAATCATGGGCAAAACCCCTCAAAACCCCTTCTATTCAAATCAAGCTTTTGGAATGTTTCTATAAGAAATATTCTCAATAAATTCCAGGGAAATTCCAATAAGTCAACACTATCATAAGTGATGATCTTGCAAAGTTTCATCTCAACCCTAGTTGATGTGATTCATCAAACCATCCCAAAACCCTTCCTGTTCAGATTCAAATTTGAGCAACTTTACATTGGGAAGTTTCTCCCTTGGCCTCAAACTTTGTGGACATGTTCTAATCACCAAATGATGGTGCCACACTAAGTGGTGCATGAAGGGTTAAAGCCTAGCATCACTAGGTCTACAGAAACCTGGTTTTGTTAGTTTCTAGGTTTACCAAGTTTCTATTGTCAACTTTTCCCCCTTGGGCTCAAACTTGGTGAATCATCTCATTTTTACCTAGTATTTGACCCTAGTAAATATCTCAGTAAGTTTGTAGATTTTTGTTCCCAAAACCCTATCAAACACCTTCTGGTAAAATAGTAAAGCTACTATTTCTACCCCTTCCTCTTTTACCCTTGCCCCCAAATATTTACCACACCTCCTGACAATGCCCAAGCACCCTTAGTAAGAATTCCAAGTCACCAAGCCATTGGAAGGTGGGGTAAAACCCCCCATTTACCCCCTAGCAGCATCTTTTTCTACAATTTCTTCTACGCTAAGGCACTTCCAGATGCCTCCCTAGCCTCTGTGCATTGTTTAAACCCCCCCTAGATCCCCAGGAATCTAGTGGACATGCCCAAAGTGCCAAATGCATGCCTTGGCATGCAGAGCTCGCGCACTAGAGCACGCTACAGTGCACATCTGCACTGTAGCCGCTGCCTAATGAGTGCTCTCGACAACCTCGAGCCCCCCATCCTGTCCTCCCTATCCCCCTCGACTTCCGCAATACTCCGTGTGGTCGTCCCCCTCTTCCCTCTCTCTCTGGCGACTCCCGTGCGCGTGCCCGGCGCCGTGCGGCTCGACCAACCAGGGAGCTCGCACGCGCGCACTCCCCCACTCTCTCTCTCTCTTTCCCTGGGCAAAGACCGCATCCACAAACCCCCCTGAGACAGCCTATCTCGCCCCCGTGGACCGTGGCGACACCCTGGTCCTCACCGGTGCAGCGCATCCACGGTGAGCCAGCGGACCCCTATTGAAGCGCCCCCTCTCTCCTGCCCCTCTCTCCTCGCTCTGTCCTCCCCTCTGAAGCTCCCCGGTGCCCATCTCCTTCGCCCCCGTGGACGGGAACCCATAGCCGTATCAAACCCTGCCACCGTCGGGCCTTCCCCCTCGGCGGCGTTTCCCTCTCCCTCAGCGACCCCCTCAGCCACCCACTGATGCACGGGAGCCCCCTAAGCGTGCCGGTGCCCTCCGCTTGGACTGCAATGGCCGGAGACGCTGTCGGTAAGCTCCCTCCCGTCACTATCGTGAGGAGAGGGATGACAGCTGGGGCCCACCTGTCATCCCCTCGCCCCCTCCTCTCTCGTTGGCAAAGAGGGCCCGCGGGCAGGTTTGAAATTAAACCTGCCGTGCGCGGCGCCTCAGCCTTGGCCGAATCTCCCCTGGGCCGGCTCGGCTCCGGTACTGTGGCCCGAGAGGGCACAGTACCCCTTTCTTTTTATTTTTTTGTTTAAACTTCCAAAAATTCACAAATATGTATATTCATCTAAATCCAACTATTCTTCCACCTTAAATCTTGAAATATTCCCTAGAATTTATTAGTGCCACTTGTAAAAATGTTTCCAAACTTTATTAGTACTGTTTTAATTTAAAACCCCTATTTAGCATTATAAGCTCCTGTTTTAAATAGTTTTCAAAATATTTTTAGTATAGCTTGTGGTATTTATCAGAGTAGGGTAGCATTTTTTATAGTAGTTTGTGTGCTCTGTTTTTGTATGTTGCTTATCTTTATCACTTTTATTTGCGACGATAGATTGCGCGGTTGACGAAGAAGTTGGACCCGAAGACTTCGAAGACCCCGGAAACTTTGTTGAGCCAGGCAAGCAGCCCTTTGACCATGTTAAGAAAGTTTTCATGCATGACATATGGCACTGGTTGTTTTGATGATTCATCATGATGTGGTGTACTCCCTTCGGTGGGTTGCCTCCGATAAATTTTACCATTGACACTTGCATCAAGCATGACCCTACCACCTTATGAGGGTTATGCGGGTGAGTGTGGATAGGATGCTAATAGATGCTACACAAATGGTTTGGGTTTATGCATGGTGATGGGATCACAAATGATTTCAAAGACCTTTTTTCGCAAACCCCGTCGGGTGCCACTAATGCCCGAGGGAGATGATGATGAGATGGGTGACCAATTGAGAAAGAAGCGGTGTGCCGAAACAAGTTGAGGGTGTGTTTTTGAAAACGGATTAGATTTAAGATTTGTCGACCGTCCCAACCTTACATGCGCAACCACGATACCCCTTATGGGATGGGGCTTTGTTGATTACTATGGTTGCTGCTAGCAAGGAGCCTGCATTACTAGTGGCAAAAGTGAAGTGGTCACTCTTGACACGGGGTCGTCCCAGAGTGGAAGGTCATGCGTGTCTTTATAGGCACCGGGCACATTGTTGCGTGCCCTCATGGATGATACGAGTGATGTATGTCATGAGGGATGGCACCGAGTGGACTCTTTGTTTAGTGTCACCATGGGAAAGGCATTGTTCGGGTGCTTACCTCGGTATGTTATATACCGCGAGTCGTGGATGATACGGAAGTTCCCCGAGTCTTGTGGGTAAAGTGTGCAACCTCTGTAGAGTGTAAAACTATTCAAATAGTTGTGTCCACGGTCAAGGATAGTTGGGTGGTGCTGCTTAGACTATGTCCGGATGTTTTCGTGAATCTTGGTGTGAGTTTGGATGTGATGGTGACAAAGAGGTCACATGAGCTAAGTCCGATGACTTAGCATGGGAATTGAACTAAGTCCGATGACTTAGCATGGGAATTGAACTAAGTCCGATGACTTAGTGTGATGAATGAACATGAGATGTTCAACCCCTACTTATGATGTTATATGTATCTTGTTCATATGGATACCTGCATGTTGTTGATGCATGCTTGTTAGTTACTTGATCATGCCATTGCATTCAAAATTAGCTTTCCACAAATTACCTACTTAGTGCTATATCATGCATCATTGTTACCTTGTTACACAACTTGGGTTGCTTGCGAGTACATTCAAAGAACTCATTGGCTTGCCACTTGTTATTTAATTGGCCAGGCATGGAAGAACAGGAGTATGTTGAAGAGTTCAGACGAACATGCGAACTAGGACGCTTCCTAGTCAAAATGCCTATAGGTTAAGGCAGATGGCATGGGTTCACGCTTTCGATCAAGATTTCCGCTGCTTGTTCTATTTAAGTGTTTGGCCCTTGTGGCCCTATAGATGTAAGACTGGACCTTCCTGGTCTTTATTTGTGTAAGACGCTAAATATTGATGTAAGACTCTTGTTATTCAGCTTCTGTGTGTTTAGTGAGCATTGATCTCTAGGATCACTATACACGTGCATTCAGTGATCATGACTTATGAGTCAGGGTCCCCACAGAGCTGGTATCAGAGCCATCTTGACTATAGGAAGCCCTTAGCTAGCATGGACGTTAGCCAGGATAAAACCATTTACAAAACTACACCTAGCATCTATACTTAGGAATTCTGCACTATTTACACCTTCTATTCTTCACAGAACTCTCTGTTGACTCTCCTCCTTTCAAACCTTTGTAGATGGTCGTCATACCCAAAGCCTTCCTGACATCCGGCTTTCCCTTACTCCTTGGGGATAGCTTAGAGAAGTGCCAATTTCGCCAACCACCCATTTTCCTCTACCATGAGCACTGGGTCAATGCCGTCACGAAGGAGTACCACGTAGATGTGGTCGTGAAGGCAAACGACTGCCCGACCAGTTGGTTCTTTGAAGGACCACGGATGGAGACCATGATACTTGCAGTCGAGACAGCTGCACGCACGGCACTTCTACACCTTTGAGACATCATTCCAGAGATGGATGATGAGCCGACTACTCGCTACCTTCCCTTCAGGAAGGATGATATTGGATAGAGTTGGACGCTAATTCCAACCTAGGAGGATGGCACACCACTCAGGTTCCAGACCTACTTCAGCCTCTCCGCCGATAGTCTGGTCCATAACCTAATGAAGGAGTCCATCAAGCTCCACGAGGAACTTCACCACATCTGAGAGCTACTTCATCAAGCCAAGACGAAGCCAGACAAGATCAAGAAGGATGGAGCCCCCGAGGGACGACTAGCTGTTGCTTATCGAGGAGGAGTACCCCCAGCTAGTGATGCACCCACACATCGTCATCGCATGAGTGTGAAGGAGTATTGTGAGATCTTCACCAACCCATCTACGAAGCGTCGTCAGGAAGGACCTCCTCGTTCCCTGACCCCTTCAATCGGGAATGATGCCCGTTCGGATGACGAATAGGAGGAAGACCCAGAGGAGTGTGACTACGGGACCGAGCAGTCCACCACCTGAGTCCGAGAACCCCTAGGGTAGGATCGGTCATGTATCCCTCATGCGAAGTCGAGTCCGTGTAATGGTTCATATTAAACCATGTGTGCTGCTTGTTTGTTTTGTTGTTTGTGATCCGATGCAAGTCGCGCTTTTGCCTTAGGCAACATGTAAGCGACTCCATCGTCTATCTTAATATATGTTGTTCTTTCGACCTTTGTTTTAACACACTTGCACTTGACCAACCCCCTTAGGCGCGCTTTTCCGTTATTGCTTTTCCTCTTGTCTATCCTAGTTGATTGACTTGGCTGCTCCAAACAGGATGGTGACTGCTACCCATAACAGCTCCTTCACAAACCCTGAAGCCGACAACTCAAGCCAGCAACTGGGAGCTGGTGGGACTGCTCATGCTGGAGGACACCAGGAGCAGACACAAGGCGACATTCCCCTACCACCACCTCCACCGGAGAACATGACCAAAGCTCAGTTTCTCCAAGTTCTCCAAGAGGAGTGCCAAGCCAACATTGCTGCTATCCAGCAGATGGCTCGGGCCCTTGTGAACAACCAGCAGCAAGGCAGGAACGGCAATGGCCGCTCCATGATGTCCGAGTTCATGAGGAACCCGCCCCCAACCTTCACTGAGACTGCTGAACCATTGGATGCTGATGACTGGATCCGCACCATTGAGGACCTCCTTGCACTAGTCAATTGCAATGAGGATCGTGAGAAGGTGCTTTATGCCTCTCACTGCCTCGGAGGTACCGCCCGAGCTTGGTGGGATGGATTCAAGGTCATGCAAGGTGAGCGTGTGATCACTTGGAATGACTTCAAAGAAGGATTCCACACCGCCCACATTCCTTCTGGGATCATGGTTATCAAGAAGAGAGAATTCCGAGTGCTGAAGCAAGGAATTGGCTCTGTCAAGGAGTACCTACAGAAGTTCAACCTGTTGTCAAGGTATGCACCTGAATATGTCAGCACAGAGGCTGCCAAGAAGGAGCGCTTCATGGAAGGACTTCAACAGAACCTGTAGTATCAGCTCATTGTCTACGACTATCGCACCTTCTTCGACTCTCATGCTGGAAGACAAGCGTCATGCCATAGACGACACTCGCAAGCGCAAGATGTTCAGCAAGGGTAGCTCAAGCAACCAGAAGCCTCACCCCTAGCAGGCAGCCACAGCCAAGCCAACCTATCAGTCGTAGCAGGCTAGACCTCCTGCGCCTCGTCTGAGCTACCAGCCTCAGCAGTATGCCAATCCCAGGCCAGCCTACAACAACAGCCCCAATAACAACAACTGTGGCAGAAACTTCAACAAAAACCCTGGGCAAGTCACTTTCTTTGGATGTGGTCAGTCCGGACACATCTCTAAGCTTTTCCCCAATAGGAAGTCAGATGCCCCGCACCCCAATGCGCCAAACCAAGGTCAAGCCCGCGGAGCACCACCAAGGAACCCCGCTTCCCAGAATCAGCCCAACAATGGCAATGGTCGTGTGAATCACATCACCGCAGAGGAAGCCCAAGAAGACCCAAACATAATACTGGGTACATTCCTTGTCAACTCAACCCCAGCAACAGTACTATTTGATTGTGGAGCTTCGCATTATTTTTTCACCCAAAAGGTTGCATTAGAGAGTGACATGGAACCTACACCCCTGGGTAGTCATATGTTGATACAAACCCCGGGATCAGTTATGAAGTCTGGATAGGATGTAAGGGAGTGAAGATTGACATCAATGGGGTAGACTTCCTAGCAGACCTCATAGTTCTGGATTCACCAGGCTTGGATGTCATCCTTGGCATGAATTTGTTAACCAAGCACCAAGGCATGTTAGATTGTGCCAAGAGGATAGTTACCATGACCAATAGCCAAGGAGTGGAAGTCAAGTATGTTCCCAACCCTACCTCCACTCAAGCCCCTCAGGCTAATTGCCTATCGGGAGTTGAGTTGGATCAAGTGCTAGTGGTATGTGAGTACCCGTATGTGTTTCCTGACGAGCTGCCCGGAATGCCTCCTAACCGCAACATTGAGTTCATCATTGAGCTTATGCCTGGATCAAGGCCCATCTATAAGAAGGCCTACTGGATGGGATCCAAAGAGTTGGCTGAATTGAAGAAGCAACTGGCAGAGCAGCTCAGAAAAGGATCTATTCGCCCTAGTGCCTCTCCTTGGGGATCGCCTGTTCTATTTGTGTCAAAGCGGGACGGAACTATCAGACTCTGTGTCGATTACCGTTCTCTCAATGAAGTCATGATAAAGAACAAGTATCCACTCCCCGAGATTGAAGACCTGTTTGATCAGTTGAATGGAGCCAAGGTGTTCTCCAAGATCGACCTCATGTATGGATACTTTCAGCTGAAGATCAGACCTCAGGACATTCCGAAGATGGCATTTGTAACCCGGTATGGCCTATATGAATAAGGTCTTCATGGAGCACTTGGACAAGTTGGTTGTTTTCTTCATTGATGACATACTCATCTTCTCCAAATCTGAAGAAGAACATGAGGAACACTTGAGATTGGTCCCAGAGAAGCTTTGAGAGCACCAGCTTTATGCCAAGTTTAGCAAGTGTGAATTTTGGCTGCATGAAGTTGGATTCTTGGGCTTGTGTAGACAGTAGAAGGACTATCAGTGGATCCCGCCAAGATTAAAGCCGTGGCTGAGTGGCAAACCCCAACCACTGTGAAGGAAGTCATGAGCTTCCTCGCACTCGCGGGATATTACCGCAAGTTCGTGGAAGGGTTCTCAAGCATTGCCCGACCCATGACCCATCTTTTGGAGAAGGACAAGAAGTTCAAGTGGACAGCTAAGTGCGAGGAAAGCTTCCAAGAACTCAAGAAGAGAATGACCACAACCCCAGTTTTGGCCACCCTCGATATTCACAAGGAGTTTGTGATATATTGTGATGCATCAAGAACCGGGCTTGGAGGTGTTCTGATGCAAGAAGACAGAGTTGTAGCATACCTATCCAGACAGCTATGACCTCATGAAGAGAACTACGCAACTCATGATCTTGAGTTGGCAGCCGTGGTTCATTCCTTGAAGACATGGCGACATTACCTTCTGGGGAACTGATGTGAGATATTCATAGACCATAAGAGTTTGAAGTATATCTTCACTCAAAGGGAATTGAACATGAGGCAGCGAAGATGGTTGGAATTGATCAAGGATTACGACCTCAGTGTCCAGTACCACCCCAGAAAGGACAACGTGGTAGCAGACGCCTTAAGCATAAAGGCTTGTTCCTTGAATGCTATGATTAAGGAAAGGCTACCCGTCTTGTGTGAAGAACTTGAAAGCTTCGGATTGGAACTGGTCGCACTCGGATTCCTCACCAACCTCGAAGCAAGGCCTACCTTGATGGATGATATCAAAGAAGCCCAGAAGGGACATGAGAGCATTGAAGGCTTCAAGGGGAAAATCAAGGCAGGCAAGGCCCCAGGATTCTCGATGGATGAACAAGGAGTTGTATGGTTCGGGAAACGCATTTGCGTACCCAACAAGGAGAAGCTCAAGAACCTAATCTTGCAATAAGCTCACGACACTCCATACTCCATCCACCCTGGAGGAACCAAGATGTATCAAGACCTCAAGGCAAGATTCTGGTGGGATGGTAAGAAACGCGAGATAGGCACCTTTGTCGCCAAGTGTGACATATGCCAGAGGGTCAAAGCTGAACATCAGCGACCCGCTGGACTATTGCAACCTCTCAAAGTGCCTAAATGGAAGTGGGATAAACTCAGGATGGATTTCATCACCGAATTACCCAGGTCAAGTAAAGGACATGATTCAATTTGGGTCATCGTCGACCACCTGACCAAGGTAGCCCACTTCATTCCCGTCAGGACCACCTATGACGGAAGCCAGCTCGCGAACCTCTACATCAACCGCATCTTGAGTCTTCACGGAGTTCCAAAGGAGACCGTGTCAGATCGAGGAACCCAATTCACCTCAAGATTCTGGAAGAAGTTTCAAGAAGCCATGGGAACTAAGCTCTCCTTCAGCACTGCCTTTCCCCCCAGACCGATGGGCAAAACAGAACGAGTCAATCAGATACTCGAAGATTTGCTCCGTGCTTGTGTTTTGGCATATGGAGCCAAGTGGGAAGATTGCCTACCATTCGCTGAGTTCTCCTACAACAACAGCTATCCGTCGAGTCTTAGATGGCACCATTTGAGGTATTGTATGGACGCAAGTGCCGTACTCCCCTCAACTTGTCAGATACGGGAGAAGGATTAGTTTTTAGACCAGACATCCTCCGCGAGGCAGAAGAACAAGTACAACCGTCCGAGAATGCCTGGAGACTGCCAAATCAAGACAGCAGAGTTGCGCCGACTCTCACCGCCGAGATGTGAGCTTCAACAACGGAGATCACGTCTATCTTCGAGTCACACCTCTTAAAGGAACCAAGCATTTACACGTCAAAGGGAAGCTCACACCCAAATACATCGGCCCCTTCAAGGTCACCGCAAGACAAGGAGAAGTTGCCTACCAGCTAGAGTTGCCTTCAGAGCTATCAGATGTGCACAATGTCTTTCATGTGTCATAACTCCAGAAGTGTCTGCAAGTTCCCAACCGCCCCGACCTTTATAAGGACATCAACCATCAAGCTATCGATCTGCAGCCCGACCTCACCTATCGTGAGAGGCCGGTACGTATTTTGGATGAAGCCGAGCGCTACACCTGAAGCCGCACCATCAAGTACTTCAAGGTCCAGTGGAGCAACCACACTGAAGCTGAAGCAACCTGGGAGCGCGAAGACTATCTTAGATCAGAGTTCCCTTATCTTTTTAGTGCTTAGCCTAGGAATCTCAGTGACGAGATTCTTGTAAGGGTGGTAGGTCTGTCACACCCTGTGCTTGTATCACCTTGTCTTGTTTGGATTTCTAAAACTTGGAGCCAACTAAAACTTTTTCTAAGTACTTGTGCTAGTTTGAAAAAATGTTTGTTTGCTTGATGATTGTGATTTATGGGACTCCTAGATTCTATTCCACTTAATATTCATCTTCCTTGTCCCAAACCTCTTGCCAAATGATCATGCCATGTGAATAGTGCCTAAAACTATTTTTATAAAATTTTGTTTCAACCAAAAATTATTTATTCAAATTAGGTTTTGAAAAACCCTTGAGATGAGGTTTGCACTGCAAGTCCTCAAATTGGGTGGATTCTTCTTCCCCCAAAGGTTTTACTTCAAACCTACTACATATAAGACTTTCCAAAACTACCAAATATTAATTTTAAAGATTATTCTTATATTTTGTTTCAAGGCTTTTTCTTAAGTCAAGAAATGGTTTTTCTTAGGGAAAAATATTTAAATGCTTTGAAAATATTTGATAAAATTTAGGGAAACTCAATGGACATATATTTTCCATATATATGAGTTTCAACACAAGGGAATGTTCAAATTATGGACAAAACCCATCAAAACCCCTTCTGTTCAAATCAAGCTTTTGGAATATTTCTATAAGAAATATTCTCAATAAATTCCAGGAAAATTCCAGCAAGTCAACACTACCATAAGTGATGATCTTGCAAAGTTTCATATCAACCCAAGTTGATTTGGTTCATCAAACCATCTCAAAACCCTTCTTGTTCAGATTCAAATTTGAGCAACTTTACATTGGGAAGTTTCTCCCGCTGGCCTCAAACATTGTGGACATGTTCTAATAACCAAATGATGGTGCCACACTAAGTGGTGCATGAAGGGTTAAAGCCTAGCATCACTAGGTCTACAGAATCCTGGTTTTATTAGTTTCTAGGGTTTACCAAGTTTCCATTGTCAACTTTTCCCCCTTGGTCTCAAACTTGGTGAATCATCTCATTTTTACCTAGCATTTGATCCTGGTAAATATCTCAGTAAGTTGGTAAATTTTTCTTGCCCAAAACCATATCAAACACTTTCTTGTAAAATAGTAAAGTTATTATTTCTACCCCTTCCTCGTTTACCCTTGCCCCCAAATTTTTACCACACCTCCTGGCAATGCCGAAGCACCCTTAGTAAGAATCCCAAGTAACCAAGCCACTGGAAGGTGGGGTAAAACCCCCCATTTGCCCCCTAGCAGCATCTTTGTCTACCTTTTCTTCTACCCTAAGGCACCTCTAGATGCCTCCATAGCCTCTGTGCATTGTTTAAACCCCCCTAGATCCCCAGGAATCTAGTGGACATGCCCAAAGTGCCAAATGCATGCCTTGGCATGCAGAGCTCGCGCTCTGGAGCGCGCTATAGTGCGCACCCGCATTGTCGCCGCTGCCCATCGAGCGCTCCTGACAGCCTCAAGCCCCCTCATCCTGTCTCCCGTGTCCCCTTCGACGTCCGCAATACTCCGTGTGGTCGCCCTCATCCTCCCTCTCTCTCCGGCAAATCACGCGCGCATTCCCGGCGCTGCACGGATCGGCCAACTTGGAAGCTCACACGCGTGCCCTCCCCCGCTCTCTCTCTCTCTCTCTTTCCTTGGGTGAAGACCGCGTCCACAAACCCCCCTGACACGGCCTGACTCTCCCCCGTGGCCCGTGGCGACGCCCTGGTCCTCACTGGCGCACCGCATCCACGGTGAGTCGGCGGACCCTATTTAAGCACCCCCCCTGAGCTCCTGCCCCTCTGTCCTCGCTCTCTCCTCTCTTCTGAATCTTCCCGGTGCCCAACCCCTTCGCCCCCAAGGACGGGAACCCGTGGCCAGAGCAAACGCTTGCCGCCGTCGGGCCTTCCTCTCGCCGGCGTTTCCCTCTCCCCCAGCAACCCCCTAGGCCACCCGCCGACGTGCGGGAGCCCCCTGAGCGTGTCGGTGCCCTCCGCCTGGACTGCTGTGGCTAGAGACGCCATCGGTGAGCTCCCTCACATCCAAGTTGCGAGGAGAGGGATGACAGGTGGGGCCCACCTATCATCCCCTCGCCCCCTCCTCTCTCGCTGGCAAAGAGGGCCCGTGGGCAGGTTTAAAATTAAACCTGCCGCACCTGGCGCCTCAGCCTAGGCCGGATCTCCCCCTGGGCCAGCTCAGCTCCGGTACTGTGGCCCGAGAGGGCACAATACCCCTTTCTTTTTCTTTTTCTGTTTAAGCTTCCAAAAATTCCACAGATTTGTATGTTCATCTAAATCCAAATATTCTTCCACCTTAAATCTTGAAATATTCCCTAGAATTTATTAGTCCCACTTGTAAAAATGGTTGAAAACTTTTTTAGTATTGTTTTAATTTAAAACCCCTATTCAGCATTATAAGCTCCTGTTTTAAATAGTTTTCAAAATCTTTTAAGTTCAAAAACCTAGACAAATATTTTTAGTATAGCTTGTGGTATTTATCAGAGTAGGGTAACATTTTTTATAGTAGTTTGTGTGCCTTGTTTTTGTATGTTGCTTATTTTTATCACTTTTATTCGTGACGATAGATTGGACGGTTGACGAAGAAGTTGGACCCAAAGACTTCGAAGACCTCGGAGACATTGTTGAGCCAGGCAAGCAGCCCTTTGACCATGTTAAGAAACTTTTCATGCATGACATATAGCACTTGTTGTTTCGATGATTGATCATGATGTGGTGTACCCCCTTCGGTGGGTTGCCTCCGATACATTTTATCATTGACACTTGCATCAAGCATGACCCTACCACCTTATGAGGGTTATGCGGGAGGGTGTAGATAGGATACTAATAGATGCTACGCAAATGGTTCGGGTTTATGCATGGTGATGGGA
Organism: Hordeum marinum; assembly: GCA_022496015.1. Lineage (NCBI taxonomy): Eukaryota > Viridiplantae > Streptophyta > Magnoliopsida > Poales > Poaceae > Hordeum > Hordeum marinum. The sequence goes on along the minus strand of CM039677.1, from coordinate 96,968,929 downwards.
ACAAAAATGATTTCAAAGACTTTTTTTCGAAAACCCCGTCGGGTGCCACTAATGCCCGAGGGAGATGATGATGAGATGGGTGACCACTTGAGAAAGAAGTGGTGTGCCGGAACAAGTTGAGGGTGTGTTTTTGAAAAAGGATTAGATTTAAGATTTGTCGACCGTCCCGACCTTACATGCGCAACCACGATACCCCTTATGGGACGGGGCTTTGTTGATTACTATGGTTGGTGGTAGCAAGGAGCCTGCATTACTAGTGGCAAGAGTGAAGTGGTAACTCTTGTGATGGGGTCTTCCCAGAGTGGAAGGTCATGTGCTGTCTTTATAGGCACCAAGCAAACCGTTGCGTGCCCTCATGGATGATACGAGTGATGTATGTCATGAGGGATGGCACCAATGAGTGGACTCTTTGTTTAGTATCACCATGGGAAAAAGGCATTGTTTGGGTGCTTACCTCAGGTATGTTATATACCACGAGTCGTGGATGACACGGAAGTTCCCCGAGTCTTGCGGGTAAAGTGTGCAACCTCTACAGAGTGTAAAACTATTCGAATAGTCGTGTCCACGATCAAGGACAGTTGGGTGGTGCTGCTTAGACTATGTCTGGATGTTTTCGTGAATCTTGGTGTGAGTTTGGATGTGATGGTGACAAACAGGTCACATGAGCTAAGTTCGATGACTTAGCATGGAAACTGAACTAAGTCCGATGACTTAGTGTGATGAATGAACATGAGATGTTCAACCCCTACTTATGTTGATATCTGTATCTTGTTCATATGGATACTTGCCTGTTGTTGATGCATGCTTACTAGTTACTTGATCATGTCATTGCATTCAAAATTAGCTTTCTGCAAATTACCTACTTAGTGCTATATCATGCATCATTGTTACCTTGTTCCACAACTTGGGTTGCTTGCGAGTACATTCAAAGTACTCATTGGCTTGGCACTGGTTATTTAATTGGCCAGGCATGGAAGAACAGGAGTAAGTTGAAGAGTTTGTTGGAGACGAACATGCGAACTAGGACGCTTCCCAGTCAGAACGCCTGTAGGTTAAGGCAGATAGCATGGGTTCACGATTTTGATGAAGATTTCTGATGCTTGTTCTATTTAAGTGTTTGGCCCTTGTGGCCCTATCTATGTAAGATTGGACCTTCCTAGTCTTTATTTGTGTAAGACGCTAAATGTGGATGTAAGACTCTTGTTATTCAGCTTCTGTGTGTTCAGTGAGCATTGATCTCTAGGATCACAGTACATGTGCATTCGGTGATCACGACTTATGAGTTGGGGTCCCCACACCGGGTCATATCATGTCTTCTAGGTCTGGGTTTCCGTCCGACCCATCTGGTAACAACCAACGGGCTCGTCTTAGTCTTCTGGACCGTCTAAGGTCTTACGGCCTAAGCTGCCAACCTCCTAACCCGGCCCCTCCTGGGCGGGTGTCACCATGGGGTCATATCCCCAACATTAGGCCCCAGATTGACTTGAACCTGTTCATGTCATTCTTCAAGTCTTCTGGTTGGCGAGTCTCGTGTTTCTTCATAAACACTTTGACCTGGAATAATTCCTTGTGACCATCTAGGTAAAATGGATGATGTCATCTTGAATATATCAAAAAGATATTAATCACATCACAACAGGTCTTTTCATTAACTAGCCAACCCAAAAATCGAGGCGTTTCTTTGGTCAATAATTATCACAACTCCTCGATTCTTGCGCTAGACTATGGTTGCTCCATCTTTTCCTCATAAATAGGTGAGGGAGGGGATCCCATCCCTTTCACTTTCCCTCGCCGCCACTTCTCTCTTCTTCCTCCTCACAACGCCCATGCCATCGGAGCTCAATCGCACTGTCCAGACCTCACCGTCGTCTCTAGCAAAGGCCATTGCATGAACTTGACTGTGTCCAGAATCTCGCCCGCGCGCACGCATCTCCTAGGTTCTACTCATTTCTTCCGCACTAGCTCACCGGTTTTCTTCCGAGTTCACCGCCGTTCATCAAAGTTCTCGCGGTAGATGGAGAAAGAAAACCTTTAAGACTTCAACTGCTAGCGAAATGCCACGGTACTACGCTTAATACATTTTCCATATACATCGTAGATCATTCCATCACAACAACTTATATATTAACTGCATGTTCTTCCATGAACACATTTAGCTTTAGGAAATATTCCCCTTTTATTTCCTTCTGTAGATCTTAAAATGTTGGCCATAGTTGGCGGAATCTGTTTGTCCACACTTAGTGATATTTTGAGTATTTACTATCTTCTTGACCCTCCATTGTACTATCGGCTCTTCTTGTGATGATGTAGTCCACCTCATTCCTATAATTGACGATGGCTCATAACTTAATACTGACCCACCAAATATCATTGACATCTTAAGGTTATAGCTGTTTTGGTCATACATCATCCTTAACCCGCCGCTTTTCCATACCTTTCCGTAGTGTTTAACCCGCCATTATGGCTAAAGCCCCCGCCTCTTGCGACTGGGTAAGCTCCGGGGTCACTGAAGATATTCTCAAGGATTTTGTTGCCATGGGAGTTTTGTTGGCACGGGATGTCATCAAGTGGCAGGTTCCCAGTGATGAAATCAGGCCCAGACCTAAGGAAGGAGAAGTAGTTGTATTAACAGATCATCTTCTTCACGGCTTCTCACCGCCAGGGTCAAAAAAATCCGGGATGCCCCACACTTTTAGAAACTCCATCCTCAGGACATCGGCCCAAACTCCTTAACCAATTTGTGCCAGCTTCATGTTCTTTGTTAGGCATATCTGCTGGAAGAACCAGCCTTTGACCTCTTTTGGGACTTCTTTGACATCAATCGCCAAACCGAGGTAGCAGCCGGGCCGAGTCTTGAGCTCGGAGGTGTCTCAATTCAGTGGCGAAGAGATTTGGCTTTCCCTTCAGCCATTTTGCCAAGTTATCCCAAGGATTGGAAGCAAACCTGGTTCTACTGCAAAGATACTTCTTCCGAGGGAGAAAGACCGTTGCTGGGTTATCGTCCCACCCGGCTCTCAACCCCCGCTGACCTACCAGACCAGATGTCTACCGTAGAGCACGCTCAGTATGCTCCAAAGTTTTTGAAGATCAAGGCTTTGTTAGCCAACAGATTGACTGGTGTTGATCTGACCCTCTGCTTGGTCAGGTGGCGAATTTTACCGCTAAACCGGCGTGACAGGTTAATGTGTCAATACACCGGTCAAGTGGACGACCCTCTGAGTTTCAATCGGATGCCTTTCACAGATAAAGATCTTAGCTTGATTCTTAAGTCCCTGCTTGGAGAACCTCATGAATCTTGCAACAAGATCGGGATGAATCCCTTCTACACTAAAACCCTGGCTCCAGAGGTAAAACCCCTTTTTATCCAGCTGTTTGCTTTCTCTGAATTTTGTGTTTCATATTCTTTTTAATCCTTTTGTAACTATATGCAGTCCAACTCCTCCTTCTGGAAGAAGAAACCAATCGCTGCCTCCAAGAGGAAAACCAAGGCTATGAATGCCCATGCACCAGCTCGTAAGAAGAAAACATCCGCCCAAGAATTGCTCGAGCTTGATGACTCAGAGGTAGAACTTGACTCTCTTGTCCTTGTCTTTATGAAACTTATTGACACTGATTGCTCTTAGGAGGAAGTGGAGACAAGCCATGTTGATGTCGTAGAGGTAACTATTGTCTCTGCTGATTCAGAACCTTTACCAATAAAGAAAATACGGTGGGCTGTCCGAAAGGTAAAACTTTCACATTCTCTTGCTCACTAGGACCCCGACATTATTTTGAAGAAGCAGCAAGATGACAACAGACGCCAGACTCGGGGCGGCGGCTCTGACACCTTATCATCCGGCTTACCTGACACTCCAGCTCCTCGGAAGTGTCGTACTGAGGTATTTCATAGCCTAAGCTCTCATTTCTTCTGTATGTTGAAACTCTTGTCATACCTTACTCACATTTGCCAGTTTTGATTTTTCAGGAGACCCCTCCTTCTTCAGGTGACTCAACCGCTTGAAATTTACCTCCTCTTGTCATTAACCCAGGGTAAGCTTGTTTGCATCCCAAAATGGTTTGTTAATACTCTGTCCGTACATATGACTCATAATTCAGACCTTGTTCACAAGGCCCAAGCTAAAAGGAGGAAACTAAGTGGGTCATCTGCCCATCCTGATGCTTTAGAGCCGGAGAATCTAAACTCTAGCACCGCTGACGTTCACATCGAACCATGTGAAGCTGATCAAGGGGTCCATACTGGAACTCCTCGGCCTAGAGAGCCGACGGGTGTTGATTTCTTGATCCCCGAAGATAATCCAGAAACTGACCCCAAGTTGCCAAGCCCCCGGCCGACCACTCAAGATGTGACTTCTCATGTAGAAGAGGTTATCATCACTAGGACGGCTTATAACTCCCAAGTTCCCACCAACGTGCGGACCAAGCACATCCGCAAGGATGAGGCGCCTTCACCTGATAAAGAGAAGGCTAAACTTGATCTTCCAAATCTAGAGAAGCTCACTGCTGACAAGTTACACTTTCGATATCTGAACTGCCTCTCCACAAGCCGGGACATGGAGGCCAACCTAGTCGACATGATGAAGAAGAAATACAAGGTATTCAACCTGCTTTGCCTTCCATATATCTGTACATAGCCCCCAAGAGCCTGCTTACTTTCTCAAGAAATGAGACGAGGCTTCAACTTTTTATAACTTCCAAGAAATCACCTTGTAGCCCCCAAGGGTCGGGTCATTATGTAAATAATGAGCCGACACTTATTGTATAGAATAAGAGCCAAGTGTAGCCCCCAAGGGTAGGGTCATTATGGAAATAATGAGCCATCACTTATTGTATAGAATAAGAGCCAAGTGTAGCTCCCAAGGGTCAGGTCATCTTCTTGAAGATGATGCGGGTCTTTATTTCTATTGTAAACCTTGAAAGAACTGATACACATTAGCCCCCAAGTGTCAAGTATATTGCCTGCAATCTGCTAGGAACTTGTAATGATTTTTTCATTGCCCCCCAAGTGCTATCTGTCGCATTATGGTGGCTTTCAAAATGGAAGTAAACTTGTACTTGTCAATTTGTTGTGCAGGAAGCCTTAAACGTGGCTGAGTCTAGGTTGACCAATCGTAAGAAAGATCTAGCCTTGGAAGAAGATGCCCATGCTCAAGTTGAGGAAAAGTGGTGGCTCTCGTTAATAGAACTAGAAAAGGCCAAGGCAGATTTTGAGGCCTTCAAACAATCTGCTGAAGCAGAACAAGCCGCCTTAATAAAACATGCAGCAGATACTCACGGCCAACTAACCCCATTACCGAAGAGCTGATTGGTCTAAAGCGCCATATACCATGGATGACTGAAGCTGTCTTTGGTAAGTATCATTGATTATCGGCATCCTGGTTGTACAGTCTTATAAAGACTTGCCTGACAACTTATGAACTTTTGACTGTGTGCAGGCCGTCGAACTCGCCACCTTCCAGATGACAGCTTACTGAAGCTAAAGTCTTTATATACATTGACTGAACAGATGTACGCTGGAAGCCTTTTCACCATCGGAGGTTCTGTGGGTGAAAAGGGCATGCCAAAAGTGATTAAGGGCGTTCTGGACTCCCTGTCCACCAACCAAGCAAATAGAAGATATGAAGAGATCAGCCGCCCATAAAGGCACCATGGCTGCTTTGAGCCGGTCCCTGGCTTATGCTCCTGAGCCACGTTCGACTATGCTCGTCGCCGCCTCGCCCGACGCCGCGCGTTGCTGCCCTGCCCGACCCCGCGCCCGACATACCCCGTCGCTGCCCCGCCTGACCTGATGTCGCCCCGCCCGATGCCGCCCCGCAGACCCTCCTTGCCACCGAGCACCTCCGTGTCTTAGTCACTACTGTTTTGCTATCTCTGCTTTTTTATGCAAATAAAAAACTAGAATGCTACAATGCTAGAAAGAACTATTTTTGGATATTTCTATCTCTAGATGTTGAGTATTGGGTATTGGGTATTTGCTATTTGAATGTTAGTAAATGATGTCGATTTCATGTTGTACATGTTGTTTGAATCTTAGTAAAAACCATTGTGTTGGTCGTAATGGGAACGCAATGGCTGCAGTTACTAACCCATTATGCTGCATACCTCATTCACTTTTTATGTGGTTCATGTATTGTTAAATTTGTTGCTTGGAGCCTTATTATTATAGTTCTAATGCATAGATAGCTTACGTTTACCATATATGCCAAACCATTCTATAAGTTTATAACTACATCTTCTTTTCAATAGTCGAGTGCCATATTAGGCTACATTTAGTATAAGTGCTTAAACTCTTGGACTGTATTAGTCATTACTAAAAGGCATAAACTTTCAATTTTTCTATTTATTAAACACAACCTAAGTAATTTATTATGTATGCAACCTATTTTGATCAAACACAGGCTAAGTAATTTATTATGTATGACACAACCTGTTTCCATTTTGGTACGGTCCTTCATTTCATTCTTTATGTATGAAACACTCATTTCATTCTTTATGTATGAAACACTCATTTCATTCTTTAGCCAAATAGCATGGACGACTCAAGCCCCCGGGTATGCTCCTATGATCATTGGTCGGGGTTTTGTGAAGATAAATGCGACGTGAGCACCAACCAGGTAATTAAGGTTATAGAAAAATGTAATAACATTGCAAACATCCATATATATACACACACACATGTATCTAAACACTAATTAACTGTTCATGATTTTAAAACCTTGGCAGGCATACGTAGGAGGTCCATCTTTGCCAGTGCTAGTGTGCAGTCTTGAGGTGACGTGGACGTGCTCAGTCACGAGCTGATTGCGTCACGAGAGAGTACCATCAAGGCCCTGCAGGAGTTGAATGACTCCCAGATGAAGGATAAGGTCAAAATATCGGTGAAAATGCTATTTTCTATAGCAAGATTCTCAGTCTCGAACTTCAGATCATGGCACTAAACCTCGAGATAACTGAGATCAATAAGGACATACAAGTCCTAAAGGACCGGAGGACTCAACTGAAGACGGAAAGGTGCATTACATCAAGTAGGGGGAGATGAATAGGAATAAGCTTCGCTAGCTTAAGAAAGTCCTTCGGAAAAAAAGCTAGGTAGTGTCGATGAGGAGAAGGGAAGATCGATATATACATTGTGAGAAGTAATTGGTACTTTCCTTTTCTGAATTTGGTACCTTTTGTGAATGAAATGTTTGGTATCTTTTGTGAATGTAATGTTTAGTATATTTTTTTAAGCTGTTATTTTTATTAGCTAAATATGGCAGTGCTAGTGTGCTACTTTACCCAACACCAGTGGGTATGCAAAATACTTCGTCATCTCCAACGCCACCACTAAATTTTAACAGTGGTGTCATATTGGTGGCGTCGTGTGTCCACACCAGCAGGTTCCTTTTTTCCATGCCATAGCTAGGCATTTCTGCACTAGTGGATGATTGCACTAGTCATGATAGAAAGATTTCCTATAAGAATGTAAATTTTTGTGGAGTGTATCAAATTTGTAAAGACATGCCATATAGGCATGATAGATTTTGTAAGAAGTATTAGCATGATCAAACTAATTGATGGCTTAAAGTGATAGATAAATTTGCCACAAGATTATGCTCTATTCGTTCCATTAATTGTGAACTCTGCAATAAGGTTGTTGTCGTAGTTTTGTCACGGTAGATGTCCTAGTTAGAGGACTTAGGTTCGAGGCCCTCGCTATGGCTTACAAGAGTCCGGGTCAGGTTATATCTAATAAGTGACCTTATCTCTAAACTACCTTATCTCTTTTTGTTAAGAGTCATCGGTGGCTTACGCCTCCAGGTCATATGATGTCTTGTGGCTCTAGATTTCCGCCTGGCCCGTCTGGTAACAGCTAACAGGCTCGTCTTAGTCTTCTGGCCCGTCTAAGGTCTTACGGCCTAAGCGGCTAACCTCCTAAGACGGCCCCTCCTGGGTGGGTCTCACCGTGGGTTCATATCCCTAACATTAGGCCCCAGATTGATTTGAACCTGTTCATGTCAATCTTCAAGTCTTCTGGTTGGCGAGTCTCGTGTTTCTTCATAAACACTTTGACCTGGAATAATTCCCTGTGACCCTCCAGGTAAAATGGATGATGTCACCTTGAATATATCCAAAAGATCTTAATCGCATCACAACGGGTCTTTGCATTAACTAGTCAACCCAAAAACTGAGGCGTTTCTTTGATCAATCATTATCACAACTCCTCAATTCCCATGCCGGACTATTGTTATTCCATCTTTTCCTCATAAATAGGCAGGGGAAGGGGGTCCCATCCCTTTCACTTTCCCCCGCTGTCACTTCTCTCTTCTTCTTCCTCGCAATGCCCGCGCCATTGGAGCTCCATCGCACCGTCCAGACCTCACCGTCATCGCCAACAAAGGCCGATGCATCAACCTGACCGTGTCCAGAATCTCGCCCGCACGCGCATGCATCTCCTGCATCTCCAAGGTTATAGTCATTTCTTTCCCTAGATCCGCACTAGCTCACCGGTTTCTTCCTAGTTTGCCGCCATTCATCAAAGTTTTTGCCGTAGATGGAGAAAGAAAACCTTTAGGCCTTCAACTGCTAGCGAAACGCCATGGTACTCCCCTTAATACATTTTCCATATACATCGTAGATCATTCCTTCACGTGAACTTATATATTAACTGCCTGTTCTTCCATGAACACTTTTAGGTTTAGGAAATATTCCCCTTTTATTTCCTTCTATAGATCTTGAAATGTTATCCGTAGTTGGTGGAATCTGTTTGTCCACACTTAGTGATGTTTCGAATATTTATTGTCTGCTTGACCCGCCATTATACTATCGTCTCTTCTTGTGATGATGTAGTCCACCTCATTCCTATAACTGGCGGTGGCTCATAACTTAATACCGACCTGCCGAATATCATTGTCGTCTTAAGGTTATAGTTGTTTTGGTCATGCATCATCCTTAACCTGCTGCGTTTCCATACCTTTCCGTAGCTTTTAACCCGTTGTTATGGCTAAAGCCCCCACCTCTTGCGACTGGGTAAGCTCCGAGGTCACTGGAGATATTCTCAAGAATTTTGTGTTGGAAATATGCCCTAGAGGCAATAATAAATTAGTTATTATCATATTTACTTATTCATGATAATCGTTTATTATCCATGATATAATTGTATTTATCGGAGACTTAAATTCATGTGTGGATACATAGACAAAACCATGTCCCTAGTATGCCTCTAATGGACTAGCTCGTTGATCAAAGGATGGTTAAGGTTTCCTAGCCATGGACATGAGATGTCATTTGATAACGGGATCACATCATTAGGAGAATGATGTGATGGATAAGATCCAAACTACAAACATAGCATATGATCATGTCAGTTTATTGCTACTATTTTCTACATGTCAAGTATATGTTCCTATGACCATGAGATCATGCAACTCACGGATATCGGAGGAGTGCCTTGTGTGTATCAAATGTCGCAACGTAACTGGGTGACTATAAAGGTGCTCTACAGGTATCTCTGATGGTGTCTGTTGAGTTGGCATGGATCGAGACTGGGATTTGTTACTCCGTGTGACGGAGAGGTATCTCAGGGCCCACTCGGTAATACAACATCACAACAAGCCTTGCAAGCAATGTGGCTAAGTGTTAGTCACGGGATCTTGTATTACGGAATGAGTAAAGAGACTTGCCAGTAACGAGGTTGAACTAGGTATGGAGATACCAACGATCGAATCTCGGGCAAGTAACATACCGAAGAACAAAGAGAACGTTATACGGGATTAACTGAATCCTTGACATAGAGGTTCGACTGATAAAGATCTTCGTAGAATATGTAGGAACCAATGTGGACGTCTAGGTCCTGCCATTGGTTATTAACCGTAGAGGTGTCTTGGTCATGTCTACATAGTTCTCGAACCCGCAGGGTCTGCACACTTAAGGTTTGGTGACGTGTCGGTAGTGTAGAGTTGTGTATGGTGGTGACCGAAGGTTGTTCGAAGTCCCGGATGAGATCCTGGACGTCACGAGGAGCTCCGGAATGTTCCGGAGGTAAAGATTCATATATAGGAAGTCCCAGTTTGGTCGCCGGAAAAGTTTCCGGCTCATCGGTAGTGTACCGGGAGTGTCGGTAGTGTACCAGGGGACCTCCGGGAGGGGTATTTCGACCCCAAGAGGTCCATGGGCTGTGGGAGAGTAATAACCAGCCCTAAGTGGGCTGGAAAAACAGCCACACCAAGGTCCATGGCGCAGGAGGCAAAAGTCCTAAAGGAAAAGGTGGAAAAAAGGCTAAAAAGGAAGAGTCCTACTCCTACTAGGAATGGACGAGGAGTAGTACTCCTCCCCCTCTAGTTTGGCCGACTCCTATTGGAGTTTTTCCTTGTGCCAGCCCTCCTCTCTCTCCCTCCTTTATATACTAGTGGATTGGGTGCTGTTTGGACACAGTTTACGGCCATGTGCTACCCGTTTCACCGGTGCTCCTCTAGATCGGTTTTCTGCAGCGCTTAGCCGAAGCCCTGCCGGAATTGCTCCACCACCATCACTGGAGCACCGTCACGCTGCCAGTGAACTCTCTCTCCTCTCCACCTCTCCAGCTGGATCACGATGGTGGAGATCGTCATCAAGCTGCACGTGTGCTAAACGTGGAGGTGTCGTCCGATCGGCGCTAGATCGGAAGGACCGTGATCGAGATCGCGAGACGGTTCGTGATGTGATCACGGAACGGATCGTGATGAGTTCGCGGGACAGATCGTGATCAAGATCGTGAGACGGATCGTGATGAGTTCGCGGAACGGATCATGATGTGTTCTTGGGACGGATCGTGATTGGATCACGTGACGGATCGTGATGAGATCGCGGGACGCTCGGAGATTTGGATCGCGAAGATGTTCGACTACACCAACCGCATTTCTTAACGCTTCCCGCTTAGCGATCTACAAGGGTACATAGATCCACTCTCCCTCTCATAGATGCTCATCACCATGGATAGGTTTGCGTGTGCGCAGGAAAATTTTTGTTTCCCATGCGACGTTCCCCAACAGTGACATCATGAGCTAGGTTGATGGTTCGATGAGATCTCAAGTAGAACACAAAAGGTTTGTGGGCGTTGATGCTTAGATTGCTTCCTCCCTTGGTCGGATGTTGGTTCAGCGGGATTGTGATATGAAGTGGCCCAGACCAACATTACTCGTACGCTTACGAGAGACCGGTTCCCTCGACGCAACTTGTTGCCTAGATGGCTTGCGGGTGACAGTTTCTCTCACTTTAGTTGGATCGAATTCGACAAAGGCGGTCCTTGAGAAGGTTGAAAAGAAACTAGTGTATCACCATTGTGGTTTTTGCGTAGGTGAGAATTGTTCTTGCTAGATACCCGTAGCAGCCACGTAAAACATGCAACAACAATTAGAGGACGTCTAACTTGTTTTTGCAGGGTATGTTGTGATATGGTATGGCCAATTACATGATGTGATATATGTGATGTATGAGATGATCATGTGATGTATACATTATCACGACTTGCATGTCGATGAGTACGGCAACGGGCAGGAGCCATAGGGTTGTCTTTAATTATTGTATGACCTGTGTGTCAATCATTAAGCGCTATGTAATGCTTTACTTTATCGCTAAACGGTAGCAATAGTAGTAGAAGCATGCAGGGCGTGACAACCCCGATGGCGACACGTTGATGGAGATCAAGATGATGGAGATCATGGTGTCATGCCGGTGACGATGGAGATTATGCCGGTGCTTTCTAGTTGGAGATCAAAAGCACAAGTTCATGGCCATATCATGTCACTTATGATTTGCATGTGATGTTAATCCTTTTATGCACCTTGTTTTGCTTAGGATGACGATAGCATTATAAGGTGATCCCTCACTTAATTTCAAGATAAATTGTGTTCTCCCCGAGTGTGCACCATTGCGAAAGTCCGTCGTGTTGAGACACCACGTGATGATCGGGTGTGATAGACTCTACGTTCACATACAACGGGTGCAAGACAGATTTGCACACGCGGAAACACTCGGGTTAAACTTGACGAGCCTAGCATGTACAGACATGGCCTCGGAACACAAGAGACCGAAAGGTCGAACATGAGTCATACAGTAGATATGATCAACATGATGATGTTCACCATTGAAGCCACCTCAACTCACGTGATGATCGGACTTGAGTTGGTGGATATTGGATCATGTATCACTCAGATGATCTGAGGGATGTCAATTTGAGTGGGAGTTCTTAAGTAATATGATTAATTGAAATCATTATCATAAACATAGTCAATAGTGTATTTGCAAATTATGTCGTAGATTACTAGCTCACGCTGTAGCTCCCTTGTAATTTTATGTTCCTAGAGAAATAGAGTTGAAAGATGATGGTAGCAATATTGCGGACTGGGTCCGTGATCTGAGGATTGTTCTCGTTGCTGCAGAGGAAGGCTTATGTCCTTGATGCACCGCTCGGTGCGCCACCCCCTCTAGCGTCGTCTGTAGATGTTGTGAACATCTGATAAGCACGTTCCGATGACTACTTGATAGTTTAGTGCGTCATGCATTACGTCTTAGAATTGAGGCTCCAAAACGTTTTGAACGTCACGGAACATATGAGATGTTCTAAGAGCTGAGATTGTGATCTCAGGCTCATGCCCGTGTTGCGAGATATGAGATCTCCAACAAGATTCTCTGCCTGCAAGATGAAAGAGAATAGCTCAATCGTTGAGCATGTGCTCAGACTGTCTGGGTACTACAATCGCTTTGTAGCGACCCGACTCAAAACGAGTCAAGCCTTTGTGTTTTCTGTGCCATCCCTGGATCAGTATGCTGGCACACACAGTACATCAATGTATATATCAAAGTGCAATCACATGTAATTAACGTAAAACTGATATATACCTTAAAATAGCAGCGGATACAGTCAACGGGAGTGGAGTCCCAATAACACCAACGGCAAGTTGAGTGCGGACCGTAACCCTGAATCGTACTCTTACCCGTCGTAGAAGAGTATCTACAACATAAGACGTTGCAGCCGTGTAGGTCAGTACATTGAATGTACTGGCAAGATCACCATAGTAGAACAGAAGAATAAAGACTATTCTATATGCAAAGGGTTTGTGGCTCTGTGTCTGAGTTTTTGCGTAAAAGCTGATTTTATTTTCCTACAACAAAAGGAATATCAGGAATTTCACTATAGAGTTACCTATCATGACATGGTTCCGCCAACCAATGTCTCAATACCCACAAGTATCATTAAGTTGCCCAAAATTAGTTATCAGTCCAGTGTTGAGAGTTCAGAGATAGATCCAAGTCTAGAAGCTCAAATTGTCCGTAACCGGGGACACGACTAATCGATTAGGTTTTAACTCTGCAGAGTGTTGTGTACTTTACCCACAAGATTCATTCCCTCCTGGTAAGTCCTCGCACTACCTGGTGTTTGAGAACAGGATGAAAGAAACATGGTCTTTCAGAGTGTTTCCCTGACTGTCCGACAGTGCCCATCCAATCCTAACATCGACTACATCTCGTAGCACTGCCTAGTAGAGTCACAACAAAGATCAACCAAGCCAGAGCCCATAATGACTTGTGGCTACACAGGTAAGCTTACGGGCATGAAGTATTCATCCTTCCCTTTGAGTCTAGGTGAAGCTTTCCGCAAGATGTCATGGCGCTTCTCCATGCATCCTGGCCACTCACTGGTTTCTCCAGGGTGCCCAATCAACCATCCTTCACCCAGTAGTGTGTATTGAAAACTTGTCTTCTCGAGTCTTGAAGTCTTGAGGACTTGAAGATGCAGGACTTGAAAATGTCTTCATGAAGTTGTCGTCTTGACGTAGAGTCCTTCTTCACACCACTCACGAATGCTCATACCAAACCCCGTCTACTTTAGCATAGCATAAAAGTAACTAACGTTCCCGGGGCTTTAGTAACCAGTGGTGGGTTCCTACCTCATGCATTCTACTCAACTACAAGAATTTCAATAACACTACGGGAGGGATATGTTGAATGATGTCACTACATGCAATAAAAACATAGGTATGAAATAGATGGTCAAGGTGAACTTGCCTGTACTGTTGATGAAGATAAAGATCGCTCTCAGAAATAACTTGATAGACTATTCGTCACTCTCCGATGAAAATCTATATACCAAACATTGCATTCATAAGCAAACACTTCTAGCAATCAAAACTGACAATCACAATGTAACACAAGGAACAAAAACAACAAGGTTGATGAAGGAAACACTTAAGACAAAACTCAAAGCCAAGAAAGTTTTCATAAAAACAACTAAGGTAGTTTTCCTCTACAACAACTAGTAACAAAACAAAAACAAAGTAAAATATAACAAAAGGATTTTAGTAAATATTTTACTAGCAAAAAGAATTACTTTTGAAGAACAAGTAAAACTATGAAAACATTATCCTAAACAACATAAGTGTTTGTCTAATGAACTTAACTACAAGCACAACCATAAACTAAGAGAAAACAAATTATGAAACAACTAAGTTAACAGAAAATAATTAATAAAATATATTTGTTACAAAACAGAATTAGATCATCTAAAACTTTGTGAAAATAAGTTTCTACTAAAACTAAATTGTTTTATAAAACATTAATTAATGAAGAAAAATATAGTTTCCTATAATAATAGAGTAAAACTAAACCATTTTTTTATTAACAAACATTTCTTAACAGAAATAATTAATAAAAATTTTATTTGAAAACAGAATCTAATTATATAAAACTTTGTTAAAATAATTTGCTTGTAATCAATTATACCTATTTAAAAAAAGTATAGGTCCCTACCACAAAATTTATAAACTAAACAAATTAACTTTTGTTAACAGCAAGTGTAAATCCTAAATTTAGAACAACAGAACTAAATGAAATCTAGTACATATTATAAATCATATTCATATTTTCAAAATAACTAAAGAAAAAATTAAACTAACTAAACAACATAGGAACTAAACAGAATCTGTTTTAATTGAAAACACTATTTTAAAATATTCTAAAAATTCACAAACTCTTCCTAATGATAACTAATATCACTAGTGACAAGTAGCAAAAGGAATCAATCAAAAATTCATTTTAGAACTCATGATATTCAGAAAACAAAATTTAAATCAAATATGTTCAAATTCGAATTTAAATGTTCAAACATGGTCAAATTTGGTATTCACAGAAACTAGATGAAATTTTTGATCTAATGCAAAAGAAATCAATTAAAAAATTAAGTATTTTAAAAGATATAAAGAAAATAAAATCAGAACTTTCTCTGTTTTCTAAAACAAAACAGAAAAAGAGAAAACTAAACTAACGGTCAGGGGGTGACGTGGCGTTCTCTGGTTGGTCCAGGTGTGTGCGGGCTAGTGTGATTTGGGCGGACGACCGAACTATAACGCGTACCGGTTCGCGAATAAAAAAATCTAATCTAAACCGTTTATCCTAGATCCGATGGCTGAGGGGGAGATGGGGGCTTACTGAGAAAGGGTCACCGGTGAGGGAGCTTCTCCGGCGAGGCAGGGACGGCGAGTTGCTCGTGGAGGTGGCGCCGGTGATCCTTTGGCACGGTCGGTGGCACCAGGCGATGCAGGGGAACACGGCGGAGAGGATGGTGGCGTCGGAGAAGTGAGGGGGCGACGGTGTTGACGACCACGAGCTCGGAGGCGGTTCGGTGGATGTGGAGCTCCGACGAGGTTGATGGTTGCGCCGTTCTGGTGGGTCTCCGGAGTGGAGCAGCAAGACGACAATGGCGCGACGACGGCTCTCGGTTCCAGCGAGCGATTAGGCGAGGCAGAGGGCACGGAAGGAGGGGGAAACAAGGGGAATGGAGGCGCGGGGGTATGCGGCTACTTATAGGGATCTCAGGGGGGTCGGGGAAGTAAGGAGGGAGGAGATCACGGGAGAGAGATCACCGGAGGTCGTCGGGGGCGTGGAAGGATGAGGATGACCGGCGACGGTTTCGGTCGGGCGGCGGGCCCCACATGTCAGCAAGAGGGGAGCGGCGGTTGCGCGTCGGTCAGCCGACGTCTCGGCTTAAATTCACTAGTAAAGCCTGTGGGCCGGCCTGTTTAATACACGCGAATAAATTTCCCTTATTAATTTCCAGAGCAATGAAAACCTATTTAATGCATTCAAAACTTGTCCAAAAAATTAAAGTGTATATATCAAAATGTCCAGGGAAACAAATGCCATTTAATGGACATTTTTACACAGCCAAAATAAATACTTTTTAAAAATTTATTTTTCAGAAAATGCCTAAATGGCTTTATTTATTATTGCAAATTATTTTTCATATAACCCCTTGGGTTTTATGATTCAAAAACTTCACAATTAACCCCCTGGCTTTGGAGTGTCCTTTTACTCCTCTCAAAATCTTTGCAAGGGGTTTGGATGCATGAAATTTCAAATAGGAAACTGAAATGAATTTGAAACTCTATATGAGACTTTTATCAAATAGTTTTCAACTTCAAATAATGAAACTTCCAACTCATATTTCACACTTTGAAGAAATCATATTATCCTCTCTCATGAAAATCATTGAGTTGCATAAAGTTTCTGAATTTGAAATATTTTCAAATGGAATTCAAAAGATTTTCAAATCCCTTTTCATTTCTTTAAATGGAAGAAGTCATGTCATCTTAACTCTAGGGTTTTGTGATGAAAAGAATTTGAATTCCTGGTGATCAAAATGCAGATTGAAAGTTTTGGGAAAGTCATTTCATTCCCTCTCATTAAACTTTCAAAAGTTTCAAAAAGTTTTCAAATTTCACTCACTTTCAATATCTCAAGCAAGCAAACAATCATTCTAATATTTATTATAACATTCCAAAGTTTGGGATGTTACACGCTTGAATCGAGTGGGAGTTGATCTTCCAGATAAGATAGTGATTGATGTAGTTCTCCAAGTCACTGTCACTGAGCTACTAGAACTTGGTGATGAACTACAAAATGCCAGGGAAAGAAATGTTGATCCCTGAGTTGTTCGCGATGTTTGACACCGCGAAGGTAGAAATCAAGAAGGAGCGTCAAGTGTTGATGGTTAATCAAACCACTAGTTTCGAGAAGGGCAAGAGCAAGGAGGGAAACTTCATGGATAGCAAGTCAGTTGCTGCTCCAGTGAAGCAACCCAAAGTTGAACTCAAACCCGAGACTAAGTGCTTCTGTTATGAGGTGAGCGGTCGCTGAAGCGGAACAACCCTAGAAACTTGGTAGATAAGAAGGCTGGCAACATTGATAGAAGTATATTTGATATATGAGTTATTAATGTGTACCTTGCTAGTATTCTTAGTAGCACCTGGGTATTGGATACCGGTTCAGTTGCTAAATGTTAGTAACTCAAAATAAAAGCTACGGAATAAACGGAGAACTAGCTAAGGGTGAGGTGACGATATGTGTTGGAAGTGCTTCCAAGGTTGATGTGATCAACATCACATGCTCTCTCTACCTTCAAGATTAGTGACGAACCTAAATAAATGTTATTTGGTGTTTTGCGTTCAGCATGAACATGATTAGATCATGTTTATTGCAATACGGTTATTCATTTAAGTTAGAGAATAATGGTTATTCTGTTTACATGAATAATACCTTCAATGGTCATGCACCCAGTGAGAATGGTTTGTTGAAATCTTGATCGTAGGAGTACACATGTTCATAACATTGATGTTAAAAGATACAAAGTTAATAATGATAGTACCACATACTTGTGGCACTGCCGCTAAATGTCATATTGGTATAAAGCGCGTGTATAAACTCCATGCTGATGGATATTTGGACTCATTCGATTTCGAATCGGTTGAGACATGCGAACCATGCCTCTTGGGCAAGATGACTAAAGGACCCCGTTGGATGGAGCGGGCAAGTGATTCATTGGAAATGATACATGTTGATGTATGCAATCTAGTGAGTCTTGTAGCGTGCAGTGGATATCATTATTTTCTTACCTTCACTGATGATTTGAGTAGATATAGTGTATATTTACTTAATGAAACACAAGTCTGAATCGTTTTAAAGGTTCAAGCAAATTCAGAGTGAAGTTTAAAGATCATCGTGACAAGAAGATAAAAATGACCACAATATGATTGTGGAGGTGAATATCTGAGTTACGAGTTTGGCATACAACTTAAGACAATGTGAAATTTGTTTCACAACTAACGCCACCTGGAACACCATAGTGTGATGGTGTGTCCGAACATCATAGTCATGCTCTATTGATATAGTGCATACTGTGATGTCTCTTATCATTTTACTACTATAATTTTTGGGGTTATGCATTAGAGACAACTACATTCACTTTAAATAGGGCGTCCTCTAAATCCGTTGAGATGACACCATGTGAATTATGGTTTGATAGAAACCTAAGTTGTCATTTCTTAATATTTGGGGCTGCGACACTTGTGTGGAAAATGTTTTCACCTAATGAGGTCGAACCCAAGGCGGACAAATGCATCTTCATAGAATACCCTAAGAGAAGTTGGGTGAACCTTCTATCTCAGATCCTAGTGCAAAGTATTTGTTGCTTAAACGGATCCTTTCTCAAGGAAATGTTTCTCTCGAAAGAATTGAGTGGGAGGAAGATAGAACTTGATGAGGTTGTTGAACCTTTGTTCAACCAGAGAGTAGCGCAGCGCGGGAAGTTGTTTCTGTGAAGCCTACGTTAGTTGAAAAGGAAGTTAATGATGATGATCATGAAGCTTCAGGATCAAGTTACTATCTAACATCGTAGGTCGACAAGGATGTGTACTCCTCCTAAGTGGTACGACAACCTTGTCTTGGAGGTCATGTTGTTGGACAACGATGAAGCTACGAGCTATGGAGAAGCGATGATGGGCCCGGATTCTGACAAATGGTTAGAGGCCATGAAATCCAAGATAGGATCCATGTATGAAAACCAAGTATAGACTTTGGTAGACTTGCTCGTTAGACGACATGTCGTTGAGTACAAATGGACCTTTAGAATGAAGACAGACACTGATGGTGAATGTCACCATTTGTAAAGCTCGACTTGTTGCAAAGTTGTTTGTGACAAGTTCAAGGAGTTGACTGCCATGAGGCTTTCTCACTCGTAGCGATGCTAAAAGTCTGTTGGAAATTATGTTAGCAGTTGCTGCATTTTCAATTATGAAATCTGGCAGATGGATGTCAAAACATCGTTTCCTTAACGGTTTACTTGAGGGAAGGTTGTATGTGATACAACCAGAAAGTTTGTTCAGTCCTAAGGATGCTAAAAGGTGTGCAAGCTTCAGTGATCCTTCTATGGAATGAAGCAAGCATCTCGGAGTCGGAATATACGCTTTGATGAGGTGATCAAAGTTTTGAGGTTTATACAAAGTTTTTGAGAAACTTGTATTTACAGTAAAGTGAGTGGGAGCACTATAGAGTTTCTGATAAGTATATGTGGTTGACATATTGTTGATCGGAAATAATGTAGAATTTCTGGAAGGCATAAAAGGTCGTTTGAAATGTGTTTTTCAAAGGAAGACCTGGATAAAGCTACCTAATTGTTGAGCATCAAAATCTATAGAGATAGATCAAGATGCTTGATGAGACTTTCAATGAGTGCATAGCTTGACAAGATTTTGAAAGAGTTCAAAATGGATCAGCCAGAGAAATAGTTCTCGTCCGATTTGTAAGGTGTGAAGTTGAGTGAGAGTCAAAGCTCGACAACGGCAGAAGAAAGAGAAAGGACGAATGTCGTCCCCTATGCCTTAGCCATAGGCTCTATATTATGCCATGCTGTGTACCGCACCTGTGTGTGCCTTGCCATGAGTCTGTCAAGGGGTACAAGAGTGGTCCAGGAGTGGATCACTGGACAGCGGTCGGAATTATCCTTAATAACCAGAGGACTAAGGAAATGTTTCTTGATTATGGAGGTGATAAAGAGTTCGTCGTAAAGAGTTACGTCGATGCAAGCTTTAACACCTGTCCGGATGACTAGTAGTAGCAATCTGGATACGTATAGTGGAGCAGCCATTTGGAAATAGTACCAAGTGGAGTGTGGTAGCAGTGTTTACGGTTTGACATAGAGATTTGCAAAGTACACACGGATCTGAATATCGCAGACCCGTTGACTATAAGACCTCTCTCACATGCAAAGCATGATCGAGCCCCAGAACTCACTGGGTGTTAGATTCATAACAATGCGAATCACATGGTGATGTGAACTAGATTATTGACTCTAGTGCAAGTGGGAGACTGTTGGAAATATGCCCTAGAGGCAATAATAAATTAGTTATTATCATATTTCCTTGTTCATGATAATCGTTTATTATCCATGCTATAATTGTATTGATCGGAGACTTAAATGCATGTGTGGATACATAGACAAAACCATGTCCCTAGTATGCCTCTAATGGACTAGCTCGTTGATCAAAGGATGGTTAAGGTTTCCTAGCCATGGACATGAGATGTCATTTGATAACGGGATCACATCATTAGGAGAATGATGTGATGGATAAGACCCAAACTACAAACATAGCATATGATCGTGTTAGTTTATTGCTACTGTTTTCTACATGTCAAGTATATGTTCCTATGACCATGAGATCATGCAACTCACGGATATCGGAGGAGTGCCTTGTGTGTATCAAACGTCGCAATGTAACTGGGTGACTATAAAGGTGCTCTACAGGTATCTCTGATGGTGTCTGTTGAGTTGGCATGGATCGAGACTGGGATTTGTTACTCCGTGTGACGGAGAGGTATCTCAGGGCCCACTCGGTAATACAACATCACAACAAGCCTTGCAAGCAATGTGGCTAAGTGTTAGTCAAAGGATCTTGTATTACGGAACGAGTAAAGAGACTTGCCAGGAACGAGGTTGAACTAGGTATGGAGATACCGACGATCGAATCTCGGGCAAGTAACATACCGAAGAACAAAGGGAACGTTATATGGGATTAACTGAATCCTTGACATAGAGGTTCGCCCGATAAAGATCTTCGTATAATATGTAGGAACCAATGTGGACGTCCAGGTCCCGCCATTGGTTATTGACCGTAGAGGTGTCTCGGTCATGTCTACATAGTTCTCGAACCCACAGGGTCTGCACACTTAAGGTTTGGTGACGTTTCGGTAGTGTAGAGTTGTGTATGGTGGTGACCGAAGGTTGTTCGGAGTCCCGGATGAGATCCCGGATGTCACGAGGAGCTCCGGAATGGTCCGTAGGTAAAGATTCATATATAGGAAGTCCCAGTTTGGTCGCCGGAAAAGTTTCGGGCTCATCGGTAGTGTACCGGGGGACCTCCGGGAGGGGTATTTCGACCCCAAGAGGTACATGGGCTGTGGGAGAATAATAACCAGCCCTAAGTGGGCTGGAAAAACAGCCACACGAAGGCCCATGGTGCAGGAGGCAAAACTCCTAAAGGAAAAGGTGGAAAAAAGGCTAAAAAGGAAGAGTCCTACTCCTACTAGGAGTGGAGGAGGAGTAGGACTCCTCCCCCTCTAGTTTGGCCGACTCCTATTGGAGTTTTTCCTTGCGCTAGCCCTCCTCTCTCTCCCTCCTTTATATACTGGTGGATTGGGTGCTGTTTGGACACAGTTTACGGCCACGTGCTACCCGTTTCACCGGTGCTCCTCTAGATCGGTTTTCTGTAGCGCTTAGGCGAAGCCCTGCCGGAATTGCTCCACCACCATCACCAGAGCGCCGTCAAGCTGCCGGTGAACTCTCTCTCCTCTCCACCTCCTCCTGCTGGATCAAGATGGTGGAGATCGTCATCAAGCTGCACGTGTGCTGAACGTGCAGGTGCCGTTCATTCGGCGCTAGATCGGAAGGACCGTGATCGAGATCGCGAGACGGTTCGTGATGTGATCACGGAACGGATCGTGATGAGTTCGCGAGACAGATCGTGATCAAGATCATGAGACGGATCGTGATGAGTTCGCGGGACGGATCATGATGTGTTCGTGGGACGGATCGTGATCGGATCACGTGACGGATCGTGATGAGATCGCGGGACGCTCGGCGATTTGGATCGCGAAGATGTTCGACTACACCAACCGCGTTTCTTAACGCTTCCCGCTTAGCGATCTACAAGGGTACGTAGATCCACTCTCCCTCTCGTAGATGCTCATCACCATGGATAGGTTTGCGTGTGCGCAGGAAATTTTTTGTTTCCCATGCGACGTTCCCCAACATTTTGTTGCCATGGGAAATTTGATGGCTCAGGATGTCATCCAATGGCGGGTTCCCGATGATGAAATCAAGCCTAGACCTAAGGAATGGGAAGTAGTTTTATTCACAGATCATCTTTTTCACGTCTTCTAACTGCCCGGGTCAAATAAATCCGGGATGCCCTGCACACTTATAAACTCCATCCTCAGGACATCAGCCGCAACTCTGAAACCAATTTTTGCCAGTTCCAAGTCCGTTTTGAGGCATATCTTCAGGAAGAACCCGCCGTTGACCTCTTTTGGGACTCCTTTTGGATCAACCACCAAACCGAGGTAGCAGCCAGGGCGAGTCTTGAGCTAGAAGGCATCTCAATTCAGTGGCTAAGAGAGTTGGTTTTCCCTTTAGGCATCCTGCCAAGTTATACCAAGGATTGGAACCGAACCTAGTTCGACTGCAAAGATACTTCTCTAGAGGGAGAAACATTGTTGTCTGGTTATCATCCCACCTGGCTCTCAACCCCTGCTGACCTACCAAACCAGTTGTCTATCATAGAGCGCGCTCAATATGCTCTACAGTTTTTAAAGATGAAGGCTTTGTTAGCCAACAGACTGACTGGAGTTGATCTGACCCGCTGCTAGGCGACATGGATAATTTTACCGCTGAGCCGGCACGACAGGTTAATGTGTCAATACACCGGTCAAGTGGACGAACCTCGGAGTTTCAATCGGACGCCTTTGACAGATAAAGATCTTAGCTTGATTCTTAAGTCCCTGCTTGGAGAATCTCATGAAGCTTGCAACAAGATTGAGCTAAACTCCTTCTACAGTAAAACTCGTCTCTAGAGGTAAAACCCCTTTTGATTCAGTTGTTAGCTTTCTCTAAATTTTGTGTTTCATATTATTTTTAATCCTTCTGTAACTATATGCATCCCAACTCCTCCTTCTGTAACTATATGCAACCCAACTCCTCCTTCTGGAAGAAGAAACCAATCGCTGCCTCCAAGAGGAAAACCAAGGCTATGAAAGCCTATGCTCCGGCTCGTAACAAGAAAACATCCTACCAATAATTGCTAGAGCTTGATGACTAGGAGGTAGAACTTGACTCTCGTGGCCTTCTCTTTATGAAACTTATTGGCATGGATTGCTCTCAGGAGGAAGTGGAGACAAGCTATGTTGATGTTGTAGAGGTAACTATTGTCTCCTCTGATTCAGAACCTTTACCAACAAAGAAAATATGGCAGGCTGTCCGAAAGGTAAATCTTTCACATCCTCTTCCTCACTTGGACCCTGACTTTCTTTTCACGAAGCAGCAAGATGACAACAGACGCCGAACTCGGAGCAGTGGCTCTGACACCTTATCATCTAGCTTACTTGACACTCCGGCTCCTTGGAAGCATCGTACCAAGGTATTTCATAGCCTAACCTCTCATTTCTTCTGTATATTGAAACTCTTGTTGTAACTTACACACATTTGCCAATTTTTATTTTCCAGGTGACCCTCCTTCTTCTGGCTACTCAACCACTTCAAAATTACCTCCTCTTGTCATTAACCCAAGGTAAGCTTGTTTGCATCCCAAAACGGTTTGTTAATACTCTCTCCTTACATATGAGTCATAATGCCAACCTTGTTCATAGGGCCCAAGCTAAAGGAGGAAACTAAGTGGGTCATCCGCCCATCCTGATGCTTCTTGGCTGGAGAATCTGAAGTCTGGCACCGTTGAAGCTCACGTCGAGCCGTCTGAAGCTGATCAAGGGGCCCATACTGAAACTCATCAGCCTAGCGAGCCATCAGGTGTTGATGTCGTGATCCCCGAAGATTACCCGGAAGCTGACCCTAATTCGCTAAGCCCCTGGACGACCACTCAAGATGTGACTTCTCATGCAGAAGAGGTTATCATCAATAGGACGGCTTATAAGTCTCCAATTCCCTCCAATGTGCTGACCAAGCACATCCACAAGGATAAGGCGCCTTCACCTGATAAAGAGAAGGCTAAACTTGATCTTCCAAATCTATAGAATCTCGTTGCTGATGAGTTACCCTCTAGATATCTGAACCGCCTCTCCACAAGTCGGGACATGGAGGCTAACCTAGTTGGCATGATCAAGAAGAAATACGAGGTATTCAACCTGCTTTGCCTTCCATATATCCATACGTAGCCCCCAAGAGCCAGCTTACTTTCTCAAGAAATGAGCCAGGTCTCAACTTTTTATAACTTTCAATAAATCGTCTTGTAGCCCCGTAGGGTTAGGACATTATGTAAATAATGAGCCAACACTTATTGTATAGAATAAGAGCCAAGTGTAGCCACCAAGGGTTGGGTCATTATGGAAATAATGAGCAGGTGGTTATTGTATAGAATAAGAGCCAAGTGTAGCCCCTAAGGGTCGGGTCATCTTCTTGAGGATGATCCGGGTCTTTATTTATGTTGTAAACCTTGAAAGAACTGATACGCATTAGCCCCCAAGTGTCAAGTATATTACCTGCAATCTGCTAGAGACTTATAATAATCTTTTCATTGACCCCAAGTGCTATTAGCCGCATTATGGTGGTTTTAGAAATGGAAGTAAACTTGTACTTGTCAATTTGTTGTGCAGGAAGCCTTAAATGAGGCCGAGTTTAGCTTGATAGATCTTAAGAAAGATCTGGCCTTGCAACAAGACGCCCGTGCTCAAGTTGAGGAAAAGTAGCGGGTCTTGTTAATAGAACTTGAAAAGGCCAAGGGATATTTTGAGGCCATCAAACAATATGCTGAAGCAGAACAAGCCGCCTTAATAAAACATGCAGAGGATGCTCTCGGCCAACTTAAGCCCATTACCGAAGAGTTGATAGGTCTGAAGCACCATATACCATGGATGACTAAAGTTGTCTTTGCTAATTATCATTTATTATCAGCATTCTGGTTGAAGACTCGTATAAAGACTCGCTTGGCGACTTTAGTAACTTTTGACTGTGTGTAGGCTGTCAAACTCGCCAGCTTCCAGATGACAACTTACTGAGTTGAAGTCTTTGTATACATTGACTGAACAACTATATGCTGCAAGCCTTTGAACCATCATAGCTTTTGTGGGTGAAAAGGGAATTCCAAAACTGATTAAGGGCGTTCTGGACTCCGTCTCCACCATCCCCAAGCAACTACAAGAGATGAAGAAATCAGTCGCCCGTAAAGGCAACATGGCTGCTTTGAGCCGGTCCCTGGCTTACGCTCTTGAGCTTAACCCATAAGAAATGAAGGACGGCTTTTCACAGCTGAAGGACGATAGTTCAGGTTCCACTCAAGAATATTACGCCCGTCGCATGAGGGCATCACACGCATTGGCCAGCCGGCTTGCTACCGAGGCTGATCTGTCGAAGTACAAGGCGGCTTACGATGATGACAACATGCGACTTTGGTCGCCAACTTTTAAAACAAAGGATTTAACTCCTCAACGTCGTAAGCACCTCTTTGCCCCTGATGTTGACTGCTACCTCTTGATCTTGTGTTGGTTTTCCCTTGAAGAGGAAAGGGTGATGCAGCAAAGTGGATAAGTATTTCCCTCGGTTGTTGAGAACCAAGGTATCAATCCAGTAGGAGGAACAAGCAAGTCACCAATGGTTGCACCTACACAAACAATTAAACTCTTGCACCCAACGCTATAAATGGGTTGTCAATCCCTTCATGGTTATTTGCAAGGGTTAGATCTAAAAGATATAGATGTAAATGAGTGCGGAAAGTAAAAGATAAATAAATTGCAGCAAAAGTATAGATCTGAAAGTATATGATGGAAAATAGACTCGGGGGCCATAGGTTTCACCAGAGGCTTCTCTCTTGAAGGCAAATATCATGGTGGGTAAAGAAATTACTCTCAAGCAATTGATAGAAAAGCGAATAATCATGTAGTTATCCAAGGCAATGATCATGCATATAGACATCACGTCCGTGACAAGTAGACCAAAACGGTTTTACATCTACTGCTATTACTCCACACATCGACCGTCTCATGCATGTATATAGAGTATTAAGTTCATGAAGAACAGAGTAACACATTAAGAAAGATGACATGATGTAGAGGGATAAACTCAAGCAATATAATGAAAACCCCATCTTGTTACCCAACAATACAATAAGTGCCTCGCTACCTATAAGTGCATCTAGTGCTCCTTAGAAAAATTCCTTACGAAGGTTTTATTCTGTTTGGACTCCATTTAATATCACATATGTGCAAAACTCAAAAACAAGGAAAAAACAAAAACTGGCACTTGGCTCTAGGTTAATAGGTTAGTCCCAAAAATAATATAAAATAGCATAATAATGCATATAAAACATCCAAAACAAATAATATAATAGCATGCCATCATCAAAAATTATAGATACGTTGGAGACGTATCAGCATCCCCAAGCTTAATTCCTGCTCATCCTCTAGTAGGTAAATGATTAAAACATTATTTTTGATGTGGAGTGCTACCTAACATATTTATCCATGTAATATTATTTATTGTGGCATGAATATTCATATCCGTAGGACTCAAAACAAAAGCTTAACATTGATATAGAAACAATAATAGTTCAAGCATACTAGCAAAGCAATTGTATCTCCTCAAAATATAATGGCAAAAGAAAGTTATCCCTACAATATCATATGGTATGGCTATGCTCCATATTCCCCACACAAAGTATTTATATCATGCACAACCCCGATGAAAAGTCAAGCAATTGTTTTCACACCTTTATTTTCTCAAAAAATTTCAACTCTCACGCAATACATGAGCGCGAGCCATGGATATATTACTATGGGTGGAATAGAATATGGCAGAGGTTGTCAAGGAAAGGGAGAAGATAGTCTCACATCAACTAGGCGTATCAACGGGCTATGGAGATGCCCATCAATAGATATCAATGTGAGTGAGTAGGGATTGCCATGCAAAGGATGCACTAGAGATATAAGTATATGAAAGCTCAAAAGGAAACTAAGTGGACGTGCATCATGAAGAAAAATTCCACTAGCTATATGAAAGTGACAAAATAGGAGACTCTCTATCATGAAGATCATGGTGCTACTTTGAAGCACAAGTGTGGAAAAAAGGTAGTAGCAATGTCCCTTCTCTCTTTTATCTCATTTTTTATGTGGGTATCTAAGGCCTCTTTTATTCATTTTTTATTTGGGCTTCGCTGGCCTCTTTTATTTTTATTTTTTTAGTCCAGAATCTCATCCCCACTAGTGAGGGAATCATAGCTTCCATCATTCTTTTCTTACATGGGACATGCTCTATTAAAATAATCATCACACTTTTATTTACTTACAACTCAAAAGAAAATTACAACTTGATACCTATGACAAAATATGACTCTAGATGCAATATGGAAGTGATGGTGCATGTCATAAAAGGAAACGGTGGAACTTGCATGGCAATATATCTTGGAATGGCTATGGAAATGCCATAATAGGTAGGTATAATGGCTGTTTTGAGGAAAGATATATGGTGACTGTTTTGAGGAAGGTGTTTGTTGCACCAGTGAAATTTGCACGGTACTAGAGAGACTAGCAAAAGTGGAAGTGTGAGAGTGCGTATAATCCATCGACTCAACATTAGTCAGAAAGAACTCACATACTTATTGAAAAATTCAATTAGTCATTGAAGCAAAGCATTAAACGCATGCTCCTAGGGGGGAGGTTGGTAGGACTTAACCATCGCGTGCGCCCGACCCTCACACAAAGGTCGACAATCTATAAACAAGTCATGATCCGACTTCCTTACATAACGGTTCACCATACGTGCATGCTACGAGAATCAAAAACCTTTACACAAGTATTTTTAGAAAATCACAATTTACTTCCTAACATGTCTCTTAACATTACCATCTTTATATCTCAAAACTTTATGCAAGGAATCAAACTTCTCATAAATAACCAATGCACTTAATATGGAAGTTTTTATTATATCCCTTTTGGATGCCTATCATATTAGGACTAAATTCATAACCTAGACCAATTACCATGTTGTTTTAGAAACTCTCAAACTAATATAAGTGAGGTACGATATTTCAAGTATTTATATAAAATGCAAACACCACCATGCTCTAAAAGATATATGTGAAGCACATAGAGCAAAATTGCCCAACTCAAAAGATATAAGTGAAGCACATAGAGTATTCTAATAAATTCATGATTCAGCGTGTGTCTCTCAAAATATGTGTGCAGAAAGGATGATTGTGGACAACTAACAATCAAAGATTCATATCATACAAGACGCTCCAAGAAAAACACATATCATGTGGTGAATAAAAATATAGCCTCAAGTAAATTTACCAATGGATTGAAGACGAAAGATGGGATGCCTTCTGAGGCATCCCCAAGCTTAGGCTCTTTGGCATCCTTGAATATGACTTGGGGGTGCCTTGGGCATTCCCAAGCTTAGTCTCTTGCCACTCCTTATTCCATAGTCCATCAAATTTTTACCCAAAACTTGAATACTTTACAACACAAAACATAACAAAAAACTCATGAGATTCGTTAGTGTAAGAAAATAAATCACCACTTTAGGTTCTGTTGTGAACTCATTATTTATTTATTGGTGTTATAACTACTGTAATCTGACTTCTCCATGGCTCATACCACATGATACAACCCATAGATTCATCGAAATAGGCAAACAACTCAAACAAAACAGAATGTGTCAAAAACAGATCAGTCTGTAGCAATCTAAAAACTTCGTATACTTATGTAACTCAAAACATTCTGAAAAATTTGTACAACCTGGTAAATTTATATATAAATATTGTGTAAGAATTTAAGATCAATTTGACGCTCTGAAAAATTAGAAAAATCCTGGACTGGGCGCAAAAGTTTCTGTTTTTTAGCAAGATCAAATCAACAACTACCATAGATCACCCCAAAGGTTTTACTTGGCCCAAACACTAATAAAACACCAAAACACAATTACCATAGAAGTAATAATTTGGGAAACACTAAAAACAGAAGCAAAAACAGAACACAAAAATAAAATTCGATTGCCTCCCAACAAGCACTATTGTTTAATGGCCCCAGCTAGGCAAAACGCAATAGATCTAGGTATTGTCACCATTAGTATGCCATCCAAAAGTAGCTCTCATAATAGATTCATAAGGAAATATTATTTTCTTTCTAGTAAAGTGTTCCATGCCTTTCCTTAATGGAAATTTGAATCTAATGTTTCCCTCTTTCACGTTAATAATTGCACCAATCGTTCTAAGGAAAGGTCTACCAAGAATAATAGGACATGTAGGATTGCAATCTATATCAAGAACAATGAAATCTACGGGCACATAATTCCTATTTGCAATAATAAGAACATCATTAATCCTTCCCATAGGTTTCTTAATAGTGGAATCCTCAAGATGCAAGTTTAGAGAGCAATCATCAAGATCATGGTAACCAAGGACATCACATAAAGTTTTTGGAATCGTGGAAACACTAGCACCCAAATCACACAAAGCATGGCACTCATAATATTTTATTTTAATCTTAATAGTAGGTTCCCACTCATCATGAAGCTTTCTAGGAATATAAACTTCTAGATCAAATTTTTCTTCAAAAGATTCATCATAGCATCAACTATATGTTTAGTTAAAGCCTTATTTTGACTATAAGCATGAGGAGAATTCATCATGGATTGCAACAAGGAAATACCATCAATAAAATACCAACTATCATAATTAAAGTCCTTGAAATCCAAAAGAGTGGGTTCATTGCTATTTAAAGTTTTGACCTCTTCAATCCCACTTTTATCAATCTTAGCATTAAGATATGAAGACTCCAAATCATTGGGACGCCTTTTAACTAAAGTTGACTTATCTCTATTCCCATAATTATCAAGATTTATATTGGAAAACAAAGATTCAATAGGAGTCACATCCATCACTTTAATATCTTCATCATTATTAAAAGATCATGGTTTAGTGACCATTTTATTGACTAAGGTAGCTTGTTTATCACAAATTTGGCCTACTAAATCTTCAAGATGAGGAAACTAAGATTTCAAACCATAAAACTCCTTAGATATACCATCAAGTTCTTTGTTCATGTATTCAAACATACTATTTTGTTCTTTAAGCTCGTTTCTAAAGAAATTATTATGGTCAAATTGGAGTGACATGAATTTCTGAGCATTATCCCCAATATCTTCCAGCTTCCTAAGATAAGGATCAAAACTTTTGGGTTGAGCCATTAAGAGGAGCAGAGATCTAACACCCAAGCAAAAAAAGGCAAATCTTTTTGTTATTTTCTGAAAATCATTTTAGAAGTGGGGGTGAGGGAAACGAGAGGCAAATGGCAAATAATGTAAATGCAAGAGATGAGTTTGTCATGGGTACTTGGTAGGCTTGATGTATATCCTCCCCGGCAACGCGCCAGAAATCCTTCTTGCTACCTCTTGAGCTTGCGTTGGTTTTCCCTTGAAGAGGAAAGGGTGATGCAGCGAAGTAGATAAGTACTTCCCTCAGTTGTTGAGAACCAAGGTATCAATCCAGTAGGAGGAACAAGCAAGTCACCAATGGTTTCACCTACACAAACAATCAAACTCTTGCACCCAGCGCTATAAAGGGGTTGTTAGTCCCTTCATGGTTATTTGCAAGGATTAGATCTGAAAGATAT
This sequence comes from Hordeum marinum, assembly GCA_022496015.1. Taxonomy (NCBI): domain Eukaryota; kingdom Viridiplantae; phylum Streptophyta; class Magnoliopsida; order Poales; family Poaceae; genus Hordeum; species Hordeum marinum. Next base: position 96,938,251 of record CM039677.1, on the reverse strand, counting down.
AGATGTAAATGAGTGCGGAAAGTAAAAGATAAATAAATTGCAGCAAAGAATAGATATGAAAGTATATGATGGAAAATAGACCCGGGGGCCATAGGTTTCACTAGAGGCTTCTCTCTTGAAGGCAAATATCATGGTGGGTAAACAAATTACTGTCAAGCAATTGATAGAAAATCTAATAATCATGTAGTTATCCAAGGCAATCATCATGCATATGGGCATCACGTCTGTGACAAGTAGACCGAAACGATTCCGCATCTACTACTATTACTCCACACATCAATCGACTCCTACCTGCATCTAGAGTATTAAGTTCATGAAGAACAGAGTAACGCATCTAGAGTATTAAACTCAGGCAATATGATGAAAACCCCATCTTTATCCCCTTGATTGCAACAATACAATACGTGCCTCTCTACCCCTACTATGTCACTAGGTGAGGACACCGCAAGATTGAACCCAAAACTAAGCACTTCTCCTATTGCGAGAATTACCAATCTAGTTGCCCAAACCAAACCAATAACTCGAAGAGACTTGCAAGCATATGAAATCATTTAAATAAGAATTCAGAGTAGATTCAAATAAGATTCATGGATAATCTGAACATAAACTCACAATTGATTTGATCTTGACAAACACACCACAAAAGAGGATTACATCGGATAGATCTCCATGAAGATCATGATGAACATGGTATTGAAGATCAAAGAGAGAGAAGGAGCCATCTAGCTAGTAACTATGGACCCGTAGGTCTATGGTGGACTACTCGTGCATCATTGGAGGGGCAATGGAAATCATGTAGATGCCCTCCGTGATCGAAACACCCTTCGGCAGATTACCGGAAAATGCTCCAATATTGGATCTCTCAGGAACGGAGGCTTCTGGCCGCGAAAAGTATTTGTGTGGCTCGTTCTGCTGTTGGGGGGATATTTGGGTATTTATAGGCCAGAGAATAGGGTTAGGAGACCCGCCAGGGAGCGACAATCCTGCTAGCTGTGGGTAGGGGGTGCCTAGCAGGCTTGTGGCGCCCTGGCACCTCCCCTGGCGTGCACTCCAAGCTTGATCGACTTCTTTCCTTCTAGAAAGATTCCTTCCGAAGGTTTTATTCCGTTTGGACTCCGTTTAATATCCCATATTTGTAAAACTCAAAAACAAGGAAAAAATATAAACTGGCACTTGGCTCTAGATTAATAGGTTAGTTCCAAAAATAATATAAAATAGCATAATAATGCATAGAAAACATCCAAAACGGATAATATAATAGCATGCCATCATCAAAAATTATAGATACGTTGGAGACGTATCATTGACCCCTCTCCAATCTTGAATGGTGAAGCTGAATTTGAAGCTTTAATCAATTGCAACTAGGATGTGTACAATGTTTAGATCCAGGATGACTTGTCAACGAGCTGAACCATGAGCCGGCATCAAATAAAGTTTAACCCGGGGTGCTAGCCTGCCGGGTAGTAACTAGTTTATGAAGAACTTGAGCTCCATCATTTTGGGCTTTTACATAGCCTTCTAATAGCTATAGGAAAAAACTTATTGCCTGAAATGTGCCTTTGTGCATGCTTGGAGTTTGATTAACTCATATTCCAACAACTTTGGTGCTATCCATATGTTATATTGTGTGGTGACCATACTTCATGATGCCTATTGGCAGGTAATAACAACAAAAATCCTTAAAACAATGAATAACACCTTAGTTGGGATAAAATATCATCCCAAGACCATTAGAATCTTATCATGGAAGAAACCCTACAAATAAAAAAGTAGAAAATACATATATATTCTCTATCATTGTTGAGGCGGCTTTGAAGGCACAACCCAAGAGAAGTAAACTCTTATTTATATTTGTGAGAAAAAACTCAAGATTGTTGCTTTGAAAAAACTAGGCATGACTGGTCAAAATCTCATAAGTCGGCTCTCACATGACATAAATCTGTCGTTTTAACATTAATCAGTGCAGGCTCTTTAAAAAGATTGACTATTAAGATTACAAACAAGCCATATAGCAGAGAGACTACAACAGGGCATGAGCACCTCGAAACCCATAAGCCGGCTCTCACGTGACATAAATCCATTGTTTTAACCTTAACCAGTTTAGGGTTTTAAAAAGATTGGATGTTAAGAGTATGAACGGGCCACATAGCGGAGAGACTACAGTAGACGGGTGAGTTTATCCTAGCTCTCTGTAAGTCGGCTCTCTCGTGACATAAGCCGTCGTTTTAACCTTAGCTAGTTCAGTGTCTTATGGCGAGATTGACTGTCAAGAGTCTTGACTAGTTTAGGGTCTCTATTTCAAGATTGACTGGTAAGAGTTCGGCGGGTCACATGGTGGAGTAGAAAGTTGCAAACAGGCAGGTTCAACCCATATATGGCATGGAAGCCGGTCAAGAGGGTATGAAAGCTATACCGAGTGGGTTGGAAGCCCTCAAGTGACATGTTGAATGATCAACTCTTTTGCACACAACCTGTTGCATGAAAATGGTAGAAGCCCCAAATTGTGGGGTTGCCAACTTTATTATATTAAAAAGGTATATGCTATGAGAGATGTATGTACATTGATGATAGTTAATGACACAAGTATAGTAAGGCTAGAGATGACAAATATTCCACGGCCTGCTGGTCTCTTGTTTGGAAATGCGTGACTCATTGCTCTCCCATATATCAATGAGGTAATATGACCCATTGTTAAGATTCTTGCTAACCATGAAAGGTCCTTCCCAAGGGGAGACAACTTATGAATATTTTTCTGGTCCTGAATCAGATGTAGTACTAAGTCTCCTTCTTGAAACGTTCGGGTCTTGACTCTACAGATATGATAGCGACGCAGATCTTGCTGATAAATCATCGATCGTGCTACTGCAAGATCCCGTTCTTCATCCAAAACATCTAGTGCATTCCGACGTGACGTCTCATTATCAGCTTCAACAAGACGCCACCCTGGGTGGGCCATGGCAGTATCACTTGGGAGAACAGCTTCTGCACCATAAAGCATGAAGAAAGGCATATAGCCTGTTGATCTATTGGGGGTGGTTCTAATACCCCAAAGAACTGAAGGTAACTCCTCCACCCAACAGCCCGACGTTCACTCCAAAGGAATCATAAGTCGGGGTTTTATGCCTCTCAAGAACTCTTGGTTAGCACGTTCTGCCTGACCATTGGACCGCGGATGAGCTGCGAAGGAGACACCAAGGAGGATATGTGATAATGTGAGGGTAACCAAAATGAAACATCAGCTTCTTGACAAACTGAACTGTCGTGGTTGCATCGCACTTGCTGACTGACTCTGCCTCAGCCCACTTGGTAAATTTATCAACCGCTACCAAAAGGTGGGTCTTCTTATGTTTAGATCTCTTAAATGGCCCAACCATATCAAGCCCCCAAACCGCAAATGCGCAGGTGATTGGAATCATTCACAACTCCTGAGCCGACACATGGGCTCGTCGTCCAAATTTTTGACACCTGCCGCACTTGGTAACTATGTCCTCTGCGTCTTTATGAGCCGTTAACCAGAAGAAACCATGTCGAAAAGCCTTGGCCACCAAGGATTTTGAGCCCGCATGATGACCACAGTCACCAGCGTGTATCTCATGTAAAATTTCGTGGCCCTCCTTCAGGGAAACGCAAAGCTGAAAAACACTAGTCACACTATATCTGTGCAACTCGCCATTGACGATAGTCATCGACTTGGACTGCCTCACAATCTGCCGTCCCAAGGTCTCATCCTCGGGTAACTCGCTGTGAGTCAGATACGTTAGATAAGGCAACATCCAATCAGGAATAGCACGGAGATCCGCCACCAACTGACCCTCTGGGTCAGGCACAGCGAGATCCTCCTCAGATGGTCATTTGACTAATAGGTGATGCAAGACGCCCAGAAACACATTAGGCGGCATCGGCTTGCACTGAGACCCCAGTCTTGACAATGCATTAGCTGACTCGTTCTTCTGACAATCAATATGATCCACCTGATAACCCTTGAAGTGACCGGCAATGATGTCACCTGCCTGGCAATAAGCCGCCATTTGAGGGTCCTTAGAATTCCACGTGCCTGAAACATGCTGAGCCACAAGGTCTGAGTCGCCCAAGCATCTAACCTGGCTCAGATTCATCTCCTTGGCCACACGGAGCCCATGAAGTAAAGCTTCATACTTGGCGACATGTTTAGTACAAGGAAACATTAACATTAACACATAATAGAACTTGTCACCTCTTGGGGAACTCAAAACAACTCCAGCCCCCGAGCCTTCCAACTATCTAGAACCATCAAAGTGACTCGTCCAATAGGTATTATCTGGCTTCTCCATGGGTGCTTGACACTCTGTCCAGTCATTTATGAAGTCCACCAAGGCTTGAGAATTGACAGCTATTCGAGGCACATACCTCAAATTAAGAGGCCCAAGCTCTAGTGCCCACTTAGCAATTTTGCTGGTGGTTTCTCTATTTTGAATGATATCTCCCAAAGGAGCATATCTAACCACCATGGAGGGATGCCCAAGGAATTAATGCTTCAGTTTGCGATTTGCCATGAACACTCCATATATCAGTTTTGCCAATGCGGGTATCTTTGCTTGGATTCTATTAAAACCTCGCTTATGTAGTAAACCAGCTTGTGGAATGGATACTCTTTCCCTTCCTCCTTCCACTCCACAACAACTGCAGCGCTGACGGCATTGTTATTAGCCGCAACATACAGGAGCAGTGGTTCCTTCTTCGCAGGAGCGGCCAAAATGGGCGCCTCAACTAATTGTTTTTTGAGCGCTTCAAACATATCATTGGCAGCATCCCTCCAGACAAAATCATTTGTCTTCTTCATCATCTGATATAAAGGAATAGCCTTCTCGCCGAGGCGGATTATGAACCGTCTTAAGATGGCGATATGACCCGCCAAGCGATGGACATCATTAACACACATCAGCTTAGATAATGAGGTGATGGACTTTATTTTATCCGGGTTAGCTTCAATCCCCCTTTCTTCCTTGACTTAGCCGGATTAAGCATCATCTTGTAAACCCGCAGATTAAGCATCATCTTGTAAACCCGCAGATTATCAAAAGTCTCCTTCAAATCGTCTAGCAGAGCCTCTTTCTTCCTTGACTTGACTACAATATCGTCCATATAAGCATGAACATTGCACCCAATCAGGCTATGAAGAAAGTTCTGCATACAGTGTTTATAAGTCGCCTGCGCACTTTTAAGTCCAAAGGGCATGGACACATAGCAAAAAGCTCGAGAAAGCGTGATGAAATATGTCTTCTCTTCGTCTTTAACTGCCATCTTGATCTGATAGTAACCCGAATAAGCATCTAGGAATTATAAACTCTCACAACCCACCATGGCGTCAATGATCTGGTCAATGCGAGGGGAGAGCAAGCAGATCAACCGGATGAGCCTTGTTAAGAACTATGTAATCCACACACATGCACCATGTGTCGTTCGTTTTAAGTACAAGCACGAGATTAGCCAACCACTCCGGGTGAATAAACTCCACGATGAACCCTGCTTCTAAGAGCCAGGCTATATCTTCCCCAATAGCTTTATGCTTCTCCTCACTGAAACGATAGAAAAATTGCTTGACTGGCTTAAACTTAGGGTCCACATTAAGGTTGTGCTTAGCAAATTCTCTCGGTACACCCGACATGTCAGAAGGTTTCCATGCAAAGATGTCCCGATTCTCATGGGTGAATCCGATGAGCGGGCTTTCCTATGCGGGGTCCATATTAGCCCCGATAGTGAACTTCTTGGATGAGTCGTCGGGAGCAAAATCCACCAACTTGGTACCTTCCACCACAAACTTCAGGGGCGGCTCAGACTCTGTGTTGGGTTTTTTCAATGGAGTCATATCAGCCGGGTCAACATTATCTGTACAAAACTTGAGCTCTGCCTAGGCACAACTTGTCTCCGCATATGCAACGTCACCTTCCTCACACTCAAGAGCAATCTTCCAATCACCGTGCAGATCATCCCTTTAGAGCCAGCATCTTGAGCTGGAAGTAGACATACCAGGACCTGGCCATAAATTTAGCGAAAGTCGGATGCCCAAACAGGGCATGATATGGGCTCTTGATTTTGACTACTTCAAACCACAAAGTTTCCACCCTGTAGTTGTCATGATCACCAGATGCCACCTCGAGAGCAATCTCTCCCACTGGATAAGCAGACTTGCCTCGCACGACGCCGTGCAATACCATAGATGACAGCTTAAGAGCCTTGTCAGTCAGCCCCATCCAACGAAAGGAGTCATAGTATAAGATGTTGATGTTGCTGCCACCGTCCATCAGTACCTTGGTGAATCTATAGCCTCCTACCTGAGGGGCCACTACAAGTGCCAAGTGTCCTAGGTTATCAACCTATGGCGGGTGATCCTCCCTGCTCCATGATATTGTATACTCAGACCACTTCAAATATCGTGGAAGAGCTGGCATTGCGGTGTGAACCGCCCTCTTGTGCAACTTCTGATCCCGTTTGACCAGACTTGTGGTGAAAACATGATACTGGCCTCCATTAAGCTGCTTCGGGTTACTCTGGTACCTTGACTGGTTGTTTTGTTGTTGAACACCGTTTCTAGGCTGCTCATGGTGACCACCTTGATTACCTTGACCCTGATAGTCCGAACTTGAGCCGCCTCCGCCGAAGCCTAACCCATGAGATCCGGATCCTGGCCCGCCAGATGGTCCATTGCCATTACCATGATGCTAATTAAGGCTGTAATTTCAGAATTCCCGCATGATATAACAATCCCTCCAGGCGTGAGTGGATGGTTTGTCGGGTTGACTATGCTCTGGGGAGGGCTTGTTGAGCATTGCCTTTGTATTAAAAGGTGTTTTAGCCTTTCCAAAAGGTGGTTTACTGTTGCCCTTTGCCCGATTATTCCCAGTGCTGGTGTTGGCTACCAGATCTCGCTTGCCATCCGGGTGCTTCCTCTTACCTCCATTACTTTGGTTGCTATTTCCTGCCCTGTTCTGCTGCTGGCTCTTGCCGCCACCATTCTTCTTACCCTTAGCCGACTTATCCTCATCGGAACCCGGATCCTTAGTAGTATTACAGTCTGCATATTTGGTGAGAGACGACACGAGCTCACCCATGTCCTGACGGGAACATTTGAGCCATCCAAGCTTCTACTTAATGGGTAAGAAGTGACAATTTTTCTCTAGAATCAGGACCGCTTGAGCCACTGAGATATTATCAGGTGAATCAATGATGGTCGAAACCCGCCGGACCCAATGATGGGCCGACTCATCCTCATGTTGCACACAATGATCGAGGTCAACAATCGTCATAGGCTTCTTGCACGTCCCTCAGAAAGTTTTGATAAATCGCGCCTTCAACTCAGCCCGGGACGTAATGGTATTGGGAGGCATACCCTTTAACCAGGTATGGGATGATCCTGCCAACAACATGATGAAGTATTTTGCATAGACCGCCTCACTGACATCCAACATCTCCATGGCGAGCTCATAGCTCTCGATTCAGGCCTCTGAGTAAATTAGCCATATAGTTAGGCACCTGGCTCACGAGGATGAATGGCATGAAGGCCTGCAAGGATGGGCCTCGTTAGGGCCACTCCTGAGCGGCGGAGATCTCTATGCAGAGCCCGGCCTCAGGAGTCAAAGGTGACGCAAGGAAGGACAGGCAGGCGTCAGCGCGCCAGGCGACATAGTTTCCCCTTAAGTGCAAGGGGAGCAAGGACGTACGCGGGTTCCCAAAGCGCCGCCCAAAGGTTTCCATTATGGTGCAATAAGACCACGACCACGAGCCCCGTGGGACGGATGTCATCGCCGAGCCCACACAGCATCATCGACAACTGCTTTGTAGGCGAACATCACCTTTGGACAGGGGCAAATGTACTCCTGTCCCCCTTTGAAATTGGCCATTGTGGGATCCCTTCCAACCATTGCAATAAGGGAAGAGGACCGGGGCGACCACTATATATAGAGACTAGGCTGCACCGTAAAGGAGGGAGATCCAACACTTAGCCACTCGACGAACCACCACAAGGCAGAGAGCCAAGAACACCCCTTGAGCACCCTCACGAGGCTTGAGCCATTTGTACTAGTTCATCCACCAAACCTCCACGAGAGGCAATGCACCAAAGCAGGAGTAGGGTATTACGCTTCATAGCGGCTCAAACTTGGGTAAACTGTTGTGTTCATCTTCTTCTTCGTCATCAAGCGAGTTCGCCGTGGTAACCATCGAGTAGCGAGCTAGGTTGGGCGAGTGTCATTGGGAACGAGAACCTATGGGATCGGAGGGACCCCTTTCGGTTTGGCGGGGGTGAAGGCTCGCATAAAGAGCAGGTCTGATGAACAACACGCCGGGGATTTTACCCAGGTTCTGGCCGCAAGGATGCTTAAAACCCTACTCTTGCTTGGCTGTATTGAGAGTATTCTTATCGTTCTTGCTACAGGGGTGCTATGAGCAGCTGCCACACATGTAAGCTAGAAAGTCTAAAGATTCAAAGGTCGAAAAGCCCTCTACTGTATCGCCATGGGCCTCCTTTTATACTGAAGGGGATCCCAACAGTGGCGTGCAGTGCGTACACGGGGTGTAGAGAGCTATAGTGCTATCATACCTAACACTGACGAAGTAGGAGAAGCACATTTAATGCAACGTCAGGCATCTTTGTCCGCCTACGGGGAGGGATAGGAGCCCATCCCATCGGCACCGCTTAGCCCCCTCCAACGCCGACGCCGTGACACACGTCCAGGTGGATCGACACCTGGCCTGTGTGTTGGCGGGGCCTTGCCGGGGCATCACCTTGCCGGTTCTTGCCGGGGCTCTGTCTTTGCCTGAGGGTCTGATGGTTATCCTGGCAAGTTCTTGCCAGGGGTCTCAATTCTTCTACGTTGGTGCCTGGCAAGTCCCTGCTGGGCCTCGGCGCCTGGGTGGCTACCTCTGCCCGTGCACGAGTAAAGGGGCACTAGGAAGCCCAAAACTCTAGTGCACCGACAGGAGCCCCCAGGCCTGGGCCACACACGTCGCGAGGCACTGTTGGGCTAGGCCCAAATAGTGCACGTGCATGCGTGGCAGGGCCTTGTAGTTGTGATCATTGCGCTTGTTGCGCTTCCCCAGGATGCCCATTGAAAGCGGGTCGTTGGATACGTGCATGGCGCAGTCGTTACAGCGGCATGCCCGCGAAACGTTTCTATGTTATTTTAGTAAAGAGGCCGCCCCGTGCCTTCTCGTATAGAGGAAATCGTAGAGGCGCTACTCATCTACCCCTTGTCTTTCCTAATCTAAGAACCGCCGTCGTCTTCCTCCTCGTGCCCGAAATAGAGCCCCTTCCATCCATCCACGCCCCTGTCGCCTCTCCGTCTTCAGACCCCGCCCTCGTTGCCACCATGCCACCCAAAGCTAGCAAGGTCAAGGAAGCAGAGGCCGTCTCGGAGAACAAGCTGGTGAGGATGCGGAAGTAGTACGTCGTCTTTCTGCCGGGGCTTGGCATGGACGTCCTGAAGAAGCAATATCGGTGGATGTGGGCGACGGGTACGACGACGCATCCCGCCACCTTCGTGAGTCTAGGCCCTTCCGGGGGCGGCCCTTGCAAATACCCTTTCTTCGCCGATTACTTTTACTGTGGGCTCTGTCACCCTTTTTCGAACTTTTTCAATGACCTCATGTTCACCTACGTCTTCCAACTCTTGGATTTCACGCCGAATGCTGTGATGTCCATGGCAGTTTTCGCCCATCTTTGCAAAAACTTTGCCAGAGTAGTCCCTAGCACCGCTCTTTTCTGCCACTATTTTACCCCCCGCATCCAATAAGGCGGGGCCCTTTCCGGTGTCGTCACTTGGATTCCACGGCCAGGAACCAAGGAGGTCTACCCAGACGGGGCCTATTATGAGAGGTAGGATGAATGGCGAGGCAAATGGTGCTGGATCCGAGAGGAGAAAGTCCTGCCTTCTGCTTGCTGCGGCAAGCTAAGATGGTACGTGTCGAGGACTAGAGTGACGTCGATCCTGAGGATGGAAAGCTTACACTCGTGACCACCAGGATCCACCGCCTCAGGGACGTCGGCCTTATAGTAGAGATGATAGGGGCCGATTTACTTCGCCGGCGCATTGCTCCCTTACATAATAAGGGGAGGCCATCTTGGGATTTCCAGAATGCAGCGGACATCATGAGACTGCACCCCAGGTTGAACCACAACCTAACCATTATGCAGCACAAAGCTCTTTGCCAAAAGCTGTTCAGGGGTGATGCGGTACTTGAGTTGCCAGCAGGCATAGTCCCCTTATGTAACAATTCCACTTTAGGTAGAATCGTTGCCATGATGCCGGTGTTCGACACCCACAGCCTTGACGCGTCTTGGATCGAGCCGTCTGCCGAGTAGGTGCAAGCATTCTTTGATAACTTGGTGGAAAGGGCCTTCCGTGGGGAAGAGGGCCTCGTCCGCGACACCATTGAGGAAGAGCTGCGTATATCGCCAGCAGGGCGGAGGAAGCAGATCTTGCTGTGGAGGCTGGCAGTGCCGGGTTCTTGGAAGACGAAGCTGGTGGAGGGGAAACACTGTCCGACGAATACCTTGTTGGGCAGGGCGGGACCGCTCTTTTGAATCCAATTTCAAATTAGATTAGAAAGATAGAAAGGCCATGAGGATGGGAAAATAAAAAAAATCTTTTTAGGAGCAAGGCGGCACGTCCGCCCGAGGCTGCCCTGCCGAAGACGTAGCTGAGGAGGAGCTGCCCAAGGAGGCCTCGTCCCTTATGCAAAGGAAAAAGGTGCGTCCTTCGGAGCACCGCCTCTGCGCTCCCCGTGCGTCAAGCTTCTTCGAGTAGCGTATCTCCCGGCAAGGGGGCGACCGGCAAGGTTGCACAGTGGCAACAAACCCATCAGCAACCCGCGCCTTCCGCGGCCAAGCGATCTAGGAGCACCCCTCCTCCTCCTCCCACGGGTACCACGACAGAGGTCGCCTTCGACCTTTCTACCCTTAGCTCGAGAGAAGAAGATGAGGAGTAAGGATCCTGCCGTATCTTTCAGTTTTCCAATTTCTAGTTTTACTTTACTCATTTGACTCGCCTTGGTTTGTCTCCACAGGGATGTGGAAATACTGGCGCAACGGGTCGTGAAGAGGCCGAGGACCTCGACGGTTGAGGAGTCGTCGGCAAGCGCTTCAGGCACGCCAAGGACGACCATCACCAATCCGGAGACTAGCCTGCGGCGCAGCCCCTGACTCAGCCCCTGGCGGAGCCACCAGCATGAGCCCATTACTCACTTGCCGCTGGCAAGTGCTGGGGTGTGCATCTTTACTATCCGCCGTGGGCCTGGAGGGGCCTGTGTATGCTCCCGACGACAGGATGTCCACAAGCACCAAGGTGACCAGGTTCTTCGACAGCCTGCTTGGAGCCCTTGAGCAGCTTCACTCCGTCCGGGCATCCCACCTGGCCAGCGAATCGCGCAAGCTCTACCAGGTCGTTCTCTGCAAGGTGCTCGTCAAGGTGTTGTACAGGAACCCCGGCATCAACCTCACCAACGTCCTCGACCATTTGCCGAAGAGTGTAGATTTCAAGGCGCTTAAGGAACTCATCGCGCCCATCATCAAGAGGGTAAGACAAGTCAAGCGGGTTGAAGGAGATCGCCGGGATTAGCTGCCTTACTCCTCGCTACCGCACATGCCAAGAATAATTTATTTTATGTTAGAACCTCGGCAAGACCGATGTAATATTGCCTGTTATGCTTTGAACAATCATTATGTTATCTTCCTTGCTTGATTTAACTCTGTATGTATTCACCCTACACTTCATTGGAAACTTGCCGACATGCACACCTCTTCCGCGAGCACTAGGTGTGGGACTTTAGCAGCCTGTTAGCGAAATTGCCGCCGGCAAAAGACCCCGGTGCTTCTAGTGTAGCCACCTAGACTATTGAGCGAACTCGAAATAGAATAGGGACGCAACCAATTGCAACAAGGTTCCTCCACGTGTAGGTTTTCCATACAAAAGTCGAAATCGCTCAAGGAAAATAACTACACAGGAAGAATTCACTTGGGGTTTCTGCAACTTATCTTTTTGTTGTCGTACTCCCTCTGACAAGTTTTTTGGGGGCGTCACTCATAGGTATCCATACCACCATTCCCTCCCCTCCCCCCGGCAAAGCTGCACACGAGGTGACCTTCTGTCCTTTGAAAAAAAAAATATGGATATGGGACCTTGGCGGTCCGTTAGCCCTTGTTGGGATTAAGTGCAATGCCATACCTCAGACAAACATGTACGTAAGTAAACATGAGAATCAATCAAGTTTGCAGAACACTTATCTTTATTCAACTACGCACAGGGTCTGAGCCTGGCTTTGTACCAAGGATTACATGCTTTAGCGACAAGACTTGTACAAAAGGTGGTTGCCAGGAGGCCCGGCAGCCACGCCTTATGGGTAGAACTTGCGAAGATGTTTGATATTCCAGGAGTTGCTCACTGGGATGCCATCTTCGGTATTCATGCGGATTGCGCCAGGCTTGGTGACTCGTACTACCCGATAAGGGCCTTCCCATTTCGGCTTCAACTTGTTGGAATTCTTGGCGGACTGAACTCGGTGAAGAACAAGGTCGCCTTCCTCTAGACTTCTGGCATTAACCTTGCGGCTATGGTAGCGGCACAAAGCTTGCTGGTAGCATGCAGCTCTCATAGAAGCCTGAAGATGGTCTTCCTCAAGGAGCGTCGCATCATCTTGCCGCAACTGCTCCTGCTCGAGCTCATCATAAGCGAGCACTCGAGGTGACCCGTATATGAGTTTCATGGGGAGAACTGCCTCCACCACATACACTAGGGAGAAGGGTGTCTGGCCGGTAGCTCGATTTGGCGTCGTCCTGATTGACCAAAGAACCACCGGCAACTCATCAATCTAGTGCCTTCCGCACTTGCGCAGCTTGTCAAAGTTCTTGTCTTGAGGCCTCGCAGCACTTCAGCATTAGCCCTTTCCGCTTGTCCGTTGCTCCTCAGGTGGGCAATAGAAGCAAAACAGATTCTGCTGCCAAAGTCTTGGACGTACTACATGAAGGTGCGGCTCATGAACTGTGTGCCATTATCAGTGATGATCCTGTTGGGAACACCAACGCGGTAGACTAGCCCTTTGAAGAACTTGACGGCTAACTGTGTTGTCACCTTTCTTGCGGCTTCCACTTCCGGACACTTTGTAAACTTGTCGATTGCTAAGTACAAGTATTCAAAGCCCCCGGCAGCACGGGGAAAGGGGCCCAAGATGTCGAGCCCCCAGACCGAAAATTGCCTAGAGAGAGGGATTGTTTGAAGGGCTTGAGCTGGTTGATGTAGTTTCTTCAAATGAAACTGGCATGCTTCACATTTGGTTACTAACGCAGTTGCATCCTAGAGGGCAGTGGGCCAAAAGAAACCTTGCCGAGATGCCTTTCCGGCAAGTGTTCTTGACACTATGTGGGAGCCACATATGCCTCCATGTATCTCCGCCAACAGCTCCAGTCCATCCTCTCGGGAAATTCACTTGAGTTTCACGCCATTCGGTCTCTTTCTATACAGGACGTTGTCTATGAACTGGTACATATGAGAACGGTGGGCTACATTCTCCGCTTCCTCTTGTTCCTCGGGGAGTTATCCTATTTTAAGGAATTGGATGATGTGTTGTGCCCTTGCTGGAGCCTGGGGCTCGAGAACAAGGACTAAAGGCATATCCTCTGCTGGGGGAGCGTTTTTCTCAATGGTAAGGGCCTAGGGGCCCGCCGGAGCCTGCTGCACCCCGGCAAGCCTGGCGGGAGCATGTGCTTCCACGGGAAGAGACGGAGACTCCACCGGAGCACGACGCTCACCTGCAAGTCTGACGTTGTCCCTGGCAACCTCCTCGTCGACGGCTTCTGGGAGCTCTGTCGGGAAATACTTCCCATAACTCAACTTCCTTCGTTTCTCTTGTCCAGTCGATGGTGCCACGAAGGGTCGAGTTAGCCGGAGCACGAAAGATCCTGGTTCCAAACACAACTTAAGGGCAACACACTTTGATAGGCCATCGGCAACACTGTTCTCCAGACTTTGGTAATCTTTGTTCACTTGCCTGACGACAAGCTAAGAACCACCCCTGACAATAAGTTTCTTGATCCCAAGGTCTGCCGTGATCCTGAGACCGGCCAGTAGCCCTTCATACTCTATAGTGTTGTTCGTTGATCTCTCTCGGGGAAAGTGCATCTGAATCGTGTACTTGAGGTGCTCTCCGGTGGGTGCGACAAGCAACACTCCGGCACCGGTGCCTTTCAGCGAGAAAGCTCTATCAAAATACATGATCCATTCTTGATCGGTTTCCTTGCCGACGAGAGTTGACTCTAGAACTTCTTCATCGGGCGTTGGGGTCCACTCTGCAATGAACTCTGCCAAGGCCCTGCTCTGAATGGTCAAAGTGCTTTCAAACTTGAGACCAAAGCTTGACAGTTCCAAAGCCCACTCTACAATGTTGCCGGTAGCTTCTGGGTTTCGCAAGATCCGCTGTAGCGGAAAGCGAGTGACAACGGTGATCTCATGTGCTTGGGAGTAGTGGCACAGCTTCCTCGAGGCCATAAGAAGGCCGAAGAGCAACTTTTGCATGCCAGAATATCTTGACCTAGCCCCCTACAACAGCGAGCTAACAAAATAGACTAGGTGTTGCACCACTTTGTTCTTCTAGATTACCTCATTCAACTGCGCAGATCCTCCCTTGCCGGCACCAGACCTGCCGGGGAATGTCCTGGATCATCGATTGGCGGCCATGCCGTTTCCGTTGCTTCTTCATCGACTTGTCTTTCAGCCACTAGTGCAGCACTCACCACTTGATTTTTTACCGCTAGATATAGCAGAAATGGCTCTTGCGGTTTTGGCGCGACTAGGACTGGCGGAGAGGAGAGGTACTTCTTCAAATCCTGTAGCGCTGCCTCCGCTTCCGGAGTCCATTTCATTGGACATGCCTTCTTCAAAATTTTGAAAAAGGGCAGGGCGTGCTCAGCAGATTTTGAGATGAACCTACTCAGAGCAGCAACATAGCTGGAAAGATGGCGCACATCTTTGACTCGTCTTGGTGCTTTAATTTGCTCAATCGCTTTGATCTTGTCGAGATTTGCTTCAATTCCTTGTTGAGATACAAAGAACCTGATAAGCTTGCCGGATGGGACGCTGAACACACACTTCTCAAGGTTGAGCTTCATGTTGATCTTGCGCAGATTGGCAAATGTTTCTTCTAGATCTGATATGAGCGTAGCCTTGTACTTGGTTTTGACCACTATGTCATCCATATAAGCCTCCATATTTCTATGTAGCTGGGGCTCAAAACCAATCTGGACCGCTCTTGCAAATGTAGAACCAGCACTTTTCAACCCGAAAGGCATACGCAAAAAGCAATACGTACCACATGGGGTGATAAATGCGGTCTTCTCCTCATCTTTCTTGGCCATGAAAATCTGATGATAATCGGAATAGGCATCAAGGCAAGACAACAAGTCGCAACCAACGGTGGAGTCCACAATCTGGTCGATGCGCGGCAAGGAAAGGGATCTTTGGGGCAGGCTTTGTTGATGTCTGTGAAGTCAAAGCACAACCTACATTTTCCATTCACCTTGCGCACGATGACTGGATTGGCCAACCATGTTGGATGGAGTACTCCTCTGATCAAGCCAGCCGCTTCTAGTTTCTTGATTTCTTTGACAATAAACGGTTACCGCTCCAGAGCTTGCTTTTGGACTTTCTGCTTGATGGGCCGCGTGTGTGGGCAGACGGAAAGGTGGTGCTCAATCACCTCTCTAGGAACACCGGGGATATCAGATGGTTGTCTGTCACACCCTGTGTTTGTACCACTTTGTTATATTTATAAATTTGGAACCAATTAAAACTTTTTGATTGCATGCTTGTTTGAATTATTGCTTGTTTGAATGTTATGTTGAGTTTGTGTGGCACTCTTGGGTCTACTCCTCTCCATATTCATCTTCCTTGAACCAAACTTATTGCCCAATGATCTTGCCATGTGAATAGTGCCCCAAACTATTTTTACCAAATATTATTTTGACCAAAATGGTTTTATTCAAATTAGGTTTTCAAAAACCCCTGAGTTGAGGTTTGCACTACAAGTCCTCAAATTAGGAGGATCCTTTTTCCCCAAAGGCTTTATTTGAAACCTACTATATTTATGACTTCCCAAAACCACCAAATATTAATTTTAAAGATTATATTACTATTTATTTAAAAGGCTTTTTATTAAGACTAGAAATGGTTTTTCATAGGGAAAATTATTTAAATGATTTCAAAATATTTGAGAAAAATTTAGGGAAACTCAATGGACATATATTTTCCATATATGTGAGTTTCAACATATGGTCATGTTCAAAATCATGGGCAAAACCCCTCAAAACCCTTTCTGTCCAAATCAAGCTTTTGAAATTTCTATAAGAAATATTTTGAATGAATTCCAAGAAAATTCCAGCAAGTCAACATTGTCATAGGTGATGATCTTGTAAAGTTTCATCTCAATCCAAATTGTTTTGGTTCATCAAACTATTCCAAAACCCTCCCTGTCCAGATTCAAATTTGAGGAACTTTACATTGTGAAGTTTCTTCCCTTGACCCCAAACTTTGTGGACATGTTCTCATCACCAAATAATGGTGCTACACTAAGTGGTGCATCAAGGGGATTAGCTTAGCATGACTAGATCTATAGAAACCAGATTCTGTTGATTTCTAAGGTTTCACAAAGTTACGTTGTGAACTTTCTTCAATCAAGATCAAACTTGGTGATCAGGCCTAATTCTAATCACCATCTGATCCTATCAATTCTTATGGCAATCAAAGCCGAGTTTCTTGCGCTAATCTCCATCAAACACCTTCTCCTAGAATGGCAAAAACCCTGTTTAACCCCCTTCCTCTATTTTCCTTGAGCCCAAATTTTTACCACAACCTCTCAGTGTTACCTGCTACTTCCAGTAAAACTTGTGTGGCCTCGGCTCAATAATGGGTGGGGTAAAACCCCTCATTTTACCCTCTGATTCACCATGGCACTAGCTTCCCACCCCCATCTTCTTTCTCTCTCCACTCACCCTAGCTCTCAAGCATCCTAGGGGCATCTCCAGTATCCCCAGGAGCTAGAAGACAAGCCAGGGCACCCAGAGCGCGTGGGGGCAGGCCATGCCGGCCATAACGACGCTCTAGAGCGTGCTACAGTGTGCTCCCGCACTGTAGCCGCCCCCTTCCTGAGCCCCCCGACCACCTAGGGATGAGGGAGCATGTCCCCCAACCGCCCCGTGACATCCGCAAAGCGCCAGGAGGTTGGGCCCCTCCTCCCTTCTCCTCTGTTGTCCCCCTTCACACGCTCACGATCACGACACTGCCCGAGAGCTCCAATGACAGAGCTCACACGCGCGAGCCTATGCCCCCCCTAGCTACCCCTCTTCATATGCATGGGCATGGACCGAGTCCATGACCACCGCAGACACAACCCAGGGCATCCCCGTTGCTTGTGGTGTCACCCTCGACCCCGCCGTGCTCCCAGTCCACGGCAGGGCCGACTTCCCCTATAAGATGATACCCCGGACTTCCTCTTGCTCCTCCCTCGCCCCCTCGACCACCTAATAGTGCTCCAGCACTGGCCACTCCACCTCAAAAAAACCTTTGCGCACGAGATCGAACCGGTCGCCGCCGCTTTGGGCCACCGGCATTCGCGAGGTAAACGACCTCCTCTGCCCCGTTTTCTCTCGATCTGGAACCCCAGACCCTCCTGATCCTTTTCCTCCTCCTCCGTGGTCATTTTCAGCTAAGGAACGACGCCGACCACCCCCCTCACGAAGCGGCCCCACCGCACTTCCTCGTCGCCGACAAGACAGGGCCTCTCCGGCATCCCCTCCACCTCCTCCCGAACAGCGGTAGCCTCCAGAGCCCGTTGCCGCTCCCTCCTCCCCCTGTCATGTTGTGCATCGCCACTAGTGAGCACCATTGTCTCTTGGACGGAGCTTGATGATGGCCCTGGCAAGTGGGGCCTGCTCGTCAGCCTCTTCCTCGCCCGCCTCCCTCTCCCTCTCACTCGCACACGGGCCCCACCTGTTAGGTTTGAACTTGACGAGGGCGGGCGCACCGGCTCGCCTGGGGCCGTTTTGCTCTAGGCTGGCCCAGTTGTGGCCAGTTTTGGCCCAGCCCACGGAGCCCATTTTTCTTTTCCTTTTCATGTCTGTTTCCCAAAAATCCCACAGATCAGAAAATAAATCCTATGCCAAATATTTTTCCACCTAAAATCTTGGAATAATAAGTAGAATTTAATAGTGCCATTTATGAAATATTTAGAAGACTTTTTATGCACTGTTTTATTTTAAAAACTGTTTTAGGCATCTTTTTACCTCTGTTTAAATAGTTTTTAAAAATGTTTTCACAGTAAAACCCTAAACAAATATTCTTACTATAGTTTTTAGCATTTATCAGAGTAGGGTAGTATTTTATTAGTGTATTTTCGTGCTCTTTTTTTGTGTGATGCTTATTATTATCGCAATTTATCACGGTGATAGTTTGCGTTGTTGACGAGGGAGTTGGACCTGAAGACTTTGAAGACCCCAAAGACTTTGTTGAGCAAGGCAAGCAGCCCTTTGAACATGTTAAGAAACCATTTTCATGCATGTCATATAGCACCTTATTCCTCGTTGTTGATCATGTGATGTGGTGACCACTTCGGTGGGATGCCTCCGTTACTTTTATTGTTGATACTTGCATCGTGCATGACCCTACCATCCTTGTGATAGTTGTGCAGGTGGGAGTAGATAGGATGCTAGTAAATGCTACGCAAGTGGGATCGGGATTATGCATGGTGGCGTAAGCAAAGAAATGATTTCAAAGACTTTTCGAAAACCCTGTCAGGTGCTACTAATGCCCAAGGGAGATTATGATGAGTTGGGTAACCACTTGAGAAAGAATTGGTGTACCGGAATAAGTGAGTGCGTGTTTTCAAAAATGGAGGGTTTAAGATTTGTCGACCGTCCCAACCTTACATGTGCAACCACGATACCCCTTACGGGACGGGGCTTTGTTGATTACTATGGTTGGTGCTAGCAGGGAGCCCGCATTTCGAGTGGCGAGAGTGAAGTGGTCACTCTCGAGATGGGGTCGTCCAGGAGTGGAACGCCATGCGCTGTCTTTATAGGCACCGGGCACACCGTTGCATGCCCTCATGGATGATACGTGTGATGTATATCATGAGGGATGGCACCAACGAGTGGACTCTTTGTTTAGTATCACCATGGGAAAGGCATTGTTCGGGTGCTTACCTCGGGTGTGTAATATACCGCGAGTCGTGGATGACACGAAAGTTCCCTGAGTCTTGTGGGTAAAGTGTGCAACCTCTGAAGAGTGTAAAACTATTCGAATATCCATGTCCACGGTCAAGGACAGTTGGGTGGTTCTGCTTATGCCACGTCCAGATGATTCCTAAAAATCATGGTGTGTGTGTGGATGACACAGAGATGATACTTGAGCTAAGTCATATGACTTGGCGTGATGGTGAACACGATATGTTTAACCCCCGCTTAATGAAAACTGAGATGGTTCACATGAGTATCGTTAACAATTGATGCATGCTTACTCAGGTTACTTGATATATCATTGCACTTAAAAATCAGCTTTCTGCAAAACTTACCTACTTAGTGCTATATCATGCATTGTTATACCTCTTTCCACAACTTGGGTTGCTTGCAAGTACATTAAAACTACTCATTGGCTTGCCATTGGTTATTTAATTGGCCAGGCATGGAAGAACAGGAGTATGGTGAAGAGTTCGTTGGTGACGAACATGCGAACTAGGATGCTTCCCAGTCAGAATGCCTGTAGGTTTAAGGCAGATGGCATGGGTTCACACTTTTGATCAAGATTTCCGTTGTTTGTTATGGTTAGTGTTTGGCCCTTGTGGCCCTATCTATGTAAGACTAGACCGTCATGCTCTTTATTTGTGTAAGACGCTAAATGTGGATGTAAGACTCTTGTTATTCAGCTTTTGTGTGTTCAGTGAGCATTGATCTCTGGGATCACTCTACACGTGCATTCGGTGATCACAACTTATGAGTCGGGGTCCCCACAGAGCTGGTATCAGAGCCATCCTGACTGTAGGAAGCCCTTAGTTAGCATGGACGTTAGTTAAGATAAAACCATTTTCAGAACTACACCTAGCACCTGTACTTAGGAGTTCTGCACTATTTAGCTCTTCTATTCTTCACACAACACTCTGCTGACTCTCCTCCCTTTGTAGATGGTCGTCGTACCCGAAGACCTCCTAGCATACGGCTTTCCCTTACTCCCTTGGGATAGCCTGGAGAAGTGACGGTTTCATCGAACACCCCTTTTCCTCTATCACGAGCGTTGGGTTGATGCCATCATGAAGGAGTACCATGTTGATGTGGTCGTGAAGGCAAACGACTCCCTGACCCGTTGGTTCTTTGAAGGACCATAGATGGAGACCCCGACACTCGTAGTCGAGATAGCTGCACAAAAGGCACTCGTCCACCTCCGAGGGATCATCCCAGAGATGGCTGACGAACCAGCTACTCGCTATCTACCCTTCAGGAGGGATGATATCAGCGAGAGTTGGGCGTTGGTTCCATCCAAGGAGGATGGGACACCACTCAGATTCTAGACCTACTTCAGCCTCTCTGCCAAAAGTCTGGCTCACCACTTGATTAAGGAGTCCATGAAGCTTCGTGAGAAACTTCACCACACCCGGGAGCTACTTCGACAAGCCAAGACGAAGCCGGACAGGATCAAGAAGGCTGGAGCCCTCGAGGGACAACCAGCTTTCGCTTATCGAGGAGGAGCATCCCCAGCTAGAGATGCACCCACACGTCGTCATCGCATGAGTGCCAAGGAGTACCGTGAGCTCTTCGTTCAAATGATGAACCTCCTCGTTCCCCGACCCCTTCAACTGGGAATGATGCTCGTTCAAATGATGAACATGAGGAAGACCCAGAGGAGCGTGACTACGAGATCGAGCACTCCACCACCTGAGTCCGAGAAGCGCTAGGGTAGGATCAGTCATGTACCACTCATGCGACGTCGAGTCCGTGTAATGGTTCATATGAAACCATGTGTGTTTGTTGATTGTTTTGTTGTTTGTGTTCTAATGCAAGTCGCGCTTTTGCCCTAGGCAACTGAAATCACATTTTCTCCCTTGGTGGTTTTGGTAATTAATAACAACATATAAGTCATTCAACTAATTTTTTCACCAAGTATATTTCAGGACAAGTTCAATGATAGGGATGACCAAAGGATTGTGGAATTACCCCAAGATTCAAGGAAATAGGTTGGCAAAGCTTCAAGCAAGAGGACTCTACATTTTACATTTGTGAGAAATCACTTTGAGTCCATCGAAAAGCCAATACTATTAAAAGGGGGTAAAGTCTTGATGGTGAACAATATGCTCAAACATGCACAAGTGACAGTCACCAAAACATCCATAAACTCTCCCGCCAAAGTCTGTCCTAAGCCAAATATGTAAAATTGGTGCAACCAACATTCGTATCCCAGTGCCACTGATTCTAAACCCTAGAAAGACTCGGCCAAACTCCAACACTTTGGTGCAGCCGACACTGCACTCGGTGCCACCGAGTTGGGTGGCCAAGTTTCTGTTATGCAAGTTCTCATTTTCAGTCTGACCGAGAATGGTGAATCGGCGCCACCGAGATTGGTAAATCTGGTCATTGGTCACCTTGTGGGTGCAACCGAGAATTGTATATCGGTCCCTCTGAGATTCGAAAGTTGCCACTTTTTGTCACTTCGGTACCACCGAGATTTACTCATCGATGTCACCAAGTGTGACTTATTGTGTGTAACTGTTGGATTTCTGGGGATGCCTATATATACCCCTTCACCACCACCCACTCAAAAGAGACGCACTCAGAACTACTCCATACCTATCCTACTCAGTTTCATGAGAGAGAACCACCTACCCTTGTGTTGAGGTCAAGTTCTTCCATTCCAACCATATGGATCTTGATTTCTAGCCTCCCCAAGTTTCTTTCCACCAACCCCATCTCTTCCACCAAGCCAAATCTATGAGAGAGATTGTGCGTTGAGGAGTCTATCATCTTGAAGCACAAGATCAAGGAGTTTATCGTCACTACCGAGCCTATTACCTTTTGGAGGTTGGTGCCTCCTAGATTGGTTAGGTGTCGCTTGGGAGCCTCCTACTTCATGTTGTGGAGTGAACCAAGAAGTTTGTAAGGGCAAGGAGATCGCCTACTTCGTGAAGATCCACCAATAGTGAGGCTAGTCCTTCATGGACGGAAGCCGCATGGAATAGTCAAGGTTGCTTCTTCGTGGAACCCTCCGTGGGTAGAGCTCTCCGCGGACTCTCACGACCATTACCCTCCGTGGCTTGAAGACTCCATGAACGTGGACGTATGATAGCACCACCTATCGCAACCACGGGAAAAACCATCATGTCATCACTTGTGTTTGCTTTCCTAACCCTCTCTTTACTTACATGTACAATGTCTTTACTTTCCGCTACTACACACTTACACATGCATGTGTAGGGTGTTACTTGATATTCTATGAATGCTAAAACTTGCCAAGAATTAAAATTGGGAAAAGGCAAAACTTTTATTTAGTCATGTAGTCTAATCACCCCCCCCCTCTAGACCTACTTTCGATCATACAAGTGGTATCAGAGCTTTGGTCTCCATTGCATTGGTTTCACAACCTAGGAGAAGTATGGCATCTAGTGAGGGAAATTATCACCGTAGAGGTCCGTACTTTGATGGCACTAATTTTGCTCGTTGGAAGCATAAAATGAAAATGCTTTTGCTTGGTCATAATCCTGCCATTTGGGTTGTTGTTCGTGTTGGCTTGCAAGGTGAATTCTTTGTGGATGGAAAGGAACCAGATCGTGAAGCGTCTGCGGATGAATTGAAGATGTTGCAACTCAATTCTCAAGCATGTGACATTATCTTCGACTGCCTATGTCCTGAAGAATTCAACAAAATCATCCGTCTTAAACACACAAAAGAGATTTGGGATACTTTGGTTGATATGCACGAAGGAACTGAGTTCATGAGAGAATCCAAGTTAGATGTTATTCAAGGTCAACTTGACAAGTTCAAGATGAAGGATGGTGAAGGAGTCGCTGAAATGTACTCTAGGCTAGCTCTCATCACCATTGAGATTGACGGCTTAGGAAGCGAAGAAATGACTGACAAGTTCATGATCAAGAAGATACTTCGAGATTTGGATGAGAGATATGACACCGTGTGCCCATTGATCCAAATGATGCCCAACTACAGTGATCTCAAACCAACGGAAGTGATTGGTAGAATTGTTGCTCATGAGATGACACTCAAAGACAAGGAAGACCTTCATGACAAGTCTTGTCGTGGATTTATCACGGCAGATGTCCGAGTGAACGAACTTAGGTTCGGGGCGAGACACAACTACGTGGCGGCTTGAAGGGGTTGATCGGAATCGAGAAGACACAGAGTTTTACCCAGGTTCGGCCCCTCCGATGGAGGTAAAAGCCTACGTCCTGCTTGTCTGGTATTGATGATGATGAAGATCTCTCGGTTACAAGGGTGCTAATTGCTACCTCTAATCTCTTGTGCCTCTAATCTCTTGTGTTGTCTAAACTTGTAGACTTGTCTCTTGAGAACGTGTCCCTCCGGGGGTGCTCTACCCCTCCTTATATAAGTGGAGAGGGTAGGTTTACAAATAGAGTCCTACTAGGAGTAGGATTAGGACTAGTCTCTCACGAATCCTACTCCGAGTCTTATTTCCTTTAAGGGAATCCTTCTCTCTTGTGGGCCTTCTCTTGCGGGCCTTCTCTTGTGAGCCACCTAGCGCCGGCTCACCTGCCGGGTCTTGGGTTTGGTCATCCTGTGACCCGCTTGCCAGGTCATAAATAAGATGTCATGATTTTAACGGGTCTCCTGTGAGTTGCCTGGACGGGTCATTAATAAGATGTCATGTCTTCGGCCGGGTCTCCTGTGGGTCGCCAGGCCGGGTCATACCATGGGGTATATCCCTGTCATTAGCCCCTAGGTTAGCTTGAATTTATTCATGGTAAGCTCTTGAAATAAGAGTAACAAATATGTTAAGTGGCCGGCTTGCTCCTTTGGCCGGCTTGTAAAATGGCTTCTTAGAAATTCGGGTATTTTCTCCATATGAATGAGTCGTCTTGATAATCATCTTGCTTGTTAATGTCTTTTGAAAAATATTGAGAATAGAACACCCATATGCCATTGAGTCGGCTTCCAATACTCTTGGCGGGTCATCTCCGCCGGGTCATAATCATTGATGATGTCGGGTCATTATCGTTGGTGACTCCGGTTTAAATAACTAGAATCATATATTTAATATCTTGAAAATTCTCCTCAAAGTTTTTGATATGTGCATATTACCTGTAGCCCCCAAGCTTCGCGATTGTCCATGATAACTTGATGCTTTGCAAATAACATTTTGGACCGTGTAGCCCCCAAGTGTCGGGTTGTCCTGCCTGCAGCAACCTAGGACTTATAATTGACTTATATCTTATAATGCTTTGGCGGGTGTAGCCCCCAAGGGCCGGCTCATCAGAATGTGATGCGCCGGGTCTTCAATTTCAATCTCTTAATCTATTGGAACAACTGAATACTATAGCCCCCAAGTGCCGGGTCGGTAAGAATTACTGGGCTGGGACTTTAGAAAAATATAGAAAAGCCGGCTCATCTCCTTGAGATAATATGGTCTTGCTGACAATGTACTGGTTTGAAAACCGGCTTGCATTAGCCCCCAAGTGTCGTGGTGCATGCTTGCAACAACATGGGACTTGCATAGTTGATAAAAACATGGGCTTGGATAATGTAGCCCCCAAGTGCCGGGTCGTCTGCCTGCGGCGACTCGGGACTATGTGAGAATAATATGTCTCACCATAATTTGTTGAATGAATCTTTGACCGCGGTCGTAATATAACACGGAATGAATATCCTGGAATAATTCCTTTGTCTTTGACATGAAATTCCTGCTCGTGGTTGCGGTGCAACCCGACAAATATAAGTTTGAGAAATCTATGAGTGTTGTAGATTACTACAGAGCACAATTAAAGAAATCCGAGAACCGGCCAATTAGATGAAACGGCATTATATCTGATAGGGCGGCTCTTGAAAGATAATAATTTCTCTGAGCTGGTTTGAAAAAATCCCAATCATTTATTACTGGTTATGATAAACCATGAAGATCCAGCCATGGTGGCTATTAAAAAATCCATTTGCTTTTGCAGAATACTTTAACGGCAGCTCATCTTAAGAGATAAAACCTGCAAAAATGAAGAAGACAGAATATATTTTGTATTGTTGTAAGGGCGGCTTTGACAAAGCACAACCCGGAGATGTTATAACATTGCTCCTTCTTTCATAACCTTGCTCTGACCCGGCTTGATAAGCCGGAATGACATGTGAATATGATGCAATGTATGATGCAATGCAATATGTGATGTAATGCATGATGATCTTGATTTTCCTCAAAAAACTCATATGATGGTTCTTCTGGG
This sequence comes from Hordeum marinum, assembly GCA_022496015.1. Lineage (NCBI taxonomy): Eukaryota > Viridiplantae > Streptophyta > Magnoliopsida > Poales > Poaceae > Hordeum > Hordeum marinum. The sequence continues at coordinate 96,912,793 of CM039677.1, read as the reverse complement.
TGGACTCGATGCTTGAACTCACACCAGTTCAGGGTCTCTTAACGAGATTCCGTCAATTCCTTTGAGCGGTTCAAGGTCTCTAGGCGAGATTGGCCGTCAATTTCTTGAACCGGCTCAGGGTCTCTAGGCGAGATTGGCCGTCAATTTCTTGAACCGGCTCAGGGTCTCTAGGCGAGATTGGCCGTCAATTTCTTGAACCGGCTCAGGTTCTCTAGGCGAGATTGGCCGTCAATTTCTTGAACCGGCTCAGGGTCTCTAGGCGAGATTGGCCGTCAATTTCTTGAACCGGCTCAGGGTCTCTAGGCGAGATTGGCCGTCAATTTCTTGAACCACCTCAGGGTCTCTAGGCGAGATTGGTCATCAATTTCTTGAACCAGCTCAGGGTCTCTAGGCGAGATTGGCCGTCAATTTCTTGAACCGGCTCGGGGTCTCTAGGCGAGATTGGCCATCAATTTCTTGAACCGGCTTAGGGTCTCTAGGCGAGATTGACTGGTAAGGGTTCAGCGGGTCACCTCAATCTTAGCCGGTACAGAGTCTCTATCGAGATTGGCCGTCAATTCTTTGAACCGGCTCAGGTCTCTAGGCGAGATTAACCGGTAAGGCAGGCGGGTCACATAGCAGAGCAGCATCAATCTTGTAAGCCACCATCTTGTATGAAGAAATGACAGAAGCTCCAAGCGTCTTTATGATGATCCAATGGTCCGGGCACCCATGTTTGAATGGTGCATCATGGCGGTTCGTCCTCTTGGGCAACTTTTAATCATCCGCCAATAATGTAGTAGCCCCCAGGATTAGCTTTTCTCTTGCAAAGACCCGGGTTCTCATTAAAAACGACCAAATGTGTCTCGCCATGTCTGTAGCCCTCGAGTCTTAAGTTGACTCGAAGAGGTGGCTTGAGAATCTTCACTGGAAGATTGAGGTTTGGCCGTGGCGGGTTATAAATTATCCCGTATGAATTGCTTCAATGATCCGGTCGATGGTTCGTTCCGGCTGTTTGTTGAAGTGAACCAAATTGTAGTGCTGGCAACTCGTGTGCCTGTCCGTCGGGCGGCTCATGTCGATGAGCACTGCACCGATATATTGATGTAGATCAAATTGTGGGTGATGTCTTGCACGCATCCGTTGGGCGGCTCGTACAGGCGAGCACTGCACCGATATGTTGATGTAGACATAGAAATCCTCCGCGGCATTGTAAAGCGGTGTTGTTGTGAAAGACGCCACGGTGTTTGTAAACCGGCGTGAATGGCAAGAGACGGCCACGGCAATGTAAGCCGGCACGGTGGCGAGAAACGGCTACGGTGTTGTAAGCCAGTTCGGCTGCGCGAGTCACCAGTGGCATTGAAAACTGGCGAGAACATCGAGTCGGCCATAGCGTTTGTTGGTCAAGACCATATGATGAATGGGGCGGCTTGTCACGTCTATTGGGTGGCTCATACTGGCGGGTGAATGCACGTGGTACTGACGAGTTGAGGTAGACCGTCTGTGGCGTTGTAATCCGGTGCGGTGGCGAGAGATGGTCGCAGCATTGTAAGCCGGCACGGTCACGAGAAGCGGCCGTAGCGTTGTAAGCTGGCGCGGTCACGAGATACGGACACGGTATTGCAAACCGGCGTAGCACGACACGGACGAACGCCGGTGAATAATGATGTTGGCATGCCTCCATCTCCGCGATATAAAACCTCTTGAATAATTGTCCTGCGTAAAAATATTAAGGGAGATATAGTGATTTATTCTCTGGTAAATAAACAAATACTGACACAATAAATAGGGTAGATAACACCTGATTTCTTTGTTAGATGCATGCGGATAATGGATAATGTTTGGACATAGAATAGAACTAGCAGATGCACTTGTTCCCAGTTCGGAGCATCTTCTTTAAGCACGTGATCTTCAAGCAAGAAACAAGTGCTGGACTGACATTGCCACCGTTGATTGACGCAACAATTCTTCAGCCTTGATAAAAAGTGATGGGTGGATAGCGGCCAGGCGCGGTGGTGGCGGGTCGTGGTGATCCATGGTAGAGTTGGAAAAATCAGGTGAGGCCACGGAGGGCCGTCTTAGGGCGAGGTAAGGCCTCGACGTCTTGACACACGAGGCGGCGGAGAGAAGCTGCGGCGGCGGGTGCAAGGTGTGGTGCGGCAATGGCCAGTGGGGTGCGGCAAGCCGGTATGGGAGAAACGGCGAGTCGGCCGACGGCTCAGGCGGAGGCGAAGCAGAGCAGCGATTCAGGTGGCTTTGACTATGATTACAGGCGTTGGCCGACTCATCAGGGCAGGCATTTGAGGCTTGGCAGCGGCGATTCACAAGGCGGCTCAGAGGCGACAGCCTTCCATGGAGGTAGCCAAGCCGTCCCGAGGCGGCGGTGGTGACAAGGTGCGGGAGAGTCGGAGGTCGTAGCAGGGGCCGGAGCGGTGGGAGGAGCCGGAGACCACGGGAGCTAGACGGCTCGGCTCGGCGAGTAGGCAGCCCACGGCGGCCGGGCGACTCGGTGAGGAGAGGCGATGCACGGGTTACGGTAGCCACGGCGCCTCCGACACAGCGGCGCAAGGAGCTGGACGGCTCGACTCGGCGAGTAAGCAGCCCACGGCGGCCGCAGGCGGCTTTCCCATTACAGTTGAGGCAGGCAGCGGCTCTCCACTGCTGGGGGTCACTGGCGGAGCGGGGAATCAAGCCGGATCGGGTCAAATCCGTTTCCGGGTCATGGCTGCGACATCTCAGCTGCAGTCCATGGCAGAGAAAAACGACAGACCAGCGCAGTGCGTAGCCTTGGATGTAGTAGGGGTAGAGGCGAGCAGGTGAGGCAAAGGTAGCCCCAAGCAGAAGTAGACCGCAGCAAAGCAGGAGGCAAAGTGCGGCGCAAGCCGACACCACGGCGGCTCCAGGTGTGGTGGCTGACGGTCGCGGCTAGGAGAAACCGCGGAGGCTCGTGATGCAATCGGGGCCGACCCGGGCGTCTGAAAGCAGGGACGGCCACCTGAATATGGCGTCGCGAGGCCGGCTTGGATGTGGCCAGTTCGAATCCAAGACGGGAGGTGTGCTGTTTTTTCTTATCTCCAGTAAACCTACCTCCGCAGCAGTCCTACGTAGCAATTAAGTATAACACTAGCAAATCACAAGTTGTTGTCACGTGAGGTAGTACTAGTTGAAGAAGTACTAATACTTAGAAAAACGACAAGGACTTGGTGCTTGAAGTGATGACCTGACCCAATCTCTTCGAGACTTGCTTCAATGAGCAGCAGCACTCGGCGGGATGGTGGTGAACACGTACTCCTGTTGGACTCGGCGTAATGACCAGGAACGGCTGTAGCTTACACGTCAGTCCTGATCAGCCGTTGCACGGATTGAACTCTGGCAGAAAATCTCGATGACTCGGCTGTAGCGGCAAACCGATCTGCCCTGCGGACCGACGGATCGCCCGATGCTGTGGCGGCACGGACAATCCTAGCTCTCTTGTCTCAAACTCGGATCTCATATACGCAGTTTCCGACTGCTCATCCATGACGTAGATCGTTTTGCCCGATTCTTCTTCATTCTATAAATCACGAGCATCTCGATCCTTGAAAATATCATCCAAGAACACAACATCACCGTGCGCAAGCCCCACGGTGGGCGCCAACTGTCATTGATTTATCACGGCAGATGTCCGGGTGAACGGACTTAGGTTCGGGGCGAGACACAACTACGTGGCGGCTTGAAGGGGTTTATCAGAATCGAGAAGACACGGAGTTTTACCTAGGTTCGTCCCCTCCGATGGAGGTAAAAGCCTATGTCCTGCTTGTCTGGTATTGATGATGATGAAGATCTCTCGGTTACAAGGGTGCTAATTGCTACCTCTAATCTCTTATGCCTCTAATCTCTTGTGTTGTCTAAACTTGTAGACTTGTCTCTTGAGAACTTGTCCCTCCAGGGGTGCTCTACCCCTCCTTATATAAGTGGAGAGGGTAGGTTTACAAATAGAGTCCTACTAGGAGTAGGATTAGGACTAGTCTCTCACGAATCCTACTCTGGGTCTTATTTCCTTTAAGGGAATCCTTCTCTCTTATGGGCCTTCTCCTGCGGGCCTTCTCTTGTGAGCCGCCTGGCGCCGTCTCACCCGCCAGGTCTTGGGTTTGGTCATCCTGTGACCCGCTTGCCGAGTCATAAATAAGATGTCATGTTTTTAACGGGTCCCCTGTGAGTTGCCTGGTCGGGTCTTTAATAATATGTCATGTCTTTGGCCGGGTCTCCTGTGAGTCGCCAGGCTGGGTCAAACCATGGGGTATATCCCCGTCAAGTCTAGTGGTGCTTACAAAGCCACAAGTGATGCTCCCTCTACCTCAAGGGACAACCTTGTCATAAATGAAGAGATAAGCCTCATGGTGAAGAAATTCAACAAGTTCTACAAGAATAGAAGCAAATAGTGCAGCTCCAACTCAAGATATGAAGAGAAGCATTCGTCAAGTCATGACCGAAACTGCTACAATTGTGGGAAGCCCCGACACTACTCCAATGAGTGCTCGGCTCCCTACAAATGAAGAGAAGAGTCACCAAGAAGACGAAGCTCAAGAGACTAATCACCTCGAAGAGAGAGAAGGAGTAGAGATGATCGTTATGAATGAAGACCCTCAAGGAGAAGTAGGGACTCAGAGAAGAAGGACAAGCACACCAAGAGCTAATCAAGAATAAAGCATCAAGCTTATGTTGGTGAGTGGGTTTCTGGTTGCGACTCCGACAACCACTCCGAGAGAAGCTATCACTCCAACTCCAACTATAGTCAAGATGATGGTGTTGCCGGAATTGCACTAGTGACAACCAACTCCTATGATCTATTTTATTCACTAAATGAATGAGGTGGAAGTTGCATCATGGCTAAAGGCCCCAAGGTATCACACCCCGAATATCTTGATTTCGATAGTGATGAAGATGATTTGCTTTACGATGATGACTTGCTATGTGATAAAACTAGTGATGTTAATCATAATGAACTTGATATTTCTCATGCTAGTCAAGATAAGTCAATTGACGATGATAAGATGAAAATAGAAGAACTAACTAAAGAACTCAACACTCTTAAGTTAGCTCATGAAACTACTCTTGAAGATCATAGAGAGCTTGTAAGAACTCATGGGAAGCTACGCTTCGAGAAGCTCAATTTGTAGCAAGAACATGAATTTCTTCAAGCTATCAATGATGATCTCCGAAAGAGGACTTCATCTTATATTGCCAAACGACTACTCTTGTATACATTCATGCCACAAGTCAAATCTAAGCAAATTAGTAAAAAAGGAAAGAAAGGTTCTTCATCTAGTAGCAACAATAAAAATGCTAAACCCAATGATGTTGCTCCTAGTAGTTCTATTGATTCCACTAATGATGATTCTCTTAGCCAAGTTACACTTGAGCAAGAAAATGCTTTATTGAAAGGAATTATAGAGAAAGGTATGTACAAGATTCTTGAAGGGTACAAACAATTTGATGAGATTTTATGCAAGCATGGAGGATACCGGAATGATCGCGGTGTTGGCTACTTCAATGCTAATGGAGTTGAATGGGAAGAATGTCAATATCCAAATCTCAAGTTTGTTCCTCAAAAGGAGAAGTATGAAAATACTCTTCCCAATGGGACAAACACTCAAGATGACCTTCCACCACAAGACACCAAGCTCAAGGGCAAGAACAAGCTCCAAGAGGACTTTGACTCTTATGAAGATAAACCCCAAGCTTTGGTGAAGTGGGTTCCCATGGCTACTACAAGATCAACTTCTACAAGTGCTACTTCAACACCAAGTATCCCCATCAACTTGATGTGGATTCCCAAGAATAAGAACTAGAGAGTTCTTGAGGGGTGACTCCGCCAATGAAATTCACTCATATTCATTATTGGCAAGATCTATTTGCAATCAACATCAACCCTATGTAATAGATCAGGGAGTCACACATTCCCTCAAAGGTAAGCAAAGGACAAGGTAATCAACAAATCAATGTACATCATTACACATGCTTTGCACTCCATTCCATAGATATCCTTGTATTTATCTCTTGTGTGTTGGGATTAACCCATGTAGGTGAGAAGAGTAAGGAAACAACAAGGATGCTCCCAACTCTTGGTGATATTCATCAACCTTGAGCATCCACCACTACCTCACCAACATGAAGTCTTCATCGACAAAATGCAAGGTTAGTTTATCCCTATTATGGGGGGATGTCACATCAAGGGGGAGCTTTACTCTAAGACTTGAGCCAAAGCATCTCTTAATATGTGACAACATTAAATGCTTTATGTAAAAGTGGTAACCCCACTTGTATTTAAACGATGAGTATGACCTATGATCATGTACTCTTACTTGGCTCCTAAGTCAAATACTCATATATAGATGACTTCGTCATCGCCCAAGTGCTTGTTAGATGCTAGAGTGTTTGTGCATGTTTGCCATGATTTCATTTGACATCTTATTGTGTGAGCATGTTGGTCTGCATTTATTTTCTCATTCGAGGATATCCAATTGTTGCTATTTGGCTTTTTAATTTATATTTTGCCAATTGGATATACAAGAATGCCTAGGACCACTTCTTTATCTATCTATGCTTTCTCACCTCATACTCTATTCATGTTGCATCAAAAAAATTGAACAAGTGCTTATCGATCCCTCTGTGTGTGGAGCACTCGGAGTTCCGTATCGACAAGGACTGACCACTAAAACCTCCCAAGTGCATCTCGGTGGAACCAACCACAAAATCTTGATCTCACCAATTGCCTAGGGTTGATCTGGTTTTCAATCTCGGTACCACCGATTCTATTTTCTCGGTTACACCGAGTTTCCCTGGCAACTGACAGTTGAGGAACTCGGTGACACCGAAAAGTCAGAATCGGTGTCACCAACAATGGTGGGTATATAAGCTGTGGACCCCGACGCTTTGAAATTCAATCTCATTCGTCGCACCTCAGAACCCTAAGTTGCCGCCCACGAGACCCCTGGTCGTCGCCCTCGTCTCCCTGCGCTCCTTTGCCGCTGGGAATCGCCGTCGCCGACGAAATCCACTCCCTCATCGCCTCCGTAGGGGATCCGCACCAAGCTAGGGGTCAGTATGTCAGGCTCAGAGGAGAGTCAAAATTTGGCAGAGCAGGGAGTTGACATGTGTTCTGGAACTAGCCAAGAGGCCAGTTCTTTTTTAGATCCAGGCACCCCCAGCTCTCATGGGTGGCCCAAGGCTGCCACCAGGACCAGGAAGAAGCTCAACTCTGATGAAGAAGATTCAGATTTCATTCCTGAGGAGATTCTTGCCAAGAAGCAAGAAAAGGCTGCCAAGAAGTCAGCAATTGAAGCTACTTCATCTAGAAGAGTTGTCAGCAAGATCTGTGCCAGCTCAGAGACTATCAAGGCACATGAGAGTGCTAGAGCCACTATTTCTGTTGATCCCCCAAGGAAGGCTATGCCTAAGAAGTCAGGGGAGAAGAAGTCTAGGAAAAGGATTATCCATGTGATTGGCAGGTCTACCTCTATGTATGAAGATCCAGAGGAGGCTGTTGGTGCTGCTACTGAGGAAGAGGAGGAAGAACATGTTGAGAAAGCCCCTCCCAAGAAGAAAGCCAAGAAGCTCATGGCTGATGCTATGCCAAAGACTGGCACTTCCAAGAGCACCAAGCCTACTTCCAAGAAGGTTGCTGCATAGAAGTCCAAGAGGACTACTAGAGACATTCCAGCTTCTGAGAAGAACAAGGGGACTGCCTCCAGACTTGAAGATGATGATGACTTGAATACTTTGATAAAGCTCAGTCCACATCTTCCAGTGCATGATGCCAGACACTTAGTTGCTAAAGACATGAAGAAGAGGAAAGACTCGGGATTGAGAGCCTGGAGATCCATAGATCCTTATGCTCACAGGAGGAAACCGCTATTGGCTACAGGTTCTACACAAGAGAGCAGCAAGACTTTTATGAGACCGTGTTGCTTGACAAGAGCCCAGCTGTTAGCGACATGAGATATGTCAATTGGAAGTTCATTAAGGATAATGTGGACTACTTCCCAAGTGTCCAGGATAACTTCCAATGCATTGGTCCGGACAAGTTCATTGGCAGAGAGCTTATAGCATGGAACGACGAGATGATCATGCTGTTCTACTCCACTGCTCATCTCTACAGAGATGGTAGAATTGTATGGATGACTGAAGGTGCAAGGTATGAATACACTATTGAGGAGTGGGCTGCACTTCTAGACGTTCGAGAAGCTCGGTAAGGTGATTTGGATGTATACTCAGAACCCAAGGCAAGTCACAATGCCATGAAAGTTATGTATACTCCTATCCCTACAAACAAGGTGCAATCACACAAGCTAGGATCCATCTACTCTCTGCAAGAAGGCCTCCGTACAATGAACACTATTCTAAGGCACGCCTTGATGCCCAAGGCAAGAGATGATAAAATGATCCGAGGCTACTCCATTAACATGTTGATCCACCTTGACAGGAACACCAGGACTAAGAGGGTTGCTGCTGATCAAAAGCGCTCTTGCTGTTATGCACCCTACATCCAGTTGCTTATCAACTCTCACTTGGAGAAGTACATTATTGCTCTAGATCGTACACATCTGCCCCTATAGCCAGAACTTGAGGATAATGTTGTGGTGATGGACCCAGATCATCCCACATCTACTACAACACAAGCAGAAGCAGAAGCAGTTCGAGCCGCTAGTGCTCAAGCCCTTAGATCTAGGAACGAGCAAATGGATCTTCTGATCTCAACCATCCAGGGCATGCAGAAGGATATCAAGGGGATTCTGGACAACCAGAACAGTCTAGTGAGGATCTTTGAGACAAGAATCAAGGTTCTTGGTGATAAGGTGGACAAGTTGTCCAAGTAAGTTATAGAGATTCAGAAGGAAGTTGACTCCATGCACATCCCTCGGGTCTCTTCTACTTCAGATGATGAGGATGATGATGAGGATGAGGATGAATCACCTCTCAGGATGGGCACCCAGTTCACCACTCAGACTAGATCAACCACAATGACTGCACCAGACTTGAGGCCCTCTTCATCAGCTCCTGCTACTGTCAGCACAGCTCCTGCTCCATCAGCTCCAGTTCCTCCTGTGACCACTCCAGCTCCATCCATGACATTTGCAGAGATCTTCGCCGACGTCATTATCTCGACTCCTTCATCAACAACCGGAGGAGATCAGCCCAAGAACGATTAGTTATATGCCTTTGAACTTTTTGTTAACTTGTTGCCAAAGGGGGAGAAGTGTATATAGATCATTAGGCTTCGAGTGAGAGAGCGTTTGGTGTTTGTTTCTTTTTCACAAAAAAATTTCTTTTGGTTGCCGTGATACTCTTTTTTTTTGCTTGTGCTACACGCTTGATGATGTTTGATCATACACTTTAATGTGTGATGTTACTATTTCCTATCATCTTAATGCTTATGTGATGATCCTTCATCTTTGGTTGATTGTGTTGTGCTATGATATTCATTCCAATTACTCTCGCACACCACCAAGTGCTATGTGACATGTAAGAAGTAACCCATTTATCTAATCAATTGTGCATTTGCATTCAAACACACATTTAAAAATAATGCACAAATTTAGGGGGAGCTCTTGCTTATCACATACTTCTCAAAGTGACGATTATATTCCATGATTATATCTTTGTCAAAGCTTTGATCTATATGTTGTCATCAATTACCAAAAATGGGTAGATTGAAAGCACATTTCCTCCCTTGGTGGTTTTGGTAATTAATAACAACATATAAGCCATTGAACTAATGCTTTGACTAAGTATATTTCAGGACAAGTTCAATGATAGGGATGGCCAAAGGATTGTGGATTTACCCCAAGATTCCAGGAAATAGGTTGGCCAAGCTTCAAGCAAGAGGACTCTACATTTTACATTTGTGAGAAATCACTTTGAGTCCATAGGAAAGCCAATACTATTAAAAGGGGGTAAAGTCTTGATGGTGAACAATATGCTCAAACGTGCACAAGTGACAGTCACCAAAACATTCACAAACTCTCCCACCAAAGTCTGTCCTAAGTCAAATATGTAAAATCGGTGCAACCAACATTCCTATCCCGGTGCCACCGATTCTAAACCCTAGACAGACTCAGCCAAACCCTAACACTTCGGTGCAGCCGACACTGCACTTGGTGCCACCGAGTTGGGTTGTCAAGTTTCTATTATGCAAGTTCTCATTTTCGGTCCGACCGAAAATGGTGAATCGGCATCACCGGTATTGGTAAATCTAACTGTTGGTCACCTTGTCGGTGCAACCGATAATTGTATATCGGTCCCTCCGAGATTCAAAAGTTTCCACTTTTTGTCACTTCGGTATCACCAATATTTACACATCGGTGTCACCGAGTCTGACTTATTGTGTGTAACGGTTGGATTTTTGGGGATGCCTATTTATACCCCTTCACCACCACCCACTCGAAAGAGAAGCACTTAGAACTATTCCATACCTATCCTAGTTAGTTTTCTATGAGAGAACCACTTACCCTTGTGTTGAGGTCAAGATCTTCCACTCTAACCATATGGATCTTGATTTCTAGCCTCCCCAAGTTGCTTTCCACCAATCCCATCTCTTCTACCAAGCCAAATCTGTGTGAGAGAGATTGTGTGTTGAGGAGTCTATCATCTTGAAGCACAAGAGCAAGGAGTTCCTCGTCACTATCGAGCCTATTACCTTTTGGAGGGTGGTGCCTCCTAGATTTGTTAGGTGTCGCTTGGGAGCCTCCTACTTCGTGTAGTGGAGTGAACCAAGAAGTTTGTAAGGGCAAGGAGATTGCCTACTTCATGAAAACCTACCCATAGAGAGGCTACTCCTTCGTGGACAGAAGCCACATGGAATAGTCAAGGTTTCTTCTTCGTGGAACCCTCCGTGGGTAGAGCCCTCCGTGGACTCTCGCGACCGTTACCGTCCGTGGGTTGAAGACTCCATGAACGTGGATGTACGATAGCACCACCTATCAGAACCATGGGAAAAATCATTGGTTCATCACTTGTGTTTGCTTTCCTAACCCTCTCTTTACTTACATGTACAATGTCTTTACTTTCCGCTGCTACACTCTTACACATGCATGTGTAGGGTGTTACTTTATATGCTATGAATGCTAAAACTTGCCAAGAACTAAAATTGGGGAAAATGCAAAACTTTTATTTAGTCAAGTAGTATAATCACCCCCCCCCCTCTAGACCTACTTTCGATCCTACAGTAACATGTAAGCGACTTCATCGTCTATCTTACCTTAATATATGTGTTGGTCTTTCGACCTTTGTTTCATCATGCTTGCACTGGACCAAACCCCTTAGGCGTGCTTTTCCATCGTTGCTTTTCTTCTCGTTATCCCAGTTGTTTGACTTGGCTGCTCCAAATAGGATGGTGACTGCTACTGAAAACACAACATGCGCCCTTGGTGGTTTTGATAATTCATGACAACATACATTGTCTCTTGGACTGATATTTTTACCCAGTGTATTTTAGATACAGTCTATAGAGAGGGCTGGCAAAAGAAGATTTTGGACATACCCCAAGATGCGAGGAAATAGGTTGGCCAAGCTTCAAGCAAAAGGACTCTATATTTTATATTTGTGAGAAATCACTTTCAGTCCATAGGAAAGCCAAAATTATTAAAAGGGGGTAAGGTTTTGTTGGTGAACAATATGCTCAAACGTGCACAAGTGATAGTCGCCAAAAACATCCACAAACTCTCCCACCAAAGTCTGTTCTATACCTAACACTCAAAATCGATGCAACCAACTTTCCCATACTGGTGCCACCAATTCCAGAACCTAGACAGACTCAGCCAAACCCTAGCCACTTCGGTGCAATTAATTCCATACCGGTGCCACCGGGTTTAGGTTGCCAACTTTCTGTTACGAAAATTCACATTTTTGGTGCCACAGAGAATGTTGGATCGGCATCACCGAGATTGGAAATTTGACCGTTGGTCACCTTATCGGTGAAACCAAGTGTCCTATATCGGTCCCACCGAGATTCAAAAGTTGCCACCTTTTGGTCACTTCGGTACCACCGAGATTAACACATCGGTGTCACCGAGTTGGTCATTTTGTGTGTGACGGTTGGATTTTTGGGGATGCCTATATATACCCCTTCACCACTACCTACTTGAAAGTTGAGCACTCAGAACTATTCCACACTTGCCCCATCTAGTTTTCTGAGAGAGAACCACCTACCCATGTGTTGAGGTCAAGATATTCCACTCCAATCATATGGATCTTGATCTCTAGCCTCCCCAAGTAGCTTTTCACCAATCCCATCTCTTCCACCATGACAAATCTATGAGAGAGTGATTGGGTGCTAAGGAGTCTATCATCTTGAAGCACAAGAGCAAGGAGTTCATCGTCATTACTGAGCCTATTACCTTTTGGAGGGTGGTGCCTCCTAGATTGGTTAGGTGTCGCTTGGGAGCCTCCTACTTCGTGTTGTGGAGTGAACCAAGAAGTTTGTAAGGGGAAGGAGATCGCCTACTTCGTGAAGATCTACCCATAGTGAGGCTAGTCCTTCGTGGATGGAAGCCGTTATGGAATAGTCAAGGTTGCTACTTCGTGGACCCTTTTGGGTGGAGCCCTCCGTGGACTCTCGCGACCGTTACCCTCCGTGGGTTGAAGACTCCATAAACGTGGATGTACGATAGCGCCACCTATCGGAACCACGGGAAAAATCCATGTGTCTCCAACTGTGTTTAATCTACCTATCTCAACACTTTACTTCATATGCAATGTCTTTACTTTCCGCTGCCATATTTGTTGACATGCATGTGTAGGGCCGTTAGACTTGCTAGCTTTGCTAAAACTGTTAAAATTTGCTAACCAATTAACTTGGGAAAGGTTAGTTTTTAAATTCCTACTAGTAGTCTATTCACCCCCCCCTCTAGACACTCTTCTAGTGATCCCTCAATTGGTATCAGAGCATTGGTCTCCATTGCTTCAGTTTAATCACCGAGGAGGAAGATGGATGTGTCTAGTATAGGGATTTTGAGTTGTTGTGACAGCCCGGGACCGACGTTCCAGAAGATTCCCCTTTTATTTCTGTTCTCGTCATGTGTTTGTCTGGTTGTCGCATTCATCATTGCATCATTTGCATCATATGCATTGCATCATCCCCCATTTTTCGAAAGCTTGCACCCATTCATAGTTGCCAGTTCTCTTCGTTCTTGTCGTTGCCCGTTTCGAGACCAACCACACACGCACGCGCCCGCGGCATCATTTAAAAATACCATTTTTAAGTGCGCGCAAAAATATTCTCGGATTGGGTCGAAACTTGGCATGCGGTCTTGTTATGTCGTAGGTAGACCGCTGGTCGAATTTCATCGCGATCCGAGTTCGTTAGATACCCCGTCGGTCAATCGTAGCAGTGTGGTCATCGGTTATCATCGGACGTTTTCGGTATTTTAAAACCTCTATGCCACGGGCCAACATTCTCTCTATCTCTTCCCCCTTATCCCCTCTGCACAGCCGCCATAGCCCCTCTCCGCTTCCGGTCCGTCGAGTTGACACCCGACGGTGAGAAAACGGACAGCGCCGCTAACCCTAGCTCCGAAACCTATATATAGTCTCTCCCCCTTCCTAATTGGGCACCCAACCCTAATCTCCTCGTTCCCCGTGCCAAGCCCCTCCTTCTCCCTTCTCCAGCCTCCAGCCCGCCCGAGCCCATCTGAGCCTGCTCGAGCCCATCCAGGCCCGAGTTAGCTTCGTCCCCGAGCTCCCATGGCAGCTCCCGTGGTGTGGTGCCCGTCCCCGAGCCAGGGCCTAGCCGCCGCAGCAGCCGCCTCACCGGAGTGCGCCGCCGGACCTGGCCGACCCTCACCGGACCCTCTCTCTTCTTCCTCTCCTTCCCTTCCCATCTCTCCTCCTCACCCCATGGTCTTTGTCTCCCACAGCTCCTCCCTGCCATGGATGTCGCGCCCGAGCTCGCCCCGCCGCCGCCTGGCCTCGCCGTCGCCAGAGATGGGCCGGCCGGCCGTCGTCAACTTGCTATAAAATTCTGTTGTTTGGAGGGTCCAAAATATTTCTAAGTCTGGAATCTGTTATATTTTGTTGTTGTCTTTCCATGTGAATTGCTAGTGATCTAGAACTCTTTTGTGGTAGGTGTAATGGAGTAGTTTGCTGTCGATAATGTCCTTTAGTATGCTCTTAAGTTTCATGCCATAATATGATTTGTATCATATAGTTTCACTGCTTTCAATATGCCTTCGGGATAAAAACTGCACTGTCAAAAACTGCTATTTTCACAAAGTCTGAAATTTTTATCAAGTAGCCTTCTTGTGAGCTTCCTACCAAGTGATCCATGCATGTTTTGTTTATGATATGTGAAGTTTAAATGAAGTGGATGTTGCATACTATTGACCCATGCTGAGTTGTGCATTTTAGATTGTTGTAACTTGTTGTTTTCATATGTTCAAAATGCTATCTTGCTGTTTTTGCTTGATTGTGGTTGAACCGTAGCTCCATTTAGGACATGTTGCATATGAAACTTGCTTAAAATCTCATGTAGCTTCATAATAACTTCCTGCATTCATGATTTGAAATGTTTGTTATTGAATTTTCCATGTATTTGCATTCATGACATGTGCATCTTGCGTTGCTCATATCTTTTAGACCGTAGCTCCGTTTGAGACGTTCTATATATGTAAATTGACTAGAATGACGTGTAGAATAACATGGTATTCTTTATTCTACTATTAAACAAATAAAAAATATGATTAGTTCAGATCTGGACCAATTTCGAAATTATCATGTGAGGTCATTTCGGAAATGCTATAAGTTGTTTCCGGCCTCATTTAAGATGCCTAGATATATAGTTACTTATGCTTCACCTCTTGCCATGCCTAACCACATTTAATATTGTCGTGTACCTAACAGGAGTGAACTAAATAATTCGAACGTGGGGTTTCGTCAATATGCAACTCGTTGCATATTGAGCTTCACTTAATGTGTAGTATTTGATTGTTATGAATTGTCATCCATTCCATATTAAACGGACATGCATCATATTTGTTTGTGCATCATGTTTTGCATATGTTGTGGTGTATCTTGTGTTGATTGTTGTTTTCGGATTGTTCCTTCTCGATAGAGTTCCGAAAGCGTTCTGAGTGTGAGGATTCGTTCGACTTCGTTGGTTCGTCTTCTTCATGGACTCGTTCTTCTTCCGAGCGGGATCTCAGGCAATATGACTCATTTCCCTGGATACCATTACTATCATTGCCATGCTAGTTGTCTCGTCTTTTATCATTATGTCTCACTACCTACCACTTGTTTGACAAGCCTCCCATTATTGCCATGAAAAGCCTCTAATCCTTCCATGTCCCAGCAAACCATTATTTGGCTATGTTACCGCTTGTTCAGCCCTTCTTATAGCGTTTCTAGCTGCTGGTGCAATTGCTTCCAGTTGTCAACATGGACATTCTTTTGGTATATCACAATATTGCTGCTATTTAATTTAATGCACATATACACTTGGTAAAGGGTGGAAGGCTTGGACTTTTGCTCGGTGTTTTGTTCCATTCTTGCTGCTCCTAGTTACTTTTCAACCGGTGTTATGTTCCATAAATGAGCGCTCCTAACATGCTCAGGGTTGTTATGGGGACCCCTGTGATTTTCGGGTGAGAATAAAACTTGTCTGGCAAGGCCCAACATTGGTACTACATTTGCCTAATAATTAATGAACTTGCATAGGGGATTTTCCGGACCCCATGGATAATTAATTAACAACATAGGCCAGTGCTCTTCATGAGTGTTTGTCCAAACTGGGCTGCCTGCGGGGCCGCCTCGAGGCAACTTGAGGATTGGTATTCCCTGTAGCTAGTCCCATGTGTCGTGTCCTGAGAACGAGATACGCGGCTCCTATCGGGTTCGTCGACATGTCGGGCGGCCTTGCTAGATTTTTTTTACCTTTCTCGAACGTCTCGAGTGAGGAACTCTGATTTTCTTCGGGCCATCTCGAGGTGTCGGATTTCCTTTCGATTTGCCTAGGAAGATCACGAGATCCGTGGTTGAGGTTATTCTCGCTGAGTGTGGTTAATTTGTGATGGATGAGTTGGAGCACTCCTGCAGGGTTAAATCTTTTCGAGAAGCCGTGCCCGCGGTAATGTGGCAAACTTGGATACTTTGTTTAACACCCAGTCATAGCAAACTTGAAGTAAACTCTAATAAAATACACCAACTATGTGTGTAACCATGATTGTCTCTCCTCGTGAGTCCTTATCCGAAAGAGAACACGGTGGGGTTATGTTTGACGTAAGTAGGTGTTCAGGATCAGTTAGTGATCATTTCTAGTTCACGTCCGTTATGCGTAGGCCACCATACTTTACTTTCTGTACTCGTAAGTTAGCCACCCAAATAAATGCTTAGTTGCTTGCTGCAGCCTCACCACTTAACCATACCTTACCTATTAAGCTTTAATAGTCTTGATACCCCTGGAAATGAGATTGCTGAGTCCCTGTGGCTCACAGATTACTACAACAATAGTTGTAGGTGCAGGTAAGGCGATGATTTGACGTGAGCACGTTGCTTGATTTGACTTGGAATTCTTCTTCTTCTTCTTCTTCAATCTTGGATGGGTTCCAAGCGGCAGCCTGGGATAGCAAGGGTGGATGTCATTTTATCATTTGATTTCGTCCGTAGTCAGACCCTGCTCTTATGTTTGATGTTTGAGATGTTGTTGTATTGATGTGACTCTGATGTAGCCTGTGACGAGTGTAAGTTAATTTCATATACTCATCACTTCTATACATGTACTTCTATGATATCCATTCTTGCGAACGGATCGAGATGCGCTTCTATCCCTGTCAAGGCCCTCGTGCCGAAATAAGGATAGGACCACATCTTGGGCGTCACAAGTTGGTATCAGAGCCTGTACCGACCTAGGAGCCCCTTGATTGCTCGAACTTGGCCGAGTCGATCTAGAATAAAACTGTTTTGAGTCTAGTTATATCGGAGAGTAGGATTCTTTTTACTCCTCTTCTATGTTCTGGTGAGGTATTCGACTTAGGAATTTTGATTCTACTCCTCTTCTTGCTCAAATTTTTAGGATCACACAGGTATTTTGGAAACTATATGATGCCGATGTGACGGAGTTCTGTCTTAGTGCCTCCTGTCTGACTTGATTTCTTCCGGGGAGTTGAGCTCTGAGGGATTCCTCTGAGGGATTCTTGACACATCGTTATCATTCAGTTTTTTGGATATCTCAGGACGGAGGATGCTCGAAATTGCTTCTATACTTATCATGGTGAGATAAGGTCGGAGTCACCAAGTACTGGGGAGGCGTCCGGGGTACCACCATGGTTTAGTATGATTGTGAGTTCAAGGATTCTAGATTAGACGAGTTTGCGGAATTTCTTGAATTATGGTGTGGAAGGTTGCGGATGCAGTTGCAGCTGATTACCTAGGGTAGGTTCCTGATTCCGCAACCCGAATCGCATAAACAAGAAAGTTTTCGGAAGTTCTTAGGTGGGAATTCAAGTAGGTAACTAGGATTATCTTTCCAACAAGTGCATAGTGGGTATGTATTTGTTCTGGCTTGTTTCGTAAGCCTCATCCTTCGTTTGTTATGAATATGGTAATTCGAGTTGCTTCGATGTCAAGTGGTGATCTCATATCTTGCTAAGTAGTGTTCTCGTATGTCTGTGGGATTGCTAAATCTTTTGCTTGATCAAGTTATCATGTCAATTCATTCCTATCGGTGTGCTTCTCTTCAAGATAATTCTATCCTCTTCAATTTTCCAAGATCAATCCTCTTATTCTTTTCTGGAGTTTGTCTCATCTGTTCCAAGTTTTCTTTGTTTTTCCCGCCCTCCCGCCCTTTTTCTTCAATGATTAATTCTCATCCAAGTGCCTTTATCTTCATGTAATGCTTCCGCTATATTTTCTTCTATCTTGTGTCCGGTGATTTCTTGTGGAGATTCTCAGGAGTTTCAATGTCAAGATCTATCCTCATATTCCTTGTTCTCGTTGTTATTCTTCTCCGGTGATTCTTTATGAAGATGCTCAGTGCTCAAGTTATCAGTTGTTAGTATTCATCTTGTTTTATTTTCCGGTGGATTTGATTCAAGTTCTTGGTGTTCATCATATCATTTTCATTCTCTTTTGCTCTCCCATGTTGGAATTCGTATCAAGCTTCTCTTGTTTATCCATCCCTCTCGATTCTATCCGGAGTGTTGAAGATATCTCAGAAGACATTCATTTTCATTCTTATCATTTCAAATTATTTCAAGGGTCTCATATCATGAAGTTCTTAATTTGTACCAGTGCAATCTCTCTTTTAATCAATTATCTCAACGGTGGTTTCTTTGGGCCCATAACCCACAGGTCTTTTCCCAGGATCCTACCTGACTCTTCTATTCTTTCTGGAGATGTTCTCAAGTTATTTTAATATGACATAAGAATGAATTTCATCAGTCATATGCCTTCTTGAAGATCACTTCTAAATAATTTTCATTGTTGGCTCAACCTTTTCTTTATCCATTGTTCCGGAGTGTCTCAGTAATTCATGGTGTTGTTTCTGTTTCTCTTAAATCGTTGTTCGTTCTTCCAAAGATTCATGGTTTCGGGCTATTGCTATCATCTCAATTGTTTTGATCATGAGTTATTCCTCCCATATCTATCCAGTGCATTTCAGAGTTGTTTTCATTTCTTGATCCTCCGAAGGCCATCATTTCAGAAGATTTCTTCGTTCTCAGCTTTCAGCTTTCGTTCTCAAATTCTTCTCAATTGTTGTTCCTTCGTTCGTATCTCAATTATTCCGGTGCCGTTTTCAGTTTCTATTAGGAAAATCTTGATCTCTTCATTCTCATGTATCCTCTTTAGTTTCTAATTCTTTCAGGTGCCTTGTGAAGTTTTTTATTAGGTAGATCATGCTCTCTTTGTTCTCGTGCTATATCATTCATTCGTTTCATTCTAACCGGTGTTCTCGTGCAAGATTTCTTCAAGATTGTGCTCTATCACTCTCTTCATTCTTTTTCAAGAAGAATAAGTGATGTGTGAAATCCGTTGCTTGTCATCAATTTAACGTGATGAAGGATAGGCATATCATAATTCTTATTCTTATTCATTCAAGTCATCTCAATCTCTCTTTTGGAGTTTTTCATGATATCAAATTCCTTATCCCAAGTGGTCATCTTTCTTTTCCGAAGTTCCTAGTCTTTTCTCAACTATCTTGTTCCGAAGCTTCATCTAATTCATAGCAAGGCCTCAATCTTGTTCTTTGCAACCTTCAATCCTTTTCTATCATCCTTTCGTTTCAGAGTTCTTCCGGAGGTTCTTCGTGGTGGTTCATCAAGATTTCTTTCATTTTCAAGTGTTCTTCTAGATTCTTGTTGGAGGTGCTCAAGTGTTCTTTATCTTGGTCTTCTAAGTTCAATTCCTTCTTCTTTGTCTTTTAAGATGGTGTTATTAAATTCTCGATTATGAGGAGTCTCGAAGGAAATTGTCAAGAATAAGATAAGTAAGCCCATCTTGTTTTCTCGGAGTTCTCTTGGATTGGTTTTCTCCTAAAGCATTTCCTAAGGATTCTTGCTATCATGGTGTCATAGATGATTCAGGTTTTCTCCCCTCTTCTTGGTGAAAGAAGTCTTCTTATCTTGTTGCTCTCGGTCTATCAATTGTTTCTGTTGTGGCAGGTTGTCACCTCATAATTTGAGTTGTTTTCCATAAGCCCATAACAAGCTAATTCTTTCATTGTTAATTCTTCATCAACTCCATTCAACCTATGCTTTTCAATCCATTTGTGCTGGAAGATATATTCTATTCTCAGTTCTTTTCTCTTCAAAGATCTAGCTTCTATTCTTTTGTTCCGGAGGCCTTGTGATGTTGCTCTCTTCAATCTATTATCTTGCCATGTGAAGATCATGTTCTTTCTTGCTTATTCATTCAACCGGAGTGCTGTGAAATCTTTTCATCTTCCTTCCATCTTATGAAAGTTTGATTCTATTCCAACCAAAGTTTGGTGCCTGTCTTTCAATTTCTTTCCATCATATCTAATTTTTCCTCTATATCCTACCGAAGTGCGGCCGAAATTTCCTGTGAATTCTTGCTTGTTCCTCATGTCAGTCTTCATCTCTTTGCATCCTTCAAGATTAATTGGTTTCACTCGTTTGTCTAAGAAGCAACTAAGTTTAACCTCTTGCTCTTTCTCTTCCCCTTTTTCAATCTAGATCTCAGGACGAGATCCTCGTGTAGTGCAAGAGAGTTGTGATAGCCCGGGACCGACATTCCAGAAGATTGGGGAAGATTCCCCTTTTATTTCCATTCTCGTCATGTGTTCGTCTGGTTGTCGCATTCATCATTGCATCATTTGCATCATATGCATTGCATCATACCCCATTTTTCAAAAGCTTGCATCCGTTCATAGTTGCCGGTTCTCTTCGTTCTTGCCGTTGCCCGTTTCGAGACCAACCACACACGCACGCGACCGCGGCATCATTTAAATAAAACCGTTTTTAAGTGCGTGCAAAAATATTCTCGGATTGGGTCGAAACTTGGCATGCGGTCTTGTTATGTCGTAGTAGACCACCGGTCGAATTTCATCGCGATCCGAATTCGTTAGATACCCCGTCGGTCATCCGTAGCAGTGTGGTCATCGGTTATCGTCGGACGTTTTCGGTATTTTAAAACCTCTGTGCCACGGGCCACCATTCTCCCTATCTTCCCCCTTAGCCACTCTACACAGCCGCCGTAGCCCCTCGCCGCTTCCGGTCCGTCGAGTCGATACCCGATGGTCCGAAAACAGACAGTGTCGCTAACCCTAGCCCCAAAACCTATATATAGTCCCTCCCCCTTCCTAATTGGGCAACCAACCCTAATCTCCTCGTTCCCCGTGCCAAGCCCCTCCTTCTCCCTCCTCCAGCCGCCAGCCCGCCCGAGCCCATCTGAGCCCGCTTGAGCCCAGCCGGGCCCGAATCAGCTTCGTCCCCAAGCTCCCATGGCAGCTCCCGTGGTGTGGTGCTCGTCCCCGAGCCAGGGCCTAGCCACCGCAGCAGCCGCCTCACCGGAGTGCGCCGCCGGACCTAGCCGACCCTTGTCGGACCCTCTCTCTTCTTCCTCTCCTTCCCTTCCCATCTCTCCATCTCACCCCATGGTCTCTCTCTCCCACAGCTCCTCCCTGCCATGGATGTCGCGCCCGAGCTCGCCCCGCCGCCGCATGGCCTCGCCGTCGCCGGAGAAGGGCCGGACGCCGTCGGATCCAGCCTCCCCTGGTCCGCCACCGGCGGATCCGCCTCGCCAGCCCCGCCTCCCTTGGTCGCCGCCGCCGCTCCTTTGCTCGTGCGGGAGCGGGAGGAGACGAGCCGCGCTCCCTCCCGTGCGTTGACCCGAGCCGCTGCGCACGTGGGTCGGCCTACACCTCCCCAGCGGCCCATCCTCTCCTGCCATCGACCGGCCCAGGAGGCCCAAAGTGAGGAGTCCCCCCCACCTTTTTGTTTTTTGTTTTTATTATTTATTCTGCGTCTTTAAAACCTTATAGGAATTAAACTGTGCGTCGAATTTGAATATTTTAAACATGATAATAGCTTAGAAAAATATGTAGATTAATAAAATGTCATTTTCACCCATGCCTAAAATACTTAACATGTCATTACCTGCCATTTTGCATATATGTCCTACTATTGAATTTTCATAATTATATAAACGTGCACCGGGATTAATCCAAACCATATATTAAAAATGTTCATCTCGTTTGCACCGCATTTTCATGCAAGATAAAATGGTTGGCATGATATTTGCATTTAATTTTGCATTAATGAATTGCTTTTCCGTGAATAGGTCTAATACCCGCATATTTAATTGTGATTATTCTTCTACATGAACCCATGCATATTATATATGTTTTTGGGGTAGAAAAATCCATAGTAATTATATGTGCATTTAGTTTTTCCATTTGAGCATGTTGTGTGCATGTCATTTATGCCGAGATGCCCTTTTGTCATTTTTGTCTGATTTAATCCGTGCATGATATGAATTAATTTTAAACATGAGAAATTCTCTTTGATATGTGTCCTAGCCCATGGACATTTTGCTTGTCATAGAAATACATGTTTAGGTGTTGTTTTGATGTCATCAACTTGCTCTAAAATTCCGTTGTTTTGAGGGTCCAAAATATTTCTAAGTCTGGAATCTGTTATATTTTGTTGCTGTCTTGCCATGTGAGTTGCTAGTGATCTAAAACTCTTTTGTGGTAGGTGTAGTGGAGTTATTTGTTGTTGATAATGTCCTTTAGTATGCCGTTAAGTTTCATGCCATAATATGATTTGTAGCATATAGTTTCCTACCAAGTGATCCATGCATGTTTTGTTTATGATATGTGAAGTTGAAATGAAGTGGATGTTGCATACTATTGACCCATGCTTAGTTGTGCATTTTAGATTGTTGTAACTTGTTGTTTTCATATGTTCAAAATGCTATCTTGCTGTTTTTGGCAGATTTCAACTCAAACTTGTTTCGCTGATTGTGGTTAAACCGTAGCTCCGTTTTGGACATGTTGCATATGAAACTTGCTTATAATCTCATGTAGTTTCATAATAACTTTCCGGATTCATGATTTGAAATGTTTGTCATTGAATTTTCCATGCATTTGCATTCATGACATGTGCATCTTGCGTTGCTCATATCTTTTAGACCGTAGCTCCGTTTGAGATGTTCTATATATGTAAATCGACTAGAATGACATGTAGAATAACATGGTATGCTTTATCCTGCTGTTCAACAAATAAAAAATATGATTAGTTCAGATCTGGACCAATTTCGAAATTATCACGTGAGGTCATTTCGGAAATGCTATAAGTTGTTTCCGGCCTCATTTAAGATGCCTAGATACATAGTTACTTATGCTTCACCTCTTGTCATGCCTAACCACATTTAATATTGTCGTGTACCTAACAGGAGTGAACTAAATAATTCGAACGTGGGGTTTCGTCAATATGCAACTCGTTGCATATTGAGCTTCACTTAATGTGTAGTATTTGATTGTTATGAATTGTCATCCATTGCATATTAAACGGACATGCATCATATTTGTTTGTGCATCATGTTTTGCATATGTTGTGGTGTATCTTGTGTTGATTGTTGTTTTCGGATTGTTCCTTCTCGATAGAGTTCCGAAAGCGTTCTGAGTGTGAGGATTCGTTCGACTTCGTTGGTTCGTCTTCTTCATGGACTCGTTCTTCTTCGGAGCGGGATCTCAGGCAATATGACTCATTTCCCTGGATACCATTACTATCATTGCCATGCTAGTTGTCTCATCTTTTATCATTATGTCTCACTACCTACCACTTGTTTGACAAGCCTCCCAACATTGCCATGAAAAGCCTCTAATCCTTCCATGTCCCAGCAAACCATTATTTGGCTAAGTTACCGCTTGTTCAGCCCTTCTTATAGCGTTTCTAGCTGCTGGTGCAATTGCTTCCAGTTGTCAACATGGACATTCTTTTGGTATATCACAATATTGCTGCTATTTAATTTAATGCACATATACACTTGGTAAAGGGTGGAAGGCTTGGACTTTTGCTCGGTGTTTTGTTCCATTCTTGCCGCTTCTAGTTACTTTTCAACCGGTGTTATGTTCCATAAATGAGCGCTCCTAACATGCTCAGGGTTGTTATGGGGACCCCCTTGATTTTCGGGTGAGAATAAAACTTGTCTGGCAAGGCCCAACATTGGTACTACATTTGCCTAATAATTAATAAACTTGCATAGGGGATTTTCCGGACCCCGTGGATAATTAATTAACAACATAGGCCAGTGCTCTTCATGAGTGTTTGTCCAAACTGGGCTGCCTGCGGGGCCGCCTCGAGGCAACTTGAGGATTGGTATTCCCTGTAGCTAGTCCCATCTGTCGTGTCCTGAGAACGAGATACGCGGCTCCTATCGGGTTCGTCGACACGTCGGGCGGCCTTGCTGGATTTGTTTTACCTTTCTCGAACGTCTCGAGTGAGGAACTCTGATTTTCGTCGGGCCATCTCGAGGTGTCAGATTTCCTTTGGAATTGCCTAGGAAGATCACGAGATCCGTGGTTGAGGTTATTCTCGCTGAGTGTGGTTAATTTGTGATGGATGAGTTGGAGCACTCCTGGAGGGTTAAATCTTTTCGAGAAGCCGTTCCCGCGGTTATGTGGCAAACTTGGATACTTTGTTTAACACCCGGTCATAGCAAACTTGAAGTAAACTCTAATAAAATACACCAATTGTATGCATAACCGTGATTGTCTCTCCTCGTGAGTCCTTATCCGAAAGAGAACACGGTGGGGTTATGTTTGATGTAAGTAGGTGTTCAGGATCAGTTAGTGATCATTTCTAGTTCACGTCCGTTATGCGTAGGCCACCATACTTTACTTTCTGTACTCGTAAGTTAGCCACCCAAATAAATGGTTAGTTGCTTGCTACAGCCTCACCACTTAACCATACCTTACCTATTAAGATTTAATAGTTTTGATACCCCTGGAAATGAGATTGTTGAGTCCCTGTGGCTCACAGATTACTACAACAACAGTTGCAGGTGCAGGTAATGCAATGATTTGATGTGAGCGCGTTCCTTGATTTGACTTGGAGTTCTTCTTCTTCTTCTTCTTCAATCTTGGATGGGTTCTAGGCGGCAGCCTGGGATAGCAAGGGTGGATGTCATTTTATCGTTTGATTTCGTCTGTAGTCAGACCCTGCTCTTATGTTTGATGTTTGAGATGTTGTTGTATTGATGTGACTCTGATGTAGCCTATGGCGAGTGTAAGCCAATTCCATATACTCATCTCTTCTGTACATGTACTTGTAATGATATCCATTCTTGCGAACGCATCGAGATGCGCTTCTATCCCTGTCGAGGCCCTCATGCCGAAATAAGGATAGGACCGCATCTTGGGCGTGACAGTTGTAGAGTGCCCATTCTTGATGATGAGTACTATAGTCAATGGAAATCTTTGATGCTTGAGTTGTTTAATGAATTTCAATTGAGCAAATATGTTATGTGCCCCTATGAGCCTCCTACTGATCCTTTGCATCCCACACATGAAGAGGAAATTGATATGCTATGCAATCTTTGAACTGTTAATCTCATTGTTAGATCATTGCCTAGAAATATGCTTAACCAAATGAAGAATTTTGCATGTTCTTACACTTTGTGGAATAATTTTGAGAAATGATATCCAAATTATTCATTAAGTAATCTTGATGAAATTCTTCATAAAACCATAGCCTTTCACAAAATGTTGCCTAGTGATCCTAAATTTGATGTTTGTCTATTTGAGCTTAGAGACCTCATGCATGCTAAAGGAGATGTCACAACTATCAACAATATCATTATAGAGGCCCTTTGCATTCATAAACTTGAACATTGTCATGATCACCATCCTAATGAATCTCTTGTTCTTTATGACAAGGATTTTCCACTTGATGATGATAGTGTGGAACATGGCTACTATGATGAAGATGAGCTGTTCGACATCGAGTATGAGAAGATTATGAAGAATCTAAGTCTCATGGCAAACTTCAAGGATTACATGTTCGGAGGAAAAGAGTGGATTCTCGATAGCGGATGTACCTATCATATGACCGGAGATAGAGAAATGTTTGAAGAGATTACACCAAACCATGGACCGCTAAGGTACGTAACGTTTGGAGACAACTCCAAGGGTAAGGTACTTGGTCTTGGTAAGGTGGTCATATCCCATGATAGTTCTATTCCAAATGTTATGCTTGTTGTATCTCTTGGCTATAATCTTCTTTCCGTATATAGACTTGCCGACTTCGGTTTCAATGTGTTATTCACGAAAATAGATTACCAAGTGTTTCGTCAAGATAATCGTAAAATGGTCTTTACCGGTATCCGTAGAGGTGAGTTATACATTGTATATTTCACTAAGAGATCCAAACCTCGCACTTGTTTAATTGCTAAATCTTCTAAAGGTTGGCTTTGGCATAGAAGATTAGGACATGTTGGCATGCGTAATTTAGACAAACTTATCAAAGGTGATCATATAGTTGGTGTTAAAGATGTTGTCTTTGAAAAAGATAGACTTTGTAGTGCTTGTCAAGATGGAAAGCAAGTCGGTGGAAGTCATCCTGTTAAGAATATCATGACTACTAGTAGACCACTCGAGTTACTTCACATGGATCTTTTCGGTCCCAATGCTTACAAGAGTCTCGGTGGAAATTCCTATGGTCTAGTTATAGTTGATGATTTTTCCAGATTTACGTGGGTATTCTTTCTTGATGATAAGTTACAGGTTCAAAAGATCTTCAAGAACTTCGCTCGCAAAGCGCAAAATCAGTTTGAAGTGAAGATTAAGAAGGTTCAGAGCGATAACGGATCGGAGTTCAAGAACACCCATGTGGATACCTTTCTTGATGAAGAAGGTGTCTCACATGAGTTCTCGGCCACGTACACGCCTCAACAAAATGGAGTTGTTGAGAGGAAGAACCGGACACTCATTGAGATGGCAAGAACGATGCTTGACGAATACAAGACGCCAAAACACTTTTGGGCAAAAGCCGTGGAACAGCATGTCATGCCACAAACTGACTTTACTTGCACAAGCTTCTCGGTAAAACGGCATACAAGCTACTCACCGGTAACAAACCCCAAGTTGCATACTTTTGGGTATTCGGCTCCAAGTGCTACATCCTTGATAAGCATCGTCGCACTAAATTTGCTCCTAAATCTCATAAAGGATTCCTACTTGGATATGGATCGAACTCTCACACTTATCGTGTCTACAATAACTTCACTCGAAAAGTTCAAGAAACAATAGATGTGAAGTTTGATGAATCTAATGGTTCGCAAGTCGAACAATTGCCAAATGATGTAGGTGATAAGAACCCTTCGGAAGCTATCCTAGATTTACCCATCGACAAGATTCGTTCGATGGAGGTGAAGGAAAGTACTTGATCAACTCAAGTGGAAGCCCCTACCTCATGACAAGGTGAACCACAGCATGACATGGAGGCATCCACAAGCGGTACATGACAAGATGATGAAGAGGAGGAAGTGCATCATGAAGATCCACCACAACCTCCTTCACCACCACCTCAAGGGAACGACACCTTCAACAACAACGAAGATGAAGGAGATGATGATGAGGAAGCTCCACCAACCAAGAATCGGAAGCTGACCCGAGTTTGAGCACAAGTGACCAAGAACCATCCCCTAAACCAAATCTTTGGTGATATACAAACAGGGAGGATCACTCGCTCTAAACCTCGTCTAGCAAACTTCTGTGAGCATTATTACTTCATTTCCAGCATTGAGCCCTTGAAGGTAGAACAAGATCTTGAAGACGCGGATTGGGTGAATGCTATGCATGAAGAGCTTCACAACTTCAAAAGGAACGAAGTGTGGACACTCGTGGAGAAGCCCAAGGATGAACACAACATCATCGGAACCAAATGGGTATTTCGGAACAAGCAAGACGAAGATGGTCAAGTCGTGCGCAACAAGGCTTCCCTCGTAGCTCAAGGATATACGCAAGTCGAAGGTATGGACTATAGTGAGACCTACGGCCCCGTCACTAGACTTGAAGCTATTCACATTCTTATTTCTTATGCCAATCACCATGTCACATCCCTAGCTAGCTTCTTAGGACAGCATGTGTGTGCATCATATTTCACTTTATGCATCAACTTGAAATGGGGACCAAAAGAAACCCCAAACACTTCATTTGAATCAAACCAACTTAATGATTGTGAAAAAACAACAAATACACATTTCCCATCTAAAATGTTCCCTATGTCTGATAAATGTAAACATGACTATACAAGGGGTCATTTGAAATATTTGAACATTCATAGTAATTTAAAAATAAATATTAAAGCTGCTTTAAATGCCAAATAAAGCATTATCATTATTTCAGATTTTAAAATATTCTAAAACTTTTTATAGAAGTTTGAAATATTCAAACCTAGTTCTATAAAATATTTGGGATATTTTATACTTAGCAATTGTGCCTAAAAATAAATAAAACAAATGTCAGAAAAATAAAACAGAATCTGGAAATGAAAAAAAGGAAAAGGAGGCAGCACCTGGGCCGGCCCAGCTGGCCCAGCATCATCGTCGTCCTCCTTGCGGCCAGGAGGACGAGCGTGTGCTCGTCGTGCACTCGCGCCTATGCTGCCACACAGCCTCCTGCGTGCCTGCTTCCCCCGCCGCGCTGGCGGGCGGATGAGGATGCCGCTTCCGTCCCCATCTCGCTCTCTCTCGCCCATTCACCCCCCTGCCTTCTTCCTCTCCTCTGCCCACCATGGACACCGTCTTCTCGCCACCGTAGCCGCCGCTCTAGCCGCTCCCCCTCGCTCCCGAGCCCCTCTATAGCTCTGCCATGACGTGTCGGTCCTCTTCGCCAGAAGAATCGAGCCCGGAGGCTCCCCAGCGTCCACTTTGCCACCTTATTCCTCCTTGTTCATCGAAGACCGCCGCCGCCCGTGCGTCGCAAGCAAGGCCTCTTCGGGCCCGCTCTCGTCGTCGTTCCGTCAGTTGTGAGCTCCTGCTTCTTTTCCCCCTCTTTCCCCCTTCGATAGCGCGTTCTAGCGCCGGATTCCCTTGGGTCCGAGAGTTGGCTGTCACTACAGCAGCCCAAGATCACACCTAAGCACGTAGTCGTGCTCAGGAGGAACCTAGGCAGCTCTAGGAGCCTCTGGTTGGGCCATTCGAGCTCCGGCTCGACGAGCCCGTGCTCGCCCGAGCTCCTACAGCCGTCGTGCTCATCCCCGACGCCGATTCCGGCCATCCTAGCCCCTGGGAGGTGTCAGACTCGACGCGCGCGAGCAAGCAGAGCAGATCGGTGCCCTCCGTCGTCCTTTTGGTCATCGGAGGAGGGAACCTGACCCCTCCGCCGTCTCTGGAGCCACCGGCGGCTCAACGCCGGTGGGTCTTGCCGGAGTTGACCACGAGGGTTTGATCCCCTGGGTCAATGGCAAGTGGGGTCGGGGCCTCCTAATTAAAACTTGATTAATTATTTAATTAACTAATTTAATTAAGTTAATGGCCCACTGACAGTGGGCCCTACCCTAATTAGTAATTAGTTAAATAATTAACCTTGTTAGTAGCTGGGTCACTGATCAGTGGACCCCACTAGTCAGGTTTGACCTGTCAACGGTCTGTTGACCAGCTGACATCATGATGATGTCAGGCTGATGCAATAATGAATTTTCTGAATTAAATTAATTCCAAAAAACTAAAAACTTAGAAAATTCATATAAATTAATCTGTAAATCAGATGAAAATAATTTATATATGAACATTTATTAGAAAAATCCAATGAATCCAATGGTGTTGTTATCATGCATGCTAGAGCAACCCAAGTAGATGAACATTGACATTTACAACTAGGTTAACATATGAAATATGAAATGGAGAATGATTTTGAACCTATATTCAAAATCACTTCATTTAACTTGGACAGTAGTTGCATTAGCTCATCCATACATGTTGCCATGTCATGATCATGCATCATATTGTTGCACTTGTCGTGTATTGATTGCTATTATTTGCATTGCGATAGGCCCTACTTCTGAGGATACCTCCGAGTATTCCAACAAAGGAGAAAACCTGCCCACTTCCCAGCAAGGCAAGCAACCCCTTTGATCATTCGGATAACATCCCACACTCTCGCTCCTACTATTGTTTAATGCATTAGGACAAACGTTCACTTGTCTGTCATACACGGTAGATGAACCCATTCCTTGGCATGACTAGTCATTGTCACAGTAAATAGCTAAACCTTACAACCAAGCATACATAGTAGATGCTTGTTCCATGATGTGCTTTGCTTACTTTGCCTTGCTATGCTTAGAGTTGTGTCAGGTCTGATTCATCTGGGTGATGAACTGGAGTGAAACAATGTTGTTCTGATGTGGTAAGCTTATAATGAATCCAATTTGGTAAAGGTAGCGATGAGAGGCTATGTAGGAGTACATAGCGGGTTGTCTCATTGGGACCATTCTTAGGAACTCAGTTCCGTGTTTGTGATCCAATACTAGTTACTACCACATGTTGGGCCCTGAAATATGACCCTTCTCGACTTATCAATCGCTTAGTCCTTGGTCCAGGAGTTGTAAGTAATTTCTAGTGTTTATTGCATGCTGGAGGCCGTGCGTAGCGCTGACCCTAGGGGTGGGTTATGACGCGGTAGGTAGTGGCACGGTGTACCAAGGGTCACCTATTTGGTGGGCTCGGGAACCCTGCGCACATCGTTTGGGGCCGTAGCGGAAAATTCGGCCGGACTTCCGTATGGGTTCAGTCTCAAATAGGCGATAGCCTGGACTAGAGGTCTTACGTGATTGACGATCGTGGCCGACTCCCTCGCTGGGCTTCCGCTTGAAGGTTGCCGAGGTGCATGGTTTTATGAGCACACAACGATAAGTGGCGAGAGCGTGTGTGAAGAAGTACACGCCTGTAGGGTATAAAACTATTCGAATAGCCACGTCCTCGAATATGGACTACTTGGAAAACTTATGTTGTTCATAGATAATTTAATGGATACTCATAAAAATATCAATACAAGTGTGAGTACCGTGGATGGCACTCTTGTAGGAGACGGAAGTGAATCCATGGTGGTGTATTGTTGTGGAATTAGTGGACTCGTGTGCGATATCTAAAAATTGAACAAAGAGTTAAAATTGAGTACTATAGGTTAGCCATGAGTCAAAGCTGGCATGGCTGCATAAACTCCACCACTCCCCTTGTTGATACTTGAGCATGAATAGTCTAGGTCTGCTTTAAAGACTTGTTGAGTATGTTTGTACTCACGTTTGCTTAATAAATGTTGCAGATGAGACCCAGGACCCATCAGGTGGGTTCTATCAAGATGTCGATGATGTTGAATAGCTGGTGTCCCAGCTACGACCTTATGCCATGTGGCGGGTTGTAGATAGTCAGACCATGTGCCTTTTTACCCTTTCAACTGTCTGTACTCAGACAGCTTTATGCTTCTGCTTGGTTCGTATGAACTTGCTTGTATGACTTGAGTGTCGGGTCATGTGACCCCTACCTATAAGAACATATTATGCAAGGCTATTCTGAGCCTCTTAAATAAAAGTTGTGTTGATGTATGGTTATGTTGTGATTCCATGGTTGTATCTATGCATATCGGGCATGTCATGCGTACGTGTGATGTGCAACGGTATGTATGGGATCCAACACCTAGTCATGTGCCTTTAGTAGTACTCTTTACGAGAAACTCCCTCTTTGTGCTTCCACCAAGCCTTGGTAGCTTGCTATTGCTCCGGACACATTGATTGACTGACATGTATCCTTCTTTGCTGCTGTGTCTGTCCCTTCGGGGAAATGTCTGGCAGTGTAATGGAGTCCCTGTAGCCTGCTACGACTCGTCTACGTGCAGTGGTGGCATTTATGTCCCACGGCGTAATGGAGTCCTTGTAGATTGCTATGACTTGTCTACACACGCTTCAGGCCAACACCTGCATTACTAGGTTACGTATGCCTGTTTCCGTACGGATGTGCCACTTGGGTTCTATGACTAGTCATGTCGGCCCGGGTTCTCTGTCGTTGGATTGCCAGCGACATGTTCACATACGTGAGCCAAAAGACGCGAACAGTCCCGGCAAAGGTAAGGTTGTAGCCGTGGAGCTTACCGTGCGTGAGGCTGCAAAGAGATGTGATATGTTACAGTCTGGATTCATATGACTTAGGATCGGGGTCCCGACAGCATTGGTATCAGAGCCGGACTGACTGTAGGACTATCAAGACAAATCGGTCGAAGTTGAGTCTAGAACACTATAGAAAAGTAGGGGAATTGATTGTGGAAAGGAACGTAAGGCTCTTTTTACTCCTCTTCCCAAGTTATTCTATTCTGAGTCACTCTCATATTTTCTATGGGGATAAGAACTAGGCTTCTCATCTACTGCTTAGGATGATGAGTTACTACCATGGACTATTAGTTAGCTTGTTTGCAAGTGAATACGCTACTCAAGTATTGTTGGTGTGACAAATAGTTGGAGAAGAGATTTGAGTCTAGATAGTCGAGTGGTTATGGTTTTCCGATCTTTTGTAGTTGTCTCAAAATCCTTTTTGAGCAATTACAGCTGTTATGTTGTCCAATTTCTGCTAGGGTCTCTAGTGTATTTGCATCATTCTCTGTTTCAGATGCCCCCTCGTGCCTCCCGTCAGGTGGTCCGTCTGACCAGGTGCATCGATGTACCGGGTTACACGGCCATGTTGGTTAGAGTTATGATGGAGGCTGGTTACCGCTGGTACCCAGAGTACATAGTGGAGGAGCAGTATCAAGATTTCAACCAGAGCCAGTATTTGTGTATTGTTAAGATATATCCATCATATCCTAGAGCTATAGAGCCACTTCATTGGACTTACGGATTAGGTGTCACCATAGACATGGCAGTACAGGAGGCCGCCTACACTATGCTGACTATCATGAGGTTTCACCATGGTCTGCTTCAGAACACAGAGTTCTGTTATGTTCCTGCTTCTCTGGGAGGAGAGAATAGTTATCTTAGCGCAGCCTACTATGATCATTCTCATGAGGAACCTAGGCTGCAGGTGACCGCTCAAATGTTGGAGAACAGGGATCGTGATGCACGTGCCCTTCGCATGGAGTTATATGCTACCCGTGCACGTCTTTGGACAGCCCTGACGCAGCTAGCACCTGTCATGCAGACAGGCTATGGAAATTTGGAGATGTTGAACCCATCACGGACTCATCTGCCAGCACGCGTAGACTGGTCCGATGTTGGAGGCATCACTCCTCTTCGAGGACCGTTGTTGCCACCAACAAGGGGACCGAGGCCACATCCGTGTCATTACGGTTTCGAGGGATCACAAGCTAGGGTGTTTCCAGATCCTAAGGTTCAGCTCCCGGGCCATGGGGGTAACCTATATGAGGCATTCTATGGCGATGCTTGAGTACGTGGATGTTAGTACTAGTATGGTAGTAGTCGTATTGCTACAGTCCTACGGTTCTTGTCCGATATGACTGAGGTTGAGAGTTGAGTTCTGGAGGAGTAGATAGATAATGTATAGGAAGCTTGTAATGCCTCCGATGAGTTGTGTCATCTCTCTGTAGTTTTTATTTCAGCTCGGGCTTGTATTGAACTATGTCATGGTGTGTATGAATCATGGTGTTCATATGGCAGTTGTTGTTACCATGTTGATCGGGTGTTTACCCCTGCATGCCATAT
The DNA here is from genome assembly GCA_022496015.1 of Hordeum marinum. Taxonomy (NCBI): domain Eukaryota; kingdom Viridiplantae; phylum Streptophyta; class Magnoliopsida; order Poales; family Poaceae; genus Hordeum; species Hordeum marinum. The sequence goes on along the minus strand of CM039677.1, from coordinate 96,879,674 downwards.
TGTCCAGTACATTCCTTATATCATGTCTTAGAGTTGACGTCCTCTATGTCTAAGCTATGGGTTTGTTTTCCCAGGATGGTGGCAACTAGGAATAACCATGTGCCTGCCCCCAAGCAGGGCGAGGGAAGCCAGCCAAGGCAAGAGAACCTGCCACACGTGCCCTCTTTGGCAGAAGTGATGCTTGAAGCTGAACAAAACAAAAGGGAGACCAATAGGCTGTTGGAATGTATTGAGCAGAACACAACGCATGCTTCCTGCAATGATCGCAATGATTGTGTGTCTCTCAACGACTTCATCAAGTTGTGCCCACCTAAGTTTCACCATTTGGTCGACCCGCTAAACACAGATGACTGGCTGACCAACAAGTCCCGCAAAATCCGGGCTTCCAATGTATCTGAGGCCAACAAGGTGACCTCTGCTACATACTTTCTGGAGGGACCCGCCAATCTGTGGTGGGAAAATTATGAAGCGATGCGTCCTGTAGGCCCCGCACCAACTTGCGCAGACTTTAGTGCGGCATTCCGTACCCATCACATCTCGAAAGGGCTGATGGATCACAAGAGAGAGGAGTTCTGTGCTTTCACCCAGGGCAGAATGACAGTGGATGCCTATAGCCGTGAGTTCGGCAATCTTGCTCGTTATGCTCCGGAGGAAGTTTCAACTGATGCCAAGAAACAGGCTAGGTTCCGCAAGGGACTTAGTCCTGAGCTCCATCGGGATCTGCGCCTACATGAGTGCACAACCTTCCAGGCTCTCGTCAACAAGGCTATCAATGCCAAAACCGGACAGATTAACTACGAGGCAACTAGGAAACACAACCGTGACTTCAGCCCCGCATCTGGCTCGGGCTCCAACAAACGTCGGGTGTGGGTGCCCAACGCAGCTCTGCCGCCAAGGTACACTGCGAGGCCATCCTTCCAGGCGCCTCGCCTATCTCAGCCCAACCCTCCAGCCAGGCCATTTGGAGGTCCTCCTGCTAATGTTGCTCCCCGTGCCACTGTTGTCTGCTACAAATGTGGAGAGCCAGGACACTACTCCCGTGAGTGTCCTCAGAACAATGCTAAGCCGGCTGGACGTGGGAAGCCGGGAAAAGCCTTCTATGTGAAGCCAACTCCCGCTCGTGGTTGAGTGAACTATGTTTCTGCTGAAGATGCCCTTGAGGACCCTGATGTTATCCTAGGTACGCTTCTTGTCAATAGTCATCCAACATCTGTTCTATTTGATATTGGGGCATCTCATTCATTCATCTCAGAAAGTTATGCATAGTTGCATAACATGTCTTTTTGTGATATGCCTACTCCTTTAGTAGTTTGGACTCCTGGTTCAAATGGCAAACTTCTAGAGTGAGCCATGACAATGAGATTCTTTTGGATAGGCTAGTCTTCCTAGAATCTTTGATATCCCTCAAGTCTTTGGACATCAATATCATCTTAGGCATGGAACTGATGAAAGCCCACTATGCTAAGATTGATACTCATACTAGGAATGTTCAACTTACACATCCATCGGGTGAGATAGTTAATGTCTCCACTCGAGCAGCCAAGCGCCAACTCTATTCCCTCAATGCTAGCCCTGTTCCAGAATTAGAAGATATTCCGGTAGTGTGTGACTTTCCAGATGTCTTTCCAGAAGAATTGCCAGGAATTCCACCTGTCAGAGATGTTGAGTTTGTGATAGAGCTCATTCCAGGGACTGTCCCAATAGCCAGAAGACCCTATAAGATGGCACCCTTAGAACAAGCCGAACTTAAGAAACAACTCGATGAGGCTTCGAAGAAAGGTTTCATCCGTCCTAGTTCTTCTCCTTGAGCTTGCCCCATCCTCTTTGTTAAGAAGAAGGATGGATCGGGTCGGATGGTTGTGAATTATCGGCCAGTGAATCTGGTCACCATAAAGAACAAGTATCCGCTCCCCAGGATCAACAATTTGTATGATGAACTCGCTGGATCCTCTGTTTTTCCAAAATGGATTTGAGGTTGGGATACCATCAAATCAGAATTAGAAATGGGGGCATTCCAAAAACGGCTTTTGTTACTCATTATGGCCAATACGAGTACACCATCATGTCCTTCGGTTTAACCAATGCCCCAGTCACCTTCTCTCGCCTGATGAATTCGATCTTCATGGAGTATTTGGATAAATTCATCATGGTATACCTCGACGATATACTCATATATTCGAAGAACGAATAGGAACATGCCGAGCATTTAAGGTTGGTATTGATGAAACTTCGAGAGCATCGTCTCTATGCCAAATTCTCCAAGTGTGAATTTTGGTCGCCAGAAGTGACCTACGTAGGCCACGTAATCTCTGGTAAAGGTATTGTTGTCAATCCCGAGAGAGTTTAGGCCATCCTTGATTGGACTCAACCTGAATCGGTTAAGCAAGTACGGAGTTTCCTTGGCTTAGCGAGCTATTGTCGCCGCTTTGTCGAGAACTTCTCCAAGGTTGCAAAACCTCTGACCCTCAAGAAAGATAAAAATTTCAAATGGACTCCACAATGCGAGCACAGTTTTCAGGAGTTGAAAAGACGACTGACCTCTGCTCCCGTTCTGGTGCCACCAGACTTCTCTAAGGACTTTGTTATCTATTGTGACGCCTCGCGACAAGGATTAGGTTGCATTCTCATGCAAGATCGTCATGTAATTGCATACGCATCTTGATAGTTGCGTCCACATGAGGATAATTATCCAACAAATGATCTTGAGCTTGCAGCTATGGTCCATGCACTGAAAACTTGGTGACATTACCTTCTGGGTAATCGTTGCGAAATTTAAACTGATCACCGAAGTCTGAAATATATTTTCACCCAGCCGAATTTGAATCTCACGCAAACATGGTGGGTCGAGTTGAGTATAGATTTCGACTTAGGGATAACTTACACCCCGGGGAAAGCCAATGTCATGGCTGATGCACTAAGTCGTAAGTCTTATTGTAACAACCTGATGTTACAACAAGGTCAACCACTTCTCTATGAGGAATTTCGGAAGTTGAACCTCCACATTGTTCCTCAAGGATTCCTTTCTAATCTGGTGGCAAAACCTACACTTAAGGATCAAATTATAGCTGGCCAAAAGCGTGATAAGGGTATTCTCGAATCAAAGAGATCCTCATTAGCGGTATCGCTAAGGATTTCTCTATTGATGATCAAGGTGTGGTGTTCTTCCAGAACCGTTTGGTGGTTCCCAAAAACCAACATCTATGGCAGTTGATTCTTAAGGAGGCTCATGATTCTCCTCTCACAATTCATCTAAGTAGTACCAAGATGTATCAGGACCTAAGCCAGAGGTTCTGGTGGACTAGTATGAAGAGAGAAATTGCTCAATTCGTTGCTAACTGTGACGTTTGTCGTCGCGTTAAGGCAGAACATTAAAGGCCTGCTGGCACCCTTCAACCTTTAGCTATCTTGAATGGAAATGGGATAAGGACGGTATGGATTTCATTACGGGATTTCGCAGGACTAAGAGAGGGAATAATGCTATCTTTGTGGTCATAGACCGCCTTTCCAAAGTGGCTCATTTTTCTTCCTGGTCGGGAGAGTATAACTGCTAGCCAGCTAGCGGAATTATATGTTTTTTGAATAGTTTCTCTTCATGGTGTTCCATTGGAGATTAACTCAGACCGCGGAATTATCTTTACTTCCCAATTCCGGGAAAGTTTCCAAACCGCTATGGGGACTCATCTATCCTTTAGCACTGCTTTCCACCCGCAATCAAGTGGTCAAGTTGAGCAAGTCAATCAAATCCTCGAAGACATGCTCCGAGCTTGTGTTATATCCTTCGGTATGAATTGGGAGAAATGCCTTCCATTTGCCGAATTTTCTTATAACAACAATTATCAATCAAGCTTGGGCAAAGTCCCTTTTGAAGTTCTCTATGGACGAAGGTGTCGAACACCTCTTAACTGGTCAGAAACCGGAGAGAGGCAACTCTTTGGCCCGGATATGATCCAGGATGCAGAGGAGCAAGTTCGCATTATTCGTGAAAAGTTGAAAACAGCCCAATCTCGTCAAAGGAGTCAATATGATCATCATCATAAGGCTGTGACCTATGAAGTTGACGAGAAGGCTTATCTTCGGGTTACACCTCTGAAGGGTACCCACCGATTCGGTATCAAGGGCAAGTTGGCTCCTCGTTACATTGGACCTTTTCGCAATCTTGCTAAACGAGGAGAGGTTGCCTACCAATTGGAACTTCTGCCGCACCTTTCCAAGGTTCATGATGTCTTCCACATCTCGCAACTCAGGCGTTGCTTCTCGGACCCTGTCCGTGAAGTAGACCACAAAGCGCTTGATCTCCAAGATAACCTTACATATCGAGAATACCCTGCTTGTATTCTTGACCAAGCTGAGCGTACCACTCGGCGTCAGAACATCAAGTTTCTCAAGGTTCAGTGGTCACACCATTATGACAAGGAGGCCACATGGGAAAGAGAGGATCGTCTTCGACTGGAGTACCCGGCACTCTTTCCGACGACTTCCAAATCTCGGGACGAGATTCTTTTGAGTGGGGGTGAGTTGTCACATCCCTAGCTAGCTTCTAAGGACAGCATGTGTGTGCATCATATTTCACTTATGCATCAACTTGAAATGGGGACCAAAAGAAACCCCAAACACTTCATTTGAATCAAACCAACTTAATGATTGTGAAAAACCAACAAATCCAAAATGCCCATCTAAAATGTTCCCTATGTCTCATAAATGTAGACATGATTATACAAGGGGTCATTTGAAATATTTTAACATTCATAGTAATTTAAAAATAAATATTAAAGCTGCTAAAAATGCCATATAAAGCATTATCATTATTTCATATTTTAAAATATTCTAAAGCTTTTTATAGAAGTTTGAAATATTCAAACCTAGTTCTATAAAATATTTGGGATATTTTATACTTAGCAATTTTTCCTAAAAACAAATAAAACAAATGTCAGCAAAATAAAACAGAATCTGGAAATGAAAAAAAAGGAAAAGGAGGCAGCACCTGGGTCGGCCCAGCTAGCCCAGCATCATCGTCGTCCTCCTGGCGGCCAGGAGGATGAGCGTGTGCTCGCCGTGCGCTCGCGCCGATGCTGCCATGCAGCCTCCTGTGTGCCTGCTTCCCCCGCCGCTCTGGCGAGAGGATGAGGATGCCGCTGCCGTTCCCATCTCGCTCTCTCTCGCCCATTCTCCTTCCTGCCTTCTTCATCTCCTCTGCCCGCCATGGTCGTCGTCCTCTCGCCACCGTAGCCGCCACTCCAGCTGCTCCCCCTCACTCCCGAGCCTCTTTGTAGCTCCGTCGTGACGTGCCGGTCCTCTTCGCTGGAAGAATCAAGCCCGGAGGCCCCCCAGCGTCGACCTTGCCACCTTCTTCCTCCTTGATCACCAGAAACCACCACCGCTCGTGCGTCGCAAGCAAGGCCTCCCCGAGCCCGCTCTCATCGTCGTTGCGTCTGTTGTGAGCTCCTGCTTCTTTCCCCCCCCCCCTCTTTCCCCCTTCGATAGCGTGTTCTAGCATTGGATTCCCTTGGGTCCGAGAGCTCCTCGCCACCAACGAGGACATGGTCGTCGCTATAGCGGCCCAAGCTCGCACCTGAGCACGTAGGCGTGCTCAAAAGGAACCTAGGCAACTCTAGGAGCCTCTGGTTGGGCCATTCGAGCTCCAGCTCAACGAGCCCGTACTCGCCCGAGCTCCGGTGGCCGGCGTGCTCATCGCCGGCGCCAATTCCGGCCATCCCAGCCCTTGGGAGGTGTCGGGCTCAACGCGCGCGAGCAAGCAGAGCAGATCAGTGCCCTCTGCCGTCCTTCTGGTCACCGGAGGAGGGAACCCGACCCCTCCGCCGTCTCTGGAGCCACCGGCGGCACAATGCCGGTGGGTCTTGCCGGAGTTGACCACGAGGGTTTGATCCCCTGGGTCACTGGCAAGTGGGGCCGGGCCCTGCTAATTAAAACTTGATTAATTATTTAATTAACTAATTTAATTAAGTTAATGGCCAACTCACAATGGGCCTTACCCTAAACTAATTAGTAATTAGTTAAATAATTAACCTTGTTAGTAGCTGGGTCACTGACCAATGGACCCCACTAGTTAGGTTTGACCTGACAACGGTCTGTTGACCAGCTGACATCGTGATGATGTCACGCTAATGCAATAATGAATTTTCTGAATTAAATTAATTCCAGAAAATACTAAAAACTTAGAAAATTCATATAAATTAATCTATAAATCAGATGAAAATAATTTATATATGAAAATTTATTAGAAAAATCCAATGAATCCAATGGTTTTGTTATCATGCATGCTAGAGAAACCCAAGTAGATGAACATTGACATTTACTACTAGGTTAACATATGAAATATGAAATGGAGAATGATTTTGAACCTATATACAAAATCACTTCATTTAACTTGGACAGTAGTTGCATTAGCTCATCCATACATGTTGCCATGTCATGATCATGCATCATATTGTTGCACTTGCCGTGTATTGATTGCTATTATCTGCATTGTGGTAGGCCCTGCTTCTGAGGATACCTCCGAGTATTCCAACAAAGGAGAAAACCTTCCCGCTTCCCAGCAAGGCAAGCAACCCCTTTGATCATTCCGATAACATCCCACTCTCTCGCTCCTGCTCTTGTTTATTGCATTAGGACAAACGTTCACTTGTCTGTCATACACGGTAGATGAACCCATTCCTTTGCATGACCAGTCATTGTCACAGTAAATAGCTAAACCTTGCAACCAAGCATACATAGTAGATGCTTGTGCCATGATGTGCTTTGCTTACTTTGCCTGCTATGCTTTCTATGCTTAGAGTTCTGTCAGGTCTGATTCATGTGGGTGATGAACTGGAGTGAAACAATGTTGTTCTGATGTGATAAGCTTATAATGAATCCAATTTGGTAAAGGTAGCGATGAGAGGCTATGTAGGAGTACATAGCGGGTTGTCTCATTGGGACCATTCTTAGGAACTCAGTTCCGTGTTTGTGATCCAAGACTAGTTACTACCACATGTTGGGCCCTGAAATATGACCCTTCTCGACTTATCAATCGCTTAGTCCTTGGTCCAGGAGTTGTAAGTAATTTCTAGTGTTTATTGCATGCTGGAGGCCGTGCCTAGCGCTGACCCTAGGGATGGGTTACGACGCGGTAGGCAGTGGCATGGTGTACCAAGGGTCACCCGATTGGTGGGCTCGGGAACCCTGCGCACATCGTTTGGGGCCATAGCGGAAACTTCGGCCGGACTTCCGTGCGGGTTCAGTCTCAAATAGGCGATAGCCTGGAATAGAGGTCTTACGTGATTGACGGTCGTGGCCGACTCCCTCGCTGGGCTTCCGCTTGAAGGTTGCCGAGGTGCATGGTTTTATGAGCACACAGCAATAAGTGGCGAGAACGTGTGTGAAGAAGTACACGCCTATAGGGTATAAAACTATTCGAATAGCCACGTCCTCGTATATGGACTACTTGGAAAACTTATGTTGTTCATGGATAATTTAATGGATACTCATAAAAATATCAATACAAGTGTGAGTACCATGGATGGCACTCTCGTAGGAGACAGAAGTGAATCCATGGTGGTGTATTGTTGTGGAATTAGTGGACTCGTGTGCGATATCTAAAAATTAAAAAAAAGTTAAAATTGAGTACTATAGGTTAGCCATGAGTCAAAGCTGGCATGGCTGCATAAACTCCACCACTCCCCTTGTTGATACTTGAGCATGAATAGTCTAGGTCTGCTTTAAAGACTTGTTGAGTATGTTTGTACTCACGTATGCTTAATAAATGTTGCAGATAAGACCCAGGACCCATCAGGTGGGTTCTATCAAGATGTCGATGACGCAGAATAGCTGGTGTCCCTGCTACGACCTTATGCCCTGTGGCGGGTTGTAGATAGTCAGGCCATGTGCCTTTTTACCCTTTCAACTGTCTGTACTCTAACATCTTTATGCTTCCGCTTGGTTTGTATGAACTTGATTGTATGACTTGAGTGTCGGGTCATGTGACCCCTACCTATAAGAACATATTATGCAAGGCTCTTTTGAGCCTCTTAAATAAAAGTTGTGTTGATGTATGGTTATGTTGTGATGCCATGGTTGTATATATGCATATCGGGCATGTCGTACATACGTGTGACGTGCAACGGTATGTATGGAATCCGACACCTAGTCATGTGCCTTCAGTAGTACTCTTTATGGGAAACTGTCTCTTTGTGCTTCCACCAAGCCTTGGTAGCTTGCTACTACTCCGGACACATTAATTGACCGACATGTATCCTTCTTTATTGTTGTGTTTGTCCCTTCGGGGAAATGTCTGGCAGTGTAATGGAGTCCCTGTAGCCTGCTATGACTCGTCTACGTGCAGTGATGGCATTTATGTCCCAAGACGTAATGGAGTCCTTGTATCTTGCTATGACTCGTCTACACATGCTTGAGGCCGACACCTGCATTGCTAGGTTATGTATGCATGTTTCCGTACGGATGTGCCACTTAGGTTCTATGACTAGTCATGTCGGCCTAGGTTCTCTATCGTTTGATTTCCAGCGCCATGTTCACATATGTGAGCCAAAAGACGCAAACAGTCCTGGCTAATGTAAGGCTGCAACCGTGGAGCTTATCGTGCGTGAGGCCGCAAAGAGATGTGATATCTTATAGTCTGGATTCATATGACTTAGGATCAAGGTCCCGACACACCATGATATCAAGCTTTATCAAATGGATATTAAAAGTGCATTTTTAAATGGTGAGATTGAAGAAGAGGTTTATGTTAAGAAACCACCTGGCTTTGTGAATCCTAAGAAACCTACTCATGTTTACAAGCTTCGTAAAGCTCTTTATGGTCTTAAGCAAGCCCCTCGTGCTTGGTACAAATGTTTAACGAAGTTTCTTATCGAAAAAGGTTTTGAAATTGGTAAAACTAACGCAACCTTATTCACTAAGAGAGTTATTGGTGAATTATTTGTGTGCCAAATCTATGTTGATGATATTATCTTTGGTTCCACTAACCCTCAATTTAGTGAAAGGTTTGGAAGGTTGATGTCCGAGAAGTATGAGATGTCCATGATGTGTTCTTTCTTGGATTGCAAATCAAGCAATCAAAAGAAGGAACTTTCATCTCTCAAACTAAGTATACCAAGGACTTGATCAAAAAGTTCAACATGCAGAAGTGCAAAGTTATGAAAACCCCTATGCCTACTAGTGGACATATTGATCTTATCAGAGAGGATGAGCCAGTTGATCAGACAGTTTATCGATCTATGATTGATTCATTGTTATATCTATGTGCATCTCATCCCGATATTATGCTTAGTGTTTGCATGTGTGCTACATATCAAGCTGCACCGAAAGAGTGTCATCTTTTGGTTGTAAAACGCATTGTGATATACTTGATACACACGCCAAATTTTAGCATTTGGTATCCCAAGGGATCTAATTTTGACCTTGTTGGCTATTCTGATTTGGACTATGCCGGTGACAAGGTTGATAGAAAATCCACCTCGGGTACTTGTCAATTTTTGCGCAGATCTCTTGTATCTTGGTACTCTAAGAAACAAAACTTGGTATCTCTATCGACTGCTGAAGCTGAGGATATTGCTACTGGATCTTGTTGTGCGCAACTACTTTGGATGACATAAACACTTCAGGATTATGGAATTCATGTTAAAAATGTTCCATTACTTTGTGACAATGAAAGTGCTATCAAAATTGGTCATAATCCTATGCAACATTCTCAAACTAAGCATATTCAAGTTCGACATCATTTCATTCGTGACCATGTTGCCAACGGAGATATTAATCTTAAGCATGTTCGCACTAACAAGCAATTGGACGATATCTTTACTAAGCCACTTGATGAGAGGAGATTTTGTCACTTGAGGAGTGAGTTGAACATCATGATGCTTCAAACTTGAGCTAGACTCACTCGGTTGCATGCAAGGGCATGAGCTTTCTTGATATTTCCATGTATCTTAACATTTCATCGTATGCCATGGAATTCTATGCTCCCTTGTATTGCATCTAATCTCTTGTAGGTACTTGAAAAACTTCATTCCACAAGATTGCCATCAACTCCAATCATAAGCAATCTTGTCATTACCAAGTATCCACAACCCCACTCGATGATGGAAGGAAGAAGGCCACTCAACCATATCCTTGACATATACTTGATAAAAATTGCATACTCTCAATTGGTATCATGACAATTGGATATATTTATTGTTCTTCCTTGCATGACTAATCTTTGTAGGTAACCAGTGTACTAATAAAAGAAGGATTTCTCAAAACTCAAGATGATCTTCATCAACCTCGAGCATCCTCAACAAGTTCATCTACAAGCTACGTCATCAACATCACTCAAAGGTATGAACTCATGTCCTTGAAAAGGCTTTACTCCAAGAAATGAGCTAAAGCAACTCAAGCGACATGAAGACATTAAGACGCTTAATCGAAAAATGGTAACCCCATTCTAAGCTTAACGTAGAGTATGACCTATGATCAAGTATTCTTGCTTGGTCCTAAGTCGATATACTCTAAAATAGGTGACCTAGTCACCGCCCATCATCTAGTTAAGAATCTGGTGTGGTTTGCTCTCTATTGCATGATTTCTCATAACTAGTCCAATCTTCTCTAGTTGATGTCCCTTGTAAAAACTTCATATTTCATTGAAAACCTTTCTCTTGACTTTGTAAAAACAGAAACTTGGTTTCTTTTTCGGAGCCGACGACTCAGATATCTCGGTTCTACCGAAATTGCATACAAGTTGCAATACAAAATCTCAGTACCACCGATCTATCTATCTCGGAATCACCAATTTTCATTATGTTTCATTTGAGTTCATTTTTGCAATTCTGTGTTTTCTTAGTGATCTTTCTTGTAATGCTTCTGTCACTTCCATGGTACCTTTAAAAAATTCGTATTACTTAGGTGGAGAAGAACTAAAGGTAATCTTGAGGAGATAATTTCTTCATTCAAGGGTCCCTATCTTAAATGAAGAAAGGAGGAGAAGAACAAGTCATTTTCCATGACTCCCTCAGTTTTCATTTCTATGAATCCTACATTTCGATGACCCTTGTTCTCAAGGATCCCTTCTCAGTCAATGATCCCTATATATATCCCTGTTTATGACCTTTTTGGAAATTAATGCCAAAGGGGGAGAAGACCAAAGCTTCATGCTAGAGGGGAGATACATGCTTGCGAAGGGGGAGATATGATCAAGGGGGAGAGCCAATATCAATACTCATACCTTTATAAATAGGGGGAGAATATCAAAGTAGGGGGAGAAGAAAATTGTTGACCTTTCTCACCTTATCCAATCCTAATATCTACATGCTAAGATTCAGGGGGAGAGGATAATCTATTTTCATATCTATGCGAGAAAACTCTCAATGATCTTGGAGACATATCAATTCTAAGGAATAATATTTTCTATATGTCCTCCATATCTTTGTCACATCCCTAGCTAGCTTCTTAGGACAACATGTGTGTGCATCATATTCCACTTTTTGCATCAAATTGAAATGGGGATAAAAAAGAAACCCCAAACCCTCATTTGAATCAAACCAATTTAAAGTTTATGAAAAACCAACAAATCCAAAATGCCCATCTAAAATGTTCCCTATGTCTAATAAATGTAGACATGATTATACAAGGGGTCATTCTAAATATTTGAACATTTATAGTAATTTAAAAATAAATATTAAAGCTGCTGAAAATGCCAAATAAAGCATTATCATTATTTCAGATTTTAAAATATTCTAAACTTTTTATAGAAGTTTGAAATATTCAAACTTAGTTCTATAAAATATTTGTGATATTTTATACTTAGCAATTGTGCCTAAAAATAAATAAAACAAATGTCAAAAGAATAAAACAGAAATTGGAAATTAAAAAAAACGAAAGGAGGAGGCACCTGGGCTGGCCTAGCTAGCCCAGCATCATCGTCGTCCTCCTGGCGTCCAGGAGGACGAGTGTGTGCTCGTCGTGCGCTCGCGCCGGTGCTGCCACAAAGCACCCAGCGTGCCTGCATCCCCTGCCGTGCTGGCGAGGGGATGAGGACGCCGCTGTCATCCCCATCTCCCTCTCTCTTAATCATTCTCCCCCTGCTTCTTCCTCTCCTCTGCTCGCCATGGCCGCCGCCTTCTCGCCGCCGTAGCCGCTGCTCCAGCCACTCCCCCTCGCTCTCAAGCCCCCCTTTAGCTCCGCTACGATGTGCCGGTCCTCTCCGCCGAAAGAATCAAGCTCGAAGGGCCCCTAGCGCCTACCTCACCGCCTTCTTCCTCCTTGGTCACCGGAGACCTCCGCTGCCCGTGCGTCACAAGCATGGCCTCCCCAAGCCTGCTCTCGTCGTTGTTGCATCCGCTGTGAGCTTCTACTACTTTTCCCCCTCTTTCCCCCTTCGATAGCGCGTTCTAGCGCCAGATCCCCTCGGGTCCGAGAGCTCCTCGCCGCCGGCAAGGACGTGGTCGTTGCTGCAGTGGCCCAAGCTCGCACCTGAGCACGTAGTCGTGCTCGGGAGGATCCCAAGCAGCCCTAGGAGCTCTTAGGTGGCTCATTCGAGCTCCGGCTCAACGAGCCCATGCTCGCTCGAGCTCCGGCAGCCGCCGTGCTCACCGTCGACGCCGATTCCGGCCATCCCAGCCAATGGGAGGTGTCGGGCTCGACGCGCGTGAGCAAGCAGAGCAGATCGGTGCCCTCTACCGTCCTTTTGGTTGCCAAAGGAGGGAACCTGACCCCTTCGCCATCTCTAGAGCCACCGGCGTCTCAACGCCAGTGGGTCTTGCCGGAGTTGACCACGGGGGTTTGCCCCCTGGGTCATTGGCAAGTGGGACCGGGCCTTACTAATTAAAACTTGATTAATTATTTAATTAACTAATCTAATTAAGTTAATGGCCCACTGATAGTGGGCCCTACCCTAAAATAATTAGTAATTAGTTAAATAATTAACTTGTTAGTAGCTAGGTCACTGACCAGTTGACCCCAGTGGTCAGGTTTGACCTGTCAACGGTGTGTTGACCAGCTGACGCCATGATGATGTCAGGCTGATGCAATAATGAATTTTTTGAATTAAATTAATTCCAAAATATACTAAAAACTTAGAAAATTCATATAAATTAATCTATAAATCAGATGAAAATAATTTATATATGAAAATTTATCAGAAAAATCCAATGAATCCAATGGTGCTGTTATCATGCATGCTAGAGCAACCCAAGTAGATGAACATTGACATTTACTAATAGGTTAACACATGAAATATGAAATGGAGAATGATTTTGAACCTATATTCAAAATGACTTCATTTAACTTGGACAGTAGTTGCATTAGCTCATCCATACATGATGCCATGTCATGATCATGCATCATATTGTTGCACTTGCCGTGTATTGATTGTTATTATCTACATTGCGGTAGGCCTTGCTTCTGAGGATACCTCCGAGTATTCCAACGAAGGAGAAAACCTCCCCGCTTCCCATCAAGCCAAGCAACCCCTTTGATCATTCCGATAACATCCCATTCTCTCGCTCCTGCTCGTGTTTATTGCATTAGGACAAACGTTCACTTGTCTGTCATACATGATAGATGAACCCATTACTTTGCATGACCTGTCATTGTCAAGTAAATAGCTAAACCTTGCAACCTAGCATACCTGGTAGATGCTTGTGCCATGATGTGTTTTGCTTATTTGCCTACTATGCTTGCTAGGCTTAGAGTTGTGTTAGGTCTGATTCATCTGGGTGATGAACTGGAGTGAAACAATGTTGTTCTGATGTTATAAGCTTATGATGAACCCAATTTGGTAAAGGTAGCAATCAGATGCTATGTAGGAGTACATAGCGGGTTGTCTCATTTGGACCGTCCTTAGGAACTGAGTTCCGTGTTTCTGATCCAAGACTACTTACTACCACATGCTAGGCCCTGAAATATGACCCCACTCGACTTATTAATCGCTTAGTCCTTGGTCCAGGAGTTACAAGTAGTTTCTAGTATTTATAGCGTGCTGGAGGCCGTGCATAGCACTGACCCTAGGGGTGGGTTATGACGTGTAGGCAGTGGCACGGTGTACAAAGGGTCACCCGAATGGTGGGCTTGGGAACCCTACACACATCATTTGGGGTCGTAGCGGAAAGTTTGGCTGGACTTCCGTGCGGGTTCAATCTCAAATAGGCGATAGCATGGACTAGAGGCCTTATGTGATTGACGGTCGTGGTCGACTCCCTCGCTGGGCTTCCGCTTGAAGGTTGCCGAGGTGCATGGTTTTATGAGCACACAGCGATAAGTGGCGAGAGTGTGTGTGAATAAGTACACCCCTGCATGGTATGAAACTATTCGAATAACTGCGTCCTCGGATATGGACTACTTGGAAAACTTATGTTGTTCATAGATAAATAAATCGATACTCATAAAAATATCAAGACAAGTGTGAGTACCGTGGATGGCACTCTCGTAGGAGACGGAAGTGAATCCATGGTGGTGTATTGTTGTGGATTTAGTGGACTCGTGTGCGATATCTAAAAATTAAACAAAGAGTTAAAATTAAGTAGTATAGGTTAGCCATGAGTCAAAGCTGGCATTGCTGCATAAACTCCACCACTCCCCGTGTTGATACATGAGCATGAATAGTCGAGGTCTATTTTAAAGACTTGCTGAGTACATTTGTACTCACGTTTGCTTAATAAATGTTGCAGGTGAGACTCAGGACCCATCAGGTGGGTTCTATCTAGATATCTATGATGCCGAATAGGTGGTGTCCCAGCTACGACCTTATGCCATGTGGCGGGCTGTAGATAGTCAGGCCATGTGCCTTTTTACCCATTCCAACTGTCTGTGCTCAGACAGCTTTATGCTTCCGCTTGGTTTGTATGAACTTGCTTGTATGACTTGAGTGTTGGGTCATGTGACCCCTACCTGTAAGAACATATTATGCAAGGCTCTTCTGAGCCTCTTAAATAAAAGTTGTGTTTATGTATGGTTATGTTGTGATGCCATGGTTGTATCTATGCATATCGGGCATGTCGTCCGTACGTGTGACGTGCAATGGTATGTATGGGATCCGACACCTAGTCATGTGCCTTTAGTAGTACTCTTTACGGGAAACTGCCTCTTTGTGCTTCCACGGAGCCTTGGTAGCTTGCTACTGCTCCGGACACATTGATTGACCGGCATGTATCCTTCTTTGCTGATGTGTCTATCCCTTCGGGGAAATATCTCACAGTGTAATGGTGTCCCTATAGCCTGCTACGACTCGTCTACGTGTAGTGATGACATTTATGTCCCACAGCGTAATGGAGTCCTTGTAGCTTGCTATGACTCGTCTACACACGCTTGAGGCCAACACCTGCATTATTGGGTTATGTATGCCTGTTTCCGTACGGATGTGCCACTTGGGTTCTATGACTAGTCATGTCGGCCCGGGTTCTCTGTCGTTTGATTTCCAGCGACATGTTCACACATGTGAGCCAAAAGATGCAAACGGTCCCGGCTAAGGTAAGGTTGGAGTCGTGGAGCTTACCGTGCGTGAGGTCGCAAAGAGATGTGATATGTTACAGTCTGGATTCATATGACTTAGGATAAAGGTCCCGACAGCGTTGGTATCAGAGCCTGACTGACTATAGGACTACCAAGCCAAACCAGTCGAAGTTGAGTCTAGAAACACTATAGAAAAGTAGGGTAATTGATTATGGAAGGAACATAAGGCTCTTTTACTCCTCTTCCTAAGTTATTCTATTATGAGTCACCCTCATCTTTTCTATGGGGATAAGAGCTAGGCTTCTCATCTACTGCTTTGGATGACGAGTTACTAACCATGGACTATTAGTTAGCTTCTTTGCAAGTGAATTCGCTACCCAAGTATTGTTGGTGTGACAAACAGTTGGAGAAGAGATTTGAGTCTAGATAGCCAAGTGGTTATGCTTTTCCAATCTTTTGCGGTTGTCTCAGAATCCTTTTTGAGCAATTACAGCTGTTATGTTGTCCAATTTCTGCTAGAGTCTCTAATGTCTTTGCATCATTCTTTGTTTCAGATGCCCGCTCGTCCCTCCTGTCAGGTGGTTCGTCTGACCAGGTGCATCGATGTACCGGGTCACATGGCCATGTTGGTTAGAGTTATGATGGAGGCTGGTTACCGTTGGTACCTAGAGTACACAGTGGAGGAGCAGTATCAAGATTTCAACCAGAGCCAGTATCTGTGTACTGTTAAGATATAACCATCATATCCTTGGAGCTGCAGAGCCGCTTCATTGGACTTATGGATTAGGTGTCACCATAGACATGGCAGTCCAGGAGGCCGCCTACACCATGCTGACTATCATGAGGTTTCACCATGGTATGCTTCAGAACACAGAGTTCTGTTATGTTCCTGCTTCTCTGGGAGGAGAGGATAGTTATCTTAGCGTAGCCTACTATGATCATTCTCATGAGGACCCTAGGCTGCAGGTGACCGCTCAGATGTTGGAAAACAGGGATCATGATGCGTGTGCCCTTCGCATGGAGTTATATGCTACCCGTGCACGTCTTTGGACAGCCCTGACGTAGCTAGCACTTGTCGTGTAGATAGGCTATGGAGATGTGGAGATGTTGAACCCATCACGGACTCATCTGCCAGCACGCATAGACCGGCCAGATGTTGGAGGCATCACTCCTCTTCGAAGACCGTTGTTGCCACCAACAAGGGGACCGAGGCCACATATGTGTCCTTACGGTTTCCAGGGGTCGCAGGTTAGAGTGTTTCCAGATCCTTAGGTTCAGCTCCCGGGCCATAGGGGTAACCTATATGAGGCATTCTACGACGATGCTTGAGTACGTGGATGTTAGTACTAGTATGGTAGTAGTCGTATTGCCACAGACCTGCGTGTCTTATGGAATATGACTGAGGTTGAGAGCTGAGTTCCGGAGGTGTAGATAGATAATGTATAGGAAGCTTGTAATGCCTCCGATGAGTTGTGTCATCTCTTTGTAGTTTGTACTTCATCTTGGGCTTGTATTGAACTTTGTCATGGTGTGTATGAATCATGGTGTTCATATGGCAGTTGTTATTACCATGTTAATCGGGTGTTTACCCATGCATGCCATGTTGTCCAGTACATTCCTTATCGCATGTCTTAGAGTTGATGTCCTCTATGTCTAAGCTATGTGTTTTTGTTTTCCTAGGATGGTGGCAACTAGGAATAACCTTGTGCCTGCCCCGAGAAGGCGAGGGAAGCCAGCCAAGGCAAGAGAACCTGCCATAGGCGCCCTCTTTGGCAGAAGTGATGCTTGAAGCTGAATGGAACAAAAGGGAGACCAACAGGCTGTTGGAACGTATTGAGCAGAACACAGCGCGTGCTCCCTGCAATGATCGCAATGATGGTGTGTCTCTCAACGACTAGGTCAAGCTGTGCCCACCCAAGTTTCATCATTCGGTCGACCAGCTCGACGTGGATGAATGGTTGACCAGCATGTCCCGCAAAATCCGGGCCGCCAATGTATCTGAGGCCAAAAAGGTGACCTTTGCTGCATACTTTCTGGAGGGACCCGCCAATCTGTGGTGGGAAAATTATGTAGCTATGCGTCCCGCAGGCCCCACACCAACTTGGGCAGACTTCAGTGCGGCATTCTGTACTCATCACATCCTGGAAGGGCTGATGGATCACAAGAGAGAGGAGTTCTGTGCTTTCACCCAGGGCAAAATGATAGTGGATGCCTATAGCCGTGAGTTCGACAATCTTGCTCGTTATGCTCCTGAGGAAGTGTTAACCGATGCCAAGAAATAGGCTAGGTTCCGCAAGGGACTTAGTCCTGAGCTCCGTCGAGATCTGCGCCTGCATGAGTGCACAACCTTCCAGGCTCTCGTCAACAAGGCTATCAATGCCGAAACTGGACAGACTGACTACGAGGCAACTAGGAAGCACAACCGTGACTTCAGCCCCGCATCTGGCTCAGGCTCCAACAAACGCCGGGTGTGGGTGCCCAATGCAGCTCTGCCGCCAAGATACATCGCAAGGCCATCCTTCCAAGCGCCTCACCCAGCTCAGGCCGATCCTCCGGCCAGGACATTTGGAGGTCCTCCTGCCAATGCTGCTCCATGTGCCACCGTTGTCTGCTACAAATGTGGGGAACCAGGACACTACTCCCGTGAGTGTCCTCAGAACAATGCTAAGCCGGTTGGACATGGGAAGCCGGGAAAAGCCTTCTATGTGAAGCCAGCTCCTGCTCGTGGTCGAGTGAACTATGTTTCTGTTGAAGAAGCCCTTGAGGATCCTGATGTTATCGTAGGTATGCTCCTTGTCAATAGTCATCCAGCATCTATTATATTTGATATTGGGGCATCTCATTCATTCATCTCAAAAAGTTATCCAAAGTTGCATAACATGTCTTTTTTTGATATGCCTACTCCTTTAGTAGTTCAGACTCCTGGTTCAAAATGGCAATATTCTACAGTGAGCCATGACAATGAGATTCTTGTGGATAGGCTAGTCTTCCTAGCATCTTTGATATCCCTCAAGTCTTCGAACATCAATATTATCTTAGGCATGGACTAGATGAAAGCCCACTATGCTAAGATTGATACTCATACTAGGAATGTTCAACTTACACATCCATCGTGTGAGATAGTTAATGTCTCCACTCGAGCAGCCAAGCGCCAACTCTATTCTCTTAATGCAAGCCCTCTTCCAGAATTAGAAGATATTCCGGTAGTCCGAGATTTTCCGATGTCTTTCCAGAAGAACTGCGAGGAATTCCACATTTCAGAGATATTGAGTGTGATAGAGCTCATCCCAGGGACTGTCCCAATAGCCAGAAGACCCTATAAGATGGCACCTGTGCCACTAGCCGAACTTAAGAAACAACTCAATGAGGCTTTGAAGAAAGGTTTCATCCGTCCTAGTTCTTTTCCTAGGGCTTGCCCCGTCCTCTTCATTAAGAAGAAGGATGGATCGGATCGGATGGTTGTGGATTATCGGCCAATGAATCTGGTCACCATAAAGAACAAGTATACGCTCCCCAGGATCAATGATTTGTATGATCAACTCGCTGGATCCTCTATCTTTTCCAAAATGGATTTGAGGTTGGGATACCATCATATCAGAATTAGAAACAGGGACATTCCAAAAACGGCTTTGGTTACTCGTTATGGCCAATACGAGTACACCATCATGTCCTTCGGTTTAACCAATGCCCCAGCCACCTTCTCTCGCTTGATGAATTCGATCTTCATGGAGTATTTGGATAAATTTGTCTTGGTTTACCTCGACGATATACTCATCTACACGAAGAATGAATAGGAACATGTCGAGCATCTAAGGCTAGTATTGACGAAACTTCGAGAGCATTGTCTGTACGCCAAATTCTCCAAGTGTGAATTTTGATTGCCAGAAGTGACCTACCTAGGCCACATAATCTCTGGTAAAGGTATTTCTATCAATCCCGAGAGAGTTCAGGCCGTCCTTGATTGGACTCAACTTGAATCGGTTAAGCAAGTTTGGAGTTTCCTTGGCTTAGCGAACTATTGCGCCGCTTTGTCGAGAATTTCTCCAAGGTTGAGAAACCTCTGACTGAACTCCTCAAGAAAGATAAAAGGTTCGAGTGGATTCCACAATGCGAGCACAGTTTTCAGGAGTTGAAAAGACGCCTGACCTCTGATCCCGTTCTGGTGCCACCAGACTTCTCTAAGGACTTTGTTATCTATTGTGATGCCTCGCAACAAGGATTAGGTTGCATTCTCATGCAAGATCGTCATGTGATTGCATACGCATCTCGGCAGTTGCATCCACATGAGGATAATTATCCAACTCATGATCTTGAGCTTGCAGCTGTGGTCCATGAAGTGAAAACTTGGCGACATTACCTTCTCGGTAATCGTTACGAAATTTACACTGATCACCAAAGTCTGAAATACATTTTCACCCAGCCGGATTTGAATCTCAGGCAAATAAGGTGCGTTGAGTTGATTACAGATTACGACTTAGGGCTAACTTACACCCCGAGAAAAGCTAAGGTCATGGCTGATGCACTAAGTCATAAGTCTAATTGTAACAACCTGATGTTACAACAAGGTCAACCACTTCTCTATGAGGAATATCGGAAGATGAACCTTCACATTGTTCCTCAAGGATTCCTTTCCAACCTGGTGGTGAAACCTACTCTTAAGGATCAAATTATAGCTAGCCAAAAGCCTGATAAGGGTATTTCCCGGATCAAAGAGAACCTCGTTAGCGGTATCGCTAAGGATTTCTCTATTGATGATCAAGGTGTGGTGTTCTTCCAGAACCATTTGATGGTTCCCAAGAACCAACATCTTCGGCAGTTGATTCTTAAGGAGGCTCATGATTCATCCTGGTAGTACCAAGATGTATCACGACCTATGCTAGAGGTTCTCGTGGACTAGGATGAAGAGAGAAATTGCTCAGTTCGTTGCTAATTGCGATGTTTGTCGTCGCGTTAAGGCAGAACATCAAAGGCCTACAACACCCTTCAACCTTTAGCTATTCCTGAATGGAAATGCGATAAGGTCGGTATGGATTTCATTACCGGATTTCCCAGGACTGAGAGAGAATAATGTTATCTTTGTGGTCATCGACCGCCTTTCCAAAGTGGCTCATTTTCTTCCTGTTCGGGAGAGTATAACTGCTAGCCAGCTAGCGGAGTTATACGTTTCTCAAATAGTTTCTCTTCATGGTGTTCCGTTGTAGATTAACTCAGACCATGGAAGTATCTTTACTTCCCGATTTTGGGAAAGTTTCCAAACCTCTATGGGGACTCATCTATCCTTTAGCACTGCTTTCCACCTGCAATCAAGTGGTCAAGTTGAGCGAGTCAATCAAATCCTCGAAGAAATGCTTCGAGCTTGCGTTATATCCTTCGGTATGAATTGGGAGAAATGTCTTCCATTTGCCGAATTTGCTTATAACAATAGTTATCAATCAAGCTTGGGCAAAGCCCCTTTTGAAGTTCTCTATGGAGGAAGGTGTCGAACACGTCTTAACTGGTTAGAAACCGGAGAGAGGGAACTCTTTGGTCCGGATATGATCCAGGATGGAGAGGAGCAAGTTCGCATTATTCGTGAAAAGTTGAAAATAGACCAATCTCGTCAAAAGATCTCAATATGATCATCATCATAAGGCTATGACCTATGAAGTTGATGAGAAGGCTTATCT
This sequence comes from Hordeum marinum, assembly GCA_022496015.1. NCBI lineage: Eukaryota > Viridiplantae > Streptophyta > Magnoliopsida > Poales > Poaceae > Hordeum > Hordeum marinum. The sequence continues at coordinate 96,858,570 of CM039677.1, read as the reverse complement.
TCGGGTTACACCTCTGAAGGGTACCGACCGATTTGGTATTAAGTGCAAGTTAGCTCCTCGTTACATTGGATCTTTTTGCATTCTTGCTAAATGAGGAGAGGTTGCCTACCAATTGGAACTTCCGCCGCATCTTTCCAAGGTTCATGATGTCTTCCATGTCTAGCAACTCACGCGTTGCTTCTCGTATCCTATCTGAAGTAGACCACGAAGCGCTTGATCTCCAAGATAACCTTACATATCGAGAATACCCTGTTCGTATTCTTGATCAAGCTAAGCATACCACTCGGTGTCAGAACATCAAGTTTCCCAAGGTTCAATGGTCACACCATTTGAGAAGGAGGCCGCATGGGAAAGAGAGGATCGTCTTCGACTAGAGTACCCCGCGCTCTTTCCGACGACTTCCAAATCTCGGGACGAGAATCTTTTGAGTGGGGGTGAGTTGTCACATCCCTGGCTAGCTTCTTAGGACAGCATGTGTGCACATCATATTTCACTTTTTGCATCAACTTGAAATGGGGATTAAAAGAAACCCCAAACCCTCATTTAAATCAAACCAATTTAAAGTGTATGAAAAACTAACAAATCCAAAATGCCCATCTAAAATGTTCCCTATGTTCGGTAAATGTAGACATGATTATACAAGGTCTCATTCTAAATATTTGAACATATATATTAATTTAAAAAAAATATTAAAGCTACTGAAAATGCCAAATAAAGCATTATCATTATTTCCTATTTTGAAATATTCTAAAACTTTTTATAGAAGTTTGAAATATTCAAACTTAGTTCTATAAAATATTTGGGATATTTTATACTTAGCAATTGTGCCTAAAAATAAATAAATAAAATGTCAGAAGAATAAAACAAAAACTGGAAATTAAAAAAAGGAGGAGGCACCAGGGCCGGCCCAGCAGGCCCAGCATCATCGTCGTCCTCCTGGCGGCCAGGAGGACGAGCGTGTGCTTGCCATGCGCTCGCGCCGGTGCTGCCACGCAACGCCCAGCGTGCCTGCATCCCCCGCCGCGCTGGCGAGAGGATGAGGACGCCGCTGCCGTCCCCATCTCGCTCTGTCTTGCTCATTCTCCCCCTTGCTTCTTCGTCTCCTCTTCCCGCCATGGCCGCCGCCTTCTCGCCGCCGTAGTCGCCGCTCCCCCTTGCTCCCGAGCCCCCCTTTAGCTCCATCATGACGTGCCGGTCCTCTCCTATGACAGCCCAAGTATTGTCCCTACTTTATTTGGCATGTAACCTTGTATGAACCTTGTGCCATGAGCTTAATGAACGATTGCAACTTGTCATCCATGTCTTGTTCTTGCATTCATGCATCATGCATCCATCATGTCATGCCATGTTGTGAAGTGACTATGTGTGTGAGTGTTGTGATGTGGTTTGAGTGTGGGTGGAGCTCATGTGTGCAATCTCCTCCTTCTTCACCTCTCTTTTCTTTTCAACAAAAACCCCATCATAATGCCTTAATTCCCATGTTATTTTATAATCAGAATTAAGTTGCTATTTAAAATATTTTAAAATGTTCAAGAGGTAGCCCTATATGTTTTATGAATTGTGAGTATGGTTGTTTTGATGCTTGAAGTTTGTATGCTTGTGAGTTATAAATAATAGAGGGGCTGCCTATTTTAAATATTTAAAATTACTTGTCCTAAAAATCAACCTAATATTTTTATTAAATGGAGCATATTATTTTTCCTTACAAAAGTATTTTTGTTTGCCCAAAAATTCTTTTATTTTTTCTCTAGGGTTTTTCCCTTTGCTGTGGTGTTTTAAAAAGAAAGGGCTTCTGATTGTTTGTTTGAGAGAGTCGGTGCGCGTGGCCTTCCCGGCCCACGAGGCCCAGCAGAACCTGACGGCCACCTGCTCCGTCATCGCTGCCGTCAGGTTTAGAGTGAGAGAGAGTGCTCCGTCGTCCCCTTTCCGTCGCCATTGCCGTCTGTTCCCGAGCCTTTTAAAGCCCCTCGGCGTCCGTGTCTCTCCCCTAGGGTTCCCTCTTCCCCCTCGCGACACTTCCCTCCATATCTCCCTCTCTTTCATCTCAGGTAAGCATGGGTTCAGAGGGTCCAGAGAGGGTGTAGTGAGATTCAGAGAGAGAGCTCGTCGCCGCGGCAGCTTCTCTGGCGAGCCCCTCGAGCAGGGGACCGTCAGGATCGCGTGGTCGTCGCCTTCTGCTTCCCCGATGTCCTCTGCATCTACATGGGACGCCAAGGCCATGCCTCTGCTTCATCTTCTTCCCCTCCGGCTGAGCTCCTCCGCCGCGGCAATTCTCCGTCGCCGTGCTTCCTCGAGCTCAATTGACTGCGCGGTCGTGTTTAGGTGAGCTCCCCGTCCATCCTCGCCCGATCCCAAGCTTTTAGCTTCATTGTAGTGCGTGCCCGTGTTAGGAGCGTTCTGCCATCGTTGGACCTCGTCTCTGACGAGTGCACCGTCAAGCTCATGCTTCCGGGCGTCGTGTGCGAGTTCCTGCTTCTCGCAGGGCCCATTTTCGCTCAGCCCCGTCTGATTCCTTGTCTGGTTTGTCGTCGCACGATTCGTGTGTAGGTCGCCGTCGTTGCCATTCTGTCATCGTTGCCGGTAGCGTTCTCGCCTGCGTTAGGTGGTTGTGCTAGTGTGTGCGTGTGCGGGTAGGAGCAGGGCATCCAGTGAGCTCCTCCGCCGCTCGTATGGTCATCGAAGTTCCCCCGTTTGGCCGCCGTCGTGCTCTGTAGTTGCAGGTGTCGATTTATTCAGTTTCGTCGGTCATGACAGCGCGTGTGTTAGTACTAGAGGGCAGGTGCCCCTCCTCTGTTACCAGTCATGCTCGTAGCCCAGTGGTGTGGTGTGTGGGAGGCAACCAGGAGGTTGCGGGTTCGAATCCGAACCCCTCCCCATTTTTATTCTGTTTTTTTTTTGTTTTCTATTTGTTTTCTCCCATTGCTATGTATATGTGAGTGTAGAGGCAACCAGCATGCTAGTTTTTCTTTTCTGTTTTATTTGAGTGTATGTGTGGGGGTGCTTGCTTATATATAGATGTAAGTGCATGCATATGCATGTGTGTAAGTGTGATTTGTGAGTGTGTGTATGTGCATGTGAGTATGCACCTAGGTGTATATGCTTGTGTGTGTATGTGTGACAGTTTGCACACATGTAGTGTGAGTGTTATGCATGTGTGTTTGTGGGAGTGTGTGTGTGTGTTACCATACACATATGCATGTGCATATATACATTGTGCATATATGTGGGCATATGTGTGTGATTGACCACCCATACACATGAGCATGAGTGTTTGAGAGTGTATGTGCCTAGTGCACTTGTGAGAGTGAGTGTGTCTGTGCCATATGCTTATGCATACATGGTGCATGTGTGTGTGTGTGTGAGGATGAACACCCCCCTTCTTGGGTGGAATGTGCATGAGTGTTGGTGCTCATATGCCTTGGGCATACATAGGGCATGTGTGTGTGCTTGCTTGTAGTGTGTGTGTAGAGTGTATGTGTGTGTGGGGACTAGTGGGTTTCCCCACTTGATATACCCCTTGTTGAATATATGCATGTTTGTGATTGTTAGCTCTTTTCCATCTCTAGCTAAGTTACAAATCTGGTTTTGATCATTTATGCCCATGTTCAATTAGAGTTATGATTCACTTATGAGAACAGGTGGTAGTTCTGTTATCTTATTTGTGCCATGTTGTTTCACATGAACATATGAGTATGACACATGTTTTTGGGGTAGAAAGAGCCAATGAATCCATTGGTGCTCTCAGATTTCACTTGTGAGCAAGTTTATAAAACTGTCATTTTCAGCTGTGCTGCTACTTTGTCATTTTTGCATTATTTAATCCATGCTTGCTTTGGGGCATGTGCCAACTAGGAAGTGCTAGTGTTTCTATTATGCCGTGGTATTTTTGTTTAACATAAGAATCACCCATATAAGTGGGAATCATGCTGTTAAGTAGCCAACTTAATGTTTCTGTTTTAGCATGCTAAAAATTACAAAGTCTGAGAATCTGTTGTTATTTTTATGCCATGTAGAGTGGTTGGTATCTTGTGATGTGTTGAGAATTTGAGCATGCTCGGTGCTAGTGTTTTGGAGTAGATGTTGTCTACTACCATTATGTTAATTTTCATGCCAAGAGGTGCTCTCTAAAATATTTAACTGTTGCTGTCAACTTGCTACTTTATTAACTCAGATTCCAGAAAACTGTTAATTTCTCAGTCCCAGAAAATTGTTTCATCTTGTCAACTTGATAGCTTCATGCTTATTGAGTTGTGCCTCCTTTGCAGATTGTGTAGTTGGATAAGTTGATGAATTTGTTATGTAGTTTCTGTCAATACCTTGCTTGTGTCTATAGGGTTCCTATAGCTCAAGTTGTGGGCTGTGTAAGTTGCTATGTTGTTGTTTTGTGGCAGATTGTTTGTTTTATTGTTTTGTGACTTGTGGGAGCTATACTCCATGGAATGGATTGATCTTTGAGTCTATTGTGGTTGGTTTTTCATTGCCTAACCAGTGGCAACCTTGGAATGCCAAGAAGTAGCCCATGGCATTGGTTGTCTTGTGTTTTGCCTTCATACCTTGTCGTGAGCGTATCGTGAGAACCGTAACTCCGTTTCTTGCGTTCCGTATATGCATTTCTATCGATTTTGCATGTTGCATCCATTTTTTCCATGTTCATGCATGATTAAATAACTTAACATGAGGTTCTATCCAGATTCATTAATAAACAAACTTTGCATGTGAAACATGACTAGTTTTGGATTACCATTTAAATTATTCATAACTAAATCATGCATCATCTTGGTTGTGCATTGCACCTTGGTTGGATGTTTATTATTTCTGTTTCTCTTGGGTAGACGCGAGTGTTGATACTGAGTACGAGGACCCAGGAGAGTACCACTACGAGGATCCCGCTACTTGTTTCACTGAACAACCAACACGCAAGATGATCGTACCCGGAACCCAATACTATTTTCACTTGCTAGTTTTCTCGCTCTTATCATTACAATTGCGCTACCTACCACTTGATATCAGCCTCCTAAATGCCATGAAAGCCTCTAACCCTCCACATCCTAGCAAACCTTTAATTGGCTAAGTTACCGCTGCTCAGCCCCTCTTATAGCGTTCTTAGTTGCTGGTGCAGGTTGTTCCATGCAATAACATGGATTTGGATATCACAATATTTATCTGTTATTTAATTTAATGCACATATATATCTTGGTATTGGTGGAAGGCTTGGCCTTATGCTAGGTGTTTTGTTCCATTGTTACCACCATAGTTCTTGTTACCGGTGTTATGGTTTCCATATTTTGCGCTCCTAACACGCTCGGGGTTGTTATGGGGACCCCCTTGTTTATTCGGTTGAGATTAAAACTTGTCTGGCAAGACCCAACATTGGTACTACATTTGCTTAACAACTTAATAAAATTTGCATAGGGCCTTGCAAACCCGTGGATAATTAATCAACCCTCGGGCCAGTGCTCCTCATGAGTGTTGGTCCAAACTAGAGCACTGTGCAGGGCCAACCCAGGGCAACTAGGGAGATTTCTATCAGGCCACCGTACAATAGCTTATCTGTCGTGTCCTGAGAATGAGATATGCGGCTCTTATCGGGTTCGTTGACATGTCGGGCGGTCTTGCTGGATTTGTTTTACCTTTATCGAGTGTCTTGCGTGTGGGGTCTAACTTTGTTTGGGTTTTCTCGAGGTGTTGGAATTCCTTTGGAATTACCTATGATGATCACGAGGTCCGTGGTCGAGGCTATTCCCACGGAGTGTGGTTATTTGTGATGGACTAGTTGGAGCACCCCTGTAGGGTTAAATATTTTCAAGAAGCCGTGCCCGCGGTTATGTGGCAACTTGGATATTTGTTTAACACCCGGTTATAGTAGACATGAAGTAAACTCTAAATAAAATACGCCAATTGTGTGAGTAACCGTGATCGTCTCTGCTCATGAACATGATCCGAGAGAGAACACGGTGGGGTTATGATTGACGTAAGTAAGTGTTTAGGATCTCATAGAGATCATACTATATTCGATCGATCATCGTAGGCCACTCATATTTATTTTCATGTTGCGTAAGTTAGCCACCATATATGCTTAGTGGTGTTGCAAAGTAAACACATATCCCATCCCAACCTTTAAGCTTGAATAGTCTCGGTACCCAGGCGCTTGATTGCTGAGTCCTTGTGGCTCACAGATTACTACAACCCTCCAAGTACAGGTACAGATGAGTACGTGCAGGATGATCTTACCCAGCTCCAGTGTGAATATGATGAGGAAAGAGGCAGGATGTACGTGACTTACCCGGATGAGTAGAGGACCTTGGTCGTGATCTTTGGTATAGCGAGATAGTATCATTTGCATCTGTTCTATCGTTTGATTTCGTTCGTAGTCGGACCCTGTCTTCATCTTGATGATTTGAACTCTGTGTGGTTTGTAATTTAGCATGTGGCGAGTGTAAGCCAACTTGTATACTCATATCTTCTGTAATGTATGATGCAATGTTACTATACTTGCGAATGGCAAGATGTGCCTCTATCCCTTGTGAGGCCCTCGTGTCTTAAAACGGATGGGCGCGCATCTTGGGCGTGACATCTCCGCCGAAAGAATCAAGCTTGGAGGCCCCCCAGCACCGACCTTGTCGCCTTATTCCTCCTCGGTCACCGGAGACCGCCGTCGCCCGTGCGTCGCAAGCAAGGCCTCCCCGAGCCTGCTCTCGTCGTCCTCGCATTCGCTGTGAGCTTTTGCTCCTTTTCCCCCCCTTCGATAGCGCGTTCTAGTGCCGGATCCCCTTGGGTCCGAGAGCTCCTAGCCGCCAACGAGGACGTGGTCGTCGCTGCAGTGGCCCAAGCTCGCACCTGAGCACGTAGTTGTGCTCAGGAGGATCCCAGGCAGCCCTAGGAGCCCTTAGGTGGCCCAAGCTCGCACCTGAGCACGTAGTTGTGCTCAGGAGGATCCCAGGCAGCCCTAGGAGCCCTTAGGTGGCTCATTCGAGCTCCGGCTCAACGAGCCTGTGCTCGCCCGAGCTCCAGCAGCCGCCGTGCTCATCGCTAGCGCTGATTCCAGCCATCCCAGCGCTTGGGAGGTGTCGGGCTTGACGCGCGCGAGCAAGCAGAGCAGATCGGTGCCCTCCGTCGTCCTTGTGGTCGCCGGAGGAGGGAACCCGACCCCTCTGCCGTCTCTAGAGCCACAGGCGGCTCAACGTCGGTGGGTCTTGCCGGAATTGACCACGGGGGTTTGACCCCCTGGGTCACTGGCAAGTGGGGTCAGGCCCTGCTAATTAAAACTTGATTAATTATTTTATTAACTAATTCAAAGTTAATGGCCCACTGATAGTGGGCCCTACCCTATACTAATTAGTAATTAGTTAAATAATTAACCTTGTTAGTATCTCGGTCACTGACCAGTGGACCCCACTAGTCAGGTTTGACCTGTCAACGCTCTGTTGACCAGCTGACGTCATGATGATGTCAGGCTGATGCAATAATGAATTTTATGAATTAAATTAATTCCAAAAATACTAAAAACTTAGAAAATTCATATAAATTACTCTATAAATCAGATGAAAATAATTTATATATGAAAATTTATCAGGAAAATAATCCAATGGTGTTGTTATCATGCATGCTAGAGCAACCCAAGTAGATGAACATTGACATTTACTAATAGGTTAACATATGAAATATGAAATGGAGAATAATTTTTAACCTATATTCAAAATCACTTCATTTAACTTGTACAGTAGTTCCATTAGCTCATCCATACATGCTGCCATGTCATGATCATGCATCATATTGTTGCACTTGCCGTGTATTGATTGCTATTATCTGCATTGCAGTAGGCCCTGCTTCTGAGGATACCTCCGAGTATTCCAACGAAGGAGAAAACCTTCCTGCTTCCCAGCAAATCAAGCAACCCCTTTGATCATTCCAATAACATCCCATTCTCTCGCTCCTGCTCTTGTTTATTGCATTAGGACAAACGTTCACTTGTCTGTCATAAACGGTAGATGAACCCATTCCTTTGCATGACCTGTCATTGTCACAGTAAATAGCTAAACCTTGCAACCTAGCATACCTGGTAGATGCTTGTGCCATGATGTGTTTTGCTTATTTGCCTACTATGCTTGCTATACTTAGAGTTGTGTCAGAACTGATTCATCTGGGTGATGAACTAGAGTGAAACAATGTTGTTCTGATGTGATAAGCTTATGATGAACCCGATTTGGTAAAGATAGCGATGAGAGGCTATGTAGGAGTACATAGCGGGTTGTCTCATTAGGACCATTCTTAGGAACTGAGTTTCGTGTTTGTGATCCAAGACTAGTTACTACCACATGTTGGGCCCTGAATTATGACCCCGCTCGACATATCAATCGCATAATCCTTGGTCCGGAGTTGCAAGTAGTTTCTGGTGTTTATAGCATGTTGGAGGCCGTGCGTAGCATTGACCCTAGGAGTGGGTTACAACGCGGTAGGCAGTGGCACGGTGTACCAAGGGTCACCCGAATGGTAGGGAATGGCACATCGTTTGGGGCTATAGCGGAAACTTCGACCGGACTTCTGTGCGTTTAGTCTCAGATAGGCAATATCCTGGATTAGAGGTCTTATGTGATTGACGGTCGTGGCCGACTCCCTCACTGGGCTTCCGCTTGAAGGTTACCGACGTGCATGGTTTTATGAGCACACAGCGATAAGTGGTGAGAGCGTGTGTGAAGAAGTACACCCCTGTAGGGTATGAAACTATTCGAATAGCCACGTCCTCGGATATGGACTACTTGGAAAACTTATGTTGTTCATAGATAAATAAATTTATACTCATAAAAATATCAAGACAAGTGTGAGTACCGTGGATGGCACTCTCGTAGGAGACGGAAGTGAATCCATGGTGGTGTATTTTTGTGGAGTTAGTAGACTCGTGTGCGATATCTAAAAATTAAACAAAGAGTTAAAATTGAGTAGTATAGGTTAGCCATGAGTCAAAGCTGGCATTGTTGCATAAACTCCACCACTCCCCTTGTTGATACATGAGCATGAATAGTCTAGGTCTATTTTAAAGACTTGCTCAGTACGTTTGTACTCACGTTTGCTTAATAAATGTTGCGGATGAGACTCAGGACCCATCAGGTGGGTTTTATCTAGATGTCGACGATGCCGAATAGCTGGTGTCCCAGCTATGACCTTATGCCCTGTGGCGGGCTGTAGATAGTCAGGCCGTGTGCCCTTTTACCCTTTTCAAATGTCTGTACTCAGACAGCTTTTTGCTTCTTCTTGGTTTGTATGAACTTGCTTGTATGACTTGAGTGTCGGTTCATGTGACCCCTACCTGTAAGAACATATTATGCAAGGCTCTTTTGAGCCTCTTAAATAAAAGTTATGTTGATGTATGGTTATGTTGTGATGCCATGGTTGTATCTATGCGTATCGGGCATGTCGTGCGTACGTGTGACGTGCAACGGTATGTATGGGATCCGACAGCTAGTCATGTGCCTTTAGTAGTACTCTTTACGGGAAACTGCCTCTTTGTGCTTCCACCGAGCCTTGGTAGCTTGCTACTCCTCCGGACTCATTGATTGACTGCCATTTATCCTTCTTTGCTGCTATGTTTGTCCCTTCGAGGAAATGTCTCGCAGTCTAATGGAGTCCCTGTAGCCTGCTACGACTCGTCTACGTGCAGTGATGACATTTATGTCCCACGGCGTAATGGAGTCCTTGTAGCTCGCTATGACTCATCTACACACGCTTGAGGCCGACACCTGCATTGTTGGGTTATGTATGCCTATTTCCGTACGGATGTGCCACTTGGGTTCTATGACTAGTCATGTCGGTCTGGGTTCTCTATCGTTTGATTGCCAGCGACATGTTCACATACGTGAGCCAAAACACGCAAACGGTCCCGGCTAAGGTAAGATTGCAGCCGTGGAGCTTACCGTGCGTGAGGTCGCAAAGAGATGTGATATGTTACAGTCTGGATTCATATGACTTAGGATCGGGGTCCCGACAATCTTAGCAATTTTGAGTTCTACTGCCTTGCTGTTTGGTAGAATACTCTTGTGTTTCCTAACATTGTTTTCTCAAGTGTGTTTCTATTACCAGGATGCTCGAGAACTCAAGGTAAGTATATGCATCATATCCTTGGTCAAGATGATCTCTTGCTTCTTGCACATATTGTTTGCATGAGTGATGTCTTGAACAAAGATACATCTCATTCATATATATTTGATGCATATAGCCAAGATACACATGACCTGTTATATCCCTTCTACCTTATGTGTGTTCATGCATTCAAAAGCAACTATCCTTTAAAGAATTACACACATTTAGGGGGAGAAAGTCTAAGTCATGTGTCTCTCAAAGTCTTCAGTATAACCATGCATATATTTATTTGAAGCTTTGATTGTATGTTGTCATCAATTACCAAAAAGGGGGAGATTGAAAGCACAACATGCTCCCTTGGTGGTTTTGATAATTCATGACAACATACATTGTCTCTTGGACTGATATTTTTACCCAGTGTACTTCAGATATAGTCTATAGAGAGGGTTGGCAAAATAAGATTTTGGACATACCCCAAGATGCAAGGAAATAGGTTGGCCAAGCTTAAAGCAAAAGGACTCTACATTTTATATTTGTGAGAAATCACTTTGAGTCCATAAGAAAGCCAATACTATTAAAAGGGGGGAAGGTTTTGTTGGTGAACAATATGCTCAAACGTGCACAAGTGATAGTCGCCAAAAACATCCACAAACTCTCCCACCAAAGTCTGTTCTATACCTAACACTCAAAATTGGTGCAACCAACTTTCCCATACCGGTGCCACCGATTCCAGAACCTAGACACACTCAGCCAAACCCTAGCCACTTCGGTGCAACCGATTCCATACCGGTGCCACCGAGTTTAGGTTGCCAACTTTCTGTTACACAAATTCACATTTCCGGTCCCACCGAGAATGTTGGATCGGCATCACCAAGATTGTAAATCTGACCATTGGTCACCTTATCAGTGCAACCGAGTTTCCTATATCGGTCTCACCGAGATTCAAAAGCTGCCACCTTTTGGTCACTTCGGTACCACCGAGATTAACACATCGGTGTCACTGAGTTGGTCATTTTGTGTGTAACGGTTGGATTTTTGGGGATGCCTATATATACCCCTTCACAACTACCAACTCGAAAGTGAAGCACTCAGAACTATTCCACACTTGCCCCATCTAGTTTTTTGAGAGAGAACCACCTACCCTTGTGTTGAGGTCAAGATATTCCACTCCAATCATATGGATCTTGATCTCTAGCCTCCCCAAGTAGATTTCCACCAATCCGATCCCTTCCACCATGAAAAATCTATGAGAGAGTGATTGGGTGCTTAGGAGTCTATCATCTTGAAGCACAAGAGCAAGGAGTTCATCGTCATTATCGAGCCTATTACCTTTTGGAGGGTGGTGCCTCCTAGATTGGTTAGGTGTCGCTTGGGAGCCTCCTACTTCGTGTTGTGGAGTGAACCAAGAAGTTTGTAAGGGCAAGGAGATCGCCTACTTCGTGAAGATCTACCCATAGTGAGGCTAGTCCTTTGTGGATGGAAGCCATTATGGAATAGTCAAGGTTGCTACTTCATGGACCCTTTTGGGTGGAGCCCTCCATGGACTCTCACGACCGTTACCCTCCATGGGTTGAAGACTCCATAAACGTGGATGTACGATAGCGCCACCTATCGGAACCATGGGGAAAACCCATGTGTCTCCCACAGTGTTTGATCTACCTATCTCAACACTTTACTTCATATGCAATGTCTTTACTTTCCGCTGCCATATTTGTTGACATGATGTGTAGGGCTGTTAGACTTGCTAGCTTTGCTAAAACTGTTAAAATCTGCCAATGGCGCGGCCCCTTCAGCCCTAGGCGAGCCCTGGCGCGGCCTCCTCCTCCTCCGAATTCCGGTAACTGATTTTGGGGCGCAGCCTAGCCATGACGATCAAGCTCGCGAAGGAAACAATGGGGCACCCCACGCAAGCGCCGACGCGTGCCCCCGCTACCGCGTGGATCTTCAAATACCAGGACTGACCAGGCGAGAGCACACCATCCTACGCAGGGAGCAAATGGCGTAGGCGTCCGGGCAAACAAGCAAAAACGGTGAAGGCGCATCGGATCGTTAAGGAAGCAATCCACGTCAGGAGGTGTGCGGCCTGCGTAGCGGTGGTGGCAGAGGGTAGCAACTTCGCTCTGAGGCTCGACGCGGGAGGGTCTGTGAGCTGCGCGCGCAGGGCGGTGCTCCACCGCCACCTGGAGGGACCATCCCCGGCGTCCCGCCAAACGGCTCAGGAGGAGAACCGGGCCCGTATGTGGAGCCCTACGTACCATGCTACGTCATGCCCAGGGATACCGGCCCGGATCAGGCATCTGCCGCAGGCACCAACGCCCCCCAATGATACGGGAAGCCCCGAACTAAGCCGGGCTTGGGGGCTTCACCCGATAAAGCACCAAGTTTGGACAACGCAAGCAGGAGAAGGAAGGAGGACGTCAACGGGCCCGGGATGGCGCCGCACAAGTTGTCCCCCCCCCCCCCGCAAGCAAGCATCGTCGAGCCAAACCCTGGGGTTTCAGGGATGATGCCTTGGGGGGAAGGGCAGCAAGATATAGATAACACGGGCCACCCGTAGCAATTGGAACATCGGTGCAGCCTCGGGAGGCTGGGCCTCATAAGGCCCTCGAGGCAATGCACGGTCACCGCCCAAACACCTCACGAGGCAGCTTCATCGACAAAACACCCTTATGGCTGCGCCGGATGCATTGTACTCATGTTTGGGATGAGGGAGCGCAGTCTGGCTACGCCGGGAATAATGCATTCGGGTTTGGGTCATAGGGGCGCGCAACCAAGAAGAAATGCATGGGATGGCTCTTGATGGAGTTGGGAGCTACCGGGCCCGGAGCCCAGGGGCTTGCCTAGCTATCTACGGTCATGAAACTCTCACGTAATAATGAGCGGGTTGTATATGCCCGAAGCCCCTAGAGGACACGGAGGGGTTCCTCCCAGGCAATGTGGCAGCCCCATGCTCCATGTTGGCGGAGCAGTCTACACCGCGCATCAATGCATATGCCCATGCAACATGGATGCTCTACGCTCAGTGCTAGCGGGAGACGAAGACTAGCCTAGGTGTCGAACGTGGCGTTTGCTTGCTTCTTTTTGTGTTTGAATTACCGCTTTTTGGAATGAAGTTGAAGAGTTTGGAGTTCTATATTCAAAAGAAAAAGGGGCGGGGACTTTTCTCTCATCCCGTTCTCTTTTACCGACCTTGAGTTCTCTTTCTTCTGGATTGGTGTTTTGCAATAGGCTGCATGTTACGGCCCTCTTCGGGGCACCCTGGACCTGGATATCAAGGCCATGTCGCCTCAGGGACTTGCGTCTTTTGGCAGCTGACCCCCGCTTGGGGGCTCTGCCCACGACGTGGTGCCACAGCATGGAGTCTCGGGAGGCATCAGTGCTTGGGCCTCCTAGGGCAAAACCCGATAGAGTGGAATGGGGGTCGCTCGAGCATCAAAGGGGGCTCCTGAGCATCACGCCTCAGGAGCCTTACCGGTCATATAGCCACTCGGCACCCTCAATGTCATCCTTGGTGATCCAGTCGACATCGAGGGTATCAAGGCCTCACCTCGTGGTTGCGTCATTGGTGATCCGGTCGTATACCACGATGGTAGGGAAATGTGCGGGACTAGGACTTGTTAACGTAGAGCTGCTTGAGTGTCAATGGGGGCTCCTGAGAAGTACGCCTCAGGAGTCTTACCAGTTATATAGCCACTCGGCACCCTCGACGTCGTCCTTGGTGATCCGGTCGGGATCGAGGGTGACGAGGCCTCACCCCATGGTTGCGACCTTTGCCAGTCGTAATCTTCGGCGGTAGTGAAATGCGCGGGACTGGGACCTGCAGACATAGAGCACAGAAAGGGCCCCCAACATGCCCCATTCGTAAGCAAGGGAGAAGCACCCTAGGCAGAATAGCAAATTACCTAGACAACCCAGCCGCGCCACGAGATCATCAACAGCCCACAAGCTAAGTACACTACCGAATCAAGCAAGAGTTTCCTGATCTAATGGCGCCCCAAGGATGGGGCGAGGGTTGTGCACAGTAATGTGAGGATGCAGGTACTATGGGCCAACTACGCGTGATTACTAACACCCCTGAGGCCTGGAGCGGCAGGGGAAACAACATGAGGACAGAGGCCCAGCAGCGACAGGCTGCAAAGCCATGAACCCGGGGCTGGAGGCCACAGGCTGCCCCTCAGGAGGGGGGCACCTCGCGAGGACCCAGCTCGTCACCATCGTCAGGCCGTATCGACAGCGGCGCCAAGCTTGCACGAGAAAACTAAATATCATAACTACGAGCGGCCAAAAGTGATTCAAGGACAAGAAACAAAGACAGAGATAATGCGCCAAAGTACCCACGGGGGCCAAGTTCGTTTTAAACTATTACAGGTACCAGGAGGAAGAAGCAGGGGGGTCTAGGTGGAGGAGTCGATGTCGCTGTCTGAGTCGACGACCACCATGGCACCAGAGCCGCCTTCTCCCTGGGAGGGGGCACCTAGATGAACCGCGCGACTAGGGCGTCCACGTGCGGGCGCACCTTGTAACGGAGAGGCCTCAAGAGCCCCTTGGGCACCCGCTCCTCAATGTGCTGGAGGTCGAGCTCCGGGACAAGGCAGCGCGGGTTGGAGAAAACATGTGTTGATGCAAGCTCCAGGAGGTCTCGTGCGTTGGCCTCGCTGTCCGCGTTCACGCAGGAGATGCCGGTCTCCAATGTCTCCACCACCCGGAAGAAGAAGTCGAGGTAGCCATCGTCACCCTGCATGTTGGGGAGGGCGGGGGCTTCCCCGACGAACTGGCTCACCACGTCGTCCGTGCGGTGGGCGATGTCGAGGTGCTGCTTGGCGCGCTGGGACTCCATCATCCTGGCGTAAGCCGCCTCGTCTTGCGCGGCCTGCACGGCATCAACCACTTCCTAGACCTGGGTCTGGAGAGACGCCAGTTCCACCCTAGCCTCCGCTTTGCCCCTAAGGGCGGCGTGGAAGGCGGTGTCGGCGGTCACCAGCTGGGCGAGCAGCATGTCCACCTCCTCCTGGAGCTCATCGTGCTTGTGTTTCTTGGCCATCGGCGCCCTAGAAGGAGGAGATGATCAATCCTGGTACATTGTACATGTCAACAAAAGAAAGAGGAAGGTGGCAGAACACCCACTCATCCACCATGGCCCAGCGCCGGAGAACCTACGCTGGCCCCGAGGGCCCTACGCTGCTGCCTCCAGAGGAGAGTGAGGGGGCTGACGGCCCTGCGTGCTCCCCTGCACCGGTGATGCTTCCTCCAGACGCCATGAGGAAAGGAAGAAGCTAAGGAGAGGAAGAGGGCTCTGGAGTTGCAAGAGAAGGCGGGCGCTCCGTGATGGCTAGGCATCCCCATGAGAAAGACGGATTTATAGGCGGGATCAAGGACACGAGGCATCGTGGGAGAGCAGGCGACATGCGCGACTCGAGCGCCCAAAGGGCCGGCTCGGTCGGTGCGCAATCCTACCTCACGTCGCCTTGCCTGACACTATCACGTCATCCGTGTCACCCGATGGCTGGAAGCCCAAGGAAGCAACAACATTCAAAGAAAGGTAATGATGGATGACGTTGAGCACAGGCATCGCATCGGTTTGACTTGGGGCGGTTCCTAACGCCTTTGGGGAGCGGGGGCGTCTCCGCACAGGCGTCCAACGCGTGTAAAGCCTGGCCTGCATGTGTTTGGGGCCTACGGTGCTATAAGTCGTCCTCAAAGCTTTGCTCTGAGCCGGTTCAAGTGCGCCTTGGGCATGGGGGCTACTGTCGGCGTTCTGGGAATGGGGGTACCCAGCCCTGCCTGCCTGAGACCCAGGACATGGCCCACTTTGTCAGTCAGGCATGGCCTAGTGCAGCTCTACTCAAGACAAGGCCATCACGAGGACCCCTGGCTCGCGAGCAAGAACGGCACCAAGGCCTTCAAGTATTGGCCTCCTCAGGCCCCCTCCTGAGCGGTGGAGATCTCTATGGAGAGCCCGGCCTCAGGAGTCAAAGGTGACGCTAGGAAGGATAGGCGGGTACCAGCGCGCCAAGCGGCGCAGTTTCCCCTTTGGTGCAAGGGGAGCAAGGACGTATGCAGGTTCCCAAAGAGCCTCCCAAAGGTTTCCATTTTTGTCCAACAAGACCATGACCACGAGCCCCGCAGGATGGATGTCATCGCCGAGCCCACGCAACATCATCGACAGCCGCTTTGCAGGCGAAGACCACCTTTGGACAGGGGGGGTGTACTCCTGTCCCCCTTCAAAATTTGCCATTGTGACATCCCTTCCCTCCATTGCGATAAGGGAAGAGGATCGGGGACACCACTATATATGGAGACTAGGCCGCACCATAGAGGAGGGAGATCCAACACTTAGCCACTCAACGAACCACCATGAGGCAGAGAGCCAAGAACACCCCTTGAGCGCCCTCGCGAGGCTCGAGTCGATTGTACTAGTTCATCCACTAAACCTCCACGAGAGGCAATCCACCAAAAGTAGGAGTAGGGTATTACGCTTCACAGCAGTCCGAACCTGTGTAAATTGTTGTGTTCATCTTCTTCCTCGTCATCGAGCGAGTTCGCCATAGTAACCATCGAGTACCGAGCTAGGTTGGGCGATGTTGCAAGGAACCTTCGCACACGCCCCTATGTTCGAACCTTGAGGGTTTTGTGGAGCCCTAAATCCGACAGTGTCATAACCGGCAGACCTCAGGTAGGGGGGGCCGAGTTGTGAGATTGGATCGAGGGTAACATGAGACAAAGAAAATGAGGTTTTTACCCAGGTTCGGGCCTTCTCGATGGAGGTAAAACCCTATGCCATGCTCTTGTTGTATAGATGATGTAGCAAGTATAGAGTTGATTTACCTCGAGATCGTAGGTTTGTGGTCTAAACCCTAGGTGTTATGATGTTGTGTATGGGTCTCCTCTATGGGCTAAACCCTATGGGTTTTATAAGCACCATGGGTATCTAGGTTTACATGAATGTCGGTTACCATCTACCGATTAGATGTCGAACAAATCATCCTCCTCCTGGATTGCACACCCAGTCTTTGGTTGAATCCAATTTGCTCACATTCCTTCATTGGGGCTCCGAAGTCTTTCCTCCAGGGTGGGCCTCCAGTCCAACCCATGGACTAGACCATCTCGGATGGGACCCCCTAGTCCAGGACACCCTCAACTTGTATGAGATGTCACCCTAGTTGAGATCAATAAGATCAACCCTAAAAATTCATATTTAGACATTTCAAAAAATCCTTAAATTATTTGGCAACATCCATGCGGGGTATGTCAACAACTACAAAACGTTTGTTCTAAACTCGATGTATATTTAGTTATTGAGAAAAGAGAAATTTCAATATGAATAGTAGCAGCTTTGGGTGAATAGTACTTTGAGATTATTCACATATGATTTGGTCTTTTTTGTTTCTATTAGTGTAATTCTAATTAGGAGCTGAAACTTCTTGAGGTTGTCCTTGTCAAAATCGGGGATTCGTAGACCCAAGAAGGTTCGAACTCTGGGGTGTGCTCGCTCTCCTGCCCTACTCTACTTCACAACCTCACGACGACCCTATGGCAGCTCACGCTAAGAAAGATGAACAAGGAACGCACATAGTTTACCCAGGTTCGAGCCACCTCACGGTGTAAGACCCTACTCCTGCTTAGTGGATTGCTTGAGGAAGAAGATGAGTACAAGGCGTGTTCTTGCCACCCAAAGTGTCCCCCTCCTATGGTGGTCGGTTCCCTCTCTTACATTGGCCCTGGTCCTCTTCCCCTGAAAATACAAGGCGAGCAGGGTTGCCACAACGGCCAGTTTGAAGGGGGCAGGATTGCAGCCTATCGTGAAAAAAGGTGGTCTTCGCCTGCTAAAGTTCCTCGCCATGACGCGCATGTGGGCTCGGGGGTGACATCCGTCCTTCCGAGCCCTTGGTCCTGGTCTTCTTGCACCGCAAGGGCAACCTTTGGGGGTTGCTTTGGGAACCCGCAAGCTGGCGCTACTTCTCTATCACCAAAGAGGAAAGCCTCTCTATACGCACCCGTTGGCACGGCTATTGGCACCACTTGGCACGGCGCGTGTCACGCATGTGCGGGCACAGGGTAGTAAGGCCTTGAAAAGCTAACTCTAGATAGACCCGCCTCCTGAGGGCGTTGGGGTTAGCCCCGCAGAGAGATATCGCGAAACCCTTGTTGGTGATGCCACCGCGCACCTCGCGAGGCATGGGCCCTCGCAAGGGCCTTGTCCTTGAAGTTTGTAGGTGGTCCGTGTAGCGCCTAAGGAAACTCTTATCTCCTGGGCCACAGGCAGACAGGCCTGGGTACCCCTGGTCCCAAGGGCCCGATAGCCCCGGGCCCGCGACATGCACGATGCGGCCTGCTGGGAGAGCGAAGCGATGTGGGCCCTAACCGCGTGTGGAACAGGCTGGAAATGTTGCGCGCGTTGAGGTGCACATCGCCACCATTCCCCCACGATGCCTCGAGAACCAAGCCTCCGCCTACAAAACCCTCATAGCCGACAGCGGAACCACAATTACGTAGTTCCCCAATTCATCTCCCATCCCCGCTCCTACTTCTCTACGGGAACATCGCCTCCATCATTCTGCTCCCTCCCAAGGCGGTAAGGAAGGACACCACGAGCGCGCAGGGCCTTCGACACTGACTCCAGCGCGCGATGGCGGTTTCGTCATCTGGGCCTCTTCTTGCATTTCCATCATGGTCGGCGAACCTGACCATCGAGATTCATAGGGTGCCCACGCTCAAGAGGTGGAGGGAGGCCTCGCTTGGGGCCTCCTCCCACGCGTTGCCCACTGTTGAGCCTTTTGCTCCCGCCCTTTGCCTGGTGGGGCACGAAGGGCACGTGGCCCGTGCCACCACACACGCCGTGCCAGGCCTCGAGCACGAAGTAGAGCTAGCCTGTAGGGAGGCGGCCATCATCGAGCGGGAGGCCGATGTGGCCCTCTACGAGCTAGAGTTTACTCGGACCGTCTTCGACCAGGAGGCAGAGCGCGAGCACCTCGGGAACCTAGAGAGTCGGGTCCGTGTCAACGAGGCCACCCTCGCGGTAGTGCATGAGGAGGCTCCGGCCGATGCCAACGCGAGGGTGGACCGGGAGCGGGAGTGTGGAGACCCCAACTCATTAGTCTTGATCACCGAATACATGTGTACAGTGATCCCAGAGATCAATGCTCACTAGAAACACAGAAGCTGAATAACAAGAGTCTTACATCCACACTTAACGTCCTAAACAAATAGACCATGAAGGTCAAGTCTTACATAGATAGGGCCATGAAAGTCCAAATAGCAAACATAACTAGCCGCGGAAATCTTGATCAAAAGCATATACACAAGCCATTTGCCTTATCCGTACAGGCATTCTGACTGGGGAAGCATCCTAGTTTTCATGTTCGTCACCAATGAAATCTTCACCATATTCATGTTCTTCCATGCCTGGCTAATTACATAACCAGTGGCAAGCCAATGAGTACTTTGAATGTACTCGTAAGCAACCCATGTTTTGGAAAAAGGTATAACAATGCATGATATAGCACTAAGTAGGTAAGTTTACGGAAACCTAATTTTCAGTGCAACGACATGATCAACTAACTTGTGAAAGCATGCATCATGAGGTAGCAAGTATCCATGTGAACAGGTTACAGATAAATATGAAAAATGGTTTGAACATCTCATGTTCAATCATCATGCCAAGTCATCAATCTTAGCTCAACCATCATCCTTGTCACCAACACACACGCACCAGGTTTGTGAAAACATCGTACGTAGTTTAAGAAGGACCACCAACTATCCATGACCGTGCACATGGCTATTCGAATAGTTTTACACCCTGTAGAGATTGCACACTTTACCCACAAGACTCAGGAAACTTCTGTGTCAAGCCACGACTCGCAGTATACCCGGCTTGATCCTTTATGAACATGGACTGGGACTAAAGGCCCTCCACGTGGCGCGCTGGGGCTAGAGGACCTTTAGTCCCGGTTAGTGTTACCAACCTGGACTAAAAATATTTGTTGTTTTTTTATTTTTTTCAAATCTTTGAATTATTTGACAATTTAATCTCTAATCATCCTTCCTCACCGCTCCAGCGTGGAACACTCATTCCAAATCGTCTAACTTCCCGATCGGTCACCCATCCTCTCACTGCTCCAACCCCAACACGCTTAACTTTCAGGTTTTATCGCTCCTAGTTTCCAAGTCTAAACTTATTGTTTTCCTGACAATATTAAGCTATCAATCCTATTAACCCTTAGGTCTTGATGTCACATGATATAATTTTTTGAATTCCAAAAAATTATTAAAATAAACAAAATAAGTAATAATTATATTGAATTTCAATGAAAATAAAATAACTAATAGTACTATTTTATTCTTTTTTTGCCATTTACTCATTTAATATGGCATAATTATATCTTTAAATCTGTAAATCGAAATTTGACAAATAATATATCCGTTATTATCAAAAAAATATGAGTAATCCAAATATGACATCATTTTTTTATTTTTAAATAAAAACATATTTTAAAAATATTTTTTAGATTTTTTTATTTTGAAATAACTTTTTTTACTTTTGGAATTTTGAGAATCTGAGAAAACTTCACCGGGTAACCCGAGTGAAATCGAGTCCCAATTTTTCTATGGTTTTTTTATATATTAAACTTTTTTCGACGTCGTATGCAAAAGTTATGGCCGTTCTACATTTTTCGTTTTTTTGCAAAAAACAGTCAAAATTCATATTTCAAAATTTCTATACCAACTAGACACTAAAACCTATCTACTCCCTCCGTTCCTAAGTATAAGTCTTTTTAAAGATTTCACTAGGAGACTACATACGGAGCAGAATAAGTGTATCTACATTCTAAAGTATGTCTATATACATCCGTATGTAGTTCCCTAATGAAACATCTAAAAGACTTATATTTAGGAATAGAGGGAGTACATATCAAAGGATTTTATTTTTTGAAGATTTTATCATTTTTGTTTATTTTCTACAAAACTAAAAAATGCGGTCCACCCGGGGGTAGAGTTCGAAAATTTCAGAACCCCTTTAGCCTAGGTTGGTGTCCATCCAATCATGTCATCGACTACATCTGCTAGCACCGTCCCAGCCAAAGTCACAACTTAGGTTAACCAAGCCAGAGTTAACCCTTTCTAAATTCATTTGCTATTTTTCATGCATTTAATTATTTTTTTGAGCTAAATGACCCTGAAATTGAAAAGCGCTACAAATGAACTCTGAAAAGGTAGAAACTTGGCATGGTATCATCATTTCGCCCACATAGCTTGTGCTAAAAAGTTGAGAGGGTTACGGCAAAAACTGGATGCACTTCGTGTACAAACTGGACCATCTCCTTCGAAGTATCAAGGTTTCTGACGAAAACCCATCGGAAGGCATTTTATTTATTTTTAACTTATTTCAACTCCGGACTTTTTGTGCATTCAATATGCACCATTCAAAGCCACATCCTCAAAGTTCAACCCCTTCTAACTTCATTTGCTACTTTTCATGCATTCAATGATTTTTTTTGAGTTAAATGACCCTGAAATTGAAAAGCCCTACAAATGAACTCTGAAAAAGGTTGAAACTTGGCATGGTATCATCATTTCAGCCACATAGCTTGTGCAAAAACCCTAAAATCTCTAGTATATATAGGAGGAGGAGAGGAGGAGGCTTCGCCACAAGGGCAAGCCCTTTTGGCTTCGGTCGAAGTGGAGGGAGGAGTCCTACTCCTCCACTCCTAGTCGGTTTAGGACTCCTACCTTTTAATTAGCCTTTTTTCCACCTTTTCCACTTTGGACTTCCTTCCCAGCCACATGGGCCCTATGTGGGACTTAGGCCAGCCCACTAAGGGCTAGTATTCCTTCTCCCACAGCCCATGTAGCCTCTTGGGTCCAAATACCCCTCCCGCTGGTCCCTCGGTACCCTCCCGGCACTCCCGGTACACTACCGATGAGCCCGAAACTTTTTCGATGACCAAAATAGGACTTCCTATATATGAATCTTTACCTCCGGGCCATTCCGGAGCTCCTCATGACGTCCGGGATCTCATACGGGACTCCGAACAACCTTCGGTCACCACCATGCATAACTCTATACTACCAAAACGTTACCAAACCTTAAGTGTGCAGACCCTGCGGGTTCGAGAACTATGTAGACATGACCGAGACACCTATAAGGTCAATAACCAATAGCGGGACCTGGATGCCCATATTGATTCCTACATATTCTATGAAGATCTTTATCGATCGAACCTCTATGTCAAGAATTCAGTTAATCCCGTATGATGTTCCCTTTGTTCTTCGGTATGTCACTTGCTCGTGATTCGATCGTCAGTATCTCCATACCTAGTTCAACCTCGTTACCAGCAAGTCTCTTTACTCGTTTCCGTAATACAAGATCCCGTGGCTAACACTTAGTCACATTGCTTGCAAGGCTTATTGTGATGTTGTATTACTGAGTGGGCCCTCACATACCTCTCCGTCACACGGAATAACAAATCCTAGTGTTGATCCATGCCAACCCAACACACACCCTCGGAGATACCTGTAGAGCACCTTTATAGTCACCCAGTTACGTTGTGACATTTTATACACACAAGGCACTCCTCTACTATCCGTGAGTTGCATGATCTCATGGTCATAGGAACATATACTTGACATGCGAAAGACTGTAGCAATAAACTGACACGATCATATGCTGCGTTTATAGTTTGGGTCTTGTCCATCCCATTATTCTCCTAATGATGTGAACCCGTTATCAAGTGACATCTCATGTCAATGGCTAGGAAACCTTGACCATCTTTGGTCAATGAGCTAGTCTACTAGAGGCACACTAGGGACAAAGTGTTGTCTATATATCCACACATGCAATGTGTTTCCAATCAATATAATTATAGCATGGATAATAAACAATTATCATGACCAAGGAAATATAATAATAAACTCTTTATTTATTGCCTCTAGGGCACATTTCCAACAGTCTCCCACTTGCACTAGAGTCAATAATCTAGTTCACATCACTATGTGATTTACATGGTAATGAAACGAACACCCATGCAGTTCTGGTGTTGATCATGTTTAGCCCTTGGAAGAGGTTTAGTCAACGGGTCTGCAACATTCAGATCCGTATGTGCTTTGCAAATATTTATGTCCTTCTCCTTGATGTAATCGCGGATGGAATTGAAGCGTCGCTTTATGTGTCTGGTCCTCTTGTGAAACCTTGGTTCCTGGGTTAGAGCAATGGCACCAGTGTTGTCACAGAACAGAGTCATTGGATTCAGTGCACTAGGCACTACTCCAAGATCTTTCATGAACTGCTTCATCCAGACACCTTCCTTCGCTGCCTCCGAGGCTGCGATGTACTCCGCTTTGCATGTAGAATCGGCTACCACGCTTTTCTTGGAACTGCACCAGCTTATCGCTTCCCCGTTGAGAATAAATACATATCTGATTTGCGACTTAGAGTCATCTAGATTAGTGTCAAAGCTTGCATCGACGTAACCCTTTACGACGAGCTCTTGATCACCTCCATAAACGAGAAACATTTCCTTAGTCCTTTTCAGGTACTTAAGGATATTATTGACCACCGTCCAGTGCTCCATTCTAGGATCACTTTGAAACCTTCCGTCCATACTTATGGCAAGGTTGACATCGGGTCTTGTGCACAACATTGCATACATGATAGAGCCTATGGCTGAAGCATAGGGGATGACACTCATCTTCTCTCTATCTTCTGTAGTCACCGGCATTGAGTCTTACTCAACTTCACACCTTGTAACACAGGCAAGAACCCCTTCTTGAACTGATCCATTTTGAACTTCTTCAAAACTTTCTCAAGGTATGTGCTCTGTGAAAGTGCTATCAAGTGTCTCGATCTATCTCTATAGATCTTAATGCCTAATATGAAAGCAGCTTCTCCTAGGTCCTTATTGAAAAACTCTTATTCAAATATTCCTTCACGCTTTCCAGCATTTCTATATTGTTTCCAATTAGCAATATGTCATCCACATATAATATTAGAAACGCTATAGAGCTCTCACTCACTTTCTTGTAAATACAAGCTTCTCCATAAACTTGTATAACCCAAACGCTTTGATCACCTCATCAAATCGCTTATTCCAACTCCGAGATGCTTGCATCAGTCCATAAGTGGATCGCTGGAGTTTGCAAACTTTGTCAGCATTTTCTGGGTCGACAAAACCTTCTGGTTGCATCATATACAACTCTTCCTCAAGGAAACCGTCGAGGAACGCTGTTTTGACATCCATCTGCCAAATTTTATAGTCGAAATATACAGCTATTGCTAACATGATTCCGACGGACTTAAGCATCGCTACGGTGAGAAGGTCTCATCGTAGTCAACTCGTTGAACTTGTGAAAAACCATTTGCCACAAGTTGAGCTTTATAGACGGTGACATTACTGTCTTCGTCCGTCTTCTTCTTAAAGATCCATTTGTTCTGAATGGCCTTTCGCCCTTGAGGTAATACTTCCAAAGTCCATACTTTGTTTTCATACATGGATCCCATCTCGGATTTCATGGCCTCTAACCATTTCTAGAAATACAGTCCCATCATTGCTCCTTCAAAGCTCGTAGGTTCATTGTTGTCCAACAACATGACCTCCAAGACAGGGTTGTCGTACCACTCAGGAGTTGTACACGCCCTTGTCGACCTACGAGTTTCAATAGCAACTTGATCCGAAGCTTCATGATCATCATCATTAACTTCCTCTTCAACTATCATAGGCTCCACAGAAACATGTTTCTGCGTTGCGCTACTCTCTGGTTGAAGTAAACTTTCGATAACCTCATCAAGCTCTATTTTCCTCACACTCAACTCTTTCGAGAGAAACTCTTTCTCAAGAAATGTTCCGTTCTTAGCGACAAACACTTTGCCTTCGGATCTGAGATACAAGGTATACCCAACTCTCTCTTTCGAGTATCCTATGAAGAGGCATTTCTCCGCTTTGGGTTCCAGCTTTTTAGGCTGAAGCTTTTTGACATAAGCATCACATCCCCAAACTTCAAGAAATGACAACTTTGGCCTTTTGCCAAACCACAGTTCATATGTCGTCGTCTCAACAGATTTTGATGGTGCCCTATTGAAAGTGAATGCAGCTGTTTCTAATGCATAACCCCAAAACGATAGTGGCAAATCGGCAAGAGACATCATAGAATTCACCATATATAATAAGGTTCGATTATGACGTTCGGACACACCATTACGCTGTGGTGTTCTAGGCGGTGTCAACTGTGAGACAATTCCACACTGTCTTAAGTGACTGCCAAACCCATAACTCACATATTCTCGTCCTCGATCAGGTCGTAGGAATTTAATCTTCTTGTTACGATGTTTCTCAACTTCACTCTGAAATTGCTTGAACTTTTCAAACGTTTCGGACTTGTGTTTCATTAAGTAAATATACCCATATCTACTTAAGTCATTAGTGAAGGTGAGAAAATAACGATATCCACCGCTTGCCGCAACATTCATTGGACCGCATACATCAGTATGTATGATTTCCAACAAGTCACTTGCCCGTTCCATTGTTCCAAAGAATGGTGTTTTAGTCATCTTGCCCATGAGGCATGGTTCACATGTGTCAAGTGATTCAAAATCAAGTGACTCCAAAAGTCCATCAGCATGGAGCTTCCTCGTGTGTTTTACACCAATATGACCTAAACGGCAGTGCCACAAGAAATTTGTACTATCACTATCAAATCTACATCTTTTGGCATCAATGTTATGAGCATGTGTATCATCACTATCAAGATTCAATATGAATAAACCCCTCACATTGGATGCATGACCATAAAAGATATCACTCATATAAATAGAACAACCATTATTCTCTGATTTAAATGAGTAACCGTCTCGTAATAAACAAGATCCAGATATAATGTTCATGCTTAACGCAGGCACTAAATAAAAATTATTCAGGTTCATCACTAATCCCGATGGAAATCGAAGAGAGAGCATGCTGATGGCGATCACATCAACCTTGGAACCATTTCCCACGCGCATTGTCACTTCGTCCTTCGCCAGCCTTCGTCTATTTCGTAGTTCCTGTTTTGAGTTGCAAATGTGAGCAACCGAACCGGTATCAAATACCCAGGCACTAAAACGAGAGCTAATAAGGTACACATCAATAACATGTATATCATATATATACCTTGTTTGTTGTTGGCCGCCTTCTTGTCAGACAGATACTTGAGGCAGTTCCGCTTCCAGTGACTAGTTCCCTTGCAATGAAAGCACTCGGTTTCTGGCTTGGGTCCAGCCTTGGGTTTCTTTATAGGAGGAGCAACTGCTTTGCCATCCTTCTTGGATTTACCCTTCTTGCCCTTGCTATTCTTCTTGAAACTAGTGGTTTTATTGACCATCAACACTTGATGTTCTTTCTGGATTTCAGACTCAGCGACTTTCAGCATCGCAAACAGCTCGGCGACTGACTTGTTCATCCCATGCATGTTATAGTTCATCACAAAGCTCTTGTAGATAGGTGGCAGTGATTGAAGAACTCTGTCAGTGACTGCCTCTGGCGAAAGGGGCATTCCCAACTCTGCCAGACGAGTCGAATACCCATACATTCTGAGTATATGTTCACTGATAGACCCGTTCTCCTCCATTTTGCAAGCATAGAACTTATCAGAGGTCTCATACCTCTCAATCTGGGCATTCTTCTTAAAGACAAGCTCCAACTCCTGGAACATCTCATATGCTCCATGATGTTCAAAACGTCTTTGAAGTTCCAGTTCTAAGCCATACAATATTGCACAGTGAACTATTGAGTAATCTCCAGAACGTGCCTCCCAAGCGTTCTTAACGTCTTCGGCTGACATGTCTTCGGGTTGTTTACCAAGCAGTGCATCAAGGACATATGATTTCTAGGAAGACGTGAGGATAATCCTCAGATTATGGGCCCAGTCCACAAAGTAACTTCCATCATCTTTCAACTTAGCTTTCTCTAGGAACGCATTAGAATTCAGAGGTGCTATTGCGCAATCCATTGATCTACAAGATAAATATGCAAAGGTTACTAAGACTATTGTTCAAAATAATGAGTTTAGTTAATCAAATTACTACAGCTCCCACTCAAATTGACATCCCTCAGGTCATCTGAGTGATACATGATCCAAATTCACCAACTCAAGTCCGATCATCACGTGAGTTGAGGTGGTTTCAATGGTGAACATCATCATGTTGATCATATCTACTATATGACTCATGTTCGACCTTTCGATCTCTTGTGTTCCGAGGCCATGTCTGTACATGCTAGGCTCGTTAAGTTTAACCCGAGTGTTTTGCATGTGCAAGACTAGCTTACACCCGTTGTATGCGAACGTTGAGTCTATCACACCCGATCATCACGTGGTCTCTCGACACGACGAACCTTTGCAACGGTGCACACTCGGGGAGAACACGGTTCATATTTAAATTTAAGTGAGGGTTCACCTTATAATGCTACTGTCGTCCTAAGCAAAACAAGGTGCATAAAAGGATTAACATCACATGCAAATCATAAGTGACATGCTATGGCCATGAACTTGTGCTTTCGATCTCCATCTTGAAAGCACCGGCATGATCTCCATCGTCACCGGCATGACACCATGATCTCCATCATCTTTATCTCCATCAACGTGTCGCCATCGGGGTTGTCGTGCCCATCATGCATCTACTACTATTGCTACCATTTAGTGATAAAGTAAAGCATTACATAGCGCTTAATAATTGACATGCATGTCATACAATTATTAAAGACAACCCTATGGATCCTGCCGGTTGACGTACTCATTGTCATGCAAGTCGTGATATTCTATACAACACATGATCATCTCATACATCACATATATCTCATCATGTAATTGGCCATATCACATCACAACATACCCCGCAAAAACAAGTTAGACATCCTCTAATTGTTGTTGCATGTTTTACGTGGCTGCTAAGGGTATGTAGCAAGAAAAATTCTCACCTACGCAAAACCGCAAGGTGATACGTAAGTTGCTTTTCAACCTTCTCAAGGACCGCCTTTGTCGAATCAGATCCAACTAGAGTAGGAGAAACAAACACCCGTCAGCCATCTTTGTGCAACGAAGTTACACGTCAGTCGATGGAACCGGTCTCTCGTAAGCGTACGAGTAAGGTTGGTCCGGGCCGCTTCATCCCACAATACCGCTGAACCATAACATGACTAAGGGAGGAAGCAATCTAAGCATCAATGCCCACAAACTCTTTTTGTTCTACTCGAGATCTCATATACACATAGACCTAGCTCATGATGCCACTGTTGGGGAACGTTGCATGGGAAACAAAAAAATCCTACGCTTCACCTAGATCAATCTAGGAGTTGAGCATCTACAAGAGGGAGAGTGGATCTACATACCCTTGTAGATCTCTAAGCGGGAAGCGTTAAGAAATGCGGTTGATGTAGTCGAACGTCTTTGCGATCCAAATCGCCAAGCGTCCCGCGATCCAATCACGATCCGTCCCGATCTAGCACCAAACGGACAGCACCTCCGCGTTTAGAACACGTACGGCTTGATGATGATATCCGCCTTGATGGTCCAGCAACAGGAAGCGGAGAGGTAGACGAGTTCTCTGGCAGCGCGACGGCATTGCGGCGATGATGGTGGAGTAATTCCAGCAGGGCTTCGCCTAAGCACTGTTGATACCGATTTAGAGGACAAACTACGGACTAGAGGAGAGGGTAGCACGTGGCTGAAAATCTATATGCCAAAACCCTAATACCTCGAGTATATATAGGAGGAGGAGAGGAGGAGGCTTGGCTGCAAGGGCCCCTTTTGGCTTCGGCCGAAGTGGAGGGAGGAGTCCTACTCCTCCACTCCTAGTCGGTTTAGGACTCCTTCCTTTTATTAGCATTTTTTTCACCTTTTCCACTTTGGACTTCCTTCCCAGCCGCATGGGCCCTATGTGGGACTTCGGCCAGCACACTAAGGGCTGGTATTCCTTATCCCACTACCCATGTAGCCTCTTGGGTCGAAATACCCCTCCTGATGGTCCCCCGGTACCCTCACGACACTCCCGATACACTACTGATGAGCCCGGAACTTTTCCGGTGACCAAAACAGGACTTCCTATATATCAATCTTTACCTCCGGGCCATTCCGGAGCTCCTCGTGACGTCCGGGATCTCATACGGGACTCCGAACAACCTTCGGTCACAACCATGCATAAATCTATACTACCGAAACGTCACCAATCCTTAAGTGTGTGGACCCTGCGGGTTCGAGAACTATGTAGACATGACCGAGACACCTCTATGGTCAATAACCAATAGCGGGACCTGGATGCCCATATTGATTCCTACATATTCTACAAAGATCTTTATCGGTCGAACCTCTATGTCAAGGATTTAGTTAATCTCGTACGATATTCCCTTTGTTCTTTGGTATGTCACTTGCCCGACATTCGATCGTCGGTATCTCCATACCTAGTTCAACCTCGTTACCAGAAAGTCTCTTTACTCGTTTATGTAATACAAGATCCCGTGGCTAACACTTAGCCACATTGCTTGCAAGGCTTATTGTGATGTTGTATTACCAAGTGGGCCCTGAGATACCTCTCCCTCACACGAAATAACAAATCCCAGTGTTGATCCATGCCAACCCAACAGACACCCTTAGAGATACCTGTAGAGCACCTTTATAGTCACCCAATTACGTTGTGACATTTGATACACACAAGGCACTCCTCCGGTGTCCGTGAGTTGCATGATCTCATGGTCATAGGAACATATACTTGACATGCAGAAAACTGTAGCAATAAACTGACACGGTCATATCCTACGTTTATCGTTTGGGTCTTGTTCATCCCATCATTCTCCTAATGATGTGATACCGTTATCGAGTGACATCTCATGTCAATGTCTAGGAAACCTTGACCATCTTTGATCAACGAGCTAGTCTACTAGAGGAACACTAGGGACAAAGTGTTGTCTATATATCCACACATGCAATGTGTTTCCAATCAATACAACTATAGCATGGATAATAAACAATTATCATGAACAAGGAAATATAATAATAAAAACTTTATTTATTGCCTCTAGGGCATATTTCCAACAATAGCTTGTGTTAAAAAGTTGAGAGGGTTACGACGAAAACTGGATGCATTTCGTGTACAAACTGGACCATCTCCTTCAAACTGGACGAACTATTTTTAAATTCAAGTTATTCACAATCTAGGGTTCGAAGCAAATTTGAACAAATTCATATTTAAACCATTTAAATTTGAAAACTAATGGCACAAACAGAAAATAGAAAAAAAATTGGATCTAATGCAAAAAGAATCACTCAAAAACATC
Source organism: Hordeum marinum (assembly GCA_022496015.1). NCBI lineage: Eukaryota > Viridiplantae > Streptophyta > Magnoliopsida > Poales > Poaceae > Hordeum > Hordeum marinum. The sequence goes on along the minus strand of CM039677.1, from coordinate 96,828,202 downwards.
AAATATCCTAAACGATATAAGCAATTTAAAATAGAAAATTTCAGAACACCTTTAGTCCGGGTTGGTGTCTCCAACCGGGACTAAAGGTCTAACCTTTAGTCCTGGTTGGAGACACCAACCGGGACTGAAGCCTCAACCCCTTTAGTCCCGGTTCGTGGCACGAACTTGGACTAATGATGTTGTTCCCGAACCGGGACTAATGATATCATTAGTGCCAGTTCAAAACCTAACCAGGACTAATGTTATGGACAAAAGGTCTATTTTCTACTAGTGAAGTCACTCCCGCCACTAGTAATGTGCGCTCTCAGCTAGTACTCATCAAAGTAATCAACAAAGCCTTGTCCCATAAGGGGTATCGTGGTTGTACATGTAAGGTTGGGACGGTCAGCAAATCTTCAATCTCTCCGTTTTCGAAAACACACACACACACAACTTGCTCCGGTACACCACTTCTTTACCAAGTGGTTACCTAGCTCAACTTCATCTCCCTCAGGCATTAGTGGCACCCGACGGGGTTTCTGAAAATTCTTTGAAAACACTTATGTTTCCATCACCATCACCATGCTCATCCCCATCCCACTTTGCGTAGCAACTACTTAGCAACCTAACGACTCCCACCCGCATAACCCTCATAAGGAAGTAGGGTCATGCACGATGCAAGTATCAACAGTAAAAGTATCGGAGGCATCCCACCACAGTGGTCACCACATCATCATGATCAATGTATCGAAAATAAAGTTCTATATGCCATGCAATAAAATGGTTTCTTAACATGGTCAAAGGGCTGCTTGGCTGGCTCAACAAAGTTTTTGGGGTGTTCAATGTCTTCGGGTCCATCTCCCTCGTCAACAACGCAACCTATCATTGCGATAATAACAACAATAATAAGAAGCATGACAAAATTAGGGCACAAAATCCACTTCTAAAATGTTACCCTACTCCGTAAAATACATCATTCAAATCTAAAAATATTTGTGTTTGGTTTTGTAGTGGATAATATTTTGGAAACTATTTTAACAGAGGCTAAAATATTAAAACTAGGTTTTTAATAATACTACTACATAAAAAATCAAAAAATCACTCAAGTGGCACTATTAAATACTATAGAATACTCTAAGATTTATTGTGGAAGAATATTTTGAATTGAATATTCAATCCTGTGGAAATTGGGGAAAAGAAAAAAGAAAGATATAAAAAGGCCTCAATGCCCTGGGCCAGAGCTGGCCAGTCGAGCCGGCCCAGCTAGCAGGCGGCCTAAGCGGCTCGGTGCCCCGCGCGCGTCAGGTTTCAAACCTAACGGGTGGGGGTCGTAGGTCAGCGAGAGAGAGAGAGAGGAGGGGGATCAAGGTTAGTATGACAGGCAGGACCCGCCTGTCATTTCCAACCTCGTGACAGGGAGGCCGGCAAGCTCAACTGTGACGACTGAGGGCGCGACAACAGCTGGCAAGCACAGAAATGGGACCAACGCCAAGCCACTGATCCGATGGAGGTGGATGGGGGCCAAAGGTGCCCTAGTTCGCCGACAATGAGCACCCGCGGTGGAGGAGCCTCGAGCAGCGCTTGCACCGGTCTTTTCCGACTGCAACCTACATGGAGGAGAGGGCGACGACATCAGGAGCGAGAGGGTATCCCAAGGGAAGAGAAATGAGGGATGGAAGGGGCCTCTACCCCGAGATCTCCGGCGATCCAAGCCAGCGAAGCTCGGTTTCGTTCTCGAGCTCAGGTGACTCCAGGTCGGACTTGGCGGCACATTGGCTCGATTGGGGATTAGTGAGAGCCAGCAGAGGGGAGAGGGGATCCCAGGGTAGCTTTATATAGCTGCAGGCTCTAGTGCACCATGGACAGGGGCTCGGGCTCTGCGGCAACAGCGTTGGCGACCATTGGAGGAGGACGAAGTGAGCCTGGGGTGGTCGTGGGAGTCATCCACGACGCGGGAGAGAGAGAGGGAGGCGTGGGGTGAGGTAGATACGCCATGCGTGCGAATCCATGCATTGGTCGAATGGGGTGGCATCGGGCATGCACTGTGGAGGTGAGAGAGGGGAAGGAGGCCCTCGACATGGTGACGTGTTGTGGACGCTGAGGAACCTCGACTGGTGCACGGGGAAGGCTCAAGGAGGTCAGGATCATGGGCAAGGCGCGACGTCAACGCTATGTCGTCCTATAATGCTCTATCAACATGGCAAGACTTTTGCATGCTCTGGCTTTCCCACTTGTGTCTGAGAGTTGCAGGGGCAAGTAAACAACTGGATAGTAGCTTTGGATCCTCTATAGTGGCCATGAGTGAGAGGGAGAAGTGAGAGAAGAGAGAAATGGGGCCATCTAGAGAGGGAAATGGGGGGTTACTCCATGCAATCATGCCCTCTGGTGCCAAGAACTTTAGTAGAGGTGTGGAGGTAATGCACTGAGTTGTGGTAAAAATTGGAGGTGAAGGAGAACAAGGGAAGGGGTTCGATCATTGAGCTTTACTCCCCACAAGAAGGTGTTTGATCAGTGTTTGGGCTTGCTAAGATCATCTACTGGAGATGACACTTAACAGGATCAAATGGTGGGTAAAAATAGTGGACCACCAAGTTTGAGATCATTTGAAGAAAGTTGATAATGTAAACTTGGTAAACCCTAGAATTCAACAGAATCAGTTTTCCGTAGATCCGGGCATGCAATTCTATTCTCCTAAAAGCACCACTTAGTTTAGTAGCCTTATTTAGGGATTACAACATGCTAGCAAAGTTTGGGGTCAATAGGAGTAACTTCATAATGCAAAGTTGTTCCAATTTGATTCTGGATAGAGAGGGTTTTGGGATATTTTGGTGAAGAAAAAAATTGGGATTGAGATGAAACTTTGCAAAATCATCACATATAGCATGTGTGACTTTCTAGAATTTTCCTCAATTAATTTGAGAATATTTCTTATAAAAATATTTCAAATGTTTGATTTAAGCATAATTGGTTTTGGAGGGTTTTGCCCATTATTTTGAACATGACCATGTGTTGAAACTCATATATATGGAAAATATATGTCCACTAAGTTTCCCTAAATTTTCTCAAATATTTTGAAAGCATTAAAATATTTTTAAAGCATTTAAATATGGAAAATCATTTCTGGACTTAAGAAAAAGGCTTTAAATAAAATAGTAAAGTTCTCCCTCCGTTCCTAAATATATGTCTTTTTAGAGTTTTCATTATTGGACTACATACGGATGTATATAGACATATTTTAGAGTGTAGATTCATTTATTTTGCTATGTATGTAGTCCTTTATAGAAATGTCTAAAAAGAGTTATATTTAGGAACGTAGGGAGTAATCTATAAAATTAATATTTGATGTTTTTGAGAGGTCAAATGTATAGTAGGTTCCAAATAAAGTCTTTGGTGCAAAATAGTCAACCCAACTTGAGGACTTGTACTACAAACGTCAATTCAGGTTTTTTTGAAAACCTAGTTTGAATCAATCCTTTTTGGCCAAAGTAATATTTGATATAAATAGTTTTCAGTACTATACACATGGAATGATCATTGGGCAGGGAGTTTGGGTCAAGGAAGTGAGTTCTAGATGGAAGAAGATCATTGAGTGCCAAAATCGAATCAACCAAACAAGCAACCAACAAACAATCCAAACAAGCACATGCACTCAAAAAGTTTTAAACAGTTCCAAATTTTATAAATCCATAGCATAGCAGAGTGATATAAACACAGGGTGTGATAGACCTACCCCCCCCCCTACAAGAATCTCGTCCCCGAGATTCCTGGCTAAGTGCTTAAAAGATAAGGGATCTCGGATCTAAGATAGTCTTCACGCTCCCAGGTTGCTTCTGCTTCAGTGTGGTTGCTCCATTAGACATTAAAGTACATGATGGTGCGGCTTCGGGTGCAACGTTCAGCTTCATCCAGAATACGAATTGGCCTCACACGATAAGTGAGGTCTAGCTGGAGGTCGATGGCTTGATGATCAATGTCCTTGTAGAGGTCGGGGCTGTTGGGTACTTCAAGACACTTCCGGTGTTGTGACACGTGGAAAACATCATGCACATCTGATAGCTCGGAAGGCAGTTCTAACTGATAGGCAACTTCTGCACGCTTGGCGATGATCTTGATGGGGCCAATGTATCTTGGTGCAAGCTTTCCCTTGACATGGAAATGATTGGTTCCTTTGAGAGGCGCGACTAGGATATACATGGTCACCGACGCAGAAATTCACATTTCGGTAGTGAGAGTCAGCGCAACTCTTCTACCTTGACTTGGCAGTCTCCAGGCACTCTCTGACTAGTTGAACTTGTTCTTCCGCTTCGAGGAGGATATATGGTCCAAATACTAGTCCTTCTCTGATTTCCTACAAATTGCGGGGAGTAGAGCACTTGCGTCCATACAACACCTCGAATGGTGCCATCTAAAGACTCGACTGATAGCTGTTGTTGTAGGAGAACTCTGCGAGTGGTGGGCAATCTTCCCACTTGGCTCCACATTCGAAAACACAAGCATGAAGCATGTCTTTGCGTATCTGTTTTACTCGCTCCGTTTGTCCTCCGGTCTGGGGGTGAAAAGCAGTGTTGAAGGAAAGCGTAGTTCCCATTTCTTCTTGAAACCTTTTCTAGAACCTCAAGGTGAACTGGGTACCTCGGTCTGACACGATCTCCTTTGAAACCCCATGGAGGCTTACAATAGTTTGATGTAAAGATTAGCTAGCTTGTTACCATCATAGGCGGTCTTGATGGGAATGAAATGGGCTACCTTGGTTAGGTGATCGACAATGACCCAAATGGAATCATCTCCTTTGCTCTACCTGGGCAATCTGATGATGAAGTCCATCCCCACTTTGTCTATTTCCACTCAGGGAGTTTGAGAGGTTGCAACAATCCAGCAGGTTGTTGATGTTCGGCCTTAACTCTCTGGCATATGTCACACTTAACAACAAAGCTACCTATCTCCCGTTTCATGACATGCCACCAGAATCTTGCCTTGAGGTCTTGGTACATCTTGGTTCCTCCAAGATGGGTGGAATATGGAGTTTCATGGGCTTCTTGCTAGATCAAATTCTTGAGATCAACTTTGTTGGGTACGGAGATGCGCTTCCCAAACCATATGACTCCTTGTTCATCCACCGAGAATCCTGGGGCCTTGCCTGTCTTGATCTTCCTCTTGATGCCTTCCATAATCTCGTGCCCCTTCTAGGCTTCCTTAATATCATCCATCAAGGTAGGCTTCTCTTCGAGGTTGGCTAGGAATCCAGGTGCAACTAGTTCCAAGTCGAAGCTTTCTAGCTCCTCATACAAGGTGGGCAGCCTTTCCTTTTTATGGCATTCAAGGAACAAGTCATTCTGCTTAAGGCATCTGCCACCACATTAGCCTTTCCAAGGTGGTATTGAACACTAAGGTCATAATCCTTGATTAACTCCAACCATCTTTGTTGCCTCATGTTCAACTCCTTTTGAGTGAATGTATACTTCAAACTCTTGTGGTCCGTGTATATCTCATACTGCTTTCCCAGAAGGTAATGTCACCACATCTTCAAGGAATGAACTACAACTGCCAACTCAAGGTCGTGGGTAGTGTAGTTCTCTTTGTGAGGTCATAACTATATGGATAGATATGCTACGACTCTACCTTCTTGCATCAGAACACCACCAAGCCCGGTTCTTGATGCATCACAATATATTACAAACTCCTTGTGAATATCGAGGGTGGCCAACACTGGGGTCGTTGTCAATCTCTTCTTGAGATCTTGGAAGCTTTCTTCGCACTTTGATGTCCATTCGAAATTCTTGTCCTTCTTCAAAAGCTGAGTCATGGGTCGGGAAATGCTCGAGAATCCTTCGACGAGCGTGCGGTAATATCCCATGACTCCAAGGAAGCTTCTAACTTCCTTCACATTGCTCGGGTATTTCCATTCCGTCATGGCTTCGATCTTGGCAGGATCCCCTGACAATCCTTCTGTAGTCAACACATGACCCAAGAATCCAACTTCATGCAGCCAGAATTCACACTTGTTGAACGTGGCATAAAGCTGGTGCTCTCGAAGCTTCTCTAGGACCAATCTCAGGTGTTTCTCATGCTCTTCTTCTGTCATAGCCCTAGCTAACCTTGTTGTGTTTGCATTCATGCATGCATTTTTAATTTTTCAATGAAATTGAAATGAGGAGTGATCAAACCTCATCATTAATTTTTTGTCAAATAAGCAATATAAAAATTGCTTCAAATAGTTCCAAGAAAATGTTCCTAGTATTCTAATAAAATATTGGGACTAGGTAAAAATGTCAACCAATATTTTGGAGTAACAGAAACATTTATATTGGGCATTTGAATTAACCAAAATTGTTATATGCTAAATATAAGTCCAACAAATCTGAAACTTTTTATGTGGCACTGGTAAAATCCACTAACCCCACATGATATTTTCAGGTTTAGCAAAATTGATTTAGTATTTTACCTGAGCCTAAACAAATAACAAAACAGAAAAATAGATAAAAGGCAAAGGGCTCGCCTGGCTTACCTGTTGCCCAGTTGGCCCAGTGGTCAGTCGTCCTCAACCTCGTGCCAAAAGGCATGAGGGAGTGTGCTTGACACGTGCGGCCATGCGCCGGCCACCTCCACCCTACCTACCTGCCTCCCCTCGACACCTTGATCCCCAGCACTAGGGATGAAAACGAGCGGAAACGGACGGAACCGGTTGCTATCACATTTTTTTCCATATTTTTTCGCAGAAGCGGAAATGAATACGAAAATCCCAGAAATGAATACAAAGATGGATACTATCGGAAACGGACACGAAACAAATACAAAGCAGAAACACAAACCTAAATGGTCATTCACTGAAACTTTAAACTGCTTGAATCATAGAGAAATACACACAAAAATGAACAATTTTAATAAATTGTTAACATGTCTACAAAATAATATGGTTATGTTGCAACTTGGCATAGTATTGTAGTAGTACTGGACAATTGCATATAGGATCTAGTTGAGTACATGTGTCATAGTAGATGAGATCCATTCTACTCATTTTTCTCATCATCTGTTGTTTGGTAGTTGGGCTACCAAGTAGACATAGGCCTATAGTGAAAAACGTAAATTCCATATTCGCGGAAACGGAAAGTTTCATTTCCATGTCTATTCCATCGGAAAACACCATTCCATTTTTGTTTCCGTTTTCACATAAAAATTCCATTTCCACTTTTGTTTTGCAAATTTCCATTTCTGTTTCCATTTTTTCTTCGAAAAAGCGGAAAGCTGCCACTCCATTTTCATCCTTACCCAGCAAGTCACCACGCACCCCCTGTCCTTCCCCACTCCTCTCGTGCTCATCTCCCTCTCCCTGCTACTCTCTCTTCTTGCAGCCACACGCACCCGTCGTCGCCAAACGGCACGACCGCGGCCACCGGCAACCCCCAGTCCTGTAGAGCGGTGCAATGCCTCCGCCACTTTGAGTCAAGCCTCCACGTCGAGGGAATTTAGCAGGGGAGCTCACCATAGTCGCCTTCGTTGTTGCTTCTCTCGCTGGAAACCAAAGCTTGTCGGCCTTAAATTCGTCAGTGGTAGGACCTCCTCGAGCCCACCTTCGCTCCGTTCGACGTTGCGGTGAGCCACCGCATGTTTCCCCTCTCTCTCTCTCCCGTTCTATTCCACCCCCAGCGAGGTTCACCTATGGAGCCAACCTCCGCCACCGCCAAGCTTGTCGTCAAGCTCGCTTCCGGTGCCCCTGCGACCAGCCACCTGCCCCCTGGATGCGGGCAAGCGAGGGCTATGCCTTGGTTCCCTTAGCGCGCCCATTCGCTAACCGTAGTGGATTCCAACGAGCCTCTACCGCTTCGGAGTCGCCGGCGGTCTCACTCTGGCCGGTGTCGACGTGGCATGGTCATTAGGGCCTATCCCAGCCACTAATTAAGCCCACATCCAGTGACAACGGGCCCCGTAGCAGGTCCAACCCCTGGTCAGTGCGGGGATTAACCCCATGACATTGACATATGGGTCCCGCGTGTCAGGTTTGACCAAGACCGGGCCCTTTGACGTGCTGATGCCAGAATGGCATTTTTCTGACGTAATAAATGATTTCTGCAATAGAAATAAATCCAGAAAATGTTTAAAACTTCTAAAAATTCATAGTAATTAATCTGTAACTCAGATGAAAATAATTTATATATGAAAAATGATCAGAAAAATCCAATGAATCTGTTATGATTAGCGTAATGTATGAAATATCATTTTGAGTTGGAATTCAAACTTGTTTGAATTCCATTTCAATTAACTTGGTTAACTATTTCTCTAGGTTAATTCGGTACCTTAACATGCCATGTCATACATCACATTCGTTGCATTGCATTGAATGTGTTCCTTTCTTGTTTGTCAGTGTTGTTCCTTCTGGGTATATGATGGTTCTGACGTTGAGATCGTTTTCACCAATGAAGACTCATTGTTATCTTCAGAAGTGATAGGGAAGCAACCTCCCCTTGAGCATGATGATATGAACCCACTCTCTCACTCCTTCTCTCTCTTATTGCATTAGGACAATCACGATTCAACTATTGCACGTTCTCGGTAGATGAACCCATTCCTTTGCATGATTTGTCCTTGTCACGGTAAATAGTTGAAACCACTTAGTGTGAGTAGCAATTGTTTGAGCCTTGTTGTGCTTACTCATCCAGGCTTGCTTACTGTGCCTGCTATGCTTAGAGTCGTGTCAAGTCTGATCCATCTGGGCGATGAATCGGAATGGGGTGTTCATGTCCTATTGTGTGAGAGCTAAGTGTGTGAACACGATTTGGTAAAGGTAGCGATGAGAGTCCATGTAGGAGTACATGCCAGGTTGTCTCATTGGGACCGTCCTTAAGAACTAAGTTTTGTGTATGTTATCCAAGACAAGATAGTACCGCACATTGGGATCCTTAATTGACTCTATCGGCTTATTAATTGCCTTGATCTCTGTCCAGGAGTTGCAACTAGTTTCTGGTATTTGTAGGATGTGCTGGTGGCCGTGCATAGCGCTGACCGGAGGGGTAGGCTATGGCATGGTAGATGCACCCATGGTCGGCTATACCAAGCGTAGAACCATCCGTCGAGCTGGGCTTGGGAACCCTGTACACATCATTGGGGCTGTATTGGAAACTTCGGTAGGACTTTCTTGCGGGTTCAGTCTCAAAAAGGTGATAAACCTAGACTAGGGTCTTGTGTGGTTAACGGTCATGGTCGACTCCCTCGTTGGGCTTTCACTTGAAGGTTTCCAAGGTGCCTTTTTAAGTGCACATGGAGATAAGTGGTGGGAGTGTGTTGAATAAGTATACCCCTACAGGGTTTGTTAATCTGTTCGAATAGCCGCGTCCTCGGATATGGACTACTTGAAAAACTTATGTGGTTCATAGACAAGTGAAATGGATACTATAAAATGGGCAAGATAAGCGTGAGTGTTATGGATGGTCTTCTCGTATGGAGACAGAAGTGGATCCATAGTGGTGTATTGGTTTGGTGAATATGTGGACTCATGTGCGCTATCCCACCTCAAAGAAAGTACTTGTAGTCGTAATATATGTTAGCGAAGAGTCAAAGCTGGCTTGCCGCAATAGTTCTGATGTAAGTCTTGTTGAGTACCTTTGTACTCATGATTTCTTAATTTATGTTTTTGCAGAGGAGACGTCAGTCTCATTAGTGTTTCTTACAACGTGAAGATCAATGTTGACCGAATTAGCTTGGGAATCCCAGACAGAGGTTTGGTTCCTTTGGTAGGGTCGTTGTAGCTTTTCAGGCTCCTCCAGCCACTTTTAGTAGATGTCTGTACCCAGACAAGCTTTCCTTCCGTTTGTTGCTTGTATGACTTGAGTGTTGGGTCATGTGACCCCCTGTTTGTAATACCACACTATGTTGGCTCCTATGAGTCTTTAATAAATACTCGAGACATAGAGTTATGTTGTGATGCCATGTTGTATCTACGCATATCGTGTATAATGTGTGTATGTTTGAAATGCATTGGTATGTGTGGGATTAGACACCTGGTCGTATGCCTATGGTAGCCTTCTTTATGGGGAAATGCCTCTCTGGGCTTCTGTGGAGCCTAGTAGCTTACTACTACTCCAGACACATTGATTGACTGGCATGTATCCTTCTTTGATGTTGTGTCTGTCCCTACGGGGAAATGTCACACGGTGTAGTGGAGTCCATGTAGCTTGCTACCACTCATCTACACATGCTGATGACCGTCACCTACACTGCTGGGTTATGTATGTATGTCCCTGTACGGTTGTGCCACTTGGGTCTATAACTAGTCATGTTGACCCGGGTTCATTGACATATTATTGCTAGCGACATATTCATATACGTGATCCAAAAGGCACAAACGGTCCCGTCCAAGCTAAGGTGGCAGCCGTGGGGATTACCACGCGTGAGGCCACAAAGTGATATGATGTGTTACATGCTAGACTTGTATGGCTTAGGATCAGGGTCCTGGCATCTTCAGACTTGGAGAAAAAGACGAGTATGTCGTCAATGAAGACGACAACAAACTTGTCCAAGTACTCCATAAAAACTTTGTTCATGAGGTACATGAAGTAGGTATGGGCATTGGTCAATCCAAATAACATGACTATGTACTCATACGGGCCATACCAGGTTACAAATGCCATCTTCGGGATGGGGTCTGATCTTCAACCGGTAGTACCTAGACCTGAGGTCGATCTTGGAAAACACCCTTGCTCCATTTAGCTGATCGAACATGTCTTCAATATTGGGGAGTGAATACTTGTTCTTTGTTGTGACATCATTAAGAGAATAGTAATCGACACAGAGTCGGATAGTTCCTTCCCTATTTGACACAAATAGAAACAGGTGATCCCCAAGGAGAGGCACTAGGTCGAATGAATTCTTTTTTGAGCTGCTCTGCCAGTTGCTTCTTCAACTCAGCCAACTCTCTGGATCCCATTATATAGGGCTTATTATAGATGAGTCCTGCTCCAGGCATTAGCTCAATGATGAACTCAATGTCGTGGTCAGGAGGCATTCTAGGCAGCTCATCAGGAAATACATCCGGGTACTCACATACCACTGGCACCAGATCCAACTCAATTACTGACAGATAGTTAACCTGAGGGGCTTGAGCGGGGACAGGGTTGGGAACATACTTGACTTCCACTCCTTGGCTATTGGTCATGGTAACAATCTAACAAGCTTTGGTGCTTGGTTAAATAGTCCATGCCTAGGATCACATCCAAGCCTTCCGACTTCAGGATGATAAGGTCTGCTAGGAAGTCTACCCCGTTGATGTTAATCTCAACTCCTTTACAACCTATCCTGGACTTCATAATCGATCCTGGGGTTTGTATCAACATATGACTACCCAGGGGTGTAGGCTTCATACAACTCTCTAGTGCAAAATTTTGGGTGACAAAAGAATGTGTAGCTCCACAATCAAACAATGCAGTTGTTGGGGTTCAGTTGACAAGGAACATACCCAGTATGACGTTCGGGTCTTCCTGGGCTTCCTCTGCAGTGAAGTGATTCACATGACCCTTGACATTGTTGGGCTGGTTGCGGGGAAGTGGGTTCCTTGGTGGTGCTCCACGGCCTTGACCTTGGTTTGGTGCATTAGGGTGCGGTACATGTAGCTTTCGGTTGGGGAAATGCCTAGAGATGTGTCCTAGCTGACCACACCCAAAGCAAGTGACCTGACCAGAGTTGTTTTTGTTGTTGATTCTACCACCACTATTGTTATTAGGGTTTTTGTAGGCTGGCCTACGATTGGCATACTGCTAAGGCTGGTAGATCGAACGAGGTGCAGGAGGTCTAGCCTGCTGCGACTGATAGGTCAGCTTGGTCAGGGCTGGCTGGAAGGAGCGAGGCTTCTGGTTGCTGTAACTACCCTTGTTGATCATCTTGCGCTTGCGAGTGTGGTCCATGGCACGACGCTTTCTTCAAGCATGAAGGCCTTGTTCACCAAGTCGAAGAAGGTCTGATAGTTGCAGACAATGAGTTGATATGGCAGGGCTTGCTTGAGTCCTTCCATGAAGCATTCCATCTTAGTGGCCTCAGTGTTGACATCTTCAAGTGCACACCTTGATAGCAGGTTGAACTTCTGTATATACTCCTTGACAGAGCCACTTCCTTGCTTCAATGCTCAGAATTCTCTCTTCTTAATAGCCATGATCCCAGAAGGAATGTGGGTGGTGCGGAATCCTTCCTTGAAGTTAGCCCTAGTGATCACATGGTCACCTTGCATGACCTTGAATCCCTCCCACCAAGCTCTGGAGGAACCTCCGAGGCAGTAAGAGGGATACAACACCTTCTTATGATCCTCATTGCAATTGACCAATGCAAAGAGGTCCTCTATGGTGAGGATCCAATCATCGGTATCCAAGGGTTGTGTATTCTCGGTGAAGGTTGGGGCGAATTCCTCATGAACTCAGACAGAGTGGAGCGGCCATTATCGTTCCTGCCTTGTTGCTAGTTGTTCACAAGGACCTAAGCCATCTTATAGATAGTAGTAGTGTTCGCTTGGCGTTCCTCCCGGATAACTTGGATAAACTGAGCTATTGTCATGTTCTCCGATGGAGGCGGTGGCGGGGGAATGTCGCCTTGTGGCTGCTCCAGGTGATCTCCAGCGGGAGCACTCCAACCAGTTCCCTATTTCTGGCTGGAGTTGCCGGCTTTAGGGTTGGAGAAGGAGCTGTTGCGGGTTGCAATCACCATTCTTCTTGGAGCAACCAAGTCAAATATCTGGTATAGATGAGAGGGAAAAGCAATACTGGAGAAAGCGCGCCTAAGGGGGTTGGTATAGTGCAAGTGTGATTAAACAAAGGTCGAAAGACCAACCAACACAAATATTAAGATAAGATAGATGATGGAGTCGCTTACATGTTGCCTAAGGCAAAAGTGCGACTTGCATCAGAACACAAACAACAAAACAAAAAACAAGCACTCATGGTTTCATATGAACCATTACACGGACTCGACTTCGCATGAGGGGTACATGACTGATCCTACCCTAAGGGTTCTCGGACTCAAGTGGTGGAGTGCTCGGTCTCGTAGTCGCGCTCCTCTGGGTCTTCCTCCTGTTCGTCATCCATACGAGCATCATCTCTGGTCAAGGGGGTCAGAGAACAAGGAGGTCCATCCTGACGATGCTTCGTCGGTGGGTCGGTGAAGAGCGCACGATACTCCTTCGCACTTAGGAGACCATGACGTGTGGGTGCATCTCTAGTTGGGGGTACTCCCCTACTATAAGCAACAGGTGGTCGTCCCTCGGGGGCTCCATCCTTCTAGATCATGTCTGGATTCATCTTGGCTTGATGAAGTAGCTTTAGGGTGTGGTGAAGTTCCTCGCGGAGCTTCACGGACTCCTTAATTAGGTTGTGAGCTAGACTGTCGGTGGAGTGGCTGAAGTAGGTCTGGAACCTGAGTGGTGTGCCATCCTCCTTGGATGGGATCAACATCCAACTCTCGCCAAGATCATCCTTCCTAAAAGGTAGGTAGCGAGTAGCTGGCTCGTCTGCCATCTCTTGAATGATGTCTCGAAGGTGAAGGAGTGCCTTGTGTGCAGCTGTCTCAACTACAAGTGCTAGGGTATCCATATGTAGTCCTTGAAAGAACCAATTAGTGGGGGAGTCATTTGCCTTCACGACCACGCCAACGTGGTACTCCTTCATGACAGCATCGACCCAGTGCTCGTGGTAGAGGAAAATGGGTGGTTGATGACCCACAAGTATAGGAGATCTATCTAGTCCTTTCAATAAGTAAGAGTGTCAAACCCAACGAGGAGCAGAAGGAAATGACAAGCGGTTTCCAGTAAGGTATTCTCTGCAAGCACCGAAATTATCGATAACAGATAGTTTTGTGGTAAGATAATTGGTAACGAGTAACAAGTAACAAGTGTAGCAAATGTGCAGCAAGGTAGCCCAATCCTTTTTATAGCAAAGGATAGGCCTGGACAAACTCTTATATAACACAAAGCGCTCCCGAGGACACATGGGAATTTCTGTCAAGCTAGTTTTCATCATGCTCATTTGATTCGCGTTCGTTACTTTGATAATTTGACATGTGGGTGGACCGGTGCTGGGGTGCTACCCTTAATTGAACAAACCTCCCACTTATGATTAACCCCCCTCGCAAGCATCAGCAACTACGAGAGAAGAATTAAGGTAAACCTAACCATAGCATGAAACATATGAGTCCAAATCAGCCCCTTACGAAGCAACGCATAAACTAGGGTTTAAGCTTTTGTCACTCTAGCAACCCATGATCTACTTATTACTTCCCAATGCCTTCCCCTAGGACCAAATAATGGTGAAGTGTTATGTAGTTGACGTTCACATAACACCACTAGAGGAGAGAAAACATACATCTCATCAAAATATCGAACGAATACCAAATTCACATGATTACTTATAACAAGACTTATCCCATCTCCTCAGGAACAAACATAACTACTCACGAAACATGTTCATGTTCAAGATTAGAGGAGTGTTAATTATCATAAAGGATTTGCACATGTGATCTTTCACCAACTAAACCAACTAGCATCAACTACAAGGAGTAATCAACACAACTAGCAACCCACAGGTACCAATCTGAGGTTTGAGACAAAGATCGGATACAAGAGATGAACTAGGGTTTGGAGAGGAGATGGTGCTGGTGAAGATGTTGATGGAGATTGACCCCCTCTCGATGAGAGGATCGTTGCTGATGATGATGGCTTCGATTTCCCCTTCGGGAGGGAAGTTTCCCCGACAAAACAGCCATGTCGGAGCTCTAGATTGGTTCTGCCCAAGTTTCGCCTCAAGACGGCGGCGCTTCGTCCTGAAAGCTCTCTTATGATTTTTTTTACAGGTCAAAATGCTTCATATAGTAGACGATGGGCATCGGAGGAGCCATAGGGGCCCCACAAGCCTGCTAGGCGCGACCGGGGGGTGGCCGCGCCTAGCAGGCTTGTGGCCTACAGGTGGCCCCCCTCTGGTTGATTCTTGCGCCAGTATTTTTTATTAAATACAAAAATATTCTTCATAAATTTTCGGGCTTTTGGAATTTTGCAGAATAGGTATCTCAGATTTGCTCCTTTTCCAGTCCAGAATTCTAGCTGCCGCATTCTCCCTCTTCATGTAGACCTTGTAAAATAAGAGAGAAAAGGCATAAGTATTGTACCATAATGTGTAATAACAGCCCATAATGCAATAAATATCAATATAAAATCATGGTGCAAAATGGACGTATCAACTCCCCCAAGCTTAGACCTCACTTGCCCTCAAGAGAAAGCCGAGATCGATGAATATGTCCACATGCTTAGAGATAGAGGTGTCAATAAAATAAAATACGGACATGAGGGCATCATGATCAACTTTAGAACAACAATACTCATTGTATGAGATTCTTTATGCTGGAGTAACAATTCATTCACAAGATAAAGTATGAACCAAGAGCTCTATTCACAACCAACAAACTATGATCTCAGTCATTGAAGCAATTGACAATTTATCATAACATCGAAAAGAGTCAATAAGAGCTTGTAAAGCAAATCCACATACTCAATCATCTTATAGTCTTTCACAATTGCTAGCACTCACGCGGTACCCACCAGATCAAAGCTTCAATCGAACATAGAGGAAGATAGGGACTTATAGTTTTGCCTCCCAACTATTCCCCTCAAGGGTGATGTCAACAATAATAACTCATGATCACCCACATCTGAGTGGCTATACAAGTCTAGATCGTTCCCCAACACATAATGCTTGCCAAGAGAGAGGCAAAATATAGGAAGTGGTGAGGATCACCATGACTCTTGCATAAAGGTAAGTACTTAAAAAGTAGAAGTAAGATATAGGCCCTTCCCAGAGGGAAGCAAAGGTTGTCATGCACTTTTTGTTTTTTGATGCACAAACCCATAGTGCAGAGGAACGCTGCATTGTATTGCCCTTTGTGATAGCAACCTTTATTATGCAGTCTGTCGATTTATTTCTTTGCTATCACAAGTTAGTACAATGCTTATTTCCCTTACAATACAAGATTACACATATTTAGGAGCATTTTTTATTGCCTTTTGGACCGATGATAACTTACTTGAAGGATCTTATTCAATCAATAGGTAGGTATGGTGGACTCTCATGGAAAACTGGGTTGAGGTATTCGGATGAACAAGTAGTATCTCTAATTGGTGCGGAAGTTTTGTCTAATATGGGGTGGAAGCAAGCACGACATGTTGGAAGATCTAAAACCTTATAACTTCTATCCGGAGGCAAGCAAACATAACCTATTATGTTGTCTTCCTTGTCCAACATCAACTTCTAGTCATGTAATATTTTAATTAGTGGTCACAATCATAAAAGATGTCCAAGATAATATATTTATATGTGAATCTCTCTTTCTTTATCACTTCCTTTCAATTGCACCAATGACCAATTACTATGTTCGTTAACTCCCAACAAATTTCAATCACCATACTTTTTATATGTGAAGTCATCACTTCCCATAAGATCACTATGTATTCTATTTGCTTTTGTTCTATTATTCTCTATTCATTGCTTTCAAGAGCATAGTAATCTAGCAAAGCCCTCTCATTAAAACTACTTTTTATTATATAACTCTCGGACTTGCTTACATAGGGGGGAAAAGGCAAAATATAAAAGGTGGATCATGCTAAAACCTTTTATTCTACTAGATCAAAATAAAATAAAAAGGATCGAACTAGGAAAGATAATAAAAACAAGAAAATAAAAAGTTGTGATGTGATACGATACCGGGGCACCTCCCCCTAAGCTTAGCACAAGCCAAGGGGAGATCCCATACCCATGTGCTCAGGTGTCCTTCTTCGGAGGTGATGGTGGTGGATTTGTTGATGAGGATACAAATTTGTCCTCCGTCTTCCAAGGCATTGGCTCACCATCTTAAAAAGATGAACAAATCTCCGGAATCCTCAAATCTGCAGCCAAACTCATTCTCTTAAATCTATATTCATACTCATAGTTTTGGTTTTGCAGATCGTACATCTGGACTTGGAGATGCTAAATTTTCACGTAAAGCTTAAAGATGTGCTCCCCGATGTCCTTGGTGTCCAGCTTGTGTTTTTATGGGTAAACTCTGAGATCATAATATGATTGGCATTTAGTCCATGTTCCACCATCCCTTGGCACTTGAATACTTGTTGCTCCATTGCTTCGAGCCTTGTTTCCACGCTTTCGGTCTTCTTTGGCCCCTCAACTTCACGGATGTGCATCACCCCTCATGCATCTGAATGGTTGGAGGGTGTTGCGGCACCTCTGCAAGGTAAGGGTTGATGACCTTCTTGAAAAACTTGTCCATCGTAGCATCGGGGGATGCTATGACGATCTAAATCTGCTGCAGAAACCGCTCAAAACTAAAATAGGAGGTATTGTCATGATACAAAAGTCGAAACCTTCAGGAGATTATATAATGAATTTTTTCCGACCCGAAGGGGTGTTCCACAAGAAGGGAGTCCGGGGGGTGCACAAGTTGGTGACAATCCCCCTAGGCGTGGCCAGGGGGTGGCCGCGCCTAGCAGGCTTGTCGCCTCCCCGTGCGTCCTTTGGACTACTTTTTATTTTCCTAATTTTTTAGATATTCTAAAACTGAGTAAAATTGCTATTGGGAAAGTTTTGGAATCAGTTTACTTACCGTACCATGTACCTATTCTTTTTCAGAGTCTGAAACGTTCCGGTAGGTCTCCCTAATATGTTCTTCGGGAGTTATGGTATTGATAACATTGGTCTCAACATTAATGGGAGTACCTAAAATATAATGTTTGATTCTTCGCCCGTTTACCACCTTCGGATTTTTGCCTTCGGCGTTGTTGATCTTGATGGCACCAGAGCAATATACCTCCTCGACGATGTATGGTCCTTCCCATTTAGAGAGAAGTTTTCCTGCAAAAAATCTTAACCAAGAATTGTATAGCAAGACATGATCACCCACATTAAATTCACGATTTTGTATCATTTTATCATGCCATCTCTTAACTTTCTCTTTAAACAGCTTGGCATTCTCATAGGCATGAGTTCTCCATTCATCAAGTGAGCTACTGTCAAATAACCTCTTCTCACCAGCAAGTTTGAAATCATAGTTGAGCTCTTTGATTGCCCAATAAGCTTTATGCTCTAGCTCTAGAGGTAAGTGACATGCTTTACCATAAACCATTTTATACAGAGACATACCCATGGGATTCTTGTAAGAAGTTCTATTAGCCCATAATGCATCGTCAAGTTTCTTAGACCACTTATTCCTAGATCTATTAACCTTCTTTTGCAAGATCAATTTAATTTCTCTATTGCTTCATTCTACTTGAACACTAGACTGAGGATGATAAGGAGATGCAATTCTATGATTAACATCATAATTAGCAAGCAATTTATGGAAACCACCATGAATAAAATGTGAACCACCATCAGTCATTAAATATTTGGGGACTCCAAATCTAGGGAAAATAACTTCTTTAAGCTTCTTAATAGAGGTGTTACAATTAGCACTAGTTGGAATAGCTTCTACCCACTTAGTAACATAATCAACAGCAACTAATATATGATTATACCGGTTGGACGTTGGAAAAGGTCCCATATAATCAAAACCCCAAACATCAAATGGTTCAATAACAAGAGAGTAATTCATAGGCATTTCCTGACATCTACTAATATTGCCGATTCTTTTACATTCATCACATGACAAGACAAATTTACGAGCATCCTTGAAGAGAGTAGGCCAATAAAAACCAGATTGTAATACATTATTTGTACTACTATCTCCAGCGTGGTGTCCTCCGTAGGCCTCGGAATGACACTTCTATAGGATATGTTCCTATTCATGCTCAGGTACACAACGTCTAATAACACCATCTACTCCGTCTTTATAAAGGTGTGGGGCATCCCAGAAGTAATGTCTTAAATCATAGAAGAACTTTTTCTTTTGTTGGTATGTGAAACTAGGCGGTATAAATTTAGCAACAATGTAATTAGCACAATCAGCATACCAAGGAGCATTACGAGAAGCATTTATGACAGTTAATTGTTAATCAGGAAAGCTATCATCAATAGGTAGTGGGTCATCAAGAACATTCTCTAACCTAGACAAGTTATCTGCTACGGGGTTATCAGCACCCTTTCTATCAACACTATGCAAATCAAATTCTTGTAGCCGAAGAACCCACCTGATAAGTCTAGGTTTAGCATCTTTCTTTTCCATAAGATATTTAATAGCAGCATGATCAGTGTGAATAGTTACTTTAGAATCAACTATATAGGGTCTAAACTTATCACAAGCGAACACAATTGCTAAAAATTCTTTTTCAATGGTAGCATAGTTTCTTTGAGCATTGTCTAGAGTTTTTCTAGCATAATGAATAACATTTAATTTCTTATCAACTCTTTTTCCTAGGACAGCACCAATGGCATAATCACTAGCATCACACATAATTTCAAAGGGTAGGTTCCAATCAGGTGGTTAAACAACAGGTGTAGAAATCAAGGCATTCTTAAGAATTTCAAAAGCTTTCGTACAATCATCGTCAAAAACGAATGGAACATCATTTTGCAAAAGATTAGTGAGAGGCCTAGAAATCTTAGAGAAGTATTTAGTAAATCTCCTATAGAAACCAGCACGACCAAGCAAACTTCCTATACCTCAATACGTCTTTCAATAGCATCAACTTTAGCCTTATCAACTTCAATACCTCTTTTGGAAATTTTATGTCCCAAGACAATGCCTTCATTCACCATAAAGTGGCACTTCTCCCAATTCAAGACAAGATTAGTTTCTTCACATCTCTGCAAAACTCGATCAAGGTTGCTCAAACAATCATTAAAAGAAGTTCTGTAAACGAAAAAAACATCCATGAAAACCTTAACAATCATTTCACAAAAATCAGAGGATATAGCAGTCATACATCTTCGAAAGGTAGCAGGTGCATTACATAAACCAAAAGGCATACGTCTATAAGCAAAGGTACCAAAAGGGTAGGTAAATGTGGTCTTCTCTTGGTCCTCATTTGACACAAGTATTTGTGAGAAACCAGAATAAACCATCTAGAAAGCAGAAATGCGTGTGTTTGGATAATCTTTCTATCATTTGATCAATCAAAGGTAGAGGATAA
The DNA here is from genome assembly GCA_022496015.1 of Hordeum marinum. Classification (NCBI taxonomy): domain Eukaryota; kingdom Viridiplantae; phylum Streptophyta; class Magnoliopsida; order Poales; family Poaceae; genus Hordeum; species Hordeum marinum. The sequence goes on along the minus strand of CM039677.1, from coordinate 96,808,146 downwards.
TGATCTTTATTAGTAGCTTTATTCAATTTCCTAAAATCAATTACCATTCTATAACATGTAATAGTTCTTAGGGACACAATGAACGGGACTAACCCATCTACTATCAGCAATAGGGTAAATGATACCTGCCTCCAGAAGCTTTAATATTTCATTTCTTACCACTTCCTTCATTTTAGGATTCAACCGTCGTTGGTGATCCACAATTGGTTTAGCATTAGGCTCCATTTTAATTTTGTGCCGACATAGAGTGGGACAAATGCCCTTAAGATCATCAAGAGTATATCCAATTGCAGCACGGTGCTTCCTCAGAGTTTTCAATAATCTCTGTTCTTCATGCTCTGAAAGGTTAGCACTAATAATAACATGATATATCTTCTTTTGATCAAGATAAGCATATTTCAAAGTACCTAGTAATTGTTTTACCTCAAACACGGGATCACCCTTGGGTGGAGGAGGATCCCCAATTATTTCAACAGGCAAATTTTGTTTCAGAATAGGATGCTCATCAAAGAAAATCCTATTTATTTCATTCCTTTCATTCATATGCATATCATTTTCATGGTCTAGCAAATATTGCTCTAAAGGATCAGTAGGCGGAACAGCAATAGAAGCAAGACCAATAATTTCATCCTTACTAGACAATTCTTTATCATGGGGCTATCTACGAAATTTAGATAAATTAAACTCATGAGACGTATTCCCAAAACTTACGGTAACTGTTTCCTTCTCACAATCTATCCTAGCATTAACGGTATTCAAGAAGGGTCTACAAAATATAATGGGACAAAAATCATCTTGTGGGGAACCAAGAACAAGAAAATCAGTAGGATATTTTATTTCCCACACAAGACTTTGACATCTCTAATAATCCCAACTGGTGATATAGTGTCCCTATTAGAAAGCTTAATCGTAACATCAATTTCCTCTATGTGAGCTGGTGCAATATCATTCATAATCTCTTTATATAAGGAAAAGGGAATTGCACTCACACTAGCATCCATATCACATAAGCCATGATAACAATGATCTCCTATTTTAACAGAAACAACAGGTGCGCCAACAATGGGTCTATGTTTATCTTTACCGTCAGGTTTAGCAATTTTAGGAGCTTCACCACAAAATTGAATAACATGCCCATCAATATTATCAACCAAGATATCCTTAACCATAGCAATACTAGGCTCAACTTTAATTTACTCAGGGGGTGTAGGTGTTCTAGCACAGCTCTTACGAACCACAGTCGAAGCTTTAGCATGTTCCTTTATTCTAACTGGGAAAGGTGGTTTCTCAATATAAGCAGTCAGAATAACAGGATCAACATTATAAGTAATAGTTTTCTCTTAAACTTTAATAGGTTCAACTACTTTCACTTCAATGGTAGGATGATATTTAAACCACTTCTCCTTGGGGAGATCAACATGAGCAGCAAAATATTCACAAAAAGAAGCTACTATCTCAGATTCAAGTACATATTTGGTGCTAAATTCACGAAAAGCATTGGTGTCTACGAAAGATTTAACACAATCAAACTTAAGGTTCATACCTGACTCCTTACCTTCGTCGAGTTCCTAATCTTCAGAGTTGCGTTTAATTCTTTCCAATAAATCCCATTTGAAGTCAATATCTTTCTTCATATAGGAACCAGCACAAGAAGTATTGAGCATGGATTGATCGTTATGAGAAAGCTGAGCATAAAAAATCTGAATAATAATTTCTCTCAAGAGCTCATGATTGGGGCATGAATATAACATTGACTTAAGCCTCCCCCAAGCTTGAGAGATTCTTTCTCCTTCACGAGACCAAAAATTATAAATATAATTCCGATCACGATGAACTAGATGCATATGATAGAACTTCAGATGAAATTCCATCTTCAATTGGTTGTAGTTCCATGATCCAATATCATCACATAGCATATACCATGTCAATGCCTTTTCCTTCAAAGATGAAGCAAATACCTTCTGCTTGACGTGATCCTCGGGCAGCCCTGCAAACTTAAATAATCTACAAACTTCATCCACATAGATTAGATGCAAATCAGGATGTAATGTTTCATCTCCTGCATAAGGATTAGCCAACAGTTTCTCTATCATACCCGAAGGAATTTTATAATAAATATTTTCAGTAGGTTCAGTAGATTGAGGGACAAATCTTTGTGTTTCCGGTCGAGGAGAAGATACCCCAAACAAGCCCCTCAAAGGATTACTTTCCATAGTGACAAGTGACAGTAAATTTTAGGACACTAGATAAATTTTTCCTTACAACAACGGCGCCAGAAAAGAGTCTTGATGACCCACAAGTATAGGGGATCTATCATAGTCCTTTCAATAAGTAAGAGTGTTGAACCCAACGAGGAGCAGAAGGAAATGACAAGCGATTTCCAGTAAGGTATTCTCTGCAAGCACTGAAATTATCGGTAACAGATAGTTTTGTTATAAGATAATTCATAACGAGTAACAAGTAACAAGTGTAGCAAAGGTGCAAAAAGGTATCACAATCCTTTTTATAGAAAAGTATCGGCCTGGACAAACTCTTATATAAAACAAAGCGCTCCCGAGGACACATGGGAATTTCTGTCAAGCTAGTTTTCATCATGCTCATTTGATTCACGTTCATTACTTTGATAATTTGATATGTCGGTGGACCGGTACTTGGGTGCTTCCCTTACTTGTACAAACCTCCCACCTATGATTAACCCCCTCGCAAGCATCCGCAACTATGAAAGAAGAATTAAGGTAAACCTAACCATAGCATGAAACATATGGGTCCAAATCAACCCCATACGAAGCAACACATAAACTAGGGTTTAAGCTTCTATCACTCTAGCAACCCATCATCTACTTATTACTTCTCGGTGCCTTCCCCTAGGCCCAAATAATGGTGAAGTGTTATGTATTCTATGTTCACATAACACCACTAGAGGAGAGACAACATACATCTCATCAAAATATTGAACGAATACCAAATTCACATGATTACTTATAACAAGACTTATCCCATGTCCTCAGGAACAAATGTAACTACTCACGAAACATGTTCATGTTCAAGATCAGAGGAGTATTAATTATCATAAAGGATCTGAACATATGATCTTCCACCAAGTAAACCAACTAGCATCAACTACAAGGAGTAATCAACACTACTAGCAACCCACATGTACCAATCTGAGGTTTGAGACAAAGATCGGATACAAGAGATGAAATAGGGTTTGGTGAGGATATGGTGCTGGTGAAGATGTTGATGGAGATTGACCCCCTCTCTATGAGAGGATCGTTGGTGACCACGATGGATTCGATTTCCCCCTCTGGGAGGGAAGTTTCCCCAACAGAACAACCATGTCAGAGCTCTAGATTGGTTCTGCCCAAGTTCTGCCTCGAGACGGTGGCGCTTCGTCTCGAAAGCTCTCTTCTAGTTTTTTCCAGGTCAAAACGCTTCATATAGCAGAAGATGGGCGTCAGAGGAGCCACAGGGGCCCACAAGTCTGCTAGGCGCGGCTAGGGGCGATGGTCGGGCCTAGCAGGCTTGTGACCTGCAGGTGGCCCCCTTTGGTTGATTCTTGCGCCAGTATTTTTATGAAATCCAAAAATATTCTTCGTAAATTTTCAAGACTTTTGGAATTGTGCATAATAGGTATCTCTGATTTTCTTCTTTTCCAGTCCAGAATTCCAGCTGCCAACATTCTCCCTCTTCATGTTAACCTTGTAAAATAAGAGAGAAAAGGCATAAGTATTGTACCATAACGTGTAATAACAGCCCATAATGCAATAAATAGCAATATAAAATCATGGTGCAAAATGGATGTATCAGTGGTCAGCGATAGTGGCACTTCTCCAGGCTATCCTCAAGGAGTAGGGGGAAGTCGGATGCTAGGAGGGCTTTGGGTACAACGGCCATCTACAAAGGTTTGAAGGGAGGAAAGTTAATAGAGTGTTGTGAGACTGCTAGAAGAGATAAGAAGTGCAGAAACTCCTAAATATAGGTACTAGGTATATTTTTAAAAATGATTTTAAACTAACTAACGCCCATGCTAACTAAGGCTTCCTACAGTCAGGATGGCTCTGATACCGACTCTGTGGGGACCCTAACTCATAAGTCGTGATCACCAAATTCACGTGTACAGTGATCCTAGAGATCATTGCTCAATGAACACACAGAAGATGAATAACAAGAGTCTTACATCCACACTTAACGTCTTACACAAATAAATACCATGAAGGTCAAGTCTTACATAGATACGGCCATGAAAGGCCAAATGGGAAACATAACTAGCAACGGAAATCTTGATCAAAAGCATAGACCCATGCCATCTGCCTTATCCCTACATGCATTCTGACTGGGAAGCGTCCTTGTTTCCATATTCGTTGCCACCAAACTCTTCACCATATTCCTGCTCTTCCATGCTTGGCATTAAATAACCAGTGGCAAGCCAATGAGTACTTTGGATGTACTCGCAAGAAACCCATGTTTTGGAACAAGGTATAACAATGCATGATATAGCACAAATTAGGTAAGTTTACGAAAAGCTAATTTTGAGTGCAACGACATGATCAACTAACTTGTGAAAGCAGGCATCATGAGGTAGCAAGTATCCATGTGAACAGGTTATAGATATATATGAACAGGGGTTTGAACATCTCATGTTCAGTCATCATGCCAAGTTCTCGGTCTTAGCTCAACCATCATCCTTGTCACGACCACACACGCACCAGGTTTGTGAAAACATCGGACGTAGTTTAAGAAGGACCACCAATTGTCCATGACCATGGACACGTCTATTCAAATATTTTTACACTCTTTAGAGGTTGCACACTTTACCCACAAGACTCGGGAAACTTCCTTGTAAAGCCACGACTCGCGATATATTGCATACCCGAGGTAAGTACCCGAAAATTTACCTTTCCCCTGACGATACTAACAAGGAATCCACTTGTTGGCACACAGCCCGCATGATGTACATCGCAAGTATCATCCATGCAGGGACCAACGGTGCGCCCGGTGTTTGTGAGAACAGCCCATGATCGTCCCTTCTCGGCATGATCCCATATTGAGAGTGACCACGTCACTCCCGCCACTAGTAATGTGGGCTCTCTTCTAGTACTCATCAAAGTAATCAACAAAGCCCCGTCCCATAAGGGGTATCGTGGTTGTACATGTCAGGTTGGGACGGTCGGCAAATCTTAAATCTCTCCGTTTTCAAAAACACACACACACACACACAACTTGCTCCGGTACACCACTTCTTTAGCAAGTGCGTACCTAGCTCAACTTCATATCCCTCGAGCATTAGTGGCACCTAACGGGGTTTTCGAAAAGTCTTTGAAAACACTTTTGTTTCCATCACCATGCTCATCCTCATCCCACTTTGCATAGCAACTACTTAGCAACCTAACTACTCCCACCCACATAACCCTCATAAGGAGGTAGGGTCATGCACGATGCAAGTATCAACGGTAAAAGTATCGGAGGCATCCCAACGGAGTGGTCACCACATCATCATGATCAATGTATCAAAAATAAAGTGTTATATGCCATGCAATAAAAATGAATTGTTAACATGGTTAAAGGGTTGCTTGCCTGGCTCCACAAAGTCTTCGAGGTCTTCAAAGTATTCGGGTCCAACTCCCTTGTCAACAACACAATCTATCATCATGATAATAACGGCAATAACAAGAATCACAACAAAATCAGAGCACAAAACGCACTTCTAAAATGTTACCCTACCCTGTAAAATAGATCATTAAATCTAAAAATAGTTGTCTCTCGTTTTGTAGTGGAAAAGATTTTGAAAATTATTTTAACAGAGGCTAAAATAATAAAAACTAGGTTTTAAATTAAATACTTAAAATGTTTTCAAAAATTCACACAAGTGGCACTATTAAAATACTACAAAATATTCTAAGATTTATGGTGGGAGAATATTTGGAATTGGACAAATATTCTATCATGTGGAAATTTGGGAAAATATAGAAAAACAAAAGGAGAAAGGGCCTCAATGCCCTAGGCGAGAGCCAGCCAGCAGAGCTGGCCGAGCCAGCAGGCGGCTCGGTGCCCCCGCACGCGTCAAGTTTCAAACCTGACACGCGGGGTCCATGGGCAAGCGAGAGAGAGAGGAGGGGCACTAGTGCAGTGACGTGTTATACAAACTGTTTTTAACCCCTTTCCGTGACTTAGTTCCAAATCTTCGCCTTGCAAGTGTGGGTGATAGGGGGGTCCATCCCAGACGACACCGCAAAACCGTTGGCGATGGTGGCCAACGAACGCAAACGATCTCTAAATATAATCGTGTGCGGTACAGGAACAGATCGCACACATAATCTTTTGGGCGTACATGTGGGATTTGGGATCAATCACACACGTTCAAGACGAGTGAAACGCGTCTAATATCTCATGAAAAACAAACGGAGTTTGACCTTTGACCATTTGTGAAACATTAAGTAATCCACACTGGCCATTGTAGACACTGTGTGCGATATCTTCATAACCACACACGAGATTTCTCTGGGAACCGTGTACCATATATAACATCATCGGACACGTTTCCCAAAAAATGCATGCATGGGATCGTCTTTGCATCAGGCACGATTTCATGTTGGCTCACGTGTGAGATACGGTGCTATCGCAAACGATTGAGTAGCTCCTACGCACACGTACAAGTGTTGCAAACCGTTTGCGGTTTCTTATGTATCACCAACATTTTAGATTATATCTTGTGTGCTTTTCATGTGTATCACACGTGGTTGCGCTACGAGTTGCGTGTGCTTTCCGTTCTGGACCACACATGCTTAGTTGCTTGAACCGCATGCGCTGAAATTACTAGGTTATTGTAAAATATCGCATTTAATTCACCCTGCAAATAGCAAATTCGTCACAATATGCAATCAACAAATAGTGTCCACATGAAGAACATTCATCATAATTCGCCACAATATGCAAGAACGAATAGTGTCCACAAGCAGAGGATTCATCATAATTGACGACAATATGCAATTGAGAAAATGCTAGCTAAATTCCACATTTGTTAAACCGACATATCCAGTACATAATCATAGTGTACGAAATACGAAGACATGATCACATGGAAAATAATGCATCCATGTGTATATGTTTAGCTGATAACACTATATGAATGCATACTTATTTTTAGGATATTTGATTCCGGAAATCTTCATCGTCTTTAGAGGGCTTGATGTAGTGTTTCACAAAGAAGGTGCTGATAAATTTCCTAATAGACAATAATTCATTGGCGGCGAGTGGTTCAGAAGTCATCGGTACGAAGATCAGTTGCATGACTTTTAGATCATAATGTGTCATACGTGTGGAGTAGAAGATAGTAATTAAGAAGCAGACTTACTGGCTTTATCTTGTCAACATCGACACCACATTCAGCATGTCTGCATAGGTTGATCATGTTGGCAAAAATGTAGTATCCACATAGGCTCGTACCTTGTTGTTGCTGAGGACACTGAAATTTTTTGTACGGTATTAGTCATGTATTTGCCCTGTTAGGAACTGGTGTAAGTTGTTTTTCCTATGGAGAGAAATAGAAAGAGGTTTACTTAGAAACTTGAACATCTGAATAGCATTTTCTAAAAATAATGGATTTCGTTATCTTACCGGAGAAACGATCACGTGCTGCAGAGGTAGTTGGCGGTCGAACCTATTCCCCTCTAAAGTTATGTTCTTTGACAATACACTGCAAATGAAGATGAATTTTCACACACTCAATTCTGGAACCAGATATGAACACAATGCATTAACATCAAAGAATTCAATACCTATCCATGAAATCCTGAAGACCACTCAGATCCTAAGGCGCATTTGACTCTCTGAGATAATCCATGTAGTAAACTGTGTTGCATTTTGGAACAATGACCACCAAGATCCAGTGACCTCTACAGTTTAAGAAAACCATGAACGTATGAACTATGTCTAAAACTGAAAGATGGTCAATGTATGCGTGGTTGTATATTTATACTTACTATTCATGATATGGCCACATTTAGAATTCTCCTATCGATAAGTCGAACAAGATCTTGGCGACATGATCAATGGAAGCCATGCATGAGCCATTATATTTTAACAAAATGCCATTCGCTAAATCAGGATCTATGAAATACGCATGCATCCTTTATTTTCTCTGCGTCGTCAATCCCCTGAGAGGAATACAGTACAGTTAGATTTTTTGTCATTTATAGCCTTGTATGGAGAAGTTGATCACAGTTTGTGAAGTATTTACAACATCAAGCATTTGACAAGAGTGGCAGCAAGCTCGTCGAAGTTGAAGAAGAGATGATAGACCTCGAATTCCACAATGATGGTACCTGGAACATGAGAGGAATGCCATTTGTCGTAGTGCAATTCCATAGTATTAGTATCTTCTCCTTCCAACATTATGTCCATGCAATATTTATGTAACTTGCGAGCACTAGAACTGCACTCCTCCCAGAAATCGCCAACAAGGAATGGTTGGCCATGTTTGTACTCGCGTTTCTCATATATGTCTACATCCATACTAGCAAGATGTTTTTGAAGGTCTGCTTCAGCCATGTGGTCACAACCGGTATTATCCAGCCCTTCGAAAACCTTATTGTTAATTTCGGTACGGTCGATGATTCCTTGTAGAAGGAGGCTCTTGGTCCTATCCATCCTCGCACTATGGAGGCCCAACTTCCTATGTGCAACCCTGCCTGCTTGTGTATTCTTAGTTGAAGCACTTCTTGTTTGACATCTGGTTTCATCAACGACATTATGCTGAGAAGCGTGTGAAGGTACGATGGACTACTGAACAGATGATGTCGCTGTTGCGGACTGCTGAGCGGTGGTACCAGAGTCGATGGACTGATGAGCACCATTGAAGCTGGTGCCAACATGTCAGTGTGTTGATGCGGCTGTGACATCGTGTTGGTTTGCTGAGCAGGCAGTGCCGACACATTGGTATGATTATCAGGCGGCTGCAAACCACGGGACTGATGAGCAGGTGGTTCCTGACTTTTGGAGTGCTTAGCAGGCGGTCCCAGACTTTTGGCGTTCGTAGCAGGCGGTTCCATACATTCAAACTCCTTAGCACGTGGTTCGGTTGGGTTTATCTGGTGAGCATGCAGTGTCTACACTTTCTGCTTCAGTTGCCGGCATATGAACCGATGATATGTTTTCAGCAATTGTAGGCCTTGCCATAGGCTGCTCAGGATGGGACGATGACCTCGCATCTATGGCAGGAAGTCAGCTGGGCTGATCACAGGTTGATGCATCATGCATCTATTCCCAAGAGTATGTTCATCGGGGGAATCACACAAGATCTGCTATGGCGAGATGACAATCACCGGTTCGAGGGCGACATTGGTTGCTTTGGGGGTGGAGGAGGCTCATCCAAGAAGTATATTTCTTTCCGTGGCCACTGGATATGATTTAACCGTGTTTCTTCCAAGGTCCTCTGCTCATCAGGGTCCTGAAGGGCATTCTTTAGGGGAAATTCACTGAATTCAGGCTTTATTTCAGTCACGTAGCACATCACACAACCCTCCTTCAATGGCACATTGTCCAACAAGTGACCCCCCTCAAAGTCAGGGTTGTAAACCCACGCTGTTGCACATTCTAAAGAACCATCATAATGTGTAAGCATGGCCCTCATTCTCTCCCCCTGCCATATAGATCAGATATAGCACCATCGTGTCTAGCTGCAGCATCATTGTCGCTGGGGTCAGCTGATGCACAGCTACTCTTGTGCGGTGTTGCCACACAATAAGTGGCATCATCCATGCCGACACCCCCTTGCATCTCCCAGATATCTCTCAGCATTAGTGTCTTCTCCTGCATATATGACTCCTCAACTTCCTTTCAAACTACATGATACATGTCCCTCTTAATATTTTCGCACAAGTCTCTCTGCCTATAATCACTCCTAGATTTTTTCGTGCTGGGCCTCTCTTCTTTGCTTAGTGAGAAAGCCCTCTTGTGTGGGACATTGACCCTAATACCCCTAGTCGGCCAGGGAGCTCTTTGGTAGTCAGAGCCTCGGATAGAATGTCACATGACCCTGAGTTCATGTACATCCTTCCAGTGTTTTTGGAAGCCTTTGCCATCACATCATACAGTTCTTGGTCTACTGAGTTTTCAAAGTAATAAGAATCGTCTCCATGCCTCTTTGCACATGCCCGCAAGTAGTCCCTAGCAGGAGTGCCCCTAATTTCACTAAAGGTCGGTTTGCCACCCGCATCTACTGCCTCTTTGTCCTCCTACTCACATATCGGTTTCATGCCGTAGTATCCTACCACACCCATATGGTGGGGGGTGTTCTTCTTCTGAAGTTCTGATTGCATGGCACTCCTCTTAAAAAACTCTTCACTGACCCTGGCCCTTTTGAATTCTGTCCAATCTTCCTTTGTGATTTTGGGGTACGAGAGGATTGGATCCTTACCTTGACTCAAGAACTTCTTGTACAACACATGCTTCCAGTTTCTCCAGGCATCGTTGGCCTTCTTCAGTGCAGCGTGTTCCACCTGCTCTCTCCACTCCTCAGGAACATTGAAGTGCGCCATGATCTCACGGACTATCCTCTGTCGTGTTTTTGTACCAGCCTTCCGAACCCCGGCAGATTAATGTTGAGCCTTGCCCTGCCAACAAATCCACGCACACTCCTTAACCTCATGCGTGCTTTATCAGGTTTAGTTGGATCCCAATACTTCAAATTGATATCAGTTACTTCGTATACACATTTAGGATGGTGTGTGGGCTTTTCCGTCTCTTCACCGGATGGGTGATTGTGGCAGATCTATCCCATTCATCATTTCTTGGTACATGATCATCTGTTGCAGACATGTCAGCTTCGGACTCAGATGAAGATACATCACCAGAAGTTTGATTGTTGTTGCTGCTAATAGATATCTATAGAGTACACCTGCGAAATTCAGAAAAGGGTGATAATCATATAAAATGTAACAGCTTGGAAGCTAGCTGTCTAAACATGGCATGTGATCATTTGGAAATGTACGACTAATCTGTTCATTTAGTGTGGCTCGTGCACACATGATATGTAATTCGACAATAATTAATTGTAACAAATATGGCTTATATGTTAGAAGGTAGGTGATGAACATAAATACGCTCTCAATTATTATATAATCATTTTGGGGACAAACCGAACCAAATAGGAAAAGGGATCGCAAGATAATAGACCTCACCGCGATGAAGGGAAGCAACTCACTGTTTTTCTGTGCAAATCCGGTAGGAGAGGCGAGGGCACATGATCGATATACTCGACAGCGGCTGACGAGCAGATGAACACGGCGAGGCGTGGGCAGCCGCGTGTTCGGAGCGGCAGTGAAGGGTAGGGTTGATGCCGGGAAGGGGGGTACATGGCTGGGTTGAGCACGACAGGGCCGGAAAGGGTTCTGGTGTGGATCTCGGGGGAGGGGGGAGCTAGCTGTCGATGGAGTTTGAGTAGAATACGCGTACATATGAGCAAAACGGGGGAGCACGCGGGTTTGGGGGAAGGGGAAGGGGCATGTTGGCGGCTTCGGTGAAAAGGGTGAAAAAAGATCGCCTTGCGCTAGCGGAAAAAACTTTGCAAATGGTTTCATATAGTAACCCGTGTGCACAAGCAGCACAAATCTGTTCGAAATGAAACCTGAAAACTTTGAAATGAAGACGTGACATCATCATTTTGTCTCAAAAAATTTCCCATAGTATGCAGCTATCGTTGTACCTTAATATTGATTTTCTGGCGCATTTCTGGGCTCGCCTGTTATATTTAAGCCATTTTTGCATTTACGGAGCATTTATTGCATATAAACCAAATCCCAACTAAAATAGCGTGTGTACATGAGAGGTTTAAGGACTGTCCTTTGATATAGATGAATCCTACGGTGTAGATGCACGATCCGTGTGGTTTGGGTTTTGTCCAATCAGAAAGCACGACTCACGTTGCACGCACTAGGTTTTATAGGCCATCGTTTAGAAAGCACACGGTTCTAGTTAATGAACCGTGTGCTATTTGTCCATGCAGAATAGTCATATTTTCATTTCAAATGAATTTGGGACACCATCATTTCGCCTCGGATTATTTTCATCCGCGGACAATCAACTATTAACCCATGTATTGATTTCCGACCGCATTTCATGACTTGTTTGCTAATTTGAAGACATTTTTTCCACCAACATGGGGCTTGTTAGTAATTTAATTGCAGGAAATGCAAATGTATTACGAATATTACAAAAATGGGTGTGTCACGGTGGCGCTATCTGAAGACCTCGTGTGAAAAATTGGTAATGTTTGCGGAAGTTGTGATGACCTAACCTTTGAAAACGAATGCATCTCGCATAAAGGATCGTGGTTTACGAAAAGTAGAGTTGGCATTTCGGACTCCAATCGGTGTCAATCTCATCCTTTCGCCTTGGTTTTTCCATGGTATGCGAACATCATTGTACTCCTAATATTGATCTTCTGGTGGATTATATGTCTCGTTTGCTATATCTAAGTCATATTTTGGCAGTTACCATGTTAATTAGTTCTTATAAATAAAACATCACAACATGAATTACGTGTGGATGGTGGCAAAGAATCTCTTACAAATCATTTGTGTGTCACTTTGTGTGATTTTCGTCATTGTGCAACGAATGAGAAGAATTCTCAAGCATTTCGCATGAGAGATGTGTCCACCTAAATAAATGTCAGTAATTTAACTACAGGAAATGCGGACGGACACAAAAAATCATGAAAATCGGTGTGTCATTGTGGCGTGATCTCGAGACACCATGGAAAAAATTTGGTAAAATTTGGCACAAGCTACAATGATCGCTAATTGGAAACCATAGCATCTGAGTAGAAGGATCATAGTTCCAAGGGGAGAAGTGGCTAATCGAACTCCAATCAACGGTGTCTACATTGCCTCTCCTCCATATTTTATCCCACGGTACTCAATCATAATTATACGCTAGGGTTGGTTTTCTGGCGCATCTTTCAGCTCGTTCGACATTTTTCAGCATTTTTTTATCATTTACAGGGCATTTATTGCATACAAACATAATCTCAACTACAACAGCGGGTGTAGACGAGAGGTATAAGGACCACCGTTCGATCTGGGTGAATCCTATAGTGCAGAAGCACGATCCGTGGGGTTTGGGGTTTGTCCAATCAGAAAGCAAGACTCGCGTTGCGTGCACTAGGTTTCATAGGCCATGCTTTAGAAAGCATACGGTTCTAGTTAACGAACCGTCTGCTATTTGTCCATGCAGAACAGTCATATTTTCATTTCAAATTAATTTGGGACACCATCATTTCTCCTCTAATTATTTTCATCCACACACAATCAACTATTAGCCCATGTATTGATTTCTAGCCGCATTTCATGACTTTTTAGCTAATTTGAAGAGATTTTTTTCACAAAAATGGGCTTGTTAGTAATTTAATTTGAGGAGAAATGCAGATGTAGTACGAATATTACAAAAATGGGTGTGTCACCGTGGCATGATGTGAAGACCCCGTGCGCAAAATTGGTAATGTCTGGCGAAAGTTGTGATGGCCTGCCCTTTGAAAACGAATGCATCTTGCACAAAGGATCATGGTTTATGAAAAGTTGAGTTGGCATTTTGGACTCCAATCGATGTCAATCTCATCCTTTCGCCTTGGTTTTTTCCATGGTATGCAAACATCATTGTACTCCTAATATTGATCTTCTGGTGGATTACATGTCTCGTTTGCTATATCTAAGTCACATTTTTGTAGTTACCATGTTAATTAGTTCTTATAAATAAAACATCACAACATGAATTATGTGTGGATGGTGGTAAAGAATCTCTTACAAATCATTTGTGTGTCACTTTGCGTGATTTTCGTCATTGTGCAACGAATGAGAAGAATTCTCAAGCATTTCTGACAGGAGATGTGTCCACCTAAATAAATGTTAGTAATTTAATTAAAAGAAATGCAGACGGACTCAGAAAATCATGAAAATTGGTGTGTCAGCGTGGCGTGATTTCGAGACATCATGGAAACGATTTGGTAAAATTTGGCACAAGCTACAATGGTCACTAATTGGAAACCATAGCATTTGAGTAGAAGGATCATAATTCCAAGGGGAGAACTGGCAAATCGAACTCGAATTGACGGTGTCTTCATCGCCTCTCCTCCAAATTTTATCCCAAAGTAGTCAATCATAATTATACATCTGGGTTGATTTTCTGGCACATTTTTGGGCTTGTTCGACATTTTTCAGCATTTTTTATCATTTACGGGGGCATTTATTGCATAGAAACCAAATCTCAGCTACAACAGTGTGTGTAGACAAGAGGTATAAGGACCGCCGTTTGATATAGGTGATTCCTATGGTGTAGATGCATGATCCTTGTGGTTTCGGTTTTGTCCAATCAGAAAGCACGACTCACGTTGCGCGCAATAGGTTTCATAGGCCATGGTGTAGAAAGCACACGGTTCTAGTTGACGAACCGTGTGCTATTTGTCCATGCAGAATAGTCATATTTTCATTTCAAATGAATTTGGGAGACCATCATTTCACCTCGAATTATTTTCATCCGTAGACAATCAACTATTAACCCATGTATTTATTTCCGACTGCATTTCATGACTTATTTTCTAATTTGAAGACATTTTTTCCACCAACATGGGGCTTGTTAGTAATTTAACTGGAGGAAATGCAGATGTATTACAAATATTACAAAAATGGGTGTGTCACCGTGGCATGATGTGAAGACCTCGTGCGAAAAATTGGTAATGTCTGGAGGAAGTTGTGATGGCCTACCCTTTGAAAACGAATGCATCTCGCACAAAGGATCATGGTTTATGAAAAATAGAGTTGGCATTTCAGACTCTAATAGGTGTCAATTTCATCCTTTGAGCTTGGTTTTTCCATGGTATGCGAACATCATTGTACTCCTAATATTGATCTTCTGGTGGACTACATGTCTCGTTTGCTATATCTAAGTCATATTTTGGCAGTTATCATGTTAATTAGTTCTTATAAATAAAACATCACAACATGAATTATGTGTGGATGGTGGCAAAGAATCTCTAACAAATCATTTGTGTGTCACTTTGCGTGATTTTCGTCATTGTGCAATGAATGAGAATAATTCTCAAGCATTTCGCATGGGAGGTGTGTCCACCTAAATAAAAGTCAGTAATTTAGTTATTGGAAATGCAGATGGACTCATAAAATCACGAAAATATGTGTGTCATTGTGGCGTGATCTTGAGACACAATGGAAAAATTTTGGTAAAATTTGGAACAAGCTACAATGATCGCTAATTGGAAACCGTAGCATCTGAGTAGAAGGATCATAGTTCCAAGGGGAGAAGTGGCAAATCGAACTCCAATCGACGGTGTCTTCATCGCCTCTCCTCCAAATGTTATCCCACGGTAGTCAATTATAATTATACACCAGGGTTGATTTTCTAGCACAGTTTTGGGCTCGTTCGACATTTTTTAGCATTTTTTAGCATTTCCAGGGTAGTTATTGCATACAAACCAAATCTCAACTACAACAGCGTGTGTAGACGAGAGGTATAAGGACCGTTGTTTGATCTGGGTGAACCTACGATGCAGACGCGAGATCTGTGTGGTTTGGGTTTTCTCCAATCAGAAAGCATGACTCACGTTGCGCGCACTAGGTTTCATAGGCCATGGTTTAGAAAGCACACGGTTCTAGTTAAAGAATCGTGTGCTATTTGTCCATGTAAAATAGTCATATTTTCATTTCAAATGAATTTGGGCCACCATCATTTTGCCTCGAATTACTTCCATCCAGACATAATCAACTATTAGCCCATGTATTGATTTCTTGCCACATTTCATGACTTGTTTGCTAATTTAAAGACATTTTTCCACCAACATGGGGCTTGTTAGTAATTTAATTGGAGGAAATGCAGATGTATTACGAACATTACAAAAATGGGTGTGTCACCGTGGTATGATGTGAATACCTCGTGTGCAAAATTGGTAATGTCTGGCGGAAGTTGTGATGGCCTGCCCTTTGGAAATGAATGCATCTCGCACAAAGGATCATGGTTTTTGAAAAGTAGAGTTGACATTTCGGACTCCAATCGTTGTCAATCTCATCCTTCTCCTTGGTTTTTTCCATGGTATGCAAACATCATTGTACTCCTAATATTGATCTTATGGTAGATTACATGTCTCGTTTGCTATATCTAAGTCATATTTTTGCAGTTACCATGTTAATTAGTTATTATAAATAAAACATCACAACATAAATTACGTGTGGATGGTGGCAAAGAATCTCTTACATATCATGTGTGTGTCACTTTGCGTGATTTTCTTCATTGTACAATGAATGAGAAGAATTCTCAAGCATTTTGGACGGGAGATGTGTCCACCTAAACAAATGTCAGTAATTTAAATACAGAAAATGCAGACGAACTCCGAATATCACGAAAATCAGTGTGTCATCGTGGCATGATCTCGAGACACCGTGGAAAAAATTTGGTAAAATTTTTCACAAGCTACAATGATCGCTAATTGGAAACCATAGCATCTGAATACAAGGATCATAGTTCTAAGGGGAGAAGTGGCCAATCAAACTCCAATTGACTATGTCTTCGTCGCCTCTCCTCCAAATTTTATCCCACGGTAGTCGATCATAGTTATACGTCAGCGTTGATTTTCTGGTGCATTTTTGGGCTCGTCGATATTTTCCAGCATTTTTTATCATTTACGGGGCATTTATTACATAGAAAAAAAATCTCAACTACAACAGCATGTGTAGACGAGAGGTATAAGGACCGTCGTTCGATCTGGGTGAATCCTACGGTGCAGACGCATGATCCGTGTGGTTTGGGTTTTGTCCAATCAGAAAGCAGGACTCACACTGCATGCACTAGGTTTCAAAGGCCACGGTTTAGAAAGCACATGGTTCTAGTTAACGAACCGTGTGCTATTTGTCCATGCAGAATAGACATATTTTCATTTCAAATGAATTTGGGACACCATCATTTCGCCTCGAATTATTTTCATCCGTAGACAATCAACTATTAGCCCATGTATTGATTTTCGGTCGCATTTCATGACTTGTTTGCTAATTTGAAGACATGTTTCCACCAACATGGGGCTTGTTAGTAAATTAATTGGAGGAAATGTAGATGTATTACGAATATTACAATAATGGGTGTGTCACCATGGCATGATGTGAAGACCCCGTGCAAAAAATTGGTAATGTCTGGCGGAAGTTGTGATGGCTTGCCCTTTGATAACGAATGCATCTCGCACAAAGGATCATGGTTTATGAAAAGTAGAGTTGGCATTTCGGACTCCAATCGGTGTCAATTTCATCCTTTCACCTTCGTTTTTTCCATGGTATGCAAACATCATTGTACTCCTAATATTGATCTTCTAGTGGATTACATGTCTCATTTGCTATATCTAAGTCATATTTTTGCAATTACCATGTTAATTAGTTCTTATAAATAAAACATCACAACATGAATTATGTGTGGATGGTGGCAAAGAATATCTACAAATCATTTTTGTGTCACTTTGTGTGGTTTTGGTCATTGTGCAACAAATGAGAAGAATTGCCAAGCATTTCGGATGGCAGATGTGTCCACCTAATTAAATGTCGGTAATTTAATTACAGTAAATGCATACGGACTAAGAAAATCGATAAAATTGGTGTGTCATCGTGGCGTGATCTCGAGACACCATGGAAAACATTTTGGTGGAATTACAATGATCTCTAATTGGAAACCATAGCATCTGAGTAGAAGGATCATAGTTCCAAGGGGAGAAGTGGCAAATCGAACTCCAATCGACGGTGTCTTCATCGCCTCTCCTCCAAATTTTATCCCATAGTAGTCAATCATAAATATACACCGGGCTTGATTTTCTGGTGCATTTTTGGGCTCGTTCGATATTTTAAAACATTTTTTATCATTTACGGGGCATTTATTCCATACAAATCAAATCCGACCTTTAACAGCGATTGTTGACGAGAGGTATAAGGACCGCCGTTCGATCTGGGTGAATCCTACGGTGCAGACGCACAATCCGTGTGGTTTGGGTTTTGTCCAATCAGAAAGCAAGACTAACGTTGCGCGCACTCGGTTTCATAGGCCGTGGTTTAGAAAGCACATGGTTCTAGTTAACGAACCATGTGCTATGTGTAAACCAAACTACGCATGTTCAGTTTGTACATACCGAAGTGAGATGAACTGAGTGTTCTACCTATAAAGTGAATTATCATGAACATTTCAAATTCATTGCTACAGGTGACAACATATTAATCTAGATGAACATCAGGCCATGCATACCTCGCAATACAGTACATGCGAACGTTATAACAGAACGAACTTAGTACACATCCCTCACAATATAGTACTTGCAACAATTGACATAATGACTACTTTTTCAACTAAATTCGCATGTACATGTTGTGATCGCGATCATTAGGTTGACCCCTGATGAACTTAGGATTTATGATGATTTTAGGCTTCTCCTCTACTATGTCGCGTGGCCCCTGATGTGGCAACTCATCATATTGATTGTACTCCTCCTCATCACCAACATTCTCGATGCCTAGTACCATCCTCTTCCCATACATCACTACATGGCAGTGCGTATGCAAGAGGTCTGGCACAAAGAAAATATGGGTAGCATCGCTGGGAAGAATAAATGGGTCCTTGTGATATGCCATAACTCTACGGTCAACATATGTCTTCCTGTTGTAAGCATCAACCTTTACGCTATTAAGAGGGACTCATATGCACTTGAATAATGCCACCTTCATTTCCACATTGTAAAGCTCTCAAATCTCTTCAATGGTTCCATAGTACACCTGTTTATCATCTTCCTCTATAGTTAGGCATTCTATTCTAACAGAGCTATTCTGATACGAGGTCTTAGCATCATGTTCCTCAGTGTAGAACGTGTTGCCATTTATGTCGTGTGCTTGGTACTTCATAACCGTCGGTGATGGCTTTTGTGCCAACCACGTTGCAAGGTCGTCTTGGGGTTCGTTTGCGAAATGATCCTTCAGCCATCTTACATAATCCCTATTGTGTGCTTTTGTCTCGGCAGCTGGTGACAGCATTGAGTAAGTTGCTTTGTTGTATCTCCTCGATGTTTTCTACAGCATAAACATCGAGTATCCAGCTGTTAAGTAGTACCGTCAAATGGGCTTCCTCGTACATATCACTAGGTGCAAGATTCTTATTGCCAGCAACAATCGGCTTACCAGCCAGCCTTCTGTTGGAAATATGCCCTAGAGGCAATAATAAATTAGTTATTATCATATTTCCTTGTTCATGATAATTGTTTATTATCCATGATAGAATTTTATTGATCAGAAACTCAGATACATGTGTGGATACATAGACAACCCCATGTCCCTAGTATGCCTCTAATAGACCAGCCCGTTGATCAAAGATGGTCATGGTTTCCTAGCCATGGACATGAGATGTCATTGATAGCGGGATCACATCATTAGGAGAATGATGTGATGCACAGGACACAAACTATAAACATAGCATATGATCGTGTCAGTTTATTGCTATAGTTTTCTCCATGTCAAGTATCAGTTCATATGACCATGAGATCATGCAACACACTAACACCAGAGGAGTACCTTATGTGTATCAAACATCGTAACGTAAATGGGTGACTATAAAGGTGCTCTACAGGTATCTCCGAGGGTGTCTGTTGGGTTTGCATGGATCAAGAATGGGATTTGTTACTCCGTGTGACGGAGGGGTATCTTAGGGCCCACTCGGTAATACAACATCACAACAAGCCTTGCAAGCAAAGTGGATAAAGTGTTAGCCATGGGATCTTGTATTACGGAATGAGTAAATAGACTTGCTGGTAACGAGATTGAACTAGGTATAGAGATACCGACGATCGAATCTCGGGCAAGTAACATACCGAAGAACAAAGGGAACAGCATACGAGATTAACTGAATCCTTGACCTAGAGGTTCAACCGATAAAGATCTTCGTAAATTATGTAGGAACCAATATGGGCATCCATGTCCTGCTATTTTTTATTGACCGTAGATGTGTCACGGTCATGTCTACATAGTTCTCGAACCCGCGGGGTCTGCACACTTAACGTTCGGTGACGTTTCGGTAGTATAGAGATATGTATGGTGGTGACCGAAGGTTGTTTGGAGTCTCATATGAGATCCCAAACATCATGAGGAGCTCCGGAATGGTTCGGAGGTAAAGATTGATATATAGGAAGTCCCGTTTTGGTCACTAGAAAAGTTTCGGGTAGTTCGGTAGTGTACCGGGAGTGCCGGGAGGGTACCGGGGGACCATCGGGAGGGGCCTCTCGCCCCAAAGGGACACATGGGCTGTGGGAGGAATCGAACCAGCCCCTGGTGGGATGGCCGAAGCACCCACTAAGGCCCATGTGGCTGGGGGTGGGAAAACCCAAAGGTGGAAAAGGTTTCCAAGTGGGGGAGGAATCCTACTCCTAGTAGGATTGGAATAGGACTCCTCCACCTCTCCCACTTCAGCCGAATCCTAGGGGCAACCATAGGGCGTCGGCCTCCCTCCCCTTCCTCCTACATATACTAGAGGATTTTGAGGGCAGCCCCAACCCTAATTCCCACGTGCTGCCCTCTTCTTCCCTAGATCAGTTTCTCCTCTAGATTAGTTCAGCGGTGCTTAGGCAAAGCCCTGCCAGATTAGTTCACCACCAACGCCACCACGCCGTTGTGCGTCCGGAGAACTCTTCTACCTCTCCGCTCCCTCTTGCTAGATCAAGAAGACGGAGATCATCATCGATCCGTATGTGTGTTGAATGTGGAGGTGTCGTCCGTTCGGCGCTAGATCGGAAGGACCGCGACTGGATCGTGGGACACATCGTGATTGGATCGCGGGACGGATCGTGATGGGATCGTGGGACGGCTTGTGATTTGGATCGCGAAGACATTCGACTACATCAACCACGTTTCTTAAAGCTTCCCGCTTAGTGATCTACAAGGGTATGTAGATCCACTCTCCCTCTCGTAGATGCTCACCACCATGGATAGATCTTGCGTGTGCGTAGGAAAACTTTTGTTTCCCATTCAACGTTCCCCAACAGTGGTATCAGAGTTCGATCTATGTGTAGATGAGATCACGAGTAGAACACAAAGGAGTTTGTGGGCATTGATGCTCAGATTGCTTCCTCCCTTGGTCAGTTTTTGATTCAGCGGTATTGTGGGATGAAGTGGCCCGGACCAACCTTACTTGTACGCTTATGAGAGACTGGTTCCATCGACTGACATGTAACTTTGTTGCATAAAGATGGTTGTCAAGTGTCTGTCTCTCCTACTCTAGTTGGATCCGATTCGACAAAGGCAGTCCTAAACCGACTAGGAGTGGAGGAGTAGGACTCCTCCCTCCACTTCGGCCGAAGCCAAGAGGGCTTGACCTTGCGGCCAAGCCTCCTCCTCTCCTCCTCCTATATATACTAGAGGTTTTAGGGTTTATGCACATAGATTTTCATCCACATGCTACCCTCTCCTCTAGTCCGTAGTTTCCCCTCGAGATCGGTTTCAGCAGTGCTTAGGCGAAGCCCTGCTGGAAATACTCCACCACCAACGCTGCAACGTCGTCGCGCTGCTGGAGGACTCGTCTGCCTCTCCACTCCCTCTTGCTGGATCAAGAAGGTGGAGATCGTCATCAAGCCGTACATGTG
The DNA here is from genome assembly GCA_022496015.1 of Hordeum marinum. Taxonomy (NCBI): domain Eukaryota; kingdom Viridiplantae; phylum Streptophyta; class Magnoliopsida; order Poales; family Poaceae; genus Hordeum; species Hordeum marinum. The sequence goes on along the minus strand of CM039677.1, from coordinate 96,786,500 downwards.
CTGAACACAGAGGTGCCGTCCGTTCGGTGCTAGATCAGGACGGATCGTGATTGGATCGCGGGACACTCGGCGATTTCGATCGCGAAGACGTTCGACTACATCAACTGCATTTCTTAACGCTTCCCGCTTAGCGATCTACAAGGGTATGTAGATCCACTCTCCCCTCTCGTAGATGCTCATCTCCTAGATTGATTTTGGTGAAGCGTAGGAAATTTTTTCTTTCCCATGCAACGTTTCCCAACAGTGGTATCAGAGCGAGGTCTATGTGTAGATGAGATCTCAAGTAGAACACAAAGAGTTTGTGGGCGTTGATGCTTAGATTGCTTCGTTCCTTGGTTGTGTTTTGGTTCAGCGATATTGTGGGATGAAGTGGCCTGGACCAACCTTACTCCTACACGTACGAGAGACCGGTTCCATCGACTGACGTGTAACTTCGTTGCACAAAGATGGCTAGCGGGTGTCTGTTTCTCCTACTTTAGTTGGATCGGATTCGACAAAGGCGGTCCTTGAGAAGGTTGAAAAGCAACTTGTGTATCACCGTTGTGGTTTATGCGTAGGTGAGAATTGTTCTTGCTAGATACCCCTAGCAGCCACGTAAAACATGCAACAACAATTAGAGGACGTCTAACTTGTTTTTGCAGGGTATGTTGTGATGTGATATGGCCAATTACATGATGGGATATATGTGATGTATGAGATGATCATGTGTTGTATAGAATATCACTACTTGCATGTCGATGAGTACGACAACCGATAGGAGCCATAGGGTTGTCTTTAATTATTGTACGACCTGCATGTCTATCATTAAGCGCTATGTAATGCTTTACTTTATCGCTAAGCGGTAGCAATAGTAGTAGAAGCATGGTGGGCGCGACAACCCCGATGGTGACACGTTGATGGAGATCAAGATGATGGAGATCATGGTGTCATGCCGGTGACGATGAAGATCATGTCGGTGCTTTCAAGATGGAGATCAAAAGCACAAGTTCATGGCCATATCATGTCACTTAGGATTTGCATGTGATGTTAATCCTTTTATGCACCTTGTTTTGCTTAGGACGATGGTAGCATCATGAGGTGATCCCTCACTTTTTCATGATGAATTGTGTTCTCCCCGAGTGTGCACCGTTGCGAAAGTTCGTCGTGTCAAGACACCACGTGATGATCGGGTGTGATAGACACTATGTTCACATACAATGGGTGCAAGCTAGTGTTGCACGTGTAGAACACTCAGGTTAAACTTGACGAGCCTAGCATGTACAGACATGGCCTCGTAACACAAGGGACCGAAAGGTCGAACATGAGTCGTATAGTAGATATGATCAACATGATGATGTTCACCATTGAAACCACCTCAACTCACATAATGATCGGACTTGGGTTGGTGAATTTGGGTCATGTATCACTCGAATGAATGGAGGGATGTCATATTGAGTGGGAGTTGTTTAGTAATATGATTAATTGAACTCATTTGTCATGAACATAGTCTAAAGTTGTCTTTACAAAGTTATGTTGTAGATCAATACCTCACGTTGTAGCTCCCGTGTGTTTTTAATACGTTCCTAGAGAAAATAGAGTTGAAAGATAATGGTAGCAATTATGCGGACTAGGTCTGTGATCAGAGGATTGTCCTCAGTTCCTGCACAGAAGGCTTATGTCCTTGATGCACCGCTCAGTGCGCCACTCCCTCTAGCGTCGCCCGTGGATGTTGTGAACATCTGACAGGCACGTTTCGATGACTACTTGATAGTTTAGTGCATCTTACATTACGGCTTAGAATTCAGGCTTCAAATACGTTTTGAACGTCACGGGGCATATGTGATGTTCCAAGACCTCAAATTGGATTTCAGGCTCGTGCCCGTGTTAGAGGTATGAGACCTCCAAAAAGATTCCTTGCCTGCAAGATGAAGGAGAATAGCTCAATTGGTGAGCATGTGCTCAGATTGTCTGGGTGCTACCATCGCTTGAATCGAGTGGGAGTTGTCTTCCAGATAAGACAGTGATTGATACGTTTCATTTCTAGCCCACACACATGCCCGCCGGTGGGTCACCTTTGTTGTTCTAGACCACGCGTTGTTGCTTGCCGCAAGCGCTGCTACAGCCCACGCGTTGACGTCAGAGCCTCACCCAATGAGGAACACAAAACAAACGTTGATTTCCCACCCGATACCGCACATGGCACGTGTTGCGGTGTTCCCTCACACCGCCCATGCACACCGTTGTTGGCATCACCTTCATAGCATGCCCACCACTCCTTGCCCTCCTTGTCTCATTAGCAAATGATGCAACTAGGTGTCGTAGTCATTTCAAGCCAGAGCGGTGTGCACAACATGCATGGCGAGCTGGCCTATAACGTAGCCATCTTCGTGGGCTTGCTAGCGTCATCTCTCAAGGCCAATAGTATGCCAACGCCAATACCAAGTATAAAATTCAATGTATCTCCATACTAACATGCAGCATTGTCTCATGTATTGGCTGGCTTGTGCACGTGGAACCCGAGGTCCCTGTGTTTGATCCCCCGATGCTCTCCATTTCCCGTTCCTATTTCTTTCCCCTCGAGAAACTGAACACGTGGGGAGGACCAGGAGGTCGAGGCAAGTCCAGAGAGATGCGCCACGGTCGCCAGAGTGGGCACATTCACCGGCGGCAACCGCTCCCAAGTAGCTCCGACGGAAGCAAATCGGGGCTTTCTTCCATGATGCTTCTCCGATGAAATTGACGAGTGGTGGATTCTAGGGACCATGAGGGAGCTGCTGGTGTGGAGAGTGGAGGGGGAAAGCTTTGGTGGCTTCTGAGGGAGTCCGGGACTAAGGGGTCCTTGCGTTATCGGATCATCCCTTGTGGGCTGACTTGTCAGGCCACTTTGCGGAAGACAAACTATGAGGTGATTTCATAATCAAGAAGGAAAGTTCCGAACATTGGCGTGACCTCCAATCTTTGAAGATGGGATCTACGTATGTATCCCTGGTTGAAGGTCGGTGATGTGTAACCCTAGGTACCCCTGGTGTCTATATAAACTAGAGGATCCCATTCATAGAGGTTAGGTTGACTCATCTAGGGTTTTAGCTCAAACAATCTCGAGGTATACCAACTCTGTAATTCTCATCCACATCAATATAATCAAGCAGGACGTACGGTTTTACCTCCTCACGAGGGCCCGAACCGGGATAAACATTGTATCCTTCGTCCCCTGTTACCCATCGATCTAAGGTCCACAGCTCGAGACCCCCTACCCGAGATCTGTCAGTTTTAACACCGACATTGGAGCTTTCATTGAGAGTTTCGCTGTGCGATCACCGGAAGGGTCGATGGTGCATCTAGTCACCCAGCGAAGAGATCTGCAACAGGGATGCCTTTGTCCCCTGGCAGGTCTTCGCGTTCGGTAGCATCGTTCTGCATGCCGATCCGGCCGGCCGCCTTGGCCAAGTCAAAGGCTTCACCCCCGGTTAGGAAGTCGGGTTCGGGAGCCTAGAGTTCACCGCCGACCCCCGAGGGATCTTGTATTAACGAAGCCCCTAGCTCTTTCCGTAGAGCCTGCGAGCCCCAAGGATTCGGATTTGGGATCCATGGATCCCGCAACCGGGGTGGTCACTATCCTGGTCCGGCCCTAGAGCCCAACCTGGCTGACATGCCCACATTTGTCTCGGCCGAATATAACCTAGAACCGTCCTTGAACAACCCCAGGGCAAGAGTGTCGCGGACCGACTTTGAACATGCAAACAATGAGGATCCCATAGACATCCCGTTGTTGCGCGGGATGCTTGGCTAGATCCAAGCTATGAGCATGGTCGACGAGCGATCTTTGATCTATGATCAAGTCGGACTCAGACCCGATGAGAGGGAAATTCACATACCACCCATCACGCATTTGGTCGCCACCGTCGAGTTTCTAGCCAGGGGTTCTCCGCTTCAGCCACCGGAGCTAAGAATGGTTTACGTCCTAGTCGCCGACCACCCGGGCCTCTCCAAAAATTCGGAATTCGGAGCTCATCCCGAGATTAAATTGGCGCTAGTCGCCTACCCGGCACATAAATCGAAACCAGTGGAGCAGAGTCCCATTAAGCTCTCGGACCATGAGCCTGCCGCGCCAAACCCCGCTGGTACATGGGACACGGCCGCCGAGGTCTTGGACTCACATCCTTGGGGAATACTAAATTTTGCCCCAACCACCACCCGACTCGAGCATTCTTCGAGAGACGCTGAAGAATTCGGCCCATTGGGCCCGCAGGAAGTCAAACAATGGCTGAGGGAATCATTCCATCTCTTCTAGGCCAAATTCCTCCTCAAAAAAGATAGGGCAAAGGGCTGCAGCGAACAGGACATGATCAACGCCTTCTGAACAATTGTCGTGACGAAGGAATCCTCAACGCCCTTGCTTGGTGCCAAATTCAAACTTTCACCGAGTTGTCAAACTTGGTGCGCAAATATTGCGCCATGGAAAGCACTTGTCAAGTACAACAAATGCGCACGGAACCAATCCAGGCCGAACAACATAAAGGAATCCGGAGAAGGCGCACACTCCCAAGATGGCCAGTCACACCTGAGCCCATCGCAAAAAGGAATAAAACCTTGACACGCGCCAGAACGGTCCTTGATGGACTACTGGAAAAACCATGCCCAATACACTCGGTCTTGCTAAACAAAACCCGACCCATGGCCTTCGGGGATGTTGGGTGATTAGGCAAGTCGCAAAGAGTGGAGAAAGCATACCCAGGGCCTCACCTCCAGACAACGGTTCAGCAGCGCCACCGGAATACAATGTGGAGATCCTAACGATCTACGAGACGTTTTCCTTGAGAAACCAAAGTAAAAGAGCTCTTCAAGAACTCCATCAAATACACCATGTGGCAGCAGCGAACTCATGGACGAACATGCCAATTACTTTCGGCGAAGTGGACCAACCGATATCCTGTGCAGACCGAACACCTACCGCCCTGGCATTAAACCCCATAGTCGATGGTTTCAGGTTGAATAAGGTGCTAATGGATGGCGGCAGCGGTCTAAACCTCATTTATGAGGATACACTGGACAAAATGCAGTTCGATAGATCTCGCATCGAATGCAGCAACACTACCTTTCCGGGAATCGTCCCCAAAAAAGAAGCACGCTGTACGGGGCAAGTAACACTCGATGTAGTATTCGGCACACCCGAGAACTACAAGTCCAAAGAGCTTCTTTTCCACATTGTGCCCTTTCATAGTGGTATCACGCTCTACTAGGACATGATGCCTTCACAAAATTTCAGGCCATACCACATTACGGGTATATGAAGCTCAAAATGCCGGGACCCAACGGCGTGATCACAATTATTAGCGACCCCAACAGATCTCTTCGGGCGGAGAATAAAATAGCATCCCTAGCCCTCGAGGTACTAGCCGAGACTCTTGCTGCAAAAGAACTCACTATGCTCTGCTCTATTGTGGACAAGGACGATGTGGTCCTCGGCAAGCGACCGAAGTCCACATCCTTCAAACCTGCAGACGAGATCGTCAAATTCCAAGTCCATCCAACGGACCCCAATAAAACAGCGTCCATCGGAGCTCAACTGGAACCCGTGATCGATGAAGCACTACGCACATTCTTGTGCAAAAACCGAGACATATTTGCCTGGCATCCCTCAGATATGCCGGGAGTCCCAACGGGGCTGGCAGAACACAGCCTGAATATAATAGCATGCTTCAAGCCCGTCAAATAGGCTTTGCGCCGATTTCCGACCCAAAGCGTCAAGCTATGGGCGAGGAACTCGCTTAATTGCTCGAAGTTGGATTCATTAGAGAAATCAAACACCCCGAGTGGTCAGCGAACCTGGTCATGGTGCCAAAGAAGGACAAATCTTGGTGGCTATGCGTCGATTTCAAAGACCTCAATAAAGCCTGCACCAAGGATCCTTTTCCCTTACCCTGCATGACCAGATCATCGATGCAACTACCGAACACAACTCGCTGTGCTTCCTGGACACTTACTCTGGATACCATCAGATAAAAATGAAGAAAAATCCGATCTGGCCGCAACCGCCTTCATTACCCCCTATGGGCCATTCTCCTTTAATACAATGCCCTTCAGGTAAAAGAACGTAGGCACCACATACCAGCGCATGATTCAAACATGCCGGGCAAAGAAAATTGGCAATACAGTCGAGGCCTACGTGGACGACGTGGTCATCAAGACCAAACATGCAGGCTAGTTGGTAGATGACCTCAGACAAACCTTCGCCAGTCAGCGGGAATATGACATACGGCTTAATACGGACAAGTGTGTCTTCGGAGTCCCCGCTGGTGAACTACTCGGATTCATTGTCTCACAAAGAGGAATAGAGGCTAACCCCGCTAAGATCCGAGCCATATCCCAATTCGTGGTTCCCATGGAGCTAAAACACGTCCAAAGACTGGCGGGCTACGTCGCGGATTTCAGTCATTTCATCTCCTGACTTGGAGAAAAAGCCCTACCCCTCTATAGGCTGCTCAAACGGACCAAAAACTTTGACTGGACCGACAAGGCAGCGACGGCCCTAGAGGACATTAAAACGCTGCTAGCCAGCAACCCCACTTTAGCACAACCTGGCACTGGGGAACTGGTGTTATTGTACATCTCAACCACCAATCAAGTGGTTAGCGCGGTTCTCATCGTAGAACGAGAAGCCGAGGGTCAAAAACTCCGAATACAAAAGTCGGTCTACTATGTATCCGAGGTGCTCACCTCGTGCAAATGCAGATACCCGCACTACCAGAAGATAGCCTACATAGTGTTTATGGCATCACGCAAGCTCCGCCACTATTTTCAAGAGTGTGCGGTCACGGTGACATCCGAGGTACCCCTCAATGACATAATCAACAACAGAGATGCTACCGGTCGTATAGCTAAATGCGACATCAAACTCCTTCCATTCGAGATCAACTACAAGCCATGCCGAGCTATTAAGTCTCAGGTGCTGGTTGACTTCCCCGACGAATGGACAGAAGCTGAGCTCCCCAGAGAGTATAGCACATACGCTCATTGGACGATGTATTTCGATGGATCTTAAACCCTTGCTGGACTAGGGGCTGGAGTCATCCTCACATCCCCCCACCAGGGATAACGTTCGATACATACTTCAGATCATGGACGCTAATTCAAACAACGCGGCAGAATATGAGGCACTACTGCATGGGCTGTGAATGGCAGCATCAATGGGGATACAATGGCTCGAAGTATGGGGGACTCCAATCTCGACATATCGCAAACCGACAGCGAATTTGATGCCAAAAATCTAAAAATGGCAGCATACAGAAATGTCGTCCTAAAGATTTCCGCATGGTTCGAGGGACTAGAATTCCACCACGTCTCGAGAGACAGCAATCAAGTTGCTGACGTCCTCGTCCACCTGGGCGCGAAGCGCGATCCCGTCCCCAACAACAGATTCCTAGAAAGGCTCTTCAAGCCATATGTGGTATGGCGGGACAAGAATACTAGCGTAGGGACCAATGGTGAGGACCAGGATGTTCACCCCACGGCCGAACCAAACGAGAAAATCATCGGCGGCTCTAAGGTTGAAGAGATACCTTCGGCTCATGAGGTCATGGGAATAATCGCACCATGGACTGAGCCCTTCCTGGCTTACCTTCTATGCAAAGAACTCCCCGACGACCAGACTGAGGCGAGACACATAGTACGTCGATCAAAAGCCTACAAGGTACATGAGGGTGAGCTATACAAGAAAAGCACCATGGGGATCCTCCAATGGTGCATCTCAGAAGAAGAAGGGAAGGAGCTTTTCGCCGAGGTACATGTAGGCATGGGTTCTCATCAAGCAGCGGTGAGGGCCCTTGTAAGCAAGGTCTTTCAAGCCAGGTTCTTCTGGCCCACCGCCCGAGCGGATGTCCGTACACTCGTCCAATATTGTGTGGGATGTCAACTCTTTGCAAACCAAATCACATGCCCCCAACGGCTCTTAGGACAATTCCGATCACCTGGCCTTTTGCGGTCTAGGGGCTGGACATGGTCATACCACTTAAAGGGGGAACTAGGAAAAAGAAATACCTTCTGGTCATGGTCAACAACTTCACTAAGTGGATCAAAGCAGAACCAGTAAGTTCAGCTAAGTCCGGACTGGTTATCGACTTTATTTCCGGCGGGGTACACCGTTATGGTGTCCCTCGTAGCATAATAATAGACAACGGATCCAACTTTACAGCCCAGGAGGTAAAGGACTGGTGCGCTAACTTGGGCATCATGCTCGACTGTGCCTCGGTGTATCATCCGTAGACCAATGTACAAGTCGAACGGGCCAATGGTCTCATTATGAGCGATATCAAACCTTGTCTGGTCCGATCTCTTCAAGAATCCGACTGCCATTGGGTGGAGGAGCTCGACTCCATACTATGGGGATTACACACCACCCCAAACAGGTCAACGGGGTATACACTGTTCTTCATGGTATACGGTGTTGAAGCAGTCCTCCCGTGTGACATCATCTGTGATGCTCCTAGGGTGCGCATGTACGAAGAAAAGGAGGCAGAATTAGATCGGCGGGATGACTTAGACGCCCTAGAGGGAGAGCGCGACATAGCTTGGGCTCAATCTGCCCTTTATCAACAGCAAGCTCAGTGATACCAAAGCAGTGAGGTTCGAACGAAGGCATATAACGTGGGCGAACTCATATTACGGCTCCCAGAGAAACAGAAGCATAAACTCAACCCCAAATGGGAGGTACTCTTCGTAATTGACGAAGTATTGACACGAGGAGCTTATCGCCTCCGCAACCCGCAGGACAACCGCCTCGAACCAAACCCATAGAATGCAACTCGCCTCTAACGCTTCTACGGCTAGACCGGTGTCGCTACCTCCTCTTGAAAACTCTTGTATTTGCTCCTTTATAAATCTCCATGTTTACTTTTATAGGATTGTTTAGACTTTCCCATGATACGTTCGGCTTAACCAAATTATGGCAAATCCTTTGCTGACATATAAGACGTTGTCATGTTTTACCTGGTAATGCCGCGGGGCTTCGATAAAGCCAAGCAATTATATATTTACGTTGTGTGCATCCTTCCATTGTCATTTTTACGCCTCTATATGCATCAATCGTACTTAAGTTTTTGCCAAACTGGGTTGCCTTGCTCCTATGATTACCCTCTACGTTCCCAAATATTCGTCTACAGGGTAAAGGGAGCACCTCTGCGATTGTTATGACCGGGTTACCCGGATATGTACCTCAGACGGGTGAAGCCAAAGGTTGGCACTCTTAAGTAACAAATTGATCGGCTACGACGGAGGAAGGCATAATTGGTGGTCTTCATCACAAATCTGGATTTTCCTCCAAACAAAACTCCTACCCGCCGGATTATGGGTACATAGCTAGGACATCTGTGATTAACGCGGAAACCCAAAGAAAGGAACCGATGAAGGAACTATTTTCTCTGGAAAATGTTTCTTACGTTAAGTAGTAATATAACATACCCCACAAGTGCACGTCTTGTATATTCGAACCACATGGCCAGATTGCCTAGTTCTCCAAAAATGATTTCCTATTACTATAGGATATAGAGTACGGAACACTCCCCAGCCATTGGCGGGGAAGGCGGAAGCCAATGGCCGGTTAAGACAACATTTAAAACACGGATGGGAACAATTCGGTGTCAAGTACATAACTACATAGAGCCTAAACATTACATAGATTGGTCAAGATCATCTATTATGGCATCCAGGGCGCAGTCTTCCTGAGAAAGACGAGCGACAGGCATTACCTGATCATAATCCCAGTGAAGGGGTATTTCCTGTCCGTCCGGCCCTGCTGGCCCAACCCGGGCCAAGTGCTCCGGGTTATGTTTGGTGAAACGGGTCTTCACCATGGACCACGCCTCTCGAGCCCCCTCTTGACAAGTTGAGGTCTTACATAGCTCGAAATGACTTCGGGCTCCTTTAAAACGCTCCGCCAGTTCGGCCATCCCTTGTAGAGGTGTCTCGACCGGCCAGAGCGCCCTTATCATGCTCCTCATAGCTTTCCAAGCTCGCTCGTGCACTATGGATAGTTCTTTTAACAGATCCCCACCAAATGAGGTTATCTCTTCTTCAAGACGCCCGGTTAGGAGGCCAACACATCGCATTTGATGTATCACTTACATACCACAACAAAGAATACTCTATGACACTCCAAGTTAGAAATTCACTTACAGAACATGCCGCCCTTCAATTTCTGATTCTCCTCATGGGTTTGCTCCAACTGAGTCTTCCAACTTTCAATTTCTTGGGCTTGTCGTTGGTTTTCCCCTTTGAATTGGTTCTTTTCCTCATGACATCGTTCCAATACGGGGTGACTAGCCTCAAGCTGGGACTCAGCATACCTTTGAGCTTCTCGAGACACATCTAGATCCTTCTGCAGCTGACGTATGGATTCAGCTGCTCCAACACAATACTTCATTAGATAGGGTGATCTCAAATTTTATTTTTTGGCACATAATAAAGCACCTTTTTTACTTACTATGTGCCTCTCTAGTGAATGTTTTTCACCTCCTCCAGTTCGGCCTTGATAGCCATCAAATCCGTGTGACTAGATTCGAGGTCCTTGGACAACTTCTCGTTTTGCTGCCTTAAATCATGTGAAATGGCAGCACAATGATCAGACCCTTAATTCGGACATCCCGACCAAATTATGGTTCGGGGGCTACCAGGTTAGGACTTATGATCGGTTGTCAAAACCGACTACTTACCCGCATATTGAAAGACATTAGTCTGGCAGCTCCTTCGAGACCTGCTCGGGCGGGTCCAAGGTGTGCATCCATCAAACTAAGAGCGTTAAACTCTTGATCCGAAAATGCTGGGTGGCGCAAGGATTCCTTTCGATGCCGATGATTCATTGCACTTTCTACCTTAGAGATAGTAACCACCCCCACCCCACCCCCCGGGGGAATCTCTAGGGAGTTGATCTGCAGTAGGAGTTCCCGCTTCAGCTCCAACAAGGGCCGAAGGCCCGGGCGAGCGACGGTTATCTGGCGCCTCGGTGGCGTCTTCGGGCTGCTCTACTCGTCTCATGAATGTTTCGATAAAAAAGATTGTGAGTACTTATGGCAATGACAGCTGAAAGGCTGAGGCGAACCGAATACCTTTTGTTGGAGGGTGCGGATGATGTGTTTTCTGCTATTGCCCCTCGCTTGGGTCTCTCGCTAGCGCTTGACGCTGACCCTGCCGGGGTAGCCCGGGAGGGTGTTAGGCGCGTAGTTCGACGACCCTTGGGGGTAGTAGTTGGTATAGTCAGAATCGCGAGAGGTGATATGTCTCCAACGTATCTATAATTTTTGCTTGTTCCATGCTATTATATTATCAATCGTGTATGTTTTACAATCATTTTATAGCAACTTTATATCATTTTTGGGACTAACCTATTGACATGGTGCCAAAGTGCCAGTTGCTATTTTTGCTTGTTTTTTACTTCGCGGAAAATGAGTACCAAACGGAGCCCAAACGCTGCGGTGATTTTTGTGGAATTTTTATGGACCAGAAGAAGGAAGATGGGCCAAAGATCACCATAAGAGGGGGCAGGGTGGCCACCCTCCACCAGGGCACGCTAGAGGCCCCTACCGTGGCCTGGTAGAGGGTGGGCACCTTGGGACTCCCCCCAACTGACTATCGAGCCTATAAATTCCCAAATATTTAGAAAACCCTAGTGGAATCGATGAAACACAATTCCAGACGCCGCAAGTTCCAGAACCTCGAGATCCAATCTAACACCATCACAGAGGGGTTCATCTTCTTCATAGGTGCCTCTCCGATGATACGTGAGTAGTCCACCATAGACCTACGGGTCTGTAGGCTGTAGCTAGATGGCTTCCTCTCTTTCTATGTTTCTCAATACAAAGGTCTCTTGGAGATCTATTTGATGTAATGAATTTTGAGGTGCGTTTGTTGGGATCCGATGAATTTTGAATTCATGGTCAGTTTCTATCCATGAATATGATTTGAGTCTTCTTTGATCTCTTATTTGCATGATTATTTATAGCCTCGTATTTCTTCTTCGAATCTTTGGTTTAGTTAGGCCAACTAGATCTATTTTCCTTGCCATGGGAAGAAGTGCTTTGTGATGGGTTTGATCTTGCGGTGTTCTTTCTCGATGACAGAAGGGGCATCAAGACACGCATGTATTGTTGCCATTGAGGATAACAAGATGGGGTCTATTCCTACATGAATAGATCTTGTCTGCATCATGTCGCCGTTCTTATTGCATTACTCTGTTTTCCCATGAACTTAATACAATAGATGCATGCTCGATAGCAGTCGATGTGTGGAGTAATAGAAGTAGATGCAGAATCATTTCGGTCTAATTATCTTGGACTTGATGCCTATATAATGATCATTGCCTGGATATCGTCATGATTATTTGATCTTCTATCAATTGCCCAACAGTAATTTGTTCACCCACCGTGCGCTATACTCATGAGAGAAGCCACTTGTGAAACCTACGGCCCCCGGGTCTACTTTTCCAACATATTGCTTTCCGATCTACTATTTGCATCTTTTGTGTTCAGATCTACTAATCCAAAAATACCTCGCTGCACTTTATGTTTACTTGTTTTATTTTGTGTTATTGCGAGATCTATTTGCCAAAACTATCATTACCTAATCTATCTTATTACCGTAGAGAGCGTGACAACCTCTCTTTCGCATCGGGTTGCAAGTATTTGTTGTTTATGTGCAGGTGTTGTTTACGTGGGTGCGTGATCTTCCTCTACTATTGATACCTTGCTTTCATAATTGAGGGAAATACTTATCGTCGTTGTGCTGCAGCATCCCTTCCTCTTTGGGGAACTACCGACGCAGTCTCAAGCCACGTCAGGAGGTTTGTGCCCTTTCCGGGGTGAGGCTTTCTTTTTTCTTACGGTCGAGGAAGCAAGGATTCAGGGATGATCGGCTGTGAGGGCCACCTTGTGTTCGTCAACGCTTTCCTGGTAATAGACTCCATCCTCGAAGATCATCGAAATCTCCGGGTCGTCACGGAATCCAGGATCATCATCCCGGGAGTAATTCTCTGGTTTGGGGGCGGGACAGTTGACTGTCTCGACCCAGCGCCTCCATTTCTGTTAAGAAAGACGGAAAGACGGAAAGCTTTTTATCGTTAAAATCAAGTATAGCTAGAGAAGCCTTCCTTGATTGCCAAGCGGGCGAACTCTTCTTTCTCTCCTTTAAAGAGGTTAGCCAGGATGACCAGTAGCGCTTCCCGATTGTCCGAGCCCTAACGTCTGGAACGGGTGGTATCGCTTGTCCCGTTGTAACACCACAAAGGGTGTGTTCGTTGTTAGAGCGTTTGGACACACCGGGTGATCACTATGGCCATCACATCGATGATGGTCAACTTATTGTGAGCTAGAAAATTCACCTTGGCGGCCAGGCACTTTACCTCAGGGCTCTCCTCTTGAGAAGGGCTCCTTGGTCGCCAGTTGAATCGCTTCTTCAAAGGTATGCTGAGTGACTAGCCTCAAGACGACATCATTCCAATACGGGGTGACTAGCCTCAAGCTGGAGCTCTCGCCATATTTCCAAGCTCGCAAGCTTTACGGCTTCATGGTAGTGATGAGGGGAAGGATGTCTCCTATGACAGATACGATCTACTTAAATAAGAGTTTTTCCCTGACCTGCAAGGAGCGGTTCTGAAAAAGGCTATTGAGTTACTTGTCTTTTATTTTACGCACAGGGATCGAGGGCTGCTATCGATCTTCATGCAGGAAAATAATGTTGTGGGCCCCGTGATGCTTCGACAATCAGGGACTTGTCAGCAACCCCGTTATTGTTCTGCAAAACATAAGGACTGGAGGAACTTGCCTCGCAAGCCGAATACTTTGGGCACGCGGGGCTGCCGAAGACTATATACCCCAACATTGGAGGCTAGTTCGGGGGCTACTGAGGGAGTCCGGGACTAAGACGTCCTCGGGCCGTCGGATCATCCCTCGTGGGCTGACTTGTCGGGTCGCTTTGTGGAAGGCCGAACTATGGGGTGATGCAGTAATCAAGAAGGAAAGTTCCGGACATTGGTGTGGCCTCCAAGCTTTGAAGATGGGATCTGCGTATCTATCCCCGGTTGATGGTCGGTGATGTGTAACCCTAGGAACCCCTTGTGTCTATATAAACCATAGGGTCCCATTCGTAGAGGTTAGGTTGACTCATCTAGGGTTTTAGCTCATATGATCTCGAGGTAGATCAACTCTGTAATTCTCATCTTCATCAGTATAATCAAGCAGGACGTAGTGTTTTACCTCCTCACGGGGGCCCGAACCTGGGTAAACATTGTCTCCTTCGTCCCCTGTTATTCATCGATCTAAGGTCCACAGCTCGGGACCCCTTACCCGAGATCTGCCGGTTTTGACACTGACAGCGTCCAAATTGACAGGGAAGTGGTGGCGGACGTGGTGGCCGGAGATGAAGAAAACAGATGGCTTCGGTCGTTCTGCTTCTCGGGTAGCTTAGAAAGAGGAAGGGAGAGGTGATGGTGCGCTTTGAGGGTGGCTGGGGTGGCTTTTATAGCCTGGCGAGGTCAGTTCTCCAGAGGTTGTTCTAAGCGACCACGGCGGCGGCCATTTATGGCAAGGGGGCGATGGAGAGGCCATTGGGGTGGTCGGTGGTGTTAGGTGAGGACGGTGGTGGTCTCAAGTGATGGATAGGCGTGTTGGTTGGCTCAGGTAGCTTGGACGGTGGCGTAGCCGAGTCGGCAGCCACGGGCAGCGGTGGAGGCAGCTCTTGGCCGGTACTAGCGGCCAGGAGAAGGTGTCCCCGAGGTACGGGGGTGACCTCGTGATCTACGTGAAGATCGGGATGAGCAAGGGGAGAAGTTGGGGAGCGACAGGTGCTCGGGTGTCGGTGAGTGCAGTGCGGCGCTCTAGCCACGCTCTGGACATGCCCACCAGCTGTTCGACCGAAGGGCGACCTAGGAGGCTCTTCTCATTATGAATTTGGGTAGGGTGGAAGTACTTGGTCTGGTAAGGGTGATGGACAAGTTGGTTTGGCCATAGGATTGATTGTTATTTGCACATTCACGAGTTGCAAGATTCGGTCATGCCCACAAGTTGTTTGACAGAACGATAGTGCTATCTAAGAGCTTTTTTTGGACATGAGAATTGGCAGGATGGTGCCTCAATGAGTGATAGAGTTTATGATGGAGTTGGTTTGGCAAAAATTAAAAACCTCCACGTGCAAGTTTTGGAGGAGTTCAGTTCTGAAACAGACTTGGGAGGGATTAATTGAGGGACTTACAAGTTGTAAATGGAGCTGATCTTTTGGACTCAATGGTTTAGTTGGAAGGACTACAAGATGGAAAAGTTTTAGAATTTATTGAGCTAGAAAATTAGGGTTGTAGTTACAAGTTAAGAATGGGACAGAAGAATGGATGAATTGCTCCAAATTTGTAAAAGACCATGATGGATTTTTGTATAATATTGATCTATGGACATGAGAGGTTCTCACATAATTTTTTGGAATTTTAAAAGAATTGTTTGAAATAGTTTTAGTGCAATAAAGACATTTCAAAGTTTGAAAATGCCATTAAAAGTATTATTTCGATACAAATCTATAATAATAATAATTCTTGCTAATATTTAGAAGATAAATGAAGGAATTGGGAAAAACTTTCAAAACCCACAATATTTTTCAAAAGTTTCTATATGGAGGGAAGGATTTGGGAAAAAACGAAAAACTGAAAGGTTCTGGGAAATAATAAAAACCCTAATATAATTCAAAATTTTATTCAGTAGAAACATGGTTAAAATTTTGGGTGTTACACGATGCAGGCCGACGGAGCACCTCCACGCACAGCGCGACCGAGGCAGTCGTGGCGCGATGTGCCCATCTATGAGCGGCCGAGGCGGCCCCTGGGGCTCCAACTCGCATGACCGGTGCATGCAGAGCAACTCCACGCGTGGCGCGGCGCGAGGCAGCTGCGGCATGGTGCGCCGCCCTTGTTCCTGGATCCACGGTCGCCTGGCCTCGTCGCCAACAAACAACGCCATGAGTGGTGGGGGGGAAGAGGGAGAGGGAGAGAGATTGGTGGGGTGGGGTCTGTAGAGTGACGAGAGGGTGGATGAATAAGAGAGTGCAGTTGGCTGCGTTTGCAATTTCTCCAAATGAAGAAAAACACTCACGTGGATAATCTCGTTGCTCTAAGATTCATGCTAAAAATCTGACGGCGCGGGAGGCGTTCAGACCGATATTAAAAAACGCGGTATGTTCGGGAGTTATAGATTCCGTCTTTCTCTCCCTGGAAGCACTTTGAATTGGCAAACCTTGTCATGTAGGATTACAAATCTGGAGCCTTTGGATCAGTTCTGGAGGTGCCACTGCCCCCCCCCCCCCCCCCCCAGCTATAGCCCGGTTAATGAAGGAAAAAAAATAAAGGGTTAAATTAAGGAGAGACTAGCTAGTCATTTGCCCCCTCCCCCCCCCCCCCCCCAAAGATGCATATTTCTTGTTTGGCCCCCCTGAGATCTTCTGCTAGCTCCGCCACTGCTTTGGAATGTTGCTGGCCATCACTAAATTTAGCAGCTAGCGTCGACTTCTTAGCGAGGTAGGGCACCTATTTTTCCTTGAGGGCAAGTTGGAAGATCATGTAAGATCAGGGTGGCAGCTTGTGTTTGTTGATGGAGAGGATGATGTCCTTCTAGTTGGCGATGATTCGTGGCACTAAGTTTCAGGCAACAAGTTCCCAAGAATCTGGTGCCACTGTTTCTATGTCCACTCTTGCATACATAGATGCTGTAACCGGCAGGGAATTTCAGAACAACGTATCTTGCATGAAGATACTTTCGCCGCAGGAGGTACAAGGGATGGAACAAGTTGGGCATTGACCTCTCAAGCTCAGCTCTTGCGAGGAAGCTCGGCAATAGTTGCGATAACCACGTTAGCAAGTGGGAACCAAGAAACCTAAGCACTGGAATCACATCGGCAATAGTTGCCAAGGGCTGGCACTACAATGTGTTGAGTTCTGAAGATATGTAGCGCGTCAGTCCTTGGCTCTAGGCTGGCCTGTTACTATGTTTCTGCAGCTCGTCCTAGTTTTGTGAACTAGAACCAAAGCACACAGATCAAGTGTAGCTCAAAGCTGCCAGCGTTCTGATAACCATCTTAGTAGTGACTATGATGTATGGTATGCTTTGTGGAATACCAATGTTGTTGGTGTACGACCTCTAATCTTTATCTTTACCTACTGATGAAGGACGGAGTGCTTTTGCCCGTACATCATCGAAGTTACCTATAAAGTTGTAAAATATTACCCACCAATGTCACTTATAACTCAGCATGGGTCGGCCCACGTAGGAACCTCCTATACTGCGCCCTACGTGCTAGAAGATGACACGGATCGCTTGTTTGGGTCGGCCCATTTACGGACGAAGTGTATTTTAAATTTCGTTTATTATTTTTTGTTCTTATTTTCCATCATTGTTTTTTTCTACTTTGAATAATTTGGGAATTAAAAAAATTCCGAAAAACAAAAAATGAGAATTTTGAAATAAAATGTTTAATAGTTTGTAAATGTTTGTAAATTTAGATTTTCAAAAAATGTTTGCATATTGCAAAATGTTCGCAAATTCTAAAAAAAATGTTCAGAAAATCAAAAAACTTTTATGATTTTCAAAATAAGTGTATTAAAAATGTTAATGGAACTGAATAAACTCTTGCCAATTCAAAAAATATTCATGAATTGAAAAATATCCTAAAAATTCGAAAAATGGTCAAAAAATAAAAATATATTTTATTGATTCATAAAATATTCCTTGATTCAAAAAGATCATGCATTTCAAAAATGTTCATAAATTTCGAAAATTGTTCCACCAAAAAAATTGTTCGTCGATTCTAGAAATGTTCAGCGACTTAAGAAAAAAATTGAAAAAAGTTCACACTTTTAAAAAAAATGTTTGCAAATAGTATAAGATGTTCATGAATTCAAAAAATGTTAGTGATTTTAGGAAATGTTCATGAATTTGAAAAATGTACACATGATTTTCAAAAATTGTTCACGGTTTCACGAAAATAGAAGTGATAGTGTATCTCGATGATTATCAGTAAAATATGGTCATTACCATTGAGATTATGATTTCTTGTCTCCCGTTGCATTGCACTGGCCTTTTGCTAGTATAACCCATTTACCCGTGTTGCTTAATGCCTGTTTTGGTCATATATGCACTGATGGCCTTCTGGTTCTACAATGTTACTTTTTTTGCAAAAAAAACTTCCAATCTATTCATCTTCAATCATGGTAGTACAACGAAAACTAGAAATAATAAAAATTACATCCAGATCCGAAGACCACCTAGCGATGACTACAAGCACTGAAGCGAGCCGAAGGCGCGCAACCGTCATCGCCCCTCCCTCACTGGAGCCGGGCAAAACTTATTGTAGTAGACCGTCGGGAAGTCGTCGTGCTAAGACCCCATAGGACCAGCGCACCAGAACAGCAACCGCCACGGATGAAGAGTAACGTAGATCGAAAGGATCCAACCTGAAAAGACACGAACGTAGACGAACAACGAACAAATCCGAACAAATCCACCAAAGACAGATCTGCCGGAGACACACCTCCACACGCCCACCGACGATGCAAGATGCACCACCGGAACGGGGGCTGGGCAGGAAGAACCTTATTCCATCTTCAAGGAGCCGCCGCCGTCTCGTCTTCTTGAACAGCACACAAACCATAACAAATCTTGATGAAAGATCTAAAAACGGAGCCCTCCCATCGGCAAGGGCCGAGATCCACTCCGCCTCCATGGCCTAGGGCCACCAGAGACGGCGCAGACCAACGACGGCGCCGGTGGGAGGCGGTGGAGCCCTGGCTTTTTTAGGACGGCGGCTAGGGTTACTATTGACAATGGCAACAGCGGATAAGCCTTTATGCAGTGATAAAACTCTCTACATAGTAGGAGATTATTTCATGAAATTATGTTAAGACGGTGTTAGTGGACCTACTATGTGCCACTTGCAAATTTATTGCATTCCCAGTGTTAAGCAACTATAGCATTTACCAGTGCTGTTCTCAGTAAGAAAAGGTAGCATGATAAGTAGCAATTTAATGTTGTTCCCAGTAGAAAGAGGTTTGGTATGGACCAGCCTCATGTGCCTTTTGGGTTCCCATCTGACTGACCATTTTGAGTGCCCACTTATCCAAGTGATGGCTGAAATAAAGATGATTTCCTTTTCCTATGGCCAGTGGTCTATCTGGAGGGTGAAAGTGACGCCTCTCAACCCAATGGCATGCCAATTTCTTCAGGCCCTCATGCCTGTTGTGATCCCAGTACCTGCCCCAGCGTTTCGACATCATGCCACAGTCTCTTCTGGCCCTGCCAACCCGTTACAATTGGTTCGGTTTGGTTTGGTTTTGGGTTTGTTTGGTTGTGGATTGCGACAAAATTAAAGTTGGTTCGCAAAGGCACACATGCACACCACCACCGCTTTTCGAAGATATATGCATTTTTCCTTAGCCCATGGTGATTACAATTGGTTCAGTTTGGTTTTGGGCTTGTTTGGTTGTGGATTGCGAAAAAATTAGAGTTAGATCGCAAAGGCATACACGCACACCACCGCCACTTTTCAAAGATACGTGCATTTTCCTTAGCCCCATTTTGATTTCTCTCTGATGAGCCCCGTCTCTTTCAGATCTTCAATTGAGGACAGGATTTGGATCCCAGATCACTCCTCCCCAATGGGAAACCGAAATCTGTGCTTCTTCCAGATGTTTGCTGACGGTTGTACTGTGTGTCAGATAGCCCACCTCTTCCCGGCCACTAGGCTGATAATCTGTGGCTGAATAGTGCTTTCTGCTGAAGAAAATGAACAAAACTAACCCTTTTATGAAACTTCAACACAAAATGACCCCAATTTAAAAATATTTCACAAACTGACCCTTTTTACATGACGCACGGTGCTGGGGCATCACGCTAGATAGCATGACGCCCTGGGCTAGGGCGTCATGGTGGACATGTAGCATGGCACTCTAGGCTAGGGCGTCGTGCCAAATAGCATGGCATCCTGGCCTGGGGCGTCATGCTATCTAGCATGGCACCCCAGCGCCGGGCGTCGTGCAAAAGGGCCAGTTTCTGAAATATTTTCAGATTGGAACCATTTTGTGTTGAAGTTTCAGAAAAGGGCCATTTCGTTCATTCTCACTGGAAATGCAGATGGACCATGAAATCGCTGTTAATTCTTCACCTTTTGTCATACATACTAGCATGAATTGTGAACCCACTGCATGCATTTATTTGTGGACAGGTACTACCAACGGACTTGCCTAAAAAGGAACAGCAGTACCATCCACTGTGTGCAAACCAAAAGGGAGATTCATTCATTGCAGGAGTTGCCTAGTTTGGTTCAAAACTGAAACATACTATTTGTATGAAGCTGGTCCCAAGTTGCTTGCTAGGACAGGACAGGACAGTACATGCAAGATATACTCATGAACATATGCCTCCAATGGGAAGAGGCCCCGGGTCCCCTTGAGGAATCGCCAGGAAGAAAACGATCATCGTAGAAAGAAACCATCACATACGGCTTCCTTCAGTTGATCAGCCACGGTCATCATCATTCTCTTCGCTTCCCTTGTACTGGCAAATAGCATGATGCCCTTACCTTCATTGTCAGCGACGTCATCAGCACCCTGTGCCTCTGCCAGCGGTCAACGCAGCCTGGAACAAGATGCAGGATTTCAATTTCGTGGCCGCAAATTGCCATAAACTAAATCCTAAAAGGTTACAAACCATCAGTTAGCTTTCATTCAGTTCTGAGGTACTCACTGTCGGCTACCAATAAATTAAAGCACATGTAGTGGTATACAATACTTAATTCAATTAGCAGGTTATCGCCAGGTTATCCTAGTCTAGTACTCCCTCCGTAGAGAAATATAAGAGTGTTTAGATCACTACTTTAATGATCTAAACGCTCTTATATTTCTTCACAGAGGGAGTAGTATTGTATACTGTTGTCTCATTGTTGACGCCCGGTCAAGGTGACCTCATAGAGGGAAGGAGGGAGATTATATGTAAAATAGGCCCAAGATAATAGTAACCATGTATTCAGACTGCAATTATAAGATTCCTAAATTGGCTTACTCTCTAGTCTCTACACATCTCCCTTAACCACCTCACACACACCCTAAAGACCGTGATTGAAATATTTCCTTAATTGGCTTGCTCTCCTTAACTGACTTGCTACAATAAAATAAGATCCATTTGGAATGTGAGATCAACCGAGTTAATTCAAGTTCAAGGCCAAGGAGTATAAATAAGTGGGAATGTCTTTAGCATAAGATCTGTAAGAAACTTAAAACAAATTCTTAGGCAATTAATAAGTGTTAGCATGCACTGCACAACAGTGTGAATATAGAAACTTACTTTTACGAGGGATGCATCCTGATCTATTCCCAAGGCCTCCAACTGAAGCTCCGAAGGCACATACTGAAGAGCAGCCTGATCTTGTACCTATAATCTCGTATAAGAAGCATCCATACCAATATGTTTGGTGAGCTCATGCTTTACCAGATCTCAAGCAATACCAATAGCACATGTGTTGTTAGACAAGAGAGGAGTCGATGTAGTAACACAAAGACAAAAATCCTCAAGTAACCACCGTAATCAAGTCACCTCTATCACGAGAGCATAGCTTGCAACTCGGCTTCTGTGCTCAAACGGAAAATATGTTTTTTGTCTTCCTGGCAATGAGAAACTCGCCAAGAAAAGACACATTACGCAGAAAGTGGCCAGAGATTCAAAGGATCCCTAACCCAAGGATTATCTGAAAATGCCTGATGTTGCAATGCACTAGAGCGTGGAAAGAAAAGATGGCAAGTGGTAGTTCCACTAAGATATGTAGAACCCGAAGGAGGTGACCCAGAACGTGAACTGGATAGGAGATGCTAGATAGACAAGGCACCCAACAAGATGACAATAGTGAGTCAGACCATAAAGAGGCTCGCCATCAGAAGCTCAGAGGTGAACATTAAGATAACTGAATCTGTTTACCTAGTTTATAACCCTAACAATTCAGAGCATCCACAACCAGAATGTACTTCCTCCATTCCAAACTGTAAGATGTTATTAAAAAAATGTGAATGGGATGTATATAGACACGTTTTAGTGTGTTTGTTCACTCATTTCAGTCTGTATGTATTCCATATTGAAATATCCAAAACATCTTATAATTTGGAATGGATGTAGTACTAATTTGAGACCCTATATGTCCACGGACATGTCTGGTTACCCCTCAAATGTCCGCATCCATGGCCGTCCCCCTCATATGCAAACCCCCAAATCCATGCAATGCATGCAACATGAAAATAACAAGACGTCGATCAACATATAAATAGGACAGGACATACCAAGTTTGACATAGCATGATAGCAAGATATAGCATGTTCGACATAGCTACATAGCAAAATATGATAGCAAACTAGACGCTAGTTGATACGAAGGGGATGCCAGACTTATCGCTAGTTTGGTTACTGTCCTCAGCTTCATGCCTGGAGAAAATCAGTGCCTGGGCTCAGCCTGAGATATTGATGAATTTTTGCCTGGTCAGGCAATCCTGATGTAGAGATGTTTGGTTGGTGCCTGAGCATGTATATGTATTAGCCTGGTATATGTATTCTTAAAGAGTGTATAAACACCATCAGCAGCCCATTACGTCAATCAAGCCCATAACGCGCCAGTCCACCGAGCATTTCCTTAGGAAATAAACCGAGCAGAAAAAAACCTTAAAAGAAAAAAGAGTTGCCTCATCCAGATCCCCTGATCCCCTTAACGCTGCAACTTGCATCGCTCCATTAATGCGGCGTCTCCCCTTGAATACCCCCTCCACCTCACATCAATGGGGCAATACAAGCTCATGGAGACCATGGCGGATGTGCAGAATCTTGTTCCCATGGATATAGCTACCGAATATTCATGGCTGCCGACAAGTTGGAGCTCACAAGTTGGAGCTCATGCCTTGTCGGCAAGGATGGTACAACACTGCTCGACCATGTGGATGTCCAGAGGGAGAGGCACCTCCAAGGCCCAAGACGTCGGATGCAAGGAAGAGCTCGCTATCAAACGACGATGCCAACGGCAACAAGGCATGGTGCCACTAGCGATGATGCTCATGATTAATGTCAGGCAGCTGTCGCGGCGTGCCCAGACGATCAATTTCGATCGTCTGGGCCAGGCTAATGATGATGCCTGGGTGCTCCAAGCCAGGCGTTCAGCCATTCCCCAGGTCACCAACCAAACAATGCCTAGGCAACCAAACAATGCCTAGGCAGGTACCAGGCGCCCTCCAGGTGAGGCACTTCAACACAAGGACGAGAATCAAAACACGCCCTTAACCATTTCCTCGTTGATCGCTTCCCCTTGGGGTCTCCGGAGCAGCGGTTGTAGTCTTCAGCATAGGCGTCGGCGGACGGAGGGGAGTCGCCGGTTCGTTGGTGGTTGTTCATCAGATGAATAGGAGAAACGGATCCTGACCAGACACCTAGCGGCACGGGGCTGCTCCTTAGTGAGCCAGGCGGCTTTTGCTGCGGCCGCCACCTTCTGCTTTGCGAGGCGCTCGGACTTCTCAATTCCGATCCGGAGCGGCTTTGCCTTTTTGTGGCGGCGGCGGCAGGCATTTGTCTCCACCGAGGTGAAGGACCGGCGGATGACGTCGCGCAAGAGGTCAACGACGGGGGCTCAGGGGCGGATCTGCACGACCCACAATCGGGCCGGCTGGAGGTGGCCTGCGCGGCCCTCGGCCTTGCATGCCGACCGGCTCGCACCTCCAACTCAGGCAGCCACGACAACAAGCTTGGCGGTGCGGGCACGAGCACCCAACATGACTCGGGAGAAGCAAGGGCTAGAGGTGTCAGGCACCATTGGTCGCCCCGACGCACGAACGGGGAGGGCGTGGACTGTGATGTGAGACCGCGGGCCAATGCGGAGCTGCCCCTCCGGGCCACCCGGGAGGTCATGGAGCTCAAACTCCTGCCCCTATCCATTAGTGAATGGCAAAGGGCCATGCGGAGGATGTGCTCCTCGTCGTCCGAGCCGGAGGAGCTGGATTCCTCCTTGAGCGCTACCCGGACGATGAAGTCTGACTCATTGCCAGATCCACTGCTGGAGTTGGACATGGTGCAGGGAGGGGAGGGGAGGAGGAGACAAGCAGTGGAGTGGAGCGGTCAAGAGTGGGTTGTGGACTAAGGTTTGGTTCGGGGTGGGGTATTTTGGGGTCGGACTGGCCAGTCCGACATGGCGGCCGTGTCCGGGCCACTCCATATCCACCCCACATATGGACTAGGTATGGGGGTGTCGGTCAGCTCAGACGTTTGGGGCGGGTGGTTGGGCGGCGAATTTGTGACCAGGCAGTGACCGCTTGTCGACCAGAACGTTTATGGGGTGGGTTGAGGAGCCCGGTTGTAGATGCTCTAAGGACGGCCCCTCATGCAAACTGCGGAAGACCATAATGAACTAAAGGGAGGTGCAAGCGGTATCTCTATTGTTAAAGGGGAGTTGGTACATTCTCCTCACCTCCTCCCTCGTCCCCCTTACTTTGGTTTTTCCGCTTCATGCCCTCCTTGGTTTGGAATAATCTAAACCACATCGGTAATTTCCTTTTCTTGTCCTACTATTAACCATGTCATGCATTAACTCAATCAAATCTTACCAAACACATGTCCCACATCAACTCAACCAAATCAAATCTTATCAAAAACTGAACTAAATCAAAACTTTCCTTGCCTTCCCTTACCCTTACCCAACTAAAATCAAATCTTTCCTTACCATGCCTACCCATACTCAAATCAAATCAAATCTTACCAAAATCTAGAATATGGTGGGTGTAAGGTACATCTCGGATATGATTGTTGTCGATCCAGTAGAACATGTATGCCCCGTCGCAACACATGAGCAAGTAGCTAGTAGTATTCAATGTAGCAGTTGCTTGGCAACTAGCACAAAAGGAAGCTCTATTAGACCAGCACCATGCAGATGAGTCTCCTCTACGTGTAACTATGTGAGCGCCTTCAGAAGAGAGACGTGGACCACACTCGCAAAGAGTTGAGCATGTCATGGCTCAAATTCCTTACAGAGACACGTCAAGAACTCGGAAATTCGTTGGAACTCCAAGTCAACACGAACCACACAAAAAAAGCATGTGTGACAACCAGCAATGCAAAGATAATCCAACTGACGCCGAATAGCAGAACTTAGTGCCATCATCCTGCTGAAGTGTTGCCCCTGCGACTGGTAAATAGCATCACATGTTGGTATCGCTGACGAAGGTGAGTCCATATGCTAAAGGCCGAAAGAGTCCCACAATCTCATAAGAAAACTGAGGCAGGACATTAGCGACGAGGATGGCCACAACACAAGCAAGAGCATCACCATCAAGCCACTGAATGTAGGCAGTTAGTTCGTCATGGTAAGAGTTCACAGCCTCCACTAAGAGTAGGCAATCAATTGATCACAGCAAGAATCACAACATTTTTTCATAGTTGGGAAAATCTAATGAGGGGCGTCGCATCCTCACCCTCACTCCTATGCGGCGGGGCGCTAAGATCTGTGCATGCACACCGCGTGGCTTAGAGAACGGAAGTAGCGTATGCATCAGGCCCACAGGATGTTGAGTATAGCATTTTCTTCTCTGTTGCTCTTCTAACCCACCCACCCCCCCTCCTCTATCCCTTCATTTCTTCAGCAAGATCGCCCCGCCTTGCGAGCGATAGCTCATGCCGCTCCATGTCACAGGCCTGATTTGATGTGAGCACGCCTTGGCTTCTTGTGAGCCCACCCCCATCCACGCTCCTTTTTCTTGGTTTTGCATTACTGCTTTTTGCCTTTTTTTGCAGACTTCATGGGGTGATTTGAATCGCCAACGAGCTGGAAGACGAGGGGATAGAATGGGGCATGGGACTCCAATGAGCGCTAGGGATTTTCGGCAAGGGGTGCAGGGGCAAGAGAATGGCAAGGTCGGCAACCAATATGGCAACCGATACAACTAATCTAGAAATTAGAGACAGCTAATCTAGAAATTATGTGTGTACAGCAAATTCATTTTTGGTAACTTGAGACAATTAATTTGGAAATTAATACAACCAATCTGGCAATTAGATCTAACTAATCTAGAAACTACGTGCAGGTGAGTACATCAAATCCATCTTCAGCAACTCGAGACAATTAATTTGGAAACCGATGGAGCTAATCTGGCAATTAGAGACAACTAATCTGGAAATTAGGTGTAGCTGAGTATAGCAAATCCATCTTTGGCAACTTGAGGCAATTAATTTGGAAACTGATGAAGCTATTATAGTAACCAAGGGAAATAGGCATGTATAGCAGATCTCATCTTCGTAATTTTTGGCACAATTAATACTATTAATCTGGCAACTAGACTTGATACATCCACTGCTGAATCGTGCATTGCCTGATTATTAGATCTTGTTTTGCTCGCCTGAGACTTTTCTGTGTCCTTTTTTTTGGTCTCTCGGCGTTTTTTGGGGGCAGTTGTACAGCGCCCTATAATCTGGCGTGGAATTCAGGACTTGTGTTTTGGGGGGAGAAGACATGATGGGGATGAAAGCAACAGGAGAGGTGGGGTAGTCATGACCCGTTAAGAGTGTATGGAATCGGAATCGGGATGCATGCGTGTGCTAGCCTACGGCCCTACCGCTCTCTTTTGTCTTTCACCATGTGCTCGCATTTAAAGGTCGTGGTTGGTGCGTGTAGCAGCCACCGCACTAGCTGCTACTGCCTACGTGTGATGCCACTGCCTAGTCAAACCCTTGATAGTTTACCTTTTGATCTTAGGCAGCAAGCAACATCGTCAGCAACCTTAGCAGCATGAGTGACAGTCTTATCAACAACAGACGTAGGGAGTGGCAAAGGTTCCAAAAGGGCAACAGGGCACAACAGATAAGGAATCTTGCCTGAGAGTATGCCTAGAGACACAGATCATGCAAGTGGATGTGCATGTGAGAAATGAAATCAGTGTAGTTAACACCGTCAAAAATCAACGGGTAGCAAGGGATGGAAACAAAGCCCGATGACACAGAAATTGCCTTCTTTTTACAACGCTCAAAGGGAACCAAGCTAAATCACATGATGTTGACGAGCGTGGAACAAAGGAGCGACCCACCAAGCCGCGACAGTCGCTGATGAAAATCGACAAGCACGGGCAATGGCAGCCGGCTCCTGGCATGGACAACAACCGCGGGGTCATCGCGAAGACCGCAATGGAGGCCAGCAGCTAGTGAGGAAGACGGGTGGGGGTGCGGATGCTTCGCTCTAGGGCGGTGGCGGCTAGGGCGGGTTGGCGGCTGACGAGCGACACCTGGCGGGGCAGGGATGCTTCGATACTTCGATCTGGAGCCGCAGTAGCCAGTTCCTAGTACTCAGCCGGGTGGATTTCAATAATTTGTTGTACCTTGAGGCCAATGGAGAGAAATTCTAGCCATAATGAGCTTCTGTAAGTAAATTTCCAAATCCAACCACCAATGTAGCCACCAAACTTAGAAGTAACCTTTCGAGAGCCCTTGAAAAAATTAACAATAATTTATTGTATCCTACTGAATAACATAAATTTACTTTTAGACTACTATAGTACAAAACAAATTATATTATACCAAATTACAACCATCAAAGCAGAATATATGTTGCATTACATACTTGTTTGTTACTCTAGTTTTGGCAGCAATATTTTCCACTAAATGCTCCTATTAACATTCTTTGGGTGCTGATGTGAGTTGGGCATACAATTGAGTCAACCTCTTTTAAAAACTAAGTCATTAAATGCTTCCTGTCCCGTAGCTTGGAGTTAAATGACAAAATTGTACCAAACTGTGGGTACAATTGAAGATAAATATAACATATTAATAAATGGTTCATGAAGTCATGATACCATCAAAAAGGAGAAAAATGACTCATGATTACCAGAGCATCTCTACCATCAACTAACTTCCTAAATAACTAAACTAAGAAGCTATTTGCATGCTCTACTATCACCCCAAAAAAGCTGGGGTAGGCTAGAGCTGAAATCCATAAGATATCGCAACCAACTTACATGCTCTACAATCGAGAGCAATAAATACTATGATTAATGTATGACCATACTTAGAAGACATAACTATTTCCCCTTTAAGCATAGGTTAGTGAAAATGTCTATAGCATAAGATCTGTTGTTAAATACTATTATGCAAGGAGAAACTTGGTGTAGTTTCTTTCACAGTTCACAGAATCAACAAATATTAGCATGCAGTGCTGTATGGTGTGAATATACAAGCTTATGTCATCTAATCTGCTACAAGATGCTATATTCCATAAGTGAGAAATAGTAGTACTATCCGCCAGTGGAAAGATATAATGTGAAATGATGACAAATAAAACTAAGTATGGATAAACCGTAAAGAAAGTACGGATAAGATTTCAAAAATTGTGATGTACCTAAGCCACTGGAGAGAAGTTCTGACCACAATGGGCTTCTGTGAGCATATTTCTATATACCACCACCAGTTCTAGAATTGCACACACTCAAGAAAGTGTGTTCAGCTATAATTTGATGTATCCAACTGAATAGCACTATTTCACTTTTCAACTACTCTTCTGCAAAACAAATGATATTATACTAGATTGCCACCTTCAGCCCAAATATATGTCAGGTTAGAGGTCTGTCGCATCTGTATATATATACTTGTCACTCTTGTTTTGGAGGCAAAAATTTCTTCCACTTAATGTCCGTATTTTTTTAGTACTGACATTTAAGTTGGGCCAACCTATGTTAAAAGCTAGGCCATTAAATCCATGTTTCGCATGCTTAGAGCTAGATGACAAAGAAAAAATACCAAAAAGGTATAAATGAGATGGAAGTCATGATTACGTAAAAATTAGAAAGAAACAACTCATGATTACAAATCCACCTGTACCATTAATTAACTCCCTTAATAACTAAACTAAGTTAATTTTGTGCTCTATTCTCAACAGCAATCAATAGTACAAGTAATTTACAACCATATATAGAAGACACATAAATAGTTTCCACTAAAAGTAAATTATAGCATTTATTGTGTAACAGAGGGTGTATGTGTAATTGTATTAGCTATTGCTAGCTGAGAGCCTAAGAGGGAATGTATGATTTACCTGGAAATGATGAGTTCTAGAGATGGAGAATATTGAAATGACACTCTCCATGGACTCAAATGCTTCGTCAAGTTCAACCTCATTAATCCTTTTTGGGAGGCACAAACACCCCACTGAACCAAAATCCAGATTCTCCAGGTTGCAACTTTTAATAACCGAGTACCTATTTCTTTAACATGTTAACATACAATCTGTTAGAACTTAGAACCACTTCAACATTGATTTTATTTTATTTTTTGGTAAAAGGAAGCATGTGCATGGACCAGAAATAATGAAATTTTGGAATGCAAGAGAGATCATTAACATTGTCTTGACAAGTCAAAAAGACAGATCTTCCCAGCCCTCTGTCCTCTAGATTATTACTAAGGACAAAGACTACAACAACACTTTTGGCTTCAGATTATGCCATAAAATAACATGGAGATCACTTCCTATGTGGTCCCTAGAAGATACAAATCTCACAAGTATCTAGGCAATAAGTTTGTGTATTAATGTGCTCAAAGAATGCTATAAGCATAATTCCAAAAGTCATATGTTGCTTTAATGTGCTCACAAGATTCCATTGGCATATTTCCAAATTACATAACGAGGTAAATAGTCAAGTGACTCAATTTCTTGTTCTACTCGCCAAACCATTTGATGCAAGGAACATGTACATCCAATCAATATAGCACGTAAATCGAAAGACGAGGCACAAGCCTCTTCTATTAAATAATGTTAGTTGTATAGGAATCATCTTGATTGCTTAGCCATAAATTAATTTGTCTAATTATTCAGGAAAAAAATAATTTTTCCTAGCATGATAAAATAGTGAATTATGACTCTTGCTAAAAGACAGTTAAGAACACTGTATAACAAGTTCTGAAAAGTAAACCCATCATTCTATCGAGAAGACGGGAAGCATAAGGAACAACAACAAGTCAAGGAACACAATGTCTCTAAAGACCGATACAGGTAATACGGCTATGTTTATAGTTTTCATATAATATGCGTTGAAAGCTTCAGAAAACTTTCTAGAAGCCCCCACCTTGATTGCCCTTGTGGAAGTGGGCTTGCGGTTGTGGTAGCTTTTGGATGGATGAGCCATTATGGACACCTTCAACCTGAGCATTTTGATTCTTCAGCACTGACCCATGTTGGACTTGAGGTTTCGCCTTCTGGTTACAGTTATAGTCTCTAGGCTGATAAGTTCTGCTTGATGAACCATAGTTGTAGGCATTCGTCTGTTGAAACTTCTGGAAGACTTCTTGAACAGGAGGTGGCCCAGGTAGCTTAACATGCATGTACTTGCAATTAGGTCCATTAGGGCAAAAAACCACGCTAAACCTGCAATTCAGATTGAAAGGAAGACAGTTTATGTTAAAGTTTAGACAGCACTCTTCACAACAGCTACACTGAAGATTGAAATGGGCTTAAATGCCAAGTCAAACGGTACATTATATGATCTACTGGGTAGCACAACAGAACTTTGAGTAACAATATGAATCGTCACATAAGTTAAAGATTCTATCAATCACTAATTAAACAATACAAAAACCAGTTTAGTTAAAGGTACCGAAAATTAACAAACTGAATCGGCTAAATTAAAACCTACCAATTAAGTTATATTATGTGATAATTGTTAAATCCATCATAGTTGGTTACTCCAGAAATTCATACAGCATGGGCACCTAGAATACACGTATACAGATAAGTGTATCAGTATCAGGCCGGTGCAGATACATGAATTCGCCATTTTGGAGAAGTGCCGGGGATACGTTTTACTATTCTTTTTAATTCACCAAAATACTGAGCTGGTAGGTCGAAGTCCATAGAAGAGGATCAGAACACTACTAATACTGTAACATGGCTCCATAATGGTACCCTTAGGTTGGTAGGATCAGCACGAGGAGCCATCTGGAGGAGAGGATCAGAGGAGATGAGATCATGAGAAGAGAAAGGAGAAGAGGAGCAGCTCGTTGTCTGCTCGCCACCGGTCTGCCACCGCTGGCTGAGCAGCCGCCACTTGCTGTGGAGATCGGGAGGAAAGCAGCAGGAAGGGAAAATATGGGGTGTCAGGGGACTAGGGTTGCATCGCTAGTTACCTTTAACTTGGCTGGACCATATCCGAAACGCACCGGCCGAGTATCCATGAAGTATCGGCATTTTTTAAATCATTTATTCCCTGATACTCAGGTGATACATATCCAGGACATATTGGAGCAGTATCCGTATCGGATACTGTATCCGTTGCGGGTTCACTGCAAATACATAAGCACCAATGTTTTTATGGTGTAACACGTTTTATGGCGACCGACACCCTTCATCATAACATTATAACACTTATTGCGTATGGTGTGACGACATCATAGACACAACCTAACTTTGTATAATAGCAAATAAAATCACAACTTCATAGACATAATCTAACTCTGTAGCAGATCTGGAGGGGAAAGAGGGGCAGAGGGGAAAGGGATAGCGTGAGGAGGGGAAAGGGGGGTGGAGGGAGAAGGGGTCGCAGGAGGGGATCATGGCAGGGGTGGAGGGGAGATAGTTTGGAGGCTGGAGCTTGCTGCTGTTGGCTGGTCGCCGGAGAGGACGAGGTCGAGGTATCCCTCCCTCCCTCCCTCTCTCTCTGGGAAAGGGGGGTGGCGGGAGAAGGGGTCGCAAGAGGGGGTCATGGCAGGGGTGGAGGGGAGGTAGTGTGGAGGCTGGAGCTTGCTGCTGTTGGCTGGTCGCCGGAGAGGACGAGGTCGAGGTATCCCTCCCTCCCGCTGCTGGCTGCTGGTTCCCGCGCACATCAATTCTCCCGCCTCTGGCTGCTGGTTCCCGCGCACACCAATTCTCCCGCCGCTGTCTGCTGGTTCCCGCGTGCGCCAACTCTCCTAGCCCATGGCGTAATTTCGGGCATGGCGACCCAAAACGTGTCATATTGAGGGAGGGAGGCCTTAAAAACATTGATAAGCACTGAAGCAAGACAGCTCCATGTCAGATTAATTTGTAGGTATAAGGTGCAAAAATACTCTCCCATCAATTTATCATCATAATTTGGCTCTTATGCACTAGGAAGTTGAAACCAGCATCAAATATGCTCTGTCGTTTTCCTGCTGTAGTTTTCAATTTGTGTTAATAATAAAGGAAGCAAATTAACTAAAAGTGTTGAATTGGCTGGCACAAACTTTGGAGCAGATATGATTATGGGCTAATATATCATGAAGCAAACCCACAATCACCAGCACTATGGAAGAATGAATGCTGTAAACTAAAAACATGACATGAACTTGACAATCCAGAGGGTCAAAGATTGAGTAGAGTCATTCTGCAGAATCAATGACCTTGGTCTGCATATAATACCTAAGCTGCCAGATTAGCTTATCTGTTTTATTATGAATCCACTTCAACGGAGTTATAGGCAGGTGCAGGTCATATGTAGCAGACCAAAATAAAACTAAATGACTTGTCTAATTGGCATGCATAAATATTTCTTATCGCTTTCGTTCACGAGTTTTAAGATTCTAAGCATCCTAGGAAAGTTGGCTCGTGTTGTGCCAGGGTTGGGGGTTGGGACCACCTGTAAGGGGGTGAATCGATAATGTGTATTGCGTCCACCTCATAAGAGGGAAGCCAATAAAAAAGAGCAACACAAATGTAATTAAAAGCCGGTCTAACTCAGGTGTGAAACACACAACAAAGCAACCAACCGTACCTGCCTGCATAAAAACACGCTAAAAAAAGCTTTAACTCAAACATGTTAAAAAAGGCTTAACTCGTTACTGAAGGACGGCGCGGCAAAGCACGTGCCACCCTCTCTGTCACCCTAGTTGAGGGTGAACCTTGGGTGCATGATTCGAGGCTAGGTTTTGCAGGACTCGTAATATAAAAGGGATTGAGAGGGGATGTTCCTCACATTTCGCACTCCTGGATCTCCTGCTTGAAGTTGCAATCCTCTGCGCGGCAGATGCGAAAAGCGCGGTTTAAGTGCCACACCTGCATGAGCTCCATGTCAAGCTCGTGCAGGAACGAGCACGGCTCCCCTTTCTTGGAAAGCCCACGCAGCCAGTGCTGGCAGACGGTCTGCCGGAAGACTCCGCCGGGACGGCCATGGGACAGCCCTTCCGTGACCGGCACGGGGGCTTCGGAGGACGCGGACGCGGATCCGGATCCAGCGCCGACGGCGTCGAGGTAGTCCTCGAAGTCGAAGCGGAGGTTGCCCTCGTCGCCGTCCATTTGGATGCTTCCGCTGCCAGGGCAATGGGACGGCCCTCCAGCGGCGGGGATGAGGGCTTCGAAGTACCCAGCCGAGGATCCGGTGCCAGCGCCGGCCGCGTCGAGGTCGTCCTCGAAGTCGAAACGGAGGCTATCCTCGTCGCCATCCATTTGGAAGCTTCCGCGGCCACGGCCACGGGACGGCCCTCCCACGGCGAGGATGGGGGCTTCGGAGGACGCGGAGCCGGATCCAGCGCCGACGGCGTCGAGGTAGTCCTCGAAGTCGAAGCGGAGGCCGCCGTCGCCGCCGTCCATTTGGATTGAGGGACGGTGGGAGGGGGCTAGCTAGGGTTTGGGCGCTGAGAAATTTGGGTTTGCCCTGAAATTTTTGGTCCGAAAACGTTTCGACCAGATCCAGCCGACTGATTGAAGCGCTGCGTCGGCCGCGCAGCGAGCCGTCGGATCGTGCACTCGCTGATCCTGTGTCACAGCGCGTGCGAGCCCACCTCCCAGCTCAAGTTTTTTTTTTCCTTTTTGAAATTCCCTCCGAGCTCAAGCTAGTTTAACGGGTAGGGTTTTTTCCTGCGGATATAGGATCTCTCTTTTTTTTTTGCGGGTAACAGAATCAGCTTCTCTAAAATGTCTCTTAGATAACAGGCACGGGCCGCGTCATGCTTAAATTAATAAAACGAACGGAAGTCGCAAACATACGAGTTATTACAAACTTTATGACAGCATATTTCAGGAATCAAAAGGTAGAGCGATACAAGTTGCAGTTCGAAGGAGCGCGAAGAAAATGGGAAACAACTAAGAGCTCCGGTGGAAGGCGTGTAGTTGGTTGATCTTGCGAAGCACGTCCGACGCCGCATCACCGTCTTCCCTCCTTTCAAGTGGTCTTCACTGCCGAAAGAATAAAGCCCATTTTTTTCTCCAATACGCCTGGGAGCGTATCATTGCATTGATAGGTAGAGTGAAAGTTGCAAAAGTTGAGGGCCTCCGATACGTTCACACATAGAGGCGTAATGGAGGCCGTAACGAGCAGGGAATAGGGTTGCTCAACCCCATTACAACAAAGTCTATGTTATGTCGAGCATGGATTGAATGCCTTTGGCGTCGGCATTGG
Source organism: Hordeum marinum (assembly GCA_022496015.1). Lineage (NCBI taxonomy): Eukaryota > Viridiplantae > Streptophyta > Magnoliopsida > Poales > Poaceae > Hordeum > Hordeum marinum. The sequence goes on along the minus strand of CM039677.1, from coordinate 96,752,111 downwards.
CCCAAGCGCGGATGTCTTCTTGGGAAGGTCAAACTCTAGTCCTAGTCCTCAATGGAGCCCTGGAAGAGTGCTCGGTAGCAAGACGAGGTGGAATAGGAGCCGCTATTGGTCCACTACCAGCGGATAGTGTCGGGCTCGAAAGAAAGCGTCACTTGGAGGAGGCACCTCCAGAGGTCTATGTACTCCACGGTGGCGGACACACCCAGTGCTCCTCAAAAACCTTGATCCATGACCCGTTCAACAGGCCCTCTTGAACTAGGCGTTTGTTGCGGCATCGACGTTGGACCATCACGAAGATGGCGGGCGCAAGCTCGACGATGGACCTACCATCTAGCTAGTGGTCGAGCCAGAACTTGCACGTCCGACCATCACCTAGAGTCCATGTGGTAGATGCTCGAAAGATGTCGCGGACGCCGACATTGTCCAGAAGGTGTAGATGATGACAGGTCCATGAGGGGTCAGTGATGCGCAACCAGAACCATCTAGATTGAAGTGAGATGCCAGTACGCTGGATGTCTCGCACGCCGAGACCACCCAAGTCTAGAGGGTGGCACACCCTAGGCCAGTTCATGAGGCAGTTCCCGGACCGGGCCTCCTTCCTACCAAAAATCTAATGCAAGCATGAGAAAGAAAGAATGAGTAATATAGGAATGATCAAGGGTTTTTGTTTGCCTGGTTGCTCTACAAACAAAGACAGATCCTTGCGGTGAAGTAGTCGATCACCGGATCAACATCGGGCTCGGGGTCTATCGGAAAAGAAGTAACGGAGGGGAAAACTAATAAATAATGAAGCAAGAGGCCGCCGTCGCCGCCGTCCATTTGGATTGAGGGACGGTGGGAGGGGGCTAGCTAGGGTTTGGGCGCTGAGAAATTTGGGTTTGCCCTGAAATTTTTGGTCCGAAAACGTTTCGACCTAGATCCAGCCGACTGATTGAAGCGCTGCGTCGGCCGCGCAGCGAGCCGTCGGATCGTGCACTCGCTGATCCTGTGTCACAACGCGTGCGAGCCCACCTCCCAGCTCAAGTTTTTTTTTCCTTTTTGAAATTCCCTCCGAGCTCAAGCTAGTTTAAGGGGTAGGGTTTTTTCCTGCGGATATAGGATCTCTCTTTTTTTTGCGGGTAACAGAATCAGCTTCTCTAAAATGTCTCTTAGATAACAGGCACGGGCCGCGCCATGCTTAAATTAATAAAACGAACGGAAGTCGCAAACATACGAGTTATTACAAACTTTATGACAGCATATTTCAGGAATCAAAAGGTAGAGTGATACAAGTTGCAGTTCGAAGGAGCGCGAAGAAAATGGGAAACAACTAAGAGCTCCGGTGGAAGGCGTGTAGTTGGTTGATCTTGCGAAGCACGTCCGACGCCGCATCACCGTCTTCCCTCCTTTCAAGTGGTCTTCACTGCTGAAAGAATAAAGCCCATTTTTTTCTCCAATACGCCTGGGAGCGTATCATTGCATTGATAGGTAGAGTGAAAGTTGCAAAAGTTGAGGGCCTCCGATACGTTCACACATAGAGGCGTAATGGAGGCCGTAACGAGCAGGAGAATAGGGTTGCTCAACCCCATTACAACAAAGTCTATGTTATGTCGAGCATGGATTGGATGCCTTTGGCGCCGGCATTGGCCCAAGCGCGGATGTCTTCTTGGGAAGGTCAACCTCTAGTCCTAGTCCTCAATGGAGCCCTGGAAGAGTGCTCGGTAGCAAGACGAGGTGGAGTAGGAGCCGCTATTGGTCCACTACCAGCGGATAGTGTCGGGCTCGAAAGAAAGCGTCACTTGGAGGAGGCACCTCCAGAGGTCTATGTACTCCACGGTGGCGGACACACCCAGTGCTCCTCAAAAACCTTGATCCATGACCCGTTCAAGAGGCCCTCTTGAACTAGGCGTTTGTTGCGGCATCGACGTTGGACCATCACGAAGATGGCAGGCGCAAGCTCGACGATGGACCTACCATCTAGCTAGTGGTCGAGCCAGAACTTGCACGTCCGACCATCACCTAGAGTCCATGTGGTAGATGCTCGAAAGATGTCGCGGAAGCCGACATTGTCCAGAAGGTGTAGATGATGACAGGTCCATGAGGGGTCAGTGATGCGCAACCAGAACCATCTAGATTGAAGTGAGATGCCAGTACGCTGGATGTCTCGCACGCCGAGACCACCCAAGTCTAGAGGGTGGCACACCCTAGGCCAGTTCATGAGGCAGTTCCCGGACCGGGCCTCCTTCCTACCAAAAATCTAATGCAAGCATGAGAAAGAAAGAATGAGTAATATAGGAATGATCAAGGGTTTTTGTTTGCCTGGTTGCTCTACAAACAAAGACAGATCCTTGCGGTGAACTAGTCGATCACCGGATCAACATCGGGCTCGGGGTCTATCGGAAAAGAAGTAACGGAGGGGAAAACTAATAAATAATGAAGCAAGAGGCCGCCGTCGCCGCCGTCCATTTGGATTGAGGGACGGTGGGAGGGGGCTAGCTAGGGTTTGGGCGCTGAGAAATTTGGGTTTGCCCTGAAATTTTTGGTCCGAAAACGTTTCGACCTAGATCCAGCCGACTGATTGAAGTGCTGCGTCGGCCGCGCAGCGAGCCGTCGGATCGTGCACTCGCTGATCCTGTGTCACAGCGCGTGCGAGCCCACCTCCCAGCTCAAGTTTTTTTTTCCTTTTTGAAATTCCCTCCGAGCTCAAGCTAGTTTAAGGGGTAGGGTTTTTTCCTGCGGATATAGGATCTCTCTTTTTTTTTGCGGGTAACAGAATCAGCTTCTCTAAAATGTCTCTTAGATAACAGGCACGGGCCGCGCCATGCTTAAATTAATAAAACGAACGGAAGTCGCAAACATACGAGTTATTACAAACTTTATGACAGCATATTTCAGGAATCAAAAGGTAGAGTGATACAAGTTGCAGTTCGAAGGAGCGCGAAGAAAATGGGAAACAACTAAGAGCTCCGGTGGAAGGCGTGTAGTTGGTTGATCTTGCGAAGCACGTCCGACGCCGCATCACCGTCTTCCCTCCTTTCAAGTGGTCTTCACTGCTGAAAGAATAAAGCCCATTTTTTTCTCCAATACGCCTGGGAGCGTATCATTGCATTGATAGGTAGAGTGAAAGTTGCAAAAGTTGAGGGCCTCCGATACGTTCACACATAGAGGCGTAATGGAGGCCGTAACGAGCAGGAGAATAGGGTTGCTCAACCCCATTACAACAAAGTCTATGTTATGTCGAGCATGGATTGGATGCCTTTGGCGCCGGCATTGGCCCAAGCGCGGATGTCTTCTTGGGAAGGTCAACCTCTAGTCCTAGTCCTCAATGGAGCCCTGGAAGAGTGCTCGGTAGCAAGACGAGGTGGAGTAGGAGCCGCTATTGGTCCACTACCAACAGATAGTGTCGGGCTCGAAAGAAAGCGTCGCTTGGAGGAGGCACCTCCAGAGGTCTATGTACTCCACGGTGGCGGACACACCCAGTGCTCCTCAAAAACCTTGATCCATGACCCGTTCAGGAGGCCCTCTTGAACTAGGCGTTTGTTGCGGCATCGACGTTGGACCATCACGAAGATGGCGGGCGCAAGCTCGACGATGGACCTACCATCTAGCTAGTGGTCGAGCCAGAACTTGCACGTCCGACCATCACCTAGAGTCCATGTGGTAGATGCTCGAAAGATGTCGCGGACGTCGGCATTGTCCAAAAGGTGTAGATGATGACAGGTCCATGAGGGGTCAGTGATGCGCAACCAGAACCATCTAGATTGAAGTGAGATGCCAGTACGCTGGATGTCTCGCACGCCGAGACCACCCAAGTCTAGAGGGTGGCACACCCTAGGCCAGTTCATGAGGCAGTTCCCGGACCGGGCCTCCTTCCTACCAAAAATCTAATGCAAGCATGAGAAAGAAAGAATGAGTAATATAGGAATGATCAAGGGTTTTTGTTTGCCTGGTTGCTCTACAAACAAAGACGGATCCTTGCGGTGAAGTAGTCGATCACCGGATCAACATCGGGCTCGGGGTCTATCGGAAAAGAAGTAACGGAGGGGGAAACTAATAAATAATGAAGCAACAGGCCGCCGTCGCCGCCGTCCATTTGGATTGAGGGACGGTGGGAGGGGGCTAGCTAGGGTTTGGGCGCTGAGAAATTTGGGTTTGCCCTGAAATTTTTGGTCCGAAAACGTTTCAACCTAGATCCAGGCGACTGATTGAAGCGCTGCGTCGGTCGCGCAGCGAGCCGTCGGATCGTGCACTCGTTGATCGTGTGTCACAGCGCGTGCGAGCCCACCTCCCAGCTCAAGTTTTTTTTTCTTTTTTGAATTTCCCTCCGAGCTCAAGCTAGTTTAAGGGGTAGGTTTTTTTCCTGCGGATATAGGATCTCTCTTTTTTTTGCGGGTAGCAGAATCAGCTTCTCTAAAATGTCTCTTAGATAACAGGCACGGGCCGCGACATGCTTAAATTAATAAAACGAACAGAAGTCGCAAACATACGAGTTATTACAAACTTTATGACAACATATTTCAGGAATCAAAAGGTAGAGCGATACAAGTTGCAGTTCGAAGGAGCGCGAAGAAAATGGGAAACAACTAAGAGCTCTGGTGGAAGGCATGTAGTTGGTTGATCTTGCGAAGCACGTCCGATGCCGCATCACCGTCTTCCCTCCTTTCGAGTGGTCTTCACTGCTGAAAGAATAAAGCCCATTTTTTTCTCCAATACGCCTGGGAGCGTATCATTGCATTGATAGGTAGAGTGAAAGTTGCAAAAGTTGAGGGCCTCCGATACGTTCACACATAGAGGCGTAATGGAGGCCGTAACGAGCAGGAGAATACGGTTGCTCAACCCCATTACAACAAAATCTATGTTATGTCGAGCATGGATTGGATGCCTTTGGCGCCGGCATTGGCCCAAGCGCGGATGTCTTCTTGGGAAGGTCAACCTCTAGTCCTAGTCCTCAATGGAGCCCTGGAAGAGTGCTCGGTAGCAAGACGAGGTGGAGTAGGAGCCGCTATTGGTCCACTACCAGCGGATAGTGTCGGGCTCGAAAGAAAGCGTCACTTGGAGGAGGCACCTCCAGAGGTCTATGTACTCCACGGTGGCGGCCACACCCAGTGCTCCTCAAATACCTTGGATCCATGCCCCGTTTAGGAGGCCCTCTTGAACTAGGCGTTTGTTGCGGCATCGACGTTGGACCATCACGAAGATGGCGGGCGCAAGCTCGACGATGGACCTACCATCTAGCTAGTGGTCGAGCCAGAACTTGCACGTCCGACCATCACCTAGAGTCCATGTGGTAGATGCTCGAAAGATGTCGCGGACGCCGGCATTGTCCAGAAGGTGTAGATGATGACAAGTCCATGAGGGGTCAGTGATGCGCAACCAGAACCATCTGGATGGAAGTGAGATGCCAGTACGCTGGATGTCTCGCACGCCGAGACCACCCAAGTCTAGAGGGTGGCACACCCTAGGCCAGTTCATGAGGCAGTTCCCGGACCGGGCCTCCTTCCTACCAAAAATCTAATGCAAGTATGAGAGAGAAAGAATGAGCAATATAGGAATGATCAAGGGTTTTTGTTTGCCTGGTTGCTCTACAAACAAAGATGGATCCTTGCGGTGAAGTAGTCGATCACCGGAACAACATCGGGCTCGGGGTCTATCGAAAAAGAAGTAACGGAGGGGGAAACTAATAAATAATGAAGCAATCAAATGCAACACAAATGCAAGGGCATGACAAGATGTGTGGGTCACATGCTCTAATGCATCCCTAAGCATTTTAAAAGAAGGGGGAAATATCCGGCCATAATTTCCCGGCTCCGGGTATTTTTCGAACAGATGATCCTGATGCAAAATGTCCATGCTCATTATGTTAGAGGAGTTAATAGGTATGTGGATGGCATATTTAGATCCGTTATATTTTTCTAATCATTTTTTGTATATAAATTATTTTCATTCGAGTTACGAATTATATATATGATTTTTCAATGTTTTAAACAATTTCTATACTTTCTGGAATTATTTTAATTCAAAAATATTAAATAAATTGCTAACCGGTGAAGTGCACCCAGAAGTGCAATGTAAGGATGACAGTGGGCCAGGGGTTGGCTGAGTCAGCAGGTCAACGTTGACCTATTGACTGGTCAGCGGGGTCGACTGGGTCCATTGGGACCCAGCTGCCAGTGACCCAAAGGTCCGAGTGGCAGTGCCACTCAGCGGCAGCGGCGGACATGGGCGGACACGGAGGCACGCACGAGCGACCGGTGCGAGGGCAGATGTGGGGTGTGGCCAGCTACGGCGACATCGGTGGGCTAGCGGCGGGCGAGAGCGGGGCGCGATCGGCTGCGGGTGCGCACGACCAAGGTAGCAAGAGCGGGCGAGCAGTAGCAGCGGTGGCACGGGCGTGCACGTAGAAGCAGAGTAGCAGCTAGCGGCAGCTAGCAGCGCAGCCAGCAAAGCACCAGCGGTAGCGCAACAAGCAAAGCAACAGCGATAGCAAGCAACAGCTATGGCAAGCGGCAGCGGCAGTAGCGCATACACGGGGGCTCGGGCTCCGACCACGGCGGTCACGAGCGAGCACGGGGACGAAATCGAGGGGGAAATGGGGGTATTCGGTGAGAGGCTCACCGTGAAGTTTGATGGCGTGCTCGGGAAGGTCAGGGAGGCGTCGGAGCAGCGGCACGGCAGCAAGGCAGTGGCGGTGGCCGACGGGCGTGGAGAGGTCGATCCGGCGGAGGGAAGATCCCGGGATTGATCTGGAGGGCGGAGACGACGTGGAGGAGAGCGTTGGGGCTCCTGGACAAAGCCTCACGGCTCGGGGTGGCCGGCGACCACGAGGACGATGTGGTCTATGGCGAAGGGGCGCGAAGGGAGGGAAGTGGGGAGGTGCTAGGGTTTCTGGGGAAAAGAGGGACGACTGGGGGTTGCTCTTATCCGGTCCTGCGGCAATACAGTGCGAGGAGTCGAGCACGGTGGCCATGGCGTGCGCGCGGCCTTTGCCAGGGCGCGACGGGAGGTAGGGGAAGGCCGACCAGGATGGGCTCGGCCACACTGTGGCCACTAGAGGCCCAGGTGCACAGTGGATTTCTTTTATTTTCCCTTTTATTGTGACTTTATTTCTTTCTCTAATGCATTTCTTTTTAGTAACAAGTGAGTTTTGTAAAACATGGAACTTGGTCACCTAATTACTTTGCAATATTTGGCACTGCCACAAAAAGTTTGGGGGAGTTTGAATTGATTTGTATTTTTCACAAAATGGAAAAGCATTTAAAAATGCTGATTTAACATTGTTTTAATATTATAGGGTCACTTATAGATTCTTGGTGATGTTTTTTTCCTTAAAATAATTGGACTTGGAATATTTTCAACCCAACCAACATTTTTGTTTGACAGTTTGAAGAAATAATAATTTGTCTTTATTTTAAATTGAATTTGGCTTTGATTTTTATCAAGTGGTAATTTGGCTTAGTTAAACCTGATAAAATGGCACCATTAGTGTGGTTATTGTAGCATGATACTGGGGGTGTTACAGTTCCCATTCATCATGCAATTTTCTAGGTATAAAAATTTCTAGCTCAAGTTTCTCGTCATAAGCTTTTATCATCGCCTTTACTATATGTTTAGTAAAAGCTTTATTTTGTTTATAGGCATTGGGTGAGCTAATAATGGATTGGATCAATGAAATACATTATACTAAAGAGCAGATCTCATAATTAAAGCCCTTATAATCCAAGATAGTGGGCACATCACTAGTTAAAGTTTTGACCTCACCAAACCCACTTTTTTCATTATTATCATTAGAATGATCACCCTTCGAACAAACAGAGCGCCTTCTAGCTAAAGTTGACTCATCTCCAACCCCTTTATAATCTATTTTTAGATTAGTAAATAAATATTCAATGGGATAAGCCAACCATTTTAAGATCTTAATCATGATTACGGTAAAAATCGAGTGAAAGAGCTTTTTCTAAGAATTCTGGCTTAGCCCTCAACCTAGCAGACCTCTCATTACTTTCATCAATGGATATTTGGATGGATTTAATGGTCTATTGATATCATGCTTTGGTGGCAATTTTTTATTTTTAATAGTTTCCACATCAAGAGCAATCATGTCCATATTTTTAGCCAAGTCATCAATTGTATGCAACTTTTCTTCTACCATAGTATTAAAAAAATTTGAGAACTAATAAATTCTATAATGGTGTTCTCAATATCATAGGATAACCTATTATTATTTGTAGAATAATTTCCATAATAATTACCATATTTATAAGAGGAAATACCAGGGTACAGTCTAGCATTGAACTTTCCTCTATAAGCATTGCTATTGAAATTGTTTCGCGAGATAAATTTCACATCGATAGCATCACCAGTTTTCTCAATCAAGGTAGACAAGAGCATATCTTTGGGATCAACATGAGCATGTTTACTAGCAACCATATTCATAAGAGCATCCATTTTTCACTCAAAGTGGTGATTTCCTCAACAAAATTTACCTTCTTACCAGTTGGAGCTCTTTCGGTATGTCATTGAGAATACTTTGTCATGATGTTGTCCAAAAGTTTGGTGTCCCCTCCTAATGTCACCTCCATGAAGGTACCACCTTTAGCAGAATCTAGAAGATTTCTAGACACAAAGTTTAGTCCAGCATAGATTTTTTTTATAATCATCCATAAGTTCAAACCACGAGTAGGGTAAATTTTAATTATCAATTTAATCCTCTCCCAAGATTGTGCAACATGTTCTTGGTCATGTTATTTAAAATTCATAATTTGATTTCTAAGGAAGATGATCTTAGCAGGAGGAAAATACTTGGTAATGAAAGCATGTTTACACTTATCGCATGTTCCAATACTATTACGTGGTAAACATGAAAACCTAGCCTTAGCTTTATCGCGTAGTCAAAAAGGAAATAATTTAATTTGAGAATTCCATTATCCACATCCTTTTTATTTTTCATATCACATAATTCAACAAAAAATTGAGATACGCAGCCAGATCCTCATTAGGTCTTCCAAAAAATTGTTCTTTCATCAGAAGATTTATCAATGCATCATTAATATCATAAAATTCCACACTAGTAGCGGGTAGTATAGGAGTACTAATAAAATCATTGTAATAGTATTCGAGAAGTCACACAACTTAGTATTATCTTAAGACATGGTGACCGAGCAGGCAAAGTAACAAGCGAAGCAAATAAACTAGCAAGTATAGCAAGCAAACAAGTAAATTAGCAAAGGTACATATATTTTTATAGAAAGCAAAATATAACAACAAACAAACATTATGACAGGTGAATGATAATTTGTCCGAAGGTAATTAATAGGAAACTGATGATACTCCCCGGCAACGGCGCCAGAAACCCTTCCTCGTACTTGTGATTTGTGTTGGGTTATTCGCCCAAGATGACGGGATGATGCAACACAATATAGATAAGTATTTCCCTCATCAAGAAGCAAGGTTATCGAACCAATAGGAGAACAACGCAATTTCTCGTCTTCGGCACCTACACACAAAAGAGCACACACTTGCACCCAACACGGACAAGAGGGTTGTCAATCCCCTTGAACTCGTTACTTGCAAGCAATGAGTAGTGTAGATGATAGTTGATAATTGTAAATTGCAAAATAAAAGGATAACAAATAAATGTTAGCAAGGTATTAAGAGCGTTTGTAAATATATTTGTGAATAGACCCGCGGGCCATGGTTTTCCCTAGAGGCATCTCTCATGTAGAAAGCATATGGTGGGTAAACAAATTAATGTTGGGCAATTGATAGAAAAGCGCATAGTTATGCAATATTTATTTATGGCAATGATCATTACATATAGGCATCACGTCCGTAAGCAAGTAGACTGACTCCTGCCTACATCTACTACCATTACTCCACCCATCGACCGCTATCCAGCATGCATCTAGAGTATTAAGTGAAACTGAGTAATGCTTGGAAAACAATGACATGATCTAGACAAAGTAAATCCAATTAATATGAATAGAACCCACGTTTTACCCTTAGTGGCAGCAATACAATACGTCTCATGTCCCTTTCTATCACTGGGATTCAGCACTGCAAGATTGAACCCACTACAACACACGTCTTCCACTGAACATAAATCAATCTAGTTGGCCAAAGTACATCAATAGATCATAGAGAATTACAAAGTATCATGTAATCATGCATGTATATGAAAAGACTGGCAAGGAACTCAATATAATCTCAAGAATAATATGAATATAAACCCACAATTCATCGGATCTCAACAAACGCACCGCACAGATTACATCGAATATATCATCGCGAAGATGTAATGAACTTGGAATTGACGATCATAGAGAGAAAGCAATAGCCATCCAGGTACTAACTATGGACCCGTAGGTCTGTGGTGAACTACTCACACATCATCATGGGAGCAGTAAGGATGATGTAGAGGCCATCCGTGATCGACCCCCCTCGATAGGGCACTGGAACAGGGCTCTAGATGGGCACACAACGGAACAGAGACTTGCGACGGTGGAAAAAGTGTTTCGGGAGGCTCTCAAATGTTTTTAGGGTTTATGAGAATTTATAAGCCAGAGAACAACCCTAGAGGGCCGAGGAGGTGGCCACAAGCCATCAGGGAGCCCCCCTAGGCGCACCCTGTTGGCTTGGGGGCACCTCGTGCGCCCTCAGGTCTCCCTCTGAAGCTTCCAGCTCTTTATTTGGTCCCAAAAAATCATCAAAAAGTTTCATGGCATTTGTACTTCGTTCGGTATAGTATTCCTGAAAAGCCAAAAACATGCCGTAAACAACAATTGGCACTTGAACTGGGTTACTAGGTTAGTGCTAAAAATATTATAAATAAACAAGTAAATGCCCAAAAAGCATCCTAGAATGATAATATAATAGCATGGAACAATAAAAAATTGCAGGTACGTTGGAGACATATCATGACATCATCTTCTTTTCATTTGATTTCATCTGTAGTCGGATCCTGCACTTTTGTATGATGATTGTGATGTATTGGTGTATTGAGATATTTATATTGTAGCATGTGGCGAGTGTAAGCCAACTCCATGTACTCATCTCTTCTTTACATGTATTGTGACGATTTCCATTCTTGCGAAGCGACCCAAAATGCGCTTATATCCTTATCGAGGCCCTCGAGCCATCGCAAGGATAGTACCGCATTTTGAGCGTGACACCCTCGGGAGGGGGGGCTGACTAACAAGGAAGACATGCACATTTATTGCAAATCCCCTGAGCCAATGGTGGCCTATGCCCCGCGCCCTGATCCCTGGCTCGACCTCAAGCTGCCACGTCATCGGAACCGCCATGGCATGGCCTCCTTCAAGCTTCGCTCGGGATCCCTCCGTCCATCTTCGTCCTAGATCCATGACATCCCTTGAACCAAAAGCCTACTCGAACCATCCCATCCCACTTCAACCCGATTTTTTTTCTCGAAGTTCGTGATTTTCTAATATCATATAAGCATTTTTGTGATGGCCATAAAATTGTGCATGTTTGTCGGATGTTGACGATCCATATATGAAAAATGATCTACTCTTCGTGCTCTACATGATGGTTGCACTTGCACACATATTAGGATTCATTTAAATTCTTAAATCTCTATTGCATAAGTGCATTATGAAATAACTACAAAAACTATGAAAAACTTGCCAACTCTTGAGGATGATTGCATCTAATCCATGGCTCGTATGCTTATGATTCCTTTATGAGTTTTGCTATCCCTTATGTCTACTTTGATGCCAGGCCTTTGGTTGCCCTGTAAAACACTCATATCGTGTCAATTTGTTGAACTTAAGTGGTCTTTGCAATAAAATTGTTTTAATGTTAACAGACAATGTTGTTTTGCAAAAATCATAGTAAATGATCCATGCATCCTTTGAATTTGTGCCAATGGAGTCAAATGAAGATTGCCATGTCTACTTGTTGTTCAAACTGTTTTCGTAAATATTAAAAATGCTTAAGCTATTGTTTTGTGCATCATAGAACAACATCGTGAAATAAATGTTTTGCATCCCAGATTTTCACCAAGTGTGAAACTCTTGTGTTAAAAGTTGCCAACTTGTCTTGATGAATGTCGTTGATCCAGAGGTAATATCAAGATGTTCAGTAAACATGATTTTCTATTCATCGTATATACTATCACTCCATGCCAAGTTTTGACACTAAAATCTCTTGTAGCATATTTAAAAGTTTCCCTCAATTTGTCATTCCAATGTTTCTTCTTGCATAAAACTGTGATTTTCTCTAAGTCCTTAATTTGGATAGAAACTCTGCAAATTGTGAAAATCATATCAATTCATACATGATGCCTATGAAAATGATCTTTATATGAATTGTGAAGCATTTTAAGTGTACTACATCCTCGTGTCATTTGTTTTCATGTTAGCATCATGTTTTGTTGCTCCAAAGCAGGCATCTCACTAATTTTGGTAGATTCTAAATAAAATTTGTGTTGTTTGCATAGTGTGAATCGTGGCTCCGTTTTGATCATGCCTTACATGAAACTTGTTTAGAATTTGAATGTGGTTTCATAATATCTTGCATCCATGATTAAAATGTTCGAGGTTGTGTTTTGCATGCATTTTGCATTCATGCCATGCTAAATTGTGTGGGTCATATCGTTTAGACCGTAGCTTTGTTTTAAAGGATCTATGTATGTAAATCGCTTGGAATAATATGTAGAATCACATGGTGTATTTTATTTCCCTATTTAATAAATATATAATATGTTTAGGCAGAACGGTACCAAATTCTAAATTTCCATATAGGGTCGTTTGAAAATACTACAAGTTATTTCCTGCCTCATTTAAAATTCCTAGATAGATATTTTATTTATGCTTCACCTCTTGCCATGTTAATAACATTTAAACTTGCTGGGTACCTAAACAAGATTGAACTAAATAATTCGAGTCTGGAGTTTCATCAATATGCAACTCATTGCATATTGAGCTTCACTTAATATGTAGTATTTGCTTGTTGTATTTGCCAGGTTATGCATAACTGAATGGACATGCATCATATTTGATTGTGCACCTTGCGATTAATACATTGTGGTATTTACCATGTCATTTGTTTTTTTCTAGATTGCTTCTTCTCGCAAGAGTTCCGAAACCATTTCGGAGTGTGAGGATTTGTTCGACTACGCGCGTTCGTCTAATCCACGGATTCGATCTTCTTCCAAGAGGGATTTCAGGCAAGATGATCATTACCCTAGATACCACTACTATCATTGCTATGCTAACTGTCTCGATTCTATCGCTATGTCTTGCTACCTACCACTTATTTGTCAAGCCTCTCAAAATGCCATGATAAGCCTCTAGCCCTCCACATCCTAGGCTCCTAGCAAACCATTGTTTGACTATGTTACCACTTGCTTAGCTCCTATTATAGCGTTGCTAGTTGGAGGTGCAGTTTGTTCCATTTTGGGACATGAATATCTTGGGATATCACATTATTCTTGCTATTTAATTAATGCACCTATGCACTTGGTAAAGGGTGGAAGGCTTGACCTTTTACTTGATGTTTTGTTCCACTCTTGTCGCCTTAGCTTTCGAGTATCGATGTCATGTTCCATATTGAGAGCTCCTAACATCCTTGGGGTTGTTATGGGGACCCCCTTGATTTTCGTTTTGGGATAAAACTGTTTCGGCAAGGCCCAACATTGGTACTACATTTGCCTAATAACTAATAAAATTGCATAGGGACTAGCTACCCCATGGATCTTTAAACAACAATCTGGGCCAGTGCTCCTCATGAGTGTTGGTCCAAAAATAGAGACACTTGCAGGGCCACCCTGGGGCAACTTGGGTGTTTAATTTGACCACCGTACGCAGAGCTCATCTGGCAGTGCCCTAGAACGAGATACGTGTGGTTCCTATTGGGATCTGGCTTGTCGGGCGGTCTTGTTGGATTTGTTTTACCTTTAACGAACGTCTTGTGCACCGGGATTCCGAGGTACTACGGGCTATCCCGCGGTTGAGGTTTTCCACCGCAACTCGTGGCTAGTTGTGATGGATGAGTTGGAGCACCCTTTGTAGGGTTAAATCTTTCTGAAAGTTGTGCCCACGGTTATGTGGCATCTTGGAAATTTATAATACCCGGTAATAGAAAACTTGAAGTAAACTCAACAAAAATACACCAAATGTGTGCGTAACTGTGATCGCCTCTTCTCGAGGGAGTTCAAGAAGAGGACACGATGGGGTTATGTTTGAATTGTAAGTAGGTGTTCAGGATCACTTCTTGATCATTACTAGTTCATGTCTATTTATGCGTAGATCACTCTTCTTATTCTTGTACTCGTAAGTTAGCCAAATATAAATGCTTAGTGATGCTGCAACCTCACCACTTAACCATACCTCACCCATTAAGCTTTGCTAGTCTTGATATCCTTGGTAATGAGATTGTTGAGTCCCCATGACTCACAGATTCATGCAACAACAGATACAGATACAGGTAATGCAATGATTTGACATGAGCACAATGATTGTTCTCTGTGGACTTCTTCTTGTTCTTCTTCATCGTTCATAGGATGGGTTCCAGGTCGGCAGCCTGGGATTAGCAAGGGTGGACGTCGTCTTATTTTCGTTTGATTTCATCCGTAGTCAGATCTCGCTCCTTTGTATGATGATTGTGATGTATTGATGTATTGAGATATTTATGTTGTAGCATGTGGCAAGTGTAAGCCAACTCCATATACTCATCTCTTCTTTACATGTATTATGATGATTTCCATTCTTGCTAAGCGACCCAAAATGCGCTTCTATCCTTATCGAGGCCCTCGAGCCATCGTGAGGATAGTATGCCTTGTAGGGGGCGATGATGACGAAATCGGGTCACGTCATTAGAGCAGGTAAGGTCTGTCACCTATCAAAGTATGACATGGCTACATCAAATCCTTGCCTCTGTGGAATGGGCCTGGTGGGCGGTTGACGGTAGGGAGACATGCTTCTCCTAGGAGCGGCCCTTACCTACCCTCCATTGCCCTCATGTCGATAGGTCAGGTCTGCGTGGGGCCTGCGTGATACACTGCGCGGATCTAATGCATCTCGTGCATGTGTGTGGCTATTGTAGTGCCCCAAGCCCTATATAAGGGGGGCCAAGTCCATGCAAAGGGTTGGAATGTTGGAGGATTGGCTAGCTAACGAATAGGTGAGAAAGAGAGAAGCTGGTTGATCATCTAGTAACAGAGCTCATACACACATGTACCCACAACAAAGTAGGAGTAAGGTATTACACCTATGTGTTGGCAGGAAGCTAGGTATTTTTTTTATTTGTTTGGAATTATTCTTGAGTGTTTTAGCCTCTAGCCAAACGAAAGGGTGTTAATTCTAATCCTCGATATCGATGTCGCGCCATCGACATAGATGTTAATATATTTTCCTATATATATACTTGGTCAAACTTAAATAAGTTTGATTTGAGACAAACCCAAAACTTCAATTATTTTGGAATAGAGTAAGAAGTGCCAAATATCTCGGGCCTAATTTACTTATGATCTCCCTATTCCCCTCTGTGAGCTCATCTTGACTGAGCATGGGTGTCAACAATGCATCAACAATATACACAATTAGATTAGGAGGACCAGGTGCTAAGCATCTAGGTTAGCCCCCGATCTAGACCTATGCAGAGCGATATCTCGCTATCGGTGACGCCGTGCAACGACGACATGGTGGCGGCTGCTCGTGACGGTGCTGTAGGAGCGTTGTGGAAGGTTGGTTATGCTGTCCCATTCGTGTCCGTATGGCCGATGCAGTTGGCAGCTAGCGAGGAGACGATCTGTGTGACTTGATAGTGATTCAGCCGGCCTCAAGTTGCAAAGATGTGACTGCTAGTGAAAACCGTGCTCCGACTTCGGTCTTGGCGGGCGATGGCGGTGTCTATGCGTCGTTACCTTGTTGAAGGCATCATTACTGTAGTCACCATCTCCTCGCTTGAGATTTTCTAAGGAGAAACCCTTGATTTGAGTCTCCCAGATCGGACGATGGCGACGCTTTTGGTGCGTCTTACCTCATGAGGGCATTGTTTTGGAGAAAATGATTACTAGAGTCGTCAGGAGGTAGAGCAATGTGGAATCTACCGCATCAATGACATCGGGTCTCGACAGCAGGGTGCAACAAAGTCTTGGGGACGGATGCATCTTGATGGACAGGTGTGATGCCCCCAATTTCGACCGTACGCTAAACATACACACAATGCATACGATCAAGATTAGGGACTCACTAATCAATATCACAACACAACTCTAGGCACAAATTAAAGTCATGCAGCTTCATATTACAAGCCAAGGGCCTCGAGGGCTCGAATACAAAGCTCGACAAGCACGAGTCAGCGGAAGCAAATAATATCTGAGTACAGACATAAGTTAGACAAGTTTTGCCTTAAGAAGGCTAGCAGAAACATAACACGGATCGAAAGAGGCGAGGCGTCCTGCCTGGGAACCTCCTAACTACTCCTGAGCATCGACACTCTCCACGTAGTAGTAGGCTCCTGCGGTGGTGTAGCAGTCGTCTCTGGCGTACTCCATCTCCTGGGCTCCCTCGTCTGAATGCAAAATCGTATCGAGGTGAAAGAGAAAGCAAAACAGCGGTGAGTACTCATCCAAAGTACTCGCAAGACTCACATCAGAACTATGCTAAGTATGTATCAGTATCAAGGAATGGGGTTATATCTGGGCTGACTGTAGAAAGCAAGAATAGGGGAAGGCCTAGTCCTATCGAAGACTAGCATCTTCAACATCTTGCAGCATTAGAAGAGAGTAGACTGGTATCTCTCATAAAGTCATATTATTGTAGCAATTTTATTAAGTAACCACGCCCAGAGATTCTTCCTCGACTCCCTGCGAGGAAGCAATCCTGGAGCCAACATTCATTCAATTTAAAGTCACAATTTTAGTTGTAGTAGGTCAAGGTACAACTCCAAGTCCTCCTGTTACCATGGACATGGTTATTTTAATAGATAATTTCTTCCCTGCAGGGGTGCACAACATATTCCCCAACACGCTTGAATCACCTCCGGCCGGACACACTTTTCTGGGTCATGCCCGGCCTCGGGATATCAAAACGTCGTCGCCCCACCTAGGCTCAATGAAGAGGCCAGCCTGCTGGTCTAAATCCTAAGCGTGCAGGTTCGTGGACCCACTTGCCCTTGCACTCCTACACGATGCGTACGCGGTCGAAAGCAGACCTAGCACACTCCAGTCCAAGAGATGTACCTTCCAGCCCAATCCGGCGCGTGCCGCTCCATTGCGGACATCCGAAGAGCTTTGACTGATACAACGACGTTGAGTTCCCATAACTTCTCCCACGTGAAGGTTAGTGCGTAATAAGGCCAACGACCCAACTCAGATCAAATACCCAACCCATTAGCATTTTATTAATGCAGGGCAAGTGCGAACCATAAAGTGCGGTCCCGTCGCCCCGTCTTGAGGATGTGTGGCAAGGGCCTCTCCTGCCAGTCCACGCCTCATCATCATCAAACCGTGGGTACCCCTAAGGGCCAACCCATCACCAACATGTTTCTATAACTAGGTCATAGTAACTGTGTGTATGAAACATCAAGACGGGAACTGAGGCATCACCCTCAATGGTCCCGCTCGATGTAACCGTCAAGGTGGACTTAGAGGAATCACCCTCAAGGGTCCCACACTTGAGTGGTTGCATGACAAAGACATCATCGAGAATGGTGAAGGATGAATCATCCTCGATAACCACGACCGACTAGCTGCACTACACGACTAGCATCATGAGTACTTTACGAGGGGTCACCCTCGGTACTCGATAGTAGCACTGTAGAGTCGTACAACTAAGGGGAGTGTGGTGATGTGAGGGGCCTGGCTTGTCGGTCGGTTGATCGAGTATTCAAGTCTTCGAGTCGTCGGGTCGTCAATGAAGAAGCAGGGGCAACTGGGACTAAGGGGATCACTAGGGATTCATTGACCAACCTATACTAACCAGTTGATATAGCAACAGGTATAGTAGTAGTTTATCAAAAACAGTCTATGCATCAGAATAGGAGCTAACTAATACAGTAGCAAATCTAATGCAAGAATAAGAGGGAAAGGAATAGGTGATATCGGAATGCTCAAGGGGGGTTGCTTGCCTTGCTGCTCACCTGCAAAGGCTTGGTCGTCGACGGTGTAGTCATACACGACAGCACCGTGAGTCTCGGGGTCTACCGGTAAGAAGAAGGGGGAAGAATCAATAAATATAAAGCAAACAGATGCATCACATGCATGACATGACAAAATGCAGAGCTAGGCATGCACTAACGTAGTACTACACGTCGCAGCCGGATTGGAAGAATATCTGACGATATTTTGCGGGTCTAGGGCTTCTACCGGACAAATGAAACGGATGGAAAAGTCCCATGTTCGCTATGCTAGGAGCATGTGACACACTAACGGACAACGTATTCAGATTCGTGTGATTTTTCTGAACAACTTTCATGTATAAAATATTTTTATTCAACTTACGGATTATTTTACATTAAATTTTAAAGTTTTATTAATATTCAGAAATTAAAACAGATTATTTAATTCAAAAATAGAATTATGACATTAGCATGATGTCATGCTGACATCCGCAGTCAATAGTTTCAGTTGAGTGGTCAAACTGACCAGTGGGTCCCACATGTCAGTGTCACAGTCTTAATTAATGTTTAATTAACTTTTAATCAGGTTAATTAGTGGGGTGGGACCCACCTATCATTCTCTATTTAGTTTTAATTAAATATCAGAATTAATTAATCAAAATTAATTAGTGCTAATGGGACTGGGCCCACATGTCATACTAACACAGTTAATTAACTAAATAATTAATATTAATTATATTAATTACTTTAATTAATTATCTATTTATTTGTTTATTATTATTATTATTATTTAAAAAAACGTTATTCGGGGGCGGTGGGCCCCGTCGTCATTCACACAGGGGTGGGGTTAGTGAGGGTAACCCCACAGTAACCGAATCGGCGCAAGGGGAGGGCCAAGCCCTACGGTGACCGGTCGACAGCAGGGCCGACGCCGGGCGGCCAGGGAGCCGACCAGTGCAGCACGACAGGGAGGACGACGAGCACGGCACGGCGGGCGATGGGCGGGAGTCGGAGCGTGGCCGGAGGCGCGACAGGGGGGTAACGGGCAGCCGCGGGCGCGCGTGGGGGCGAGCGCGTGCGGTGAGCGAGCAGGGCTCACGCGGGGGCGTGAGCAGTGGCCGCGCACGCGGTGAGCACGGGTCGAGTCGGGGGCGCAACAGCAAGGGGGCGAGCGAGGCCAAGCGGGGAGCAGTGGCAGCCAAGGGGGAGGGGAGGGGCGCCTCCGGTCGGGGGGGAGGGAGGGGAGGAGCCGTTGGGCTCACCGGTGGCGAGTAGAGAAGGGGTAGTGGGCACGGTGAGGGGGCGACGACCGGCGACGGTGGGGTGGGACGATGAGGGGGACGACAGAGGCGCTGGTGGCGGCGGGGCGTCGGGGAGGGGAGGGGCCCAGTGGTGCGAGGCGACCACATTGGGGCGGCGGCGGTGGGCGACACTGGTGGGGTGCCGACGCAACGCGAGGCGACGACGTGGAGGCGCCGGGGGTGGCCCCCGATCTAGATCGGGTGAGGAGAGAGGGAGGAGTGGGGTGGGGTGTGGCTGGGGCTAGGTTGCCTCCGGGGGAGGTATAAGGGGGCGGCTGGGCCGGTCTGCTGGGCCGGCCGGTTGGGCCACGGCCTAGTTGGCCGACAGGGATTGTCTTTTCTTTTTCTTTTCTTTTACTTTTCCTTTCTATTTTATTTTAGTTTTTATGAAATATAAAAATTGTACCTAAAATAGCATCACTAATTAGACTACTGCCACAAAAAGGTTTAACCCCCAGATAAATTAGTTTAGTATTTTATTAATTTGGAAAAGACATTTAATTAAATGTTTTGTTGCTGTTTTAATTATTTTAGTGCATTTATACACTTTATAAGATGTGGTTTCAAGATGACAAATATCCAGAGAATACTTGCCACACTTTGAACATTTTTGTTTTCATGTGAGACAAAAATGAATTTTGACTTTAATTTGAATTTGAATTTGAATAGGATTTGGATTAATGCGAGATTAACAACAATAACAGTGGTGACATGGCATCATTAGCATCGGATTACTGTAGCTTAATTATCCGGACGTCACAACAGGTACATGGCGGTGGCATTGTTTGGCATTGTAGTAGTGGCGGTGGCGTTGTTTGGTGGCGTCGGCAACCGATCGACCTGAAAGGATAGCGAGGATCTCTTTTCTGGAGATGGATCAGCGGTTTGATGGTGATGATGGCTTCTGAAGCATATGCATGTGGTGTATACTCTGGGTCTGCTGTATCGATGTATGCTCCTGGTACGTCATACCGGGAGATCAACGATAACCCCGTTTCTAGATGGTGGGGCGTAATGGATAGAGATTAGGAGACTTGCTCATGGGCAGTCACGTTGTAACATGCGGCCTCACATCTTCCATCCATACCACATCGAAGGGACACCAACGATTCAAGGCAAACCATGTGAGCAGAAAAGCAAACGCGAAGGATCTTGAAAGAAAAGGGGGAATAGGCGACGAGCTCGTCAATTTTCTCCTGCACTCGCTAGAATCGGCGCTGCTACCACCGTTGAGGTAATCCACTACATCGCCACCGCCATCGTGTGACGACCGATCAAGGGAATCGATCACATAGGGAAGAGGGGATTGAGATTTTGATGAGGGAAGAACACAGAGTAGGTGAGGTAGGAGAAGGAGATGAGGATAGTTCAGACATTTCTCTCGCTGCTTTGTCCAACAGAGGACAGAATCCTTAGTACAGACACACACCCATGCTACACATGCATGACTGGGCCACATGCGGCCCTAGTCACTCCTTGGGCCCAGCCCAATACACATGCATACACCTCCTTCTCCTTTTTTGGTCCACTGCTATGCAGTAGCAGGTGTGACAATTCCCCCCCTTGAGCAAGAGCGCCATTCTCCCAGCACGGAGCAGTGGGGTAATGGTGACGCAGGACGGTGTAGTCTTTCCATGTTGCCGAGTCCGGAGAAAGCGATGAACATTGCACCCTAAGTTGGACGATGGAGGTGTTACCTTTCTTGACCATGCGACGATCCAAGATCAACTCGGGCTAGACTATTGCAGCTGTCAGGTCCGTCAGACGAGGAAATTCAGCGAAGACGAGCGAGTAGTCTGGTGTAAATGGCTTCAAGTGTGAGACATGCAAGACGGGATGAATGCGGCTGTCCAGTGGAAGTTTCAGCTTGTAAGCAATGGAGCTAATGCACTGTTCAATAGTGAATGGGCCAAATCATTTGAATGCTAGCTTGGGACAGGGGCGGTTGGCTACAGTAGACTGAGCATACGGCTGGAGTTTGAGCAGCACTTGTTCACCCACAACAAAGGAACGGTCCGTTCTATTGCGATCGGCCTTTTGTTTGTATCTATTTTGTGCCCGAGCCAACTGTGCTTGCAGAATCTCATTATGCTTAGCCCAGTCCAAATCAGCCTCGGTATCTTCAGGTAGTTTGGTAGCCAGCAGGGGCAGACCTCCCAAATTGGGTTCTTGGCCATACAGAGCCTGAAATGGTGATGTGTTGAGGGAAGAATGATGGGTGGTATTGTACCAGAATTCAGCAGTGGAAAGCCATTGATGCCACTTCTTCGACTAATCATGCACTATGCATCGAAGATACATCTCGAGACATTGGTTGACTCGTTCGCTCTATCCATCCGTTTGAGGATGATATGTTGTGGAATAGCTGAGCTTGGTACCTACTGCTTCGAAGATAATCCGCCACATCGCACTGGTGAACACCCAGTCATGATTAGAGACAATGGAATGAGGAACTCCGTGCAACTTGATGATCTGATCCCAAAATGCTCGAGCGACTGTTGCTGCTATGAACGAGTGACTAAGAGGAACAAAATGTGCATATGAAGTGATCCACCAACACCATAATTACCTCGTAGCCCTTTGACGGTGGAAGCCCCTCGATGAAATCCATGGTGAGATCCTGCCATAGTGCTGTTGGTATTGGTAGTGGTTGGAGTAAACCTGGGATCTTCAGGTGCTCGTGTTTCGCCTGCTAGCAGATGGTGCATTGGCGAACAAAATCCTCCATGACTTGCTTGATTCCACGCCATGCAAACAACTTCTTGATGCGCTGGTAAGTCGCTGTAACTCTAGAGTGACCGCCAACTGCACTGGCGTGGAATGCACTGATTAACTTGGTCTGAAGGGATGTATTGGCGCCAATCCAGATCCTGTCCTGGAGGCGAATGATGCCTTGACGCAGTTCATAGCCCTGAGTGTCTGGGCTGCACAATGCGAGCCATTGCAAAAGATCTTAACTGTCCTTGTCCGTTTCGTAGGAGTTAGTGACCTCCTGAAGCCATTCTAGTTGACAGATTCTAAGGGCGTCCAGAGAGAGCAGGTGTCTGACGCGGGACAGTGCATCCGCTGCGCCATTGTCCGCACCACGACGATACTTGAAAGAAAATTGGAGCCCCACCATCTTCGACATAGCCTTGCGTTGCAGCTCTGTTTCCAGTTGTTGATCACCTAGATGACAGAGGCTCTTGTGATCAATGACAATGATGAATGGAGCTCTTTGGAGGTATGTGTGCCACTTGTCCACCGCCATCATTACCGCAAGAAACTCCTTCTCATAGATTGACAGTCGTTGATTCCTAACGCCCAAAGCCTTGCTGAGATAGGCGATGGGGTGTCCATCTTGAACCAGTACCGTGCCCTCCCTTGTATCGCACGCGTCCGTCTCAATGGAGAACGGGCGTGAGAAATTTGGCAACGCCAGTACGAGCATGCTTGCCATGGCATCTTTGAGCAGATCAAAAGTTGCTTGAGCTTGCGTGGACCAAGTGAAACCTTTCTTGGTGAGGAGTTGAGAGAGAGGCTTGGTGATGATCCCATAGCGCGGCACGAATTTGCGGTAGTAGCCTGTGAGACCGAGGAATCCGCGCAGCTCTGTGGCATTTGTTGGTGTAGGCCACTCGTGCATGGCGCTAGTCTTGCTTGCATCCGTGGCCACATCCTCCTTGGAAATCACATGGCCAAGGTACGCGATGCGAGGTTGGGTGAACGAGCATTTAGAGAGCTTGGCATACAATTGGTTCTCACGGAGGATGGAGAAAACAGAGCGGAGGTGGGCTTCATGCTCCTCTAGGGCATGACTGAAGACAAGAATGTCATCTAGAAAAGTGATTACATACTTACAGTTCGGTCCTAAGAACACGGAGTTCATCAAGCATTGGAACGTAGGTGGTCCGTTGGTGACGCCGAATGGTATGACACGAAATTCGAAGTGGCCATGGTGTGTTTTGAAGGCCGTCTTCTCCTCATCACCCTTGCGCATGCGAGTTTGATGATACCCAGCTCGTAAGTCAATTTTGGAGAAAAATGTCGCACCTGAGAGTTCATCTAATAGCTCATCGATGACATGGAGAGGAAACTTGTTCTTGATCGTCACGGTATTGAGGTGTCGGTAGTCCACATAGAAACGCCAGGTTCCATCCTTTTTCTTGACCAGCAAGACGGGGGCAGCAAAAGGGCTCATACTGTGGGTAATGATGCACGTGCGAAGCATTTCTTCCACTTGGCACTCTATCTCGTCTTTTTGTAGGGGAGAGTACCGATAGGGTCGATAATTGACCGGTGTTGCACCAGGTTCCAGATTGATTGCGTGATCATACAACCGGTGGGGAGGGAGTTGTGTTGGTTCTTCAAAGATGTCACTGAAGTCTATCGGGATGCGCTGAATGGTAGGTGGAATTGGCTGGTCAGAGTCTGAACTTGGCGGTGTCAGCTGAATCTCCAGCAAGGCCGCTCCCCAAATTTCATTTGCGTCATGCATTTGCCACAAAGTAGTTGCATCTAGAGCAGTCAGTGCTGGCTGCCCCTTTGATCGTACTCCTTTCAGCTGCATTGTTTTGCCTTCATGCTCAAATTGCATGGTTTTTAATTGCTAATCACACTGCATTGGACTGTTGTGTGCTAACCAATCCACACCCAATACTGCATCATAGACCCCTAAGTCAAGCACATGCATATCTGTAGTGAACTGAAGCTCTTGCACACACCACTGTAGTTGGGGTACCATGGTTGTGCAATGTAATCTCTAGCCATTGGCCACACGCACTAATATTGGGGAAATGGTGGTGATTGCTGCGCCGATTCGTGCTGCAAAGGAAGAGTTGACGAAGCTGTGACTGCTTCCAGAATCCACCAGTAGCAACATTGTTTGAGTGCCCACAGTGGCCTGCAGCCGGATAGTTTCAGCCGTTTCAGTTCCTTCGATAGCATGTGTAGAGAGGAGACAACACGCCGGGTCGACGACTGCATCTGGTTCATCTAACAATTGCAATGCTCGGACTGCTTCATCAGAAAACACTTCACCATCATCTCCCACCTCGATTGTAAGTAGTCGAGCTGATCGTTTGCACTGATGATCTCGTGAGTACTTATCCCCACATCTCAAATAGAGACCATGTTGTCGCGTGTAGTCGCGTAGCTGCCGTTCGTGTCCAAAATCGTCAGCAACAGGTTTGGGAGATGATGACCCACAAGTATAGGGGATCTATCGTAGTCCTTTCGGTAAGTAAGAGTGTCGAACCCAACGAGGAGCAGAAGGAAATGACAAGCGGTTTTCAGTGAGATATTCTCTGCAAGCACTGAATTTATCGATAACAGATAGTTTTGTGATAAGATTTCCCAACAAGTAAACCAACTAGCATCAACTACAAGGAGTAATCAACACTACTAGCAACCCACAGGTACCAATGTGAGGTTGGAGACAAAGATCTGATACAAGAGATGAACTAGGTTTTGGAGAGGAGATGGTGCTTATGTAGATGTTGATGGATATTGACCCCCTCTCGATGAGAGGATCATTGGTGATGACGATGGCTTCGATTTCCCCCTCCAGGAGGGAAGTTTCCCCAGCAGAACAGCTCCGCCGGAGCTCTAGATTGGTTTTGCCCAAGTTCCGCCTCGAGACGGAGGCGTTTCGTCCCGAAAGATCTCTTATGATTTTTTCCAAGTAAAACCCCTTCATATAGCAGAAGATGGGCATCGGTGACTTACCAGGTGGGTCACAAGCCACCTAGGCATGACCAAGGGGGTTGGCCGCGTCTGGCAGGCTTGTGACCTCCTGGTGGGCCCCCTTTGGTATTTGTTTCGCCCAATATTTTTTATATATTCCAAAACAATTCTCCATAACTTTTCAGGACTTTTGGAGTTGTGCAGAATAGGCCTCTCAGATTTGCTCCTTTCCCAGTCCAGAATTCTAGTTGCCGGCATTCTCCCTCTTCATGTAAACCTTGTAAAATAAGAGAGAAAAGGCATAAGTATTGTACCATAACGTGTAATAACAGCCCATAACGCAATACATATCAATATAAAAGCATGATGAAAAATGGAAGTATCAACTCCCCCAAGCTTAGACCTCGCTTGTCCTCAAGCGAAAGCCGAGATAAAAAAATATGTCCACATATTTAGAGATAGTGGTGTCGATAAAATAAAATACGGACATGAGGGCATCATGATCATCTTTAGAACACCAACACTTATTGATATATAATTTCTTATGCTGGAGTAACAATTCATTCACAGGGCAAAAATATGAACCAAGAACTTTATTGACAACTGACAAACTGTGCTCTCAGTCATTGAAGCAATTTGCAATTTATCATAACATCGGAAAGAGTCAATATAAGAGCTTGTAAAGCAAATCCGCATACTCAATTATCTTTTAGTCTTTCACAATTGCTAACACTCACGCGGTACTCATAAGATCAAAGCTTCAATTCGACATAGAGAAAGATAGGGGTATATTGTTTTACCTCCCAACTACTCACCTCAAGGGTGATGTCAACAATAATAACTCATGATCACCCACATACGAGTGTATATATGTGTTTAGATCATTCCCCAACACATAATGCTTGCCAAGTGAAAAGGGAAATATATAGGAAGTGGTGAAGATCACCATGACTCTTGCATAAAGGTAAGTACTTATAAAGTAAACATAACAGATAGGCCCTTTATAGAGGGAAGTAGAGGTTTTCATGTGCCTTTTGTTTTTGGATGTGCAAACCCTTAATGCAAAGGAACGCCACGTTGTATTGCCCTTTGTGATAGCAACCTTTATTATGCAGTCCGTTGCTTTTATTTCTTTACTATCACAAGTTCGTACAACGCTTATTTTTATTTATAATAAAAGATCATACATATTTAGGAGCAATTCTTATTGCTTTTTGCACCGATGACAACTTACTTGAAGGATCTTACTCAATCATAGGTAGGTATGGTGGACTCTCATGGAAAAACTGGGTTGAGGGTATATGGATGCACAAGTAGTATCTCTACTTAGTGCAGAAGTTTTGGCTAATATGAGGTGGAAGCAAGCACTACATGTTGGAGGATCTATAACAATATAACTTCTGTTCGGAAATAAGCAAACATAACCCATTATGTTGTCTTCCTTGTCCAACATCAACTTCTTAGCATATAATATTTTAATGAGTGCTCACAATCATAAAAGATGTCCAAGATAATATATTTATATCTGAACCTCTCTTTATTTATTACTTCCTTTTAATTGCACCAATCACCAATCTCTATGTTTGTCAACTCCCAATAAATTTCAACCGACACACTTCTTATATGTGAAGTCATCACTCCCAATAAGATCATCATATATACTCTTTGCTTTTATTCTATTCTTCTTTTATTTCTTATTTATTTTTCTCAAGATCATAGCAAGCAAGCAAAGCCCTCACATCAAAACTACCATTCATTATATAACTCTCGGACTCGCTTACATAAGGGGGACAAAAAGAAAAAACTCAAAGCTAGATCATACTAAAATTTTATTCTATTAGACCAAGATATAACCAAAAGGATCGAACTAAGAAAAACAAGAAAATAAAAAGGTGATGGTGATACAATACCGGGACACCTCCCCCAAGCCTGGCAGAAGCCAAGGGGAGTGCCCATACTGTGTTTAGATGTCCTTCTTCGGAGGTGATGGTGGTGGAGTAGGATCTTTAAGCTCGTTCAATTTCCTCTTAAGCTTAAAGTTTTGTTCCCTCAAATCATCTACTTCATGCTCGAGCTTCAATATCTCTTGACCTAATTCTTCATTGCTCTCTTGCAGAAAACGAGAAGGGGTAAATAGAACCTTGGGTTTTCTCCTTGTGTTTGGGAGGCTTGACTTCCTGAACTCCACGTGCATATCTCCTAGTTGAGGCAGGGGAGTCTCCTCTTCATCCGAGCTCTCTTCCCCATACTTGTCTTCTTGTTCCTCCTTCGAGAATAATCCATAAGGATCTAGGTCCCCATAGAGCTTGGGATTGGCAAGATAATGCAATATATAGCTCTCCCCTCAGACTCTTGGGATGACATCTTGCTCTAAATCTGCTGCAAAAACAACTCAAAATGAAAACAGGAGGTATTGTCGTGATACGAAATTCCAAGCCTTCAAGAGATTATATAATGAATTTTTACCGACCCAAAGGAGTATACCACAAGAAGACTGAGTCCGGAGGGTGCACGAGGTGGTCACAAAGCCACCTAGGCACGACCAGGGGGGTGGACGCGCTTGGCAGGTTTGTCACCTCCTCGTGCATCTTTCGGACTACTTTAATTTTTCCTAATTTATTAAAGATTCCAAAATCGAGAAAAAATGTTATTGGGAAAGTTTTGGAGTCGGTTTGCTTACCTTACCACATACCTATTCCTTTTCGGAGTCTGAAACGTTCCGGTAGGTCTCCATAATATACTCCTCCGGAGTTATGGTATTGATAATATTGGTTTCAACATTTATGGGAGTACCTGAGATATAATGTTTGATTCTTTGCCCGTTTACGACCTTCGGATTTGTGCCTTCGGCGTTGTTCATCTTGATGGCATCGGAGCGATATACTTCCTTGACAATGTAGGGCCCTTCCCATTTAGAGAGAAGTTTTCCTGCAAAAAATCTTAAACGAGAATTGTATAGCAAGACATGGTCACCTACATTGAATTCACGCTTTTGTATCCTTTTATCATGCCATCTCTTAACCTTTTCTTTAAACAACTTGGCATTCTCATAGGCCTGGGTTCTCCATTCATCAAGTGAGCTAATGTCAAATTACCTCTTCTCACCAGCAAGTTTGAAATCATAATTGAGCTCTTTGATTGCCTAATAAGCTTTATGCTCTAGTTCTAGCGGTAAATGACATGCTTTACCATAAACCATTTTATATGGAGACATACCCATAGGATATCTATAAGCAGTTCTATAAGCCCATAATGCATCATCAAGTTTCTTAGACCAATTCTGTCTAGATCTATTAACAGTCTTTTGCAAGATCAATTTAATTTCTCTATTGCTTAATTCTACTTGACCACTAGACTGAGGATGATAAGGAGATGCAATTCTATGATTAACGTCATACTTAGCAAGCAATTTACGGAAGGCACCATGAATAAAGTGTGAACCACCATCAGTCATTAAATATCTAGGGACTCCAAATCTTGGGAAAATAACTTCTTTTAGCATTTTAATAGAGGTGTTATGATCATCACTACTAGTTGGAATATCTTCTGCGCACTTAGTAACATAATCAACAGCAACTAGAATATGAGTATACCCGTTGGACATTGGAAAAGGTCCCATATAATCAAAACCCCAGACTTCAAATGGTTCAATAACAAGAGAGTAATTCATAGGCATTTCCTGACGTCTACTAATATTGCCAATTCTTTGACATTCATCACATGACAAGGCAAACTTACGAGCATCCTTGAAGAGAGTAGACCAATAAAGAACAGATTGTAATACCTTGTGTGCAGTTCTATCTCCAGCGTGGTGTCCTCCATAGGCCTCGGAATGACACTTGTATAGGATTTGTTCCTGTTCATGCTCATGTACACAACGTCTAATAACACCATATACTCCTTCTTTATAAAGGGTGGTATTGGAAATATGCCCTAGAGGCAATAATAAAATGGTTATTATTGTATTTCCTTGTTCATGATAATTGTCTATTGTTCATGCTATAATTGTGTTAACCGGAAACCATAATACATGTGTGAATACATAGACCACAACATGTCCCTAGTGAGCCTCTAGTTGACTAGCTCGTTGATCAATAGATGGTCACGGTTTCATGACCATGGACATTGGATGTCGTTGATAACGGGATCACATCATTAGGAGAATGATGTGATGGACAAGACCCAATCCTAAGCATAGCACTAGATCGTGTAGTTCGTTTGCTAAAGCTTTTCAATGTCAAGTATCGTTTCCTTAGACCATGAGATTGTGCAACTCCCGGATACCGTAGGAATGCTTTGGGTGTGCCAAACGTCATAACGTAACTGGGTGGCTATAAAGGTGCACTACGGGTATCTCCGAAAGTGTCTGTTGGGTTGGCACGAATCGAGACTGGGATTTGTCACTCCGTGTGGCGGAGAGGTATCTCTGGGCCCACTCGGTAAGACATCATCATAATGAGCTCAAAGTGACTAAGGAGTTAGTCACGGGATGATGTATTACGGAACGAGTAAAGAGACTTGCCGGTAACGAGATTGAACAAGGTATAGGGATACTGACGATCGAATCTCGGGCAAGTATCATACCGGTAGACAAAGGGAATTGCATACGGGATTGATTAAATCCTTGACATCGTGGTTCATCCGATGAGATCATCGTGGAGTATGTGGGAGCCAACATGGGTATCCAGATCCTGCTGTTGGTTATTGACCAGAGAGGTGTCTCGGTCATGTCTACGTGTCTCCCGAACCCGTAGGGTCTACACACTTAAGGTTCGATGACACTAGGGTTATAGGGAAATGGTATACGTGAGTACCGAAAGTTGTTCGGAGTCCCGAATGAGAACCCGGACGTCACGAGGAGCTCCGGAATGGTCTAGAGGTAAAGATTGATATATAGGAAGTCCAATTTTGGTCACCGGAAAGTTTTTGGGCTCATCGGTAGTGTACTGGGAGTGACGGGAGGGTGCCGGAGGACCCCCGGGAGGAGTGTGACGACCAAAGGACCACATGGGCTATTAGATAAAGTGTGCCAGCCCTTATTGGGCTGGGCAAGACTTTGCTAAAGTCCCATGCGGCTAGGGATAAGAGATAGGGCCAAAAAGGATTTAAAAGGAGGAGATCCACCTCCCTTGTGGGAGGTGGACTCTCCCTTTAAATCGGCCGAACCTCTCCTCTTTGGACTAGAGGCCAAGCCATCCCTCCACGTCCCTCCTCCTATATATACTTGAGGTTTTGGCTGTTTTGAGACAAGATTTGATCTCTCTCTCTCTCTCTCTCACGGCGAAGCCCTACCTCTCTTCTTCCTCCTCCGCAGCGCTTAGGCGAAGCCCTGTCGGAATACCTTGCTACTCCACCACCACCACGCCGTCGTGATGCTGTTGGAGCCCTTCCCCAACCTCTCCTTCCTCCTTGCTGGATCAAGGCATAGGAGACGTCACTGGGCTGCACGTGTGTTGAACGCGGAGGTGTCGTCCGTTCGGCACTTGATCGGATCTACCGCGATCTGAATCGCTGCGAGTACGACTCCATCAACCGCATTCTTGTAACGCTTCCGCTTAGCGATCTTCAAAGGTATGAAGATGCAATCTCTCCCCACTCGTTGCTGGTTTCTCCATGGATAGATCTTGGTGATCGTAGGAAATTTTTTGATTTACTACTACGTCTCCCAACAGTGGCATCATGAGCTAGGTCTATGCGTAGAATCTATGCACGAGTAGAACACAAAGCAGTTGTGGGCGTCGATTCTGTTAATTTGCTTACCACTACTAGTCTTATCTTGATTCGGCGGTATTGTGGGATGAAGCGGCCCGGACCGACTTTACACCTACGCTTACGTGAGACTGGTTCCACCGCCTGACATGCACTTGTTGCATAAGGTGGCTAGCGGGTGTCTGTCTCTCCCACCTTAGTCGGATTGGATTCGATGAAAAGGGTCCTTATGAAGGATAAATAGCAATTGGCATATCACGTTGTGGTTTTGGCGTAGGTAAGAAACGTTCTTGCTAGTAACCTATAGCAGCCACGTAAAAACTTGCAACTACAAATTAGAGGACGTCTAACTTGTTTTTGCAGCATATGCCTTGTGATGTGATATGGCCAAAGGATGTGATGTGATGCATTGTGATGTATGAGATTGATCATGTTCTTGTAATAGGATTCACGACTTGCATGTCGATGATTATGACAACCGGCAGGAGCCATAGGAGTTGTCTTATTTTACTGTATGACCTGCGTGTCAATCATAAACGCCATGTAATTACTTTACTTTATTGCTAAACGTTAGCCATAGTGGTATAAGTAATAGTTGGCGAGACAACTTCATGGAGACACAGTGATGGAGATCATGATGATGGAGATCATGGTGTCGTGCCGGTGACAGTGATGATCATGGTGCCCCAAAGATGGAGATCAAAGGAGCAAGATGATAATGGCCATATCATGTCACTATATTGATTGCATGTGATGTTTATCATGTTTACATCTTATTTGCTTATAACGACGGTAGTAAATAAGACGATCTCTCACTAAAATTTCAAGAAAAGTGTTCACCCTAACTGTGCACCGTTGCTAAGGGTCGTTGTTCCGAAGCACCACGTGATGATCGGGTGTGATAGGTTCTAACGTTCGCATACAACGGGTGTAAGCCAGATTTACACACGCAAAACACTTAGGTTGACTTGACGAGCCTAGCATGTACAGACATGGCCTTGGAACACGGAAGACCGAAAGGTCGAACATGAGTCGTATGGAAGATACGATCAACATAGAGATGTTCACCATGGATGACTAGTCCGTCTCACGTGATGATCGGACACGGGCTAGTTGACATGGATCATGTATCACTTGGAAGACTAGAGAGATGTCTATCTAAGTGGGAGTTCATTAATAATTTGATTATATGAACTTAATTATCATGAACTTAGTCTAAAATTATCTTTACAATCTATATTGTAGATCCAATGGCCAACGCAAATGTCACCCTCAATTTCAACGCGTTCCTAGAGAAAACCAAGTTGAAAGATGATGGAAGCAACTATGCGGACTGGATCCGTGGCTTGAGGATCATCCTCATAGCTTCCAAGAAATTGTATGTCCTTGATGCACCACTAGGTGACCCACCCCTTCTCCCAGCAGAGCAAGACGTTGCGAACGCTTGGCATTCTCGCTGCGATGATTACTCCATTGTTCAGTGCGGCATGCTTTACAATTTAGAACCGGGGCTCCAAAAGCGTTTTGAGCAACACGGAGCATATAAGATGTTCCAAGAGCTGAAACTGGTTTTCCAAGCTCATGCCCTGGTCGAGAGATATGACGTCTCCGACAAGTTCTTCAGTTGTAAGATGGAGGAGAATAGTTTTGTCAGTGAGCACATCCTCAAGATGTCTGGGCTACACAACCGCTTGACTCAGCTGGGAGTTAATCTCCCGGATGACTCGGTCATTGACAGAATCCTCCAGTCGCTTCCACCTAGCTACAAGAGCTTTGTGATGAACTACAACATGCAAGGGATGGAGAAGTCCATTCCTGAGTTGTACTCGATGCTGAAATCAGCAGAGGTCGAGATTAGAAAGGAGCATCAAGTGTTGATGGTAAATAAGACCACTAGTTTCAAGAAAGGCAAGGGTAAGAAGAACTTCAGGAAGGACGGCAAAGCTGTTGCCGCGCCCGGTAAGCAAGTTACCGGGAAGAAGAAGAACAAGCATGGACCCAAGCCTGAGACTGAGTGTTTTTACTGCAAGGGTACCGGTCACTGGAAGCGGAACTGCCCCAAGTACTTAGCGGATAAGAAGGACGACAATATTAAAGGTATATGTGATATACTTGTTATTGATGTGTACCTAACCAGCGCTCGTAGTAGCTCCTGGGTATTTGATACCGGTGCAGTTGCTCACATTTGTAACTCCAAGCAGGAGCTGCGGAATAAACGGAGGCTGGTAAAGGACGAGGTGACGATGCGCGTCGGGAATGGTTCCAAGGTCGATGTGATCGCCGTCGGCATGCTACCTCTACATCTACCTTCGGGATTAGTGTTAAACCTTAATAATTGTTATTTAGTACCAGCTTTGAGCACGAACATTGTATCTGGATCTTGCTTGATGCGAGATGGCTACTCATTTAAATCTGAGAATAATGGTTGTTCTATTTATATGAGAGAAATGTTTTATGGTCATGCCCCGCTGGTCAATGGTTTATTTTTGATGAATCTCGAACTTGTTGTTACACATGTCCATAGTGTGAGTACCAAAAAGTGTAAGGTTGATAACGATAGTCCCACTTACATGTGGCACTGCCGCCTTGGTCATATTGGTGTCAAACGTATGAAGAAGCTCCATACTGATGGACTTTTGGAGTCTCTTGATTTCGAATCATTTGACACGTGCGGACCATGCCTCATGGGCAAGATGACTAAGACTCCGTTCTCCAGAACAATGGAGCGAGCAAATGACTTGTTGGAAATAATACATACCGATGTATGCGGTCCAATGAGTGTCGAGGCTCGTGGTGGCTACCGTTATGTTCTCACCCTCACAGATGACTTGAGTAGATATGGGTATGTCTACTTAATGAAGCATAAGTCTGAAACTTTTGAAAGGTTCAAGGAATTTTAGAGTGAGGTAGAGAATCAACGTGATAGGAAGATAAAGTGCCTACGATCTCATCGTGGCGGAGAATATTTAAGTCACGAGTTTGGTACGCACCTAAGGAAATGTGGAATTGTTTCACAACTCAGGCCGCCTGGCACACCTCAGTGAAATGGTGTGTCTGAACGTCGTAATCGCACTCTATTAGATATGGTACGATCTATGATGTCTCTTACCGACTTACCGCTATCATTTTGGGGATATGCATTAGAGACTGCCACATTCACTTTAAATAGGGCACCGTCAAAATCCGTTGAGACGACACCGTATGAATTATGGTTTGGAAAGAAACCTAAGCCGTCATTTCTAAAAGTTTGGGGATGCGATGCTTATGTGAAGAAACTTCAACCTGAGAAGCTCGAACCCAAAGCGGAAAAGTGCGTCTTCATAGGATATCCCAAAGAGACTATTGGGTATACCTTCTACCTATGATCCGAGGGCAAAGTCTTTGTTGCCAAGAATGGATCCTTTCTCGAGAAAGAGTTTCTCTCTAAAGAAGTAAGTGGGAGGAAAATAGAACTTGATGAGGTAATTGTACCTCCACTCGAACCGGAGAGTAGCGCAGCACAGGAAGTTGTTTCTGTGGAGCCTACACCGGCTGGAGAGGAAGTTAATGATGATGATCATGAAACTTCAGATCAAGTTACTATTGAACGTCGAAGGTCCACTAGGACATGTTCCGCACCAGAGTGGTACGGCAACCCTGTCCTAGAGATCATGTTGTTAGACAACGGTGAACCTTCAAACTATGAAGAAGCGATGGCAGGCCTGGATTCCAACAAATGGCTTGAAGCCATGAAATCCGAGATAGGATCCATGTATGAGAACAAAGTATGGACTTTGGTGGACTTGCCTGATAATAAGCGAGCCATTGAAAATAAATGGATCTTTAAGAAGAAGACTAACGCGGATGGTAATGTGACCGTCTATAAGGCTCGACTTGTCGCTAAGGGTTATCGACAAGTTCAAGGAGTTGACTACGATGAGACTTTCTCACCCGTAGCGATGCTGAAGTCTGTCCGAATCATGTTAGCAATTGCCGCATTTTATGATTATGAGATCTGGCAAATGGACGTCAAAATGGCATTCCTTAATGGCTTCCTCAAGGAAGAACTGTATATGATGCAGCCGGAAGGTTTTGTCGATCCTAAAGATGCTAACAAGGTATGCAAACTCCAGCGCTCCATCTATGGGCTGGTGCAAGCATCTCGGAGTTGGAGCATTCGCTTTAATGAAGTGATTAAAGCGTTTGGGTTTGTACAGGTTTATGGAGAACCTTGTATTTACAAGAAAGTGAGTGGGAGCTCTGTAGCATTTCTCGTATTATATGTGGATGACATACTGATAATGGGAAATGATATAGAACTCTTGGAAAGTGTAAAGGCCTACTTGAATAAGTGTTTTTCAATGAAGGACCTTGGAGAAGCTGCTTACATATTAGGTATTAAGATCTATAGAGATAGATCGAGACGCCTCATAGGTCTTTCACAAAGCACATACCTTGAAAAGATATTGAAGAAGTTCAATATGGATCAGTCCAAGAAGGGGTTCTTGCCTGTGTTACAAGGTGTGAGATTGAGTACGACTCAATGCCTGACCACGGCAAAGGATAGAGAAGAGATGAGTGTCATCCCCTATGCTTCAGCCATAGGCTCTATTATGTATGCCATGTTGTGTACCAGACCTAATGTGAACCTTGCCATAAGTTTGGTAGGGAGGTACCAAAGTGATCCCGGAGCGGAACACTGGACAGCGGTCAAGAATATCCTGAAGTACCTAAAAAGGACAAAGGACATGTTTCTCGTATATGGAGGTGCCGAAGAGCTCGTCGTAAAGGGTTACGTCGATGCTAGCTTCGACACAGATCCGGACGACTCCAAGTCGCAAACCGGATACGTGTATATTTTGAATGGAGGGGCAGTCAGCTGGTGCAGCAGCAAGCAAAGCGTAGTGGCGACATCTACATGTGAAGCGGAGTACATAGCTGCTTCGGAAGCAGCAAAGGAAGGAGTCTGGATGAAGGAGTTCATCACTGACCTAGGAGTAATTCCAAGTACGTCGGGCCCGATGACTCTATTATGTGACAACACTGGAGCTATTGCCCTTGCGAAGGAGCCCAGGTTTCACAAGAAGACAAGACACATCAAGCACCGCTTCAACTCCATCCGTGATTACATTCAGGAGGGAGATATAGATATTTGTAAAGTGCATACGGATCTGAATGTCGCAGATCCGTTGACTAAACCTCTCTCACGAGCAAAACATGATCAACACCAGAATGCTATGGGTGTACAATTCATCACAATGTAACTAGATTATTGACTCTAGTGCAAGTGGGAGACTGTTGGAAATATGCCCTAGAGGCAATAATAAAATGGTTATTATTGTATTTCCTTGTTCATGATAATTGTCTATTGTTCATGCTATAATTGTGTTAACCTGAAACCATAATACATGTGTGAATACATAGACCACAACATGTCCCTAGTGAGCCTCTAGTTGACTAGCTCGTTGATCAATAGATGGTCATGGTTTCATTGATAACGGGATCACATCATTAGGAGAATGATGTGATGGACAAGACCCAATCCTAAGCATAGCACTAGATCGTGTAGTTCGTTTGCTAAAGCTTTTCAATGCCAAGTATCGTTTCCTTAGACCATGAGATTGTGCAACCTGACTGCCCCTCCATTCAAAATATACATGTATCTGGTTTGGGACTTGGAGTCGTCCGGATCTGTGTCAAAGCTAGCATCAACGCAACCCTTTATGACGAGCTCTTCGACACCTCCATATACGAGAAACACGTCCTTTGTCCTTTTTAGGTACTTCAGGATATTCTTGACCGCTGTCCAGTGTTCCGCTCCGGGATCACTTTGGTACCTCCCTACCAAACATATGGCAAGGTTCACATCAGGTCTGGTACACAACATGGCATACATAATAGAGCCTATGGCTGAAGCATAGGGGATGACACTCATCTCTTCTCTATCCTTTGTCGTGGTCGGGCATTGAGTCGTACTCAATCTCACACCCCGTAACACAGGCAAGAACCCCTTCTTGGACTGATCCGTATTGAACTTCTTCAATATCTTTTCAAGGTACGTGCTTTGTGAAAGACCCATGAGGCGTTTCGATCTATCTCTATAGATCTTAATACCTAATATGTAAGCAGCTTCTCCAAGGTCCTTCATTGAAAAACATTTATTCAAGTAGGCCTTTACACTTTCCAAAAGTTCTATATCATTTCCCATCAACAATATGTCATCCACCTATAATATGAGAAATGCTACAGAGCTCCCACTCTCTTTCTTGTAAATACAAAGTTCTTCATAAACCTGTATAAATCCAAACACTTTAATCACCTCATTAAAGCGAATGTTCCAACTCCGAGATGCTTGCACCAGCCCATAGATGGAGCGCTGGAGCTTGCATACTTTGTTAGCATCTTTAGGATCGACAAAACCTTCCTGCTGCATCATATACATACTTCCTTAAGGAAGCCATTAAGGAATACCGTTTTGACGTCCATTTGCCAGATCTCATAATCATAAAATGCGGCAATTGCTAACATGATTTGGACGGACTTCGGCATTGCTACGGGTGAGAAAGTCTCATCGTAGTCAACTCCTTGAACTTGTCGATAACCCTTAGCGACAAGCCGAGCCTTATAGACGGTCACATTACCATCCGCGTCAGTCTTCTTCTTAAAGATCCATTTATTTTCAATGGCTCGCTTATCATCAGGCAAGTCCACCAAAGTCCATACTTTGTTATCATACATGGATCCTATCTCGGATTTCATGGCTTCAAGCCATTTATTGGAATCCGGGCCTGCCATCGCTTCTTCATACTTCGAAGGTTCACCATTGTCCAACAACATGATCTCCAGGACAGGGTTGCCGTACCACTCTGGTGCGGAACGTGTCCTAGTGGACCTTCGACGTTCAATAGTAACTTGATCTGAAGTTTCATGATCATCATCATTAACTTCCTCTCAGCTGGTGTAGGCTCCACGGAAACAACTTCTCGTGCTGTGCTACTCTCCGGTTTGAGTGGAGGTATGATTACCTCATGAAGTTCTATTTTCCTCCCACTCACTTCTTTCAAGAGAAACTCTTTCTCTAGAAAGGATCCATTCTTGTCAACAAAGACTTTGCCTTCAGATCTCAGGTAGAAGGTATACCCAATAGTCTCTTTGGGATATCCTATGAAGATGCACTTTTCCGCTTTGGGTTCGAGCTTCTCAGGTTGAAGTTTCTTCACATAAGCATCGGATCCCCTAACTTTTCGAAACAACAGCTTAGGTTTCTTTCCAAACCATAATTCATATGGTGTCATCTCAACGGACTTTGACGGTGCCCTATTTAAAGTGAATGCGGCAGTCTCTAATGCATATCCCCAAAATGATAGCGGTAAGTCGGTAAGAGACATCATAGATCGCACCATATCCAATAGAGTGCGATTACGACGTTCAGACACACCATTTCGCTAAGGTGTGCCAGGCGGCGTTCGATGTGAAACAATTCCACATTTCCTTAGGTGCGTGCCAAACTCGTGACTTAAATATTCTCTGCCACAATCAGATCGTAGGCACTTTATTTTCCTGTCACATTGATTCTCTACCTCACTCTGAAATTCCTTGAACCTTTCAAAGGTTTCAGACTTGTGTTTCATTAAGTAGACATACCCATATCTGCTCAAGTCATCAATGAGGGTGAGAACATAATGGTAGCCACCGCGAGCCTCGATGCTCATTGGACCGCATGCATCGATATGTATTATTTCCAACAAGTCAGTTGCTCGCTCCATTGTTCCGGAGAACGGAGTCTTGGTCATCTTGCCCATGAGGCATGGTTCGCACGTGTCAAATGATTCAAAATCAAGGGACTCCAAAAGTCCATCAGCATGGAGCTTCTTCATGCATTTGACACCAATGGTCACCAAGGCGGCAGTGCCACATGTAAGTGGGACTA
The DNA here is from genome assembly GCA_022496015.1 of Hordeum marinum. Lineage (NCBI taxonomy): Eukaryota > Viridiplantae > Streptophyta > Magnoliopsida > Poales > Poaceae > Hordeum > Hordeum marinum. Next base: position 96,713,468 of record CM039677.1, on the reverse strand, counting down.
TCGTTATCAACCTTACACCTTTTGGTACTCACACTATGGACATGTGTAACATCACGTTCGAGATTCATCAAAAATAAACCATTGACCAGCGGGGCATGACCATAAAACATTTCTATCATATAAATAGAACAACCATTATTCTCAGATTTAAATGAGTAGCCATCTCGCATCAAGCGAGATCCAGATACAATGTTCATGCTCAAAGCTGGTACTAAATAACAATTATTAAGGTTTAACACTAATCTCGAAGGTAGATGTAGAGGTAGCGTGCCGACGGCGATCACATCGACCTTGGAACCATTCCCGACGCGCATCGTCACCTCGTCCTTTGCCAGCCTCCGCTTATTCCACAGCTCCTGCTTGGAGTTACAAATGTGAGCAACAACACCGGTATCAAATATCCAGGAGCTACTACGAGTGCTGGTTAGGTACATATCAATAACAAGTATATCACATATACCTTTAACGTTGCCGGCCTTCTTATCCGCTAAGTACTTGGGGCAGTTCCGCTTCCAGTGACCGATACCCTTGCAATAAAAGCATTCAGTCTCAGGCTTGGGTCCATTCTTGTTCTTCTTCCCGGCAACTTGCTTACCGAGCACGGCAACAGCTTTGCCGTCCTTCTTGAAGTTCTTCTTACCCTTGCCTTTCTTGAAACTAGTGGTCTTATTCACCATCAACACTTGATGCTCCTTTTTGATCTCGACCTCCGCTGATTTCAGCATCGAGTACAACTCAGGAATGGACTTCTCCATACCCTGCATGTTGTAGTTCATCACAAAGCTCTTGTAGCTAGGTGGGAGCGACTGGAGGATTCTGTCAATAACCCAGTCATCCAGGAGATTAACTCCTAGCTGAGTCAAGCGGTTGTGCAACCCAAACATTTTGAGTATGTGCTCACTGACAGAACTATTCTCCTCCATCATACAGCTGAAGAACTTGTCGAAGACGTCATATCTCTCGACCCGGGCATGAGCTTGGAAAACCATTTTCAGCTCTTGGAACATCTCATATGCTCCGTGTTGCTCAAAATGCTTTTGGAGCCCCGGTTCTAAACTGTAAAGCATGCCGCACTTAACAAGGGAGTAATCATCGCAGCGTGACTGCCAAGCGTTTGTAACGTCTTGGTCCACTGGGAAAATGGGTGGGTCACCTAGCGGTGCATCAAGGACATACAATCTCTTGGAATCTATGAGGATGATCCTCAAGCTACGGACCCAGTCCGCATAGTCGCTTCCATCATCTTTCAGCTTGGTTTTCTCTAGGAATGCGTTGAAGTTGAGGGTGAATTAGCGTTGGCCATTGGATCTACAATATAGATTGTAAAGACAATTTTAGACTAAGTTCATGACAATTAAGTTCACATAATCAAAATATTTAATGAACTCCCACTTAGATAGACATTTCTCTAGTCATCCAAGTGACACATGATCCATGTCAACTAGCCCGTGTCCGATCATCACGTGAGACGAACTAGTCATCCATGGTGAACATCTCCATGTTGATCGTATCTTCTATACGACTCATGTTCGACCTTTCGGTCTTCCGTGTTCCGAGGCCATGTCTGTACATGCTAGACTCGTCAAGTCAACCTAAGTGTTTCGCGTGTGTAAATCTGGCTTACACCCATTGTATGCAGACGTTAGAACCTATCACACCCGATCATCACGTGGTGCTTTGGAACAACGATCCTTAGCAATGGTGCACAGTTAGGGTGAACACATTTCTTGAAATTTTTATTGAGAGATCATCTTATTTACTATCGTCGTTCTAAGCAAATAAGATGTAAACATGATAAACATCACATGCAATCAATATAGTGACATGATATGGCCAATATCATCTTGCTCCTTTGATCTCCATCTTCGGGGAACCATGATCATCACTGTCACTGGCACGACACCATGATCTCCATCATCATGATCTCCATCATCGTGTCTTCATGAAGTTGTCTTGCCAACTATTACTTCTACTACTATGGCTAACGTTTAGCAATAAAATAAAGTAATTACATGGCGTTTATGATTGACACGTAGGTCATACAATAAAATAAGACAACTCCTATGGCTCCTGCCGGTTGTCATACTCATCGACATGCAAGTCGTGAATCCTATTACAAGAACGTGATCAATCTCATACATCACAATGCATCACATCACATCCTTTGGCCATATCACATCACAAGGCATATGCTGCAAAAACAAGTTAGACGTCCTCTAATTTGTAGTTGCAAGTTTTTACGTGGCTGCTATAGGTTTCTAGGAAGAACGTTTCTTACCTACGCCAAAACCACAACGTGATATGCCAATTGCTATTTACCATTCATAAGGACCCTTTTCATCGAATCCAATCTGACTAAGGTGGGAGAGACAGACACCCACTAGCCACCTTATGCAACAAGTACATGTCAGGCGGTGGAACCGGTCTCACGTAAGCGTACGTGTAAAGTTAGTTCGGGCCGCTTCATCCCACAATACCGCCGAATCAAGATAAGACTAGTAGTGGTAAGCAAATTAACAAGATCAATGCCCACAACAACTTTGTGTTCTACTCGTGCATAGATTCTACGCATAGACCTAGCTCATGATGCCAGTGTTGGGAGACGTAGTAGTAAATCAAAATTCTCTACGCGTTCACCAAGATCTATCTATGGAAAAACCAACAACGAGAAGGAAGAGATTGCATTTTCATACATTTGAAAATCGCTAAGTGGAAGCGTTAAAAAAACGTGGTTGGTGGAGTCGTACTTGTAGCGATTCAGATCGCGATGGACTCTGATCTCAGCGCGAACAATGGTGCCTCCGCATTCAACACACGTACAGCCCGGTGACGTCTCCTACGCCTTGATCCAGCAAGGAGGAAGGAGAGGTTGGGGAAGAGCTCCGGCAGCACGACGGCGTGGGTGACGGTGGAACTGCATGGTCTCCAGCAGGGCTTCGCCAAGCACTATGGAGAATGAGGAGAGGGAGGAGTAGGGCTGCACCGTGGGAGAGAGAACTCGTGTGTCTGGCAGCCCCCAAACCCTCCACTATATATAAGAAGAGGAGGAGGGAGGGCGCAGCCCTAGGGTTCCCACCCTAGGAGCTGCGGCCGGCCCTAGATGCCATCTGGCCGGCGGCCAGAGAGAGGGAGAGGGGGAGGGCGCAACACTAGTGGGCCTTAGGCCCATATGGGTCTCGGGTTTCCCCTCCCTCCCACCTTCCTGCGCCTTGGGCCAGGGTGGAGGGCACACCAGCCCACTCTGGGGCTGGTTCCTTCCACTCCTGGCCCACGCATCCCCCTGGGGCGGCCCCACTTGGTGGACCACCGGAACCCTTCCGGTGGACCCGGTACGTTACCGGTAATTCCCGAAACACTTCCGGTTGCCAAATCCTCACTTCTTATATATCATTCTTTACCTCCGGACCATTATGGAACTCCTCCTGACGTCCGGGATCTCATCCGGGACTCCAAACTACCTTCGGTAACCACGTACAGTATTTCCCTATAACCCTAGCGTCATCGAACCTTAAGTGTGTAGACCCTACGGGTTCGGGAGACACGTAGACATGACCGAGACACCTCTCCGGTCAATAACCAATAGCGGGATCTGGATACCCATGTTGGCTCCCACATGCTCCACGATGATCTCATTGGATGAACCACTATGTCGGGGATTCAATCAATCCCGTATACAATTCCCTTTGTCTATCGGTATGATACTTGCCCGGGATTCGATCGTCGGGATCCCTATACCTTGTTCAATCTCGTTACCGGAAAGTCTCTTTACTCATTCCACAACACATCATCGCGTGGCTAACTCCTTAGTCACTTTGAGCTCATTATGATGATGGCTTACCGAGTGGGCCCAGAGATACCTCTCCGTCACACGGAGTGACAAATCCTAGTCTCGATTCATGCCAACCCAACAGACACTTTCGGAGATACCCGTAATGCACCTTCATAGCCACCCAGTTACGTTGTGATGTTTGGCACACCCAAAGCATTCCTACGGTATCCGGGAGTTGCACAATCTCATGGTCTAAGGAAATGATACTTGACATTGGAAAAGCTTTAGCAGACGAACTACACGATCTTGTGCTATGCTTAGGATTGGGTCTTGTCCATCACATCATTCTCCTAATGATGTGATCCCGTTATCAACAACATCCAATGTCCATGGTCATGAAACCGTGACCATCTATTGATCAACGAGCTAGCCAACTAGAGGCTCACTAGGGACACATTGTGGTCTATGTATTCACACATGCATTACGGTTTCCGGTTAACACAATTATAGCATGAACAATAGACAAATATCATGAACAAGGAAATACAATAATAACCATTTTATTATTGCCTCTAGGGCATATTTCCAACATTAAGGACTTTTGGGGTTGTACAGAATAGGTCTCTCAGATTTGCTCCTTTCCCAGTCTAGAATTCCAGCTACCGGCATTCTCCCTCTTCATGTAAACCTTGTAAAATAAGAGAGAAAATGCATAAGTATTGTACCATAATGTGTAATAACATCCCATAATGCAATAAATATCAATATAAAAGCATGATGCAAAATGGACGTATCAGGAGCCGGCACCGCACGCTATGAGGGAACTGTTGTATTGGGCAAGACCTGTCACGCCCAAGATGCGCGCCTATCCATATTAAGGCATGGGGGCCTCGGCAAGGGATAGAGGCGCATCTCGTCGTTCGCAAGTATAGCATCATTACATTATACATTTAGGAAGAGATGAGTATATGAGTTTGTCTTACACTAGCCACAAACTAAATTACAATTCCACACAAGAGTTCAAACACCAATATGAAGACAGGGTCCGGCTACGGACAAAAACAAACGATAAAAGCAGATGCAATGATACTATCTCGCTAGCCCGAAGATCATGCCATGGTCCTCTACTCATTCGGACAAGTCACGTACAACCTGCCTCTTTCCTCGTCATACTCCCACTGGAGCTGCATCAGATCATCTTGCATGAACTCATCTATACCTATACCTGGATTGTTGTAGTAATCTGTGAGCCACAAGGACTCAGCAATCATGCGCCCGGGTACCGAGACTATTCAAGCTTAAAGGTTGGGATGTGGCATGTGTTTAGTTTGCAGCAGCACTAAGCATTTATGGTGGCTAAACTTACGTAACATGAAAATAAATATGTGGCCTACGATAAACGATCGAATCTAAGTGACCTCTATGAGATCCTGAACACTTACTTACGTCAATCATAACCCCACCGTGTTCTCTCCCGGTTCATGTTCACGAGCAGAGACGGTCATGGTTACACACACAGTTGGTGCATTTTATTAGAGTTTACTTCAAGTTAACTATAACCGGGTGTTAAACAAATATCCAAGTTGCCACATAACCGCGAGCATGGCTTTCTGAAAGATTTGACCCTACAGGGGTGCTCCAACTAGTCCATCACAAATTAACCACACTCCTCGGGAATAGCCTCGACCACGCATCTCGTGATCATCCTAGGCAACTCCAAAGGAATTCCAACACCTCAAGGTAACCCGAAGAAAGTCAGAGCCCTCACGCAAGACACTTGATAAAGATAAAACAAATCCAGCAAGACCACCCGACGTGTCGACGAACCCGATAAGAGCCGCGTATCTCGTTCTCAGGACACGACGGATAAGCATAGCGTACGGTGGCCTGATAGAAATCTCCCGAGTTGCCCCGGGTTGGCCCCGCACGGTGCTCTAGTTTGGACCAACACTCATGAGGAGCACTGGCCCGGGTTGTTGATTAATCCACGGGGTTGCAAAGCCCTATGCGAATTTTATTAAGTTGTTTAAGCAAATGTAGTACCAAAGTTGGGTCTTGCCAGACAAGTTTTAATCTTAACCGAATAAACAAGGGGGTCCCCATAACAACCCCGAGCATGTTAGGAGCGCAAAGTATGGAAACATAACACCGATAACAAGAAACTATGGCGGTAACAACGGAACAAAACACCTAGAAAAAGGCCAAGCCTTCCACCAATACCAAGATATATATGTGCATTAAATTAAATAACATATAATATTGTGATATGCCAAATCCATGTTATCACATGGAACAACCTGTACCTGCAACTAGAACGCTATAAGAGGGGCTGAGCAGCTGTAACTTTAGCCAATCAAAGGTTTGCTAGGATGTGGAGGGTTAGAGGCTATCATGGCAATTAGGAGGCTGACATTCAAGTGGTAGGTAGCGCAAAGTAACGATAAGAGCGAGACGACTAGCAAGCGAAAATAGTATCGGGATCCGGGTACAATCATCTTGCCTGTTGGTTCTTCAGTGGAACAAGTAGCGGGATCCTCGTAGTTCTACTCACCTGGCTCTTTGTACTCAGGTTCAACGTTCGTGTCTACCCAAAAGAAAAATCAATAATAAACAAACAACCATGGTGCAATGCACAAGCAAGAATGGTGCATGCTTATGTGAAGAGTTTTAGCATGGCAATCCTAACTAGTCATGTTTCACATGCAAGGGTTGGTTATCAATGAATCTGGACAGAACCTTATGTTAAGTTATTTATACATGCGTGGGCATGGAAAATATGGATGCATCATGCAAAAACGATACAAATGCATATGTAGAACGTAAGAAACGGAGTTACGGTTCTCCTGATACGCTCACGACAAGATACGAAGGCAAAACACAAGACAAGAAGGACCTGGGCTTTTCCTTGGCATTCCAAGGTAGCCACTGGTTAGGCAATGAAAAACCAACCACAATAGAGCCAAAGATCAAGCAATTCCATGGAGTATAGCTCCCACAAATCACAAAACACTAAAACAAACAATCTGCCACAAAACAGCAACATAGCAACTTGCACAGCCAATAACTTGAGCTACAGGAATCCTACAACCACAACCAAGGCATTGACAGAAACTACAAAATATGCTTATCAACTTATCCAACTACACAATCTGGAAATGAGGCACACATCAATAAGCATGAAGCTCACAAGTTGGCATGTTGAAATAGAATTCTGGGACTTAGTGAAAATAACAGTTTTTTGGAATCTGAGTTAACCTGATGGAAATTTGACAGCAAAACTAATGGTGTTAGAGACCACCTCATGGCATGAAAATTGACAGGATGCTAGAAGACAACATATACTTCAAATCACTAGCACTAAGCTTGAGCTAATTCACAACATATCACAAGATAGCAACCACTCTTCATGGCATACAAATAACATCAGATTCTCAGACTTGTAAATATTTAGCATGGTTGAAAACAACAACATTTTAGTGGCTACTTTAGAGCATGGTTCCCACTTATTTTCAAGTTGATCATGACAAAGATAAATACCATGGCATTCTACACATCAAAGACTACCATATTCATGTTGGCACAAACATCATAGCATGCATGGATTAAACATGGCAAAAATGACAAAATGACATGATGAGATAAAATGACATTTCGTCAAACTTGCTCAAAAGACCAAACCAATACCACCAATGGATTTCCGAGATTTTTCTACCCCAAATTCATGTATCATACCCATATAGTCACATGAAGCATCATGACAAAAACTACATAGCAAAATCATCATCCACTCCTATAAGTGAAAACATACCCTAAATGCACATGAGAATATTTGAGCATGTCCAGATTTAGTAAAATTGCTATGATTGGAAATGATCTAATATAACCCATAACAACAAAACACACATCAAAATAGATAGGGTATGACAAGTGGGGCATGGACCCACTTGTCACACACACACACACACTTAACACCCACACACACTACACAAACATGCACACACACATAGCTACATATGCACAAGTGCATATGGGCACACCCAGACTCATGTACACACACACACACCACTATGTGTGTGGGTGCTCATCACACACACATATGTGCACACACATATGCACATACATATGTATTTAAGCACCACACACACACATACACTCACATACACATATTTCTACTAAACAGAAAAGGGAAGAAAGTAAAAAAAACCACATCTATACATGTATTTATACACATACATACCACACCAGAAAAGAAGAAAATAAAACAAAGGAAAGAAAATAAAAAAGGGGGGTTGGGGATCGAACCCCAAACCTACGAGTCTGCACCCCCGAGCGCAACCACTACGCTACTGCATCGAATCTTAACAAGAGAGGGCATCGATCCCACTAGTAGTACACTCGTGCCTTAACTGACGAAACTAAAGAAGACCTGCACACTACGGTGATAGCAACGGCGGCGACGAATCCCGGCGACCACACGGGCTCTCCGGCGACGCCAACGGGCACATACGAAGAGGGGATCTACGAGGTCCCATTCCTCTGCTCATCTCGCGCCGAGGAGGACGGAGGCGAGCTCAAGCCCTCACCTTTTCGACCGGCGGCGATGGCACTACGGTGACGACACGGGCCTACGCGAGGGAAGAAACGGCAGCGGGGACGCGGCAGCTCACCGAGGGTTCTCGAAGGCACGGGGATGCGGACGACGGCGAGACGGAGGGGAAGAAGATGTCGGCGACGACCTTGCTCCTTGCGGACGACGGCGACGCGAAGCAACTCTACGGGGAGGTGCTCCTCACCTCCCTAGCGGCGGGAATGGAACGCGGGCGACAACCCCGTGCTCCATGCCATCTCCACCGGCGACGAGGGCCATCGGAGACGCGGCGATGACGGCGAAGACGACCGTTGCGACCTCTGAACCTCACCTCTCTCTGTGAACTTACATGAGAAGGAGGAAGAAGAAGGAAGAATTGGAGGGAGAGGGGAGCGGCAGCGGCGCTAGGAGAAAGAGGGAACCCTAGGGGGTCGGCACGGACGCCGAGGGGGCCTAAATAGGCGCGGGCTGACGACGAGGCGACGACAAAGGCTCACAGCGACACTCTCTCGCACCCCTGCTCTCTCTCTGAACCTGACGGACCACGGACGAGAGCAGGTGGCCGCTAGGCCACCTGGGCTGGGCCGTGCAGGGAGGAACCGGCCCAGTTCTCTCTCACACACATAGAGAACCAAAATCAGCATGGTTTTATCTTAAAAAAAAAACTCACTTACAAAAGCCCCATAGAAATGAATAAAAGGGTTTTTGATAAAACAAAAGCACTTTTACTTACAAAGATATAAGACCCTTTTAATAAAATTATCATGTTGATTTTTAGAGCAACTAATTTAAATAGTTTTAAAACACATCAGCCCCTTGTTATTTAAAACCCCAAATTCATATAGCTCAAAACAACAAAAGAACCACACACACAATTTTAAAACATTGCAGACCACCTCCTGAATATTTCTAAGCAATTTTATTAGCAAGTTAATTCTGATGATAAAATGCCAATGGAATAAAGGTTATTAGGTTGGGTTTGTTTGAAAAGAATAAGAAAGGGGGAAGGAGATGAAGCCCACTCAAACTACACATCCACAACAACACTCACATTACTACAAGGTCAAGAAGCACATCACAAAACAAAGTGCATGGCATGATGATGAATGATATGATGCATGATGCATGATGCATAAATACATGAGACAAGGCATGACAAGAAGCAAAATCATTTCATTAACTCATGACAACAAAATTCACATAAAATACATGCTAAAAAAGGTAGGTACAACACTTGGGCTGTCACAAAACCGGAGCTGGGGGAGGCCGGCCCAACGCCGATAGCAGGCTGGGCACAGGCGGTGGTCTGCCTAACGACACCGGCCGGAGACAGGGACGCTGAATGTCCAGTTCCTCTTCCTGGATGCGAGCAAACACTGTGGATCTCGTGATGACGTTGGGTGCCTGAAGACGCACGACGGCTCTTAATTCATCCTTCAATCCCAACAGAAACTGAGTAAAAAAAACTTAGAACTGAGAGAAGCATCCAATGCGAGCAAATTGTACATATGAACTTCAAACTGTTGTCTATATTCTGCCACTGTCTCTGTTTGCCGAAGCTGCAACAGGTTGTGCATTGTGGACTCGAATTCTTCCGGACCAAATTCCTCTACAACTGCATGGCGGAAAACTTCCTAGGTGATGTCTGTATGCGTCTACCGAAACGCTCGAAGCCAAAGAGCGACGTGGCCATCGACGTCGAGCGCCGCAGTCGCCACCCAGTTGTGTGGCGGACACAACTTCAGTGACTTTGTACTACAAAGTCACCGCTGGACTTTGGATAGATCCCAGCCTTCCAAAGCTAATCCAACGGAGATGAATGGATCCAGGAAAAAATCCCCATACTTGGTCATTTCCACACAACGTTCCAGCCTGGAACTTAACATGCTGTTTAATAAAAAAACTGTATGTATAAATACGATGAAAATTTCCCAGAATGTATAACACGGTACATGTGATTTACTGTATTTTTTTCAGTTTTTTCTGGACACTTTGAATTTTGAATTCAAAATTTGGCCGGGAAACTTAAATGAGGTTTTATTCACAAACCATATGTCCGAATCCGATAAAATTTTCTCAGAATCCATATTTCAACGTATAAAATTTACTGGATTTTTTTCGAATTTTTATGTGCATTTTGAATTTCGAGTTTAAAATTTGGTCGTGAAACTTAAAATGAGGATTGTCGACAAACCATACGTCCAAATCTGACAAAATTTCCAGTGATTCTTAACTTCACCCGTAAATACTCCAGAGGAAGCATGTAAGTAAAAAAAGAACCAGACACATATTTGCAATCATTGGCAACTTACAAGTAAACCAAGAAAAAGCATAGTGGAAGTTCACAACATCTCCCAAGCACTTAATACCATTTGAATTCTATAGCAACAGGTTCTACTAAACAAAAGACTATAGTTAGCACCCCAAAATACATCTAGGCCTCCGTACTTGTACACTTTGGCCTCAAAAGACTATAGTTAACCCCCAAAATAGATCCAAAATACTATTGCTAGCTCTGAAAGTACCATGTAACCAACATCTAGATACTAGAACATATTTCCACCATAAAGACTATCATCATAACAAGTAGGAACTGTGAGGAGTTGGGTAAAACTCTCAATGCCATTGTACTTTTCATTCTCCACATCGGCTTCTTTTGTGTGGCCATCATCCGCCACCTCCACTTGAGGTTGTATATCGTCATTTTTCCTTTGTTGTTGCCAACGAAACTTTAGCTAATTAGTTTCATAAGAATGAAAAAAGTTTGTTATGCCTAGATTAGAACATACCTTTGTTCCTTTTTTTGTTGCGACGGCAGGTTTAGGTACCTTGCGCTTCCCCTTGCGCAACTTGTCAAGCCAAGTTTTCTTTCTTTTCAAATTTTTTGATTGCACTTCTTTTTTCTTCAGTTTCGCAGCTCTTAGCAACTCATCTGTTGGCTGCACATTTGGGTTAGCATTTTCTGGGTCACCACTTGGTTCATTCATAGCACTACTCGATGCATTAAGTTTTTCCTCCAACTTTGGACCGACGGAATCAAGTGCATTTTCCAACAATAAACAACATTCTGTAGAGTAGGCCACTTTATGTGCCATAGTATGAAATTTATGAGATAGTTCTTTGTAACGAAGCATAGCTTCAAGTTTTGGATTTTCAATCACATTCCTCCCTTGCTTGTCCAATATACTTCCTTTACGTGCTTCTCTAGTCCATCTCTTCAAGATATAATGTGTTGGCAATAGTTTTATGTTCATCAAGTCAAGAATTTTCAGTCCATGTCCACACAACACTCCTATCCTTTCAAACATTCCACAAGAACATGTTGCCGTTTTTTTAGAGGATCACATATCACTATGCGCTCATCCTCATAAGTTAAATCACCATGCAAACTACCAATAGCAACAACATATTTGTCTACATCCAATACTTTAGTGCATGCAGCCATTGATCTTTCATACTCACTCTGGAAAGCTTCGAAAATAATTGGAGTGAATACTTCTCACTCCCAAACTGAAGACATCTCTCATATAACATTCAGCCCATTTTTCGTTGACCTTGTAGATACTATTTAACCAAGTTTGCTTATGCACTTTACACCTCGTATTATCAAATGCTTCCTTAAATTCCGCCTTGTCCTCATGGCCATACATACAAGCACTAAAATCAGTGAGAATATGTGATTCTTCGTCTTCATCTTTCTCTTCACCACCATCTTTGTTTTCGGCCTCATCTTTCTCTCTTCCCTCGTCATTTGCTTCACCCTTGATTGGAGATAGATGTTTCACGGCATTTTGCATTATGTGAAAGGTACAAAGTCCATGGTATGCTTCTGTGAACACAGCCTCTACAGCTTTTCCCATAGCAGTATCTTGATCAGTAAAGATAGTTCTAGGCTGCCTTCCATTATGTGCGGTTAGAAAAGTGCCAAAGAGACACTGAAATGAGGCAAATGTTTCATCAAACAACAACGCAGCACCAAAGATTGTAGTCTCCCTAAACTGATTGAGTCCAAGGAAAACACCAAATGGTCTATATTCCTTGTTTGTGCCAAAAGTAGTGTCGAATGTGACGACGTCACCAAAGTGTGCATAGTCTAGCATCATTTTAGCATCAGCCCAAAAAATGTTTGTTATATCCTCCTCGCAATCCAGCTGCATAACATATTGATATGATGGGTTTCCGGCAACTTTTTCATGAAAATACTTTAACATGCTGCCCGCCTGACCAAATGCCAACTCTCTCTGCCTCTTGCTTTGCAAAAGATTTCTATGGTCACGGCAAGTGTAGCTCAGATTGAGCGGTCCACCAACTTGACGAGTAGCAAACTCATATGCAGCTTTAGGCATAATTCCAGAATCATCCGCAGCTTCAATTTCAATAGCTTGAAATTTTGAAATTTTTCTTTGGGACACCATGAGGTGTCGGGTTTGTGGCAAGTGAAGGAGGTGATTGTGTTCAAGAACTACATCAGTGACTTCATAATTTCCAGACCCTCGATCCAACTGAATACACATCCGAGCATAGCAACCAGTTCTTGTTTCAGCTCTGAAGCACTTTTGAACAATTTCTCTTTGCCCTTGCTGCCTTTTACCTTCTTTGGCACAAACGTATTTGCACGAGGTTATCTTACCATCAACTTTGCTCACATTACTGTACCTCTTCCTCACTTCAAAGCCTTCACGACCCCCGTATGCTATCCAAAATAGCCATGCCTCCTCTTTACTTCTGAATATCATGTCAATTTGGGGCATACCCTTATCAGAGTGTGTCATTGCCCCTTCCCAATTTCTCTGCATTGCCAACACACATAATCAGTTTTTAATGTTGCACAAATTTAACAAATTTTGTAGACGAAAACTTCAAATGCAGTGTGTACTACTTCTGTTGTTGGCTGTTGCCTGTTGGTCCAAACTGATCTGTAATAATGTGTGTACTGCTGCCTGATACTAAACTGCCTGATACTAAACTGAATTTAGTGGTTGTTCTTGTCAAACTGAATTTAGTCAATGTTGCTATCTGTTGCAGATTTACATGCTAGCTGAATCTACTACTATGAATAATACCCATTAGACACAACACCAACGAGACTTGCTCATCTATTACAAGAAACACTAATGAAGGAAGCGTACATACTACAAACTCGAATGGTGTACAGGTAAAATTGGGATTACCTTCGGCCGGCCGGAGGACGATGATGCTCTTGTCGAAGCAGATGAGGGAGGACTCCTGGTTCCCATTGGAGATCACGCGGAACCGGTCGAAGCCGCCGCCGGCGGGCACGAACGGCGAGGAGGCAGAGGAATCTCCTGTGAGGATGGCGCAGATGAGGCGTGACGGAGGTGGCGAAATCCCCGACGAGGACGGCGCATCGGATGCACGGCGGAGGGTCTCTCCACGGTGGCGCTGCTCCGTCGGCGCTGGAAGCCCTCGCCTCCGTCGCGAGCGCGCGGGAGAAATCAAGCTCTACCCCGGGAGAAATCAAGCTCTACCCCGCCAAAATTCCATGTCCGTCCGTCCGAGCGTTGTCTGTCTGAAAATGCTAAGTGTGGGGATTTTTGCCTACATCCATTCATCTCTGTTGGATTAGCTTTGGAAGGCTGGATCTATCCAAAGTTCAGCGGTGACTTTGTACTGCAAAGTCACTGAAGCTGTGTCCTTGTGTGGCTGCACCATGTACAACTCAAAGTAGGCTAAACAACGATCCAACCAGACACGCGGTGCCTCGCCATCAAATCGAGGGAACTGATGCTTGGGAGGGCGGGCGTAGTACTCATCGCGTGCGGCTGGCTGCAGTCCAATCTGATCGGTGGGACGAGGAAGCAGAGGCGGCCCTTCGTTGGTAAGCCGCGCGAACTGGGCCATGCCAACGAGGACTTGAGGAATTGGCACGACACTCAGAGGCGGTGCGGAACGGACCGCCGGTGGTGTCGGGGACTCCCGTGTTGCCCCTGGGAGTGGAGCAGAAGAGGGGGGATCGTCCTCTTGCGAGCCCGTCGACGGAGCTGAGGAAGTCGATGGGGATGCAACCTTGCGCACATCATCGACCTTCGCCTGGGTGAGCCCGATCTGTTTCGACAAGCTTTGTAGCTCCTGCGAGACTTGAGTGTTGAACGCTGTCTGCGCCCCCGCCTGCTTGTCCGCGAGCACCTTTTCCTCGTCAAATCTGGAGAGGAGCTTCTCCATCAGGGCGGTCAGGTTGGTGGTCTGCTCCTCCATGGCGGCTAGGATCTGGCGAGTTTGGACGATGGGCTTGGAGGGGGGCGTGATTGGTGGCTGGAAATCGAACCCCGCACAGGATTTTGGGCGTCCTCTTGAGAAAAGACGCACCTGATGCGGTGGATGTTACCGACCTCGCGAGCTACCTCAACGCCGACGGGGAAAGAAATTTGGGGCAGGAATCGATGGCTCTGATAACCAATTGTGACGACCGATCAAGGGAATCGATCGCACAGGGAAGAGGGGATCGAGATTTGGATGAGGGAAGAACAGAGAGTAGGTGAGGTAGGAGAAGGAGATGAGGATAGTCCAGACGTTTCTCTCGATGCCCTGTCCAACAGAGGACGGAATCCTTAGTACAGGCACACACCCACGCTACACACGCATGACTGGGCCACATGCGGCCCTAGTCACTCCTTGGGCTCAGCCCAATACACACGCGTACACCTCCTTCTCTTTTTCTGGTCCACTGCTATGCAGTAGCAGGTGTGACACGTCGGCCATCGCGCCGCCGAGATCCACCACCAGGCCACCCCAAGGGAGTGGATGAGGGGTTGGGGTGGAGGGGCACCGCAGAGATGGCGACGGGGTCGGGGCTGAGCAGCCGCGGAGGTGAGCGAGGGGGCCGGAGCTGAGCCGCCACGGAGGTGCTCGAGGGGGCTGGCGCTGAGCCGATTTTGGGGCTTCTCCGCTCCAGATTGAGGAGCTTCTCCATCTAAACAAGGGCAACATACATGCAGTTAATCAGAAAATCCAAGGTACGAAGGCACATCACCTCCATTGTTTTGTGTCTTCTGTCTAAGGATATTTAGGCCATAACTTAGCAGACCTATTTGTGTTGCTTGAGGAGTTAATCTGTAAAAAGATCTACAGGAAACATATAGCCTTGTTCTGAATATTTATGCCCTGGTATGAAAATTAGATAGTGTTGAATCTAGGAAAAGCTATAGGAAACATATAGCCTTTGTTCTGAATATTTATAGCCTTGTTCTGAATGTTATAGCCTTGTTCGGAAATCATATAGTAACAGTTCTGATATGTGAGCCTCCTTTGACATTGTTTAATTTAGGAAAAGCTACATCCAACCCATTGTACAGCCTTAAGCAAATATAGTAACAGTTTGTGCATCTTTTCCTCACATAACTTTGCAAGGAATTTGTTTGTATATGTGAGCCTCCATTGTACAGCCTTCGTTGGTTGTTATGCAATTGTGAGTATTGTACAATGTCACAAATTGATAAGAGGATACCTAAAGTTGGCATGAGGTTCAGAGATTCGGATGAGGCTTGGAAGTTTTGGATAGAATATGGGGGTCACATAGGCTTTGATGTGAGGAAAAGATGCACAAACTTAAGCAAATGTGATGGAAAAGTGACATTGTTCATTTGTAAACTAATTACTATAATTTGCATTGGCAGCATCAAAAGAAAAAGGATGGTGTGCAACAAGATAAAAATGATGCTGTACAGCCTCAAGTACAAGTGAAGAACAACAAAGGAGCAAATTCATAGCTTCAAGAGTGGAATAACATCACCAGTTTCACCCAGCAGATCTTGTCGGCTCTACCATAGTATTTTGGGGCAAGTACAAGTGAAGAAGTATGATGCTGATCTGTTCTAGCATGCAAGTTCGTTAGATCGTATTCTGGACATGGTTAACTATAGTATTTTCGAGCTAACCATAGTATTTTGTGGCCTATTTGTACAAGTGAATTGGCCAAATTTCTACACTTGGATCATTATTTCGGTAGTAGCACTTGGTTCTGAAATTGTGCAAGAGCTTCCGAATTTCAATGACAAGTGGCTTGTTGTCTCTTAAGAAATCTAAAGAAAAGTGTACTTTGTGGAAGGATGGCAATATATTATTTATCTCTGTAGCTTATCTCTTCTAATTAGTAGAGAGTCACACATTTTATATCTCTGCTCCTTTATGTTAATTTCTTTATTGTATGGGAGAGAGAAGTACAGTGGGTGAAAGAAAAATGTAGTCTGCTAAGTTCTGTACTAGCACAAGAGACTGAAAATTGCAACTTTATTGTGTTTATCTCTGTAGCTTATCTCTTCTACTCCCTCCGTTCACTTTTTAAGTCGTTTCAGACAAGTAAAAGTAAGCTGTTTTGCATGCTGTCCTAAATCTCTACAGCGCCTTATAAAAGTGAACAGAGGGAGTAAGTATATTCATTCTCAAAAAAACAAAAAAACTATAGCTTATTCCTGCAAAAACATGTAGATTTTCTCTGGCAATCTTTTGGTTCATTCTCTGCAAAACATTATTGTAACTTATCTCTGCAAAAAGTTGTTAGCTTATCTCTGTCGTGCTGTTTTATTTAGTACGTATATAAGTTGTTTGTCTTGTTAAGTTGATATTGTTTACAGACTGAAAACTGTTGCTTGTATTGTCTAGTGACTGAGCGACCAGTTCAGAAGCAAACCCTCTGTTTTGCTATGCTGGATGGATGCCCTGTTTTGCTTTGGGTCATTGATGTGCCTTGGATGCGGCAGATGGATGCCCGCATGTTACAACGTGACTGTCCGGCGTAATGACCTTCCCCATTGTCAACTTTGTAGGTGTTCTTAAATGATTGTGTGCATCTATTGAAGCAAAGGCATGGGGTTTCAAACTCCTTCTCCAAAGGAAAAACACGACTCTAGAATACCATCACACGTGTTGTAATTTATTGGTAGCCGACTAATGAATACTCCTTCCGTCCCAAAATAAGTGACTCAACTTTACACTAACTTTAGCATAAAATGAAGTGACTTTTGAGTCACTTATTTTGGGACGGAAGGAGTAGCTGACAACAGAACGAAGCTAATCGACGGTTTGTCGTTTACGGCAATTCGCAGCCATGAATTGGGCAAGGCATCGTGCCATGTCAGTACAAGGGAAGCAAATAGAAGGATGATAACCGCGGCTGCCCATTGGCATGTACTGTACTTACTGTCTTGCCCTGACTGGGATATCGGGGCCAGCTCCAGACAAGTAGGATGTCACAGTTTGAACCAAACTAGGCTGCTCCTGCAATAAATCTCCCTTTTGGGTTGCACACACAGTAGACGGTACTGATGTTCCTTTTTGGGCAAGTGAAGTCCATGGACAGTACTACTACATACTTATCCACCTATTCTGCATGTATGACACAAGGCGCAGAATTAACATCAAGTAGATGGTCCAAGGCAGCAGCATGGACAGACAGAAAGCACTGTCCAAGCTGCCTCCTTAAACCAG
Organism: Hordeum marinum; assembly: GCA_022496015.1. Taxonomy (NCBI): domain Eukaryota; kingdom Viridiplantae; phylum Streptophyta; class Magnoliopsida; order Poales; family Poaceae; genus Hordeum; species Hordeum marinum. The sequence continues at coordinate 96,695,667 of CM039677.1, read as the reverse complement.
TACAGACGCAGGATCACACGAGGTGATGATAACCATCAGCCTAGTGGCCACCAATAAGAAGTAAAGATGGACACGTTGCCACTGCCGTCAAACATCTGGAAAAGGCGCACGGGGGAAATGCGGGGCGCAGCGCTCCACCTTGCGGCTTCGGCGCCAGGTTCCAGTTTTCCCACCGCGACGAAGGCAGGTCAAGATCGCAAAGATGATCCGGGAGGCAGGCCCGGGTCCCAGCGGAAGATCTGAAAGAGACGGGAATCACCGGAGAGAGATCACAAATGGGGCCAAGGAAAATGCGCGTATCTTCGAAAAGCGGGGGCGTGCGTGCGTGTGCCCGCCTTTAAATTTTGTCGCAATCCGTAGCCAAACCAAGCCAAATATAACACGTTGGCAGGGCCAGAAGACACTACGACGCGACGTCCAAGCGTTGCGGCGAGCACTGAGATCACAACAGGCATGGGGGCCTGAAGAAACTGATATGTGATTGGGCTGTGAGAGGCCGGCCGTCGCATTCACCCTCCAGATAGACCACTGGCCGCCTCAGGAGAAGGAAATCGTCTTTATTTCAGCCATTAATTCAATGGGTTGCCACTCAAAATGGTCAATCAGATAGGGACCCAAAAGGCACATGGCGTGCCTTTGCAGGTGCCAAATTATAAAATTCTTAAAGGATCAGGTAACTTCCCCCCTCTTGGATCTATCTACACGAGCTTTCCAGGACCATATCAATCTCCATTTTTACTGAGAACAGCACTGCTTCGTGCTACTTGTCATGATACTTCTTACAGTATTACTGAGAACACTGCCAAATGCTCACATCTGTCATGACAACAATAGAAATACTACTAACTTGGAAGAAGTGACAACGTTCGAACCCTAAGTTGCTTATATACATAGGTAATGCAATAAATTTTGCAAGTTGAACGTTGAAGGATTAGCTCACTAGTCACTAACATAATTACATGCAATAAGCTCCTACTAAAATGTGGAGAGTCTTACCACTGCATAAAGGTTTATACTCAGCTAACACCGTCAATAGTTACATTGTGGAACCAGAACACCACCGGTACATAGATTATGACCAAAACAAACAATAGGCGACACGGGTAAAGAGTAACATTAGAGGCCCTACATTAACAGCATTGGTATCCCGCGGAACAAAGTGTCGGCGTGCATACCAAATATGTTGTAGTTACTACTAAAATGGTCTATATCACATGCATGACACGAATATCAGAACGCTGCGCTACACTTGATCTATGTGCTTTGGTTCCAGTTCACAAGACTAGGACGAGCTGCAGAAACATACTTAAAGCCCAGAACCGCAGGCTCCATATCTTCAGAACTCGACAGAACCCACCGACGCGATTACAGTGCTCAGGCTTCTCGATTCCTGCCTGCCAACGTAGTTATCACAACTGTTGCCGAACCTCGCAGGAGCCGAGCTCAGGAGGTCGATGCCCCGCTTGCCCATCTGCTGCACCTCCTGTGGCGAAAGTATCTTTATGCAAGATACACTGTTCACAAATTCCCTGCAGATTACATGATCCATGAACGTAAGAGTGGATACAGAAACAGTGACAAGAGATTCTTGTTGCCTAAGAACTTACTGCCACGGATCATCGCCAACTAGAAGGATATCATCCTCTCGGTCAACAAATACAAGCTGCCAGCCTGATCTTTCTTCCAACTGGCCCTCAAGGCCAAATAGGCGCCCTACTTCACTACGAAGTTCATGGTAGCTGCTAAACTTAGTGATGTCCAGCAACCTTCCGAAGGCTCCAGATCTGTACACCTACAAGATAAAGCGTGTCAATTCAAACTGTTCCAGGGAAAGAAAAGTACAAAAGTTAATGGTACATCTGGTTGACAGATCAATTTGCTCACCTTCACGAACGTTGCAGTCGGTAGATTTACTTGATCAGAATTTTCCGGAAATGGCACATATGCTGATTCATCTAAGCAGCCTGAACTAGTTAGTGCTTCATTTAAGGGGAAATCATTCTGAGAAGGGCTCAGGAAATTGCAGGTGGAATATGGAATCGTGCTCGAACTATTGTCGTCCTGAAGGCTTGCAATGCAACCATTGTCCTCCTGCAGGCTTGGAATGCCACCTTGCATCAAAAGTGACTGAGAGTCTATATTAACACCAAATAAGAGGTGATTTTGATGATCAGAATTCCCATCTTGATCCACCAAGCACTCCCTTCCAGGCAATGGTGCTAATGAAGAGTTCTGTGGTATATCAGAAGGCGCTGAATCCAACTGTTGTATATGCGACGAGTTAACATGAGAGCTAGAAGGGATCACAGACTCCATCGCAACCCGCTTGGATGACCATGGGTCAGAGACAGGTACAGGGGTGGTTCTTGGCACACCTTGGAGGTTCGAAACTGCTTCTGAAGGATATGGTCTCAGTGTGTCATGCATTGACAGGACATTCGATGGAGAAAGAGAGCTGACACTTCTGTCTTGAAAGTTTGGCTGCTGCGAGAATGCTGAAACTGTGTGCAGTGTGGAAGGTGGCGACTGAGTGGAGGAAAGCTGGGAGAAAACTGACAACGGATTTCGTACAGACTGAAAGTCGGGCGAGTGATTCTGTTCTTGCATTTGTTGATGCTGTGGTGTTTGCACGCACTGTGACTGTTGCTGCTGTTGCTGCTGCTGCTGCTGCTGGTGGTGGTCTGATTCTTGGTGCTGCTGCTGTTGGTGGTGTGATTCTTGGTGTTGCTGCTGCGGCGGCGACGACTTCTGCGCATTAAAGGATTGGCAGCGCTGAAGCTGTTGCTGGAGGTACTGATTATGGCCTTGGATTGCACTGTCATTGATGTTTTGGTGGTGCATCTCCTGAAACTGAGGCTGCACTTGCTGCAGAATCTGACTCGGCAGAAGAGCAGATCTACCAGCCATGTTCTGAGGCTGCTGGAACTGCAGTAGTGTCGGTGATACTTGCTTCGCCGTGTTCTGAAAAGATGCTGCTGCTAGTGCTTGGTACATGTCAGGTTGCAGACCAAGTAAGGAACTATCCATCCTTGGCTGCATCCAAGGACTCATACCAAGTCCACCAAAATTGAATGACTGGAAACCTGGGTTTGCTCCATCTCGAAGCCACATAAGAGAAGAGGTCAACTCATCCTCCTTTCCACCTGCAAGAAAACATCACAAGATCACTTTTACCATTATATTATAAAAACGAATCGGTAAAGAATAGATCATTGATTGTTCCAGCTATAGTCCCGCTATAGTGGTTTGAGCAGGGTGGCGCTAAATGGTATTCATGTACATTGTCCGGGTAAAGTTACAAAAGAGCAGACTATAGCTGCGCTATAGCTGTTTGAGCAGGGTGCCGCTATTTGGCATAGCTCGCTATTTACAACTATGGATATCGTTTGAAGGTATTGACTAAAGATGCATCATCAGTTATACCATATAAGGAAGGCAATCCTGTTGGCCAAGGCCGCTTCAGTCGCATAGGGAAAGGAGATGAATACATCGGGTAAGTCGTCAGAGGCTCAATCTCCCAAAGAGACGCCCTTGGTTGCCTCTCTCCAGCAGTTGACTCATCCCATCCAACCTGCATGGTTCAAGAAAAAAGGTTGCATGCTCAATTCTAAAGCACATGGCAGAACATGTCTGAGATGTAAAAACATACCATCAAATTGAAATCGAACTAGTACTCAAGTAAAGGTCTGCCTTTACTGATAAGCAAACAGATAATTATATCAAGATCTACCTTAACAGAACGCCAGTGCGAGTTCGGCCAACGAGCAGGATCAAGGTCACTTATTCCTGTAATTGTTCCCACGTATCTACAAGAGCACGTGGGCAATTTAGGCCACTTATATCATGTACCGCAGAAAAAAAACATGGAGCTCACTACAGCAGAGCAGAGAACAAGCTAGATATATATATATATATATAGAAACGGACGCAAGTTTAACGGAGCCAAGTGAGGAAGTTATGATAGTTTAGGGAGTTCTGAAACATACTTCCTCTATAAAGATAACACAAAGCATGAACACAAAGAACCAGATATAGAAGCCATAGAATGACTTGTCTGCATTCCATAGTTTGGTCAAGTGAAATCAAGATAAGAAAAGAGCTCCATGTGGTGTACACACAATCATTATAAGAGATAAACACAGGATTGACATACCGCCTAACACTGGATTCTTCTGTCTCGAAAAGCATCCGGAAACGCATGCCCACGGATATACGGGTATGGTACACAGCCTTTACGTACTTAGCCAATGGTATGACAAACTCTGAAGGGCTTGCTCTGCAGGACACATGGACAAATCTGAGTATCTGAGAGGATAATGATCAGATATATGTAAGAAGTTGTTCTACCTTGGATTATAGAAAATAGTGAACCGGCTATTTGTTGATGCAGCATGAGCAGCTGCAGCAAGAAGCCCAATATGCATGCTGTCACTAGACAATACTGATGATGGCATGACTGTTTGCGACCTATTTGCTCGACGTATTCCTAGAAGCAGCTGATTATTGTCATTCCTGATCAACCAAAGACATAAATGAATATCAACATAAAACTCTGCTAAGAACAGTAGGGTATGGAGAGCACTGAGTATCTGTTCTATAAATAAATAAATTGGAAGAGAGATGTACCAGATAAATAGGACAGAGTCTCCAGCAACCAGTCTCTTTGCACTTATAAAGACGCTCCAACCTGTCGTTAGAAGATGCCGCTTTGGTTGACCTGCACCAGCAATTTGATTTGAAGTTATTTGACATCATATACTACTTTTGGAAATCTTACATGAGCTGCATCAAGCAAGGCTGTATGAAATTAGGGTATGTACAAGGCTATATACACTATACACAACCGAAAACTCATAAAAGAAGAACAAAATAAATAGCTAAAAAATAACTGACCTCGAAAGATATGACGGAATTTCCACTCATTGCCATGGAGGTCTTTTGCCATCAACTCCTGTGCTGGAGGCTGCTGAGTGAAATCCTATAAAATTATCAAAGGAAAATTAAATACAGTTCAGTTGATCTGAAAATGTAACATGTGGTTCAAGAAATACAGAAGACAATTGCTGATGAACAGCACGTACCAGCGGAGGAAACACCTTCTCCGCTGCTCGGCGGGGAACAGAGAATCCACCATGCGTACTGGTGTCACTTGCAGTTAATGTTTTGCAAAAATAATTCGTTGGTTGTTTGCTAGCATTGCCCAATTCAGCAGGTAGAAATGGGTCCTTGAGTTCTTGCTGCAAACAAAATCAAGATAAAATATAAGTTTGCTATAAACAGAAGTACATGGATAGATGGCACTAGGTTGGCAATCCTGTATTACTGGGCTGAGTGGCTGTAACGTCATTTGTGCATAGACCTCATCTGTCTCTGCATCAGCCTGAAGGAAGAAATACAGCAACATTTATGAGACAACTCTAATGCCGGTACTACTTGGGTCTTGAAACAGATAAGTTATATCCATCAGAACTTACGTGCATGGTCACATTATGCAGTTGGCATATAAGCTGCGCAGGCAGGTTCGGATAGTTGGGGATCTGTGACTCCATTTCCTTGTTTGTTGATGCCGATACCTATGGTAGAAACTCAACCATGTGAGTCCATTAGTCTCTTAAAAACCTTCAGTTCTGGCAGAACCCATCAAAGAACTGCTGCAAGACATGGAATTCAAAAGGGAACTTGCAAAAATAAAATCAATTTTGCAACCATTACTGGTACTTTTAGACATTCTACAAGATCTCAGTCTAAATCGTTCTACTGAGAGGAAGAATGGTAACCTGCTCACTGTGGCCTTGAGGAAAATACAACACTCGACTACCGACCGCAGGCAAAGAAACGAGGGGGCCGGCACAGGCGTGCCACAACTCTGAGTTTAGGCACTTGTGCTCTTCTGATGCTGGAAAGGGAAAAAATCGTTTGAGCATAAGTTACAGAAGATATATAAAGTTCAGTGAACAATACTGCTATAGGATGCAGTTAACAATCCTGCATCCAAGTTCAGAAAATGGTTCCTCATTCCTTTCACTGGGGAAAAATTGGCTAGAAAATCTGCACTATTAAATACTAGAATTTTTTTTATAACCATTTAAATGGGCAGACTTGTAAAGAACCAGAAACTCTGTCATCAAGTGTAATTAGTGTTGCATTAACATAACAGTTACTGTGTTGTGTCAATGAGCATAAAGAAATCACCCAAAGAAGAATAAATTGATAGGTTGATGGGGCTCACATGATTGCACAGATTTAAAGCAAGCGAAGTGAAAACTGCCAACTGAAATGCCAAGACAATAATACCTTCCGGCGACGCCGGCTGATCCGGCAGGCCGCCGCCGCCGCCGGCCGACGGCGAGAGATTCATACTTGACGGGCGTGCTTGAAGGCAACACAGGAGCCCACGAAAACGGAGAGGCGAGGGAGCAGAGAAAACGAAAGAAGGCTTTGTTTTCCTGTTTCTACACCAAATCACGAGCGCTTCCAAACAGCATCACCATCGCTGTCTCCTTCCCCGAACCGGCCAAGCCAAACCTCTTGCCTCCGCCGCACCCGGCCCGAAGGCGCGGTCCTTTTCGATCCAAGAACTCCGAATTTTCGAGCCTCTCGATCCAGGAGCCCCAGCCCCGCCTCCCGGAAGCGTTAGGGGGGCTGGTGGCGGCGGCGGGAATGCGCCGCCTTCGCGGCCGCGGGAGCTAGGCAAGAGGTGCGGCTCTCGATTGCGAGAAGGCGGCGGCGCCTCAGATCTCGCCGCCACGAGTTCCGAGACGGCGGCTCCAGGCTCAGGAGGACCCGGCCGTGGCTCCACGACAGATCCGCCCACCGCCGCCGCCGGTGGCGAGCGAGCTGCTGCTGCTTCCTGCCTGCTCGTGCTACTGTGCTCGTGCTGCTAGTTTGTAGTGAGAGAGAGAGAGGGAAGGTGCACTTGTTCTTCTCGGTGCTACTACTTGCTTGTTCTTCTTGCTGCAGCTTCTGCGCCTTGTGCTGCTGCTCCAATGCAGTTCTTGGGGTTTTAACCCCACGAGTGGTGCTCCCTCTCTCTTCTCTATCGCGCACTTTAAAAACCAACTTTTTCTCCGTGCAACGTGCATGCTTCTGGTAAGTTTTTTCTACATTTCTTCTCCACCGCACCCCGTGTAACTCATGCAATACACGGTTGAAAAAGATTCGCTTCGTTCGTGTAATTTACAAGATGTGTACAGCTCTAGCACTGCTATATATTGTTACAATATCTTTCAGAAACTAAACATTAAAAACCCGTCGATCAGATTTGTCATGCGAAAACAGATAAGATTACCATGCTTGTGTATAAGGACATGTACAATTGTTGATAAGATAGTTTTATCTTAAGTCTTGTATGTAATTTAGAGATGACAACAAAAAAATGTCTACAATGAATTATTTCTTAGCCTTATCTTCAATAATTAGTTATTCTTGATGAGACATATTGTGTTAAGAGATCACCTCTTGTTCTCTCTTAATTAAGAAGACAAATCTTTCTTATGAGTTTTTTCTTTTTTACCTCATCATTTATCTTATGTGACACTTTTAAGATAGCATCACTGTACACCGTGTTCTACAATAAAATTTGTCATGTAGTAGCATAAAAAAATCAATAGAAAAAACTGTCATGTTGCAAGGATTAATTACCATGTCTTCGATCTTGATCCGACATACCTTAAGGTGTTAGGTTTTTAATCAGATGTGCCTTAAAATGCATTTTCTTTTACCATTAGCTGAATTTAGTTCCCACGGCAAAAAAAGATTTTACTTCAAGTGATGCGGTCGACGAACAAACGTCAATATGCTTTCTATTCTATGGCTGCTATACGATTGACAACAAATCTTTTTGTGCCGCTGGATCCGTTGATAAAGATAATCGCCAGATGACGGAATATCGAAACGTGTTTGAGAGATATGAAAAAGCGTCAACTTCTCCTATGCATGCATACATGTATTTTTCGGTCGTGGTCAGCTAGTGGGCTTTTTTCCGTCCCGTGTAGATCCCCCGTGATACAGCCTTTTTGACCAATGTTTACTCGACATCATTACGTATTGTGTTCTTCTCGTCTCTTTTAACGTGGTCAAACCAACGTACGTGTACAACTTTGGTATGTTTATTGCTTCGAGCGCATGCATCTAGACTGGACTTTGTTTTTAGGGAATCAAGATTGGACTTAATTTAAATACACTCAACAGTGTGTACTGGAGTGCTGGACCTCTGCTGGCCCCGGCTCTTCGAGGCCCTCGTCTGGACTCTGGAGTGCAAACTTTTCGCAGAAAATTTGTTTAATCCGTATGAATACATAAGATCCATTCGTTCAAATGATTTTCATAGGATTTTAGAGGATTGGTATCCTTAAGAAAAAAATTATAAGTTGGCCATTTCATTTGTTAAATTGAATCGTACAGTTTTTTTTCTAAGAAATCATTTGCAATCTCTCTCTAAAATAATATAGGACCATCTAGATCACTACATCCACTCAACCATCTTGGAAAAAAACTTGTTTTTGTGCTGCAATCAAACTAAATCAAATTTTATAGGATTCAAATGGCATGGTATTCTAATCTTGCTCTTTATACTATTTCTGCAAATGAAAGAGGCCCTAGATGTGTTAGAAATTTGAAGCATGCTTCTATCACATCAGGACAAGCAATTACAACACGGATGCAAAGTATCTCAGCTTGATCGTATATGAGCTCGGTGAACAGTAAAATCTAGAGAGAAAATATTCAAAACACATGAAATTTTTTGTGGCAAAAATTGACAAATGTTTTGAGTGCTTGCAAATTTTTATCAAGGAATGACTTCATGAAAAAAAAATCGGCACTTCAAAATGCTTTTAAAAATAGCATTTTTGAAGCATTGCTTTTCTTTTTGTTACATCTTCCAAAAAAATGTTATTTCATGATGCAACTTTGCAAGCAATCAAAACATTTTCAATATTTACCACAAAAACAATTCAAAAAAAATACTGAATTTCTTTTCAGACTTTACTGTTCATGTCGAGATCATATGAGCTCGGGCTAAGATGGGGACTTTCCTTACAACACTACATACATTGAGATTTGTCACTGAGATCCAACGCTATTATCTCACGGGGCCATGGCTATGTGTGCTCCTCCTCATGTGTTAAATGTACATGATACATCTGATCCCCACTAACCTTCAGGTCATGGAATGAATTAGTCGCTTTCTTGGATCCATATTAATTGTCGCTGACACAGTTGTATGTAAACATATTTTCGTGCTAGATACACTCAGTTAAGGGACAACTAATATGAATCGGAGGAAGTAATAGGCTTTTGTTATGCAATATACCGTTCCATTCCTTAACCTAGATGCTCATTAACATGATTCTTAGCAAGATGTTTTACTTATCAAAAGCTTTGTTTATATCTTGCATACAGCTTTTCTCTCTTTAAATTCTATAAGTAAGTAGCAAAATTCTCACGAGGCATCCAAAGGAGGCATGCCCGCAAAATTCTTTTTATTTTGCAGTTTACATATTTCCAAAAGTCAGGACATTTTAATCTAAATTTCTTCTTCTTTCTGTAGTATCCTACACTAATTTAAAAGGGCACTCAATTTCTCAATTTCTATTCCGTGGAGCAGTAGCAATCAAATGCAGCCCATCCTGTCTACACTACTCTCTTTGGGAAAACAAGAATGGCTATCCCTATCACATACTTCCTTCTTAAAAGAATTATAGTGATCTAAACACTCATATATTTTTAATAGAGAAAGTACTACGTACAACATGAACGCATAACTCTCCTCAGGCTCGGCCGGCGTCTTTTCTTTTAAAAAAAGAATTACGAACGCATAGTAGATAGTCTAAAAGTACCGTACAATTGTCAAGCAGCTAGTGTACGTACGTATGCGTGGTATGCTAATCGGATAATTTTGCGTATTCATGTACGGTTCGGCGGAATACATGCGCGTACATATACATCTAGTCCTGTTGTCCGGCATACATATATACGAGAGTAATAAAGGCGCGGCGAATCTGCAAAACTATTCACACGGACCACGAAGCCTGCATCTGCGAAATTCTGCGACTGTGCATGCACGTTCACACGAAAGCAAGGACACTGACCACCCCTCCATGATGCACGGACGCATATGCATGCACGTAGGCACGCGCTAGCTTACCCCGGCCCCCAGCCCCCGGCCCCCTGCCGACACATTCTTAAGTCAAGATCAAAGCGGTTTAGTACTCTGAATTTACTTATTTATGAGATGGATAGTACTAGTACCTCTGAATTCGATTTTACTGCGTAAGGTCATATAATTATGGGACAAACTTTCATTGTCAACCTCTCCCTCGCATATTGTTTTTTTAACATAGTACATGCACGCGCACACTCCATCTCCATAAGCATTTTCGAGAGACTGTGACGGCACACCACCTTCGAAAAATTGAGACATCACATCATCATGAGATTGATAAAGTCAGCATCGATGTCTTTGTAATCGACGGGAACGTCTCCTCGTACTGAATGCATATCACCAGAAGACCTGATATAAATTCAGGAGAATGCAAAGCACCGGTATCAAGTCTAGGATTTAAATTCTGATGAGTTGCGAATAAGACTGTCCTCTTAACCAACCAATTGTAAGTTGATTTGTGCATATTAGGGTTTGTTGATTGCAAATTTGGCTTTTTTTTAGGAAAGACATGAGACAATATATCAAATAACACAACTCCTTTATGAAAGCACCCTTAACAAACTAAAAATATACATATATCTATTTGGTGCCGAAGTCTTCTTCCTCCTCACACGATGGGGTTCCGTTTTGTGAGACAGTGCCATCGAGAAAAACAACGGAAGAAAAAACTCAATCTAGAGAACCAGATCTGGGGACACACAAACCTTCACATGCCTCCCGACAAGCCACACCACCAACGAGTGGTGACCAGAACCTAAACTAAAAACCTCGCCCTACCACCAACGGTTCAAAACAGCGGGGTCCCCGTCCACACCCATCATCGAAGCGGTGAATGAAGGAAAATGGTATAGTGACGTCGCTTGGGAGGAGATAAATCACCGCCGTTGTCCTAGGGTTTCACGTGAGGGGGAGGGACGAGAAAAAAATGGTCCATGCGCACTAGCACAAATAAGAAGGTTTAATTCATCTGAAAGTCCTCTTCCGCTTCCGAGCTCATTTGAGCTTGGGACGAACAACAAAAATAAAAATAAAAAATCTGATTTTTTTTGTGCCAAACTCTGGCAAATGTTTTGAATGCTTGAAAATTCTCATCATGAAATATCATTCGTGCAAGTTATGGCAAAAAAAACATCACTTCAAAATGTCATTTCATGATAAATTTTTCGAGCATTGATTTTGTTGCCACGACTTTTGTGATAAATTTTTGCAAGCCCAACTTACATTTGTCAAAGTTAGGTGTTAAGAAAAACAGTTTATTTTTTATTTTTTTGACTATTTTTTCGATTTTACAGTCAACCATGGAGCATTTGAGTTCGGAAGCCAATCGTCCAGGCATCTTGAGGTTTGTTTGATCAATTCCAATATTTCGTGCTAAAGAAGGCTTGTTGATCTTTTTTATCTTGGAGAACGGTGGAGGTAATTAGTCGGTGCATGAAACTCGATCATTTATCAGCCATGCAAAAGTTCGCGTACTGTTGATTCTAGAGATAATGAAAGCACAAGCTTTAGATAGCAAACCGAACGTTGGCCAGAAAGCCGATAGAAATGCTTGCCCTCTGGACGCAGCTCCAAAGCGCACATGGCGAAACCAATGCCGAGAAGCATCTTAATTGGCATCGATCCGGAGCATGCACGATCCATTTATGCTTTGGATAATTGGATTCCACTTGGAAAACGACTTGACCGCGGCCCCCTCGATCCACTATGCGTGCCCAGCCTACTACCACCCTTGCCACGAAACAAAACTCAACAAACCATCAGAAAGACCTCTTAGGTGCATTCCTCTTATACCCCATGATTATTAAGATATACTCCAACCAAGATGGTATGTGCTTCTTAGGAGTAGATGGGATAGTAAATTCCACTTCTAACGAAGTGCTCCTCTCAGCTAGCAGTTGTTCTAACAAGATGGTCTGCTCCTCATGGTGACGCTGCTGCCATGCCCTGATAATAGTTGGTTAGATCATGAACAACGCATACACGTACGGCCATGCATGCATGTGTATACTTGCTTTAATGCGAGCTTCATAGCTTACTACTCCTTGTTAATTAAGGGTGCGATTATAAGGAGCTCATGTGGTCCTGTGGGTCGATAATCATTTAATTTCTCTTGCAAAAAAATCATTTAATTTCATAATGCATTCCATGCACACCCAATTGCGAGTCTTGAGATGATGGCGCGTCTGATACGGGCTACCTGTGCATGTGTGTCGCAAGCAATTTCGGTCATACTTGTTCCGTTTCTTTATTGTGTGGTACCACACTGCATTAGCAGTTGTGTACACACCAAGGTGCCAGGACCAGGCAGGCACTACTACCCTCTCACGCAGGCTCAAGAAGCATGTGTTGATTGTGACAAGTTATAATCTATAGTCTCTTTAACATCCAAAATAGTAGTTTACATATTTTTCTTATGTGCATACATTTATGAAATGTGGAATAATTATAGAGCAGTGCTAATCGTAAAGTGTTTTACGTACTTTTTATGCACAAGACTCATGAGCGACGGTTAGCAAAGATCAGGGGGCGGTTGTAATCTTAAAAATGAACTAGTACGTAGAGTTTTTGTAGGAATTTTATGTAGGAAATATCATTTTAGATAATTATATTCTCCATTGGATGAACTCCATGCATGCATTATGTGGCTAAGGTGTTTTATATGTTCTCCCTCCATATCATAAATAAGTGAAGTTTTAAATATTGTCAGTCTTCAAGATCTAACTTTGAGCACTGATTTCTGTTGTCAAAACAAGTAAAATTATAAGATTTTAGAAATGCGTTTTTGAGACAAATTTGTACATATGATTTTTAAATTTTATATCTTAATAGTTAAAGTGATGAAGGGGAGCCTTGGCGCAGTGGTAAAGCTGCTGCCTTGTGATCATGAGGTCACGGGTTCAAGTCCTGGAAACAGCCTCTTACAGAAATGTAGGGAAAGGCTGCGTACAATAGACCCAAAGTGGTCGGACCCTTCCCCGGACCCTGCGCAAGCGGAAGCTACATGCACCGGGCTGCCCTTTTTATATCTTAATAGTTAAAGTGATACATGTAGTCAAAAACTTTAAAGTTTGACTGAGGATATGTCTTAAATGCAAATTATTTTTGATATTGAGGAAGTACAAAGGAAGAGAGAAACCAGCCGGGTTATACCATCGTCCTAAATTTGTGCAAGCACTGTTAATTGACAAATTCCTAGTAAATATTACTCCTTCTGCTTGACAAAACGTAGCATGCATACGCTTTTCAAGATTCAATTTTGATAAATATTTTCTTTGAAAAAAAAGCTTAGGATACACACAACTTGTTTATTATATTATTCAACAGTCAAATAAAAAAAATACATGGATCAACCCAAAATCACCTTCCTCGGGACCTCTATCATTACACCTACAAGCTTGATGATGTGTCTTGACCTCACAACAACACACACCATCTAATCCGATTACCTTGCCAAGCAGTCCCACAATGAGTAAAGAGCACTAACCGGTCTAGCATACCCACAACACGCACCACATGCGCACACTCTAGAATCCCCCACTGCCACTTCTGTTGTCCCATCTTTAGGGGGATCAACACACTCACCTTGATAGGCCCAACTGTCACCGACGCCATTAGAACGTCAAACGAAGCCAACGCCCTACGCTTGTCGATCAAGACACATCCGTCGCCGAGACTCTACTGCACCATGCCGCTGAGACCCACGTCGACGCGGTAGATGCCGCACCGCTCCACCTCTTGACAACTCCAGTAAGCATCTGCTCCAAAACTATGCCCCCCAAGAGGGATAATGTTCAAAATATGCCCTAGAGGCAATAACAAATTAGTTATTATCGTATTTCCTTGTTCATGATAATCGTTTATTATCCATGCTAGAATTGTATTTATCGGAAACTCAGATACATGTGTGGATACATAGACAACGCCATGTCCCTAGTATGCCTCTAATAGACTAGCTCGTTGATCAAAGATGGTTAAGGTTTCCTAGCCATGGACATGAGATGTCATTTGAGAACGGGATCACATCATTAGGAAAATGATGTGATGGACAAGACCCAAACTATAAACGTAGCATATGATCGTGTCAGTTTATTGCTACAGTTTTCTGCATGTCAAGTATCTGTTCCTATGACCAGGAGATCATGCAACTCACTGACACCGGAGGAGTACCTTGCGTGTATCAAATGTCGCAACATAACTGGGTGACTATAAAGGTGCTCTACAGGTATCTTCGAGGGTGTCTGTGTTGGAAATATGCCCTAGAGGCAATAATAAAATGGTTATTATTGTATTTCCTAGTTCATGATAATTGTCTATTATTCATGCTACAATTGTGTTAACCAGAAACCGTAATACATGTGTGAATACATAGGCCATCACATGTCCCTAGTGAGCCTCTAGTTGGCTAGCTCGTTGATCAATAGATGGTCACGGTTTCATGACCATGGACATTGGATGTCGTTGATAACGGGATCACATCATTAGGAGAATGATGTGATGGACAAGACCCAATCCTAAGCATAGCACAAGATCGTGTAGTTCGTTTGCTAAAGCTTTTCAATGTCAAGTATCATTTCCTTAGACCATGAGATTGTGTAACTCCCGGATACCGTAGGAATGCTTTGGGTGTGCCAAACGTCACAACGTAACTGGGTGGCTATAAAGGTACGCTACGGGTATCTCCGAAAGTGTCTGTTGGGTTGACACGAATCAAGACTGGGATTTGTCACTCCGTGTGACGGAGAGGTATCTCTGGGCCCACTCGGTAAGACATCATCATAATGAGCTCAATGTGACTAAGGAGTTAGCCACGGGATGATGTGTTACGGAACGAGTAAAGAGACTTGCCGGTAACGAGATTGAACAAGGTATGGCGATACCGACGATCGAATCTCGGGCAAGTACCATACCGATAGACAAAGGGAATTGTATACGGGATTGATTGAATCCCTGACATCGTGGTTCATCCGATGAGATCATCGTGGAGTACGTGGGAGCCAACATGGGTATCCAGATCCCGCTGTTGGTTATTGGCCGGAGAGGTGTCTCGGTCATGTCTACGTGTCTCCCGAACCCGTAGGGTCTACACACTTAAGGTTCGATGACGCTAGGGTTATAGGGAAAAGGTATACGTGATTACCGAAGGTTGTTCGGAGTCCCGGATGAGATCCCGGACGTCACGAGGAGCTCCGGAATGGTCCGGAGGTAAAGATTGATATATAGGAAGTCCAGTTTTGGTCACCGGAAAGTTTTCGGGCTCATCGGTAGTGTACCGGGAGTGCCGGGAGGGTGCCGGAGGACCCCCGGGAGGGGTGTGACGACCAAAGGACCACATGGGCTGTTAGATAAAGTGTGCCAGCCCTTATTGGGCTGGGCAAGACTTTTGCTAAAGGCCCATGCGGCTGGAGATAAGGAGATAAGGCAAAAGGATTTAAAAGGAGGAGATCCACCTCCCTTGTGGGAGGTGGACTCTCCCTTTAATTCAGCCGGCCATCTCCTCTTTGGAGTAGAGGCCAAGCCAGCCCTCCACGTCCCTCCTCCTATATATACTTGAGGTTTTGGATGTTTTGAGACAGGATTTGATCTCTCTCTCTCACGGCGAAGCCCTACCTCTCTTCTTCCTCCTCCGCAGCGCTTAGGCGAAGCCCTGTCGGAATACCTTGCTACTCCACCACCACCACGCCGTCGTGCTGCTGTTGGAGCCCTTCCCCAACCTCTCCTTCCTCCTTGCTGGATCAAGGTGTTGGAGACGTCACCGGGCTGCACGTGTGTTGAACGCGGAGGTGCCGTCCGTTCGGCACTTGATCGGATCTACCGCGATCTGAATCGCTGCGAGTACGACTCCATCAACCGCGTTCTTGTAACGCTTCCGCTTAGCGATCTTCAAAGGTATGAAGATGCAATCTCTCCCCTCTCGTTGCTGGTTTCTCCATAGATAGATCTTGGTGAACGTAGGAAAATTTTGATTTACTACTACGTCTCCCAACAGTGGCATCATGAGCTAGGTCTATGCGTAGAATCTATGCACGAGTAGAACACAAAGCAGTTGTGGGCGTCGAGTTTGTTAATTTGCTTGCCGCTACTAGTCTTATCTTGATTCGGCGGTATTGTGGGATGAAGCGGCCCGGACCAACTTTACACGTACGCTTACGTGAGACCGGTTCCACCGCCTGACATGCACTAGATGCATAAGGTGGCTAGCGGGTGTCTGTCTCTCCTACCTTA
This sequence comes from Hordeum marinum, assembly GCA_022496015.1. Taxonomy (NCBI): domain Eukaryota; kingdom Viridiplantae; phylum Streptophyta; class Magnoliopsida; order Poales; family Poaceae; genus Hordeum; species Hordeum marinum. The sequence continues at coordinate 96,679,280 of CM039677.1, read as the reverse complement.
GTCGGATCGGATTCGATGAAAAGGGTCCTTATGAAGGGTAAATAGCAATTGGCAAATCACGTTGTGGTGTTGACGTAGGTAAGAAACGTTCTTGCTAGTAACCTATAGCAGCCACGTAAAAACTTGCAACTACAAATTAGAGGACGTCTAACTTGTTTTTGCAGCATGTGCCTTGTGATGTGATATGGCCAAAGGATGTGATGTGATGCATTGTGATGTATGAATTGATCATGTTCTTGTAATAGGATTCACGACTTGCATGTCGATGATTATGACAACCGGCAGGAGCCATAGGAGTTGTCTTATTTATTGTATGACCTGCGTGTCAATCATAAACGCCATGTAATTACTTTACTTTATTGCTAAGCGTTAGCCATAGTAGTAGAAGTAATAGTTGGCGAGACAACTTCATGAAGACACAATGATGGAGATCATGATGATGGAGATCATGGTGTCGTGCCGGTGACAGTGATGATCATGGTGCCCCGAAGATGGAGATCATAGGAGCAAAATGATATTGGCCATATCATGTCACTATATTGATTGCATGTGATGTTTATCATGTTTACATCTTATTTGCTTAGAACGACGGTAGTAAATAAGATGATCTCTCAATAAAATTTCAAGAGAAGTGTTCACCCTAACTGTGCACCGTTGCTAAGGATCGTTGTTCCGAAGCACCACGTGATGATCGGGTGTGATAGGTTCTAACGTTCGCATACAACGGGTGTAAGCCAGATTTACACACGCAAAACACTTAGGTTGACTTGACGAGCCTAGCATGTACAGACATGGCCTCGGAACACGGAAGACCGAAAGGTCGAACATGAGTCGTATAGAAGATACGATCAACATGAAGATGTTCACCATGGATGACTAGTCCGTCTCACGTGATGATCGGACACGGGCTAGTTGACATGGATCATGTATCACTTGGAAGACTAGAGAGATGTCTATCTAAGTGGGAGTTCATTAATTTGATTAAGTGAACTTAATTATCATGAACTTAGTCTAAAATTGTCTTTACAATCTATGATGTAGATCCAATGGCCAATGCGAATGTCACCCTCAATTTCAACGCGTTCCTAGAGAAAACCAAGCTGAAAGATGATGGAAGCAACTATGCGGACTGGGTCCGTAGCTTGAGGATCATCCTCATAGCTTCCAAGAGATTGTATGTCCTAGATGCACCGCTAGGTGACGCACCCGTTCTCCAGGCGGAACAAGATGTTATGAACACTTGGCAATCACGCTGCGATGATTACTCCCTTGTTCAATGCGGCATGCTTTACAGTCTAGAACCGGGGCTCCAAAAGCGTTTTGAGCAACACGGAGCATATGAGATGTTCCAGGAGCTGAAACTGGTTTTTCAAGCTCATGCCCGGGTCGAGAGATATGATGTCTCCGACAAGTTCTTCAGCTGTAAGATGGAGGAGCATAGTTCTGTCAGTGAGCACATCCTCAAGATGTCTGGGCTACACAGCCGCTTGACTCAGCTGGGGGTTAATATCCCGGATGACTCGGTCATTGACAGAATCCTCCAGTCGCTTCCACCTAGCTTCAAGAGCTTTGTGATGAACTACAACATGCAAGGTATGGAGAAGTCCATTCCTGAGTTGTACTCGATGCTGAAATCAGCGGAGGTCGAGATCAAAAAGGAGCATCAAGTGTTGATGGTGAATAAGACCACTAGTTTCAAGAAAGGCAAGGGTAAGAAGAACTTCAAGAAGGACGGCAAAGCTGTTGCTGCGCCCGGTAAGCAAGTTGCCGGGAAGAAGAAGAAAAATGGACCCAAGCCTGAGACTGAGTGCTTTTATTGCAAGGGTACCGGTCACTGGAAGCGGAACTGCCCCAAGTATTTAGCGGATAAGAAGGACGGCAACATTAAAGGTATATGTGATATACTTGTTATTGATGTGTACTTGACCAGCGCTCGTAGTAGCTCCTGGGTATTTGATACCGGTGCACTTGCTCACATTTGTAACTCCAAGCAGGAGTTGCGGAATAAGCGGAGGCTGGCCAAGGATGAGGTGACGATGCGTGTCGGGAATGGTTCCAAGGTCGATGTGATCGCCGTCGGCACGTTACCTCTACATCTACCTTCGGGATTAGTTTTAAACCTTAATAATTGTTATTTAGTACCAGCTTTGAGCATGAACATTGTATCTGGATCTCGCTTGATGCGAGATGGCTACTCATTTAAATCCGAGAATAATGGTTGTTCTATTTATATGAGAGAAATGTTTTATGCTCATGCCCCGCTGGTCAATGGTTTATTTTTGATGAATCTCGAACGTGATGTTACACATGTCCATAGTGTGAGTACCAAAAGGTGTAAAGTTGATAACGATAGTCCCACTTACATGTGGCACTGCCGTCTTGGCCATATTGGTGTCAAACGCATGAAGAAGCTCCATGCTGATGGAATTTTGGAGTCACTTGATTTCGAATCATTTGACACATGCGAACCATGCCTCATGGGCAAGATGACCAAGACTCCGTTCTCCGGAACAATGGAGCGAGCAACTGACTTGTTGGAAATAATACATACCGATGTATGCGGTCCAATGAGCGTCGAGGCTCGCGGTGGCTACCGTTATGTTCTCACCCTCACTGATGACTTGAGTAGATATGGTTATGTCTACTTAATGAAACACAAGTCTGAAACTTTTGAAAGGTTCAAGGAATTTCAGAGTGAGGTCGAGAATCAACGTGACAGGAAAATAAAATGCCTACGATCTGATCGTGGCGGAGAATATTTAAGTCACGAGTTTGGCACGCACCTTAGGAAATGTGGAATTGTTTCACAACTCACGCCGCCCGGCACACCCCAGCGAAATGGTGTGTCTGAACGTCGTAATCGCACTCTATTGGATATGGTGCGATCTATGATGTCTCTTACCGACTTACCGCTATCATTTTGGGGATATGCATTAGAGACTGCCGCATTCACTTTAAATAGGGCACCGTCTAAATCCGTTGAGACGACACCGTATGAATTGTGGTTTGGAAAGAAACCTAAGCTGTCGTTTCTAAAAGTTTGGGGATGCGATGCTTATGTGAAGAAACTTCAACCTGAGAAGCTCGAACCCAAAGCGGAAAAGTGCGTCTTCATAGGATATCCCAAGGAGACTATTGGGTATACCTTCTACCTATGATCCGAAGGCAAAGTCTTTGTTGCCAAGAATGGATCCTTTCTCGAGAAAGAGTTTCTCTCGAAAGAAGTAAGTGGGAGGAAAATAGAACTTGATGAGGAAATTGTACCTCCACTCGAACCGGAGAGTAGCGCAGCACAGGAAGTTGTTTCTGTGGAGCCTACACCGGCTAGAGAGGAAGTTAATGATGATGATCATGAAACTTCAGATCAAGTTGCTATTCGAAGGTCCACCAGGACACGTTCCGCACCAGAGTGGTACGGCAATCCTGTCCTAGAGATCATGTTGTTGGACAACGGTGAACCTTCGAACTATGAAGAAGCGATGGCGGGCCCGGATTCCAACAAATGGCTTGAGGCCATGAAATCCGAGATAGGATCCATGTATGAGAACAAAGTATGGACTTTGGTGGACTTGCCTAATGATAAGCGAGCCATTGAAAACAAATGGATCTTTAAGAAGAAGACTGACGCGGACGGTAATGTCACCGCCTATAAAGCTCGGCTTGTCGCTAAGGGTTATCGACAAGTTCAAGGAGTTGACTACGATGAGACTTTCTCACCCGTAGCGATGCTAAAGTCAGTCCGAATCATGTTAGCAGTTGCCGCATTTTATGATTATGAGATCTGGCAAATGGACGTCAAAACGGCATTCCTTAATGGCTTCCTCAAGGAAGAACTGCATATGATGCAGCCGGAAGGTTTTGTCGATCCTAAAGATGCTAACAAGGTATGCAAGCTCCAGCGCTCCATCTATGGGCTGGTGCAAGCATCTCGGAGTTGGAACATTCGCTTTAATGAGGTGATTAAAGCGTTTGGGTTTGTACAGGTTTATGGAGAACCTTGTATTTACAAGAAAGTGAGTGGGAGCTCTATAGCATTTCTTATACTGTATGTGGATGACATGCTGATAATGGGAAATAATATAGAACTCTTGGAAAGTATCAAGGCCTACTTGAATAAGTGTTTTTCAATGAAGGACCTTGGAGAAGCTGCTTACATATTAGGTATTAAGATCTATAGAGATAGATCGAAACGCCTCATTGGTCTTTCACAAAGCACATACCTTGAAAAGATATTGAAGAAGTTCAATATGCATCAGTCCAAGAAGGGGTTCTTGCCTGTGTTGCAAGGTGTGAGATTGAGTACGACTCAATGCCCGACCACGGCAAAGGATAGAGAAGAGATGAGTGTCATCCCCTATGCTTCAGCCATAGGCTCTATCATGTATGCCATGCTGTGTACCAGACCTGATGTGAACCTTGCCATAAGTTTGGTAGGGAGGTACCAAAGTGATCCCGGAGCGGAACACTGGACAGCGGTCAAGAATATCCTGAAGTACCTGAAAAGGACAAAGGACATGTTTCTCATATATGGAGGTGCCGAAGAGCTCGTCGTAAAGGGTTACGTCGACGCTAGCTTCGACACAGATCCGGACGACTCTAAGTCGCAAACCGGATACGTGTATATTTTGAATAGAGGGGCAGTCAGCTGGAGTAGCAGCAAGCAAAGCGTCGTGGCGGCATCTACATGTGAAGCGGAGTACATAGCTGCTTCGGAAGCAGCAAAGGAGGGAGTCTGGATGAAGGAGTTCATCACCGACCTAGGAGTGATTCCAAATGCGTCGGGCCCGATGACTCTACTCTGTGACAACACTGGAGCTATTGCCCTTGCGAAGGAGCCCAGGTTTCACAAGAAGACAAGACACATCAAGCGCCGCTTCAACTCCATCCGTGATTACATTCAGGAGGGAGACATAGATATTTGTAAAGTGCATACGAATCTGAATGTCGCAGATCCGTTGACTAAACCTCTCTCACGAGCAAAACATGATCAACACCAGAACGCTATGGGTGTTCGATTCATCACAATGTAACTAGATTATTGACTCTAGTGCAAGTGGGAGACTATTGGAAATATGCCCTAGAGGCAATAATAAAATGGTTATTATTGTATTTCCTAGTTCATGATAATTGTCTATTATTCATGCTACAATTGTGTTAACCAGAAACCGTAATACATGTGTGAATACATAGGCCATCACATGTCCCTAGTGAGCCTCTAGTTGGCTAGCTCGTTGATCAATAGATGGTCACGGTTTCATGACCATGGACATTGGATGTCGTTGATAACGGGATCACATCATTAGGAGAATGATGTGATGGACAAGACCCAATCCTAAGCATAGCACAAGATCGTGTAGTTCGTTTGCTAAAGCTTTTCAATGTCAAGTATCATTTCCTTAGACCATGAGATTGTGTAACTCCCGGATACCGTAGGAATGCTTTGGGTGTGCCAAACGTCACAACGTAACTGGGTGGCTATAAAGGTACGCTACGGGTATCTCCGAAAGTGTCTGTTGGGTTGACACGAATCAAGACTGGGATTTGTCACTCCGTGTGACGGAGAGGTATCTCTGGGCCCACTCGGTAAGACATCATCATAATGAGCTCAATGTGACTAAGGAGTTAGCCACGGGATGATGTGTTACGGAACGAGTAAAGAGACTTGCCGGTAACGAGATTGAACAAGGTATGGCGATACCGACGATCGAATCTCGGGCAAGTACCATACCGATAGACAAAGGGAATTGTATACGGGATTGATTGAATCCCTGACATCGTGGTTCATCCGATGAGATCATCGTGGAGTACGTGGGAGCCAACATGGGTATCCAGATCCCGCTGTTGGTTATTGGCCGGAGAGGTGTCTCGGTCATGTCTACGTGTCTCCCGAACCCGTAGGGTCTACACACTTAAGGTTCGATGACGCTAGGGTTATAGGGAAAAGGTATACGTGATTACCGAAGGTTGTTCGGAGTCCCGGATGAGATCCCGGACGTCACGAGGAGCTCCGGAATGGTCCGGAGGTAAAGATTGATATATAGGAAGTCCAGTTTTGGTCACCGGAAAGTTTTCGGGCTCATCGGTAGTGTACCGGGAGTGCCGGGAGGGTGCCGGAGGACCCCCGGGAGGGGTGTGACGACCAAAGGACCACATGGGCTGTTAGATAAAGTGTGCCAGCCCTTATTGGGCTGGGCAAGACTTTTGCTAAAGGCCCATGCGGCTGGAGATAAGGAGATAAGGCAAAAGGATTTAAAAGGAGGAGATCCACCTCCCTTGTGGGAGGTGGACTCTCCCTTTAATTCAGCCGGCCATCTCCTCTTTGGAGTAGAGGCCAAGCCAGCCCTCCACGTCCCTCCTCCTATATATACTTGAGGTTTTGGATGTTTTGAGACAGGATTTGATCTCTCTCTCTCACGGCGAAGCCCTACCTCTCTTCTTCCTCCTCCGCAGCGCTTAGGCGAAGCCCTGTCGGAATACCTTGCTACTCCACCACCACCACGCCGTCGTGCTGCTGTTGGAGCCCTTCCCCAACCTCTCCTTCCTCCTTGCTGGATCAAGGTGTTGGAGACGTCACCGGGCTGCACGTGTGTTGAACGCGGAGGTGCCGTCCGTTCGGCACTTGATCGGATCTACCGCGATCTGAATCGCTGCGAGTATGACTCCATCAACCGCGTTCTTGTAACGCTCCCGCTTAGCGATCTTCAAAGGTATGAAGATGCAATCTCTCCCCTCTCGTTGCTGGTTTCTCCATAGATAGATCTTGGTGAACGTAGGAAAATTTTGATTTACTACTACGTCTCCCAACAGTCTGTTGGGTTGGCATGGATCAAGACTGGGATTTGTTACTCCGTGTGACGGAGAGGTATCTCAAGGCCCACTCGGTAATACAACATCACTATAAGCCTTGCAAGCAATGTGACTAAAGAGTTAACCACGGGATCTTGTATTACAGAACGAGTAAAGAGACTTGCCGGTAACGAGATTGAACTAGGTATAGAGATATCAACGATCGAATCTCGGGCAAGTAACATACCGAAGAACAAAGGGAACAACACACGTGATTATCTGAATCCTTGACACAGAGGTTCGACCGATAAAGATCTTCATAGAATATGTAGGAACCAATATGGGCATCCAGGTCCCACTATTGGTTATTGAACGTAGAGGTGTCTCGGTCATGTCTGCATAGTTCTCGAACCCGTAGGGTCTGCACTCTTAAGGTTCGGCGAAGTTTCGGTATAGTTGAGTTATGTATGTTGTTGACCGAAGGTTGTTAGGAGTCCCGGATGAGATCCCTGACATCACGAGGAGCTCCGGAATGGTTCGGAGGTAAAGATTGATATATAGGAAGTCCCGTTTTGGCCACCGGAGAAGTTTCGGGTATTTCCGGTAGTGTACCGGGAGTGTCGGAGGGCCATCATCGGGAGGGGCCACCCACGCCGGGAGCCACGGGCCTAAAGGGTGTTGCACCAGCCCTTAGTGGGCTGGGAAAACCAGCCCTACAAGGCCCATGTGGCTAGGAAAGAGTGGGAAAGGAAAAAACCCAAGGGGAAGGAAAATCCAAATTAGGAAGGAGTCCTAATAGGATTCCACCTCCCTTGTGGGAGGTGGATTCCTCCCTTGTTTGGTTCGGCCAAACCTCCTTGGAGTAGGGGCCAAGGCTGCCTCCTCTTCCCTTCTTCCTATATATATTGAGGGATTTTGAGGGCAACCCCTAACCCTAATAGCCACGTGCTGCCCTCTTCTTCCTCTGGATCTGTTTCTCCTCTAGATTGATTCTGTAGTGCTTGGCGAAGCCCTACCGGATCAGCTCCACCACCACCGCCGTGCCGTCGTGCTGCCGGAGAACTCATCTACCTCTCTGCCCCCTCTTGATGGATCAAGAAGGTGGAGATCGTCATCGAGCTGCACGTGTGCTGAACGCGGAGGTGCCGTCCGTTTGGCGCTAGATCGGAAGGACCATGATAGGATCATGGGACGGCTCGTGATGAGATCGCGGGATGACTCATGATTGGATCGCAAAGATGTTCGACTACACCAAACCATATTTCTTAATGCTTCCCGCTTAGCGATATACAAGGGTATGTAGATCCACTCTCCCTCTCGTAGATGCTCATCACCATGGATAGATCTTGCGTGTGCATAGGATTTTTTTTTGTTTCCCATGCGACATTCCCTAACAGATAACGACGCCAAAAGTATCGTCATCATCCGATCCAGGAGGCTGAGATAAAGGGTTTTCCCTCGTAATAGCCTAAGCAAGCAGATGATGACTGCAATGACTATGCTTTCAACAAGTTAATGACACATAGACACCGCCATCGCTCGTCACAGGGCGAAGTCGGAGCTTGGCTTTCACTAACAACCACTTCTCCCCAACTCATTGTCGGCCTTGATCGCCACCAAGTCACACAAGTCAACTCCATGAAACCATCATGCCACCACCAGTGCTTGGCGTGGGATCCCAAGATCTGCCATCACCGACCATCAACCGGCCGATTTCCACGAGAAATAGGAGATAGTCACCACTAAGTCTAGGGTCATCGCCTCGACGATCTCGCATAGCGTGCAACTCGCACACCGCAACATGCATGTGGCATTGCCGCTGGAGTGCCACATAACATCTCGGCATGGCATAACCCGTGGGGACCATTTGGGCTCAGATCAGGCCCGCCCATCGCTACGCCGCCAACAACCTCGCCACCACCATGCTTGGTCCCCACCAACTGCTACCTCTCGAGCTTGCGTTGGTTTTCCCTTGAAGAGGAAAGGGTGATGCAGCAAAGTAGATAAGTATTTCCCTCGGTTGTTGAGAACCAAGGTATCAATCCAGTAGGAGGAACAAGCAAGTCACCAATGGTTGCACCTACACAAACAATCAAACACTTGCACCTAGCGATATAAAGGGGTTGTCAATCCCTTCACGATTATTTGCAAGGATTAGATCTGATAGATATAGATGTAAACGAGAACGGAAAGTAATAGGTAAACAAATTGCATCAAAGTATATATCTGAAAGTATATAATGGAAAGTAGACCCGGGGGCCATAGGTTTCACTAGAGGCTTCTCTCTTGAAGGCAAATATCATGGTGGGTAAACAAATTACTGTCAAGCAGTTGATAGAAAAGCGAATAATCATGTAGTTATCCAAGGCAATGATCATGCATATAGGCATCACGTCCGTATCAAGTAGACCGAAACGATTCTGCATCTACTACTATTACTCCGAACATCGTCCGACTCCTGCCTGCATCTAGAGTATTAAGTTCATGAAGAACAGAGTAACACATTAAGAAAGATGACATGATGTAGAGGGATAAACTCAAGCAATATGATGAAAACCCCATCTTGTTAGCCTTGATGGCAATAATACAATACGTGCCTCGCTACCCCTACTATGTCACTGGGTGAGGAGACTGCAAGATTGAACCCAAAACCAAGCACTTCTCCCATTGCAAGAATTACCAATCTAGTTGGCCAAACAAAACCAATAACTCGAAGAGACTTGCAAGGATATGAAATCATGCATATAAGAATTCAGAGGAGATTCAAATAAGATTCATGGATAATCTGAACATAAACTAACAATTCATCGGATCTTGACAAACACACCACAAAAGAGGATTACATCGGATAGATCTCCATGAAGATCATGAAGAACATGGTATTGAAGATCAAAGAGAGAGAAGAAGCCATCTAGATACTAGCTATGGACCCGTAGGTCTGTGGTGGACTACTCACGCATCATCAGAGGGGCAATGGAGTTGATGTAGATGCCCTCCGTGATCGAAACCCCCTCCGACAGATTACCGGAAAAGGCTCCAAGATTAGATCTCTCGGGAACGGAGTCTTCTGGCGGAGGAAAAGTATTTGCATGGCTCGTTATGATGTTGGGGGAATATTTGTGTATTTATAGGCAAGGAATTAGGGTTAGGAGACCTACCAGGAGGCGGCAAGCTTGCTAGGCACGGCTAGGGGGGCCCGTGTCTAGCAGGCTTGTGGCTCCCTAGCACCTCCCCTACCGTGCACTCCAAGCTTGATCGATTTGTTTCCTTCCAAAAAAATTCCTTCCAAAGGTTTTATTCCGTTTGGACTCTGTTTAATATTCCATATTTGCAAAACTCAAAAACAAGGAAAAATAGAAAGTGGCACTAGGCTCTAGATTAATAGGTTAGTCCCAAAAATAATATAAAATATCATAATAATGCATATATAACTGTAGGAGATATGCCCTAGAGGCAGTAATAACAGTTATTTTGTATCTCCAAAGTTTGTAATGAATGTTTATGTTCCATGCTATAACTGCAATGATTCTCGAGTCTACAAATTAAACGAGGCTTGGAGGGAAACTCATGTGCACGTGTGGTATAATAAACGGTGAATTGTATTCCTAGTCTTGCCTCTAAGACTGGCTCAAGTGTTGCATGATGGTCCTGTTTTCCTGATCATGGGCATGGCTATGCCAGCAATTTTGAGGATGCGATGTTGGTAGAACACTCGTGTTGAATCGATCCGAATTGATGTTATGCTATGAGATACATTTGTCACAAGTTAATGGTTAATAACACAGAGATGGTTAACGTTTGCATAATTCCTTAGACCATGAGAGTATCGAGTTTCTTCATGCTTGCTTCATGAACTTTGGGGTTTGTTAAACGTCATCCGTAAATGGGTGGCTATTACGGCGGCTTACGGGTTCATGGAAAAGTATGTCAAGTAACTTGATAGCTCAAGATTGGGATTTGCTCCTCCGACGATGGAGAGATATCTCTGGGCCCTCTCGGTGTTACGGTATCCATCATCGTCTGGCCAGACACTTTGTGATTTGATCACGGGGATGCCGGAACACGGGAACGAGAAAAGAGAACAATACCGGCAACGAGGTAACTGGCATAGTGGACAAGTTGTTGATCCACGAGGATGCCTACATGTCTCACCTCGGGTAATTGTTAACATATCGCGAAGCAACAGGAATAGCTCACGACAACTAGAGGTTCACTCGAATATTCATTCGTGTGGGTATAGGGGTCAATATGGGTGTCCACGGCTCCGATGTTGATCATTGATCGGAAGGGGTTCCGGTTCATGTCTATGCTTCACCGAACCTATAGGGTCACACGCTTAAGGTTCATCTATCTGTTGAATACTAGACAGGGAGTCTGAGAGAAAATCACCGAAAAGTTTCGGACACCGGAAAAGTTTCGGACAGCGGAAAAGTTCCGCAGACAGGTCACCGGAACAGTTTCGGTGAAACTGAAAAGTTGTTTCAGGGGATACCAAAAAGTCAAATTGGTTTTGGCACATGCCTGATAATTCTTGAAGGGTGCCAGAATCGTTCTGGAAACTTTCTGGAATTTTCCGGGATGAAAACCGGAAATGTTCCGGAGCTGCCGGAACCACTTCAGATGCTTTTCGCAGATGAAAATCACTATTCCGGAATTGTTCCGGATCGCATTGAAAATTATTTTAGTGGGGTACTAGAATTGTTCTAAGCCCACATAAATATTTTTAGTTCGAGCGGACGCTGAAAAATGTCGCCGTGAATAGTGAAAGTGCCTTTTGGACTACTTTATGGAAAGCCACCTTTTGGGGCTTTGCTCCAAAAGATCTTGGGGATGACATGGATGGATTGGGCCATTTTTGGGGCCCCACATGAGGTTGTGGCCGGCCACATGTTGGACTCCTTCATGGAGTCCCTCTTGTTCCTTGGTTTCACTTTTATGCCCTTGTGGAAGGACTTCATTCATGTGCATTTTGGGTTTTATTGTAAAACCACCCTACCCCTTGGTTTTCCTATAAATAGGAGGTGAGTGGGCTGCCATTTCTTCATCCTTGTGCTCTCATACACATGCTTTGCTTTGCAAGCTCTCTCTCTCCCTCCCACGAAAAGAGTCTTTCGTAGAGCCGGAAGGCTGTCTGGGTTCCGGCAGGAACTAGTTCTGGACGGCGAAGCCCTGCCGGATAGATGACACTGTATGTGTGCAACCCCATAGAGAGGTCGTAGTTTCGATCTTTTGCCCGAGGGGCTGTTCGTGTGTCCTCCCGTAGGGCTGTCCGAGTCTTCGTTCGAGTTTCGAGGGTCCTCCCGAAGGGCTGTCCGCGACATCGTCCGGGGGACTGTCCGACCGCCTCCCGAAGGGCTGTCCGACGAGGGAGTACATCCTCGCGGTTGGGAGGTTGTAAAATCCTAGCTGCGGGGATCTGCACCAACGATCTCCACCGACTCTTCTTCCGCTGCGCTTCGAGTCGGTACGGATCAGATCAAACCTTGTATGCAGTCTCCATAGTGGTCCTGGGCGTGCTCGCTATACCGGAAATTTTTGTTTTCTGTCGCGTTCCCCAACAGTGGCATCAAGAGCCAGGCTATGAGTAGATGCATGTTATGATCTAGAATACATGAGATGTATGGGTATTGCATAGTATAATTTTGTAGTAGATGAGATCTATTGCTGAAAATTATTTGTGCGGGTAGTAGATGAAATCTGTTACCCGATGTTCCTGTTGCTTCCCGTGAATTTGCGTAGTCCATATCTTGACGGAATGGGGGAATCTTACAAAGTTCTGACAATCCGCGATCCTTTCATGCTACTCCTGAGTATGCTGATTGACACATCAACGAAGTGCTAACAGTTCTTTGGGTTCCACCATAGTCAAAAGAAATATGGATGTTTTGCAGATGAAAGGGCAATGCAGATATGATCTGCACGGGGGTCACGCGTATGACGAAGTTTAGTATGGGGCTCGAGATTTTATCATCTCGTGTTTCATACACCCTGGAAAGTTAATCTAGCAACTTGAATTATCATACTTGATGATAAACGTTGGTAGCTGCGGTTTGAGTCAAAACCTTAGAAGCCACGTAAAATAAAATTTTGTATAAACCGATTAGAGGCGTCTAACTTGGTTTTGCAGGATGGTTTGCATGTGATGTGGTATAGCAAAGCTCATATTCAATTTTGATTATGTATGAGATGGCTATATGATGTAATTAACATGACCTGCGTGTCATGATTTGGCATGATGGCTGGAGCCATATGATTGCACTTTAATGACCTGTGTGTCAACCTTATGTAATGCACTTATTTTATTAGCTATAGAGATAGCAATATTATCTGGTGCATCGACAAGGTGGTGGCAATCTTCGCAAAGGTGAACACCGAAGCGAATGCCGAAGACGAAGAAATACTTGACTTCTCCGTCAGAAGGGGCTACACCATATCATGCTATTATGAATTGCCTGAGATGTTTATCCCTCTTGATGCACCCTTCTTAATTGTGCGGTAGTCGCTTTTTATTAGGGTGATCTCTCACTTAGAATATCAAGTAGTTAGTGTTCTCCCAAGTGTAGCCCCGTCACGGCACCTATCTCTTTGGGGTATCACATGGTTACATGGGTACGAACGATTAGAGAAGTGTGAGGCGGGTGAGTTGAGACCTCGCAGCGAGATCACTTGGTTGTCTTGACGTTCAGGCATGAAAGTCATGAGCTCGGAACACATGCATCGAAAGATGAACAAGAGTCACATAGAGATGTGATTGGCAAGTTGGCCTACCAATTGAAATTCTCGTCACTTGAGATGGTTACATCCTTGACGCTGAATTGAAAGTTGGGTCTTGCATCACTCACAATCAATTATGAGAGATATTGATTTGAGTGGGAGTGCACCTTAGAATAAAAATTATTTATTCACTAGTGCCAAAAATCATTATGAACAAAGTCTAAATGAACTTGTGTTTTCCGTTGTAGATCAAATGGCTCGCAACACCGCGTTCAACTTAGGCCCTATGTTAGAGAAAGAGAAGTTAGCTGCGAATGGAAACAACTATGCGGACTGGGTCCGTACCCTGAGGATTGTCCTCCGGGGTGCTAAGAAAGTGTATGTGCTTGATGGACCTCTTCCTCCTAAACCGGCGGCAACAGCCGCGGCAGACATACAAAATGTCTGGGCCACTAAGGATGATGATTACAACTTAGTGCAGTGCCTCATGTTGTCTTGCATGAGTTCAGAGCTTCAAAAACGTTTTGAATTCCATAACTCCTTTGATATGATCAAGGATCTGGATGCTCTTTACAAGTTTAATGCACGGTCTGAACGTTTTGACATCATGAAAATGATGGCGGAGACCAAGATGGCTGAGGGCAGTTCAGTTGGCGAGCACGTAGTCAATATGATTGGCTACGCTGAAAGGCTTAAAATCCTGGAATTCCCACTTCCAGAAGAGCATGTTATGGACTTGTTGCTAGGTTCACTCCCCCCGTCTTATGGCGGTTTTATCATGAACTACAACATGAATGGGATGGACAAAACAACAAATGAGGTGCTTGCCATGCTAAAAACTGCTGAAGGAGGACTGCAGAAAAATCGCAAGCAAGTGTTGCTTGTGAATAAAACTGCCAGTTTCAAAAAGAAAGGCAAGCCAAAGAAGGGCAAGGGCGCCGGTAAGACTGGTTTCCAACGCAAATCTAAGGGCGGAGCCAAGAATGAAACTGAGTGCTTCTACTGCAAGGGCACAGGACACTGGAAGAGAAACTGCAAGAAGTATCTGGAAGATAAGAAGTCCGGAAAAACCGGAAAAGGTATAATTGTTATACAAGTTAATGTCATTGACGTTTTGCTTGCTAGCGAAAATTCTAAGTCTTGGGTATTTGATACCGGATCGGTTGCTCACATTTGCAACTCGATACAAGGGCTTCAGAAGGTGCGCAAGCTGGCAAAGAATGAAGTCGTGATGCGTGTCGGGAACGGCGCTGGGATCGCCGCTCAAGCCGTCGGCATTATGCCTCTACGTCTCCCTTCAGGATTTATTTTGGAACTTAGTAACTGTTATTTTGTTCCGTTATTGTGTAGAAACATTATCTCTGGATCATGTTTAGTACACGATGGGTACTCCTACAAGTCCGAGAACAATGGTTGCTCACTTTATTGTAAGGATATGTTTTATGGATTTGCACCCATTGTTGGGGGCCTTTTCATACTGAATCTTGATTGTGGAAATGATGTCTTTAATGTGAATGCTAAACGCCTTAAGAAGGCTGATACCACCACCACTTACTTGTGGCACTGTCGGCTTGGCCACATCGGAAAGAAACGCATGCAAAGACTCCATAAAGATGGAGTTTTACCGTCCCTTGATTTTGAATCATTTGACACATGTGAAGCTTGCTTGATGGGAAAAATGACCAAGACGCCGTTCACGGGTCATCTTGAACGGGCGGGTGAATTATTGGAAATAATACATAGTGATGTATGTGGTCCAATGAACACGGCCGCACGGGGTGGGTATTTTTACTTCGTGACTTTTACTGATGATTTAAGTCGGTATGGCTATATCTACTTGATGAAGCATAAGTCGGAAACCTTTGAAAAGTTCAAAGATTTTCAGAATGAGGTAGAAAATCATCGTGACAAAAAGATTAAGTTTCTGCGGTCTGATCGCGGAGGCGAATATCTTAGTCATGAGTTTGGCCAACATCTGAGTGACCATGGAATCGTTTCACAGCTTACGCCTCCCGGAACTCCACAGCGAAACGGAGTGTCGGAACGACGTAACCGAACCCTGTTAGACATGGTAAGGTCGATGATGTCTCTTACAGATCTACCGATATCTTTTGGGGGTCACGCACTACTCACTGCCGCTTATACATTAAACAGAGCGCCGTCTAAGTCTGTTGAGACGACACCACATGAGATGTGGTGTGGGAAGATACCTAGTGTGTCGCATCTCAAGGTTTGGGGTTGTGAGGCATACGTAAAACGTTTACAGCCAACCAAACTAGAACCTAGATCAGACAAATGTTACTTTGTAGGTTATCCAAATAACACCATTGGATATTCCTTCTACCACCAGTCCGAAGGCAAAATGTTTGTCGCAAAGGTTGCACACTTTCTCGAGAAAGAATTTCTCGCTAAAGAATTGAGTGGGAGGACAGTACAACTTAATGAGATTAGTGAATCTTTGGCAACCGTTGATATGGCTAAGGAACTGGAAGTAATTCCACAAGTTATCCCTACAACCGAGCCGGAAGTTGTCGCATGTGATGCGGAAACTTCAGACAATGTTGTTACTAAACCGCGCAGATCAGGTAGGGCTATCTAGCCACCTGAGTGGTTTCATAACGAAATCTTCATTCTTGAAGACGATGAACCTGCGCACTACAAGGAAGCGATGGCGGGGCCTAGCTCAAGGGAATGGCACAAGGCCATGAGATCCGAAATGGAATCCATGTACAAAAACCAAGTTTGGAACTTGGAAGAACTTCCAGATGGCGTAAAACCCATTGGTTGCAAATGGATTTTCAAAAGAAAGACGGACGCGGATGGT
Organism: Hordeum marinum; assembly: GCA_022496015.1. Taxonomy (NCBI): domain Eukaryota; kingdom Viridiplantae; phylum Streptophyta; class Magnoliopsida; order Poales; family Poaceae; genus Hordeum; species Hordeum marinum. The sequence goes on along the minus strand of CM039677.1, from coordinate 96,662,956 downwards.
AACATTACTATCCACAAAGCTAGACTTGTCGCGAAAGGGTTCACGCAAGTTCCAGGAGTGGACTACGACGAGACTTTCTCGCCCGTAGCTATGCTTAGGTCTGTTCGGATATTACTAGCAATTGCTGCTTATTTCGATTATGAAATATGGCAGATGGATGTCAAAACGGCTTTCCTAAATGGAAACCTTGAACAGGATGTATACATGATACAGCCAGAAGGTTTTGTCGATCCTAAGAATGTTGGAAAGGTATGTAAGCTTCAGAAAGCCATTTATGGTCTGAAGCAAGCATCAAGGAGCTGGAACATTCGTTTTGATGAAGTGGTCAAAGAGTTTGGCTTCATCAGGAATGATGAAGAATCTTGTGTTTACAAGAAGTTTAGTGGGAGCGCAAAAGCATTTCTAATCTTGTATGTGGATGACATATTGTTGATTGGAAATGATGTGAATTTTCTTAGCGAAATAAAAGACTCATTGAAAAGGAGTTTTTCAATGAAAGACTTAGGTGAAGCGGCATATGTATTGGGCATCAGGATCTATAGAGATAGATCAAGACGCCTAATAGCTCTTAGCCAAAGCACGTACATTGACAAGGTGTTGAAAAGGTTCAACATGGAGAACTCCAAGAAAGGCCTACTCCCCATGTCACCTGGCACAGTGCTTTGCAAGAATCAGAGTCCTCGGACCCTCGATGAGCGAGTACAAATGAATGATATTCCATATGCTTCGGCAGTTGGTTCTATTATGTATGCCATGCTATGTACAAGACCAGATGTTTCCTATGCGCTAAGTGTTAGCAGCCGGTACCAAGGTGATCCAGGATTGGAACACTGGGCCGCAGTCAAGGGTATTCTTAAGTACCTCAGAAGGACCAAGGATTTACTCCTTGTGTACGGAGGTGATGAAGAGCTCATTGTAAGTTGTTACACTGATGCAGGCTTCATGACAGACCCAGATGACTTCAAATCTCAATCTTGCTATGTTTTCATATTGAACGGCGGTGCAGTTGATTGGAAAAGTTCCAAACAAAAGACTGTGGCAGATTCTACGACGGAGGCGGAATATGTTGCTGCTTCTGAAGCCTCCAAGCAAGCTGTCGGTATCAAGCAATTTCTTGAAGACCTTGGTGTGGTTCCAAGTGCTCTGGACCCGGTGGAGATCTATTGTGATAATAGTGGCGCCGTGGCTCAGGCAAGGGAGCCATGTTCGCACCATAAGACAATGCATATTCAACGCAAATATAAACTCATTCGACATCATGTCGAAGAAGGTTTAGTGAAAGTACGCAAAGTTCACACGGATCTGAATGTGTCAGACCCGATGACAAAGCCTCTACCACGAGCAAAGCATGAGCAACACCGGATAGCCATTGGTGTTAGGGAAGCCATGTAACTGGATTATGACTCTAGTGCAAGTGGGAGTCTATAGGAGATATGCCCTAGAGGCAGTAATAACAGTTATTTTGTATCTCCAAAGTTTGTAATGAATGTTTATGTTCCATGCTATAACTGCAATGATTCTCGAGTCTACAAATTAAACGAGGCTTGGAGGGAAACTCATGTGCACGTGTGGTATAATAAACGGTGAATTGTATTCCTAGTCTTGCCTCTAAGACTGGCTCAAGTGTTGCATGATGGTCCTGTTTTCCTGATCATGGGCATGGCTATGCCAGCAATTTTGAGGATGCGATGTTGGTAGAACACTCGTGTTGAATCGATCCGAATTGATGTTATGCTATGAGATACATTTGTCACAAGTTAATGGTTAATAACACAGAGATGGTTAACGTTTGCATAATTCCTTAGACCATGAGAGTATCGAGTTTCTTCATGCTTGCTTCATGAACTTTGGGGTTTGTTAAACGTCATCCGTAAATGGGTGGCTATTACGGCGGCTTACGGGTTCATGGAAAAGTATGTCAAGTAACTTGATAGCTCAAGATTGGGATTTGCTCCTCCGACGATGGAGAGATATCTCTGGGCCCTCTCGGTGTTACGGTATCCATCATCGTCTGGCCAGACACTTTGTGATTTGATCACGGGGATGCCGGAACACGGGAACGAGAAAAGAGAACAATACCGGCAACGAGGTAACTGGCATAGTGGACAAGTTGTTGATCCACGAGGATGCCTACATGTCTCACCTCGGGTAATTGTTAACATATCGCGAAGCAACAGGAATAGCTCACGACAACTAGAGGTTCACTCGAATATTCATTCGTGTGGGTATAGGGGTCAATATGGGTGTCCACGGCTCCGATGTTGATCATTGATCGGAAGGGGTTCCGGGTCATGTCTATGCTTCACCGAACCTATAGGGTCACACGCTTAAGGTTCATCTATCTGTTGAATACTAGACAGGGAGTCTGAGAGAAAATCACCGAAAAGTTTCGGACACCGGAAAAGTTTCGGACAGCGGAAAAGTTCCGCAGACAGGTCACCGGAACAGTTTCGGTGAAACTGAAAAGTTGTTTCAGGGGATACCAAAAAGTCAAATTGGTTTTGGCACATGCTTGATAATTCTTGAAGGGTGCCAGAATCGTTCTGGAAACTTTCTGGAATTTTCCGGGATGAAAACCGGAAATGTTCCGGAGCTGCCGGAACCACTTCAGATGCTTTTCGCAGATGAAAATCACTATTCCGGAATTGTTCCGGATCGCATTGAAAATTATTTTAGTGGGGTACTAGAATTGTTCTAAGCCCACATAAATATTTTTAGTTCGAGCGGACGCTGAAAAATGTCGCCGTGAATAGTGAAAGTGCTTTTTGGACTACTTTATGGAAAGCCACCTTTTGGGGCTTTGCTCCAAAAGATCTTGGGGATGACATGGATGGATTGGGGCCATTTTTGGGGCCCCACATGAGGTTGTGGCCGGCCACATGTTGGACTCCTTCATGGAGTCCCTCTTGTTCCTTGGTTTCACTTTTATGCCCTTGTGGAAGGACTTCATTCATGTGCATTTTGGGTTTTATTGTAAAACCACCCTACCCCTTGGTTTTCCTATAAATAGGAGGTGAGTGGGCTGCCATTTCTTCATCCTTGTGCTCTCATACACATGCTTTGCTTTGCAAGCTCTCTCTCTCCCTCCCACGAAAAGAGTCTTTCGTAGAGCCGGAAGGCTGTCTGGGTTCCGGCAGGAACTAGTTCTGGACGGCGAAGCCCTGCCGGATAGATGACACTGTATGTGTGCAACCCCATAGAGAGGTCGTAGTTTCGATCTTTTGCCCGAGGGGCTGTTCGTGTGTCCTCCCGTAGGGCTGTCCGAGTCTTCGTTCGAGTTTCGAGGGTCCTCCCGAAGGGCTGTCCGCGACATCGTCCGGGGGACTGTCCGACCGCCTCCCGAAGGGCTGTCCAACGAGGGAGTACATCCTCGCGGTTGGGAGGTTGTAAAATCCTAGCTGCGGGGATCTGCACCAACGATCTCCACCGACTCTTCTTCCGCTGCGCTTCGAGTCGGTACGGATCAGATCAAACCTTGTATGCAGTCTCCATAGTGGTCCTGGGCGTGCTCGCTATACCGGAAATTTTTGTTTTCTGTCGCGTTCCCCAACAATAACATCCAAAACAGATAATATAATAGCATGCCATCATAAAAAATTATAGATATAGCATCCCCAAGCTTAATTCCTGCTCGTCCTCGAGCACGTAAATGATAAAAACAGATTTTTTTGATGTGGAGTGCTACCTAACATATTTATCCATGTAATATTCTTTATTGTGGCATGAATATTCATATCCATAAGACTCAAAACAAAAGCTAAATATTGCTATAAAAACAATAACATTTCAAGCATACTAGCAAAGCAATTGTATCTCTTCAAAATATAATGCCAAAAGAAAGTTATCCCTACAATATCATATGGTCTGGCTATGCTCCATCTTCCCCACACAAAGTATTTATATCATGCACAACCCCGATGAAAAGTCAAGCAATTGTTTTCACACCTTTATGTTCTCAAACTTTTTCAACTCTCATGCAATACATGAGCATGAGCCATGGATATAACACTATAGGTGGAATAGAATATGTGGAGGTTTTCAAGGAAAGGGAGAAGATAGTCTCACATCAACTAGGCGTATCAACGGGCTATGGAGATGCCCATCAATAGATATCAATGTGAGTGAGTAGGGATTGCCATGCAACGGATGCACTAGAGATATAGGTGTATGAAAGCTCAAAAAGAAACTAAGTGGACGTGCATCATGAAGAAAAATTCCACTAGCTATATGAAAGTGACATAATAGGATACTCTCTATCATGAAGATCATGGTGCTACTTTGAAGCACAAGTGTGGAAAAAGTTAGTAGCAATGTCCCTTCTCTCTTTTCTCTCATTTTTTGGGTGGGCATCTAAGGCCTCTTTTATTCATTTTTTTATTTGGGCTTCGCTGACCTCTTTTTTTCATAAAGTCCGGAATCTCATCCCCACTTGTGAGGGAATCATAGCTTCCATCGTCCTTTCCTCACATGGGACATGCTCTAATAATGATAATCATCACACTTTTACTTACTTACAACTCAAAAGAAAATTACAACTCGATACCTATGACAAAATATGACTCTATATGCAATATGGAAGTGATGGTGCATGTCATAAATGGAAATGGTGGAAGTTACGTGGCAATATATCTCGGAATGGCTATGGAAATGCCATAATAGGTAGGTATGGTGACTGTTTTGAGGAAAGATATATGGTGGCTATTTTGAGGAAGGTATATGGTGGCTGTTTTGAGGAAGGTGTTTGATATACCGGCAAAAGTTGCGCGGTAATAGAGACACTAGAAAAGGTGGAAGGGTGAGAGTGCGTATAATCCATGAACTCAACATTAATCATAAAGAATTCACATACTTATTGCAAAAGTCTATTAGTCATTGAAGCAAAGTATTAAACGCATGCTCCTAGGGGGGAGGTTGGTAGGAGTTAACCATCGCGCCCCCAGACCCTCACACAAAGGTCGACAATCTATAAACAAGTCATGCTCCGACTTCCTTACATAAGGGTTCACCATACGTGCATGCTACGGGAATCACAAACCTTTACACAAGTATTTTTACAAAATCACAATTACTTCCTAACATGTCTTTTAACATTACCATCTTTATATCTCAAAATTTTATGCAAGGAATCAAAATTCTCATAAATACTCAATGCACTTAATATAGAAGTTTCTATTACATCCCTTTTGGATGGCTATCATATTAGGACTAAATTCATAACCTAGACCAATTACCATGCTGTTTTAGAAACTCTCAAAATAATATAAGTGAGGTACGAGAGTTCAAGTATTTCTATAAAACACAAACACCACCGTGCTCTAAAAGATATAAGTGAAGCACATAGAGAAAAATTGCCTAACTCAAAAGATATAAGTGAAGCATATAGAGCATTCTAAAAAATTCACGATTCGGAGTGTATCTCTCAAAATATGTATGCAACAAGGATGATTATGGAAAACTAACAAGCAAAGACTCATATCATACAAGACGCTTTAAGCAAAACACATATCATGTGGTGGATAAAAATATAGCCTCAAGTAAATTTACCGATGGACTGAAGACGAAAGAGGGGATGCCTTCCGGGGCATCCCCAAGCTTAGGCTCTTTGGAATCCTTGAATATGACTTGGGGTGCCTTGGTCATCCCCAATATTAGGCTCTTGCCACTCCTTATTCCATAGTCCATCATATCTTTACCCAAAACTTGAAAACTTCACAACACAAAACTTAACAGAAAACTCGTGAGATCCGTTAGTATAAGAAAATAAATCACCACTGTAAGAGCACATTTCTCCATGTGTGGTTTTGGGTAATTTATGACAATCCCTATGGACTAATGATTGCCTCCGTAGGTACTTCTTGAAGTCAATCTATTGGGTTCAAGGAGTTTATATGGTGACCAAGGTGGTATTCAAGGTGTTATCCAAAGATTGGTCATGTAAGAGTTGAGCTTACTACAAGCATGTCTTGAAGAAGACTGTGTGAGCATTCATGTTTACCTTCAATACATCATCTTTATGAAGAGATAAGATAATATACATGGTTGTTTAAGACTAAGTCAAAGAGTGAACCAAGTTGATCAACACACAAAGCGTACAGGATGTACCGAGAAGGATCAAGTGATACCATGGTATGGTAAGCATTGTCCATTACTCTTTGTGTACTAAACCATGGTCTACATGAGTATTCTTTGTAGGGTTAGGTATTTTTCCATGGGATTGCATCGAGAGGAAGATCCCATACAACCCATGGAAGATGACATCAGGTGGTGATCGTCATCAAGGTTGCGGTGTGCAAGTTCAAGTGAAAGCATCACGAAGAAATTGTGCTTGTAGCTTGCCGTCCATTATGGTGACAAGGGACTTGTGAAGGTGTGCCGAAGAGTGACTCACCTATAGTGGAGTATGGGGGAGCAATCAACTAGCCTTCATCGAGTCAACGCAATCACGAAAGGTGGTCCAACTTGAGGGAGTCAAGATCGTCATCATCTAGCTCAAGTGGACTTCGTGCAAGGCAAAGGTTTTCCCTTGATAGGTTTTCTATATTTTACCGGTCTCATGGTGATAGTTTGGAGACCGGGTTATAGGATCGATAGCTGTACTATCAAGGGGGGCTCTCAAGTGAGTAGCTTGATCGTATCGTTCGTCGAGAGCTCAAACCATTGCATCCTTGCATCATCTTTCTTGATTCTTATTTGTATTTTTTCTTTTTGAGGTTTTAGATCTTGTGGTAATCTTCGTGACAAGCTCTAGTACATCGAAAACATATTTCATATGCTTCTTCTATTACGTTTTCGGTGTTGGAGGTTTTACCGGTCTTATCCGAGGAACAGTTCTCACCATTTTCTTATTGGGACTTTTATCATTTGCTTATTATTGATATTTATATCAATATTGTGTTATCCCATGTCGTTATCTTTCCAACAAACTTGGTTTCGTTGAATTCGGAGTCCGTTTGCAGAAGTTGTGGCAGTTTTGGTGTTCTTAAAAGGCTGTAGCGGTACTACCGCGGCTAGAGCGGATGTAATTTTTTACTACCGCTCCAGAGCGGTACTACCGCGGCTCTAGAGCGGTACTACCTCTCCGGACCAAAATCTCATGTTAAGTACAGTGGTGGTAGGCACAAATGTAATTTTTTTAGTACCGCTCGCAAGCAGTAGTACCGCTACCCTTAGCGGTAGTACCGTGAGGACGAGCGGTAGTACCGATCCGGCGGTTCTACTGGCCTTTTGCCTCCTCGCCGTTGTTTTTCAAAGGGATTCCACCACCCTAGCAGTAGTACCGCTCCCATGAGCGGTAGTACCGCTCTGTGTGGACTGTGAGCATAACGGTTGGATTTTTTCCCACCTATAAAAGGGGGTCTTCTTCTCCATTGAACCTTACCCTTTGAGCTCGTGTTCTTCCCCCATTGTTGACCTTCTTCGAGCTTGCTAACTCTCAATCCCTCCAATGATTCTTTCTAGTTCTTGAGGGAAAAGAGAGAGGAGATCTAGATCCACATTTCCACCAATCACTTTCTCCTCTAAGTGAGGGGAACCCCTTGGATCTAGATCTTGGAGTTCTTCGTGTTCTTCTTTGTTCTTCCTCTCATTTTCCTCCCTAGCATTAGTTGCTTTGGTGGAATTTGGAAGAGAAGGCGTTGGGCACTCCGTGTTCCCTTGCCCTTACATTTGGTGCATAGGTTTGAGTTTTCCACGGTGATACGTGGAAGTGAGAAGTTGAGAAGCTTATTACTCTTGGGTGTTTGAGCACCCTAGATCTTGTTCCTCTTGGGTGCTTTGGTGCCCTAGACGGTTGGTGGTGCCTCGGAGCTCAATCATTGTGGTGCAAAGCTCCGGGCAAGCTTCGGGGTCTCGAATTAGGTTGTGGAGATTGCCCCGAGCATTTGAGGTCACCTCGGAGCCATAGTCCATTGTGGTGAAGCTTCCTGGTGTCGTTGGGAGCCTCCAATTAAGTTTTGGAGATTGCCCCAACCTTGTTTGTACAGGTTCAGTGACCATCCTCAAGGGTCCCTTAGTGTAATCACGACATCTTGCATTGTGCGAGGGCGTGAGGAGATTACGATGGCCCTAGTGGCTTCTTGGGGAGCATTGTGCCTCCACGCCGCTCCTAATGGAGATTAGCATCCACAAGGGTGTGAACTTCTCGATACATCGCCGTCTCCACGTGCCTCGGTTATCTCTTACCCGAGCCCCTTTACTTATGCACTTTACTTTGTGATGGCCATATTGTTTCTTGTTATATATATTGCTATCACTTAGTTGTCTATCTTGCTTAGCATAAGTTGTTGGTGCACATAGGTGAGCCTAGTTGTTTTAGGTTTTTGCTTGACTAATTAAACGATAGTTTTATTCTGTATTTGTTCAAGCCTAAACCATAATTATTTTAAAGCGCCTATCCACCCCCCTCTTGGCGACATCCACGTCATTCCAACTGTTGGAAATATTCCCTAGAGGCAATAATAAATTAGTTATTATCATATTTCCTTGTTCATGATAATCATTTATTATCCATGCTATAATTGTATTGATCGGAGACTTAGATGCATGTGTGGATACATAGACAAAACCATGTCCCTAGTATTCCTCTAATAGACTAGCTCGTTGATCAAAAGATGGTTAAGGTTTCCTAGCCATGGACATGAGATGTCATTTGATAACGGGGTCACATAATTAGGAGAATGATGTGATGGATAAGACCCAAACTACAAACATAGCATATGATCGTGTCAGTTTGTTGCTACTGTTTTCTGCATGTCAAGTATATGTTCCTATGACCATGAGATCATGCAACTCACGGATATCGGAGGAGTGCCTTGTGTGTATCAACCGTCGCAACGTAACTGGGTGACTATAAAGGTGCTCTACAGGTATCTCCGATGGTGTCTGTTGAGTTGGCATGGATCGAGACTGGGATTTGTTACTCCGTGTCACGGAGAGGTATCTCAGGGCCCACTCGGTAATACAACATCACAACAAGCCTTGCAAGCAATGTGGCTAAGTGTTAGTCACGGGATCTTGTATTACGGAACGAGTAAAGAGACTTGCCAGTAACGAGGTTGAACTAGGTATGGAGATACCGACGATCGAATCTCGGGCAAGTAACATACCGAAGAACAAAGGGAACGTTATACGGGATTAACTAAATCCTTGACATAGAGGTTCGACCGATAAAGATCTTCGTAGAATATGTCGGAACCAATGTGGAAGTCCAGGTCCCGCCATTGGTTATTGACCGTAGAGGTGTCTCGGTCATGTCTACATAGTTCTCGAACCCGCAGGGTCTGCACACTTAAGGTTCGGTGACGTTTCGGTAGTGTAGAGTTATGTATGGTGGTGACCGAAGTTTGTTCGGAGTCCCAGATGAGATCCCGGACGTCACGAGGAGCTCCGGAATGGTCCGGAGGTAAAGATTCATATATAGGAAGTCCCAGTTTGGTTTCCGGAAAAGTTTCCGGCTCATCGGTAGTGTACCGGGAGTGCCGGTAGTGTACCGGGAGGCCTCCGGGAGGGGTATTTCGACCCCAAGAGGTCCATGGGCTGTGGGAGAATAATAACCAGCCCTTAGTGGGCTGGGAAAACAGCCACAAAGGCCCATGGCGCAGGAGAGAAAGTTCTAAAGCAAAAAGTGGAAAATCAGCCAATAGGAGGCAATCCTACTCCAACTAGGATTGGAGGTGAAGTAGGATTGCTTCCCACCTCCTATTTCAGCCGACCCAAAGGCTTTGGCTGCCTCTCCTATCCTCTCCTCCTATATATACTAGTGGATTGGGTGGTTTTTGGACAGAATTTCTGGCCACGTGCTACCCGTTCCACCGGTGCATAGTTTCTCCTCTAGATCGGTTTTCTGCAGCGCTTAGGCGAAGCCCTGCCGGAATTGCTCCACCACCATCACCGGAGCGCCGTCACCCTGCCGGTGAACTCTCTCTCCTCTCAACCTCCTCTCGCTGGATCCAGACGGTGGAGATCGTCATCAAGCTGCACGTGTGCTGAACGCGGAGGTGTCGTCCATTCGACACTAGATCGGAAGGACCGTGATCGAGATCGCGAGACGGTTCGTGATGAGATCGCGGAACGGATCGTGATGAGTTCGCGGGACAGATCGTGATCAAGATCGTGAGACGGATCGTGATGAGATTGCGGGACGGATCGTGATGAGGTCACGGGACGGATCGTGATTGGATCGCGGGACGGATCGTGATGAGATCGCGGGACGCTTGGCGATTTGGATCGCGAAGATGTTCGACTACACCAACCGTGTTTCTTAACGCTTCTCGCTTAGCGATCTATAAGGGTATGTAGATCCACTCTCCCTCTCGTAGATGCTCATCACCATGGATAGGTTTGCGTGTGCGTAGGAAATTTTTTGTTTCCCATGCGACGTTCCCCAACAGTGGCATCATGAGCTAGGTTGATGGTTCGATGAGATCTCAAGTAGAACACAAAAGGTTTGTGGGCGTTGATGCCTAGATTGCTTCCTCCCTTGGTAGGATTTTGGTTCAGCGGGATTGTGAGATGAAGCGGCCCGGACCAACATTACTCGTACGCTTACGAGAGACCGGTTCCCTCGATGCAACTTCTTGCTTAGATGGCTTGCGAGTGACAGTTTCTCTCACTTTAGTTGGATCAGATCCGACAAAGGCGGTCCTTGAGAAGGTTGAAAAGCAATCTATGTATCACCGTTGTGGTTTATGCGTAGGTGAGAATCGTTCTTGCTACATACCCGTAGCAGCCACGTAAAACATGCAACAACAATTAGAGGACGTCTAACTTGTTTTTGCAGGGTATGTTGTGATGTGGTATGGCCAATTACATGATGAGATATATGTGATGTATGAGATTATCATGTGATGTATAGAATTTCATGACTTGCATGTCGTTGAGTACGACAACCGGCAGGAGCCATAGGGTTGTCTTTAATTATTGTATGACCTGCGTGTCAATCATTAAGCGCTATGTAATGCTTTACTTTATCGCTAAGCGGTAGCAATAGAAGTAGAAGCAGGGCTGGCGCCACAACCCCAATGGCAACACATTGATGGAGATCAAGATGATGGAGATCATGGTGTTGTGCCGGTGACGATGGAGATCATGCCGGTGTTTCGAAGATGGAGATCTTAAACACAAGTTCATGGCCATATCATGTCACTTATGAATTGCATGAGATGTTAATCCTTTTATGCATCTTGTTTTGCTTAGTACGGCGGTAGCATTATAAGGTGATCCCTCACTTGAATTTCAAGATGAACTGTGTTCTCCCCGAGTGTGCACCGTTGCGAAAGTTCGTCGTGTTGAGACACCACGTGATGATCGGGTGTGATAGACTCTACGTTCACATACAACGGGTGCAAGCCAGATTTGCACGCGCAGAACACTCGGGTTAAACTTGACGAGCCTAGCATGTACAGACATGGCCTCGGAACACTAGAGACCGAAAGGTCGAGCATGAGTCATATAGTGGATATGATCAACATAATGATGTTCACCATTGAAGCCACCTTAACTCACGTGATGATCGGACTTGAGTTGGTGAATTTGGATCATGTATCACTCGAATGAACCGAGGGATGTCAATTTGAGTGGGAGTTCTTAAGTAATATGATTAATTGAACTCATTATCATGAACATGGTCAAAGTGTCTTTGCAAATTATGTTGTAGATTACTAGCTCGCGTTGTAGCTCCCTTGTATTTTTATATGTTCCTAGAGAAATAGAATTGAAAGATGTTGGTAGCAAAATTGCGGACTGGGTCCGTGATCTGAGGATTGTCCTCATTGCTGCACATAAGGCTTATGTCCTTAATGCACCGCTCGGTGCGCCACCCCATCTAGCGTCGTCTGTAGATGTTGTGAACATCTAACAGGCACGTTTCGATGACTACTTGATAGTTTAGTGTGTCATGCATTACGGCTTAGAATTGAGGCTCCGAAACGTTTTGAACGTCACGGAACATATGAGATGTTCTAAGAGCTGAGATTGTGATCTCAGGCTCGTGCCCGAGTTGCGAGATATAGGATCTCCAACGAGATTCTTTGCCTGCAAGATGAAAGAGAATAGCTCAATCGTTGAGTATGTGCTCAGACTGTCTGGGTACTACAATCGCTTGAATCGAGTGGGAGTTGATCTTCCAGATAAGATAGTGATTGATGTAGTTCTCCAAGTCACTGTCACTGAGCTACTAGAACTTGGTGATGAACTATAAAATGCCAGGGAAAGAAATGTTGATCCCTGAGCTGTTCGCGATGTTTGACACCGCGAAGGTAGAAATCAAGAAGGAGCGTCAAGTGTTGATGGTTAATCAAACCACTAGTTTCGAGAAGGGCAAGAGCAAGGAGGGAAACTTCATGGATACCAAGTCGGTTGCTGCTCTAGTGAAGGAACCCAAAGTTGAACTCAAACCCGAGACTAAGTGCTTCTGTTATGAGGTGAGCGGTCGCTGAAGCGGAACAACCCTAGATACTTGGTAGATAAGAAGGCTGGCAACATTGATAGAAGTATATTTGATATACGAGTTACTAATGTGTACCTTGCTAGTACTCTTAGTAGCACCTAGGTATTGGATACCGGTTCGGTTGCTAAATGTTAGTAACTCGAAATAAAAGCTACGGAATAAACGGAGAACTAGCTAAGGGTGAGGTGACGATATGTGTTGGAAGTGTTTCCAAGGTTGATGTGATCAACATCGCACACTCTCTCTACCTTCAGGATTAGTGACGAACCTAAATAAATGTTATTTGGTGTTTTGTGTTGAGCATGAACATGATTAGATCATGTTTATTGCAATACGGTTATTCATTTAAGTTAGAGAATAATGGTTATTCTGTTTACATGAATAATACCTTCAATGGTCATGCACCCAGTGAGAATGGTTTGTTGAAATCTTGATCGTAGTATTACACATGTTCATAACATTGATGTCAAAAGATACAAAGTTAATAATGATAGTACCACATACTTGTGGCACTGCCGCTAAATGTCATATTGGTATAAAGCGCATGTAGAAACTCCATGCTGATGGATATTTGGACTCATTCGATTTCGAATCGGTTGAGACATGCGAACCATGCCTCTTGGGCAAGATGACTAAAGGACCCCGTTGGATGGAGCGGGCAAGTGATTCATTGGAAATGATACATGTTGATGTATGCAATCTAGTGAGTCTTGTAGCGTGCAGTGGATATCGTTATTTTCTTACCTTCACTGATGATTTGAGTAGATATAGTGTATATTTACTTAATGAAACACAAGTCTGAATCGTTTGAAAGGTTCAAGCAAATTCAGAGTGAAGTTTAAAGATCATCGTGACAAGAAGATAAAAATGACTGCGATATGATCGTGGAGGTGAATATCTGAGTCACGAGTTTGGCATACAACTTAAGACAATGTGAAAGTTGTTTCACAACTAAACGCCACCTGGAACACCATAGTGTGATGGTGTGTCCGAACATCATAGTTATGCTCTATTGGACATGGTGCGTGCTATGATGTCTCTTGTCGTTTTACTACTATAATTTTGGGGTTATGCATTAGAGACAACTACATTCACTTTAAATAGGGCACCATCTAAATCTGTTGAGATGACACCATGTGAATTATGGTTTGATAGAAACCTAAGCTGTCATTTCTTAATATTTGGGGATGTGACACTTGTGTGGAAAATGTTTTCACCTAATGAGGTCGAACCCAAGGCGGACAAATTGCATCTTCATAGAATACCCTAAGATCAGTTGGGTGAACCTTCAATCTCAAATCCTAGTGCAAAGTGTTTGTTGCTTAAACGAATCTTGTCTCGAGGAAATGTTTCTCTCGAAAGAATTGAGTGGGAGGAAGATAGAACTTGATGAGGTTGTTAAACCTTTGTTCAACCAGAGAGTAGCGCAGCGCAGAAAGATGTTTCTGTGAAGCCTACGTTAGTTGAAGAGGAAGTTAATGATGATGATCATGAAGCTTCAGGATCAAGTTACTATCGAACTTCATAGGTCGACAAGGATGTGTACTGCTCCTAAGCGGTACGACAACCCTATTCTTGGAGGTCATGTTGTTGGACAACGATGAACCTACGAGCTATGGAGAAGCAATGATGGGCCCGGATTCCGACAAATGGTTGGAGGCCATGAAATCCGAGATAGGATCCATGTATGAAAACCAAGTGTAGACTTTGGTAGACTTGCTCGTTGGATGGCAGGTCGTTGAGTACAAATGGATTTTTAAAATGAAGACAGACACTGATGGTGAATGTCACTATTTGTAAAGCTCGACTTGTTGCGAAGATGTTTGTGACAAGTTCAAGGAGTCGACTACGATGAGACTTTCTCACTCGTAGTGGTGCTAAAGTCTGTTGGAATTATGTTAGCAGTTGCTGTGTTTTCAATTATGAAATCTGGCAGATGGATGTCAAAACATCGTTTCCTTAATGGTTTACTTGAGGAAAGGTTGTATGTGATACAACCAGAAGGTTTTGTCAGGCCTAAGGATGCTAAAAGGTGTGCAAGCTTCGGTGATCCTTCCATGGACCGAAGCAAGCATCTCGGAGTTGGAATATACGCTTTGATGAGGTGATCAAAGTTTTGATGTTTATACAAAGTTTATGAGAAACTTGTATTTGCAATAAAGTGAGTGGGAGCACTATAGAATTTCTGATAAGTATATGTGGATGACATATTGTTGATCAGAAATAATGTAGAGTTTCTGGAAAGCATAAAACGGTCATTTGGAAAGTGATTTTCAAAGGAAGACCTGGATGAAGCTACCTAATTGTTGAGCATCAAAATCTATGGAGATAGATCAAGATGCTCGATGAGACTTTCAATGAGTGCATACCTTGACAAGATTTTGAAAGAGTTCAAAATGGATCAGTCAGAGAAAGAGTTCTCGCCTGATTTGTAAGGTGTGGAAGTTGAGTGAGACTCAAAGCTCGACAACGGCAGAAGAAAGAGAAAGGACGAACGTCGTCCCCTATGCCTTAGCCATAGGCTCTATATTATGTCATGCTGTGTACCGCACCTGTGTGTGCCTTGCCATGAGTCCGTCAGGGGGTACAAGAGTGAACCAGGAGTGGATCACTGGACAGCGGTCAAGATTATCCTCAGTAACTAAGAGACTGCGGAGATGTTTCTCGATTATGGAGGTGATAAAGAGTTCATCGTAAGGAGTTACGTCGATACAAGCTTTAACACTAATCCGGATGACTCGTAGTAGCAATCTGGATACGTATAGTGGAGCAGCCATTCGGAATAGTACCGAGCGGAGTGTGGTAGCAGTGTTTACAGTTTGACATAGGTATTTGCAAAGTGCACACGGATCTGAATGTTACAGACCCGTTGACTATAAGACCTCTCTCACATGCAAAGCATGATCGAGCCCCAGAACTCGTTGGGTGTTAGATTCATAACAATGCGAAT
Organism: Hordeum marinum; assembly: GCA_022496015.1. Lineage (NCBI taxonomy): Eukaryota > Viridiplantae > Streptophyta > Magnoliopsida > Poales > Poaceae > Hordeum > Hordeum marinum. The sequence continues at coordinate 96,647,561 of CM039677.1, read as the reverse complement.
CACATGGTGATGTGAACTAGATTATTGACTCTAGTGCAAGTGGGAGACTGTTGGAAATATGCCCTAGAGGCAATAATAAATTAGTTATTATCATATTTCCTTGTTCATGATAATCGTTTATTATCCATGCTATAATTGTATTGATCGGAGACTTAGATGCATGTGTGGATACATAGACAAAACCACGTCCCTAGTATGCCTCTAATAGACTAGCTCGTTGATCAAAAGATGGTTAAGGTTTCCTAGCCATGGACATGAGATGTCATTTGATAACGGGGTCACATCATTAGGAGAATGATGTGATGGATAAGACCCAAACTACAAACATAGCATATGATCGTGTCAGTTTGTTGCTACTGTTTTCTACATGTCAAGTATATGTTCCAATGACCATGAGATCATGCAACTCACGGATATCGGAGGAGTGCCTTGTGTGTATCAAACGTCGCAACGTAACTAGGTGACTATAAAGGTGCTCTACAGGTATCTCCGATGGTGTCTGTTGAGTTGGCATGGATCGAGACTGGGATTTGTTACTCCGTGTGACGGAGAGGTATCTCAGGGCCCACTCGGTAATACAACATCACAACAAGCCTTGCAAGCAATGTGGCTAGTTAGTCACAGGATCTTGTATTACGGAACGAGTAAAGAGACTTGCCAGTAACGAGGTTGAACTAGGTATGGAGATACCGACGATCGAATCTCGGGCAACATACCGAAGAACAAAGGGGACGTTATACGGGATTAACTGAATCCTTGACATAGAGGTTCGACCGATAAAGATCTTCGTAGAATATGTAGGAACCAATGTGGACGTCCAGGTCCCACCATTGGTTATTGACCGTAGAGGTGTCTCGGTCATGTCTACATAGTTCTCGAACCCGCAGGGTCTGCACACTTAAGGTTCGGTGACGTTTCGGTAGTGTAGAGTTATGTATGGTGGTGAACGAAGTTTGTTCGGAGTCCCGGATGAGATCCTAGACATCACGAGGAGCTCCGGAATGGTCCGGAGGTAAAGATTCATATATAGGAAGTTCCAGTTTGGTTTCCGGAAAAGTTTCCGTCTCATCGGTAGTGTACCGGGAGTGCCGGTAGTGTACCGGGAGGCCTCCGGGAGGGTATTTCGACCCCAAGAGGTCCATGGGCTGTGGGAGAATAATAACCAGCCCTTAGTGGGCTGGGAAAACAGCAACAAAGGCCCATGGTGCAGGAGAGAAAGTCCTAAAGCAAAAAGTGGAAAATCAGCCAATAGGAGGCAATCCTACTCCAACTAGGATTGGAGGTGAAGTAGGATTGCTTCCCACCTCCTATTTCGGACGACCCAAAGGCTTTGGCTGCCTCTCCTATCCTCTCCTCCTATATATACTAGTGGATTGGGTGGTTTTTGGACAGAATTTCCGGCCACGTGCTACCCGTTCCACCGGTGCATAGTTTCTCCTCTAGATCGGTTTTCTACAGCGCTTAGGCGAAGCCCTGCCGGAATTGCTCCACCACCATCACCGGAGCGCCGTCACGCTGCCGGTGAACTCTCTCTCCTCTCCACCTCCTCTCGCTGGATCGAGACGGTGGAGATCGTCATCAAGCTGCACGTGTGCTGAACGCGGAGGTGCCGTCCGTTCGGCGCTAGATCGGAAGGACCGTGATCGAGATCGCGAGACGGTTCGTGATGAGATCGCGGAACGGATCGTGATGAGTTCGCGGGACAGATCGTGATCAAGATCGTGAGACGGATCGTGATGAGATCGCGGACGGATCGTGATGAGTTCACGGGACGGATCATGATTGGATCGCGGGACGGATCGTGATGAGATCGCGGGACGCTTGGCGATCTGGATCGCGAAGATGTTCGACTACACCAACCGCGTTTCTTAACGCTTCCCACTTAGCGATCTACAAGGGTATGTAGATCCACTCTCCCTCTCGTAGATGCTCATCACCATGGATAGGTTTGCGTGTGCGTAGGAAATTTTTTGTTTCCCATGCGACGTTCCCCAACATCAACCACTTTAGGTACTGTTGTGAACTCATTCTTTATTTATATTGGTGTTATACCTACTATAATCTAACTTCTCCATGGTTCATACCACATGATACAACCCAAAGATTCATCAAAATAGGCAAACAACTCAAAGAAAACAGAATTTGTCAAAAACGGAACAGTCTGTAGCAACCTGAAAACTTCGTATACTTTTGTAACTCAAACAATTCTGAAAAATAAGGACAACCTGGGCAATTTATATATCAATCTCGTGTTAAATTTCAGACTCATTCTAGGCTATGAAATTTTTAGAAAATTCCTTGACTGAGCATAAAAGTTTCTGTTTTTCAGCAAGATCAAATCAACAACTACCATAGATCACCCCAAAGGTTTTACTTGGATCAAACACTAATTAAAACACCAAAACACAATTACTACAGAAGTAATAATGTGGTAAGCACTAAAAAATAGAAGCAAAAACAGAATACAAAAATAAAATTGGGTTGCCTCCCAACAAGCGCTATTGTTTAACGCCCCAAGCTAGGCAAAACACAATAGATCTAGGTATTGTCATCTTTGGTATGCAATCCAAAAGTAGCTATCATAATAGATTCATAAGGAAATATTATTTTCTTTCTAGGAAAGTGTTCCATGCCTTTCCTTAATGGAAATTGGAATCTAATGTTTCCTTCTTTCATGTCAATAATTGCACCAATCGTTCCAAGGAAAGGTCTACCAAGAATAATAGGACATGTAGGGTTGCAATCTATATCAAGAACAATGAAATATATGGGAACATAATTCCTATTAGCAATAATAAGAACATCATTAATCCTTCCCATAGGTTTCTTAATAATGGAATCTACAAGATGCAAATTTAGAGAGCAATCATCAAGATCATGGTAACCTAGCACATCACATAAAGTTTTCGGAATCGTGGAAACACTGGCACCCAAATCACACAAAGCATGTCACTCATAATCTTTGATTTTAATCTTGATAGTAGGTTCCCACTCGTCATGAAGCTTTCTAGGAATTGAAACTTTTAACTCAAGTTTTTCTTCAAAAGATTTCATCATAGCATCAACTAGATGTTTAGTAAAAGTCTTATTTTGACTATAAGCATGAGGGGAATTCAACATGGATTGAAGCAAGGAAATACAATCAATCAAAGAGGAGCTATCATAATTAAAGTACTTGAAATCCAAAAGAGTGGGTTCATTGCTATTTAAAGGTTTTACCTCTTCAATCCCACTTTTATCAATCTTAGCATTAAGATCTATAGACTCCGAATCATTGGACTCCTTTTAACTAAAGTTGACTTATCTCCAGTCCCATAATTATCAATATTTACATTGGAAAACAAACATTCAATAGGAGTCAAACCAATCACTTTAAGATCTTCATCATTATTATCGCAAGAAACACTTTTTCAAGCCATTCACGCTTAAAACGTATTCTAGCGGTTCTTTCCTTACTTTCATCAATAGAAATTCTCATAGATTTTAAAGACACGTTAATATCATGCTTGGGTGGAGTAGATCTAACTTTCAAAGAATCAATCTCAAGAGAAATTCTATCAACGTTCATTGCCAAATCATCAATCTTAAGCACTTTTTCTTCAATAGAAGCATTAAAAACTTTTTGCGAACCAATAAATTCTTTAACAATATTCTCAATATTAGAGGGCATCTTATTACAATTTCCATAGGAATTGTTGTATGAATTACCATAATTATTAGAGGAATTACTAGGAAACGGCCTAGGGTTGAAATTACCTCTATACGCATAGTTACCAAATTTGTTCCTACCAACAAAATTCACATCCATAGATTCATTATTATTTCCAATCAAATAAGACAAAGGCATATCATTGGTATCAATAGGAGCACTCTTACTAGCAAATAATTTCATCAATTCATCCATCTTTTCACTCAAAGTATTTATTTCTTCAATAGCATGCACTTTTTTACTAGTAGGAGATCTTTCGGTGTGCCATTGAGAGTAGTTTGACATAATATTATCTAGGAGTTTAGTGGATTCTCCTAGCGTGATTTCCATAAAAGTACCACCCATGGCCGAATCTAAAAGATTTCTATAAGCAAAGTTCAATCCCACATAAAAAATGTATAATCATCCATAAACTCAAACCATGTGCGGGACAATTACTAATCATTAATTTCATCCTCTCCCAAGATTGTGCAACATGCTTATGATCAAGTTGCTTAAAATTCATTATATCGTTCCTAAGGGAGATGATCTTAGCGGGCGGAAAGTACTTGGAGATGAAAGCATCTTTACGCTTATTCCAAGAATCAATACTATTTTTAGGCAAAGATGAAAACCAAGTTTTAGCACGATCCCGTAGTGAGAACGGAAATAGCTTCAATTTCACAATATCATTATCCACATCTTTCTTCCTTTGCATATCACACAACTCAATGAAAGTATTTAGATGGGATGCGACATCTTCACTAGTAAGGCTAGAAAATTGTTCTTTCATAACAAGATTAAGCAAGGCAGCATTGATTTCATAAGATTCCGCACTAGTGGCGGGAGAAATTGGAGTACTAATAAAATCATTATTAGTAGTATTGGAAAAATCACACAACTTGGTATTTTCAGACATCGTGACAAGGCAAGCTATCAAACACACAAGCAAATGAAAGGCAAACGAAAGAGGGGCGAATAAAAAGGCAAATATTTTTGGTATTTTCTGAAAATCGTTTTAGAAGTGGGGGAGAGGAAAACGAGAGGAAAATGGCAAATAATGTAAATGCAAGAGATGAGTTAGAGATGGGTACTTGGTAGGCTTGATGTGTATCCTCCCCGGCAACGGCGCCAAAAATCCTTCTTGCTACCTCTTGAGCGTGCGTTGGTTTTCCCTTGAAGAGGAAAGGGTGATGCAGCGAAGTAGATAAGTTATTGGAGGACCGTTGCTATGCTTAGCACCAGCTGTCTCCAATCATTGACGGGGTTATTACCCCTAGATAGCTATGGGGTTCTCCCCCCGCTTCAAGAAAAATCCCGTCGCCGGCTCGTCTTTGGCCGGTGGGTACGTTGTCGGCTACTTCGTGGCCGGCTGGCGCACGACCGGCAGGCTCGTGGCCGGCTAGCTCATGGACGGTTGTCCAGGGAGCCGACTCAGCCCTAGCCGGCAGGGCCATGACCGGCTGCCACCAGGCCGGCTCCTCTGTTGACCCTCGAATGAATGCCCCCCATCTCTCTGTGCACGGGTACGACAACAAGACAAGACCCCCCACGACGAGCCCCGGTGTGGACACACCAATCGCGACTCGCGGGTGGGCATGGCTACAGTGTAGCCGGTCGTACCGCTGACCTTGGTTGGCCGCGACCGAGCAGGGCAATAGTGCCGGCACGCCTAAACCTACTCCATTACCTGCCTCCATGTGGCTACAATGTTGTCGGTCGTATCGGAGACCCCGTCCGGTTGGCGCTATGCAACGCCACTTGCAGCCCATGCCGCGACAGGTGAGCTCGGGCCAATCGCGAAGCCGGTCGGGTGCCCCAGAGGGCGATGGGACCGTGCAACTGGCGGGCCCTACCACGACAAGACGGCTCAGCGGGTGGTCCCCCTGCCAAATGAAGAGGCTGCGAGCCGACTCCCCATAGCCGGTACTTTAGCAATATTGTAAGCCGGGGTTGGCCTATAAAACCCTCCGAGCCCCCCCCCCCCTGCAGGGGGGACACATTGAAAAACACTCACACGGGACCTCTTCCTCCCACATCTTCTCACGTAGCAAAGGAGAAGGAGCCGGCTGCTCCTTCCTCGACCTCTAGACAACAGCTCCAGGAGCACCACTGTAACCACCCTCGTCTATCAACCTAGATCAAGCAGGACTAGTGGTATTACCTCCCACGGAGGGCCCTGAACCTGGGTACATTGTGCATCCACCGCCGCCTGTGCCTAATCCCGCTCCCGGAGCCCGTCGGCATCCTCCGGCCCCAACCACCCTCGATAAGCCTACCCATGGCATCTGTCGTGAAAAAACGACGACAGTTGGCGCCCATCGTGGGGCCATACGCGGCGTCGGTCGGAGTCACGCTCCGGGCGGGACCCTTCACCACCTCCTCCGGCCGCTCCGCGTCCGAATGGAACCGCAAGCGCATGGGGCTTGCTCTGACAGGCCCTGTAGGCAACAATGTTGGCTTCCCTGACAAACGCCTCGCCAGCGACCTCGCGCTTGACATCGCCACACTCGCCGAGCGCTTCGGCAAGCTAAGTCTCGCCGACGAGCTAGCAGTCGACAAGTACCCTAGCCAGGTGCTCTGCTGCACCGATCCGTCCTCGTCCGTTGGGGCTCTCCTCCCGGCCGAGTCCAATGGCTCCCACGTCCGTGTGGGAGTGATGGTCACTGCTTCATCCACCTCCTGTGGCCATGCACGGACCGAGGCCCACGCGGCCGCTGCCCGCACCGGCACCTCGGATCTACTCGGCGCTACCCTTAGGGGGCTGAGCACTCCCATTGCCCCGACGACAAACCCAGATGCCGTCCTAGCCGAGCTGGAGGCGGCTCGCCGCCTGCTGTTCGAGGACGCCAGCGCCCTCATGGCCAAGTGGTGCTGTATGGAGGCCGCTCAGCGGGAGTACGCCTCCGCTTATGGTCTCACCCCGGCTGGCACCGAGCCCAGCCAGCATGGGGATGTGTGTGACCTCATGGTCGCGGAAATCCTCGACGACAACTTGGCCGTCTACGATACCCCTGCGGCCAACCTGCGGGCCGCCAAGGTAGCCTACGAGGACTTGGCTACCTTGGTAGGCGAAGAGCGCGCCTCGCGTGAGCGACACATCAAAGATCTCATCGACACCGCCAACGAGCAGCAGCTTCTGCTCAGCCCCGGTGGGGCCGCCTCCGAGGGTCCCCGTCCCGAGTGCGAGGGCATGGGGGTTGCTGGCTATCAGCCGGCTCAGCACTCCTACTCCCCTCGCGTCTCCGGTCGACGGGCCGAGGCAAGCAACCCCCGGCGTTCCCAGCCGCCTGGGAACTAGCAGCCGGCTGTGAACAGCCGGCACAACAACAATCCGGCTCGCAGCAACCATCGGAATGAAGCGCCGGCTGGTGGTAGCCGGCGCAGCCGTGGGCACACGCCGCCTCTGCGGTACGAATCCATGCGGTCAGTCCTGTCGTCCGTCCGGCCAAAGCTCGGACCACAGGTCCCCCACAACGACAACGACACACGCCTCCATCTTGACCGGCTGGCGTAGTCGGCCCTCCTCGAGGAGGAGGTCTCGATCGTCCGACGTGTTTCAGCCCTCGAATCCCTAATGAGCCATTCCTGGTCGGCTTCACTCTTTCCCAGGACATGCCTAAGTACAACAGGGCCACCAAGCCTGAGGACTGGCTGATCGACTACACCACCGCAGTCGGCATCGCCAGGGGGGAACAAGCACGTAGACGTTCGCTATGCTCCCCTCATGTTGATCGGCTCGACTCCCACCTGGCTCAACAACCTGGCGGCCGGCAGCATCAACACCTGGACCGACTTCGAAGAAGCGTTCGTCCGCAACTTCATCGACACCTACCAGTGGTCGGGCCGTCCCCGCGAACTAGCCATGTGCGTTCAGGGGCCGGACGAGGCCCTCACGACTACCTCACCCAATGGACCGAGCTCTACAACTCCTGCGAAGGGGTGCACGAGGTGCAGGCCATCCAGTACTTCATCGAAGGTTGCCGCGATGGCACCTACCTCAAGCACAAGCTCCTGTGTTCCGAGATGGCTACGCTGGCGGAACTCATGGGAACGACCTACATCTCACGTCTCAGTGTAGAACAAGTCTAACAGTAGAAGATAAGGGTACAAAAGGAGAGGGCAGAGTCCTAGATACGATGAGGGTGTACACACAGATGTATGAGTTCAGGCCCCTCTCGTGGAGGTAACAACCCTATGTCTTAGTGCTTGGGAGCTCTTGTTGTGTGGAAAGTATAAGTTACTACATAATAACGATTGGCCTAACGCCTGCCTATTGGCCTCCTTGGAGTGGCTTTTGGTCTTCTAGCGTCGATTGGAAGCGAGGTCTTCCGAGTGACAGGTGACTATCGAGTGGAGGAAGAAGATACCGAGTGGATTAAATGTCGAGTGACTTGAGCACCATGATGAATCCATTCAGAACATCTCTTGTAATCTTTAAGTCCTCCAATATAGTGTCCTTAGGTAGGGTATGTAGGTCAGGCCTAGGACCCTACCCTAGGTACATATACTCGTCATTAGCTCCCGAATAGATTGGGGTTCGAGTGAGAAAGGGGATCGATGTCAGTTTTGATAAGGCACTGAACTTCCGAATGTACCTCGGGGCTTCAATGAAATTTGCGTCGATTGAAATCTTTGTCGTTTGCCCGGATCGATTCTGCCTTGCAAGTGTCTGAATGAATTCTAAGCATCAATTATATTTCGAGTGACTTGAAGGGATCCTTAGACGTGACGGGTCGCTCTGCGAGACCCGGATTTCATGGGATTCAAAAATTTGGGAAGCACACGCGTCTGCGATGATGATGCCACGACTGGGGCAAGTGGGAGCACAATGCCTCGATTCACGTGCCGCCCATTTCGCCACATATCACGCGACGTCTGCGGTCGAGATACGCGGGGATTTAGCGGGTCCACCAGTCAGTGAGACACTCGATAGAGTATGAAATCCCGCCGCACCGCGGTTCGCACAGTCTTCTTCCCCCAAATATCCTCTCTTCCTCCGCCTCCCCCGCTCTCAATGCACAGCTCTGCTCCGCCTTGATGACCACCACCACCGCGATGACAAAGGGGAAGACCGAGAAGCTGGAGCGCGCCAAGAAGGGGGTCGCAAAGGGCAAGCCCAAGAAGCCATCGAGCGCGCGGTTCACCGCGCCAGCGGGCTGGATCCAGGGGGATTTTGTCCCGTCGATGGTCACCGCCACGGACATCGAGAATCTCATCGTCGACGGGCACGTAGCTGAGGGCTCGTGGAGGCTATCGGAGGGGGAAATCAAGCCGGAGCCGCATGAGGGGGAGCGGGTCCTTCTCCTCACCCATGTCTAGAGAGGTTTCTCCATGCCCCCCATCCTTTCTTTCGAGGGTTTGTGAATTTCTTTGGAGCCCAACTCCATCATTTTCCTCTGAATGCAATCTCTTATTGCTAATTCTTCAAGTTGATTTTCATCTAAGTGAATGTGATCGGACCCGTTCCCCCCTCTATGGTAAACTCAACCTAGTATGTTCTCAAATTCTTCATATGCGTTCTACTTTGAAACTCGTTCAAAGTCTTCACCGTGTCCTTGATAGCTGAAGAATTTGCAAACGGAAAGTTTAAGTTTTTTTATCTAAATTTTCGGTGCTTCCCGCTCAAACCGTTTTGATTCCCATGACAAGATAACCCACGATCCCCCACTATCTCCACTACTCAGAACGTGGGTGACACATGTCGCATGGAGAGCAAGGGTCAAGGGCAATCTGGTCCAAAATATTCGGACAGGTTGGTTTTCACCTCCGCTATAAATACCCCTTCCCTTTCACTATGCTCAGTTACTCCTCACTCCTACTCTCTCCCGAGCTCAAACCTAGCACCGCCGCTAAAATCATCGCCACCGGTGTGGAAGAACTTCATTGCCTCCACCTCGCCGTCGTCGTACTCGCATCGGCAATGGAAATCTTCACTCTGCCGCCGCTGTAGCTGACTCCCTCTGCCAAGCTAGGGCGTGGGAGATCTGGGCGGATGAACTTCCCCAATTTCATCTCATTGTTCATCATGTTCTTCATCAGGGTAAATAAAATCTAATTTTACTGCCCTTGTTTGATCTTCAAGTTTTCCACAATTTCCTCAAAGGTGTTTATACTTCAAGAATCATATTCCAAAGTACCGTACATGTTCATACCCTTGATGTTTTTCCTAAGTTATGATTTTCTTCAAGATTCCTCAATTGTGTGGATCCTCAAAATTTGCACAACTCTGGAACCTAAGATAAGAACACTTAGTGAAATTCCTCAAGACATCTATGGTCAAAATTCCTCAACTTGATGTATTTTGAAAATTTCTAAGAACCCATATGACCTCTTCAAATTCCTCGCACCTATACTCTGTTTACAGGTACCAAATTTCTGCTGATGAATCACTAGGTTCTCATCAACCTAACTCATTTGCAGCGTTCCTTGAAGATAATTTGCACACTTCCTCATAATCCTCAAAAGTTCAGAATCCTCAGCTGAAGAAAATGGTTGATGGGAAAAAGGCACAGAATGGTGGAAAGAAACCTGAAGTGCAAAGTGCTTTTGAGATAACCGATGAACTGTATGAGGAATATTGTACTCTAGATGAAGAAACTCATGGCAAGGAAACTACAAAGCAGCGAAAGATTCGCATTCACGAATTTGAGAGGAGATGGGCATGGGAGCGGAAAGAATATCGCTATGTCACTCCAAAGTACATGAAGAAATTCTCTATTAAACCCCTTGCAATAGGCCACCCTTGGCTCCAAACCAAACTGCTGATCCCACCAGTCTCAAAACTGGTGATGACTTTCCTCAAGAATGGGAAAGACAACAAGCCAAGCTGGCAAAGGAAGCAAAAGAGGCCGTGAAGAAATTCAATGAAGACACAGTTGCTGCTGCCTCTATCGGAGACTTTGCTAGTGCTCCGAAGAATTCAATGGTGAAGAAATCTGTAGTAAAATCAAAGTCATCACTGCAGAATCCTCAAGCAAAGTCTTCAATGACCTCTGCAATACCTTCAGTAGCTGCAAAATCATCATCAGCTGCTGCAAAATCCTCAACACATGTGCACCTTGCAACATGTCAGAGGACCGAGGGCTTCACAATTGCTCCAGGGGTCTTTGCAAGTTCATCAGCCTAAGCACAGTCCTCAACCAGTCCTTCACTGATGAAGATGAAAGCTACTGCTGGACGAGGCCCTTGACCAAGTCCTCGACCGAAGAAGGTGGTGTTCATAATACCATCAGATTCTTTAGATGAAGCTGATGATGAGGAACTGGCTGCAATCATCAGAAACAAGCAAGAACGAGTGGCTCAAGCAGAGGGCACTCAAATTCCTCTACGGCTGGATCCAAAAATGGTGCTGAACTTCATTGATATCTGGCACAAGGATCCCAACACCCCAATTGATGATTTGAAGCTGCCTCCTGGTCCAGATCATGTCCTCACTGCCTTCATAGCTGAAGAAAAGTGGAAGTATTAGAAGGCCAGACAAACCAAGAAATCTCAGTACAAGAAAGAGCACTACTTGAAGAACAATGTTCTGAAGCTTTCTCCCGAGGAAATGGTGAAGATGCAGTGTGAGATCAAAGACATCAATGATAACTTCAACAGATACTATGCTGATTGGCAAGGCGCCAAAGTTCATTGCGTCAATGTGGCTGATAAAGCCATCAAGGACCACAACAAGAAGGTTGCAACTCGACCGCAACCTCAAATTCCTCACGCTGAGGAAACTGCTCCTGTAGCTGAAGAAATTCAGACTGCTGAAGAACCTGCCAGGGCAACCTCCACTGTTGCGCCTGAAGAAATTGCCAGGACAGCTGAAACTTTTGCTATGCCTGATGAACTTGAGACCACAAGGGCGACTGCATCAGTCGTGCCTGAAAAAAAATGCTCCTCCTTCACCCTCTGTAGAAACTGCAAAATCCTCAAGGGGGAAGAACAACAACCTTCCTTCTGCATCATAAGTGAATAAAACTAAGGCCGCGGAGAAAAAGACACAGAAGAGAAAAGCATCAACCTCAGACTCCTCAGAAGTGAAGAAATTGAAGACACTGCCAAGTTCTTCAACTGAGCCATTTGATGCAATTTCTATCAGCTCCATGCTAGCCTATGAACTAGTACCATTTGGTGTTGACTATGTCATCCCAAATGATGATCAAGAAGAAAAGGATCAGTCTGCTACTACCTTAGAGAAGATTGAGGAATAAATTGAAGTGGAAGCAAATGCTTCAACTCCACTGGTATCATCGCCCCAGCCTCAGTTAACTGCTGAAGAGGCCAGTGTTGAAGAAATGGAAGAGGATGTGGACATTGGAAACACTACACCTCTAATCAATGATGAATATTGGGAAGCTACACACGCAAATTCACCAATGACCACTCCTTGTCACAAATTCCTCAGTCTCCAGCCCAGACTGAAGAAATTCAGACAGGATCTGATGACTTGGCTACAACTATCACAGAAGAAAACCCAGCCGCGACAGCTGAAGAAAATGATGCTCCAACTGACACTGAGGAAACTGCTGTGCAAATTCCTCAGTCCAAACAAATTCCTCAAATGCCTAAAGAAATTGTGGGATGCTTCAAACCAAATCTTCAGCCGAAGCCCAAGGTGCCATTCAAAGTCTCAAAGCGCCCCAAATTCATCAAGATCAATTTCTTCAACGAGCACATCTTCACTAGACCAAATCTGTATGACTCTGCAAGAGCCGGTCGCACCAGATTCTAGACAACCACGCAGATTTACTACACATCAGCGCTGTCTGACAAGAAGAAAGTCTTTGAGCATCATCAAATTCCTCATGCGGATATGGAAACAATCCCGTCCTTCATACCGGTGCTCGTAGTTCTTCATGATGCTGGAATTCTTCCATTCCGTGTGGATATCTGTGATTGGAATGAAAAGCCGATTCTTCAATTTTATGCCACCTTGCACATCACAGGTGATGCTTCTGACATCAACTCTTGGCTCTTGGACTAGATGACTGGATCTACTCACTACACTACACCAGCATCTGAATTGCTTCGATCAGTCCCAGTTCCAATTCCTTCAAAAGGAGCAAGATGCCTATTTGATGAACCTGCTCTGCCTAACCACATGATGCAAGTGCTGATGAAGCCTTTGGCTCCTGGAAAACCTCAAAGGACTAAATTCCTTGTGAAGGATTTGCTCTATGTGCTCAGGACAGTCTATCGCATTCTGACCAAAACCCTCAGTCCTTAGAAGGGCCACAACTCTGAAGAAGAAGTGGAGGGAATCATGAAGAACATGCTATTCAACATTGTTCATGGGATTCCCATCAACTACGACAATTTATTCATAAGGACTTTGGCCAATGCAGCATTAGCCCCATTTGAATTGAAGCCTTATGCTCCCTGGATCATGAAATTCATCAGATCAAGGTCTTCAATTCCCTTCAAGGCTGACTTTCGGAATCACTTCGGCTTTTTGCCTCCTATTGAAGTCCTCAAGCACACTTTTTCTTCAGTTGAAGGAAAAGGCAAAGATGTCATTGATGAAGGTACTCATCCATTGGATGGTCAGTTTCACAAAGCTGCATCTTACTCCACCAATGATGACACTGCTACCCAAGACTTTGCAGCAAAAGCCTCAGTGCAAGAGCCTCAAGAGTCCGCTCCTCGTGTGATGACTGATCGTGAGCTGCTTATAAGTCTTCATTAGAAGGTTGATCGCAACCACAGATGGGTCAAGCGACAGTTTGGTTCACTTCTTCGAGACATAACTGTCACGCACAACACTGTGAGGAAGAACCAATACTACCTCCATGAAGTCTTCAACCGCACTTGGGCCAGTCTGTCTCACCTCAAGACTCCTGAAGAACTGAAGGAGATGAAGCTTGAGCAGTACCTAGACTGGGCTCATCCTCCACAGAAGAAATTCAAGAAAGTTCAAGTTCCTCAGCTGGTTACAAGATCATATTCTTCATCGCGCGAGGTGGATGAAGGTGAGGATATTGACGACACCGCGGCAGACCCTGCATCGACAAACGACCTCGGCAACGCTGGCGCTCCTTCATCACCTTCAAGACGAAATTCTTTAAGGGGCGTTGGTCCTCAGTTTTCATCCCCTTTGGTCTTTGATGACAAAGGGGGAGAAAAATTGAGTTAGTCTTCAAGCGGGTCTCTATATATGGGCTGTTTTTTTAAGTTACAACTCTTCTGAAGCTTTTGTTGGTTGAGTTGTAAACTTAAGTCCGATGGTGGTCTGACTCTTTTGAACTGCTTTCCGCATGCTTATTTACTCAAGTACCTTAATGCATGCACGCTGAATTTCGTCAGACACCATTTTCATCATGCATTTCAAATTCTTCATATCATATGCTAAATGCGTGTATGAATTACAAGATATAAGTGGAGTTCTCCATGTTTTAACCTGCATGTGCATTTGCAGTCCAAAGCAAATTCCTCAAATATGCACATCTTCACGGGGAGTTCTTCTATATCTTGCAATCAAATTCTTCAAACTCAGTACTTACATTCCATATTTTTATTCCCGTTGAAAACTTAACCTATTTGTCATCAATCACCAAAACGGGGGAGATTGTACGTGCATCTAGTGCCCCTTAGTGATTTTGGTGTATTGAAGACTTATAGGTTAAGGAACTAATGTGTTTGTGAGTGTACACAAGCTCTATAAGTCAATGAAGAGTTTGATATATTCGGAGATTATCTACCCCTAAAAATGTATGTCTTCAGCTGAAGACTTTGGTGAAGACTTTGCTGAAGACTTTGGTATTCCCTGAAGACTTTGAAAATGAAGAAGTTGGTGTGACCTTGAAGGTATGAACGAGGATTGTGAAGCTTGAAGACTTTTGTTTTCGTAGTTTCATTTCCTGTCTTTGAGTCATAGGAAACACCGTACTGTTAAAGGGGGCCGAGGTAATACTAAGGAAAATTTCCAACTGATGCTCAACTCAAAAGCCTCAACCTATACGATCCTTCGAGTGAACCCTTTGGAAATCTATTACGGTTCAGTCAAGTTCTTCAGTGACAGAGACGAAGTTCTTCTGGTCTCTGAGGAAATTGGTCTGACTGAGGAGCTAGGATTTCGCCAGTGTGAATTGCCTACAAGTGAGGAACATGATAAGCCTGAGGACTTTCATAGTTCGAAATTACAACCGTTGTTGTGCTTAGCGCCAGTTGTCCCCAATCATCTTATCCACATAACGGTCATATCATTGGGGGCATTTATGTCTTATCATGTCAGGTTGCACCCTGGCTATAAATAGCCACCCCCACAACCACTAGTTGGTTGGCTGCTCTGAGAGAGAACCGACACTTGTCATTTGAGAGCAGCCCATCCTCCAAAGACTTTGAGAGAAAATCATGAGTGAGGAAAAACCCAAATACAAACCACCAAACCCAAAGTGATTGAGCATCACTGAAGAGACTGTTCCTGTGTGGAACCGATGCTTGTTACCTTTGAAGACTTTGTATCTTCCAAACAGTTAGGCGTCATGGTCTAGTGCATCCTGTAGTCAATTGGGGATCACGGAGTGACCTTGGTCTAGAGCATCCAACAGTAAATTGTGGATCATCGGGTGACCAGTTTGTGAGGGTTTTGGATGTCTACCCTGAAGACTTACCACAAGTGTTGGGCGAGGACTTTGTGGCCTTAGCTCAAGGAGAATACGGTAAGGACTGTGTGTCCTGGGACCGTGTGTCATCTAGTTTAAATACCAGGCCGCTCCAAACCAGATGTACGACTATCATAGCTGTTGGAACTGGGTCATCAAACCACTGTCTTCATCGAGCTACCTGATTCTATTTCCTCAACCCTTTAATTTCCTCGTATACTTGTTGATGAAATTGATCTTTACTGTTTGAAGAATTTGTCTGAAGACTTTCACAATTTCCTCACCTCAAATTCTTCAAGTTACCTTGTTCCTCACCTGCTTGTCCTGTATCACGCTACCTGTAATCTGTGCATGTTTTATTTCATCATGATGACTATGTTGTTGCTATGTTTTTAATGCACTTGAGTTCTTATTCTGCTGCTTGTTATTCATCACATTTCAAATTCCTCAAGTGATGAATTCATAAAAATCTCCTATTCACGCCCCTCTAGTCGATATAACACACTTTCACTACCCCTACTATGTCACTGGGTGAGGACACCACAAGATTGAACCCAAAACCAAGCATTTCTCCCATTGCAAGAATTACCAATCAAGTTGGCCAAACCAAACCAATAACTCGAAGAGATTTGCAAGGATATGAAATCATGCATATACGAATTCAGAGGACATTCAAATAAGATTCATGGATAATCTGAACATAAACTCACAATTCATCGGATCTTGACGAACACACCACAAAATATGATTACATCGGATAGATCTCCATGATTATATCGGATAGATCTCCATGAAGATCATGAAGAACATGGTATTGAAGATCAAAAAGAGAGAAGAAGCCATCTAATTACTAGCTATGGACCCATAGGTCTGTGGTGGACTACTCACGCATCATCAGAGGGGCAATGGAGTTGATGTAGATCCCCTCCATGATCGAAACCCCCTTCGGCAGATTACCGAAAAAGGCTTATTGGATCTCTTGGGAAAGGAGGCTTCCGGCGGCGGAAAAGTATTTGCAGGGCTCGTTCTGATGTTGGCGGAATATTTGGGTATTTATAGGCCAAGAATTAGGGTTAGGAGACCTACCGGGAGGCGAAAAGCCTGCTAGGCGTGGCCATGGGGGGCCACGCCTAGCACACTTGTGGCTCCCTAGCACCTCCCCTGCTGCGCACTCCAAGTTTGATCGATTTGTTTCCTTCCAAAAAATTCCTTCTGGAGGTTTTATTCCGTTTGGACTCCTTTTAATATTCCATATCCGCAAAACTCAAAAACAAGGAAAAAACAGAAACTCGCACTAGGCTCTAGATTAATAGGTTAGTCCCAAAAATAATATAAAATAGCATAATAATGCATATAAAACTTCCAAAACTGATAATATAATAGCATGCCATCATAAAAAATTATAGATACGTTGGAGACGTATCAGCATCCCAAGCTTAATTCCTGCTCGTCATCGAGTAGGTAAATGATAAAAACAGAATTTTTGATGTGGAGTGCTACCTAACATATTTATCCATGTAATATTCTTTATTTTGGCATGAATATTCAGATCCATAAGACTCAAAACAAAAGCTTAATATTGATATAAAAACAATAACATTTCAAGCATACTAGCAAAGCAATTGTATCTCTTCAAAATATAATAGCAAAAGAAAGTTATCCCTACAATATCATATGGTCTGGCTATGCTCCATCTTCGCCACACAAAGTATTTATATCATGCACAACCCCGATGAAAAGTCAAGCAATTGTTTTCACACCTTTATGTTCTCAAACTTTTTCAACTCTCATGCAATACATGAGCGTGAGCCATGGATATAGCATTATAGGTGGAATAGAATATGGTGGAGGTTGTCAAGGAAAGGGAGAAGTTAGTCTCACATCAACTAGGCGTATCAACGAGCTATGGAGATGCCCATCAATAGATATCAATGTGAGTGAGTAGGGATTGCCATGCAACGGATGCACTAGAGCTATAAGTGTATGAAAGCTCAAAAAGAAACTAAGTGGACGTGCATCATGAAGAAAATTCCACTAGCTATATGAAAGTGACAAATAGGAGACTCTCTATCATGAAGATCATGGTGCTACTTTGAAGCACAAGTGTGGAAAAAGGTAGTAGCAATATACCTTCTCTCTTTTATATCATTTTTTTGGTGGGCATCTAAGGCCTCTTTTATTCATTTTTTATTTGGGCTTCGTTGGCCTATTTTTTTCATAAAGTCCGGAATCTCATCCCCACTTGTGAGGGAATCATAGTTTCCATCATCCTTTTCAGTCAGGAGGCCTCCTCGGGCCGAGTCTTCCCAGGCCGGTCCTTCTAGGCTTACCGACCCATTAAGATCCGGCCCAGATAACTCCCTAGACAACTCGGTCTCGAGCCCTCTGGTCTTGGTGGGTTGTGTCTTGGGCACCCAGAACTAGTCCGTGGGTAATCCCCCCAACACCCTCGCCGAAGAAGGAGTCGCGACTCCGTAGTCCAGATTGGGGACTTATGGATGAGTCCAACCTTGAGAAAACACTAGCAAAAAAGCCTGTGCGTTGAAACGAGTATTAAATAGATCCCTAGAGTTTGCGTAGTATTCAAGATTTTACCTATCATGATGAAATTTTCCAATTAGATTGATTGTAAGAATCATAAGAATCCACTTTATGAAGATCCTATTATATTCCAAAAGCTCATAATCTTCTTCTCTTCTAATAGAACTTACTCCTTCAATTCATTCGAAATAAATTGGGTTATTTGCAATAAGTTGTTGATTTTCAATAACCCTACATAAAAATAATTACAGAAATCTCAACATTTTATCGATCCGATAGAGCAGCAACTACTTCTTTGATGTGAAAGTAATTGTGCATCATTCACATACATGTAGCATCTTCAAAAAGACCACATATTAATACTTATATCTCGCAGTCCCTATTAAAATTAATTTATATTTATGCTTTCCCACTTAAAAATATTATGTCCAAAAGTAAAGAGTTTATAATGTTTGGCACTCTTTTATTGACACGTTGTCGCCAGTATTATGAGCACATCCTCCACGCCAACATGGCCACTTCCGTGGAAATTATCATCGAGCCTCGATGGGAATTGGGATTAGGGTATGTAGAGCTGACGGATAGATGGGACAATGGAGGGGAGTGCTCCCCTTCTAGCTGTCGTGCATGGCGAAACAAGACGCGGGCAAGATGCACCGTTGTCGCACTATATCTGCTCTTTATTCCTTCCGCTCCCCTCCCTATCTCACCAAGACATCGATCACATACGGAGTTGAGGAATATTACGATGGTCATAAAATAATGGTGAGCCCCAAGCATCTTCTCCTTTAAGATTTATTTTTTGCTATTTCACTCATTTTTAATTGTTAGGGCATATACATTCGGACTTAGCAAATATGACCACTAAACGCCCACGGACGTGCCCAGTTAGTGACCGGACATGTCCGTTTTGAGCTCCTATTTTTTCGTCCTCGCAACCGAATTTTTCATTTTTTTCTCATATCTCCAGTCACTTGCATGTGATTGATGGAGAAGAAGAGAGAAAAAAAGAATGAATAAGAAAAGAGAAAAGGTGGTCCGGGGTGGGATCGCGTCCTACGTGGTGGCCTGGCACGTCCGTGAGCCCTCATATCATCCCCATATTTGAGATGGATATGAGGGGTGCCGATTTGTCCAGAGTTTAGGAAGGAGGTGGGATCCGATTAGGTCAACTTTTTTTTACCGACACTGACCGGAAAGACGTTTCGAGCGTTTGAGGAAGGTATAGAGGGTCCGATTGTAGATGGTTTTATACGTAGATGCTCTTCTATCATATATGTATTCATAAGATGTGGTAGGCATAAGCAGCAAGTAATTATAATGAGGCTCATCCCGATTTTTTTAATTGGTCCAGCACAACCATCTAGCGATGACACGTCCTATTGCCCACCGCCCATTTCCCTGCCCCTTATCCACAAGACCACAACACATAGCCATTCTTCTTTCTCTTCTCAATCCAGCACGCCCCCAAAACACTAGGTTGGACAGAGCCAAGGCAGGGCAGCAAACCCCCCTATTGGTGAAGAACCACCATCGCATCCTCTACCGTCGCTTGATCTGGACGCCCGCACCCAGTCGCCTCCCCGTGCTCCCAGGTTCGGCCGAGCACGCACCGCTTCCTCTGCTCGCGGCTCGCATTGGCCGCTAGGAGGGTGAGTGCCTCGTCCAGCCGCAGCCCACCTGCCTC
Organism: Hordeum marinum; assembly: GCA_022496015.1. Classification (NCBI taxonomy): domain Eukaryota; kingdom Viridiplantae; phylum Streptophyta; class Magnoliopsida; order Poales; family Poaceae; genus Hordeum; species Hordeum marinum. Next base: position 96,628,054 of record CM039677.1, on the reverse strand, counting down.
GGCCCGACGGCGGCAGAGGGCCCGAAGCGTGGTGGTGGAGCCCATCTCTCCGGTGGGCGACGGGGGCAGCGGCGGATGTCCCGAAGCATGTGGTGGTGGAGCCCCTCTTTGCGGTGATTGGGGCCTGTGGCGAAGGCGTGACTGGCTCGGTTTTGGGGGTGCGAGCTCGTCCATCTCTACTCTCTCTCTCTCTCTCTCCCTGCCTGGCTCTTTGATTGCTCGTATCTCACCCTATTTTTGTTGGCTTGTTGATTCTGTTATGGACTCGTCGTCCGCAACCTGGCGCGTGGGTGGTTGGGTCGACGGGGCTGCGGGGCAGTGTGAATTTCTGACAATCATGAGTTTCTCTCGATTCATCTCTTTTCCTTCATTCTCGTCACTTTATTTATTGGTAGTTTAAATAGACTAAACTGGCACATGTAGATAGAAGGGAGCAGTCCTCATTTTCAAACAAAACGTAGTGCTAGCTGAACTGGTTGGTGGCTGCGTACTCGTCGTGGGCGGGAGTTGTTTGTTTCCGTGTGAAACAATTATTTTTAACCAAACGTGATTTCTTTTCAGGTGCAACGGAAAACGAAAAAACCCGATAACGACGTACGAAGAAACGGACGGATGAACGAAAAATCATTGATGACCAAAAAATGGAGAAACACTCCGTCCTTTAATATTATGAGAAAACATGTGCGGCCTACATTTCTCAACAGGGGAACTCATATATCAGATAAAACGTTTTACTATTATCTCCGAGTTTGTTCACCTTAACATAACTGATATGTTAGTTATCCAAGTACCACATGGCTTGCCAAATTTGAGATGAGCTGGTAGACCAGCATCTGGTCGTCTGCTGGACCGTCTGCTTTTCCCTGGAGAAGATAGAAATCATCATACCAACCCAGAATTATAATATTACATTATAGTTCTGTGGGTAGCTGCAAGCATGCATTTTCTACTTGGGGATGTTATGGACGTCAAGAAAATGATGGTTTGGGGTTAGCTTGTACAGTAAAATTTCCTCATGCAATGTGCCCATCTGCTCAACCCCATGCAGGCATGCAGGCAGGCTACACTGTGGAGGAGGACCATATTGCTCCTGTTGTTGGGACACCTAAAAAAATTAATACGATGGTCCAGCCTTCCCTTTCCAAGTCTTCTCTCTCTATGACCACTTTGGAGAAAGAGCTGGATCTTTGTGGGAAACTATATCCAGGAGTCAAATCAAGTTATCGTTTTCTTTTGTTTCTTTTGCATTGGCAATGGTGAGACAGAGGCAATTCATGTGCAGGCTGAGAGAGGGAGACTCGGTTTGCAGTGCAAAGTACGTCTTACCTCTGGTAAAATTAAGCACTTGCAGACGTGCATGCTCCGTGCCTTGTGGACTTATGGTTACTGTAAAAATCAGAATGTGCCAGTTAGAACTAGAAGGCGTGATTAGCTTAATTACCATGACATTTGTTTCCTGCAAAACATGGATGTTGTTCTCTCACTTTTTTTAGGGATGTATTCTCACATTTGAAGCTAATATATTGAAATATTTCACATGTATCTATCTTTCTTCCATCCATGCTTATTGTACTACAACTGGCGGAGCGTTTCTAACTGCCCAAGTAGATCAGTAGTTATATCTCTGAAAACCTTAATAGCAACAAGTTGCCCATGTACATTTTTTTAAAGAAGGATGATCTCATATCTGAACTATGCTTGTAACTATTTTATTAATTATTCATAAAGACCTTACAAAGCAATACATTAGGTCGTCTGAAGTCATCATCTTGATAACATTTATCGTTATTACTATCGAACTGATGAATGCGTACATATAGTCCGAGTCAAATACAAAAAAATTAAAAAATTGAGATCCAAGGGCACTAGCACCCCTGGCATACTTTTATAGAAGAATCCCACCTGGATGAGGTCGCGGAAAATTCGCTCCTGGCAGGAGTCAAACCCCGGTCTACAAGGAAACGTCACTACGTTCTTGCCACTGGGCTACAGCCCAGTCCGAACCGAATACCAAACAAACATCACACCAAAAGCCTACCATTTAATGCCGGAGGACCCAACCAAGCCGCAATGCTAGGACTGGGGCACACACCGGTCCAACGCATTCTTAGAGGCTGTCGCCACCGTCTTCCATCGTCCCATCTCCAGAGCATGCACTGACGCATCCTTGTCAGGCCTGCAGTCGATGCCACCATGGCGTCAGACAACGTCATCATCCTGCAAGTATCCATCCACACACGCCCGCCGTCGAAACTTCACAGCGCCATGCTGCCGAGATCTACCGCCGGCCTTTCCGTAGATGTAACACCGCTCCTCCTCTTGTCCCCTCCAGCCAGCACTTGCTCCAAAACGATGCCTTCAGAAGAGAGAACGACACTGAAGGTGGCGTCATCGTCTGATCCGATAGGCCCAGATCTAGGGTTTCCTCCAAAACATCCCGATCGAATTGACGTAACCTGCAACGACGATGCCTCTAGAAGAAAACGACGTCAGATACGTCGCCATCGTCCGCCAAGACCGCAGTCCGACGCGGTTTTCATCAAAAACCGCGTTGCCCCGATCTCGCGACCTGCTGGAACCGTGCGAAGACTCGTCATGAAGACGTATGCCGTCGACTATACTCCGATGGAGATCCTCTATCCCCACATCGGAACCCTCATCGCGCCGCCGGACATCCAATCGATCAACCATGCGAAGACTCGCTATGAAGACGTATGCCCCCGCCGGTACTCTGCTAGAACCGTGCGGAAGTTGCCCCTGTACATGCTCACAAGTTACAACTTGAGTTAACTTTCGTGTTCTTTCCCTCGATGTAACCACACAACTTGAGTATCTCCTAGCAGGCACTGTCTCCTAGTACCACCTAGTACTACCAGACACTAGTACTATGCCATAGGTCCATAGCCCTTGGAAAAATTTCTCAGCAACAAAGGACAATGCAATCGTTGCATCCAATCCATGGAGGAGATCGATCCATGAAGAGAGGAGGGCGAGGAGCTAGATAGCTCCAATTAGGTAGCTAGTCCAATATTTGTACCATGCGCCGTGCCTTAACTCCCATCACTGCATGCACATGTACTGTGTGTGGTCTCCTCTTTCCTTTCCCTTTGTTGTGTCAATGAACAGTATGATTGTGCTTGATGTGACCCGGTGGCCGTAGATCCAGCAGCACCAGTACAATCGTCACCAATTAGAGATCTAGCCATCCGGGGAATTAAATGGCCATCAGCTAATCACCCAGAGGCTGCACTGTGCGTGTAGACCGGAGCACACTGCGTTCAGTGCCACTTCCACAGTGCTACTCCAACATTAATCATGCCAAATGAAAAGAGGGTGAGATCTGGAACGAGGCATTTAAGAGCATGGCTAACAGGAACTGCCATGTCAACTATAACCATCATCTATAGGCACTCGTATGGTAAGGTGGGTTATAAGTTTGACTATTAAGTTATGATTTTTGGTTCTCAGAGCATATGCTCTCTAATGAACAGTAAAATTAAAATAAATAGTAAATAGATTTTATTTATTTTTTGTTTTTTTAGATGTTCATATTAGTGTAGTATGTGTGTTTGACAATTTTCATGTCATATGAGATAACAATGCTTCGTCGGTAAAACAACAAATAAAATTAAGTGTAACATTTTTTTTGCACATGTCAAAGTGCTTAAGTTTTCCCTCTGAAAATTTGCATGTACCATTTGTGACAATGAACATGTTTATTTTTTTCTTCAAAAAATGGCATTTGTAAAATCTGTGCCCTCTAGGACCAAAATGGACTTTCCAATTAAGTTAGTACTTTTTATCTTATCCTTTTCTTTTTCTTCACATTTATTGTACTTTCTCTGTCCCAAAATAAGTGTCGTCGATTTTGTACTAAGCTAGTACAATTTTTATACTAGATCATCGACAATTATTTTGGGACGAAGGGAGTATTTGTCTAGAAGTACGCAGTTGCCTACAAGAACTCACTACATGTACTTTTTTACATATCTCCACTTCACATAGACAAAAGTACCATGTAGATAAGATCCTAAACAGAATTAAATTACAAATAGGTCCATAATCTTCTATGCATAAGCCGAAGATGCTGAAAACGCTAGTGAAGAAATAACTAGCCACAATTTTAATTGGTGGCGCGTCACTTTCAATCAACGTGACCATTATTTTTTAAGTAGTGATGGCGTTGATATATTTGATATGCTAGCTTTAGGCCGTTAGTGATGGCGTTATTTTTCTCTAACATGCCACAAATTGGTGGGCCCCTATGTACAAGCCAGACACAACCTAATGCTGGCGTTGTATTTCTATCAACGTCGTAGGTAATTAGTTTAGTGCTGGTGTACTGATGCGTGGTACATAAAAACTAACTTTGAGTCTTTTACAATTGTAGTTCTATTTATTATTTTGGGTATTTTATAATTTTGAGTCTTTTTATTGTTTTGAGTCTTCTAGTATTTTAAATATTTGATAATTTTTAGTCTTTTATCATTTCGAATTCTTATAATTTGAAGGCTTTTATCATTTCAATTTTTTATAATTTTAGTCTTGTTATTGTTTTTCATTTTTTATATAATTTTGAGTCTTTTAATTATTTTGAGTCTTTTATTATTTTGAGTTTTTATTGTTTGTTGTGTCTTCTTATAATTTGAGTTTTTTTTATTTCGAGTCTTTTATTATTTTAAAACTATTTATTATTTTGAATCTTCTTATTATTTGAAACTTATTATTATTTTGAATATTCTTATTATTTCGACTCTTTTTTTATTTTGAGTCTTTTTATTATTATTATTTAGAGTCTTCTATTATTTGAAACCTTTTTTTGAATCTTTTATCATTTCGTACTTTATGGTTTTGAGTCTTTTTATCATTTTGAGTCTTTTATTGTTTTGAGTATTTCTATTATTTTGAGTCTTTTTATCATTTTGAAACTTTTTACGCTTTTAATCTTTTATCATTTTGAGTATTTTTTTTATTTTTTTGAATCTTTAAATAATTTTCAGACACGGGCCTATTGGGCTTAGCCCAACTTTGCGCCCGAGGCGACGCGACCAGGTCTAAACCGCCATACCCCCCTCGCCCACTCGACGCCTCTGTCTCTCTTTCTCTCTCTATCTCTTTCTCTCTCTTTGTCTTGTGACCCCCTTCTCGTCGGCTCATTCATCGCCCCCCTGATTCTGGCCATTTTGGCATCCTCCGTTGATGTGGTATACTTCTAGACCTCCCTCTCGCCACCATACATCTACACCTCCCCTCTTGCTGTCATTTTCGGCCATTTTCTGAGTCTTTTTGTTTGACCCCAACGTCAGGGTTTCAGCAACGATGGCAAGCGACGACGACAGAGACGCAGGTAGGCGATGACGATGAAGACGCACCTCAGCTACAATCCTCGGTGAGCATCTCACTCCAATTTGTTTGCTTGTTGCTTATCTTAGTTAGATTAACAAGGGTTCATGCTAGTTTCAAAATCTAGTACATTTATAGTGCTAAAAATGTGAGATTTGACATTGCCAAAATGTGAGCTTTGTTAGTACCAAAATGAAAACTAGTGTCAAAATGCAAGCTAGGATTCATGCTAGTGTCGATTAAGACTTTAACAATGCCAAAATGTAAACTTTGACAATATTAAAATGTAAGTTTGACTGTGCCAAACTGAAAATCAGTGTCAAAATGTAAGCCTTGACAGTGATAAACCTTTGATAGTGCCAAAACTAGTGTAAAAAAGATAGTGCAAAAAATGAAAACTAGTGTTAAAACAGTGCCAAAGCTTTGACAGTGCCAAAACTAAAAAAATGAAAACTAGTGTCAAAACTTCCATAAATTTGCTTGCCAAAACTAGTGTCAAAACAATGCTAAAACTTTCATAATTTTGCCAAAACTGGAAACTAGTGCCAAGCTTTGATAATTGTGCTTGCCAAAACTAGTGTCAAAATGATAGTGCCAAAACTAAAAACTAGTGTCAAGACAATGCCACAACATTCATACTCTAGTTCTAATAACTAGTGTCAACTATGAAATTGTCTTCAGTTTGAAGACTTGTTATATGCAGAAAATAAGCAAAGTTCAATGGTGCAGAAATTTGTAATTAAATGGTACTAAAACTTGATATTATAGAATGCTTAGCTGTACTGCTAGTACATTTCCATCATCTACAAATTGCTAGTTCATGGTTGTAGTCACATACATTGCTACTACACTTTCATGATCTATTAATTACTCTTCTATTGGTTGTAGTTATATACACTGCTGGTACATTGCCATGATCGACTTGTTATATACATTGATAGGAAGTACAAATCCTACATGTTATTAGTTTGTAGTTTGCGTCCATGATCTCATATAGCATCCACTACATATCTAGTGGAAACATCACTATGTATGTCGATGATGCCAACACGAGCAAAAACCGAGTAAGAACTTTGTCTTCTTATTCGACAAACTCATGCATGATGATTGCATAAACATGCATATATCATGATTTCAAACATTTCTTGGTACGGATACATATTGATTCCAACCAAAAAAAGTCTTTGTGCAAGTCGAAGAAAAGGTCTATGATGCGGACATGCTCAACTGCCAACTTCTGTATTCTTATGAAAGTGACATCAAGGCCCTAAAGGAGGTGAACACCACGCTGTATCAGGAGAGGGATCTCCTAATTGATGAGAAGGCTCATCTCATCGATCAAAATCTTGAGCTAAAGGCGGAGAGAGATTAGCTGCTCCAGGATAGAGATCGGGTAAAGGAGGAGAGAAATCTCCTTAAGGCCAAGAGAAATGATCGCAAATATGAAGGCTCGTTTTATCATGGGTTTTCTATTTTCATGCCCCTGGTTCATTAGTTGTACTCGATTTTGCTCCAGCATCTTAACACTCCTCACTTTCCCATCCTCTCTCTCTCCCACAACCTCAAATGCTCAAACAAACAATTTTCATTGGGTCAAAGTTCATCGGCCATTTCTTGGATGTTGACTAGTTTGACCAATCACAACACTGACAAGTGGGGCCACTAATGGAAGAAGGTACCAACAAAATAAGACATAAAAATACATTCCCTCGCCACATCGGCGATTAGTGGCCATGATGGAGTTTGCTCGAGAGGGCATAGAGTAGGCACCAAAGGTGACCTGAGAGGTGGCACATGCACTCCTGCATCCACGGAAACACACGGGAGCCCTGGGGATGGCCGGAGTGGGCGGAGCTGACAAAAACCGTGGCGCCACACATATGTTTTTGATGACGATGAAACATGAAATCGACGAGTTGAATAGGGGGAAAACTCAACATAACTCACAACAAGTTTAGTGGGTTTATTAGCAGGCTCAGGGAAGTGTTGTAGGCAACTAGTGGTTGCAGGCGACGGTGACGGTGGCGAAATGTTGTACTCATGTCATTCTTGCTCGAATCCTTACACGGGGAGGGGCATAGGCAATGCGGCGGATCTTTGAGACATGGTGGCGCACTGTTTCTACGAAAGTGGCTGCACTAAAAATGGACGATTGTAATGGTTTTCTCTCGGGCACGCTTGAGAAAGAGAGAGAGAGAGGGGAAGGGGAAGAAAATGGGCAGAGGGGAAAGGCTAGCGGCTGCACGGTGCACTTATCGCCTCATCGACGATGCATTAAAAGTAGGAGGTGACCACAATGCGTGCACTCACGTTTTGGCCACGCGCTTTGTCCTTCTGCCTAGAGGAGGAAAACTACTGGTGTCACTGATGGGTTGGGCCGTTTACTGGATTGCAAGGTGTGTAACTTGTTCTTTTCCTTTTCCTTTTTTGTTTTCAAATATTTGATACAATATTTGAATGAAATTTCTGGTTCAAATGAACACAAAATACTTGGATTTTTCCTGTGTATTCCTTTTAAAATCTTTCCTCCAAAGAGAACGTTATTTTTCTCTCACTACAATGTACTTTCAGTTCTGTTTTCATGTTGGGCTGCTTTGCTTTGGTTGAAATGGACTAAGCTCCTGCTATACTTTGGTTTGTTTTGGGCTTTAATGACTACTAGATGGGTTTGGTATGTACCAAAACATATCGGTGTCAAACCCCTTTTATCTATGGACAAAATCTAGTCGTCCTATTTGGTCTGTTTTGGTTTGGTGGTTGAACATATACATGTGTGGATTGGGATGGGTTTAGTCTGGATTACAAACTATTCCCAAGCTTACTTCAATGTTTGCAATGGTCACCACTAATCTCAAACATAGGAACGAGCATTTGTAAGCAATAGACAACCACATTAATACAATGTTCAAGTTTAGGCAAATAAAATATTTGGACAAATAAGAATGAAACTGCACGAACAAAACAATAATATATTCCCTTAATATATTGGGAAGATGCACATGACATAGATAGATATTCTGGCTTACTAGTAGCATCCTTACAAATAACTTAGCCCAACATACTGGGTAACACCAAACACAACCTTGGCCCTACACCACCAAGTTCACTCTCTGTGTCCATTCACTTGTCATCCTCGTTGTTGTAGGGGAGAGTGTGCATGCCATTGGTGATGGGGAAGATGTTGTAGGTGGTGAAGGTGATGAAATCACACCCACACTAGAAGATTTTGCCAAGGAGGATGAAGGCATCAAAGTGGTTGGTGTATTTAGCAAGGAGCCCAATCAGAATGCCTCTCATGCCACGAACCTCTTCAATGCAGAGCATCATCAGAGATCCTCTTGGCAGGTGGTGCAGTAGCCGGCTACAAGGAAGAAGATCGCTAACTCCATTGGACCACTCCACCTTGAGATAGCCCAGACCCGAAGGGAGTTCTCCATGATGAACCCAATGGGTACTGCCTCTCCGGCACAGTGGACGGTCGACGGTAGGTTGGGCCAGTGAACTGCATCTAGTCTTGTTTGGCTTTTGGTGAAGAAGGGACGCATATGGATGTGATATCGAGTTGAGATAAAGATGTAGACGGGAGGTGTTTAACTAGCCAAGATGCGTCGTGATACGTCTATTTTGCATCATGATTTCCTACTGTTATTTATATTTTTGCTCATAATTTCATTTTATGATACAATTTTAATGCCTTTTCTCTGTGAATTTACTAGGATTACATGGGGAGGAACATTGTCGGCAGCTGTAATTCTGGACCTGAAAAAGCCACATTAGAGATACCTATTCTACTGGACTCCAAATGACCTAAAATTTTACGAAGAATTTTTTTGGAATATATAAAAATACTGGACCCAAGAAATACCAGAGGGGCCCACCTATCACTCACAAGGTAGCTGGGCACACCCGGGTGCCTTGTGGGCCCCACAGGCGGTCTCCGCCCCCCCTTTTCAGCTACATGAAGGGTTTTGACCTAGAAAAAATCTAGGAGGATACTTTCGAGATGAAGCGTCGCTGTCTTGAGGCGGAACCTAGGCAGGAGCATTTTTGATCTCCGGTGGAGCTGTTCTGCCCGGGAAACTTCCCTCCGGGAGGGGGCAATCAAAGCCATCATCATCACCAACCCTTCCTCCATCATGGGTGGACCAATAATCATCAACATCTTCACCAACACCATCTCATATCAAACCCTAGTTCATCTCTTGTATTCAATCTTTTTCTCAAAATCTCAGATTGTTACGTGTGGGTTACTAGTAGTGTTGATTACATCTAGTTGTTGATACTTGTTGGTTTATTTGGTGGAAGATTGTATTATTATATCCTTAATGATATTCAACACCCCTCTTATCTTTAACATGAACATGGTTTGTCAGTTGTTACTTTTGTTCTCGAGGACATGGGAGAAGTCTTGTTATAAGTAATCATGTGATGTTGGTATTTGTTTGACATTTTGATGATATGTATGTTGCTCTTCCTTTAGTGCTGTCATGTGAATGTTGACTACATGACACTTCACCATGCTTGGGCCTAAGGGAATACATTGTGGAGTAATAAGTATATGATGGGTTGCGAGAGTGACAGAAGCTTAAACCCTAGTTTAGGAGTTATTATGCAAGGGGCTGATTTGGATCCATATGTTTCATGTTATGGTTAGATTTATCTTAATTCTTCTCTCATAGTTGCGGATGCTTGCGAGAGGGGGTAATCATAACTGGGTTGTTTGTTCAAGTAAGAATAGCACCTTAGAACCAGGCCACCCACATATCAAATTATCAAAGTAGCAAACGCGAATCAACTAAACATGACAAATGTGACTGAGCGGAAATTCACATGTGTCCTCGAGAGCGCTTTCCTTTATATAAGAGAAACTTTAGGCTTATCATTTGATATAAAAAGGATTGGGCCACCTTTCTACACCTTTGTTACTATTTCTAGTTGTTACTTGTTATGAATTATGTTGCTACAAAACTATCTATCATTGTTACTTACAACACTTGCAGAGAATACCTTGCTAAAAACCGCTTATCATTTCCTTCTGCTCCTCGTTGGGTTCGACACTCTTACTTATTAGAAGGACTACGATGGACCCCCTATACTTTTGGGTTATCAAGACTATTTTTGGTGCCGTTGCCAGGGAGTGAAACACCTTTGGTAAGGAAACATTTTCATTATGTGCTAAAATTTACTGTTACATGTTACTATGGAGGATAATCCTTTGAGGGGATTGTTCAGGGTATCTTCACCTCGTTCGAAAGTGGCAAGAGCCGCTCCTCAACCTACTGAACCTACTACAAATGTTTACTGTGTGATTCCTTCGGGTATGTTCGAGAAACTTCTTGCTAATCCTTACACACGAGATTGAACAAAACACCCTGATATTCACTTGATATGTATAGATGAATTTTGTGGATTATTTAAGCTTGCAGGTTTATCCGAGGATGGTGTTAATAAGAAGATTTTCCCTTTATCTTTGGAGGGAAAGGCATTGATTTGGTATAGGCTATTGGACGATACCAGTACATGGGATTGGAACCGACCGAAAGCAAAATTCCATTCGAAATTTTATCCTATGCATTTGGTTCATCATGAACTCATGATCGGAATTATATATATATTTTTTGACCTCGTGAAGGAGAAACTATTTCTCAAACTTGGGGGGGGGGGCTTAAATCTATGATGTATACATGCCCCACTGATACTCGTGATCTGCGTTGGGTTTTCCATGAAGAGGAACGGGTTATAGGAACACAAAGTGGGTAAGTATTTCCCTCAGTTATGAAAATAAGGTTTACCGAACCAATAGGAAAACCAATCCTCAACCGTCTTCTGTGGCTGCACATAAAAGACCAAACATCTTGTACCCAACGCCGGCAAGAGGGTTGTCAATCCCCTTGATCTCGTTATTTGCAAGCAAGTGGGTTGTGTAGATAACTGTAAATTTAAAAATAAAAGAAAATAAATAAATAACAACAAGGTAATGAAAGCATTTGTGAATATATAAGTGAATAGACCCGGGGGCCATAGAGTTTTCTAGTGGCATCTCTCATAGAAATAGCTTGCAGTGGGTAAACAAATTGCTTTTGGGCAGTTGATAGAAAAGCGAATAATTATGCGATTTTCATGGCAATGATCATGTGTATATAGGCATAACATTCATAAGCAAATAGCCCGACTCCTGCCTACACCTATTACCATTACTCCACCCATCGACCGCTATCCAGCATGCATCTAGAGTATTAAGTAAAACAGAGTAATGCTTGGAAAATATTGACATGATGTAGACAAAGTAAACTCAATCAATATGAATAAACCCCATCGTTTTATCCTTAGTAGCAGCAACACAAAGACGCAACTTGTCCCCTTCTGTCATCGGGATATAGAAACTCGCCAGGTTGAACCTACTACAACGCACCACTCCCACCGAAGAAATATCAATCTAGTTGGCCAAACTATCTGAATAGATCGGAGAGCATTACGAAGCTATGATGACAATGCAAATAAGAATCATAGTATTCAGATTTGACTCAAACTTTTCATGAATAATCTGAACAGAAACTCACAATTCATTGGATTCTAACAAACATACCATACAAAGGGATTACATCAGATAGATCAAGGCAAAGATGCGATGAACATTGTATTGAAGATCGAGAGAGAGAGAGAGAGAGAGAGAGAGAGATTACCATCTAAGTACTACCTACGGACCCGTAGGTCTATGGTGAACTACTCACACATCATGGTGAGGGTAGCAAGGTTGATGAAAAGGTCCTCCGTGATCGATCTTCCCTCTGGCAGGGTGCCTGAACGGAGGTGTATATGGACTTTGTAGGATCGAAAGTAGTGCTAGAAGGGGGGATTATACTACTTGACCAATTAAAAATCTACTTTGTCCCAATTTTAAGTCTTGGCAGATTTTAGCATTCATAGCAAGTCAAGTACACCCTACACATGCATGTCTACGAGTATTGCGGCGGAAAATAAAGACAAGCATGTAAGTAGAGGAAGGGTAGGGAGATCAAACGCAATTTGAAGACACGATTTTGGATATTTGGCTTTGGACAGACTTTTGTGGAAGAGCTTGTGGGTGTATGTGGTGACTATCACTTGTGCACGTATGAGCATTTTGTTCACCAAGAGTACCTTACCCCCTTTTAATAGTATTGGCTTTCCTACGGACTCAAAGTGATTTCTCACAAAGGTAATATGTAGAGTCCTCTTGCTTGACGCTTTGCCAATCTATTTCCTTGCATCTTGGGGTATTCCACAATCCTTTTGCCAACCCATCATTGAACTTTTCCTAAAACATGCTTAGTGGAAAAATTAGTTCAATGACATATATGTTGTTATTAATTACAAAAATCACCAAGGGAGCAAATGTGCTTTCAGTCTCCCCCCTTTTGGTAATTGATGACAACATATAGATCAAAGCTTCGACATATGATATAATCAATGAATATAATCTTTGCTTTGAGAAGTATGTGATAAGCAAGAGCTCCCCCTAAATTTGTGCATTATTTTTAAATTTGCATTTAAATGCAAATGCACAATCGATTAGGTACATGGGGCACTTCTTCCATCACTACAGGAATCCAGTTATTTGCCGTCTACCATGGCTAACGGCAAAGGGCAGGAAACCGGACGGCAAAGGCCTTTGCCCTCCGTCAGCAGACGACAAAAATTTTGGCAAAGAAAAACACAGTAAAGTGGTCCTTTGACGTCTGCCTCAGGACCACGGATGGCAAAGAATCTTTGCCGGGGGGGGGGGGGGAGCGGACGACAAAGAATTTGGACGGCAGACCCAGGGGCTACGGCTATCAAGTGTTGACGGTAGTTCTTTGCCGTCCACTACCTTTGCCGCCGGCCTTCTGACCCCCTTTGCCATCGGTGGGCGGATGGCAAAGGGTAAGGCCCTTTGCCCCTAGGGTCCCCCTTTGTCGTCGGCCTTGGGCCCCTACTTTTGCCGTCGGCCTTGCCCACCCCTTTGCCGTCTGCCTTGCACCTCTTTGCCGTCGGTGGGCCGACGACAAAGAGTGAGGCCATTTGCCCCTGGGGTCCCCCTTTGCCGTCTGCCCAAGTCCCCCCTTTGCCGTCAGCCCACCGACGGCAAAGAGTAAGGCCATTTTCCTTTATTTTTATTTTTTATTAATCCATTTTAACAACAATTTTCATAGCAATATGACAGATATATATATTTCATAGGAATAAATATGTTGCCATACTGATAATCATATTCAAATAAGTTTCATCCATACATATTATGAAAGTTTCATCCGTACCCAAGCATATTACAATAGTTTCATCCATACATACATAGTTTCATATACATATGTAGCAAGTGTCACATTGTTCATCGATACAAAATAAAAATAACAAGTAACCCAAGCACTCCATCAATGCAAACTTCCGTGAGGTGAATGTAATCTGCAAAATGGGAAGCTCTAAAATTGGAAGAAGACTAGATGAAGAAGAGAATGTAAAAATAGGTCACTTAGGAGCTAACTGTGCTTATTATGCCATTTTGGAGCTATGTAAGCTAAGTATAGGTCATTCAATAGCTAAGCTAGGTAAAATAGGCCATTTTAGAGCTAGGTAAGCTTATTATGTCATTTAGGAGAGAACTAAGCTAAATATAGGACAGTTTTGATAAAATAGGCCATTTAGGAGCTAATTCAGCTTACTATGTCATTTAGGATGAAACTAAGCTAAATATATGTCATTTTAGAGCTAACTTAGGTAAAAATAGGTCACTTAGGAGCTAACTATGCTTATTATGCCATTTTGGACCTAAGTAAGCTAAGTATAGGTCATTTAATAGCTAATCTAGGTAAAATAGGCCATTTTGGAGCTAGGTAAGCTTATTATGTCATTTAGGAGAGAACTAAGCTTAATATAGGACATTTTTGATAAAATAGGCAGTTTAGGAGCTAATTTAGCTTACTATGTCATTTAGGAGGTAAGGTAAGGTAAGTAACCATCATTATGCGATTGTTAAGCAAAAACTAGAAAAACATACCATTCTCGTCAGCACGGAAGTGAAGCACGGTGGTTCTAGCTTGTTTCACGTAGAGAAGGCTCCCCTTTAGAAGGGTTGTGCGATGCATTTTGGGAGATATTCTGCACCAAACATCATTTGCAATGTGTCGTTAGCATGATGACACTCAAAAGATCACTGCATTGAAATGAAACTCAGCGTCCCCGCCATGTTAATGACTGGCATCGCTGGAGGGACGTGGCGTGTCTTCTCGCACATAGACTGTACATTTGGTTTCGACAAGTTAAACTTTTTATTTATTAATGAAACAAACATTAAAATGCAAGATTTGACAAATATGAAGAAGAAACTCACCACGAAGAGCTCATACATGGCCCTGTTAGACGCATCGTTCCGTGCCCTCTCCGCCTCCATCAACGCAGCCGTCCTCTCCTCCAACTCCTTCATCTCCTTATCCTTCACCGCCAAAAGCATCTGCGTTGCCTCTCTCTCTTTCAGAATAGCAGCCTGCACGACAACTCACTGTTAGCATTGTAATCATATTGGTTCGCACACACAACGTAATGCGGAAAGATAGTTGAGTCCATTAAACTCACCTCGATGGCGAGCTCGTCTGGCCGTGGACGAGGTGTTATCTCAGGACATAAGCTTGTTTGGCATGCCTTTATCTGCCGGAGAGTGCTAGGACAACATATAAGGCCGTCTCCAATGGCGATCGAGCCATGGGGCCTCCTGTTGCCAGCTATCATCACCATCTGTGGATCAATAGGCCCCTGGCTTGGGTTAAAGTCCTCCCCTTTACTCGCCTTCCCGTGATCTCCGTACTTCACGAGCTTGTGGTGGGAGGAGATGTTGGTGAAGTTTTCGGGATGATCGAGGTCAGACTTAGATAATGCCTTGACCTTCTTGTACGAGGCAGCATGGGCCATCGCATAGAGGTCGTACATCTGTGGCACCTCCGTCTTATTGTGACGCGCCTAAAAGAGAGAGAGAGAGGAAAAAATTATTAGTAAAGGACTAAAGCTAGCATTAAGAATGAATTGCATGAGTCATGAAGCAAACCACATACCCAGTTCTCACCAAACTCATTTAAGTTGACGCTCCCTTGATGGTGTGGCACACCAACCATTTTGCCACGCCTATCCTTGGCAGTGTTGTGGCTGGCCTCCCACTTTTTGGAGCACCACTGATCCACCAAGGACTCCCAACAATCTATCTTATCCACACACCATCTCGGGGGCACGTAAGTTAATAAAGAGAAATTTGAGCGCTACGCGTAAGAATCAAATCAAGGAAACTAACTACAAGGCCTTAATAATATGTAATTACTTTCATGTAATGCTCCTTCTCCATCTTAGAATCGCGACACTTCCCCTTTCCCTTCCTAATACGCCGCGAGGCATAGTAGTCTCGAATGGCCTGCACCCGAGCCTCGTGCCGCCAGTTTTGAAGTAGACGGCGGCATTCGGTTTGATAACCTTTGTCACGGCCTCCTCGTATCCCTCCTCACACCTGTAGAAGGTCTACAAACGAGACAACACTGTTTAGTATAATAACTAGCTATTGTTGTTTTTTAATTGTGTAAAGGAGAAATTACCCAAAACTGTCTGATCACCATGCCGGCCATCGTGTGGCACAAAACACCGTCGATCTCCACCTCCGACAGGGCCGGGGCACCCAAGTAGTGCTCCCAGGGCATTCCTACCTCTCGACCCCGACCGGGCAACGTAACAAAACCGGGGAAGTTTTGCCGGCAAAGCACACCAAGGACGCTATTGGCTTGTGGACACCCTTGGTAACAATCCAACCCTTGCATATGACAAATTAAAGCCAACACATTAGATATTTGAGAAAATGTGAAGGCAAAATCTTAAATAAGTGTAAATGAACTTACTTGTCCCCACTTGGCTGAATCGACCACCTCTCCTCGCGGGTCGCTGGCACGAGCGAGAGCCCCGTACTACCACGCTAGTAGACGGTGGGCCCCTCACCCGGCTCCTCATCGCTATCAGCATGGCCACTTGGCTCCGGCTGACCCAGATCAGGCCAGGTATCCCACTGGGTCTCTTAGGACATACCATCATCCCTGTTTTGCTCCGGAGTCTCCTGGAACGAAGCCTCTAGGACACGAGTCTCGTCGACCTGAGGGTCATCGACCTGAGGCTCGTGAACCGGAGTCCGTGTAGCCTCCACCTCGGACGGGTCCACCCTAGCAGTCCTGTGCTCAGATGAATCAACTGGGGGTGGAAGCGAGGAAGGCGTGGCAGCCACCCTACCTCTCCCGCAGGCGCCACATGTACCTTTAGTAGCTCTCTTCTTTGTGGGGGGTCGACCTCCTCTCATGGGGCCTGCGGTCGTCGAAGAAGCGACCACTCCTTGCAGAGTAGAGAGAAACGCTCTCTGGAGAGACGGGGCAGGAATGGGATTACCCATTCCACCACCCGCCGACGAAGAAGGAGCCTCGGAGTGCTCTCGACCCTTTCCCAACATCTTTCAACACCTGCCATGAAAAAGAGTAAATGAAATTAGTACAACATAAATACCAACATGAGTAATAAAATGTATATAATTTAAGTGTATCATCATCATAAATACCAACATGGGTAATTTTTTTATATACGTATATAATAATAGTTGAATACATGGCATGAACTAATAATAATCTTGATCGTCTATATATGCTTTGGGATCAATAAATGCATCATGATCATCACTATCATCAATAAATGCAACGACATTATCACTATCAGGAAGAACATGTGGAAGGCCTCCATTATGTAATCGGTCAAGAAGTGACAGGTCATCCGCAACAGTAACCTCTTCTTCTTCCTCCGGCTCTTCCTGTTCTGGCTCAGGGGTTAAGACAGATTCACTGTTGCTGTCTACTTCAATGTTCTGGGGTGAAGTAGAGCGGTTCTTGAAACATTTTTTTGGACATACGTGTTTCTTGGAAGAATTCTCCTTCATATGTGTCTGGGCTAATGTGAGGTTCGTAATCCTCTTCATTGAGGGTAGGCGGTCTAAAACTTGGCGGCACTTCATAAACGACATCCCAACCTTTCAGATTTGGATCCGTTTGGTAGGCCCACGGTAGATAGAAAACTCGTGTCGCCTGTTGAGACATAATATATACATCGGGAACATCTAAATGGGTGCTTTGGTTGATTTTGACTAGCCCTATATGTTCATGAGTCCTTCTAGTCTCCTTTGGCTGAAACCAATAACATTTTAAGACTACGACGGTCGGTGGGTTTTCACCATAGAATAGAAGATCATAAATTGCTTCAACTCTTCCATAATACTCGGAACCTCCTTCGCCGATAGCAGAGACACAACAATTTGTAGTCTTTAAGTTGAGCATAGATAGCTCTTTGCGAAAGGTACGAAAGTGGTAACCGTTGATGTCGTATTTGTCAAATGAACGGACCTTATAGTCAAAACCATTAGCGACTTGTCTCAACTCGGCGTCCATAGACTCTGCATCAACCTACAAGTTTAATACGGAAGAATGGATGCATTAGCCGCAAATTAGACCAAGAAATCAAATGGTCTACTAATGGTAATTAATTACCCTTTGTTTGAACCAAGACATGAAACCGGGATAGTCGCCTCCATGCTTTGCCAGGAGCTCATACTCTTTGACAGAATCCTTTTTGATGACCGCTCCATCCGAGAATTCGGCGACGTATCGACTATATCAAATATCCCAGAATAAGAGCAGTTCAAAGGAATTAGAAGTTGCGGAACAATAATTTACCGAGAACTTACTCGATGTATGGCCGCACTTCTGTTAGGTTGTTGAAGATATACAATGAAATGGTCCGCCATTCTTTGACATCCAACGATTTCCCTTTCAAAGCACCAGCTGGTGCGAGCTTTCCTTTGAATAGGCTGAGGTCGGATCGATCTTTTTTAGGCTCGTCATCATTGTACCGAGGCTTCGGGTTATGCAAATGATGATTTTTGGCTTCGTAGTGTGCTATCACAAAGTTTGCCGCCTCCTCAGTAATGAATGCCTCGGCCATCGATGCTTCAACTCTACGTTTATTTCTACATTTAGCTCGAAGCGTCTTCTGCATCCTCTCAGTTGAGAAGCACCATCGATTTTGAACTGCCCCCCCAGTCTTGCCTCGATCGGTAGATGCAAAATCAAATGCTGCATTGGATTAAAGAAGCCCAGTGGAAAGATCCTTTCTAATTTGCAGATCAACTCCGGCGCCAACTCTTCCATTTCATCTAGCACGCCAGGAGATAGTTCTTTCGCAAAAAGAGAATGGAAGAAATAGCTCAGCTCTGCCAGTACTAGCCATTCATCCTCAAGGATAAAGCCACGCAACATCACCGACATTACCCGCTCAAGCCATATGTGCCAATCATGACTCTTGAGACCAAAAAATTTCAATTTTTCAAGACTCCCTCCCCTCTTTAGATTCACAGCATACCCATCGGGGAACATCAACCGCATTTTCACCCACAATAGCATTTCTCTCATAGATGTCCTTCCAAGATTTAACCATGCCTTTGGCTTCGCTACGCTTTGCTTTCCTTTCCGTTGTCGCAAGTTTTGTAATGGTCTATCACATAGAGCCTCCTGGTCGATTCTAGCCTTAGGATTATCCTTTGACTTTCCCTCTATGCCAAACAATATACCAAAAATGGCCTCCGCCATATTATTTTCAGTGTGCATCATGTCGATGTTGTGTGGGAAAATGAGGTCTTTGAAGTAAGGCAGATCCCATAAGCATGACTTGTGAGTCCAGGCGTGTTCCATATTATAACCTTTGAAATACCCTAGACGCAAAGGATCAGGCTC
This sequence comes from Hordeum marinum, assembly GCA_022496015.1. Taxonomy (NCBI): domain Eukaryota; kingdom Viridiplantae; phylum Streptophyta; class Magnoliopsida; order Poales; family Poaceae; genus Hordeum; species Hordeum marinum. The sequence continues at coordinate 96,608,906 of CM039677.1, read as the reverse complement.
GAGAGCGTTTAACTGATCAAAGGTCTGTTGGCCTGTCAACGCAGGTGGTGCGGTGTTTTTGACAACTATACCTTTGATGAAATTCTTCTTGTCTTTTCTGAACTTATGGTCAGGATCCAAGAACTGTCTATGCATGTCGAAGCAAGAAAACTTGTGACCTACTTGTAGCCAACGGAACTGAAGAGCTTCCTTGCATGTGGGGCACGTGAACCTTCCATGCACACACCAGCCAACGAATAGCGCATACGCCGAATAGTCATGCGTCGAGTACATGTACCACACATGCATTTTGAAGTTCTTTTTGGTAGCGGTGTCATATGTCTTGATCCCATTATCCCATGCTTCTTGCAATTCATCCTTAAGCGGCTGCATGTACACATTCAAATTCTTCCCTGGATATTTGGGCCTTGGAATTATCAACGTCAGGAAAATGTTCTTTCTTTTCATAATCTGTCCGGGGGGGGGGGGTTGAGTGGAATGACAAATACAGGCTAACAACTGTATTGTGCTACCATCATACCATACACATTGAACCCATTCGTGCTGATGGCAACTCGAGGATGCCTTGGATTTGCCAATTTATCCTTATGTAATGCATCGAAGTGCTTCCACGCAAAAACATCTGAAGTGTGTACCAACATCTTGTTCCCATCTGTTGGGGAACGTTGCATGGGAAACAAAAAATTTCCTACGCACACGCAGATCTATCCATGGTGATGAGCATCTACGAGAGGGAGAGTGGATCTACATACCCTTGTAGATCGCTAAGCGAGAAGCATTAAGAAACGCGGTTGGTGTAGTCGAACGTCTTCTCGATCCAAATCATCGTGCGTCCCGCGATACAATCACGATCCGTCCCGTGATTCAATCACGATCCGTCCCGCGATCCGATCACGATCCGTCCCACGAACTTGATCACGATCCGTCCCACGAACTTGATCACGATCCTTCCGATCTAGTGCCGAACGGACGACACCTCCGCGTTCAGCACACGTATAGCTTGATGACGATCTCCACCGTTTTGATCCAGCAAGGAGTGGAGAGGAAGAAGAGTTCTCCGACAATGTGAAGGCACTCCAGCGATGGTGGTGGAGCAATTCCGGCAGGGCTTCGCCTAAGCACTGCAGAAATCCGATCTAGAGGAGAAACTATGCACTGGAGGAACGGGTAGCACGTGGCTGAAATTCTAGTGCAAAAACCCTCAATGCCACCAGTATATATAGGAGGAAGAGAGGAGAGGAGGCAGCCTTGGCCCCCCAGGCCAAGGGCTTCGGCCGAACCAAGGGTGGAGGTGGAGTCCCCCTCCAATCCTAGTAGGACTAGGATTCACCCTCTTTTTTTTTTGCCTTTTTTCACTTTTTCTCTTAGGACTCTTTTCTTCCAGCCGCATGGGCCTCTTGTGGTTGTTCCGCCAGCCCACTAAGGGCTGGTTTCCACTCTACCACAGCTCATGTAGCCTCTTGGGTCGAAATACTCCTCCCGGAGGCCTCCCGGTACACTACCGGCACTCTCGGTACACTACCGATGAGCCCGAAACTTTTCCGGCGACCAAAACAGGACTTTCTATATATGAATCTTTACCTCCGGACCATTCCGGATCTCCTCGTGACGTCCGGGATCTCATACGGGACTCCAAACAAACTTCGGTCACCTCCATACATAACTCTATACTACCGAAACGTCACCAAACCTTAAGTGTGCAGACCCTGCGGGTTCGAGAACTATGTAGACATGACCGAGACACCTCTACGGTCAATAACCAATGGCGGGACCTAGATGTCCACATTGGTTCCTACATATTCTACGAAGATCTTTATCGGTTGAACCTCTATGTCAAGGATTCAATTAATCCCGGATGATGTTCCCTTTGTTCTTCGGTATGTTACTTGCCCGAGATTCGATCGTCGGTATCTCCATACCTAGTTCAACCTCATTACTGGCAAGTCTCTTTACTCGTTCCGTAATACAAGATCCCGTAACTAACACTTAGTCACATTGCTTGCAAGGCTTATTGTGATGTTGTATTACCGAGTGGGCCCTGAGATACCTCTCCGTCACACGGAGTAACAAATCCGAGTATTGATCCATGCCAACTCAACAGACACTCTCGGAGACACCAATAGAGCACCTTTATAGTCACCCAGTTACGTTGCGACGTTTGATACACACAAGGCACTCCTCCGATGTCCGTGAGTTGCATGATCTCATGGTTATAGGAACATATACTTGACATGCAGAAAACAATAGAAATAAACTGACACGATCATAAGCTACGTTTGTAGTTTGGGTCTTGTCCATCACATCATTCTCCTAATGATGTGCTCCCGTTATCAAATGACATCTCATGTCCATGGCTAGGAAACCTTAACCATCTTTCGATCAACGAGCTAGTTCACAAGAGGCATACTAGGGACATTGTGTTTGTCTATGTATCCACACATGTATCCATGTTTCCAATTAATACAATTCTAGCATGGATAATAAACAATTATCATGAACAAGGAAATATAGTAATAAACACTTTATTTATTGCCTCTAGGGCATATTTCCAACAGTCTCCCACTAGCACTAGAGTCAATAATCTAGCTCACATCACTATGTGATTTACATTGTAATGAATCGAACACCCATGCAGTTCTGGTGTTGATCATGTTTAGCTCTTGGAAGAGGTTTAGTCAACGGGTGTGCAACATTCAGATCCGTGTGCACTTTGCAAATATTTATGTCCTACTCCTCGATGTAATATCAGATGGAGTTGAAGCATCGCTTTATATGTCTGGTCCTCTTGTGAAACCTTGGTTCCTTGGCTAGAGCAATGGCACCAGTGTTGTCACAGAACAGGTTCATTGGATTCAGTGCACTGGGCACCACACAAGGATCTGTCATGAACTGCTTCATCTAGACACCTTCCTTCGCCGCCTCCGAGGCTGCGATGTATTCCGCTTTGCACGTAGAATCAGCTACCACGCTTTGCTTGGAACTGCACCAGCTTACCGCTCCCCCATTAAGAATAAATACGTATCCGGTTTGCGACTTAGAGTCGTCCAGATCAGTGTTAAAGCTTGCATCGACGTAACCCTTTACGACGAGCTCTTCATCACCTCCATAAACGAGAAACATTTCCTTAGTCCTTTTCAGGTACTTAAGGATATTCTTGACCGCTTGCCAGTGCTCCATTCCAGGATCACTTTGAAACCTTCCGGCCATACTTATGGCAAGGCTGACATCGGGTCTTGTGCACAGCATTGCATACATTATAGAGCCTATGGCTGAAGCATAGGGGATGACACTCATCTTTTCTCTATCTTGTGCAGTTACTGGGCATTGAGTCTTACTCAACATCACACCTTGTAACACAGGCAAGAACCCCTTCTTGGACTGATCCATCTTGAACTTCTTCAAACTTTATCAAGGTATGTGCTCTGTGAAAGTGCTATTAAGCGTCTCGATCTATCTCTATAGATCTTAATGCCTAATATTAAAGCAGCTTCTCCTAGGTCCTTCATTGAAAAAATCTTGTTCAAATATTCCTTCACACTTTCCAGCATTTCTATATTGTTTCCAATCAGCAATATGTCATCCACATATAATACTAGAAACGCTATAGAGCTCCCACTCACTTTCTTGTAAATACAAGCTTCTCCGTAAACTTGTATAAACTCAAACGCTTTGATCACCTCATCAAAGCGCTTATTCCAACTCCGAGATGCTTGCACCAGTCCATAAATGGATCGTTGGAGTTTGCAAACTTTGTCAGCATTCTTTGGATCGACAAAACCTTCGGGTTGCATCATATACAACTCTTCCTCAAGGAAACCGTTGAGGAACGCTGTTTTGACATCCATCTGCCAAATTTCATAGTCAATAAGCAGCTATTGCTAACATGATTCTCGCAGACTTAAGCATCGCTATGGGTGAGAAAGTCTCATCGTAGTCAACTCCTTGAACTTGTGAAAAACCCTTTGCCACAAGTCGAGCTTTATAGACGGTGACATTACCGTCCGCGTCTGTCTTCTTCTTAAAGATCCATTTGTTCTGAATGGCCTTTCGCCCTTCAGGTAATACTTCCAAAGTCCATACTTTGTTTTCATACATGGATCCCATCTCGGATTTCATGGCCTCTAACCATTTCTCGGTATCCGGGCCCATCACTGCTCCTCCATAGCTCGTAGGTTCATTGTTGTCCAACAACATGACCTCCAAGACAGGGTTGTCGTACCACTCAGGGGTAGTACGCGGCCTTGTCGACCTATGAGGTTCAATGGTAGCTTGATCCGAAGGTTCATGATCATCATCATTAACTTCCTCTTCTACCGTCGTAGGTTCCACAGAAACATCTTTCTACGCTGCGCCTCTTTCTGGTTGAAGTAAAGGTTCAATAACCTCATCAAGCTCTATTTTCCTCCCACTCAATTCTTTTGAGAGAAACTCTTTCTCAAGAAATGTTCCGTTCTTCGCGACAAACACTTTGCCTTCGGATCTGAGATAGAAGGTATACCCAACTGTCTCTTTTGGGTATCCTATGAAGACGCATTTCTCCGCTTTGGGTTCCAGCTTTTCAGGCTGAAGCTTTTTGACATAAGCATCACATCCCCAAACTTTAAGAAACGACAATTTTGGCTTCTTGCCAAACCATAGTTCATATGGCATCGTCTCAACGGATTTTGATGGTGCCCTATTTAAAGTGAATGCAGCTATCTCTAATGTATAACCCCAAAACGATAGTGGCAAATCAGCAAGAGACATCATAGAATGCACCATATCTAATAAGGTTCGATTACGACGTTCGGACACACCATTACGTTGAGGTGTTCCGGGTGGTGTCAATTGTGAAACAATTCCACATTGTCTTAAGTGACTAGCAAACTCATAACTCAGATATTCACCTCCTCGATCAGATCGCAGGAACTTAATCTTCTTGTTATGATGATTCTCAACTTCACTCTGAAATTGCTTGAACTTTTAAAACGTTTCAGACTTCTGTTTCATTAAGTAAATATACCCATATCTACTTAAGTCATCAGTGAAGGTGAGAAAATAACGATATCCACCATGCGCTGTAACATTCATTGGACCGCACACATCAGTATGTATGATTTCAATAAGTCACTTGCCCGTTCCATTGTTCCAGAGAACGGCGTTTTAGTCATGTTGCCCATGAGGCATGGTTCACATGTGTCAAGTGATTCAAAATTAAGTGACTCCAAAAGTCCATCAGCATGGAGCTTCCTCATGCATTTTACACCAATATGACCTAAACGGCAGTGCCACAAGAAAGTGGTACTATCATAATCAACTCTACATCTTTTGGCATCAATGTTATGAACATGTGTGTCATCACTTTCAAGATTCAATATGAATAAACCCCTAACATTGGGTGCATGACCATAAAAGATATTACTCATATAAATAGAACAACCTTTATTCTCTGATATAAATGAGTAACCGTCTCCAATAAACAAGATCCAGATATAATGTTCATGCTTAACGCAGGCACTAAATAATAATTATTCAGGTTCATCACTAATCCCGATGGTAATCGAAGAGAGAGCGTGTCGACGGCGATCACATCAACCTTGGAACCATTTCCCACGAGCATCGTCACTTCGTCCTTTGCCAACCTTCGTTTATTCCGTAGTTCCTTCTTTGAGTTGCAAATGTGAGCAACCGAACCGGTATCAAATACTCAGGCACTACTACGAGAGCTAGTAAGGTACACATCAATAACATGTATATCATATATACCTTGTTTGTCGTTGACCGCCTTCTTGTCAGCCAGGTACTTGGGGCAGTTCCGCTTCCAGTGAGTAGTTCCCTTGCAATGAAAGCACTCAGTTTCTGGCTTGGGTCCATGCTTGGGCTTCTTTACAGGAGTAGCAACTACTTTTCCATCCTTCTTGGTTTTACCCTTCTTGCCCTTGCCCTTGACCTTGCCATTTTTCTTGAAACTAGTGGTTTTATTGACCATCAACACTTGATGTTCTTTCTGGATTTCAGACTCAGCGACTTTTAGCATCGCAAACAGCTCAGCGACTGACTTGTTCATCCCGTGCATGTTATAGTTCATCACAAAGCTCTTGTAACTAGGTGGCAGTGATTGGAGAACTCTGTCAGTGATCGCCTCTAGCGGAAGGGCAATTCCCAACTCCGCTAGACGAGTTGAATACCCAGACATTCTGAGTATATGTTCACTGATAGACCCGTTCTCCTCCATCTTGCAAGCATAGAACTTATCGGAGGTTTCATACCTCTCGATCCGGGCATTCTTCTGAAAGATAAACTTCAACTCCTGGAACATCTCATATGCTCCATGACGTTCAAAATGTCTTTGAAGTCCCAGTTCGAAGCCATACAATATTGCACACTGAACTATTGAGTAATCTCCAGTACGTGCCTCCCAAGCGTTCTTAACGTCTTCGAAGGTCATGTCTTCTAGTTGGTCACCAAGCGGTGCATCAAGGACATATGACTTCTGGGAAGCCGTGAGGATAATCCTGAGATTACGGGCCTAGTCAACAAAGTTACTTCCATCATCTTTCAACTTAGCTTTCTCTAGGAATGCATTAAAATTCAGGGGTGCTACTGCGCGAGCCATTGATCTACAACATAAATATGCAAAGTTTACTTAGACTATTGTTCAAGATAATGAGTTTAGTTAAATTACTAAAGCTCCCACTCAAATTGACATCCCTCAGGTCATTTGAGTGTCACATGATCCAAATCCATCAACTCAAGTCCGATCATCACGTGAGTTGAGGTGGCTTCAATGGTGAACATCATTATGTTGATCATATCTACTATATGACTCGTGTTCGACCTTTCAGTCTCTTGTGTTCCGAGGCCATGTCTGTACATTCTAGGCTCGTCAAGTTTAACCCGAGTGTTCTGCGCGTGCAACACTGGCTTGCACCCGTTGTATGTGAACGTAGATTCTATCACACCCGATCATCACGTGGCGTCTCAACACGACGAACTTTTGCAACGGTGCACACTCGGGGAGAACACAATTTATCTTGAAATTTAAGTGAGGTATCACCTTATAATGCTACCGTCGTACTAAGCAAAACAAGGTGCATAAAAGGATTAACATCACATGCAATTCATAAGTGACATAATATGGCCATGAACTTGTGCTTTAGATCTCCATCTTGAAAGCACCGGCATGATCTCCATCGGCACTGGCACGACACCATGATCTCCATCATCTTGATCTCCATCAATGTGTCGCCATCGGGGTTGTCACGCCCTGCATGCTTCTACTATTATTGCTACCATTTAGCGATAAAGTAAAGCATTACATAGCGCTTAATGATTGACACACAGGTCATACAATAATTAAAGACAACCCTATGGCTCCTGCCGGTTGCCGTACTCATCGACATGCAAGTCGTGAAATTCTATACATCACATGATCATCTCATACATCACATATATCACATCATGTAATTGGCCATATCACATCACAACATACCCTGCAAAAACAAGTTAGACCTCCTCTAATTGTTGTTGCATGTTTTACGTGGCTGCTACGGGTTTCTAGCAAGAACGATTCTCACCTATGGATAAACCACAATGGTGATACATAATTTGCTTTTCAACCTTCTCAAGGACCGCCTTTGTCGAATCCGATCCAACTAAAGTGAGAGAAAGTGCCACCCGCAAGCCATCTAGGCAACAAGTTGCATCGAGGGAACCGGTCTCTCGTAAGCGTACGAGTAATGTTGGTCTGGGCCGCTTCATCTCACAATACCGCTGAACCAAAATACGACCAAGGGAGGAAGCAATCTAAGCATCAACGCCCACAAACCTTTTGTGTTCTACTTGAGATCTCATCAACACATAGACCTAGCTCATGATGCCACTGTTGGGAAACGTTGCATGGGAAACAAAAATTTTCCTACGCACCCACAGATCTATCCATGGTGATGAGCATCTACGAGAGGGAGAGTGGATCTACATACCCTTGTAGATTGCTAAGCGGGAAGCGTTAAGAAACGTGGTTGCTGTAGTCGAATGTCTTCGCGATCCAAATCGCCGTGCGTCCCGCGATCCAATCATGATCCGTCCCACGATCCAATCACGATCCGTCCTGCGATCCGATCACGATCCGTCCCACGAACTTGATCACGATCCTTCTGATCTAGCGCCGAACGGATGGCACCTCCGCGTTTAGCACACGTATAGCTTGATGACGATCTCCACCGTCTTGATCCAGCAAGAAGGAGTGGAGAGGAAGAAGAGTTCTCCGGCAGCGTGACGGTGCTCCGGCGATGGTGGTGGAGCAATTCCGGTAGGGCTTCGCCTAAGCACTACAGAAATGCGATCTAGAGGAGAAACTATGCACTGGAGGAACGGGTAGCACGTGGCTGAAATTCTAGTGCAAAAACCCTCAATGCCACCAGTATATATAGGAGTAAGATAGGAGAGGAGGCAGCCTTGGCTTCCCAAGCCAAGGGCTTCGGCCGTACCAAGGGTGGAGGTGGAGTCCACCTCCAATCCTAGTAGGACTAGGATTCACCCTCTTTTTTTTTGTCTTTTTCCACTTTTTCTCTTAGGACTCTTTTCTTCCAGCTGCATGGGCCTCTTGTGGTTGTTCCACCAGCCCACTAAGGGCTGGTTTCCACTCTACCACAGCCCATGTAGCCTCTTGGGTCGAAATACTCCTCCCGGAGGCCTCCCGGTACACTACCGGCACTCCCGGTACACTACCGATGAGCCCGAAACTTTTCTGGCGACCAAAATAGGACTTCCTATATATGAATCTTTACCTCCAAACCATTCCGGAGCTCCTCGTGATGTCCGGGATCTCATCCGGGACTCCGAACAAACTTCAGTCAGCAACATATATAACTCTATACTACCGAAACGTCACCAAACCTTAAGTGTGCAGACCCTACGGGTTCGAGAACTATGTAGACATGACCGAGACACCTCTACGGTCAATAACCAATGGCGGGACCTGGATGTCCACATTGGTTCCTACATATTCTACGAAGATCTTTATCGGTTGAACCTCTATGTCAAGGATTCAATTAATCCCGTATGATGTTCCCTTTGTTCTTCGGTATGTTACTTGCCCGAGATTCGATCATCAGTATCTCCATACCTAGTTCAACCTCATTATTGGCAAGTCTCTTTACTCGTTCCGTAATATAAGATCCCGTAACTAACACTTAGTCACATTGCTTGCAAGGCTTATTGTGATGTTGTATTACCGAGTGGGCCCTGAGATACCTCTCCGTCACACGGAGTAACAAATCCTAGTATTGATCCATGCCAAATCAATAGACACTCTCGGAGACACCTGTAGAGCACCTTTATAGTCACCCAGTTATGTTGCAACATTTGATACACACAAGGCACTCCTCCGATGTTCGTGAGTTGCATGATCTCATGGTCATAGGAACATATACTTGACATGCAGAAAACAGTAGCAATAAACTGACACGATCATAAGCTACGTTTGTAGTTTGGGTCTTGTCCATCACATCATTCTCCTAATTATGTGCTCCCGTTATCAAATGACATCTCATGTCCATGGGTAGGAAACCTTAACCATCTTTCGATCAACGAGCTAGTTCACAAGAGGCATACTAGGGACATTGTGTTTGTCTATGTATCCACACATGTATCCATGTTTCCAATTAATACAATTCTAGCATGGATAATAAACAATTATCATGAACAAGGAAATATAATAATAAACATTTTATTTATTTCCTCTAGGGCATATTTCGAACACCATCGGCATCTAGTTCGGTTCTTTTGCCCAATTTGTGCCATGTCATATGTCTTGGCCATCTCTTCGACCATGAAAAGACGTTGAAGTCTTGGTACGATTGGCAGATACCGAAGAACATTAATGGGGATTTTGGTCTGAATCTTCTCACCCATACCATTGTCTACCACAATATACCTGGAAGAATTGCAAATGGGGCAATAGTTCAAGGCCGCATACGCAAGCCTAAATAAGGCATATCCATTCTCACATGCATGTATCTTCTCATAGGGCATCTTAAGTACACGGAGGATTTTGTCTGACTAGCACAGGTTTGCAGGCAGTACATGGCCTTTGGGTAGAAAGCGTCCAAATATCGTAATCATCGCGTCGTAACATTCTCTGCCTAGGTTAAATTGAGCCTTTAGAGACATTACTTGCGCGATGGCATCCATCTGAGAAAGCTCAGTGAGCTCGTGGAGAGGACGTTTTGAAGACTCCAACATTTCATAGAAGGCCTTTGCAGATTCCTCCATCTCATCATCCGAATCCCGAGCATCATCAAAGTCTTCCACCATGTCTTCGATCCTGGCACCATGCTCGTCGGTGCGACGATGAACCACCTCAGCTCTAGCACGTTGGTCAGACTCACCATGAAAAATCCACACCGTATAATTAGGCGTAAAACCCCACTTCTGCAGGTGTTTACCCATTTCAAACTCTATCTGCCTTTTAATGTTGTCGCATTTGGGACAGGGGCACCATATTTTTTGCTGGCCATTTGCAAATGCGGCTCTCAAAACCCCCCTGGTTTTTGTTAACCATTCATTGGTCATGTCTTTCTGACTAGGGTGACTAGTGTACATCCAAGCACGATCACTCATCTTTCCTACCTACTAAACACACAAGAAATATATATATAATTCATCATCTATATTCATCCGGTAATCAAGTTTGTCAGTTTTATTACGTTCATGCAACCTACACGCTAATAGGTAGAGATAGGTCCTAATCCCACCCGAGTATGTGTAGATGGGGTTCGTTTTCCCATGCTCTGCTCCGGATCCGACGTAGAATTTTGGTAGCAGCTCCTCGCTGTTCTCCTGATACATGTCTCGGCAATAAGCAGAGAGGATGTGTACCCGGAGAACAATAGGCAGGCACTGACAAAATTCTACATCGGATCCGGAGCAGAGCATATGGGAAAACGAACCCAATCTACACATACTCGGGCTGTCCATGGATAACGTTGGAAAATTAGAAAGAATCATGGTTATAAATATGCAAATGCATGCATATTTATAGATGTAACCCTTTCGAACGGGAGACGCAAAGTGGTCACGCATAGTGATGATTCAAGACATCTATAGCTAGCAAGTTTCATCGGCATGAAGACCGGAACAGAGCAAATTAAGGGGGAGGAGGAGATGGCATTTGTGCTCACCCACGAATGCAGGGGCGGAGCTCGTCGAACGCACGGGGAGGTCGTCGAACACCAGACCCTCGCAATGACGAAACAACTGCACATTTAAACCCACCCGATCAACACAAATATATATGATGTTTTTCATAAAAACGGTAAATATATGACCTAACTCATAATTAACAAATATATGACCCTGTCGGCATCTGGAAGGCCAGAGGGGCATCGCCTTGGGTGTCATGCTGGGGTGTCGTGCTGGGGGTATCATGTAGGGGGCTCATCGGAGGGGTGTCGTGCCGGGGGTGTCATGTAGGGGGCTCACCGGAGGGGCGTCGCCGAGGTGTCGTGTCGGGGTTTCGGGGTGTCGGGTTGTTGGGTCAGGGTGTCGAGGTGTCGTGTCAGGGCATCGTGTCGGGGTGTCGTGTCGGGGGTGTCTGTGTGACGTGTCGGGATGTCGTGTTGGGGTGTCGTTTTCTTCTTCTTCCTCTTTTTTTTCCTGTGCTTCCTTTTCTTCTTCTTCTTCCTTTTTCTTCCTTTTCTTCTTCTACTTCTTCTTCTTATTTTTTCTTCTCTTCTTCTTCCTCTTCTTCTTCTCCTCTCTTCTTCCATTTTTCCTTTATCCTCTTCTTTTCTACTTATTATTCTTTTATTCTTTTTCCCACTTACCTAATTAACCTAAACTAATATTAACCTAATCAACATTCTAATCTAATTAACACTAACAGTAACCTAAACTAATTAACATATGCAATGAAATTAATGAAAAAAAGAAGATGAACTCACCGGAGGAGGACCGACGCGGGGAGGGCCAACGAGAGGAGGAGGGTCGGCGCAGGGAGGACGACACAATGGTGGAGCCTAGCCGCAGGGGGTGCTCGTCGCGGGGATGGGGTGCTTGCCGCTATGGGCTAGCCGCTAGGAGGGGGGCGGTGGTGGTGGAGGGCCACGGGATGGTGGAGGAGGGCTGCGGTGGTGGGGGTGCCGCGGTGGTGGAGGAGGGCTGCGGGGAGGGCGGTGGTGGAGGAGGGCCACGGGGAGGGGCGATGGTGGAGGTGGGCCATAGGGAGGGGGAGATGGTGGAGGAGGGCCGCGGGGAGGGAGGGCTCGCCGTGGGGAGGGCTGGCTCCGGCGCCGCCGCGGTGGTTTGCAGCGAGAGAGAGTGAGAGTTGAGGAGGAAAGGGGAGAGAGAGTGAGGTATGGGGAGAAGGGGAGAGAGAGGGGGTGGGGTGCCAGCCGGGGCAGGCCGTTAGCGGTTAGGTCACCGTCCTCTTTGCCGTATGGGAGCGGACGACAAGGAGGAATAAGGCTGACGGTAGAGATCCGTGGACGACATCCTTGCCATCCAGTTAACCCGCGGTCTAGTGGGGGGCCCACGTGCTCTTTGCCGTCTGCTTTCGGGCGCTTTGCCATGGGCCAGTCGACGGCAAAGTATGCACTGACGGCAAATAGTTCCTTTGCCATTAGCTCATACTTTGCTGTCCGTTTTCTGGAAGTTGACAGCAAAGACTATCTTTGCTATCAGCCAGCAGAGGACAAAGATGCAGCAGACGACAAATACCTGGATTCCAGTAGTGCATGTCACATACATCTTGGTGGTGTGCGAGAGTAATAAGAGTTAACAACATAGCACAACACATCAAGCAAAGCGAATGATCATCACATAACCATCAAAAGATAGGAAATAGTAGCAACACACATTAAAGTGTATGATCAAACACAAACAAAAGTAAATCACGTCCAAACCAAAAGATCAAATGTTTCACAAAACAGCAATAAAAACAAGACACTCTCTCACTCAAAGCCTAAAGATCTATATACAACTTCTCCCCCTTTGGCAACAAGTTACCAAAAAGTTCAAAGAGATATGAGATATAGCTAATCGTCCTTCTGCGGCTGATCTTCTCCGATGGTCGATGTCGGAGTCAAGAGAACCGTGTCAGCGAAAACCTCTACTGATGTCCTGGACGGAGTTGGAGTAGCCATGGGAGGAACTGGAGGAGCTGAAGTCACTGTAGCTGGAATGTCTCTGGTAGTCCTCTTGGACTTCCTTGCAGCAACCTTCTTAGGTGCAGCCTTGGTGCTCTTGGTGGGACCTGGCTTTGGCATAACATTTGCCAACAACTTCTTCTGTTTCTTCTTGGGAGGGGCCTTGACATGCTCTTCCTCCTCCTCCTCCTCCTCCTCCTCCTCAGCAGCAGCAACAGCCTCCTCTGGATCCTCATACATTGAGGTAGGCCTGCCAGTCACACGAATGATCCTCTTTCTGGCCTTCTTCTCTCCTGCCTTCTTAGGCAAAGACTTCCTTGGGGGCTCAATAGTCATGGTAGCCCTAGCACTCTCAGGTGGTCTCATTGTCTCTGGAGGTGCATAAGTTTTGCCGACCCCCCTCCTAGATGAGGTGGCCTCATTGGCTGACTTCTTCTCTTGCTTCTTAGCAAGTACCTCCGTTGGCACAAAATCTGAATCCTCCTCATCAGAATTCAGTCTGTTCTTGTTCCATGTAGCAGCTTTAGGCATCCCATGAGATCTAGGGGGTGCCTCGATCTGAGAAAGAGCTGGACTCATGGGTATTGGACACAGGGGTAGTGCATGAACTCATGTCAACATTCTGCTCCTGCAAGTTCTGGCTATCCTTTGAACCTGACATATCTGACCCTGTGAATAGAGTTGAGAAGAGTGGAATAGGATAAGTCATCACAAAATGCAGAGTTTTTGAAAGTTTGAGCAAAATATTTCCAAGGTTTGCATTCTGTCACATGAAAATTGATACAGCCAAAGCAAAAATATCGATGCTACCAAGACTGACTTTCTCATTAACAGAAACTTGGCACTCCTTTCGGTGAGACCGAAAAGGAGTACTCGGTTTCACCGAGATAGTTCTCAGCAGCACAAAGGGCAAATCGATGACACCGATTTGTTCACTTCGGTTCCATCGAGTTTCATCAAGCGGATGGCAAACCCTAGAAAAGCAATCGTTCGCTATCTAAAGGAATTTTCTTGTGGATAGAACGATCTCAAATAGTGGCTAGACAAAGAAGAAACCCTATTGTGTGTGAATCAGAAGGTGGAGTGCAAGAAGGGATCGAATCCATACCCTAACTTCGTGATGGATCCGCTACGACGACGACGATGGTGTAGAATATGTCGACGACGGCGATTCCTAGCAGCGGAGACGCTTGGGGAAGCAAGGCAATGACCAGGGGTCTTCCGAATGACAACTTAGAGTTTTGGGGCGTGACGTTTGAAGATGGAATTTCAAAGCGTCAGGGTCCATAGCTTATATACCCTTCACTGTCAGTGACACCGATTCTAAATTTTTGGTGTCACCGAGTTTCTCAACTGTCAACTGACAGTGAAACTTGGTGTAACCGAGAATATGGAATCGGCAGTACCGAGATTGAAAACTAGATCGACCCTAGGCATTCGATGAGACCGAGTTTTGGAGTTGGTTCCAGCAAGATGCACTTAGGAGGTTTTAATGGTCAGTCCTTTGTCAATACAGAACTCCGAGTGCTCCTCACACAAAGAGATCGAAAAGTACTTGTTCAAATTTTGTGATGCAGCATGAATAGAATATGAGGTGAGAAAGCATAGATAGCTAGAGGAGTGGTCCTAGGCATTCTTGTATATCCAATTGGCAAATGGAAAATCAAATGCCAAATAGCAACAACTGGATATCCTCGAATGAGTAAATAAATGCAGACCAACATGATCACACAATAGGATGTCAAATGAAAACATGGCAACATGCAAAAACACACTAGCAATTAACAAGCACTTTGGTGAAGACGGAGTCATCTATATATGAGTATATTGACTTAGGAGCCAAGTAAGAATACTTGATCATAGGTCATACTCATCATTTAAGCACAAGTGGGGTTTCCATTTTTACATAAAGCATTTAATGTTGTCACATACTATGAGATGCTTTGACTCAAGTATTAGAGTAAAGCTCCCCCTTGATTTGACATCCCCCCATAGGATGGATAAACTAACCTTGGGTTTTGTCGATGAAGACTTCATGTAGGTGAAGTAGTGGTGGATGCTCAAAGTTGATGAAGATCACCAAGAGTTGGGAGCATCCTTGTTGTTTCATTACTCTTCTCACCTACATGGGGAACGTCGCATGGGAAACAAAAATTATCCTACGCACACGCAAACCTATCCATGGTGATGAGCATCTACGAGAGGGAGAGTGGATCTACGTACCCTTGTAGATCGCTAAGCGGGAAGCGTTAAGAAACGCGGTTGGTGTAGTCGAACATCTTTGCGATCCAAATCGCCGAGCGTCCCGCGATCTCATCACGATCCGTCCCGCGATCCAATCACGATCCGTCCCGTGAACTCATCACGATCCGTCCCGCGATCTCATCACGATCCGTCTCACGATCTTGATCACGATCTGTCCCGCGAACTCATCACGATCCGTTCCGCGATCTCATCACGAACCATCTCACGATCTCGATCACGGTTCTTCCGATCTAGCGCCGAACGGACGACACCTCCGCGTTCAGCACACGTGCAGCTTGATGACGATCTCCACCGTCTTGATCCAGCAAGAGGAGGTGGAGAGGAGAGAGAGTTCACCGGCATCGTGACGGTGCTCCGGTGATGGTGGTGGAGCAATTCCGGCAGGGCTTCGCCTAAGCGCTGCGGAACTACGATCTAGAGGAGAAACTATGCACCGGTGGAACGGGTAGCACGTGGCCGGAAATTCTATCCAAAAACCACCCAATCCACTAGTATATATAGGAGGAGAGGAGAGGAGAGGCAGCCAAGGCCTTTGGGTCGGCCGAAATAGGAGGTGGGAGCAATCCTACTTCACCTCCAATCCTAGTTGGAGTAGGATTGCCTCCTATTGGCTGATTTTCCACTTTTTGCTTTAGGACTTTCTCTCCTGCGCCATGGGCCTTTGTGGCTGTTTTCCCAGCCCACTAAGGGATGGTTATTATTCTCCCACAGCACATGGACCTCTTGGGGTCGAAGTACCCCTCCCGGAGGTCCCCCGGTACACTACCGACACTCCCGGTACACTACCGGCACTCCCGGTACACTACCGATACTCCCGGTACACTACCGATGAGCCCGAAACTTTTCCGGCGACCAAACTGGGACATCCTATATATGAATCTTTACCTCCGGACCATTCCGGAGCTCCTCGTGACGTCTAGGATCTCATCCGGGACTCCGAACAACCTTCAGTCACCACCATACATAACTCTACACTACCGAAACGTCACCGAACCTTAAGTGTGCAGACCCTGCGGGTTCGAGAACTATGTAGACATGACCGAGACACCTCTATGGTCAATAACCAATGGCGGGACCTGGACGTCCACATTGGTTCCTACATATTCTATGAAGATCTTTATCGGTCGAACCTCTATGTCAAGGATTCAGTTAATCCCGTATAACGTTCCCTTTGTTCTTCGGTATGTTACTTGCCCGAGATTCGATCGTCAGTATCTCCATACCTAATTCAACCTCGTTACTGGAAAGTCTCTTTAATACAAGATCCCATGACTAACACTTAGCCACATTGCTTGCAAGGCTTGTTGTGATGTTGTATTACCGAGTGGGCCCTGAGATACCTCTCCGTCACACGGAGTAACAAATCCCAGTCTCGATCCATGCCAACTCAACAGACACCATCGGAGATACCTGTAGAGCACCTTTATAGTCACCCAGTTACGCTGCGACGTTTGATACACACAAGGCACTCCTCCGATATCCGTGAGTTGCATGATCTCATGGTCATAGGAACATATACTTGACATGCAGAAAACAGTAGCAATAAACTGACACGATCATATGCTATGTTTGTAGTTTGGGTCTTATCCATCACATCATTCTCCTAATGATGTGATCCCGTTATCAAATGACATCTCATGTCCATGGCTAGGAAACCTTAACCATCCTTTGATCAACGAGCTAGTCCATTAGAGGCATACCAGGGACATGGTTTTGTCTATGTATCCACACATGCATTTAAGTCTCCGATCAATACAATTATAGCATGGATAATAAACGATTATCATGAACAAGGAAATATGATAATAACTAATTTATTATTGCCTCTAGGGCATATTTCCAACAGTCTCCCACTTGCACTAGAGTCAATAATCTAGTTCACATCACCATGTGATTCGCATTGTTATGAATCTAACACCCAATGAGTTTTGGGGCTCGATCATGCTTTGCATGTGAGAGAGGTCTTATAGTCAACGGGTCTGCGATATTCAGATCCGTGTGTACTTTGCAAATCTCTATGTCAAACCGTAAACACTGCTACCACACTCCACTTGGTACTATTTCCAAATGGCTGCTCCACTATACGTATCCAGATTGCTACTACGTGTCATCCGGATAGGTGTTAAAGCTTGCATCGATGTAACTCTTTACGACGAACTCTTTATCACCTCCATAATCAAGAAACATTTCCTTAGTCCTCTAGTTACTAAGGATAATTCCGACCGCTGTCCAGTGATCCACTCCTGGACCACACTTGTACCCCTTGACAGACTCATGGCAAGGCACACACAGGTGCGGTACACAGCATGGCATACTATACAGAGCCTATGGCTAAGGCATAGGGGACGATGTTCGTCCTTTCTCTTCCTTCCGCCGTGGTCGAGCTTTGAGTCTCACTCAACTTCACACCTTACAAATCAGGCGAGAACTCATTCTCTGACTGATCCACTTTGAACTCTTTCAAAATCTTTGTCAAGGTATGTACTCATTGAAAGTCTCATCAAGTCATCTTGATCTATCTCTATAGATTCGATGCTCAACAATTTGGTAGCTTTATCTAGGTCTTCCTTTGAAAATCACTTTCCAAACAACCATTTTGCTTTCCAGAAATCCTACATTATTTCCAATCAACAATATGTCATCCACATATACTTATCAGAAATTCTATAGTGCTCCCACTCACTTTATTGCAAATACAAGTTTCTCGTAAACTTTGTATAAACATCAAAAACTTTGATCAACTCATCAAAGCGTATATTCCAACTCCGAGATGCTTGCTTCAGTCCATGGAAGGATCATCAAAGCTTGCACACCTTTTAGCATCCTTAGGACTGACAAAACCTTCTGGTTGTATCACATACAACCTTTCCTCAAGTAAACCGTTAAGGAAACGATGTTTTGACATCCATCTGCCAGATTTCATAATTGAAAACATAGCAACTGCTAACATAATTCCAACAGACTTTAGCACCACTACGAATGAGAAAGTCTCATCGTAGTCAACTCCTTGAACTTGTCACAAACATCTTTGCAACAAGTCGAGCTTTACAAATAGTGACATTCACCATCAGTGTCTGTCTTCATTTTAAAGGTCCATTTGTACTCAACGACCTGCCGTCTAACGAGCAAGTCTACCAAAGTCTACACTTGGTTTTCATACATGGATCCTATCTCGGATTTCATGGCCTCCAACCATTTGTCGGAATCCGGGCCCATCATCGCTTCTCCATAGCTCGTAGGTTCATCGTTGTCCAACAACATGATCTCCAAGACAGAGTTGTCGTACCACTTAGGAGCAGTACACATCCTTGTCGACCTACGAAGTTCGATAGTAACTTGATCCTGAAGCTTCATGATCATCATCATTAACTTCCTCTTCAACTAACGTAGGCTTCACAGAAACATCTTTCTGCGCTGCGCTACTCTCTGGTTGAACAAAGGTTTAACAACCTCATCAAGTTCTATCTTCCTCCCACTCAATTCTTTCGAGAGAAACTTTTCCTCGAGAAAGGATCCGTTTTAGTAACAAACACTTTGCACTTGGATCTGAGATAGAAGGTTCACCCAACTGATCTTAGGGTATTCTATGAAGATGCATTTATCCGCCTTGGGTTCGACCTCATTAGGTGAAAACATTTTCCACACAAGTGTCGCAACCCCAAGTATTAAGAAATGACAGCTTAGGTTTCTATCAAACCATAATTCACACGGTGTCATCTCAACGGATTTAGATGGTGCCCTATTTAAAGTGAATGTAGTTGTCTCTAATGCATAACCCCAAAATTATAGTAGTAAAACGATAAGAGACATCATAGCACGCACCATATCCAATATATAACTATGATGTTCGGACACACCATCACACCATGGTGTACCAGGTAGCGTTAGTTGTGAAACAAATTTCACATTGTCTTAAGTTGTATGCCAAACTCGTGACTCAGATATTCACCTCCACGATCATATCGCAGTCATTTTTATCTTCTTGTCACGATGATCTTTAAACTTCACTCTGAATTTGCTTGAACCTTTCAAACGATTCAGACTTGTGTTTCATTAAGTAAATATACACTATGTCTACTCAAATCATCAGTGAAGGTAAGAAAATAACGATATCCACTGCACGCTACAAGACTCACTAGATTGCATACATCAACATGTATCATTTCCAATGAATCACTTGCCCGCTCCATCCAACGGGGTCCTTTAGTCATCTTGCCCAAGAGGCATGGTTCGCATGTCAAAACCGATTCGAAATCGAATGAGTCCAAATATCCATCACCATGGAGTTTCTTCATGCGCTTTGTACCAATATGACATTTTGCGGCAGTGCCACAAGTATGTGGTACTATCATTATTTAACTTTGTATCTTTTGACATCAATGTTATGAACATGTGTATTACTACGATCAAGATTTCAACAAACCATTCTCACTGGGTGCATGACCATTGAAGGTATTATTCATGTAACCAGAATAACTATTATTCTCTGACTTAAATGAATAACCGTATTGCAACAAACATGATCTAATCATGTTCATGCTCAACGCAAAACACAAAATAACATTTATTTAGGTTCGTCACTAATCCTGAAGGTAGAGAGAGCGTGCGATGTAGATCACATCAACCTTGGAAACACTTCCAACACATATCGTCACCTCACCCTTAGCTAGTTCTCCGTTTATTCCATAGCTTTTATTTCGAGTTACTAACATTTAGCAACCGAACCGGTATCCAATACCCAGGTGCTACTAAGAGTACTAGCAAGGTACACATTAATAACTCGTATATCAAATATACTTCTATCGATTTTGCCAGCCTTCTTATCTACCAAGTATCTAGGGTTGTTCCGCTTCAGCGACCTCTCACCTCATAATAGAAGCACTTAGTCTCGGGTTTGAGTTCAACTTTGGGTTGCTTCACTGGAGCAGCAACTGACTTGCTATCCATGAAGTTTCCCTCCTTGCTCTTGCCCTTTTCGAAACTAGTGGTTTGATTAACCATCAACACTTGACGCTCCTTCTTGATTTCTACCTTCGCGGTGTCAAACATCGCGAACAGCTCAGGGATCAATACTTCTATCCTTGGTGTATTATAGTTCATCACTAAGTTCTAGTAGCTTTAGTGACAATGACTTGGAGAACTATATCAATCACTATCTTATCTGGAAGATCAACTCCCACTTGATTCAAGCGATTGTAGTACCGAGACAATCTGAGTACATGCTCAACGGTTGAGCTATTCTCCTTCATCTTACAGGCAAAGAATCTTGTTGGAGATCTCATATCTCGCAACACGGGCACGAGCCTGAGATCACAATCTCAGCTCCTAGAACATCTCATATGTTCCGTGACGTTCAAAACGTTTTGGAGCCTCAATTCTAAGCCGTAATGCATGACGCACTAAACTATCAAGTAGTCATCGAAACGTGCCTGTCAGATGTTCACAACATCTACAGTCGACGCTAGATGGGGTGGCGCACCGAGCGGTGCATTAAGGACATAAGCCTTCTGTGCAGAAATGAGGACAATCCTCAGATCACGGACCAAGTCCGCAATTTTTCTACCAACATCTTTCAATTCTATTTCTCTAGGAACATATAAAAATACAAGGGAGCCACAACGCGAGCTAGTAATCTACAACATAATTTGCAAAGACACTTTGACTATGTTCATGATAATGAGTTCAATTAATCATATTACTTAAGAACTCCCACTCAAATTGACATCCCTCCGATCATTCGAGTGATACTTGATCCAAATTCACCAACTCAAGTCCGATCATCACGTGAGTTGAGGTGGCTGCAATGGTGAACATCATCATGTTGATCATATCTACTATATGACTCATGTTCGACCTTTCGGTCTCTTGTGTTCCGAGGCCATGTCTGTACATGCTAGGCTCGTCAAGTTTAACCCGAGTGTTCTGCGCGTGCAAATCTGGCTTGCACCCGTTGTATGTGAACGTAGAGTCTATCACACCCGATCATCACGTGGTGTCTCAACACGACGAACTTTCGCAACGGTGCACACTCGGGGAGAACACAGTTCATCTTGAAATTCAAGTGAGGGATCACCTTATAATGCTACCGCCGTACTAAGCAAAACAAGGTGCATAAAAAGGATTAACATCACATGCAAATCATAAGTGACATGATATGGCCATGAACTTGTGCTTTTGATCTCCATCTAGAAAGCACCGGCATGATCTCCATCGTCACCGGCACGACACCATGATCTCCATCATCTTGATCTCCATCAACGTGTCGCCATCGGGGTTGTCACGCCCTACATGCTTCTACTACTATTGCTACCGTAGCGATAAAGTAAAGCATTACATAGCGCTTAATGATTGACACGCAGGTGATACAATAATTAAAGACAACCCTATGGCTCCTGCCGGTTGCCGTATTCAACGACATGCAAGTCGTGAAATTCTATACATCACATGATCATCTCATACATCACATATATCTCATCATGTAATTGGCCATATCACATCACAACATACCCTGCAAAAACAAGTTAGACGTCCTCTAATTGTTGTTGCATGTTTTACGTGGCTGCTACGGGTATCTAGCAAGAACGATTCTCACCTACGCATAAACCACAACGGTGATACATAGATTGCTTTTCAACCTTCTCAAGGACCGCCTTTGTCGGATCCGATCCAACTAAAGTGAGAGAAACTGTCACCCGCAAGCCATCTAAGCAACAAGTTGCGTCGAGGGAACCGGTCTCTCGTAAGCGTACGAGTAATGTTGGTCCGGGCCGCTTCATCTCACAATCCCGCTGAACCAAAATCCGACCAAGGGAGGAAGCAATCTAAGCATCAACGCCCACAAACCTTTTGTGTTCTACTCGAGATCTCATCGAACCATCAACCTAGCTCTGATACCACTGTTGGGGAACGTCGCATGGGAAACAAAATTTTACCTACGCACACGCAAACCTATCCATGGTGATGAGCATCTACGAGAGGGAGAGTGGATCTACGTACCCTTCTAGATCGCTAAGCGGGAAGCGTTAAGAAACGCGGTTGGTGTAGTCGAACATCTTTGCGATCCAAATCGCCGAGCGTCCCGCGATCTCATCACGATCCGTCCCGCGATCCAATCACGATCCGTCCCGTGAACTCATCACGATCCGTCCCGCGATCTCATCACGATCCATCTCACGATCTTGATCACGATCTGTCCCGCGAACTCATCACGATCCGTTCCGCGATCTCATCACGAACCGTCTCACGATCTCGATCACGGTTCTTCCGATCTAGCGCCGAACGGACGGCACCTCCGCGTTCAGCACACGTGCAGCTTGATGACGATCTCCACCGTCTTGATCCAGCAATAGGAGGTGGAGAAGAGAGAGAGTTCACCGGCAGCGTGACGGTGCTCCGGTGATGGTGGTGGAGCAATTCCGGCAGGGCTTCGCCTAAGCGCTGCGGAACTACGATCTAGAGGAGAAACTATGCACCGGTGGAACGGGTAGCACGTGGCCGGAAATTCTATCCAAAAACCACCCAATCCACTAGTATATATAGGAGGAGAGGAGAGGAGAGGCAGCCAAGGCCTTTGGGTCGGCCGAAATAGGAGGTGGGAGCAATCCTACTTCACCTCCAATCCTAGTTGGAGTAGGATTGCCTCCTATTGGCTGATTTTCCACTTTTTGTTTTAGGACTTTCTCTCCTGCGCCATGGGCCTTTGTGGCTGTTTTCCCAGCCCACTAAGGGATGGTTATTATTCTCCCACAGCCCATGGACCTCTTGGGGTCGAAGTACCCCTCCCGGAGGTCCCCCGGTACACTACCGGCACTCCCGGTACACTACCGATACTCCCGGTACACTACCGATGAGCCCGAAACTTTTCCGGCGACCAAACTGGGACATCCTATATATGAATCTTTACCTCCGGACCATTCCGGAGCTCCTCGTGACGTCCGGGATCTCATCCAGGACTCCAAACAACCTTCGGTCACCACCATACATAACTCTACACTACCGAAACGTCACCGAACCTTAAGTGTGCAGACCCTGCGGGTTCGAGAACTATGTAGACATGACCGAGACACCTCTATGGTCAATAACCAATGGCGGGACCTGGACGTCCACATTGGTTCCTACATATTCTACGAAGATCTTTATCGGTCGAACCTCTATGTCAAGGATTCAGTTAATCCCTTATAACGTTCCCTTTGTTCTTCGGTATGTTACTTGCCCGAGATTCGATCGTCAGTATCTCCATACCTAATTCAACCTCGTTACTGGCAAGTCTCTTTACTCGTTCCGTAATACAAGATCCCATGACTAAAACTTAGCCACATTGCTTGCAAGGCTTGTTGTGATGTTGTATTACCGAGTGGGCCCTGAGATACCTCTCCGTCACACGGAGTAACAAATCCCAGTCTCGATCCATGCCAACTCAACAGACACCATCTGAGATACCTGTGGAGCACCTTTATAGTCACCCAGTTACGTTGCGACGTTTGATACACACAAGGCACTCCTCCGATATCCGTGAGTTGCATGATCTCATGGTCATAGGAACATATACTTGACATGCAGAAAACAGTAGCAATAAACTGACACGATCATATGCTATGTTTGTAGTTTGGGTCTTATCCATCACATCATTCTCCTAATGATGTGATCCCGTTATCAAATGACATCTCATGTCCATGGCTAGGAAACCTTAACCATCCTTTGATCAACGAGCTAGTCCATTAGAGGCATACTAGGGACATGGTTTTGTCTATGTATCCACACATGCATTTAAGTCTCCGATCAATACAATTATAGCATGGATAATAAACGATTATCATGAACAAGGAAATATGATAATAACTAATTTATTATTGCCTCTAGGGCATATTTCCAACATGACCTTCTTCCTATTCAACTCCATTAGTGTTAAAGTAGCGAACACCACGATTCTTCCGGTATCCTTCGTGCTACAAGTGAGGGAAATACTTACCTACTTCGCTGCATCACCCTTTCCTCTTCAAGTGAAAACCAACGCATGCTCAAGAGGTAGCAAGAAGGATTTCTGGCACCGTTGTCGGGGAGGATACACATCAAGCCTACCAAGTACCCATCACAAACTCATCTCTTGCATTATTTATTTGCCATTTGCCTCTCATTTTCCTCTCCCCCACTTCTTAAACGATTTTCAGAAAATACCAAAAAGATTTGCCTTTTTATTCGCCCTTCTTTCGTTTGCCTTTCTTTGGCTTGTGTGCTTGACTTCTTGCTTTGTCACGGTGTCTGAGAATACCAAGTCGTGTGACTTTTCCAATACTAATAATAATGATTTTATTAGTACTCCTATTGCTCCCTCCACTAGTGCGGAATCTTATGAAATCAATGCTGCCTTACTTATTCTTGTTATGAAAGAGCAATTTTTTAGCCTTCCTAGTGAAGATGTCGCATCCCATCTAAATACTTTCGTTGAGTTGTGTGATACACAAAAGAAGAAAGATGTGGATAATGATATTGCCGAATTGAAGCTATTTCCGTTCTCGCTAAGAGATCGTGTTAAACTTGGTTTTCATCTTTGCCTAAAAATAGTATCGATTCATGGAATAAGTGTAAATACGTTTTTATTTCCAAGTACTTTCCGCCCGCTAAGATCATCTCCCTTAGGAAACGTTATAATGAATTTTAAGCAACTTGATCATGAGCATGTTGCACAATCTTGGGGGAGGATGAAATTAATGATTAGGAATTGTCCCGCACACAGTTTGAGTTTATGGATGATTATACAAATTTTCAGTGCGGGATTAAATTTTGCATCTAGAAATCTTTTAGATTCTGTCGCGGGTGGTACTTTTATGGAAATCATGTTAGGAGAAGATACTAAACTCCTAGATAATATCACGACAAACTACTATCAATGGCATATCGAAAGATCTCCTACTAGTACAAAAGTGCATGCTATTGAGGAAATAAATACTTTGAGTGAATGTAACAACCCGGGACCGACGCTCCAGAAGATTCCCCTTTTATTTCCATTCTCGTCTGTGTTTTGTTTGGTTGTTGCATTCATCATCGCATCATTTGCATCATCTGCATAGCATCGTCACTCGTTTTCAAAACTTGCATCCGTTCGTAGTTGCCGATTCTCTCGGTTCTCATCGCTGACCATTTTGAGACCAGCCACACACGCACGTTGCCGATTCCTGTTCGATTCGGAGGAGAGGTGCTCCTCTAGGTCCTGCAGCCATGGAGCGCTCGACGCCCGCGCCCCATCCAGCTCCCGTCCGCACGACCTCACGCCGGACCTCGCCGGTAATTCAGAGCTCCCCCGCGCGCCCCTCTGCTCTCCTTCGTTCTCCTCCCTGCCATCTATCTCTCCCTTTAATCCCTCTCTAACTCTGTCTCTATCTCCCGCCATGGACAGGAGATGGCAGATCGTTGCCGCCGCCCCAAGGCACCGGTGGTCGCCGCCATCGACGTCCGGCGCCGGATATTGACGGATCCGGCCGCTCCCCTTCAGACCCCGTCGACCAGTGCCTCCCTCGCCCATTCCCACCATCGCCATGGTGTCGTCCTCTGCTTCCCCGTTGTAAGCTTCGTGTCTGAAGCTTTGTATTTTATCCTAGATCCGTTCTGTAGCGCAGAGGTTATATTCAGTTGGCACTAAGTACGTTAAAAAGCACACGGGTAGACGAGCTAGCTAGCATAGCCAACATTCTCCCTGGAGATCATGGGTTCAAGTCCCAGCAGACCCAATATTTTGCCATGCCTTTTCCCTTTTGCACACGTAGCCCTTGGGCCAAGCCATGCCTTTTCCCTTTTGCACACGTAGCCCTTGGGCCAAGCCATGCCTTTTCCCTTTTGCACACGTAGCCCTTGGGCCAAATCATCCTGGGCCACTGCAGGGTACTGTAATCTGGCCCAATTTTTTTTGTTTGTCTCTGTAAATCCATTGCATTGCATAATTTTAGAAAAACAACCATCATTTTGAAATGCTAACAAGGATATAACTGTGCATCGGTTTAATCCAATTTATATATGTAAAATGTCTCGAATTTGGTGTAGATTCATAATATCCAACTTTCACATGTGATAAAAGTGTTTAAACTTGCCGTTTGCATTGATTTGCATAAATACCATGTTAAAATGATTTATTTCATAACTAATTAACCGTAGCTCCGATAAAAATGTTCCACATATGTAACTTGACTAGAAAAAAATGTGTAGAATCTCATGGTGACATTTATTTTGCTGTTTAACCACTCTAAAATATGGTTAGTACCGATCTAGACCAAAATCATAATATGCTTATGGGGATGTTTCGATATTGCTTTCGGCCTTATTTAAAATGCCTAGATGTTGTAGTTGGTTGTGCTTCACCGTTTGCCATGTTAAACAACATTTAATATTGATGAGTACCTAACGAGAGTGAACGAAGTAATTCAACGTGGAGTTTCGTCAATATGCAACTCGTTGCATATTGAGCTTCACTTTAATGTGTAGTAGTTGTTTGTTGTTCTTGCCATGTCATGCCATGCGTTGCATATTAAACCGGACATGCATCATATTTGTCTGCGCATCTTGTCATGCATATGTTGTGGTGTTTCTCGTGTGTTGATTGTTTGTTTCCGGTTTGCTTCTTCTCGATAGAGTTCCGAAAGCGTTCGGAGTGTGAGGATTTGTTCGACTACATTGGCTCGTCTTCTTCATGTACTCGTTCTTCTTCCGAGCGGGATCTTAGGAAAGATGACACATTTCCCTGGATACCATTACTATCATTGTCATGCTATTGTCCCGCTTTTATCGTTATGTCTCGCTACCTACCACTTGTTTGTCAAGCCTTCCAACATTGCCATGAAAAGTCTCTAACCCTCCACCATCCCAGCAAACCTTTGTTTGGCTATGTTACCGCTTGCTCAGCCCTTCTTATAGCGTTTCTAACTGCAGGTGCAATTGCTTCCATGTGACAACATGGACATTCTTTTGATATCACAATATTATTGCTATTTAATTTAATGCACTTATACACTTGGTAAAGGGTGGAAGGCTTGGCCTTTTGCTTGGTGTTTTGTTACACTCTTGCCGCCCTAGTTACTTGTGAACCGGTGTTATGTTCCATAATTGAGTGCTCCTAACATGCTCGGGGTTGTTATGGGGACCCCCTTGATCTTCGTTTTAGGATAAAACTTGTCTGGCAATGCCCAACATTGGTACTATTTTCTTAATAACAATTAAATTTTGCATAGGGCATGATCACCCGTGGACTAATCAACTACTCAGGCCAGTGCTCTTCATGAGTGTTGGTCCAAAACAGAGCCACTTGCGGGGCCACCTCAGGGCAACTCGAGGGATTTCTATCTGGTCGCTGTACGTAGTGTTCATCCGGTCATGTCCTGAGAACGAGATACGGGGCTCTTATCGTGTTCGTCGACACGTCGGGTGGTCTTGCTGGACTTGTTTTACCTTTCTCGAATGTCTTGCGTGAGGAACTCTGATCTTCTTCGGGCTATCTCGAGGTGTCGGATTTCCTTTGGAATTGCCTAGGATGATCACGAGATCCGTGGTCGAGGTTATTCCCGCGGCGTGTGGTTAATTTGTGATGGATGAGTTGGAGCACCCCTGCAGGGTTAAATCTTTTCGAGAAGCCGTGCCCGCGGTTATGTGGAAAACTTGGATACTTTGTTTAACACCCAGTCATAGCAAACTTAAAGTAAACTCTAATAAAATACACCAACTGTGTGTGTGTAACCGTGACTGTCTCTTCTCGTGAGTCCTTATCCGAGAGAGAACACGGTGGGGTTATGTTTGACGTAAGTAGGTGTTCTGGATCAGTTAGTGGTCATTACTAGTTCACGTCCGCTATGCGTAGACCACCATACTTTACTTTCTGTACTCGTAAGTTAGCCACTCAAATAAATGCTTAGTCGCTTGCTGCAGCCTCACCACTGAACCATACCTCACCCATTAAGCTTTAATAGTCTTGATGCCCTATGAAATGAGATTGCTGAGTCCCTGTGGCTCACAGATTACTACAACAACAGTTGCAGGTGCAGGTAATGCGATGATTTGACATGAGCGTGTTGCTTGTTTGATTTGGAGTTCTTCTTTTTCATCAATCTAGGAAGGGTTCTAGGCGGCAGCCTGGGATAGCAAGGATGGATGTCTTTTTGCCGTATGTTTTCGTCCGTAGTCGGACCCTGCTCTTCTGTATGATGTTTGAACATGTTGTTGTATTGATGTGACTCTGATGTAGCTTGTGGCGAGTGTAAGCTAATTCCATATAATCTCTTCTGTACATGTACTTGTAATGATATCCATTCTTGCAACACGACGAGATGTGCTTCTATCCCTGTTGAGGCCCTCGTGCCGAAATAAGGATAAGACCGCATCTTGGGCATGACAAGTTGGTATCATAGCCTGTACCAACCTAGGAGCCTCCTTGATTGATCGAACTTGGCCGAGTCGAGTCTAGTGAAAAACTATTTTGAGTCTAGTTATATCAAAGAGTAGGATTCTTTTTACTCTTCTTCTATGCTCTGGTGAGGTAATCTACTTAGGAATTTTGATTCTACTCCTATTCTCGCTCAAAAAAATTTAGGATCACATGGGTATTTTGGAAACTATATGATACCGATGTGAAGGAGTTTTGTCTTGGTGCCTCCTGTGTGACTTGATTTCTTCCGGGGAGTTGAGCTCCAGGGAATTCTTGGCACATCGTTATCATTCAGCTTCCTTAGTATCTCAGGACGGAGGGTGTTTGGAATTGCTTCAATACTTGTCGTGGTGAGATAAGGTCGGAGTCACCCAGTACTGGGGAGGCGTTCGGGGTACCATCGTGGTTAGTATCGTTGTGCTTTCGAGGATTCGAGTTAGATGGATTTGTGAAAGCCTTTGGTTATGTGTTGAAGGATGGACACAGTTGGGGTGTAGGTTTGCTAGTTGTGTGAGATATTTCTCCTTGTATCCCCCCCACCGGATTGCATAACCAGAAAGTTTTCGAAAGTTCTTAGGTGGGAATTCAAGTAGGTACCTAGAATTATCTTTCCAACAAGTGCATAGTGGGTATGTATTTGTTATGGCTTGTTTCGTAAGCCTCATCCTTTGTTTTGTTTTCGAAGATGGTAATTCGAGTTGCTTCGATGTCAAGTGGTGATCTCATATCTTTCCGAAGTAGTGTTCTCATGTTTTGTGGGATTGCTAATTCTTTTGCTCAATCAAGTTGTCATATTAATTCTTTTTTCCGGTGTGCTTCTCTTCAAGATAATTCTATCATCTCCAATATTTGCAAGATCAACCCTCATATTTCGTTCTGGAGTTTGTCTCATCTGTTCCAAGTTTTCTTTGTTTTTTCCCACCCTCCCGCCCTTTTATTTCAATGATTAAATTCTCATCCAAGTGTCTTTTGTATTCATGTAATGCTTCCGCTATCTTTTCTTCTATCTTCTTTCCGGTGATTCTTTGTGAATATTCTTAGGAGTTTCTATTTCAAGGTCTATCCTCATATTCTTTGTTCTTGTTGTTATTCTTCTCCGATGGATTCAATTCAAGCTTCGGTGCTCATCTTATCCTTTTCATTCTCTAATGCTCTCCCATGTTCGAATTCTTATCCAAGCCTCTCTTGCTTATTCATATCTCTATTCTATCTGGAGTGCTGAAGATATCTCAGAGATTCGCGTTTTCTTTCATTCCTTCCAAATTTTTTCGAGGTTCTCACTTCATCAAGTTCTTAATTTGCACCAGTGCAATATCTGTTTTTATCAATTGTTTCAACGATGGTTTCTTTTGAGTGGGCCCATAACCCACAGTTTTTTTCCCAGGATCCTACCCGACTCTTCTAATCATTCCGAAGATGTTCTCAAGTTCTCTTCAAATGTGACGTAAGAATGAATTTCATCAGTCATGTGCCTTCTCGAAGTTCGTTCTAAATCATTTCATTGTTGGCTCAACATTTCCTTATTCACTATTTCGGAGTATCTCAGTAATTCATGGTGTCGCTTCTCGTCATTATTCTCAGTATTGAAGACCGAAGGAGAGTTTCTCTTAAATCGTTATTCGTTCTTCCAAAGATTCATGGTTTCAGGCTATTGCTATCATCTCAAAATTGTTTTGATCATGAGTAATTCCATCCATATCTATCCGGTGCATTTCATAATTGTTTTCATTTCTCGATCCTCCGAAGAACATCATTTCAAAAGATTTTTTCGTTCTCAGCTTTCAGCTTTCGTTCTCAAATTCTTTTTAATTGTTGTCCCTTTGTTCGTATCTCAATTATTTCGGTGCCTTGTGAAGTTTTCCATTAGGTGGATCATGCTCTCTTCGTTCTCATATTATATCATTCAATTGTATTAACCTCTTTCGTTTCGAATTTTTTCCGGTGTATCGTTCAAGACCTCTTCAAGTTTGTGCTCTATCTATCTTTCCTATCTCTTCCAAAAGGATAAGTGGTATGCCAAATCCATGGTTTGTCATCGATTGAACTTGATGAAGGGCATATCATAATTCTTATTCTTGTTTCATCCAAGTGATTTCAATCCTTCTTCCGGAGTTGTTCATGATATCAAATTCCTTATCCGAGCGGTCATCTTTGTTTTCTGGAGTTCCTAATTTTGCTCACGTATCTTGTCCCGAAGCATCATCTTAATCATTGGAAGGCCTCAATCTTGTTCTTTTTGCATCCTTCAATTCTTTCTATAATCCTTTCATTTCAGAGTTCTTTCGGAGGTTCTTCATGGTGGTTCATCAAGATTTCTTTCATTTTAAAGTGTTCTTCAAGATTCTTGTTGGAGGTGCTCAAGTGTTCTTTCTATGGGATTTCTAAGTTTAATTCCTTCTCCATGGTCTTTTGAGATGGTGTTATTAAATTCTTGATTATGAGTAGTCTCGAAGGAAAATTATCAAGAATAAGATAAGTAAACCGATCTTGTATTCTCGGAGTTATCTTGGGTTGGATTTCACCTAAAGCATTTCCTAAGGATTGTTGCTATCATGGTGTCATAAATGATCCAAGTTTTCTCCTTGTCTTCTTCGTGAAAGAAGTTTTGCATATCTTGTTGCTCTCAAGCAATAAATTGTTTCTGTTGTAGCAGGTTATCACCTGATAATTTTGAGATGGTTTCCATAAGACCATAACAAGCTATTCTTTTCGTTGTTGATCCTCCATCAACTCCGTTCAACCATGCTTTTCAAATTCATTGGTGGTAGAAGTTGTCATTTTCTTCTCCGTTCTCTTCTCTCCAAAGATGTAGCTTCTATTCTTTCTTCTATTCTTTGTTCCGAAGGTGTGGTGTTGTTGCTCTCTTCGAACCATCTTCTTGTTTTGTCAAGATCATGTTCCTTCTTGCTTATTCATTTAATCGAAGTGCTGTGAAATCTTTTCATGATCCTTCCATCTTATGAAGTTTTGATCCTAATCCAACCGAAGTTTGGTGTCTCTCTTTCAATTTCTTTGCTTCATATCAAAATTTTCCTCTCTATCCTATCGAAGTGCTGCTGAAATTTCTTGTGAATTCATGCTTATTCGTCCTGTCATTCTTCATCTCTTTCTAACCTTCATGTTTCATTGGTTTCATTCGTTTGTCAAAGAAGCAATAAATTTTTACCTCTTCCTCTTTCTCTTTCTCTTCCCCTTTTCATTCTAGATCTCAGGACGAGATCATCGTGTAGTGGAGGAGAGTTGTAACAGCTCGGGACCGATGCTCTAGAAGATTCCCCTTTTATTTCCATTCACGTCTGTGTTTCGTTTGGTTGTTGCATTCATCATCGCATCATTCGCATCATCTGCATAGCATCGTCACTCGTTTTCAAAACTTGCATCCGTTCGTAGTTGCCGATTCTCTCCGTTCTCGTCGCTGACCATTTTGAGACCAACAACAAACATACGCGCCCGCGACATCATTAAAAAACCATTTTTAAAGCGCGCGGAAAGTATTCTTGTATTGGGTCGAAACTTGGCATCCGGTCTTATTATAGCGTAGGTAGGTCGCCTGCCAAATTTTGTCGCATTCCGAGTTTGTTTGATACCCCATCGGTCAGACGTTGCAGTGCGGTCATTAGTTTATTATCAGACGTTTTCGGTATTTTAAAACCATTGTCACGGGCCACCACCTCCCTCTCTTCTCAGTCCTATCCCCTCTTCACAGCTCACGTACCCTCCTGCTAGCCCCCTCCGCTTCTGGACTGCCCGATCGCGATCGGAGGGTCCGAAAATGGTACAAATCCCCCCTAGCTTAGCCCTATTCACTATATATATAGACCACCTAGTCCAACCTGACCAAACCCTATTGTCTAGGGATCAGCCCATGCGCCTCATCCGTGAGCGGACCCAACGCCGCGTCGGCTTTCCCAGTGCGCCTCCATCGCTCGCCCTTGCCTCCTCCTTCCTGTTTGACTCGGAGGAGAGGAGCTCCTCGAGGTCCAGCAGCCATGAAGCGCTCGACGCCCGCGCCCCATCCAGCCCCCGTTCGCGCGACCTCACGCTGGACCTCACCGGTAATTCAGAGCTCCCTCGCACACCCCTCTGTTCTCCTTCCTTCTCCTCCCTGCCATCTCTCTCTCCCTTTAATCCCTCTGTAACTTTCTCTCTATCTCCCGCCATGGACAGGAGATAGCAGATTGTTGCCGCCGCCCCAAGGCGCCGGTGGTCGCCGTCGTCGATGTCCGGCACCGGATATTGACGGATCCGGCCGCTCCCCTTCAGACCCCGTCGACCTGCGCCTCCCTCGCCCATTCCCACCATTGCCATGGTGTCGTCCTCTGCTTCCCCGTTGTGAGCTTCGTGTCTGAAGCTTTGTATTTTATCCTAGATCCGTTCTGTAGCGCAGAGGTTATATTCAGTTGGCACTAAGTACGTTAACAAGCACACGGGTAGACGAGCTAGCTAGCATAGCCAACATTCTCCCTGGAGATCATGGGTTCAAGTCCCAGCAGACCCAATATTTTGCCATGCCTTTTCCCTTTTGCACACGTAGCCCTTGGGCCAAGCCATGCCTTTTCCCTTTTGCACACGTAGCCCTTGGTAGATTCATAATATCCAACTTTCACATGTGATAAAAGTGTTTAAACTTGCCGTTTGCATTGATTTGCGTAAATGCCATGTTAAAATGATTTATTTCATAACTAATTAACCACAACTCCGATAAAAATGTTCCACATATGTAACGTGACTAGAAAAAATGAGTAGAATCTCATGGTGACATTTATTTTGCCATTTAACCACTCTAAAATATGGTTAGTACAGATCTAGACCAAAATCATAATATGCTTATGGGGATGTTTTGAAAATGTTATATATTGCTTTCGGCCTCATTTGAAATGCCTAGATGTTGTAGTTGGTTGTGCTTCACCGTTTGCCATGTTAAACAACATTTAATATTTATGAGTACCTAACGAGAGTGGACTAAGTAATTCAACGTGGAGTTTCGTCAATATGCAACTCGTTGCATATTGAGCTTCACTTTAATGTGTAGTAGTTGTTTGTTGTTCTTGCCATGCCATGCCATGCGATGCATATTAAACCGGACATGCATCATATTTGTCTGCGCATCATGTCATGCATATGTTGTGGTGTTTCTCGTGTGTTGATTGTTTGTTTCCTGTTTGCTTCTTCTCGATAGAGTTCCGAAAGCGTTCAGAGTGTGAGGATTTGTTCGACTACGTTGGCTCGTCTTCTTCATGGACTCGTTCTTCTTCCGAGCGGGATCTTAGGCAAGATGACACATTTCCCTGGATACCATTACTATCATTGCCATGCTAGTTGTCCCGCTTTTGTCATTATGTCTCGCTACATACCACTTGTTTTTCAAGCCTCCCAACATTGCCATGAAAAGCCTCTAACCCTCCACCATCCCAGCAAACCTTTGTTTGGCTATGTTATCGCTTGCTCAGCCCTTCTTATAGCATTTCTAGCTGCAGGTGCAATTGCTTCCATGTGACATGGACATTCTTTGGATATCACAATATTATTGCTATTTAATTTAATGCACTTATACACTTGGTAAAGGGCGGAAGATTGGCCTTTTGCTCGGTGTTTTGTTCCACTCTTGCCGCCCTAGTTACTTGTGAATCTGTGTTATGTTCCATAATTGAGTGCTCCTAACATGCTCGGGGTTGTTATGGGGCCCCCTTGATCTTAGTTTTAGGATAAAACTTGTCTGGCAAGGTCCAACATTGGTACTATTTTCTTAATAACAACTAAAATTTGCATAGGGCATGATCTCCCTGTGGATTAATCAACCACCCGGGCCAATGATCCTCATGAGTGTTGGTCCAAAACAGAGCCACTTGCTGGGCCACCTCGGGGCAACTCGAGGGATTTCTATCAGGTCGTCGTACGTAGTGTTCATCCGGTCGTGTCCTGAGAACGAGATATGCGACTCTTATCAGGTTCGTTGACACATCGGGCGGTCTTGCTGGACTTGTTTTACCTTTCTCGAATGTCTTGCGTGAGGAACTCTGATCTTCTTCAGGCTATCTCGAGGTGTCGGATTTCCTTTGAAATTGCCTAGGATGATCACCAAATCCGTGGTCGAGGTTATTCCCTCGGCGTGTGGTTAATTTGTGATGGATGAGTTGGAGCACCCCCTGCAGGGTTAAATCTTTTCGAGAAGCCGTGCCTGCGGTTATGTGGCAAACTTGGATACTTTGTTTATCACCCGGTCATAGAAAACTTAAAGTAAACTCTAATAAAATACACCAACTGTGTGTGTAACCGTGACCGTCTCTTCTCGTGAGTCCTTATCCGAGAGAGAACACGGTAGGTTTATGTTTGACGTAAGTAGGTGTTCAGGATCAGTTAGTGATCATTAATAGTTCACGTCCTCTATGCGTAGACCACCATACTTTACTTTCTGTACTCGTAAGTTAGCCACTCAAATAAATGCTTAGTCGCTTGCTGTAGCCTCACCACTTAACCATACCTCACCCATTAAGCTTTAATAGTCTTGATACCCTGGGAAATGAGATTGCTGAGTCCCTGTGGTCATAGATTACTACAACAATAGTTGCAGGTGCAGGTAATGCGATTATTTGACATGAGCGCGTTGCTTGTTTGATTTGGAGTTCTTCTTCTTCATCAATCTAGGAAGGGTTCCAGGCGACAGCCTGGGATAGCAAGGATGGATGTCTTTTTGCCGTTTGTTTTCGTCCGTAGTCAGACCCTGCTCTTCTATATGACGTTTGAACATGTTGTATTGATGTGACTCTGACTTAGCTTGTGGCAAGTGTAAGCTAATTCCATATACTCATCTCTTCTGTACATGTACTTGTAATGATATCCATTCTTGCAACACGATGAGATGCGTTTCTATCCCGGTTGAGGCCCTCGTGCCGAAATAAGGATAGGACCGCATCTTGGGCGTGATAGTGAAAAGATGGATGAATTGATGAAATTGTTTGCTAGTCAGGGTGCTCCTATTGATCCTAATGATATGCCTTTGTCTTCTTTTATTGGAAATAATAATGAATCTATGGATGTGAATTTTGTTGGTAGGAACAATTTTGGTAACATTGCGTATGGAGGTAATCTCAACCCTAGGTCGTTTCCTAGTAATTCCTCTAATAATTATGGTAATTCCTACAATAATTCTTATGGAAATTATAATAAGATGCCCTCTGATCTTGAAAATATTGTTAAAGATTTTGTTGGTTCGCAAAAAGTTTTTAACGCTTCTATTGAAGAAAAAATGCTTAAGATTGATGATTTCGCTTGGAAAGTTGATAGAACTTCTCTTGAGATTGATTCTTTGGAAGCTAGATCTACTCCACCCAAGCATGATATTAACGAGTCTTTAAAAGCTATGAGAATTTCTATTGAAATTAAGGAAACAACTGCTAGAATTCGTGCTAAGTGTGAATGGCTTGAAAATGTGTTTTGTCGCGATAATAATGATGAAGATCTTAAAGTGATTGATGTGACCCCTATTGAATCTTTTTTTCCAATATAAATCTTGATAATGATGGGACTGGAGATAAGTTGGCTTTAGTTAAAAGGCGTCCCAACGATTTGGAGTCTATAGATCTTAATGCTAAGATTGATAAAAGTGGGATTGAAGAGGCAAAACTTTAAATAGAAAAGAACCCACTCTTTTGGATTTCAAGGACGTTAATTATAATAGATGCTCTTTTATTGATTGTATTTCCTTGCTTCAATCCATGTTGAATTCTCCTCATGCTTATGGTCAAAATAAGGCTTTTCTAAATATATAGTTGATGCTATGATGAAATCTTTTGAAGAAAAACTTGAGTTAGAAGTTTCTATTCCTAGAAAGCTTCATGATGAGTGGGAACCACTATTAAGATTAAAATAAAATATTATGAGTGCCATGCTTTGTGTGATTTGGGTGCTAGTGGTTCCACGATTCCAAAAACTTTATGTGATGTGCTAGGTTATCATGATCTTGATGATTGCTCTCTAAATTTGCATCTTGCGGATTCCACTATTAAGAAACCTATGGTAAGGATTAATGATGTCCTTATTGTTGCAAATAGGAATTATGTGTCCGTAGATTTCATTGTTCCCGATATAGATTGCAATCCTACATGTCCTATTATTCTTGGTGGACCTTTCCTTATGAATCTATTATGAGAGCTACTTTTGGATTGCATACCAATGATGACTATACCTAGATCTATTGCGTTTTGTCTAGCTACGGGCGTTAAACAATAGCGCTTGTTGGGAGGCAATCCAATTTTATTTATTGTGTTCAGTTTTTGCTTATGTTTTTGAGTGTTTACCACATTATTAATTATTTCTTAATTGTGTTTTGGTTTTTTAATTAGTGTTTGAGCCAAGTAAAACCTTTGGGGTGATCTATGGTAGTTGTTGATTTGATCTTGCTGGAAAAAAAGAAACTTTTGCGCTAAGTCCAGGAATTTGGAAAATTTTTAAGAGCATCGAATTGATCTGAAATTTTTACACAAGATTAACATACATATTTAACAGGTTTTCCTAATGTTTAATAATTGTTTGAGTTACAAAAGTATATAAAGTTTCCAGATTGCTACAGACTGTTCTGTTATTGATAGATTTTGTTTTCTTTGAGTTGTTTGCCTATTTCGATTAATCTATGGGTTGTATCATGTGGTATGATACATGGAGAAGTTATATTACAGTAGGTATAACACCAATATAAATAAAGGATGAGTTCACAACAGTACCTAAAGTTGTGATTTATTTTCTTATACTAACGGATCTCACGAGTTTTCTGTTAAGTTTTGTGTTGTGAAGTTTTCAAGTTTTGGGTAAAGATTGGATGGACTATGGAATAAGGAGTGGCAAGAGCATAAGCTTGGGGATGCCCAAGGCACCCCAAGTCATATTCAAGGATGCCAAATAGCCTAATCTTGGGGATGCCCCAGAAGGCATCCCCTCTTTCGTCATCAATCCATCGGTAAATTTACTTGAGGCTATATTTTTATTCACCACATGATATGTGTTTTTCTTGGAGCGTCTTGTATGATATGAGTATTTGCTTGTTAGTTTGCCACAATCATCTTTGCTGCACACATCTTTTGAGAGAGACACTCTGATTCGTGAATTTATTAGAATACTCTTTGTGCTTCACTTATATCTTTTGAGTTGGGCAAATTTTGCTCTATATGACTCACTTATTTCCTTTAGAGCACATTGGTGTTTGTGTTTTTATAGAAATACTTGAACTATCATACCTCACTTATATTATTTTGAGAGTTTCTAAAACAGCTTGGTAATTGGTCTAGGTTATGAATTTAGTCCTAATATGATAGGCATCCAAAAGGGATACAATAAAAACTTCCATATTAAGTGCATTGAGTATTTATGAGAAGTTTGATTCCTTGCACAAAGTTTTGAGATATAAAGATGGTAATTTTAAGAGACATGCTAGGAAGTAATTGTGATTTTGTAAAAATACTTGTGTAAAGGTTTGTGATTCCCGTAGCATGCACGTATGGTGAACCCTTATGTAAGGAAGTCGGAGCATGACTTGTTTATAGATTGTTGACCTTTGTGTGAGGGTCGGGGGGCGCGATGGTTAACTCCTACCAACCTCCCCCCTAGGAGCATGCGTTTAATACTTTGCTTCAATGACTAATAGACTTTTGCAATAAGTATGTGAATTCTTTATGATTAATGTTGAGTCCATGGATTATACGCACTCTCACCCTTCCACCTTTTCTAGTGTCTCTATTACCGCGCAACTTTCGCCGATATATCAAACACCTTCCTCAAAACAGCCACCATATACCTTCCTCAAAACAGCCATCATACCTACCTATTATGGCATTTCCATAGCCACTCCGAGATATATTGCCATGCAACTTCCACCGTTTCCTTTTATGACATGCACCACCACTTCCATATTTCACATAGAGTCATATTTTGTCATAAGTATGTTGTTGTAATTTTCTTTTGAGTTGTAAGTAAATAAAAGTGTGATGATTTTCATTAGAGAGCATGTTCCATGTAAGGAAAGGATGATGGAAGCTATGATTCCCTCACAAGTGGGGATGAGATTCCGGATTTTATGAAAAATAAAAGAGGCCATCGAAGCCCAAATAAAAAAATGAATAAAAGAGCCTTAGATGCCCACCAAAAAATGAGAGAAAAGAGAGAAGGGACATTACTACTACCTTTTTCCACACGTGTGTTTCAAAGTAGCACCATGATCTTCATGATAGAAAGTCTCCTATTTTGTCACTTTCATATAGCTAGTGAAATTTTTCTTCATGATGCACATCCACTTAGTTTTCTTTTGAGCTTTCATACACTTATAGCTCAAGTGCATTCGTTGCATGGCAATCCCTACTCACTCACATTGATATCTATTGATGGGCATCTCCATAGCCCGTTGATACGCCTAGTTGATGTGAGATTATCTTCTCCCTTTCCTTGATAACCTCCATCATGTTCTATTCAACCTATAGTGCCATATCTATGGCTCACGCTCATGTATTGCGTGAGAGTTGAAAAGGTTTGAGAAAATAAAGGAGTGAAAACAATTGCTTGAATTTTCATCGGGGTTGTGCATGATATAAATACTTTGTGTGGGGAAGATGGAGCATAGCCAGACCATATGATATTGTAGGGATAACTTTCTTTTGCCATTATATTTTGAAGAGATACAATCGCTTTGCTAGTATGCTTGAAATGTTATTGTTTTTATATCAATATTAAGCTTTTGTTTTGAGTCTTACAGATTTGAATATTCACGCAAAATAAATAATATTACTTGGATAAATATGTTAGGTAGCACTCAACATCAAAAATTCTGTTTTTATCATTTACCTACTCGAGGACAAACAGGAATTAAGCTTGGGGATGCTGATACGTCTCCAACGTATCTATAATTTTTGATGATGGCATGCTATTATATTATATGTTTTGGATGTTTTATATGCATTAATATGCTATTTTATATTATTTTGGGGACTAACGTATTAATCTAGAGCCAAGTGCCAGTTTATGTTTTTTCCTTGTTTTTGAGGTTTGTAGATATGGAATATTAAATGGAGTCCAAACGGAATAAAACCTTCGGAAGGAAATTTTCTGGAAGGAAACAAGTCATCCAAGCTTGGAGTGCACGTCAAGGGAGGTGCCAGGGCGCCACAAGCCTGCTAGGCGCGGCCCCCCTAGCCGCGCCTAGCAGGCTTGTCGCCTCGTGGAAAGTCTCCTAACCCTAATTCTTGGCCTAT
The DNA here is from genome assembly GCA_022496015.1 of Hordeum marinum. Lineage (NCBI taxonomy): Eukaryota > Viridiplantae > Streptophyta > Magnoliopsida > Poales > Poaceae > Hordeum > Hordeum marinum. The sequence goes on along the minus strand of CM039677.1, from coordinate 96,568,878 downwards.
CAATAACCAAATATTCCCCCAACATCAAAAAGAGTCACGCAAATACTTTTCCGGCGCCAGAAGCCTCCGTTCCCGAGAGATCCAATCTTGGAGCCTTTTTCGGTAATCTGCCGGAGGGGGTTTCGATCACGGAGGGCATCTACATCAACTTCATTGCCCCTCCGATGATGCGTGAGTAGTCCACCAAAGACCTACGAGTCCATAGCTAGTATCTAGATGACTTCTACTCTCTCTTTGATCTTCAATACCATGTTCTTCATGATCTTCATGGAGATCTATCTGATGTAATCCTCTTTTGTGGTGTGTTTGTCAAGATCCGATGAATTGTGAGTTTATGTTCAATTATCCATGAATCTTATTTGAATATCCTCTGATTTCTTATATGCATGGTTTCATATCCTTGCAAGTCTCTTCGAGTTATTGGTTTGGTTTGGCCAACTAGATTGGTAATTCTTGCAATGGGAGAAGTGCTTGGTTTTGGGTTGAATCTTGCAGTGTCCTCACCAAGTGACATAGTAGGTGTAACGAGGCATGTATTGTATTGTTGCCATCAAGGGTAACAAGATGGGGGTTTCCATCATATTGCTATTGTTTATCCCTCTACATCATGTCATCTTTCTTAATGCGTTACTCTGTTCTTCGTGAACTTAATACTCTATATGCAGGCAGGAGTCGATCGATGTGTGGAGTGATAGTAGTAGATGCAGAATAGTTTCGGTCTACTTGATATGGACGTGATGCCTATATTCATGATCATTACCTTGGATAACTAAATGATTATTTGCTTTTCTATCAATTGCTTGACAGTAATTTATTTACCCACCATGATATTTGCCTTCAAGAGAGAAACCTCTAGTGAAACCTATGGCCCCCGGGTCTATTTTCCATTATATATTTTCAGATCTATACTTGCTGCAATTTATTTACCTTTTACTTTCCGCACTCGTTACATCTATCTCTATTGGATCTAATCCTTGCAAATAACCATGAAGGGATTGACAACCCCTTTATAGCGTTGGGTGCAAGAGTTTGATTATTTGTGTAGGTGCATCCATTGGTGACTTGCTTGTTCCTCCTATTGGATTGATACCTTGTTTCTCAACAACTAAGGGAAATACTTACCTACTTCGCTGCATCACCCTTTCCTCTTGAAGGGAAAACCAACGCATGCTCAAGAGGTCGCAGATCCCGCTATCAAATGACATCTCATGTCTAAGGCTAGGAAACATTGACCATCTTTTATCAACGAGCTAGCTACCAGAGGCATACTTGTGACATAGTGTTGTCTATGTATCCACACATGCATTTGAGTTTCCAATCAATAAAATTATAGCATGGATAATAAATGATTATCATGAACAAGGAAATATAATAATAACCACTTTATTATTGCCTCTAGGGCATATTTACAATAGTCCCCACTTGCACTAGAGTCAATAATCTAGCTCACAGCACTATGTGATTTACATTGTAATGAATCTAACACCCATACAGTTCTGGTGTTGATCATGTTTAGCCCTTGGAAGAGGTTTAGTCAACGGGTCTGCGACATTCAGATCCGTGTGCACTTTGAAAATATTTATGTCCTTGACAAGGATACGTACCTAGGGTAGGGTCCTAGGCCTAACCTACATACCCTACCTAAGGACACTACATTGGAGGACTTGAAGATCACAACTAAGATTCCGACTGGATTCCTGATGACGCTTAAGACACTCGACAGACAATCCACTCGGAGATTTCTTCCGCCACTCGACAGTCGACTGCCACTCGGAAGACCTCATTTCCAGTCGATGCCAAAAGACCAGAAGCCACCCCCAGGAGGCCAACGGGCACGCGTTAGACCTTTCGTCATTAGTAACTTTTATTATATACGTTACCAAGAACAGTAGTCTTTAAACCCACGATCGGACCCTTGGATGTCGGGTAATTATGAGGGGCAGCAAACTCTATATAAGCCGCCCCTCCCCTCTGGGACAAGGGTTCACAACCACTGTAATCTCACATTCCACACGACAAAGCTTCCGAGCACTGAGACGTAGGGCTGTTACCTCCATGAGAGGGGCCTGAACTCATACATTCATGTCTACATCCTCGCCGTAGCTAGGACTCTGCCCTCTCCATTCGTACCCCTACCTTCTATTGTCAGGCTCGTACCCATGACAGTTGGCGCCCACCGTGGGGCAGGCGTCTAAGCGACTTCCCGCGAGGTTGCATATTCATCCTTCGACATGTCTTCCGGCGGTGTTTTTCGTCTGGGCCACGAGAACCGTTTCGGAGCGCTCACCTTCATCGCCGATGATTCAACATGGCTTCAAGAAGCACTTGTGACGTCGAGGCGCTCCCAGTCCATGGGGCCACGCACTTTCACGCGAGTTCCTGTGGCGTGCTGCTGCATCAGTCGTGGACTCCATATGCGTTGGCTCCCCTCGCTATCTGTTGTCGCAAGCGGTCCGGCCGCTCACGATTCTAGAATTTGGTCAAGCATGCAGTGGCACGCCAAATTGCTTCTCCGCAGATCGCAGCGCTCAGGCCCGCCGAGTCCCTTCATGGCATGTTCGAGTCGGATTCCGATCCGTCCGATGTTCCTTCCGAGTGCGAGAGCTGTGATCCATTAGCGGAGGTCCTTATGGTGGGTTCTCATCAAAGCCCGCCGCCGGGCTTTGGCCACAGCAAGCGCGATGTTAGCGGCGCGTCGAGTGAACAGCCGCGTCGCGATGGTGAAGTCCTTCATACTCCATCATCGGTATGACCGCCGAGGCTTAGGCCTTGGAGGCCACACGTATTCAGCTGGAAGAGCTCCAAAGGGAACTCGTCGAGCGTGCTTGCGAGCGCCCACCAGTTTCCGATCGATGTCAGCGACAACTGTTTCCGACTGGATCTCACAACAACATTGAGGTATATCGTACCCCTGTATTAAATCTTGCAGCTGCTGCTAGGATAGCTGATTCCATTCAGCCGTCACTGTCAGAGGCTGGAGGAGGATTGATGCAAATCATAGCTTTGCTAGATGCAACGCAACATCAGAATTCTATCATTTCGTATCCGCGTAAAAGGATACACAACAACTCACCCAGGGTGGAAACCGTTCAGTTGGCACACATGCCTGGATCGCCCTTGCACCGTAGGGGTGGAGACTTTCGTGAAGAACAGGTCAGAGATCAGTTTCACCGTGAAGGCCACCGTCGAGTGCCCACTCCTCCGCAGGGTGGTCCGCACGTGCCCCGGCACCAGGAGGAAAGACGCTCGTTCGGTGATGAGCGGAATGCAGGTTTTGATGCTCGTGATATCCTCACCCAGAAGCGGATCGACAGGGGCTGAGCTCACAGAGAAGGACAAGACAAAGATTTTCCGAGTGGCAGTTCAGCTGTGATTTCTGGTCCTGAGTGTTTTAGCAGAGCCATCCGTTCTGTAGAGATCCCCCCAACTTCAAGTTGGCGGCTGGGATCGGAAAGTTTTCTGGCGAGTCAAAGCTAGAGGCTTAGTTAGATGATTACCGAGTGGCTGTACGGATTGGTGGGGGCAATGATAACTTCGCCATGAAACACCTGTCCTTGATGTTGGATGTTTCAGCTTGTGCTTGGTTGAATCGCTTGGCTCCATCTAGTATATATATTGCTGGGAGGATCTTGCCCGAGTGTTCTTCCGAACCTTCGAGGGCACCTGAAAGCGTCCCGTCGGGCTTGACGACTTACAACACTGTGTCTAGAAGCCAAATGAGACCTTGAGGGATTATATTCAGCATTGGTCCACTCTACATCATACAGTGGAGAATGTTTCCGAACACCAAGTTGTGTGTGCCTTCAAGGCTGGTGTGAAATACAGAGAGCTTTATTTGAAGTTCGGTCGAACGGGTGACATATCACTCAGCAAGATGATGGAAATCGCCACTCGGTACACCAATGGCGAGGAAGAAGACAACCCCCGTAGAGGCAAGGGAAAAGCAGTCGTCAGTGATGCTGGCGGTAATCCCAATAGGAAACAGAAGCGGAAACCTGAAGGTCCGGTCCAAGCAGAGGCAGCCGCATTGGTGACTCAAGCAAAGAACAAGGGGAAGGCTAAAGGATAGTATTCCCCTAAGAAAGGAAAGAATCAGTCAGGGGCTGATATTATGGATCAGCCGTGTGTAATCCACACGAGGAAAGATGGGGAAGTCAATGTGATTTTGCCCAAGCACACCACTCGGCAGTGTCGGACGCTTATACAACAGTTCAAAGAGACTCCGCTGAGTGATAAGACTCCTGAGAAGGATGAAGATGGAGATAAAGAAACATTCCCAGATGTCACCGCTACGCTTGTGATTTTTGCTAATGTCGAGAGCAAGAGCCGATTGAAGGTTATCAACAGGGAAGTCAACATGGCCATACCTGCCACCCCCACCTACCTCAAGTGGTCCCAGTATGCCATCACATTTGACCAAACAGATCATCCTGCTCATGTGGCCACACCCGGTCGGTAGGCTCTGGTGGTTGATCCGATGGGGGGGCACTCGACTCCGAAAGGTCCTCATGGATGGTGGCAGTGGTCTGAACATCCTTTATGCAGATACCCTAAAAGGGATGGGCATTCCGATGTCTCGACTGAGTGAAAGCAACATGCAATTTCATGGGGTCATCCCAGGTAAGAAGGCCAAGTAACTCGGCCAGATTGCGTTGGACGTGACATTCCGAACGATAAAATTTTCGGAAAGAAAAGTTGACGTTTGAAGTCGTGGATTTCCAGAGTGCCTATCATGCCATTTTGGGTCGACCCGCGTATGCTCGTTTCATGGCCCGTCCATGTTACGTGTATCTCAAGTTGAAGATGCCGGGCCCTAAGGGTGTGATCACGGTCACTGGCAATTGACAGCGGGCCGAAGAATGCCTCCAGCAAGGCTCCAAGATCGCCGATCATCAGATGGCTATGGTCGAGCTGGAAGAATATAAGAAGAGCGTTGACCATGTTAATTTGTTCCGCGCAAACAAGCCCGCTTCCGAGTCGGCAGGGGAAGTGAAGAAGGTGCACATCCACCCGACGGATCCAACTACTGCCCTGACAAACATATCATCAACACTCGATAGTAAATAGGAAGCCGAGCTCACCCAGTTCCTTCGTGAGAACTAGGATATCTTCGCATGGAAGTCTGCTGACATGTCGGAGGTTCCCAGGGGACTGGTTGAGCACCGTTTGAGAGTTGATCCGAAAGCTAAACCCGCCAGGGAGCATTTGCGTCAATCGGCCGCGGAGAAGCGTAAAACAATCGGCAAAGAAGTGGCCCGTCTCTTGCAAGACAAGTTCATTCGGGAGATTTACCACTCCGAGTGGCTCTCGAATTGTGTGATAGTGCCCAAGAAAGATAAGTCATTGCGTATGTGCATTGACTTCAAACATATCAATTGGGTTTGCCCGAAGGATCATTTTCCACTCCCCCGCTGTCACACCCTGTGTTTGCATCACCTTGTCATGTTTGGGTTTATAAAATTTGGAGCCAGCAAAAACTTTTTCAAAGTGCTTGTGCTTGTTTGCAATGATGTTTGCTTGCTTGGTGATTGTGGTTGTGGCACTCCTAGATTCTATTCCACTTCATATTCATCTTCCTTGACCCAAATCTCTTGCCCAATGATCATGCCATGTGAATAGTTCCCCAAACCATTTTTATCAAATTTTGTTTTAACCAAAAATGATTTATTCAAATGAGGTTCTCAAAACCCCTTGAAACAAGGTTTGCACTGCAAGTCCTTAAATTGGGTGGATTCTTCTTCCCCAAAGGATTTATTTCAAATCTACTATATATAAGACTTCCCAAAACCACAAAATATTATTTTTAAATATTATTTTCATATTTTATTTAAAGACTTTTTCTTAAGGCCAGAAACGGTTTTCCTAGGGAAAATTATTTAAATGATTTGAAATATTTGAGAAAAATTAGGGAAACTCACTGGACATGTATTTTCCATGTATATGAGATTTCAACTCAAGGGCATGTTCAAATCATGGGCAAAACACCTCAAAATCCTTTCTGTTCAAATCAAGCTTTTGGAATATTTCTATAAGAAATATTCTCCATAAATTCCAAGAAAATTCCAGCAAGTCAACACTATCATAGGTGATGATCTTGCAAAGTTTCATCTCAATCCAAATTGATTTGGTTCATCAAACCATCCCAAAACCCTTCCTGTTCAGATTAAAGTTTGAGCAACTTTATATTGTGAAGTGTCTCCCCTTGACCCCAAACTTTGTGGGCATGCTCTAATGACCAAATAGTGATGCCACACTAAGTGGTGCATCAAGGGTAAAAACCTACCATCACTAGATCTACAGAAACCTGATTCTATTAGTTTCTAGGGTTTACCAAGTCTCCATTGTCAACTTCTGTCACTTGAGCTCAAACTTCGTGAATCATATCATTTTTACCTAGCCCTTGACCCTGTTGAATACCTCAGTAAGTTGGTAAATTCTTCTTGCCCAAAACACTGTCAAACACCTTCTGGTCTATTCTGAAAACCACCATTTTCACCCCTTACTCTTTTACCCTTGCCCCCAAATTTTTACCACACCTCTTGGCAATGCCCAAGCACGCTCAGTAAGAATCCCAAGTCACCAAGCCACTGGTAGGTGGGGTAAAAACCCCCATTTACCCCCTGGACAGCACCATTTTCTCCCGCTCTCCCCTTTTCTTCTACCCTAAGGCACCCCAGATGCCTTCCTAAGTTCCCTAGGCGTTGTTTAACTCCCCTGGATCCTCTAGGCACAGGTGGCCACACAGAAAATGCCAAGGGCATGCCTTGGCATGCAAGGTCCGCGCTCTGGAGCGCGCTACAGTGCGCACCCGCACTGTAGCCGCTGGCAAACGGGCGTTCCCGACAGCCTTGAGCCTCCCCACCTTGTCCCCCTGTCCCCCTCGACGTCCACAATGCTCCAGGCGGTCGGCCCCCTCCTCCCTCTCTCTCTGGTGGCCCCCACGCACGTGCCCGGCGCTGCATAGCTCGGCCAACCAGAGGGCTCGCACGCGCGAGCGCCCCCTTCTCTCTCTTCTCTTCCTCCTGGCCTAGACCACCCCCACGAGCACCCTAGACACGCTCGATTCCTCCCCCGTGGCATGTGGCAACGACCACGTCCTCGCCGGCGCATCGCTTCCACGGTGGACCAGCGACCGCCTATTCAAGCGCCTCCTCGAGCCCCTGCCCCTCTCTCCTCGCTCTCTCCTCCCCTCCACATCTCCCCCGTGCCCAGACCGCTCGTCCCCATGGTTGGGAGCCCTCTCCTGAACCAAACCCTCGCCGCCGTTGGGCACCTCCCCTTGCCGGCGTTTCCCTCTCCCTCGGCGACCCCCTCGACCACCCACCGACGCGCGGGAGCCCCCTTAGCACGCCGGTGCTCTCTGCTGGGACCGCCATGGCCGGAGACGCCGCCGGTGAGCCTCCCTCCGCTCCTGTCGCAAGGAGAGGGATGACAGGTGGGGCCCACCTGCCATCCCCATGCCCCTTCCTCTCTCGCTGGCAAGCAGGGCCCGCAGGTAGGTTTGAAAACAAACCTGCCGCGCGTGGTGCCTCGCCTTGGGCTGGTTCCCTCCTTGGGCCAGTTCGACTAGGGGTTTCTCGCCTATGAGGGCACATGACCCTTTCTCTTTTTCTTTTCTGTTTAAACTTCCAAAAATTCCATAGACTTGTATATTCATCTAAATCCAAGTATTCTTCCACCTTAAATCTTGAAATAATCCATAGAATTTATTCGTGCCATTTGTAAAAATGTTTGAAAATATTTTATATGCTATTTTATTTTAAAACCTATATTTAGGCATCTTTTTGCCTCTGTTAATTAATTTCCAAAATATTTTTCACAACAAAACCCTAGGAGAATATTTTTAGTATGACATTTAGTATTTATCAGAATAGGTTAGAATTTTAATAGTGGCTTGTGTGCTGTGTTTTTGTGTGATGCTTATTTTCATCGCTTTTATTCACGACGATAGACTACGTGGTTGATGAGGAAGTTGGACCCGAAGACTTTGAAGACCCCGGAGACTTTGTTGAGCCAGGCAAGCAACCCTTTAACCATGACTATGAACCCTTTCATTGCATGACATATAGCACTCTACTTTTGTCATATTTGATCATGTGGAGTAGTGACTCCTCCGGTGGGTTGCTTCCTAAAGTTTTGCCATTGACACTTGCATAGTGCATGACCCTACCACCTTATGAGGGTTATGCGACTGGGTGTAGTTAGGATGCTAGTAGATGCTATGCAAGTGGGTTCGGGAGCTATGCATAGTGATGGAAGGAAAGAGATGATTTCAAAGACTTTTCGAAAACCCCATTGGGTTCCACTAATGCCCGAGGGAGATGAGGAGGAGTTGGGTAACCACTTGAAATAGAAGTGGTATGCCAGAACAAGTGAGTGTGTGTTTTCGAAAACGGAGAGTTTTAAGGAATGCTGACCGTCCCAACCTTACATGCGCAACCACGATACCCCTTATGGGATGGGGCTTTCTTGATTACTATGGTTGGTACTAGCAAGGAGCCCGCATTACTAGTGGCAAGAGTGAAGTGGTCACTCTTGAGATGGGGTCGTCCCAGAAATGGAAGTTCATGCACTGTATTTAAAGGCACCGGGCACACCGTTGCGTGCCCTCATGGATAATACGAGTGATGTATATCATGAGGGATGGCACCAACGAGTGGACTGTTTGTTTAGTATCACCATGGGAAAGGCATTGTTCGGGTGCTTACCTTGGGTATGTTATATACCGTGAGTCATGGATGACACGAAAGTTCCCCGAGTCTTCTAGGTAAAGTGTGCAACCTCTGCAGAGTGTAAAACTATTCCAATATCCGCGTACACGGTCATGGACAGTTGGAGGTCCTTCTTAAACTATGTCCGGATGTTTTTGTGAAACTTGGTGTGAGTATGGATGTGATGGTGACAAAGAGGTCACATGAGCTAAGTCCGATGACTTAGTATGGGAATTGAACTAAGTCCGATGACTTAGCGTGATGAATGAACATGAGGTGTTCAACCCCTACTTATGATGATAACCTTATCTTGTTCATATGGTTATCTGCCTATTGTTGATGCATGCTTGCTAGTTACTTGATCATGTCATTACATTTAAAACTAGCTTTCTGCAAATTACCTACTTATTGCTATATCATGCATCATTATTACCTTGTTCTACAACTTGGGTTGCTTGCGAGTACATTCAAAGTACTCATTGGCTTTCCACTAGTTATTTAATTGGCAGGCATGGAAGAGCATGAGTATGTTGAAGAGTTCGTTGGTGACGAACATGCGGACTAGGACGCTTCCCAGTCAGAATGCGTGTAGGTTAAGGCAGATGGCATGGGTTCACGCTTTCGACCAAGATTTCCGATGTTTGTTCTATTTAAGTGTTTGGCCCTTGAGCCCCTATCTATGTAAGACTAGACCTTCATGGTCTTTATTTGTGTAAGACACTAAATGTGGATGTAAGACTCTTGTTATTCAGCTTCTGTGTGTTCAGTGAGCATTGATCTCTGGGATACTGTACATGTGCATTCGGTGATCACGACTTATGAGTCGGGGTCCCCACAGAGCTGGTATCAGAGCCATCCTGACTATAGGAAGCCGTTAGTTAGCATGAACATTAGTTAGGATGAAAACCATTTTCAAACTACACCTAGCACCTATACTTAGGGAATTCTGCACTATTTACCTATTCTATTCTCCACACAACACTTTGCTGACTCTCCTCCTTTCAAACCTTTGTAGATGGCCGTCGTACCCGAAGCCTTCTTGACATCCGGCTTTCCCTTACTCCTTGGAGATAGCTTGGAGAAGTGCCAGTTTCACCAACCACCCATTTTCCTCTATCACAAGCACTGGGTCGATGCCGTAACGAAGGAGTACCACGTAGATGTGGTCGTGAAGGCAAACGACTCCCCGACCAGTTGGTTCTTTGAAGGATCACGGATGGAGACCATGATACTTGCAGTCGAGATAGCTTCATGCAAGGCACTCCTACACCTTTGAGACATCATTCCAGAGATGGCTGATGAGCTAGCTACTCGCTATCTTCCCTTTAGGAAGGATGATCTTGGCGAGAGTTGGACGCTGATTCCGACCAAGGAGGATGGCACACCACTCAGGTTTCAGACCTACTTATAGCCTCTGTGCCGATAGTCTGGTTCATAACCTGATGAAGGAGTCCGTGAAGTTCCGCAAGGAACTTCACCACACCCGAGAGCTACTTTGGCAAGCCAAGACGAAGCCAGACAAGATAAGGAAGGATGGAGCCCCCGAAGGACGACCAGCTGTTACTTATCGAGGAGGAGTACCCCCAGCTAGTGATGCGCCCACACATCGTCATCACATGAGTGCGAAGGAGTACCGTGAGATCTTCACCGACCCGCCTGCAAAGCATCGTTGGGATGGACCTCCTTGTTTCCTGACCCCTTCGACCGGGAATGATGCCCGTTCAAATGATGAACAGGAGGAAGACCTAGAGGAGCGTGACTACGAGACCGAGCACTCCACCACCTTAGTCCGAGAACCCCTAGGGTAGGATCAGTCATGTACCCCTCATGCAAAGTCGAGTCCGTGTATTGGTTCATATGAAACCATGTGTGCTTGTTTTTTGTTTTTTGTTTGTGTTCCGATGCAAGTCGCGCTTTTGCCTTAGGCAACATGTAAGCGACTCCCTCGTCTATCTTAATATATGTTGGTCCTTCGACCTTTGTTTTAAAACACTTGCACTCGACCATCCCCCTTAGGCATGCTTTTCCGTTATTGCTTTTCCTCTCGTCTATCCCAGTTGTTTGACTTGGCTGCTCCAAATAGGATGGTGACTAGTATCCGCAACAGCTCCTTCACCAACCCTGATGCCGGCAACTCAAGCCAGCAACGGGGAGCTGGTGGGGCTGCTCACGCTGGAGGACACCAGAAGCAGCCACAAGGCGACATTCCCCCATCACCACCTCCACCGGAGAACATGACCATAGCTCAGTTTCTCCAAGTTCTTTGGGAGGAGCGCCAAGCCAACAATGCTGCTATCCAGCAGATGGCTCAGGCCTTTGTGAACAACCAACAACATGGCAGGAACGGCAATGGCCGCTCCACTCTGTCTGAGTTCATGAGGTATTCTCCCCCAACCTTCACCGAGACCGTTGAACCATTGGATGCCGATCACTGGATCCGCACCATCGAGGACCTCCTTGCATTGGTCAATTGCAATGAGGACCGTGAAAAGGTGTTGTATGCCTCTCACTGCCTCGGAGGTACCGCCCGAGCTTGGTGGGATTGATTCAAGGTCATGCAAGGAGAACATGTAATCATGTGGAATGACTTCAAGGAAGGATTCCGCACCGCCCACATTCCTTCTGGGATCATGGCTATCAAGAAGAGATAATTCCGAGCGCTGAAGCAAGGAAGTGTCTCTATCAAGGAGTACCTGCAGAAGTTCAACCTGCTATCGAGGTATGCACCTGAAGATGTCAACACGGATGCTGCCAAGAAGGAATGCTTCATGGAAGGACTTCAACAGACCCTACAGTATCAGCTCATCATCCACGACTGTCGTACCTTCTTCGACTTGGTGAACAAGGCCCTCATGTTGGAAGACAAGCGTCATGCCATAGACGACACTCGCAAGCGCAAGATGATCAGCAAGGGTAGCTCAAGCAACCAGAAGCCTCGCCCCTGGCAGCCAGCCCCAGCCAAGCTGACCTATCAGCCACAACAAGCTAGACTTCCTGCACCTCGTCTAAGCTACTAGCCTCAGTAGTATGCCAATCCTAGGTTAGCTTACAACAGCAACCCCAATAACAACAACGGTGGCAGAAACTTCAACAACAACCCTGGGCAAGTCACTTGCTTTGGATGTGGTCAGTCCGGACACATCTCCAAGCTTTGCCGCAACAGGAAGCCAGATGCACCGTGCCCCAATGTGCCAAACCAAGGTCAAGCCCGTGGAGCACCACCAAGGAACCCAGCTCCCCACAACCAGCCCAACAATGGCAAGGGTCGTGTGAATCACGTCACCACAGAGGAAGCCCAGGAAGACCCGGACGTCATACTAGGTACGTTCCTTGTCAACCCAACCCCAGCAACAGTACTGTTTGATTGTGGAGCTTTGCATTTTTTGTCACCCAAAATTTTGCATTAGAGAGTGGCATGAAACCTACACCCCTGGGTAGTCACATGTTGATACAAACCCCCGGTTTAGTTATGAAGTCTGGGATAGGGTGTAAGGGAGTGAAGATTGACATCAACGGGGCAGACTTCCTAGCAGACCTTATAGTTCTGGATTCACTAGGCTTGGATGTCATCCTTGGCATGAACTGGTTGACCAAGCACCAAGGCATGCTAGACTATGCCAAAAGGATTGTCACCATGACCAATAGCCAAGGAGTGGAAGTCAAGTATGTCCCCAAACCTGCCTCCACTCAAAACCCTCAGGCTAACTGTCTATCGGGAGTTGAGTTGGATCAAGTGCCAGTAGTATGTGAGTAGCCGGATGTGTTTCCTGATGAGCTGCCCGGAATGCCTCCTGACCGCGACATTGAGTTCATCATTGAGCTTATGCTCGGATCAAGGTCCATCTATAAGAAGGCCTGTAGGATGGGATCCGAAGAGTTGGCTGAATTGAAGAAGCAACTGGCAGAGCAGCTCAGAAAAGGATTTATTTGCCCTAGTGCCTCTCCTTGGGGATCGCCTGTTCTATTTGTGTCAAAAAGGGATGGAACTATTAGGCTGTGTGTCGATTACCGTTCTCTTAATGAAGTCACAATAAAGAACAAGTACCCACTCCCCAAGATTGAAGACCTGTTTGATCAGTTAAATGAAGCCAAGGTGTTCTCCAAGATCGACCTCAGGTCGGGGTACCACCAGCTGAAGATCAGACCCCAAGACATTGCAAAGACGACATTTGTAACCCGGTATGGCCTGTATGAATACACGGTCATGTCATTCGGGTTAACTAATGCCCCAGCCTACTTCATGTATCTCATGAATAAGGTGTTCATGGAGTACTTGGACAAGTTCATTGTTGTCTTCATTGATGACATACTCGTCTTCTCCAAGTCTGAAGAAGAACAAGAGGAACACTTGAGATTGGTCCTAGAGAAGCTTCGAGAGCACCAGCTTTATGCCAAGTTCAACGAGTGTCAATTTTGGCTGCATGAAGTTGGATTCTTGGGTCATGTGTTGACTGCAGAAGGATTATTGGTGGATCCTACCAAGATTGAAGCCGTGACTGAATGGCAAACCCCAACCATCGTGAAGGAAGTCAGGAGCTTCCTCGGACTAGCGAGATATTACCGCAAGTTCATGGAAGGATTCTCAAGCATTGCCCGACCCATGACCCAGCTATTGAAGAAGGACAAGAAGTTTGAATGGACTGCTAAGTGCGAGGACAGCTTCCAGGAGCTCAAGAAGAGATTGACCACAACCCCAGTTTTGGCCACCCCCGATATTCACGAGGAGTTTGTGATATATTGTGATCCATCAAGAACCGGGCTTGGAGGTGTTCTGATGCAAGAAGGCAGAGTTGTAGCATATCTATCTAGACAGCTACGACCTCATGAAGAGAACTACGCAACTCCTAATATCGAGTTGGCAGCCGTGGTTCATGCCTTGAAGACATGGCAACATTACCTTTTGGGGAAGTGATGTGAGATATTCACAGACTACAAGAGTTTGAAGTATATCTTCACTCAAAGGGAATTGAACATGAGGCAGCGAAGATGGTTGGAATTGAGCAAGGATTACGACCTCAATGTTCAATACCATCCCGAAAAGGCCAACGTGGTAGCAGACGCCTTAAGCAGAAAGGCTTGTTCCTTGAATGCTATGATTAAGGAAAGGCTCCCCGCCCTGTATGAAGAGCTTGAAAGCTTTGGCTTGGAACTGGTTGCACCCGGATTCCTCGCCAACCTCGAAGCAAAGCCTACCTTGATGGATGATATCAAAGAAGCTCACAAGGGACATGAGATCATTGAAGGCATCAAGAGGAAGATCAAGGCAGGCAAGGCCCCAGGATTCTCGGTGGATGAACAAGGAGTTGTATGGTTCAGGACTCACATTTGCGTACCCAACAAGGAGGAGCTCAAGAACCTGATCTTGCAAGAATCTCATGACACTCCATACTCCATCCATCCTGGAGAAACCAAGATGTATCAAGATCTCAAGGCAAGATTCTGGTGGCATGACATGAAACAGGAGATAGGCACGTTCGTTGCCAAGTGCGACATATGCCAGAGAGTCAAGGCTGAGCATCAGCGACCCGCTGGACTATTGCAACCTCTCAAAGTGCTTGAATGGAAGTGGGACAAAGTCGAGATGGATTTCATCACCGGTTTACCAAGGTCAAGCAAAGGACATGATTCCATTTGGGTCATTGTCGACCACCTGACCAAGGTAGCCCATTTCATTCCTGTCAAGACCACCTATGACGGTAACAAGCTAGCCAATCTCTACAATGAGCATATCATGAGTCTTCACGGAGTTCCTAAGGAGATTGTGTCGGATCAAGGAACCCAGTTCACCTCAAGATTCCGGAAGATGTTTCAAGAAGCTATGGGAACCAAGCTCTCCTTCAGCACTGCTTTTCACCCCCAGACAGGTGGGGAAACTGAACGAGTAAATCAGATACTCAAAGATATGCTCTGCGCTTGTGTCTTGGCTTATGGAGCCAAGTGGGAAGATTGCCTACCATTAGCTGAGTTCTCCTACAACAACGGCTACCAGGCGAGTCTTCAGATGGCACCATTTGAGGTGTTGTATGGACGCAAGTGTCGTACTCCCCTCAACTGGTCATAGACCGGAGAAGGATTAATTTTTTGACCAGACATCCTCCACGAAGCCAAAGAGCAAGTTCAACTTGTTCGAGAGCGACTTGAGACCGCCAAGACAATACAGAAGAGCCACGCCGACTCTCACCACCGAGAAGTGAATTTCTGTGTCGGAGATCATGTCTACCTCTGAGTCATGCCTCTCAAAGGGACCAAGTGTTTCCACGTCAAAGGGAAGTTGGCACCAAGGTACATAGGCCCCTTCAAGATCACCGCTATGCGCGGAGAAGTTGCCTACCAGCTGGAGTTACCTTCCGAGCTGTCGAGTGTGCACAACATCTTTCACGTGTCACAACTCCGGAAGTGTCTGCAAGTTCCCAACCGCCCCGACCTCTACAAGGACATCGACCATCAAGCCATCGATCTTCAGTCAGACCTTAGTTATCATGAGAGGCCAGTTCACATTTTGGATGAAGCCGAGCGCTGCACCCGAAGCCGCACCATCAAGTACTTCAAGGTCCAGTGGAGCAACCACACTGAGGCATAGGCAACCTAGGAGCGTGAAGACTATCTTAGATTTGAGTTCCCTTATCTTTTTAGCGCTTAGCCTAGGAATCTCGGGGACGAGATTCTTGTAAGGGGGGAAGGTCTGTCACACCCTGTGTTTGTATCACCTTGTCATGTTTGGGTTTATAAAATTTGGAGCCAACAAAAACTTTTTCAAAGTGCTTGTGCTTGTTTTCAATGATGTTTGCTTGCTTGGTGATTGTGGTTGTGGCACTCCTAGATTCTATTCCACTTCATATTCATCTTCCTTGACCCAAACCTCTTTCCCAATGATCATGCCATGTGAATAGTGCCCCAAACCATTTTTATCAAATTTTGTTTTAATCAAAAATGATTTATTCAAATTAGGTTCTCAAAACCCCTCAAACGAGCTTTGCACTACAAGTCCTCAAATTGGGTGGATTCTTCTCCCCCAAAGGCTTTATTTCAAACCTACTATATATAAGACTTCCCAAAACCATAAAATATTATTTTAGAGATTATTTTCATATTTTATTTAAAGAATTTTTCTTTAGGCCAGAAATGGTTTTTCCTAGGGAAAAATTATTTAAATGCTTTGAAATATTTGAGAAAATTTAGGGAAACTCAGTGGACATATATTTTCCATATATATGAGTTTTCGACTCAAGGGCATGTTCAAATCATGGGCAAAACCCTCAAAACCCTTTTTGTTCAAATCAAGCTTTTGGAATATTTCTATAAGAAATATTCTCCACAATTTCCAGGAAAATTCTAGAAAGTCAAAACTATCATAGATGATGATCTTGCAAAGTTTCATCTCAATCCAAATTGATTTGGTTCATCAAACCATCCCAAAAACCTTCTTGTTCAGATTCATGTTTGAGCAACTTTACATTGTGAAGTATCTCCCCTTGACCCCAAACTTTGTGGGCATGCTCTAATGACCAAATAGTGATGCCACACTAAGTGGTGCATCAAGGGTAAAACCTAGCATCACTAGATCTACAGAAACCTGATTCTGTTAGTTTCTAGGGTTTACCAAGTCTCCATTGTCAACTTCTCTCACTTGAGCTCAAACTTGGCGAATCATCTCATTTTTACCTAGCCCTTGACCCTGTTGAATACCTTAGTAAGTTGGTAAATTCTTATTTCCCAAAACACTGTCAAACACCTTCTAGTCTATTCTTAAAACCACCATTTTCACCCCTTACTCTTTTACCCTTGCCCCCAAATTTTTACCACACCCCCTGGAAATGCCCAAGCACCTTCAGTAAGAATCCCAAGTCACCAAGCCGCTGGTAGGTGGGGTAAAAAAACCCCATTTACCCCCTGGACAACACCATTTCCTCCCTCTCTCCCCTTTTCTTCTACCCTAAGGCACCCCAGATGCCTCCCTAAGTTCCCTAGGCCTTGTTTAACTCCCCTGGATCCTCTGGGCACAGGTGGACACATAGAAAATGCCAAGGGCATGCCTTGGCATGCAAGGTTCGCGCTCTAGAGCGCGCTACAGTGCGCACCCGCAATGTAGCCGCTGGCCAACGGGCGTTCCCGATAGCCTCGGGCCTCCCCACCTTGTCCCCCTGTCCCCCTCAACGTCCGCAGTGCTCCAGGGGGTCGGCCCACTCCTCCCTCTCTCTCCGGTGGCCCCCGCGCGTGTGCCCGGTGCCGCGCAGCTCGGCCAACCAGAGGGCTCGCACGCGCGAGCGCCCCCGTCTCTCTCTTCTCTTCCCCCTGGCCTAGACCACCCCCACGAGAACCCTGGACACGCTCGTTTCCTCGCCCATGGCCTATGGTGACGACCACATCCTCGCTGGCGCACCGCATCCATGGTGGACCGACGGCTGCCAATTTAAGCGCCTCCTAGAGCCCTTGCCCCTCTCTCCTCACTCTCTCCTCCCCTCTGCATCTCCCCAGTGCCCAGACTGCTCACCCCCGTGGTCGGGAGCCCTCTCCCGAACCAAACCCTCGCCATCGTCGGGCACCTCTCCTCGCTGGCGTTTCCCTCTCCCACAGCGATCCTCTCGACCAACCACCGACCCGCGGGAACCCCCTGAGCATGCCGGTGCTCTCTGCTGGTACCGCCGTGGCCGTAGACGCCGGTGAGCCTCCCTCCGCTCCTGTCGCGAGGAGAGGGATGACAGGTGGGGCCCACTTGTCATCCCCTCGCCCTTCCTCTCTCGCTGGCAAGCAGGGCCCGCGGGCAGGTTTGAAAACAAACCTGTCGTGCGCGGCGCCTCGCCTTGGGCCGGTTCCCTCCTTGGGCCGGCTGGGTTGGGGGTTTCTGGCTCGTGAGGGCACAGGACCATTTCTATTTTTCTTTTGTGTTTAAACTTCCAAAAATTCCATAGACTTGTATATTCATCTAAATCCAAGTATTCTTCCACCTTAAATCTTGAAATAATCCATAGAATTTGTTAGTGCCATTTATAAAAATCTTTGAAAATATTTTATATGCTATTTTATTTTAAAACCTATATTTAGGCATCTTTTTGCCTCTGTTAATTAATTTCCAAAATATTTTTTCACAACAAAACCCTAGGAGAATATTTTTAGTATGAAATTTAGTATTAATCATAATAGGTTAGCATTTTTAATAGTGTCTTGTGTGCTCTATTTTCGTGTGATGCTTATTTTCATCGCTTTTATTCACGACGATAGATTGCGCAGTTGACGAGGAAGTTGGACCCGAAGACTTCGAAGACCCAGAGACTTTGTTGAGCCAGGCAAGCAGCCCTTTGACCATGACTATGAAGCCTTTCATTGCATGACATATAGCATTCTACTTTTGTTATATTTGATGATGTGGAGTAGTGAACCCTCCGGTGGGTTGCTTTCGAAACTTTTGCCATTGACACTTGCATCATGCATGACCCTACCACCTTATGAGGGTTATGCGCGTGGGTGTAGTTAGGATGCTAGTAGATGCTACACAAGTGGGTTTGGGAGCTATGCATAGTGATGGAAGGAAAGAGATAACTTCAAAGACTTTTCGTAAACCCCGTTGGGTGCCATTAATGCCTGAGGGAGATGATGAGGAGTTGGGTAACCACTTGAGAAAGAAGTGGTATGCCGGAACAAGTGAGTGTGTGTTTTCGAAAACGGAGAGTATTAAGGTCTGATGAGGGATGGCACCAACGAGTGGACTGTTTGTTTAGTATCACCATGGGAAAGGCATTGTTCGGGTGCTTACCTCGGGTATGTTATATACCGCGAGTCATGGATGACACGGAAGTTCCTCAAGTCTTGTGGGTAAAGTGTGCAACCTCTGCAGAGTGTAAAACTATTCGGGTAGCCACGTCTGCGGTCATGGACAGTTGGATGTCCTTCTTGAACTACGTCCGGATGTTTTCGTGAAACTTGGTGTGAGTATGGATGTGATGGTGACAAAGAGGTCACATGAGCTATGTCCGATGACTTAGTATGGGAATTGAACTAAGTCCGATGACTTAGCGTGATTAATGAACATGAGGTGTTCAACCCCTACTTATGATGATAACTATATCTTGTTCATATGGTTATCTACCTATTGTTGATGCATGCTTACTAGTTACTTGGTCATGTCATTTCATTTAAAACTAGCTTTCCGCAAATTACCTAAGTGCTATATCATGCATAATTATTACCTTGTTCCACAACTTGGGTTGCTTGCGAGTACATTCAAAGTACTCATTGGCTTGTCACTGGTTATTTAATTGGCCGGGCATGGAAGAACAGGAGTATGTTGAAGAGTTCGTTGGTGACGAACATGCGAACTAGGATGCTTCCCAGTCAGAATGCGTGTAGGTTAAGGCAGATGGTATGGGTTCACGCTTTCGACCAAGATTTCCGATGTTTGTTCTATTTAAGTGTTTGGCCCTTGAGGCCCTATCTATGTAAGAGTAGACCTTCATGGTCTTTATTTGTGTAAGACGCTAAATGTGGATGTAAGACTCTTGTTATTCAGCTTCTGTGTGTTCAATGAGCATTGATCTCCGGGATCACTGTACACGTGCATTTGGTGATCACGACTTATGAGTCGGGGTCCCCACACCCGCATAGATCAGATTGTTTACTTGACTGCAGGGTGTGAGCGTTTGTCGTTTCTAGATGCTTACTCTAGGTACCATCAGATCTATCTGTATGGCCCAGATGAAAGAAAGACAGCCTTCATCACCCCATTCGGGTGTTTTTCATACATTACTATGCCATTCGGTTTGAAAAATGCCGGCGCTACTTTCAGGTGCATGATTCAGAAGTGTTTACTTGACCAGATCCCTCGGAATGTCGAGGCATACATGGATGATATAGTTGTCAAGTCCCGCAAAGGTACCGACCTACTGGCTGACTTAGACGAAACATTCGCCAATCTGAGGAGATACGACATAAAGCTAAATCCGGCCAAATGTACTTTCGGCGTCCCTAGTGGCAAGTTACTCCGTTTTCTTGTTTCTGAACGAGGGATGTCAATCCTGAGAAAATCAGAGCCATTACCCGAATGAAGACTCTCGTGCGAGTGCACGATGTTCAGAAACTCACAGGTTGCTTGGCGGCATTGAGTCGATTCATTTCCCATCTCGGTGAGAAGGCACTGCCTTTGTACCAATTGATGAAGAATTCCGACACGTTCGAGTGGACTCCTGAAGCCGAAGGAACGTTTGTTGAACTCAAAGCCCTGCTCTCCACCCAGCCGGTGCTTGCCGCTCCTTGTAGCAAAGAGCCCTTGCTCCTGTACACCGCGGCCACTAATCAGGTCGTCAGTACGGTCTTAACTGTCGAGCGAGAATAAGAGGGTAAAGCTTACAAAGTCCAACGACTAGTTTATTATGTTTCTGAAGTTCTATCTCCCCCGAAGCAGAGATATCCACACTACCAGAAGTTGGTTTATGGTATTTATCTATCATCAAAGAAGGTGGCACATTATTTTCAAGACTACTCGATTTCAGTCGTTAGTGATTCTCCGTTATCTGATATTCTCAACAATTGAGACGCATCTGGTCGAGTGGCTAAGTGGGAAATTGAACTCTTATACTTTGATATTAAGTTCGAAGCCAAGAAAGCAATAGTCTCAGGCACTTGCAGATTTTATTGCCGAGTGGATTGAACAGCAACAGCCAACCCAGATTCACTCGGCACATTGTACCATGTTCTTCGACGGCTCTAAAATGTTGAATGGGTCCGGTGTTGGTGTTGTCCTGATATCTCCAAAAGGCGCCAAGCTCAGTTATGTCTTGCAAATTCACTTAGATTCCTCCAACAATGAGGCAGAGTATGAAGCACTTTTGTATGGGTTGCGCATGGCTATCTCACTCGGCGTCAAGCGCCTGATGGTTTATGGCGACTCAGATTTGGTGGTAAATCAAGTAATGAAAGAATGGGATGTTCAAAACCCCGCTATGAATGGGTACGGCAGTGCTGTTAGAAAGTTGGAAAAGAAGTTCAAAGACCTAGAACTTCAGCATGTTCCCCGACTGAAGAATCAAGCAGCCGACGAACTAGCAAAGATTGGTTCCACTCGACGGCCCGTTCCCAGTAATGTGTTTTTAGAGCACCCGCATACTCCTTCAGTGCAAGAGGATCCTTTCACTGAAGATCCCCCACAAGCTATGAGCTCCACTGATCTGACCGAAGTCGATGTCCTAGTGGTAATTGATTTGGTCATGGAGATTCTGGTTGTCATTCACGATTGGACGGTGCCCTACATTGCTTATATCCTTAGACAACAGCTCCCCAAAGATGAAATGGGGATCAGCTGTTCAGAGAAAGCACAACTGGCGTGACGCAGCATTGCATTTTCCCCAAAGAAGGTCGAGTGATTCTGGATGAAATCCACTTGGGAATTTGCGGCCATCATGCGTCCTCACAGAACATTGTCGCTAAAGCATACTGAGCTGGTTTCTTCTGGCCACGGGCTAATGAGATGGCCAAAGACATTGTGGATCATTGTGATGGATGCCAGTTTTATGCAAATTTGTCACATAAGCCGGCCTATGCTCTAAAGACGATTCCCCTCGCCTGGTCGTTTGTTGTTTGGGGACTCGACATGTTGGTCCCTTTTGGACCAGAAAAGGCGGATGCACTCGTTTGCTGGTTGCAGTCGACAAGTTTACTAAATGGATAGAAGCCAAGCCCATCAAGAAGTTGAACTCCCGCATGGCAGTCACATTCATGAGGGAAATAATTTTTTGATACGGCGTTCCTCACAGCATTATCACGGATAACGGCACGAACTTTGACTCGGAAGAATTCAGAAACTTCTGCACCTCCCAAGGCACTCGGGTGGCCTATGCATCCGTGGCACATCATCAAACCAATGGACAAGTCGAGCGAGCTAACGGTCTCATCCTGCAAGGTCTGAAGCCTCGTCTCAGGCGCGATCTGGATCATGCCGCCGGTGCCCGGGTAACTGAATTGTCGTCTGTTTTATGGGGCTTGAGAACGATGCCCAATCGGTCGGCTGGACGGACTCCTTTTTTCCTGGTATATGGAGCCGAGGCTATCCTGCCGAGTGACTTGTTTCACAATTCTCCTCGAGTGGAACTTTATTCTGAACCTGAAGTTGAACAAGCTAGGGAGGATGTTGTCGATCTCCTGGAGGAAGAGCGAGAAATGGCTCTAATCCAGACTACAGCTTATCAGCACGATCTACGGTGTTTCCATGCGAAGAATGTCAAGAGTCGGTCTTTTCATGAGGGAGACTTGGTACTCCGAGTGGATCAACAACGACCTCATAAGCTTGCTCCAGCATGGGAAGGTCCCTTCATCGTCACCAAAGTGTTGAACAACGGAGCCTATCACCTGTACAACCTCAAGAAACAAATGGATGAGACACGGGCCTGGAATGCAGATCTGCTCCGACGTTTTTACACTTAGAGACTGAAGAGGTTTTGATGTAATAAAAATACTTCATTTATGCAAATCAGACATCCACAATTTATTGTCGATTCTGATCGTACTTGGGAATTCTCCGAGTGTCGAGTAATCCTCACATTCGGGGGCTTAGCCGCGAACATGCTTTCGCCTAAGTTAGAAACCCTGTCGGGTTGATAGCAGTCCATTCACTCGACGATTTAGTTATGAACCCGCCTTCGTCTAAGTTCAAAATTGTTCTTCGAGTGTCAAGCAATCCTCACACTTGGGGGCTTAGCTGCGAACATGCATTCGCCTAAGTGAAAAACCTTGTTAGGTGGATAGCAGTCCATTCACTCGACGACTTAGTTACGAACCCGCCTTCGTCTAAGTTCAAAATTCTTCTCCGAGTGTCGAGTAATCCTCACACTCGGGGGCTTAGCTACGAACATGCATTCGCCTAAGTGAAAAACCTTGTCAGGTGGATAGTAGTCCATTCACTCGACGACTTAGTTATGAACCATCCTTCGTCTAAGTTCAAAATAATACTCCGAGTGTCGAGCAATCCTCACACTCGGAGGCTTAGCTGCGAACATGTTTTCGCCTAAGTTAAAATCCCCGTCGAGTGGATAGTAACCCATCCACTCGACGTCCTAGCCGCGAATAAGTATTCGCCTAGGTTCAATAATACTCCGAGTGTTGAGCAATCCTCACATTTGGGGACTTAGTTGCGAACATGTTTTCGCCTAAGTTAGAATTCTTGCCGAATGGATAGTAATCCGTCCACTCGACCTCCTAGCTGCGAATAAATCTTTGCCTAGGTTGAAAAATACTCCGAGTGTTGAGCTATCCTCACACTCGGGGGGCTTAGCTACGAACATGCTTTCGTCTAAGTCAGAAAACAAAATCGTTCGAACAAGCGATTGAAAGCCAAATGCGGATAAATCCAAAGGTTTAATTGCGGATAAGTGTTTCGCGGGAAAGCAAACGTGCTCAGGCTTAAGGACTGAATGAAGTTTTAAAGCTGATACAGTTCCACTCGGCATACCGAGGCAAATAAAGTTTTTCTCTCAAAGATCAAGTTTTCAAGCGCCCGACGGACTAGCTGGCTCGACGAATGTGTCCAAGTCGATGCCATCCGCAATCCTGGTGGCTGCGTCGATAAAGGTCTCCATGAAATCTTCAAACTGATGTTTCTTCGTGTTAACCACTCGGAGCTCCTTCAACTTGTCTTCCCTCGCCTCCTTGCAATGGACCCTAACAAGGGAGAGTGCCATGTCAGCGCCGTAGCGAGCAGCAGATTTCTTCCAGGCTTGCACTCGACTGGGGAGGTCGTTTAGGCATGCCATAAAAAATGTGAGGTCGAGCTGAAGAGTGTCTTTAGGCCATAGCTCCTTGTCAATACTCTCCATCACAGTTTTCAATCGGAGGACATACGCTTGAACACCTTGGAGCCTGAAGTTGAGTCTGAGCATGTTCATGGCCATCGCATCTCCAACAGGTGACTTGGTGGGATCCAAATTGGGCTCGATGTCCTGAGTCTCTTTTTCAAAGTCTTGGCAGAATTTTGTTCAAAAGAAAGAATGGGAGGAGGTTGGATGAGATGCAGTTGTCAAAGATTTTATAAAGTACAGTCAACAGAGATACTCACCGTTGAGCATGATATACATCTTCCTCGAGAACTCTCCCAAGTGCTTCTCCAGGACGTTGCTCCTCTTGGTTAGCTGCTCAATCTTCTTGATAAGGTCCACACGCTCTTGCTTCAGCTTCAAGTTCTCTTCCTCCATCCTCTTCGCAGCAGTCAGCTAATGGTCGGCAGCTTCAGTTTTCTCCTTCGCCACTCGTTGGGCATCAGCGAGCGCTTTGTCCTTGTCCTCCAGCGCTTTCTTCATGGTATCTAAAGAAACAACATTGTTGAGTCGCGCTTGGAGTCGACGATTTTCATTGCATACGTTTGTTCGAGTGAAGGCACTCAGTTCAAAGCATGGAAAGTGAGGATAAGAATGCAGTGGGTCGACAGAAGTTACCTCCCAGGGTTATTAGCTCGGTCCGCACTCCCTCCAAAGCATTTTTGGAGACCTCCAAGTCCACGCACAGCCGGTTCCTTTCATCTTCAAGGTCCTTGTACCGCGTGCCCAGTTCACATGCCCTCTGAAACCAACAAACAAAGAAATTCAATCGACAAGAAATATCAACACTCTGAAGTGCAGAAGACCAAAAACGGTTGACTGGGCGGCGCACACCACCCCGCCCCACTATCCTAGAATAGCGTCATATCATGGTTGATCGATGATGTCCATGAAACTTGCATCCAGGAGAAGGAGTGTTGAACCAAAAGTACACTCGACATGTCGAGTGGCTCGTGTACTCCGCGTACCGTAAACGAGTTCAAGACAGTCTCTATCAGACCCCCGCCAATGCAAGCACTCGACGATAGTCTCGGGGAGTACACCCAGTGTGTGCACTTAGAGTGCCCCCACTAGAACGGTTAACACTCAATCTGTCGAGTGATCCGTTGACCCCGTTTCGCACCTTCGAAGCAACGTCATATAATGGTTGATCAATGATATCCATGAAACCTACAAGATAGCTTAGGTGCGAGACGACCAAGAAAAAATATATGTACACTCGACATGTCGACTGACAACCGTACTCCGCGTACAACAAAAATTCCGATTTCAAGTTTTCAAGACTATTGCTCATCGCCTGCGATCAACAGTAGCCTCGGGGACTACACCCAGTGGGTGCACTTAGCGTGCCCCCACTGGTTATTAAATAGTCGACAAGGTCTGCCCTGTCAGAACATTCAACGGTCTCTATCAGACCCCCGCCGGTGCACGCACTCGATGGAGATCTCAGGTACTACACCCAATGGGTGCAGTTAGCGTGCCCCCACTGGTCCTGCCAACTCTCGACCTATCGAGTGGCAGAAAATATCCATCATTGGAACATCCATCACTCGACCTATCGAGTGACATGCCACCCCACTCCGCATCCTTGGAAAGGTTCGCACTAACAACCGTGAAGTGCAGTCTATCCTTTTGTAGCGTCATTTCATGGTTGGTTAATGATATCCATGAAAACTATGAAGTAGCTTCGGAGTGGTGTGATCAAGGGCAAACGTATCCCGTGTACGACAAATTGTAAGCCCCCTGCCGGTGCAAGCACTTGACAACGGTCTTGGGGACTACACCCAGTGGGTGCACTCAGAGTGCCCCCACTGACCTAAAACCTACTCGATTAAGACCTGATCTATTCGAGTGGAGGACTTTCAAACATTCTACAAGCGGTAAACAAACACCCAGTGGGTGTACAGTCAAAGAAGAGAGGAATTCAATCGGAAATGTACTTACAATCGAACTTACTCGGACATTGGTTCAAAGCGCTGCGCTAGCGTCATAAGCCAACTTGCTGCCTCGTACGCTTCCTTGGTGCGCAACATCATTTGCTCCGCCTGGATCATGGCCTCCTTTGCAGCTCCGGTCTGGTCTTCCGGAACGCGATGCAAAGGAAAACCTGTCGCTAGCGGGATCGGCGTAATGATTGGGGCAGTCAAGGTGGTGCGAGCAGGTTCGGTTGGAGTTGATGTCACAATAGTCAAAGCAACTGGAGGGGCACTCGATAGAGGTACTGCGAGTTCAGCTATGACCTGTGTCGAGTTGCTTATCCCTTGGGAAGATCCGGCGGTCAACCACTGAGGTGTCTGCGCAGATGATGTTCTTCGAGTGCGTATGCGCGGGATGCCTAGGGTCTCGCCTCCGCCTATCGTGCCCCCAAGGTGTTCTTCGTCATCTTCCAGCTGGATGATTTCTGCAATTATCAACCGAAAGTATTAGCTTTTGCAATCGACAAACCATATTCAAGAAGCAGATTTGAAGAGTCGATTACCTCTGTGAGAAGTGGCTGCATCGGCAGTGTCTATGTCAATTGCATCCCCTCCGTCATGTTGAGGCGACGTCACTGAAGTAGCAGCTCTGATGGATCGAATAACACTCGGTCAATAAGGATTCCAAGTCACAATTGACAGTGAGAATTCAAAAGTAAACACTCACGTGGAGACGACAGGCACAACCGTCCTCATGCGAGGCAGGGCTTTGCGAGGTTTGGTCACATTCAGCTTGGGTTGCTTTGCTGATCGTTCACTCGACTCAACAGTCGAAGGTCAGCTCAGCTTCGGGTTCTTCTCGCTTGGGCCCGAGGCCCTGTCCTCAGCAGTCGCAGGGTCTTGGCGAGACTTGGAGCGGCGTTCGGAGAGAGGAGGGGACTCGACTTCCTCCTCGTTCTCACCCGAGTTTTCGTATTCGTCTTATGAGTCATAAGAGCCGTCGCCGTCCATGCTACCACCCTCACTCATCCCGCCATATTTAGGTTGGTTCCCATTGGGTACGGGCGAGTACATATGTGTCCACTCCTGCATGATTCAAACAAAGTAGTCAGTCAATAAATCAATCGATCACTCAACAGTACAAGTACTCCGGTCGACAAAATTCAGCTTACCAAATTCTTCGGCGGGTTTTCGGCCGAGTAAGGTCAGATCCTCTTGGCTCCTAAGGGATTGTCACAAGCCTCGGTGATGCTGCGAAGCCATTGCTCCACAGTATTTTGTGAAACCTCTTCTGGATGCGTCCTGGTCGAGTCCTTAGGGCCTACATAGTGCCACATGGTGTGATCCCTGGCCTGGAGCGGCTGGATCCGTCGACTGAGGAATGTTTCCAAGAGATCCATGCCAGTCACTCCACCCCGAATAAGTTTCACCATGGCGTACACCAAAATTCCCACTTGGACTTGTTCCTCTTCAGAAACCTTTAGAGATTTGGGGACGGCTGGGCGATCGGATGTGAAATGGTAAAGACCGGTCGACATGTTGGGAGAAGCTACATCTTTATAGTAAAACCAAGTCGACTGCCAACCTCTAACAAATTTAGGAAAGGTCGTAGAGGGGAAAGAACTATGAGCACTCTTTTGAAGTAGTAAACCCCCACACAGCTGCAGTACATGAGTTTTCCCATCCTTGGGAGCACTTTCTTCACAGTTTGAGATCTAACCGTAAAAATGTGCTTGAACAATCCCAAGTGAGGAGGACAGCCCAGGAAGCACTCACACAAAGTAATGAAAGCAGACAAGTAGGAAATTGCATTCGGCGAGAAGTGGTGCAGTTGAGCACCAAAGAAGTTCAGAAACCCTCTAAAGAACGGGTGGGGAGGCATGGATAAACCTCTTTTGACATGGGAGAGGAGGAGAACCCGCTCTCCCTCGCGCGGCTCCGGCTCGCGCTCTCCCTCCGACAACCTCCAGGCACCATCCGCCACGAGCCCGACGGCAACCATGTCGTCGATGTCCGCTCAAGAGGCCACCGAAGGGAGGAAGTCTCCTGGCATCCATCCCGTCGGCGCGGTGAACCGAGCGGTCGAGCGCATCTTGCCCTTGCCCTTCACCATCCCCTTCTTGGCGCACTCTAACTTCTCCGTCGTGCCCTTCGTCATCGCGGTGGCTGCGCTCGTCGAAGATGGGCGGCGTGTTGTGCTAAGGACAGAGGAGGCGGAGGAAGAGAGGAAGATTGGAGAAGAATATTGTGCAAACCGCGTCGCTTCAGGATTTATACCCTGCCGAGTGCCTCACTGATGGGTGGGCCCGCAAGATCACCGCGCATGCCAACCACTGATGGTGTCCTGTACGTGGCGAAATGACCGGCGCGAGAATCGAGGCGTCATGCCCCCACTTGCCCCGATCGTGGCATCGTCACCGCAGGCGTGCGTGCTTCCCAAATTTTCCTATCCCGCAAAATCCGGGTCTGACAGACCGACCCGTCGCCTCAAAATATTCCTTCAGATCGCTCGGGACAAAATCGACATTGAACATTCACTCGGGCACTTTCAAGACTGAATTGATTCGGGTGAATGATGAAGAGTTCAGTCGACGCAAGTTTCGTTAAAGCCCCGAATATCATTCGGAAGATTGGGTGCCTTGTTCTGAACTGACATCGATATCCCCCATTCACCACTCGAACCCGGATCCATTCGAGGGATAATGACGAGGATACGTACCTAGGGTAGGATCCTAGGCCTGATCTACATACCCTACCTAAGAACACTACATTGGAGGACTGAAGATCAGAAGTAAGATTCTTACTGGATTCCGGATGACGCTTAAGACACTCGACAGACAATCCACTCGGAGGCTTCTTCCTCCACTCGATAATCGACTGTCACTCGGAAGACCTCATTTCCAGTCGACACCAGAAGAGCAGAAGCCACCCCTAGGAGGCCAACAGGCAGGCGTTAGACCTTTCGTCATTAGTAGCTTTTATTATATACGTTACCAGTAACGGTAGTCTTTAAACCCACGATCTGACCCTTGGATACCAGGTAATTATGAGGGGCAGCGAACTCTATATAAGCCGCCCCTCCCCTCTGGCACAAGGGTTCACAACCACTATAATCTCACATTCCACACGACAAAGCTTTAGAGCACTGAGACCTAGGGCTGTTACCTCCACGAGAGGGGCCTGAACTCATACATTCGTGTGTAAATCCTTGCCGTAGCTAGGACTCTGCCCTCTCCATTCGTACCCCTACCTTCTACTGTCAGGCTCGTTCCCACGACAGTCCTCCTCCTTAATGTAATCATGGATGAAATTGAAGCGTCTATTTATGTGTCTAGGCCTCTTGTGAAACCTTGGTTCCTTGGCCAGAGTAATGGCACCAAAGTGGTCACAGAACAGAGTCATTGGATTCAGTGCACTAGGCACTACTCCAAGAACTGTCATGAACTCCTTCATCCAGACACCTTCCTTCGCTGCCTCCGAGGGAGCGATGTACTCCCCTTCGCATGTAGAATCGTCTACCATGCTCTGCTTGGAACTGCTCCAGTTTACTGCTCCTCCATTGAGAATAAATATGTATCTGGTTTGAGACTTAGAGTCATCCGAATCAGCGTCAAAGCTTGCATCGACACAACCCTTTAGGACGAGCTATTGATCACCTCCATAAACGAGAAACATTTCATTAGTCCTTTTCAGGTACTGAAGGATATTCTTGACCGTCGTCCAGTGCTCCATTCCTAGATCACTTTGAAAGCTTCTGGCCATACTTATGGCAAGGCTAAATCGGGTCTTGTGCACAACATTGCATACATGATATAGCCTATGGTTGAAGCATAGGGGATGACACTCATCTTTTATCTATCTTCTGAGGTCACTAGGAATGGAGTCTTACTCAACTGCACACCTTGCAACACAGGCAAGAGCCCCTTCTTGGACTGATCCATTTTGAACTTCTTCAAAACTTTGTCAATGTATGTGCTTTGTGAAAGTCCTATTAAGCGTCTCGATCTATCTCTATAGAGCTTGATGCCTAATATGAAAGCAGCTTCTCCTAGGTCCTTCATTGAAAAACTCTTGTTCAAATATTCCTTCATGCTTTCCAACATTTCTATATTGTTTCCAATCCGCAATATGTCATCCACGTATAATATTAGAAACGCTATAGAGCTCCCACTCACTTTCTTGTAAATACAAGCTTCTCCGTAAACTTGTATAAACCCGAACGCTTTGCTCACCTCATCAAAGCGAAGATTCCAACTCC
The DNA here is from genome assembly GCA_022496015.1 of Hordeum marinum. Classification (NCBI taxonomy): domain Eukaryota; kingdom Viridiplantae; phylum Streptophyta; class Magnoliopsida; order Poales; family Poaceae; genus Hordeum; species Hordeum marinum. The sequence goes on along the minus strand of CM039677.1, from coordinate 96,539,198 downwards.
GAGATGCTTGCACTAGTCCATAAATGGATCGCTGGAGTTTGCAAACTTTGTTCGAATTCTCTGGATTGACAAAACCTTCTGGTTGTATCATATACAACTCTTCCTTAAGGAAACCGTTAAGGAATGCTGTTTTGACACCCATGTGCCAAATTTCATAACCAAAAAATGCAGCTATTGCTAACATGATTCTGACGGACTTAAGCATCACTACGGGTTAGAAGGTGTCATCATAGTCAACTTCTTGAACTTTTGAAAAACCCTTAGCCACAAGTCGAGCTTCATACACGGTGACATTACCATCCGCGTTCGTCTTCTTCTTAAAGAACCATTCATTCTGAATGGCCTTTCGCCCTTCAGGTAATACTTCCAAAGTCCATACTTTTTTTTCATACATGGATCCCATCTCGGATTTCATGGCCTCTAACCATTTCTCAGAATCCGGGCCCATCATCGCTTCTCCATAGCTCGTAGGTTCATCGTTGTCCAACAACATGACCTCTAAGACATGGTTGCCGTACCATTCAGGAGCAGTATGTGTCCTTGTCGACCTACGGGGTTCGATAGTAACTTGATCCGAAGCTTCGTGATCATCATCATTAACTTCCTTCTCTATTGTCGTAGGCTCCATAGAAACATCTTTCTGCGCTGCGCTATTCTCTGGTTCAAACAAAGGTTCAACAACCTCATCAAGTTCTATCTTCCTCCCACTCAATTCTTTTAGAGAAACTCTTTCTCAAGAAATGTTCCATTTTTAATGACAACCACTTTGCCTTCGGATCTGAGATAGAAGGTATACCCAACTTTCTCTTTTGGGTATCCTATGAAAACGCATTTCTCCGCTTTAGGTTCCAGCTTTTCAGGCTGAAGCTTTTTGACATAAGCATCACATCCCCAAACTTTAAGAAACGACAAATTTGGCTTCTTGCCAAACAACTGTTCATATGGCATCGTCTCAACGGATTTCGATGGTGCCCTATTTAAAGTGAATGCAGCTGTCTGTAATGCATAACCCCAAAACGATAGTGGCAAATCGGCAAGAGACATCATAGAATGCACCATATCCAATAAGGTTTGATTACGACATTCGGACACACCATTACACTGTGGTGTTCCAGGCGGTGTCAATTGTGAAACAATTCCAGACTGTCTTAAGTGACTACCAAACTCATAAGTCAGATATTCTCCTCCTCGAGCAGATCATAGGAATTTAATCTTCTTGTTACAATGATTCTCAACTTCACTCTGAAATTTCTTGAACTTTTCAAACATTTTAGACTTGTGTTTCATTAAGTAAATATACCCATATCTACTTAAGTCATCAGTGAAGGTGAGAAAGTAATGATATCCACCACGCGCCTCAATGCTCATTGGACTGCACACATCAGTATGTATGATTTCCATGTTTTTAACCTGCCATGTGCATGTGCAGTCCAAAGCAAATTCCTCAAATATGCACATCTTCTAGGGGAGTTCTTCTATATCTTGCAATCAAATTCCTCAAACTCGGTACTTACACTTCATATTTTTATCCCCGTTGAAAACTTAACCTATTTGTTATCAATCACCAAAAAGGGGGAGATTGTAAGTGCATATAGTGCCCCTTAGTGATTTTGGTATATTGAAGACTTATAGGTTAAGGAACTAATTTGTTTGTGAGTGTACACGGGCTCTATAAGTCGATGAGGAGTTTGATATATTCGAATATTGTCGACACCTAAAAATGTATGTCCTCAACTAAAGACTTTGGTGAAGACTTTGCTGAAGACTTTGGTATTCCCTGAAGACTTTGAAAATGAAGAAGTTGGTGTGACCTTGAAGATATGAACGAGGACTATGAAGCATGAAGACTTTTGTTTTCGTAGTTTCATTTCCTTTCTTTGAGTCATAGGAAACACTGTACTGTTAAAGGGAGCTGAGGTAATACTAAGGAAAATTTTAAACAGATGCTCAACTCAAAAGCCTCAACCTATCCAATCCTTCAAGTGAAGCCTTTGGAAATCTCTTGTAGTTCAGTCAAGTTCTTCAGTGACAGAGACGAAGTTCTTCTGGTCTCTGGGGAAATTGATCTGACTGGGGAGTTAGGATTTTGCCAGTGCGAATTGCCTACAAGTCAGGAATATGATAAGCCTGAGGACTTTTATAGTCTGAAATTCCGACCGTTGTTGTGCTTAGCGCAAACTGTCCCCAATTATCTTATCCACATAACGGTCATATCATTGGGGTCATTTATGTCTTATCATGTCAGGTTGCACCCTGGCTATAAATAGCCACCCCCACAACCACTAGTTGGTTGGCTGCTGCGAGAGAGAACTGACACTTGTCATTTGAGACTTCGGCCGGCTGGCGGTAGACGACACTCCGCCGGGCAGCCCGTGTCACGGCAGGTGGTCGAGGGCCAATCGTAGAGCCGGCTGGCGGGCCCCACCGGGAGATGGGACCGCTCGGCCGACTAGCCTTGCCTACGACAAGACGGTGCAAGCGGTGGGGCCCTCTGGCCAGCCGGAGAGACTGCCAGCCGGGTCCCCCCACCTTGGTACTTTAAGCATATTGTAAGAGCCGGGGGTGGCCTATAAAACCCCCTGAGCCCCCCATGCAACGGGGATGGATGATCGCTCACACACACCCACAGAACTCTCATTCCCTTCTCTAGTGGAAGAGGAATACGAGCCGGCTGCTCCTTATTCCTCCTCTAGACACAGCTCCAGGAGCATCCTTGTACACATACCCATCCATCCAACTAGACCAAGCAGGACTAGGGGTGTTACCTCCCACGGAGGGCCCTGAACTTGGGTACATCATGTGTCACCACCGCTTGTGCCCAATCTCGCATCCGGATCCCGTCGGCGTCCTCCGGCCCCAACCACTTACGATAAGCCACCCCATGGCATCTGCCGTGAGAAAACGACGACAGTTGGCGCCCACCGTGGGGCCGTACGTGGCGCCGACCGGATTCATGCTTCGGGCGGGACCCCTTGCCATTCTCCCCCACCGCCGCTCGTCCCGGCGAAACCATGGGAAGCTCGTGGGGCTTGCCCCGGCACGCCCTATGGGCAACTCCGTCGGCCTCACGACCGACATTGACGTGCTCACCAAGCGCTTCGGCAGGCTCAGCCTTGCTGAGGCTCCGGCCGCTAACGAGTACCCCGCAAGGGTGCTCGTCTGCGTTGGTCCGCCCACAGCAGTGGGCGCACTCGCTGCGGCTCAACTCAGTGGGTCCCATGATCGCATGGGGGTGATGGCCATCAGTTCCTTCACCGCATTCGAACGGGCGCGGATCGCGGATACCGCTGTCGCTGCCCGTGTCGCCACGTCCGACACGCTCGGTGTGGCCCTCCGGGGCTTGAGCACTCCGATCGCCCTGACGACGAAGCCTGACACCGCCGTGGCCGATCTTGAGGCAGCTCGCCGCATCATGTTCGAGGATGCCACCACCCTCGCCGCCACGCGGCGCCGCATGGAGGTGGCACATCGGGAGTACGCTTCCGCCTACGGACTCAGCCCGGCTGGCACCGAGCCCAGCCGGCGTGGGGCTGTGCACCACCGTGGCCGCGTGGTCGCCAAAATCCTCGGAGGCAAAATGCCCGTCTACGACACCCCCGCGGCTAACCTTCGGGCTCTCTAGGTGGCCTACGAGGAATTGGCCACCTTGAAGGGCGAAGAGCGTGCCGCCCATGAGCGCCACATCAAGGAGCTCATCGATGCTGCTGATGCGCAGCAGCATCTGCTCGCAACGGGCGGCTCCGGCACTGAAGGCCCCCAGCCCGAGCGCGAGGGCACGGGAACTGTTGGCCGCCAGGCGGCCCAGTACTCCTGCTCCCCTCGTGTTTCCGATCGCCTGGCCGAAGCGAACAACCCCCGACCCTCTCAGACGCCGGGGGGTGAGCAGCCGGCTATTAGCAGTCGACGCACCAACGAGCCACCTCGGAGCGGCCGCCACCACGAAGCACCGGCATCTAGCAGCCGGCACAGCCAGGGGCACACACTGCCTCCATGACGCGAGTCGTGGCAGTCGGTGCCACCCACCGTCCGCCCCGAACTCTTGGTTCGGCTCGGACCATGCGTCCCCCGCAGCGAGAAAGATGCCCGCAACCGCATCGACAAACTCACGCAATCCGCCCTCCTCGAGGAGGAGGGCTCGATTGGTCCGGCCTGCTTCAACCTCCGGATTCGCACCGAGCCGTTCCCAACTGGCTTCACGCTCCCTAGGGACATCCCAAAATACAACGGGGCCGCCAAACCCGAAGACTGGCTTATCGACTACACCACTACGATGGGCATCGCCAGGGGGAATAAGCGTGTAGGCGTTTGCTACGCCCCCCCTTATACTGATCGGCTTGGCCCACACCTGGCTCAATAGCCTGGCGGCCGGCAGCATCAACACTTGGATGGACTTCAAGGAGGCCTTCGTCCGCAACTTCACCGGCACCTACAAGCGGCCTGGCCGTCCCCGTGAACTCGCCATGTGCGTTTAGGGGTCGGAAGAATCCCTCCGCGACTACCTCACCCGATGGACCGAGCTTCGCAACTCCTGCGAGGGGGTTCAAGAGGTCCAAGCCGTGCAGTACTTCATCGAGGGTTGTCGGGACAACACCCCTCTCAAGCACAAGCTCCTGTGCTCCGAGCTGGCCACGCTCGCCGAGTTCATGACCAAGGCGGACAAATACGCCACGGCCGATTCGGCCATCCGGGTTAAGACGATCCCGCCCGTGAAGACAACGACGATGCCGGCCACGACCCGGTCGGCTGTCGACAACCGGCAGCCGCAAAACAACAAGCGCAAGAACTACCAGCCGGATCCCCGCTACGGGAGCCAACAGGTCAATACCGTCGAGGATCAGGAGCCGGATGCCCAGTCTTCCGGCCAGCGCCAGCGCACCGACAAGGCTGCCTGGCAGCCGAAGATCACCTTCGTGCAAATGCTCGATATCCCTTGCAAGAACCATTCAGGGGCCAAGCCCTCTACGCACACGCTCCGGCAGTGCAGCTTCTCATAGCGATTGGCCCGGGGGGGTGGCCTTCTGGCTCCTCCCGCGCCGCTAGCCCGCGCGCCGGCCCCAGCCCAAGCAGCCGCCCCGGTGACGGCAACGGCTCCGAACGATGGTCATCTGATCAACCAGTTCCCCAACCAGGACGGTTGCTACATCGTCTTCACCAGTGAAGAGATGGGCAAACACTCTCAGCGCCGGCTCCGTCGTGAGGTGAACACCACCATGCCAGCAACTCCCCGGTTCATGCACTGGTTGTAGAAGCCGGTCACTTGGAGCCCGGCCGATCACCCTGCCTTGATGCTGAATCCCGGCAGCTATGCCTTGGTCCTTCACCCCACCATCGCCACCAAGGAGCGAGCCTGCCGCTTCTCGCGGGTGCTGATAGATGGCAGCAGCAGCATCAACATTCTCTACCTTGACACGATGCATAAGCTGGGGCTGAAGATAGAAGACCTGCAGGCGAGCTGGACGGTTTTCCATGGCATTGTGCCTGGAAAGTCCTGCTCCCCTGTCGGCAAGATCATGCTCGACATCCTCTTCGGCGGACCTGGCCATTTCCGCCGCGAGCCAGTGCTTTTCGAGGTCATGGACCTCGCGAGCCCCTACCACGCGCTGTTGGGATGGCCGGCTCTTGTCAGCTTCATGGCAGTTCCCCATTATGCTTACCTCAAGCTCAAGATGCCGGGCCAAAAGGGGATCATCACCATCAAGGGCGACTACAAGATGTCGCTCAAATGCGCTCGAGACGGTAGCCGGCTGGCCGAGGCCCTAGACATTGCCGAGGAGAAACGACAGCTCGACCGGCTCGTGGCCCTTGCTGCCAGCCAGCCGGCCGTTCCGGCTCCACCCTCGCAATCCACCGGCAAGGCCTCCTTCCAGCCATCCAAAGACCCCAAGCAAATACCGCTCGACCCGGCCAATCTGGCTCAGTGCGTCACCATCGGCTGCCGCCTCAACAGCAAATAGGAAGGCGAGCTCGTCGACTTCCTCCGTGAGAATCGGGACATCTTTGCATGGTCCCCCAAGGACATGCTGGGTGTTCCGAGGAAGTTCGCCGAGCACAAACTCCACGTCCGGCCAGACGTCAAGCCAGTCAAGCAACCCCTATGCCGCTTCTCTGAGGAGAAGCAGCGTACTATAGGCGAAGAGATCGCCCGTCTGCTCGCAACTAGGTTCATCATTGAAGTATTCCATCCGGACTGGCTGGCCAACCCAGTCCTGGTACTGAAGAAGAAACAGACCTAGCACATGTGCATCGACTACACTAGCCTGAACAAAGCAAGTCCCAAGGACCCATTCGCCCTGCCGCGGATCAATCAAGTCATCAATTCCACGGCCGGCTGCGACCTGCTGTCCTTCCTGGACGCCTACTCAGGCTACCACCAGATCAAGCTGGATCCGGAAGACCGGCTCAAGACCTCCTTCATCACGCCCTTCGGGGCCTACTGCTACATCACCATGTCCTTCGGCCTTAAGAATGCTGGCGCCACCTTCCAACGATGCATGCAGAAGTGCCTCCTGCCTCAGATAGGCAGGAACATCCACGTCTACATCAACGACATCGTCGTCAAAACCAAGAAGCACTTCAACCTCCTCGACGACCTTCGGGAGACCTTCGCGAACTTATGCGAGTACAAGATCAAGCTCAACCCGGAGAAGTGTGTCTTCAGCGTCCCCGCGGACAACTCTTGGGTTTCTTCGTGTCTGCCCACGACATCGAAGCTAACCCCGAGAAGATCAGCGCGATCGAGCGCATGTCGAAACCGACCCGGCTCCGCGACGTCCAGAAGTTCACCGGCTGCCTCGCCTCGCTCAGCCAGTTCATCAGCCGACTGGGAGAGAAGGCCCTGCCCCTCTATAGGCTCCTTCGTCAGACGGCTCTGATCGAGTCGGGTCAAACCAAGATGCTGGGAGCCTTTGACTGGCCTGGCGAGGCGGACGAGGCCTTCCGCGGCCTCAAGAAGGCTCTCACCCACGCGCCCATCCTGGTTTGCGCCGGCTGAGAAGGAACCGCTGCTCGCCTACATCGCAGAAACCACCCGTGTCATTAGCGTCGTTCTGGTGGTCGAGCGGTCGGAGGAGGGCAAGTCCCTAGCGGTCCAACGACTCGTCTACTACCCCAGCGAGGTCCTCTCCGCGTCCAAGCAGAACTACCCCCACTATCAAAAGATGTGCTACGACATATACTTTGCCACCAAGAAGGTCAGGCAATACTTCCAAGAGCATACCATTACCATGGTGAGCACGGCCCCGCTTGGCGAGATCATGAGCGGCCGGGACTCCACCGGTCGGATCGCCAAGTGGATCATCACCCTTGCTGATCATGAGATTCGGTACGAGCCAAGAACCGTCATCAAGTCGTAGGCATTGGCGGATTTCCTCATCGACTGGGCGGAGACGGAGTTCGTCCCGCCTCCCCCAGACTCCACGCATTGGTGCATGCACTTCGACGGCTCGAAAATGAGGACCGGCCTGGGTGCCAGCATAGTCCTCTCCTCCCCGAAAGGTTATCAGCTCAAATACGCCCTATAGATCCACTTCGCCGCCTCCAACAATGTGGCTGAGTACGAGGCCATTGTCCATGGCCTCCGGCTCGCCAAGGAGATCGACATCAGGCGCATCCTCTGCTTCGGCGACTCCAACCTCGTGGTGCAGCAAGTCTCTGGTGAATGGGATGCCAAGGATGCCAACATTGCCAGCTACCGCTTACTCGTACAACACCTCACCGGCTCCTTCGAGGGTTGTGAGTTTCATCACGTCCCACGGGCGGACAACGAGGCGGCAGAATGCGCTGGCGAAGATCGGCTCCACCCGGCAGGCCATCCCAGCCGGCGTCTCCCTCGAATGGCTGCTCAAGCCATCGATCAAGCCTTCCCTAGAATTGGAGTCAATCTTTGTGCCGGTGGGTGTCGCCGGCCCATCGATGTCCCCGGCCGCCTCTCCGCCAACTTCACCACCGGCTCTCGAATCGTCGGCTGCCCAGCTGGCTCCGATTGAGCTGGCGGCGCCCGAGGCGACCAGCCCCGACGGCACGGCTGTCATGATGATCACCAACTAGCCAGCCCTGGAGGCTGGCGAGCCAAACCTGGGGGCTGGCCAACCAGCCTCGGGGGCTCCCGAGCCGGTCCTGGGGGCTGGCGAACCGGCCCCAGGGACTGATCGACCAGTCCCAGGGACTCCCGAGCCGGCCGCCGTTGTGGCCCCCTCGTGGGCCCAACCTATCTTAGTGTTCCTTCTACGGGGCGAGCTGCCTCCGAACGAGGCTCTGGCTAGGCAAATCTAGCATCGGGCCACAACCTACGGCATCATCAACAACGAGCTCGTCCACCACAGCACCACTAGCATTTTCCAGCGATGCGTCGAGCCGGAAAGTGGTCTGAAGATCCTCCTCGACATTCACGAGGGCGAGTGCGGGCATCATGCCGCCTTTCGGACCCTAGTGGCCAAGGCTTTCCGCCACGGCTTCTTCTGGCCGACGGATCTCGAGGCGGCCAAGAAATTGGTCGACGAGTGCGAGGGCTGTCAACGCTTCAGCATGCAAAGCCACCTGCCGGCAACGACCATCCAAACCATCCCCCTCTTGTGGCCTTTCGCCGTTTAGGGGCTGGACATGGTGGGCCCATTGAAGACCACTCGAGGCGGCATGACACACTTACTGGTGGCCATCGACAAATTCACCAAGTGGATCGAGGCGTGACCAATCAAGAAGTTGGACGGCCCCACGGCTGTCCGGTTCATCGACAACATCACGGTACGCTACGGTGTTCCCCACAGCAACATCACCGACAATGGCATCAACTTCGCCAAGGGCGCACTCGCGCGTTTATGCTCCAAGCAAGGAATCCGGCTTGACCCGGCCTTCGTCGCTCATCCACAGTCAAACGGCTAGGTCGAGAGGGCGAACAGCCTCATCCTGTCCGGCATCAAGCCCCGGATCATGACGCCACTGGTAAGGTTGGCCGACTGCTGGATCGACGAGTTGCCTGCCGTCCTTTGGAGTCTCAAGACCACCCCGAACCGGTCAACCGGCTACACTCCCTTCTTCCTTGTGTATGGGTCCGAGGCGATCATCCCCACCGACATCAAGTTCGATTTGCCTCGGGTCGCCCTATACACGGAGAGGAACGCTAAGGAGGCAAGAGAAGACGGTGTCGAGCTACTCGAGGAAGCTCGCAAACTGGCCTTGAGCCGCACGGCGATCTACCAACAGAAGCCCCGACACTACCACAACAAGCGGATCCGGCCACTCTCGTTCCGCGAGGGGGACCTGGTCCATAGACGGATCCAACGAACCGACGGATAGCAAAAGATGTCCATGGGAGGGCCCGTTCATGATCAGCAAGGCGCTACACAACAACGCGTACTACCTGATAGACGCCCAGAAGCCGCAGAAGCGCAAAAGAGATGCTTTCGGTGAAGAGACGGAGCGCCCATGGAACGCAACACTCTTGTGCCCGTTTTACTGCTGAGGAAAATCAATGTATGTATGTATCCCCGTCCTTTTGGGCTTATGGATGCAATGGGCACCCCAAGCCGCCTCTTGGGGCGCGCCCCGTTTCGTTCCTTTCAAAAGTGTTCCTCACTCATCGGCTCCCTGGCCCGGCTCCCGGGCCCGGGGGCTAGCCGACTGGGCCTAGAAGCGCCTCTCTGAAAAAACAGCTAAGTAATGTGAGTCGGCCAAACTTCCCCACCCTTACCAGCTACAGAACCGGCCCCGGGCTATCCGGCTGACAGGGCCCCGGGGTGGCAAGGTTTGGCTCACATGAAAGGTCGAAACAAAGGGAGACCCCTTCGAGGCCCAGCCCGACCATCGTCGCGTCTCTGCCACTCTACTTATCCCGAAAAAACCCTCATGATTCCTAAGTTTTGAACTAGCTCCCCTGAGGCGAAAGCCCTGACCCAGCTACAGACCGGCTCCCGGCTGTCGGGCTGGCGGGGCCAAAACCAGGGAAAAGGAATAGAAACGAAAAGAGTCGAAGCAGGTGAAAAGGGATAAGGACGAGGCGGTATGAGTCACAAGGCAAACACAACAGAATATTCATGGCATAAACATTAAGGCAAAAGTGGCCCACCGCCAGCATTTTGTTCATTACAGAAACACCCCCAGTGGGTGGATTCAAGTTTTTACATGCAGGAAAAAAAGATAAAAAAGATGCCCAGGGGCTTAGGCCATCGGCGCGTCGCCAGCCGGTGTGCCCCCAGCCGGTGCGTCGCGAGGCGGCTCGGTCCTCGCCTCGAAGGTGGTCTCAGTCTTCGGGTCGGCCTCCTTGGCCTTTGAGGCGGGCTCTTCGGTCTCGGCCATCTCATCGCTCGAGTCGATGCTCTCGTCGGCAACTTCGTCATCCGACGGGCCTTGAGGGATGCCGAAGGAGTGCTTGGGCAACAGCTTGCCATCCTTGCCAAGGGCTGGCAGGAATTCATCCGCATCAAGTATGACGCGAGCTTGTTGGCCCGCTGGACAAGTGTCAGCTCGTGGGCCTCCCGCTCTGTGGCCGGCACGTCCCGCATGGTCGCCAACCGGCCCAGGTCCACGCCACGGTACCAAGATGTCACAAAACAGAGCGCCATCTGCGCCCCGGCTCGGGCAGCCGATGCCTTCCAGGCCTCGAGGCGGGGGACGACGTGCTCCATCCACTAAGCCACGCGATGGGTCGGAGCTCCCCCGTGGCCCGGCCACAAAGCGGCGATGACCTCCTTGCCAGCGGTCTTGAGACGCTCCACGCTCCGCTCGAGATGGGTCATCCGCATCTCGACGGCGATCCCAATCTCGTCCATGTCCCACGCGGCGTGCTCCTCGATGGAGCGACTGCACTCCCGAAGGTCTTCCCGGTGCTCCTCAATAGCGCGCGAAGCACGGCGATGAGTTTCTGGGAAACGCCCTAGATGGAATAAGAAGAGAAGGAAAGAAAAAGCAAGATGAAACACGAGAAACGGCAAAGGGAAGAGCAACCAGCTGGGGAAGGAGAGAGACGGGCACCTACCTTCGATCGCGTCGTCCACCCTAGTGGTGAAGTGGAGCACCGCCTCGCGCTCTGACTTCCGGGCCGCCTCCGAGGAGGCAAGGGAACCCTTGACCTCCTCGAGCGTCTTCTCAAGGCGGGTCACCTCGCCTTGAAGGGCAGCGGTCCTCAGGGCGGCGTCAGCCGCCTTCTTGACGGTCACCTCCCGGGCCGCCACCTCCTTTGTTGCCTCGGCCTTGAGTCAGTCCCGGGCCGCCTCCCTGTCGACCAGCAGCACGGCCAGCTAGTCCGTCTCCTGAGCGGCAGCCTGGACGTCCCGCGTCAGCCGGTCCCGTTCGGCGACAAGTCCGGTCTTCCCCCTTGGAGGGTGGCCAGCTCACCTGCAAGACACAACCAAAGTCAGCCGATTCCCGGGGGCTATATGCCGCTCCTACAAAGTGCAACCCACCTTGCACGTGCGCCAGCTCCTCCTCCAGGAGGTAGAAGCCATATTTGCCGTGGTCGTGGATGGTGACAGCTTCCGCAAACAGAGTCTGGCGCAGAGAAGTTCCCTCCTGTCGCAAAAAAGGGGAGCAAAGGTCAAGACATGCTCAAAGGAGATCCAGCTCGGCTGCCCGTCAGCCGGTCAGCCAACCTGCATTTTGGGGGCTACACCCAGTGGGTGCGCTTGCGCGCCCCCACTGAAAACTCTAAGGCAAAAGTGTTGGCTTACCTCTGCACGCTGAAGGGCAGCGTCCGCCGCCTTCGCAAACTGGGCCAGCTCCTGCCGGCACCAGTCCAGGACACTTCCCAAGTCCGCGAAGGACAGGACCAGGCCGCCTGCCTAGGGGGCCGGCAGGGCCGGCATGCTCACCAGCGCTTCCCAGTCCCGGAAAACCTCCTGTATCGACCGCAGGGTCCTCCGGGCCCGACCGCCGCTGCCGCCCGGGCTCGCTGCGGCTCTAGCCGGTGGGGGCGGGTTGATGATGGCAGGGGTCGGGAGTCACCTCCTGCTGCCCCCCATCCGGTGCCGCAGCCGTCCCCTCTCCCGGCCGCTCCGGCATGTCGGTTGCGTCGGAAAGCACCTCCACCTCCATGGTCGCCGCCTCCGCCTCCGAGGCCGTCGGGACCTCCGGCACCTCGACCCGGGCCAGCTTGGCCGCAGCCGGGGTCACCTCTGGCACCTCAGGCCGGGTCGCCTCGGGAGCCAGCTCCGTCGGCGCCTCCCTCGCCTGGGTCGTTTCTTGCGCGGGCAGAGGCGCTGGCGGGTCCATGGCCGCCCCCCGCGGCTCGCTTGACGGAGGCCTCGACATGCGGGTGGACTCTACTTCCGAGTCCGACGCCCGTGGGGGTTCCGCCGACCCCCTCCGCCTTCGGCCGCTCTAGGTCCCGGAGTGCGCGGCCCCTCCTCGCGTGCCGGACCGGGAGGCTCACAGCTCCGTGAGCCTCCTCTTTTCCTCCCGCTGGATGGCCACGTGCTCGCGGGCCAGCCGGCTGGCGGCATCCGTCGTTTCCCCTGCCAGCTCCTCATCTTGGAGCTCAATGGGGTCACTGCAGCATCCAAGAACCGGTCGTTAACCGGCTCGCAAGGTGGAAGCAAAAACTTATACAAAGAAAAAGAACTTACGCAATAACTGTTGGAAATATGCCCTAGAGGCAATACTAAATTAGTTATTATCATATTTCCTTGTTCATGATAATCGTTTATTATCCATGCTATAATTGTATTGATCGGAGACTTAGATGCATGTGTGGATACATAGACAAAACCATGTCCCTAGTATGCCTCTAATAGACTAGCTCGTTAATCAAAAGATGGTTAAGGTTTCCTAGCCATGGACATGAGATGTCATTTGATAACGGGGTCACATCATTAGGAGAATGATGTGATGGACAAGACCCAAACTGCAAATGTAGCATATGATCGTGTCAGTTTATTGCTACTGTTTTCCGCATGTCAAGTATGTGTTCCTATGACCATGAGATCATGCAACTCACAGATATCGGAGGAGTGCCTTGTGTGTATCAAACGTCGCAACGTAACTGGGTGACTATAAAGGTGCTCTACAGGTATCTCCGATGGTGTCTGTTGAGTTGGCATGGATCGAGACTAGGATTTGTTACTCCGTGTGACGGAGAGGTATCTCGGGGCCCACTCGGTAATGCAACATCACAATAAGCCTTGCAAGCAATGTGACTAATTGTTAGTTGCGGGATCTTGTATTACGGAACGAGTAAAGAGACTTGACGGTAACGAGGTTGAACTAGGTATGGAGATACCGACGATCGAATCTCGGGCAAGTAATATACCGAAGAACAAAGGGAACGTTATACGGGATTAACTGAATCCTTGACATAGAGGTTCGACCGATAAAGATCTTCGTAGAATATGTAGGAACCAATGTGGACGTCCAGGTCCCGCCATTGGTTATTGACCGTAGAGGTGTCTCGATCATGTCTACATAGTTCTCGAACCCGCAGGGTCTGCACACTTAAGGTTCGGTGACGTTTCGGTAGTGTAGAGTTATGTATGGTGGTGACCGAAGTTTGTTCGGAGTCCCGGATGAGATCCCAGACGTCACGAGGAGCTCCGGAATGGTCCGGAGGTAAAGATTCATATATAGGAAGTCCTAGTTTGGTTTCCGGAAAAGTTTCGGGCTCATCGGTAGTTTATCGGGAGTGCCGGTAGTGTACCGGGGGACCTCCGGGAGGGGTATTTCGACCCCAAGAGGTCCATGGGCTGTGGGAGAATAATAACCAGCCCTTAGTGTGCTGGGAAAACAGCCACAAAGGCCCATGGCGCAGGAGAGAAAGTCCTAAAGCAAAAAGTGGAAAATCAGCCAATAGGAGGCAATCCTACTCCAACTAGGATTGGAGGTGAAGTAGGATTGCTCCCACCTCCTATTTCGGCCGACCCAAAGGCCTTGGCTGCCTCTCCTCTCCTCTCCTCCTATATATACTAGTGGATTGGGTGGTTTTTGGACAGAATTTCCGGCCACGTGCTACCCCTTACACCGGTGCATAGTTTCTCCTCTAGATCAGTTTTCTGCAGCGCGTAGGCGAAGCCCTGCCGGAATTGCTCCACCACCATCACCTGAGCGCCGTCATGCTGCCGGTGAACTCTCTGTCCTCTCCACCTCCTCTCACTAGATCGAGACGGTGGAGATCGTCATCAAGCTGCACGTGTGCTGAACGCGGAGGTGCCGTCCGTTCGGTGCTAGATCGGAAGGACCGTGATCGAGATCGCGAGACGGTTCGTGATGTGATCACGGAACGGATCGTGATGAGTTCGCGGGACAGATCGGGATCAAGATCATGAGATGGATCGTGATGAGTTCGCGGGACGGATCATGATGTGTTCGCGGGACGGTTCGTGATTGGATCGCGGGACGCTCGGCGAGTTGGATCGCGAAGAAGTTCGACTACACCAACCGCGTTTCTTAACGCTTCCCGCTTAGCGATCTACAAGGGTACATAGATCCACTCTCCCTCTCGTGGATGCTCATCACCATGGATAGGTTTGCGTGTGCGTAGGAAAATTTTTGTTTCCCATGCGACGTTCCCCAACAATAACAAAGGGCAGGGCCCGCTTGGCGCGTGCGGCGGCTTCCGCGTGGCCACCTTCACCCGCTTCGGGCTGGGCGGCGGGGCCGCCGGCCCCTCGTGAGCTGGCCTCTTCCCGCGGCCGGCTGCTTCGGCTACCGGGCCTCGAGCCGGTCGCTCCTCGCTCCTCCGGTCCTGGCGTGCTATGGGAGGAGGCCCGTCTAAGATCATCAAATCGTCATCATCTTCGTCGTCATCTGTCCAGTCCCTGATGGAGGGGGCAAGAGAGAACTCACCCGCTCCGTTGGGATCCCTGGCTGTGCCGGACTCTCTGGCCCCGCCCGGAGCGTCACCTTGCGGATCCGCCGGCTCGTCGGCTCCTCCCGAGGAGTCCACTCCTTCTTCCGGGGGGCCTCCCATCTGGAAGTCGTCAGAGTCGGAGTCCACCCGCTTCGCCTTGAAGATTTGCAGGTGCGGGCCGTCCGGCGTGTTCTGTGGCACCAGCAGCTGCGGTCAGCACTTCAACATAAGTCCTCCAGCCGGCTGCCGGCTAGGGAATACCAAACAAGAAAGAACCGCCTCGATGAAAAAACTCACCAGGGGAGGCCGGTTGATGCGGTCGTATGGCTCCATGCCGAAGGACCACAAGGTGGGCTTCAGCTTGAACGTTGTGAGGGCATTCACCCGCTTCGCCACCTGAGTCGGCGCCAGCTCGACGGTGGACTGCCAGTCGGGGTCGTGCCGGCCGGACATGTCGTAGATCCGGTGTGGTCGCATCTGGAGGGGCGACACCTGGCGCGAGACGAAGGCCGCCTGCTCCCCACCGTCCGCCAAAACCACAATGGTGATACATAATTTGCTTTTCAACCTTCTCAAGGACCGCCTTTGTCGAATCCGATCCAACTAAAGTGAGAGAAACTGCCACCCGCAAGCCATCTAGGCTACAAGTTGCGTCGAGGGAACCGGTCTCTCGTAAGCGTACGAGTAATGTTGGTCCGGGCCGCTTCATCTCACAATACCGCTGAACCAAAATACAACCAAGGGAGGAAGCAATCTAAGCATCAACGCCCACAAACCTTTTGTGTTCTACTCGAGATCTCATCAACACATAGACCTAGCTCATGATGCCACTATTGAGGAACGTTGCATGGGAAACAAAAAATTTCCTACGCATATGCAGATCTATCCATGGTGATGAGCATCTACGAGAGGGAGAGTGGATCTACATACCCTCATAGATCGCTAAGCGGGAAGCGTTAAGAAATGCGGTTGGTGTAGTCGAACGTCTTCGCGATACAAATCGCCGTGCGTCCCGCGATCCAATCACGATCCGTCCCACGAACTTGATCACGATCCGTCCCACGAACTTGATCACGATCTGTCCCACGAACTTGATCACGATCCATCCCATGAACTTGATCATGATCCGTCCCACGAACTTGATCACGATCCGTTCCACAAACTTGATCACGATCCTTCTGATCTACCGCCGAACAGACGGCACCTCCACGTTCAGCACATGTACAGCTTGATGACGATCTCCACCGTCTTGATCCAGAAAGAAGGAGTGGATAGGAAGAAGAGTTCTCCGGCAGCGTGACGGCGCTCCGGCGATGGTGGTGGAGCAATTTCGGCAGGCCTTCGCCTAAGCACCGCAGAAATCCGATCTAGAGGAGAAACTATGCATTGGAGGAATGGGTAGCACGTGGCTGTAAAAACCAGTGCAAAAACCACAAACCCTCTAGTATACGTAGGAGGAGAGGAGGAGAGGAGGCAGCCTTGGCTTCCAAGTCAAGATGTCATGCCCAAGATGCGCGCCTATCCATTTAAGGCACGAGGGCCTCGCAAGGGATAGATGTGCATCTTGCCGTTAGCAAGAATAGTATAATCGCAACATACAATACTGAATGAGAAGAGTATACAAGTTGGCTTACACTCGCCACATGCTAACTTACAATGACACTCAGATCATAACATCAAGTTGAACACAGGGTCCGACTACGGACAAAATCAAACGATAAAAGAAGTTGCAAATGATACTATCAAGCTATCCCAAAGATCACGACCAGGTCCTCTACTCATCCGGATACGTCACGTACATCCTACCTCTCTCCTCATCATACTCCCACTGGAGCTGAGTAAGGTCATCCTGCATGAACTCATCTGAACCTGCACTTGGATTATTGTAGTAAACTGTGAGCCATAGAGGACTCAGCTATCATGTGCCCGGGTACCAAGACTATTTAAGCTTTAGGAAGGAAGGGTGATGTTTAGTTTGTAGCAGCGCTAAGCATTATAGGGTGGCTAACTTACAGAACAAGAATGTAAATGTGAGTGGTGTATGTTAAGCGATCGAATCTAGAGTAATCTTTATGAGATCCTAAACACTTACTTACGTTAACCATAACCCCACCGTGTTCTCTCTCGGATCATGTTCATGAGCAGAGACGATCACGGTTACTCACACAGTTGGCGTGTTTTAATTAGAATTTACTTCAAGTTTTCTATAACCGGGTGTTAAACAAATATCCAAGTTGCCACATAACTGCGGGCACGGCTTTTCGAAAGATTTAACCCTGCAGGGGTGCTCCAACTAGTCCATCACAAATAACCACACTCTGTGGGAATTCCTCGACCACGGATCTCGTGGTCTTCATTGGTGATTCCAAAGGAATTCCAACACCTCGAGAAAACCCAAAGAAAGTCAGAGTCCACACGCAAGACATTCGATAAAGGTAAACCAAATCTAGCAAGACCACCCGACGTGTCGACGAACCCGATAATAGCCCCGTATCTCAGTCTCGGGACACGACGGATAAGCTAGTGTACGGAGGCCTGATAGAAATCTCTCAAGTTGCCTGGGTTGGCCCCACACAGTGCTCTAGTTTGGACCAACACTCAAGAGGAGCATTGGCCCGGGGGTTGATTAAATTATCCACGGGGTTGCAAAGCCCTATGCAAGTATATTAAGTTATTAGCAAATGTAGTACCAAAGTTGGGTCTTGCCAGACAAGTTTTAATCTCAACCGAATAAACAAGGGGGTCCCCATAACAACCCCAAGCATGTTAGGAGCGCAAAATATGGAAACATAACACCGGTAACAAGGAACTAATGGTGGTAACAGCGGAACAAATCACTTAGCAAAAGGCCAAGCTTCCACCAATACCAGATATATATGTGCATTAAATTAAATAACATAATTTATTGTCATATCTAATCCATGTTATCACATGGAAAACAACCTGCACCTGCAACTAAGAACGCTATAAGAGGGGCTGACGAGCGGTAACTTAGCCAATCAAAGGTTTGCTGGGATGTGGAGGTTAGAGGCTGTCATGGAAACTTGGGGGCTTGTATCATGTGGTAGGTAGCGCAACTGTAACGATAAGAATGAGAAACTAGCAAGCAAATATAGTATTGGGATCCGGGTACGATCATCTTGCTTGGTGGTTCTTCAGCGAAACAAGTAGCGGGATCCTCGTAGTGGTACTCTCCAGGGTCCTTGAACTCTGTTTCGACACTCGCGTCTACCCAAGAGAAACAGCAAATAAATAACCAACCAAGGTGCAATGACTCACCAAGATGATGCATGGTTCATTTAATGAAGGATTTAACATGGCAACCCAATTCTAGTCAAGTTTCATGTGCAAAGTTCTATATTAGTGTACCTGGACAGAACCTCATGTTAAGTTGTTTTATCATGCATTAACATGGAAAATATGGATGCATCATGAAAAATCGATGGAAATGCATATAAAGATCACAAGAAACGGAGCTACGGTTCTCGAGATACGCTCATGACAAGGTACGGAGGCAAAACTCAAGATTACCAAATACCTGGGCTAATTCTTGGCATTCCAACGTAGCCACTGGATAGGTGATGAAAATCCAATCATAATATACGCAAGAATCACTCAATTCCATGGAGTATAACTCCCACAACTCACAAAACAAGATAGCACCCAATCTGCAACAAAACAGCAACATAGCAATTTGAAAAGCTCACAACTGGAGCTACAGGAATCCTACAGCCACAAACAAGATATAGACAGAATCTACTCAACACCCACATCATTTGATTCAAATATGCAATCAGCAAAAGGGGCACACATCAATATGCATGGAGCAATCAAGTTGGCATGATGAATCAGGGTTTTTAGGGACTTAGTTAAAATTCCAGTTTTCTGGAATCTGGGTTAATAAAGTCGCAAGTTGACAGCACTGGTTAAATATGCTAGAGAGCTCCAAATGGCATGAAAATTAACAGGATGGTATATGGCAACATACACTACAATTAACGAACAGTGATCATGATCTAATAACAACCACAACACTATATACACCCTACTCTACATGGCAAAACAATAACAACAGGGTCTCCACACTTGGTCATTTTTTAAAGCAGGTTGGCAGAAACAGAAAGTAAGCAACTTAACAGCATGGTTCCCACTCACCTAGTGTCTTAACATGAATAACAAAAATACTGAGACATTCCCAAAAAATTTTACTAACAAATTCATGTTGGCAAGATCTTGAAAGCATGCATAGATAAATTCATATGAAAAAGGCAAAAGGGCATCTCAGCATAAAAATGCAGTTTTGTCAAGTTGCCCCAAAGTCAAATCTGACTTCACAGGTGTATACATGGGTTGATTCTACCCCAAAATCATTACTCATATCTATATGATTGCATGGAACAAAAGGGAGCAAGGGGGGGTCGAAATTTGACCTCCCTAGGCCATGGTGACTTATGTCACGCATAAGCTTAATGCAATGACACAAAATGATAGGTGCTCCATAGAGTCAAGAAGCTGCACCATGGTGACTTATGTCACACCTTTCTTCACTTTCTTCACCATAGCGTCAAGAAGCTGCGCTTGGCGAACCTAATCTTCTAGAGTCGCAAAGACTTGAAGATTGGCAAGAAATCCTTGCGGAATCATCTGAAGGTTGAGCTTACGGAATGCTTCGCAAAGCTTGGGTTGAAGAGGCTTTAGAATGAGAGTATTGCAGTATGCCTTACGGCTAAGCGCCTCTGCAATGACATTTGCTTTCCCAGGAGTATACTCAATGCTTGGGTTGAAGTCTTCAAGCATTTCCACCCAACGAGATTGCCAAAGATTGAGATTGGGTTGAGTGAAAATGTACTTCAAGCTCTTGTGATCGGTGTACACCTCAACTGGTCTACCCAACAACAAATGCCTCCAAGTCATTAGAGCATGCACAACTGCCGCCAACTCAAGATCATGAGTGGGGTAGTTCTTCTCGGCAGGCTTCAACTGACGCGAGGTATAAGCAACAATCTTCTTGTCTTGCATGAGAACACCACCAAGACCTTGGAGAGAAGCATCACAGAAAACTTGGAAAGGCTTGGACTGCTCCGGAGGAACAAGAACTGGAGCTGAAGTCAGTCTTTGCTTGAGCGTATTGAACGCCACATCACACTCAGGAGAGCAAACATACGTGACGCTCTTCTGGAGGAGATTGGACAGAGGCTTAGCAATTTGAGAGAAGTTCTCCATGAATCTTCTGCAATAACTAGAAAGCCCGAGGAAGCTCCGAAGCTACTTCACATTCTAAGGAGGTTCCCACTTCAATATTGCTTCCACTTTCTCAGGGTGTACTTTAATTCCGTCGGCAGAGATGACATGCCCGAGGTACACCACTTCATTGAGCCAGAACTCACACTTGGAAAACTTGGCATAGAACCGATGTTCCCTTAGCTTGTCAAGCACAAGGCGGAGATGCTCTGCATGATCTTTTTCTGTCTCCGAGAACACAAGGATATCATCCAGATAGACCAAGATGAACTCATTCTTGAAAGAAGAGAAGATGAAATTCATCATTCTTGAGAAGGTTGGAGGAGCATTCGCAAGACCAAACGACATAACGGTGTACTCATAAGAGCCAAAACTCATCCTGAAAGCGGTCTTGGTAATGTCTTCTTCGCGAATGCGAATCTGATGATAACCCATGCGAAGATCAAGCTTGGAGAAAACCTTGGCACCTTTCAGTTTCTCAAACAATTCATTGATGGTGGGAAGTGGGTACTTGTTTCTGATTGTCTTCTTGTTCAATGGCCGGTAATCAACACAAAGACGATCCGTGCCATATTTCTTCTTGACAAACAAAACACCACAACCCCACGGAGAAGAACTTGATCTGATCAGACCCAAACATTCTTGCTCATCTAGCTGCTTCTTCAACTCTTTCAGCTCTTCGGGGCCAAGTTTATACGGGCGCTTGCAGACCGGTTCAGTTCCAGGCTCGAGATCAATCACGAACTCAACTGGCCGGTCCGGAGGCTTTCCTGGCAATTCTTCTGGAAAGACATCTTCATACTCACAAACCACCGGAATTTGAGAAATTGCCGAGATTTCACCATTCTCATTAAGAGCAAAGAGACGGATTGTGTCATCACGAGCCGCGAAAATAATCACGTCTTCTGAAGGATGAGTCAGCTTGACTTCTTTTGCTTTGCAATCAATATGAGCCTTTTTCATAGCCAGAAAGTCCATACCCAAAATGAGATCAATATTGGAATTCCCGAGAACATAAGGAGAAGCCAAGAAAGAATAATTGCCCATCTTGATAGAAACATACGGAACAATGGAGGTGGTTTTCATGGCCACACCCGGAGAAACAACACCCAAAGGTCTACTCAACATCTCTGAATAGAAATCATTCTTCATAGCAAAACGTCTAGACATGAATGAATGCGATGCACCAGAATCAAATAACACTTTTGAAGGAATAGAATTAACTGAGAGATTACCCATGATCACTTGAGAAGAATCCTTTGCCCCTGCTGCATTCACCATATTCACTCTTGCGGTCTTGGGATTATGCTTCACCATAGCATTGTCTGGAGGCTTGACAGGAGGAGGAAGTAGAAGATGCCGCTGGTTGCACTTGTTAGCATAGTGACCCTTCTGGCCACACTTGTGACAAGATACCTCAGAAAGCGGACGAACATTGCCTGGAGGAGGAACAAGAACAGCCTTGGACGGCTGGTTCTTCTGCTGGAAACCTGGGTTGGGTGGGTGGGAAGAACCACGACCACCAAACTGCTTCTGCCGCTGAGGAGGACGAAACGAAAGAGGATTTGGCGCCCAATACTTCTGCTGCTTAGGAACCATCTGAGAGCCGGAAGAAGAAGAATATGAATCCCTTGAACGCTTCTTGGAGTTCTCCAACTTGAGCTGAGCTGCTTCAATCTTCAAAGCCATGTTGTAGAACTGATCAAACTCACGAGGCTCTTGAAGAACAAGGCCTGGCAGAAGCTCATCCTTGAAACCACCTCTGAACTGATAGATCATAGCCTTATCATCTGGAACATCTTGCTTGGCATAACGAGCTAGATTCTGGAACTCGATGTTGTACTCGTAGACTGACTTGGTTCCTTGCTTCAGGTGCCTGAACTTCTCACGCATCTCCTCGACAAAGCTTGTCGGAATGTAATGAGCCCTAAAGTCACGATGGAAATTGTCCCAAGTAACAACACAATCACCCCTGGAATCCTTGTACTATTGCCACCAATCAGCTGCTTGACCCTTTAGCTAGAACGATGCAAACCTGACAAAGTCCTCTGGCCTGACATTGCTGCACTCAAAATGCTTAGTCATATCACGAAGCCAATCATCAACATCTAGAGGCTGCTCACAACAGGTGAAAGTCTTGGGCTGATTGGCAAGGAACTGACTGAGAGTCGTAAAATGCAGTTGATTCTGAATATTGCCTTGAAAACCTTGCTGACCCTGCTCCCTTTCTTGCAACAGCCTGAGCAACATCTGAGTGTTCGCATTGGTTGCGGCCATCACAGCTTACCAAGCTTCTGGAGGAGGAGGCGGAGGAGGCGGTGGCGGGGGTGGCGGGGGTGGCGGTGGAACATCAGTCTGCTCCTCACCACGACCCGGATTGCTGCGAGTTGGTGGAGCCATCCTGAAGATGGACAAAACGCATCAGCCTCATTGATAAGATGAAACAAAGTTGAATCAAATGCTTGAAAGAATTGAACAAAAACAACATAACCATCCTACTGAAAAATTAGTAAGAATGCTTCTTCGGATCATGATAACATCATTAGACATAATAAGCCACTTGCAATAACGCAAAAAGTATTGAGCTAAGCGCTCGGAACAAATGTACATGCCCATATACATCTGAAGAAGATGATCCTAGATGACTACAAGATTTCCCACCTATGAACTTCCGAAAAATTTCTTGTTTATGCGATTCGGGTTGCGGAATCAGGAACCTGCCCTAGGCAATCA
The DNA here is from genome assembly GCA_022496015.1 of Hordeum marinum. Classification (NCBI taxonomy): domain Eukaryota; kingdom Viridiplantae; phylum Streptophyta; class Magnoliopsida; order Poales; family Poaceae; genus Hordeum; species Hordeum marinum. The sequence goes on along the minus strand of CM039677.1, from coordinate 96,516,454 downwards.
GCTGCAACTGCATCTGCAACCTTCCACACCATAATTCAAGATATTTCGCAAATTCGTCTAGTCTCTAATCCTCGAACTCACAACGATACTAAACCATGGTGGTACCCCGGACGCCTCCCCAGTACTGGGTGACTTCGACCTTATCTCACTCGATAAGTATTGAAGTAATTTTGAACATTCTCCGTCCTAAGATATCAAGGAAGTTGAATGATAATGATGTGCCAACATTCCCTAGAGCTCGACTCCCCGGAAGAAATCAAGTCAGACAGGAGGCACCAAGACAGAACCCTATCACATCGCCATCATCTAGACTCCAAAATACCCGCGTGATCCTAAAAAATTTTTGAGCGAGAAGAGGAGTAGAATCAAAATTCCTAAGTCGGAAACCTCACCAGAGCATAGAAGAGGAGTAAAAAGAATCCTACTCTCCGATATAACTAGACTCAAAATAGTTTTCACTAGACACGACTCGGCCAAGTTCGAACAAGCAGAGGCTCCTATGGTCGTATGGCTATGAATACCAATTTGTCACGCCCAAGATACGCGCCTATCCATTTAAGGAACGAGGGCCTCACTAGGGATAGATGCTCATCTTGCCGTTAGCAAGAATAGTATCATCGCAACATACAATATTGAATGAGAAGAGTATACAAGTTGTCTTACACTCGCCACATGCTAACTTACAATGACACTCAGATCATAACATCAAGTTGAACACAGGGTCCGACTACGGACGAAATTAAACGATAAAAGAAGTTGCAAATGATACTATCAAGCTATCCCAAAGATCATGACCAGGTCCTCTACTCATCTGGATATGCCACGTACATCCTGCCTCTCTCCTCATCATACTCCCACTGGAGCTGAGTAAGGTCATCCTGCACGAACTCATCTAAACCTGCACCTGGATTATTGTAGTAAACTGTGAGCCACAAAGGACTCAGCTATCATGTGCCCGGGTACCAAGACTATTTAAGCTTTAGGAAGGAAGGGTGATGTTTAGTTTGCAGCAGCGCTAAGCATTATATGGTGGCTAACTTACGCAACAAGCATGTAAATGTGAGTGGTCTACATTAAGCGATCGAATCTAGAGTAATCTTTATGAGATCCTGAACACTTACTTACGTCAATCATAACCCCACCGTGTTCTCTCTCGGATCATGTTCACGAGCAGAGATGATCATGGTTACTCACACAGTTGGTGTGTTTTAATTAGAATTTACTTCAAGTTTTCTTTAACCAGGTGTTAAAAAAATATCCAAGTTGCCACATAACCGCGGGCACGGCTTTCCGAAAGATTTAACCCTGCAGGGGTGCTCCAACTAGTCCATCACAAATAACCACACTCTGTGGGAATTCCTCGACCATGTTGCCTGGTGGGATCCGGGTACAATCATGTTGCCTGGTGGTTCTTCAGCGGAACAAGTAGCGGGATCCTCGTAGTGGTACTCTCCAGGGTCCTCGAACTTAGTTTCGGCACTCGCGTCTACCTAAGAGAAACAGCAAATAAATAACCAACCAAGGTGCAATGCACAACCAAGATGATTCATGGTTCATTTAATGAAGGATTTAACATGGCAACCCAATTCTAGTCAAGTTTCACGTGCAAAGTTGTATATTAGTGTACCTGGACAGAACCTCATGGTAAGTTGTTTTATCATGCATGAACATGGAAAATATGGATTCATCATGCAAAATCGATGGAAATGCATATAAAGATCACGAGAAACGGAGCTACGGTTCTCGAGATACGCTCACGACAAGGTACAGAGGCAAAACTCACTGAGCATGAAAATTAATAGGATGGTATATGGCAACATACACTACAATTAACGAACATTGAGCATGATCTAATAACAACCACAACACTAGCTAACCCTACTCTACATGGCAAAACAATAACGGCAGGGTCTCCAGACTTAGTCGTTTTTTAAAGCAGGTTGGCAAAAACAGAAAGTAAGCAACTTAACAGCATGGTTCCCACTCATCTAGTGTCTTAACATGAATAACAAAAATACTGGGACATTCCCAACAACTTTGACTAAAAAATTCATGTTGGCAAGATCTTGAAATCATGCATAGATAAATTCATATGAAAAAGGCAAAAGGGCATCTCAACATAAAAATGAAGTTTTGTCAAGTTGCCCCAAAGTCAAATCTGACTTCACAAGTGCATACATGGGTTGATTCTACCCCAAAATCATTACTCATATCTATATGCTTGCATGGAACAAAAGGGAGCAAAGGGGGTCGAAATTTGACCTCCCTAGGCCATGGTGACTTATGTCACTCATAAGCTTAATGCAATGACACAAAATGATAGGTGCTCCATAGTTACATGTTGGAAGGGGTTAATTAGCATGTTAGGTACATGATAGCATGGCATGGCATCAAGATCAAGGATGAAACTATCTAGGAGAGGAATACATGCACATATACACATGAAAGAAACCTACACATGCATCTCTGCTTTTAAGCACACACACACATCCACAAACATATGTGAACTCACCACACACACACACATATGCAAACCCTGCTCATGCATATATGCTATTAGGCACATACACACACATACACAAGGGTGTGTAAGTAGGGCATACACCCTCACACATACAATATGGCTCTACCACACACACACACCCACAAACATACATGGCACCACACCATGTAGTGCTCTACACTCACACCTACAACAAACACACACACACACACACACACACACCTACAATGCATATACATAACATGTATGCATACAAATGCATATGCATATGCACCCACACATACAATACCCATAACACTAAGACACACACCTACAACTACAAGGCATACATGGGCATATGCACCATCAGGTGCATACACACACTCACATACAAGCTGCAATACCCACACATACACAACGGCCAGCACAAAGAGAAAATAAAACAAATCACATAAGAAGAAGAAAGAAAAAAACAAAAAAGGGTGGAGGAGCTCGGGATCGAACCCGGGACCTCAGGGTCGATTCCCCACCGTTCTACCACTGCGCTACTGCTCGATAGCTTAACAGAGGAGGGTCCCTACACCTCTAGTACACACAGACGCACATACTACCTGACGAATCTGAAGAAAAGAACAGAGCAGAGCATCGGTGACAGAGCAACGGCGGCAACGATTTTGGCGACTACAGGACGTCTCCGGCGACACAGACGGGCGGAATCGAAAGGGGGAGCTACGGGGAACCCATCCCTCGCCTCAGCTTGCGTTGAGGGGGATCAGAGACAAGCTCAAGCTCGGACCTTCCGAGCTGCGGCGAAGGCACTACGGCAACGACGGAGCGAGCTAAGGCGAGGAGAGGAAACCATGGGGACGAGATGCTCACCGAGAGCTTCTCGGAGATGCGGGGGCGCGAACGACGGCGATGAAGGGGACGGAGCGGCTCGGGGACGTGACGGCATCGGAGGGGAAGAAGACCGGCCGCGCTGCGACGACGAGGAGGAAGGAGAAGACCTCCCGAGGCCACCTAGCTCCGAGAACGGGACGGCGGGTCCACTAGGAACGCAGTGGCCATCTCCGACGGTGACGAGCCCCACCGGAGGTGACAACACGACGGCAAGCTCCCTCTCTTTCAGAACCTGCCTCTTCTCTGAACCCGACGAAGAAGAAGAAGAACAGGGGAAGAAGGAGGAGGAGGGAGAAGAGGAAAGCGGCGGCAACGAGAGGGAGAAGGAAGAGGGAGGAACCCTAGGGGTGCGAGCTTTTAAAGGGGGGGCGGCCTCGACGTCCGTGACGGCTAACGGCGACGGCGAAGCTGCCTCTGCACTCTGCTCGTGCACACACACTCATATCTGACGGAGAAGGAACGAGGGAGCAGGTAGTCGTCACTGCTCATGTGGGCTGGGCCTCGGCCCACTGCTCCTCCTCTCCTTTCTCACTAACAGAGAAGGTTTTTGCTTTTAAAAACATAAAACAGCTAGGATAATTAAAACCCAGAGCAAAAGAAAAAGGTTTTGTGAAAACAAAAATAATTTTGAGCAGGGGATATTATGCTCCTGTTTATAAAATGTTAAATGAGATTTTTGCACAAGTTATTTTTATAATATACTAATAAAACAGCTCCTGTTTATATAGTTTTCAAAAGCCGAACATATAAAAAAACGAAAGCTTCACTTCCAATATTTATGAGGCATATTGGGCTAACACATGAACATTTTTAAATTTTTTAAAAATAACAACTTAAATCTGGTCATAAATTTTAAAAGAAGAGAGGGGAAGATGGGAGGTGATATTGTAAGATGGAAGAGAGGGGGGAGGAAGAAGGTTTGCACACATGGCCTCACCATCACACAAACCAAAACACAACACAATCACACAAGGGTACATGAACCCAACATGGCAAATATGAATGAAGGCATGATGATGAAATGATGGATGCCATGATGCATGAATGCAATTCAATCACATGGGACAAGGTGCAAAACATCACATAGCTCATGACACAAGGTTCATACATATGGTTACATGCCAAATAGGGTAGGGACATCACTTGGGATGTCACACAAGACCTTCGGCCGAACCAAGGTGGTGGAGGTGGAGTCCACCTCCAATCCTAGTAGGACTAGGATTCACCCTATTTTGCCTTTTTTCCACTTTTTCTCTTTGGCCTTTTTCCTCCAGCCGCATGGGCCTCTTGTGGATGTTCCACCATCCCACTAAGGGCTGGTTTACACCCTCCTACAGCCCATGTAGCCTCTTGGGTCGAAATACCCCTCCCGGTGGCCTCCCGGTACACTACCGGCACTCCCGGTACACTACCGATGAGCCCAAAACTTTTCCGGCGACCAAAACAGGACTTCCTATATATAGATCTTTACCTCCGGACCATTCCGGAGATCCTCGTGATGTCCAGGATCTCATCCGGGACTCCAAACAAACTTTGGTCACCATCATGCATAACTCTATACTACCGAAACATCACTAAACCTTAAGTGTGCAGACCCTACGGGTCCGAGAACTATGTAGACATGACCAAGACACCTCTATGGTCAATAACCAATGGCGGGACCTGGATGTCCACATTGATTCCTACATATTCTACGAAGATCTTTATCGGTCGAACCTCTATGTCAAGGATTCAGTTAATCCCATATGATGTTCCCTTTGTTCTTCGGTATGTTACTTGTCCGAGATTTGATCGTCGGTATCTCCATACCTAGTTCAACCTCGTTAGTGGCAAGTCTCTTTACTCATTCCATAATACAAGATCCCGTAACTAACACTTAGTCACATTGCTTGCAAGGCTTATTGTGATGTTGTATTACCGAGTGGGCCCTGAGATACCTCTCTGTCACACGGAGTAACAAATCCCAGTATTGATCCATGCCAACTCAACAGACACCCTCGGAGACACCTGTAGAGCACCTTTATAGTCACCCAGTTACGTTGCAACGTTTGATACACACAAGGCACTCCTCCGATGTTCATGAGTTGCATGATCTCATGGTCATAGGAACATATACTTTGACATGCAGAAAACAGTAGCAATAAGCTGACACGATCATAAGCTACGTTTGTAGTTTGGGTCTTGTCCATCACATCATTCTCCTAATGATGTGATCCCGTTATCAAATGACATCTCATGTCCATGGCTAGGAAACTTAACCATCTTTCGATCAACGAGCTAGTTCACTAGAGGCATACTAGGGACATTGTGTTTGTCTATGTATCCACACATGTATCCATGTTTCCAATTAATACAATTCTAGCATGGATAATAAACAATTATCATGAACAAGGAAATATAATAATAAACACTTTATTTATTGCCTCTAGGGCATATTTCCAACAGTCTCCCACTTGCACTAGTGTCAATAATCTAGCTCACATCACTATGTGATTTACATTGTAATGAATCGAACACCCATGCAGTTCTGGTGTTGATCATGTTTAGCTCTTGGAAGAGGTTTAATCAACGGGTCTGCAACTTTCAGATGCATGTGCACTTTGCAAATATTTATGTCCTTCTCCTCGATGTAATATCGGATGGAGTTGAAGCGTCGCTTTATATGTCTGGCCTCTTGTGAAACCTTGGTTCCTTGGCTAGAGCAATGGCACCAGTGTTGTCACAGAACATGCTCATTGGATTCAGTGCACTGGGCACTACTCCAAGATCTGTCATGAACTGCTTCATCCAGACACCTTCCTTTGCCGTCTCCGAGGCTGCGATGTATTCCGCTTCGCACGTAGAATCAGCTACCACGCTTTGCTTGGAACTGCACCAGCTTACCGCTCCCCCATTAAGAATAAATACGTATACGGTTTGCGACTTAGAGTCATCCGGATCAGTGTTAAAGCTTGCATCGACGTAACCCTTTACGACGAGCTCTTCATCACCTCCATAAACGAGAAACATTTCCTCAGTCCTTTTGAGGTACTTAAGGATATTCTTGACCGCTTGCCAGTGCTCCATTCCAGGATCACTTTGAAACCTTTCGGCCATACTTATGGCAAGGCTGACATCGGGTCTTGTGCATAGCATTGCATACATGATAGATCCTATGGCTGAAGCATAGGGGATGACACTCATCTTTTCTCTATCTTCTGCAGTTACTGGGCATTGAGTCTTACTCAACTTCACACCTTGTAACACAGGCAAGAACCCCTTCTTGGACTGATCCATTTTGAACTTCTTCAAAACTTTATCAAGGTATGTGCTCTGTGAAAGTGATATTAAGCGTCTTGATCTATCTCAATAGATCTTAATGCCTAATATGAAAGCAGCTTCTCCTAGGTCCTTCGTTGAAAAACTCTTGTTCAAATATTCCTTCACGCTTTCCAAGATTTATATATTGTTTCCAATCAGCAATATGCCATCCACATATAATACTAGCAACGCTATAGAGCTCCCACTCACTTTCTTGTAAATACAAGCTTCTCCGTAAACTTGTATAAACTCAAACGCTTTGATCACCTCATCAAAGCGCTTATTCCAACTCCGAGATGCTTGCACCAATCCATAAATGGATCGCTGGAGTTTGCAAACTTTGTCAGCATTCTCTGGATCGACAAAACCTTCGGGTTGCATCATATACAACTCTTCCTCAAGGAAACCGCTGAGGAACGCTGTTTTGACATCCATCTGCCAAATTTCATAGTTGAAATAAGCAGCTATTGCTAACATGATTCTGACAGACTTAAGCATCGCTACGGGTGAGAAAGTCTCATCGTAGTCAACTCCTTGAACTTGTGAAAAACCCTTTGCCATAAGTCAAGCTTTATAGACGGTGACATTACCGTCCGCGTCTGTCTTCTTCTTAAAGATCCATTTGTTCTGAATGGCCTTTCGCCCTTCAGGTAATACTTCCAAAGTCCATACATTGTTTTCATACATGGATCCCATCTCGGATTTCATGGCCTCTAACCATTTCTTGGAATCCGGGCCCATCACTGCTCCTGCATAGCTCGTAGGTTCATTGTTGTCCAACAACATGACCTCCAAGACAGGGTTACCGTACCACTCAGGGGTAGTACACGGACTTGTCGACCTACGAGATTTAATAGAACCTTGATCCGAAGCTTCATGATCATCATCATTAACTTCCTATTCTATCGTCGTAGGTTCCACAGAAACATATTTCTGCGCTGTGCTACTTTCTGGTTGAAGTAAAGGTTCAATAACCTCATCAACCTCTATTTTACTCCCACTCAATTCTTTCGAGAGAAACTCTTTCTCAAGAAATTTTCCATTCTTAGCGACAAACACTTTGCCTTCAGATCTGAGATAGAAGGTATACCCGACTGTCTCTTTCGGGTATCCTATGAAGATGCATTTTTCCACTTTGGGTTCTAGCTTTTCAGGCTGAAGCTTTTTGACATAAGCATCACATCCCCAAACTTTAAGAAACGACAACTTTGGCTTCTTGCCAAACCACAGTTCATATGGCGTCGTCTCAATGGATTTTGATGGTGCCCTATTTAAAGTGAATGTAGCTGTCTCTAATGCATAACCCCAAAACGATAGTGGCAAATCAGCAAGAGACATCATAGAACGCACCATATCTAATAAGGTTCGATTACGACGTTCGTACACACCATTACGCTGTGGTGTTCCGGGCGGTGTCAACTGTGAAACAATTCCACACTGTCTTAACTGACTACCAAATTCATAACTCGGATATTCACCTCCTCGATCAGATCGCAGGAACTTAATCTTCTTGTTACGATGATTCTCATCTTCACTCTGAAATTGCTTGAACTTTTCAAACATTTCAGACTTGTGTTTCATTAAGTAAATATACCCATATCTACTTAAGTCATCAGTGAAGGTGAGAAAATAACAATATCCATCACGCGCTGTAACATTCATTGGACCGCACACATCAGTATGTATGATTTCCAATAAGTCACTCGCCCGATCCATTGTTCCAGAGAACGGTGTTTTAGTCATCTTGCCCATGAGGCATGGTTCACATGTGTCAAGTGATTCAAAATCAAGTGACCCCAAAAGTCCATCACCATGGAGCTTCCTCATGCGTTTTACACCAATATGACCCAAACGGCAGTGCCACAAGAAAGAGGTACTATGATTATCAACTCTACATCTTTTGGCATCAATGTTATGAACATGTGTGTCATCACTATCAAGATTCAATATGAATAAACCCCTAACATTGGGTGCATGACCATAAAAGATATTACTCATATAAATAGAACAACCTTTATTCTCTGATTTAAATGAGTAACCGTCTCGCAATAAACAAGATCCAGATATAATGTTCATGCTTAACGCAGGCACTAAATATAAATTATTCAGGTTCATCACTAATCCCGATGGTAATCGAAGAGAGAGCATGCCGACGGCGATCACATCAACCTTGGAACCATTTCCCATGCGCATCGTCACTTCGTCCTTTGCCAGCCTTCGTTTATTCCGTAGTTCCTGCTTTGAGTTGCAAATGTGAGCAACCGAACCGGTATCAAATACCCAGGCACTACTACGAGAGCTAGTAAGGTACACATCAATAACATGTATATCATATATACCTTGTTTGTCATTGGCCGCCTTCTTGTCAGCCAGGTACTTGGGGCCGTTCCGCTTCTAGTGACCAGTTCCCTTGCAATGAAAGCACTCAGTTTCTGGCTTGGTTCCATGCTTTGGCTTCTTTACAAGAGTAGCAACTGCTTTGCCATCCTTCTTGGTTTTACCCTTCTTGCCCTTGCCCTTGACTTTGCCATTTTTCTTGAAACTAGTGGTTTTATTAACCATCAAAACTTGATGTTCTTTCTGGATTTCAGACTCAGCGACTTTTAGCATCGCAAACAGCTCGGCGACTGACTTGTTCATCCCGTGCATGTTATAGTTCATCACAAAGCTCTTGTAACTAGGTGGCAGTGATTGAAGAACTCTGTCAGTGATCGCCTCTGGCGGAAGGGCAATTCCAAACTCCGCTAGACAATTGAATACCCAGACATTCTGAGTATATGTTCACTGATAGACCCGTTCTCCTCCATCTTGCAAGCATAGAACTTATCGAAGGTTTCATACCTCTCGATCCGGGCGTTCTTCTGAAAGATAAACTTCAACTCCTGGAACATCTCATATGCTCCATGACGTTCAAAACGTCTTTGAAGTCCCGCTTCTAAGACATACAATATTGCACACTGAACTTTGAGTAATCTCCGGTACGTGCCTCCCAAGCGTTCTTAACGTCTTCGGAGGTCATGTCTTTTGGTTGGTCACCAAGCGGTGCATCCAGGCCATATGATTTCTAGGAAGCCGTGAGCATAATCCTTAGATTACGGGCCCAGTCAATAAAGTTACTTCCATCATCGTTCAACTTAGCTTTCTCTAGGAACGCATTAAAATTCAGGGGTGCTACTGCACGAGCCATTGATCTACAACATAAATATGCAAAGTTTACTTAGACTATTGTTCAAGATAATGATTTTAGTTAATCAAATTACTAAAGCTCCCACTCAAATTGACATCCCTCAGGTCATCTGAGTGTCACATGATCCAAATCCACCAACTCAAGTCCGATCATCACGTGAGTTGAGGTGGCTTCAATGGTGAACATCATTATGTTGATCATATCTACTATATGACTCATGTTCGACCTTTCGGTCTCTTGTGTTCCGAGGCCATGTCTGTACATGCTAGGCTCGTCAAGTTTAACCTGAGTGTTCTGTGCATGCAACACTGGCTTGCACCCGTTGTATGTGAACGTAGAGTCTATCACACCCGATCATCACGTGGTGTATCAACACGACGAACTTTAGCAACGGTGCACACTCGGGGAGAACACAATTTATCTTGAAATTTAAGTGAGGGATCACCTTATAATGCTACCGTCGTACTAAGCAAAACAAGGTGAATAAAAGGATTAACATCACATGCAATTCATAAGTGACATGATATGGCCATGAACTTGTGCTTTAGATCTCCATCTTGAAAACACCGACATGATCTCCATCGTCACCAGCGCGACACCATGATCTCCATCATCTTGATCTCCATCAACGTGTCGCCATCGGAGTTTTCACACCCTGCATGCTTCTACTACTATTGCTACAGTTTGATAAAGTAAAGCATTACATAGCGCTTAATGATTGACACGCAGGTCATACAATAATTAAAGACAACCCTATGGCTCTTGCTGGTTGCCGTACTCATCGACATCAAGTCGTGAAATTCTATACATCACATGATCATCTCATACATCACATATATCACATCATGTAATTGGCCATATCACATCACAACATACCCTGCAAAAACAAGTTAGACGTCCTCTAATTGTTGTTGCATGTTTTACGTGGCTGCTACGGGTTTGTAGCAAGAACGATTCTCACCTACGCATAAACCACAACGGTGATAGATAATTTGCTTTTCAACCTTCTCAAGGGCCGCCTTTGTCGAATCCGATCCAACTAATGTGAGAGAAACTGCCACCCGCAAGCCATCTAGGCAACAAGTTGCGTCGAGGGAACCGGTCTCTCGTAAGCATACGAGTAATGTTGGTCCGGGCTGCTTCATCTCACAATACCGCTGAACCAAAATACGACCAAGGGAGGAAGCAATATAAGCATCAACGCCCACAAACCTTTTGTGTTCTACTCGAGATCTCATCAAAACATAGACCTAGCTCATGATGCCACTGTTGGGGAATGTTGCATGGGAAACAAAAAATTTCCTACGCATACGCAGATCTATCCATGGTGATGAGCATCTACGAGAGGGAGAGTGGATCTACATACCCTTGTAGATCGCTAAGCGGGAAGCGTTAAGAAACGCGGTTGGTGTAGTCGAACGTCTTCGCGATCAAAATCGCCGTGCGTCCCGCGATCCAATCATGATCCGTCCCACGAACTTGATCACGATCCGTCCCACGAACTTGATCACGATCCGTCCCACGAGCTTGATCACGATCCTTCCGATCTAGCGCCGAACGGACGGCACCTCCGCGTTCAGCACACGTACAGCTTGGTGACGATCTCGACCGTCTTGATCCGGCAAGAAGGAGTGGAGAGGAAGAAGAGTTCTCTGGCAGCGTGACGGCGCTCCGGCAATGGTGGTGGAGCAATTCCGGCAAGGCTTCGCCTAAGCACTGCAGAAATCCGATCTAGAGGAGAAACTATGCACAGGAGGAACAGGTAGCACGTGGCTGTAAAAACCAGTGCAAAAACCCAAAACCCTCTAGTATGTAAAAACCAGTGCAAAACCCAAGAGCTTCGGCCGAACCAAGGTGGTGGAGGTGGAGTCCACCTCCAATCCTAGCAGGACTAGGATTCACCCTATTTTGCCTTTTTCCACTTTTTCTCTTTGGCCTTTTTCCTCCAGCCGCATGAGCCTCTTGTGGATGTTCCACCAGCCCACTAAGGGCTGGTTTACACCCTCCTACAACCCATGTAGCCTCTTCTGTCGAAATATCCCTCCCGGTGGCCTCCCGGTACACTACCGGCACTCCCTGTACACTACCGATGAGCCCAAAACTTTTCTGGTGACCAAAACAGGACTTCCTATGTATGAATCTTTACCTCCGGACCATTCCGAAGCTCCTCGTGACGTACGGAATCTCATCCGGGACTCTGAACAAACTTCAGTCACTACCATACATAACTCTATACTACCGAAACATCACTAAACCTTAAGTGTGCAGACCCTGCGGGTTCGAGTACTATGTAGACATGACCGAGACACCTCTACGGTCAACAACAAATGGCGGGAACTGGATGTCCACATTGGTTCCTACATATTCTACAAAGATCTTTATCGGTCGAACTTCTATGTCAAGGATTCAGTTAATCCCGTATGATGTTCCCTTTGTTCTTCGGTATGTTACTTGTCCGAGATTTGATCGTCGGTATCTCCATACCTAGTTCAACCTCATTACTGGCAAGTCTCTTTACTCGTTCCATAATACAAGATCCCGTAACTAACACTTAGTCACATTTCTTGCAAGGCTTATTGTGATGTTGTATTACCGAGTGGGCCCTGAGATACCTCTCCGTCACACGGAGTAACACATCCCGGTATTGATCCATGCCAACTCAACAGACACCCTCGGAGACACCAATAGAGCACCTTTATAGTCACCCAGTTACGTTGCGATGTTTGATACACACAAGGCACTCCTCCGATGTCCGTGAGTTGCATGATCTCATGGTCATAGGAACAAATACTTTGACATGTAGAAAACAGTAGCAATAAACTGACACGATCATAAGCTATGTTTGTAGTTTGGGTCTTGTCCATCACATCATTCTCCTAATGATGTGATCCCGTTATCAAATGACATCTCATGTCCATGGCTAGGAAACCTTAACCATCTTTCGATCAATGAGCTAGTTCACTAGAGGCATACTAGGGACATTGTGTTTGTCTATGTATCCACACATGTATCCATGTTTCCAATTAATACAATTCTAGCATGGATAATAAAAAATTATCATGAAGAAGGAAATATAATAATAAACACTTTATTTATTGCCTCTAGGGCATATTTCCAACAGTCTCCCACTTGCACCAGCGTCAATAATCTAGCTCACATCACTATGTGATTTACATTATAATGAATCGAACACCCATGCAGTTCTGGTGTTGATCATGTTTACCTCTTGGAAGAGGTGTAGTCAACGGGTCTGCAACATTCAGATTAGTCCGGGCCGCTTCATACCACAATACCGCTGAATCAGAAAAAGACCAAGTGAGGAAGCAATCTTTGCATCAACACCCACAAACTCCTTTGTGTTCTACTCGTGATCTCATCTACACGTAGACCTAGCTCATGATGCCACTATTGGGGAAACAAAAAAATTCCTACGCATACGCAAGATCTATCCATGGTGATGAGCATCTACGAGAGGGAGAGTGGATCTACATACCCTTGTAGATCGCTAAGAGGGAAGCGTTAAGAAACGCAGTTGATGTAGTCGAACATTTTTCCGATCCAAATCGCTAGTCGTCCCACGATCCGATCACGATCTGTCCCAATCTAGCGCCGAACGGACGGCACCTCCGCGTTCAGAACACGTATAGCTCGATGATGATCTCTACCTTATTGATATAGGAAGAGGGAGCGGAGAGGTAGATGAGTTCTCCGAAAGCGCGATGACGTGACAGTGGTGGTGGTGGAACTATTCTAGCAGGGCTTCGCCTAAGCACCGTCAGATTCTATTTGGTGGGGGAACTAGGGAATAGATAACTAGCATGTGGACATGTGATTTGGGGCTATATTCCTGTAGTACATATAGGAGGGAGGGGGAGGAGGCAGCCCTAGGGTTCCCCCTTAGGGGCTTCGGTCGAAATAGAGGAGGTGGAGGCTTCCACCAATCCTACTCCAAGTAGGATTCCTTCTCCTACTTGGTTTTCATTCCTCCCACCTTGGGGCTTCCTTCTCCCACTTCTTAGCCGCATGAGCCCTTAGGGGCTAGCTTTACCAGACCACTAAGGTCTGGTGCACCACTCCTAAGTACCATGTGGCCTCCCGGCATGGGTGACCCCTCCCGATGGCCTCCCGGCACCCCTAGTACACTACCGAAAATACCCGAAACTATTCCGGTGACCAAAATGGGACTTCCTATATATCAATATTTACCTCCGGACCATTATGGAGCTCCTCATGACGTCCGGGATCTCATCCGGGACTCCTAACAACCTTCGGTCACCACCATACATAACTCAATACTACTGAAGCGTCACCAAACATTAAGTGTGCAGACCCTATGGGTTCGAGAACTATGTAGACATGACCGAGACACCTCTACGGTCAATAACCAATAGCGGGACCTGTATGCCCATATTGGTTCCTACATATTCTATGAAGATCTTTATCGGTTGAACCTCTATGTCAAGGATTCAATTAATCCCGTATGTTGTTCCCTTTGTTCTTCGGTATGTTACTTGCCCGAGATTCGATCGTCGGTATCTCTATACCTAGATCAATATCATTACCGGAAAGTCTATTTACTCGTCCTGTAATACAAGATCCCATGGATAACACTTTAGTCACTTTGCTTGCAAGGCTTGTTGTGATGTTGTATTACCGAGTGGGCCCTAAGATACCTCTCCGTCACACGGAGTAACAAATCTTAGTCTTGGTCCATGCCCACTCAACAGACACCTTCAGAGATACCTGTAGAGCAACTTTATAGTCACCGAGTGACGTTGCGACGTTTGATACACACAAGGTATTCCTCCGGTGTCAGTGAGTTGCATGATCTCATGGTCGTAGGAACAGATACTTGACATGCAGAAAACTATAGCAATAAACTGACATGATCATATGCTACATTCATAGTTTAGGTTTTGTCCATCACATCATTCTCCCAATGATGTGATCTCGCTAGTGAATGACATCTCATGTCTATGTCTAGGAAACATTGACCATCTTTGATCAACGAGCTAGTCTACTAGAGGCATGCTAGGGACACATGGTTGTCTATGTATCCACACATACATTTGAGTTTCCAATCAATACAATTATAGCATGGATAAAAAACGATTATCATGAACAAGGGAATATAATAATAACCACTTTATTATTGCCTCTAGGGCATATTTCCAATAATATCTACATCAGCTCCCTCAGCTCCACCAGCTCCTCCTCTTGCTACACCAACTCCGTCGATGACATCAGCAGAAGTCTTTGCCAATGTCGTTCTCTCGACTCAAACTTCAGCTACCAGAGGAGATCAGCCCCATAAGAGTGTTTAGCTCTATACCTTTGAAATTTTTGGTAACTTGTTGCCAAAGGGGGGAAGTTGTATAAATCATTGGGGCTTTGAGAGAGAGAGAAAGAGAGAGAGAGCGTTGGTTTTTATTGCTTTTTCAAAAACATTTGATATCTTTTGGTTTGGATGTGTTATCTTTGTCGGTGTTTGATCATACACTTCATGTGTGTTGCTACTATTTCCTATCTTCATGATGCTTATGAGATGATCATTCACTTTGCTTGATTGTGTTGTGCTATGATATTCATTCCTATTATTCTCGCACACGACCAAGATGTATGTGACATGGAAGAAGTGCCCCATGTACCTAATCGATTGTGCATTTGCATTCAAATACAAATTCAAAATAATGGACAAATTTAGGGGGAGCTCTTGCTTATCACATACTTCCCTAAGCGATGATTATATTCATTGATTATATCATATGTCAAACCTTTGATCTATATGTTGTCATCAATTACCAAAAAGAGGGAGATTGAAAGCACATTTGTTCCCTTGCTGTTTTGGTAATTAATAACAACATATATATCATTGAACTAACATTTCCACTAAACATATTTTAGGAAAAGTTCGATGATGTGGTTGGCAAAAGGATTGTGGAGAAACCCCCATATGCAAGGATTTGGATTCGCAAAAGCTGCAAGCAAGAGGACTCTACATTTTACTTTGTGAGAAATCACTTTCAGTCCATAGGAAAAGCCAATACTATTAAAAGGGGGTAAGGTACTGTCGGTGAACAAGATGCTCCACGTGCACAAGTGATAGTCACAAAAAATACCCATAGTCTCTCCCACAAAATCTTTGTCCAAAGCATTTTATGAAAATCAGTGCAACCAACAGTTTCCACTCGGTCCCACCGATTCCCAAACTCAGACACAGCCCTGCCAAACCCTAGCACATCGGTGCAACCGATCCCACTTTGGCGCCACCGAGTTTAGATTGCCAACTTTCTGTTACCTCGATTCACAAAATCGGAAGCTCCAAGTTTTTGGATTAGCATCACTGAGATTTGTATTCTGAACATTGGACACCCGATCGGTACCGCCGAGATTCCTATATCATTCTCACCGAGATTCAAAAGTTGCTACCTTTGGAGCAACTTGATACCACCGAGATTCACACATCGGTGTCACCGAGTTGGTCGCTTTAGGTGTAACAGTTGGATTTTTGGAGATGTCGATATATACCGCTCCACCACCACTCACTCATAAGTGAAGCACTCAGAACAGATCCCCACTTATCCCATCTGATTTTCTAAGAGAGAGAGACACCTACTCTTGTGTTGAGATCATGCCATTCCATTCCAACCATATGAATCTTGATCTCTAGACTCCCCAAGTTGCTTTCCACTCAATCAATCTCTTCCACCAAAGTCGAATCTGTGAGAGAGTGATTAAGTGTTGAGGAGTCTATCATATTGAAGCACAAGAGCAAGGAGTTCATCGACACTATCAAGCCTATTACCTTTTGGAGGGTGGTGTCTCCTAGATTGGTTAGGTGTCACTTGGGAGCCTCCTACTTCGTGGTGTGGAGTGAACCAACAAGTTTGTAAGGGCAAGCAGATCGCCTACTTCATGAAGATCTACCCCGAGTAAGGCTAGTCCTCCGTGGACGTAGGCCATCATGGTATAGACAAGGTTGCTTCTTCATGGAACCTTTCGTGAGTAGAGCCCTCCGTGGAATCTCACGACTGTTACCCTCCGTGGGTTGAAGTCTTCATAAACGTGGACGTACGAAAGCAGCACCTATCGAGACCACGAGAAAAATCTTCGTGTCTCCAAATTGTGTTTGATCTTCCTACCCTTCCTTTACTACTCATGCTTGTCTTTACTTTTCGCTGCTATACTCGTAGACATGCATGTGTAGGGTGTGCTTGACTTGATATCAATGCTAAAATCTGCCAACACTTAAAATTGGGAAAAGGTAGAATTTTTATTTGGTCAACTGGTCTAATCACCCCCCCAGACATACTTTCGATCCTACAGTCGTACTGAGCACAACCCACCAGGGCGCGCCTGGGGGCCTGACATGCCCTGGTGTCTTGATCTCACCAGGCGGCCCCTTCCGGTAGGTATTTGGTCCAATATTTTTTATATATTACAAAATAAATCTCCATGAAGTTTCAGCTCATTTGAAGATGTGCAAACTAGGTGTCTCTGATATGCTTTTCAAGTCCAGAATTCCAGCTGCCGGCATTCTCCCTCTTCGTGTAAACCTTGCATAATATGAGAGAAAAGGCATTAGAATTACTCCATAAAGTATTATTATGCATAAAAACATTATAAATAACAGTAGGAAATCATGATGCAAAATGGACGTATCATGGACCACGCTGCACAATACTATCGAGAATGTTACCGACCACCAAGATGTTTGTGCCTTCAAGGCACACACTCGGTACCGGGAGCTCATCCTGAAGTTCGGCCGATCGGGAGATCTATCTCCCATTCGATCCATAGAAATTTCCAATAAGTATGCTAACGGCAAGGAAGAAGACCGCCTCTGAAGCGGTAAAGGGCGAGATGGCGATGCCCCTCGGTCGGGAGGAAATGCTGGCAAAAAGCAGAAACGGCGAGTCGTTCCCTCAGGAAAGGCACAAGTTGCAGCAGTTTCTGACCAGGGGAAGCCTAAGCTAAAGAATAAGAAAGAATGGGCTAAGAAAAAGGAGCCCAAGTACAAAACCGAGGTATTGGACCAACCCTGTGTTGTCCATACCAAAGAAGATGAGGAGGGCAATGTGATCTATCCAAAGAACACCACTCAGGAGTGCAGAATAATCAAGCAAGAGATGGGCAGGGAGACCTCCGTAGAGAAGGACGACGACAAAGAAGGTGAGGATTCTCCCGAGTGTCCGAACATCGACAAGGTCCTCAATATGGAATACATGCCTACAGTACATTGACGAATTGGAGCTAGTTCTGTGTCTCCCTAGTGTGTAACTTTTACATGATTGATGTCATCTAAACCATTATCCATCACCAATCCACGTGCCTATGCTTTACATATATTGAATCTTGCTAAGTTACTACTGTTGATGTTACTGTCACACTTGCTACGCAATTGCAACTATCACTACTGTTACCAAAATTGCTGCTATCACTGTTATTGCTACTACTATCGTTTGTCGTGCTACTAAACCTTTGATGTAGAGAGATAACCCATATGCGGTTGAATTGACAACTCAATTCTAAATGACAAAAATATTCTTTGGCTCCCCTTGTGTTGAATCAATAAATTAGGGTGAAATACTACTGTGAAGGCTGTCGCGATCCCCTATACTTGTGGGTTATCAAGACCTTTTTCTGGCGCCATTGCCAGGGAGCATAGCTCTATTTATTGTGTTAACTTGAAGGATATCCAAATGCCCCTATGAACAATCTGAAAGATAATCGAACTAAGATGATCCCCTCTCGCACGAGAGGAGGTAAGGAACTGCCATCTAGATCTGCTTTTGATTCACCTACTATTTTGAATCGGCTTGTTACACCACCACCTGTTGATCGTCCTGATATGTCACATGAACTCGATGATGCTACTCCTGAAATTAATGATAATACTATTGCTACACATGTTGAAACTTAAACTGTGCCCCCGAGTTAATTACTTGATGCTCATATTGGTAAAGCTAGAGAACTTGAAATTGCTAAAATTGATGAATATTTTGAATCACTTGTTACACCTCGCTCTCCTAATAGATATGAATTACCTTATGTACCTAAAGGTTATGTTATGGATGGTGAGGTAGCTCCGGACTTTCTTGCTTGTGAAAATAGAGATGATTTGAAGAAACTACTACACAAATTAAAAGAAAAATCTATGATGGCGAAAATCAAACATAACCTAAATTTGCTACTTGTCCTATATTTGTCACTGATAAGGACTATGAATTCTCTATAGAACCTGAACAGATTCCTATAGTAGAGTTTGATCCTTTCCATGGTTATGAAAATGAAATTGTTGTCAAACATCTTATGAAACTGAATGATATTGCTGCTTTGTTTACCAATCATGAAAAGATACGCTACTATTATGTCCTTAAGTTTTTTTCCTTTCTCGCTCAAAGGTGAGGCCAAGGAATGGTTTCTTTCTCTGGCTCCTGGTTGTATGCGTAGTCCCCAGGATATGCTTTATTAATTTTCTAAAAAATATTTTCCTTCTCATAAGAAACAAGTTGCCTTATAGGAAATATTTAACTTTGTGCAAATTGAAGAAGAGAATAACCATCAAGCTTGGGGGATCCTTCTCCAGTTACTTAGGGCTTTGCCTGATCATCCTCTTAAGAAAAATGAAATAATTGGTATCTTTCATAATGGACTAACCGATGCTTTAGGGACTTCTTATATAGTTGTGCTGGTTTTGTTTTCAGGGAAAGAACTGTTGAACAAGCTGAAGAACTAGTGAATAACTTATTGCAAAATGCCGATGATTGGACACTTCCTGAACCACCTTCGAAACTTATTCAAAAGAAGAAAGGTATTCTATTTGTCTCTCCTAAAGATATGCAAGAAGAAGAAATATCTATAAAAGAGAAAGGTATTAAAAATAGAAGATGCAAGAAATTACCACCTATTGAAGAAATACATGGACTTGACACCCCGACACAGCTAGTAGAGGTAAATCCTCTCCGTTCCTTTAATGAAAGTGATATACCTTATACTAAAACTCCTGGTCAATGCATGGATGAATTTGATAATTACATTGTTAAGCAAGAACACTTCAATAATTATGTTAATGATCATTTAAGACGTAACGCCATGATGATAGAACGTTTGAGTAACTTAATGTTCACAATAACTAATGGTGTGAAAGGTCTAGATAAACGTGCTTCTATGGTTCACACCCAACTAGACCAAGTTGTTAAGTCACAAAATGATTTCCTTGCTGAAATAAATAATAATATGAATGACCATACTGTTAGAGTAGTAACTAGAGGAGGTAGAATGACTCAAGAACCTCTTTATCCTGAAGGTCGCCCTAAAAGAATTGAATAGGATTCTCAAAGAATTAATGAATATGCACCTAGTCCATCTAAGAAAAATAAGAAAAAGAAAGATGATAGGAACTTGCATGCTTCTAGTGAACCTGTTATAGAAAAATTTGCTTAGAAATATAATGATGTTTCTATTTCTGATGCTGAGACACAATCTGGTAGTGAACATACACCTAGTGATAATGAAGATGATAACAATGATGATGTTCACATAGATGCTCAACCAGATAATAACAAAGAAAATGATAACGATGTGCAAATAGAACCAACTGAAAATCTTGATAACCCACATCCCAAAAATAAACACTATGATAAAAGGACTTTGTTTCTAGAAAACATGGAAGGGAAAGAGAGCCATGGGTTCAAAAACCCATGCCATTCCCTCGCAAGTCTACTAAAAGTAAGGATGATGAAGAATTTGATCGCTTTGCTGAAATGATTAGACCTGTCTTTTTACACACTCGCTTAACTGATATATTAAAAATGCCCCCATATGTTAAGTATATGAAGGATATTATTACCAACAAAAGGAAAATTCTTGAAACTGAAATGGCTAATATGCTTGCTAACTATTCCTTTGATGGTGGAGTGCTTAAGAAGTTAGGAGACCCGGGTATACCTACAATACCTTGCTCTATTAAAAGCAATTATGTTAAAACTGCTTTATGTGACTTAGGAGCCAGTGTTAGTGCTATGCTTTTTTCTCTTTATAAAATACTTGAATTGAATAAGCTTACACCTACCGAGATATCTCTGCAAAATGGCTAATAAATCCATTGCTTTACCCATTGGAATTTGCGAGGGCGTTCCTGTTGTGGTTGCAAATGTTACTATCTTAACAGACTTTTTTTTATCCTTGGTAGACCCTTTCTAAATACTGTAGGGGATGTTATTGATTGCAACAAAATCAAGGTTACCTTTACTATCAATGGCAAGCAACATACCGTGCATTTTCCGAAGAAGCAAACTTTGGTTAATAATATTAATGCCATTGAGCATAGTGCCACAGTTATCATTGGAGAATTTAAAATCCCTCTACCTACTTCCAAGAAAAAAATTGTAATCTTGTTGTTGGGGAGATGCAAATCCCCATTGAGGTAACCTAGTGTTATACAAAAATTCTTTGGTTTCATGTCAATCGGAAATGGTTGTTAATATGACTTGATCAACCTTATTAATGTATCCTTTTTTAAAGACATGTGATTGATGAATTCAGTGTTCACAACTCTTTGTATCACAAGTTTATCCTCTGTTATTTTTAGTTAAGAAAAAATAAATTACTTTGGTTTTCTCGTTTTCTAATTTTCTCGTGCAATAAATAATGACCCAAAAATAAAAAGTCTCAGATTACCAAAAAAACATGAATTTTGCTGGAATGTATAAGAATTTTTTGCATAAAAATTACAGTAGGAAGGTGCACCTATGGGCACAAGCCAACAGGGCGCGACCACCACCACCACCCCTGGCCGCCCCCAAATGGCTCTATGTCAGCTTGAAACTTTGAGATGCATGTAAGAGACATCTATGTGGTATGAGAAAAATAAAAATGCATCTGCAAATAACTTATGGCACTAAAAATCAGGCGTGAACAAAAGGTCACATTTTATTTCGAGGCTAATTTTTTTCAATTGAAATTAACGTGCTAAAATTAAGATACAACTTGCTACAAATTTTAAGATACAACCACATAAATCTACTTACTTCAACATGGATATTTTCCTTTTCCCTCAGCAGCTTCTTCTGCTTTCTTGGTCCCACGAGCCCTTTCTTTCTTTCTCCGCATCTCCACCTCACGGGCCTCCTGTCGATGCCGTTGCACCTCCTCCAAACGACGTCCCTCTTCCCGGTTTTTCTTCAGGATCTCATCAAGTAAACACCTCTGCTCCTTATAGTACTTTTTTAACTCTCTTTCTTGCTCTGCTTTCTCCTTTGGTGTCGCCTTTTTGTGACGCTCTTCCGCGTGCCAACTTTCTCATGCACGGCGACCTCTTTCACGAATATCAGTCACCACCCAAGCCGGCATCTGCGTGTCAATCCAACGATAGTACATGCTCAGAGGCGGAGGGGACAACAATAAAAATAAAAATAAAAATAATAAATCAACAATAATATCAACAACATGTATATTTTTTATGGCTGAAGCATACTGGAGACTTGTCGTATGGTGAACTAGCTACGGGTGGATTTTCCTCATAATTAGCTCATGAAAAATTACATGCCCAGCCAATCTGAAAAATCAATCACCTCCTTCACCTTGCAAAGATCGCTGCACCAACAGCGCAGGACTTCCACACCGAGGCAAACTCGCACTCTTCTCGTAGGCCTAATGCTTTGATCCGAGCAAGACAAACCCATACTGACTACAAAAAGTGTGACACACTTAGTGCGCTGGTATTTTCACGGGTAGCTGGACGATGGACGAAGAGAGGTTCAATGCCTCGTTTTATAGGCTCAGACACACGTGAAGGCGGGAAAATAAGATGTGAAAAGATGAAGTTTTAGGCGGGAATCACACAGCGGAATAATGTGTACTGTCAGCCTTGGAATCAGCATCGTCAACGTCTCGGAATCAGCGCCGTCAGACTCAACTTTCCGTGCGTGATCGCTACAGTGTCGGCCGCCCGGGACAGTGGCGGCAGGTCTCACCTCTCTGTCGCCGTTCCGTCACGGGTGCTAGCTGGAAAGGCGGCAGGGCCGGCCGGCTCGCGCCGTGGTGGCAGGTGACACGCGTCACCTGCTGTGCCTGCCACAAGGGGTCTTTTTTGCCATTTTGAACTACATGTGATCCTTTTTAGCAATTTCGTTTAACAGATGGTTCTTTTTGACAAAAATTCTGAAACACGCACACCCAAAAGCCTAACCAGCTCGCTGGTGATCCAAACATTTGGATGGGCTGGAGAAGTTGCAGAGTTGATATTCTTGCATGATCCAAATTGGTGTTGACCAGCTCACTGCAAGGATGGATCCCATGCACATGGAAAGGTCCTCGAGATGCCACGTTTGACTGCATCTTAGGATCAGCCTCACCACTGCTTAATCAGTCGAGAGACTGTATCGCGATTCGCGATGCGTGTGTGTGGAACCATAGAAATTAATCAAAAAGGCCAATCAGTCGAGAGGACTGTATCGCGACTCGCGATGCGTGCGTGTGGAGCCCTAGAAATTAATCAAAAAGGCCATGCTTCATATAATTTGCAGAAAATTTCACACAAAAGCAGTCCGGTTTTCATAAAGAGTTAGGAAAACCTCTCATGTTGTATTCTCATGAAAAATATACTCCTTCCGTATCAAATTAGTTGTCTTAGATTTGTCTATTATATCTAGACACGTTTTAGTGTTACATAGATCTGTAGGTAGACAAATTTAAACAACTAATTTGGAACTGGGGTAATAGAAGAAGAAAGTCACTGTACAATCTTAATTCCACCCTTCTATAGCTGCATCATCCTCTGACTGTCCCCATCCTGAGCTGCAAGTGCTGAGACGTGAACTCTGGGCAGCTAGTCAGAGAAGAATGGCACAGCAAGAGTGGCACCACATAGCAACTGACAACAAGAATGGTCTTGAAATCTTGATGAAGGTATCTCACCCCACACGCTCCTAGTCCACTCAATAAATCAGTGGGCCATGCATCTAGCAAGACCAGTGGGCACACTATTCTGTGTTTGGTTGCTAGCTTGAAATCTTAGAGATGAACATGCATGCAGGGATGAGGAGGAAAGAATGCATGTGGTGGCAAAGCATGACAAGACAATTTTCATTGAGAGTAGAAGAGGCATGGTGTCAAAAGGGGTCAAGAAAGCCCCCCAATGATGCTTCCTAAGATGGACTTATTCTTCCTCAAGTTAGGGCAAAGTCCCTAGCTTTCTCTCTGCTGTCAATCAATAAAGAGATTTTGGGGTTAGGTCTGATCACCGATCATTAGTTTAGAATATGAAGCAATGGACAGAAATAGCTACTCTAGGATAAGTTGATTATTTAACTCAAGTAGGCCCAATACCTTAATAAGTTGGCATTTTGCATGATATGGGTACTACCAGATATACTCAGAAAGAGTATAGTTCAATATGCTAATTTATCTGCTTTTTAAAAACACATTAACATTTATATTCTAGCACTTATGGCAAGTATGTCATGTGGGTCCTTTTTGCAAAAAAATAACGCCAAGATAACCTGCACTTGCATGCATGTCAGTGCGTTCGCATAGATAGAGCAATAAGGGAATCTTCAATAGCACCCGGCATATTTTCTCCCACGTCCTCCCGTGGAGAGGGGGCAGTCTTTGGGCGCATCGCCGTCCAACGCTATCTGCATACATTTCAAACACCATCCGAGCTAACCTAACAAAATTCGAACAAATATGGCTAGATTTCATAAAAACCGGAAAACATTCATACAAACACAGCGGATTTTCATTACTTTTAGAACAAAAACCCCACTCCAACCCGACCCTAAAGCTATCCCACGGCGGCGGCCAGTGTCCAAACTCTTGTCGTCCTCCGTCTGTCGTGTCCATGAGCACCGACGATAAGACCGATGAAGTAAAGTTGCGGTCTTCGATGAGGAAGAGTAGAACAGGGAAACGGGTTGGCCCGCATGGGACACCAAACACTGTTGTCTCTCGTTCCCTACTCATCCTCGGAGGAGCAGATGCCTTGTCCGTCGCCGGTGGATGTGAGGTCCACGATGAAGATGGTAGCGCCGGCAATGTCAACGTTCAACCTGCCCATCTGATAGTTCGTCGATGGGGCATAGGAGGCGCAGCTAGCGTTGTTCTTATCTCAAATCACGTGCAGCTGCGCCTCCACGACGGCTGCTTCCTGGAGAGCGGTGGCTTGTGCACGGAGGGCGTTGTAGAGCACACACTGCTTCGCGACAAAGTTGGGGTTCCCCATGGCCTCCTCGCTCGTGCGCTTGCTGTCGATCTGGCCCTTCGCCAGCCGATGCTGCTCGACGAGGAACAAGTTTTGCCGTTGTTCCTCCAGTGCCTACTGGAACGTCGACATAGGCGTTGGCGCAGACTATACCTCCGCCATGGCGGCATTGTAGTGCGCCTGTGCCTGCTCCATGGTGAAACCGTCGTGCGTAGGCGCGGGTGTCGAGGCGGTGTCGTCAGAGCCGTCTCCATCATGGGGTTATACTCATTGTCAAAGACCTCGGGCGAGCTGGGCGGCAAGCCAGCCTTGATCTGCCTAGCATGACCGCTTTGCCAGACGGCGGCAAGGGTGACCACCTTGTGCTTCATCTCCATGGAATGGCTCTCCCATAGATCTTCGTCGCCTGCAGTCATGGCGGATGTTGTGCAAGGGAGGTGGATGGGGAGCGACTTGTGTCGTGGCATGGAGTTAGCCGGGTGTGCTCGCCTTTAATTAGCGGCTTTCGATGAGGCCGAGCGTCCGGGTGCATCAATGCACGGTGTCGGAATGGGTTTCTCGGTCGACGAGCCTACTTAATGACGGCATACGGACAGACGGGGCATTGAACGGGCGTGGTAGATATATGTCTCGTCCCGTCCAGTAACGCGTCCTTGGCATTGAACCGACATGGACACCAGGGACGCGTCACGGGTGGCACCCTCGGTAGGCATGTTGCTTCAATGGCGGAGTTAGTGAGAGGTCTCGTCTGCTCTTTGCCGGCTTCAATATAGAACGGCGCGCTCTGTAAAGACATGAATGTGGGAGGCTAGCGATTGTCGGGAACGCACACAGGCGAGTGAGGAGGGGTTTTGGTGGGCTAGGGTGGTCAGACGCGAGCTTGGGTGCTGTCCGGACGCCCGCAAAGCACCTCCACACCTTCCCCCCTCCCCGTTTGTCTCCGGTTTGCAGGAGAAAGGTGCGTCCGAACCGTTCTACGGATTAATACAGCCTGCGTTGGATGGCTTTCGTGGTCCGGACGAATGCAGTCGATTCACAGGTCGCCATTGGAGATGCCTTAAAAAGTTGCAATTTAACCAATCAGCTCATCAGTCATCAAAGATAGATATACATATATATACTTGAGGATGAGATTCACCTGCCAATGCTGCAGATACACACAGTGACACAGTATGGTGAAGGTTCAGTTGAGAAGCTCAGTTTATTCAGATCTGCTACAGCACATAGTTAGGGTTTATCCATGCTGGCTTCATGATTGCAAATCATGATCTATGCAACAGGAGCAACAGCAGCAGGCCCATACATAGATTGCAAAATTAATATTGGAGTAATTAACATTCTAGTTCTATGATTTATAAGACAGTGTGTACCAATTTCCTTGGGCATGCAAGAATGCCAGTTCACTCAGAACTAGCTATGGTGGTTGCTCTGATTAATGAAAATGTCCCTTAATTGGGCCTGACTAACCCAGTACTTGACACTTAACTCTAATGCTGCGTGGGCCTAGCCGCCTAGCTAGGAAGTCATGTCACCAAAATTACACGGTAGCTTGAAGCCTTGAAGAGTACTCTATTCATGATTCATTGCATTTGCATGGGACCGTTGGAGTTACATGCTCATCACTGTCCCATCCTTAACTATGCATCATTACATAAGACAAATCCAATTGATCACAGGCTATGCAATATCCTATCGTGACAGCACATCCTAATCAAGTCTACTGGAGAAAGCCTAGCTAAGCTACAGGCTCAACTTCGGGTAGCTCTGTGTCTGGGAGGGAGCTAATTAATCAGCGGATAATCACAGGAATCGATTAAGTTGTTAAACAGCAGCAAGTGCATGTCTGATGAGGACAACACTCATATATGAGACTCCCTGATTTGAGAGGTTAACATCATGACATGTACTCATATCTAGAAGCCTCATGATATAATCAAGCTAGTTTGTCTTTATCTTTTAGCTGGAGTGTTGTAGTCTTGTAGAGCTCTAGCCAAGGAGGGAAATGATAAGGATTAAGAGGGAATAAATGTCCCCCATTAGGGCTAAGCTAGCTAGCTCTCCAGCATGCACGGAGTCGACCTCATGCATGCATCCATGTAAGCATGGAGTGTGAAGCAATGATGCACAAATGCGTGCATGTCTGCTTGCCACGTGTTTGCACTGTGCGCTCAGACACCATGCTTCCTCATGTCACATACTCACAACCAGGACTAGCAAGGCAAAACACAAACTGCATGTAAACATACTTAATTTGCTCTAACCAGGTAATTAAGATCAGTAAGCCCATGCGCGCCGTATATAATTAAAAACATCAAATGATTAGCAACGATGGTCGATGTACACACATGTCCTATACAACGATTGTGATTAGAGCGTGTACTAAATTTTCGCAATACATGCATCTCTTATCCAGAAATCTATCCGTATAAATGTACGCGAGCATACAATGACGTACGCTACACACCATGCAGTGCTGCCGCCAAATATTTGCACCGATCGGTTGCTTTCAGTCCGACGCCACGGGCATTTTACATTCCATTCCACAGCGACAAGGCTAGCTCACTGTAGGCCGCATGATACGTCGTTGTAAAGTGTGTAATGATTTAGCATTTGAACCTGGAAAGGTGAACCCCAGGACGAAAGCGGAAAGGGGGAGGAGGCTATAGGGAATTCGATCATCCGACGGGGACGTGCCAGTGCCACAGGGAAGAAATGAATCGGGACGAGCAAGTGACAGCGACCAAAGCAAAAGAGGAGGCGATCGAGGTCTAGCTGCTGGCACCGGGTGGCCATAATAATTCAGCCGAATTAAACGGGGCGAGATGTTGGGTGACCATGTGTGTGCGTGAGTCAAAAAGGCGTTGAAAAACAAGGCAACGCCCGATCGTGATATGCTAACCTTCGACCTTCTCTTTCTGAAAATGGCTCCAGGGTGTGAGTCGACACGTCTGACCTCTCTATCCTAGTCCATTTGCCTGGCAAAATTGCATGTTTAGAGATACGGGGTTAACTGCTTAATTGAAAATTAGGAGTCAAGAGGAACATCGATATTCTTTTTTATCCTTCCAATTCAAATAAAAGAAAGGTAGTCCATCTGCTTACGGTCAACGGTGGTGATCGCGGCGTTGTCGGTCGGCAGAGCGGCAGACATATTTTAGCCATGGTTGATTTCAGTATGTGTGCTCCACAGAATCTAACGGCGGTGCCCCGCGTGCACGTGCATCCTGAGCTCGATGTAACGTGTTGATGCGGTTTTTTTTTTTTTTGAAGCTTGTTGATGCGGAATCTGTGGCTACCAAACATGGACGAGTCTTTATCTCGCCTGGGGCGTGCCTATACTTGGGCCGGCTCAGTAACGTCGGTGCCTATACGTGCCTGACAAAATGTTAGTCACATTTTTTTAAATGATCATACAATATAAATCAGTGTTTACGTAATTAATAAAATGTGATGTATCATTCACAAATAATTATTTTTTTATTTTGAAAAGGTTTAACATGTTTCCAAAAAAATTCAAAACATTTATTAAAAATAAATTCATCATGTATTTGAAAATAGTGAACTTGTAAGGAAAAAAAATATTTTACATGTATACGAAAAATATGCAACATGTATTAAGAAAAATACACATGCATTGGAAAGGAAAGTAAAAAATGATAAATAAACATGGAAAAGATAAAACAAAAATCATGGAAGGTTCTAAAACTAGTCTGTACCAATGTCTAGAACCTTCCCAAACCCATTTACAATCAGTTCTTTTGGCAGCATATTAAATAAGTTGCCTCCGTGCTAGCATTTCGCATAAGCAATATCTTTTATTCGGTGTGGCTTCCAAACTAGTTATGTGATAACTGATTTAGGATTCTCAAAAAAATAGAGGACAGTTTATTTTTTAAGCTAGAGAGGTGCAACTTATTTTTTCAGCTAGAGAGAAGCAGCTTATATTTTAAGACACCCAAAAGAACAGACCCTTAATGGGTCGTCCCACAAAGGCGAGTAAATACTCAGCGTAGAGGCCAGGCTAGGTTGCTTCTCGCACTAAGCGACGTATAGCCTTCGCGTAAGATGGAGCTTTCGTTTCCCTCAGGTCAGCCTATAGTGGGCGAGCCCAATAGGCATCTTTAAGTGATTTTTTAGTGAGGCTTGTGTTTTTTCCTTTTTGTTTTCTATTTCTTACTTATATATATGGAAACTTGCTTTAAAAAAACAAGAAATGTTCACCACGTATTACAAATATTTTTGCAGGAGTGGCAAAAAAATCTCTCGTAGTTTCAAACAAATGTTCGAATGTTGTAGAAGAAATATTCGTGAAATTTATAAAAAAAATCAACATTGAAACAAAATATCCATGATATTCCATGATATTCTAAAAAAAGCTACTGCAATTTTTAAAAATGTGTATCCCTATCAAAAAAAATTGTGACATTAAAAAATTGATAACAACAAAAATAATGTTGGCATGTCATAAATATGTTCATGATACTTATGACAACTGAACAATGATTGCTTAAAACAATGCTTGTGGTGTATTTAAATAGTATTTATACCATTTCAAAAATGCTATAAACCCTGAAGGAAGAACACACAACAAACCCTGAAGATAGATGTTAAAAACACAGTAAAACAAAAATACATAAAAAAAATGTTTTTTTTAAGTAGGGCAAAAATTACACGCAGGAGATTCTTGTTGTTTAGTATCACACAAAAGATTCTAAAACCGGTCTTTGGAACCATCCCAAATCGCTCTAAGGGGTCAGCCCATTAAGGCAACTGCACCAACGGCGAGAGGTAAGGATACTGCATGAGCTATTTCTCATGTTTTCTTTTTTTGAGTGCAGCTATTTGTCATGTTACGAGATGTAAGTATGTCCGGCGCTACTGGTCGGCTTAGAGCATCTCCAGTCGCGTTCCCAACAATGCCCCTTCACGCCTTTTTTAATCGCCGGCGCTCAAAAAATTGTCCCAGTCGAGCCTCCAGGACCTCGTTTTTCGTCGGTTTAGGTCAAAATTGGCGCCGGCGTCCCAGGCCGAACCCAGCGCGCTGGGGGTCGCCTGGGGGGCGCCGATGGTAGTCTTTTACATGGCTAACAGCGGGGCATTGGATCTCTCTCTTCTCTCTCCTCTCCTTTTCTCCATATGCATGCGGCGGGACCACGGATGGAGCAGCGGCATGCACCAATCAAAAGCAAGAAAAGTACATGCATGGGGACCGGCTGGGAATAAACTAGCCCCCAGCCTAAAACTTTCGCCAGCTCACCTCTCGCGGGTGTAAAAAATGTCCCTGGGAAGGTCAAACGGCTGGAGATGCTCTTAATATTGTATGGCCGCACAATTTTTTTTCGTGTGGTTTTCCTCAGTTCCTTTTTATTTTTCTTCTACATCCTTTTTCTTCTGTTTGCTTTGTTTCTTTCTTCAATTTTCACCGGGTTTTTTAGATTTCTATTTTTTACCCTTTTAAACATGTCAATTTTGTGTATGTATCGTACATTTTTCATATACATCTGGAACATTTTTATAAACTTTTTATGAAATTAACATGTGATTAACATTTTTTCAAAATTATATTTTGATGTCTACTTTTTTTCATACACATCATATTTTTTATACATATAAAAACATTTACAGGCAAGTTAACATTTTTCAGATACATGATTATGATTTTTACATGTTTTTTAACATTTTTTCGGATACGTGATAAAAGAATTTGAATGATACAAAACATTTTCTTAACTATGCGAACATTTTTTTACATTGAATACACATCTTTTAAATGTCGCAATCATCATTTCGAAATGGGTGAAACTTCTTTAAAATGTAATGTACATTTTTCTTCAAGGCATAGAGTTTTTTTTAGAGTTGAGTGACCATTTATTTCGCACGGTATAAATATTTTTTAATTGTGTGATGACCACTTTAAAAATGAATTAATTTTTTTTTTGTAATATATGTATCTAGTATTTTCAAGAAAATATAAACAAAAGTTTAAAAACAAGTGTGTGGCATCAGAAAACGATCCCACATGGCTACTGGGTGAGCCACTATCGGTTCCTTGTAGGCGAGTCGTGCTACTGTCTCGGATAAAGCAAGACATAACTATGTCACGACGATATATCAGGACTCACCAGCTGGCGGGTACCCCCTGCAGCTGTCTCCCAGCCGATAGTGTGGGGTCCACAGACAGCTGCCATGTGTCGTGCGATGGACGCATCCTGTAGGAGTATGATTTTTTATTTTTTTTGCATGCGTTTTCGGGGTCTTTTCCGGTGTTTTGGCTTTCCGGTTTTATCTGATTTTTCCTTTTGGTGAAAAAAAATCATGTGTGTGTGTTTTTCGAAGCATAACTGTGTTTCTCGAAAAAAAATTGAGAAAGCATAGTGTGTACTTTTCGTGGAAACACAAATTTACTTTCGTGAGAAGTAGAATGTGTGCTTCTCAAAAAGGGAAAATCATAACTATGCTTTTCTGAAGAAAAAAAGAGAATGCACAACCTCTGCTTCTAAGGGAAGCACAACTCTGCTTCTACGAGAAGTACAGTCTAGCTTATGCTCTTACAAGAAACATAGTCATGGTTCAGCGACAAGCACAACGTCAAAAAAAGAAAGCTTCCTCAAAAAATAGGAAAAAGATAGGCATGTTCATCCTGATAAAAGTGAAAACTACAAATCACACTTTCAAGCTTCGGTGTTTTCTCTAGGTTTTTTTGCTATTTGTTTTTTTGGTTGCCGGTTTTTTATTATTATTTTAATATTTTTGAGTTCTTAGAAACCTATTAACATAGAATCTAGTTTCAAATATCTTGACGTGAGAAATCCTACAGCGAACACTGTTTAATATTTGAACAGCAGTTCAAGACATTAAAACACTTTAAATAAACGAATCAATGAAGAAAAAAAACTCCATGATTGCCCAAATGACGCACATACAATACGACACTTGTTAGCACCTGAGAAGGTAAGGAGTGACTTTTGCAAGAGATAACCCTTAACTAGTGATTGCGGGATACATCTCACATTAAGCGAGATACACGCCCAACAAGCCCATGGGGACTTAAAAGGGAGAAAAATAAGATTTCAGAAACAAACACATCAAATCAGCATTCCCGGCGACAGGCAGCTCGGAATCTGAATCCTCATAGGAGCACACCCCTCAGGAAAACATCTTACAGCAACAAAAGAGCAGTAAACTTGAGAAGTAACATTTGAATATCTCACAAGTAAGAGAAAGTACTGTATGAGATAGTCAATGCCAAAAGGAATTTCAGAGGAAATTTCCTTCTATTATCATGTGGAGCCACTTGAACGACAAAGAAAAAATAGAGATCACAGCAGACTGCTAGATATATTGATAACTGAATCTTCAATTCTTTAAGTTAGCAGTCAATATGAACATAAAAAATCAATGCTAGATATATTGATCACTGAATCTTCAATTCTTTAAGTTAGCAGTCAATATGAACATCAAAAATCAATGCTAGATATATTGATCACTGAATCTTCAATTCTTTAAGTTAGCAGTGAATATGAACATCAAAAATCAATATCCAAACCGAAGCTTATTAAATTTACTCTGTAACAAATTAATTTTTTGCAATACAATGTACCATATCAGGCCGAAGAAGACAATTGCAACAAATGAGTGTACAACAACAGCAGCAGAAGAAGAAGAACTAGGATATCTTCTACGGTCATTTGTATTCTTGGAAATTGACATGGCCGGTGGCTTGCGCATGCTCCATAGCTTCCTGCAATTTTTAAGGGCTTTCAGTGTCCCGATAAAATAGGTTTCCCCACAGATTGGTAGAAATGTTGTGCGGTGAAGGCATTGAGAGTCTCACCTTTTGACCAATGACACCAATTTGGCACACGCCGCAGCGCAATGTAAAGTTTGCAGTGTCGGTGTAGCTCCTCTTCCTACAAATAGCATGCCCAGCCATAAATCAGTAACTTCTCTACCAAAATATTTTCTTGGTTTCTAGTCAGCTGACAGATTACAGATGATTTCTGACAATCTCGAGACCAGAAGAGGTAAGCTAAAATGACTACTCGTGATCATGCTGACAGATTAAAAAAAGGACTATGAACTAAAGCTATTTAGCACCACATTAATTACAGAACAGGTCACGAGCATTTATTTTTAATTATTCTCAGTGCAAATTTTACATCGTGTTACAACACCCTCTATATGCAGTACTCATTAGAATGTTCAGTTCAATTGCAGACCAATTACCAATAGCCACAATCAATGTTTGAAGAGTTAAAAATACAAAAGTTAAATGCTGAAATAAACATTATGTTTCGGAACACTTAAATGATAATAGACGAATACATACCTATGTGCCTCCTTCGCTAGGTTAAGAGCAAGGCCTTCTACTGGGCCAATGGAACGGTTCTGGTGAACAACGTAGATGGTCTGATCAAATTCTTCTGGTGCCCCTTCAGCTGGAGACATCTGAATTTTTGTTGATAAAAACAGATAAAATTAGTTAATACCGCATTGTGTCGTTTTCAATAGTGGGTTACTATCACAAAAACTTACTGCTAAAGCATCGTAATGCAACCCATCATAAATGAGCATTGCCCTCTCTTTGTAGTTCTTCCCCTGTATCGGTGGATGTAAAGCTAAGAACTAGGAAAAGATTCTGAACAAACAGAAGTAAACACATAGAGCCACCGACCTGACCATACAGATCACATCGTGTTGTCTGGATGTCATATGCAGCAATTTCACGCCCATAATATTCTGACAGAATTGAAAGTTCTATGGCACCTTTACAACGAAAAAAAATGAATTAGTGAACTAATCAGCAGCACACACTGACATCTGATGGAAACTGCCATCGAAGAAAAACTTGTATGAAAGTTAGTGTTTATGCCTATAACAGATGTAGAACAGATACACCTCCACTGACCAACTAGAGAGTGCTAATGCCATGTTGCAAGTGGTTGCTTTGCACCACAAGAATAACATAACATATGAACTAATTACTACTACCTCCGTAACTAAGATGTTTTTGGAGTTCAGTTTGAACAGCAAAAACGTCTTATATTTAGTTACGGAGGTAGTGGTATATTACTGATGGAGGCTTATAGTTTTATGGTAGAGATGCCTAACGAGGAATACTGAGTTCTTGAGTCCTGGCAATTTTCCTAAGATAAGGTCCTGATATTATGTTTTTCTCTTGGGGCAAAGAGGATGTCTAATGCAAATTCTGGGACATGATATGACTGCATCGCCACCAGTCTTCAAACAAAATTGTACAGGAACACTTCAAACTAGTAGTTTCAGCATCGATATTGCTGCACATGGATCATAGCGCTGAAACTCACCTCCCCACTTCTCAGGGTCCAAAATCCAAGCACAATACGCTTCATTTGGTTTGCCAAGAAATGCTTCGTTGTACTTTTCAGGATCACTTGCAACTGCTGCTGCTATGACCTTCAAGCAAATGGGAAATAAAAAGTAGGAAAGTCAGCACTGTACGTTTAGAAAGGTAAACAAAAAGGCGATAACACGTACTACAGTCCAACAATTTGTAAATAACAGTTTCTAGTTAAAAGGAACATCATGGTGTACAAAATAATGTTTTGTTGCTTCGTTTATCTGAGCTATGCTAAAGTCATCTTCAATTGTGTCGGCTTTTGTTTTCTACAAACAGATTGTACGGACATAACACTTATTTACACACATGATATGAAGAACAAAATATCTGGGAAGTAATTGAAGGACTTTGATGTTTTGAAGCTGCTGGTATGTGAATAATGCACAATTACTTCCGCATTGGAGGACTGAAGCTTATCATTCTAAAATCGATCTAGGGGACTTGATAAGCATGCTATGCTCTTTCTACTGTACATTAAATATGTTGTGGTCCGAATTTTCTGCCAAACCAGTAGTGTGATGACTTGCAACTGCATTGACTGGAACAGCTTTTCTGGATGAGATAGTCTCATGCCGTTTTGACGACAATACTGAAATATCTAAGAGTCATATATGAGTTGCTGGATGTTAATTGAACTGATATAGACAAAATTCTTCTAGAACTTATATAATGGCATCTTTTGATCAACTGATGCTATAAGGTTCAGTTAGCTCCGACAACACAACAGTTGTGCCAAATTGCTAAACAGATACTATAAGCAGTTACCTGTCTGAGCTCAGAAGCCTTGTTTTTGTTATGCTCCATCACATAACTGCACCAAGAGAGGTGTCAAGAAGCACAATCAGCGACCACAACATCTGCGAAATCGTTTCCATACTAGTGCACCATATCATGACAGACGTAGAATCATACCCGACGGCATTGAAGAGGCAACTGTTGTCCGAAGGGATGACTCTCCTCACAACAGCGCCTTCCATTTCCACGCAGCTAGGAGGCACGTCTGAATCACTGAAACAGTGCACAAGATTGTCAAAATTGGGCTCAAATAGGAGCAGTAGTGCATATTACAATCAACGTTTTCCACTTGTAGTTAGACGTCAGATTAAAAAACAACAGCAAGCACATACATACATACGTACTACTACTGGGGACGAGCGTACAATTTCACTTGGAACAAGAACGCGATGCTCAGGTTGATAAGGTGGCAGAAACAGAAGCAGGTACCACGAACGTGTGATCTGCTAAGTCGATGGAACCCCGCGTAATGGCGAGGTACGCAGACGGCGCCTCCTACAGGCTCGGCGGACACCATAGGTAACCAGGAAATCCACCCACTGGCCAACTACCCCCAACAAACGGCCAATTCCAAGCAATCCCACGGTATGAGATGGCATGGCGGGGCAGGCAAGGCGTCAAGGGATTCGTACGCTCGCGAGCTGCGGCAGACGAGAAGCAAGCAGGCGGGCGGGGTCACACGCGCGCGCGCGCGCGCGCCACGCGCGCCACGTACGCAGGAACGGGAGATGAGCATGTGCGCACGTACCGAGAAGCAGGGCGAGGGACTCGGGTCAGGCGCGCAGCCGCCTTCCGGGCGGGGAGGAGGAGGAGGAGGCGGCGGCGTCGGAATCCTCGGAGCTCTGAATTGGGGGAGGGGTAAGAGTAGCGCGGGGGAAGGGGATGCAGGTGAAAACGGGCGAGGATGGAATGGGAAACGAAGAAGGCGACGGGGGGAAGCAAGGAACCTGATCTGGAGGGAGGCAAGTTGGGCGGATCTGGCACGCCTCTGCTTCTGCTTTTGGTTTTGGTTTGCGCCTCTGGGCTTCGCTGCGGCGGTGGCCGAGCTGCCCGGCCCAGGTGTCCTGCTTTGCCTGAAATGCTATCGGCTGCAAGGCACTTGGAAACCGGCCAATTCAGTTTCGAAAAAAAAAACTGTCCAACGGGAAAACAGACAGCTTCTCCGTCTCCCATACCATACGCGTTACGAAGCTTGCGTTTGACTAGTGGTGGAACTTCTTTCAGGAAGCACGGGCGGCATGATTAACCAATTTTGCCACATGGGTACCATAGCATTAGCATAGCAGTATCAGGTGACTCCAAATGCCAGACTAGAGATAAACACACTTTGAGCAAAGTTATTTTTTCTTCAGAACAGAGCATCTTTGTATCTGCCAAACAGAGGCAGAATCTCCAAGAAAAGGAACATGCCTCCTAGCCAGCCCAAGAGCCACCATTTTACTACTGTTTGAATACAGGAAGAGGATGGAGAGAGCCCATTGCTTTTGCCCACCGCCGCCAGAGCAGGCTGCTTTCTCTATTCCTTGTCCCTACCCCCACAACTTGCCTTGCAGCTTAGCATGCACGCACACATGGACATGGATATGGGTGATACGAATAATTGAAAAATCTAATCCACATTTCGCCAACGGATATACAACATCACACAAGAAAAGGATAACTCAGCATCCATCACGTCGTGAAAATATTGCTATGGTATCCAAGCAAGATGCCGGCAAGTTGTCACCGGAGCACAGTAGCAACAGCATTCAAGTGGGCAGTGCCAGAGTTAAATCTTGGAATGCGCGTGGGTTTAAACCTGAGAGGAGGGAGTAACACGCTGGGGCCTCCGATGGGATACTTCTCCAGCTCAGTTCAGGAACATGAATTCTTTCACCGGAAGGACAAGTTCTATGCGTCCTCCTTGTATTGCTAACAAATAAGCTCAAAGTTACAATGACGCCCATGAGCCCTGGCCCTGGCCACACATTTCCATCGCCAGACGGATGATTTGTAATGCGGTTTGCGTACAATACATTCGGCTGGTTCACCTCAGGCTTTTTCGGTGAAAATGCTGCAAGAAGGCGTCACCGAACTGGTATGAGTGCATGATGTGTATTTGTTCGGATGGAAACAGTGAATATACTTTGTCTTACTTCCTAAATGATGAGAGGAAGTTGGTGTGCTTACCATGCTGTTCATTAGCAGGGAAGAAGTTCGTGTCTTAAGTTTAGTGTTTCCGTGCGCGCTATGGAGAGCTAATCTGCAAAATATGCTGCCCAGAGACCTCGTCTCCTGTTAGATAAAGCAAACAGAAGTTCAGTCAATCAACGTACTTATGATTACAAAAGTATCATATGCTCACTTATACTCAATAGTAAAAGCCACAACAATTTCAACACGGTAACAAAATGGGTGTCATGCTGATATCGACATTTTTTTTGACATAATATGCTGATATCTACTTCATAAGCAAAGAAGAGATGGTGTTGCCTTGTCGTAAAAGTAATTGATGAGACTTTCTTACCAGTTCGCATGAAAATCAGCCATTTTGACAGTCAAGGTTAACAATGACAGCAAAGTGGATTTGTCTTTAAAAGCTGCATTTGAAAAGAATACAAAAAAGAAAGATCAGCTAACCAAGATTCGAAAATCAATGATGACTGGCATGATAATAAAAATATTCTCATATGAAAATTTTGACAGGCTAAATAATATTAACACAAAGTACAAGTGGAAACATGTGAAAATCAAACCCCATATGAGGACATAATATTTGGTGGAACCATAGGATTTACAAGGTCCTACTAGACCTAACTGATGCTCATCAAGAAAGGAGAGTATGCACATAAGTCAAGTTTTGGAGCACAAGAATGTATGTCTTGCTAAATAACAGAAGTATAGGCATTTGTGTCATCCTAACTTACTCTGTCAAAAAACAATATTGTCATTCTTATTGCCTATACAGATATTGATCTCTATCCAGCAACCAACATGCTCAAAATCTAGTTTCTAGAAGAGTATTATGCAACTTACACATTCATTTATCAAAAACATTAACCATGAGAATCATGACATCTTGAAACAAGCAACATTTGATAATGTTACTATCATACTATGTATTTATGCGATGACTTCCTAATCCGTACAGTGACAAAACGAACTCAATTGAGAATGGGCACGCTCACCTCCAAATCACAAACTCATGAAAGGAACTTCTGATGCCACCGAACTCTGACCAGGTGGCTTTCTGGGAACTGTACCATTTCTTATATTCCTTCTAATGGAATCAACTTCATGCCATAGGTTCTGGTTAGCGTAGATGTTGGACAGAAGCACACCAGCACCTCCTTTATAGGAGCAAACAGAATCAATCTTCTTGAGAACTAGTTCCCCAATCTCCAGTTCATTATTGACACTGCACGCACTCAGCAATGCTCCAAGAATTGCCAAGTTTGGCTCAAAAGGCATGCTGTTAATAAGCTCATAAGCACGTGAAAGAAGCCCTGCCCTGCTGAAAAGATCCACCATGCAACCATAGTGCTTAATACCCGGGGTGACCTTGTACTCGCCCGCCATGGAATTGAAGATCGATATCCCCTCATCCACCAGTCCAGCATGGCTGCAAGCAGAAAGAACAACAATGAAGGTGGTTGAATCCGGCACCACTCCCGCCTCTCGCATGCTTAAAAACAAAGCAACTGCTTCATTGCCATGTCCATGAGAAGCCAACCCTGAAATCATCGTTGTCCATGAAAGTAGGTCCTTCTCATGCATGAAATCAAACAGAGCACGAGCTGACTCTATGCCAGCACACTTTCCATACATATCCATCACTGCATTCGTCACAATCAAATTGCCTCGCAACCCCACCTTCTCCACATAGCCGTGTAGCCCCTTAGCATACTCAAGGGAGCCAAGACCGGCATACGCAGAAGCAACCGACACCAACGTTGCCACGTTAGGCCTTGAAACCTCCTCACCACGTCTCATTTCCTTGAAGACCTCAGCAGCTTGAAGGTGCATTCCAGAGTCCACATAACCGGAGACCATGCCGGTCCATGCAACCACATCCATCGCCTGCATTTCATCGAACACCCTGCCAGCGGGAACCGCCAAGCCACACCCAAAGTACATGTTCATCAGCGCCGTCTGCGTGAAGATGTGGGAGCTGTAACCAAGGCGGACAGTCTTCCCGTGCAGGGACTGTCCCAGTGGAGTGTCACCGCCGGAACAGGTATGGATCAAGAAGGGGAGGGTGTAGTTATCCGTGGGAACGCCTCGGCGGCGCATTTGTTCGAACAGGCGGAGGGCGAGGCTTGGAGGCGACGCGCGTATGAGGGAGTTGAAGGAGAAGGGCGAGAGAGAGGAGGCTGGAAGGTGGGAGAGGAGGAGGAGGGACAATGCGAGGGAGAGGCGCGATGAGGCGAGGATGAGGCGGGAGGCGACGAAGGGGTTGCCG
The DNA here is from genome assembly GCA_022496015.1 of Hordeum marinum. NCBI lineage: Eukaryota > Viridiplantae > Streptophyta > Magnoliopsida > Poales > Poaceae > Hordeum > Hordeum marinum. The sequence goes on along the minus strand of CM039677.1, from coordinate 96,476,765 downwards.
GCGAGGCCGGAAACGAGGCAGTGGGAGAGGACGGGAAGGAGGGCGCAGAGGGAAGCGGGGGGAAGGAGGAGCGGGAGAAGGCGGCGGTGACGTCGGAAGAGGGCGTTGGCCGCCGCCCATGCCGGAAGGGGAGAAGAATGCGGCGGCGAGGCCATGTAAAACGTCCCGGTGCGGGCTGGGGTCGCTGGGCCGGGACACCGCGTGTTCGCGGGTCGCGGTGGCGTGATGGAGGGCCCTCCGGCGGTGCTGCTCGGGCTCTGAAAACATGTTTTCGAACGTCTGCACCGACGACCCTTCTATCCTAACCATTCATTTTTTGCATCACAATTTGTGTAAGTATTTTTTTTGTTTTCTCACATAAAACATGTTTTAAAGTCCAAACCTTTGCAAAACAATGAAGCTTTGTAGCTAGAATCTAAAATAAAACTTTTAGATTTTTTTGATACAACATAAATATACAAAATAAGTTTTATTTGATTAAAAATCTTATTTTTAGTATTTATGTCGGACCATAAATTCTAAAAGATTTATCTTAGATTGTACTTAGAAAGCTTTGTCGCGCAGTAATTGTTTGAACTTCAAAACATGGTCTATACGAGAGAAGCAAAAGAAATTCATTTAGAAAGTTAGTTGGGTCGCACAGATCTTAAAGCGGCATTGGAAAGCTAGTATATAAGGGCCCGGGTGCAGATGCTCCAAAAATATGCATCCGCTCCTATGGTGGTGTGGCTGGCTGCGTTGTGGTGGAGTGTGCCTGCAACGCTGGTAGTGGCAGCTCGACGTTCACCTGGATCTGGCAACGGGCGGCTGTGAGTGGCGTGGGCTCTGGGCAGTGCGGGGCCCCGGTGGCTGTCGTCCGATGGGCGGTGGTGGCTGGTGGCGTTGGTCGCGGGTGGGGGCGTGCGCGTCCGGCAGGGAGGCATCGGTTGGTGTTGGCGATTGGGACAGGGCAGGTGCGAGTGTGTCCTGCACTCTTGTTGTGTTCTGGTTGGGTCTTCGGGTGGTGGTTGCGTTGGCCGGCGAGGCTACCGCAATAGTTTTGACGGCGGCGTTCCGTGCTCAACGGTGGGGTGCGGGTGGTGGTAGCTTGTCCCTTCTCCTGGGTCCGGACCGGCGTTGCAGGGGTGCTCGCGCGGCAAAGATGGTCGGGCCTCTACGGATCGGCTTGTGGCCCAAGGCAGGTTGGAGCTCGCGCTCCGCATAGGTGGTGGTGGGCTCGGTCCGGTGTTCGCGGACAGTGACGTCTCTACACGTCGAATGTGGTTGTTGTTGGTGGTGGCCGGGTCTTCACTACTCGGTCGGGCAGATCGACATCGAAGACTATAGGCGGGCATCGTGCGAGCTTATTCAGGACGGCTGTCGGTTGACACGTGGTTCTATTTCTCATGTCCACATGGACTGGTTGGAGACATGGGTGTGGGCACCTAAGTGCCAACTCAGACTCTGTGGTTGATGTCGGGATAGGAGTGAAAGGAGGCGCCTTTTACTCGTCTTGTCGTGGTGGATGCATTGTGATGTTGGTAGTAGTGGAGCCTCGGACATGAATGACGGGACATTAGCCTCGGATGGCGGTCCACATGGTTGGATCTCTCGCGGGCATCACTGGCGACGGTAATGGATTTCTCTCATCATTATATGGTTGCCAAGAGGTAGCAACGGGTGGCTAGGGTGCACTTTTTGTGTTCGACTACGCTGTCGCACCGATCTGGATCTGGAGTTCTAACCTCGTCATACTTGTCCTGAAGACCCCGTGGTGACACGAGGCAGTTGCCAAGTGAAAGCTCTGCGCTTTGTCACTGACGATGGCGACGCTCATGGGCGTCGTTATCTTCTTGAAGACTTAGTCGTGGTGCTCCTTTCTGTTTCTGGGTTCTAGATGAAAACCTTTGTCCGTTGTGGACTTGGCAACGACGATGCCTAGCGTCTTCTGCCCTGTTGGGGGCGTTGTCGTGGAGCTTAGGTGTAATAGAGTTTAGTGTGGCGTTGTAATGAGTTCCTCATATGCTCTCTCAGTAGTGTAGTCATTGCTCTTGGAATCGCCATTGTATAGGGGTCATCTTATCACCTTGTATCGTTCGGTTGTGTACTTTGTTTAATTGTTGCTTTATATACAGGGTGAATGCATGTTTCGAGGGGCCATGTTTTGGGCCATGTAAAACGACAATCGCATCACAATTTTGAAGGCATATTTTTATGGTAATACATGTCTCATTTATATCATAAAGAATATAGTACAAGCCATGTAAACATTGACCTGACAAAACTGAAAATACAGCAAAACGCTAGCCTTTGCACAATGAACACGAGTCAAGAAAGAAAATTACAATCGGGACCGAAAAATCTTTGAGCCTGACAACAATGTTTGTCACCTTTCTCTGGCGCTAACATAACAAACACCCGAAAAATGATGGATCACCTCCTCATCGGAGTTCGGTGCAGCTCCATCGCTGATATGCAGCTTTGCGGACTTCCAAGTTGACTCATCGAAGGTAAAACTATTACCGTTGAACGAATCAGACCGGGGCAACATCCGGACACATCATCGAACTCCAGATCTAGCACCCTCACACGACTAAGAGGTCAGAGGTGGAAACCATGCATGTTATTCACGAACCCAATAGACAATCCACCATCTTTCAGATGTCGTCGATGCAGACCACAATCTGCATCCGTTTTTGGACTACATCCCAAGCTCCATGTCGACGCTAGAGCTAATCACAATGATGAAGGACGAGGACATAAGTCAACCACGAAGATTCCTCCGCCGCCACACCATCCTTGCTTGAACAGTCTGTTTTCAAATGCATCCTCAACCATAAGAACGATCGCCTTATTAGAGAAGGATCTAAACAATCTTTATTCAGCGATGTCATCGTCGCCATCGAAACCAAGACAATGAACAACGTTAAAACGAAGCTACTTTAGCCTAAAACTATCCACACGCGTGGATCCGATGACCCCCTCACAATCAATGACCTCAATCCTTGATGGAGGGGAGCCACCAAAGGACGACAGTGAAAGAACTCTCCTCGGGAAAGGCGCTTGCAAGATCGTCTTTTTTATTCCCAAGGAAGAAAGGAAACGACTCATCTCGCCCAAAAGGCATATCCATTGTTACTAAATCTTTTAGGGGAATGTGTAAATGTATACATGGAAAAAACTAGTACCCTCTTGTTATCCCACCTTCCCTCCTCCTCCCCCTTGTCCTTTTTCTTCAACTCACTCATACTTCACGTAAAACTTTTGCACTATGCTTCTTCTTTTTTTACGAAATGATCTATTTTCAAAGAATCAGAAATACAAAGCACTTCAAACATAATAAAAATTACATCAATATTTCGAGACCACCGAACGACCACTACTGCCACCAAAACGAGTCGCCGATGCATGGCCGCTCCTCTACCGGAGCCGGCTTGACCTTGTCAATGACAACCAAGAAGTCTTCATGCACAAGCCCCTAAGAACCACCGTCCTAGAGCCGTGATTGTCGCCATTGAACTCTTGCATAGATATGAAGCATCTGACACCAAATCTTGTCACATGACGGGAAACCCTAACCTCACTGCCCTAAGGAGACATCAAGAATTTATGCCATAGCTCCGTTGACTACGTCCACGCGGACAACCTCGAGAAGGATCGGAGCCCGAAAGACAAACTCAAAGAAGAAGCATTGTCATCCGTCCGAGTGCAACATCTACGAAGGCTAAAACACCCTAACCTAAAGTAGTAGCCAGAGCGAAGGCACCGAGATCCCCTCCCCGCCACCGGCCGCATGAGCGGCAGGTAAAGGCAAAGTGAATCCATGGGTTGCCGATGAATTCTGGAGGGGAGAGTTTCCCTAGCCACCTATGGTTGGGGAGGGGGCGAGAGTTGGCTTGAACGTGTTGACAAGCCAAAACTATTAGCGTTCAACTAACTTATTAGTGAAAATTGATTTTATACCCCTAGTTGTGTCACCCTCGGCAGGTTTGCTCCTAGTTTTCGAAAACCCTTGTTCTTGCCCAACTCACTTTGGTTTTCTTATGATTTTGCCCTTCCGGCATGGTTCCGTCCAGTTAGCGTCGTTTGACTGCTATCGGCGCTAGATTTTGGACATTTTTGCCCCTGTGGCTGCTAACTTCAGTACCCCTTTGTCCTCAGCCAGCTCTCGCAAAAAACAAAGGAAGGGAAGGCACGGCCAGATTGGAGGGGGGAGCCGGAAGCATGAGAGGAAGGAGCTGGCACGCATGGCGAGCTTGGGCTCATCCAGGTTCTCGCCGGCGACCGGAGAGGTAAGCACTGTGGTGGGGTCGTGCTTCTCCACCCTACCCGACATTTTGGGGTTCAAAGCTAGGGTTTATGACATTTTGGGGGAAATTTGACTTTTTTTAGGTCGATGGGGTCGGGATTATGCAGCATTCATCAGAGTTTTATCTTCCCGACGAGTCTTATTTTGGCTTGGAGTTTTTGTCGAAGCATCGATGCCCCGGTCATGGCCTTGTTCCTGCCCGCCGTGTATCACGGGGTGGTGCTAGCAGTGGACGCCGTTTTTTAGGTTGCCCATTGGATGTAAGTTCATGTCAATTTGATCCAAATTTGTGTTTGGCTCTCTAATGTTTACTTTCTAGTTATGACTCTCTTGATCTGCAATTAGTTACCAGATGAGTGTCAATGGGTGGTTTGGGTTGACCCAGCTCCTCCATTGCGTGTTGGACTAGCTTTTGAAGACTTGCACGCTGAGGTTGAAGGAAGTTGTATCAAGTGCCACCATTTGAAGAAGGAAAACATTGGGCTGGCTGGGAAGAACAAGACTTTGAAGAAGAAGCTTAGAGAGAGATGAGATGCTATTGTTGTGGGAACTGTTGCTTATGGGAATTTGTATGATAGTTGTACTACTATGGTAGTTGTCGAAGAAATTATGCAGTTGTTTGATGTCAGCTATAGTAGTTTGGTATTCCTAGATGTTGTTGTTGTTGTTGTTGTCAAATGTGGTCTTAAACTTGACAAATGTGGTTTGGTGAATGAATTTGATCTTGCCGGCTGAATTTGATCTTGCTAGCTCAATTTGATCCTAAACTTGTGAAATGACAGATGAATGACACAAGTTCAACAACAACTTAAGATCAGACAACATTGTGCATCACAGATGAATGACACAAGTTCAACAACAACTTAAGATTAGACCACACTGTGCATAACAACACCATGTACATAACAACACCATAGCACACTGTCACGCCCAAGATGCGCGCCTATCCATTTTAAGGCACGAGGGCCTAGCAAGGGATAGATGCTCATCTTGCCGTTAGCAAGAATAGTATCATCACAACATACAATACTGAAAGAGATGAGTATACAAGATTGGCTTACACTCACCACATGCTAACTTACAATGTCACTCAAATTCATATCATCAAGTTGAACACAGGGTCCGACTACGGACGAAATCAAACGATAAAATAGTTGCAAAAGATACTATCAAGCTATCCCAAAGATCACGACCAGGTCCTCTACTCATCCGGATACGTCACGTACATCCTGCCTCTTTCCTCGTCATATTCCTACTGGAGTTGGGTGAGATCATCCTGCACGAACTCATCTAAACCTGTACCTGGAGTTGTTGTAGTAAACTATCAGCCACAGAGGACTCGGCTATCATGTGCCCGGGTACCGAGACTATTCCAGCTTAAAGGTTGGGATGGGGTAAGTGTTTAGTTTGCAGCAGCACTAAGCACTTATGGTGGCTAACTTACGCAACATGAAAATAAGTATGAGTGGCCTACGATGAACGATCGAATCTAGTATGATCCCTATGAGATCCTAAACACTTACTTACATCAATCATAACCCCACCGTGTTCTCTCTCGGATCATGTTCACGAGCAGAGACGATCACGGTTACTCACACAGTTGGTGCATTTTAATTAGAGTTAACATCAAGTTAACTATAACCAGGTGTTAAACAAATATCGAAGTTGCCACATAACCGCGGGCATGGCTTTCCGAAAGATTTAACCCTACAGGGGTGCTCCAACTAATCCATCACAAATTAACCACACTCCGCGGGAATAGCCTCGACCACGGATCTTGCGGTCATCATAGGTAATTCCAAAGAAATTCCAACACCTCAAGAAAATCCGAAGAAAGTCAGACTCCACACGCAAGACATTCGATAAAGGTAAAACAAATCCAGCAAGACCACCCGACGTGTCGACGAACCCGATAAGAGCCGCGTATCTCGTTCTCAGGACACGATGGATAAGCGACGCGTATGGAGGTCTGATAGAAATCTCTCAAGTTGCCCTGGGTTGGCCTCGCACAGTGCTCTAGTTTGGACCAACACTCATGAGGAGCACTGGCCTGGGGGTTGATTAATTATCCACGGGTTTGCAAGACCCTATGCAAATTTTATTAAGTTTTAAGCAAATGTAGTACCAATGTTGGGTCTTGCCAGACAAGTTTTAATCTCAACCGAATAAACCAGGGGGGGCCCATAACAACCCCGAGCATGTTAGGAGCGCAAAATATGGAAAACATAACACCGGTAACAAGGAACTAATGGCGGCAACAGCGGAACAAATCACTTAGCAAAAGGCCAAGCCTTCCACCAATACCAAGATATATATGTGCATTAAATTAAATAACAGAATTTATTGTGATATCCAAATCCATGTTATAACATGGAACCACCTGCACCTGCAACTAAGAACGCTATACGAGGGGCTGAGCAGCGGTAACTTAGCCAATCAAAGGGTTGCTAGGATGTGGAGGTTAGAGGCTGTCATGGCAAATAGGAGGCTGATATCAAGTGGTAGGTAGCGCAATTATAATGATAAGAGTGAGAAACTAGAAAGCAAAAATAGTATCGGGATCCGGGTATGATCATCTTGCATGTTGGTTCTTCAGCGGAACAAGTAGCGAGATCCTCGTAGTGGTACTCTCCTGGGTCCTTGTACTCAGTATCGACACTCGCGTATACCCAAGGGAAACAGCAACAATAAACCTCCAACCAAGGTGCAATGCAGAACAATATGATGCATGATTCATTTATGAAGATTTCAACATGGCAATCCAAAACTAGTCATGTTTCAGATGCAAAGTTTGTTTATTAATGAATCTGGACAGAACCTCATGTTAAGTTATTTAAACATGCATGATCATGGCAATTCTGGATGCATCATTCAAAATTGATAGAAATGCATATAAAGATCGCAAGAAACGGAGCTACGGTTCTCACGATACGCTCTCGACAAGGTACGGAGGCAAAACCCAAGTCATCCAAGACCTGGGCTAATTCTTGGCATTCCAAGGTATCCTCTGGATAGGTTATGAAAAATTAATCACAATAGCCTCAGGAATCAATAAATTCCATGGAGCATAGCTCTCACAAGTCACAAAACAATAAAACCCACAATCTGCCATAAAACAGCAACATAGCAACTTCTACAGCTCACAACTTGAGCTACAGGAACCCTACAGCCACAAACAAGATATGAACAGTACCTACTCAACACACACATCAACTTATCCAACTACACAATCAGCAAAGGAGGCTCACATCAATAATCATGAAGCAATCAAGCTGACATGATGAAACAGTTTTCTGGGACTTAGAGAAAATTCCAGTTTGCTGGAATCTGCGATTAAAAAGTAGCAAGTTGACAACAGTAATTATTATAGAGATCTCCTATTGGCATGAAAATTAACAGGATGGTAGAAGGCAATATCACTAGATACCACCCACTCTTCATGGCATAAAAATAACAACAGATTCCCAGACTTAGTAGTTTTTAGCATGCTGAAACAGAAACATTAAGTAGGCAACTTAACACCATGTTCCCCACTTATATGGGTGGTTCTCATATTAAACAAAAATACCATGGCATACTAGATACAAAACACTAGCACTTCCTAGTTGACACATCTCCCAAATCAAGCATGGATTAATTCAAGAAAAAATGACAAAATGGCATCTCAGCTAAAATGACAGATTTATGAACTTGCTCAAAAGTGAAATCTGAGAGTTCCAATGGATTCATTGGCTCTTCCTACCCCGAAATCATGGGTCATACTCATATGCTCATGTGAAACACAAGGCATAAGCAAGATGAATACAACAAGGGGTATATCAAGTGGGGAAACTCACTAGTCCCCCCCCCCACACACACACAAGTGCACAAGGCACTTCACTCAAACACACACACTAGCTCATGTGTGTGGGTGGTTCTCCACACATATATGCATACATCTATGCACTATGCATATATGTATATGTATATGTGTATGGTAACACACACACACACTCCCACAACCAAGCATGCATGTGTGTATGCATAACATACACACACACCTCAACTACACCAAGCACACACACACATGTATATATACACTAGGGTACATACACACACACAAGCACATACATGTGCAAGCTCACATACACACCACATATATCCTGCCTACAAACACACATACACACCTACACACCTACACAAGCACATATATACACACATCTCTATGTGCCAAGCACACACATACACAAGTATGGATGTGGGCATGGTGCATACACACACACTAGCATATATGCCTTAGGCATATATACCTACACACAACATCTACACACACATGTCAGGGAAAATAAAAAATAAAAACCTGAAATAATTAACTACACACACATCAACACATGTGCATACATAGCAGGTTATAAAAAAAAGAAAAATAAAAGGAAAAAAAGAAAATAGCAAAAGGGGGGAGTCTGGGCTCAAACCCATGACCTCCTGCTCACCTCCCCCGATCCCAACCACTACGCTACGGCGCCGAATGCTAACAAAGGAGGTCCTCTGCTCCACTAGTACACACAAGCACGATAACTGACGAAACTGAAAACGCATACACACAACAGAGCAACATCGGCAACAGGGGTGTTCCGGCAGCGATTTCGGCGATCCCACGGCTAAACTGCCAACGCCAACAGCTCTCACTCACACTGGGATCATCTTCGGACCCATTCCCCTGCTCACCTTGCGGTGAGGAGGAAGGAGGCGAGCGGCAGGTGCTCGTCTTGCTACCGGCGGCGACAGACGCGGCGACGATCAATTACGGGCTACGCGCGGAGGAAAAGGCTACGGGGGCCGGCGGCTCACCTTGGGGGAAAGGAGACGACGATCCGGTCACGATGGAGTCGACGGAGGGGAAGAAGATGGCCGGAGACGATGCAGGGGAAGAAGACGGCGGCGCAGGGCTTCCGGCGATGACGAGGCCGTCGCTGCAGAGCTCCTTCGGGTCCCCTAGCGGCGGGAATGGAACATTGGGACAACCCCCGAGCTCCACGCCATCACCACCAAGGACGCCGCCCCCCGGAGACGCGGTCACGACGGCAACGACGACCGGCGGACGCGACTGAACTACTCTGAACCTCTCAGAAGCCTACCTGGCAGGAGAAAGAAGAGAGGAGGGAGAGAGATGGAGGGGAAGAAGATGATTGCGGCGGCGGAGGGAGAGAGAGGAATCCTAGGCGAGGGGGCACGCACACCGAGGGGGCTATAAAGGCGATGGAACAGACGGCGACGGCGACGGAAAGGCGACGGCGGACGCGGCTCTCTCTCTGAAGACTGACGGCAGAGCCGACAGGAGCAGGTAGACGTCTGTTCACTGCGGGCTGGGCCACAGGAGAGACTGGCCCACCTGCTCTCTCTCTCAGAACAAAACCAGAAAATGGTTTTCTCGTTTTAAAAATACAGCCACATTTAAGTAATTCCCCTGAGTAAAAGAAAAGGTTTTAGAGAAAAACAAAAAAATATTTTGGTGAAGGAAATAAAGAGCCCTATTTAGTAAAAATATTATGTAGATTTGTTGAGCAAGTAATTATTAATATTATAAAATGGCAGCTCTGTTATTTAAACACAAAAGCAAACAAACTACAAACATCAAATCTATCATAGTCTTAATTCATAAAACATATGGGGCCACCTCTTGAACATTTTAAAACATTTTAATAAGGCAATTAATTCTGTTGTGAAATAATATGGGAAAGAAAGGCATTATGGTGAGGTTTAATTGATGAAAAGAAAGGAGGGGGAAGAAGGAGGAGTTGCACACATGAATTCCACCACACTCAAACACCTCACACACATATCCACTCACCACCATCACATCATACCAAGACACATGAAAACCACATGGCAAGAAGAATGAAATGATGCATGAATGCACAACAACACATGGGAGACAAGTTGCAAAACATAACATAGCTCATGACACAAGATTCATACAAAGGGGGGGGGGTTACATGCCATAAATGGTAGGGACATCACTTGGGCTATCACACACACAATACACATAACAGGTGCATCTCAAAAATTTAGCAACATCACACAGTACACATAACAGTCATAAAAGGTGTAAAAACACCTTCTAGTTCATAACAGCCTCTAGAACTTCAGTTTTTTGCTCCCAGTGTTTCTGGCTGGGTTTGGAGCTTCCCTTGCCTTGCTTCTAGTGTTCCTGGCTGGGTTGGGGCTAGTTGGTGGAGCTTGGTTTGGTGTTTTCCTTTTGATGAAGGAGGAACAACCTTGCTATCAACACTGCTTCCAGTAGCTGAGAATGTAGTTGTTGGTTGTACATCTCCACCTCTCTTATCTTTCACACACCTTGGAGAAGCTCCTCGATGTGCTGCTTTTTATATTTTTTCCTAGGGCTAAACAATTGCATATATGTCACAAATTGTAAGGTATGTATGAATAGAAATTGATGTGAGAACTGCACATACCTTACTACACTTGCTTGTGTAGATGCTTCATGAGATGGTTCCTTTGGTGGTGGCATTTCATGCTAGACTACATCAGGTATTGGTTGATCCTCATCCTCATCCTCATCTTGCACTTCTGCTATTGCTGGCTCATTTGCCGTTGGATGATCATCTGCATTTTGAGCACCCCATTGCTCTTCTTCTCCAAAAGCTGGATCAATAGATAGTGTGCATCCCCTGGCTTGGTGTCCACATCTGCCACACCTTTTGCACTTGTTCTTCCTTGGCCCAAGGCCCTTTCCTTCACTGCTTTCTCTAATCCTTTGTTTTCTTGTCCTTCCTAGTGCTTGCTTCTGAACAGGAGGACATAACTTGAAGCCAGGATCTACAATGTCCCACTGCTGCTTGCCTTCCAAAGCTGGTAGGTTTTCAGCATAAGTGGCTCTGAACATCTCAACAGAGTAGTACTTATGGACATACTTATCAATTGCACTAGCATCACCCCTTAGAGAGGTGATAAAGAAAAGTGCATGGATGCATGGCTTACTAGTGACCTGCCATTGTCTACAACTGCAAGTCCATTTCTCCAGGTCCACAAGATACCTCCATTCTCTCTTGTCTCTATCAGTTGCAGTTACCTCAACCTCTGTTGGGCTTCTCCTAACAATGCTCATCTCCAAACCTTTAGTTTTCTCCATTAATGCCTTAATTACTGCTGGTATGATGTAGTGCCCAATGAAATGGTCAATGCAAATTCTTTTTCTTAGGTCAAACTTCTCCATAATGTGCTGCCTGATCTTGTTAAGCAGGTCAACTAGGTGTAGGCCCTTGTATTTCTTGATTCTAGAGTTGAATGATTCAGTTAGATTGTTATTTACATAGTCAACCTTGCTCAACTCGGTGAAATCAGCTCTAGCCCAGATTTTGGTGTGGTGCTCCTCAAGATACTCCTTTACTTTTGGCTTGCTTTTCAACTGGTTCAGATGAAAATTGTGTTTTTTGATGCTGTAAGTTAGTGAGCAAGGCCACAGATTGTCATCATAAAATTTCCCTTTCAATTTCTTGCCAAAATTTTGAGACAAATGTCTCATGCACTCTCTATGCTCAACTCTAGGATAAACATCATCAACAGATTTCTCCAGCCCTTTGCAAGCATCAATATGGATAACTAATCCTTCAGGATGTCCTATAGCTTTCTTCAAATTATTGAAAAACCATGTCCAACTCTCAGTGGACTCCACTTCAACAACACCATATGCAACAAGAAATAACCAATTGTGTGCATCTAGGGCACATGCTGCTACAAGTTGGCCCCTAAACCTACCATGCCATGCAGTTGCATCTACAGCCAAGTATGGCCTGCACCCCTTTAGAAACCCCTTCTAACAAGCTTTGCAACAGACAAAAACCCTTCTAAAACACTCTTTGTAGAATTTATTTCCTTTTAACTTGTACTCCACTGTGTGATGGTCAATGTCAACAACACTGCCTGGTGATGCCCTCTCTACTTCTGCTTTGAAAGCAAAAAGTAACTGAAAACTGTCACTGAACTTACCATATATCTTGTCAAGTGCCACCTCCTTACCATAGTAGCATTTGCTGTAAGGCACCTCAAGACCATACTTCTCTAACAACCTACCCTGAATTTCCTTTGTGCCAATCCCTGGATTTTTTATGATCCAAGCCAAAGAAGCATCTGCAATCCACCTTGTTTTTGCAGCTCTCAATCTTCGAGATCTGTTCACACTAGGACATGTGTGAGGGTGGGGGTTCACTTTGATCTGAAAAATAAAACAAATGGTTAGTCAGAACAACATTAGTAAAACAAAAGACCACAATTTTAAAACAAATAGTAGTAAACTAAATAGCTAGTACCTGAAACAAAGTGCTCCTCATCATCAAAGATGCATGCAGCCTCCACTTACACCCGTCATAGGCACATTTAACTGTAAACCTAATCTGGTCACTCTTTAGTGTGATGTACTCAATTTCAGACTTGATTGAGAATGTTCCAACTGCATTTCTGCAATCAACTGCCCCAGGAAAGACCACACCTTCCTCAATGCTTGGGTTATCTCTATCATACATCATGACAGGTCTATCCTCATATGCATCCTCAAAAGCTCCCATGTCATGATCCTCTTGCCTCTCATCTTTATCAGTATCTAAAAATTCTGCAGGTATGTAGTCTTCATTTGCTGCATGTTCCTAATTATTTTGCGGTACATAACCTGGATAAAGATTCTCATCCTCCTCATCAGAAAAAATAGGTGCATCAGGCAGTGCTTCCTCCACAACCGGATCAGGTTGATCATCTTTTTTCTCAGTGACACTTGGAGCAGTTGGGGTGCTACTAGCACTTGCTGCACTAGTGCCAGGAGCACTAGGAGTACTGCTAGCTCCTGGCCTGTATGCACATGGTCTACCCCTTCTTCTACCTCTGGTCCCTCCAGTAGTTGTCCTAAATGCGGGTGTTTTCTCACACCTTTCTCCTCTCTTTCTCTGAATTACTGTAATTTCCAAATTGCATGACCTTGTCTGATGGATACTTTACACAAATATTAGCCCTAAAATCATTAAATGAACTACTACTGCTGTCCACAACTAATGGAAATGTGAAGCTGCTTTCTTTTCCTCTGGTACCGGTAGAAACTATGACTGTGGTCTCCATTCTAACAGATAGAAAGAATGCAACAGCTGGATCCATCCTACAATAATGAACACAACATCTACCATGACTAAATCTTCTCTGAATCAAGCCTACGATACTAAGCAAGGGCAGATCTGAGACTTACCCAACCGGGATCTCCCGTGCAGATGCGGTGCCCCTGCCCTTGTCGCCCTGGCTGCCACCACATCGGCCTTCAATGCTCCTCCCTAACCGATGGCGAGCTTTTGTCGGCGTTGACGACGCCACCGCCACCATGTCCGCTACCCCATGGTGATTGGGACACCGCCTGGCCGTGCGCACAACCATCGCCCTCCCGCACCAATGCGGTTCCCTTCTTGTGGCGGCGCCCGCCGCCTAGGGTTTCTCCATTCTCCCCATCGCGTGGAAATGGATGTGGTGGTGCTGCAGATGATGTTATGGTGGTGGTGCCCCTAGGGTTTGTGGATCTAGTGTTGGGGTGCCGACAAACTAGTGTTTAGACAGGGAAGAGAGAGTGACGGGAGGAATGGAGAATGAGAGAGTGAGGGGGAAACAAGCGAGTGAGCACGAACAGGGGGCAAGGCATGTCCTAAATCTAGCGTCGGTAGCGGTCAAACAACACTGACTGGACGAAACCGTGATGGGAGGGCAAAAGCACAAAGAAGCCAAAGTGAGTTGGGCAAGAATGAGGGTTTTCGGAAACTAGGGGCAAACCTGCCAAGGGGGACACAACTAAGGGCACCAAATTAATTATCCCAACTTATTAATCGCCTCAAATCCTTTCCCTATGCTTCTTTGACCAAATGGTCACCAAACTTTCTTACAAACACGTAAACCCTCATGTTCTCGATTGCTGCTTGTTTTGATAACTTGTTCGGATGGACCATGTACCTTCTCAATTTCATTGGAGGGAAATTGCTATTGAAAAACAGAAAATAGAGATAATATTATTAAAATTGTAAATCATCATGTTGTTTCCGAGAACCACACAAATAAACCATTTTCCTAGGCAATTTTACATCGTTTTCATGAGCAGTATTTTTTCTCCTACCACCCCGTAAGCATCCCATTATCATACCAATTGTTACATCTTCTTGAGGGGGAGGGGGCATACCCTCCTCTCCCACCTTCATGTCCTCTCTTCTTCAAATAAATTCACTCATCTTGTGTAGCCTCAAAGTACTAGGGGAGACTAGCATAAAATCTAGGCTTACAATCGAAGAATAGAGAAATGAAACTTGGGCAATTGGATTGGATATGGAGAGTACAGATTGGAGTGGAGGCATCTTAGGCCACTTATTGTACATTTGTGGAAAAAAACATATCATGGTTGGATATAAAACATGTCTTTTTGGAGTAACAACCCCAACTTTCTCATATCCAATCTGGAAAACCCCAACTTTGTAATAACCAACCTGTGGCATGTTCTCTCCTATATGGTAGCACCACAAGAATTATCTTTATTTCAAGAAAAAGCATCTCTAATAATATGTGACCGCAACAGACTGCAAGAGTTTTCGGTGTCCCTCTCAAGAACTGTTTTGGGGAGTTTAAAAATAATTACGACATGAAGTACATCATGGATCCATGACACAAATCTGCATCCTAAATGCAAGTTTATTCAGAAGACTTTTGTTAAAAATGCTTTAGATTTCAGGTGATTGATGCTTCCATATACTGTAGTGGCACAACTTGTAAGCAATGAAGGTCTGAAGTGATACATCCTAATTTGAGGCATGTCATCCATCCTAATTTGAGTACAGAAGCGACATACATATATATATAACTTGATACATAACATGTGACATGATAATTTTCTAGTATATGAACAACCATACAGAAAACCAGCGAGCCTCGAGTATGAAGGTCTGAAGTGATATATCGTAATTTGAGGCATGTCATCCATCCTAATTTGAGTACACAAGAGACATACATATATATAACTTGGTACATAACATATGACATGCTAATTTTTGAGTATATGAACAGCAAAGCCCCAAGTATGAAGGACTCAAGTGATCCCCACTAAATACACATTGCTACCAGAGCTTGCATGAGGTTTGTTATCTTGATAGCACATGAAAGAAAATTTGTTCCCTTTCCCTCCAGTTATAGTGCTTCTCGATCATCAATCTTCGAGGATAATTGGTTTGTCGCCAACATTTGGCATTGCCAATACTTGGCAATATCAAAAGTTGCCAAAAATTGGCAACTTCTTGTGAGGTTGACAAGTAAACTTGGTAACCAACCAAGGACTAGCCAACATTTGGCATTTGTCAAATGTTGCCATGCCAATTTTTAGCATCGAACCAATCATGTTGTTGGAAGAGATGGCACGAAACAAATCATCCAGTTTTGAGCACAATAGGACTAAGTGTACTTAAATAATCATTAACAATATATTGCACTATAAAGGAATACTTGGCTGCTTAGCATTGGAAAAGTTTTTTTTGAAATTGAGGTAAAAGCTTTGCCTGATCTCATTAATAAAGAAGGAGAGAATTGCTTGGTTAATTATGGAAAACCAGGCAAAAACCGCTACATCCCACAAAGGGGCAACACTGGCCAACCTGGCTATCCACACAAGACTCACACACGTCATCGAGAGAGGAGCACCATTGGGGTGGACTACAAATGTCATTGTCATCACTCCTCCACAAGCTAGTGACTCTGACTCCACCCAAAATCCCCACCGACAAGGCACACATCGCAACAACCTGCACCAAGTCTGCATCAACCTATGCCAACTGTTGGCCACCTAGATCATTGACGAGACAACTCCGACTTTGAGGATGACCGAATGCAAAAGAAATATGTAGGGCTCGCGCCAACGAAGATCTCCTCGAAGACCACCGAACATCCACCATCTTTACCACCTATGCTCTTCCAAGGCGGCTCCGACTCCGCGACGCCACAATGAGACCAAGAGGAAACCAGTCGGACACACCAGAAAGAGCCGACTATCAAAGCCCTATAGTGAATTTGCACCACACATCACTAGCATCGTTGCCAAACAGGTCATCACCCCGAACATCCCTATCGCCAGTTGACCACTGCCAATCATGATAACGTGTATGTCCAGCCCTGTAAAAGCACACAAGGATCCACCATCTTTAAGACAACGCCCTCAGGAGGGGAAGCGATGTGGATCGATGCCATCATCCGACCCTGCACTGCAAGGCCAAGGTCTTCACCCGACGATGACATCCGAGGCCGGGGGAGAGGAGAGCTCCACAACGACCCCCAAGGGGGTAATCCACTTCCACCGACGCCGCGTCATCAGGCTTTCGTCCGAAGTAACCTAGCCCCCGAACCCCATGCAATCAAACAATATCGCCGTCGACCTACATACTCGCTGGACCAAACACCTCCAGCAAGACCGGCGGCGCCACCACCACACCGGAGCCAACTTCCTTGCCGCTAGCAAAAGCCGACATGCTAGATCGGGCGCGGAGCAGATCTGGTGCCCAAGCACCATCATGTCGACGCCACAACTGCGGCCGGCCAGGCTCCAGGCCACTTCACGCCACCCACCACTAGGAGCAAGAAGGGGGCTTCCAGTACACCCCGATGCATCAAGAGCAACGGAACTCGCCGACGCTACCGCACCGGGCTGACGACCGAAAAACCTTCAGCCAAGGAGGCGCAACATGGGCTGACAATGATGGAGCGTGAGTCAAAGCAGAGGGCCGTCGGGGAGCGCCAAGACGACCGAAGCATCACGATGGCTAGAGCGCCAGAGGCCGAGCCTCTCCCACCTAGAGCCCGTGCCATCGAGAACAACGACGCACGCACAAGACGGGAAGCCCCGCCGCCGCCGTCCGTCGTGTGGGCTTCGCCCGACGGTTTCCTCCTCCAACAGCGTGGTGGGAGGAGCGGAAGAGAGGAGGTGGTGGTGCGGAAGGTTAGGGTTCCCCTGAGTCGACCGTGAGGTGACGCGGGGGTCGGGTGAAAGCTGCAGGAACAATACTAGAAAAGATGGCATGAAACAAATCGACACATTCTACGTAGTAGAAAAAATACTTGGCCTCTAAGAAAGAAAATATGGAACTCTAATAAAAAATAAAATAAATATATTATGAGCACAAAGGCACATCTACTCCAGATCCAAAGCAGAAACGTGAGTCAAATACATGTAAGAGAAGCATTTTTATGTGCTTGCGTGGTTGTAGTGATTCTAGCACTGTCATTGATGTTATTTTATTTTGGCTTGAGTCTCGATCATAACTAGGCTCCAATCAACATGTGTTCATGTAGTGCTCAAATAATATATCGTAGTGATTCGAGGAGGCGTATAATTTCTTTTCTTAGTGATCTATGGAACTGATGCACCAGATGCACCAGCTGCTTTAGGACAGGTACGATGACATAAGAATATATATGTCCCATACAAAAAGTAACTTGAGACATGTACATTGATTTTTCTCTTCAATGCAATCTATCATTAATGGGCCTCATCAAGAAAAAGGAAATAGAGATTCAGGTATACATACATCTTTACTTTTCACTTTAATTTTTTAGATTTTTACATCGGATCACACTTTTTCTTTCCAAACACCCATCTTCTGTCAAAGATTCCAGTACATGATCCGAATGTACATCCGCTCCTACATGGTATGTGAAGCATCACCCCCTGGGGTTATGCATTGGTCACGCCCTTGGAACACACACTACAAGCTGCAAAATACAAGCCCCTTAGATCCACAATCATCATGCAAGAGTTTGGGGTGTCCTTCTAAAGAACTATTTTAGGGAGTTTAAAAACAATTACGACACAAAGTACATCATAGGTCTTTGACACAAATCTGTGTATTCTGAATACAACTTTAGTAACAAAACTTTTGTTAAAATGCTTCAGATTGCAGGTCACTAATGCTTCCATATATTGTACCAAAGAAACTTGTAAGGGATATTGGACAGAATATGGACGGTACATATTGAAGAACTTTCTGTCCCTTTACTAGTTTGGTCAGATTCTATCTGCCCAAATGTTACACTGGTTTACTTGTTTTTCAGTTATTTTCCCCAATACACACTTATAGAATGCAGGATCATGAATCAGCTCTGGTAATGGCTCCATCAATGATCTATCCATGTCTCGAACTAATGGTCAGAATGCATAAGGGTGTTTATAACTGGTACTACATGGTAATAATGCATTTATAATATGAAGTGGTAAATTGTAAGCTTCACAACTAAAAAGAACTCACTGTGCCATCAAATTTCACTCAATGAATGGATATTGTGATAACAAGATGGAACAAGTGCAGACACTAATATTTTGAGTGAAATATCCTATGTTAGGTTGATCTCCTCCGGTAGGCCCAATGGCCTATCGGGCCCTTGGTCAATGCGCCTTGATTGGGGGTGCCCAACCTCCTCTGGTTGGTGGTCCCCTGTTGCCAGCGCTATATTAATAGAGGTGGGGGCCAAGGCACGGGATACAAAGTTCACCACCGCCATAAACCCCACTGACACAACCAAATCCAATCTAGGCCTAGCGCTGTGCACGGGAAGCTCCGTCGACACCACCTCACCTCTCTCTCTACCATCACCGCCGTCACCATCCCACCATGGCCAACGGCGGGAGCTCTTCGAGCCAAAGCGAAGGTATAAACTCCATCTAAATCCCGACACTACCATGGGTATCCAACACATACGGTCCAGACAGATCTAACAATGGTATTAGAGCCTTTCTTGTGTTGAGATTTTCGGTAAGAGAAGAAAGACCAAAAAAATTTCACCCCCAAAGAACCCTAACATAGGAATGGACTCACTGGAGCAAGGCCTTGGGCCACCGGCAAAGTGCGTCACCACAAGGCCGCGCCAGTTCCTCTTGATGTGAACAGGCATCGGCAAGCCGACCCGTTCATACGAAGAACAACCCTGCGAAGGGCAACGTGCACCGCAACCAAACCTCTTGATAGCGGCGCGCTCACCGCAAGGGGGACGCGCAGCTGGCGAGGGGGGTGGCAACGATGCCACTTCATGTCGCCGTCTGGTGCTCCACCATCGTCGTCTAGGTAGGAAAGAGAGCGACGCGGTGAAGATAGAAAAAAACAGAAAGCAAAGGAGGCTACTACTTGATCAGCTGCATCAAGGATGTTCCAACACTCAGAGGTGACAACTACACTGAGTGGAGGAAGAAAGTAGACCTGACATTTGTCTGTGCTGAGGTGGACTGGGTTGTGGACACTCCATAACCGGTCAGACCTATAGAGCCAGTTAGAGATGCAACTGATGATGATGCTGCATGGGACAAAAAGAGGAGTGATTATGCTCCATTGGATATGTCATATACCCTCAGCAACCAAAAGTGGCTCACCGCCAACAAAAAGTGTATGGCCTTCATAAAGAACACAACTGAGAATGCCAGTGTGGGCTCAATTGCAGAGTGCACTTCCGTAGGGGAGTTTCTTGCAAAGATAAAGAGCCAGTTCAGTGGTTCTTCAAAGATATATGCCACCTAGTTGTTAAAGCAACTGGTGACATAAAATTACACAGGCGGTGGTCATGGAATAAGAGAGCACATCCTCAGGATGAGCAACATGGCAGCTAAGCTTAAGCCCATGGATGCGGATTTGGAGCTCAAACCTGCGCTCCTGGTCCACCTGGTTATGGCTTCACTACCAAAAGAGTTTGACACCTTTGTTGTCAACCACACCATGTAACCAGAAAAATGGGACACTGAAAAGACTACAAACATGTGTGTCCAAGAAGAGGAAAGACTTAAAGCCTCACATGGTGGTTCTCTAAACTATGTGAAGGATAAAAAGAAAAACAATTACAATCAAAATAGCAAAGGTTCCCCTTCAACACATGTAAAAGCTCACTATCAGCATCAACAAAAGTTTCTTCCAGTGGACAAAGATACATGTCTCCACTGTAGGAAGACAGGGCATTGCAAGAAAGATTGCCCTGATTGGCTAAAGTTAATAATGGCAAAGAGAGGTAACAACATTGTTTCCTTTGTAAATGAATCCTTGTATACACAGTTTTCGAAATCTACTTGGTGGATTGACTCAGGTGCAACTGTTCATGTTGCAAATTCTTTATAGGTCCATTCGACACAGACTACACAAAGAAGCGAAAGATGCATTGAAGTTGCAAATGGAGTTCAAGCAGAAGTTGAAGCTGTCGGTGACATCTCCTTGGAGTTAGCTGATGGATTCAAGCTTCTACTTAGAGATATTTTATATGTTCCTTCATGTCATAGAAACTTAATTAGTGTTTCCTTTTTGGATAAAGATTATTATGAATGTCACTTTGGACATGGCAAATGTGCCATATGGTTTAATAATACTCATTTGGGTGTTGCTTTCCTACACGATGAGCTTTATTTATTATCACTCCGTGAAAGTGTATTTTGTGTGCAATGTGAAAGAGCATGTTTCCATGTCGAATAAAGAACAAAATAAAAGAAAGAGAACTCATGACTCATCAAAATTATGGCACTATCGCTTGGGCCATATTTCCAGGGGGAGAATAGAAAGACTAGTAAAAAGTGAAATTCGTCCTCCGTTAGAGTTCTCAAACTTAGAACGTTGCATAGATTGCATTAAAGGAAAGTATGTAAAACAAACCAAAAAGGGTGCAATCCATAGCACAAGAACACTTGAAACCATTCACACTGACATTTGTGGACCATTTCCTGTGAAAAGTGTGGATGGCTATGACTCGTTTATAACATTCACAGATGATTACTCGAGCTATGGCTATATTTATCCAATCAAAGAAAGATCTGAAGCATTGGATAAATTTAAGGTATTCAAAGATGAAGTTGAAAATCAACATGATAAAAGAATAAAGATACTAAGATCTAACCATGGGGGAGTACTATGGTCGGCATTTTGCAAAGTTCTTACTTGAGACAGGCATAGTGGCCCAGTATTCAATGCCAGGCGAGCCTCGGCAAAATGGAGTAGCTGAAAGGTGTAACCATACACTTATGGATATGGTGCGCAACATGATGAGTTACTCCACCTTACCATTGGGATTATGGATGGAGGCACTTAAAACCGCCATTCACATTCTTAATAGAGTACCAAGCAAGTCGGTGCCCAAAACATAGTACGAGCTATGAATAGGAAGAGTGCCCTCCCTACAACACTTCAAGGTGTGGGGGTGCCCTGCTGAGGCCAAAATGTTTAATCCAAATATTGTAAAGTTAGGTCCCAAAACAATGAGTTGCCACTTCATTGGCTATCCAGACAGATCAAAGGGTTTTCATTTCTACTGTCTAGACAGACATACAAAGTTTGTAGAAACAAGACATGTAGTCTCATTAGAGGACGAAATGATGAGGGGGAGCTTGGTAGCTCGGAAAATTGATCTTGAGGATAAGAGGGTTCATGCACCTAATCCGATGATTCAGGAGCCATTTTTCTCACTACCAGTTGTAACTCCACCCATGAAAACTATGGGAGTAGACCTGAAACCTGTCCGTCAGGAGCCGACTGACCCCGTTGTTGATCATGAAAGGGAGGTGCAACATCCAATTATAGAAGATGTGCTGGAAGTTGAGGCACAAAATGTGTCAGATACTAAGGTCCTTAGAAGGTCTAATAGAACAAGAAGATCAATTATTTCTACTGATTATAAAGTCTATAACATAGAAATTGTTCATATGGAAGGTGATCCCACCACATATGAAGAAACCATTAGAATCCCTCACTCACCAAAATGGCTAGAGGCAGTGAAGATGAGATGAACTCGATGAGTTCCAAAGATGTTTGGGGCTTAGTGGAAATTCCTAAAGGAGCCAAAACAATAGGCTGCCAATGGGTCTACAAAACTAAGTATGACCCTAATGGGAATGTAGAAAAGTATAAAGCATGACTCGTGGCTAAAGGATTTACACAAAGAGAAGGGATAGATTAAAATGAGACTTTTTCCCCAGTCTCATGTAAGGATTCCTCCTTTAGAATCATAATGGCATTAGTTGCACATTTTAATTTAGAGTTACATCAAATGGATGTTAAGACGACATTTCTGAATGATGATTTAAAAGAAAAGGTCTACATGAAACAACCCAAGGGTTTTATCATGGAAGGAAAGGAAAATATGGAATGCCGCCTGAAGAAATATATTTATGAATTAAGGCAAGCCTCTAGATAGTGGTATCTAAAGTTTAATCAGACAATTAAAAGTTTTAGATTTAAAGAAAATATTGAGGATAACTACATTTACGCAAGGTTTAAAAATGGGAAATATATTTTCCTAATCTTGTATGTGGATGGTATCTTGCTTGCTAGCAGTGATGTTAGTCTACTACTAGAAACAAATAAGTTCTTATCCTCAAATTTTGATATAACAGATCTTGGTGAAGCATCATATGCTTTGGGCATAGAATTCACCGAGATAGGAATAATGGAGTCTTAGGACTATCGCAGAAGGCATATTTAGAAAAGGTTCTTACAAAGTATAATATGCATGCGAGTAAAGCCACACCTGCTCCTATAGTCAATGGCGATAGTTTTGGGAAATTCCAATGTCCCAAGAACTAGTACGAGATCGATCAAATGAAAGCAGTACCATATGCTTTGGCTGTTGGAAGCTTACAATATGCACAAGTGTGCACTCGCCCTGACTTAGCTTTTATCACCGGGGTACTCAGTAGATATCAAGAGAATCCAAACGTAGAGTACTGGAAGATGGTAAAGAAAGCATTGTATTATGCACAAGGCATGAAGGACTACATGCTAACATACAGGAGATGTGATTCCCTGGAGATAAGAGGGTATTCAGACGCAGATTTTGCGGGGGACAGGGATGATAGAAAATCCATGTCCGGATACATGTTCACTCTCTTTGGGGGAACTATTTCGTGGAAAAGCTCCAAATAGTTAATAGTTGCATCATCCATGATGTATGCAAAATTCATAGCATGTTTTGAGGCCACATGGCAAGCGATATGGTTAAATAAATTTATACCCGACTTGAAAGTGGTAGATTGTATTCACAAACCACTAAAGATGTACTGTGACAACCAGCCCGCAGTATTCTATGCTCACAACAACATGTCGAGTAATGCTGCCAAAACAATAGAGATAAAGTATCATGTTGTGAAAGATAAAATCCAGGATCACACTATAAATCTCGAGCATATAAGGACAAAGGATATGCTCGCGGATCCGCTTACGAATGGCTTACCACCCAGTGTGTTCATGGAACACTTAGACGGCATGGTTTTAAGGGAAAGCCTATGATTCCTGGATCTTGAGAGCCCAAAAGGAACAGGATTTGTTCCAGAGCAGAGAGGTATGTTTTATCTGTCTGATTCTATCGGCAATTAAGATGTGACATTGAAACATGTTCTATGTATTGATTGCGATGAAACGAGTAAAGTAATAGGTATATGGTTAAAATTAAAGTTGAGATACAGGGGGAGAATGTTAGGTTGATCTCCTCTGATAGGCCTAACGGCCCATTGGGCCCTTGGTCAATGTGCCCTGATAGGGGGCGCCCAACCTCCTCTGGTTGGTGGGCCCCTGTTGCCAACGCTATATTAATAGAGGTGGGGGCCGGGACATGGGATACGAAGTTCACCGCCGCCACAAACCCCACTGATACGACCAAACCCAATCTAGGTCTAGCGTTGTGCATGAGAAGCTTAGCCGACACCACTGAGGGAGTCCCGGATTAGGGGGTCCTCGGACGGTCGACCTATTGTTTATGGGCCGAACTGTATGGGTCGCAAGAAGAACATTGGATGACCAAGTCACCCGCGCCAAGATGGAGACCTGAAGGAGCCGTAACGTATCGTCCAAGACATCGACCATAGATAGGCATGTTTATCTCTTCGGCATGTAACCGACCATGTGTAAACCCTAGGTACCCTTGGCGTCTATATAAGCCGGAGGGTTTTGGGTGATAGAACAACTCATCTAGGGTTAGCTATTCGGTCTCGAGGTAGACCAGCTCAGTAACCCCCATATCATCAATACATCCAAGCAGGACGTAGGGAATTCCCTCCATAGGAGG
This sequence comes from Hordeum marinum, assembly GCA_022496015.1. Lineage (NCBI taxonomy): Eukaryota > Viridiplantae > Streptophyta > Magnoliopsida > Poales > Poaceae > Hordeum > Hordeum marinum. The sequence continues at coordinate 96,452,410 of CM039677.1, read as the reverse complement.
GCCCAAACCTAGGTAGATCCGTGTCCCCTTTGTCTCCTGTTACCATTGATCCTAGTCTCACAGTTCGGGACCCCTACTCGAGATCCACCGGTTTTGACACCGACACTGGTGCTTTCATTGAGAGTTCCACTGTGAGCACCTAAGGAATCGATGGCTTACCCCGTCGCGAGCAATGAGACCGACATCCAAGGGATTCTTTCCCCCGATCAGAATCTCGCGGGTGGGGACACCTTGTCGCGCGCCAACCCGATCAGCCACCCTGGCCAGATCGGGAACTTTCCCCCGATTGGAGGATCACGTTCGAAACCTTAGAGTTCGTCTTTGATTCACAGGGAACACTTGTTCTAATGGAACCCTCGACCCTTGAGGAGAAGCCTGCAAGTCCGGACGCGTTGACGCCGAAGACATCAGGCCCCGCGGCTAAGCTGGGCACACATCCGCCTTGGTGCGGCTCTGGAGCCGTCACACCGATCATTGAGTCTACTCGCCTTAGCGACACGCACCCCACAATCGCCTTGTTTTTAAACGAGTTGTTCGATCGGATCGGGGGCATGCGGGTATCGGATGACCAGGTTCCGGTTTATGACTGATACGTCTCCAAGGTATCTATAATTTTTGCTTGTTTCATGCTGCTATATTATCATTCTTGGATGTTTTACAATCATTTTACCACAACTTTATATTCTTTTTGGGACTAACCTATTAACCTAGAGCCGAGTGCTAGTTCCTGTTTTTCCTTGTTTTTGAGATTTATAGAAAAGGAATATCAAACGGAGTCCAAATGGAATAAAACTTTACGGTGATTTTTTTGGACCAGAAGAGACCTATGGAGCATCAGAGTTGGGCCAAAAGGTTCTCGAGGAGGCCACAAGCCTCAGGGGCACGACCACCCCCTGGTCGTGGCCACCAAGCTTGTCGGCCCCTCAGGAGTCCACCGACCTCCCTCTCAGCTCTATAAATCGTCAAATATTCCAGAAACCCCAACGCAGAACCTAGATCGGGACTTCCGCCGCCACAAGCCTCTAGAGCCACGAAAAACCAACCGGGATCCCGTTCCGGCACCCTGCCAGAGGGGGAAACCATCACCAGAGGCCATCTTCATCATCCCGACGCTCTCCATGACGAGGAGGGAGTAGTTCACCCTCGGGGCTAAGGGTATGTACCAATAGCTATGTGTTTGATCTCTCTCTCTCTTGTGTTCTTGAGATGGCACGATCTTGATGTACCGCGAGCTTTGTTGATATAGATTGAATCATATGGAGTGTTTCCCCTCTCTATCTAGTTGTGATGAATTAAGTTTTCCCTTTGAAGTTTACTTATCGGATTGAGTCTTTAGGGATTTGAGAACACTTCATGTATGTCTTGCGATGGGATATCTATGGTGACAATGAGATGTTCTATTGATACACATGATGTATGTTTTGATAATCAACTTGCGGGTTCTGTGACCTTGGGAATCTATGCATAGGGGTTGGCACATGTTTTTGTCTTGACTTTCCGGTAAAAACTTTGGGGCACTCTTTGAAGTTCTTTGTGTTGGATTGAATATGATGAATCTGAATTATGTGATGCATATCATATAATCAAGCCCATGGGTACTTGTGGTGACATTGGAGTATCTAGGTGACATTAGGGTTTTGTTTGATGTGTATCTTAAGGTGTTATTTTAGTACGAACTCTAGGGCTGTTTGTGACACTTATAGGGACGTCTCACAAGATTGATCAGAAAAGATAACTTTGAGGTGGTTTTGTACCCTACAATAATTTCTTCATTAGTTCTCCGCTATTTGTGACTTTGGAGTGAACTCATTGTCGCATGAGAGGCATTTGCATATGATTCAACTATGCCAATATTGTTGAGAGAAATTGCACTAGTGAATGTATGAACCCTAGGCCTTGTTTCCAAGCATTTATACAATGTTTTGTTTGCTGTTTACTATTTGTTACCTTGCTGTTTTTATATTTTCATATTACAAAAAATTATATCTATCATCCATATTACACTTGTATCACCATCTCTTCGCCGAACTAGTGCACCTATACAATTTTTACCATTGTATTGGGTGTGTTGGGGACACAAGAGACTCTTTGCTATTTGATTGTAGGGTTGTTTGAGAGAAACCATCTTCATCCTACACCTCCCGTGGATTGATAAACCTTAGGTCATCCACTTGAGGGAAAATTGCCGCTGTCCCGCTGTCCTACAAAACTCTGCGCTTGGAGGCCCTACACGAGTCTACAAGAAGAAGGTTGTGTAGTAGACATCAAGCTCTTTTCTAGCACCGTTGCCGGGGAGGTGAGTGCTTGAAGGTATATCTTTAGATCTTGCAATTGAATCTTTTAGTTTCTTGTTTTTCACTAGTTTGGTTTTATAAAAATAAAACTACAAAAAAATGGAATTGAGGTTGCCTCATATGCTTCATCTTTTTAATGTCTTTCGTGAAAATGATGGAAAGGAAAATTGTGCTCAAGTGTTAGAAGAAGAAGTTATTAAAAAAATTGGAACTAAATATTTGAGTGATGATCATGATAGCGATATTTTTAGTATGAATTCTCTGAATATTCATGATGCTAATGATATGCAAAGCCAGAAGCTTGGGGATGCTATGTTTGATGAAGATGATATTTTTAGTCCCCCAAGTTTTGATGAGCAAAGCTATTATGATTATGACATGCCTCCTATATATGATGATTATTGTGATGACACATATGCTATAAAGATTAATGGTAACCATGAAACTTTTAATCATGATTTAATATTCAAAGTGGTTATGTCAATCAAGTATGTCATGATAGTTATTTTGTTGAGTTTGCTCCCACTATTTTGAATGAGAAGAAAATTGCTTATGTGGAGAGTGAAAAATTTATATTCTTGTGCATCATCAAAATAATGATTTATGTTCTGGTTATATTGTGGAATTCCTTCATGATGCTACTGAAAATTATTATGATGGAGGAACCTATGCTTATAGGAATTGCAATAATATCAAGTTTCCTCTCTATGTCTTCAAATTCTTGAAGATATGCTTGTTTTCCCTTCCTATGCTAGATGATTCTTGCTCCCATACATTGTTTGATCACAAAATCACTATGCATAGGAAGTGGTTTAGACTTAAATATGCTTGTCATGAGATTCATGATGCTCTTTTGCATGTTTCAATTATTATTCCTATACGAGCATCATTGAAATCATCATGCCTAGCTAAAAGGCATTAAAGAAAAGCGCTTGTTGGGAGACAACCCAACACTTTTAACTTCTATTTTTGTGTGTTCACATGATTAAGCTACTTTATTAATCATGTTTTGTTTCTTTTATTTCAATAAAGTGCCAAGTAAAGCCTTTGGGATAGTGTGGATACTTGCTTGTTTATTCTGTGCAAAAACAGAAAGTTTTGCGTCCAGTATATGAATTCTCTGATTTTACTGGAGTGTCAAAAAATTATGCAATTTTTACAAAAACTTTATATTCAAATTCCTTGAGTTTTAATAATTATTAAGAATTTTTTAGATTCAGGGAAGTTTTGTGATCATTCAGATCTTTACAGACTGTTCTGTTTTTGACAGATTCTGTTTTGCATGCATAGTTTGCTTGTTTCAAGTGTTCCTATAGCTTATATTGAGTAATATAAATTGTGGGAATTATGTAATACAGTAGTTATCATGTGGGAACAATTATGAATCTTGTCTTGACAGTACTTAAGTGAATGGTCTATATTTACTATACTAACCCATCTCACGAAGTTCCGTTAAGTTTTGTGTGATTGAAGTTTTCAAGTTTTGGGTGAGACACCGATATGAGGAGAATAAGGAGTGAAAAGAACCTAATCTTGGGGATGCCCAAGGCACCCCTAAGGTAATATTAAAGGAATAATCAAGCGTCAAAGCTTGGGGATGCCCCGGAAGGCATCCCCTCTTTTATCTTCAACACTATCGGTATATCTTACTTGGAGCTATATTTTTATTCGTCACATAATATGAGTTTTGCTTGGAGCGTCATTTTATTTTGTTGCTATATGTTAGGTGTTATTTATAATCTAGTTTTTCAGTAAAAAATTCCAAGAATTTCCTTTAGGATGCTTGCATTGCATGTTTTGATGAGTGTTGTATAAAAACAGAAACTAAGGCTATAGTGTTTGAATATTCATATTTTACTGGAACGTGGAAAGTTTCTGAAAATTTTAAAAAGTATTGTCATATAAATTTTATATCATGTCCTAAGTTTTCATAATTTGTTGAGTTACATAAGTACACTTTTTTCATAAATTGCTACAGACTGTTCTGTTTAGACAGATTGCTGTCATAGTTTTGTTATCGACTTATCCTATAGTTTCCATAGCCTATATTGGTAGATATAAATTGTGGAAATGATAGTATACAGTACCTAATGTTTGAAAATTATTATGCAACTTGTCTTGGCAGTACATAAAGATTTTATTTATTATTATGTGTACTAACCTATCTGACGAGTTCTTTTTGAGTTTTGTGTGGATGAAGTTTTTGAGAATAGGTGAAACCGGGATATGAGAGGATTGAACGTGATACAAAAGATCAAGCTTCGGGATGTCCAAGGCACCACAGGTAAATATTTTAAGAACTCTCAAGCATCTAAGATCGGGGATGCTACGCGTCCCACCTATCTTCATCAACAATTATCGGTTAGCCTATGTTGAGCCTACATTTTTATTCGTTCACATGATGCGTGCTATTCTTGGAGTGCTATTTTTTCTTTTGCTTGCTGTTGAATAAAATACTTAAGATCTAAAAATATTTATTGAGGGAGAGAGAGTCCTCACAAAGCTCCTTAATTGTTTAACTACTCATATCCTTTGAGAGTAGCTTGTGATTTGCTTATGTGCTTCACTTATATATTTTGAGCTAGGCAATGTTGCTCTAGTGCTTCACTTATATCTTTTTAGAGCATGGTGGTGTTATATTTTATAGAAATTATTGAAATCTCGTACCTCACTTATATTATTTTGAGAGTTTCTTAAAACAGCATGGTAATTTGTTTAGGTTATGATTTTAGTCCTAATATAATGGGCATCCAAGAGGGATATAATAAAAACTTTCATATTAAGTGCATTAAAAAGTATGAGAAGTTTGATTCCTTGCATAGAGTTTTGAGATAATAGAGATGGTAATATGAGAGTCATGCTAGTGAGTAGTTGTGAATTGGAATAGATACTTGTGTTAAAGCTTGTGATTCCCGTAGCATGCACGTATGGTGAACCGTTATGTAATGAAGTCGGAGCATGATTTGTTTAATGATTGTCGACCTTTGTGTGAGGGTCAGGAGCGCGCGATGGTTAACTTATACCAACCTCTCCCCTGGGAGCATGCGTCTAATGCTTTGTTTGATAACTAATAGACTTTTGCAATAAGTATGTGAGTTCTTTATGACTAATGTTGAGTCCATGGATCATACACACTCTCACCATTCCATCTTTGCTAGCCTTTCTAGTACCGTGCAACTTTCGCCGCTACACCAAACCTTCCTTCCTCAAAACAGCCACCATAGATTCGTCAAAACAGACACCATACCTACCTATTATGGCATTTCCATAGTCATTCCGATATATATTGCCATGCAACTTCCACCATGTAGTTTCTTTATGACTTGCATCATCACTTCATATTGCATATAGAGTCATGTTTTATCATAGGAATCGAGTTGTAATTTATTTTTCTTTCAGTTATAGTAAATAAAAGTGTGATGATTTTTAATTAATAGAGAATTGTCCCGTGAGAGAACAGGATGATGGAGGCTATGACTCCCTCACAAGTTGGGATGAGTATCCGGACTTTACAAAAAATAAAAGAGGCTAGCGAAGCCCAAACAAAAATATATATATAAGAGGCCAAAGAAGCCCACCAAAAAAATGAGAGAAAGCGAGAAGGGACAATTGATACTACCTTTTTCCACACTTGTGCTTCAAAGTAGCACCATGATCTTCATGATAGAGGGTCTCCTATTATGTCACTTTCATATAACTAGTGGATATTCATTATGCACGACCACTTAGTTTTCTTTTTGAGCTTTCATACACTTATAGCTCTAAGTGCATTTGTTGCATGGCAATCCCTACTCACTCACATTGATATGTATTGACGGGCATCCCCACAGCTCGTTGATACGCCTAGTTTATGTGAGACTATCTTCTCCTTTTCCCCTTGCACCTCCTTCATATTCTATTCCACATATAATGCTATATCCATGGCCCACTCTCATGTATTGCGTGAGAGTTGAAAAGGTTTGAGAACACCAAAAGTGTGAAACAATTGCTTGACTTGTTCATCGGGGTCGTGCATGATTTAGATACTTTGTGTGGAGAAGATGGAGCATAGACAGACCATATGATTTTGTAGGGATAACTTTCTAAGGCCATGTTATTTCGAAAGGACATGGTTACCTTGTTGGTGTGCTCAAAGTATTACTGTTTTTATGTCAATATTAGACTATTGTTTTGAATCTTAAGGATTTGAATATTCATGCCAAAATAAAGAATATTACATGGATAAATATGTTAGGCTGCATTCCACAAGCAAAAATTCTATTTTTATCATTTACCTACTCGAGGGCGAGCAGGAATTAAGCTTGGGGATGTTGATACGTCTCCAACGTATCTATAATTTTTGCTTGTTTCATGCTGCTATATTATCATTCTTGGATGTTGTAAAATCATTTTACCACAACTTTATATTATTTTTGGGACTAACCTATTAACCTAGAGCCCAGTGCTAGTTCTTGTTTTTTCCTTGTTTTTGAGTTTTAAAGAAAAGGAATATCAAATGGAGTCCAAACGGAATAAAACTTTACGGTGATTTTTTTGGACCAGAAGAGACCTGGAGCATCAGAGTTGGGCCAGAAGGTTCCCGAGAAGGCAACAAGCCTCAGGGGCGCGGCCACCCCCTGGCCGCGGCCACCAGGCTTGTGGGCCCCTCGGGAGTCCACCGACCTCCCTCTCAGCTCTATAAATCGTCAAATATTCCAGAAACCCCAACGCAGAACCTAGATCGGGAGTTCCACTGCCGCAAGCCTCTAGAGCCACAAAATACCAATCGGGAGCCTGTTCCGGCACCCTGCCAGAGGGGGAAACCATCACCAGAGGCCATCTTCATAATCCCGACACTCTCCATGACGAGGAGGGAGTAGTTCACCCTCGGGGCTGAGGGTATGTACCAGTAGCTATGTGTTTGATCTCTCTCACTCGTGTTCTTGAGATGGCACGATCTTGATGTACCGTGAGCTTTGTTGATATAGATTGAATCATATGGAGTGTTTCCCCTTTCTATCTAGTTGTGAGAATTGAGTTTTCCCTTTGAAGATTACTTATTGGATTGAGTCTTTTGGGATTTGAGAACACTTGATGTATGTCTTGCGATGGGATATCTATGGTGACAATGGGATGTTCTATTGATACACTTGATGTATGTTTTGGTGATCAACTTGCGGGTTCCATGACCTTGGGAATCTATGCATAGGGGTTGGCACATGTTTTCGTCTTGACTTTCTGGTAGAAACTTTGGGGAACTCTTTGAAGTTCTTCGTGTTGGATTGAATATGATGAATCTGAAATTATGTGATGCATATCGTATAATCAACCCCATGTGTAGTTGTGGTGACATTGGAATATCTAGGTGACATTAGGGTTTTGGTTGATGTGTATCTTAAGGTGTTATTTTAGTACGAACTCTAGGGCTGTTTGTGACACTTATAGGGACAGCTCATAAGATTGATCATAAAAGATAACTTTGAGGTGGTTTCGTACCATACAATAATTTCTTCATTAGTTCTCCGCTATTTGTGACTTTGGAATGAACTCATTATCGCACGAGAGGTATTTACATATGATTCAACTATGCCAATATTGTTGAGATAAATTGCACTAGTGAAAGTATGAACCCTGGGCCTTGTTTCCAAGCATTTATACAACATTTTGCTTGTCGTTTACTATTTGTTACCTTGCTGTTATTATATTTTCTGATTACAAAAAAACTATATCTATCATCCATATTACACTTGTATCTCCATCTCTTCGCCGAACTAGTGCACCTATACAATTTACCATTGTATTGGGTGTGTTGGGGACACAAGAGACTCTTTGCTGTTTGATTGCAGGGTTGTTTGAGAGAGACCATCTTCATGCTACACTTCCCGCGGATTGATAAACCTTAGGTCATCCACTCGAGGGAAAATTGCCGCTGTCCTACAAAACTCAGCGCTTGGAGGCCCAACACGAGTCTACAAGAAGAAGGTTGTGTAGTAGACATCAATGAACGGCTCTGGATCAGCCCTGATGATAGGGATATTCATGTCCCTCCGGTCATCCACCTTGTCGCTACTATCAAGTGCTCGGCTGAGGATTCGTCCCGGCCGCCGAAACTAAAAACAGTCTACACCCTGGTCTCTGATCATCGAGACTTCATCGGCGAGATGGAAGCCGGGAACCACCCAAGAGCCAGATCGTTATCAGTCGAGGGTCTCTCACATGATTCGGAACCTATAATTCTGAACACTCAATGTGACATGGGATCGAATTTTTCCCCACCCATCACCCAAGATGATCATCCCAATATCACACCGAAACCCATATCCTCGTACTTTCGGGATATAAAGCACCTAAAGGGGGAGTCAGTCCATCACTTTTGGGAAAGACTCCTACTCGCTAGGAGCAGAGAAAGGGGTCTTAGCGGCCAAGAGATAATGGCAATTTTATTCGCAACTGCCATGATGAATGGATTCTTAACGCACTGGCCCGCAGACACATTCGTGACTTCTCAGAATTGTCCGATTTGGTACAAAAATATTGTGCCATGGAAAGCGCTTGGCAGTCCGAACGGTTGTTTTTGGAGCCAACTTTCCCCAAGCTCCCTAGTGGAGATCGGAAAAAGAGGGTACCTCCAAAGTGGCCAGCCAGATACGAACCCGTCGGAAAAAGAAATAGAACTCCTCTAGGGGTCGGCACTGTCCTCGATGGACTACTGGATAAACCTTGCCCTATACACTCTGTGTTGTTAAACATGATCCCAACTCACAGCCTTAGACCTTGTTGGGTCATCAGGGAAGTGGCAAAAAGTGGCGAGGCCATCCTCAAAACACCTCCGACGAATGAGTATTCCTCATCGTCGTCCGAACACAGTGCCGAAGTCCTGACGGTCTATGAAACGTTCCCCTCGAGGAACAGGAGAAAAGGGGCTCTTAGAGAGCTCGAACAGGTCTACCATGTAGCAGCAACCAGTGCGTGGGCAGACATATCGATTACCTTCGAAGAGACTGACCAGCCAGCCATTCTCTCCAGTCACTCACCGACCACACTAGTCTTGAACCCCCATTATCAATGGATATAGGTTGCATAAGGTGTTAATGGACGGCGGCAGTGGTTTAAACCTAATTTATGAAGGTACCTTGGAAAAAATGCAATTTGATCGATCTCGCATCGAACATAGCAATACAACTTTCCGAGGAATAATTCCAGGGAAAGAGGTGCGATGTTTCGGACGTATCGTCCTCGACGTAGTATTCGGCACGCCCGAAAACTACCGATCCGAAGAACTTCTCTTCCACATTGTACCCTTCCCAAGTGGCTATCATGCCCTATTGGGATGGGACGCCTTGGCAAAGTTCCAGGCTATACCCCATTACGGGTACATGAAACTTAAGATGCCTGGACCAAACAGAGTGATCACAATCTCCAATGATCCGAACATAGGCCTTCGGGCTTAAAACAAAACGACAGCACTCGCTCTCGAGGCATTAGCCGAGGCTTTCACTGCCGAAGAACTGACCGTGTTACGGTCAATAGTTAACAAGGATGACGTGATCCTTAGCAAAAGGCCAAAATCTACGTCCTTCAAACCCGTAGAGGAAATTGTTAAGTTTCAAGTACATCCGATGGACCCCAATAAGACAGCGTCCATCGAAGCCCAGCTCGATCCCCTTATGGACAAGGCACTGCAGAATTTTGTTTGGGAAAATTGGGACATTTTTGCCTGGCATCCAGCCGATATGCTCGGAATCCCACGACAGCTTGCCGAACATAGTCTGAATATTATTGTAGGCTCTAAGCCCGTTAAGCAGACTCTGCGTTGCTTCTCCGAACCCAAACGACAAGACATGGGTGAAGAATTGACTAAACTGCTAGAGGCCGATTTCATTCGGGACATCAAGCACCCCGAATGGTTGGCAAACTTTGTGATGCTACCAAAGAAAGACAAGTCCTGGGGGCTATGTGTCAACTTCAAGGACCTCAACAAAGCCTTCACTAAGGACCCTTTCCCCTTACCACACATAGACCAGATCATTGACGCCACAACCGGACATGATTTGTTGTGTTTCCTCGACGCTTCCTGTGGATACCATCAGATTAAAATGAAGGAATCCAATCAAGCGGCAACCACATTCATCAACCCATATGGGCCATTATGCTTCAACACGATGCCTTTCATGCTAAAAAACATTGGGGCCACATACCAGCGCATGATCCACACGTGTCTCGCAACACAGGTCAGTAAGACAGTCGAGGCGTACGTGGACGATGTGGTAATCAAAACCAAACACGTCAGCTAATTGATCGACGACTTACAACAAACTTTTGACAGTTTGCGCAAGTATGATATAAGACTCAATCTCGAAAAATGTGTACTCGGAGTTCCTTCGGGCAAGTTTCTTGGATTCATCGTCTCCCATAGAGGAATAGAGACGAATCCAGCTAAGATCCGTGCCTTATCGGAACTTGCAATTCCCACAGAGCTGAAGCATGCACAGAGATTAGTTGGGTGCGTGGCGGCGTTAAGCTGCTTTATCTCCCGTCTCAGAGAGAAAGATTTGCCGCTCTATAAACTGCTGAAATGGACCAACAAATTCAAGTGGACCGATGAAGCAGCGGTTGTGCTAGAATAAATCAAAACACTACTGGCAACCAATCCCATACTCACAGCACCATGCACCGGTAAGCCCATGTTGTTATACATATCGGCCACCAATCAAGTAGTCAGCGCGGTGCTCGTCGTTGAACGAGATGAGGAGGGACACAAATTTCGGACTCAAAAGCTGGTCTATTACGTGTTAGAAGTACTAACGCGGTGCAACTCAAGATATCCGCACTACCAAAAGATAGCCTACATAGTGTTTATGGCATCAAGGAAACTCCGACATTACTTCCAAGAGTGTGCGGTAACAGTGGCGTTTGAGGTCCCCCTGAATGATATAATCAACAACAGGGATGCCACCGGCCACATAGCGAAGTGGTCCATTGAGCTCCTTCCCTTTAAAATAACCTATAAGCCACGGCGTGCCATAAAATCTCAGGTATTGGCAGATTTCCTGTCCGAATGGACAGAGGCCAAGCTCCCCAAGGAATACAGTGCATACTCCCATTGGACAATGTACTTTGATGGGTCCAAAACTTTGGCCGGACTGGGGGTTGGAGTCATCCTAACATCCCCGACAGGCGACAACGTGCGATATATGTTGCAAATCATGTATGCCGACACCAACAATGCAGCCGAATCCAAGGCCCTCTTTCATGGTATTCGGATGGCAGTATCAATGGGGATACAACAGCTGGAGGTATGAGGAGACTCCGACCTGGCCATCTCCCAAATCAATGGCGAATTCGACGCCAAAAATCCGAAGATGGCGACATACAGAAATGCCGTCCTAATGATATCGGCTCGGTTCGAGGGGTTGGAATTTCACCACGTCGCTCGCGATAACAACCAAGCCGCTGACATACTGGCCCATATGGGAGCGAAGTGCGACCCTGTCCCAAGAAACACCTTTCTGGAATGGCTCTTTAAGCCACCATAGCGTGACAGGATGAGGACAAGGGCGCTAGTCCGGACACGGCTGACAAGGTTGCCCCCCCCGCAGAGATGAAACCGGACAACAACATCATCGTCGGCTCCTTATTGAGTGAAACGTCTTTGGCTCACGAGAATGTCAGTAATCGCGCCATGGACAGAGCCCTTCCTGGCCTACCTTCTTCGCAAGGAACTCCCCGACGACCAGACAGAGGCACGGTGCATAGTTCGGTGATCCAAGGCCTACAAAGTACACGAGGGCGAGTTATACAAGAAAAGCACCATCGAAATATTACAGCGGTGCATATCTGAGGAAGAAGGACGGGAGCTCCTCGCCGAAGTTCACGCAGGCATGGGCGGCCATCACGCCGCGGCAAGAGCCTTAGTCAGCAAGGCCTTCTAAGCTGGTTTCTTCTGGCCCATAGCTCGGACGGACGCCTAGTCGCTTGTCAAACATTGCGTAGGGTGTCAACTCTTCCGAAACCAAAGTCATATGCCCCCAACGGCTCTTCGAACTATCCCGATCACTTGGCCTTTCGTGGTCTGGGGGCTGGACATGGTTGGACCCCTTAAAGGGGGGACCAAGAAAAATAAATACCTACTGGTCATGGTTGACAAATTTACTAAGTGGATAGAGGCAAAGCCCGTCAAATCGGCCAAGGCCGAACCAGTTATCGACTTCATCTCCGGCATGGTACACCGTTACAGTGTCCCACATAGTATAATAGTGGATAATGGATCCAATTTCACTACCCAAGAGGTCAAGGACTGGTGCGCCAAAATGGGCATTAAGCTTGATTATGCATCAATCTATCATCCGCAGACCAATGGACAAGTGGAACGAGAAAACGGTCTCATTATGAGCGGCACTAAGCCACGTTTGGTCTGATCTCTTCATGAATCCGACTGCCATTGGGTGGAGGAGCTTGACTCCATTTTATGGGGCCTGCGCACCACCCCGAATAGATCGACGGGTTACACACCGTTCTTCATGGTCTACAGGGCTAAGGCAGTCCTCCCCTATGACATTATTCACAATGCACCAAGAGTGCACATGTATGAAGAAAAGGAGGCCGAGTTAGATCGGTAGGACAACCTAAACGCCTTAGAAGGAGAGCGCGACATAGCTCAGGCTCGCTCCACGTTTTATCAGCAACAAGCACGATGCTACCAAAGCAGGGAGGTCAGGGCAAAAGCATACAACGTATGCGAAATCCTCCTACGGCTTCCGGTGAAATAGAAGCATAAACTCAACCCCAAATGGGAGGGCCCCTTCATCATCAACGAAGTACTCGGGGAAGGAGCATATCGTCTTTGGAGCCCGTCGGACAATCGCCTGGAACACAACTCGTCTTCGGCGCTTCTATGGATAAACCGGTGTCGTCAAATCCTCCAATATTTTTCTTTTTTCTCGTATTTCCCTTTTGCCTTTATCTTCCTATCCCACTTTGTTGTTCGATAGGATTGACTTTCATTTTTCTATTTTCGGTTAAGCCGACCTTGTACCACGATTATTGACATACACTATAAAGTGTTGAATCCGAACACAATACTTGGGGGCTTCTTCTCGAAGCCAACGTTTTCTACGTTGTAACTATTTACCAACACTTATCGTGTAATCACATTTTCTTTTTCATGCTTAAGCCATCATATACATCAATTCATACTAAGACTTTGCCAAGCTGGGTTGCCTCGCTCCTGTGGTTACCCCCTACGTTCCCGATTGTTTGGCTAGGGGGTAAAGGGAGCACCTCTGCGATTGTTATGGCCGGGTCCTCCAGATATGTACCTCAGACAGGTGAAGCCAAAAGCTAGCTATCTTACGTACACAATTGGTCGGCTATGACAGAAACACCTAGTGCGGCTATTGTCGTCGTTACTATTGCCTGGGTCCTTTTTCGCTAAAAAACCCTTAGCCGCATACTAAATGTATGCAGCCTTCTCTCTACAATTTTCGTAGAGTCCCGGTGAAAGGTATCGGTAGAGGTGCTATTTTCCCCAGAAGATGTTTCTTATGCTACGCAGTAATATAACATACCTCTCTGTGTGCTTTCTGTCTATTCGCACCGTATGGATGGATTCCCTGGTTCCCCGAACACAAGTTGCTCTTTTCGAGCGATGAATTACGAGGAACACTCGCGAGCTCTTCGCACGGGAGGTAGAAGCCAATGGCCGGTTAAGACAAAGTTTACAACACGAATTGTTCATACAATAATGTATATCATTACACACTCGGATGTTGATCGAGATCATCGATTATAGTATCCAGGGAGTAGTCCTCTTGTGAAAGACGGGCGGCAGGCATCACCTGATCATACACCAGGTGTAGTGGTACTTCTTGTCCATCCGATCCCATGGGACCAACCCGCAACATGCGCTCGGGATTAAGTCCAGTGTAGCGGGTCTTCATCATCGCCCACGCCTCCTGTGCTCCCTCCCGGCAAGCCAAAGTCTTCCACAACTCGAACCTCCTCCGAGCTCCCTTGAATCGATCGACGAGTCCAGATAGCCCATCGGGAGGCTGTTCGGCCAGCCATAGCGCCTACACCATGTTCTTCATTACTTTCCGCGTACGCTCATGGAGGGCGGTTAGCTCTTTCAGCAAGTCCCCCTAGTATGATCTGATCTCCTCTTCAGGATGCCCGGACAGGAGGCATGCACATGAGTCGAATGCTTACTTTTGCTTCCTTCATTAGATAAACTTATGAATGATCAAATCACACTTACTGAACATGCCCTTCTGAAGTTTGTTGTTTTCTTCCTGGGCCTGGGCCAATTGAATTTTCAGATTCTTAATTTCTTGGGTCTGCTTCTATACAACAAGACAACCAGCCTAATGCTGGGACTCGGCGTACCGCTGAGAGTCTCGGGCCTCCTCCAGCTACCTTTCCATATGCCCTATTGATTCAGCTGCTACACGACATCCTTGCATCAAATATGGCAAAATATTAAGATTAGCAGTAAAGGTATACTCACCATGGGCCTCCTGGGTGAAGCTCTTCACTTGCCCTAGTTCGGCCTTCACATACCGCACTTTCGTGTGGCTATCTTCCAGCTCCTTTGCCAGTTGCTCGGTCTTTTGCTATGAAGCTTGCATTAGTAGTAAGACAACACGGAGATCCTTAATTCGGTTGTTTCAAACAATTTAAGGCTCGGGGGCTACTGGTTTTACATGGGTGTTTGGACTCTATAAAAGCCAATCACTTACCTGCATGTTGGCCGAAATCAACTTCATGGCTTTGCCAAACCCAGCTCGGGCAGCACTAATGTGTGCATCTACCGATTGAAGGGCGCCGAACTCTTGTTCGGAAAATATTGGGTGCCGCATAGCCTCCCATCGTCACCGATGATTCATAGCACTTCCCACTTCTGATTTAGTAACGGATACACCGTCGCCATAATCGGCAGGTACTGGATAGGCCATGGGGGCTCCCGTAGCAGGACCAACGTGAGTTGTGGCTCTGCATTTTGAGGCTCGCCGGACACCCCGACGACTTCTTCTATGTGAGAAGACTGGGCGCTTCGCCTAAGTATTTCAATAAAATAAATTGTTCTAAGGCTTTGTTGGTTATGATAATCAGCGGATGACCGAACAATATACCTTGCGGTTGAGCGGGCAAGCTGATTCGTCATCACGGCTGGCTCCCTGTGAGCTTCTGATTCTGCCATGGTCTTGGTTGCCGGCACATGGCACGCAGACTGATGGCGTTCGGGAGTCGGAGCCGGCACTTTTGGGGCGCTATTGGAGGATTGCCTCTTACGGGATGAGTTCTTCTTCTTCTTCTTGTCCTTGGCAAGGATGGAGAAGGACCCGGGGTAATCAACTATGATATCCACCGGGGATTGGTCGAGGCTGACCTGATAATATACGCCGTCTTCAAAATCAATTAGAACATCCGGGTGAAAGCACATTTGCTCCCTTGGTGGTTTTGGTAATTAATAACAACATATAAGTCATTGAACTAATGCTTTCACCAAGTATATTTCAGGACAAGTTCAATGATAGGGATGGCAGAAGGATTGTGGAATTACCCCAAGATTCAAGGAAAAAGGTTGGCCAAGCTTCAAGCAAGAGGACTCTACATTTTACATTTGTGAGAAATCACTTTGAGTCCATAGGAAAGCCAATACTATTAAAAGGCGGTAAAGTTTTGATGGTGAACAATATGCTCAAACGTGCACAAGTGACAGTCACCAAAACATCCACAAACTCTCCCACCAAAGTCTATTCTATGCCAAATATGCAAAATTGGTGCAACCAACATTCCTATCCTGGTACCACCAATTCTAAACCCTAGACAGACTCAGCCAAACCCTAACACTTCGGTGCAGCCGACACTGCACTCGGTGCCACTGAGTTGGGTTGCCAAGATTCTGTTACGCAAGTTCTCATTTTCGGTCCGACCAAAAATGGTGAATCGGCGTCACTAAGATTGGTAAATCTGACCGTTGGTCACCTTGTCGGTGCAACCGAGAATTGTATACCGGTCCCTCCGAGATTCAAAATTTGCCACTTTTGGTCACTTTGGTACCACCGAGATTTACACATCGGTGTCATCGAGTCTGACTTATTGTGTGTAACAGTTGGATTTTTTGGGGATGCCTATATATACCCCTTCACCACCATCCACTCAAAAGTGAAGCACTCAAAACTATTCCATACCTATCCTACTCAGTTTTCTGAGAGAGAACCACCTACCCTTGTGTTGAGGTCAAGATCTTCCACTCCAATCATATGGATCTTGATTTCTAGCCTCCCCAAATTGATTTCCACCAATACCATCTCTTCTACCAAGCCAAATCTATGAGAGAGTGATTGTGTTTTGAGGAGTCTATCATCTTGAAGCACAAGAGCAAGGAGTTCATCGTCATTACCGAGCCTATTACCTTTTGGAGGGTGGTGCCTCCTAGATTGGTTAGGTGTCACTTGGAGCCTCCTACTTCATGTTGTGGAGTGAACCAAGAAGTTTGTAAGGGCAAGGAGATCGCCTACTTCGTGAAGATCTACCCATAGTGAGGCTAGTCCTTCGTGGACAGAAGCCGCATGGAATAGTCAAGGTTGCTTCTTCGTGGAACCCTCCGTGGACTCTCGCGACCGTTACCCTCTATGGGTTGAAGACTCCATGAATGTGGACGTACGATAGCACCACTTATCGGAACCATGGGAAAAATCATCGTGTCATTACTTGTGTTTGCTTTCCTAACCCTATCTTTACTTACATGTGCAATGTCTTTACTTTCCGCTGCTACACCCTTAGACATGCATGTGTAGGGTGTTACTTGATTTGCTATGGATGCTAAAACTTGCCAAGAACTAAAATTGGGTAAAAGGTAAAACTTTTATTTGGTCAAGTAGTCTAATCACCCCCCTCTATACCTACTTTCGATCCTACAAGTGGTATTAGAGCTTTGGTCTCCATTACATTGGTTTCACAACCTAGTAGAAGTATGGCATCTAGTGAGGGAAACTACCACCGTAGAGGTCCGTACTTTGATGGCACTAATTTCGCTAGTTGGAAGCATAAAATGAAAATGCATTTGCTTGGTCATAATACTTCCGTTTGGGCTGTTGTTCGTGTTGGCTTGCAAGGTGAATTCTTTGCGGATTGAAAGGAACCAGATCATGAAGCGTCTGCGGATGAATTGAATATGTTGCAACTCAATGCTCAAGCATGTGACATTCTCTTCAACTGCCTATGTCGTGAAGAATTCAACAAAATCAGCCGTGTTAAACATGCAAAAGAGATTTGGAATACTTTCGTTGATATGCATGAAGGAACTGAGTCCATGAGAGAATCCAAGTTGGATGTTTTTCAGAGTCAGCTTGACAAGTTCAAGATGAAGGATGGTGAAGGAGTCGCAGAGATGTGCTCTAGGCTAGATCTCATCACCTATGAGATTGCCGGCTTAGGAAGCGAAGAAATGACTGACAAGTTCATCATCAAGAAGATACTTCGAGCTTTGGATGAGAGATATGACACCGTGTGCACATTGATCCAAATTATGCCCAACTACAAAGATCTCAAACCAACGGAAGTGATTTGTAGAATCGTTGCTCATGAGATGACACTCAAAGACAAGGAAGACCTTCATCACAAGTCTAGTGGTGCTTACAAGGCCACAAGTGATGCTCCCACTACCTCAAGCGACAACCTTGTCACAAATGAAGAGATATGCCTCATGGTCAAGAAATTCAACAAGTTCTAGAAGAATAGAAGCAAAGATCGCAGCTCCAACTCCAGATATGAAGAGAAGCGTTTGTCAAGTCGTGACCGAAACTGCGACAATTGTGGAAAGCCCGGACACTACTCCAATGAGTGCTCGTCTCCCTACAAACGAAGAGAAGAGTCACCAAGAAGACGAAGCTCAAGAGACGAATCACCTCATAGAGAGAGAAGGAGTAGAGATGATCGTTATGAAAGAAGACCCTCAAGGAGAAGTAGGGAATCGGAGAAGAAAGACAAGCACACCAAGAGCTACCCAAGAATAAAGCATCAAGCTCATGTTGGTGAATGGGTTTTCGGCTCCGACTTCGACAACCACTCCGAGAGAAGCTATCACTCCAACTCTCACTATAGTCAAGTTGATGGTGTTGCCGGAATTGCACTAGTGACAACCAACTCCTATGATCTATTTGATTCACAAAATGAAGGAGGTGGAAGTTGCTTCATGGCTAAAGGCCCCAAGGTATCACACACCGAATTTCTTGATTTCGATTGTGTTGAAGATGATTTTCTTTACGATGATGACTTGCTATGTGGTAAAACTAGTGATGTTAATGAAGTTGATATTTCTCATACTAGTCAAGATAAGTCAAGTGACAATGATAAGATGAAAATATAAGAACTAACTAAAGAACTCAACACTTTTAAGTTAGCTCATGAATCTACTCTTGAAGATCATAGAGAGCTTGTAAGAACTCGTGAGAAGCTATGCTTCGAGAAGCTCAATTTGGACCAAGAACATGAATTTCTTAAAGCTATCAATGACCATCTCTGAAAGAAGACTTCATCTTATATTGCCAAACGACTACTCTTGTCCACATTCATGCCACAAGTCAAATCTAAGCAAACTAGTAACAAAGGAAAGAAAGGTTCTTCATCTAGTAGCAACAATAAAAGTGCTAAACCCAATGATGTTGCTCCTAGTAGTTCTATTGATTCCACAAATGATGATTCTCTTAGCCAAGTTACACTTGAGAAAGAAAATGCTTTATTGAAAGGAATTATAGAGAAAGGTATCTACAAGAGTCTTGAAGGGTACAAACAATTTGATGAGATTGTATGCAAGCATGGAGGATACCGGAAGAATCACGGTGTTGGCTACTTCAACGCCAATGGAGTTGAATGGGAAGAAGGTCAATATCCCAATCCCAAGTTTGTTCCTCAAAAGGAGAAGTATTAAAATACTCTTACCAAGGTAACAAACACTCAAGATGACCTACCACCACAAAACGCAAAGCTCAAGGGCAAGAACAATCTCCAAGAAGACTTTGACTCTTATGAAGATGAACCTCAAGCTTTGGTGAAGTGGGTTCCCAAGGCTACTAAAAGCTCAACTTCTACAAGTGCTACTTCAACACCAAGGATGCCCATCAACTTTATGTGGATTCCCAAGAAGAAGAACTAGAAAGTTCTTGAGGGGTGACTCCGCCAATGAAATTCACTCATATTCATTATTGGCAAGATCTATTTGTAATCAACATCAACCCTATGCAATAGATCAAGGAGTCACACATTCCCTCAAAGGTAAGCAAGGGACAAGGTAATCAACAAATCAATGGACATAATTACACATGCTTTGCACTCCATGTCCATAGATATTCTTATATTTGTCTCTTGTGTGTTGGGACTAACCCATGTTGGTGAGAAGAGTAAGGAAACAACAAGGATGCTCCCAACTCTTGGTGATCTTCATCAACCTTGAGCATCCACCACTACCTCACCAACATGAAGTCTTCATCGACAAAACCCAAGGTTAGTTTATCCCTCTTATGGGGGGATGTCACATCAAGGGGGAGTTTTACTCTAAGACTTGAGTCAAAGCATCGCTTAGTATGTGACAACATTAAATGCTTTATGTAAAAGTTGTAACCCCACTTGTGCTTAAATGATGAGTATGACCTATGATCAAGTACTCTTACTTGGCTCCTAAGTCAAATACTCATATATAGATGACTTTGTTATCACCCAAGTGCTTGTTAGATGCTAGAGTGTTTGTGCATGTTTGCCATGATTTCATTTGACATCCTATTGTGTGAGCATGTTGGTATGCATTTATTTTCTCATTCGAGGATATCCAATTGTTTCTATTTGGCTTTTTAAATTTATCTTTTGCCAATTGGATATAAAAGAATGCCTAGGACCACTTCTTTAGCTATCTATGCTTTCTCACCTCATACTGTATTCATGCTGCATCACAAAATTTTAACAAGTGCTTTCTGATCCCTCTGTGTGTGGAGCACTCGGAGTTCCGTATCGACAAGGACTGACCATTAAAACCTCCCTAGTGCATCTCGGTGGAACCAACCTTAAAATCTCGGTCTCACCGAATGCCTAGGGTTGATCTGGTTTTCAATCTTGGTACCACCGATTCCATTTTCTCGGTTACACCGAGTTTCCCTGTCAACTGACAGTTGAGGAACTCGGTGACACTGAAAAGTTAGAATTGGTGTCACCGACAGTGATGGGTATATAAGATGTGGACCCCGACGCTTTGATTTCCAATCTCATTCATTGCACCTTAGAACCCTAAGTTTCCGCCCACGAGACCCCTGGTCGTCGCCCTTGTCTCCCTGTGCTCCTCCGCTGCTGGGAATCGCCGTCGCCGACGAAATCCACTCCCTCGTCGTCGCCGTAGAGGATCCGTGCCAAGCTAGGGTACGGATTCGATCTCTATTGCGCTCCTCATCTGATTCTTGCACATTAGATTCATGTTTATCTTTGATACACCCTTTGCATGTATTCCTATCCACTCAAATCTCCAAAATCTAGCGAATAATGAAATTTCTAGGGTTTTGCCGTCCGCCTGATAAATCTCGGTGCAACCGAAACAGTCATATTGGTCTCACCGATGTGATTTTATGTGTGGCTGAGAACTGACTCGGTGGAACCGAGTTACTCTTTTCGGTCCAACCGAAAAGGGTGCCAAGGTTCGGTTACAGAGTCAGTCAGTCTCGGCCCCACCAAAAAATCTGTTTCGGCTGTACCGATATCTATTTGAGAGAATGCAAAAAATTTGAAAATTCATCGTTCAAATTTCAAAAACAGCCTCATTTTGTGATGACTCATATACTTCTGCTCTCCCATACTCTATTCATAGGGTCACTATGTCAGGCTCAGAGGACAGTCAGAATTTGGCAAGGCAGGGAGTTGACATGAGTTCTGGCACTAGTCCAGAGCCAGTTCTTTTTCAGATCTAGGCATCCCCAGCTCTCATGGGTTGCCCAAGGCTGCCGCCAGGACCAAGAAGAAGCTCAACTCTGATGAAGAAGATTCAGATTCCATACCTGAGGAGATTCTTGCCAAGAAGCAAGAAAAGGCTGCTAAGAAGTCAACAACTAAAGCTACTTCTTCCAGAAGGGTTGTTAGCACAGTATATGCATCTTCTGCAGCTATGAGAGCACCTAGGAGTGCTAGGGACACTATGACTATAGATACCCCAATGAAGGCTTTGCCTAAGAAGGCAGGGGAGAAGAAGTCCAGGAAGAGGATTGTCCATGTGATTGGCAGGCCTACCTCTATGTATGGAGATCCAGAGGAGGCTGCTGGTGCTACTGCTGAGGAAGAGAAGGAAGAACATGTTGAGAAAGCCCCTCCCAAGAAGAAAGCCAAGAAGCTGATGGCTGATGCTATGCCAAAGAATGGCACTTCCAAGAGCAACAAGCCTACTTCCAGGAAAGCTGTTGCACAGAAGTCCAAAAGGACTACCAAAGACATTCTAGCTTCTGAGAAGAAAAAGGGGACTGCCTCTAGACCTGAAGATGATGATGACTTGACTACTTTGATGAAGCTCAGACCACATCTTCCAGTGCATGATGCCAACCACTTAGTTGCTGAAGACATGAAGAAGAGGAAAGACTCAGGATTGAGAGCCTGGAGAGCCATAGATCCTTATGCTCAGAGGAGGAAAACTGTTGTAGACTACATGTTCTACACAAGAGAGCAACAAGACTTTTATGCGACAGTGTTGCTTGACAAGAGCCCAGCTGCTAGCGACATGAGATATGTCAATTGGAAGTTCATTAAGGGTAATGTGGACTACTTCCCAAGTGTCCAAGATAACTTCCATTGCATTGGTCTGGATAAGTTCATTGGCAGAGAGCTTACTACATGGAACGATGAGATGATCATCCAATCCACTGCTCATTTCTACGGAGATGGTAGAATTGTATGGATGACTGAAGGTGCAAGGTATGAATCCACTATTGAGGAGTGGGCTGCACTTCTAGAAGTTCCAGAAGCTCAGGAAGGTGATATGGATGTATACTATGAACCCAAGGCAAGTCACAATGCCATGAAAGATATGTATACTCCTATCCCTACAGACAAGGTGCAATCACACAAGCTAGGATCTATCTATTATCTGCAAGCAGGCATCCGTACAATGAACACCATTATGAGGCATACCTTGATGCCCAAGTCAGGAGATGACAAGATGATCCGAGGCTACTCCATTAACATGTTGATCCACCTTGACAGGAACACCAGGATCAGAGTCATGGATTTGATTGTTAAGACAATCAAGAGGGTTGCTGCTGATCAAAAGCGTTCTTGCTGTTATGCACCCTACATCCAGTTGCTTATCAACTCTCAGTTGGAGAAGCACATTTTTGCTCTAGATCGTCCACATCTGTCCCTACAGCCAGATCTTGAGGATAATGTCGTGGTGATGGACCCAGATCATCCCACATCTGCTACAGCACAGGCAGAAGCAGAAGCTGTTCGAGCCGCTAGTGCTCAAGCCCCCAGATCCAGAAACGAGCAAATGGATCTTCTGAGCTCAGCCTTCCAGGGCATGTAGAAGGATATCAAGGGGATTCTGGACAATCAGAATAGTCTAGTGAGGATCTTCGAGACAAGAATCAGGGTTCTTGGTGATAAGGTGGACAAGTTGTCAAAGACAGTTATAGAGCTTCAGAAGGAAGTTGACTCCGTGCACATCCCTTGGGTCTCTTCTACTTCAGATGATGATGATGATGATGATGATGAGGATGAATCACCTCTCGGGCCAGGCACCCAGTTCACCACTCAGACTAGATCAGCCATAGTGCCTGCACCAGACTTGAGGCCCTCTTCATCGGCTCTTGCTACTGTCAGCACAATGCCTACTCCATCAGCTCCAGTTCCTCCAGTGACCACTCCAGCTCCATCCATGACATTTGTAGAGTTCTTCGCCGACGCTGTTATCTCGACCCCTTCATCAACAACCGGAGGAGATCAGCCCAAGAACGATTAGTTATATGCCTTTGAACTTTTTGGTAACTTGTTGCCAAAGGGGGAGAAGTGTATATAGATCATTAGGCTTCGAGTGAGAGAGTGTTTGGTGTTTGTTGCTTTTTCACAAAACAATTGCTTTTGGTTTCCGTGATACTCTTTTGTTTTGCTTGTGATACACTTGATGATGTTTGATCATACGCTTTGATTTATGATGCTACTATTTCCTATCATCTTAATGCTTATGTGATGATCATTCATCTTTGGTTGATTGTGTTGTGCTATGATATTCATTCCAATTACTCTCGCACACCACCAAGTGGTATGTGACATGTAAGAAGTGACCCATGTACCTAATCGATTGTGCATTTGCATTCAAACGCAAATTTAAAAATAATGCACAAATTTAGGGAGAGCTCTTGCCTATCACATATTTCTCAAAGCAATGATTATATTCCATGATTATATCTTTGTTGAAGCTTTGATCTATATGTTGTCATCAATTACCAAAAAGGGGGAGACTGAAAGCACATTTGCTCCCTTGGTGGTTTTGGTAATTAATAACAACATATAAGTCATTGAATTAAATGCTTTCACCAAGTATATTTCAGGACAAGTTCAATGATAGGGATGGCAAAAGGATTGTGGAATTACCCCAAGATTCAAGGAAATAGGTTGGCCAAGCTTCAAGCAAGAGGACTCTACATTTTACATTTGTGAGAAATCACTTTGAGTCCATAGGAAAGTCAATACTATTAAAAGGGGGTAAAGTTTTGATGGTGAACAATATGCTCAAACGTGCACAAGTGACAGTCACCAAAACATCCACAAACTCTTCCACCAAAGTCTGTTCTAAGCCAAATATGCAAAATCGGTGCAACCAACATTCCTATCCCGGTACCACCGATTCTAAACCCTAGACAGACTCAACCAAACCCTAACACTTCGGTGCAGCCGACACTGCACTCGGTGCCACTGAGTTGGGTTGCCAAGATTCTGTTACGCAAGTACTCATTTTCGGTCCGACCAAAAATGGTGAATCGGCGTCACCGAGATTGGTAAATCTGACCGTTGGTCACCTTGTCGGTGCAACCGAGAATTGTATATCGGTCCCTCCGAGATTCAAAAGTTGCCACTTTTGGTCACTTCGGTACCACCGAGATTTACACATCGGTGTCACCGAGTCTGACTTATTGTGTGTAACGGTTGGATCTTTGAGGATGCCTATATATACCCCTTCACCACCATCCACTCGAAAGTGAAGCACTCAGAACTATTCCATACCTATCCTACTCACTTTTCTAAGAGAGAACCACCTACCCTTGTGTTGAGGTTAAGATCTTCCACTCCAACCATATGGATCTTG
This sequence comes from Hordeum marinum, assembly GCA_022496015.1. NCBI lineage: Eukaryota > Viridiplantae > Streptophyta > Magnoliopsida > Poales > Poaceae > Hordeum > Hordeum marinum. Next base: position 96,427,807 of record CM039677.1, on the reverse strand, counting down.
ATTTCTAGCCTCCCTAGTTTGCTTTCCACCAATTCCATCTCTTCTACCAAGCCAAATCTATGAGAGAGTGATTGTGTGTTGAGGAGTCTATCATCTTGAAGCACAAGAGCAAGGAGCTCATCGTCATTACCGAGCCTATTACCTTTTGGAGGGTGGTGCCTCCTAGATTGGTTAGGTGTCGCTTGGGAGCCTCCTACTTCGTGTTGTGGAGTGAACCAAGAAGTTTGTAAGGGCAAGGAGATCGCCTACTTCGTGAAGATCTAAGATCTACCCATAGTGAGGCTAGTCCTTCGTGGACGGAAGCCGCATGGAATAGTCAAGGTTGCTTCTTAGTGTAACCCTCCATGGGTAGAGCCCTCCGTGGACTCTCGCGACCGTTACCCTCCCTGGGTTGAAGACTCCATGAACGTGGACGTACGATAGCACCACCTAGCGGAACCACGGGAAAAATCATCTTGTCATTACTTGTGTTTGCTTTCCTAACCGTATCTTTCCTTACATGTGCAATGTCTTTCCTTTTTGCTGCTACACTCTTAGACATGCATGTGTAGGGTGTTACTTGATATGCTATGAATGCTAAAACTTGCCAAGAACTAAAATTGGGAAAAGGCAAAACTTTTATTTGGTCAAGTAGTCTAATCACCCCCCTCTAGACCTACTTTCGATCCTACACCGGGTCCTCATGAAAACCCGGATCATCATCGTGTGCGTAGCTTTTGGGCTGAGGAGCCGGACAGTTAACTGTCTCGATGAAGCTCCTCCATTCATATTCGCGCAAGACTTCGGTCAAACAAAGTACGGAATGAAAATTTAGAACTATGTTCGTAGAGGGAAAAGGGCTTACCCATTCGATAGGATTGTGGGATGAGTATCCTTCTTTGGTCACCCGTCGAATAAAGTCCTCTTGCTCCCCTTTGTACAGGTCGGCAAGGGCGGAGGCCAACGCCGCCTGGTTGGCGAGCCCTAGTCTTTGGGAACGCGTGGTGTCGCTTGTCCCATTGTAGCGCCACAAGGGGTGCACCCTATGTTGGAGGGGTTGTACACACCGAGTGATGGCAGAGGCCATGATGTCGATCATGGTTAGTCGATGGTGGACAAGCATCCGCACCTGAGCCGCCAGGCGTTGCACTTCGGTGCTTTCCTCCTGAGTTGGACTCCTCGGCCGCCATTTGTATCTTTTTTTCAAGGGGGCGTCAGAGTATTCGGGTAAACCTGTCTGAGCTGGCTCGAACAGGGGGGCGTCTTCAATATAAAACCATTCCGAAGTCCACTCTTCGGATTCCTTCGGGGTTCCCACCGGATATCCCATCCCCGCTATGCGGCATACTTCGGCTCCGCCGACCTCCAAAATTGTCTTGTCCCGAGTTCGGGGGACGAGACCGAAATACTTTCTGCACAATCTGAAGTGCGCCTCGCAGGCTAAGAACATCTCGCAGAGGGCCACGAAGCTTGAGATGTGCAAAATGGACCCCGGGGTAAGGTGGTGAAGTTGAACACCATAGAATTTCAGCAGCCCCCCTTATAAACGGGTGGATGGGAAACCCGAGGCCCCGTAGGAGAAAGGGGATGAAGCATACACGTTCCCCCTGTGAGGATTGGGGAAACGCTCGGCGAAGACCTCGTCATTGTAAGAAATTAGGCTCGCGCAGGTCACCTCCAGATCTGAAGAGGGAAGAAACCCCTGGGTCTCCAGATTACGGAGTCGCAGGGTTGCTATGGAGCAGCTGGTCTAGTCCCCTGGACGTGAACTGTAGGGGCGCGCGGAGGAGCTAGGTTTGTTGGCCATGGTTTTCGAGGATCTTCTGCTGGGAGTTTTTTCCGATGGAGTGGAAGAGGATGTGGTCTCAACCGCAATTTTGTTGGATTAAATGGGCGGTCCCTCCGTTGTGGAGGGGTAAGATTGTAAAAATCACTGACCGCTTGCCTCCCCGCGGCGCGCGAAAATCGAGGAACACGGGCGGTTATTGTAATAAACCTACGCCCATGACACTTGGGATCTTACCGAAGATTGGTCAGAAGTGAGGGACTCGCCTCGCAAGCCAAAGATGACGATATGAGGAAATTGACCGGATATACATCGGCGTTGAAGGCTAGTCTGCGGGCTACTGAGGGAGTCTCGGATTAGGGGGTCCTTGGACGGTCGACCTATTATTTATGGGCCGAACTGTATGGGCCGCAAGAAGAACATTGGATGACCAAGTCACCCACGCCAAGATGGAGACCTCAAGGAGCCGTGACATATCCTCCAAGACGTCGACCGTAGATAGGCATGTTTATCTCTTCGGTATGTGACCGACCATGTGTAAGCCCTAGGTACCCTTGACGTCTATATAAGCCGGAGGGTTGTAGGTGATAGAACAACTCATCTAGGGTTAGCTATTCGGTCTCGAGGTAGATCAACTCTATAACCCATATATCATCAATACATCCAAGCAGGACGTAAGGTATTACCTCCATAGGAGGGCCCGAGCCTGGGTAAATATGTGTCCCCTTTGTCTCCTGTTACCATTGATCCTAATCTCACAGTTCGAGACCCCCTACCCGAGATACGCCGGTTTTGACACCGGCAACCGCCTCACCTCTCTCTCTGCCATCACCGCCGTCGCCATCCCAACATGGCCAACGGCGGGAGCTCTTCGAGCCAAAGCGAAGGTATAAACTCCATCTAAATCCCGAAACTGCCGTGGGTATCCAACACATACGATCCAGACATATCTAACATCCTAAACTTCAAATCAAGGATTATGTACCCGTTCTAGGCTTCTAGCCATCCAACTTAGCTCTCCAGAGTACTTAACAGTGAAACAAAACTTCCAAATTAGACTACCAAACCACAAGAACAGTAGCACTACATGATAAAATCGAAGTATAAAATCTGTAATATATCAGCAAACGAAAACCAGTCAAAGCCATCCAAGTTGTTCACTGTTAAATTCTTGGCATCATAGGAGCGGGGAGTTGCTATTAGAGAGAAATCTATATGAGGGAGAGGGAGAGGGAGAGGGGAGTGGGAGAAACGGGGCTGACCTCCATGTTGAGCCTGCGAGGCCGAGGCGAGGAGATGCAGCCCAGCCGGCTATCCTCCACTTGTTTGACCAAATGGCCGTTTATTAGGCGTTCTCTCGGACGCCTACCTCCTTTCATCCATGCATGCATAGTCCGACAACACAAATAGTGAAAATTATTTACAATTATCGATCATCAAGGTTTTTCTGACTCGCACATAAATCATTTTCCGAGGTGATTTTGTTGTTAGAACACAATATGATTTCATTTTGATGGGTGACCTTACTTTTTCCCTTCCATCCTTTTAGAATCCAACTTTTTTTATTTAGAAATTGGTGAGCATTCAACAGTGAAGAACCCTACGGCGCCATAATGAACACTTCATAAGTCATCTGAACATATTGATAATGTCTCATTATTATTACTATGATGTATGTACACATAGTTGCCATGCTAGACCTAAGGCTCAATCAAATTATTATTCACCATCAAGTGAAATACTAACTGTAATTAACATTTCGATATAAACCTGATTAAAATAAAAGGGACGTAAAGCAAGACACCCAGCAATCTATGCAAAGAAGTTGCACGTTGTCCCATAAACCCCTTCCATTTCGTAGAAGGCGCCATGGCCATGGCCAACGCCATGATCGGTTTGGTTGTAGCCGTAGCCGCCGCCAACGTTATTGTAGCCGTAGCCCGCGCCAAGGTTATTGTAGCCGTAGCCATGGTTGAAAGGCAGAGATAGAGGTGGCGGCGGTGGCGGCATCATCGGTGCAAGGGCATAGCTGACGTTACCGCCCATCAACGTCATTGTCGTGTTTATGGAGACGTCGTTGCCGCCACCGCCAGTGCCGTCACCAGTGAACGGGCCGGAGCCGCCGAGGTAGTGGAAGAGGCTGCTGGCGTCGCTGCCCGTCAGCCTCATCGTCGTCGCGTCCATGGCCACCTCTTGGCTGCGGGTGCCGTCGGGGACGATGCTGGAGCCATGGTAGTCGAACAGGTTATTGCTGTAGCCGCCGCGCGTCAGCTTGTCCATGGCCACCTCCTCATGACCGCCGACGGACAGGTCCGCCGTGTACGAAGAGCTGGGGTCGAGGTAGCCGAGGAGGCCGCCGGGGCCGTCTGTGCACTGCTGCATCATGGCGTCCTGGGCGAAGATCTCGTGCGCGCGCATCGCGGCCTCCGCCTGGACCCTCTCGAGCGCGGCGAGCGTGGCCTCGAGCTCCGGGAGCTCCCAGCGCCGCATGTCGCCGTCGATCCAGACGCCGGCGGCCCGCGCCTCCGCCTGAAGCTCCTTGCCCCTGCGCGCCTCCGCGTCCCGGGCCTTGATCAGCTCCTCCTCCTGGCGGAGGAGCTCGCTCAGATCCGTCTGCTGGCTCGCCGCCTCCGCCTCTGCGTCGCCGGAGGACGAGAGGAGGAAGCGGTCGAGGACGGCGTCGACGGAGGTGTGGCCGTAGGTGTAGGGCTTGCCGGCGGGGGAGAAGACGATGAGCGCCACCTGCGCGCCGCAGAGCACGGAGAGCTCGAAGGCCTTCTTCACGAGGCCCTTGCGGCGCTTGGAGAAGCAGACCTGCAGCCGGTTGGCGTCCTCGATGCGCTCCATCGGGATCTTCTTGCGCCCCTGCGTCAGCTTCTTCCTCCTCCCTTCCTCCCCACCGTCCTTCTCCACCGCCCTGACCATTCTCCACGACGCGCGCCGGAGCGATCGGTGAATGGCGAGGGCGCGTTCGCGTGTATGGAGAGAGAGGCAGAGCTCTCGGTCTACGTGGCACGTGCGATGCAGAGGACACCCCTACGTATACGTATATATAGGAGGAAGGAGGCCAAGGAAAGAAAGGAAGGATTTTCACCAGAAAGGAAGGATCCCGACGACATTGTGATTGATTGACCGATGCATGATCTGTCAATCAGTAGAGAAATGCTGGGTTGGATGATCTGCTTGTCGCGCCGGAGTTTCCATGTTTGCGACGAGAAATCGAATTTTTTTGCCCAACGGTCGGTCGCCTCTCGCCGGCGACACCACCGGCGAGGCCGCCGGAGCGGGTCCAAATTGCGCGGGCTTCCTCACGGGACAGACTGGTGTAGCACCCGACGTCACGTGCGCATGCAGACGAAGGCGATGGACACGTACGTGGTAGTAACCCGACGAGTGTATCGGTACCACTTAACGTGCAAAGTACATTGCACGCGTCTCGCCGCCGCCGGAGTCGGATGTGCTCGATTTTCCGCTAAGATCAAGCACGCGATGCGATCAGGATGAACGGGCTAGAGACCTCGAGTACGACTGGTTTGGTTTGGAATCACCGTTCATAGCTTCATCGTGCAGATAATTATTCCAGACGCACCCATCAATATTCGAAATCACTAGTTAAGAGTACACCTCGCAAAGGTCACACGGAATATTCTTCGCACGCGACAAGTGTTGCATTGTGGGTGCGCTGGAGGTGTTTTAACCGTGCTCCGCGCGTGACACTTGTCGCGCGAAGAACACCCCGCGTGATATTCGGTTTCCGATTTTTTTATCTGATTTTCCCTTTTGCAATTAAGTCCTTAAACAATTTAGGTTTTGTAGTAATGTTTGGATCTATTTCTTCAGATTTGTTTCTCTGTTGGGTTTGTCGTCATCCCGCACAAGTCATGCCCATCTTTCCGCTATCGTCTTGCTTCGGCTGTCGCCCTGCCGTCGTTGCCCTGTTATGGTCTTGCTTCAGCCATCGCCCCCTCATCGTCGCCTTGCTATCGTCTTGCTTCGGCTGTCGCCCTGCCGTCGTTGCCCTGTTGTGGTCTTGCTTCAGCCATCGCCCCCTCATCGTCGCCCTGCTATCATCTTGCTTCCGTTGTCGCCGCCCCGTCGTCGCCCCACTGTAGTCGCTTGGCTGTCGTTGCCTCGCTGTGGTCGTCCCCTGGTACTCGTGTAGTCGCGGTTTCCTTTTTCGTGTTTTATTTTTTCCCATTATATTTCCAGAAAATTGAGATTTCAGGGGAAATTACGAGTGGGGGATTTCAACATAATCAAATGTCAACTTTCAAATCGGTTGTGGTATCAGTTCTTATTGGTCACCATTTCTTTGCAGGTAATGGCTTGTCTCTTTTACCGAGCTCCAGGTGGCCCTTGTTCTTTCTTTGATTCTTGTGCGTCTGTGTTCACTGTGGTGCTGGATCGTCACTGTTCAAGGCATGTTATAAGATTCTATTTCTTGTTTATCTGATTATGACATATGGTTGACATTGTTTTGGTTGGAATGTAATCTAATGGCATTGTTTATATGATTATGATGTTTGCTTCCATTCTTTTTGTAGTATGTTCCGTGCAGTGTTAGATCACATCTTGCTCGGTACATTAAGGGGTGCAAAGCTTTAGCTATTCAGAGGGGTGACAAAGATATCGATCTTGCTCTTCACAGCAGTGAGGGTTACTTATATGGTGTTCTGTTTAGACATGACCGGATGAGCAGTAAATTTCATGGTCCTTCCTGGAAGGAACTTGTGAGTGATTATGGTCTGCGTCATCATGACATTATGACTGTTAGGCTTGAGCACTATGGAACTATGATTGGTATTGATTTTCATCGGGATGGTGTTATGTTGTTTCCTTTACCCTATGTTGGTAAGGTTTTTTTAAGTTATTTTATATTTTGTTTCAGCTTATACGTTTTGTTGTTCTGCTGAACTTGTGAAAATATTTTTTTATAGCTCTTGAGGACCTGAGTAAAACTGAGAGGGAACTTGTTGAGAGTTGTTTTTATAGTCGTGGTGTCAGTCTGAATTATCAGCAAATGTATTTCATGTCGCGACGATGACAACTACATATTATGTACTCCTTTTGTTCATAGGATTGATTTCATGAATGTTAATTGTCAACATATGGTGAGCTTTGTTTTTGGCTACTGTTTATTTATTTGTTCTTTGATCTAATATACTGTTTTAAATTTGTAAGTTGAACACCATATAACTTGATGTTTTTTTCAAGTTATTCCGAGCATGGTTGTGAGGAGTTTGAAGGACTTTTTGTCAATTCCTATGACTGGTTCTTTGACTCTTGAAATTACTTTGGATTCTGAAGATGATGATATATCTGTGAGCATTCCTTGTTCCTACTTTATTGGCTTGGATGGTAGAATGGTGTTTAAGACGAAAGGTTTCAGTAATTTTCTTCGGGCACCGTCTATTGAAGTCAACGATTTGGTGCTCATAACCTTCAAAGAGCGTGATCAGGAGCTTGCTGTTATTTTCAGCCCTCTGCCGCAGTGATCCTACTTATAGACTGTGAAGTGAAACATTTATGTGGCGTATAGTTGTATGCAGATGTTTTTAATAAAATCTATGATATAAAAGTTTGTTATTCATAATTATAGATATTCAGATATATAAAGTCATGCTGTAGTTTTACATCACGCATCGTGTTTTCGTGTGTCACTATCAGGCGTGCATATCCTGTTTACAGATACATGCATCTTCCTATTATGAATCCGTACTTCTGTTTTGCATCATGGACGTTCCTGTCTAAAAACCATGCATCGTGTTTCCATATCAGCCGTGCCTCTCATGCACGCACCGCCGTGGACGTGCTGTGTACAGATACGATGCAGTGTTACTAATATAAAACAATGTTCTGTCTTACATATGAGTCGTGTCTCTCGTGCACGCACCGCCGTGGATGTGCTGTGTACAGATAGAGTGCATGTTACTAATATAAAACAGTGCTCTGTCTTACATATGAGCCGTGCCTCTCATGCACGCACCGCCGTGGACGTGGTGTGTATAGATACGGTGCATGTTCCTAATATAAAACAGTGCTCTGTCTTACATATGTGTCGTGCCTCTCGTGCATGCACCTCCATGGACGTGCTGTGTATAGATACGGTGCATGTTCCTAATATAAAACAGTGCTCTGCCTTACATATGAGCCATGCCTCTCATGCACGCACCGTTGTGGACGTGTTGTGTACAGATACAGTGCATGTTCCTAATATAAAACAATGCTCTGTCTTACATATGAGTCATGCCTCTCGTGCATGCACAGCCGTGGACGTGTTGTGTACAGATACGGTGCATGTTCCTAATATAAAATAGTGCTCTGTCTTACATATGAGTCGTGCCTCTCGTGCACGTACCGCCGTGGATCTGTTGTGTACAGATATGGTGCATGTTCCTAATATAAAGCAGTGCTCTGTCTTACATACGAGCCATGCCTCTCCGTGGATCTGCTTTGTCTAAAACCGTGCTTTGTTTCTAAAACCGTGATTCGTTTCTCGCCGCCAGCAGTGTTTTGTGCACGACTGCAAGCACCACCGTGGAGATGTGCTATGTAGAGATACAGTGCTTTGTACAGATACAGGTCGCAAGAAACTTTGGTTCGTGTCCTGCGAGTCGTGTCTTTCGTAAACAAAGCACAGTGCATATCCACAATAGACATACACGCATCTTTCTTAGATGAATCTGTGCTATCTTTTTCCATCTCCAACTTTCCTACTTAAAATTGTGTTTTGTGTCTCCGTGATAGCGGTTCGTCCCGTATACTCACCACTGTGTATCTGCCGTGTACACATACAATGCATCTTCCTGATATAAATCCGTGCTTTTGATTTGCATCACGGAAATTGTGTGTACAACTATTCTTTGTGATTCCTTGCCAGGCGTGCGTGTTGCACACAAAGCACTGGGTGCAGTTTTATTCTTCCCAACCGTCTTGCACACAAATTCAGATTACAGGACATTGTCAGACTTCAAATATCCAGTTGGTTCATATGAGCTTCATAAGTGCCATTACAATTACCAATGTAGCACCATCTTGATATGGGCAAAACATAACTTCAACCTAACAAACAAAGCAGTCCTTAGGGGCGACGTTTTAATTGTGACACTAACATCAGCTATACAATACGCTGAAAGATAATGGACACACAATGATCATTGCGCTCGTTGAAGGTTATCATAAGAATGTCCTTTTCAGCAAAGTCTGTATCGAACAGGAATTCTTCGAAAGAATACTTCTCAACCACTATCCTTCTGTCTTTTTTGCAGATGGAGTATGAAGAAGGTGTGATGACAAGGAATTATTTTTCTGCAGCTTCAAGGGTCATACTAGCGTTGGCAGGCACATCCACCCACGTCTTTAATGTTGACCCAACACTCCTTGGAATTTTCTAAAGGAAATAGATATAAAATAAATAGAAAAAATGAGTATTTTTACGTTGAATTCAATAGTGGGAACATTCAGTGTGGAAACAATCTAATTTATTTAATTGAAAGTAAGCTTACATAAATCTAATTTTTTATGGAATCAATAATTAAAAAAATCAATAGATAGATCAAGAAAGGAGAACAACAACATAGTGATATGTATTTTTAGTACAGTGCAGGCATAATAGAAATGCAGAGCTTATTAGGTTGTGAGCAGGTCAAAAGTTATCACTACTTGCAGGTATAATAGATTGTCAGCATGTCAAAAGTCATGTTTGAACTTCATACTTGCAGATATAATAGTCCAAAGGTCATGTCTAAGCTTCATACTGAATGGTGAAAAACATCAAGTTCTACGAATAAATTTTGTTGAAAAACAGTAAATACGGAGAGTGATAACTAACCATGATAGCATCTTTTGTGTTTGTCGTTGTCAACACATGGACAAACGGGCGGCAATGGATGAATGCATCTCAAAAAAGGCAACGTAGAAAGAACCGTGTCTGGTTGTACGTAAGCTCAATATCACGCGTGTAGACACACCATTGAACGTACTCGTGGTCATTGGAAGAAAGATCGTCGAGAGCTGGAATAACAAGATGTATAAATTTAGTACTAAATCATTCCTGATTATAAAAGCTGGCAAAAAATTTAATTGAAATCTTATAGTCTTACCGAGATGAGGCATTGGAAAGAGCCTTCGAATTCTGTGATAAGGTAAGACCTCCAAGATTCAGTCCATGGTCAGGTGTGAAACATTCTATGCGGTCTCCAGGCTGAAGACCATAATCAATAGCAAATTTCATCCATCCATCACCCTGTAGCTTTGTGTGTTTTGGACTGTGCTTAAAGGTAACTTGAAAGGACCTGTTCCTTTTGTGTATTCATGTAATTAACAAGAAATGCTCTAGCATTGCAAGGCACATACTGTGAAAATTATTAAAAATGAAAAGTTGTAAGTAAAAATTCAAACTCTTTGGGCATTCGCTAGTTAAAGAATTTGTGTAATTCACATCGATATAGTATGATAGATTAATGACTACTCGTTTTGCATGGTTTAATGTATAGATATGGAGACAGACAAGTGATTGTGAGAGGCAAAGAGGTGGAATAAGATATAAAAAAACTTGATGGTCCAAAAGTGGACATCAAAAGTGGATCATGTTCAGCGTCTTATGAATAAGATACAGAGATAAGTATGGTAAATTTGTCCACTAACCATGTGTCTCGAGCAATTCTCATCTAGAATAAGATAAAACTCCCGCGTGTCTCCAGCATAACGTTCGCAACGGCCTTCTGGATTGCGACAAGTAGGGAAAACCATACCTGGTTAAATTAAGAACAAAAAAGTTATGGAACAACTAGAAATTGGTGAAATTAGATAACAAAAAACACATTAGGTTAAATAAATAGCTAGTGCAAATCATCCTTCTTTTCATAAAAGAAATCTGACCAGCTTTGTGGCCAAGTAATTAGAAACGGAGCAGCAAATGTATTTTTACAGTCCCCTCGTCAGTACAGAAATACAGGAGTGGTGAATAGATGACTAATTTATTTTCCTAATCGTCTTAGATTTCTTTAGAGAAGGATTAATTTGTATCAGATCTAGTCAATGATTAACAAAACTAACTTAAACCCTAAACTTAAAACAAGAAAAATCAAATGAACCTGTTGAAAAAACGTAATCAAGGATTCGACTATGGAGTGGAAGGATACATTTTAATAGGATCCATACCTTTGGAAGCCATATCTGTGGGAGTAGATAAGCAGCCGGGTGCGAACGAGGATGGAATAGAGCAATACAAAGGAAATGAACTGCCTGCAAGTTCTTTACAAGCACAACCTAGAAATTAATAAACAATAAGAAAGTGTAGAGTGGAAGACTAATGGGGAAGATCTACGAACCCTAGAGGCGCACCAATGGGGATCGGCGAAGAACAACGAACCCTAGTGGAGGACCAATGGGGATTGACGAAGAACCTCGAACCCTAGAGGCGGACCAATTGGGATCGGCAAAGAACTTCGAACCCTAGAGGCGGACCAATTGGGATCGGTGAAGAACTTTGAACCCTAGAGGCGGACCCTCGAGGCGGGAAATGATGAGAGGGATAGTTTCGGACTCATGAGGAGGGAGAGATGAAGGTAGCGAAGTGTTTGAGTGAGCTAGAGGAATGGAATAATATATAAAGAACCTTGTATTTTCATTTGTTGTGTCTATAGAGGTTCCTCTCGTGCCTGTAGTGGCTTCACTCGCGTGCGTATAGAGGTTCCCTCCCGTGCCTATAGAGGCTACACCCCCATGCCTCTGGCCCATGTCCCTGCAGTTTCAGGCTTCACTCTCCCTTGTCTCTTGTGCCTACACACCCGTGTTGTACACAGTGGCTACGTCTGTGCCTGTAGTGCCTTGACTTCCGTGGCTCGGGCACCTGTAGTACAATATGCCTGTGGGTATAGAGAGTTTACAACTCTCTAGCTGGGTATTCGGATGCATGGCACTTGTACCACATTTTTGTGTATGCAGAGGGTGTTGTTACCAGTGTGTCGAGAACCCCCACGTGCGTGCCTGTAGAGGCTTCAACCGCATGCCTCTTTTGCCTACACACCCGTGCAAAAATCTATAGGCTATATGAGGTTGTACACATAGAGGCTAGGAGAGCCATGTGTGTGGTGCCGTCAGATCTAAGATCGACGATAGGGTGTCCCTTAGCGTTCTCGCACTCTTCTCTAGGTGATGTCGCGCCTGTTTGATGTGACTACTCAGTTACCTTGCCATAATTAATTTGGATGTGATGCCCCATTAAATTGTTTGCCCGGCGGTGAGTGTAGGAGGAATCATGATTTGACGCTCTTGGGAAGCACAACCATCTATTGACGGTTTACAATTCACATTGATGGACATGATAATTGTGGTTGTCGTCCATCAAGTTTATATACCAGTCGGTTCCTGTAGGTCACCACATGTCCCCATTCTCGCGATGGAAGTGACGCGTGTAGCCATTTCCCCCATCGTCCTCACCACGCCCAATTCTTTTCACAGAACCTCAGCTCTACATTCCAACGTCACCTTTCTTGTTTGGCATGGATGATGGGAAGAACACTACTGAGTATCACGAGATACAGGCTGATGGGAACACGAAGCTGGACGTGTGGTACACCAATGAGCCTTACAAGGTCGAGGAGATCATTTCCATGTATGAGCAATGGTTGCGGGAGGACGAGTACAAGTTTGTTGGTCTAGACCTAGAGTACACTCGAAAGGATTATTGGGGGAATAGGGAAGTTGTCGTAATTCAACTCGCGATGCGCAAGCATGTTTTGCTCTATCACATGTGCAAGGCGAGATCGCAGTGTCCTCCTTTGAAGGATTTCCTCAAAAACAGAGGCATAACATTCGCTAGCATCGATGTCAACATGGATAGAAGGGTTCTCTTTCAAAGTTACATTAATATTCCAAGAGAGTATCACATCAACATTCAGGAGGAGTATATGGTCAAAGGTAGCCAAGAAAGGAACTCCATTGCAGACCTGGGGGCTGACATCATAGATGAATCTTACAAGGATATGAAGTCAACATTCCCAAGAGATAAGCATCACTACTAGGATTGGAAGCCACTTTCTTCGGAGCATTTGAAATATGCAGCAATTGTATGTGATTTTTTTAATTTGAATTTTTGTTTTCGCAAAGATTCTTGTTCTTATTTTAAAATTTCATGCCCGTTCACTTTTTACTGCCGTTAGCTATGAGCTTTACTGTCGTATTCTAAAAATGAAGGACCGTCTACATAAGCGCTTGCTGCCTTGCTATAGGCATCGACATTTTTGAGCAATCTGCTTCTGGATGGGGTCTCAAGAGAAATACGTAGTGGTTAACTTATATCACTTGGAGTTAGTTACTGTTTTATTTTGTGTAAAATGTTGTGGTGTTTGTTCACCCGGAGGAAGTTGTACTTTGAAAAATTGTGACTTCCTGACTCCATGGTAGCCATGCTTCTCGCACACGCACCCCCCTTTCACGCTCTGCGTGGACATTAGTGCATCTTGCTATTATAAAACTGTGCTCTTGTTTTACATCACAAACCTTTGCTTTGTGTCTTGGTGCCAGCCGTGCATTTCGCACACGAAGCACAATGCCTATCCAGAGTGCCCATACGTGTATTTTCCCTCATATGAACCGTGCTTCCGTTTTGCATCATCGACTTTCCTCGCTAAAACAGTGCTTCAAGTTTCCATATTCACTAGGCCTCTTGGAGATGCAACCCCGTGGACCCTCTAAGTACACAATTGTGCATTTTGCGATTATAAAACCGTGCTCTGGTTTTGCATGATGGACCTTTGCTTTGTGTTGTCTGCCAGGAGTGGCTTTCACACGCGAATCATAGTGAATATCCGTAGTATCCATATGTGCATCTTCCTGGTATGAATTCGGGCTTCTTTGTTGCATCATGGATGTTCCTGTCGAAAAATGTCCTCCATGCCTGTCGCTCACTCACGACCCTGACACAGGAGTTAAAGTGTTTTTTATCGGTCAGTAGTTAAAGTTTTTAGAATGGCACTTTGAGAAGCTGAGGCGGAAGAAACATAGTTGTACAGACACTAGTGGAACTGAAGGACGACAATATCGAAGCATTCGGATTTTTTCGTGGGTACGGCGGTGAAGTTAGGAGAGGCATTGAATTCTGTTATTTAGAGTCACGGTCGTGGGTGATTGTGCCGAACGTTTGTTCTGAGACATTTCCTCAGAGAAGCATTGTCCCTTGTTATGAGGAGCCATGGACCTATGATAGGAATAGTCACGGTCTTGTTTCTTTATTCCCAAATGTCACCACCGTATTCTAAAAGTACAGTAGGGTTTTAAGTACGGCAAACATACTTTTTATACGACAGATATCTGGTATAGATATAAATGTATATTGAATCACAGAGCACGAGACAAAATAGGTGAATTTTTCTTGTTCTGACAACTAGGTGTTAGAATAGTAGACTTCAAATGTTTGGCCTTCTATGTTTTATGTTGTGCTGGTTGAAGACATTTTGCAATTCTTCGAATATTTTGCTCTTGTTGTGGCCAGTTGTCATCATTTTGTAAGTTAGTTGTTCTTGCAACGGCTGCACATAGATCTACAAGGAGAGAAATAACAAATTTAAGGAAAAATATTCTAAATCTCAATGATATAGATCGTTTGTTTCAACAGTATATAGTGTAGCATCTTGTGATTTGACACAAATCAAACTTACTTTGTTGATAAAAAAGGATGACCTCGTATCAATGAGCGGCATCAAGTGCATTATGAATATACCGTTGTCGTCCCTGTCAATTGAGAGTAATATATCAGTGATTACATGATGAATAACACATATGAATTATGAATTACAGGTTGACAAGCACATATTGATGTACATGTACAGTAACAAGAGACTCACTCTCTTTCGGAGTTAGTTATGCATGTCATAGGTTGTACACTGAAATCGTTTATTCTGTGAGGATGGGTATTGTAAGCTGAATGGTACGCTCTCTTGAAGTTTTCAATCACAATGTCTGAATGTTTCTTTATACCCCTCACAATTGATAAAAGGACACAGGATCTCGAAGCATTTCTTCTCGAAATTAACGATTATCAAGTATACAAAGTGGCCTTTTCTCACAGGAATTAACACCTAAAACTGTGAGCAGGAATATTTGTGAGGGGAAATAATATGAAAAACTGGTTAACAAAGACCAACACAGTAGAGCGAAGTTAGCAAGATCAACTCACAAAGTTGTAGACGTTTGACATCCTGTAGCCGATTGTTTTTCTACAATGTATTGTTTTACAAGTTCAATGCTTACATCTTTGACCTAAAATTTGTCCTGCAAAAGATAGATGCTTCCTTACTATTCTTTGGTAGAGTTTTTTATTCATATTTAAAAAAAGGTAGAGGAATTAAATTAAAACTTACTCAAGCTTCGATGTACATTATGTGCTTGCATAAGTTGTGTCTACTATAAAATTGTTCTTGCAACAACAACTTCGAGTAAGCATCCATCACGTATTCGTTCATATAACCGTAGACCTTCATCGATAGACCGAAGGTTCGATGGTCAGCCCAACGTCGTTTGATGAAAAATATCCTCTTTCTGCCCAAAAAAGGCCCATTAAATTTTATGAATTACTTATTTTAACATTTAACTTGATTAGAGGCGACGAGTTTTCAAAATGCAAGTATATCCCTAATCTACAGTGACAAGAAGAACAACAGTGTGATCAAACTACAAGGACAATTGTGTTGAAACGTGGCGAAACCAAAACTTTGTTTCGAAGTAATATGTAAAAAAATGAAAACTACATGCGAACCACTTAAATGTCTTAGCTCGAAGTTTCTAGTCATTATAATAATAATAATGATGATGATGATGATGATGATGATGATGATAATAATAATAATAATAATAATAATAATAATAATAACACTTCAATTGAGCAAAACAGTTGTGTTATTTTAATTTAATCGTGAAAATTTCTTTGTCTTTTCGTGTGTCATAGGCCTGCGAGCAAAGAAACAAGGATCAGGTGAGTCCACGTCAGGAACAAAGGCTCCAACGGATTGGATATACTGGTGACAATTTAAAGATGATGACGCAAGGTCCTTTGAGAGGATCGCCATTGGTGTTCAGCATGAGAGGTCCTTCTAGAGGATCTTTGATGGCATTCAGGATTGTCAACGAGATCTCCAATGCATGGAGGATGTCGCCAAAATGTGCCGAGCGGAAGAGACAGGAGGAAAGAAAGGTGACTACACAACTATGGTCTCACCTGCTTTAGATTGTAGAGTGCAAGCAGAAGCACGGGTGTGCCTCTCTGATTGTAAAGTGCAAACAAAAGCATGGCCATGCCCTCGGCACACCCACCCACGTGGATTTGGTGTGTCCACTGCCGTGCATCTTACCTGATATAAATATGTGCTTCTAGTTTACATCACGGATGTTCCTGTCAAAAACCTACTGCTAAATCCTGGTAGATGTTTCTCCAAACAACAAAGTGGAACAAATGATGGACTATACAAACATCTGTTTTAAAAGTTTCTATACGAGAAAATAACATGCATATGCCCAGGTGCCTTTGATATCTAATTTGTTGCAACCTTCATGTGCAGGACTTGACAAAGAGCATGACAAATGAGCCAAATAACTGCAAGATTCCTTTACCCACAGTTAAGGGAAAACAACCCGCAGAGAAGCAAGTAGTATACAGAGACGGCTATGGTGACATCACAAATGTTATGGTGGAAGCAACGCGGGTCCTCGGGTTTCCAGGTACCGGAGGTACAGAGAAAAACATTCGTGAAGATGATGGAAGAGAAGGAGGCCACACCATTCGGGAAGTAGTGATGGACTGGACCTCAAGCAGTGATGACGCCCCCGCATCTGACAAACAAGCGAGCTGCAGCAGCTCCGTTAGAAATGAGCAAACGCCTGGTCATGAAAGTATTGATATCTCAAGTGACAATGATGACCGCAATGGAGACACGTTAGACAACATTGATATGGGTAAGGCAACACAAGAAGAGAAAGATATGGACGAAATGTTCAAAGGAAGCGCATTCCCGTCGATTGACGAAGTGACGCAAGCATGTGAACCAGAGGATGGCTTGCATTTAAAAACAACGGACTATGCCCTCTTTTTCTTCTGCACATATGCTAGAAAGGTTGGGGTTTTCTGTGAAGCGATCAACCACTAGAAGAGCAGGTCCCGAGCATCAGATTGACAAGCAAGTGTTCCGGTGCACAAAGGAAGGTGCTAATAAAACAACCAAGAGACTTGTGAAGCACAGAAGGAGCAATTTCTTGATTAAGACAGGCTATCCCGTTGAGATAACAGCAAAGAGAGATACAGAGAGAGGTATATGGTACTTGAGGAATGTACACCTAGAGCACAACAACGTGCTACACCCGTCTGACTGGATGCTGAAATTTATGAGGTGCTATAAGAACATGAGACCCGAGGAGAATTTTTTTATCCAGGTCCTTCAGAAGGCAAGGCTAGAGCCAAGGAAAGTCATGCAGATCTTTACTGCTATGGGTAAACCGTGGCGAGAAATTATGTTCGACATGATTTACATAAGCAACATTGCATGCAAGGACAGGGCTGGAGAAAGGAACACAAATATCGAGGACACCATGAAGCTCATTGCGGAAATGCAGAGGAAGAGGGCAGGGTTTCACCATGGGGAAGAGACCGATGGAAACAACATGGTGCGAAGCCTGTTCTGGACAGACTCCTTATGCAATATGAATTACAGCCTGTACGGAGATTTCATGTCTTTTGACACAACATTTTCCACGAATTTCTATGGCTAACATTTGCACCAATCATAGGTGTTGCCAAGCATGGGTCAACCGTCCTGTTTGGAATAGGCCTCTTAAAGGATAATATTATAGGGTCATTCAAATGGCTCCTAAGTACATTTGCCGAGGCAATGGGAGGAAAGGAACCGAAGTACATAATAATAGACCAGGACAAGGCGATGAAGGCGGCAATAGAGCAAGTACTTCCGAGGACTAGGCACATGTTCTGCTTGTGGCATATACGGAAGAACTTGAAGGAGAATAACGCAACAGTGTTTGCGCAACACCCAGGGATGTCTGATGAGTTATTTCTAATAATCAAAAACTCACTAAATCTAGATGAGTTTGAAGGTTCATGGAGAAGAGCGATTTCAAAATACAATGCAGAACGAAATACGCATCTGAATATGTTGTGGGAACTACGTACATTTTGGATGCTAGCCTACTTCAAGGACTGATTTTATCCATTCGCATCAACAACCACGCATAGCGATAGCACAAACTTAATGTGGAAAAATTATGTGAACCACAAGGATACCATAACGAGGTTTGTCGGTGCGTATAACATCATTTGGGAAAATTGCCTTGCCACACTTGACAAGAAAAGGCACCGAATAGAAGATAAGATACCATCACAAGAGACGGGTTTTCCTATTGAAACAAAAGCAAGCAAAATATACACTAATGAAATTTTCAAGAAATTTCAGCTAGAGTTGCGCAACTGCACATACTATAAGTGCCACGACCTGGCAAAAGGTAGGCAATACCTTTTAAAAAGGACTCATCGAAAGAAAAAGACATGGAACCGTACCCAGGTGAGGAATTTGATAGGTCTGAATTCAGGGTAGACGTGGATGAGCATACGGAAATATACACGTGCAGCTGCAAGAACATGACTAGGGATGGCATTCAGTGCCGCCATGTACTTGAGGTTATGGACCAGACATGTATGGTTGAGCACCTTCCAAAGTCTTTTATCATCCCCAGATGGACCAGGAATTGGTCAGATAGCTTGAGACTACTAGCTACAAGTCAAGGTAACAGCATGACCGCACAACAAGATGAAACTATGAGATTGGATTTCATGTACGCAGAGTTGTACGATATATGCTCACATGCTTGCAGAAAGGACAAAGCATACAATGTGCTACTGTAGTGTATGCAAGAAATGAAAATAAAAGTCATGACCACACTTGTAGATTAAGCAGACATGGGGAAAAATCCATGTGATGCAAGTCTCAAAAACCCTCCCTTGAGTGGCTCGAAGGGAATGAAAAAAGGAGACCGGATCAAAGCTGGTTCTGAGAAGAAAGGAAAAAAAAGAAAACCCATTTGCGGATGTTGCGGGACAAAAGGTCATACGAAAACGATTTGCCCGACTAACCCGAAAGTGATTGAAAAAATGAGGATTCAAGAGGAGACGAGGAAAGCATGGGAGGAGAAGAAGCCAAGGTCAATGAAATGGCCAACAACACTAATGACCGCATCGAGAATATCAAACGGAGGAGGAGAATGCACTCCAAGTCTAGGACCAAGACGGTTAACACCAGCATCAACGCCAACAACCCCACTGTTAACACCAACAACCGCACTAATAATAGAGCATCGAAAGCAAAGTCCTCCAACCACACCAGAATCTAGTATCACACAAGCAAGACACACAAAATGTCCGCAAGCAGACTTGGTTCAAGGAAGAGAATGTCCGCAGCCTACCTTGAGAAGAGAAAGAACGGAATGGAGACTATTTTGTATCGACGAACAATATGAGTGAAGAATTAAAAGGGGTAAAAATAGAGCCCGAACAGAAATAATATAATATACAATATCTAGCACCGTAGAAATATTGCTACGTCTTCCAGAAATATACCCATGACGAATTATTCTATTTTTTGTTATTTGTTGTTTACTATTTTTTAATAGGAGAACGGCGAGGAAGTATGGAAAGTATGTGCAGATTTGGAGAAACAAGAATGGATATCTGAATATTCAAAAAACAGTAACATCCGTTGTAGTAAAGTGTCTTGTAAGTTTTCTTGTGTCTGCAGGAGAGAAGGGACATCAACATTTATTTTTCTTGTGGCGTTGTAATAAAAAATGACTTGTAAGTTCTG
Source organism: Hordeum marinum (assembly GCA_022496015.1). NCBI lineage: Eukaryota > Viridiplantae > Streptophyta > Magnoliopsida > Poales > Poaceae > Hordeum > Hordeum marinum. The sequence goes on along the minus strand of CM039677.1, from coordinate 96,408,181 downwards.
TTTTATGATACAATAGAAGCGACATACAAGACCATACAAGACCAATGGGTTTACTTCTATATTTACCCGGTGGTGCGGTTGCGCCATCTGATAATTAACGTCTGAACGTGTGGCCGTGCATGTGCAGCTATGCCTATTTTGTCCTGACGGCATTGCACCTTTGACAATTATGTTTTGGCACTCTTCTTGAACAGGCGGAACGACCAAAGACATTTTGAACACAGAGTCACGGACGTGCGTTTTATGCATGTATACATGTGCCTCTAATGACTGGACGCCCTACTCCTATGGTGTTTCACATGGAGTGCCTCCACTCGAGTCACGATTGTGCCTCTACAAGCGGACATGTCAGACATAAAATTTTATAGCCCAGAGGCAGTACCGTGGTTTTGCTACATCATCACCCGTGCTCCTACTTTAATGTTAAAGCACACGATGCATGTTCATAACATTGCCTCTCGTTTTTATTGTTCTGTGATTTTTTTCTTGAATGAATTAAGGCCAATACTTGCAAAGAAAAAATATTGTTGTGCCTTAGGGTTTATGACATGTAGGGCCAACAGATGGGTTACGGTTCATATACATGGAGTCAGTGAAGACCTAACCGTCTTGCTAGATCCACCGTACACATCGCTGTCTTACCCCGACAATGGAGATGGGGATGTGCGCTGCCCCTAGCACCAAGATGGCGAGGCTCGCTCCACCGGCGACGCTGTCCTCTGGGTGTGCGGTGGTGGTCGAAGGTGCAAGAGGCAGTGATGGCCGCCCCCTCGACCGGACGAACACGAAGAGGGATCTGGTCTGGACATCATCAGCAGCCTGCCGGATGCCGTCCTAGGTGAGATCGTCTGTCGTCTCCCCACCACGGATGTCGTCTGCGCGCAAGTTCTCGCATCGTGGTGGCGGCCCCTATGGTGCACCGCTCCTATGAATCTTGACTGTCGTGATATCCCTGTTGCTTGTCTTTTTAACCATCTAGAAACAGTTCATATAGAGACCACCTCTAGTTTCTCCTACTATAGCAAGAAGCTCGTCCACAAAAGTCACTCTGGAACTTGGGTTAGTGGAGAACCTGTAGCTGATAATTCGGGCCTTCCTGAAGTCATCCTCTCCGGTCATGAGGGTGCAGTTAGCCGGTTATGTATCCTGATGTGCTACCTCTAGTGCAGACCATGTACCGTCAACGCTTGGATTCGATCAGCAAAACTCGACAATATTATTCAAGTGCTTGAGTTCTACTACTTGTTCCTGGAATTCGTGAATCATGAGGTCACATTACTAGATGCATGCCCTTCACCTACGCCTCCACCACTGATGTCCATCTTCCGGCTTTCCTGTTCTTTGCACACTGTCACCTTTCCTCTTTGTCAGATAGCTAACAACTATGTCCAAATGCTTGAATTGTCGCTGCTCAAGAGGCTTTCCCTTGTGCTGGTTGATATATTAGACGCCTCTCTGGACAACATAATCCACTCTAGTTGTCCTTCACTCGAGTGCCTGCTGCTTGTTTTGAATGAAAAAACCATCAGAATAAACTCAGCTAAGCTTGTAAGCATTGGCATCTCATGTGGGAAATTTGAACTCATTATCAGGATGCCACTGCACTTCAACGAATGATTTATGATTTGGATAGCGAACCCGTGGAGTTAACCATAATCTTTGCACCTAAATTGGAGACATTGGGTGAATTCATTAACCCGGGTGACTGCGATTCTCTCGAGGTACTGAATTTCCACAATTGTTTCACCTTGTTTCATTGGATGAAATAAGTTTGATGTTATCCAACCTTTCATTTTATTAACTTTATTCTACGTTTCCTGAAGGGTTCGATTGCTATTGGGATAACAAAAATACGGCAATCCGTCAAGACTTTTTTTTATATTGTAGCATTATAAAGTTGACCAGGCTCTTCAATTGTTGGAACTCTTTCCAAACCTGGAGAACTTGTTTCTTGCGGTAATTGTTTTCACAAGCATTTCATAGTGTAGCACTCATACCTCCGTCTCAAAAATGTTGTCTTACATTTGTCTAGATTGGTACACCTGTGTCTACAAAAGCTTCACTGATAGATACATCTGGATCTAGAAAAATCTATGACAAGCTTTTGGGGATGGACATAATATAATTAATCTTTCTTTTGTTGTCTCGCATGTTTTAGGGAGGATTTAATCGTTCTGGTGTAAACGAACATATTGGCGCCATAAGTTCCAGCTATTTGTCAAAGACCATCCCATTCGTCTGAAGACAGTAACACTGGAAGATTACGAAAGCTGTTAGGAACACATTGAATTTGTGACATTCTTTATTCTGAATTCAAGAGAGTTGGAGACCATCAAGATTAAGTTTCACTACCTCCAAGACTTCATGTCCCCAGCAACCAGGTTACATTTTTATGCAGAGCAACAGAAGGTGTTTCAGTGGGACAAGAGGACTTCTAAATGCGCTCGCCTTATATTAACTTCAAGTTGCAAACACACAAGGCTGGATTTAACAAACAAACATGTTGAATACCTGGACTTCAGGAATCCATTCAGCTATGAATGCTGAAAACAGCTCTCTGCAGGGAAGCTTACAGAGTTACATGTTTGTAGCGCCTTCTGTGGGGAAGGTTACGGAGCTTAGAGATTTAGACATGATAAAAAAAACTTTGTAATTTTTGCATCGTCTCCAAAGTTGTTTGTTTTTGTCCTTGTAAGTTTGTTTGTTGTACTCGATGAAGCAGTTCACATGTCCTAAAATCTATCTAATTTCTGTCGTTTACTCTCAACGTTTTAAAGAGTCTCTAGTCCCGTAGAAACGACGTGATGAACGTTTTCTTTGTTAACGTGACATAATAGATGAGGTAGTTCACATGTAGTCACGACATTGTGTTACCGGTATGTAGAACCGTGTAACTCATGGCCGTCTCTACAGCAATGAGTTGTGCATTCCATGGAGCACGCACTAGAATCTAGCTAGTAGTGTGTGTTTGCTCCAGTAGCAACAGTACAGATTCTCCCACACGTCCGTGCTTTTCCTAGTATACATTCTAATAGCGCCTGATGAATGAATGACATAGGAAAGCTCACCTACCCACCCCTCCCATGTTCCCCCTTCCCATTTAACCTTTGGCCTTTCTCTATCGGCTCAATCAATACCTAACCATCTTTCCAGATCCACCACACACAGCGTTGCTCTGGGGCGTCGTGACACCCCGAAGATGGAGGTGGAGGTGGAGTCCGCTGCCCCTAGTGCAAAGAGATCGAGGCTTGCACCACCGGTGACACCGTCCTCTGCGTGTGTGGTGGTGGTCAAGGGGGCGAGGAGCGCTGAGGGTCCACGTACTGGATCTTGGGAGCAAGATCAATCTCGTCCTGACTACATCAGCGACCTCCCAGACGCAATCCTAGGTGAGATCATCTTCCGCCTCACCACAAAAGAAGCCATATGAACTCAAGTGCTGGCACATAGGTGGCGCCATCTCTGGCGCACCACTCCTCTGAATCTCGACTGCAGCGAGATCCCTATCGAACGTATTTTTAACCCTCTAGAAGCAGTGCATATCGACACAATCTCCATGCTCCACACAAAGGAGTTGATTCAAATAAGATACTTTGGAACTTAATGCTGTGGACAATCTGTCGTTGATGATGTGAGCCTTCCTGAAGTCATCCTCTCTGGTCATGAGGGCGCAGTTCATCACTTCTACATCCCGGTGTGCTACCTATAGTGTAGACCCTCTATCATCAATGCCTGGCTTCGATCTCCCAAACTGGACAATCTCCAGGTGCTTGAGTTCTACTACATGCTCCCGCATTTCTTGCGAAATACTATGAGTCTACCATTCACGGTCCCTTCATCTATGTCCACACAACTGACGTCCAGTTGGCGATTTTCCTCGTCTCTCCACACTGTCACCTTTGCTCTTTGCCAAATATCAGACACCTATGTTGGAATGCTTGAACTACCACTGGTCAAGAGACTTTTGCTTCTTGGCGTTGATATATCAGATGTCTCGCTGCAAAGAATAATCCATTCTAGTGGCCCTACCCTGAGGTGGCTGCTTCTTGTCTATAATAACCTAGATCACTAAATCAGAATGAACTCTCCTATGCTTGAATGTTGGGGAACGTCGCATGGGAAACAAAAAAAATCCTACGCACACGCAGATCTATCCATGATGATGCGAATCTACGAGAGGGAGAGTGGATCTACATACCCTTGTAGATCGCTAAGCAGGAAGCATTAAGAAACGCGGTTGGTATAGTCGAACATCTTCGCGATCCAAATCGCTGAGCGTCCTGCGATCTCATCACGATCCGTCCCACGATCCAATCACGATCCGTCCCGCGAACTCATCACGATCCGTCCCACGAACTTATCACGATCCATCCCACGAACTCATCACGATCCATCCTGTGAACTCATCACGATCCGTCCCACGAACTCATCACGATCCGTCTCGCGATCTTGATCACGATCCTTCCGATCTAGTGCCGAACGGACGACACCTCCGCGTTCAGCACACGTACAGCTCGATGACGATCTCCGCCTTCTTGATCCAACAAGAGGGAGCGGAGAGGTAGAAGAGTTCTCTGGCAGCGCGATGGCGCTCCAGCGATGGTGGTAGAGCTATTCCGGTAGGGCTTCGCCTAAGCACTGCAGAAATCCGATCTAAAGGAGAAACTATGCACTAGAGGAACGGGTAGCACGTGGCTGAAAATCTTGTGCCAAAACCCTAAAACCCTCTAGTATATATATAGGAGGAGAGGAGGAGGAGGCTTGCCTCCCAAGGAGGCAGCCCTTGGGTCGGCCGAACCAGGAGGGAGGAGTCCTCCTCCTCCACTCCTAGTAGGATTAGGACTCCTTCCTAATTTAGCCCTTTTTGCCTTTTTCCACCTTTTTCCTTTTGGGCTTTTCTTCCCAGCCGCATGGGCCTTGTGTAGGAATTCCACCAGCCCACTAAGGGCTGTTATTTATTCTCCCATAGCCCATGTAGCCACTTAGGTCGAAATACCCCTCCCGATGGTCTCCCGGTACACTATCGGCACTCCCGGTACACTACCGATGAGCCCGAAACTTTTCCGGCGACCAAAATAGGACTTCCTATATATCAATCTTTACCTCCGGACCATTCCGGAGCTCCTCATGATGTCCAAGATCTCATCCGGGACTCTGAAAAACCTTCGGTCACCACCATGCTTAACTCTATACTACCGAAACGTCACCGAACCTTAAGTGTGCAGACCCTGCGGGTTCGAGAACTATGTAGACATGACCGAGACACCTCTACGGTCAATAACCAATAGAGGGACCTGGATGCCCACATTGGTTCCTACATATTCTACGAAGATCTTTACCGGTCGAACCTCTATGTCAAGGATTCAGTTAATCACGTATGATGTTCCATTTGTTCTTCGGTATGTTACTTTCCCGAGATTCGATCGTCGGTATCTCCATACCTAGTTCAACCTCATTACCGGCAAGTCTCTTTACTCGTTCTGTAATACGAGATCCCGTAACTAACACTTAGTCACATTGCTTGCAAGGCTTATTGCGATGTTGTATTACCGAGTGGGCCCTGAGATACCTCTCCGTCACACGGAGTAACAAATTCCAGTCTTGATCCATGCCAACTCAACAGACACCCTCGGAGATACCTGTAGAGCACCTTTGTAGTCACCCAGTTACGTTGCGACGTTTGATACACACAAGGCACTCCTACGGTATCCATGAGTTGCGTGATCTCATGGTCATAGGAACATATACTTGACATGCAGAAAACAGTAGCAGTAAACTGACACGATCATATGCTACGTTTGTAGTTTGGGTCTTGTCCATCACACCATTATCCTAATGATGTGATCCCGTTCATCAAATGACATCTCATGTCCATGGCTAGGAAACCTTAACCATCTTTGATCAACGAGCTAGTCTATTAGAGGCATACTAGGGACATGGTTTTGTCTATGTATTCACACATGCATCTAAGTCTCCAATCAATACAATTATAGCATGGATAATAAACGATTATCATGAACAAGAAAATATGATAATAACTAATTTATTATTGCCTCTAGGGCATATTTCCAACAGTCTCCCACTTGCACTAGAGTCAATAATCTAGTTCACATCACCATGTGATTTGCATTGTTATGAATCTAACACCCAATGAGTTCTGGGGCTTGATCATGCTTTGCATGTGAGAGAGGTCTTATAGTCAACGGGTCTGTGACATTCAAATCCATGTGTACTTTGCAAATCTCTATGTCAAACCGTAAACGCTTCTACCACACTCCACTTGGTACTATTCCAAATGGCTGCTCCACTATATGTATCCAGATTGCTACTACGGGTCATCCAGATTGATGTTAAAGCTTGCATCGACGTAACTCTTTACGACGAACTCTTTATCACCTCCATAATCGAGAAACATCTCCTTAGTCTTTTAGTTACTAAGGATAATCTTGACCGCTGTCCAGTGATCCACTCCTGGATCACTCTTGTACCCCTTGACGGACTCATGGCAAGGCACACACAGGTGCGGTACACAGCATGGCATACTATACAGAGCCTATGGGTAAGGCATAGGGGACGACATTCGTCCTTTATCTTTCTTCTACCGTGGTTGAGCTTTGAGTCTCACTCAACTTCACACCTTACAAAGCAGGCGAGAACACTTCTCTCTGACTAATCCATTTTGAACTCTTTCAAAATCTTGTCAAGGTATGTACTCATTGAAAGTCTTATCAAACATCTTGATCTATCTTTTTAGATCTTGATGCTCAACAATTAGGTAGCTTTATTCAGGTCTTCCTTTGAAAATCACTTTTCAAACAACCGATTATGCTTTCCAAAAATTCCACATTATTTCCGAATAGCAATATGTCATCCACATATACTTATCAGAAACTCTATGGTGCTCCCACTCACTTTATTGCAAATACAAGTTTCTCATAAACTTTGTATAAACTCAAAAACTTTGATCACCTCATCAAAGTGTACATTCCAACTCCGAGATGCTTGCTTCAGTCTATAAAAGGATCACTAAAGCTTGCACACCTTTTAGCATCCTTAGGAATGAGAAAACCTTCTGGTTGTATCACATACAACCTTTCCTCAACTAAACCGTCAAGGAAACGATGTTTTGACATCCATCTGCCAGATTTCATAATTGAAAGTGCAGCAACTGCTAACATAATTTCAACAGACTTTAGCATCGCTACGAGTGAGAAAGTCTCATCGCAGTCAACTCCTTGAACTTGTCGTAAACTTCTTTGCAACAAGTCGAGCTTTACAAATGGTGACATTTACCATTAGCATCTGTCTTCATTTCAAAGATCCATTTGTACTTAACGACCTGCCGTCCAACGAGCAAGTCCACCAAAGTCTATGCTTGGTTTTCATAAAAGGATCCTTTCTCGGATTTCATGTCCTCTAACCATTTGTTGGTTTTCAGGCCCATCATCGCTTCTCCATAGTTCGTAGGTTCATCGTTGTCCAACAACTTGACCTCTAAGACAGGGTTGCCGCACCACTCAGGAGTAGTACACGTCCTTGTCGACCTACGAGGTTTGATAGTAACTTGATCCGGAGCTTCATGATCATCATCGTTAACTTTCTCTTCAACTAAGGTAGGCTTCACAGAAACAACTTCCTGCGCTGCGCTACTCACTGGTTGAAACAGAGGTTTAATAACCTCATCAAGTTCTATCCTCCTCCCACTCAATTATTTCAAGAGAAACTTTTTCTCGAGAAAGGACCCAGTTTTAGCAACAAACATTTTATGCTTGGATCTGAGATAGAAGGTTCACCCAACTGTTCTTAGGGTATTCTATGAATATGCATTTGTCCGCTTTGGGTTCGAGCTCATTAGGTGAAAACATTTTACACACAAGCGTTGTAGCCCCAAACATTAAGAAATGACAGCTTAGGTTTCTATCAAACCATAATTCACACGGTGTCATCTCAACGGATTTAGATGGTGCCCTATTTAAAGTGAATGTAGTTGTCTCTAATGCATAACCCCAAAATTATAGTAACAAAATGATAAGAGACATCATAGCATGCACCATATCCAATAGAGCACGACTATGACGTTCGGACATACCATCACACCATGGTGTTCCAGGTGGCGTGAGTTGTGAAACAATTTTCACATTGTCTAAATTTGTATGCCAAACTCGCAACTCAGATATTCATCTCGACAATCATATTGTAGACATTTTTATCTTCTTGTCACGATGATCTTAAACTTCACTCTGAATTTGCTTGAACCTTTCAAACGATTTAGACTTGTGTTTCATTAAGCAAATATACACTATATCTACTCAAATCATCAGTGAAGGTAAGAAAATAACGATATCCACCGCACGCTATAAGACTCAATGGATTGCATACATCAATATGTATCATTTCCAATAAGTCACTTGCCCGCTCCATCAAACCAGAAAACGGGGTCCTTAGTCATCTTAACCAAGAGGCATGGTTCGCATGTCTCAACCGATTCGAAATCGAATGAGTCCAAAGATCCACCAACATGGAGTTTCTTCATGCGTTTTATACCAATATGACATTTAGTGCCACAAGTATGTGGTACTATTATTATTAACTTCGTATCTTTTGGCATCAATGTTATGAACATGTGTATTACTACGATCAAGATTCAACAAACCATTCTCACTGGGTGCTCGGCCATTGAAGGTATTATTCATGTAAACAGCATAACCATTATTCTCTAACTTAAATGAATAACAGTGTTGCAATAAACATGATCCAATCACGTTCATGCTCAACGCAAAACACCAAATAACATTTATTTAGGCTTGTCACTAATCCCGAAGGTAGAGAGAGCGTGCGATGTTGATCACATCAACCTTGGAAACATTTCCAACACACATCGTCACCTCACCCTTAGCTAGTTCTCCATTTATTCCGTAGAGTTACTAACATTTAGCAATCGAACCGGTATCCAATACCCATGTGCTACTAGGAGTACTAGCAAGGTACACATCAATAACACGTATGTCAAATATACTTCTGTCGACGTTGTCAGCCTTCTTATCTACCAAGTATCTAGGGTTGTTCCGCTTCAGCGATCGCTCTCCTTATAATCGAAGCACTTAGTCTCGGGTTTGGGTTCAACTTTGGGTTGCTTCACCGGAGCAGCAACTGACTTGCTATCCATGAAGTTTCCCTCCTTGCCCTTACCCTTCTCGAAACTAGTGGTTTTACTAACCATCAACACTTGATGCTCCTTCTTGATTTCTACCTTCGTGGTGTCAAACATCGCGAACAGCTCAGGGATCATTATTTCTATCCATGGCATTTATAGTTCATCACCAAGTTCTAGTAGCTTAATGACAGTGTCTTGGAGAACAATATCAATCACTATCTTATCTGGAAGATCAACTCCCACTCAATTCAAGCGATTGTAGCACCCAGACAATCTGAGCACATGCTCAACGATTGAGCTATTCTCCTTCATCTTACAGGCAAAGAATCTTGTTGGAGATCTCATATCTCGCAACACGGGCATGAGCCTGAGATCCTAATTTTAGCTCTTAGAACATCTCATATGTTCCATGACGTTCAAAACGTTTTGGAGCCTCAATTCTAAGCTGTAATGCATGACGCACTAAACTATCAAGTACTTATCAGAATGTGCCTGTCAGATGTTCACAACATCTACAAACAACGCTAGAGGGGTTAGCGCACCGAGCGGTGCATTAAGGACATAAGCCTTCTGTGCAGCAATGAGGACAATCCTCAGATCACGAAGCCAGTACGCAATATTGCTACCATCATCTTTCACCTCTATTTCTCTAGGAACATATAAAAATTCAAGGGAGCTACAGCGTGAGCTAGTAATCTACAACACAGTTTGCAAAGACACTACTGACTATGTTCATGATAATGAGTTCAATTAATCATATTACTTAAGAACTCCCACTCAAATTGACATCCCTCCAGTCATTCGAGTGATACATGATCCAAATTCACCAACTCAAGTCCGATCATCACGTGAGTTGAGGTGGTTTCAATGGTGAACATCATCATGTTGATCATATCTACTATATGACTCATGTTCGACCTTTCGGTCTCTTGTGTTCCGAGCCCATGTCTATACATGCTAGGATCGTCAAGTTTAACCCGAGTGTTCTGCATGTGCAACACTGGCTTGCACCCGTTGTATGTGAATGTAGAGTCTATCACACCCGATCATCACGTGGTGTCTCAACACGACGAACTTTCGCAATGGTGCACACTCGGGGAGAACACAATTCATCTTGAAATTTAAGTGAGGGATCACCTTATAATGCTACCATCGTCCTAAGCAAAACAAGCTGCATAAAAGGATTAACATCACATGAAAATCATAAGTGACATGATATGGCCATGAACTTGTGCTTTTGATCTCCATCTTGAAAGCACCGGCATGATCTCCATCATCACCAGCACGACACCATGATCTCCATCATATTGATCTCCATCAATGTGTTGCCATTGGGGTTGTCGTGCCCATCATGCTTGTACTACTATTTCTACCATTTAGCGATAAAGTAAAGCATTACATAGCACTTAATGATTGACACGCAGGTCATACAATAATTAAAGACAACCCTATGGCTCCTGCCGGTTGCCGTACTCATCGACATGCAAGTCGTGATAATCTATACATCACATGATCATCTCATACATCACATATATTACATCATGTAATTGGCCATATCACATCACAACATACCCTGCAAAAACAAGTTAGACGTCCCCTAATTGTTGTTGCATGTTTTACGTGGCTGCTACGGGTATCTAGCAAGAACAATTATCATCTACGCAAAAACCACAACGGTGATACACTAGTTGCTTTTCAACCTTCTCAAGGACCGCCTTTGTCGAATCCGATCCAACTAAAGTGAGAGAAACTAGCACCCGCAAGCCATCTATTCAACAAGTTGCGGTCGAGGGAACCGGTCTCTCGTAAGCGTACGAGTAATGTTGGTCCGAGCTGCTTCATCTCATAATACCGCTGAACCAAAATCCGACCAAGGGAGGAAGCAATCTAAGCATCAACGCCCACAAACCTTTTGTGTTCTACTCGAGATCTCATCTACACATAGACCTAGCTTTGATACCACTGTTGGGGAACGTCGCATGGGAAACAAAAAAATTCCTACGCACACGCAGATCTATCCATGGTGATGAGCATCTACGAGAGGGAGAGTGGATCTACATACCCTTGTAGATCGCTAAGCGGGAAGCGTTATGAAACGCGGTTGGTGTAGTCGAACATCTTTGCGATCCAAATCGCTAAGCGTCCCGCGATCTCATCACGATCCGTCTCGCGATCCAATCACGATCCGTCCCGCGAACTCATCACGATCCGTCTCGCGAACTTATCACGATCCGTCCCGCGAACTCATCATGATCCGTCCCGTGAACTCATCACGATCCGTACCGCGAACTCATCACGATCCGTCTCGCGATCTTGATCATGATCCTTCCGATCTAGCGCCGAACGGACGGCACCTCCGCGTTCAGCACACGTACAGCTCGATGACGATCTCCGCCTTCTTGATCCAGCAAGAGGGAGCAGAGAGGTAGAAGAGTTCTCCGGCAGCGTGACGGCGCTCCGGCAATGCTGGTGGAGCTATTCTGGCAGGGCTTCGCCTCAGCACTGCAGAAATCCAATCTAGGGGAGAAACTATGCACTAGAGGAACGGGTAGCACGTGGCCGAAAATCTTGTGCCAAAACCGTAAAACCCTCTAGTATATATAGGAGGAGAGGAGGAGGGGGCTTGCCTCCCAAGGAGGCAGCCCTTGGGTCGGCCAAACCAGGAGGGACGAGTCCTCCTCCTCCACTCCTAGTAAGATTAGGACTCCTTCCTAATTTAGCCCCTTTTGCCTTTTTCCACCTTTTTCCTTTTGGGATTTTCTTCCCAACCGCATGGGCCTTGTGTGGGACTTCCACCAGCCCACTAAGGGCTGGTATTCATCCTCCCACAGCCCATGTAGCCTCTTGGGTCGAAATACCCCTCCCGATGGTCTCCCGGTACACTACCGGCACTCCCGGTACACTACCGATGAGCCCGAAACTTTTCCGGCGACCAAAATAGGACTTCCTATATATCAATCTTTACCTCCAGACCATTCCGGAGCTCCTCGTGACATCCGAGATCTCATCCGGGACTCCGAACAACCTTCGGTCACCACCATACATAACTCTATACTACTGAAACGTCACCGAACCTTAAGTGTGCAGACCCTGCGGGTTCGAGAACTATGTAGACATGACCGAGACACCTCTACGGTCAATAACCAACAGCGGGACCTGGATGCCCATATTGGTTCCTACATATTCTACGAAGATCTTTATCAGTCGAAATTCTATGTCAAGGATTCAGTTAATCCCGTATGATGTTCCATTTGTTCTTCGGTATGTTACTTGCCCGAGATTCGATCGTCGGTATCTTCATACCTATTTCAACCTCGTTACCGTAAAGTCTCTTTACTCGTTTTGTAATACAAGATCTCGTGGCTAACACTTAGTCACATTGCTTGCAAGGCTTATTGTGATGTTGTATTACCGAGTGGGCCCTGAGTTACCATAGGAGATCCATGCCAACTCAATAGACACCATAGGAGATACCTGTAGAGCACCTTTATAGTCACCCAGTTACGTTGCGACATTTGATACACACAAAGCACTCCTCCGGTATCCGTGAGTTGCATGATCTCATGGTCATAGGAACATATACTTGACATGCAGAAAACAGTAGCAATAAACTGACACGATCGTATGCTACGTTTGTAGTTTGAGTCTTGTCCATCACACCATTCTCCTAATGATGTGATCCCGTTCATCAAATGACAGCTCATGTCCATGGCTAGGAAACCTTAACCATCTTTGATCAACAAGCTAGTCTATTAGAGGCATACTAGGGACATGGTTTTGTCTATGTATCCACACATGCATCTAAGTCTCCGATCAATACAATTATAGCTTGGATAATAAACGATTATCATGAACAAGGAAATATGATAATAACTAATTTATTATTGCCTCTAGGGCATATTTCCAACATTGAAAGCATTATCATCCTTTGTGACAATGGCAAACTCGTTATCGAGGATGCCCCCTCACTTGTATGGCTGATTCATGACATCCGTAGCAGACACTTGGAGATAAATGTTGTCTTAGTGCCTAAACTTGAGGCACTGGGTAAATTTTATTCCGGATACCATGATTCCAAGATTGTGTTTGGCTCTACGGTTATTCAGGTACCGATTTTCCGCCTTACTTTGATCTGCTTATTTTTGAGCACATAAGTTTCATGTCATCCAACGTGTCTACTCTATTAATTTTATGTTATATGCTCAATGAAGGCCCTGTCCATAGTCAGCATATCAATAGTGGTTCATTATGTCAAGATGTTGCTTATCCACATGTCATTCGACCTCGACAAGGTCATTCCCTTGATGCAATGCTTTCCAAGCTTGCAGAACCTACTTATAGAGGTAATGATTTTCAAACACGTTGGAAAGACCATACTATGCATATTGTAGTATAATTAATCATTGGTTTACCATTTTTGCAGTCTCTCTCTTTATAGGAATTATTGAGTTTTTTTGCTCTTCATGTATCTTAGGGAGGATTCAGTCATCAAGAAGGTGTAACAAATAAATGGCACCATAGGTACAGGTTGTTCCATTGGCATCATGACATTCGCGTGAAGACAGTAACGCTGGAAAAGTACTGGCACTACCAGAAAAACATTGATTTTGTGATGTTCTTTATACATAATGCAAGGGAGCTAGAGACAATGAGGCTTAAGTTTTGTTCCCCCGGTCCTGGCGGAATTTTTTTACAAACAGCAATGGAGAGCCCTTCTGTGGGAGAACAAGGCCTCTAGTTGTGCTCGCCTTAAATTATCAACATCCTGCAACCACGTGGACTTGGACTTGGTAACATATATGTGGGTGAAACAGTGCCTAGGCCTCGATTTACCAGATCCATTCATCCGTGGTTGCTGATAACAGTGCTCAGGCTGGTAGAGTTAGGTGTTGTTGCGCCCTTTCTAGTCTCAGTTTTATCTAAACATGTCTTTTGAACACCATCGACTGTCTGTATTGTTCTTATGGCACTGTTATGCCTGCATGTTTATGTGTTTTCAATTTTATGTCAATCCTATGGAAATGTGCAAAATCATGCATTTTACACAACACAAATTCAGACACATGGATATGGTTGTCGTCTTACAGGACAGAGCTAGCTTTTGGTTGTAACGGATTTGGTTCTCATGCGCCTCTCCCGAGTTAAACATGTTGCTCTATGGGAATTAAACATGTGACCGGCCTGGCCTTCCCTGCACGTGCTGCTCGTTATATGGTGACCGTACCTCTGTCGTACCAGCACATCCTTTTCTCTGTTTGTGGGGCGTTTTGGCGGCAAAACCGTGCTTCGTGTTTCCCTCTAACATACCATGGCCATAGAACTTCCTTCATTTGTCACTTCCTTTGAAGGCATCTGCCGTAGCAGCATGTCTTTTCCTCTGTTTCAAAGGAACTACTTTACAAAAAAATGTGCTGCTAGTAAATGCATGGCCGCGCTTTCCATTTTACATCACAGAAGTTTGCTGCAAAACATCGTGCTTCATGTTTCCCTCTAGCATATGCAGACCCGTGGATCTAACGCATGCAAACCCATGCGTCTGGTTAGCATAGATCCGTGCTTTCTGTTTTACATCACGGAAGTTTGCTGCAAAAAACGTGCTTCGTATTTCCCTCTAGCATACGGAGACCCGTGGATCTAACGCGTGCAAACCCATGCGTCTGGTTAGCATAGATCCATGCTTTCCATTTCACATCGTCGAAGTTCGCTGCAAAAAACCGTGCTTCGTGTACCCATGGATCTAACGCGTGCAGACCCGTGCGTCTGGTTAAAATAGATTCGTGCTTTCCGTTTTACATCATGGAAGTTCCTCGCAAAAACCCGTGCTTCGTGTTTCCCTCAAGCATAAGCACACCGATGGACCTAACGCATGCAGACTCATGCGTATGGTTAGCATAGATCCGTGCTTTCCATTTTACATCACGGAAGTTCCTATATAAAATCGTGCTTTGTGTTTCCCTCTACCACAAGCACACCCGTGGACCTAACGCATGCAGACCCATGCGTATGCTTAGCATAGATCCGTGCTTTCCGTTTTACATCATGGAAGTTGCTGGTAAAAAACTGTGCTTAGTGTTTCCCTCTACCACAAGCACACCCATGGACCTAATGCGTAAAAACCCGTGCGTCTGGTTAACAAAAAATATTGATCAAAGAAAAAAATACACGATCATAGATGAACCCATGGTTCCAATGGTTGCATCAGTAAAACCCACGATCACAGAAGAAGAAGAACCCACGATCTCCACGACCGCATCACCATGAAAGATCGTGCGGTTCCTCCCCTGTGGCCATTCTCACCCATAAATACAGACCTCCAGAACAACATAGATTACCATTGTGCTGCCATCACTTCCCCTCCAGTCTTCCCTCTCCATGAGAAATCCACGAATCCTTCTCAAGGAGTGCTCCCGACAATGGGTTTCATCAGGGAACTCAAGGAGGTGGAGGCACACGGCACCATCAAGTTGCACGTGATCCACACCAATGACCTGAAGAAGGTGGAGGAAACAATCAAGCACTACGAGAAGCACCTCAAGTACCAGCGCAACAAGATCGTTGGTGTTGATGTCGAGTACACCGACGAGCCAGCGCACACGTAGAAGGCCGCCCTCGTCCAGCTCTCAGTCAGCAAGACCCAACCGGTGTTGCTGTTCCAACTGAGTGCCACCGAAGACAAGTGCACGGCGTTTGACAACTTCCTCGCAGACACAAGGTACACTTTTGCTAGCTTCTCTATCGACCAGGACATCGAGAAGCTTGACCGTGTCGGCCTGGAGATCGGCCACTTTGTCGACATCCAGAAGGAATGGAGGGTGCCCCCAAAGCACCAAGTACTTGGACTCGCTTGGCGACGTCTCCTCCATGCTGATCGACGACTACTACATCGATATGAATTACAAGATGACCAACCAAGATCACGCACTCTCGGACAAGATGCCCCTGTCCGAGAAGCACATCGAGTATGCGGCAAAGGACGCTTACGCCACATACGAGATATGGCATCTCCTCACCATCGCCCAAGACGGACTTCGTCGCGCAAAGCTGGAGAAGTCCAAGAAGTGCGCCATGAACTAGAGAAGATGAAGATGAGCCACCCCAAGAAGTATCTTTAAGATTGCTTGTAGTCATCTTAGATTACAAGTTAATTTTCTTACGAGTTGTTAGTTTGCTTTTGCTTTCCCCATTATGCTTGTGTTGTAGTTGATTTTCTTTGGAATCATGTAGTAGTTTTCTTGAGTACGAAACAAGCTTAGTCTGATGTACATTATTGGATGCTGGAGCAGTATGCTGGTGAAGATGAAGTTTTCCCTCTAACATACCACGGCCATAGAACCTCCTTCATGTGTCACTTCCTTTGAAGGCCTCTACCGTAGCAGCATGTCTTTTCCTCTGTTTCAACGGATTTGCTTTACAAAAAATTGTGCTGCTAGTAAACGCACGGCCGCGCTTTCCGTTTTACATTACGGAAGTTCCAGGCAAAAAACCGTGCTTCGTGTGACCCTCTAGCACATGCACCCATGGATTTAACGCTTGCACAACCATGCGCCTATTTAGCATACATCTGTGCTTTCCATTTTACATCACGGAAGTTCCCTACAAAAAACTGTCCTTCGTGTTTCCCTTAAGCACATGTAGACCCGTGGATCTACCGCGTAAACACCCGTACGTGTTGTTAGCATAGATCCGTGCTTTCCTTTTTACATCGCGGAAGTTCCTGGCAAAAAACCGTGCTTCGTGTTTCCCTCTACCACAAGCATATCCGTGGACCTACTGCATAAACACCCGTGCATACTCTGTGCACACATTCGTGATTCGCAATGGTTCTAGATACTACCCTATATTTTTTTATCTTTTCTATATTCTGCAAAAAAATTCCTTCTTCAATTTTTTAAAATTTATTTAGGGTTTCTCTTAATTTTAAGTATTTTTTTCCTTTTTCTGATTGATGCTGTTAAATTAGCTAATTTTGCACAGACACTTTTAAACAGCTGTGTACACAGATAGACACACGAAACAAAAACTTCTAGTTGGGCTGATGGTCCCATGCTGCGGCCACAGGCAAGCCACGTCCCATTTCACAAAGCGACTATTAACTTACTCAAACGTGGCACCCCACTATCCCTCCACGCACCCCTCTACCACACTACCACCGATTCAGTTTCCCAAACATTTATATAGGCGCCACCCTAGTCATAGAGTCCCTTGCCATTCGAACTCTCTCTTTTTTCCTTGCTAACTCCTCTCCTCCATTCCCCATCTCTTTCTCCGGCGTTTCCTCTCATCGTCTTCCTCGAAACTCTGATATTTCGACGGGATCTGATCCCTTTTTATTCTTCCTTGGGTTGTTTTGTTCAGGCACTTCATTGAGGTCTGCCATCATTCCATCTTCCTTTCTATTTCTTGTTATTTATTCAGATGTTTTTGATGAAAAGGTTTCATGTGTCAGTAGTGTAAATCTTAGGTTTTAAATCATTAATATGATTCTCTGTGCGATTAGTGTGGCCCTCATTCTTTAGGGTTCCTCGTATAAATTTCATGTGCTTATTAATTTTTTGTACACTAGCTTGATTTTTTTGACTGAAACCCTGAAGCAACCATTTCTTCAGGGTTTCTTTTTTTTCTTGTTGTTTTCATGTGTAGATGTTATGGCTTCAACTAATGCAAGCATTTGTTTAGTTCTCGATAGTTTTTTTGTAGATCTAGTTTGTTGGAACAGTTATCAATCAAATAGACACATTTGCTTGTTCTTCTGGATCTGATTTATTTGGGTTCTCAATTTTTGTAGATGGACACATTTGCTTGTTCATCATCAAAGAGAAAAGGAGAGGTTTCAAAGGTTACAAAGTTGCTCAATAATTACTGTAGTAGTATGCTTATGTTTTTTGTGTGTTATGCTTTCATATTGTTATTTACATGTTAATCTTTCCGTTGTAGGCCAAAAGGCCCACAATGGATTGTGATGAAGTTGATGATGACACTTGTCATGTAAGTGTATTTTCTCTTGCCATTCAAGTTTGTAAAAGCTTTCTTACTGTTTATATGTTTAAAAGCTACAGACTATTAATTACTACTGTTTTTGTTCTTCTCTTTTATTGTTTATATGCTTAAAATGCTTGTTTAGTTCTCTTGTTGTTTATCTATTTGTCAAGTTATTAATTTCTTCGTTCTTTTTTTCTTTTTTTGTAGTTGTATGATCGAGCACCGCAGGTCCTAGAGATTGCCATTTCCACAAACGAGCAGCTAGGCCTCCATTATGGTCTGGTTGACAATGTTGCTATCTTCTTAGTGTCACGCAACTTGTTCCCAACATCATTCTGTGTTGCTTATGCACTTTACGACTATCTTGGCGATTGATCATTTAAGGTAGCAGACCATTATCTCAAAGATGAGGTTGTTTTCAAGTTTGACAACTTGTTCTCTGTGAATGTTTTCCATGGAAAGAAGCATTTTCAGTTGTCACTATGAAGAAACTTAAAGATGCTAAGACTAAGATCATACCCTTTAGAACGAGGGCAAGTAAGGAATTTTCATCTAGCTTGGCACTTGATTCAACTAATGTTTTGAGTAAGCTTGTGAAACCACCACCTCCTATTCAATCTGATATGTCGCAAGTAATTGATGATGCTACTTCTGTTTTAAATGAAACTCATGATCATCAGAAATCCATGATAGTTTCCGAGAACGTCATCAGAAATCCGTCATGGATTAACATGTTTCTTGTAGTGTGATGATGCTATTACTATGCTAGATGAAACTGAAACCGTAGCACTGGGTGAATTCCTTAATGAACAAATTGCTAAGTCTATGTGACTTGAGAATGTTGAAATTGATGAAAGCTATGATTCACCTATTATTTCTAGATCTCCTGCTAGAATTGAAATGCTTGATGTACCTAATGGTTATGTTACGGATGGGGAGATAGCAAGAGACTTGCTTACTTCTAATGATAGAGATGATCTTAAGAAACTACTCAGTAAGCTTAAAGAAAAATCTATGAAGGAGAAAATGAAATATGATCCAAAGTTTGCTACTTCTCCTATATGTGTTATCGATAAGGACTATGAATTTGTTGGAAATATGACCTAGAGGCAATAATAAATTGGTTATTATCATATTTCCTTGTTCATGATAATCGTTTATTATCCATGCTATAATTGTGTTGATTGGAAACTCAGATACATGTGTGGATACATAGACAACACCATGTCCCTAGTATGCCTCTAATAGAATAGCTCGTTGATCAAACATAGCTATGGTTTCCTAGTCATGGACATGAGATGTCATTTGGTAACGGGGTCACGTCATTAGGAGAATGATGTGATGGACAAGACCCAAACTACAAACATAGCATATGATCGTGTCAGTTTATTGCTACTATTTTCTGTATGTCAAGTATATGTTCCTATGACCATGAGATCATGCAACTCACTGACACCGGAGGAGTACCTTGTGTGTATCAAACGTCGCAACGTAACTGGGTGACTATAAAGGTGCTCTACAGGTATCTTCGAGGGTGTCTGTTGGGTTAGCATGGATCAAGACTGGGATTTGTTACTCCATGCGACGGAGAGGTATCTCAGGGCCCACTCGGTAATACAACATCACAATAAGCCTTGCAAGCAATGTGACTAAGTGTTAGTCACGGGATCTTGTATTACAGAACGAGTAAAGAGACTTGCCGGTAATGAGGTTGAACTAGGTATGGAGATACCGACGATCGAATCTCGGGCAAGTAACATACCGAAGAACAAAGGGAACATCATACGGGATTAACTGAATCCTTGACATAGAGGTTCGACCGATAAAGATCTTCATAGAATATGTAGGAATCAATATGGGCATCCAAGTCCCGCTATTGGTTATTGACCGTAGAGGTGTCTTGGTCATGTCTACATAGTTCTCGAACCCGCAGGGTCTGCACACTTAAGGTTCAGTGACGTTTCGATAGTATAGAGTTATGTATGGTGGTGAACGAAGGTTGTTTGGAGTCCTGGATGAGATCCTGGATGTCACGACGAGCTCTGGAATGCTCCGGAGGTAAAGATTGGTATATAGGAAGTCCTGTTTTGGTCACCGGAAAAGTTTCGGGCTCATCGGTAGTGTACCGAGAGTGTCGAGAGGAGTATTGGGGACCATCAGGAGGGGTGTCTCAACCCAAAGGACCTCATGGGCTGTGGGAGGAGTCAAAACAGCCCCTGGTGGGCTGTACTAAGCCCCCACTAAGGCCCATGTGGCTAGGGGTGCGAAAAACCCAAAAGGTGGAGAGGTGGAAAGAGTTTCCAAGTGGAAAGGAGGAATCCTACTCCTAATAGGATTGGAGTAGGACTCCTCCACCTCCAATTTCGGCCAACTCTTGAGGGTTTGAGGCTGCCTCCTCCCCTCCCTCCCTCCTATATATACTAGAGGATTTAGAGGGGAAAGCAAACCCTAATAGCCACTTATGTTGGATCGGATTTGACTAAGGCGGTCCTTGAGAAGGTTTAAAAGAAACTTATGTATCACCGTCGTGGTTTTTGCGTAGGTGAGAATAGTTCTTGCTAGATACCCGTAGCAGCCACGTAAAACATGCAACAACAATTAGAGGACGTCTAACTTGTTTTTGCAGGGTATGTTGTGATGTGATATGGCCAATTACATGATGAGATATATGTGATGTATGAGATGATCATGTTTTGTATAGAATATCACGACTGGCATGTCGATGAGTACGGCAACCGGCAGGAGCCATAGGGTTGTCTTTAATTATTGTATGACCTGCGTGTCAATCATTAAGCACTATGTAATGCTTTACTTTATCGCTAAACGGTAGCAATAGTAGTAGAAGCATGGTGGGCGCAACAACCCCGATGGCGACACGTTGATGGAGATCAATATGATGGAGATCATGGTGTCATACCGGTGACGATGGAGATCATGCCGGTGCTTTCAAGATGGAGATCAAAAGCACAAGTTCATGGCCATATCATGTCACTTATGACTTGCATGTGATGTTAATCCTTTTATGCACCTTGGTTTGCTTAGGACGACGGTAGCATTATAAGGTGATACCTCACTTAAATTTCAAGATGAATTGTGTTCTCCCCGAGTGTGCACCGTTGCGAAAGTTCGTCGTGTCGAGACACCACGTGATGATCGAGTGTGATAGACTCTACGTTCACATACAACGGGTGCAAGCCAGTGTTGCACATCCAGAACACTCGGGTTAAACGTGACGAGCCTAGCATGTATAGACATGGCCTCGGAACACAAGAGACCGAAAGGTCGAACATGAGTCATATAGTAGATATGATCAATATGATGATGTTCACCATTGAAACCACCTCAACTCACGTGATGATCGGACTTGAGTTGGTGAATTTGGATCATGTATCACTCGAATGACCGGAGAGATTTCAATTTGAGTGGGAGTTCTTAAGTAATATGATTAATTGAACTCATTGTCATGAACATAGTCACTTGTGTCTTTGCAAATTATGTTGTAGCTCACGTTGTAGCTCCCTTGAATTTTTATATGTTCCTAGAGAAATAGAGTTGAAAGATGATGGTAGCAATATTGCGGACTGGGTCCGTGATCTGAGGATTGTCCTCATTGCTGCACAGAAGGCTTATGTCCTTAATGCACCGCTCGGTGCACCACCCCCTCTAGCGTCGTCTGTAGATGTTGTGAACATCTGACAGGCACGTTCTAATGACTACTTGATAGTTTAGTTCGTCATGCATTACAGCTTAGAATTGAGGCTCCGAAACGTTTTAAACGTCACAGAACATATGAGATGTTCTAAGAGCTGAAATTGGGATCTCAGGCTTGTGCCTGTGTTGTGAGATATGAGATCTCCAACAAGATTCTTTGTCTGCAAGATGAAGGAGAATAGCTCAATCGTTGAGCATGTGCTCAGATTGTCTGGGTGCTACATGTTGGGGAACGTTGCATGGGAAACAAAAAATTTCCTACGCACACGAAGATCTATCCATGGTGATGAGCATCTACGAGAGGGAGAGCGGATCTACATACCCTTGTAGATCGCTAAGCGGGAAGCGTTAAGAAACGCGGTTGGTGTAGTCGAACGTCTTCGCGATACAAATCGCCGTGCGTCCCATGATCCAATCACGATCCGTCCCGCGATCCAATCATGACCCGTCCCGCGATCCGATCACGATCCGTCCCACGAACTTGATCACGATCCGTCTCACGAACTTGATCACGATCCTACCGATCTAGCACCGAACGGACGACACCTCCGCGTTCAGCACACGTACAGCTTGATGACGATCTCCACTGTCTTGATCCAGCAAGAAGGAGTGAAGAGGAAGAAAAGTTCTCCTGCAGCCTGACAGTGCTCCGGCGATGGTGGTGGAGCAATTCCGGCAGGGCTTCGCCTAAGCACTGCAGAAAACCGATCTAGAGGAGAAACTATGCACTGGAGGAACGGGTAGCACGTGGCTGAAAATCTAGTGCAAAAACCCTCAATACCACAAGTATATATAGGAGGAGAGGAGGAGAGGAGGCAGCTTGGCCTCCAAGCCTCCTAGGCTTCGGCCGAACTAGGAGAGGAGGAGTCCACCTCCTCCACTCCTAGTAGGATTAGGATTCATCCTTTTTTTTCCTTTTTGCCTTTTTCCACCTTTTCCCTTTTGGGTTTTCTTCTCCAGCTACATGGGCCTTGTGTGGGAGTTTCCACCAGCCCACTAAGGGCTGATATTCACTCTCCCACAGCCCATGAAGCCTCTTGGGTCGAAATACCCCTCCCGGAGGTCTCCCGGTACACTACCGGCACTCCCGGTACACTACCGATAAGCCCGGAACTTTTCCGGCGACCAAAACAGGACTTCCTATATATGAACCTTCACCTCTGGACCATTCCGGAGCTCCTCGTGACGTCCAGGATCTCATCCGGGACTCCGAACAAACTTCGGTCACCACCATACATAACTCTATACTACCGAAATGTCACCAAACCTTAAGTGTGCAGACCCTGCGGGTTCGAGAACTATGTAGACATGACCGAGACACCTCTACGGTCAATAACCAATGGGGGGACCTGGATGTCCACATTGGTTCCTACATATTCTACGAAGATCTTTATCGGTCGAACCTCTATGTCAAGGATTCAGTTAATCCCGTATGATGTTCCCTTTGTTCTTCGGTATGTTACTTGCCCGAGATTCGATCGTCGGTATCTCCATACCTAGTTCAACCTCGTTACCGGCAAGTCTCTTTACTCGTTTCGTAATACAAGATCCCGTGACTAACACTTAGTCACATTGCTTGCAAGGCTTATTGTGATGTTGTATTACCGAGTGGGCCCTGAGATACCTCTTCGTCACACGGAGTAGCAAATCCCAGTCTTGATGCATGCCAACTCAACAGACACCCTCGGAGATACCTGTAGAGCACCTTTATAGTCACCCAGTTACGTTGCGACGTTTGATACACACAAGGCACTCCTCCAATGTCCGTGAGTTGCATGATCTCATGGTCATAGGAACATATACTTGACATGCAGAAAACAGTAGCAATAAACTGGCATGATCATATGCTACGTTTGTAGTTTGGGTCTTATCCATCACATCATTCTCCTAATGATGTGTCCCATTATCAAATGGCATCTCATGTCCATGGCTAGGAAACCTTAACCATCTTTGATCAACGAGCTAGTCCATTAGAGGCATACTAGGGACATGGTTTTGTCTATGTATCCACGCATGCATCTAAGTCTCCGATCAATACAATTTACAGCATGGATAATAGACGATTATCATGAACAAGGAAATATGATAATAACTAATTTATTATTGCCTCTAGGGCATATTTCCAACAGTCTCCCACTTGCACTAGAGTCAATAATCTAGTTCACATCACCATGTGATTCGCATTGTTATGAATCTAACACCCAATGAGTTCTGGGGCTCGATCATGCTTTGCATGTGAGAGAGGTCTTATAGTCAACGGGTCTGTGACCTTCATATCCGTGTGTACTTTGAAAATCTCTATGCCAAACTGTAAACACTGGTACCACACTTGGTACTATTCCAAATAGCTGCTCGTACTATACGTATCCAAATTGCTACTACGAGTTATCCGGATTGGTGTTAAAGCTTGCATCGACGTAACTCTTTACGACGAACTCTTTATCACCTCCATAATCGAGAAACATCTCCTTAGTTTTAGTTACTAAGGATAATCTTGACCGCTGTCCAGTGATCCACTCCTGGATTACTCTTGTACCCCTTGACGGACTCAAGGCACACACAGGTGCGATGCACAGCATGGCATACTATACAGAGCCTATGGCTAAGGCATAGGGGACGACATTCGTCCTTTCTCTTTCTTCTACCGTGGTCGAGCTTTGAGTATCACTCAACTTCATACCTTTCAAAGCAGGTGAGAACACTTCTCTCAGACTAATCCATTTTGAACTCTTTCAAAATGTTGTCAAGGTATGTACTCATTGAAAGTCTTATCAAACATCTTGATCTATCTTTATAGATCTTGATACTCGACAATTAGGTAGCTTTATCCAGGTCTTCCTTTGAAAAACTCTTTTCAAACAACCGTTTATGCTCTCAAGAAACTCTACATCATTTCCGAATAGCAATATCTCATACACATATACTTATCAGAAACTCTATAGTGCTCCCACTCACTTTATTGCAAATACAAGTTTCTCGTAAACTTTGTATAGACTCAAAAACTTTGATCACCTCATCAAAGTGTATATTCCAACTCCGAGATGCTTTCTTCAGTTCACAGAAGAATCACTAAAGCTCGCACACCTTTTAGCATCCTTAGGACTTACAAAACCTTCTGGTTGTATCTCATACAACCTTTCCTTAAGGAAGGAAATGATGTTTTGGCATCCATCTGCCAGATTTCATAATTTAAAATCTAGCAACTGCTAACTTAATTCCAACAGACTTTAGCACCGCTACGAGTGAGAAAGTCTCATCGCAGTCAACTCCATGAACTTGTCGTAAACTACTTTGCAACAAGTCGAGCTTTACAAATGGTAACATTTACCATCAGCGTTTGTCTTCATTTTAAAGATCCATTTGTACTTAACGACCTGACATCCAACAAGCAAGTCCACCAAAGTCTATACTTGGTTTTCATACATGGATCCTTTCTCGGATTTCATGGCCTCTAACCATTTGTTGGTTTCCGGGCCCATCATCGCTTCTCCATAGTTCGTAGGTTCATCGTTGTCCAACAACATGACCTCCAAGACAGGGTTGTCGTACCGCTCAGTAGCAGTACAGGTCCTTGTTGACCTACGAAGTTCGATAGTAACTTTATCCGAAGCTTCATGATCATCATCATTAACTTCCTCTTCAACTAACGTAGGCTTCACAGAAACAACTTTCTGCGCTGCACTACTCTCTGGTTGAAGTAAAGGTTCAATAACCTCATCAAGCTCTATTTTCCTCGTAGGTCGATAGTAACTTGATCCAAAGCTTCATGATCATCATCATTAACTTCCTCTTCAACTGACGTAGGCTTCACAGAAACAACTTTCTGCGCTGCGCTACTTTCTGGTTGAAGCAGAGGTTCAATAACCTCATCAAGTTCTATCCTCCTCCCACTCAATTCTTTCAAGAGAAACCCTTTCTCGAGAAAGGAACCAGTTTTTAGCAACAAATATTTTATGCTTGGATCTGAGATAGAAGGTTCACCCAACTGTTCTTGATGGTATTCTATGAATATGCATTTGTCCACTTTGGGTTCGAGCTCATTAGGTGAAAACATTTTCCACACAAGCGTCGCAGCCCCAAACATTAAGAAATGACAACTTAGGTTTCTAACCATAGTTCACACGGTGTCATCTCAACGGATTTAGATGGTGCCCTATTTAAAGTGAATGTAGTTGTCTCTAATGCATAACCCCAAAATTATAGTAACAAAACGATAATAGACATCATAGCACGCACCATATCCAATAGAGCACGACTATGACGTTCGGACACACCATCACACTATGGTGTTCCAGGTGGCGTGAGTTGTGAAACAACTTTCACATTGTCTAAAGTTGTATGCCAAATTCGTAACTCAGATATTCACCTCCACGATCATATCATAAACATTTTTATCTTCTTGTCACGATGATCTTAAACTTCACTCTGAATTTCCTTGAACCTTTCAAACGATTCAGACTTGTGTTTCATTAACTAAATATACACTATATCTACTCAAATCATCAGTGAAGGTAAGAAAATAATGATATCCACCGCACACTCCAAGACTCATTAGATTGCATACATCAACATGTATCATTTCCAATAAATCACTTGCCGGCTCCATCAAACCAGAAAACGGGGTCCTTTAGTCATCTTGCCCAAGAGGCATGGTTCGCATGTCTCAACCGATTCCAAATCGAATGAGTCCAAAGATCCATCAGCATTGAGTTTCTTCATGCGTTTTATACCAATATGACATTTAGCGACAGTGCCACAAGTATGTGGTACTATTATTATTAACTTTGTATCCTTTAGGCATCAATGTTATGAACATGTGTATTACTATGATCAAGTTTTAACAAACCATTCTTACTTGGGTGCATGACCGTTGAAGGTATTATTCATGTAAATAGAATAACCATTATTCTCTAATTTAAATGAATAACCGTGTTGCATTGAACATGATCTAATCACGTTCATGCTCAATGCAAAAACACCAAATAACATTTAGGTTCGTCACTAATCTCGAAGGTAGAGAGAGTGTGCGATGTTGATCACATCAACCTTGGAAACATTTCCAACACACATCATCACCTCACACTTAGCTAGTTCTCCGTTTATTATGTAGCTTTTATTTCGAGTTACTAACATTTAGCAATCGAACCGGTATCCAATACCCATGTGCTACTAGGAGTACAAGCAAGGTACACATCAATAACACGTATATCAAATATATTTCTGTCGACGTTGCCATCCTTCTTATCTACCAAATATCTAGGGTTGTTCCGCTTCAGCGACCTCTCTCCTCATAATTGAAGCACTTAGTCTCGGGTTTGGGTTTCAACTTTTGGTTGCTTCACTGGAGCAGCAACTGACTTGCCATCCATGAAGTTTCCCTCCTTGCCCTTGCCCTTCTCGAAACTAGTGGTTATACTAACCATCAACACTTGATGCTCCTTCTTGATTTATACCTTCGTGGTGTCAAACATCGCGAACAGCTCAAGGATCATTAATTCTATCCCTGGCATTTTATAGTTCATCACCAAGTTCTAGTAGCTTTAGTGAAAGTGACTTGGAGAACTATATCAACCACTATCTTATCTGGAAGATGAACTCCCACTCGATTCAAGCGATTGTAGCACCCAGGCAATCTGAGCACATGCTCAACGATTGAGCTATTCTCGTTCATCTTGCAGGAAAAGAATCTTGTTGGAGATCTCATATCTCGCAATACGGGCACGAGCCTGAGATCCTACTTTCAGCTCTTAGAACATCTCATATGTTCTGTGATGTTCAAAACGTTTCGAAGCCTCAATTATAAGTCGTAATGCATGACGCACTAAACTATCAAGTAGTCATTAGCACGTACCTGCCAGATGTTCACAACATCTACACACGATGCTAGAGGGGTTGGCGCACCGAGCGGTGCATTAAGGACATAAGCCTTCTGTGCAGCAACGAGGACAATCCTTAGATCACGGATCCAATCCGCAATATTGCTACCATCATCTTGCAACTCTATTTCTATAGGAACATATAAAAATTCAAGGGAGCTACAGCGCGAGCAAGTAATCCACAACATAATTTGCGAAGACACTACTGACTATGTTCATGATAATGAGTTAATTAATCATATTACTTAAGAACTCCCACTCAAATTGACATCCCTCCGGTCATCCGAGTGATTCATGATCCAAATTCACCAACTCAAGTCCGATCATCACGTGAGTTGAGGTGGTTACAATGGTGAACATCATCATGTTGATCATATCTACTATATGACTCATGTTCGACCTTTCGGTCTCTTGTGTTCCGAGGCCATGTCTGTACATGCTAGGCTCGTCAAGTTTAACCCGAGTGTTCTGCGCGTGCAACACTCGCTTGCACCCGTTGTATGTGAACGTAGAGTCTATCACACCCGATCATCACGTGGTGTCTCAACACGATGAACTTTCGCAACGGTGCACACTCGGGGAGAACACAATTTATCTTGAAATTTAAGTGAGGGATCACCTTATAATGCTACCGTCGTACTAAGCAAAACAAGGTGCATAAAAGGATTAACATCACATGCAATTCATAAGTGACATGATATGGCCATGAACTTGTGCTTTAGATCTCCATCTTGAAAGCACCGGCATGATCTCCATCGTCACCGACAAGACACCATGATCTCCATCAACGTGTCGCCATCGGGGTTGTCGCGCCCAACATGCTTCTACTACTATTGCTACCGTTTAGCGATAAAGTAAAGCATTACATAGCGCTTAATGATTGACACGCAGGTCATACAATAATTAAAGACAACCCTATGGCTCCTGCCGGTTGCCGTACTCATCGACATGCAAGTTGTGAAATTCTATACATCACATGATCATCTCATACATCACATATATCACATCATGTAATTTGCCGGTGTCATGGTGTAGATCACGGTGTCATGTAATTTGGAGATCAAGATGATGGAGATCATGGTGTCATGCCGGTGACGATGGAGATCATGCCGGTGCTTTCAAGATGGAGATCTAAAGCACGAGTTCATGGCCATATCATGTCACTTATGAATTGCATGTGATGTTAATCCTTTTATGCACCTTGTTATGCTTAGTACGACGGTAGCATTATAAGGTGATCCCTCACTTAAATTTCAAGATAAAATTGTGTTCTCCCCGAGTGTGCACCGTTGCGAAAGTTCATCGTGTTGAGACACCACGTGATGATCGGGTGTGATAGACTCTACGTTCACATACAACGGGTGCAAGCCAGTGTTGCACACGCAGAACACTCGGGTTAAACTTGATGAGCCTAGCATGTACAGACATGGCCTCGGAACACAAGAGACCGAAAGGTCGAACATGAGTCATATAGTAGATATGATCAACATAATGATGTTCACCATTGAAGCCACCTCAACTCACTTGATGATCGGACTTGAGTTGGTGGACTTGGATCATGTGACACTCAGATGACCTGAGGGATGTCAATTTGAATGGTAGCTTTAGTAATTGGATTAACTGAGGTTGTTATCTTGAACAATAGTCTAAGTGAACTTTGCATATTTATGTTGTAGATCAATGGCTCGCGCAGTAGCACCCGTGAATTTTAATGTGTTCCTAGAGAAAGCTAAACTGAAAGATGATGGAAGTAACTTTGTTGACTGGGCCCATAATCTGAGGATTATCCTCACGGCTTCCCAGAAATCATATGTCCTTGATGCATCGCTTGGTAACCAACCAGAAGACATCGACATGCAAGTTGTGAAATTCTATACATCACATGATCATCTCATACATCACATATATCACATCATGTAATTTGCCGGTGTCATGGTGTAGATCACGGTGTCATGTAATTTGGAGATCAAGATGATGGAGATCATGGTGTCATGCCGGTGACGATGAAGATCATGCCGGTGCTTTCAAGATGGAGATCTAAAGCACGAGTTCATGGCCATATCATGTCACTTATGAATTGCATGTGATGTTAATCCTTTTATGCACCTTGTTATGCTTAGTACGACGGTAGCATTATAAGGTGATCCCTCACTTAAATTTCAAGATAAAATTGTGTTCTCCCCGAGTGTGCACCGTTGCGAAAGTTCATCGTGTTGAGACACCACGTGATGATCGGGTGTGATAGACTCTACGTTCACATACAACGGGTGCAAGCCAGTGTTGCACACGCAGAACACTCGGGTTAAACTTGATGAGCCTAGCATGTACAGACATGGCCTCGGAACACAAGAGACCGAAAGGTCGAACATGAGTCATATAGTAGATATGATCAACATAATGATGTTCACCATTGAAGCCACCTCAACTCACTTGATGATCGGACTTGAGTTGGTGGACTTGGATCATGTGACACTCAGATGACCTGAGGGATGTCAATTTGAATGGTAGCTTTAGTAATTGGATTAACTGAAGTTGTTATCTTGAACAATAGTCTAAGTGAACTTTGCATATTTATGTTGTAGATCAATGGCTCGCGCAGTAGCACCCGTGAATTTTAATGTGTTCCTAGAGAAAGCTAAACTGAAAGATGATGGAAGTAACTTTGTTGACTGGGCCCATAATCTGAGGATTATCCTCACGGCTTCCCAGAAATCATATGTCCTTGATGCATCGCTTGGTAACCAACCAGAAGACATGACCTCCGAAGACGTTAAGAATGCTTGGGAGGCACGTACTGGAGATTACTCAATAGTTCAGTGTGCAATATTGTATGGCTTAGAACCGGGACTTCAAAGACGTTTTGAACGTCATGGACCATATGAGATGTTCTAGGAGTTGAAGTTTATCTTTCAGAAGAATGCCCGGATCGAGAGGTATGAAACCTCCGATAAGTTCTATGCTTGCAAGATGGAGGAGAACGGGTCTATTAGTGAGCATATACTCAGAATGTCTGGGTATTCAACTCGTCTGGCGGAGTTGGGAATTGCCCTTCTGCCAGAGGCGATCATTGATAGAGTTCTTCAATCACTGCCACCTAGTTAAAAGAGCTTTGTGATGAACTATAACATGCACGGGATGAACAAGTCAGTCGCCGAGCTGTTTGCGATGCTAAAAGTTGTTGAGTCTGAAATCCAGAAAGAAATCAAGTGTTGATGGTCAATAAAATTAAAGGCAAGGGCAAGAAGGGTAAAACCAAGAAGGATGGTAAAGCAGTTGCTACTCTTGCAAAGAAGCCCAAGCATGGACCCAAGCCAGAAACTGAGTGCTTTCATTGCAAAGGAACTAGTCACTGGAAACGGAACTGCCCCAAGTACCTGGCTGACAAGAAGGCGGCCAACGACAAACAAGGTATATATGATATACATGTTATTGATGTGTACCTTACTAGCTCTCGTTGTAGTGCCTGGGTATTTGATACCGGTTTGGTTGCTCACATTTGCAACTCAAAGCAGGAACTACGGAATAAACGAAGGCTGGCAAAGGACGAAGTGACGATGCGCGTGGGAAATGGTTCCAAGGTTGATGTGATCGCCGTCAGCACACTCTCTCTTCCTATATATGAATCTTTACCTCCGGACCATTCCAGAGCTCCTCGTGATGTCCAGGATCTCATCCATGACTCCAAAAAAACTTCGGTCACCACCATACATAACTCTATACTACCGAAACGTCACCAAACCTTAAGTGTGCAGACCCTGCGGGTTCGAGAACTATGTAGACATGACCGAGACACCTCTACGGTCAATAACCAATGGCAGGAACTGGATGTCCACATTGGTTCCTACATATTCTACGAAGATCTTTATCGGTCGAACCTCTATGTCAAGGATTCAGTTAATCCCGTATGATGTTCCCTTTGTTCTTCGGTATGTTACTTGCCCGAGATTCGATCATCGGTATCTCCATACCTAGTTCAACCTCGTTACCGGCAAGTCTCTTTACTCGTTCCGTAATACAAGATCCTGTGACTAACACTTAGTCACATTGCTTGCAAGGCTTATTGTGATGTTGTATTACCGAGTGGGCCCTGAGATACCTCTCCGTCACACGGAGTAACAAATCCCAGTCTTGATCCATGCCAACTCAACAGACACCCTCGGAGATACCTGTAGAGCACCTTTATAGTCACCCAGTTAGGTTGCGACGTTTGATACACACAAGGCACTCCTCCGATGTCCGTGAGTTGCATGATCTCATGGTCATAGGAACATATACTTGACATGCAGAAAACAGTAGCAATAAATTGACACGATCATATGCTACGTTTGTAGTTTGGGTCTTGTCCATCACATCATTCTCCTAATGATGTGATCCCGTTATCAAATGACATCTCATGTCCATGGCTAGGAAACCTTAACCATCTTTGATCAACGAGCTAGTCCATTAGAGGCATACTAGGGACATGGTTTTGTCTATGTATCCACACATGCATCTAAGTCTCCGATCAATACAATTTACAGCATGGATAATAGACGATTATCATGAATAAGGAAATATGATAATAACTAATTTATTATTGCCTCTAGGGCATATTTCCAACACTACAATCACTTGAATCGAGTGGGAGTTGATCTTCCAGATAAGATAGTGATTGATATGGTTCTCCAAGTCACTGTCACTAAGCTACTAGAACTTGGTGATGAACTATAAAATGCCAGGGATAGAAATAATGATCCCTGAGCTGTTCGCGATGTTTGACACCGTGAAGGTAGAAATCAAGAAGGAGCATCAAGTGTTGATGGTTAGTAAAACCACTAGTTTTGAGAAGGGCAAGGGCAAGGAGGGAAACTTCATGGATGGCAAGTTAGTTGCTGCTCTAGTGAAGCAACCCAAAGTTGAACCCAAACCCAAGACTGAGTGCTTCTATTATGAGGTGATCGGTTGCTGAAGCGGAACAACCCTAGATACTTGGTAGATAAGAAGGCTAGCAACGTCGACACAAGTATATTTGATATATGTGTTATTGATGTGTACCTTGCTAGTACTCCTAATAGCACTTGGGTATTGGATATCGGTTTGGTTGCTAAATGTTAGTAACTCGAAGTAAAAGCTACGGAATAAACGGAGACTAGCTAAGGGTGAGGTGACAATGTGTGTTGGAAATGTTTCCAAGGTTGATGTGATCAACATCGCATGCTCTCTCTACCTTCGGGATTAGTGACAAACCTAAATAAATGTTATTTGGTGTTTGCGTTGAGCATGAACGTGATTAGATCGTGTTTATTGCAATACGGTTATTCATTTAAGTCATAGAATAATGGTTATTCTGTTTACATGAATAATACCTTCAATGGTCATGCACCTAGTGAGAATGGTTTGTTGAATCTTGATCGTAGTAATACACATGTTCATAACATTGATGCCAAAAGATACAAAGTTAATAATGATAGTACCACATACTTGTGGCACTGGCGCTAAATGTCATATTGGTATAAAACGCATGAAGAAACTCCATGCTGATGGATCTTTGGAATCATTCGATTTCGAATTGGTTGATACATGCGAACCATGCCTCTTGGGCAAGATGACTAAGGACCCCGTTTTCCGGTTTGATGGAGCGGGCAATTGACTTATTGAAAATGATACATGTTGATGTATTCAATCCAACGAGTGTTGTAGCATGCGGTGGATATCATTATTTTCTTACCTTCACTGATGATTTGAGTAGATATAGTGTATATTTACTTAATGAAACACAACTCTGAAGCGTTTGAAAAGTTCAAGCTGAATCAGAGTGAAGTTTGAGATCAACGTGACGAGAAGATAAAATTTCTACGATGTGATCGTGGAGGTGAATATCTAAGTTACGAGTTTGGTATACAACTTAAGACAATCTGAAAGTTGTTTCACAACTCACGCCACCTAGAACACCATAGTATGATGGTGTGTCCGTATGTTGCAGTCGTGCTCTATTGGATATGGTACGAATTATGATGTCTCTTATCGTTTTGCTACTATAGTTTTGGGGTTAGGCATTAGAGACAACTACATTCACTTTAAATAGGGCACCATCTAAATCCGTTGAGATGACACCATATGGTTTGGTAGAAACCTAAGCTGTCATTTCTTAGAGTTTGGGAATGCGACACTTATGTCTGATAAGCTCGAACCCAAAGCAGAAAATTGCATCTTCATAACATACCCTAAGAACAGTTGGGTATACCTTCTATCTCAGATCCGAGTACAAAGTGTTTGTTTCTAAAACTGGGTACTTTCTCGAGAAAAGTTTCTCTCAAAAGAATTGAGTGGGAGGAAGATAGAACTTGATGAGGTTGTTGAACCTTTGTTTCAACCAGAGAGTAGCGCAGCACAGGAGGATGTTTCTGTGAAGCCTACGTTAGTTGAAAAGAAGTTCATGATGATGATCATGAAACTTTGGATCAAGTTACTATCGAACCTCGTAGGTCGACAAGAACGCGTACTACTCCTGAGTGGTATAGCAACCCTGTCTTAGAGGTCATGTTGTTGGACAATGATGAACCTACGAACTATGGAGAAGCGATGATGGGCCCAGATTTCGACAAATGGTTAGGGGCCATGAAATCTGAGATAGGATCCATGTATGAAAACCAAGTATAGACTTTGGTAGACTTGCTCGTTGGATGGCAGGTCATTGAGTACAAATGGATCTTTAAAATGAAGACAGACGCTAATGGTAAATGTCACCATTTGTAAAGCTCGACTTGTTGCAAAGAAGTTTATGACAAGTTCAAGGAGTTGACTGTGATGAGACTTTCTCACTCGTAGCGATGCTAAAGTCTGTTGGAATTATGTTAGTAGTTGCTGCATTTTTCAATTATGAAATCCGGCAGATGGATGTCAAAACATTGTTTCCTTAATGGTTTACTTGAGGAAAGGTTGTATGTGATACAACCAGAAGGTTTTGTTAGTCCTAAGGATGCTAAAAGATGTGCAAGCTTTAGTGATCCTTCTATGGACTGAAGCAAGCATCTTGGAGTTGGAATATACACTTTGATGAGGTGATCAAAGTTTTTGAGTCTATACAAAGTTTATGAAAAACTTGTATTTATAATAAAGTGAGTGGGAGCACTATAGAGTTTCTGATAAGCATATGTGGTTGACATATTGTTGATCGGAAATGATATAGAATTTCTGGAAAGCATAAAGGGTTGTTTGAAAAGAGTTTTTCAAAGAAAGACCTGGATAAAGCTACCTAATTGTTGAGCATCAAGATCTATAGATCAAGATACTTGATGAGACTTTCAATGAGTACATACCTTCACAAGATTTTGAAAGAGTTCAAAATGGATCAGTCAGAGAAAGAGTTCTTGCCTGATTTGTAAGGTGTGAAGTTGAGTAAGACTCAAAGCTCGACCACGACAGAAGAAAGAGAAAGGACGAATGTCGTCCCCTATGCCTTAGTCGTAGGCTCTATATTATGCCATGTTGTGTACCGCACCTGGTGTGTGCCTTGCCATGAGTCTGTCAAGGGGTACAAGACTGATCCAGGAATGGATCACTAGACAACGGTCAAGATTATCCTTAGTAACTAAGAGACTAAGGAAATTGTTTCTCGATTATGGAGGTGAGAAAGAGTTCGTCGTAAAGAGTTACGTCGACGCAAGCTTTGACACCAATTCGGATGACTCTTAGTATCAATCCGGATACATGTAGTAGAGCAGCCATTTGGAATAGCTCCAAGTGGAGTGTGGTAGTAGTGTTTACGGTTTAACATAGAGATTTGCAAAGTACACACGGATCTGAATGTCGCAGACCCGTTGACTATAAGACCTCTCTCACATGCAAAGCATGATCGAGCCCCAGAACTCATTAGGTGTTAGATTCATAACAATGCGAATCACATGGTGATGTGAACTAGATTATTGACTCTAGTGCAAGTGGGAGACTGTTGGAAATATGCCCTAGAGGCAATAATAAATTGGTTATTATCATATTTCCTTGTTCATAATAATCATTTATTATCCATGCTATAATTGTGTTGATCGGAAACTCAGATACATGTGTGGATACATAGACAACACCATGTCCCTAGTATTCCTCTAATAGAATAGCTCGTTGATCAAAGATGGCTATGGTTTCCTAGTCATGGACATGAGATGTCATTTGGTAACGGGATCACATCATTAGGAGAATGATGTGATGGACAAGACCCAAACTACAAACGTAGCATATGATCGTGTCAGTTTATTGCTACTGTTTTCTGTATGTCAAGTATATGTTCCTATGACCATGAGATCATGCAACACACTGACACCGGAGGAGTACCTTGTGTGTATCAAACGTCGCAACGTAACTGGGTGGCTATAAAGGTGCTCTACAGGTATCTCCGAGGGTGTCTGTTGGGTTGGCATGGATCAAGACTGGGATTTGTTACTCCGTGTGACGGAGAGGTATCTCCGGGCCCACTCGGCAATACAACATCACAATAAGCCTTGCAAGCAATGTGACTAAGTGTTAGTCATGGGATCTTGTATTACAGAACGAGTAAAGAGGCTTGCCGGTAACGAGGTTGAACTAGGTATGGAGATACCGACGATCGAATCTCGGGTAAGTAACATACTGAAGAACAAAGGGAACATCATACGG
This sequence comes from Hordeum marinum, assembly GCA_022496015.1. Taxonomy (NCBI): domain Eukaryota; kingdom Viridiplantae; phylum Streptophyta; class Magnoliopsida; order Poales; family Poaceae; genus Hordeum; species Hordeum marinum. Next base: position 96,371,833 of record CM039677.1, on the reverse strand, counting down.
GATTAACTGAATCCTTGACATAGAGGTTCGACCGATAAAAATCTTCATAGAATATGTAGGAATCAATATGGGCATCCAGGTCCCGCTATTGGTTATTGACCTTAGTGGTGTCTCGGTCATGTCTACATAGTTCTTGAACCCACAAGGTCTGCACACTTAAGGTTCGGTGACGTTTCGGTAGTATAGAGTTATGTATGGTGGTGAACGAAGGCTGTTTGGAGTCCTAGATGAGATCCCGGACAACACGAGGAGCTCCGGAATGGTCCGGAGGTAAAGATGATATATAGGAAGTCCTGTTTTGGTCACCAAAAAAGTTTCGGGCTCATCGGTAGTGTACCGGGAGTGCCGGGAGGGGTACCGGGGACCATCGAGAGGGGTGTCTCGACGCAAAGGAACTCATGGGCTGTGGGAGGAGTCAAACCAGCCCCTGGTGGGCTGGACTAATCCCCCACTAAGGCCCATGCGGCTAGGGGTGCGAAAAACCCAAAAGGTGAAGAGGTGGAAAGAGTTTCCAAGTGGAAAGGAGGAATCCTACTCCTAATAGGATTGGAGTAGGACTCCTCCACCTCCAATTTCGGCCAACTCTTGAGGGTTTGAGGCTGCCTCCTCCCCTCCCTCCCTCCTATATATACTAGAGGATTTAGAGGGGAAAGCTAACCCTAATAGCCACGTTCTACCCTCTCCTCTAGATCGTAGTTTCTCCTCTAGATCGTTTCAGCGGTGCTTAGGCAAAGCCCTGCTGGAATTGTTCCACCACCATTGCCGCCACGCCGTCGCGCTGCTGGAGAACTCATCTACCTCTCCGCTCCCTCTTGCTGGATCAAGAAGGCGGAGATCGTCATCGAGCTGTACGTGTGCTGAACGCGGAGGTGACATCCGTTCGGTGCTAGATCGGAAGGACCGTGATCAAGATCGCGAGACGATTCATGATTGGATCGTGGGACGGATCGTGATGAGATCGCGGGACGGATCGTGATGAGATCGCGGGACAGATCATGATTGGATCGCGGGACGGATCGTGATGGGATCGCGGGACGCTCGGCAATTTGGATCGCGAAGACGTTCAACTACATCAACCACATTTCTTAACGCTTCCCGCTTAGCGATCTACAAGGGTATGTAGATTCACTCTCCGTCTCGTTGATGCTCATCACCATGGATAGATCTTGCGTGTGCGTAGGAATTTTTTTGTTTCCCATGCAACGTTCCCCAACAGAATTCTATGTTGATCATGAGTTAATACTTTGGTAGAATCTCATCATTTTCATGGTTATGAGTCTGAAACGGCACACCTTGCCAAACTAAATGAGATTGCCACCGTACTTGCTAGTGAGGACAAAATTTGCTACTACTATATTCTTAAACCTTTTCCCTTCTCACTAAAGGGTGATGCTAAGAAGTGGTTTCTTACTCTTACTTCTGGTTGTGTGCGTAGTCCCCAGGATATATATATATATATTACTACTTATTTGAAAAATATTTTTCTACTCATCGGAAACAAGCTGCTTTAGAGGAAATATTTAACTTTGTGCAAATTGACGAGAATCTCCCTTAAGCTTGGGGAGGCTTCTCCAACTACTTAAAGCTTTGCCTGATCATCCTCTTACGGAAAATGAAATATTTAATATCTTTTATAATGAACTAACCGATGCTTCTAGGGACTACCTAGATAGTTGGGATGGTTGTATTTTCACGGAACGAACTATTGAGCAAGCTGAAGAACTATTGAATAACATATTGAAGAATGCTAATGATTGGACACTTCCTGGACCACCTCTTGAACTAATTATGAAGAAGATAGGTATTCTATTCCTCAGTCTAGAATATATGCAAGAAGCCAAGAAATCTATGAAAGAAACGGGTATTAAAATTGAAGATGTCAAGAGCAGAGTAAAAGTTACAATTGGCTTATGCATTTCATCGAACACTTGCTACGCGTCTCCACGGCGAGCGACGATGGCGATCATGTCGGCTACGTGCCACCGACCATGCTTGAGAAAGGCCTGAGTGATTGGGGGCAGATCCGAGGCAGGATGCGCCCCACGCCAGCAAACGACACACTCGGGGAGGCAGCGCCGGCAAGCAGCAACAGACCAGGGGCAGGCCACGCCCCCGATGGTGACCACGTCGACGACACACCACCGACCGCCCACCTATTGATCACCAGGCTATGCCCACCGCATCGGGAAGCGACAACAGGTCATGGCACACACCTGGGTACGACACGACAACATTGGAGCTAGCCATGGAAAAGACCAAGGTGGGATGCGACAGTGGCGGTGGCCCGGGATGGAGCTGGTTGTGAGATGCGGTAGTGGCAGTGGCAGTCATGGCGCAAACTAGGGGTGGAGCTAGCCGTGGCGCATACCAATGGTGGGACAACAACGAAGGCCCAGGGCGAAGCTGGTTGTGGGATGCAGCGACTGCGGCGGAAACCCAGGGTGGAGCTAGTCGTAGGACACAACAAAAGACCGATGGTGGCGAATTCGGAAAAAAATCTGGAACGACCGGGTCATACGCGGCCAAATGTGAGACCACCTTGCGCGCATGACATCTGGTAGTACATATCTTAAAGCACCCAACATAACCTTATCCCAAACTGAAGACTAGATCAAGTGTGTAAAATCCCTAGCCCAACGCCGCCAACTCCTGTCGTCGATGTGTTCCGCTCCGGTTGCTCGCTACATCGTCGCCGGTGATTGATGATCACAAAAAGGCTCCTGCCGCCGGTGTGATCCACTCCTACTACTCGCCACGTTGCCGCCGGTGTGCTCCTCGACGTTGGGCGCAACCCCTCCACTTTGCGTGCTCCATTCGCGCGGGCAATGGCCGCCTTCGTTGGCGGCTCAGGTCGCGGCACCGACGAAGCTGCTCGCCGGCGTGTTCCATGACGCTGGGCGCAAACTCCCCCGCTCATTGCTATATATCCCCGCCGGCACCCGCCATGTTTTTGTGGCATAGCTCACATCACCGCGGCACTGCCCTTATTGGCTTATTGTGATGCAACTCAACTATACTCACGGCGCCGCCGACATACTATGCAGAACAAGTTCATGTAGTAGATTTGTGTGATTTGAGCTGTATAAACGCTAAACAAAGGAAGGTGGAAGTCAGGCGCAAGCTGTGGGTTCAGATGCGTACTGCAGATGTCATGCTCGTGAAGCGGTCTCATGTTTGACAACGTACGATCCGGTCATACCAAAAAAAATCCTGTGAATTCAGGATCGAAAGGGAGCAAGAGGAGCCACGAGATCTTCTATATCTAAATAGGAGCACCCCACTAGATGATTTTCTTGCCTCCTCGTGAAGCCACGTCATCTGAATTGTTATGGCCATTGATGCAATATAGCTCGTCAGTCTACAGCCGTCTGATCAGAGTTGATGAAATTTACTGACAGTTGCCACCGCGAAGTGGAAAATAACGATTCGTTCGTTCTCCAACGGGCCATCTATTCTCTGTTCCGATCGTTCCTCAGCCACCGGTCAAGTTTTCGTACGTGGGCTATAGCGCTGGGCTCTTTGGTCACGTTGGTGGGGATCTGGACGCGTTCTAAGCCCATGGAAAACAAATCAACAGCCCATCTACCCTCCCAACATCACATCAAAAACAATTATCCTCCATCGTGCACACCCTAATTTTCCCATCCAGCCGCAGCCACGAAGGCTGCTCCCAGGCTAGTCCCACGGCCAGCAGCCGGCGCCACTACTGCACTCCACGGCATGTCCCTCGGCCTACCGCAGTCATGATGTCCGCTGCCTGGCCGGTCCTTCGGCCAACCGCCGCCACCGTGACCGATGCTACTCAGCCTGCCGCCGCTCCTCTGCATGCTGCCGTCGCCACGACCGACGATCTCCTGTGCATTCATTATCTTCCCGTTACCGCTCTATGGCCACCACTACCCTTCCGCCTCCACGACGTATGCTATCCCAGCCACAAATGAACATGAAACGGTCTGTCGCACCACACAATTCATCTTCCCTCATTGTCTCACCTTTCATTACCCTGCAAATGCGGAATAAACTGGGTTTAAATACCCCTATGTAGTGTCATCGCCATCTATCACGCACGCCTGCTTCTCGCGTCCCATCTGGGAAAGAGGCCTCCGGTCTGGTGGTGCACACTCCCTATTTCTAGCATTCTATGATTTTGTCGTCATGAAGCTTATGCCTTTGAATCTTCTCAGGTTGCACTTCAGATCAATGGTACTCTGCTCTGTGTTATGCTTCAAACACCTCTTGCTGTTGGGAATTGATTCGTTACTTCGCATGTTTCTTACTCTCTTTGCATATTTTTCATTCGAATTGTGCTTTACTCTCACTTTGTCATGTGCAGGAATTATAATATGCTATTATGACAAATTCGGCTTTCAAGTTTCATGGTACTTGCCAGTGGCGGATGACAGACAAAAATTGAGGTAGGTTGGTCACTCGCCACTGGCAACGCCACCGCGCCGTTGTGCCGCCTTGTGCCCATCCTGCGTCGACCAAATCAAGGTAGGGCGGCCGCCTGGCTTTGCCCTACCGGGTCCTCCGCCACTGGTACTTGCTATAGTTCTTTTAGATACAGTTTAGTTAGTAAAATGATTATATGGGCATGAGTATATTTGTTAGCAATGCGACATATATCTTTTTTTTATTTAGGATAGACCGTGGTGTTCATGTAGATTCTATTAGCATTTGTGTTATCATCCTTCTGCACTATCCCAGATTGCACTCCGGGTCGCAAGGTGTTAGACATTTTGCTTCATAGATCTATATTCTTTCAGAGAGTATGTTCTTCCAAATTTCAACCATATTACCTCCAAAATACTAACTTAAACCATGGACTACTTTCAGCCATCTCCAATCAAAGAATTGATCCTGATACATCTTCAACAATAAGTATGGGTAGGTTTGCCATGAATACCAACATAGAAGTTACAAGCTCTATCTAAACATCGCTGACCAAACTTTTGCTATTCATAGTCTGATGAGCAAAACATCACAGGACTTAGACAATACTACACCTCCCTCTTGCCCCGGTGCAACTACTAACATTGATAAATAACAAAACAAGTATAAAGTTTAGAACTCTCCGTATAAATCAACCAGTTCAGATTCAACATGAAGTTCAAATGTCATTTTTTTGCAGGCCCTCTTTAGCGAAAAGGATCAATGAATTTACAGAATATGAAACCAACAACAAAGAGAGGTATGAACAGATAAACAATATCCTATTTACCATGTAAATTCTCAGCAGTGCAATATTTACATGTCACGGTCAAAAGGACGTAAATGTTGAGGCTGCAGAACTTCATCTTGAAGTTGTCAAAATGCATAAGCAAGAGTATGTGTGTCATCTCATATCACCTACCAAATTCCAAATATAATATTCACCATTATTACTTTTGTCCTCAAACAACATTGCAGACAACAACATGACAATGAACAACTATGAAGGCTGATAGGATAACACCAATAAAAACATAGGTACTGTTAGTTTTATGTCCAAACAAAATTATCCAAAAGTTCGGTTTCTCTTTGCTAGGCTGATCAGAGAAGAATAACTGTATCAATAGTGCTCTGTTTTTACAACATGCAGGATATCGTCAAGCACTCACTCAAGCAGCAACAAGTTACGAGGCCTTCTATTTAATTTAGTTATACTGTATCTTTAATTGTAATCTCTCGTATTAGTACTCCCTCCATCACAGTATACAGGGCGTGTAGCCCAGATTGCTGGGATCTAGGTACACAGCGATTGGCTCTGTTTAGTCCATGGGCTCGAATAAAAAAACAGTCAATTTAACCCACAACGCCTAATTAGATGGAAAGTTAATGAGCAGTTACCTCATCCTCCTATAAACGAGCCACACAGGAGGTTTTCACCCCATGTTCACACCATGTATGCAGCGACTAGTACTAGTACTCTTAATTACTCATGCATGGAGTACTAGGCAATAAATGAAACACGTCTTAATCCTTGTCAATTCTAGAAATGCATGTAATCTCAAGGGTGCCTTATAAACCGTGATGGAGGGAGTAGGTACTTCATGGGTGATTCTAAGCATGTACAGAGTTACGGATAATGCTTATGCAACTATATATGGGTTGGATTACATTGCTTTCTATTTATATATAGTGCCTCGCATTTCAATCCATTGAACTCTCATTGGTAATTACATGATGATCCTATGCATGAAGTGACATATGGATTCACCTGATTATTTTGCACTTTATTGAGATGGCCATGTAGATTTTACTATAATTGTTGTCAATATATGTTATTTTACTGTTACATGTGTGAACGGTGCAAAAATTAGGATGGGCCATGTCAAAATTTCCGGTGAATTTAATTCCAAAATCTTGATTACATCCATATCAACAAACCTGCCAGAAAAATTTAGCAAAACAACTACTAAACCAAATCTAACTACATCAGCATCCTACCTATACTATAACCAATAACTACTCCCTCCGTCCCATAATGTAAGACATTTTTTAACACTATACTAGTATTAAAAAACGTCTTACATTATGGAACGAAGGGAATACAAACACTTAAGGCCAGGCAGCAGCTGCATAGCAAGCATGCAGCACACAAAGGGCCAAGATCCACAACAAGCCAGCGATCCAGCAAGTGTTTGTTTGCTTTCATGATTTTCAATATTTTTTGTTGCATAAACTCTTATCTATAAATTAGTTTATTCTATATACCTGCTCGATGGAGTTTATTTACTCCCCCAGAAGGCCATGGATTAGATATTTTTTTTACACCTCTGATGGTTATAAAAGATCAGCTAGCTGTCAGCTACATGAGTAAAGCAGATTTTTTACTCCTCTAACCAGTTACAGGGATCAGTAAGAGTTGCTCTTAGGATGGATGTTCCACCACCTTGGTTTGTTGTACTATTTGTCTTCTGCCTCTACACATTTTCTTTTCTTGTTTGGCCATATCCACCCATATGCAAAAAAAACATAGAGGTAATATTGCCTTGTTCTGTCCATTTGATGCGATTTTTTCTCTATTGACAAACCGGTTGATGCAACTTTATTATCAAAATAAGAATCTAAGAAAGCTACAAAGTTACAAATCCTAGTCACAAACTTGTAAATTTAGATCAATTCTACAACACAAAATTAGACCAGAAAGGTAGCAGATCTAAAACAGTCGCATCAGATCCTTACAACTGTTGAAAGGGAGAAAATCCAGCGAGCCATCTGCACAAAGTTCTAACTAAACGCGAATCTAAACGCACGGCCGCGGCTGATCTCAGCCTCCGTCAGCGCGCGGTGGCGAGACCCCACGACGGCGCGGGCACGTCCAGGAACGCCTCCGGCGGCGGCAAGAACACCACGCACCTCGCCGCGGCCATCCTCCTCCTGAGCGGGTACCGCCCCGCGCCGCAGAGGCCCCCCGTGGGCCCCGCCAGGAAGTGCGGCATGCCGTCCTGTCGCTGCTGCTCCGGCGCGGGGGACGGAGGGGCGGACGGGATCGGGAGGCGAGCCGCCGCCGACCGGAGGGAGCGGGCGACGATCCTGGAGTCCCGCAGCCGGGCGAGCGCACCGGGCCGGAGGAACCGGCCGTGGCTTGGGCGCTCCTCCTCCGCGCGGGGGGCTGAGCGGGCGCGGCGGTCCATCACCATCGCGTCGCCGGGATGGGAGCGGGGAACAGGCTCGGTCGTCGGCTCTTGGCGGCGAGGAGGCGCGGAATCGTGCGGAGCGGGGAGGATTGGCGGGGGACGGGTGGGAGATTTAATACGGACGGACGGACGGGACGAAACCAGAAGTGGAGGGAAACGATGGCGGGAACGGAAGAAAAAAAACAGGAGGGAAAATTGGAAAAAGGAGACGAAACCATTTGCTGGCGCTACGGGCACGCAGCGTCGGCACAACCGTACAAGCAGACGAGCGGCATGCCTCTGACAGCTGGGCCCGGCACGTATCACCGATTCAGATTTTGTTTCTGGAATGAGATCTTTTCTTTTTCTCGCAAAAAAAAAGGAATCAGATCTTTCTTCTGCCTCTTCGTAATCTCCTACGCCTTTCTATGATGAAGTGGCTGACATTTGTGCTGGCCTTTTTAGCAGTTCATGGTTTATTTGCCGCTGTAGTTCAGGATTCTGATTTTTTGGAAATTAGGGTGTACTTTCGGGTTTTCGGCAAACAGAAACGTGGATTATGTCCTCAAAAGTGCAAATCACATCATCACATAGTTACAAACTTCTACTACAAATATTTGGAACAGAAGATCATGAGTTTTCCCTTACATCTAGAGTGAGCCTCAGCTGTTACAAACTCAAAACTAGTCCAGAATGCACTGAAATGCAGGATTCAGGGACGTGTTTTATTTGGGTCATACATCTGGGGCAGCCAAACAGTACAGGAGATCGGTACAGAATGGCCACCTGCAACATTTTTCCACCAAAAGAATGCGGCGACAGCTAGCTCGTATACCCTTCTTCGACTTCACCTTCGGCGCCACCGGCGGACAGACGCTACGTAAAATTGTGGTCCGCTTCGTCGGTGTCAGCCATTCCCAGAACCAAAACCACAGCTATACCTACAGGATGAATTACATACACAGCACCGTGGGGCGATCTAGTATACAACAACTAACAAACAGGAGAAGGGAGCTCCTTCAGCTTCGGTCGGCGTTCCCTTTGCGCTAGAAGGTGGAATTCCACAGCGCCTTGTCGCCCTCGGCGCACTTATTGTGCACCTCCCAGATCCTGCCTTCCGAGTTGCATATGCCGCTGCACTTCCAGTCGAATGATGCGGCGCAGGTGTTCCCCGCCTGAGCTTTCCATTCGCAATCTGTGAGCAGAGTCGAGGAAAAGATGTGATCCCATGCCCTCATCAACGTGCTATTGTCACTGATATTAAGCAGGAGTTATAAGGCATGAAGTAGTGGAAGCTCACCAGGTGGGGTCCCGCAACAGAGTCTCCGGTCATCAATGTGCTCGACATCTAAACCGAGGAACCAAGATCCTAGCGAAACGTCCTCGTTTATATACTTGTGCAGGACATGCCTGACATTAAAATGGATTTTGCAGAAAAAATGTTAGCTTTCAGCGGAACCACGTGATAAGATTGAAGTGCGCAATTGTATGAGAACTTGTGATGTCTCACTTGTTTATAGATATGTAGGTTGCTAGATCTTTTGAAATAGCATATAATTGACCAGTAGCATGTCGGAAGTACTTATTTCCTGGCTCACCAAATTTCCAATGCTCAGGTTCATAGTATCTCACACCCCTGGAGAAAAAAAGCCAACTTATCTTAACACCTTTGACCTGTAAGAGAAGGAGAGATCCATATAATATACTACTTACTTTTCAGACAGGACAGGGCCAGATTTCATGCACCCCATATATACTCTTGGCTTCCATGCCTGTTTGGACAATATCTGTCCAAGCGTTGCTGCAAATGCGAGATCGGATGTCAAAAGCAAGGCTTTTTCGCACACAGGAATGCAAAGATAGCCACATGTTATCCTATGAAGTACTTTGGGGGTTAACAGCTTTGGTTGGTTAACATACTCATACAAAGGGTACATCATTGATGCTCATCAAGAAATTAATGAAGAGCTTTCAATACAGAACTGACAGATGCACGCACGCACTCATTTTGCCCCTAGCTTCGGAGCTGTAAAGGGCATAAAGAATATAGAGATTTACCTATATTCACATGCACGTCGTCATCGACTTTCACATAAAAATCTGCATCCCATAATGAAACAGCTGTAGCAAAGTATGTCTTGGTTTTGCCAGATAGGGCAAGGTATCCTTCGACATGATCCTGCACAAAGTTGTAACCACAGTAAAAAGGGAGGACAAAATAGCATTTCAGTCCAAATGAGAACATCAATAACAGCGTCACTCCCATGTGAAACCAATATCCTTTTAAGTAACAAACAACTTACTATCTTCATGAAATCCCCATGTTTCCTGTCCTCTGCTTCAATTGCTCGATCAATAATTCCGCCTGCTATAGCACTGCATATCATGTGGAGAATGAGTTTATGCATGTCTTGCCATAAACGTACATTTCTTCTCATCTATAAGCTATGCATGACAACCTTTATATATCGCATCAAACATATTTTAACAATATCCTCTCCTTTGACAAATACCTTGTCCAAACTCTAAAGCAATTTTTAAAGTGGGAAACTGATATTACAGTACTTAACAACCCATTATTATACAGCCTTCTCTTGCAGAAGAGGAGAAAAAATAAAGGGACCCCTCAAGATCAGCATGCGGATATTGCTAAACTCAAAAGTGGTTATTCTGGCCACAGTTTCATGTACTCCCTCTGTTCATAAATATAAGACGTTTTAGAGACTTGTATCAAGTCTCTAAAACGTCTTATATTTATGAACAGAGGGAGTACATTTTTTCAAAGATGCTCATTTATCTGTAGCGGCCAGAAATTAAATTTGGGAGCTACTACTAAATCATATCATGCAGTTGCCATTGACAAAAAAAAATGGAAGTAAAATTTGAATGAAACTACTAAGAAATCATATCACGCAATTGCATTTGGCCGAAACAAAACTGACAAAAGATATACAACTGCATTGACAAGAAAAAACATTGTGACCAAAGAGTAAGAACTGTGCAATTTATGATATGTTATTGTCATGAATAAATAAATATATATAATCAAGAACTTGTCACTATTCAAATATCATGCTCTGATAGTTAAATGCACATAAAAATCTATCTGCGTCATACCTGTGACCAATGACAAACCGAATTATGACCCCCTTCTCTTCTTCAAGTTGTTTCCTTTTCTCACCTATTTTCAAACTTTGTTTTTAGTTATTTCAAACTTTGCAGGGTAAGAAATGTTCCAAACCAAGTTAGTTATAAAGTTTAATGTCAGCAACCTCGAGGCATCCAGGTGTAACGTATGGAATCTCTTCTCTTGCGACTGCTAAAAGCGGTATTGATGCCAATCACCATACGGTACTTTCTCCTCCCAATGGACTCGGAAACTTTGAAGTCTTCTGAAACAGGGGAACCGTTGAGCAATGACTCTTGCAGGGTTCTAGCAGCCGAGAGTTCTGTCTCTAAGGTCGCTATTGTCTTATCTAGTGTCCTGCAACCAAAAAAATTGGAAATGCAAATCATAACCATTTTTTTATCCTAAAAAAGATACTTCCAATAAAGTAACAAATGATGCGCTCAATAAAGACAAAGTCGGTTACATACTGTACATCATGATGAGTATCTTGGTCTGGTAACACATCCTTGTATTTTTGCAGTTCTTGAACCTAGCAGCACATGATAATCAAACTAAGTATCAACTGTTACTGCAGATGGTACAATATAATAAATTTATAATACACATTACAAGCTGCAATCTGCTTTTAAAACACTGACTTGTGCGGCTGCTGTACAATATATGAATATCAATGTGCAATTATGGAATACTTGACAGAAATTAATGGAGGGGAGAAGTACACCACCGGTACCTTTTTTGAACCACAGTCTGCAGCAACTAGAGCTTTGCCTTCCTCGACGATTTGATTCGGTAGCGGAACCTCTGTTGCCTCGGGCAGTGCCCACATTCTGGATCAAGCAAACCGAATGCACAAGAATCATTTACTAAACTTCAGGGTCGAATGGCATCGCAATGGAAAAAAAATAGTCCAATTCAAGATAACAGAAGTACTGTAGTAGACGTTCATAAGATGTGATCGCATTTTACAATTCTGGGTAGGAGTACAGCTATTCAATGTTGGAGGAGGATACATCACTGAGCAATAATAACTCGTCTCTACAATTATATCAAGATTCTGCGCAGGATCATCCGCACTCGGCCCCAATTGTGGTAAGGAAAAATGACCTGATGTGGCAGCAAACCCACCGAATTTCTAAATTCATGGAGCCTTACTTAACGCACCCGCGATTCGGCAGCATCAGAATCGGACTTTGCGTGACCAGATTAGCCAAAACACGTGGGTCATTCGATGGCTGGGCAGGATGAAGAGGCTGCCGACAGAATCGAGAAATCCCCAAATCGAGCCTTGGGAACCCCTATCTGCCAGCCATCCGATCTCTAATCTCGCAAATTCGAGGTGCAGAGGCCAGCGAGACGTCGCGGATCTTGCTCGAGGCCCAGCTGAACTCGAGCTGGTCTCGGAGCTGAGCTGGGAATCTCGAAGAGAAATTGAGGAAGCGGGAGGGAGAATTGGGGGTGCTGGCTTACCTGTTGGTGAAGAGCAAGCCGAGGCAGAAGCTCCCGAGGCAGAGGAGCACGGCCCACCGCTTGGACACGCCTCCATCCCCTCCGGCTTTCCTCCAGCTCATGGTGGCCGCCGCCGCCGCCGCCGCAGACCCTCGCCAGCACCGTCTTCTCAGTCTCTCACCTTCTCACACAGTGCATGCAGGAGGGAGCAGGAAGGAGCCGTCGTTCTTGGCGGGTTGCCCTTGGCGGTCTCTCTGCGCTGCGCACCTCACCTGGTCACCTTCCCCCCACCCCACGACGGGCCATGTGGGTGTGGTGCGGAGGTCAGTCAGTGTCCACTGGCGCACGCCATTAGCCCCGCCCGCATTGATTAATCTAAACGCGACAGCGGGGGGGACGGTAAGCCCCGAGGTGGGGGTGGATGGACGGTCGGTCCGTCGGCAGCGTCAAGAAAACAACCGAGGAGCTGAGCCGCAGACGTGGTGGTGGCGGGTAAAACAAACGGCTAGCCGAATCGAATCAAGCCGGCCACTTGTTACCGGATCAGAGCTCGGCGCAGGGATGCTTCTCCCGGGATTCGAGATCCTCGAGGTCGCGGGAGCGCGGTCCCGCGCTGTTTCTTAATGGCGCGATCTCGTCCCTTCCCGGCGCGGATAGATGGATAGATGGAGTTCCACGAGGACCACGGTGGCTTTTCACATGCGTCTGCAGGCCGCTGCCGCTGCCGCTGCCGCTGCTGAGCTGAGCCCACTTGCTTGCAGCGGAGGGTGACGGTGGGGTGGGGGGATGTGGAAGGCTCAACCGCTCTGTGTTCCCCGTGCTCGTGTTGGTGTGCCGTCGCTGTCGCTGCACGGCTGTGGATGGAAGGATGCTGCGGTTGCGCGGTGGCATGGTCAAATCGCGTTTTCTTTTCCTGTTGGTCTTATTAAGTTGCAGATTTCGGCCAAGCGTGTTTGATACTGCTGGCTCAGCTTTGCTTAATGACTTGGTTTATAAGTCCGAGCTTATCCAAGCAATGTCTTCGATAACAATGCAAAAAACATTAGCGTTGTCAAGAATATTCAACTCAGACCTAAGGTTTTCACCTCGGAACTCGAGACCGATACTCCAGAAGCACCATCATTGTTTTCACACACAAGATACACACAACTTATTAGACTACTCACAATGAGGAATAACATAGAGTAGTAACATGCATATGTTACTAGTCTAAGTTACTACCTCCACAATTGATAGTAACATATGAGTAGTAACATTGAGCCTTTCATTTATTAGCTTATAGACTCATTTTGCCTTGTTATGCGTTATGTTACTCATAAGGGTAGTAACATGCTAAGTTACTCAATTTCTCTCTCTTCTCATTGATTAGATGTCACATCATATTTTTTACTTAGGTGGCATCTATGTTACGACCTATGTTATTCCCGTTACGAGTAGTCTTAGTAATACAAAGAGAGGGGATAATACGATTTTCCAATACATGAGGATGAACTTTTCATTAAAGTCACAAAGTGTTTAGTTGGTTCATCAAAATCATTTTACGAATTAATACGCCTTGGAGAATACTACTTCTTCTGTTTCAAAAAAGTGACTCAATTTTATATTAAATTTAGTATAAAGTTAAATTAAGATTAAAACACTTATTTTGAAATGGAGGAAGTATTAGACGTTTATAGATGGCCTAGAGAGGAGTTTTTGAAACTAAAATGAGCTTCCAAAACTGAGTGAGTTGTAAAAAACCACCCCCCCTTTAAGTTTACATTCAGATTTGTCACCACATTCCTTGGGCGACCAAAAAATCTATCAGCTTCCTTTCGAATTTTCTCAATAAACACTAATGAGCGATTTAGAACAATTTAATCCAATTTCTGACAGTAAGGACGCACCTGTAAGCGCTGACATGGCATAAAACGTCAAAATCTGTAGCTCTGGGTGTGTTTGGTTGCTGTCACCGAGTGGAACGTCACGGGTCTGTCTCGTTCCTAGAGCCCATTCCCATGTTTGGTTAGCCGAAGGAACCGGAACCCACTAGTCCCAGAAAACGTAATTTTCGCTGTTTATGCGGAACCGAGAGATACCTACGATTCGGGCGGACGACAAGGAACGAGCCCTCCCCTCCCGCATCGCCCTCTCCCTCTCAGTGCCGCATCCCCTCCTGCAACTCCTCGCCCTCCCGCATCGCCCCCCCCCCCTCCCTTGATCTGATCTGCCTCTCCCTCCTGCATCGCTCCCCCTGCCTCTCCCTCTTCGGTGAAGGCGCCACCACACGCATCGCTCCCTCTCCCTCTCCGACACAGGCATCCTCTCCTCCCCATCGGCGATGGCGACCTAGCAGCGGCGGTGACCTAGCAGCGGCAGAGACCTAGCAGCGACGGCGACCTAGCAGCTGGTGGACCTCGCAGCGGCGGCAACCTAGCAGCAGGGATGGCAGCTGGCAACGGGGCGACGGGAGAGCAATGCATCGAGCGGCCAGCAGCAGAGGCAGGGTATGTTTCCTACCCCTTCTTCATGCTAGATTGATTGTTGTCCAGATCCATTATAAGTCAATAGTAGGTATATTGTGTAATGTTCTTCCTTATTTGACCATATATTGTTGTCCAGATCCATTATAAGTCAATAGTAGGTATATTTTTGACAGTATATGCATCACTTGTAGATGGCCAGCAAGATGAACAAACGAAAAAGGATGGCTAGAGGAGCCGCTGTTTTTGTTGCACTTGTTGCTATGGCAGTCATTGTTCGTGCTATTTTAAGGAAGAGAAGACCATGCATTACCTATGGCCCAATGCATGAAAGAGATCGAATCAGATATGATTATCTGAACCAAAAAATTTGGCAAAGTGTTGTGTTATGTAAAAACATGCTAAGGTTTGAAAGAGTTGCGTTCTTTCGCTTATGTGGAATATTGAGGGATCTGAAGTTGTTAGAAAACAGTCCACATGTTAGTGTAGAGCAACAGTTGGCGGTGTTTTTGCATACAACTGGGCACAACCTTCGGAATAGGATTATTTTAGCCAATTTTGGTAGATCATATGGAACAACCAGCAATTATTTTAGGAAGACTCTTCATGCCATAGGCGAGCTCCGTAATGATTATATAAGGCCACCATCATTGGAGACCCCCGCAAAAATTGCAGGAAATCATCATTTTGACCCATATTTTTGAAAGCACATTTGCTCCCTTGGTGGTTTTGGTAACTAATAACAACATATAAGTCATTGAACTAATGTTTTCACTAAGTATATTTCAGGAAATGTTCAATGAGAGGATTGGCAAAAAGGAGATTGTGGAGAAACCCCAAGATGCAAGGAAATAGGTTGGCCAAGCTTCAAGCAAGAGGACTCTACATTTTATATTTGTGAGAAATCACTTTGAGTCCATAGGAAAGCCAATAGTATTAAAAGGGGGTAAGGTTTTGTTGGTGAACAATATACTCAAACGTGCACAAGTGATAGTTGCCAAAAACATCCACAAAACTCTCCCACCAAAGTATGTTCTATACCCAACACTCAAAATCGGTGCAACCAACTATCCCACTTCGGTGCCACCGATTCCAGTACCTAGACAAACTCTGCCAAACCCTAGCCACTTCGGTGCAACCGATTCCATACCGGTGCCACCGAGTTTAGGTTGCCAACTTTCTGTTACGCAAATTCACATTTTCGGTCCCACCGAGAATGTTGGATCCGCGTCACCGAGATTGGAAATCTGATCGTTGGTTACCTTATCGGTGCAACCGAGTTTCCTATATCGGTCTCACCGAGATTCAAAATTTGCCACCTTTTGGTCACTTTGGTACCACCGAGATTAACACATCGGTGTCACCGAGTTGGTCATTTTGTGTGTAACGGTTGGATTTTTGGGGATGCCTATATATACCCCTTCACCACCACTCACTCGAAAGAGAAGCACTCAGAACTATTCCATACCTATCCTATCAGATTTTCTGAGAGAGAACCACCTACCCTTGTGTTGAGGTCAAGATCTTCCACTCCAATCATATGGATCTTGATTTCTAGCCTCCCCAAGTTGCTTTCCACCAATCCTATCTCTTCTACCAAGCCAAACCCGTGAGAGAGAGATTGTGTGTTGAGGAGTCTATCATCTTGAAGCACAAGAGCAAGGAGTTCATCATCATTACCGAGCCTATTACATTTTGGAGGGTGGTGCCTCCTAGATTGGTTAGGTATCGCTTGGGAGCCTCCTAGTTCGTGTTGTGGAGTGAACCAAGAAGTTTGTAAGGGCAAGGAGACCGCCTACTTCGTGAAGATCTACCCCATAGCGAGGCTAGTCCTTCGTGGACGGAATCCGTATGGAATAGTCAAGGTTGCTACTTCGTGGACTCTTTTGGGTGGAACCCTCCATGGACTCTCGCGACTGTTACCCTTCGTGGGTTGAAGACTCCATAAACGTGGATGTACGATAGCGCCACCTATCGGAACCACGGGAAAAATCATCGTGTCCACAATTGTGTTTGATCTTTCTACCCTATCCCTTCTATACATGCTTGTTGTTACTTTCTGCTGCTATATACTCTTAGACTTGCATGTGTAGGGTGTACTTGACTTGCCATGAAATGCTAAAAACTGTCAACCATAAAATTTGGTATAGGCAAAACCTTTAATTGGTCAAGTAGTCTAATCATCCCCCTCTAGACCTACTTTCAATCCTACAAGTGGTATCAGAGCATTGGTCTCCATTGCTTAGGTCTCACAACCTAGGAGAAGTATGGCGTCTAGTGAGGGAAGTTATCACCATAGAGGTTCGTACTTTGATGGCACTAATTTTGCTAGTTGGAAGCATAAAATGAAAATGCATATTCTTGGTCATAACCCCGCTGTTTGGGATGTTGTTCGTGTTGGCTTGCAAGGTGAGTTCTTTGCGGATGGACGGGAACCGGATCGTGAAGCGACCGCGGATGAATTAAAGATGTTGCAATATAATGCTCAAGCATGTGACATTCTCTTCAACTGCTTATGCCCCGAAGAATTCAACAAAATCAGCCGTCTTGAGAGTGCAAAGGAGATTTGGGATACTTTGGTTGGTATGCACGAAGGAACCGAGTCCGTGAAAGAATCCAAGTTGGTTGTTCTTCAAGGTCAACTTGATAAATTCGAGATGAAGGATGGTGAAGGAGTCGCAGAGATGTACTATAGGCTAGATCTCATCACCAATAAGATTGCCGGCTTAGGAAGCGAAGAAATGACCGACAAATTCATCATCAAGAAGATACTTAGAGCTTTGGATGAGAAATACGACACCGTGTGCACATTAATCCAAATGATGCCAAACTACAAAGATCTCAAGCCTACGGAAGTCATTGGAAGGATTGTTGCTCATGAGATGACACTCAAAGATAAAGAAGAACTTCATCACAAGTCTAGCGGTGCTTACAAAGCCACAAGTGATGCTCCCGCAACTTCAAGAAAAAACCTTGTCACCAATGAAGAGATAAGCCTCATGGTCAAGAAATTCAACAAGTTCTACAAGAATAGAGGCAAAGAAAGAAACTCCAAGTCAAGATATGAAGAGAAGCGTTTGTCAAGTCGTGACCAAAATTGCTACAATTGTGGGAAGCCCGGACACTACTCAAATGAGTGCACGACTCCTTACAAAAGAAGAGAAGAGCCACCTCGAAGACGAAGCTCAAGGAATGAATCACCACAAAGAGAGAGAAGGAGTAGAGATGATCGTTATGAACGAAGACACTCAAGTAGAAGTAGAGATTCGGAGAAGAAGGACAAGTACACCAAGAGCTACACAAGAAGAAAACATCAAGCTCATGTTGGTGAATGGGTTTCCGTCTCTGACTATGACACTTTGAGAGAATCTATCACTCCGACTCCGACTATAGTCAAGATGATGGTGTTGCCGGAATTGCTCTAGTGACTACCAACTCCTACGATCTATTTGATTCACCAAATGAAGGGAGTGGAAGTTGCTTCATGGCTAAAGGCCCCAAGGTATCACACCCCGAGTATCTTGATTTTGATAGTAATGAAGATGATTTGCTTTGTGATGATAACTTGCTTTGTGATAAAACTAGTGATGTTGATCAAAATAAACTTGATAATTCTCATGCTAGTCAAGATGAGTCATTTGATGATGATAAGATGAAAATAGAACAACTAACTAAAGAACTAAACACTCTTAAGTTAGCTCATGAATCTACTCTCGAAGATCATAGAGAGCTTGTGAGAGCTCATGAGAAGCTACGCTTCGAGAAGCTCAACTTGGAGCAAGAGCATGAGTTTCTCAAAGCTATCAATGACGATCTCCGGAAGAAGACCTCATCTTATCTAGCCAAACGACTACTCTTGTCTACTTTCATGCCTCAAGTTAAAACTAAGCAATCTAGTAACAAAGGCAAGAAAGATTCTTCATCTAGTAGCAACAATAAAAGTGATAAATCCAATGATGTTGCTTCTAGTAGTTCTATTGATTACACTAATGATGCTTCTCTTAGCCAAGTTACACTTGAGCAAGAAAATGATTTATTGAAAGGAATTATAGAAAAAGGTATCCACAAGAGTCTTGCCGGATGTAAGCAATTTGAGGAAATTGTACGCAAGCACGGAGGACCGGAAGAATCATGGTGTTGGCTACTTCAACGCTAATGGAGTTGAGTGGGAAGAAGGTCAATATCTCAAGTCCAAGTTTGTTCCTCAAAAGGAGAAGTATGAAAATACTCTTCCCAAGGGGACAAACGCTCAAGATGACCTTCCACCACAAGACCACAAGCTCAAGGGCAAGAACAAGCTTCAAGATTACATTGACTCACATGAAGATAACCCCCTAGCTTTGGTGGAGTGGGTTCCCAAGGCTACGTCAAGATCAACTACTACAAAGGCCACTTAAACACCAAGGATCCCCATCAACTTGATGTGGGTTCCCAAGAAAAAGAACTAGTAAGTTCTTGAGGGGTGACTCCGCCAATGAAATTCACTCACATTCATTATTGGCAAGAACTTTTTACACTCAACATCAACTCAATGCAATAGTTCAAGGAGTCACACATTCCCTCAAAGGTGAGAAAGGGACAAGGTAATCAACAAATCAATGGACATCATAACACATGCTTTGCACTCCATGTCCATAGATATCCTTGTATTTGTCTCTTGTATGTTGGGACTAACCCATGTAGGTGAGAGGAGTAAGGAAACAACAAGGATGCTCCCAACTCTTGGTGATCTTCATCAACATTGAGCATCCACAACTACCTCACCAACATGAAGTCTTCATCGACAAAACCGAAGGTTAGTTTATCCCTCTTATGGGGGGATGTCACATTAAGGGGGAGCTTTACTCTAATTCTTGAGTTGAAGCATCTCTTAACATGTGAAAACATTAAATGCTTTATGAAAAAGTGGTAACCCCACTTGTGCTTAAACGATGAGTATGACCTATGATCAAGTACTCTTACTTAGCTCGTAAGTCAAATACTAATATATATAGATCAATTTGTCATTGCCCAAGTGCTTGTTAGATGCTAGTGTGTTTGTGCATGTTCGTTGTGATTTCTTTTGACATCTTATTGTGTGAGCATGTTGGTCTGCATTTATTTTCTCATTTGAGGATATCCGATTGTTGCTATTTGTCTTTTGATTTATCTTTTGCCAATTGGATGGACAATAATGCCTAGAACCACTCTTTAGCTATCTATGCTTTCTCATCTCATATTCCATTCATGCTGCGTCACAAAATTTGAACAAGTGCTTTTCGATCCCTCTGTGTGTGGAGCACTCGGAGTTCCGTATCGACAAGGACTGACCATTAAAACCTCCCAGGTGCAACTCAGTGGAACCAACACCAAAATCTCGGTCTCACTGATTGCCTAGGGTTGATCTGGTTTTTCAATCTCGGTATCACCGATTCCATTTTCTCGGTTACACCGAGTGTCCCTGTCAGCTGACAGTTGAGGCACTCGATGACACCGAAAACTTAGAATCGGTGTCACCGACAATGGTGGGTATATAACTCTGGACCCCGACGTTTTGAAATTTCATCTTCATATGTCGCGCTCCAAGTTGTCGTTCCAAAGACCCCTGGTCACCACCCTTGACTTCCCGAGCTCCTCCGCCGCTAGGAATCACCGTCGTCGACATAATCTTCACAAACATCGCCGTCGTAGAGGATCCGTGCCAAGCTCGGGTACGGATCCGATCTCTAGTGCGCTCCTATTCTGATTCTTGCGCATTGGACCTTGTTTTCTCTATAAGCCACCTATTGCTCATTCATCTATCCACTAGAAATTGCAAAATCTCGAGTTAGATGGATTTTCTAGGGTTTTGCTGTCCGCCCGATACATCTCGATGGAACCGAAATGAAAATATCGGTCTTACCAATATATTTTTCTGTGTTGCTGAGAACTGACTCGGTGGAACCGAGTGGCTCTTTTCGGTCCTACCGAAAAGGCTGCCAAGTTCCTGTTAAGGAGTTGGTCTGTCTCGGCCCCATCGAAAATTTCATTTCAGCTGTACCGATATGTATGTGACAGATTGCAAAACTTTTGAAAAACTCATTGCTCAAATTTCAAAAATAGCCTCATTTTGTGATGACTCATCTACTTCTGCTCATCTACACTCTATTCATAGGGTCAACATGTCAGGTTCAGAAGACAGTCAGAACAGGTCAGAGCAGAGAGCAGACATGAGTTCAGGCACAAGCCCAGAGCCCAGTTCATTCTCAGATCCAGGCACCCCCAGCTCACATGGGTTGCCCAAGGCTACCACTAGAACCAGAAAGAGGTGGAACTCAGAAGAAGAAGATTCAGACTTTGTCCCTGAGGAAGTTCTTGCTAAGAAGCAAGAGAAGGCTACCAGGAAAGATGCAACTGAAACTACTTCCTCTAGAAGGGGTGTCAGCAAAATATATGCACCAGCTTCAACCTTCAAGGCTTATGAGACTGCGAGAGCAACTGTTTTTGTTGAGATCCCCAAGAAAGCTATGCCTAAGAAGGCAGGAGAGAAAAAGGCCAGGAAGAGGATCATGTTGGGGAACGTTGCACGGGAAACAAAAAATTTCCTACGCACACACAGATCTATCCATGATGATGAGCATCTACGAGAGGGAGAGTGGATCTACGTACCCTTGTAGATCGCTAAGCGGGAAGCGTTAATAAACGTGGTTGGTGTAGTCGAACGTCTTCGCGATCCAAATCACCGTGCGTCCCGCGATCCAATGACGATCCGTCCCGTGATCCAATCACGATCCGTCCCGCGATCCAATCACAATCCGTCCCTAGAACTTGATCACGATCCTTCCGATCTAGCGCCGAACGGACGACACCTCCACGTTCAGCACACGTACAGCTTGATGACGATCTCCACCGTCTTGATCCAGCAAGAAGGAGTGGAGAGGAAGAAGAGTTCTCCGGCAGCGTGACGGCGCTCCGGCTATGGTGGTGGAGCTATTCCGGCAGGGCTTCGCCTAAGCACTGTAGAAATCCTATCTAGAGGAGAAACTATGCACTGGAGGAACGGGTAGCACGTGGCTGTAAAAACTAGTGCAAAAACCCAAAACCCTCTAGTATATATAGGAGGAGAGAAGGAGAGGAGGCAACCTTGGCTTCCAAGCCAGGCTGGTTCGGCCGAACCTACTAGGAGAGGAGGACTCCTCCTTCAATCCTGGTAGGACTAGGATTGCTCCTTTTTGCCTCTTTTCCACCTTTTCCTATTGGGTTTTTTCCTCCAGCCACATGGGTCTTGCGTGGGAGTTTCCACCAGCCCACTAAGGGCTGATATTCACTCTCCCACATCCCATGAAGCCTCTTGGGTCGAAATACCCCTCCCGGAGGCCTCCCGGTACACTACCGATGAGCCCCGAAACTTTTCCAGCGACCAAAATAGGACTTCCTATATATGAATCTTTACCTCCGGACCATTCCGGAGCTCCTCGTGACGTCCGGGATCTCATCCGGGACTCCGAACAACCTTCGATCACCACCATACATAACTCTATACTATCGAAACGTCACCAAACCTTAAGTGTGCAGACCCTGCGGGTTCGAGAACTATGTAAACATGACCGAGACACCTCTACGGTCAATAACCAATAGCGGGACCTAGATGCCCATATTGGTTCCTACATATTTTACGAAGATCTTTTATCGGTCGAACCTCTATGTCAAGGATTCAGTTAATCCTGTATGATGTTCCCTTTGTTCTTCGGTATGTTACTTGCCCGAGATTTGATCGTCGGTATCTCCATACCTAGTTCAACCTCATTATTGGCAAGTCTCTTTACTCACTCCGTAATACAAAATCCCGTAACTAACACTTAGTCACATTGCTTGCAAGGCTTATTGTGATGTTGTATTACCGAGTGGGCCCTAAGATACCTCTCCGTCACACGGAGTAACATATCCCAGTCTTGATCCATGCCAACTCAACAGACACCCTCAGAGATACCTGTAGAGCACCTTTATAGTCACCCAGTTACGTTGCAACGTTTGATACACACAAGGCACTCCTCCGCTGTCCGTGAGTTGCATGATCTCATGGTCATAGGAACATATACTTGACATGCAGAAAACAATAGCAATAAACTGACACGATCATAAGCTACCTTTGTAGTTTGGGTCTTGTCCATCACATCATTCTCCTAATGATGTGATCCCGTTATCAAATGACATCTCATGTCCATGGCTAGGAA
The DNA here is from genome assembly GCA_022496015.1 of Hordeum marinum. NCBI lineage: Eukaryota > Viridiplantae > Streptophyta > Magnoliopsida > Poales > Poaceae > Hordeum > Hordeum marinum. The sequence goes on along the minus strand of CM039677.1, from coordinate 96,349,002 downwards.
ACCTTAACCATCTTTCGATCAACGAGCTAGTTCACTAGAGGCATACTAGGGACATTGTGTTTGTCTATGTATCCACACATGTATCCATGTTTCCAATTAATACAATTCTAGCATGGATAATAAACAATTATCATGAACAAGAAAATATAATAATAAACACTTTATTTATTGCCCCTAGGGCTTATTTCCAACAGTCTCCCACTTGCACTAGAGTCAATAATCTAGCTCACATCACTATGTGATTTACATTGTAATGAATCGAACACCCATGCAGTTCTGGTGTTGATCATGTTTAGCTCTTGGAAGAGGTTTAGTCAACGGGTCTGCAACATTCAGATCCATGTGCACTTTGCAAATATTTATGTCCTTCTCCTCGATGTAATATCAGATGGAGTTGAAGCGTCGCTTTATCTGTCCGGTCCTCTTGTGAAACCTTGGTTCCTTGGCTAGAGCAATGGCACCAGTGTTGTCACAGAACAGGCTCATTGGATTCAGTGCATTGGGCACTACTCCAAGATCTGTCATGAACTGCTTCATCCAGACACCTTCCTTCGCCGCCTCCGAGGCTGCGATGTATTCCGCTTCGCACATAGAATCAGCTACCACGCTTTGCTTGGAACTGCACCAGCTTACCGCTCCCCCGTTAAGAATAAATACGTATCCGGTTTGCGACTTAGAGTCGTCCGGATCAGTGTCAAGGTTTGCATCGACATAACCCTTTACGACGAGCTCTTCATCACCTCCATAAACAAGAAACATTTCCTTAGTCCTTTTCAGGTACTTGAGGATATTCTTGACCACTTGCCAGTGCTCCATTCCAAGATGACTTTGAAACCTTCCGGCCATACTTATGGCAAGGCTAACATTGGGTCTTGTGCCCAACATTGCATACATGATAGAGCCTATGGCTGAAGCATAGGGGATGACACTCATCTTTTCTCTATCTTCTACAGTTACTGGGCATTGAGTCTTACTCAACTTCACACCTTGTAACACAGGCAAGAACCCCTTCTTGGACTGATCCATTTTGAACTTCTTCAAAACTTTATCAAGGTATGTGCTCTGTGAAAGTGCTATTAAGCGTCTCGATCTATCTCTATATATCTTAATGCCTAAAATGAAAGCAGCTTCTCCTAGGTCCTTCATTGAAAAACTCTCGTTCAAATATTCCTTCACGCTTTCCAGCATTTCTATATTGTTTCCAATCAGCAATATGTCATCCACATATAATACTAGAAAGGCTATAGATCTCCCACTCACTTTCTTGTAAATACAAGCTTCTCCGTAAACTTGTATAAACTCAAACGCTTTGATCACCTCATCAAAGCGCTTATTCCAACTCCGAGATGCTTGCACCAGTCCATAAATGGATCGCTAGAGTTTGCAAACTTTGTCAGCATTCTCTGGATCGACAAAACCTTCGGGTTGCATCATATACAACTCTTCCTCAAGGAAACCGTTGAGGAACACTGTTTTGACATCCATCTGCCAAATTTCATAGTCGAAATAAGCAGCTATTGCTAACATGATTTTGACAGACTTAAGCATCGCTACGGGTGAGAAAGTCTCATCGTAGTCAACTCCTTGAACTTGTGAAAAACCCTTTGCCACAAGTCGAGCTTTATAGACGATGACATTACCGTCCACGTCTGTCTTCTTCTTGATCCGAAGCTTCATGATCATCATTAACTTCCTCTTCTACCGTCGTAGGTTCCATAGAAACATCTTTCTGCACTGCGCTACTTTCCGGTTGAAGTAAAGGTTCAATAACCTCATCAAGCTCTATTTTCCTCCCACTCAATTGTTTCGAGAGAAACTCTTTCTCAAGAAATTTTCCGTTCTTAGCGACAAACACTTTGCCTTAGGATCTGAGATAGAAGGTATACCCGACTGTCTCTTTCGGGTATCCTATGAAGACGCATTTCACCGCTTTGGGTTCTAGCTTTTCAGGCTGAAGCTTTTTGACATAAGCATCACATCCCCAAACTTTAAGAAACGACAACTTTTGCCAAACCATGGTTCATATGGCGTCGTCTCAATGGATTTTGATGGTGCCCTATTTAAAGTGAATGCAGTTGTCTCTAATGCATAACCCCAAAACGATAGTGGCAAATCAGCAAGAGACATCATAGAACGCACCATATCTAATAAGGTCTGATTACGACGTTCGGACACACCGTTACGCTGTGGTGTTCTGGGCGGTGTCAACTTTGAAACAATTCCACACTGTCTTAAGTGATTGCCAAACTCATAAATCAGATATTCACCTCCTCGATCAGATCGCAGGAACTTAATCTTCTTGTTACGATGATTCTCAACGTCACTTTGAAATTGCTTGAACTTTTCAAACGTTTCAGACTTGTGTTTCATTAAGTAAATACACCCATATCTACTTAAGTCATCAGTGAAGGTGAGAAAATAACGATGTCCACCACGCGCTGTAACATTCATTGGACCGCACACATCAGTATATATGATTTCCAATAAGTCACTTGCCCGTTCCATTGTTCCAGAGAACGGCGTTTTAGTCATCTTGCCCATGAGGCATGGTTCACATGTGTCAAGTGATTCAAAATCAAGTGACTCCAAAAGTCCATCAGAATGGTGCTTCCTCATGCGTTTTACACCAATATGACCTAAACGATAGTGCCACAAGAAAGTGGTACTATCATTATCAACTCTACATCTTTTGGCATCAATGTTATGAACATGTGTGTCATCACTATCAAGATTCAATATGAATAAACCCCTAACATTGGGTGCATGACCATAAAATATATTACTCATATAAATAGAACAACCTTTATTCTCTGATTTAAATGAGTAACCGTCTCGCAATAAACAAGATCCAGATATAATGTTCATGCTTAACGCAGACACCAAATAACAATTATTCTGGTTCATCACTAACCCCGATGGTAATCGAAGAGAGAGCGTGCCGACGGCGATTACATCAACCTTGGAACCATTTCCCACGCGCATCGTCACTTTATCCTTTGCCAGCCTTCGTTTATTCCGTAGTTCCTGCTTTGAGTTGCAAATGTGAGCAACCGAACCGGTATCAAATACCTAGTCACTACTACGAGAGCTCGTAAGGTACACATCCATAACATGTATATCATATATACCTTGTTTGTCGTTGGCCGTCTTCTTGTCAGCCGGGTACTTGGGGCAGTTCCACTTCCAGTGACCAGTTCCCTTGCAATGAAAACACTCAGTTTCTGGCTTGGGTCCATGCTTGGGGTTCTTTACAGGAGTAGCAACTGCTTTGCCATCCTTCTTGGTTTTACCCTTCTTGCCCTTGCCCTTGCCATTGCCATTTTTCTTGAAACTAGTGGTTTTATTGACCATCAACACTTGATGTTCTTTCCAGATTTCAGACTCAGCGACTTTTAGCATCGCAAACAGCTCGGCGACTGACTTGTTCATCCCGTGCATGTTATAGTTCATCACAAAGCTCTTGTAACTAGGTGGCAGTGATTGAAGAACTCTGTCAGTGATCGCCTCTGGCGGAAGGGCAATTCCCAACTCCGCTAGACGAGTTGAATACCCAGACATTCTAAGGATATGTTCACTAATAGACCCGTTCTCCTCCATCTTGCAAGCATAGAACTTATCGGAGGTTTCATACCTCTCGATCCGGGCATTCTTCTGAAAGATAAACTTCAACTCCTGGAACATCTCATATGCTCCATGACATTCAAAACGTCTTTGAAGTCCCGGTTCTAAGCCATACAATATTGCACAGTGAACTATTGAGTAATCTCCAGTACGTGCCTCCCAAGCGTTCTTAACGTCTTCGGAGGTCATATCTTCTGGTTGGTCACCAAGCGGTGCATCAAGGACATATGATTTCTGGGAAGCCGTGAGGATAATCCTCAGATTATGGGCCCAGTCAACAAAGTTACTTCCATCATCTTTCAACTTAGCTTTCTCTAGGAACGCATTAAATTCAGGGGTGCTACTGCGCGAGCCATTGATCTACAACATAAATATGCAAAGTTTACTTAGACTATTGTTCAAGATAATGATTTTAGTTAATCAAATTACTAAAGCTCCCACTCAAATTGACATCCCTCAGTCCATATGATGTTGGGGAACGTTGCATGGGAAACAAAGAATTTCCTGCACACACGCAGATCTATCCATGGTGATGAGCACCTACGAGAGGGAGAGTGGATCTACATACCCTTGTAGATCGCTAAGCGGGAAGCGTTAAGAAACGTGGTTGGTGTAGTCGAACGTCTTCGCGATCCAAATTGTCATGCGTTCCGCAATCCAATCACAATCCATCCTGTGATCCGATCACGATCCGTCCCATGAACTTGATCACGATCCGTCTCACGAACTTGATCACGATCCTTCCGATCTAGCACCGAACGGACGGCACCTCCGAGTTCAGCACACGTACAGCTTGATGACGATCTCCACCGTCTTGATCCAGAAAGAAGGAGTGGAGAGGAAGAAGAGTTCTCTGGCAGCCTGACGGCGCTCCGGCGATGGTGGTGGAGCAATTCTGGTAGGGCTTCGCCTAAGCACTGCAGAAAACCGATCTAGAGGAGAAACTATGCACTGGAGGAACGGGTAGCACGTGGCTGAAATTCTGTGCCAAAACCCTAAAATCCTCTAGTATATATAGGAGGAGAGGAGGAGGAGGCTTGGCTGACAAAAAGCCATCCCTTGGGTCGGCCAAAGTGGGGAGGAGAGGAGGACTCCTCCTCATTTCCTAGTAGGACTAGAATTCCTCCTTTTTTTGGCCTTTTTCCACCTTTTTCCCTTTGGGTTTTTTCTCCCAGCCGCATGGGCCTTGTGTGGGACTTCCACCAACCCACAAAAGGCTGGTATTTACTCTCCCACAGCCCATGAAGCCTCTTGGGTCGAAATACCCCTCCCGGTGGTCTCCCGGTACACTACCGGCATTCCCGGTAAATTACCGATTAGCCCGAAACTTTTCCGACGACCAAAATGGGACTTCCTATATATCAATCTTTACCTCCGGACCATTCCGGAGCTCCTCGTGACGTCCGGGATATCATCCAGGACTCCGAACAAACTTCGGCCACCAGCATACATAACTCTATACTACCGAAACGTCACCAAACCTTAAGTGTGCAGACCCTGCGGGTTCGAGAACTATGTAGACATGACCGAGACACCTCCACGGTCAATAACCAATGGCGGGATCTAGATGTCCACATTGGTTCCTACATATTCTACGAAGATCTTTATCGGTCGAACCTCTATGTCAAGGATTCAGTTAATCTCGTATGATGTTCCCTTTGTTCTTCGGTATGTTACTTGCCCGAGATTCGATCGTCGGCATCTCCATACCTAGTTCAACCTCGTTACTGGCAAGTCTCTTTACTCATTCTGTAATACAAGATCCCGTAACTAACACTTAGTCACATTGCTTGCAAGGCTTATTGTGATGTTGTATTACCGAGTGGGCCTTGAGATACCTCTCCGTCACACGGAGTAACAAATCCCAGTCTTGATCCATGCCAACTCAACAGACACCCTCGGAGACACCTGTAGAGCACCTTTATAGTCACCCAGTTACGTTGCAACATTTGATACACACAAGGTACTCCTCCGATATCTGTGAGTTGCATGATCTCATGGTCATAGGAACATATACTTGACATGCAGAAAACAGTAGCAATAAACTGACACGATCATAAGCTATGTTTGTAGTTTGGGTCTTATCCATCACATCATTCTCCTAATGATGTGATCCCGTTATCAAATGACATCTCATGTCCATGTCTAGGAAACCTTAACCATCTTTCGATCAACGAGCTAGTTCACTAGAGGCATACTAGGGACATTGTGTTTGTCTATGTATCCACACATGTATCCATGTTTCCAATTAATACAATTATAGCATGGATAATAAACGATTATCATGAACAAGGAAATATAATAATAAACACTTTATTTATTGCCTTTAGGGCATATTTCCAACAATCTCCCACTTGCACTAGAGTCAATAATCTAGTTCACATCACTATGTGATTTACATTGTAATGAATCGAACACCCAATGAGTTCTGGGGCACGATCATGCTTTGCATGTGAGAGAGGTCTTATAGTCAATGGGTCTGCGACATTCAGATCCGTGTGTACTTTGCAAATTTCTATGTCAAACCGTAAACACTGCTACCACACTCCACTTGGTACTATTCCAAATGGCTGCTCCACTATACGTATCCAGATTGCTACTACGAGTCATCCGGATTGGTGTTAAAGCTTGCATCGACATGACTCTTTACGACGAACTCTTTATCACCTCCATAATTGAGAAACATCTCCTTAGTCTTTTAGTTACTAAGGATAATCTTGACCGCTGTCCAGTGCTCCATTCCAGGATCACTTTGAAACCTTCCGGCCATACTTATGGCAAGGCTGACATCGGGTCTTGTGCATAACATTGCATACATGATAGAGCCTATGGCTGAAGCATAGGGGATGACACTCATCTTTTCTCTATCTTCTGCGGTCACTGGGCATTGAGTCTTACTCAACTTTATACCTTACAAATCAGGCAAGAACTCTTTCTATGACTGATCCATTTTGAACTCTTTCAAAATCTTGTCAAGCTATGTACTCATTGAAAGTCTCATCAAGTATCTTGATCTATCTCTATAGACCTTGATTCTCAACAATTAGGTAGCTTTATCCAGGTCTTCCTTTGAAAAACTCTTTTAAAACAACCCTTTATGCTTTCCAAAAATTCTATATCATTTTCGATCAACAATATGTCAACCACATATGCTTATCAAAAACTCTACAGTGCTCCCACTCACTTTATTGTAAATACAAGTTTCTCGTAAACTTTGTATAGACTCAAAAACTTTAATCACCTCATCAAAGTGTATATCCCAACTCTGAGATGCTTGCTTTAGTTCATAGAAGGATCATTGAAGCTTGCACACCCTTTAGCATCCTTAGGACTGACAAAACCTTCTGGTTGTATCACATACAACCTTTCCTCAAGAAAGGAAACGATGTTTTGGCATCCATCTGCCAGATTTCATAATTGAAAAATGCAGCAACTGCTAACATAATTCTAACATACTTTAGCATTGCTACGAGAGAAAGTCTCATCGTAGTCAACTCCTTGAACTTGCCAAAAACTTCTTTGCGACAAGTCGAGCTTTATAAATGGTGACATTCACCATCATCGTCTGTCTTCATTTTAAAGATCCATTTGTACTCAACGACCTACTGTCCAACGAGCAAGTCTACCAAAGTCTATACTTGGTTTTCATATATGGATCCTTTCTCGGATTTCATGGCCTCTAACCATTTGTCGGAATCCAGGCCCATCATCGCTTCTCCACAGCTCGTAGGTTCATTGTTGTCCAACAACATGACCTCCAAGACAGGGTTGTCGTACCGCTCAGGAGCAGTACACATCCTTGTTGACCTACGAGGTTCGATAGTAACTTGATCCGAAGCTTCATGATCATCATCATTTACTTCCTCTTCAACTGACGTAAGTTCCACAGAAACATCTTTCTGCGCTGCGCTACTCTCTGGTTGAAACAAAGGTTCAACAATCTCATCAAGTTCTATCTGTTGGAAATATGCCCTAGAGGCAATAATAAATTAGTTATTATCATATTTCCTTGTTCATGATAATCGTTTATTATCCATGCTATAATTGTATTGATCGGAGACTTAAATGCATGTGTGGATACATAGACAAAACCATGTCCCTAGTTTGCCTCTAATGGACTAGCTCGTTGATCAAAGGATGGTTAAGGTTTCCTAGCCATGGACATGAGATGTCATTTGATAACGGGATCACATCATTAGGAGAATGATGTGATGGATAAGACCCAAACTACAAACATAGCATATGATCGTGTCAGTTTATTGCTATTGTTTTCTGCATGTCAAGTATATGTTCCTATGAGCATGAGATCATGCAACTCACGGATATCGGAGGAGTGCCTTGTGTGTATCAAACGTCGCAACGTAACTGGGTGACTATAAAGGTTCTCTACAGGTATCTCCGATGGTGTCTGTTGAGTTGGCATGGATCGAGACTGGGATTTGTTACTCCGTGTAACGGAGAGGTATCTCGGGGCCCACTCGGTAATGCAACATCACAATAAGCCTTGCAAGCAATGTGACTAATTGTTAGTTGCGGGATCTTGTATTACGGAACGAGTAAAGAGACTTTCCGGTAACGAGGTTGAACTAGGTATGGAGATAGCGACGATCGAATCTCGGGCAAGTAACATACCGAAGAACAAAGGGAACGATATACGGGATTAACTGAATCCTTGACATAGAGGTTCGACCGATAAAGATCTTCGTAGAATATGTAGGAACCAATGTGGACGTCCAGGTCCCGCCATTGGTTATTGACCGTAGAGGTGTCTCGGTCATGTCTACATAGTTCTCGAACCCGCAGGGTCTGCACACTTAAGGTTCGGTGACGTTTCGGTAGTGTAGAGTTATGTATGGTGGTGACCGAAGGTTGTTCGGAGTCCCGGATGAGATCCCGGACGTCACGAGGAGCTCCGGAATGGTCCGGAGGTAAATATTCATATATAGGAAGTCCCAGTTTGGTTTTCGGAAAAGTTTCGGGCTCATCGGTAGTGTACCGGGAGTATCGGTAGTGTACCGGGAGTGCCGGTAGTGTACCGGAGGACCTCCGGGAGGGGTATTTCGACCCCAAGAGGTCCATGGGCTGTGGGAGAATAATAACCAGCCCTTAGTGGGCTGGGAAAACAGCCACAAAGGCCCATGGCGCAGGAGAGAAAGTCCTAAAGCAAAAACTGGAAAATCAGCCAATAGGAGGCAATCCTACTCCAACTAGGATTGGAGGTGAAGTAGGATTGCTCCCACCTCCTATTTCGGCCGACCCAAAGGCCTTGGCTGCCTCTCCTCTCCTCTCCTCCTATATATACTAGTGGATTGGGTGGTTTTTGGAAAGAATTTCCGGCCACGTGCTACCCGTTTCACCGGTGCACAGTTTCTCCTCTAGATCGGTTTTCCGCAGCGCTTAGGCGAAGCCCTGCCGGAATCACTCCACCACCATCACCGGAGCGCCGTCACGCTGCCAGTGAACTCTCTCTCCTCTCCACCTCCTCTCGCTGGATCGAGACGGTGGAGATCGTCATCAAGCTGCACGTGTGCTGAACGCGGAGGTGCCGTCCGTTCGGCGCTAGATCGGAAGGACTGTGATCGAGATCGCGAGACAGTTCGTGATGAGATCGCGGAACGGATCGTGATGAGTTCGCAGGACAGATCGTGATCAAGATCGTGAGACGGATCGTGATGAGATCGCGGGATGGATCTTGATGAGTTCACGGGACGGATCGTGATTGGATCGCGGGACGGATCGTGATGAGATCGCGGGACGCTCGGCGATTTGGATCGCGAAGATGTTCGACTACACCAACCGCGTTTCTTAACGCTTCCCGCTTAGCGATCTACAAGGGTATGTAGATCCACTCTCCCTCTCGTAGATTCTCATCACCATGGATAGGTTTGCGTGTGCGTAGGAAAATTTTTGTTTCCCATGCGACGTTCCCCAACACTATCTTCCTCCCACTCAATTCTTTAGAGAGAAACTTTTTCTCGGGAAAGGACCCGTTTTAGCAACAAACACTTTATGCTTGGATCTGAGATAGAAGGTTCACCCAACTGTTCTTAGGGTATTCTACAAAGATGCATTTGTCCGCTTTGGGTTCGAGCTCATTAGGTGAAAACATTTTCCACACAAGCGTCGCAGCCCCAAACATCAAGAAATGACAGCTTAGGTTTCTATCAAACCATAATTCACACGGTGTCATCTCAACGGATTTAGATGGTGCCCTATTTAAAGTGAATGTAGTTGTCTCTAATGCACAACCCCAAAATTATAGTAGCAAAACGATAAGAGACATCATAACATGCACCATATCCAATAGAGCACGACTATGACGTTCAGACATACCATCACACTATGGTGTTCCAGGTGGCGTGTGTTGTGAAACAACTTTCACATTGTCTAAAGTTGTATGCCAAACTCGTAACTCAGATATTCACCTCCACGATCATATCGCAGATATTTTTATCTTCTTGTCACGATGATCTTAAACTTCACTCTGAATTTGCTTGAACTTTTCAAACGATTCAGACTTGTGTTTCATTAAGTAAACATACACTATATCTACCCAAATCATCAGTGAAGGTATGAAAATAACGATATCCACCGCATGCTACAAGACTCATTGGATTGCATACATCAACATGTATCATTTCCAATAAATCACTTGCCCGCTCTGTCAAACCAGAAAACGGGGTCCTTAGTCATCTTTGACCAAGAGGCATGGTTCGCATGTCTCAACCGATTCGAAGTCGAAAGAGTCCAAAGATCCATCAACATGGAGTTTCTTCATGCATTTTATACCAATATGACATTTAGCGGCAGTGCCACAAGTATGTGGTACTATCATTATTAACTTTGCATCTTTTGACATCAATTTTATGAACATGTGTATTACTACGATCAAGATTCAACAAACCATTCTCACTGGGTGCATGACCATTGAAGGTATTATTCATGTAAACAGAATAACCATTATTCTCTAACTTAAATGAATAACCATGTTGCAATAAACACGATCTAATCACGTTCATGCTCAATGCAAAACACCAAATAACACTTATTTAGGTTTTTTACTAATCCCGAAGGTAGAGAGAGCATGCGATGTCGATCACATCAACCTTGGAAACACTTCCAACACACATCGTCACCTCACCCTTAGCTAGTTCTGCGTTTATTCCGTAGCTTTTATTTCGAGTTACTAACATTTAGCAACCGAACCGGTATCTAATACCCAGGTGCTACTAGGAGTACTAGCAAGGTACACATCAATAACACGTATATCAAATATACTTCTGTTGACGTTGCGAGCCTTCTTATATACCAAGTATCTAGGGTTGTTCCGCTTCAGTGACCGCTCTCCTCATAATCGAAGCACTTAGTCTCGGGTTTGATTTCAACTTTGGGTTGCTTCACTGGTGCAGCAACTGACTTGCTATCCATGAAGTTTCCCTCCTTTCTCTTGCCCTTCTCGAAACTAGTGGTTTGACTAACCATCAACACTTGACGCTCCTTATTGATTTCTCCCTTCGCGGTGTCAAACATCGCGAATAGCTCAGGGATCATTATTTCTATCCCTGGCGTTTTATAGTTCATCACCAAGTTCTAGTAGCTTAGTGGTAGGGACTTGGAGAACTATATCAATCACTATCTTATCTGGAAGATCAACTCCCACTTGATTCAAGCGATTGTAGCACCCAGACAATCTGAGCACATGCTCAACGATTGAGCTATTCTCCTTCATCTTGCAGGCAAAGAATCTTGTTGGAGATCTCATATCTCGCAACATGGGCACGAGCCTGAGATCCTAATTTCAGCTCTAGAACATCTCATATGTTCTGTGCCGTTCAAAACGTTTCGGAGCCTCAATTCTGAGTCGTAATGCATGACGCACTAATCTATCAAGTAGTCATCAGAACGTGCCTGTCAGATGTTCACAACATCTACAAACCATGCTAGAGGGGTTGGCGCACCGAGCGGTGCATTAAGGACATAAGCCTTCTGTGCAGCAATGAGGACAATCCTCAGATCACGGACCTAGTCCGCAATATTGCTACCAACATCTTTCAACTCTATTTCTCTAGGAACATATAAAAATTCAAGGGAGCTACAACGCGAGCAAGTGATCTACAACATAATTTGCACAGACACTGTTGACTATGTTCATGATAATGAGTTCAATTAATCATATTACTTAAGAACTCCCACTGAAATTGACATCCCTCTAGTCATTTGAGTGATACATGATCCAAATTCACCAACTCAAGTCCGATCATCACATGAGTTGAGGTGGTTTCAATGGTGAACATCATCATGTTGATCATATCTACTATATGACTCATGTTCGACCTTTCGGTCTCTTGTGTTCCGAGGCCATGTCTGTACATGCTAGGCTCGTCAAGTTTAACCCGAGTGTTCTGCATGTGCAACACTGGCTTGAACCCGTTGTATGTGAATGCAGAGTCTATCACACCCGATCATCACGTGGTGTCTCGACACGAAGAACTTTCGCAACGGTGCACACTCAGGGAGAACACAATTTATCTTGAAATTAAGTGAGGGATCACCTTATAATGCTACCATCGTCCTAAGAAAAACAAGGCACATAAAGGTATTAACATCACATGCAAATCATAAGTGACATGATATGGCCATGAACTTGTGCTTTTGATCTCCATCATGAAAGCACCGGCATGATCTCCATCGTCACCGGTATGACACCATGATCTCCATCATCTTGATCTCCATCAACGTGTCACCATCGGGGTTGTCACGCCCACCATGCTTCTACTACTATTGCTACTGTTTAGCGATAAAGTAAAGCATTACATTGCGCTTAATGATTGACACGCAGGTCATACAATAATTAAAGACAACCCTATGGCTCCTGCCGGTTGCCGTACTCATCGACATGCAAGTCGTGATATTCTATACAACACATGATCATCTCATACATCACATATATCACATAATGTAATTGGCCATATCACATCACAACATACCCTGCAAAAACAAGTTAGACGTCCTCTAATTGTTGTTGCATGTTTTACGTGGCTGCTACGGGTATCTAGCAAGAACAATTCTCACCTACGCATAAACCACAACGGTGATACACTAGTTGCTTTTCAACCTTCTCAAGGACCGCCTTTGTCGAATCCGATCTAACTAAAGTGAGAGAAACTAGCACCCGCAAGCCGGCTATGCAACAAGTTGCGTTTGAGGGAACCGGTCTCTCGTAAGCGTACGAGTAATGTTGGTCCGGGCCGCTTCATCTCACAATATCGCTGAACCAAAACACGACCAAGGGAGGAAGCAATCTAAGCATCAACGCCCACAAACTCTTTGTGTTCTACTCGAGATCTCATCTACACATAGACCTAGATCATGATGCCACTGTTGGGGAACGTCGCATGGGAAACAAAAAATTTCCTACGCACACGCAGATCTATCCATGGTGATGAGCACCTAAGAGAGGGAGAGTGGGTCTACATACCCTTGTAGATCGCTAAGCGGGAAGCGTTAAGAAACGCGTTTGGTGTAGTCGAACGTCTTCGCGATCCAAATCGCCGTGCGTTCCACGATCCAATCACGATCCATCCCGTGATCCGATCACAATCCGTCCCACGAACTTGATCACGATCCGTCTCACGAACTTCATGATGATCCTTTCGATCTAGCACCGAACGGACGACACCTCCGCGTTCAGCACACGTACAGCTTGATGACGATCTCCACTGTCTTGATCCAGAAAGAAGGAGTGGAGAGGAAGAAGAGTTCTCCGGCAGCCTGAAGGCGCTCCGGCGATGGTGGTGGAGCAATTCCGGCACGGCTTCGCCTAAGCACTGCAGAAAACCGATCTGGAGGAGAAACTATGCACTGGAGGAACGGGTAGCACGTGGCTGAAATTCTGTGCCAAAACCCTAAAATCCTCTAGTATATATAGGAGGAGAGGAGGAGGAGGCTTGGCTGCCAAAAAGCCAGCCCTTGGGTCGGCCAAAGTGGGGAGGAGAGGAGGACTCCTCCTCCAATCCTAGTAGGACTAGAATTCCTCCTTTTTTGGCCTTTTTCCACCTTTTTCCCTTTGGGCTTTTTCTCCCAGCCACATGGGCCTTGTGTGGACTTCCACCAACCCACAAAAGGCTGGTATTTACTCTCCCACAGCCCATGAAGCCTTTTGGGTCGAAATACCCCTCCCGGTGGTCTCTCGGTACACTACCGGCACTCCCGGTACATTACCGATTAGCCCGAAACTTTTCCGGCGACCAAAATGGGACTTCCTATATATCAATCTTTATCTCCGGACCATTCCGGAGCTCCTTGTGACGTCCGGGATCTCATCCAAAAAACTTTGGTCACCACCATACATAACTCTATACTACCGAAACATCACCAAACCTTAAGTGTGCAGACCCTGCGGGTTCGAGAACTATGTAGACATGACCGAGACACCTCTACGGTCAATAACCAATGGCAGGACCTGGATGTCCACATTGGTTCTTGCATATTCTACGAAGATCTTTATCGGTCGAACCTCTATGTCAAGGATTCAGTTAATCCCGTATGATGTTCCCTTTGTTCTTCGGTATGTTACTTGCCCGAGATTCGATCGTCGGCATCTCCATACCTAGTTCAACCTCGTTACTAGCAAGTCTCTTTACTCGTTCCATAATACAAGATCCCGTAACTAACACTTAGTCACATTGCTTGCAAGGCTTATTGTGATGTTGTATTACCGAGTGGGCTCTGAGATACCTCTCCATCACACGGAGTAACAAATTCCAGTCTTGATCCATGCCAACTCAACAGACACCCTTGGAGAAACCTCTAGAGCACCTTTATAGTCACCCAGTTACGTTGCGACATTTGATACACACAAGGTACTCCTCCGATATCTGTGAGTTGCATGATCTCACGGTCATAGGAACATATACTTGACATGTAGAAAACAATAGCAATAAACTGACACGATCATAAGCTACGTTTGTAGTTTGGGTCTTGTCCATCACATCATTCTCCTAATGATGTGATCCCGTTATCAAATGACATCTCATGTCCATGGTTAGGAAACCTTAACCATCTTTCGATCAACGAGCTAGTTCACTAGAGGGATACTAGGGACATTGTGTTTGTCTATGTATCCACACATGTATCCATGTTTCCAATTAATACAATTATAGCATGGATAATAAACGATTATCATGAACAAGGAAATACAATAATAAACACTTTATTTATTGCCTCTAGGGCATATTTCCGACATCTGAGTGTCACATGATCCAAATCCACCAACTCAAGTCCGATTATCACGTGAGTTGAGGTGGCTTCAATGGTGAACATCATTATATTGATCATATCTACTATATGACTCATGTTCAACCTTTCGGTCTCTTGTGTTCCGAGGCCATGTCTGTACATGCTAGGCTCGTCAAGTTTAACCCGAGTGTTTTGCGTGTGCAACACTGGCTTGCACCTGTTGTATGTGAATGTAGAGTCTATCACACCCGATCATCACGTGGTGTCTCGACACGACGAACTTTCGCAACGGTGCACACTCGGGGAGAACACGATCCATCTTGAAATTTAAGTGAGGGATCACCTTATAATGCTACTGTCGTACTAAGCAAACCAAGGTGCATAAAAGGATTAACATCATATGCAATTCATAAGTGACATGATATGGCCATGAACTTGTGCTTTAGATCTCCATCTTGAAAGCACCGGCATGATCTCCATCGTCACCGGCACGACACCATGATCTCCATCAACGTGTCGCCATCGGGGTTGTCACGCCCTGCATGCTTCTACTACTATTGCTACCATTTAGCTATAAAGTAAAGCATTACATAGCGCTTAATGATTGACACGCAGGTCATACAATAATTAAAGACAACCCTATGGATCCTGCCGGTTGTCGTACTCATCGACATGCAAGTCGTGAAATTCTATACATCACATGATCATCTCATACATCACATATATCACATCATGTAATTGTCCATATCACATCACAACATACCCTGCAAAAACAAGTTAGACGTCCTCTAATTGTTGTTGCATGTTTTACGTGGTTGCTACGGGTTTCTAGCAAGAACGATTCTCACCTACGCATAAACCACAACGGTGATACATAATTTGCTTTTCAACCTTCTCAAGGACCGCCTTTGTCGAATCCAATCCAACTAAAGTGAGAGAAACTGCCACCCGCAAGCCATCTAGGAAACAAGTTGCGTCGAGGGAACCGGTCTCTCATAAGCGTACGAGTAATGTTGGTCCGGGCCGCTTCATCTCACAATACCGCCGAACCAAAATACGACCAAGGAAGGAAGCAATCTAAGCATCAACGCCCACAAACCTTTTGTGTTCTACTCGAGATCTCATCAACACATAGACCTAGATCATGATGCCACTGTTGGGGAACGTTGCATGGGAAACAAAAATTTTCCTACACACATGCAGATCTATCCATGGTGATGAGCATCTACGAGAGGGAGAGTGGATCTACATACCCTTGTATATCGCTAAGCGGGAAGCGTTAAGAAACGCGGTTGGTGTAGTCGAACGTCTTCGCGATCCAAATCGCCGTGCGTCCCGCGATCCAATCATGATCCGTCCCGCCATGCAATCACGATCCGTCCCACGAACTTGATCATGATCCATCCCACGAACTTGATCACGATCCTTCCGATCTAGCGCCGAATGGACGGCACCTCCGCGTTCAGCAGACGTACAACTTGCTGACGATCTCCATCGTCTTGATCTAGCAAGAAGGAGTGGAGAGGAAGAAGAGTTCTCCGGCAGTGTGACGGCGCTCTGGCTATGGTGGTGGAGCTATTCCGGCAGGGCTTCACCTAAGCACTGCAGAAATCCGATCTAGAGGAGAAACTATGCAGTGGAGGAACGGGTAGCACGTGGCTGTAAAAACTAGTGCAAAAACCCAAAACCCTCTAGTATATATATGAGGAGAGGAGGATAGGAGGCAGCCTTGGCTTCCAAGCCAAGCTGGTTCGGCCGAACCTACTAGGAGAGGAGGACTCCTCCTCTAATCCTAGTAGGACTAGGATTGCTCCTTTTTGCCTTTTTTTCCACCTTTTCCTATTGGGTTTTTTCCTCCAGCCACATGGGCCTTGTGTGGGAGTTTCCACCAGCCCACTAAGGGCTGATATTCACTCTCCCACAGCCCATGAAGCCTCTTGAGTCGAAATACCCCTCCCGGTACACTACCGGCACTCCCGGTACACTACCGATGAGCCCGAAACTTTTCCGGCGACCAAAACAGGACTTACTATATATGAATCTTTACCTACGGACCATTCCGGAGCTCCTCGTGATGTCCGGGGTCTCATCCGGGACTCCGAACAACCTTTGGTCACCACCATACATAACTCTATACCGCTGAAACGTCACCAAACCTTAAGTGTGCAGACCCTACGGGTTCGAGAACTATGTAGACATGACCGAGACACCTCTATGGTCAATAACCAATAGCGGGACCTGGATGTCCATATTGGTTCCTACATATTCTATGAAGATCTTTTATCGGTCGAACCTCTATGTCAAGGATTCAGTTAATCCCGTATGATGTTCCCTTTGTTTTTCGGTATGTTACTTGCCCGAGATTCGATCGTCGGTATCTCCATACCTAGTTCAACCTCGTTACTGGCAAGTCTCTTTACTCGTTCCGTAATACAAAATCCCGTAACTAACACTTAGTCACATTGCTTGCAAGGCTTATTGTGATGTTGTATTACCGAGTGGGCCCTAAGATACCTCTCCGTCACACGGAGTAACAAATTCCAGTCTTGATCCATGCCAACTCAACAGACACCCTCGGAGATACCTGTAGAGCACCTTTATAGTCACCCAATTATGTTGCAACGTTTGATACACACAAGGCACTCCTCCGATGTCCGTGAGTTGCATGATCTCATGGTCATAGGAACATATACTTGACATGTAGAAAACAGTGGAAATAAACTGACACGATCATAAGCTACGTTTGTAGTTTGGGTCTTGTCCATCACATCATTCTCCTAATGATGTGATCCCGTTATCAAATGACATCTCATGTCCATGGCTAGGAAACCTTAACCATCTTTCGATCAACGAGCTAGTTCACTAGAGGCATACTAGGGACATTGTGTTTGTCTATGTATCCACACATGTATCCATGTTTCCAATTAATACAATTGTAGCATGGATAATAAACAATTATCATGAACAAGGACATATAATAATAAACACTTTATTTATTGCCTCTAGGGCATATTTCCAACAGACCATTCATGTGACTGGCAGGGCTACCTCCATGTTTGAGGATCCAGAAGCTGCTGATGCTGAGGAAGAGGAGGTTGAGCCAGCAAAGGCTCCTCCCAAGAAGAAGGCAAAGAAGATGATGTCTGATGCTATGCCCAAAACCAGCACATCCAAGAAGGCCGTTGAGAAGCCCAAGAGGACCACTAGGCAGATTCCAGCCTCTGAGAAGAACAAAGGGAATGCCTCCAGAGCTGAAGCTGGTGATGATCTGACAACGTTAATGAAGCTTAGACCACACCTCCCTGTTCATAATGCCAGCTATCCAGTAGCTGAGGACATGAAGAATAGGAAGGACTCAGGACTGAGGGCATGGAGAGCTATTGATCCTTATGCCCAAAGAAAGAAAACAGCTGTGGACTACAGGTTCTATACCAAGGAGCAGCAGGACTTCTATGAGACTATGCTCTTTGACAAGAGTCCAGCTGTCAGCGATATGCGATACATTGATTGGAAGTACATCAAGGAGAATGAGGACTACTTTCCAAGTGTCCAGGACAACTTCCATTGCATTGGTCTTGATGAATTCATAGGCAGAGAATTCACAGCATGGAATGACGAGATGATCATGCAGTTCTACTCCACTACACACTCCTACGGAGATGGTAGAATTGTGTGGATGACTGAAGGTGCCCGATATGAATCAACTGTTGAGGAATGGGAAGAGATCTTAGGAGTTCCTGAAGCACAGGATGGTGACCTGGATGTCTACTCAGAATCCAAGGCTAGTCACAATGCTATGGCCAACATGTATAAGGAGATCCCTGCTCACAAAGTGAAGTCTCACCAGCTAGGGTCCATTTACTTTCTCCAGGATGGCCTACGCACTATCAACACCATTCTGAGGCATACCCTGATGCCCAAGTCCAAAGATGACAAGATGATCCGAGGCCACTCCATCAACCTGTTGATCCATCTTGACACTCACACCAGGATCAGAGTCATGAACTTGATTGTAGAGACAATTAAGAGGGTCGTTGCTGATCAGAAGCGTTCATGCTGTTATGCAACCTACATCCAGATGCTCATAAACTCAAGACTGGAGAAGCACATCTTTGCCCTGGATCACCCACATTTGCCCCTACAGCCAGATCTAGAGGACAACGTCGTGGTGATGGAAGTTGATCATCCCACTTCTGCTGCAGCTCAGGAAGCAGCAGAGACAGTGAGAGCCACTAGTGCTCAAGCCCCTCGATCCAGGAGCGAGCAAATGGATTTGCTGATATCATCTGTTCAGAGCATGCAAAAGGACATTAAGGGGATTCTGGATAACCAAAATAGTCTTGTCAGGATCTTTGAGACTAGAATCAAGTCCCTTACTGATAAAGTGGACGGGCTGACGAAGATAGTCACAGAACTTCAGCATGAAGTTGACTCCATGCAGATCCCTCGGGTCTCTTCTACTTAAGATGAGGATGATGACGAGGATGAGGATGATTCACCTCTAGGGACAAGCACTCAGTTCACTACTCGGGCCGGATCAGCCATAGTGCCAGCTCCAACAGCTCCATCAGCTCCATCAACATCAGCTCCATCAGTGACCACTCCAGCTCCATCTACGACATCTACAGAGATCTTCGCCGACGTCGTCATCTCGACTCCTTCATCAACAACCGGAGGATATGCGCCCAAGAATGCTTAGATGTATGCCTTTGAACTTTTTGGTAACTTGTTGCCAAAGGGGGAGAAGTGTATATAGATCTATAGGCTTCGAGCAAGAGAGAGATTTATCTTTTTTACTTGCTTTTCAAAAACATTTGGTTCTTTTGATTTGACGTGAGATACTTTTGTGTTTGTGTTATGCTACTATGTTATGGGTGATGCTACTATTTCCTATCATCTTAATGCTCATGAGATGATCATTCACCCTTACTTATGTATGTTGTGCCATGTTATTCACTCTAATTATTCTCGCACACCACCAAGTTGTATGTGACATGAAAGAAGTACCCCATATACTAATCGATTGTGCATTTGCATTCAAACGCAAGTTCAAATAATGCACAAATTTAGGGGGAGCTCTTGCTTATCACATACCTCTCAAAGCGACGATTAATCTCATTGATTTTATCATATGTCGAAGCTTTGATCTATATGTTGTCATCAATTACCAAAAAGGGGGAGATTGAAAGCACATTTGCTCCCTTGGTGGTTTTGGTAATTAATAACAACATATAAGTCATTTAACTAATGTTTCCACTAAGTATATTTCAGGAAATGTTCAATGAGAGGATTGGCAAAAAGGAGATTGTGGAGAAACCCCAAGATGCAAGGAAATAGGTTGGCCAAGCTTCAAGCAAAAGGACTCTATATTTTATATTTGTGAGAAATCACTTTGAGTCCATAGGAAAGCCAATACTATTAAAAGGGGGTAAGGTTTTGTTGGTGAACAATATGCTCAAACATGCACAAGTGATAGTTGCCAAAAACATCCACAAAACTCTCCCACCAAAGCTGTTCTATACCCAACACTCAAAATCGGTGCAACCAACTATCCCACTTCGGTGCCACCGATTCCAGTACCTAGACAAACTCTACCAAACCCTAGCCACTTCGGTGCAACCGATTCCATACCGGTGACACCGAGTTTAGGTTGCCAACTTTTTGTTACGCAAATTCACATTTTTGGTCCCACCGAGAATGTTGGATCGGCATCACTGAGATTGGAAATCTGACCGTTGGTTACCTTATCGGTGCAACCGATTTTCCTATACCGGTCTCACCGAGATTCAAAAGTTGCCACCTTTTGGTCACTTCGGTACCACCGAGATTAACACGTCGGTGTCACCGAGTTGGTCATTTTGTGTGTAACAGTTGGATTTTTGGGGATGCCTATATATACCCCTTCACCACCATCCACTCAAAAGTGAAGCACTCAGAACTATTCCATACCTATCCTACTCAGTTTTCTGAGAGAGAACCACCTACCCTTGTGTTGAGGTTAAGATCTTCCACTCCAACCATATGGATCTTGATTTCTAGCCTCCCCAAATTGATTTCCACCAATACCATGTCTTCTACCAAGCCAAATCTGTGAGAGAGTGATTGTGTTTTGAGGAGTCTATCATCTTGAAGCACAAGAGCAAGGAGTTCATCGTCATTATCGAGCCTATTACCTTTTGGAGGGTGGTGCCTCCTAGATTGGTTAGGTGTCGCTTAGGAGCTTCCTACTTCATGTTGTGGAGTGAACCAAGAAGTTTGTAAGGGCAAGGAGATCGCCTACTTCGTGAAGATCTACCTCATAGTGAGGCTAGTCCTTCATGGACGGAAGCCGTATGGAATAGTCAAGGTTGCTACTTCGTGAACCCTTTTGGGTGGAGCCCTCCATGGACTCTCGCGACCGTTACCCTCCGTGGGTTGAAGACTCCATAAACGTGGATGTACCATAGCGCCACCTATCAGAACCACAGGAAAAATTATCATGTCCACAATTGCGTTTGATCTTCCTACCCTATCCCTTCTATACATGCTTGTTGTTACTTTCCGCTGCTATATACTCTTAGACTTGCATATGTAGGGTGTACTTGACTTGCCATGAAATGCTAAAACTGTCAACCATAAAATTTGGTATAGGCAAAAGCTTTAATTGGTCAAGTAGTCTAATCACCCCCCTCTAGACCTACTTTCGATCCTACAATTTTAAGGTAATTTTAGAAACTATTCCTTAGCTATGTAGGCTATATGACATGCCATTTAATATTGGTCACTATATAGGATTGTATTGGAGCTATCGATGGTACACATGCTTTGGGTTGTATGTGAACAAAGACATGTATTGGCTGATTGCTTTTGGATGTGCCAAATGAACTTGCTATCTGATGATATTAGTGCTGAAAATTATGTTCTATGTCAATATATATATTGTTATGTTATTTTTCTTCAAAATACAAATGAAATGGTGTCGAAATTTTGTGTTTTTGTCATTCCATTTTGCATTCCATTCTTCCAAACCAAACACTAAAACGGAGCCAACCCGTCCTACTTTTTTGTACCTACCAAACACAGGAACGGAACCGACCCGTTCCTCTGGAATGGAACCATTCCATTCCGTGACAGTTGGTTCCTCAACCAAACACACCCTATATGTATATCCAACATGACATGGTATAAAATGGCATAAAACATGTCCATCCTATTGAAAACCACTATCTCGCACAATCCAATCTGTATCTCTATATGTACACCATTTTATGTCATGTCATCGCTTAAAGGTGGGCCCTTACTGTCGGAAATTGGATTAAATCATCTCAAATCGCTCATTAGTGTTTATTGAGAAAATTCGAAAGGAAAGTAGATTTTTGGATCGCCCAAGGAATGTGGTGGCAAATCCGGACGTAAACTTAAAATGTGGTGGTTTTTTGCAATTCACTCTCCAAAACTAGTTTGCGCGAAAAATATTTTTTCTATGGTTAAGACATGTACCTTGGTTTATTTGATTTTTCTTGGGTTTTCGGAATGGTTTAGCAATTACATAAGGCCATAATCATTCCCCTATGGTAGAAAATAATTATAACTTCCTATTCCTGTATTAATAGTTATAAATTCATGGGAATTTGAAATGTTCCATCTCTCCACTTCTCGCCCATTCTATCTTCTCTCCGCACTTATGGAATAGGCCAGACCCATCTTTTCTGCTCTCTATTTATTTTCTTTCCTTTCCCTTGCCCCCCCCTCCCTAAGGCACATAGCTCTTGCAAGGCAAGCCAAGGCGCCGCATTCTCTCGTGCTTCTTGTTAAGCACTTGTAGCATCAATTTCTATAAAATCGCTAATTAAGTGGTACTCTTGCAATTGTCACTCTCACCTTCTCACGCGTTGGTAAGTGGCACAAGGCATATGTGGCATTTGTCACAGCCTGAGATTTTTTCTCTTTTTCTAGATTCGTTTATTCAAGACATTTTATCTCTTGAATCGTGCGTTCAAATCTCGAACATTTTCATTGTTGAATTTTTTATCGAGATCTTCAAAACTAGATCCCATGTTAATAGGTTTCAACAAACTATTTTTTCAAAAAAAAACTAGGGTTGGAAGAATTTTTTTCTTCACTTTTTCCCTTTTCGAGAGGCACAATTGTACTTCTCATAGAACCAAATTTATACCTCTGCGAGAAGCAAATCAGTTCTTATTGTTCTTCGAGCGGAAGCAAATCTATGCTTATTGTGGAAGCAAAAAACTTTTTTGTTGAAAGGTACGGCTCTGCTTCTCAAGAAAGCAAATATGTGTTTCTCATGAAAGCAAAAAAAATATTTTTTCCCTTTTCGAGAGGCACAGTTGTGCTTCTCATGAAAGAAAATATGTGCCTCCATGAGAAGCACGTGTGCTTCCCATGAAAAAAAATACGTGATGGGAAAATATTGATGGAGCATCCAACACATGACACGTGGTGACGACCATACGCACCATTCAGCGTCCTTTAGCCTGACAAAGTGACCCTTGCAGGGCTCCCGCAAGGGGTTCCATTTAACTAGTTCCTCTCGAGTTCCTACTGGTTCTGCACTAGGACGTACAACACCGTGTGTCCTGGGCTCAACCAATTTACCTTTTATTTCTTATTACGCGCGTGCTTAAGCACACTCGCTAGCATTGTTCGCGCTAGTTTCTCGAGCCGCATGGTGCCCCACGATTTCTAGCCTGGTTTTGTACTCCATATTTTTTTGGTTTTCTTTTTCTTTTTCTTTTTTCGTTCTTTCTCTTTTTTCATTTATTTTTAATTTTAGATTTTTAGAAGCCTTTTCCTGTGAGTTTTCTAATACTTTTTTACACTTGTGAACAATTTTCAAATTCACAATTTCCTTTGAATTTATGAATAATTTTAAAATATTCAAAACTTTTGCCAATTCATCAATTGTTTTCAAATCAACGAACATATTTTCAAATCTGTGAACTTTTTCTCAAGTTTACGAAATTTTCCTAAACAATATGAACTTTTTTAAAATCAGCTCATTTTTTCAAATCCTCTATACATTTTTAAAATTCATGAATTGTTTTAAATTCCTTCAACATTTTTTTTGAATTCATGATTTTTTCCAAATTCGTCAGATTTTTCCAAACCCGTGAACTTTCACATTCATGAAAGTTTACAAATTCATGAACAATTTTTCAAATCCGCAAACTTTTTTCGAACATACAAACTTTTCTGAATTCCATGAACTTTTAAAAAAATATGAACTATTTTTTAATCTGCCTAATTTTAATTTATGTTTTTTATATTTTGTTGCATATTTATTCAAATTCAGTGAATTTTAAAATTTTAATGAATGCGCACATTATTTTAAACTATATAAATACCAGTAATGATCTTAATAGGAAATATCAAACCAAAAAACAACCTCATGAACAAGGAATCACTAACTAAAGCATACACCTTGCAAAGGCGCCCCCATCTTTGTCTTGTGATTACAAGTGATGCATCGCATGTGTATCACTTTTCGGAACTAGTAAGTTTTTCTTTTTTCTTAGATATTCTTTATCAAAACATTTTATCTCTTAAATTATGTGTCCAAATCATGAATCATTTTCATTATTGAATTTCTCGCATCAAGATCTTCAAAACAAGACGCCATGTTAATAAGTTTCGGCAAACTTTTTTTCACAAAAGAAGGAAAAAACCGAGAATGAAAAAATGCAAAAAAATCAGGAAAGCAGAACACGATTGCACATTTGCGGTTTTCACTTTGGGTGGGAGGGGATAGGTTGTACTTTGTTCTTTTCACAAAGCATGACTCTGCTTCTTATAAAAAGATAGTTGTGCTTTTCCCTTTTCAGGAAAGGACAATTGTGTTTTTCCCTTTTGAGAAACATCGTTGTGCTTCGTGCCAAAGCACAAACCGTGTTTTCCTCCTTTTCGGGAGGTACAAATTGTGCTTTCTCACATAAGCACACCATGTATTTGACGGAAGCATACTTGTGCTTCTCACAGAAACATATGTTGTATTTTTCTTTTTTTCGAGAAGCACAACCATACTTCTCATAGCAGCGCATACTACGCTTTCTTATTTTTCGAGAAGCATAGTTGTGCTTTGACAAAAGATACCCAAAACTAGGAAACCCCAGGCAAAGGAGAAAAGCCAAAAAACAAAAAAAAAAGTCCAAAGATGTTTATAGAAAATGAGAAAAATGTGCTCCAGTAGGGTGCGCCAGCGCGCGACACATGGCAGTGCCATGGAGCGCCATGTGGCGTGCTCAGAGTGCTTTCGTGCTGGGAGGTTCCCACTCCGGAGGGTGCCCGTCGATTAGTAAGTCCCGCAGACCTCTCGAACGCTCTGTACGGGAGATGGCGTTGTTGGGCAGCAGCCCACGAATGAAGCTAGCGAGCGTCGGGGATACTTTTGGGCGTGTTGACTTATATATCGCCTATAGCAAGTCGTATATGCTCTCCTGCAGATTCCTCCTTTGCGCTATAGTATTTGGTTGGTCCATTTTTCGAACATTCGCTCGCTCAATGGTGGATATGTTTGATCAGGTTTTTTTGTGTGTTATTTGATTTTCTATGTTTTCATTGTTTTTTTATTTTTCTATGTTTTTACCAATCTTTGGTTTCTTTCTTTATTTTCACAGGTTTTTCCTTCCTTTTTTTTTCCTTTGGTTTTCTTCAGTTTCCTCCTTTCTCAGTTTTATTTTCTTCTTTTGTTTCTTTACCATTTTTGCACTGGTGTTTCTCTGTTTTGTTTTCTTCGCCAGTTTTTCTCTTTGTTATAATATGGTGGTTTTGTTCGTTATTATTTATGTTTCCTTGTCAGTTTTCATCATTTGTGTTTTGTACAACACATGTCTACTTTTTTTAGTGCACACATGATACATTTTTATACACATTGTACATTTCTCAAACACGCGATGTGCCTTTTTTCTTCTGAAAATGATGTTGTAAAGACGTTTTCAAGTGAACATTTTCCTGCGGCAATAAGCATATTTTCAAACTATGAGAACATTTATTTACAATGCATAATTTTTTTAAAACTTTGACAAACATTGTTTTTGGAAACGCATGAATATTCTTTTAAAATTTCAATTATATTTTTAATGGAAGTAAACATTTTTTTACCTCTGTAAACATTATTTTACATTGTATAAGCATTCTTTTAAATATCAACATTTTAATAATACACAAACATTTTTGTACATTGTATACACATTTTTAAAAAGTTCACATACATCTTTTTGTAACACATAAACATTTTTTTTGTTGTCACGATATTTTTCTACAGCTATCAACATTTTTTTAGAATCTTGCTAACATTTTTTATACTACATAACATTTTTCAAATTCACATTTTAAAGTATTTTTTAATATTTTCATTTAAAATATAAAAACAAAATAAACATGATGTCCTCATGACATCAACATGGTGAACCCACATCCTGCTCAGCCGGCAAGGTTAGTGCAGTTGCATGCGGGGGAGGTTGCCTTTCACCTCGTTACAAGCGAGGCATAGACACGCCGTCCTTTTTGACGCCTAAAGGGGTGAATAGGAGGTCACTCCTTCTCCTTCCTCTCCGGGAAAAGGTTGCACGCTAGCACCAACAAAGAAGGCTGCATGCATGTGCGACCATGGAGCCACCTCTTTCCCTCCTTATAGAGCTTAATTCATTTAACTTTTTTACTTGGTTTGGACATGAAATTACCTAATACTTAAAACCATTATAGACAATAATTTCTCACTTAGATGCCTTAATCACCCCAACATGGCCTAGTGCACTTGAGCCACTAGTTGACACTGATCGTCCTATCCCTCCACCTCCTAAATAAGGAAAACTCGAGGAGAGAACTCATGTCTTTCATCCTCCTCCATTTTATTCGTAAAGTTTGTCCTGATAAATTCTCTTGACTTCTTTCTTAGCATTGTTGGTGACTTCATCGGCTGGTACATCGTCTAAGTTGCTTCCTTAGCCATTTATGTTCAATGTAGGACTCATTTCAACACCACGTACCTCCAAGACAAGGTGGTACATCATATATCTATCGCTGGCCGCCCGTACGACGGAGCCGCTCCACTGCTGTGGCCAAACAACTCTGCACTCGAGGACTCTTCCGGTGATTCCATCTGCATCACGTCATGCGCCATACTTGTCATAGCATGACTTCATACACATCCGCAACAGAGTAAGCTCCCCCAACCACTGGTCGGCGTGAACCAAATGGTGTCCATCACACTGGCATGGTTAGCTATTTCCTGACGATCTTGAGGAAAACATGAGAAATGCCACATATGACTATTGGAACCAACTGATAGAATTAAATTGATAGTTTGATTAACTGATTTTTAGAATATATTTGTTCATAGTTTCTTTGCTAGAATTCAAGGGGGCTTCGATGTTAGTGAACTTTTCCCGTTAGTATGTTATTTTTAATATGTTCTTGGTATGCCTTGGAGTCACCCGTAATTATTTCATAGTCTTAGCGATAAATTATGACTTACTAGATTTATTTGCAGGATTGTTTTATTTATTAAAATTAATTGTATGTAAGGTTTTGACAAAATAAGTTTTCTTGTAGAGTAGATAGTGCCATTCTATGCCTATGTTCCAACTTTGATGATTTATGGACATGTGTAGAATTCTTTATAATTATTCTATGTTTCTTGATTTAGTTAATTACATACTATCTGATGTTTTATTTATTTAAATAATTTTTATTGGGGTGTATCCATGTTAGATCTTCTTATAGAGTAGTATATCGATGTTGAATGTGTCTTTTCTCGACTAAAATTATGCCATCTTCTAGGCTACATTTGTTTTTTTAATTCTATGCCATAATTATACTTTATTTTTACTAGATGTCATATGAAGTGTTTTGTTTATTTCAGAACAAAACTCACATTATGCTATGGCCATTTTAGCATTGTACCTCATCCCTTGGTTAAGCCACATGTAGTGTTGTTATGTATGATTAGTTTGCGTAATATCATGTGTTAGTATTTTATGCATGTATTAACAACTAGGGTTAAATAGATATTTATCTAGTATTTCATTATGTTGTGTGGTAACATTTTTAGATAACGAGAGTAGGATGGTTGTTACATCACGTGTCACTGTGTAGCCATGTTATCTGAGTTTACTATATTTCAAGGGTATGCCCAACTCTACAATAACCTCTCTTTTGGGTATATAGTAAACTAAGGCAAGATCTATCCACCCATCTTGTTGTGGCATTTTATCAATGTTATTGTTTCCTATCTGAGTTGTTCAAACTCATGCTCTCAATCATGTTTGATATTCTCATCTATCTTGTTCCGCAGGCATATTTATTTAATATAATAATTGATATTTCGTCAGTTCTTTATTTTAAATAAAAGTTTATTCCATTTGAATTACTTTCACGTATGGATTTCAAGACATTTCATGGAGAGTGAAATTACATCAACAAAAAATTATTGTTGAACACCCAAATGCAAGTCATACTTGATCATATACCATTTCCTATATTTTTTCTATGCTATGTTGATTTCCAAGTAGGGATGCACGTGTAGATTGTATCTTTATCAACGTATTTGATACTTGTGGTAAAGTTAGTTATGACTCTTCTAGTGTTAGTGCTGGTGCGGTAGTGCCGCCGGAGCGGTACTACCGTCCATCCATCAACAATACTATCGCCTAGGATTACCAGGCACAAAGGAAGAGCGGTACAGAGAGGTGCCAGAGCAGAAGTACCGCAGAAAGCAGTACTACTATCCTAGTACCGCTCCAGTACCGTGAATGCTGAAAGGGCAATAGAAACTTGCACGTCCCTCGAAAATGAGCGGTAGTAGCAGCGGTAGAAATAAGCAGTAGTACCGTGTAACTACCGCTATCAAATTTTATACAATAGAAAGACGTAGACAAGATATTTCTCAAGCGGCAGTCGATAGCATAAGTACCAGATAAGCGGTACTTCCGTGGGATAGAGTGGTACTACCGCTTGGGTGCTACAAAATAGCCCGAAACTGTCACAATTTTGACAGCAATAGGATAAGGAAGAGAACCTTCCCCAAACATTTAACGGTAAATTCCAACACCAAAAACGCAAGGATGATGCATATGAACTTCGTTTTAGATGAACTTGAGTTTGACAAGAAGACAAACACAAAACTCTAACATGCTCGTATCAAAGGGTGATGCTGGCCTCACATCGATAGAACGAACTACGACATTCGATACGACCACACTTTGTTGTATGAGTGCTCGTACGAGGTCAAAAACACCTCTATATGATTCATTTTCGACGTATGAGGTCGACGAGGTGTTTTCTAATCAATCGTTTGCTTTTTAATCAGTATTAATTACCTCTGAAACTCTATAGCCAATAAATCTCTATAACAACTATGTTTTCTTTCATTTCTTTTTTTCGGTTGGGTATACAAACTTCGTTCTTATACATAGTTGGTGTTTTTATTTCGTGTGTTATTTTTGCAGGGGCTTGGACCTTATGTGGTGACTGAAAGCGCATTTGCTTCCTTGGTGGTTTTGGTAATTAATAACAACATATATGTCATTGAACTAATATTTCCACTAAGAATATTTCAGGAAAAATTAAATGATGGGTTGGCAAAAGGATTGTGGAGAAACACCTAGATGCAAGGATTTGGATTGGCAAAAGCTTCAAGCAAACAGGAATCTACATTTTACTTTGTGAGAAATCACTTTGAGTCCATAGGAAAAGCCAATATTATTAAAAGGGGGTAAGGTACTGTTGGTGAACAAGATGCTTCACGTGCACAAGTGATAGTCAGCAATAACACCCACAAACTCTCCCACATATTTTGTCTAAGCCATTCATGCAAATCGGTGCAACCAACCTTTTCCACTTGGTCCCACCGATTCCCAGAACCCTGCCAAACCCTAGCACATCGGTGCAACCGATCCCACTTTGGTGCCACCGAGTTTAGCTTGCCAACTTTCTGTTACCTCGATTCATAAAATCGGAAGCTCCGAGTTTTTGGATCGGCGTCACCAAGATTCGGATTCTGACCGTTGGACACCTGATTGGTACCGTCGAGATTTCTATATTGGTCTCACCGAGATTCAAAAGTTGCTACATTTGGAGCAACTCGGTACCATCGAGATTCACACATCGGTGTCACCGAGTTGGTCACTCTAGGTGTAACATTTGGACTTTTGGAGATGCCTATATATACCCCTCCACCACCACTAACTCGCAAGAGAAGCACTTAGAACAGATCCCCACTTATCCCATCAGATTTTGCGAGAGAGAGTCACCTACTCATGTGTTGAGATCAAGCCATTCCATTCCAACCATATGAATCTTGATCTCTAGCCTCCCCAAGTTGCTTTCCACCCAATCAATCTCTTCCACCAAAGCCAAATCTGCGAGAGAGTGATTGAGTGTTAAGAAGTCTATCATCTTGAAGCACAGGAGCAAGGAGTTCATCGACATTATCGAGCCTATTACCTTTTGGAGGGTGGTGCCTCCTAGATTGGTTAGGTGTTGCTTGGGAGCCTCCTCCTTCGTGTTGTGGAGTGAACCAAGAAGTTTGCAAGGGCAAGGAGATCACCTACTTCATGAAGATCTACCCGAGTTAGGCTAGTTCTCTATGGACGTAGGCCATCATGGTATAGTCAAGGTTGCTTCTTCATGGAACCCTCCATGGGTAGAGCCCTCCGTGGACTCTCATGATCATTACCCTCTGTGGGTTGAGGACTCCATAAACGTGGACGTACGACATCACCACCTATCGGAACCACGGGAAAAATCTTCGTGTCTCCAAATTACGTTTGATCTTCCTACCCTTCCTTTACTACTCATGCTTGTCTTTAGTTTCCACTGCTATACTCATAGACATGCATGTGTAGGGTGTGCTTGACTTGCTATCAATGCTAAAATCTGCCAACACATAAAATTGGGAAAAGGTAGAATTTTTATTCGACCAAGTAGTCTAATCACCCCCCTTAGACCTACTTTCGATCCTACAAGTGGTATTAGAGCATTGGTCTCCATTGAATTGGTTTCACAACCTAGGAGAGTATGGCGTCTAGCCAGGAAATTATCACCGTAGAGGTACATACTTTGATGGCACAAATTTTGCTAGTTGAAAGCACAAAATGAAAAATGCATATTCTTGGTCATAACCCCGCCGTTTGTGCTGTTGTTCGTGTTGGATTGCAAGGTGAATTCTTTGCTGATGGAAGGGAACTGGATCGTGAAGCGAGCGCGGAAGAATTGAATATGTTACAATACAATGCTCAAGCATGTGACATTCTCTTCAACTGCCTATGCCCTGAAGAATTCAACAAAATCATCCGCCTTGAGAATGCAAAAGAGAATTGGGATACTTTGAATGATATGCATGAAGGTACAGAACCCGTGAGAGAATCCAAGTTGGATGTTCTTCAGAGTCAACTTGACAAGTTCAAGATGAAGGATGGTGAAGGAGTCGCAGAGATGTACTCTAGGCTAGATCTCATCACCTATGAGATTGTTGGCTTAGGAAGCGAAGAAATGACCGACAAATTCATCATCAAGAAAATACTTCGAGCTTTGGATGATCGATATGACACCATGTGCACATTGATACAAATGATGCACAACTACCAATATCTCGAGCCTACGGAAGTGATTGGAAGGATTGTTGCTCATGAGATGACACTCAAGGACAAGGAAGAGCTCCACAATAAGTCTAGTGGTGCTTACAAAGCCACAAGTGATACTCCTGCAACTTCAAGCGACAACCTTGTCACAAATGAAGAGATAAGCCTCATGGTCAAGAAATTCAACAAGTTCTACAAGAATAGAGGCAAAGATCAAAGTTCCAACTCAATATATGAAGAGAAGCGTGTTGGGGAACGTCGCATGGGAAACAAAAATTTTCCTACGTTCACGCAAGACCTATCCATGGTGATGAGCATCTACGAGAGGGAGAGTGGATCTACATACCCTTGCAGATCGCTAAGCGGGAAGCGTTAAGAAACGCGGTTGGTGTAGTCGAACGTCTTCGCGATCCAAATTACCGAGCGTCCCACGATCCAATCACGATCCGTCCCGATCAAGCACCGAACGGACGACACCTCCGCGTTCAGCACACGTACATCTTGATGACGATCTCCGCCTTCTTGATCCAGCAAGAGGGAGCGGAGAGGTAGAAGATTTCTCTAGCAGCGTGACGGCGCTCCGGCGATGGTGGTGGAGCTATTCCGGCAGGGCTTCGCCTAAGCACTGCAGAAATCCGATCTAGGGGAGAAACTATGCACTGGAGGAACGGGTAGCACGTGGCTAAAAATCTTGTGCCAAAACCCTAAAACCCTCTAGTATATATAGGAGGAGAGGAGGAGGAGGCTTGGCTCCCAAGGAGACAGCCCTTGGGTTGGCCGAACCAGGAGGGAGGAGTCCTCCTCCTCCACTCCTAGTAGGATTAGGACTCCTTCCTAATTTAGCCCTTTTTGCCTTTTTCCACCCTTTTCCTTTTGGGATTTTTCTTCCCAGCCGCATGGGCCCTTTGTGGGACTTCCTCCAGCCCACTAAGGGCTGGTATTCATCCTCCCACAGCCCATGTAGCCTCTTGGGGCGAAATACCCCTCCCGATGGTCGCCCGGTACACTACCGGCACTCCCAGTACACTACCGATGAGCCCGAAACTTTTCCAGCGACCAAAATAGGACTTCATATATATCAATATTTACCTATGGACCATTCTGGAGCTCCTCGTGACGTCTGGGATCTCATCCGGGACTCCGAACAACCTTCGGTCACCACCATACATAACTCTATACTACCGAAACGTCACGAAACCTTAAGTGTGCAGACCGTGCAGGTTCGAGAACTATGTAGACATGACCGAGACACATCTACGGTCAATAACCAATAGCGGGACCTGGATGTCCATATTGGTTACTACATATTGTACGAAGATCTTTATCGGTCGAACCTCTATGTCAAGGATTCAGTTAATCCCGTATGATGTTCCCTTTGTTCTTCGGTATGTTACTTGCCCGAGATTCGATCGTCGGTATCTCCATAACTAGTTCAACCTCGTTACCAGCAAGTCTCTTTACTCATTCCATAATACAAGATCCCGTGACTAACAATTAGTCACATTGCTTGCAAGGCTTGTTGTGATGTTGTATTACCGAGTGGGCCCTGAGATACCTCTCCGTCACACGGAGTAACAAATCCCAGTCTTGATCCATGCCAACCCAACAGACACCCTCAGAGATACCTGTAGAGTACCTTTATAGTCACCCAGTTACGTTGCAACATTTGATACACACAAGGCACTC
The DNA here is from genome assembly GCA_022496015.1 of Hordeum marinum. Lineage (NCBI taxonomy): Eukaryota > Viridiplantae > Streptophyta > Magnoliopsida > Poales > Poaceae > Hordeum > Hordeum marinum. The sequence continues at coordinate 96,315,880 of CM039677.1, read as the reverse complement.
CTCCGGTGTCAGTGAGTTGCATGATCTCATGGTCATAGGAACATATACTTGACATGCAGAAAATAGTAGCATTAAACTGACACGATCATGTGCTACGTTTGTAGTTTGGGTCTTGTCCATCACTATTCTCCTAATGATGTGATCCCGTTATCAAATGACATCTCATGTCCATGGCTAGGAAACCTTAACCATCTTTGATCAACGAGCTAGTCTATTAGAGGCATACTAGGGACATGGTTTTTGTCTATGTGTCCACACATGCATCTAACTCTCCGATCAATACAATTATAGCATGGATAATAAACGATTATCATGAACAAGGAAATATAATAATAAACACTTTATTTATTGCCTCTAGGGCTTATTTCCAACAGTCTCCCACTTGCACTAGAGTCAATAATCTAGCTCACATCACTATGTGATTTACATTGTAATGAATCGAACACCCATGCAGTTCTGGTGTTGATCATGTTTAGCTCTTGGAAGAGGTTTAGTCAATGGGTCTGCAACATTCAGATCCGTGTGCACTTTGCAAATATTTATGTCCTTCTCCTCGATGTAATATCGGATGGAGTTGAAGCGTCGCTTTATATGTCTGGTCCTCTTGTGAAACCTTGGTTCCTTGGCTAGAGCAATGGCACCAGTGTTGTCACAGAACAGGCTCATTGGATTCAGTGCACTGGGCACTACTCCAAGATCTGTCATGAACTGCTTCATCCAGACACCTTCCTTCGCCGCCTCCGAGGCTGCGATGTATTCCGCTTCGCACATAGAATCAGCTACCACGCTTTGCTTGGAACTGCACCAGCTTACCGCTCCCCCGTTAAGAATAAATACGTATCTGGTTTGCGACTTAGAGTCATCCGGATCAGTGTCAAAGCTTGCATCGACGTAACCCTTTACGACGAGCTCTTCATCACCTCCATAAACGAGAAACATTTCCTTAGTCCTTTTCAGGTACTTAAGTATATTCTTGACCACTTGCCAGTGCTCCATTCCACAATCACTTTGAAACCTTCCGGCCATACTTATGGCAAGGCTGACATCGGGTCTTGTGCACAGCATTGCATACATGATAGAGCCTATGGCTGAAGCATAGGGGATGACACTCATCTTTTCTCTATCTTCTGCAGTTACTGGGCATTGAGTCTTACTCAACTTCACACCTTGTAACACAGGCAAGAACCCCTTCTTGGACTGATCCATTTTGAACTTCTTCAAAACTTTATCAAGGTATGTGCTCTGTGAAAGTGCTATTAAGCGTCTCGATCTATCTCTATAGATCTTAATGCCTAAAATGAAAGCAGCTTCTCCTAGGTCCTTCATTGAAAAACTCTTGTTCAAATATCCCTTCACGCTTTCCAGCATTTCTATATTGTTTCCAATCAGCAATATGTCATCCACATATAATACTAGAAAGGCTATAGAGCTCCCACTCACTTTCTTGTAAATACAAGCTTCTCCGTAAACTTGTATAAACTCAAACGCTTTGATCACCTCATCAAAGCGCTTATTCCAACTCCGAGATGCTTGCACCAGTCCATAAATGGATCGCTAGAGTTTGCAAACTTTGTCAGCATTCTCTGGATCGACAAAACCTTCGGGTTGCATCATATACAACTCTTCCTCAAGGAAACCGTTGAGGAACGCTGTTTTGACATCCATCTGCCAAATTTCATAGTCGAAATAAGCAGCTATTGCTAACATGATTCTGACAGACTTAAGCATCGCTACGGGTGAGAAAGTCTCATCGTAGTCAACTCCTTGAACTTGTGAAAAACCCTTTGCCACAAGTCGAGCTTTATAGACGGTGACATTACCTTCCGCGTCTGTCTTCTTCTTAAAGATCCATTTGTTCTGAATGGCCTTTCGCCCTTCAGGTAATACTTACAAAGTCCATACTTTGTTTTCATACATGGATCCCATCTTGGATTTCATGGCCTCTAACCATTTCTCGGAATCCGGGCCCATCACTGCTCCTCCATAGCTCGTAGGTTCATTGTTGTCCAACATCATGACCTCCAAGACAGGGTTGCCATACCACTCAGGGGTAGTACATGGCCTTGTAGACCTACGAGGTTCAATATCAGCTTGATCCGAAGCTTCATGATCATCATCATTAACTTCCTCTTCTACCGTCGTAGGTTCCACAGAAACATCTTTCTGCGCTGCGCTACTTTCTGGTTGAAGTAAAGGTTCAGTAACCTCATCAAGCTCTATTTTCCTCCCACTCAATTCTTTCGAGAGAAACTCTTTCTCAAGAAATGTTCCGTTCTTAGCGACAAACACTTTGCCTTCGGATCTGAGATAGAAGGTATACCCGACTATCTCTTTCGGGTATCCTATGAAGACGCATTTCTCTGCTTTGGGTTCCAGCTTTTGAGGCTGAAGCTTTTTGACATAAGCATCACATCCCCAAACTTTAAGAAATGACAACTTTGGCCTCTTGCCAAACCATAGTTCATATGGCGTCGTCTCAACGGATTTTGATGGTGCCCTATTTAAAGTGAATGTAGCTGTCTCTAATGCATAACCGCAAAACGATAGTGGCAAATCAGCAAGAGACATCATAGAACGCACCATATCTAATAAGGTTCGATTACGACGTTCGGACACACCATTACGCTATGGTATTCTAGGCGGTGTCAACTATTAAACAATTCCACACTGTCTTAAGTGACTACAAAACTCATAACTCAGATATTCACCTCCTCGATCAGATCGCACGAATTTAATCTTCTTGTCACGATGATTCTTAACTTCACTCTAAAATTGCTTGAACTTTTCAACGTTCCAGACTTGTGTTTCATTAAGTAAATATACCCATATCTACTTAAGTCATCAGTGAAGGTGAGAAAATAACGATGTCCACCACGCGCTGTAACATTCATTGGACCGCACACATCAGTATTTATGATTTCCAATAAGTCACTTGCCCGTTCCATTGTTCCAGAGAACGGCGTTTTAGTCATCTTGCCCATGAGGCATGGTTCACATGTGTCAAGTGATTCAAAATCAAGTGACTCCAAAAGTCCATCAGCATGGAGCTTCCTCATGCGTTTTACACCAATATGACCTAAATGACTGTGTCACAAGAAAGTGGTACTATCATTATCAACTCTACATCTTTTGGCATCAATGTTATGAACATGTGTATCATCACTATCAAGATTCAATATGAATAAACCCCTCACATTGGGTGCACGATCATAAAATATATTACTCATATAAATAGAACAACCTTTATTCTCTCATTTAAATGAGTAACCGTCTCGCAATAAACAAGATCCAGATATAATGTTCATGCTTAACGCAGGCACTAAATAACAATTATTCAGGTTCATCACTAATCCCGATGGTAATCGAAGAGAGATTGTGCTGACGGCGATTACATCAACCTTGGAACCATTTCCCACGTGCATCGTCACTTCATCCTTTGCCAGCCTTCGTCTATTCCGTAGTTCCTGTTTTGAGTTGCAGATGTGAGCAATCGAACCGGTATCAAATACCCAGGCACTACAATGAGAGCTAGTAAGGTACACATCAATAACATGTATATCATATATACCTTGTTTGTCGTTGTCCGCCTTCTTGTCAGCCAGGTACTTGGGGCAGTTCCACTTCTAGTGACCAGTTCCCTTGCAATGAAAGCACTCAGTTTCTGGCTTGGGGCCATGCTTGGGCTTCTTTACAGGAGTGGCAATTGCTTTGCCATCCTTCTTGGTTTTACCCTTCTTCCCCTTGCCCTTGCCATTCTTCTTGAAACTAGTGGTTTTATTGACCATCAACACTTGATGTTCTTTCTGGATTTCAGACTCAGCAACTTTTAGCATCGCAAACAGCTCGGCGACTGACTTGTTCATCCCGTGCATGCTATAGTTCATCACAAAGCTCATGTAAGTAGGTGGCAGTGATTGAAGAACTCTGTCAGTGATCGCTTCTGGCGGAAGGGCAATTCCCAACTCCGCTAGACGAGTCGAATACCCAGACATTTTGAGTATATGTTCACTAATAGACCCGTTCTCCTCCATCTTGCAAGCATAGAACTTATCGGAGGTCTCATACCTCTCGATCCGGGCATTCTTCTGAAAGATAAACTTCAACTCCTGGAACATCTCATATGCTCCATGATGTTCAAAACGTCTTTGAAGTCCCGGTTCTAAGCCATACAATATTGCACACCGAACTATTGAGTAATCTCCAGAACGTGCCTCCCAAGCGTTCATAACATCTTCGGAAGACATGTCTTCTGGTTGGTCACCAAGCGATGCATCAAGGACATATGATTTCTGGGAAGCCGTGAGGATAATCCTCAGATTACGGGCCCAGTCAACAAAGTTACTTCCATCATCTTTCAACTTAGCTTTCTCTAGGAACACATTAAAATTCAGGGGTGCTACTGCGCGAGCCATTGATCTACAACATAAATATGCAAAGGTTACTTAGACTATTGTTCAAGATAATGAGTTTAGATAATCAAATTACTAAAGCTCAAATTGACATCCCTCAGGTCATCTGAGTGTCACATGATCCAAATTCACCAACTCAAGTCCGATCATCACGTGAGTTGAGGTGGTTTCAATGGTGAACATCATCATGTTGATCATATCTTCTATATGACTCATGTTCGACCTTTCGGTCTCTTGTGTTCCGAGGCCATGTTTGTACATGCTGGGCTCGTCAAGTTTAACCCGAGTGTTCTACATGTGCAACACTGGCTTGCACCCGTTGTATGTGAACGTAGAGTCTATCGCACCCAATCATCACGTGGTGTCTCAACACGACAAACTTTCGCAATGGTGCACACTCGGGGAGAACACAATTCATCTTGAAATTTAAGTGAGGGATCACCTTATAATGCTACCGTCATCCTAAGCAAAACAAGGTGCATAAAAGGATTAACATCACATGCAAATCATAAGTGACATGATATGGCCATGAACTTGTGCTTTTGATCTCCATCTTGAAAGCACCGGCATGATCTCCATCGTCACCGGCATGACACCATGATATCCATCATCTTGATCTCCATCAATGTGTCACCATCGGGGTTGTCGTGCCCATCATGCTTGTACTACTATTGCTACCGTTTACCGATAAAGTAAAGCATTACATAGCGCTTAATGATTGACACGCAGGTCATACAATAATTAAAGACAACCCTATGGCTCCTGCCGGTTGTCGTACTCATCGACATGCAAGTCGTGATATTCTATACAACACATGATCATCTCATACATCACATATATCACATCATGTAATTGTCCATATCACATCACAACATACCTTGCAAAAACAAGTTAGACATCCTCTAATTGTTGTTGCATGTTTTACGTGGCTGCTATGTGTATCTAGCAAGAACAATTCTCATCTACGCATAAACCACAACGATGATACATAAGTTGCTTTTCAACCTTCTCAAGGACCACCTTAGTCGAATCCGATCCAACTAAAGTAGGAGAAACAGACACCCGCCAGCCATCTTTGTGTAACAAAGTTACACGTCAGTCGATGGAACCGGTCTCTCGTAAGCGTGCGAGTAAGGTTGGTCCGGGCCGCTTCATCCCACAACACTGCTGAACGAAAACACGCCCAAGGGAGGAAGCAATCTAAGCATCAACACCCACAAACTCTTTGTGTTCTACTCGAGATCTCATCTACACATAGACCTAGCTCTGATACCATTGTTGGGGAACGTCGCATGGGAAACAAAAAAATTCCTACGTTCACGCAAGACCTATCCATGGTGATGAGCATCTCGAGAGGGAGAGTGGATCTACATACCCTTGTAGATCACTAAGCGGGAAGCGTTAAGAAACGCGATTGGTGTAGTCAAACGTCTTCGCGATCCAAATCGCCGAGCGTCCCATGATCCAATCACGATCCGTCCCGATCAAGCACCGAACGGACGACACCTCCGCGTTCAGCACATGTACAGCTTGATGACGATCTCCACCTTCTTGATCCAGCAAGAGGGAGCGGTGAGGTAGAAGAGTTCTCTGGTAGAGTGACGGCGCTCCGGCGATGGTGGTGGAGCTATTCTGGCAAGGCTTCGCCTAAGCACTGTAGAAATCCGATCTAGGAGAGAAACTATGCACTGGAGGAACGGGTAGCACGTGGCTAAAAATCTTGTGCCAAAACCCTAAAACCCTAGAAGTACATATAGGAGGAGAGGAGGAGGAGGCTTGGCTCCCAAGGAGACAGCCCGTGGGTCGGCCGAACCAGGAGGGAGTCCTCCTCCTCCTCCACTCCTAGTAGGATTAGGACTCCTTCCTAATTTAGCCCTTTTTGCCTTTTTCCACCTTTTTTCCTTTTGGGCTTTTTCTTCCTAGACGCGTGGGCCCTTTGTGGGACTTCCTACAGCCCACTAAGGGCTGGTATTCATCCTCCCACAGCCCATGTAGCCTCTTGGGTCGAAATACCCCTCCCGATGGTCTCCCGGTACACTACCGGCACTCCCGGTACACTACTGATGAGCCCGAAACTTTTCCGGCGACCAAAATAGGACTTACTATATATCAATATTTACCTCCGAACCATTCCGGAGCTCCTCATGACGTCCGGGATCTCATCCGGGACTCCAAACAACCTTCGGTCACTACCATACATAACTCTATACTACCGAAACGTCACCAAACCTTAAGTGTGCAGACCCTGCGGGTTCGAGAACTATGTGGACATGACCGAGACACATGTACGGTCAATAACCAATAGAGGTACCTGGATGTCCATATTGGTTCCTACATATTCTACGAAGATCTTTATCGGTCGAACCTCTATGTCAAGGATTCAGTTAATCCCGTATGATGTTCCCTTTGTTCTTCGGTATGTTAGTTGCCCGAGATTCGATCGTCGGTATCTCCATACCTAGTTCAACCTCGTTACCGGCAAGTCTCTTTACTCGTTCCGTAATAGAAGATCCCGTGACTAACACTTGGTCACATTGCTTGCAAGGCTTGTTGTGATGTTGTATTACCGAGTGGGCCCTGAGATACCTCTCCGTCACACGGAGTAACAAATCCCAGTCTTGATCCATGCCAACCCAACAGACACCCTCAGAGATACCTGTAGAGTACCTTTATAGTCACCCAGTTACATTGCAACGTTTGATACAGACAAGGCACTCCTCCGGTGTCAGTGAGTTGCATGATCTCATTGTCATAGGAACATATACTTGACATGCAGAAAACAGTAGCATTAAACTTCATGATCATGTGCTACGTTTGTAGTTTGGGTCTTGTCCATCACACCATTCTCCTAATGATGTGATCCCATTATCAAATGACATCTCATGTCCATGGCTAGGAAACCTTAATCATCTTTGATCAACGAGCTAGTCTATTAGAGGCATACTAGGGACATGGTTTTTGTCTATGTATCCACACATGCATCTAAGTCTTCGATCAATACAATTATAGCATGGATAATAAATATGATAATAACTAATTTATTATTGCCTCTAGGGCATATTTCCAACAAAGCGTTCGTCAAGTCGTGACCGAAACTGCTACAATTGTGGGAAGCCCGGACACTAGTCCAATGACTGCACGACTCCCTACAAAAGAAAAGAAGAGTCACTAATAAGACGAAGCTCAAGAGATGAGTCACCTATAAGAGAGAGAAGGAGTAGAGATGATCGTTATGAACGAAGACCCTAAAGGAGAAGTAGGGACTCGGAGAAGAAGGACAAGTACACCAAGAGCTACTCAAGAAGAAGACATCAAGATCATGTTGGTGAATGGGTTTCCAGCTCTGAATCCAACAACCACTCCAAGAGAAGCTATCAATCCAACTCCGACTATAGTCAAGATGAAGGTGTTGCCGGAGTTGCACTAGTGAAGACTGACTCCTATGACATATTTGATTCACCAAATGAAAGCAGTAGAAGTTGCTTCATGGCTAAAGGCCCCAAGGTATCACACCCCGAGTATCTTGATTTCAATAGTGATGAGGATGACTTGTTAGGAGATGATGACTTGCTATTTGACAAATCTAGCAATGTTAGTCAAGATGAACTTGTTAGTAATCACTCTAGTCAAGATAAGTCGTATGATGATGATAAGTTGGAAATAGAACGACTAACTCAAGAACAAAACACTCTTAAGTTAGATCATGAGTCTACTCTACAAGATCGTAGAGAACTTGAAAGGACACATGAGAAGCTCCGCTTCGAGAAGCTCAATTTGGAGCAAGAGCATGAATTCCTTAAAGCTATCAATGACGATCTTCGAAAGAAGACTTCCTCTTATCTAGCCAAACGACTTCTCTTGTCTACATTCATTCCACAAGTTAAGACTAAGCAAACAAGTAACAAAGGCAAGAAAGGTTCTTCAACTAGTAGCAATAAAAATGATAAATCCAATGATGTTGCTTCTAGTAGTTCTACTGATCCCACTAACACTTATCTTAGCCAAGTTACACTTGAGCAAGAAAATGAACCTTTGAAAGGGATTATAGAGAAAGGTATCTACAAGAGTCTTGTCGGGTGTAAGCAATTTGAGGAAATTGTTCGCAAGCATGAAGGATACTAGAAGAACCATGGCATTGGCTACTTCAACGCTAATGGAGTTGAATGGGAAGAAGGTCAATATCCCAAGCCCAAGTTTGTTCCTCAAAGGGAGAAGTATGAAAATACTCTTCCCAAGGGAACAAAAGCTCAAGATGACCTTCCACCACAAGACCACAAGGTCAAGGGCAAGAACAAGCTTCAAGAGGACATTGACTCATATGAAGATGAATCCCAAGCTTTGGTGAAGTGGGTTCCCAAGGCTACTTAAAGCTCAACTTCTACAAGTGACACTTCAACACCTAGGGAATGTTTGGTTCCCAGCCATAATTTGCCAAGCCAAAATTTGGCAACCATAGTTTTGTTGGCATGTGTTTGGTTTTTACCATAGTTTGGCTTGCCACACTTTATTGCCCATGTGGCCCATTTGTCATAGAGTCTTTTTTTGCCAACTTTTGCCAAAGTTTGGCGTTCGTTTTTTCAGCCACACTTTGTGGCCTGCCACGCTTTGATGGCTTGCCACACTTTGTCTTGGCAAAATAAGTCACCAACCAAATAGACCCCAAGTATCCCCGTCAACTTGATGTAGATCCCCAAGAAGAAGAACTAGAGAAGTTCTTGAGGGGTGACTCCGCCAATGAAATTCACTCACATTCATTATTGGCAAGAACTAGTTGCAATCAACGTCAACATTATGCAATAGTTCAAGGAGTCACACATTCCCTCAAAGGTAAGCAAGGGACAAGGTAATCAACAAATCCATGGACATCATTATGTATGCTTTGTAGTCCATGTCCATAGATATCCTTGTATTTGTCTCTTGTGTGTTGGGACTAACCCATGTAGGTGAGAAGAGTAAGAAACAACAAGGATGCTCCCAACTCATGATGATCTTGATCAACCTTGAGCATCCACCACCACTTCACATACATGAAGTATTCATTGACAAAACCCAAGGTTAATTTATCCCTCTCAAGGGGGGATGTCACATCAAGGGGGAGCTTTACTCTAAGACTTGAGTCAAAGGTTCTCAAAGAATGTGACAACATTAACAAGCTTTATGTAAAAGTGGTAACCCCACTCCTGCTTAAACGACGAGTATGACCTATGATCAAGTATTCTTACTTGGATCCTAAGTCAATATACTCATATATAGATGTCTACGTCATCACTAAAGTGCTTGATAAATGCTAGTATGTATGTGCATGTTTGCCATGATTTCATTTGACATCTTATTGTGTGAGCATGTTGGTCTGCATTTCTTTATCCATTCGAGGACATCCAATTGTTGCTATTTGGACTTTGATTTTGTTTTGTCAATTGGATGGACAAGAATGCGTAGGACCCTTCTCTAGCTATCTATGCTTTCTCGTCTCATATTCTGTTCATGCTGCATCACAAAATTTGAACAAGTACTTTTCGATCTCTCTGTGTGAGTAGCACTCGAAGTTCCGTATCGACAAAGGACTAACCATTAAAACCTCCCAAGTGCATCTCAGTGGAACCAATCCAAAATTCTCGGTATCGTCGAATGCCTAGGGTTGATATGGTTTTCTCCTCAGTACCACCTATACCATTTTTTCAGTTACACTGAGTTTCCCTGTCAGCCAAAAGTTGAGAAACTCAATGACACCAAAAAATTAGAACCGGTGTCAGCGACAACAAAGGGTATATAACCTGTTAGACCATACTTTTGAAATTCAACCACAAAAGTTAGTTTTCTACAAACCCTAAGCTGCCTCTCCAGACCCCTGGTCATCGCCTTCGTCTCCCCGTGCACCTCTGCCATTGGGAATCGCCGTTGCGGAGGGAATCTTCACCACTGTCGCCGCCTTAGCGTATCCTTCACGAAATTAGGGTATGGATCTGGCCCTCTTTGCACTCCCCGTCCAATTCATGCACATTAGAGTATATTTTATTGATAGTCCACTGATTCTAATCCTCTCAATCCTCTAGAAAACTCATTAGCTTAGCGAGCGAAAGAGTTTTAGGTCTAGTCATCCGAAAAATCAAATCTCGGTGACACCGAGTCATAGAAATCGACTCTACCGATTTTGGGTTTGGACTACCGAGGACAGTCTCGGTGAAACCGAGTGGCAATTTTCGGTGCGACCGAAATTGCTGCCATGTTTCTATAAAGAGTTATGTGCGTCTTGGTGGTACCGAAATTTTTGACTCAGTGACACCGAAATCCCTTTTTGCTGAGTGCTATATGTAAGAATTTCTTTGTTCAATATTTGTTCAATCTTTGCATTTTGTGATTACTCAACCCTTCTACTCCTCTATATTCCATTCACAGGGTCAGAGATGTCTGGTTTAGAGGACAGTCAGAACAACCTCAAGGAGCTCGGTGTTGACAAAAATTCAGGCTCTAGTCCAGACAAGAGCTCATCTTCTTTTGATGATGTTCCAAGCTCACCAGACCTGCCCAGGGCAGCAACCAGAGCAAGGAGGAAGCTCAACTCAGATTAGGAGGATAAAGATTTTGTGCCTGGTGTAGTTTCTCCCAAGCCTAAGCAGGACAAGACTACCAAGAAGCCCACATTCGAGGCTACCTCTTCCAAGAAGGTGGTCACGAAGGAGTATGCCCCCTCAGACACTTTTAGAGCACCTGAGAGCTCTAGGGGCACCATGACCATTGAGCCTCCCAAGAAATCCATGCCCAAGAAGATTGGAGAGAAGAAGAGCAGAAAGAGGATCATCCATGTTGTTGGTAGGCCTACCTCTATGTTTGAGGACCCAACAGAGGCTGTTTCTGAGGAGGAGGAGGCAGAGCCAGCTGCAAAGGATCCTCCCAAGAAGAAGAAGAAGTTGATGTCTGATGTTATGCCTAGCCAAACAGCTCCCAAGGGCAAGCCAACTGGATCCAAGAAGCCCTCTGCTCCCAAACCCAAGAGGACTACCATAGACATTCTAGCTTCTGAGAAGAACAAGGGATCTTCATCCAGACATCTAGAGGAGGATGCTATGTCTGCCTTGATGAAGCCGAGACCACACTTCCAATGCATAATGCCAGCCACCTGCAAGCTGAGAACATGAAGAAGTGGAAGGACCAAGGACTGAGAGATTGGAGAGCTATTGATCCATATTGATAGAGGAGTAAGACTGTTGTGGACTACATGTTCTACACCAAAGAACAACAAGACTTCTATGAGACTATATTACTTGACAAGAGCCGTGCTGTGAGTGATATGAGATACGTGGATTGGAAGTACATCAAGGACAATGAAGATTACTTCTCGAGTGTGCAAGACAACTTTCATTGCATTGGACTTGATAAGTTTGTTGGCAAGGAGTTCACAGCCTGGAATGATGAGATGATCATGCAATTCTACTCCATTGCTCATTTCTATAGAGACGGTAGAATTGTGTGGATGACTGAAGGTGCCAGGTATGAGTCCATAGTTGATGAGTGGGCTGTCATCTTAGGAGTCCTAGAGGTGGAAGATGGAGATATTGACGTATACTCTGAGTCCAAGGCAAGTCGCGATGATATGAAGAACATGTATAAGGAGATTCCTGCTGCACATCTGAAGTCTCGCAAGCTAGGATCAATCTATTTCCTCCAGGCTGGTCTATGCATGATCAACACTATCTTAAGGCACACCTTGCTGCCTAAGTCTAGAGATGAGAAGATGATCAGAGGCTACTCCATCAACATCCTGCTCCATCTAAATCAACATACGAGATTCAGAGTGATGGACTTGATTGTGGAGACTGTGAAGAGGATTGTTGCTGATCAGAAGCGCTCATGTTGCTATGCACCCTACATCTAGATGCTCATCAACTCTAAGTTGGAGAAGCACATCTTTGCGCTTGATCGACCACATTTGCCACTCTTGCCGGAGCTTCAAGATAACGTTGTGGTGCTGAACCTAGATCATCCCTCATCAACTGCAACACATGCACATGCTGAGGCAGCCAGAGACAGTAGTGCTCAGCCGCCCATGACTAGGAGTGAGCAGATGGATCTACTCGTCAGCTCAATGCTCAACATGCAGAAGGACATCACCAACATCCTGAAGAACCAAGAGAGCCTTGCGAGGATTGTTGAAGACAAGTTTCATAGTCTCAAGTGGATGGGCTCACAGTGACTATGAATGAGCTCAAGAAGGAAGTTGATGCTGTGACTATCCCTCACTCTTCTTCTTTTGATGATGAGGATAGTGCACCTCTCAAGACGAGCACTCAGTTTAGGACTCAGGCCATGACTCCTACAGTGACAGCTCCAGAGATGAGACCGTCTACATCAGCACCAGCTATAGCCACTTCAGCTCCATCAGCTCCACTAGTTCCTCACGTTGCTACACCAATTTTGTCCATGACATCAGCAGAAGTCTTCGCTGATGCCGTTCTCTCGACTCCAACTTCAGCTACCGGAGGAGATCAGCCCCAGAAGAGCGTTTAGCTCTATACCTTTGAACTTTTTGGTAACTTGTTGCCAAAGGGGGATAAGTTGTATAGATCATTAGGGCTTCAAGAGAGAGAGAGTGTGTGTGTGTTGGTTTTTATCACTTTTTCAAACCATTTGATATCTTTTGGTTTGGATGTGTTAAACTTTGTTGGAGTTTGATCATACACTTAACGTGTGTTGCTACTATTTCCTATCTTTATGATGCTTATGAGATGATCATTCACTTTGCTTGATTGTGTTTTGCTATGATATTCATTCTTATTACTCTCGCAAACCACCAAGATGTATGTGACATGGAAGAAGTGCCCCATGTACCTAATTGATTGTGCATTTGCATTCAAACGCTAATTCAAAATAATGCACAAATTTAGGGGGAGCTCTTGCTTATCACGTACTTCTCAAAGTGACGATTATATTCATTGATTGTATCATATGTCGAAGCTTTGATCTATATGTTGTCATCAATTACCAAAAAGGGGGAGATTGAAAGCACATTTGCTCCCTTGGTGGTTTTGGTAATTAATAACAACATATATGTCATTGAACTAATATTTCCACTAAGCATATTTCATAAAAGTTCAATGATGGGTTGGCAAAAGGATTGTGGAGAAACTCCTAGATGCAAGGATTTGGATTGGTAAAAGCTTCAAGCAAAGAGGACTCTACATTTTACTTTGTGAGAAATCACTTTGAGTCCATAGGAAAAGCCAATATTATTAAAAGGGGGTAAGGTACTGTTGGTGAACAAGATGCTCCACGTGCACAAGTGATAGTCACCAAAAACACCCACAAACTCTCCCACATATTCTGTCTAAGCCATTCATGCAAATCGGTGCAACCAACTTTTTCCACTCGGTCCCACCAATTCCCAGAACCCTGCCAAAACCTAGCACATCGGCGCAACCGATCCCACTTTGGTGCCACCGAGTTCAGCTTGCCAACTTCTGTTACCTTGATTCACAAAATTGGAAGCTTCGAGTTTTTGGATTGGCATCACCGAGATTCGGATTCTGACCATTGGACACCTATCCGGTATCGTCGAGATTTCTATATTGGTCTCACCGAGATTCGAAAGTTGCTACATTTGGAGCAACTCGATACCATCGAGATTCACACGTCGGTGTCATCGAGTTGGTCACTTTAGGTGTAACGGTTGGATTTTTGGATATGCCTATATATACCTCTCCACCACCACTCGCTCACAAGAGAATCACTCAGAACATATCCCCTCTTATCCCATCAGATTCTGTGAGAAAGAGCCACCTACTCATGTGTTGAGATCAAGCCATTCCATTCCAACCATATGAATCTTGATCTCTAGCCTCTCCAGGTTGCTTTCCACCGAATCAATCCCTTCCACCAAAGCCAAATCTATGAGAGAGTGATTGAGTATTAAGGAGTCTATCATCTTGAAGCACAAAAGCAAGGACTTCATCGACATTATCGAGCCTATTACCTTTTGGAGGGTGGTGCCTCCTAGATTGGTTAGGTGTCGCTTTGGAGCCTCCTACTTCGTGTTGTGGAGTGAACCAAGAAGTTTGAAAGGGCAAGGAGATCACCTACTTCGTGAAGATCTAACCGAGTTAGGCTAGTCCTCCGTGGACGTAGGCCATCATGGTATGGTCAAGGTTGCTTCTTCATGGAACCCTCCGTGGGTAGAGCCCTTCGTCGACTCTCGTGACCATTACCCTTCGTGGGTTGAAGACTCCATAAACATGGACGCATGATAGCACCACCTATCGGAACCACGGGAAAGATCTCCGTGTCTCCAAATTGCATTTGATATTCCTACCCTTCCTTTACTACTAATGCTTGTCTTTACTTTCCGCTGCTATACTTGTAGACATGCATGTGTTGGTTGTGCTTGACTTGCTATCAATGCTAAAATCTACCAACACATAAAATTGGGAAAAGGTAGATTTTTTATTCGGTCTAGTAGTCTAATCACCCCCCTCTAGACCTATTTTTGATACTACAATGATGTGTATGGTATGGTGCCAACCGTATAGATGTTAGGGAACGTTGCATGTGAAATAAAAAATTTCCTACGCACACGCAAGATCTATCCATGGTGATGAGCATCTACGAGAGGGAGAGTGGATCTACATACCCTTGTAGATCGCTAAGCGGGAAGCGTTGAGAAACACGGTTGATGTAGTCAAACGTCTTCGCGATCCAAATCACTGAGCGTCCGGGATCCAATCACGATCCATTCCGATCTAGTGCCAAATGGATGACACCTCCGCGTTAAGCACATGTACAACTCGATGACCATCTCCGCCTTCTTGATCCAGCAAGAGGGAGCAGAGAGGTAGATGAGTTCTCCGGAAGCACGACGGCGTGGCGGTGATAGTGGCGGAACTATTCCTGGAGGGCTTCGCCTAAGCACAGGGAGCCCATGGCAATTAGGGTTAGAAAAACCCTCAAATCCTCTAGTATATATAGGAGGAGGGAGGGAGGAGGCCGGTGATATGTCTCCGCCGTATCTATAATTTTTGATTGTTTCATGCCAATATTCTACAACTTTCATATACTTTTGACAACTTTTTATACTATTTTTGGGACTAACATATTGATCCAGTGCCCAGTGCCAGTTCCTGTTTGTTGCATGTTTTTTGTTTCGCAGAAAATCCATATCAAACGAAGTCCAAACGCGATAAAAACTTAGGGATGTTTTGTTTGGAATATATGTGATTTTTGGGAAAGAGAATCAAAGTGGGACGATGGCCGAGGAGGTTACAAGCCTGCAAGGTGCGAACCACCCCCTGGCCACGCCTGGCAGGCTTGTGGCCACCCCTTAGGTCGTTTGGATCTGTCCTTTGGCCACAAGAAAGCTAATTTCTGGATAAAGATCCCCTCAAAATTTCAGCCCAATCGGAGTTACGAATCTCCGAATATTTAAGAAACAGTGAAAGGCCAGAATCTGGGAGCGGAGGAACAGAAGGAAACATAGAGAGAGATCCAATCTCGGAGGGGCTCTCACCCCTCCATCGCCATGGAGGCCAAGGACCAGAGGGGAAACCCTCCTCTCATCTAGGGGGGAGGTCAAGGAAGAAGAATAAGGAGGGGGGCTCTCTCCCCCTCTCTCCCGGTGGCACCGGAACGCCCCCGGGGCCATCATCGTGACAGTGATCTACTCCAACAACTCTGTCATCTTCACCAACACCTCCATCACCTTCCCCATCTATCTATAGCAGTCCACTCTCCTGCAACCCGTTGTACCCTACTACTTCTCAAGCATGCGTTGGTTTACCGTGAAGAGGAACGATTTGATGCAGCAAATTAGATAAGTATTTCCCTCAGTTTTTGAGAACCAAGGTATCAATCCAGTAGGAGATACAAGCGAGCCACCAATAGATGTACCTGCACAAAGAATCAAACTCTTGCACCCAATGCTATAAAGGGGTTGTCAATTCCTTCACGGTTACTTGCAAGGATGAGATCTAGTAGAGATAGATATAATAGGATGCTTGAACGGAATGTAAAACTGAAAGTAAAAATAGGGCAGCAAGTATTTTTGGTATTTTTGGTTTAGATCTGAAAGTATAATATGGAAAATAGACCCGAGGCCCATAAGTTTCACTAGATGGCTTCTCTCATGATGGCAAGTATTATGGTGGGTGAACAAATTGCTGTCGAGCAATTGATAGAAAAGCGAATAATTATGATGATATCCAAGGCAATGATTATGCATATAGGCATCACGTGCATGACAAGTAGACCAAAACGATTCTGCATCTACTACTATTACTCCACACATCGACCGACTCCTGCCTGCATCTAGAGTATTAAGTTCAAGAAGAACAAAGTAATGCATTAAGCAAGATGACATGATGTAGAGGGATAAACTCAAGAAATATGATGAAAACCCCATCTTTTTACCCTTGATGGCAACAATACAATACGTGCCTCGCTACCCCTACTTTGTCACTGGGTGAGGACACCGCAAGATTGAACCCAAAACTAAGCACTTCTCCTATTGCAAGAATTACCAATCTAGTTGGACAAACCAAACCACTAACTCGAAGAGACTTGCAAAGATATGAAATCATGCATATGAGAATTCAGGAAAGACTCAAATAATATTCATGGATAATCTGAACGTAAACCCACAATTCATCGGATCTCGACAAATACACTGCAAAAGAGCATTACATCGGATAGATCTCCATGAAGATCATGAAGAACATGGTATTGAGAAGCAAAGAGAGAGACGAAGCCATCTAGCTACTAGCTATGGACCCATTGGTCTGTGGTGAACTACTCACGCATCATCGGAGGGGCAATGAAGTTGATGTAGATGCCCTCCGTGATCGAATCCCCCTCCGACTGATTACCAGAAAAGGCTCCAAGATTGGATCTATCGGGAACGGAGGCTCCTGGTGACAGAAAAGTGTTTTAGTGGCTCTCTTCGATAATGATGGAATATTTGGGAATTTATAGGCCTAATATTAGGGTTAGGGGAGTTGCCAAGGACCCACAAGCCTGCCCGGCACGGGGTGCCCCCTGGCCGCAGCAAGCGGGCTTGTGGCCCCGTGGTAGCACCTCTGCCTTGGTTCTCAAGTCTCGTGGCTTCCTTTTATTCTAGAGGTTTTATTCTGTTTGGACTCCGTTTAATATTCCTTAGCCGCGAAACTCAAAAACAAGGAAAAAAACAGAAACTGGCACTAGGCTCTAGATTAATAGGTTAGTCCCAAAAATAATATAAAATATCATATTAATGCATATAAAACATCCAAAACCGATAATATAATAGCATGGGACAATAAAAAATTATAGATACGTTGGAGACGTATCAACATCCCCAAGCTTAATTCCTGCTCGTCCTCGAGTAGGTAAATGATAAAAACAGATTTTTTGACGTGGAATGCTACCCAACATATTTATCCATGTAATATTCTTTATTGTGGCATGTATATTCACATCCATTAGATTCAAAACAATAGTCTAATATTGACATAAAAACAGTAATACTTCGAGCACACCAACAAGGTAGTCGTGTTATTTTGAAATAACATGGCCTTAGAAAGTTATCCCTACAAAATTGTATGGTCTGGCTATGCTCCATCTTCCTCACACAAAGTATCTAAATCATGCACAACCTCGATGAACAATTCAAGCAATTGTTACACACTTTTTGTGTTCTCAAACCTTTTCAACTCTCACGCAATACATGAGCATGAGCCATGGATATAGCATTATAGGTGGAATAGAATATGGAGGAGGTGCAAAGGAAAAAGGAGAAGATAGTCTCACATCAACTAGGCGTATCAACAGGCTATGGAGATGCCCAACAATAGATATCAATGTGAGTGAGTAGGGATTGCCATGCAACAAATGCACTTAGAGCTATAAGTGTATGAAAGCTCAAAAAGAAAACTAAGTGGTCACGCATAATGAATATCCACTAGTTATATGAAAGTAACAAAATAGGAGACTCTCTATCATGAAGATCATGGTGCTACTTTGAAGCACAAGTGTGGAAAAATATAGTAGCAATTGTCCCTTCTCTCTTTCTCTCAGTTTTTTTTATTTTGTTGGGCTTCTTTGGCCTCTTTTTTTTGGGCTTCGCTGGCCTCTTTTATTTTTTTGTGAAGTCCGGATACTCGTCCGAACTTGTGAGGGAGTCATAGCCTCCATCATCCTTTTATATCATGGGAAAATGCTCTATTAATGAAAAATTATCACAATTTTATTTACTTATAACTCAAATAAAAAGAAATTACAACTCGATTCCTATTACAAGATATAACTCTATATGCAATATGAAGTGATGACGCAAGTCATAGAAAAACTACATGATGGAAGTTGCATGGCAATATATCTCAGAGTGGCTATGGAAATGCCATAATAGGTAGGTATGGTGGCTGTTTTGAGGAATATATGGTGGCTGTTTTGAGGAATGAGGGTTTGATGTACCGGCGAAAGTTGCGCGGTACTAGAAAGGCTAGCAAAGATGGAAGGGTGAGAGTGCGTATAATCCATGGACTCACATTAGTCATAAAGAACTCATATAATTATTGCAAAAGTCTATTAGTTATCAAACAAAGCATTAGACGAATGCTTCTAGGGGAGAGGTTGGTAGGAGTTAACCATCGCACGCTCCCGACCCTCACACAAAGGTCGACAATCATTAAACAAATCATGCTCCGACTTCGTTACATAACGGTTCACCATACGCGCATGCTACGGGAATCACAAGCTTTAACACATGTATATCTTCAATTCACAACTACTCACTAGCATGAATCTCATATTACCATTCCTATTATCTCAAAACTATATGCAAGGAATCCAACTTCTCATACTTGTTAATGCACTTAATATGAAAGTTTTTATTATATCCCTCTTGGATGCCATTATATTTGGACTAAATTCATAACCTAAATAAATTACCATGCTGTTTTAAGAAACTCTCAAAATAATATAAGTGAGGAACGAGATTTCAATAATTTCTATAAAATATAACACCACCATGCTCTATAAAGATATAAGTGAAGCACTAGAGCAACATTGCCTAGCTCAAAAGATATAAGTGAAGCACATAGAGTATTCTACCAAATTCAGGATTCAGCGTGTCTCTCTTAAAATATGTGTGCAGCAAGTATGATTGTGGCAAAATAAAAATCAAAGAATCATATCATACAAGGTGCTCCAAGCAAAACACATATCATGTGGTGAATAAAAATATAGCCTCAAGTAAATTCACCGATGGATTGAAGACGAAAGAGGGGATGCCTTCTGGGGCATACCCAAGCTTAGGCTTTTTGGTATCCTTTAATATTACTTGGGGTGCCTTGGGCATCCCCAATCTTAGGCTCTTGCCACTCTTTATTCCATAGTCCATCA
This sequence comes from Hordeum marinum, assembly GCA_022496015.1. Classification (NCBI taxonomy): domain Eukaryota; kingdom Viridiplantae; phylum Streptophyta; class Magnoliopsida; order Poales; family Poaceae; genus Hordeum; species Hordeum marinum. The sequence goes on along the minus strand of CM039677.1, from coordinate 96,296,111 downwards.
AATCTTCACCCTAAACTTGAAAACTTCACAACACAAAACTCAACAGAAAACTCATGAGATCCGTTAGTATAAGAAAAATAAATCACCACTTTAGGTAATGTTGTGAAATCATTATTTATTTATATTTATGTAATACCCACTGTATTCTAACTTTTCCATGACTCATAATCCCCGATACGACCCATAGATACATCAAAATAAGCAAACAACACAAGGAAAACAGAATCTGTTAAAAATAGAACAGTCTGTAGCAATCTGTAAATTTCGAATACTTCTGAACTATAAAAATTATTAAAAATTATAAAAACCAGGGAAATTAGTATATAAATACTGTGTAAAAATTTCAGATCAATTTGACGCTCTAAAAAATTCATAAAATTCCTGAACTGAGCGGAAAAGTTTTATTTTTCAGCAAGATCGAATCAACAACTACCATAGATCACCCCAAAGGTTTTACTTGGATCAAACACTAATTTAAACATAAAAATACAATTAATACATAAGTATTAATGATCCAAACACACCAAAATAGAAGCAAAAATCAGAAAGCGAAATAAAATTGGATTGCGTCCCAACAAGCGCAATTGTTTAACGCCCCTAGCTAGGCATAACAATTTCAATGATGCTCAGATAAAAAGTAGTAGTTGAGATATGCAAAATAGCATCGTGAATATCATGAAAAACACATTTAATTCTAACCCAATTCCTATGCATAGGGATTTTTTGAGCAAACAATTTATGGGAACAAGAATCAAGTAGCATAGGAAGGCAAAACAAGCACAACTTTAAAACTTTGAACACATAGAGAGGAAACTTGATATTATTGCAAATCCTACAAGCATATGTTCCTCACTCATAATAAATTTCAGTAGCATGATGAAGGAACCTCACAGTATAACTATCATCCAAAGCATTCTTTTCATGATCAATTATAACATACGTGTCATCGCCAAAACTTGGGGAACAAAGAATATCATATTCATCAAGCATAGCAACCCCAAGCTTGTGGTTTTGCATATCATTAGTATCATGGATATTCAGAGATAATTCATACTAAAAACATGGAAATCATTCTTTTCATTCAAGGAACTATCATGAATCTCCTTACAAATTTCTTCCTTCAATACTTCATCAAAATTTTCATGATGTTCAAGCAAAACTTCATAGAGATAATCAAGTGCACTCAACTCACTAGCAATTGGTTCATCATAATTTGGTATTTTGAAAATATTAGAAAGTGGATGAGGATCCATATCAATAGATTTTTAGGAAGCGAAGATGCAAACAAATAGAAGGCACATGGTAACACAAGCAAACAAAAGATCGGACGAGAAAAAGGCAAACAAGAAAGAGAGAGCGAATAAGACGACAAATTGGTGAAGTGGGGTGAGGAAAATGAGAGCCAAATGGAAAATAATGTAAATACAAGAAATGATTTTGTGATGGGTACTTGGTATCCTTGACTTGTTATGTATCTCCCTGGCAATGGCTTCAGAAATCCTTCTTGCTACTTCTCGAGCATGCGTTGGTTTCCCGTGAAGAGGAACAGTTTGATGCAGCAAAGTAGATAAGTATTGCCCTTAGTTTTTGAGAACCAAGGTATCAATCTAGTAGGAGATACAAGCGAGCCACCAATAGATGTACCTGCACAAAGAATCAAACTCTTGCACCCAACGCTATAAAGGGGTTGTCAATCCCTTCACAATTACTTGCAATGATGAGATCTAGTAGAGATAGATATAATAGGATGCTTGAACAGAAAGTAAAACTGAAACTAAAAATAGGGCAGCAAGTATTTTTGGTATTTTTGGTTTTAGATCTAAAAGTATAATATGGAAAATAGACCCGGGGGCCATAGGTTTCACTAGATGGATTCTCTCATGATGGCAAGTATTACGACGGGTGAATAAATTACTGTCGAGCAATTGATAGAAAAGCGAATAATTATGAAGATATCCAAGGCAATGATTATGCATATAGGCATCACGTCCGTGACAAGTAGACGGAAATGATTCTGCATCTACTACTATTACTCCACACATCGACCGACTCCTGCCTGCATCTAGAGTATTAAGTTCAAGAAGAACAGAGTAACACATTAAGCAAGATGACATGATGTAGAGGGATAAACTCAAGCAATATGATGAAAACCCCATCTTTTTACCCTTGTTGGCAACAATAAAATACGTGCCTCGCTACCCCTACTTTGTCACCGGGTGAGGACACCGCAAGATTGAACCCAAAACTAAGCACTTCTCCTATTGCAAGAATTACCAATCTAGTTGGCAAAACCAAACCACTAACTAAAAGAGACTTGCAAAGATATGAAATCATGCATATAAGAATTTAGGAAAGACTCAAATAATATTCATGGATAATCTGAACATAAACCCACAATTCATCAGATCTCAATAGACACACCGCAAAAGAGTATTACATCGGATAGATCTCCATGAAGATCATGAATAACATGGTATTGATAAGCAAAGAGAGATAAGAAGCCATCTAGATACTAGCTATGGACCCATAGGTCTGTGGTGAACTACTCACGCATCATCGGAGGGGCAATGGAGTTGATGTAGATGCCCTCCATGATCGAATCCCCCTCCGGCAGATTACCGAAAAAGGCAACAAGATTGGTTCTCTCGGGAACGGAGGCTTCTGGCGACAGAAAAGTATTTGCATGGATCTCTTCAATAATGATGGAATATTATGGAATTTATAGGACAAACATTAGGGTTAGGGGAGTTGCCAGGGGCCCACAAGCCTGCCCGACGAGGGGTACCCCCTAGTCGCGGCAAGCGGGCTTGTGGCCCCGTGGCAGCTCCTCTGCCTTGGTTCTCAAGTCTCGTGGCTTCCTTTTATTCCAGAAAAAATCATTCCGGAGGTTTTATTACATTTGGACTCCATTTAATATTCCTTATCTACGAAACTCATAAACAAGGAAAAAACAGAAACTGGCACTAGGCTCTAGATTAATTGGTTAGTCCCAAAAATAATATAAAATAGCATATTAATGCATATAAAACATCCAAAATAGATAATATAATAGCATGGAGCAATAAAAATTATATATATATTGGAGACGTATCATACCCTCCACTTGAACATGGTACTTTATTCTTCATATTATTATCCAATGATGTGTTGCCATCCTATGATGTCTGAGTAGATTTTGGTTGTCCTATGGGTTGATTGATGACCATTATTCGTTTGAGTTGCATGTTTTATTATTGGTGCTGTCCTATGGTGCTCTCCATGTCACACAAGCGTGAGGGATCCTCACTGTAGGGTGTTGCAATGTGTTCATGATTCACCTATGGTGGGTTTCTTGAGTAACAGAAGTATAAACCCGAGAAGGTGGGTTGTTGCATATGGGAGTAAAGAGGACTTGATACCTTCTAATGCTATGGTTGGGTTTTATGCTAATGAACTTTAGTAGTTGCGGATGCTTGCTAGAGTTCCAATCATAAGTGCATATGATCCAAGTAGAGAAAGTATGTTAGCTTATGCCTCTCCCTCATATAAAATTGCAATAACGATGACCGATCTAGTTATGGATTGCCTAGGGACAGTTCTGCAACTCCTACCACCACTTTTCCACACTCGTTAAACTAACATAGTTGTTTCTTTATCTTAGCAGCCCCTAGTTTTTATGTGCGTGCTCTTTATTATCTTGCAAACCTATCCCGTTACACCTACAAAGTACTTCTAGTTTCATACTTGTTCCAGGTAAAGCAAACGTTAAGTGTGCATAGAGTTGTATCAGTGGTCGATAGAACATGAGGGAATATTTGTTCTATCTTTAGCTCCTTGTTGGGTTCGACACTCTTACTTATCGGAAGAGGCTACAACTGATCCCCTATACTTGTGGGTTATCAAGACCTTTTTCTGGCGCCGTTGCCGGGGAGCAATATCCGTGGTGTGAATATTCTCATGTGTGCTTGTTTGATTTATCAATAAGTAATTTTTATTTCTGTTTTAACTTGTTTTCTATCTTTATATATGGGTAGGAAACGCAAAATACCAAAAAAAATAGTTGTACTTGCTGCTCCAAAAGTCAAGGAACCACTAGTGTTCCATACCACCAAACAATATTACTTGGGTCATCATTGATCCACTTGTGCTCGTGCTGAAAACCCAACTATCTTAGTTGAGGGAAAATCATTAAATGAGCATGCTCATTATGTGTGACAGCGCATATCTCCAAAAGGGAAACTCTTATGGCATCAAACTAATAGTTTGTGTTGCTATGCTTGTAATCTATGTGAAATTTATGATTTTACTTGTTGTTCTAAAGAAGCTAAAAACACCTTCCCTACCAATGTGTGTTTAATGATAATGAAATATTATCCTCTTATGCCAAGGAAGCCTATTGTTATAATGATGTTGAACAAATTGAAGAATTTGTTGCTTTTAAGGGTGCCTATGAAATTGCTTCTTTCATTGAAAAGTATGATGCTACTCTTTACAATTATGGAAATTTTGCCATACTTAAATATTGCTATGAAAACTATGCTTCTAATGCTTATGTTAAAGTGTTTGTTGAAATAATGATCGCTTCCTTGGAACAGACTAATATTTTGCAGGAATCTATGCAAGAGGAATGTGATGAAATTGTAAGCTCATTAGATGAAAAAGATGAGGAGGATAACGAAGAACAAAAGGAGGAACATCGGATTAGCTACCCATTCCCACCTTATAATGATAGTAACTCTTCAACTCATACATTGTTTAATTTCCCTTCATGCTTACCGAAGGATGAATGCTATGTTGATTGCTATGATCCCTTGGATTCTTTTGAAATATCCCATTTTGATGAACTCGATGCTTGCTATTCTTATGGCCATGATGACAATATGCATTATGCTTACGAAAATGAACTTGCTATAGTTCCTTATGTTAAGCATGAAATTGTTTCTATCGCACCCACACATGATAGTCCTATTATGTTTTTGAATTATCCCAACTACACTATATCAGATAAGTTTGCACTTATTAAGGATTATATAGATGCGTTGCATTCTACTATTGTACATGATAATTTTGATAAATATAATATGAATGTTCTTGCTGCCCCTACTTGCAATTATTAGGAGAGAGGAACTACATCTCCGCCTCTCTATGTTTCCAATACGATAAAATTGCAAGAAACTGTTTATACTATGCATTGGCCTTTACTTTGTGTGCATGAATTGTTCTTTTATGACATGCCGATGCATAGGAAGAGAGTTAGACTTCGTTGTTGCATGATATATGTTACTTTGTGCTCACTACCAAATTACAAATCATTGTTAATTAAAATTGGTTTTGATATACCTTGGGATCTGGGTGGATCCATTACTTGAGCACTATATGCCTAGCTTAATGGCTTTAAAGAAAGCGCTACCAGGGAGACAACCTGGAAGTTTTAGAGAGTAATTTTATTATGTTGTGTGATTTTATATAGTTTAAAAAACAAATAAAATAAAATGGGTAACTTAAAACGTTTTCAAAAAGTAAAGTGAAAGTGAGAAAGACGAGCAACGTTGAAGTGGGGGCTAGCCTTGAACTTTGTTCATGCCCATGGAAACTTTGTGAATCTTGATTACATAAAATTTTCAACAAAAATAATTATACCCTTGTACAAATCCATTGTATTATAAAAATAATGTGCCAAGATTTGCCTTTAGGATGATTAGATTGCTTGTTTGGTGTGTGAAGTGCATAAACAGAAACTTTGGCTGTAGTGTGTGAATTTACATTTTTTACTGGAATGTCAAAAGTTACTGAAATTTTTACACAATACTTATATGCAATTATTTTAGTGTTTCCTAATTTTCATAATTTTTAGAGTTACCGAAGTATGGTGAATGTTCAGATTACTACAGACTGTCCTGTTTTTGACAGATTCTGTTTTTGATGCATTGTTTTGCTCGTTTTGATGAAACTATCGATTGTATCAGTGGTATAAGCCATGGAAAAGTTATATTAAAGTATCTACGATTCAAAAACAAAATATTAATTGGTTGGCATCAGTACTTAAAGTTGTAATTTGCTTTATTATACTAATGGATCTCATGAGGGTTTTGTTAAGTTTTGTGTGATTGAAGTTTTCAAGTTTTGGGTGAGATCTCGATGGATGAAGGAATAAGGAGTGGAAATTTACTAATCTTGGGGATTACCTAGGCACCCCAAGGTAATATTCAAGGACTCCCAATAAACTAAGCTTGGGGATGCCCCGGAAGGCATCCCCTCTTTCTTCTAACAACCATCGGTAATTTTACTTGGAGCTATATTTTTATTCCTCACATGATATGCGTAAATCTTGGAGCATCGTGTGCTTTTTCTTTTTCTTTTAGTATTGCACCATGCTGGTATGAGAAAGTCCTTGGTTTATTTATAGAAGGCTCTTTGCACCTCACTTATATCTTTTGAGTATGGCTTTATAGAATGCTTCATGTGCTTCACTTATATCATTTGAAGTTTGGATTGCCTGTTTCTCACACATAGAAAACTGCCATTTGTAGAATGCTCTTTTGCTTCACTTATATCAGTTAGAGCGTGGGTATATCTTTTGTAGAAATAATTGAACTCTCATTGCTTCACTTATATCTATTTAGAGAGTCAACATGAATTGGTCATTCACATGGTTAGTCATAAAATCCTACATAAAACTTGTAGATCACTGAATATGATGTGTTTGATTCCTTGCAATAGTTTTGCGATATAAAGATGGTGATATTAGAGTCATGCTAGTGAGTAATTGTGGATTGGTATAAATACTTGTGTAAAGGTTTGTGATTCCCGTAGCATGCACGTATGGTGAACCGTTATGTAAGGAAGTCAGAGCATGATTTGTTTATTGATTGTCAACCTTTGTGTGAGGGTTGGGAGCGCGCGATGGTTAACTCGTACCAACCTCTCCCCTAGGAGCATGCGTCTAATACTTTGCTTCGATGACTAATAGACTTTTACAATAAGTATGTGGGTTCTTTATGACTAATGTGAGTCCATGGATTATACACACTCTCACCCTTCCACCTTTGCTAGCCTTTCTAGTACCGCACAACCTTTTGCCAGTGCATTAAACCCACCATATGTCCTCCCTCAAAACAGCCACCATACTTACCTATTATGGCATTTCCATATCCATTCCAAGATATATTGCCATGCAACTTCTACCGTTCCGTTTATTATGACACGCACCATCATTTTCATATTGCTTTGCATGATCGTAAGATAGCTAGCGTGATGTTTTCATGGCTTGTCCGTATTTTTATGTCATTTTCTATACTAGATCAATTGCACATCCCGGTCACTGCCGGAGGCATTCATATAGTCATATTTTGTTCTAGATATCGAAAGTAAATAAAAGTATGATGACCATCATTATTAGAGCACTGTCCCATGTGAGGAAAGGATGATGGAAGCTATGATTCCCTCACAAGTAGGGATGTGACTCTAGACTTTATGAAAAATAAAAGAGGCCAGCGAAGCCCAAATAAAAAAGAGAGGCTTTAGATGCCCATCAAAAATTAAAAAAAGAGAGAAAAAGAGAGAAGGGACAATGCTACTATCCTTTTTCCACACTTGTTCTTCAAAGTAGCACCATGATCTTCATGATAGAGAGTCTCCTATTTTGTCACTTTCATATACTAGTGGGAAGTTTTCATTATATAACTTGGCTTGTATATTCCAATGATGGGCTTCCTAAAATTTCCCTAGTTCTTCATGAGCAAGCAAGTTGGATGCACACCCACTTAGTTTCTTTTTGAGCTTTCATACACTTATAGCTCTAGTGCATCCATTGCATGGCAATCCCTACTCACTCACATTAATATATATTAATGGGCATCTTCATACGCCTAGTTGATGTTAGACTATCTTCTCCTTTTTCTTCACAACCTCCACCATATTCTGTTCCACCTATAGTGCTATACCCATGGCTCACGCTCATGTATTGCATGAGAGTTGAAAAAGTTTGAGAACATAAAAGGTGTGAAACAATTGCTTGACTTGTCATCGGGGTTGTGCATGATATAAATACTTTGTGTGGGGAAGATGGAGCATATCCAGACCATATGATATTGTACGGATAACTTTGTTTTGCCATTATATTTTGAAAAGATACAATTGCTTTATTAGTATGCTTGAAGTATTATTGTCTTAATGTCAAATGCTAGACTATTGCTTTGAATCACTTGTGTCTTAATATTCTTGCCATGATTAGATTATATGAACAAGATTATGCTAGGTAGCATTCCACATAAAAAATTATCCTTTTTATCATTTACCTGCTTGAGGACGAGCATGAATTAAGCTTGGGGATGCTGATACGTCTCCGTCGTATCTATAATTTTGATTGTTTCATGCCAATATTCTACAACTTTCATATACTTTTTCAACTTTTTATACTATTCTAGGACTAACATATTGATCCAGTGCCAGTGCCAGTTCCTGTTTGCCGTATGTTTTTTTGTTTCGTACAAAAGTTCTATCAAACGAATTCCAAACACGATAAAAAACTTAGGGAGATTTTTCTGGAATATATGTGATTTTTGGGAAAAACAATTAACGCGAGATGATGCCCGAGGAGGTCACAAGCCTGCAAGGCGCGGCCCACCCCCTGTTCGTGCCTGGCAGGCGTGTGGCCACCCCTTAGGTCAGTTGGAGCTGTCCTTTGGCCGCAAGAAAGCCATTTTTGGGATAAAGACCCCCTCAAAATTTCATCCCAATCGGAGTTACGGATTTCCGGATATTTAAGAAATGGTGAAAGACCAGAATCTGGGAGCGCAGAAACAGAAGGAAACAAAGAGAGAGATCCAATCTCGGAGGGGCTCTAGCCCCTCCATCGCCATGGAGGCCAAGGACCAAAGGTGAAACCCTCCTCTCATCTAGGGAGGAGGTCAAGGAAGAAGAAGAAGAAGGAGGGGGCTCTCTCCCCCTCTCTCCCAGTGGCACCAAAACGCCGCTAGGGCCATCATCGTGACATCGATATACTCCAACAACTCCGTCATCTTCACCAACACCTCCATCACCTTCCACCATCTATCTACATCGGTACACTCTCCCTCAACCCGCTGTACCCTCTACTTGAACATGGTGCTTTATTCTTCATATTATTATCCAATGATGTGTTGCCATTCTATGATGTCTGAGTAGATTTTTGTTGTCCTATGGGTTGATTGATGATCATGATTGGTTTGAGTTGCATGTTTTATTATTGGTGCTGTCCTATGGTGCTCTCTGTGTCGCGCAAGCATGAGGGATCCTCACTGTAGGGTGTTACAATTTCGTCATTTTCACCAACACCTCCATCACCTTCCCCCATCTATGTATAGTGGTCCACTCTCCCACAACCCGTTGTACCCTCTACTTGAACATGGTGCTTTATTCTTCATATTATTATCCAATGATGTGTTGCCATCCTATGATGTTTGAGTAGATTTTTGTTGTCCTATGGGTTGATTGATGATAATGATTGGTTTTAGTTACATGTTTTATTATTGGTGCTATCCTATGGTGCTCTCCATGTCGCGCAAGCGTGAGGGATCCTCGCTGTAGGGTGTTGCAATGTGTTCATGATTCGCCTATGGTGGGTTGCTTGAGTGATAGAAGCATAAACCCGAGTAGGTGGGTTGTTGCATATGGGAGTAAAGAGGACTTGATACCTTATACTGCTATGGTTGGGTTTTACCTTAATGATCTTTAGTAGTTGCGGATGCTTGCTAGAGTTCCAATCATAAGTGCATATTATCCAAGTAGAGAAATTATGTTAGCTTATGCCTCTCCCTCATATAAAATTGCAATAATGATGATCGATCTAGTTTTCGATTGCCTAGGAACAATTCTGCAACTCCTACCACCACTTTTCCACACTCGTTAAACTAACATAGTTGTTTCTTTATCTTAGCAGCCCCTAGTTTTTTTGTGCGTGCTCTTTATTATCTTGCAAACCTATCCTGTTACAACTACAAAGTACTTCTAGTTTCATACTTGTTCTAGGTAAAGCGAACATTAAGTGTGCGTAGAGTTGTATCGGTGGTCGATAGAACATGAGGGAATATTTGTTCTATCTTTAGCTCCTCGTTGGGTTTGACACTCTTACTTATCGAAAGAGGCCACAACTGATCCGCTATACTTGTGGGTTATCAAGACCTTTTTCTGGCGCTGTTGCTGGGGAGCAATAGCGTGGGGTGAATATTCTCGTGTGTGCTTGTTTGCTTTATCACTAAGTAATTTTTATTTCTGTTTTAACTTGTTTTCTATCTTTAGATATGGGTAGGAAATGCAAAATACCAAAAAAATAGTTGTACTTGCTGCTCCAAAAGTCAAGGAACCACTAGTGTTCCGTACCACCGAAGAATATTACTTGGGTCATCATTGATCCACTTGTGCTCATGCTGAAAACCCAACTAGCTTAGTTGAGGAAAATCATTAAATGAGCATGCTCATTATGTGTGACACCGCATATCTCTAGAAGGGAAACTCTTGTGGCATTAAACTAATAGTTTGTGTTGCTATGCTTGTAATCTATGTGAAATTTATGATTTTACTTGTTGTTCTAAAGAAGCTAAAAACACCTTCCCTACCAATGTATGTTTAAGAATAATGAAATATTATCCTCCTATGCCAAGTAGGCCTATTGTTATAATGATGTTGAACAAATTGAAGAATTTGTTGCTTTTAAGGGTGCCTATGAAATTGCTTCTTTCGTTGAAAAGTATGTGCTACTCTTTAAAATTAGGATTTTTTTGCCATACTTAAATATTGCTATGAAAACTATGCTTCTAATGCTTATGTTAAAGAGTTTATTGAGAGAATGACCGCTGCCTTGGAAGAGACTAATATTTTGCAGGAATCTATGGAAGAGGAACTTGATGAAATTGTAAGCTCATTAGATGAAAAAGATGAGGAGGAGAACGAAGAACAAAAGGAGGAAGAGCGGATTAGCTACCCATGCCCACGTTATAATGAGAGTAACTCTTCAACTCATACATTGTTTAATTTCCCTTCGTGCTTACCGAAGGATGAATGCTATGTTCATTTATATGATCCCTTGGATTCTTTTGAAATATCCCTTTTGGATGAAATTGATGCTTGCTATTCTTGTGGCCATGATGCCAATATGAATTATGCTTATGAATATGAACTTGCTATAGTTCCTTATGTTACGCATGAAATTGTTGCCATCGCACCCACACATGATAGTCCTATTATCCTTTTGAATTATCCCAACTACACTATATCAGAGAAGTTTGCACTTATTAAGGATTATATAGATGCGTTGCGTTCTACTATTGTACATGATAATTTTGATAAATATAATATGCATATTCTTGCTGATCCTACTTGCAATTATTATGAGAGAGGAACTACATCTCCGCCTCTCTATGTTTCCAATACGATAAAATTGCAAGAAATTGTTTATACTATGCATTGGCCTTTACTTTTTGTGCATGAATTGTTCTTTTATGACATGCCGATGCATAGGAAGAGAGTTAGACTTTGTTGTTGCATGATATATGTTACTTTTTTCTCACTACTAAATTACAAATCATTGTTAATTAAAGTTGGCTTTGATATACCTTGGGATCCGGGTGGATCCATTACTTGAGCACTATATGCCTAGCTTAATGGCTTTATAGAAAGCGCTGCCAGGGAGACAACCCGGAAGTTTTAGAGAGTAATTTTATTCTGTTGTGTGCTTTTATATAGTTTTAAAAACAAAAAAATAAAGTGGGGAACTTAAAACATTTTCAAAAAGAAAAGTGAAAGTGAGAAAGACGAGCAATGTTGAAGTGGGGGCTAGCCTTGAACTTTGTTCATGCCCATGGAAACTTTGTGAATCTTGATTAGAGAAACTTTTCAACAAACTAATTATACCCTTGTACAAATACATTGTATTATAAAAATAATGTGCCAAGATTTGCCTTTAGGATGATTAGATTGCTTGTTTGGTGTGTGAAGTGCAAAAACAGAAACTTTGGCTGTAGTGCGTGAATTTACATTTTTTACTCGAATGTCAAAAGTTTCTAAATTTTTTACACAGTACTTATATGAAATTATTTTATTTTTTCCTATTTTTGAGAATTGTTAGAGTTACATAAGTATGGTGAATGTTCATATTACTACAGACTGTCCTGTTTTTGATAGATTCTGTTTTTGATGCATTGTTTTGCTCGTTTTGACGAAACTATCGATTTTATTAGTGGTATAAGCCATGGAAAATTTATATTACAGTAGATAAAACTCAAAAACAAAATATTAATTTTTTGGAAACAGTACTTAAAGTTATAATTTTCTTTATTATACTAATGGATCTGACGAGGGTTTTGTTAAGTTTTGTGTGATTGAAGTTTTCAAGTTTTGGGTGAGATCACGATGGATGAAGGTATAAGAGTGGAAATATTCTAAGCTTGGGGATTACCGAGTCACCCCAAGTTAATATTCAAGGACTCCCAATAAACTAAGCTTGGGTATGCCCCGGAAGGCATCCCCTCTTTCTTCTAACAACCACCGGTAATTTTACTTGGAGCTATATTTTTATTCGTCACATGATAGGCGTAAATCTTGGAGCGTCATGTGATTTTTATTTTTATTTCAATATTGCACCTTGATGGTATGAGAAAGTCCTTGGTTGATTTATAGAAGTCTCTTTGCACCTCACTTATATATTTTGAGTATGGCTTTATAGAATGCTTCATGTGCTTCACTTATATCATTTGAAGTTTGGATTGCTTGTTTCTCACACATAGAAAACTGCCATTTGTAGAATGCTATTTTGCTTCACTTATATTTGTTAGAGCGTGGGCATATATTTTATATAAATAATTAAACTCTCATTGCTTCACTTATATCTATTTAGAGAGTCAACATGAATTGGTCATTCTCATGGTTAGTCATAAAATCCTACATAAAACTTGTAGATCACTGAATATGATGTGTTTGATTCCTTGCAATAGTTTTGCGATATAAAGATGGTGATATTAGAGTCATGCTAGTGAGTAATTTTTGATTGGTAGAAATACTTGTGTAATGGTTTGTGATTCCCGTAGCATGCACGTATGGTGAACCGTTATGTAAGGAAGTCGGAGCATGATTTGTTTATTGATTGTCAACCTTTGTGTGAGGGTCGGGAGCGCGCGATGGTTAACTCCTACCAACCTCTCCCCTAGGAGCATGCGTATAATACTTTGCTTAGATGACTAATAGACTTTTACAATAAGTATGTGAGTTCTTTATGACTAATGTGAGTCCATGGATTATACACACTCTGACCCTTCCACCTTTGCTAGCCTTTCTAGTACCGCGCAACTTTTTGCCAGTGCATTAAACCCACCATATATCCTCCCTCAAAACAGCCACCATACCTACCTATTATGGCATTTCCATAGCCATTCCAAGATATATTTCCATGCAACTTCCACCATTCAATTTATTATGATACGCACCATCATTTTAATATTGCTTTGCATGATCGTAAGATAGCTAGCGTGATGTTTTCATGGCTTGTCCGTTGATGTCATTTGCTATGCTATATCATTGCTCATCCCGGTACACTGCCGGAGGCATTCATATAGAGTCATATTTTGTTCTAGATATCGAAAGTAAATAAAAGTGGGATGACCATCATTATTAGAGCATTGTCCCATGTGAGGAAAGGATGATGGAAGCTATGATTCCCTCACAAGTTGGGATGAGACTCTAGACTTTATGAAAAATAAAATAGGCTAGCGAAGCCCAAATAAAAAAAAGAGAGGCCTTATATGCCCACCAAAAAGAAAAAAAAGAGACAAAAAGAGAGAAGGGACAATGCTACTATCCTTTTCCACACTTTTGCTTCAAAGTAGCACCATGATATTCATGATGGAGAGTCTCCTATTTTTTCACTTTCATATACTAGTGAGAAGTTTTAATTATATAACTTCGCTTGTATATTCCAATGATGGGCTTCCTGAAATTGCCCTAGGTCTTCATGAGCAAGCTAGTTGGATGCACACCCACTTAGTTTCTTTTTGAGATTTCATACACTTATAGCCCTAGTGCATCTGTTGCATGGCAATCCCTACTCACTCACATTAATATCTATTAATGGGCATCTCCATAGCCCATTGATATGCCTAGTTGATGTGAGACTATCTTCTCCTTTTTCTTCACGACCTCCACCATATTCTATTCCACCTATAGTGCTATACCCATGGCTCACGCTCATGTACTACGTGAGAGTTGAAAAAGTTTGAGAACATAAAAGGTGTGAAACAATTGATTGACTTGTCATCGAGGTTGTCCATGATATAAATATTTTGTGTGGGGGAAGATGGAGTATATCCAGACCATATGATATTGTAGGGATAAATTTCTTTTGCCATTATATTTTGAAGAGATACAATTGCTTTATTAGTATGCTTGAAGTATTATTGTCTTAATGTCAAATGATAGACTATTGCTTTGAATCACTTGTGTCTTAATATTCGTGCCATGATTAGATTATATGAACAAGTTTATGCTAGGTTGCATTCCACATCAAAAATTATCTTTTTTATCATTTACCTACTCGAGGACGAGCATGAATTAAGCTTGGGGATGCTGATACGTCTCCATCATATCTATAATTTTTGATTGTTTCATGACAATATTCTATAACTTTCATATACTTTTGGCAACTTTTTATACCATTTTGGGACTAACATATTGATTCAGTGCCCAATGCCAGTTCCTGTTTGCTGCATGTTTTTTGTCTCGCAGAAAATCTATATCAAACAAAGTGCAAACACAATAAAAACTTAGGGAGATTTGTTTGGAATATATGTGATTTTTGGGAAAAAGAATCAACGCGAGACGATGCCCGAGGAGTTCACAAGCCTGTAAGGCGCGACCCACCCCCTAGTCGCGCCTGGCAGGCTTGTGGCCACCCCTTAGGTCCGTTGGAGTTGTCCTTTGGCATTAAGAAAGCTAACTTTTGGATAAAGACCCCGTCAAATTTTCAGCCCAATCGGAGTTACGGATCTTCGGATATTTAAGAACGGTGAAAGGCCAGAATCTGGAGCGAAGAAACAGAAGGAAACAAAGAGAGAGATCCAATCTCGGAGGGGCTCTCGCCCCTCCGTTGCCATGGAGGCCAAGGACCAGAGGTGAAACCCTCCTCCCATCTAGGGAGGAGGTCAAGGAAGAAGAATAAGAAGGAGGGGGCTCTCTCCCCCTCTCCCTCGGTGGCACCAAAACGCCACTGGGGCAATCATCGTGACAACAATCTACTCCAACAATTTCGTCATTTTCACCAACACCTCCATCACCTTCCCCCATCTATGTATAGTGGTCCACTCTCCCATAACCCGTTGTACCCTCTACTTGAACATGGTGCTTTATTCTTCATATTATTATCCAATGATGTGTTTCCATCCTATGATGTTTGAGTAGATTTTTGTTGTCCTATGGGTTGATTGATGATAATGATTGGTTTTAGTTGCATGTTTTATTATTGGTGCTATCCTATGGTGCTCTCCATGTTGCGCAAGCGTGAGGGATCCTCGCTGTAGGGTGTTGCAATGTGTTCATGATTCGCCTATGGTGGGTTGCTTGAGTGATAGAAGCATAAACCCGAGTAGGTGGGTTGTTGCATATGGGAGTAAAGAGGACTTGATACCTTATTCTGCTATGGTTGGGTTTTACCTTAATGATCTTTAGTAGTTGCGGATGCTCGATAGAGTTCCAATCATAAGTGCATATGATCCAAGTAGAGAAAGTATGTTAGCTTATGCCTCTCCCTCATATAAAATTGCAATAATGATGACCGGTCTAGTTATCAATTGCCTAGGGACAATTCCGCAACTCCTACCACCACTTTTCCACACTCGTTAAACTAACTTAGTTGTTTCTTTTACTTAGCAGCCCCTAGTTTTTATTTGCGTGCTCCTTATTATCTTGCAAACCCATCCCGTTACACCTACAAAGTACTTCTAGTTTGATACATGTTCTAGGTAAAGCGAACGTTAAGTATGGGTAGAGTTGTATCGGTGGTCGATAGAACATGAGGGAATATTTGTTCTATCTTTAGCTCCTCGTTGGGTTCGACACTCTTACTTATCGAAAGAGGCTACAACTGATCCCCTATACTTGTGGGTTATTAGTCGGCGCCCCAAGGGCCAGCCCTTGCTTGCGGCCGAAGTGGAGAGGAGTCCTCCTCCTCCAATCCTAGTAGGAGTAGGACTCCTTCTCCCACTTGGAAACCTCCTCCACCTTTTGGACTTTCCACCTTTCAGCCGCATGAGACCTCTTGGGATGGCCGCCCAGCCCACTAGGGGCTGGTGTGCCTCCCTATGGCCCATGTGGTCCCCTTAGGGGGGCACCTGGTGGACCCCCGGAACCCATTCGTCACTCCCGGTACACTGACGGTAATGCCTGAAACTTTTCCGGAGTCCAAACACCAACTTCATATATACCAATCTTCATCTCCGGACCATTACAAAACTCCTCATGACGTCCGGGATCTCATCCGGGACTCCGAACAAAACTTCAGTCACCAACATACATAACTCAAAACTACCGAAACGTCACCGAACCGTAAGTGTGCAGACCTGACTGAGACACCTCTAGGGTCAATAACCAATAGCGGGACATGGATGCCCATATTGGTTCCTACATATTCTACGAAGATCTTTATCGGTTGAACCTCTATGTCAAGGATTCAGTTAATACCATATGTTGTTCCCTTTGTTCATCGGCATGTTACTTACCCGAGATTCGATTGTCGGTATCTGTATACCTAGTTCAATCCCATTACCGGCAAGTCTCTTTACTCGTTCCGTAATACAAGATCCCGTGGCTAACACTTTATTCATATTGCTTGCAAGGCTTGTTGTGATGTTGTATTACCAATTGGCCATGAGATACCTCTCCGTCACACGGAGTAACAAATCCCAGTCTTGATCCATACCCACTCGACAGACAATCTCGGAGATACCTGTAGAGCACCTTTATAGTCACCCAGTTACGTTGCGACGTTTGATACAAACAAGGCACTCCTCTAGTGTCAGTGAGTTGCATGATCTCATGGTCATAGGAACAAATACTTGACATGTAGAAACTATAGCAATAAACTGACACGATCATATGCTATGTTTATAGTTTGGATCTTGTCCATCACATCATTCTCCCAATGATGTGATCCCGTTATCAAATGTCATCTCATGTCAATGGCTAGGAAACCTTGACCATCTTTGATCAACGAACTAGTCTACTAGAGGCATACTAGGGACAAAGTGTTGTCTATGAATCCACACATGCAATGTGTTTCCAGTCAATACAATTATAGCATGGATAATAAACAATTATCATGAACAAGGAAAAATAATAATAACCATTTATTATTACCTCTAGGGTATATTTCCAACAATAGAAGGCCCATACAAGCCATTTGGTTGCTTCATAATGACGAACTTCATAAAAAAGAAGGTGCCTGGTAAAGTTTTCCAGAATGAATCTCGTTCAAATGAAAGTTTCTTAGCACGAAGTTTCTCACCTTAAGTTAGGTTGTGCATTTTTAATTATGCACCTATGATCCGCACACTTGTGTTCTTATCTTGTCTTACACACACTTCACCACAACCTAGGAGTGAACGTAAATCCTAGACATAGTTTATCTTCTTGAGCGTGGTGCTTAGGTAAATGAACCGGTCATTTTGAGGCATATGTTTTATCACTTGTGTTGCTAATCCTTTGTGCTACAATAAAATAAAAAAACTGAGAAGCACAAAAATATTTCGTTTTCTTTTAGTTTTTTTAGTAGGTTCTATTGGATGGCATCCGTCGAACGAGAACGAGGAAATCCATTGAAGCAAGGTCCATGTCTATTAGAAGAGAGGTCATATGCGCCTCAATAGTAAAAGTATCTACCCTTTGCTTAATTAAGTTTAGAGGAGGTAACCACTTGTCATGCTCTCTCTTAATAACTGCACTTTCTTTCTACTTTTTTAATTTTGCTAGTTTGGTATTGCAAAATTCTAAGCGTGAGGTGGTTACTTTTGCGTGCGTAGTGTCTTGTGCAATGCTCTGTATCCTAAGGTTTTTATGCCAAAGTGTGTCGTGCTGTTTTGACATGCTTGCTTTGCATTTGCTTTTCTTAGCATGTGGAAATTTTGTCATCTTCTGAAAAACATTGTCCTGTTCTTTTATCGAAAAATCCAATAAGTCCTTTGAACTGTTGCCTTTCTTTCACCTAATTGCATAAGTTGGGAACTCTAGTGATGGCTTGATTAGTGATTGAATGAGCGTAGAAGCTTTTTCCTAATGAACCCAACATCTTTGATTTATTCGGAACGCGTAACGGGGTTATCCCCGTCAAACTATCCCCTTGGAGTACTTAGCTTTTGAGTCTTATGCAACATAACACCACGATTCTCTTGTGTAGTGTTGAATTCTTTATGACTAAAGCAAGTTCGAAGCCTTTTTCACTTCGTTCATCTTATTTGCTAGCCTCTATGGTACCGTGCATTGCCCATTATCACGTTAAGACTTGGTACATAATTCGTAGGTACATCCAAACCCGTGGGAGAACTTTCTCTTGTTCTCCTACACACAAAACACCTCATCTCCATAAAACAGCTACCATAGCTACCTACATGGAATTTTCATAGCAATTCCGAGCATATCGCCATGCACTACCCTCATTTTACATTACATGATTAGAGACATATTTTTCATTTGCCTTGCATGATCATAGTATATATAGATTGATATTTTCATGGCTTTTTTATGTCTATGCTATGACGAATCATTGCACATGCTGATACACTCCCAGAGGCATTCATCATACATTGTTTCTCTCATGTATTTTGTTTTGAGTTATGATTACATTTAGTTGAAGTGAGTTATTGTAAAGCGTATTGATCATAATTGCAAGGTGTTGCTTCTACAAAAAAAGAGACGAAATAAAAGATGCACCACAGAGGTGCCACAAAAAAAGAGAAGTAAAGAAATAAATAAAGAAAAAGAAAAAAAGGAGCGACACCATTATCCTTTTTAGTATACACTAGTGCTACAAAGTAGCACACTTTTATACATTGTCAAGTGGAAAGTTTCATGAGTTTCACTTGTTTCATACTAGTAAATTTTTTATATTAAAGAGCTTGGCTTGTATATTCCGATGACGACCTCAAAAACTCAAGGTCCTCATGAGCAAGCAAGTTGGATGCACCCCCATGCACTCCATAGGAGAGCTTTCACATATTCATAGCTCTATATGCATCCTAGTTGCATGGTGATCACTACTCCTTACGTTAACATCGATCATAGGGCCTTCTCCATATCCTAATGGTCAGACATGTTGATGCAAGACTTTATTTGTTTTTAACTTCTCAAAACCCCAAACATTTTTATATCTTCCCCTTAGGTGCAATGCATAGCTTGCCTCAGTGCTACACATGTAGTTGAGCGGTTGAATAACGTAGACAAACGATCTTGCTATTGTACCTGGTATGCCTCGGGTTGGTGTTTTTGAAGCGATCACTATGCTTGATTTCTTTTGTCTATGGTAGTTATTGTTGTGTTTCTAACATAATATTGACCTTCTCTCCAAACCATTGTCCCATTGAACCAAATATGTGTTCATTATGCATGATTACCGATTTTTGCACTTATCATTATGAGCATTGCACATTTAGTATTTTATTTTATTTTGTTTGTTTCCTTGTGTCTAAAGGTTTATTGGATCAACCTAGGACCAAGCACGATGAAAGGAGCAAGGATGGGTTCAATACGGAGTCACCCAGGGGCCATACTTAGTCGTTCCTAAGGTTGGAAATAGTGATTTTTTTAAAGTGCTCCAAATCAGGATCTAAGACTGGGAATGGACCAGTGTCATTCATACGAATCCAACGAGCCAAAGCGCCAAATTCCGAGTCCGTATAAAGAAATAGTGACCGTTTTACCGGAGGAGGTCATGTCAAAAGACGATGTTCCAAGCGACCACACGCGGGCATTTCAACAGTCATATGGCGTGCACACAACTCCAAAAGTGGTCCTTCAAGGCGGTATTCTTCATGGATTTTTCCCCAATTGTTCCCACGGGGTCCTTGGCTCATAATGAAGGGTTTGGGAGAAGATAAGGCTCATCTTGAGCCCTTGGGTGACCATATCAACGAAGGAGATACTGGAAGGCCTTCGTATAAGCACCTCCAACCCTATGCGCCTCTATTCACCTCCACCTTTCATCTAGGCAACCGTTTTTTGAGTCCATAGCCTAGGGAAAACATGGGAGATGCTACTTTAGGGTTTTTATCTGAAAATAGGTATAATACTACAATATTTGATAAGATAGTATTTTTTTCAATTTTTTGAACTACAGGTTGGGCTCAACACATGGCTGGCATTTCGTGGTAGGGCTTTGCATGTCCCGGCCTAGCCCGGTCAATGCCCAGGTTTGATAGGTCATCCGGGGTGTTTGGTAGGGTGATGAAGTATGCATGAGGACAAAAGTTCCCTGCTCAATCCACTTTTGTTTGTTTGGCAATTTGTACGGGGTTTTCTCACCATGCAGGAGCTTAGCCAAAATACCCTCGTAACATACACAAAGAGAGAACACCCGAGCAGTCGTTCGCTGATCAACATGCAGGGCGAAGCTGGCGACTATGTGTTCCAAAAAATGTTTAGAAATTAAAATTTGTTTAAATTTTTAAATCAAAATAATGTTCAGATTTAAAAAAAATTGTTCAATTTTCAGGATTTATTTTTTGTTTAATTTTTCGAAACTAATCAAGATTTCATAAATTGTTTAATTTTCAAAAAATGTTCAAAATGTGCTTAAATTTTCAAATTATGTTTACATATTTTAAAAAAACTTCAGAATTAAAAAAACATGTTTTTTAAAAAGCTCAAAAATTATGTTCATGTTTTCCAAAGTTTGGTCACCATGCAAAAAAAATATATATCAGAATTTGAAATTGTTCAACATGTCTAAAAAGATACAGGCTGCCAAACAAAATTTCAAATAAGTATGTCTCAACACATATACTACTACCAAACAATAATAAATGTATCAAACACACCTGAAGATCCCATCGAGAGAACCGTACCCGTTATGCCCGGGTTCGGTACAGCCTTCATGAAACACACCACATGACATGAACAAATTGTCGTCTCTTATTCATTTCTTTCCTTGCAAAACAATCATCGCTGGAGCCCCGTACTTACAAGACTTACATCTGAAACTATAATCATCATATGGTACAGATAAAGAATCCGCGCAGATTACCAAAGCAATGCCGACTCCGTGATGTGTCGCCGCCGGCGACACGCACGGCCCCGGTGGCGAGCAATCAAAACTTGACGAGAAGAAAAGACATGCACGAGCCCCGGTCCCGTTCGTCCCCTCACCTGACAGCGCCACTCCACCTAATTATGTCGTTGCCTTCCCTTCCTTCACACGCACTCCCCACCAGAAAAAAGCAACACCGTCCGGCCTAATGCTAGAGCTGCCAATGCATATGCCAAGCGATCCCCACGAATCTCGAGGAGTACTTTTTAGTTGGGTTTCCGGCAGTTGTTGCGGATCTCGCCGTTGGATCCGGTGAGCGGGCTGATGTTTCCCATCTTGATCATGGCGGTGACGAAGTCGGTGGAGAAGGCCCCGCCGTTGCCGGCGTACTGCTGCGCGATGGAGTCCACGGGTCCGCCGTTGAAGAGCTCCTGGTCCGAGTGGAGGAGGCCGAATCGGCTCAGCAGGTTGCGGAAGTAGCCGTTGTCGAAGCGCACGGAGCTGTACGCGTCCAGCGGGGCCAGGTTGCCGTCGCCCACGCCGCCCTGCGCCGGGCACACCTGCCGCCGCCGCGTCGCGAACCCGGCGTTGATGTTGCTGTCGTTGTACACGCGCGACCGGAAGCTCGCGCACCGCGCCGCGCCGATCGTGTGCGCGCCGGACAGCGCCACCATGTCGCGGGAGTCTAGCCCCTTGGACGCGAACGCCGAGATCAGCGTGGCCGCGCTCGACGACGGCGACGGGAGGTTGCTGTTCGCCGCTGCCTGAGTCGTCGTGCGCGCGTCCCGTCGGCCCAGCGGCACCCCCCACGTCGGTCCGCCCAGCTGCACATGCACATACGTCCTCATCATGCATGTAAACAAATACTACGCACATGCGGTAATCAAGCAAGTACGGATAGTAACTAGTACATGCTCATGTATTGACTATTGAGCCAGTATTATTCATACACGACAAAATTGTCAGATCGACTCCTTAAAAAACGGCCGAACTTAGTTTGTTTCCTAGCGGTGAACCAATCACTCATGTTCATGTTCTAGACTTTTAACATTTAGCCCAGTCTCCCATGCTCATGAGTAAATCTACGTGTGTCGGTATGAAATGTCTACATCTGTGTACCATGTTCGTTACAAAAATGCTACCAACTCAGAAGATCAAGTGTCCAACATCATGCAATGCAACGGCAACAACCTCACCGTAAAGCGGTTCCGCGAGGCTAGCCCACATGTCAAAAGGCATGTGCTGACTAGTGCGAGTTTGTCGCGCGTGCCTTGTTAAAAAGACGATGGAATAAGTGACCCTTTTGGACAAGGAGGCGAGTGCCTAGTTCGGCGCTTTTTCCTCTCCGAAATAATATGGCGACAGCTAGTTCGCTGTACGGGTGTCGGCAGATGGACGTAAATAAACAGATCTATATATCTCCACGGGAATATCGTGCATGCACATATGGTTATGGTAACGAGCTTAAATTACCAGGTTAACGCCGTCGCGCGCGGCGACGGCGAGGATGTCGGCGCAGGACACGACGCCGGGGCAGGCCGCGTCGACCCGGGACTTGATGGCGTCGATCACCTCGAAGCCGCGCAGCGAGTTGGCGTTCGGCCCGGCGTTCTTCTCCCCGGTCAGCGTCGACGAGTCGTCCAGCAGCACCGAGCCGTCGCAGCCCTGCGTGCGGCCATCGATTGAAATATACATATGAGATGAAACCATTTGCAGCGTACATATGTATGGAGGTAACAGGGTATAGCAGGAACTTTTGGCGACGTACGTTGACGAAGCAGTCGTGGAAGAAGAGGCGGAGGATGGAGGCGCCCATCCGCGGCTCCTGCTGGACGGCGGAGACCATCCCCGACCTCACGATGGACTCCAGGCTGGAGCAGCTGCCGCTGTAGAACGACGGCGAGAGCTGCGCCACCGCGGCGGGGGAGAGCAGCGAGGTGACGGTGGCGAGCACCGCGGCCACGGCCGCCGCTCTCCTCAACAGGGCAGCTGCCATTAATCGCGAGCTTAGTAGAGCAGTGCTATAGTATAGTTCCTTCCCCGGCCCTCCCGAGTTCCTTTACGACTTGGAGAGCGGCAGTGGCAGTGGAGTGGTACCACCTCTAACTAAGCTGCCGCTAACCCGTGAACTATATAGTGTCCATCCCAGCGGTTGTTGCCAGGGGACCCGAAGGAAAACGAACTATACTGATCACGGGCGGGCAGCGCAAGTTGATCGACGGGCGAGGATCCCGTCCATCGGGCCATTCCATTCGTGACAGCTCTTAATGAGCTGCGATCCTATCATCATCATGCATGCATTGTGCCAACAGAAAATGATTGTACGTACGTAGTAGGAGTACCTAGAATCACGCCCGCCACTAACAAGTAACAACAGTGCACTGCATGCACGGGATTAAACTGTTCGGTCATCTGAAAACCTCCTTACGAGCTAGCTCTTGTATGCATTTCTGTATCTATCTTGGCAGATTATCTTTGCCTTTTGGTGCCTTTGGTGTACTCTTACCGGTCATCACCGAGTTAGTTAGTTAGTACGGGGCGTTTGGTAATGCAGGTGGTTGGTGGTGGCTAACGAGGTCACTGTGCGCGCGGGGCCCGGCGGCACCGAGCATATCATCTGGCATGTGGCCTTTGCGCGGCTGTTGTCAACTTTTTCTTGGACCCGGCCAGCCCAGCCCGTCCGCCTCTTGATTAGGAAATGCCAAATCTCCCATCAGTACCACCCTCACCACGTACTCTACGTAGCTTGTATAGAGACACGGCGTGCGTTGGCGCCAAATCGGTTTCTAGCGGCGCCAAACCGATTCTCCGCACGTAAAGGTGTCGGATCACATGGATGTGTTTGTATTGCTATTGCACTCTTCTCTTCATTTTAGTATTACCATATTCTTTTTTGCGCATATTAGTATTACCTTATTTGACTACCTGGGCCCTGTGGCAGTGTGGCTCGCTCGAGGCCCTGCTCTCTCTATACTTTGCACGTACCCACAAAGGACATGCCAGCTCACGTTCCCTCTCCTCTCACCAAACAAATCCATGCATATCTTTTTTTTTCTCTCTCCATAGAGCGATCATTATTTTAAAACAGTGATTTCACCCGTTACAATTATTTCTAACTATTGGCTTCAATTATTTCATTTTCAAAAAGTGATATCAGTTATTTCATACATTTTTGTATTCAGACACTTTCCTAAAAGTGATGTTAGTTTGCTTTGCTTAATAAACATGGTTGTGTGTGTCACATTGATGCAGGGGCCGGGGTGTTACATCTTTTCAGAAATAAATTATTTTTGGAAAAAGATGTGATATTTCAAAAAATAGTTTGATTACATAAATATTCGGTTTCAAATATAAAAAATAGTTACATATTAAAATAATCAGTTTGACATATTTGATATAATCAGTTTCACATATTTAAAATAACCAGTTACACATTGAAATAAAAAAACTTTGGTAGAAGTGATGTTAGTTTCTTTTTCTTTTGCGAGTGAAAGTGATTACACATTGAAAATAACCAGTTACACATTGAAATAAAGTTTCGTTTGCTTGTTGCACTATAAAGTGTTGTTACTTGAAACTTAATAAACATGGTTGTGTGCGTCACATTGATGCGTAGGCCGGGGTGTTCCATATTTACAAATAATAATCAGAAATAGATGTCATGTTTCAGATAATGGTTCGATTACATAAATATTCATTTTCAAACATTAAAAAACAGTTACATATTCAAATAATCAGTTTCACATTTCTGATACAACCATTTTCACATATTCAAAATAACCATTAATACATCAAAATGAAAAATAAATTATATCAATTTCACAAATATCAAATCCGCTTCAGTTCCAAATTTATAAATTACCAATATCATAGCAATTTCACAAGCATTATTCTCTATTTTAGTTTCATAAAAGAATTACCAGATGTTGCATATATTTGTTCCAGAAATGTTCACTAGCACTTGAGTTTGCCAACAGCAAATTAACCCATATGTTCCATAATTCTTGTCAGAATTGTGGAACGGAGAGAATACTAGATATGTCAATGTATCTGTTTTACCAATATTCACTTCCATTTCAATTTCAGATCTTCGAATGCATTTCACTTTCAGAAAATACAGAAGTTTATGAAATGTTTGGATATTTCATAAAATTGTAATATTGGTCGAGTATTTCAGTATATTCCACAACAAGAAGCACTCGGGCTCAAATTGTGGAAAATGAGACCAAAATCAGAGAAAAAGAGATAGGGGTAGGGTAGTTGTGGTCCTTAGCTTACCAGAGCGGTTCGCGACGTCGAGAGATAGACGATGTGGTGCGGTCAGGTGAAAGCACAACTTCTCCCTAGGTGGTTTTGGTAATTAATAACAACAAATATTTCATTGAACTAATGATTTCACCAAGTATATTACAGGAAAAGTTCAATGATGGATTGGAAAAGGATTGTGAGGAGAACCCCTAGATGCAAGGAACATCTATTGGCAACAAGTTTGAAGACTCTACAGTTTACATTTTGTGAGAAATCACTTTTGAGTCCATAAGAAAGTCAATACTATTAAAAGGGGATGAGGTAAATATGATGATCTGGTTGCTCAAATGCTTAGAGACTAGCCACCAAAAATACTCATTCATTCTCCCACAAATATTCTGTCCAAAACCAAAATGTCCAAAATCGGTGCCACCAACATTTCCTATTCGGCCCCATCGAGTTTTACTTTAGACAGGACCTATGCCAAAGCCTAGCTTCTCGATGACACCAACTTTCACTTTTGATGCAACCGAGATCAGTGACCAACTTTCTGGTTAGCCATTTTCAAGAATCAGTATTTTTGAGTTTTGGAAATCGGTCTCATCGAGATTTGGAAACTTCCTAGGTCACCCATATCGGTACCAACGAGATTTATATATTGGTCTCACCAAACCGCCAAAAGTTGCCATATTTTGCACTAGTCGGTGCAATCGAGTTTTGTATCGGTTTCACCGAGTTGGGCAATAATGTTGTAACGGTTGAATTTTTGGAGATTCCTATAGATACCTCTCCACCACCTCTCACTCATACAGGAAGCACTCAGAACATATCTCCACTTGCCCCATCCATTTTTGAGAGAGATCCACCTACTCATGTGTTGAGATCAAGATCCTCCACTCCAACCATATGAATCTTGATTTCTAGCCTCCCCAAGTTGCTTTCCACCCAATCTCTTTTAGCAAGCCAAAACTATGAGAGAATGATTGAGTGATTGAGGAGATAATATTTTGAAGCACAAGAGTAAGGAGTTCATCATACTACCACATATATATTACCTTTTGGAGAGTGGTGTCTCCTAGATTGGTTAGGTGTCGCTTGGGATCATCCTTCTTCGTGTGTGGAGTTGAACCAATAAGTTTGTACAGGCAAGGAGATTACCTACTTCATGAAGATCTACCCATAGTGAGGCTAGTCCTTTGTGGACGGAAGCCGTGATGGAATAGATGAGGTTGCTACTTCGTGGACCCTTTTGGGTGGAGCCCTCTGTGGACTATCGTGATTGTTACCCTCCGTGGGTTGAAGTCCCCATCAACGTGGACGTAACATAACACCATCCATCGGAACCAAGGGAAAAATCTTTGTGTCTCCAATTGCATTTGATCTTCCTTTCCCTACCCTCTACTTTCATGTGCTTGTCTTTACTTTCCGCTGCTATATTCTTAGACATGCATGTGTAGGGTGTGATTGACTTCGTACAACCATTAAAACTTGCCAACATATAAAATTGGGAAAAGGCTAGAATTTTAATTTGGTCAAGTAGTCTAATCACCCCCCTCTAGACATACTTTGGATCCTACAAGTGGTATCAGAGTTTTGATCTCCATTGCATTGGTTTCACAATCTAGGAGAGTATGGCGTCTAGTGAGGGAAATTATCACCGTAGAGGTCCATATTTTGATGGTACAAACTTTTCTAGTTGGAAGCAAAACATGAAATGCATATTCTTAGTCATAACCCCGTCGTATGGGCTGTTTTTCGTGTTGGATTGCAAGGTGAATTGTTTGGTGATGTAAAGGAACCGGATCATTAAGCAACCGTGGAAGAATTGAAGATGTTGCAATACAACACTCAAGCATGCGACATTCTATTCAATTGTCTATGCCCTGAAGAGTTCGATAAGATAAGCCGTCTTGAGAATGCAAAGGAAATTTGGAATACTTTGGTTGATATGCACGAAGGTGCCGAATCCGTTAGGGAATCAAAGTTGGATGTGCTACAAACTCAACTTGACAAGTTCAAGATGAAGGATGGTATAGGAGTCGCGGAAATGTACTATAGGCTTGCTCTCATCACAAGTGAGATTGTCGGTTTAGGAAGTGAAGAGATGACCGACAAATTCATCATCAAGAAGATCCTTAGAGCCTTGGGTGGAAAGTACGAAACCATGTGCACATTGATCCAAATGATGCCAAACTACAAAGATCTCAAGCCAACAGAAGTCGTTGGTAGGATTGTTGCACATGAGATGTCACTCAAAGACAAAGAAGAGCTCCATAACAAGTCAAGTGGTGCATACAAAGCTTCAAGCGACACTCCTGCTTCTTCAAGTGACAACCTTGTTACCAATGAAGAGATAAGCCTCATCGTCAAGAAATTTAACAAATCCTACAAGAATAGAGGCAAAGAGAGAAGCTCCAATTCAAGATATGAAGAGAAGCGTTCATCTAGTTGTGAACAGAATTGTTACAATTATGGAAGGCCCGGACACTGCTCCAATGAGTGCACCCCCCACAAAAGAAGAGGAGAGTCACCTAGAAGAAAAAGATCAACAGATGAGTCACCTCGTAGAGAGAGAAGGAGTAGAGATGGTCGTTATGACCGAAGACCCTCCCGGAGAAGCAAAGACTCGGAGAAGAAGGACAAGTACACCAAAACCTACACAAGAATAAGACATCAAGCTCATGTTGGTGAATGTGTTTCCGGCTCTGAATCTGACAACCAATCCGAGAGAAGCTTGCACTCTGAGTACGAGTATAGTCAACATGAAGGTTTTGTCGGACTAGCATTCATATCCTCAACCTCCTATGACATATTTGATTCACCAAATGAAGAAAGTGGAAGTTGCTTCATGGCTAAAGGCCCCAAGGTATCACAGCCCGAATACTTTGACTTTAATAGTGATGAGGATGACCTACTAGGAGATGATGACTGCTACCTTTTGAGCGTGCGTTGGTTTTCCCTTGAAGAGGAAAGGGTGATGCAGCGAAGTAGATAAGTATTTCCCTCAGCTGTTGAGAACCAAGGTATCAATCCAGTAGGAGGAACAAGCAAGGCACCAATGGATGCACCTACACAACAATCAAAATCTTGCACCCAACGCTATAAAGGGGTTGTCAATCCCTTCATGGTTATTCGTAAGGATTAGATCTGATAGAGATAGGTGTGATAGATTGTGGAAAGCAAAAAGTAAATAAATTGCAGCAAGGTATTTTTGGTATTTTTGGTTTATAGATCTGAAAATATAATATGGAAAGTAGACTCGGGGCCATAGGTTTCACTAGAGGCTTCTCTCTTGAAGGAAAATATCGCGGTGGGTGAACAAATTACCGTCAAGCAATTGATAGAAAAGCGAATAATTTTGAAGATATCCAAGGCAATGATTATGCATATAGGCATCACGTCCGTGTCAAGTAGACTGAAACGATTCTACATCTACTACTATTACTCCACACATCGACCGACTCCTGCCTGCATCTAGAGTATTAAGTTCATGAAGAACAGAGTAATGCATTAGGTAAGATGACATGATGTAGAGGGATAAACTAAAGAAATATTATGAAAACCCCATCTTGTTACCCTTGATGGCAACAATACAGTACGTACCTCGCTACCCCTACTTTTTCACTGGGTGAGGACACCGCAAGATTGAACCCAAAACTAAGCACTTCTCCCATTGCAAGAATTACCAATCTAGTTGGCCAAACCAAACAAATAACTCTAAGAGACTTGCAAAGATATGAAATCATGCATATAAGAATTCAGAAAAGACTCAAATAATATTCATGGACAATCTGAACATAAACCACAATTCATCGGATCTCGACAAACACACCGCAAAAGAGTATTACATTGGATAGATCTCCATGAAGATCATGAAGAACATGGTATTGAAGCACAAAGAGAGAGAAGAAGCCATCTAGCTACTAGCTATGGACCCATAGGTCTGTGGTGGACTACTCACGCATCATCGAAGGGGCAATGGAGTTGATGTAGATGCCCTTCGTGATCGAATCCCCCTCCGGCAGATTACCGGAAAAGGCTCCAAGATTGGTTCTCTCGGGAACGGAGGCTTCTGGCAGCGGAAAAGTATTTGCATGGCTATTTTTGGTATTGGGGGAATATTTGGGTATTTATAGGAAGAAGATTAGGGCTAGGAGACCTGCCAGGAGGTGGCAAGGCTGCTAGGCGCGACCAGGGGGTGGTTGTGCCCCACTGGCTTGTGACCTCCTAGTAGATGCCCTGACGTGCACTCAAAGTCTGGTAGATCTCTTTCCTTTCAGAAAAAATCATTCCGAAGATTTTATTCCGTTTGGACTCCATGTAATATTCCATATCTGCAATACTCAAAAACAAGGATAAAACAGAAACTGACAGTGGGCTCTAGATTAATAAGTTAGTCCCCAAAATAATATAAAATAGCATATTAATGCATATAAAACATCCAAAACAGATAATATACTAGCATGACACAATCAAAAATTATAGATACGTTGGAGACGTATCAGCATCCCCAAGCTTAATTCCTGCTCGTCCTCGAGTAGGTAAATGATAAAAACAATTTTTTTGATGTGGAGTGCTACCTAACATATTTATCCATGTAATATTCTCTATTGTGGCATGAATATTCAGATCCGTAAGACTCAAAACAAAAGCTTAATATTGACATAAAAACAATAATATTTTAAGCATACTAGCAAAGCAATTGTATCACTTCAAAATATAATGGCAAAAGAAAGTTATCCCTACAATATCATATAGTCTGGCTATGCTCCATCTTCCCCACACAAAGTATTTATATCATGCACAACCCCGATGAAAAGTCAAGCTATTGTTTCACACGTTTATTTTCTCAAACTTCTTCAACTCTCACGCAATACATGAGCGTGAGCCATGAATATAGCACTATAGGTGGAATAGAATATGGTGGATGTTGTGAAGGAAAAGGAGAAGATAGTTCCACATCAACTAGGCGTATCAACGGGCTATGGAGATGCCCATTAATAGATATCAATGTGAGTGAGTAGGGATTGCCATACAACGGAAGCACTAGAGCTATAAGTGTATGAAAGCTCAAAAGGAAACTAAGTGGGTGTGCATCCAACTTGCTTGCTCATGAAGACCTAAGGCAATTTGAGGAAGCCCATCATTGGAATATACAAGCCAAGTCATATAATGAAAAATTCCCACTAGTATATAAAAGTGATAAAGTAGGAGACTCTCTATCATGAATATCATGGTGCTACTTTGGAGCACAAGTGTGGTAAAGGATAGTAACATCGTCCCTTCTCTCTTTTATCTCATTTTTAGTGGGCATCTAAGGCCTCTCTTTTTTATTTGGGCTTCGCTGGCCTCTTTTATTTTTTTCATAAGTCCGGAGTCTCATCCCCATTTGTGAGGGAATCATCGCTTCCAATATCCTTTCCTCACACAGGACAATGCTCTAATAATGATGGTCATCACACTTTTATTTACTTACAACTCAAGAATTACAACTGAAAGTGATGGTGCGTGTCATAATGAACGGAACGGTGGAGTTTGCATGGCAATGTATCTCGGAATGGCTATGGAAATGACATAATAGGTAGAAATGGTGTCTGTTTTGAGGAAAGATATATGGTGTCTGAATTGAGGAAGGTGGGTTTATCGCACCGGCAAAAGTTGTGCGGTACTAAAGAGGCTAGCAAAGGTGGAAGGGTGAGAGTGTGTATAATCCATGGACTCACATTAGTCATAAAGAACTCACATACTTATTGCAAAAGTCTATTAGTCATCGAAGCAAAGCATTAGACGCATGCCCCTAGGGGAGAGGTTGGTATGAGTAAACCATCACGCGCTCCCGGCCCTCACACAAAGGTCAACGATCTATAAACAAATAATGCTCCGACTTCCTTACATAACGGTTCACCATACGTGCATGCTACAGGAATCACAAACCTTTACACAAGTATTTTTACCAATTCACAATTACTTCCTAACATGACTCTTAACATTACCATCTTTGTATCTCAAAACATTATGCAAGGAAACAAACTTCTCATAATACTCAATGCACTTAATATGGAAGTTTTTATTATATCCCTCTTGGATGCCTATTATATTAGGACTAAATTCATAACCTAAACCAATTACCTTGCTATTTAAATACTCTCAAAATAATATAAGTGAGGTACGAGAGTTCAGTTATTTCTATAAAACCAAACACCACCATTCGTTAAAAAGGTATAAGTGAAGCACTAGAGCAAAATTGCATATCTCAAAAGATATATGTGAAGCACATAGAGTATTCTAATAAATTCACGATTAATGCGTGTCTCTCTTAAAAGATGTGTGCAACAAGGATGATTGTGGCAAACTAGAAAGCAAAGACTCATATCATACAAGACGCTCGAAGCAAAACACATATCATGTTGTGAATAAAAACATAGCCTCAAGTAAATTTACCGATGGATTGAAGACGAAAGAGGGGATGCCTTCTGGGGCATCCCCAAGCTTAGGCTCTTTGGCATCCTTGAATGCGACTTGGGGTGCCTTGGACATCCCCAAGCTTAGGCTCTTGCCACTCCTTATTCCATAGTCCATCAAATCTTTATCCAAGACTTGAAAACTTCACAACACAAAACTTAACAGAAAACTCATGAGATCCGTTAGTATAAGAAAATAAATCACCACTTTAGGTACTGTTGTGAACACATTATTTGTTTATATTAGTGTAATACTGACAACCCACAAGTACAGGGGATCAGTTGTAGCCTCTTTCGATAAGTAAGAGTGTCGAACCCAACAAGGAGCTAAAGGTAGAACAAATATTCCCTCAAGTTCTATCGACCACCGATACAACTCTACGCACGCTTAATGTTCGTTTTACCTAGAAAAAATATGAAACTAGAAGTACTTTGTAGGTGTGATAGGATAGGTTTGCAAGATAATAAAGAACACGTAAATAAAAACTAGGGGCTGCTAAGATAAAGAAACAACTAAGTTAGTTTAACGAGTTTGGAAAAGTGGTGGTAGGAGTTGCGGAATTGTCCCTAGGCAATTGATAACTAGACCGATAATCATTATTGCAATTTTATATGGGGGAGAGGCGTAAGCTAACATACTTTCTCTACTTGGATCATATGCACTTATGATTGGAACTCTAGCAAGCATTCGCAACTACTAAAGATCATTAAGGTAAAACCCAACCATAGCATTCTAAGGTATCAAGTCCTCTTTACTCCCATATGCAATGACCCACCTACTCAGGTTTATGCTTCTGTCACTCAAGCAACCCACCATAGGCATGATCATCAATCAACCAATAGGACAACAAAAATCTACTCATCATAGGATGGCAACACATCATTGGATAATAATATGAAGCATAAAGCACCATGTTCAAGTAGAGGGTACAATGGGTTGCAGGAGAGTGGACCACTGTAGATAGATGGGGGAAGGTGATGGAGGTGTTGGTGAACATGACGGAGTTGTTGGAGTACATCGCCGTCACGATGATGGCCCCGGCGATGATGACCCATAGATACATCAAAATAGGTACACAACACAAAGAAAACAGAATCTGTCAAAAACAGAACAGTCTGTAGCAATCTGAAAACTTCGTATACTTATGTAACTCAAACAATTATGAAATATTAGGAAAACCTGCGAAATTTGTATATAAAACTTGTGTAAATCTTTCAGACTCATTCGACGGTTGGAAAAATTTATAAAAATCCTGGACTGGGCGCAAAAGTTTCTGTTTTTCAGCAAGATCAAATGAACAACCACCATAGACCATCCCAAAGGTCTTACTTGGCTCAAACACTAATTAAAACACCAAAACACAATTACTACAGAAGTAATAATATGGGAAACACTCGAAAATAGAAGCAAAAACAAGACATAAAAATAAAATTGGGTTGCCTCCCAACAAGCGCTATCGTTTTACGCCCCTAGCTAGGCATAATGATTTCAATGATGCTCACATAAAAGTAGTAATTGAAATATGAAAGAAAGCATCATGAATCTCACTACAAGTACATTTAATTCTAACCCACTTCCTATGCATAGGGATTTTGTGAGCAAACAATTTATGGGAACAAGAATCAACTAGCATAGGAAGGCAAAACAAGCACAACTTCAAAGCTTTGAACACATAGAGAGGGAACTTGATATTATTGCAATTCCTACAAGCATATGTTCCTACATCATAATAAATTTCAGTACCATCATGAAGGAATCTCACAATATAAATATCACACAATGCATTCTTTTCATGAGCAATTATAGCATACGTGTCATCACCAAAACTTGGGGAACAAAAAATATCATCTTCATCAAGCATAGCATCCCCAAGCTCGTGGTTTTGCATATCATTAGCATCATGGATATTCAGAGAATTCATACTAACAACATGGAAATCATGCTTTTCATTCAAGGAACTATCATGAATCTCCTTATAAATTTCTTCTTTCAATACTTCATCAAAATTTCCAAATTCATGATTTTCAAACAAAACTTCATAGAGATAATCAAGTACACTCAACTCACTAGCAATTGGTTCATCATAATTTGGTCTTTTGAAATGATTAGCAAGTGGATGAGGATCCATATCAATAGATTTTTAGCAAGCGAAGATGCAAGCAAATAGAAGGCACATGGCAACACAAGCAAACAAGATATCTGATGAGAAAAAGGCAAACTAGAAAGAGAGGGCAAATAAGACGACAAATCTTTTTGGCATTTTCTTAAAATCGTTTTAGAAGTAGGGGAGAGGAAAACGAGAGGCAAATATAAAATAAAGTAAATGCAAGATATGAGTTTGTGATGGGTACTTGGTCGGCTTGATGTGTATCCTCCCCGGCAACGGTGTGAGAAATCCTTCTTGCTACCTCTTGAGCTGCCTTGGTTTTCCCTTGAAGAGGAAAGGATGATGCAGCAAAGTAGATAAGTATTTCCCTCAGTTGTTGAGAACCAAGGTATCAATACAGTAGGATTAACAAGCAAGTCACCAATTGATTCACCTACACAAACAATCAAACTCTTGCACCCAACACTATAAAGGGGTTGTCAATCCCTTCATGGTTATTTGCAAGGATTAGATCTGATAGAGATAGGTGTGATAGATTGCGGAAACTAAAAAGTAAATATATTGCAGCAAGGTATTTTTGGTTTATAGATCTAAAAATATAATATGTAAAGTAGACCCGGGGCCATAGGTTTCACTAGAGG
The DNA here is from genome assembly GCA_022496015.1 of Hordeum marinum. NCBI lineage: Eukaryota > Viridiplantae > Streptophyta > Magnoliopsida > Poales > Poaceae > Hordeum > Hordeum marinum. Next base: position 96,261,418 of record CM039677.1, on the reverse strand, counting down.
CTTCTCTCTTGAAGAAAAATATCACGGTGGATGAACAAACTACTGTCGAGCAATTGATAGAAAACCAAATAATTATGAAGATATCCAAGGCAATGATTATGCATATAGGCATCACGCCTGTGCCAACTAGACCGAAACGATTGTGCATCTACTACCATTACTCCACACATCGGTCGACTCCTGCCTGCATCTAGAGTATTAAGTTCATGAAGAACAGAGTAACACATTAGGTAAGATGACATGATGTAGAGGGATAAACTCAAGCAATATGATGAAAACCCCATCTTGTTAGCCTTGACGGCAACAAAACAATACGTGCCTTGCTACCCCTACTTTGCCACTGGGTGAGGACACCGCAAGATTGAACCCAAAACTAAGCACTTCTCCCATTGCAAGAATTACCAATCTAGTTGGCCAAACCAAACCAATAACTCGAACAGACTTGCAAAGATATGAAATCATGCATATAAGAATTCAGAAAAGACTCAAATAATAGTCATGGATAATCTAAACATAAACCCACAATTCATCGGATCTCGACAAACACACCGCAAAAGAGTATTGCATTGGATAGATCTCCATGAAGATCGTGAAGAACATGGTATTGAAGAACAAAGAGAGAGAAGAAGCCATCTAGATACTAGATATGGACCCGTAGGTCTATGGTGGACTACTCACGCATCATCGGAGGGGCAATGGAGTTGATGTAGATGCCCTCCGTGATTGAATCCCCCTTCGGCAGATTACCGGAAAAGGCTCCAAGATTGGATCTCTCGGGAATGGAGGCTTCTACCAGCGGAAAAGTATTTGCATGGCTCTTTTTGGTAATGAGGGAATATTTGGGTATTTATAGGAGGAAGATTAGGGCTAGGAGACCTGCTAGGAGGTGGCAAACCTGCCAAGAGGTCGCAAACCTGCCAGGCGCGGCCAGGGGGTGGCCGCGTCCCCTAGCTTGTGCCTTCCTAGCAGATGCCCTGACATGCACTCCAAGTTTGGTAGATCTCTTTCCTTCCAGAAGAAATCATTCTGTAGATTTTATTCCGTTTGGACTCCGTTTAATATTCCATATCTGCAATACCCCCAAAAAAGGAAAAAACAAAAACTAGCACTGGGCTCTAGATTAATAAGTTAGTCCCAAAAATAATATAAAATAGCATATTGATGCATATAAAACATCCAAAACATATAATATAGTAGTATGACACAATCAAAAATTATAGATACGTTGGAGACGTATCAATGAGTTGTTGTTTGATAGAACTAGTGATGTTAGTAAAAATGAACTTGATAGTAATTATGCTTGTACAGATAAGTCGTGTGATGATGGTAAGAAGGAGATTGAGCGTCTAACTAAAGAACTAAACACTCTTAGGTTAGCTCATGAATCTACTCTAGAAGATCATAGAGAGCTTGTAAGAACTCACGACAAGTTACGCTTCGAGAAGCTAACTTTAGAGCAAGAACATGAGTTTCTTAAAGCTATCAATGACGATCTTCAAAACAAGAGTTCTTATTATCTTGCCAAATGATTACTCTTGTCTAATTTTGTTCCACAATTTAAACCTAAGCAAACTAGTAACAAAGGCAAGAAAGTTTCTTCATCTAGTAGCAGCAATAAAAATGCTAGATCAAATTATGTTGCTTCTAGTAGTTCTATTGATTCCACTAATGATTCTCTTAGCCTGAAAATAAAATTGTTGTGTTCTTTCTAGATATTATAGGCCACAAACAAATACCTCAAAGAAAAGGTCACCAGTGAAGGATGTCTTGGCAGATTGAATAGCCTCAATAACTGGGAGAGCTGGATCCCATAAAATATTAACTTTGTCCAAACAGAGAGAGCTGAATGGACAAAAGAATATGAGGTGGTCTATGGTTTCTTCAATACCAGCAGAACGAAGGACATGGTCAAAAATATTTCCAATATGTAGTGGCACATCTTAAGCATGTTGCGAGTATTCAACCGATTAGCTAGGACAAACCGCATAAAGACCTTTAAATTCATGTGAAGCTTTGATTTCCAAATCCATTTGAAAGGAGAAGGAGCTAAGATGTCTTTATGATAGTGTACACGGAATTGTTTAGCTGAATACTTTGTTCCCCAAACAAAATACCAAGTGTCTATATTATGATCATCAGAGAGGGAATTCGGCTTAAGAGCAACAACCTCACTAAGTTCCACCATAGCTTCTAGACTAAGAGGAAGAGAAAAGAGGTTGCCAAGATCATATGTAGAATAAAATTTGTGAACAGAGCAATCTTCATCTAAAACATAGGAGAACAAACAAGCGAATATGTAAGCCAGGGGAGGTCCACACCAATTATCATGCCACATAGCAATATTGAGACCATTCCCAACTAAACAAATGGCAATGCTTCTGAACATAGGCATTAGTTTTCTTATCCGTTTCCACCAGAAAGAGCCACAAGCTTGAGAAGCATGGGGGATCAAATTAAAGTAGTAAGTGTCTCAAACTAATCACACCAAGGGAAGATCTGCTTTGTTTTGTACTCTGATATTGATGACCCCAAGACCTCCATTACTTTTAGGATTGTAGACTCTTTTCTAAGCGACCATGGAGTTACAAGACTCTCCATTCTCAGATTTCTTTGTTCACATGCACCACGTTCTTATCTTATCAAAATGATCAATGAATTTGTAATCTAGCTATAAGGTGCACATGGCAAAGTTCACCATAGAAGAGATCACACAATTCACTAGAGTAATCCTGGATGCATGGCATAACAGAGAACAAGTGCTTGAAAGCCTCCGTTCTACCTGATCGGCCAATTGCATAAGCTCAGTGATTGTAGGTTGTGTGGTTCCAAGCGGAAGGCCGAGATATGTAAAGGGCATCTTACCAACTTCACAACCTAGAACCGAGGAGAGATGGACCCATGTTGCATGTGATGTGTTAATTGGAATTAATCTGGACTTCTGAAAATTTATTTTTAGAACCGAGGAACATGAAAAGTCTTGTAGAACTCTCTTCAGATTGTCCAACTGAACACTACAAGCAAGCATAACAATTATTGTAATGTCTGTATATTGAATGACTAGATACTTTCCTTTGCGTGGAATTGGAAGCAAAAGTATGCCCACACTGAACTCTTTATTGATAGCATACCGAAGAAGCTCTGCCGGAAGAACAAAAAGCAAAGGGGATACCAGATCACCCTGACGCACTCCTCTATTACAATGAAAGGATTCACCTGAAATGCCATTTAGGAGCACAAAAGAGTGTCTAGAAGAGAGGAGTAATTTGACCCAGTCAATCCATTTATTATCAAATCCAAGTTTCTCCATCATAACAAGGATTAAATCATGCTCCACTAGATAGAAGGCATTCTCAAAATCTAGTTTTAGGAGGATATTTTCCCTTCCCGAGGACTCACATTGTGTATAAATTCCAACACCCATGCTAAACAGTTCTAGATGGAGTGGACCTTAATAAAACCGTATTGATTTTCATGAATAATTTTAAGAATTACTTTCTGCAAATGGTCTGCCAACAGTTTGGAAATAACCTAATGCAACAGTTTAGCAAAGAGATGGGGCGTAATCATTGATCGTTAAAGGATCTATCTTCTTGGGTATACGTGTGATCGGAGACGCATTGAGACAATCCAAAGATAAATTTACTTCCCAGAAGCTATGACAAAGATCATAGAAGTCAGACCTGATTATTTCCTAGCACGTTTTTTTTAAAAACACCCGTTAAAACCATCCGACCTGAGAGCTTTGTCCGGAGGAAGCTAATTAAGGGCTGCATCAATTTCAGCATGTGTGAACAGAGCATAGAGGCCACCGAGGTCATTATTCACCGTGACCAGGGAATCCAGATTAAATTTCACATCTAGTGGAACTAAGACTCCAAGTCTGGCATGGAAAGCAGTGAAAATTGTCTCTGCTTTGCTAGCATGATCATAAATAACACATCCATTTAATAGAGTCAATGATGCAATATTATTAACACAAAAGCGTTCAGTTGCCATTCGAAGAAAAAATGTATTCTCATCACCAAAATGAATATAATGAACAGTGCACCCTTATGACAATAATATTGTTGATAAGACTGAAGACGGATGATATGGGCTTTAAGTATTGTCCTGAAGTTCCATTCATGCAGAAAAAGTTTCCTCTTTTCCTCAAGACCATCCAAAAATTGCAAGACTTTACCAGAATTTTCAACAAGAAGGGACATACGTGATAAAGACTTGCTCCATCTTTTATGAACTCTCCTAAGAGTTTTGAACTTTTCACTTAGGACAGCGGTCGAATTAGAAGCCTGAGTTGAGATTTACCACGGCAAAGAGACCACTTCCTTAAAACCAGAATGTGAGACCTAGAAGTTTTCAAAACGAAACATTTTGGTTCTCGAGATAGATGATTGAATAGAGAACAAACAAGGCACGTGATCAGAAACTGGTCGTGCTAAGGATTTTACCGTTGTATTAGGATAACTTGAGGCCCAGTGATTAGACATAAGAACCAGTCCAATTGCTCGAGAAGGGGATCATCTCACATGTTACTTCACATAAACAAAGACCCGCGTAGAGGAATTTCAACCAGATTAAGTGCATGGATGATATCATTAAAAAGTAGGACATCTGGAACATCACCACCCTGTCGATTTCTATTGTCTAGGGAGCACATGAAATTAAAATCATCGAGAAGGACCCAATCCTCATGATCATGAATATTCAGATCATACAACCATGTAACAAAATTTGAACATAACCCACCAGCGCAAGGCCCATAAATATTGGTGAGTGTCCATGAAACAGATGACTGAGTTGATTTAAAGGAGATCACTAACGCCCTACAAAACGAATGAATTACTGTGCCCTGAAACACAGAGATATTCCAAATGACAAGTAGACCACCCAAATTACCAGTTGAGGGGGCGAACGCAAATTTATCAAATCTACAGGAGCAGAACTTCTACATGTACGAGTGGTCAAAGTTAAAGTTGATTTGAAGGAGATCACTAACGCCCAAACAAGCAAATGAATTACTGTACCCCGAAATATAGAGTTGTTCCAAATGATAAGCAGACCACCTGAATTACCAGTTGAGTGGACGAACGCAAATTTATCAAATCTACGGGGGCAGAATTAGCCCAGTTTATCCCCCCGCTCCTTTATTTTTTTCTAGTAAAATTATCAAAGCCCATCTGCAGGTAAGCCCATCTAGACAGGTAGTTGATCTTATACGAGCAAGACTTGCCCAGAAAATCTTAAGAGCAAGCCTTGATGAGGAACTCACGTGACACGAAAAATCCTTTGACACAGAGACATGGCTCGACCGCCGCCACCCTGACCACCTGAAGACTATGTGATGCACCCTCATCCCCACGCCTCCGGCAATACGCATCGATCCACTCTCGTCGGATGGTTGTTCTTCGGTCCTTGGAATATATCATCGTGACATCGTGCCACCATCAAGCTAAGCCCTAGTGCCAGTTCCTCTATTATTTCTCAGTCTAATCAATTCTTATCCTTTCCAAGTTCCCTATTAGAAAATGAGTGTCTTATCAAAGTATTAACCATTACTAATTGCTGTAGCAATTAGGTGACCGGTCCTAGATTCCCATAATAATTCATATAAAAGAAGTTCGAGAATGTAAGAACTGAACAAACCATATAGTAAATTTTGTTTTCATGTATGAAAATTTCTCCAATATTTCAATTATTAGACATTAGTAGGGAAGCTAATGAAGTGATGTTTTTGCAAAGTGTACAACTGGCAATGTGCCTGAAATCGTTCATTTTAAGAAGCTACCATGGGATTCATCTTAAAGGTAATATGCTCAAACTTTTTCTTATCTATCCATGTGTACATTCTCCCTCGCTTGGAAGCTACAAAATTTATTCAATCAAATGGATGTTCTTTCTTGCAGTTAGGACCAGAATATCAATATATTTGAAGTCATTTTCCTACAATGGTTGGATTATTTGTATTTTGCCATGACCTAACATAATTTCTTGCGATAAATTATCTTACAAGGAAATATATGATTTTGTTTCTTAGTCATTGTATAAATATTTTTGTGACCGATGTTTGTAAATGATCTAGTGATGAGTTTCTACACATTTTGCTACAAAAACAAATATGGCACATCTCCCCTAGAAAAACAGTTCCTACATTACTCCTGGCAAAAAAGTTTCAGCACATGTTCATGCAAGAAAAAATACCTACACATCTTCCGACAAAAAATGTTTCTACAAATCTTTGCCCCGTGTAATTTTTTATCCTTGCTCCTCCCCTGGCCCTTCCCCATCTTTATTTTCAACATCAAAAATAGAGACAATATTAGGATTCTTAACATGTTTTTCTATAACAGGTTCACTAGAAATATGCGTAGTTTTAGTTCTACTCTTCCTTTTCTTCTTCTATGAACACTATGTTAGCCATCTGAGAATCATACAAAGGACCCTAAGTAATTTTACCACCTCTAGTTACTACTCCATAAGCATGTTGATTATGCTATTTAACCATATCCTTAAACAAATCTTGTTGCTATCTAGAAACTTGTTCAAGCTGAGTATGAACAAAGGGAAGTACTTACATAAACCTTTAACATCATTAGAAATCATTAGTAGCACATCATTCAAATGTTCAATAACAATGTCATTATATGTTTTATGAGCAATTATTTGCATACTAGAATTATGTTGCTTAACAACAAAGTTATCAATTTCCTCTAAGCATTAACAAGGAGATTACTATAAGGAATATCACCTTCATAAAATTAATGGAGAGAATGTACCTCTAATACCTGATTTAGAGTGGGAAGTTCATATAATTCTTCAATAGGAGGCAAATTATTCACATCTTTAGCTGTAATAGATTTTTCTTTCATAGATTTCTTATCTTCTTGCATATCTTTGGGACCGAGAAATAGAATACCTCTCTTCTTTGGAGTTGTCTTAGGTGATGGTTCGAGAAGTGTATAATCATCGACGCTTTTCGATAATTTATTCATTAATTCCTAAGCTTCCTTAACTTTCCCTTCCCTAAAGCACAATCGACACAACTACCTAGGTAGTCCCTAGATTCAGTGGTTAGTCAATTATAAAAGATATCAATAATTTCATTTTATAATCGAATGATCTAGCAACTCCCTAAGTAATGTACAAAGCCTCCCAAGCTTTAGGGAGACATTCTTCCTCAAGTTGTTTGAAATTATAAATATCCTACAAGGCAACTTGTTTCATATGGGTAGGAAAATATTTTTAAGTAAGGTAATAGAACATATCTTGTGGACTACACACATAACCAGGAGCAAGATTATGAAACCACACTTTAGCATCACCATCTAAGGAAAAAGGAAACAAGTTAAGAATAGAATAGTATCAAATCTTTTCCGAGAAAACAAGGTTGCAATATCATTTAATTTAGTCAAGTGTGCAATAACCTTTTTTAGATTCTTAACCATGAAATAGATCATATTCTACGCAAAGTAATAAATTGAGGATGAACAAATAATTCATAATCCTTATAATTAAAAAATTAGAAGAAGTAGCAAATTTAGGTTCAAGTTTCATCATTTTATGCATGGCGTTTTCTTTAACAACAACAATCAAACCATCTAAATCATTTTCATCATCATAAGCCATAAACTCTAGTAATCTCCATTATCAAACACATATGAAGGATCAGGCACATCAAATATTTTACCTCTAATAGGAGTACTAGGTGTAGCAGGTGATTCAGAATTTCAATAATTTAAGTTTCTTTAGGTTTAGAAATATGAGAGTGGAACAATATTATCATGCAAAGTAGAAGCATCATCACAAGTATCATCAATAGCAGACGAAGTGCCTAATGTGTGTCACATATCAGTATGTAAAGTATGTGGTGTAGGATCGAAAGTAGGTCTAGAGGGGGGGGGGGTGATTAGACTACTTGACAAAATAAAAGTTTTGCCTTTTTCCCAATTTTAATTCTTGGCAAGTTTTAGCATTCATAGCATATCAAGTAACACCCTACACATGCATGTCTAAGAGTATAGCAGCAGAAAGTAAAGACATTGCACATGTAAGTAAAGAGAGTGTTAGGAATGCAAACACAAGTGATGACACGATGATTTTTCCCGTGGTTCCGATAGGTGGTGCTATCATACGCCCACGTTCATGGAGTCTTCAACCCACAGAGGGTAACGGTCACGAGAGTCCATGGAGGGCTCTACCCACGGAGGGTTCCACGAAGAAGCAACCTTGACTAGTCCATGCGGCTTCCGTCCATGAAGGACTAGCCTCACTATGGGTAGATCTTCACGAAGTAGGCGATCTCCTTGCCTTTACAAACTTCTTGGTTCACTCCAAAACACAAAGTAGTAGGCTCCCAAGCGACACCTAACCAATCTAGGAGGCACCACCCTCCAATAGGTAATAGGCTCGGTAATGACGATGAACTCCTTGCTCTTGTGCTTCAAGATAATAGAATCCTCAACACACAATCTCTCTCACACAGGTTTGGCTTGGTAGAAGAGATGGGATTGGTGGAAAGCAACTTGGGGAGGCTAGAAATCAAGATCCATATGGTTGGAGTGGAAGATCTTGACCTCAACACAACGGTAGGTGGTTCTCTCTCAGAAAACTGAGTAGGATAAGTATGGAATAGTTCTGATTGCTTATCTTTCGAGTGGGTGGTGGTGAAGGGGTATATATAGGCTTCTCCAAAAATCCAATCGTTACACACAATAAGTCAGACTCGATGACACCGATGTGTAAATCTCGGTGGTACCGAAGTGACAAAAAGTGGCAATTTTTGAATCTCGGATGGACCGATATATAATTCTCAGTTGCACCGACAAGGTGATAAATGGTCAGATTTACCAATCTCGGTGACGCCGATTCACCATTTTTGACCAGACCAAAAATGAGAACTTGCGTCATAGGAAGTTGGTAACCCAACTCGATGGCACCGAGTGGAGGGTCGGCTGCACCAAAGTGTTAGGGTTTGGCTAGGTCTGTCTAGGGTTTGGAACTCAGTGACACCGGGATGAGAATATTGGTTGCACCGAATTGGCATATTCGGTTTAGGACAGACTTTGGTGGGAGAGTACGTGGATGTTTTGGTGACTATCACTTGTTCACGTTTGAGCATATTGTTCACCATCAAAACTTTACCCCCTTTTAAAAGTATTAGCTTTCCTATGGACTCAAGTGATTTCTAACAAATGTAAAATGTAGAGTCCTCTTGCTTGAAGTTTGGCCAACCTATTTCCTTGAATCTTGGGGTAATTCCACAAACCTTTGTCATTCCAATCAATGAAATTTTCTTGAAATATACTTGGTGGAAACATTAGTTCAATGACTTATATGTTGTTATTAATTACCAAAACCACCAAGGGAGCAAATGTGCTTTCAATCTCCCCCTTTTTGGTAATTGATGACAACACATAGATCAAAGCTTTGACAAAGATATAATCAATGAATATAGTCATCGCTCTGAGAAGTATGTGAAAAGAAGAGCTCCCCCCTAAATTTGTGCATTATTTTGAATTTGTGTTTGAATGCAAGTGCACAATCGATTAGGTACATGGGTCACTTCTTACTTGTCACATACCACTTGGTGGTGTGCGAGAAAATTTTGAATGAATATCATAGCACAACACAATCAACCAAAGATGAATGATCATCACATAAGCATTTAAAATGATAGGAAATAGTAGCATCACACATCAAAGTGTATGATCAAACATCATCAAACATGTATCAAGCAAGACAAAAGAGTATCACGGCAAACAAAAGCAATTGAAAAGGCAAAAAAATACCAAGCACGCTCTTTCTTGAAGCCTAATGATCTATATACACTTCTCCCCTTTGGCGACAAGTTACCAAAAAGTTCAAAGGTATCTATCTAAACGTTCTTGGGCTGGTCTCCTCCAGTTGTCGATGAAGGAGTCGAGAGCACGATGTCAGCGGAGATCTCTGTAGATGTCGTGGATGGAGCTGGAGTAGACTCTGGTGGAACTGGAGCTAATGGAGCAGGAGCAGTGCTGACAGTAGCTGGAGCTGATGAAGAGGGCCTCGATTCTGGAGCAGGCACTATTGTTGATCTAGTCTGAGTGAAGAATTGGGTCCCGACCTGAGAGGTGATCCTTCCTCATCAGAAGAACAAGAGGTAGTAGAGACCCGGGGAATGTGCACGGAGTCAACTTACTTCTGGAGCTCTATCACTGTCTTTGTAACCTTGTCCACTTTGTCACCAAGCACTTTGATCCTCGACTCAAAGATCCTTACAAGGCTGTTCTGTTTATCCAGAATCCCTTTGATATCCTTTTATATGCCCTGGCCGGCTGTGATCAGAAGATCCATTTGCTCGTTCCTGGATCTGGGGGCTTGAGCACTAGCGGCTCGAACAACTTCTGCCTCTGCTTGTGATGTAGCAGATGTGGGATGATCTAGGTGCATCACGACAATGTTATCTTGGAACTCTGGCTATAGGGGCAGGTGTGGGTGATCAAGAGCAAAAATGTGCTTCTCCAACTCAGAGTTGATAAGCAACCTGATGTAGGGTGCATAGCAGCATGAGCGCTTCTGGTCAGCAGCAACCCTCTTGATTGTCTCAACAATCAGATCCATTACTCTGATCCTGGTGTTCCTATCAAGGTGGATCAGCATATTAATGGAGTAGCCTCTGATCATCTTTTCATCTCCAGACTTGGGCATCAAGGTATTCCTGAGAATAGTGTTGATAGTCCGGAGGCCTGCTTGCAGATAATAGATTGATCCTAGCTTGTGTGATTGCATCTTGTCTGCGGGGATAGGAGTATACATGTCTTTCATGGCATTATGACTTGCCTTGCGTTCTAAGTATAGATCCAAATCTCCTTCCTCCGCTTCTGGAACTTCCAGTAGAGCAGCCCATTCCTCTATAGTGGATTAATATCTAGCACCTTCTGTCATCCATACAATTCTACCATCTCCGTAGAAATGAGCAGTGGAGTAGAATTGCATGATCATCTCATCGTTCCATGAAGTAAGCTCTCTGCCAATGAATTTGTTCAGACCAATGCAATGGAATTTGTCTTGGACACTTGGGAAGTAGTTCACATTATCTTTGATGAACTTCCAATCGACATACCTCATGTCGCTAACAGCTGGGCTCTTGTCAAGCAGAACGGTCTCATAGAAATCCTGGTGCTCTCTGGTGTAAAACCTGTAGTCAATGACAGTCTTCCTCCTCTGAGCATAAGGATCTATGGCTCTACAGGCTCTCAAGCCTGAGTCTTTCCACTTCTTCATGTCTTTAGCTACTAAGTGGCTGGCATCATGCATTGGAAGATGTGGTCTGAGATTCATCAAGGTAGTCAAGTCTTCTTCATCTTCCGTTCTGGAGGTAGTCCCTTTGCTCTTCTCTGAAGCAGGGATGTCCCTGGTAGTCCTCTTGGACTTCTGTGCAGCAGCCTTCTTGGGTGTAGGCTTGGTGCTCTTGGAGGTGCTAGTCTTTGGCATAGCATAAGCCATGAGCTTCTTGGCTTTCTTCTTGGGAGGGACTATCTCAGCATGCTCTTCCTCCTCCTCCTTAGCAGCAGCACCAGCAGCCTCCTATGGATCTTCAAACATAGAGGTAGGCCTGCCAATAACATGGACAATCCTCTTCCTGGACTTCTTCTCCCCTGCCTTCTTAGGCATAGCTTTCTTGGGGACCTCAACTGACATAGTGGCTCTTGCACTTTCATGTGCCTTGAAGGTTTCAGCAGGAGCATAGACTTTGCTGACAACTCTTCGAGAGGAAATAGCTTCAGTTGCTGACTTCTTGGCAGCCTTTTCTTGGTTCTTAGCAAGTATCTCCTCAGGAATAAAATCTGAATCTTCTTCATCAGAGTTGAGCTTCTTCCTGGTTCTAGTGGCAGCCTTGGGCAACCCATGAGAGCTGGGGTGCCTGGATCTGAGAAAGAACTAGCTTCTGGGCTTGTTCCAGAACTCATATCAACTCCCTGCTCTGCCACATTCTGACTGTCCTCTGAGCCTGACATACTGACCCTGTGAATAGAGTATATGAGAGCAGAAGAAGATGAGTCATCACAAAATGAGGCTGGGTTTTGAAATTTGAGCAATGAATTTTCAAGACTTTTGCATTCTAGCAAATAGATATCGGTGCAGCCGAAACAGAAATTTCGGTGGGGCTGAGACTAACTAACTCTCTTAACCGAAACTTGGCAGCCTTCTCGGTTAGACCGAGAAGAGCAACTCGGTTCCATCGAGTCAGTTCTCAACCTCACTGAAAAGCATATCGGTGAGACTGATATTTCCGTTTCGGTTCCACCGAGATGTATCGGGCGGACGGCAAAACCCTAGAAAATTCATTATCACAATATTTTGGGGATTTGAGAGGATAGGAACATGTGCAAAGGGTGTATCAATGAATAACAAGGATCTAATGCGCAAGAATCGGACATGGAGCACAATAGAGATCGATTTCGTACCCTAACTTGGTGCGAATCCTCTATGGTGGCGACGTGGGAGTGGATTTTGTCGGCGACAGCGATTCCCAGCGGCGGAGGAGCTCGGGAAGACAAGGGCAACGACCAGATGTCTTCGGAGCGACATCTTAGGGTTTTAAAGCGCGGCGTTCGAAGGTGAAAATTTCAAAGCGTTGGGGTCCAGAGTTATTATCGGGGGGATTACCCCCAAGTAGGCTCAAGGAGATGACTCAACATTTTCAAGCATCGGGGGACCCACCCCCGGTATGCGAAGCCCGATGAATCAACAAGACAAACGAAGAAGTAAAGACAGAAGATAGAGCTGCGGCCCGGCTGGCTCCTCGTGTCAGCCTCCCCTCGACTGGCTCCTCCTGGCAGCCTCCTGCTGGCTGGCTCCTCCTGGCAGCCTCCCCGTGTCCGGCTCCTCCTGTCCGGCTCCCCATGTCCGGCTCCTCCTATCCAGCTCCCCCTGCCTGGCTTCTCCTGTCCGGCTCCCCCTGTCTGGCTCCTCCTGTCTGGCCCCCCTGTCTGGCTCCCCCTGTTCGGCTCCCCCTGTCCGGCTCCTCCTGTCCGTCTCCCCTTGTCCGGCTCCTCTTGTCCGGCTCCCCCTATCCGGCTCCTCCTGTGCGGCTCCCCCTGTCCGACTCCTCCTATCCGGCTCCTCCTATCCGGCTAGTCCTGTCCAGCTCCCCCTGTCTGGCTCCTCCTGTCTGGCTCCTCCTGTCCAACTTCCCCTGTACGGCTCCGCCTGTTCGTCTCCCCCTGTCCGGCTCCTCCTATCCGGCTCCCCCTGTTTGACTCCTCCTGTCCGGCTCCCCCTGTCCGACTCCTCCTGTCCGTCTCCTCCAGTCCAGCTACGGCCTGATGAAGTCATCTCCCGACGTCCCATCGGACACGCGCGGACCAGACGGCCATATCTCATGGCGGTGTGCTATTGGAAAGCTGGAGCACACTGTACACGCGTCATATGGTACTATCTACAGTGTAACCTGCCCCCTGGACACTAATTTATAATGTGCACCAGGGGACAGACATAGCTTAGTCCACAAACTACATGTGGCTTGACATGTAAGCTACCCATGGTAGCTTACACCTCAAGATGCTTGGGATGTAAGCTATCCACTGTAGCTTACATCCCAAGCTACCCACTCATGCCTATATAGAGGCCTCATGCCCACCACATATGGGGTTCCACTCTCACGTGCTGACACATACACACACATGAGGCAAGAAGCCTCATGGCTCTCCTCTCCCATACAGCTCCAGGAGCAACCATGTACCAGATATTCCATAGATATACAAATATGCAGGAGTAGGGGTATTATCTCTTCGGAGAGCCCCGAACCTGGGTAAACCACTGCGTGCTATTCGCATACCCATCCCGGATCATCCACGACAGCCTTGCTCTCACCTCGATAAGCCACCCCATGGCATCTGCCGTCTCGCGCGACCCCCCATGAGAAAATGATGACAGTTGGCGCCCACCATGGGACTAGCTGCTGCTGGGACCACGGTCTGGGCGGGATCCTCTTCATCATCACCGCCGCGGTGTCGCCCCTATCTTTCCGGGGGCTCGACTTCAACACGCCCCCGGGGAAATGCACATGGCACCGCGTCCTCGCTGCCGGTCTCGTCACCACCACCGCGACGTCGCCGCTATCTTTCCGAGGGCTCGACTTCAACACACCCCCGAGCGAATGCGCGCGACGTCGCGTCTTCGCTGCCGGTCTCGTCACCGCCGCCACGGCATCGCCGCCACCTTTTCAGGGGCTCGACTTCAACACGCCCCTGGGCGAATGCGCGCAATGTCGCGTCCTTGCTGCCGGTCTCGTCACCGCCACTGTGGCGTCCCTGCTATCTTTCTGGGGGCTCGACATCAACATGCCCCCGGGGCAAATGCGCGCGATGCCGTGTCTTTGCCACATGTCTGGTCATCACCGACCGCTCCTCCAGCCCCACGCTCCGCCTTTCGCGGCTCCTGGCCACGGCAGGTCGCCGTTGGCTCCTCCTCGTGTCGACATTGATCCCGGTTGTTGCACTTGCACCGACGCCGTCCACGTCCCACCGGCGAGGCTGCTTGTGTCGCCGTCGCCGTGCCGTCCGTGTGCAGGCACCGACGCACCTCCGCCAAGTGCGTCCGCCTGCTCTCACCTACTCCGGCTCTTTGCAACTTCCAACGTGTCGTCGCTCCGTCCGGCCGGCACCCCCGTGCATCCGTGGCTCCTCCATGCGCAACCCTGCCCCGTGTCAGGTCCTCGTGCACGCGAGGCCTTCCTCCCGCGGTGGACCGCCCCCGCTCCACTGCCGCGTCGGCATTGTTCGCCCAACGCTAATTTCCTACCGCGCCCCCGCATGCTGCGCCAGGCCGGTCCTCATTTTCGAGCCGTCGAAGTGCATGCGCCTATGCGTGGAGTCTGGGTGAGGCAGGAAAAACTCCGTCTCTGCCCAGTCGACGAGGAAATCCGCCAACGCCTGTGACTTGATGGCGGTTCTTGGCTCGTACCGGATCTCATGATCGGCGAGGGCGATGACCCACTTGGCGATCCGGTCGGTGGAGTCCCGGCCGCTCATGATCTCGTCAAGCGGGGCCGTGTGCACCACGGTAATGGTATGCTCTTGGAAGTATTGCTTGACCTTCTTGGCGACGAAGTATATGTCGTAGCACATCTTTTGATAGTGGGGGTAGTTCTGCTTGGACGCGGAGAGGACCTCGCTGAGGTAGTAGACGGGTTGTTGGACCGGCAGGGACTTGCCCTCCTACGGCCGCTCGACCACCAAAACGACGCTGATGACATGGGTGGTCGCCATGATGTAGGTTAGCAGCGGTTCCTTCTCAGCCGACGCGGCCAGGATTGGCGCATGGGTGAGAGCCTTCTTGAGGCTGCAGAAGGCCTCGTTCCCCTTGTCAGGCCAGTCGAAGGTGCCCGGCCTCTTGGTTTGACCCGGCTCGATCAGAGCCATCTTGAGAAGGAGCCCGTAGAGGGGCAGGGCCTTCTCTCCAAGCCGGCTAATGAACCGGCTAAGTGAGGCGAGGAAGCAAGTGAACTTGTGGATGTCGCGGAGCCGGGTCGGTTTCGGCATGCGCTCTATCGTGCTGATCTTCTTGGGGTTAGCTTCAATGCCGCATGCGGACACGAAGAAACCCAAGAGTGCGGGGACGCCAAAGACATACTTTTCTGGGTTGAGCTTGATCTTGTACTCGCGTAAGTTCACAAAGGTCTTCCGAAGGTCGTCGAGGAAGCTGAAGTGCTACTTGGTTTTCACGATGATGTCGTCAACGTAGACGTGGACATTCCTGCCTATCTGAGGTAGGAGGCACTTCTGCATGCATCATTGGAAGGTGGCGCCAACATTCTTCAGGCCGAATGACATGGTGATGTAGTAGTAGGCCCCGAAGGGCGTGATGAAGGAGGTCTTGAGCCGGTCTTCTGGATCCAGCTTGATCTGGTGGTAGCCTGAGTAGGCGTCCAGGAAGGACAGCAAGTCGCAGCCGGCCATGGAGTCGATGACTTGATCGATCCACAGCAGAGCGAATGGGTCCTTGGGACATGCCTTGTTCATGCTAGTGTAGTCGATGCACATGCGCCAGGTCTTGTTCTTCTTCAGTACCAGGACTGGGTTGGCCAGCCAGTCCGAGTGGAATACTTCCATGATGAACCCGGCTCCGAGCAACCGGGCGATCTCTTTGCCTATAGTACGCCGCTTCTCCTCGGAGTAGCGGCGCATGGGTTGCTTGACCGGCTTGATGTCCAGCCAGACGTGGAGTTTGTGCTCGGCAAACTTCCTCGGAACACCCGACATTTCCTTGGGGGACCATGCAAAGATGTCCTGATACTTACGGAGCAAGTCGACGAGTTCGCCTTCCTGTTTTCTATTGAGGCGGGAGCCGATGGTTATGCACTGAGCCGGGTTGGCCGGGTCGATCGGGATTTGCTTGGTGTCTTTAGACGGCTGAAAGGAGGCCTTGCCTGTGGATTGCGAGGGTGGATCCGGCACGGCCGGCTTGCTAGCGGCAAGGGCCACGAGCCGGTCGAGCTGCCGATTCTCCTCGGCGATCTCTAGGGCCTCGTCTAGCTGGCTGCCATCTCGAGCGCATTCGAGCGACATCTTGTATTCTCCCTTGATGGTGATGATCCCCTTTTGGCACGGCATCTTGAGCTTGAGGTAAGCATAATGGGTGATCGCCATGAAGCTAACAAGAGCCAGCCAGACCAACAGCGCGTGGTAGGGGCTCATGAGGTCCACAACCTCGAACAGCACTGGCTCATGGCAGAAATGGCTGGGTCCGCCGAAGAGGACGTCGAGCATGATCTTGCCGACAGGGGAGCAGGACTTCCCAGGCACAATGCCATGGAAAACCGTCCGGCTCGCCTGCAGGTCTTCTATCTTCAGCCCCAGCTTATGCATCGTGCTGAGGTAGAGAATGTTGATGCTACTGCCGCCATGTATCAGCAACCGCGAGAAGCGGTAGGCTCGCTCCTTGGTGGCGATGGTGGGGTCGAGGACCAAGGCGTAGCTGCCGGGATTCGGCATCACGGCAGGGTGATCGGCCTGGCTCCAAGTGACCGGCTTCTATGACCAGTGCATGAACTGGGGAGTTGCCGACATGGTGGTGTTCACCTCACGGCGGAGCCAGCATTGAGCGTGTTTGCCCGTCTCTTCACTGGTGAAGAGACGTAGCAACCGTCCTGGTTGGGGAACTGGTCGATCAGACGACCATTGCCAGCGCCGGGGCGGCCGCTTGGGCCGGGGCCGGCGCGCGGGCTGGCGGCTCGGGAGGAGCCGGAAGGCCGTCCCCCCGGGCCAATCGTTGTGAGAAGCTGCACTTCTAGAGCGTGTGCGTAGAGGGCTTGGCCCCTGAATGGTTCTTGCAGGGGAGATCGAGCATTTGCTCAAAGGTGAGCTTCGGCTGCCAGCCAGCCTTGCCGGTGCGCTGGCACTGGCCAGAAGACTGGGCAGCCAGCTCCTGATCCTCAACGGTATTGACCTGCCGGCTCCCGTAGCGGGGATCCGACTGGTCGTTCTTGCGCTTGTTGTTTTGCCGCTGCCGGTTGTCGGTAGCCATCCGAGTAGTGGCCGGGGTTGTCGTTGCCTTGGCGGGCGAGGTCGTGTTGACCCGGATGGCCGAATCGGCCGTGGCGTATTAGTCCGCCTTGGTCATGAGCTCGGCGAGCGTGGCCGGCTTGGAGCACAGGAGCTTGTGCTTGCGAGGGGTGCCATCCTGGCAGCCCTCGATGAAGTACTGCATGGCTTGGACCTCATGCACCGCTCGCTGGAGTTGCGGAGCTCGGTCCATCGGGTGAGGTAGTCACGGAGGGATTCCTCCGGCCCCTGAACGCACATGGCGAGTTCACGAGGACGGCCAGGACGCTTGTAGGTGCCGGTGAAGTTGCGGACGAAGGCCTCCTCAAAGTCCGTCCAAGTGTTGATGTTGCCTGCCGCTAGGCTGTTGAGCCAGGTGCGGGCCGAGCCGATCAACATTAGGGGGGCATAGCGAATGACTACGTGCTTATTCCCCTTGGCGATGCCCACCGTGGTGGTGTAGTCGATCAGCCAGTCTTCGGGTTTGGCGGCCCCGTTGTATTTCGGGGTATCCCTAGGGAGCGTGAAGCTGGTTGGGAACGGCTTGGTGCGAGTCCGGGGGCCAAAGCAGGCCGGACCAATCGAGCCCTCCTCCTCGAGGAGGGCGGATTGCGCGAGTTTGTCGATGCGGTTGCGAGCGTCGTTCTCGCTGCGGGGGCCGCATGGTCCGAGCCGAGCCGAGAGTTCGGGACGGACGATGGGTGGCGCCGACTGCCGCGACTCGCACCACGGAGGCGGCATGTGCCCCAGGCTGCGCCGGCTGCCGGATGCCGGTGCTTCATGGTGGCGGACACTCCGAGGCGGCTCGTTGGTGCGCCGGCTGCTAACAGCCGGGCTGCTCACTCCCCGGCGTCTGAGAGGGACTGGGGTTGTTCGCTTCGGCCCGACGACCGGAGATGCGAAGGGAGCAGGAGTACTGGGCCACCTGGCGGCCGACAGTTCTCGTGCCCTCACGCTCGGGCTGGGGGCCTTCAGTGGTGTTGCCGCCTATTGTGAGCAGATGCTGCTGCGCATTAGCACCATCAATGAGCTCCTTGATGTGGAGCTCGTGGGCGGCACGCTCTTTGCCCTCCAAGGTGGCCAATTCCTCGTAGGCCACCTTGAGAGCCCGCAGGTTAGCCGCGGGGGAGTCATAGACGGGCATTTTGCCGCCGAGGATTTCGGCGACCATGCAGTCGTGGTTGCGGACAGCCCCACGCCGTCTGGGCTCGGTGCCAGCCGGGGTGAGTCCGTAGGCAGAAGCGTACTCCCGCTGTACCGCCTCCATGTGGCGATGCGTGGCGGCGAGGGCGGTGGCATCCTCGAACAGGATGCGGCGAGCCGCCTCGAGATCGACCTTGGCGGTGTCGGGGTTCTGATGGGGAACGTTGCATGGGAAACAAAAAAATTTCCTACACACATGAAGATCTATCCATGGTGATGAGCATCTACGAGAGGGAGAGTGGATCTACATACCCTTGTAGATCGCTAAGCGGGAAGTGCTAAGAAACGCGGTTGGTGTAGTCGAACGTCTTCGTGATCCAAATCGCCGTGCATCCCGCGATCCAATCACGATCCATCCCACGATCCAATCACGATCCGTCCCGCGATCTGATCACGATTCATCCCACGGACTTGATCACGATCCGTCTCACAAACTTGATCACGATCCTTCCGATCTAGCACCGAACGGACGACACCTCCGCGTTCAGCACACGTACAGCTTGATGACGATCTCCACCGTCTTGATCTAGCAAGAAGGAGTGGAGAGGAATAAGAGTTCTCTGGCAGCCTGACGGTGCTCCGGCAATGGTGGTGGAGCAATTCCGACAGGGCTTCGCCTAAGCACTGCAGAAAACCGATCTAGAGGAGAAACTATGCACTAGAGGAACGGGTAGCACGTGGCTGAAAATCTAGTGCAAAAACCCTCAATACCACCAGTATATATAGGAGGAGAGGAGGAGAGGAGGCAGCTTGGCCTCCTAGGCTTCGATCGAACTAGGAGAGGAGGAGTCCACCTCCTCCACTCCTAGTAGGATTAGGATTCATCCTTTTTCCCCCTTTTTTCCTTTTTCCACCTGTTCCTTTTGGGTTTTCTTCTCCAGCCACATGGGCCTTGTGTGGGAGTTTCCACAAGCCCACTAAGGGCTGATATTCACTCTCCCACAGCCCATGAAGCCTCTTGTGTCGAAATACCCCTCCTGGAGGTCTCCCGGTACACTACCGGCACTCTAGGTACACTACCGATAAGCCCGGAACTTTTTCGGCGACCAAAACAGGACTTCCTATATATGAATCTTTACCTCCGGACCATTCCAGAGCTCCTCGTGATGTCCAGGATCTCATCCGGGACTCCGAACAAACTTCGGTCACCACCATACGTAACTCTATATTACCGAAACGTCACCAAACCTTAAATGTGCAGACCCGACAGGTTCGAGAACTATGTAGACATGACCGAGACACTTCTACGGTCAATAACCAATGGCGGGACCTAGATGTCCACATTGGTTCCCACATATTCTACGAAGATCTTTATCGGTCGAACCTCTATGTCAAGGATTCAGTTAATCCCGTATGATGTTCCCTTTGTTCTTCGGTATGTTACTTTCCCGAGATTCGATCGTTGGTATCTCCATACCTAGTTCAACCTCGTTACTGACAAGTCTCTTTACTCATTCCGTAATACAAGATCCCGTGACCAACACGTAGTCACATTGCTTGCAAGGCTTATTGTGATGTTGTATTACTGAGTGGGCCCTGAGATACCTCTCCGTCACACGAAGTAACAAATCCCAGTCTTGATCCATGCCAACTCAACAGACACCCTCGGAGACACCTGTAGAGCACCTTTATAGTCACCCAGTTACGTTGTGACGTTTGATACACACAAGGTACTCCTCCGATATCTGTGAGTTGCATGATCTCATGGTCATAGGAACATATACTTGACATGCAGAAAACAGTACCAATAAACTGACACGATCATAAGCTACGTTTGTAGTTTGGGTCTTGTCCATCACATCATTCTCCTAATGATGTGATCCCGTTATCAAATGACATCTCATGTCCATGGCTAGGAAACCTTAACCATCTTTCAATCAACGAGCTAGTTCACTAGAGGCATACTAGGGACATTGTGTTTGTCTATGTATCCACACATGTATCCATGTTTCCAATTAATACAATTATAGCATGGATAATAAACGATTATCATGAACAAAGAAATACAATAATAAACACTTTATTTATTGCCTCTAGGGCATATTTCCAACACAACCCTGTCTTGGAGGTCATGTTGTTGGACAACAATGAACCTACGAGCTATGGAGGAGCACTGATGGCCTGGATTCCGAGAAATGGTTAGAGGCCATGAAATCCGAGATGGGATCCATGTATGAAAACAATACCGCTTGCGAGACCGGTTCCCTCGACACAACTTGTTGCCTAGATGGCTTGCGAGTGGCAGTTTCTCTCACTTTAGTTGGATCGGATTCAACAAAGGCGGTCCTTGAGAAGGTTGAAAAGCAAATTATGTATCACCGTTGTGGTTTATGCGTAGGTGAGAATCGTTCTTGCTAGAAACCCGTAGAAGCCACGTAAAACATGCAACAACAATTAGAGGACGTCTAACTTGTTTTTGCAGGGTATGTTGTGATGTGATATGGCCAATTACATGATGTGATATATGTGATGTATGAGATGATCATGTGATGTATAGAATTTCACGACTTGCATGTCGATGAGTACGGCAACCGGCAGGAGCCATAGGGTTGTCTTTAATTATTGTATGACCTACGTGTCAATCATTAAGCACTATGTAATGCTTTACTTTATCGCTAAACGGTAGCAATAGTAGTAGAAGCATGCAGGGCGTGACAACCTCGATGGCGACACGTTGATAGAGATCAAGATGATGGAGATCATGGTGTCGTGCCGGTGACGATGAAGATCATGCCGGTGCTTTCAAGATGGAGATCTAAAGCACAAGTTCATGGCCATATCATGTCACTTATGAATTGCATGTGATGTTAATCCTTTTATGCACCTTGTTATGCTTAGTACGACGGTAGCATTATAAGGTGATCCCTCAGTTAAATTTCAAGATAAAATTGTGTTCTCCCCGAGTGTGCACCATTGCGAAAGTTCGTCGTGTTGAGACACCACGTGATGATCGAGTGTGATAGACTCCATGTTCACATACAATGGGTGCAAGCCAGTGTTGCACGCGCAGAACACTCGGGTTAAACTTGAAGAGCCTAGCATGTACAGACATGGCCTCGGAACACAAGAGACCGGAAGGTCGAACATGAGTCATATAGTAGATATGATCAACATAATGATGTTCACCATTGAAGCCACCTCAACTCACGTGATGATCGGACTTGAGTTGGTGGATTTGGATCATGTGACACTCAGATGACCTGAGGGATGTCAATTTGAGTGGGAGCTTTAGTAATTTGATTAACTAAAGTCATTATCTTGAACAATAGTCTAAGTGAACTTTGCATATTTATGTTGTAGATCAATGGCTCGCGCAGAAGCACCCCTGAATTTTAATGCGTTCCTAGAGAAAGCTAAACTGAAAGATGATGGAAGTAACTTTGTTGATTGGGCCCGTAATCTGAGGATTATCCTCACGGCTTCCCAGAAATCATATGTCCTTGATGCACCGCTTGGTGACCAACCAGAAGACATGACCTCCGAAGATGTTAAGAACGCTTGGGAGGCACGTACTGGAGATTACTCAATAGTTCAGTGTGCAATATTGTATGGCTTAGAACCGGGACTTCAAAGACGTTTTGAACGTCATGGAGCATATGAGATGTTCCAGGAGTTGAAGTTTATCTTTCAGAAGAATGCCCGGATCGAGAGGTATGAAACCTCCGATAAGTTCTATGCTTGCAAGATGGAGGAGAACGGGTCTATTAGTGAACATATACTTAGAATGTCTGGGTATTCAACTCGTCTAGCGGACTTGGGAATTGCCCTTCCGCCAGAGGCGATCACTGACAGAGTTCTTCAATCACTGCCACCTAGTTACAAGAGCTTTGTGATGAACTATAAGATGCACGGGATGAACAAGTCAGTCGCCGAGCTGTTTGCGATGCTAAAAGTCACTGAGTCTGAAATCCAGAAAGAACATCAAGTGTTGATGGTCAATAAAACCACTAGTTTCAAGAAAAATAGCAAGGGCAAGGGCAAGGGCAAGAAGGGTAAAACAAATAAGGATGGCAAAGCAGTTGCTACTCCTGTAAAGAAGCCCAAGCATGGACCCAAACCAGAAACTGAGTGCTTTCATTGCAGGGGAACTGGTCACTGGAAGCGGAACTGCCCCAAGTACCCGGCTGACAAGAAGACGGCCAACGACAAACAAGGTATATATGATATACATGTTATGGATGTGTACCTTACTAGCTCTCGTAGTAGTGCCTGGGTATTTGATACCGGTTCGGTTGCTCACATTTGCAACTCAAAGCAGGAACTACGGAATAAACGAAGGCTGGCAAAGGACGAAGTAACGATGCGCGTGGGAAATGGTTCCAAGGTTGATGTGATCGCCATCGACACGCTCTCTCTTCGATTACCATCGGGATTAGTGATGAACCTGAATAATTGTTATTTGGTGCCTGTGTTAAGCAGGAACATTATATCTGGATCTTGTTTATTGCGAGACGGTTACTCATTCAAATCAGAGAATAAAGGTTGTTGTATTTATATGAGTAATATCTTTTATGGTAATGTGCCCAATGTTAGGGGTTTATTCATATTGAATCTTGATAGTGATGACACACATGTTCATAACATTGATGCCAAAAGATGTAGAATTGATAATGATAGTACCACTTTCTTGTGGCACTGCCGTTTAGGTCATATTGGTGTAAAACGCATGAGGAAGCTCCATGATGATGGAATTTTGGAGTCACTTGATTTTGAATCACTTGACACATGTGAACCATGCCTCATGGGCAAGATGACTAAAATGCCGTTCTCTGGAACAATGGAACGGGCGAGTGACTTATTGGAAATCATACACACTGATGTGTGCGGTCCAATGGATGTTACAGCGCGTGGTGGATATCGTTATTTTCTCACCTTCACTGATGACTTAAGTAGATATGGGTATATTTACTTAATGAAACACAAGTCTGAAACGTTTGAAAAGTTCAAGCAATTTCAGAGTGAAGTTGAGATCATCGTAACAAAAATATTAAGTTCCTGCGATGTGAGTTATGAGTTTGGCAATCACTTAAGACAGTGTGGAATTGTTTCACAGTTGACACCGCCCGGAACACCACATTTTAATGGTGTGTCCGAACGTCGTAATCGAACCTTATGAGATATGGTGCGTTCTATGATGTCTCTTGCTGATTTGCCACTATCGTTTTGGGGTTATGCATTAGAGACAGCTGCATTCACTTTAAATAGGGCACCATCAAAATCTGTTGAGACGCCGCCGTATGAATCGTGGTTTGGCAAGAAGCCAAAGTTGTCGTTTCTTAAAGTTTGGGGATGTGATGCTTATGTCAAAAAGCTTCAGCCTGAAAAGCTGGAACCCAAAGCGGAGAAATGCGTCTTCATAGGATACCCGAAAGAGACAGTCGGGTATACCTTCTATCTCAGATCCGAAGGCAAAGTGTTTGTCGCTAAAAACGGAACATTTCTTGAGAAAGAGTTTCTCTCGAAAGAATTGAGTGGGAGGAAAATAGAGCTTGATGAGGTTATTGAACCTTTACTTCAACCAGAAAGTAGCGCAGCGCAGAAAGATGTTTATGTGGAACCTACGACGGTAGAAGAGGAAGTTAATAATGATGATCATGAAGCTTTGGATCAAGCAGCTATTAAACCTCGTAGGTTGACAAGGCCGCGTACTACCCCTGAGTGGTACGACAACCCTGTCTTGGAGGTCATGTTGTTGGACAACAACGAACCTACGAGCTATGGAGGAGCAGTGATGGGCCCGGATTTCGAGAAATGGTTAGAGGCCATGAAATCCGAGATGGGATCTGTTGGGGATATGACCCGCCGAAGAGGCTCCGGGTCATGTTATTGGCTCGTGAACTGGCCCAAAGGTGAGTCGTAATGTTAAGTGGACCAGGAAGATAGGCGGCTAACGGTGTGGGCCGTACAACAGCCCGGACTGAGAAGACCCGGGCATGCAAGCCGACTCACAGACGGCTTGGGCAAGAAGATAGAGAGAGACTCGGTTAGCAATTGTAATGACCCGAATGTTCTGACCTCTTATATAAAGGCAGACCCGGGGTGACTTAGAGGATAGGCAATCGAGAACTAGGTCAAGCTTTTAGCTCCTTGTAATCGATACGCAAGTAATACAAGCACAAGAAGGACGTAGGCTGTTACCTCGATTTGAGGGGTTGAACCTGGGTAAACCCGTGTCTTTCGTCCCAACTAACCCCTTTGAGTCCACCTCATTGGCGATGGACTCGAACCAAAGTCCGTTCACCCGGACATCTGCCATGATAAAACCACGACAGTTGGCGCCCACCATGGGGCAAGCGCTTGGTGGTGTTGAGTTCTCAAAGGGCTCTCTCCTAGGGCTCGAAGGATACGTGGTCGGAAGGATGAGAAAGAGTCGTCGCGGCAGGCTCTACATCGACGACGCCGGCTGGGGGCTTGATGCTGGTTCTGTGGAGTATGGATTCCGGGTTCCGTTCGGCGGGATCCAGGTTTTCATCAGAAAAGTTGATGGATCTACACCCGGGCCGGACGTCTGCACCAACATCGTCGAGCCGGCTCGGCGTCTCCAATCTGCGTGTGTTACACAGTTTGCCCGTGCCCGTCTAGGTCAGAAGCACGTCCTCGTGGGCTTCACTCAAGGCTTGTATCTAGAAGCGTTCGGGTCACAGGAAACTCTCGTTTGCTGAGAAGATGAGTCTTCCAGTGGGGAGACAAAATCAGTGTATCAACTCAGCAATGGTGGCCTTGGGGGCTACTACGACAACTATTCTGAGGTAGAAGGCATTGAGACGGATGCTATGAGCCCCACCGGTTCATGCGGCGGTATTCATGGCAGGATCAGCCTCAGCCGCTGGTGACACGGCTGCGTGAGCCGCCGCCGCACGCGATAGGCCACCGGCGGCGGCTCAGGTTCTAGTTGAATTGATGGACGAACTTACAGCTCTCATGGCCACAGAGGTAACCCCGGAGGGTTTAGGCCCGGATAATCAAGCAGCCAGGAATCTAGAGGTGGCACGGATCAAGGGCCGGATGGCAGAGGAACGACAAAGGATGGACGAGCTGAAAGCCCAGATGGAGGAAGAGGCGGAGCGTATCAAGGCAGACGCTTTCCGACTGGAGCTAGAACAAAGGTCAGCGGCCGCGGTGCACCGGAGGAGACATGAATCCCGTCTACCAGAACGTTACGAAGCGAGGAACCTTTTTAACACCCCTCGTGTGGGGCGGGTTATGGGTGTGCCAGAGAGCCGCCCGATGGAGCGCCCGGCGACTCATCCACCCCAGCATAACCAAATCTCTCCCAGGGCTTTTCCAACACCGGCGGGTCATTATTCTAACCCGGCCGAGAACATGGTAGTAGCGGCCGCCCGGCTTGAGACGATCTCCATCCCAGATGAGGCGCCCTTTGCGGAGGAGGTGCAGAACGCCATTGGATATTTACAGACGGCCATGGCCCAACAGGAGAAGTATACTCACAGCCGGAGATGGGTTCACTCTACCCCCCTCCCCAGTCGAAGTTTCAGCCGACGTTATGAATCGCCGGCGTGTTCCAGCAGTCACCCGCGCCGCGGACCACCGGAGGATAATAGGGCGGCTCAGGATGCGCAAGCCATCATGGGCCAGGCGGGAGACAGGCGAGAGGCGGAGGTAGCTATAGCCCATTCAGAGCCGGCGCTTTCCATGTCAATGGGAGTAGCTAGTACCAGAGCCGCAGGGGTGCCATGTTTAACTCCGGCTCTGAGGAGTGAACGGCTGCCCAAAGACTTTAAGGGTCCTCGAAAGGTTCCGAACTACACAACTGATCTACCCCCGGAGGCGTGGGTTGAAAGTTATGAACTGACCATGGAGATGCTGGATGTCAGTGAGGCGATACGCACGAAATACTTCATCATGATGCTTGAATGTCCGGCCCGTACATGGATGAAAGGTCTGCCACCCAACACGATAAGCTCATGGGCAGAGGTGAGTTTATTAAGAATTTCCAGGGGACCTGTAAACAGCCTATGACTATTGTCGATCTAGACCACTGTGTTCAACAGGAGAATGAGTCAGCCCATCATTGGGTCCGGCGGGTGTCGACCATTATTCACTCTTCAGAGCAGATCACAGCGGCTCAAGCGGTGCTTATCTTAGAGAAGAATTGTCATTTTGTTCCATTGAAGCAGAAGCTCGGCCGGCTCAAGCGCACGTGTCAGGATATGGGAGAGCTCATGACGGCTTTGACGAAGTATGCCGACTCAGATAACACAAAGGATCCAGGTTCGGATATTGAGAAGGCCAATCAAGCGAAGAAAAACAATCAAGGAAAGGGTTTTGCGAACAATGGGAATCAGAATAAGCGGAAGAACGCTGATGGCAGATCCGAGCTGGTGGCGAATACCAACACAGGACAGAATCATCCCAAGGGGGGTGGAAGATTCAGGCCAAGGAATAGGGGCCCCTTTAATTTAGAGGGGGCGCTTAGGAAGCCTTGTCCGGAGCACAGCATGCCCGACAAGCCGGCGTTACATGCGTGGGGTGATTGCTTTATCATGCATAGGTTCAAAAACCAGCATTCCCAACTGCGTAATAACCAGGGCGGTGGCCCGCCCGGCGGCTCAGGGCACGGCGGGTCAGGGGCTGGATTCGGCGTCGACGGTTTAGGAAACGGGCATCCGGGTCAGAATAACCAAGGGGGGCACCAACAGCATCCTGGCAACAACGGCAATAACAACAGCCAGCAGCAGCACAATCAGTCTGGGTTTCAGAATAACCCGAAGCATCTCAGTTCTGGGCAGTATCATGTATTCATGACCGGTCACAGTAAACGAGACGAGAAGTTGCGGAGGCGAGCGGTTAATACGGTTGCTCCGGCTCTCCCGCGATATTTGCCGTGGTCTGAATATGATATAATGTGGAGCAGGGAGGATCACCCGCCCCGGGTGGATGATCCGGGCCGTCTGGCTCTAGTTGTGGCTCCTTAGGTGAATGGCTATATGGTGAATAAAGTGCTAATGGACGGAGGTAGTAGCATCAACATCCTTTACTATGACACTTTCCGGCGGATGAAGTTGCTTGACAAGGATCTCAAACCCTCCTCCACTGTCTTTCATGGTGTGGTCCCGGGTAAATCAGCATACCCGGTGGGCCGGATATCATTGGAAGTAGCTTTTGGTGATGAGCATAATTACAGGGTGGAGTCTTTGTGGTTCGAGGTGGTCAAAATCAAAAGTCCCTATAATGCGCTATTTGGGAGGCCGGCTTATGCTAAATTTATGGCTAGGCCTTGTTATGTTTATCTGCAACTTAAAATGCCCAGCTTAAATGGCACAATTACCATTCACGATAACAGGAAAACGGCTCTTGAGTGTGAAGAAGGAGATGTTGGAAATATGCCCTAGAGGCAATAATAAAATGCTTATTATTGTATTTCCTTGTTCATGATAATTGTCTATTGTTCATGCTATAATTGTGTTAACCGGAAACCATAATACATGTGTGAATACATAGACCACAACATGTCCCTAGTGAGCCTCTAGTTGACTAGCTCGTTGATCAATAGATGGTCACGGTTTCATGGCCATGGACATTGGATGTCGTTGATAACGGGATCACATCATTAGGAGAATGATGTGATGGACAAGACCCAATCCTAAGCATAGCACAAAGATCGTGTAGTTCGTTTGCTAAAGCTTTTCAATGTCAAGTGTCATTTCCTTAGACCATGAGATTGTGTAACTCCCGGATACCGTAGGAATACTTTGGGTGTGCCAAACGTCACAACGTAACTGGGTGGCTATAAAGGTACGCTACGGGTATCTCCGAAAGTATCTGTTGGGTTGGCACGAATCGAGACTGGGATTTGTCACTCCGTGTGACGGAGAGGTATCTCTGGGCCCACTCGGTAAGACATCATCATAATGAGCTCAATGTGACTAAGGAGTTAGCCACGGGATGATGTATTACGGAATGAGTAAAGAGACTTGCCAGTAACGAGATTGAACAAGGTATGGGGATACCGACGATCGAATCTCGGGCAAGTATCATACCGATAGACAAAGGGAATTGTATACGGGATTGATTGAATCCTTGACATCGTGGTTCATCCGATGAGATCATCGTGGAGTACGTGGGAGCCAACATGGGTATCCAGATCCCGCTGTTGGTTATTGGCCGGAGAAGTGTCTCGGTCATGTCTACGTGTCTCCCGAACCCGTAGGGTCTACACACTTAAGGTTCGATGACGCTAGGGTTATAGGGAAAAGGTATACGTGATTACCGAAGGTTGTTCGGAGTCCCGGATGAGATCCCAGACGTCGCGAGGAGCTCCGGAATGGTCCGGAGGTAAAGATTGATATATAGGAAGTCCAGTTTTGGTCACCGGAAAGTTTTCGGGCTCATCGGTAGTATACCGGGAGTGCCGGAGGACCCCCGGGAGGGGTGTGACGACCAGAGGACTTCATGGGCTGTTAGATAAAGTGTGTCAGCCCTTATTGGGCTGGGAAATACTTTTGCTAAAGGCCCATGTGGCTGGAGATAAGGAGATAAGGCAAAAAGGATTTAAAAGGAGGAGATCCACCTCCCTTGTGGGAGGTGGACTCTCCCTTTAATTCGGCCGGCCATCTCCTCTTTGGAGTAGAGGCCAAGCCAGCCCTCCACGTCCCTCCTCCTATATATACTTGAGGTTTTGGATGTTTTGAGACAGGATTTGATCTCTCTCTCTCACGACGAAGCCCTACCTCTCTTCTTCCTCCTCCGCAGCGCTTAGGCGAAGCCCTGTCGGAATACCTTGCTACTCCATCACCACCACACCGTCGTGCTGCTGTTGGAGCCCTTCCCCAACCTCTCCTTCCTCCTTGCTGGATCAAGGTGTTGGAGACGTCACCGGGCTGCACGTGTGTTGAACGCGGAGGTGCCGTCCGTTCGGCACTTGATCGGATCTACCGCGATCTGAATCGCTGCGAGTACGACTCCATCAACCGCGTTCTTGTAACGCTTCCGCTTAGCGATCTTCAAAGGTATGAAGATGCAATCTCTCCCCTCTCGTTGCTGGTTTCTCCATAGATAGATCTTGGTGAACGTAGGAAAATTTTGATTTACTACTACGTCTCCCAACAGTGGCATCATGAGCTAGGTCTATGCGTAGAATCTATGCACGAGTAGAACACAAAGTAGTTGTGGGCGTCGATTTTGTTAATATGCTTGCCGTTACTAGTCTTATCTTGATTCGACGGTATTGTGGGATGAAGCGGCTCGGACCAACCTTACACGTACGCTTACGTGAGACCGGTTCCACCGCCTGACATGCACTAGTTGCATAAGGTGGCTAGCGGGTGTCTGTCTCTCCCACCTTAGTCGGATTGGATTCGATGAAAAGGGTCCTTATGAAGGTTAAATAGCAATTGGCATATCACGTTGTGGTTTTGACGTAGGTAAGAAACGTTCTTGCAGGAAACCTATAGCAACCACGTAAAAACTTGCAACTACAAATTAGAGGACGTCTAACTTGTTTTTGCAGCATATGCCGTGTGATGTGATATGGCCAAAAGGATGTGATGTGATGCATTGTGATGTATGAGATTGATCATGTTCTTGTAATAGGGTTCACGACTTGCATGTCAATGACTATGACAACCGGCAGGAGCCATAGGAGTTGTCTTATATTATTGTATGACCTGCGTGTCAATCATAAACGCCATGTAATTACTTTACTTTATTGCTAAACGTTAGCTGTAGTAGTAGAAGTAATAGTTGGCGAGACAACTTCATGAAGACACAATGATGGAGATCATGATGATGGAGATCATGGTGTCGTGCCGGTGACAGTGATGATCATGGTGCCCCGAAGATGGAGATCGAAGGAGCAAGATGATATTGGCCATATCATGTCACTATATTGATTGCATGTGATGTTTATCATGTTTACATCTTATTTGCATAGAACGACGGTAGTAAATAAGATGATCTCTCAATAAAATTTCAAGAAAGGTGTTCACCCTAACTGTGCACCGTTGCTAAGGATCGTCGTTCCGAAGCACCACGTGATGATCGGGTGTGATAGGTTCTAACGTTCGCATACAACGGGTGTAAGCCAGATTTACACATGCGAAACACTTAGGTTGACTTGACGAGCCTAGCATGTACAGACATGGCCTCGGAACACGGAAGACCGAAAGGTCGAACATGAGTCGTATAGAAGATACGATCAACATAGAGATGTTCACCATGGATGACTAGTCCGTCTCACGTGATGATCGGACACGGGCTAGTTGACATGGATCATGTATCACTTGGAAGACTAGAGAGATGTCTATCTAAGTGGGAGTTCATTAATAATTTGATTAAGTGAACTTAATTATCATGAACTTAGTCTAAAAATGTCCTTGCAAATTATGTCGTAGATAGCTCGCGCTGTAGCTCCACAGTTTTATTGATACAATCCTAGAGAAAAGTAAGTTGAAAGTTGATGGTAGCAATAATGCGGACAGGGTCCGTGATCTGAGGATTGTCCTCATTGCTGCACAGAAAACTTATGTTTTTGATGTACCGCTAACTGCACCACTCCCTCAAGTGTTGTCTATAGATGTTGTGAACATATGACAGGCACTTTTTGGTGACTACGTGATAGTTCAATGCGTCATGCATTGCGGCTTAGAATTGAGGCTCCAAAACGTTTTGAACGTCACGGAACATATGAGATGTTCTAGGAGCTGAGATTGTGATCTCAGGCTCGTGCCTATGTTGAGAGGTATGAGACCTCCAACAAGATTCTTTGTCTGCAAGATAAAGGAGAATAGCTTAATCGGTGAGCGTGTGCTCAGATTGTCTGGGTGCTACAATCACTTGAATCAAGTGGGAGTTAATCTTCCAGATGAGATAGTGATTAATGCAGTTCTCCAAGTCACTGCCACCAAGCTACTAGAGCTTCGTGATGAACTATAACATGCCAGGGATGGATAAGATGATCCCTGAGTTGTTCGTGATGTTTGACACCACGAAGGTAGAAACCAAGAAGGAGCATCAAGTGTTGATGGTTAAGTTAAACCACTAGTTTCAAAAGGGGCAAGGGCAAGAAGGGAAAACTTCAGGAATGGCAAGCCAGTTGTTGCTCTAGTGAAGAAACCCAAGGTTGAGCCCGAACCCGAGACTAAGTGCTTCTGTTATGAGGAGAATGTTCGCTGAAGCGGAAAAACCCTAGATGCTTGGTAGATAAGAAGGCTGGTAATGTCAATGGAGGTATATTTGATATACGTGTTAGTGATGTGCACCTTGCTGGTACTCCTAGTAGCACCTGGGTATTGGATACCGGTTCGGTTGCTAAGTGTTAGCAACTCGAAATAAAAGCTACGGAGTAAATGGAGACTAGCTAGGTGAAAGGTGACGATGTGTGTTGGAATTATTTCCAAGATTGATGTGATCACCATCGCACGCTCTCTCTACCTTCAGGATTTGTGATAAACCTAAATAAATGTTATTTGGTGTTTGCGTTGAGCATGAATGTGATTAGATCATGATTAGTGCGATACGGTTATTCATATAAGTTAGAGAATAATGGTTATTCTGTTTACATGGATAATGCCTTCAATGGTCATGCACCCACTCAGAATGGTTTATTGAATCATGATCGTAGTAGTACACATATTCATAACATTGGTACCAAAAGATATAAAGTTAATAATGATAGTACCACATACTTGTGGCACTGCCGCTAAATGTCATATTGGTATAAATCGCATGAAGAAACTCCATGATGATGGATTTTTGACTCACTCGATTTCGAATCGGTTGAGACATGCGAGCCATGCCTCTTGGGCAAGATGACTGAGACACCGTCATCCAATATGATGGAGCGGGCAAGTGGCTTATTGGAAATAATACATGTTGATGTATGTGGTCCAATGAGTGTTGAAACACACAGTGGATATCGTTGTTTTTCTTTACCTTCACTGATGATTTGAGTAAATATGGGGATATTTACTTAATGAAACACGAATCTGAAATGTTTGAAAGGTTCAAGGAGTTTCAGAGTGAAGTTAAAGATCATCGTGACAAGAAGATAAATGTCTATGATATGATCATGGAGATGAATATCTAAGTTACGAGTTTGGTATGCAATTTTAGACAATGTGGAAATTGTTTCACAGCTCACGCCTCCTGGAACACCATAGTGTGATGGTGTGTTCGAACGTCGTAGTCGTGCTCTATTGGATATAGTGAGTACTATGATGTCTCTTATCGTTTTACCACTATCATTATGGGGTTATGCATTAAAGACAAATCCATTCACTTTAATAGGGCACCATCTAAGTCTGTTGAGATGACACCGTGAGAATTATGGTTTGACAGAAGCCTAAGCTGTCATTTCTTAATGTTTGGGGCTGCGACGCTTATGTGAAAATGGGTTTTTCAGCTAGCGAGCTCGAACCCAAAGCAGACAAATGCATCTTCATAGAATACCCTAATGAGACATTGGGTATACCTTCTATCTCAGATCCAAGCACAAAAGGTATTTGTAGCTAAGAACGGGTCCTTTCTTGAGAAAGAGTTTCTCTCGAAAGAATTGAGTGGGAGGAAGATAGAACTTGATAAGGTTGTTGAACCTTTGTTTCATCCAGAGAATAGCACAACACAGAAAGATGTTTCTGTAGAGCCTACTCAGTTGAAAAGGAAGTTAATGATGATGATCATGAAGCTTCGGATCAAGTCACTATCGAACCTCGTAGGTCGACAAGGACGCATACTGCTCCTGAGTAGTATGACAACCCTGTCTTGGAAATCATGTTGTTGGACAGCGATGAACCTACGAACTATGGAGAAGCGATGGTGGGCCCGGATTCCAACAAATGGCTAGGAGCCATGAAATCCGAGAAAGGATCCATGTATGAAAACCAAGTATGGACTTTGGTAGACTTGCCTGTTGAATGGCGGGTCATTGAGTACAAATGGACCTTTGAGATAAACATAGACGCTAATGGTGAAATGTCACCATTTATAAAGCTCGACTTGTCGCAAAGAAGTTTCCGCCAAGTTCAAGGAGTTGACTGCAATGAGATTGTCTCATCTGTAGCGATGCTAAAAGTCTATTAAAATTTTGTTAGCAGTTGCTGCATTTTTCGATTATGAAATCTGGCAGATGGATGACAAAACAAGGTTTCCGTAATGGTTTCTGTGAGGAAGAGTTGTATGTGATACAACCAGAAGGTTTTGTCAATCCTAAGGATGCTAATAATATGCAAACTCCAGCGATCCTTCTATGGACTGGAGCAAGCATCTCGGAGTTGCAATATATGCTTTGATGAGGTGATCAAAGTGTTTAAGTTTATACAATGTTTATGAGAAACTTGTATTTGCAAGAAAGTGAGTGGGAGCACTATGGAATTTCTTATAAGAATATGTAGTTGACATATTATTGATCGGAAATGATGTAGAATTTTTGGAAGAGCATGAAGGGTTGTTTGAAAAGTTTTTTTTTCAAAGGAAGACCCAGATAAAGCTACTATTTTATTAAGCATCAAGATCTATAGGGATAGATCTATTCGCTTGATAAGTTTTTTCGACGAAGACATACCTTGACAAGTTTTTGAAGGAGTTCAAAATAGATGGGTCAAAGAAGGAGTTCTTGACTGTATTGTAAGGTGTGAAATTGATTAAGACTCAATACCCGACCACGGCAGAAGATAAAGAAGAGATGAGTGTCATCTCCTATGCTTTAGCCATAGGCTCTATATAGTATGCCATGCTGTGTACCGCACCTGTGTGTGCCTTGCCATGAGTCTGTCAAGGGGTACAAGAGTAATCCAAGAGTGGATCACTAGACAGCGGTCAAAGTTAGCCTTAGTAACTTGAGAACTAAGGAAATATTTCTCGATTATGGAGGTGATAAAGAGTTCATCGTAAAGTGTTACGATGATGCAAGCTTTAAAACCAATCCGGATGACTCTTAGTAGAAATCCAGCTACGTATAGTGGAGCAGCCATTTGGAATAGATCCAAGTGGAGCGTGGGAGCAGTATCTACAAATATGACATGGAAAGTTTGCAAGGTACACACGGATCTAAATGTCGCAGACCCGTTGACTAAAAACCTCTTTCACGAGCAGAACATGAACAAACCCCAGAACTTATTGGGTGTTAATCACATGATGATATGATCATATGGTGATGTAAGTGTTAATCACATGGTGATGTGAACTAGATTATTGACTCTAGTGCAAGTGGGAGACTGTTGGAAATATGCCCTAGAGGCAATAATAAAATGGTTATTATTGTATTTCCTTGTTCATGATAATTGTCTATTGTTCATGCTATAATTGTGTTAACCGGAAACCATAATACATGTGTGAATACATAGACCACAACATGTCCCTAGTGAGCCTCTAGTTGACTAGCTCGTTGATCAATAGATGGTCACGGTTTCATGGCCATGGACATTGGATGTCGTTGATAACGGGATCACATCATTAGGAGAATGATGTGATGGACAAGACCCAATCCTAAGCATAGCACAAAGATCGTGTAGTTCGTTTGCTAAAGCTTTTCAATGTCAAGTGTCATTTCCTTAGACCATGAGATTGTGTAACTCCCGGATACCGTAGGAATACTTTGGGTGTGCCAAACGTCACAACGTAACTGGGTGGCTATAAAGGTACGCTACGGGTATCTCCGAAAGTATCTGTTGGGTTGGCACGAATCGAGACTGGGATTTGTCACTCCGTGTGACGGAGAGGTATCTCTGGGCCCACTCGGTAAGACATCATCATAATGAGCTCAATGTGACTAAGGAGTTAGCCACGGGATGATGTATTACGGAACGAGTAAAGAGACTTGCCAGTAACGAGATTGAACAAGGTATGGGGATACCGACGATCGAATCTCGGGCAAGTATCATACCGATAGACAAAGGGAATTGTATACGGGATTGATTGAATCCTTGACATCGTGGTTCATCCGATGAGATCATCGTGGAGTACGTGGGAGCCAACATGGGTATCCAGATCCCGCTGTTGGTTATTGGCCGGAGAAGTGTCTCGGTCATGTCTACGTGTCTCCCGAACCCGTAGGGTCTACACACTTAAGGTTCGATGACGCTAGGGTTATAGGGAAAAGGTATACGTGATTACCGAAGGTTGTTCGGAGTCCCGGATGAGATCCCGGACGTCACGAGGAGCTCCGGAATGGTCCGGAGGTAAAGATTGATATATAGGAAGTCCAGTTTTGGTCACCGGAAAGTTTTCGGGCTCATCGGTAGTGTACCGGGAGTGCCGGGAGGGTGCCGGAGGACCCCCGGGAGGGGTGTGACGACCAGAGGACTTCATGGGCTGTTAGATAAAGTGTGTCAGCCCTTATTGGGCTGGGAAATACTTTTGCTAAAGGCCCATGTGGCTGGAGATAAGGAGATAAGGCAAAAAGGATTTAAAAGGAGGAGATCCACCTCCCTTGTGGGAGGTGGACTCTCCCTTTAATTCGGCCGGCCATCTCCTCTTTGGAGTAGAGGCCAAGCCAGCCCTCCACGTCCCTCCTCCTATATATACTTGAGGTTTTGGATGTTTTGAGACAGGATTTGATCTCTCCCTCTCACGACGAAGCCCTACCTCTCTTCTTCCTCCTCCGCAGCGCTTAGGCGAAGCCCTGTCGGAATACCTTGCTACTCCATCACCACCACACCGTCGTGCTGCTGTTGGAGCCCTTCCCCAACCTCTCCTTCCTCCTTGCTGGATCAAGGTGTTGGAGACGTCACCGGGCTGCACGTTTGTTGAACGCGGAGGTGCCGTCCGTTCGGCACTTGATCGGATCTACCGCGATCTGAATCGCTGCGAGTACGACTCCATCAACCGCGTTCTTGTAACGCTTCCGCTTAGCGATCTTCAAAGGTATGAAGATGCAATCTCTCCCCTCTCGTTGCTGGTTTCTCCATAGATAGATCTTGGTGAACGTAGGAAAATTTTGATTTACTACTACGTCTCCCAACAGGAGATGCGGCTTATGCAGAGTCTAGTTGTGCTCAGGAGGAACTGAAATTTAACAAAGAGAATGTTGATCCGGAGGATATGACCCCGCTCAAGAAGCCTACGACAGAAGTTGAGTCGCCACTCAAGTTTTCAGCGGATGATACCAAGGCAGTAGACTTCAATACGAGTGATTCATCCAAGCAGTTCATCATTGGGGCTCACTTGGATCCCAAATAGGAAAGCGCGCTCATCGAATTCATCCATGAGAATCGGGACATCTTTGCATGGAAGCCTTCTGACATGCCGGGTGTACCGAGAGAGTTCGCTGAGCACAATCTTAACGTGGATCCAAAGTTTAAGCCGATCAAACAGTTTCTACGGCAGTTCAACGAAGAGAGACGTAAAGCTATTGGGGAGGAAGTTGCTCGGCTTTTGGCCGCAGGCTTTATAGTGGAAGTTTTTCATCCGGAGTGGTTGGCTAACCCGGTGCTAGTACAAAAAAGAACAGCACGTGGCGCATGTGCATAGATTACACAGACCTTAACAAGGCTTGCCCGGCTGACCCTTTTGCGCTACCTCGTATCGATCAAATTATTGATGCAACAGCCGGATGCGAAAGTTTATGCTTCCTGGATGCTTATTCAGGGTATCATCAGATCAAGATGGCAATAAAGGATCAGGAGAAGACGATGTTCATTACACCTTTTGGCGCGTTCTGCTATGTCTCCATGCCCTTCGGGCTCAAGAGTGACCAAGCAACTTACCAACGTTGTCTGCAGAATTGCCTCCATAGTCAGATTGGCCAAAATGTCCATGCTTATGTAGACGACATCGTGGTTAAATCCAGGAAGAAGGAAACTCTTTAGAGGATTTGAAAGAAACCTTTGACAATCTCCGGGTCTACAAGATGATGCTAAACCCGACAAAGTGTGTCTTTGGTGTTCCAGCAGGAAAGCTTTTGGCTTTCTTGGTCTCTGAGTGGGGCATTGAGGCTAACCCAGATAAGATTAAAGCCATCACTTCTTTGGGTGAGCCGACGTGTATCAATGACGTTCAGCGCCTTGCAGGGCGGATTGCTGCATTGAGCTGCTTCATAAGCCGGCTTGGAGAGAAAGCTATTCCTTTATACCAGATGATGAAGAAAACAGACAAGTTTAAATGGAGCACAACAGCGGCTGAAGCACTTGAAGCTCTTAAAAAGCAGTTGACTAAGCCGCTAGTGTTAGCCGCTCCGGTTGAGAAAGAGCCTTTGCTCCTGTATGTGGCAGCTAACAACAGAGCGGTTAGCGTAGCAATTGTGGTTGAGCGCAAGGAGGCAGGGAAAGAATACCCTATGCAAAGGCCGGCTTATTACATTAGTGAAGTTTTGGCGGAGTCTAAACAAAGGTATCCGCATTGGCAGGAGTTAGTATACGGAGTTTTCATGGCCAATCGCAAGTTAAAGCATTACTTTTTGGGGCACCAAATAATAGTGGTCAGTTTTGCCCCATTGGGGGATATCATTCAAAATAGAGAGGCTACAGGAAGGATTGCCAAGTGGGCCTTAGAGCTGAGTCCTTTTGATGTCAAGTATGTTCCTTGTACAGCAATTAAGTCTCAAGCTTTGGTGGATTTCATAAATGATTGGACTGAATGTCAAGCCCCCGAAGAGAAGCCAGATAACACGTACTGGACTATACACTTTGATGGATCCAAGCAGCTAGAAGGGTCTGGGGCAGGAGTTGTTCTCACCTCCCCCAAGGGTGACAAGTTTTGTTATGTGCTCCGGTTAATGTTCCCTTGTACTAATAATGCAGCTGAGTATGAAGCATTGCTCCATGGTCTCAGAGTCGCTAAAGAGATGAACTTAAGCTGGGTTAGGTGTTTAGGCGACTCAGATCTGGTGGCTCACCAAGTTTCAGGCACTTGGGATTCAAAGGATCCACGGATGGCGGCATACCGGTAGGCGGTGGATATCATTGCTAGTCACTTCAAGGGGTACCAGGTGTATCACATTGATCATCGTAGGAATGAGGCGGCTGATGCCTTGTCATGGTTAGGTTCACAACGAAAGCCGGTACCACCTAATGTTTTTCTAGATGTATTGTATCATCCGATTGTCAAGATACCTTCTGAGGAGGATCTAGCTATTCCTGACCCGGAGGCGGAACTGGTGGCGGCTCTGCATGCTACCCTAGATTGGACTATTCCTTATTTGGCATATCTAACACGCGGCGAGTTACCTCAAGAGGAGGATCTGGCCAGGAAGATCACTCGCCATTCTAAGTCTATGACGATTATCAATGGTGAGTTACATAAGTGTAGTGTGACGGGTGTCTTTCAGCGCTGCATCTCAACAGAGGAGGGCCGACAAATATTAAGTGAAATTCATGCTGGGGACTGTGGGCATCACGCCGGGTCAAAATCTTTGGTCGCTAAAGCCTTTCGACATGGGTTTTTCTGGTTGACGGCTCACAAGGATGCGGAGGATTTAGTTCGCAAGTGTGACGGCTGTCAGAAATTTGGCCGGCGTGCTCACGTTCCGGCTCAAGAGTTGAGGATGATACCAATCACTTGGCCGTTTGCGGTCTGGGGGCTTGATATGGTAGGACCTTTCAAGCGATCTAAGGATAAGAAAACGCACCTTCTAGTAGCGGTTGATAAATTTACTAAGTGGGCCGAGGCAAAGCCAGTCAGTAAATGTGACGCAGCTATGGCGGTTCAATTTGTTAAGAAGCTGATTTATCGCTTTGGTTACACACACTGTATTATTACAGACAATGGGACAAATCTATCCAAAGGAGCTATGAAAACGTTCTGTGAGAAAGAGCATATCTGGCTTGATGTTTCAGCCGTGGCACATCCACAGTCTAATGGTCAGGCAGAGCGAGCCAATCAGGAAATTTTGGGAGGTGTCAAGCCACGGCTCATGGTTCCTTTGAAACGGACACCCGGATGTTGGGTTGAGGAGTTGCCTTCCGTCTTATGGAGCATCAGAACTACACCTAACAGATCTACAGGTTTTACACCTTTCTTCATGGTGTATGGCGCTGAGGCGGTTCTACCCAATGACATCCGGCACGACTCACCAAGGGTGGCGGCTTATCATAGCCGCAGGGTAAAGACCCGGACGTTCCAGGAAGGTGACCTGGTGCTCCGGTTGATTCAAGACCAATCTGGAATGCATAAATTATCTCCACCATGGGAGGGGCCTTTTGTGGTCAGCAGGAACCTTAACAACGAATCACATTACCTCATGGATGTTAGAGATGAGTCAGAAACTGCAGAACAAGAGACGTTGCGGCCGTGGAATATCGCACATCTGTGACCATACTTTACTTAACAGGGGTTGAAAGCCGCTATCATTGTATAAATCATGATCACATGAGTAAAAGCTAGCATCCTTGCACAGGACTGGGGCCTCTGCTCTTATGTACACCTTTGTACGATCAAGATAAGATCTTCCGGTTCAAAAAGTTTGAGTTGAAGAAGGTCATTCGCCATCAAAATGGCTGATCTACCTTTCGGCTACACGCCTTATTAAACATTGTTGCAAAGAGGCTTCTTGCCTTTGGGTATAGCTTACTTATCCTTTGCACAGCCGACTGTCATTAAACTGTTGCAAGGAGGCTTCTTACCTTTTGGTATAGCTTACAGTGCCCTAACACAACAGCGTGTATACCAGATTCCAGTTGCTTATCAACTATGGCCATCGAAGGGGGCTTCTTACCGATGGGTATCGCTTATCTCACCCTAATGGCCGGCTTTATGCCACTTTCGGTTACTTATTAACCGTGGTTGTCGAAGGGGGCTTCTTACCGACAGGTTCGCTTATCTCACCCTAACAACCGGCGTTTACGCCAAAATTCAGTTGCTTATCAACTTTGGCTGTTGAAAGAGGCTTCTTACCTTCAGGTATAGCTTACTTCTCCTTTCAAAGCTGGCTTTATGCCGTCTCAGGCTAATTATTGGCCGCGGTTGTCGATGGAGGCTTCTTGCCTTGAGGTATAGCTTACATCTCCCATTGACAGCCGGTGTTCACTATACTCTTACCAGTCAATCTCGCTTAGAGACCCTAAGCTAGCTCAAGAAATTGATGGCCAATCTCGCTTAGAGACCCTGCGCCAGCTCAAGAAATTGACGGCCAATCTCGCCTAGAGACCCTGAGCCGGTTCAAGAAATTGACGGCCAATCTCGCCTAGAGATCCTGAGCCAGTTCAAGAAATTGACGGCCAATCTCGCCTAGAGACCCTGAGCCGGTTCAAATAATTGACGGCCAATCTCGATAGAGACCCTAAACTGGTATGAGTTTAAACCGTTCGGATCCACGCAGAAGAGCCGTCATATGAGTTTTTGAGGAAGGAAAGATCATCATCGCATATGGTATCATGCCGGTTATCAAAGCCGAGCAATTGTAAGTCCCGGGTTGCCGCAGGCGAAACTACCCCGCACTTGGGGGCTACACAGCCGAACTCTCCTCAAAGGTTTTGGTTCATCAATAGCCGCAGTTGTCGATAGAGGCTTCATACCATCAGGTATAGCTTACATTATCCTAAAGACAACCGGCTCTTTAATAACTCCGTCTGATGAAAGCCGGAGCCATGTGGCTTCGGTCAACAAAATTGAAGGTCTCAAAGAGATTGTCCGGCTGTAATATTCTAGAGAAAGGAATGGCGTCTTAAAGGACAGGCCCCTCATCAGAAAATTTCAAAGGTAGAGCCGGCAACACATCAAAATACAGAGAGGTGCAAATATATATGGCCACCAAGTGGCAGAGTCATGGTGACTCTGTTACAAAAGATACTCTCAGAAAGAGCAAAAGCATTGTCAGCCGCCCACGGCGGGTCATTACATAAATTCTGTGATCAGAAAGGCTAAGAGATTACAATTCAGTTGTTGGCGGCTCATCCTGCTCCGGGTCTTCTGCTGGCTTTATCTGAAGATTGCCCAAGTCCCAGTTACAGTCAGCCAGAGCAGCAAACGACCCCTCAAGGAACAGAGACGCGTCAAGCTCACAAGGAAAGAGATCCTTACTTCGGGCGGGTGTCAGATCTTTCCACTCGTAGAGCGGCCCGCGGATTCTCTTCTCTTTTGCGTCGTAAGCCGCCTGATAGGTCTTCAAATCAGCTTCATCCGCCAAAACAGAGGCCAAATAGCGTGACTCTTTGACACACCAGGTATAATCTTCCTCGGTGAAATCTGAGCCGTCATCTCTTTTAGACAGATAGCCATCCATCATTTCAGCCGGCGTTAGCTCGGGAGCAAAGGCAAGAGCCCGGCTCAAACCGGCAATGGCTCCTTGGCGGAAGGCGGACTTCTTGAGCTCTTCAATCTGCTTCGGCATTGTAGAGAAGAGTTTCAAGACCCCTTTCAGAGCGGTGGGGATTTTCTCCTTGTACTGCACGCTCTTGATTGTAAAGATGGCGCCACAGTATAACTGCTCTGCAAAAGTATAAATGGCCTTCAGTGGCAGAAGGCTATCAGAAGCCAACTGCCGGCTCCTGGGACCTGGATGAGTCGGATAAAATTAATGAGCCGCCAGTTTTTCTCACTAGCAATGCTACAAAAGACAAAGTGAACAAGGAAGTTTACCAAATAGGGCAGCTGACATCTTCGCAATATGCTGTTTCAGACCTTGAAGTTCATCCGCCACGGCTGTAAGCCGCTGTTCAGCATCGTCCGCCCGTTTGGTTAAGGCGGCCTTTTCAGATTCAGCCGTCTCTTTTAAAGAGGTGAGCTCGGCGGTAACACTGGCTAGTTCTTCTGCGAGAAGCCGACATTTTTCATCCGCGATACTTTGAGCTTGTTGCTGAGCTGCCAAGTTGGCCTTCAGATCCGTCAGCTGAGACCCAACTTCCATCAAAGCTTCCTATAAAACATCAAAATGCAGGATAAGCCGCCAAAATGCAAGACGGGTGTTAAAAGCAAATACAAGTCTCAAACAGATTGCAAGCAATATGTTTGACACTTGGGGGCTAATGTCTATTTAATCTTGCAAGTATGTAGTTCCGGTTCATTTCCTTCGAAGTTGATCCGGAACTTGGGGGCTATATAATGGCTCTTCAATATGCTAATAATGGAAGCACCGACTCAACTTCATCAAGATTGAGCCGGACCTTGGGGGCTACGATTACATCTTCAAGTTATCTACATTGCAGGCCCGACTCAAATGTAATCTGAGATGGCCCTTGGGGGCTACGATTGGTAGTTCACTTTACTTACAGTACAAAGCTAAAGCAATTTTAAAGGGGTTTGACATGAAAATCTCTACAAGAGGTCATAGAAAGACCCGGCTCAACAATTCGATATGTTAAGCCGGATCTTGGGGGCTAAGAAAGGATATAGTAAAGAAGGAAAAGTACCTCATATTTTGTCTTCATGGAAGAGATCAACCGAAGTTCAAAGTCCCGGCTAGTGGTAACCCGGTTTATGTACCCAGCATGTAGCTCTTCAACGGTCATCTTCTTGCATGAAGACTCAAAGTTCAGTTTCTTTGAAGCTTCAGCCGGCTCTGTATGTTTGGTCAACACATGAGCCGGAGGCGTTTGATGATCAAACTCGGTGATAGCAACATCCGGGGTGTCAGGGGTCTTGGCAGGAGTTGCCGGCTTAGAAGGAGCCCTTGGAGGGCTCTCCATGATGACATCTTCAGCGGCTGGTTCAGCGGAGGCAGTCGGCGGGTTTTCCTCCGGTTGAGTTTCTTCCGGCTGCTTGGGCTCCGGTTCCTCAATAACTGGGCCGGAGGAGGGCTTGTTGGCCTTGCGACGTTTAGCTTGAGCACTGCAAAAAAAAGAAGAATCAGCGGTTGAAGATATTGCTAATCATAGTAACAACCGGCTATCAAGATGCTTACAGTGGATTAATCTTAGGCGGTGGTATGATTGACTTCGAAGATTCGCCGGAGGAAGGAGTTTTCTGCAAAAGTAAAACAGAAAGGTGAAGAGAGTATCAAGTTTACAAAGGGAAAGATAAAGGAAAAGAAGGGGTTCAAACCTCGGCAGGGCATTTCTTGGGAGCCGGAGAATTTGGCAACCCGGACATGAGCTCGATAGAGCCGGTGCTTCGAGTGTGTCGACGCTCGATTTGCTGCTGCTTTTTTGAGAGGAAATCGAGAGCCAGATAAGCAAGAGGGTGAGAAAGAGGAACTTTTCTGATAACCCGCCGCGGCTTTCGGGGGATGAAACATTCTGAGCTGGAGGAAAAGTAATTTACCTCAGGAGCATTAGCACGGCTGGTCTCCACTTCATCCTGTGAGTAAAGTAAGTGTTAAAATAGGAAGGTAAAAGATCAAGCAAGAGAGTTGAAACTTTACCTCTGAGCTGGATCATGGTGGCGG
The DNA here is from genome assembly GCA_022496015.1 of Hordeum marinum. Lineage (NCBI taxonomy): Eukaryota > Viridiplantae > Streptophyta > Magnoliopsida > Poales > Poaceae > Hordeum > Hordeum marinum. The sequence continues at coordinate 96,217,480 of CM039677.1, read as the reverse complement.
GTCAAACAAATTATCTTGCGGGACATGTTTTTTAGCCTTCTTGGTTGGGACCTTCTTCCTGGATTTTTTCGGAGGGGCAACATATTGCCTCTCCAGAATTCTGAGTCGGCCTATAAGGATGACCCGGAGAGTGAATATCAAATTAGCAAAATGCAAACAACATCTCAGAGACGGAAGGGAAGAGATTAAACTTACGTCGGGAGCCGGATTGTTAGCACTGAAAGGCGCCAGCCCAATTTCGCTACATGATCCGGAAGCTTCATGGACAAGACTCCGGATGGCGAGGGTAATGTCGGTCTTTGTCAACAAAGATCGGCTGAAGCATAATGAGCTGTTATACTTGCCATTATATTCGCACATGAGTCGGCTTCTGTGGCTCAAAGGCATAATCCGCCATGAAATCCAGCAGCGGATTAGGTCCAGCCCAATTAAACCGTTAGCCATGAGAGCCTTGATTTTGGCATGAGCCGGCTCATATCTTGCACGTTCTGAAGCTGGTAGCCGACCAGGAAGCTCTGATGTTGTTGTGAGCCGGGAAGGGCGATAACCCGGCAAAGGACACTCGTTCTCAGGAGAGGTGTCGTTGCAATAGAACCAGGTCCTGTTCCAGTCCTTAGGGTGACCCGGCATCTGTGTAGCTGGAAAGATGATATCCCTACGCCGTTGGATGGATATGTTGCCAAGTTCTAAGCTCGGGCCGGCTTTCACTTTGGTTTGCCGGTTAGCATAACAGAATTCCCGAAAGAGTCCCACCGACGGCTTGATTTTAAGGTAAGCTTCACAGAGCACTTGGAAATTGCATATGTTTGAGACGGAATTGGGGGCCAAATCTTGTGGGTGAAGCTTATAACAGTGAAGGACGTCCCGAAAGAATTTGGAGCCGGGAGGCACGAACCCTCGTTCAATATGGTCAGAGAACACCACCACTTCACCTTCTTGAGGTTTGGGCCGCGTCTCATCACCTGGGACCCGCCAGCTAATGACTTCCTAGGAGGAAGAGTACCTGCATGAACAAAATCCGACAAAAAGTCCTCCGTAATGCATGACCCAACCCAGTTGCATGAGTTGGACGCACGAGACATGTTGGCAGCTTAAGTGCTGTGCAAGATAAAAGGCGCGATGAGTCGAAGCGCAAGCAAATATGTTTGACGGCTTAAAAGTTTAAGGGCTCTACGGATAGAGCTGAAGACCCGGCTGGTAAGAGCCGGAGGAGTTTGGCGACTCAACAGGGAAAAGGAAGATCAAAAAATCGACTAAGTCCTAAAAACAGATTTCGCAAGATGTCACTATATCTACGGATCTACAAAAGCAGAGAAAATGAATTTTATTTCTAACCTAGCGATGAACAGCGGAGGAAAAAGAAAACAAACTGGGGCCATCGAGGCCCGTGCATTACGCGCGACCGGCCCGCGTGCGGCGGCGGAGCAAAGCGCATCCTAAAGACGTTAGCAGCGTCGAGATGCACTGGTGATAACGGTGCTGGAGCCCAAACGACAGCGGCGGAGCGCCGGTGAAAACCCTACTACGGCGGCGACCATCTAGGGAGCAGGAAAACTTACCGGAGACGGCGCGGCGGAGGCGGATGGATCTCTGGTACGTTCAGGGTGATGCAGCGGCCAAGGTCGGGGACGATGTACGGATGGCGTCGGTGCAGAGCTCGAAGGCGCTGGGGCGGCGACAGGAAGAAGACGAAGAAACAGAGGCATGGGCGGGAGAATGGAGACCCCGACCCGCACGGGTCATATTTAAAAGGGGGTTAAGGAAGGCACGAAAATCCAGGCGATGACACCGTTCGACCGAGGCGGACGCCTCGATTCTCAGGATGACAGTTAAGTTAAAGATTTGGTGACATGTCAGCAGATCTCATGACGTCACGCCGGTTCATTTCCGGGCGACTCGCCAAAAGTGGAAGAGAAGGATGAAGTGAGCAAGCTCAGTTCAACCTGGGGCCTAATGTTGGGGATATGACCCGCCGAAGAGGCTCCGGGTCATGTTATTGGCTCGTGAACCAGCCCAAAGGTGAGTCGTAATGTGAAGTGGCCCAGGAAGATAGGCGGCTCACGGTGTGGGCCGTACGACGGCCCGGACTGAGAAGACCCGGGCGTGCAAGCCAACACACAGACGGCTTGGGCAAGAAGATAGAGAGAGACTCGGTTAGCAATTGTAATGACCCGGATGTTCTGACCTCTTATATAAAGGCAGACCCGGGGTGACTTAGAGGACAGGCAATCGAGAATTAGGTCAAGCTTTTAGCTCCTTGTAATCGATACGCAAGTTATACAAGCACAAGCAGGACGTAGGCTGTTAGCTCGATTTGAGGGGCCGAACCTGGGTAAACCCGTGTCTTTCGTCCCAACTAACCCCTTTGAGTCCACCTCATTGGCGATGGCCTCAAACAAAAGTCCGTTCACTCGGACATCTGCCGTGATAAAACCACGACAGGATCCATGTATGAAAACAAAGTATGGACTTTGGAAGTATTACCTGAAGGGCGAAAGGCCATTCAGAACAAATGGATCTTTAAGAAGAAAACAGACGCGGACGGTAATGTCACCGTCTATAAAGCTCGACTTGTGGCAAAGGGTTCTTCACAAGTTCAAGGAGTTGACTAGGAGGAGACTTTCTCACCCGTAGCGATGCTTAAGTCTGTCAGAATCATGTTAGCAATAGCTATCTATTTCGACTATGAAATTTGGCAGATGGATGTAAAAACAGCGTTCCTCAACGGGTTCCTTGAGGAAGAGTTGTATACGATGCAACCCGAAGGTTTTGTCGATCCAGAGAATGCTGACAAAGTTTGGGAACGGCAACCTGTTGGGGAACGTTGCATGGGAAACAAAAAAATTCCTACGCACACGAAGATTTATCCATGGTGATGAGCATCTATGAGAGGGAGAGTGGATCTACATACCCTTGTAGATCGCTAAGCGGGAAGCGTTAAGAAACGCGGTTGGTGTAGTCGAACGTCTTCGCGATCCAAATCGATGTGCGTCCTGCGATCCAATCACGATCCGTCCCGCGATCCAATCACGATCTGTCCCGCAATCCAATCACGATCCGTCCCGCGATCCGATCACGATCCGTCCCACGAACTTGATCACGATCCGTCTCACGAACTTGATCACGATCCTTCCGATCTAGCACCGAACGGACAACACCTCCGCGTTCAGCACACGTACAGCTTGATGACGATCTCCACCGTCTTGATCCAGCAAGAAGGAGTGGAGAGGAAGAAGAGTTCTCCGGCAGCCTGACGGTGCTCCGACAATGGTGGTGGAGCAATTCCAACAGGGCTTCGCCTAAGCACTGTAGAAAACCGATCTAGAGGAGAAACTATGCACTAGAGGAACGGGTAGCACGTGGCTGAAAATCTAGTGCAAAAACCCTCAATACCACCAGTATATATAGGAGGAGAGGAGGAGAGGAGGCAGCTTGGCCTCCAAGCCTCCAAGGCTTCGGCCGAACTAGGAGAGGAGGAGTCCACCTCCTCCACTCCTAGTAGGATTAGGATTCATCCTTTTTCCCCCTTTTTGCCCTTTTCCACCTTTTTCCTTTTGGGTTTTCTTCTCCAGCTACATGGGCCTTGTGTGGGAGTTTCCACCAGCCCACTAAGGGCTGATATTCACTCTCCCACAGCCCATGAAGCCTCTTGGGTCGAAATACCCCTCCCGGAGGTCTCCCGGTACACTACCGGCACTTCCGGTAAACTACCGATAAGCCCGAAACTTTTCCGGTGACCAAAACAGGACTTCCTATATATGAATCTTTACCTCTGGACCATTCCGGAGCTCCTCGTGACGTCCAGGATCTCATCTAGGACTCCTAACAAACTTTGGTCACCACCATACATAACTCTATACTACCGAAACGTCACCAAACCTTAAGTGTGCAGACCCTGCGGATTCGAGAACTATGTAGACATGACCGAGACACCTCTACGGTCAATAACCAATGGCGGGACCTGGATGTCCACATTGGTTCCTACATATTCTACGAAGATCTTTATCGGTCGAACCTCTATGTCAAGGATTCAGTTAATCCCGTATGATGTTCCATTTGTTCTTCGGTATGTTACTTGCCCGAGATTCGATCGTCGGTATCTCCATACCTAGTTCAACCTCGTTACTTGCAAGTCTCTTTACTCATTCCGTAATACAATATCCCGTGACCAACACTTAGTCACATTGCTTGCAAGGCTTATTGTGATGTTGTATTACCGAGTGGGCCCTGAGATACCTCTCCGTCACACGGAGTAACAAGTCCCAGTCTTGATCCAGGCCAACTCAACAGACACCCTCGGAGACACCTGTAGAGCACCTTTATAGTCACCCAGTTACGTTGCAACGTTTGATACACACAAGGTACTCCTCCGATATCTGTGAGTTGCATGATCTCATGGTCATAGGAACATATACTTGACATGCAGAAAACAGTAGCAATAAACTGACACGATCATAAGCTACGTTTGTAGTTTGGGTCTTGTCCATCACATCATTCTCCTAATGATGTGATCCCGTTATCAAATGACATCTCATGTCCATGGCTAGGAAACCTTAACCATCTTTCAATCAATGAGCTAGATCACTAGAGGCATACTAGGGACATTGTGTTTGTCTATGTATCCACACATGTATCCATGTTTCCAATTAATACAATTATAGCATGTATAATAAACGATTATCATGAACAAAGAAATACAATAATAAACACTTTATTTATTGCCTCTAGGGCATATTTCCAATAGGTTCGCCGTCGGGGCGACCGAAGTGCTCAAGCCCCGGCGGGCCGCACCGAGCGGGTCGGACGTGCCGATGCGGGCGGCGGCAGCGGTAGCCGCGACCTGCGCCTGTTCAGATGCTGTGGAGGAAGTGATGGCCATCACCCCCATGCGATCGTGGGGCCCACTGGGCTGAGCCGCAGCGAGTGCACCCACTGCTGTGGGTGGGCCAGCGCAGACGAGCACCCCCGTGGGGTACTCGTCAGCGGCCGGTGCCTTGGCGAGGCTGAGCCTGCCGAAGCGCTCGCTGAGCGCATCGATGTCGGCTGTGAGGCCGACGGAGTTGCCCGTAGGGCATGCCGAGGCAAGCCTCAGGAGCTCCCCACGGTTTTGTCGGGACGAGCAGCGACGACGGGGAATGATGAGGGGTCCCGCCCGGAGCATGAATCCGGCCGACGCCACGTATGGCCCCATGGTGGGCGCCAACTGTCGTCGTTTTCTCACGACAGATGCCATGGGGTGGCTTATCGTAAGTGGTTGTGGCCGGAGGACGCCGACAGGCTCCGGGTGCGAGATTGGGCACAAGCGATGGTGACACACGATGTACCCAGGTTCGGGGCCCTCCGTGGGAGGTAACACCCCTAGTCCTGCTTGGTCTAGTTGGATGGATGGGTATGTGTACAAGGATGCTCCTGGACCTGTGTCTAGAGGAGGAAGAAGGAGCAGCCGGCTCGTCTTCCTCTGCCACTAGAGAAGGGAATGAGAGTTCCGTGGGTGTGTGTGAGCGACCATTTGTCCGTCCCCGTTGCATGGGGGGTTCGGGGGGGTTTATTGGCCAACCCCGACTCTTACAATATGCTTAAAGTACCAAGGTGGGGGGACCCGACTGGCAGTCTCTCCGGCTGGCCGGAGGGTCCCGCCACTTGCGCCGTCTTGTCGTGGGTGGGGCCTACTGGTCGAGCAGTCCCATCTCCCGTTGGGGCCCACCAGCCGGCGCTGCGACTGGCCCTCAACCACCTGCCACGGCACGGGCCGCCCGGGGGAGCGTCATCTAGTGCCAGCCGGTCGAAGTCTCCGGTACGGCCGGCAGCACTATAACCACGCCGGGGCAAGTAATCGAGTGGCAAGGGCGTGCCTGCACTGTTCCCCCGCCCGGTCACGCTCACCGAGGTCAGCGGCCGGGACGGTTGGACTGTAGCCACGTGTTGCGGTGCGTGTTGCGGTTGGACTGTAGCCACGTGTTGTGTTGCGGTGCGTACGCGTCGACGTACCTGCACGCAGAGGGACGGGACGGGGCATGTCCGTCCCGATGTCAATGGAAGAGTCGGCACGTCGGCAGCCGGCCGTGCCCAGCCGGCCGAGGGCCCAACCAGCTCCTTTACCAGTCGGCCGGGGCGCCAGCCAGCACTGGCTTGCGCTGGACGGCCTCCAGCCAGCCGCGTAGTTTTTCTTCGAAGCGAAAGGGGGAACCCCGTTGCTTTGGCCTACCTAGGGGTATAAACCCCGTCACGGAGGCTCAGAGGCTACTCCAGGTAGGGCACCGCGCCCGTCTGTCGGCGGACCCTCCGTCCGTGCCCGACGGTGCCTCGCGCTTGACAGACGGCAGACCCCGCGTCCGCCTTCAGCAGGGCTCCATGCCCACCAGCCGGCGGACCCTCCGTCCGTGCCCGGTAGCGCCTCGCGCTCGACAGCCAGGGGACCCCGCGTCCGCCTTCGGCAGGGCATCGCACCCACTAGCCGACGGACCCTCCGTCCGCGCCCGGCAGCGCCTCACGCTCGACCGCTGGTAGACCCCGCACCCGCCATCGGCAGGGCTCCGTGCCCATCAGCCGCCGGACCCTCCGTTCGTGCTCGGCAGCGCCTCGCGCTCGACAGTCGGCGGACCTCGCACCCACCCTCGGCAGGGCTCCACACCCATCAGCCGACGGACCCCGAGTCCGCCTTCGGCAGCACTTCGTGCCCCTCAGTTGGCGAACCCCGTGTTTGCGCCCGACATCTTCGACTCGACCGCCTGCTTCAGCAACAGCAAAGACCCTCCACACAACTGCTCGAGTCGCCCGGAGGCTCGGAGGCTACACCCAGCGGGTGCACTGGCGCGCCCCCGATGGAAACCATTAGCCGGCAGACGTCGCGTCCTCCTTTGGTAGCGCCTCACGCCCTTCCGTTGGTAGACCGCGCGACTACGCCCGACATCTTCGACACCACTGCCTGCTTCAGCAACAGCAAAGACCCTCCACCCGACTCCTCGAGTCGCCCGGAGGCTACACCCAGCGGCAACGCCTCACGCCCTTCGGCCAGCGGACTCCGTGTCCTCGCCCGACATCCTCGACGCCACCGTCTACTTCAGCAACAGCAAAGACCCTCCACCTGACTCGTCGGGTCGCCCGGAGGCTCGGAGGCTGCACCCAGCGGGTGTGCTGGCGCGCCCCCGCTGGAAGGAAGACGCGTCGTCCCCAACCCGTGATCGACCATCATCGACAACTTCTGCAACAACAACTCCACCTGCATAATCCCTCCGCCCGACTCTCCAAGTCGTCCGGAGGCTTGAAGGCTACTGTCGGGGGGATTACCCTCGGGTAGGCTTAAGGAGAAGACTCAACATTGTAAAGCATCGAGGGACCCACCCCCGGTATGCGAAGCCCCACGAATCAAGAACACAAACGAAGAAGTAAAGACAGAAGACAGAGCTATGACCCGGCTGGCTCCTCCTGGCAGCCTCCCCTCGGTTGGCTCCTCTTGGCAGCCTCCTCCCGGCTAGCTCCTCCTGGCAGCCTCCCCGTGTCCGGCTCCTCATGTCTGGCTCCTCCTGTCCAGCTCCCCCTGTCCGGCTCCTCCTGTCTGGCCCCTCCTGTCCGGCTCCCCCTGTCCAGCTCCTCCTGTCCGGCTTCTCCTGTCCAACTCCCCGTGTCCGGCTCTTTCTGTCCGCCTCCCCCTGTCTGCCTCCCCCTGTCCGGCTCCCCCTGCTCCGCTCCTCCTGTCCGGCTCCTCCTATCCGGCTCCCCCTGTTCGGTTCCGCTTGTCCGGCTCCCCCTGTCCGGCTCCTCCCGTCTGGCTCCTCCCGTTCGGCTCCTCCTGTCCGGCTCCTCCTTTCCACCTCGCCCTGTCCGCCTCCCCCTGTCTGGCTCCCCCTGTCCGGCTCCTCCTATCTGGCTCCCCCTGTTCGGCTCCGCCTGTCCGGCTCCTCCAGTTCGGTTATGGCCCGACGAAGTCAGCTCCACACGCCCCATCAGACACGCGCGCACCAAACAGTCATATCTCATGGTGGTGTGCTATTGGTGAGCAGGAGCACACTATACATTCATCATGTGGTACTATCTACAGTGTAACCTGCCCCCTGGACACTGATTTATAAAGTGCACCAGGGAACAGACATAGCTTAGTCCACAAGCTACATGTGGCTTGACATGTAAGCTACCCATGGTAGCTTACACCTCAAGCTAGTTGGGATGTAAGCTATCCACTGTAGCTTACATACCAAGCAACCCACTCATGCCTATACAAAGGCCTCATGCCCACCACATATGGGTTTCCACTCTCACGTGCTGACACATACACACACATGAGGCAAGAAGCCTCATGGATCTCCTCTCCCATACAGTTCCAGGAGCAACCATGTACCAGATATTCCACAAATATACAGATATGCAGGAGTAGGGGTATTATCTCTTCAGAGAGCCCCAAACCTGGGTAAACCACTGCATGCTATTCGCATACCCGTCCCGGATCAACCACGACAGCCTTGCTCTTGTTGGAAATATGCCCTAGAGGCAATAATAAATTATTTATTATCATATTTCCTTGTTCATGATAATCGTTTATTATCCATGCTATAATTGTATCTATCGGATACTTAGATGCATGTGTGGATACATAGACAAAACCATGTCCCTAGTATGCCTCTAATAGACTAGCTCATTAATAAAAGATGGTTAAGGTTTCCTAGACATGGACATGAGATGTCATTTGATAACGGGATCACGTCATTAGGAGAATGATCTGATGGACAAGACCCAAACTACAAACGTAGCATATGATCGTGTCAGTTTATTGCTACTGTTTTCTGCATGTCAAGTATTTGTTCCTATGACCATGAGATCATGCAACTCACTGACATCGGAGGAGTACCTTGTGTGTATCAAACGTCGCAACGTAACTGGGTGACTATAAAGGTGCTCTACAGGTATCTCCGAGGGTGTCTGTTGGGTTGGCATGGATCAAGACTGGGATTTGTTACTCCGTGTGACGGAGAGGTATCTCAGGGCCCACTCGGTAATACAACATCATAATAAGCCTTGCAAGCAATGTGACTAAGTGTTAGTCACGGGATCTTGTATTACGGAATGAGTAAAGAGACTTGTCGGTAACAAGGTTGAACTAGGTATGGAGATACCGATGATCGAATCTCCGGCAAGTAACATACCGAAGAACAAAGGGAACATCATACGGGATTAACTGAATCCTTGACATAGAGGTTCGACCGATAGAGATCTTCGTCGAATATGTAGGAAACAATATGGGCATCCAGGTCCCGCTATTGGTTATTGACCGTAGAGGTGTCTCGGTCATGTCTACATAGTTCTCGAACCCACAGGGTCTGCACACTTAAGGTTCGATGACATTTCGGTAGTATAGAGTTATGTATGGTGGTGACTGAAGGTTATTTGGAGTCCTGGATGAGATCCCGGACATCACCAGGAGCTCCAGAAAGGTCCGGAGGTAAAGATTGATATATAGGAAGTCCTGTTTTGGTCGCCAGAAAAGTTTCGGGCTCATCGGTAATGTACCGAGAGTGCCGGTTGTGTTCCGGGAGACCATCGGGAGGCGTATTTCGACCCAATAGGCTACATGGGCTGTGGGAGGATGAATACCAGCCCTTAGTGGGCTGGTGGAAGTCCCACAAAGGGCCCATGTGGCTGGGAAGAAAAAAACCAAAAGGAAAAAGGTAGAAAAAGTCAAAAAGGGCTAAATTAGGAAGGAGTCCTAATCCTACTAGGAGTGGAGGAGGAGGACTCCTCCCTCCTGGTTCAGCCGACGCAAGGGCTAGCTCCTTGGGATCCAAGCCTCCTCCTCCTCTCCTCCTATATATACTAGAGGATTTTAGGGTTTTGGCACAAGATTTTCAGCCACGTGCTACCCGTTCCTCTAGTGCATAGTTTCTCCTCTAGATTGGTTTTCTGTAGTGCTTAGGCGAAGCCTTGCCGGGATTGCTCCACCACCATCGCCACAGAGCCGTCACGCTACCGGAGAACTCATCTACCTCTCCAAGTCGGCGTATCCAGTGGGCAGGATTTCTTTGGAAGTGGCCTTTGGCGACGAGTATAACTACAGGGTGGAGTCCTTGTGGTTTGAGGTGGTAAAAATCAAGAGTCCTTACCACGCACTGTTTGGACGTCTGGCTTATGCAAAGTTCATGGCTAGGCCTTGCTATGTATACCTACAGCTCAAGATGCCCGGCTTAAAAGGTACTATTACTGTTCATGGTGACCGAAAGATGACCATTGAGTGTGAGGAAGGAGATGCAGCTTATGCAGAGTCCAGTTGCGCTTAGGAGGAGCTTAAATTTTACAAGGAGAATGTTGACCCGGAGGATATGACCCCAATGAAAAAGCCTACCACAGAGGTTGAGCCGCCCCATAGTCAGATTGGCCGCAACGTCCATGCTTACGTAGATGACATCGTGATCAAATCCAGGAAGAAGGAGACTCTTTTGGGCGACTTAAAGGAAACCTTTGATAATCTCCAGGTCTATAAGATGATGCTTAACCCGACTAAATGTGTCTTTGGTGTTCCAGCTGGCAAGCTCCTGGGATTTTTGGTTTCTGAACGTGGCATTGAGGCTAACCCGAATAAAATCAAGGCTATCACTTCTCTGGCAGAGCTGGCCTGTATTAACGATGTCCAGTGCTTGGCGGGGCGGATCGCTGCGTTGAGTCGTTTCATAAGCCGCCTTGGAGAGAAGGCTATTCCTTTATATCAAATGATGAAGAAGACGAACAAATTCGTCTAGAGCAAGGCGGCGGCTGAAGCACTTGAGGTGCTCAACAAACAATTGACTGAGCCGCCGGTGCTGGCTGCTCCGACTGAGAAAGAACCGTTACTTTTATACATGGCGGCTAATAATTGGGCAGTAAGCACTGTGATCGTGGTCGAGCGCAAGGAATCTGGAAAGGAGTATCCAGTTCAAAGGCCGGTTTATTATATCAGTGAGGTCCTGACGGAGTCCAAGCAAAGGTATCCACATTGGGAGAGGCTGGTATATGGTTTTTTTATGGTCAGCCGCAAATTAAAGCACTATTTTTTAGGGCACCAGATAACCGTGGTTAGTTCTGCTCCGTTGGGGGACATAATCCAGAACAGAGAAGCCACTGGAAGGATTGCTAAGTGGGGATTGGAGTTTGGATCTCTTAATCTAAAATATGTGCCTCGTACGGCCATCAAGTCCCAAGCTATTGTGGATTTTATAAATGATTGGACGGAATGTCAAGCCCCTGAGGAAAAGCCAGATGACACATACTGGACTATACACTTTGATGGATCCAAGCAGCTAGAAGGGTCAGGCGGTTGATATTATTGCCGGCCACTTCAAAGGGTATCAGGTGAATCACATTGATCGTCGCAAGAATGAGGCGGCAGATGCACTGTCACAGCTAGGCTCCCAACGAAAGCTGATGCCGCCCAATGTATTCCTGGACGTCTTCAATCATCGGACTCTTAAGTTACCTTCGGAAGAGGATTTGGCTATTCCTGACCCGAAGGGGGAGTTAGTGGCGGCTTTGTACGTTATCCCAGATTGGAATGTCCCCTACCTGGCCTATCTGACCTAGGGCGAGTTACCTGATGATGAAGACCTGGCCAGACAGATCACCCGACACTCTAAATCAATGGCGATAGTTAATGGTGAGTTGCACAAATGCAACATGACTAGCGTTTTTCAATGTTGTGTCTCACCTAAGGAGGGTCAGCAAATCTTAAATGAAATTCATGCTGGAGATTGTGGACATCACGCCGGCTCGAGGTCGCTAGTAGCCAAGGCCTTTCGACACGGGTTCTTCTGGTTGACGGCTCACAAGGATGCAGAAGACTTGGTCCGCAAATGTGACGGCTGTCAAAAGTTTGGCCGGCGTGCTCATGTCCCGGCTCAAGAGTTAAGGATGATACCAATTACATGGCCATTTGCAGTCTGGGGGCTAGACATGGTAGGACCTTTCAAAAGATCCAAATATAAGAAACCACACCTCTTGGTGGCGGTTGATAAATTCACCAAATGGGTGGAGGCAGAGCTGGTTAGCAAGTGTGACGCGGCTATGGCGGTTCAATTTGTTAAGAAGCTGATCTACCGTTTTGGTTACCCTCACAGCATCATCACTAACGATGGCACAAATCTATCTAAGGGGGCCATGAAAGAGTTCTGTGACAAGGAGCACATCCGACTGGATGTTTCAGTAGTTGCGCATCCACAGTCTAATGGTCAGGCGGAGCGTGCTAATCAAGAGATTTTAAGGGGCATCAAGCCACGGCTTATGTTTCCTTTACAACAAACGCCCGGGTGTCGGGTAGAAGAATTGCCTTCTGTCTTATGGAGTGTCAAGACTACCCCCAACAGATCTACAGGCTATACACCTTTTTCATGGTGTACGGTGCCGAGGCAGTATTGCCGAGTGACATCTGACCTGATACGCCATGTGTGGCGGCTTATGTTGAGACAGATAATGAGACGGCACGTCAAGACGCGTTGGATGCTTTGGAAGAAGCGCGGGAGCTGGCGGCTGCCCGATCGGCGATCTATCGGCAAGACCTGCGCCGCTACCACAACCGCAGAATCAAGACCCGAATGTTCCAGGAAGGTGACTTAGTGCTCTGACTGATTAAAGACCAGACAAGCATGCATAAGTTATCTCCTCCTTGGGAAGGACCTTTTGTGGTCAGTAGAAATCTAAATGGGTCATACTATCTCGTCGATATCAGGGATGACTCAGAGATGACTGGTTAGGAAACCCGCCAGCCATGGAACATAGCACATCTATGGCCGTATTACACATGAGGGCATTGAGACTCGCCATTGTACACTATCATTGTACATACCATATGTAAATAACATCCCCACAAGATGGGACCTCTTTTGTTACACGCATCTTTGTTCATACAAGAAGAGTTCATAAAAATTCCAGTTGATAGATCAACTGCAGCGGAGGGTGACTTCTTACCTTCGGGTATCGCTTCTAATGCTTTATCGGCCCGGCTCTATGCCAAAATCTCTGGCTAACATGATTAGTCGCGGCGGAGGGCGGCTTCTTACCTTCGGGTATGGCTTCTAATGGTTTATCGGCCGGCGTTTATGCCATATTGCTAAAGGGGGCTTCTTACCGACGGGTATCGCTTCTAACACCCTATCGGCCGGCTTCATGCCAAATTTCTGGCTAACATGATTAGCCGCGGTTGTAGGAAGTTTTTTACCGACGGGTATCTAACCCTAAACAACCGGCGGAGAGCGGCTTCTTACCTAAGGGTATAGCTTCTAATGCCTTATCGGCCAGGCTTTATGCCATCTTCGGCTAACCAGATTAGCCATGGTTGCTAAGGGGGCTTACCACCTCCGGGTGTAGCTTATTTAACCCTAAGCAACCGGTGGAGGGCGGCTTCTTACCTCCGGGTAGAGCTTCTAATGCCTTATCGGCCAGGCTTTATGCCATCTCTGGCTAACCAGATTAGCCATGGTTGCTAAGGGGGCTTACCACCTCCGGGTGTAGCTTATTTAACCCTAAGCAACCGGCGGAGGGCGGCTTCTTACCTCTGGGTATAGCTTCTAATGCCTTATCGGCCAGGCTTTATGCCATCTCTGGCTAACCAGATTAGCCATGATTGCCAAGGGGTCTTACCACCTCCGGGTGTAGCTTACTTAATTTTGGCCACCGATGTCTTCTATGTTGACAAAGCAGCATAAGTGATCGAAGCAGCATACAAAGACAATGATAGTTAAAGAGCCGGATCATTTTATACAACATGATAGAACAAGATTCAGCAGAAGCAAAAGTGGCATCTAGTCTATTACATACACTCCCTGAGGAACCCAAAATTTTGGACAAGTCTTTTCAACGCCGCACAACGGGTCATGGAGAGTCGGCTGTTACAAGTTTTTGTAAGTAGACTAGCAAGCTGTCGGGTCATCCTGCTCCGGCTCTTCGGTGACCCCGATCTGGAGATTGTCCAAGTCCCAGTTGCAGTTCTTTAGAGCCGCAAAAGAGCCTTCTTCAAAGTAAGGAGACGGGTCAAGGTCAGGAGCGAAGAGGTCCTTACTGCGGGCAGGCGTTAAGTCCTTGCACTCGAAAAGGGGACCGCGGATTCTCTTTTGGTCAGGGCCATAAGCCGCCTGGTAGGTTGTCAGATCAGCTTCCTCCGCTAAGACGGTTGCCAGCACTCTGGAATCCTTCACGAACCGGTTGTAGTCAGCATCGGTGAACTTAGAGCCGTCGTCTTTTTTGGAAGGGAATCCATCCATCATCTTGACTAACGTCAGCTCCGGAGAGAAAGCCAAGGCCCGGCTGATGCCCGCAATCACCCCTTGGCGGGCGTCTGATTTTTTTAACTCGGCAATCTTCTTGGGCATGGTGGACAAGAGCTCCAAAACGCCCTTGAGAGTTGCAGGAATCTTGTCTTTGTATTACATGGCTTTAATAGTGCACACCACGCCGCAGTACAACTGCTCCGTCAGGGTATAGATAGCCTTCAACGGCAACAGACTATCAGAAGCTAGTTGCCAGATCCTAGGGCCTTCATAAGTCAGAAATTTCATGGTGAGTCGCCAGTACAAATGTTATATGACCATTGAAGCACAAGTTATCAGAAACTTAACAAAGAGGGCGGCTGTCATTCTGGTAATATGACGCTTCAAGGCTTGGAGTTCGTCTGATACAACTATCAGTCATTGATCGGCATCATCCGCCCGCTTGGTTAAGGAGGCCTTCTCAAAATCAGCTGACTCTTTAAAGGCGGCGAAGTTGGCCTTGATTGTAGCCAGCTCCTCAGAAAGGAGCCGGCACTTCTCGTCTGTGGCACTTCGAGCCGTTTGTTGAGCCGCCAGAGTGGTCTTCAGATCCGTCAACTGTGATCTGGCTTCAGCTAAAGTTTCCTATGGCATGTCAAAGCATAGCATCAGTAGGCAAGTCTTCAAACAGATCACAAGCAATATGTATGACACTTGGGGGCTAATGTCTATTTTCAGACATTTTGGCACTGAAAGACCCGACTCAACTTTGAACCAGATTGAGCCGGCCCTTGGGGGCTATGGATTTGGATGTTCTACAAGCAAGATCATGAAAGACCCAGCTCAACTTTGGACTAGCCGGCCCTCGGGGGCGAAGGAAGGTTATAACAGGTAAAAAGGAGTACCTCATATTTTTTTCTTCATTAGACTCACCAGTCGAAGCTCCAGATCCTGGCTAGTGCAAAGCCGGTTCATATAACTGGCATGAAGCTCTTCGGCAGTCATCTTCTCAAAGATAGAAGAGTCAAACTCCAACTTTTTCGAGGCTTCAGCCGGTTCTTTATGCTTGGTCAGCACGTGAGCCGGGGGGACTGGAAGCCAGAGCCGGTGATCATGACATCCGGAGTGGCAACATTCTTGGCCATTTGGGCAGGACTTGGTGGCTTCGAAGGATCCCTTGGAGGTCTCTCTAGGATTATGTCTTCCACAGCTGGCCCAGTAGATGCGGCTGGCGGATCCACATCCGGTCGTGACTTGTCCGGTTGTTCGTGCTTCGGCTCTTGGGCTGCAGGGCTAGGTGAGGACTTGTTCGTCTTTTGACGCTTCGCTTGAGCCCTGGAGAGCACGAACGTCAGAACCCAAGGATTACAGCCGCCAAAGGGAACAGAAATGCATGGTTAAAGGAAAAAAAACTTACAGCGGATTGATCTTAGGAGGCGGCAGGGCGGTCGCCATAGAGTCGCCAGAGGAAGGTGACCTCTGAGAGATAGTTGAGAAAAGATAAGACAGTATTGAAATGGTAAAACAAACCAGTCAAACAAGAGATACATACCTCTGCATGGCGCTTTGTTGGAGCCGAGGAGTTTGGTAAACCGGACACGAGATCCGTAGAGCCAGCGCTTCGGGTCTGACGACGATCAGCCTGTTGTTGCTTTTCAAAAAGAAATTGAGGATCCAGATAAGCAAGAGGATGAGAGAGAGGAACTTTTCCAATAACCTGCCGCGGTTTCCGGGGGACAAAATATTCTGAGCCGGAAGAAACGTAGATTTCCTTAGGGGCGTTGGCGCGGCTGGTCTCCACATCATCCTGTGAGTAAAACAGGTGTTAGTGAAATGAGAAGGCAAAGTCTCAGAAAACAGCTAAAATTTTACCTCTGAGCCGGATGATTGTGGCGGGTCAAACCATCCCTCCTGCGGGGCGACCTTCTTGGTCTTCTTAGCCGGGGCTTTCTTCTTGGTCTTCTTCAAGGGAGGGATGTACTCCTTCTTCCAGAAGTCAGAGTAGGCCTGAAAGAATAAGCCGGTTAAGGGCAGTAGATCAGCAAGGTACAAGTAAGGACCAATAGACGGATGGGAAGAAATCGCCTTACATCTGGGGCCGGGTTAAGGGCACTAAAAGGGATCAACCCGATAGCGTTGCAGGCTCTGGATGTCTCATGAACAAGACTCTTGATAGTAGTGGTGATGTCGTCTTCTGTCAACGTTGACCGGCTGAAGTAGAGTGAGCTGTCGTATTCTCCCTTGTACTCGCACATAAGGCTGCTTCTGTGGCTTAACGGCATGATCCACCAAGCGATCCAGCAGCGGATTAGGTCTAGTCCGGTTAAGCCGTTGGCCATGAGGGCCCTAATCTTGGCATGATCCGGCTCGTATCTTGCGCGCTCTGAAGCTGACAGACGGCTAGGAAGCTCTGAAGTTGTCTTAAGCCGGGAAGGACGGTAACCCAGCAGTGGACGTTCACCTTCTAGAGAAGTATCTTTGCAATAGAACCACGTTTTATTCCAGTCCTTTGGGTGACTAGGCAGCTGCATAGCCGGAAAGGTGATGTCCCGGCGCCTCTGGATAGAAATTCCGCCCAGCTCGAGACTCGGGCCACCCTTCACTTTAGTTTGACGGTTGGCATAGAAGAACTCCCGAAACAGGCCTACTGACGGCTTGGCTTGCATATAGACTTCACAATACTTGAAAGTTGCATATGTTCGAGACGGAGTTGGGGGCAAGGTCTTGAGGATGGAGTCTGTAAAAATGAAGGACATCGCGGAAGAATTTTTAGCCGGGAGGCACGAAACCCCGCTCAATATGGTCCGAGAAAACGACCACCTCTCCTTCTTGGGGAACGGGCTTCAGTTCATCACCCGGGACCCGCCAGTGGATGGCATCTTTGGAAGGGAGAGTGCCAGCGTGAACAAAGTCCATCAAAAACTCTTCCGTAACGCACGACCCGACCCAGTTACAGGAGTTCGAGGCACGAGACATTCTGCCGGTTCAAAGATTGTGAAAATTAAAACATGGTGAGTCAAAAGGAGACTAAAATCTATGGCCACTTGCGAGCTTACGGATTCTACGTATAAGATGTTATACTGCGGCTGATGAGAGCCGCCGTAGTGTAGCGGGTCAACCTAGCAAACAAGGGGGGAAATTTGCTAAGTCCTGGAAAACAGATTTCATAAACTACCACTATATTTATGGATCTACAAAAGCAGGAAAAAGGGTCCTATTTTTAGACCTAGCGAAGAACAGTCGAAGTAGAGGAAAACTGAACCGGTAAGAAGGAACCGCGATGGGCCCGTGCATTGTGCACGACCGCCCCGTGCGCAGCAGCGCGGCCGGGGTGAGCTACAAGATTGCGGTCGATGTCGGAGGACACCGAGCAACGGCGTTAGAAGAACCCGCGTGAAGACGACGGACTTCCTACAAACCCTACCGGTACGATAATGGATCTAAGGAGAAGCACGGGCTTATCGGCGACGGTGTCGTGAAGCGTGGATGAGACTCTGGTTCACACAGGTTGATGCAACGGCCTGTCGTCGACGGAACGGAGGCGGCGCTGGAGCTAGAAGAGGTGGAAGCGGTTGCGTCAAGAGGAGGAAGATGAGGAAGCGAGCGGGAGAAGTAATAAACCGCCTGGGGCGGTCCTATTTAAAAGGAGAAGGAAGAATGAGTGCGAAAATCCAGGCGACGGAAACGTTTCGGCTGAGGCGGACGCCTTGATTTTCGAGATGGTCACTTAATGCAAAGATTTGGTAGGTACGTCAGCGAATCTTTTCTGTAGGGTTAACGTGTCATCATGGCGGGTCATTTCGGGCGACTCGCCAAAAGAGCAAGACAAGAGGGTGAAGTCAGCAAGCTCAAATCAACCTAGGGCCTAATGTTGGGGATATAACCCCGCGGTATGACCCGCCCTAAGGGCTACGGGTTATGCTCGACAGCTCGTACCCTGGCCCAAGGTGAGCCGGTGGTCCTAAAGCCCAGGAAGCTTGGCGGCTCATAAGGTGGGCCGGACAGTGGCCCAGAAGACCCGGGTGTGTAAGCCGCCCGGAGACAACTTGGACAAGAAGATAGAGGAAGACTCGGATAAACAATGAGAGTCGGTTACCAATTGTATGACCCATGATCTAGATCTCCTATATAAAGGCAGACCCGGGGCGACTTAGAGGGGTGGTTATCAAAGACTAGGTCAAGCTTCAGCTCCCTTGTAATCGATACATCAAGCAATATAAACACAAGCAGGACGTAGGCTATTACCTCGAGTTGAGGGGCCGAACCTGGATAAATTCGTGTCTCTCGTCCCAATCAACCCCTTTGAGTCCATCACGTTAGCAATGGCCTCGAACCGAAGTCCATTTACCTGGACATCTGCCATGACAAAACCATGACATCTTTGCTCCCTCTTGCTGGATCAACAAGGCGGAGATCGTCATCATGCTGTACGTGTGCTGAATGCGGAGGTGTCGTCCGTTCGGCACTAGATCGGAAGGACCGTGATCAAGATCGCGAGACGGATCGTGATGAGATCGCGGGACGTTTCGTGATGAGTTCGCAGGACGGATCGTGATAAGATCGCGGGACGGATCATGATGAGATCGCGGGACGCTCGGTGATTTGGATCGTGAAGACGTTCGACTACACCAACTGCGTTTCTTAATGCTTCCCGCTTAGCGATCGACAAGGGTATGTAGATCCACTCTCCCTCTCGTATATGCTCATCACCATGGATAGATCTTGCGTCTGCGTAGGAAAATTTTTGTTTCCCATGCAACATTCCCCAACAGTGGCATAATGAGCTAGGTCTATGTGTAGATGAGATCTCGAGTAGAACACAAAGAGTTTCTGGGCATTGATGCTTAGATTACTTCCTCCCTTGGTCGTGTTTTGGTTTAGTGGTATTGTGGGATGAAGCGGCCCGGACCAACCTTACTCGTATGCTTACGAGAGACCGGTTCCATCGACTGACGTGTAACCTCGTTGCACAAAGATGGCTGGCGGGTGTATGTTTCTCCTACTTTAGTTGGATCGGATTCGACAAAGGCGGTCCTTCAGAAGGTTGAAAAGCAACTAATGTATCACCGTTGTGGTTTATGCGTAGGTGAGAATTGTTATTGCTAGATACCCGTAGCAGCCACGTAAAACATGCAACAACAATTAGAGGACGTCTAACTTGTTTTTGCAGGGTATGTTGTGATGTGATATGGCCAATTACATGATGAGATATATGTGATGTATGAGATGATCATGTTTTGTATAGAATATCACGACTTGCATGTCGATGAGTACGGCAAACAGCAGGAGCCATAGGGTTGTCTTTAATTATTGTATGAACTGCGTGTCAATCATTAAGCGCTATGTAATGCTTTAGTTTATCGCTAAACGGTAGCAATAGTAGTAGAAGCATGGTGGGCGCGACAACCCCGATGGCGACACGTTGATGGAGATCAAGATGATGGATATCATGGTGTCATGTCGGTGACGATGGAGATCATGCCGGTGCTTTCAAGATGGAGATCAAAAGCCCAAGTTCATGGCCATATCATGTCACTTATGATTTACATGTGATGTTAATCCTTTTATGCACCTTGTTTTGCTTAGGACAATAGTAGCATTATAAGGTAATCCCTCACTTAATTTCAAGATAAATTGTGTTCTCCCCGAGTGTGCACCGTTGCGAAAGTTCATCGTGTCGAGACACCACGTGATGATCGGGTGTGATAGACTCTACGTTCACATACAACGGGTGCAAGCTAGTGGTGCACATGTAGAGCACTCAGGTTAAACTTGACGAGCCTAGCATGTACAGACATGGCCTCGGAACACAAGAGACCAAAAGTTCGAACATGAGTCATATAGTAGATATGATCAACATGATGATGTTCACCATTGAAATCACCTCAACTCACGTGATGATCGGACTTGAGTTGGTGAATTTGGATCATGTATCACTCGAATGACCGGAGGGATGTCAATTTGAGTGGGAGTTCTTCAGTAATGTGATTAATTGAACTCATTATCATGAACATAGTCAGTAGTGTCTTTGCAAATTATGTTGTAGATTACTTGCTCGCACTGTAGCTCCCTTGAATTTTTATATGTTCCTAGAGAAATAGAGTTGAAAGATGATGGTAGCAATATTGCAGACTGGGTCCGTGATCTGAGGATTGTCCTCATTGCTGCACAGAAGGTTTATGTCCTTAATGCACCGCTCGGGGTGCCAACCCCTCTAGCATCATCTGTAGATGTTGTGAACATCTGACAGGCACGTTCTGATGACTATTTGATAGTTTAGTGTGTCATGCATTACGGCTTAGAATTGAGGCTCTGAAACGTTTTGAACGTCACGGAACATATGAGATGTTCTAAGAGCTGAAATTAGGATCTCAGGCTCGTGCCCGTGTTGCGAGATATGAGATCTCCAACAAGATTCTTTGCCTGCAAGATGAAAGAGAATAGCTCAATCGTTGAGCATGTGCTCAGATTGTCTGGGTGCTACAATCGCTTGAATCGAGTGGGAGTTGATATTCTAGATAAGATAGTGATTGATATAGTTCTCCAAGTCACTGTCACTAAGCTACTAGAAGTTGGTGATGAACTATAAAATGCCAGGGATAGAAATAATGATCCCTGAGCCATTCACGATGTTTGACACCGTGAAGGTAGAAATCAAGAAGGAGCATCAAGTGTTGATGGTTAGTCAAACCACTAGTTTCGAGAAGGGCAAGAGCAAAGAGGGGGACTTCATGGATAGCAAGTCAGTTGCTGCTCCAGTGAAGCAACCCATAGTTGAACCCAAACCCGAGACTAAGGGCTTCGATTATGAGGAGAGCGGTCGCTGAAGCGGAACAACCCTAAATACTTGGTAGATAAGAGGGCTGGCAACATCGACAGAAGTATATTTGATATACGTGTTAATGATGTGTACCTTGCGAGTACTCCTAGTAGCACCTGGGTATTGGATACCGGTTCGGTTGCTAAATGTTAGTAACTCAAAATAAAAGCTACGGAATAAATGGAGAACTAGCTAAGGGTGAGGTGACGATGTGTGTTGGAAATGTTTCCAAGGTTGATGTGATCAACATCGCACGCTCTCTCTACCTTCGGGATTAGTGACGAACATAAAGAAATGTTTTTTGGTGTTTTGCGTTGAGCATGAACGTGATTAGATCGTTTTTATTGCAACACGGTTATTCATTTAAGTTAGAGAATAATGGTTATTCTGTTTACATGAATGATACCTTCAATGGTCATGCACCCAGTGAGAATGGTTTGATGAATCTTGATCGTAGTAATACACATATTCACAACATTGATGCCAAAATATACAAAGTTAATAATTATAGTACCACATACTTGTGGCACTGCCGCTAAATGTCATATTGGTATAAAGCGCATGAAGAAACTCCATGCTGATGGATCTTTGGACTCATCTGATTTCGAATCAGTTGAGACATGCGAACCATGCCTCTTGGGCAAGATGACTAAGGACTCCGTTTTCCAGATGGATGGAGCCGGGAAGTGATTTATTGGAAATGATACATGTTGATATATGCAATCCAGTGAGTCTTGTAGCGTGCGGTGGATATCGTTATTTCTTACCTTCACTGATGATTTGAGTAGATATAGTGTATATTTACTTAATGAAACACAAGTCTGAATCGTTTGAAAGGTTCAAGCAAAGTTAGAGTGAAGTTTAAGATCATCGTGACAAGAAGATAAAAATGTATGTGATATGATCGTGGAGGTGAATATCTGAGTTACGAGTTTGGCAAACAACTTTAGACAATGTGAAAGTTGTTTCACAACTCATGCCACCTAGAACACCATAGTGTGATGGTGTGTCCGAATGTCATAGTCGTGCTCTATTGGATATGGTGCATGCTATGATGTCTCTTATCGTTTTGCTACTGTAATTTTGGGGTTATGCATTAGAGACAACTACATTCACTTCAAATAGGACACCATCTAACTCCGTTGAGATGGCACCATATGGTTTGATAGAAACCTAAGATGTCATTTCTTAATGTTTGGGACTGCAACACTTATGTGAAAAAGGTATTCACCTAATGAGTTCGAACCCAAAGCAGACAAATGCATCTTCATAGAATACCCTAAGAACAGTTGGGTAAACCTTCTATCTCCGATCCAAGCATAAAGTGTTTTTTGTTAAAACTGGGTCCTTTCTCGAGAAAGAGTTTCTCTCGAAAGAATTGAGTGGGAGGAAGATAGAACTTGATGAGGTTGTTGAACCTTTGTTCAACCAGAGAGTAGCGCAGCACGGTAAGATGTTTCTGTGAAGCCTACGTTAGTTGAAGAGGAAGTTAATGATGATGATCATGAAGCTTCGGATCAAGTTACTATCAAACCTCGTAGGTCGACAAGGATGTGTACTCCTGAGCGGTACGACAACCCTGTCTTGGAGGTCATGTTGTTGGACAACGATGAACCTACGAGCTGTGGAGAAGCGATGATGGGCCCGGATTCCGACAAATGGTTAGAGGCCATGAAATTCGAGAAAGGATCCATGTATGAAAACCAAGTATAGACTTTGCTATACTTGCTCGTTGGACAGCAGGTCGTTGAGTACAAATGGATGTTTAAAATGAAGACAGACACTCATGGTAAATGCCACCATTTGTAAAGCTCGACTTGTTGCAAAGAAGTTTACGACAAGTTCAAGGAGTTGACTGCAATGAGACTTTCTCACTCGTAGCGATGCTAAAGTCTGTTGGAATTATGTTAGCAGTTGCTGCATTTTTCAATTATGAAATCGTGCAGATGGATGTCAAAACATCGTTTCCTTAAAGGTTTACTTGAGGAAAGGTTGTGGGTGATACAACCAGAAGGTTTTGTCAGTCCTAAGGATGCTAAAAGGTGTGCAAGCTTCAGTGATCCTTCTATGAACTGAAGTAAGCATCTCGGAGTTGGAATATACACTTATATGAGGTGATCAAAGTTTTTCAGTGTATACAAAGTTTACGAGAAACTTGTATTTACAATAAAGTGAGTGGCAACACTAAAGAATTTCTGACAAGTATATGTGGATGACATATTGTTGATCGGAAATGATGTAGAATTTCTGGAAAGCATAAAACATTGTTTGAAAAGAGTTTTTCAAAGGAAGACCTGGAGAAAGCTACCTAATTGTTGAGAATCAAGATCTATAGATCAAGATGCTTGATGAGACTTTCAATGAGTACATACCTTGACAAGATTTTGAAAGAGTTCAAAATGGATCAGTCAGAGAAAGAGTTCTCGCCTGATTTATGAGGTGTGAAGTTGAGTCAGACTCAAAGCTCGACAACGGCAGAAGAAAGAGAAAGGATGAATGTTGTCCCTATGCCTTAGCCGTCGGCTCTATATAGTATGCCATGCTATGTACCGCAACTGTGTGTGCCTTGCCATGAGTTCGTCAAGGGGTACAAGAGTGATCCAGGAGTGGATCACTAGACAGCGGTCAATATTATCCTTAGTGACTAAAAGACTAAGGAGATGTTTCTCGATTATGGAGGTGATAAAGGCTTCATCGTAAAGAGTTACGTCGATGCAAGCTTTAACACTAATCCAGATGACTCTTAGTAGCAATCTGGATTCGTATAGTGGAGCAACCATTTGAAACAGTACCAAGTGGAGTGTGGTAGCAGTGTTTACAGTTTAAATTAGAGATTTGCACAGTACACACGGATTGGAATGTCACAGACCCATTGACTATAAGACCTCTCTCACATGCAAAGCATGATCGAGCCCTAGAACTCATTGGGTGTTAGATTCATAACTATGCGAATCACATGGTGATGTGAACTAGATTATTGACTCTAGTGCAAGTGGGAGACTGTTGGAAATATGCCCTAGATGCAATAATAAATTAGTTATTATCATATTTCCTTGTTCATGATAATCATTTATTATCCATGCTATAATTGTATTGATCGGAGACTTATATGCATGTGTGGATACATAGACAAAACCATGTCCCTAGTATGCCTCTAATAGACTAGCTCGTTAATCAAAGATGGTTAAGGTTTCCTAGACATGGACATGAGATGTCATTTGATAACGGGATCACGTCATTAGGAGAATGATGTGATGGACAAGACCCAAACTACAAACGTAGCATATGATCGTGTCAGTTTATTGCTACTATTTTCTACATGTCAAGTATTTGTTCCTATGACCATGAGATCATGCAACTCACTCACACCGGAGGAGTACATTATGTGTATCAAACATCGCAACGTAACTGGTTGACTATAAAGGTGCTCTACAGGTATCTTCGAGGGTGTCTGTTGGATTGGCATGGATCAAGACTGGGATGTGTTACTCCGTGTGACGGAGAGGTATCTCAGGGCCCACTTTGTAATACAACATCACAATAAGCCGTGCAAGTAATGTGACTAAGTGTTAGTCACAGGATCTTGTATTACAGAACGAGTAAAGAGACTTGCCGGTAATGAGGTTGAACTAGGTATGGAGATACCGACGATCGAATCTCGGGCAAGTAACATACCGAAGAACAAAGGGAACATCATATGGGATTAACTGAATCCTTGACATAGAGGTTCGACCGATAAATATCTTCGTAGAATATGTAGGAACCAATATGGGCATCTAGGTCCCGCTATTGGTTATTGACCGTAGAGGTGTCTCGGTCCTATCTACATAGTTCTCGAACCCGCAGGGTCTGCACACTTAAGGTTTGGTGACGTTTCATTAGTATAGAGTTATGTATGGTGGTGACAAAAGGTTGTTCGGAGTCCCAGATGAGATCCCGGATGTCACGAGGAGCTTCAGAATGGTCCAGAGGTAAAGATCGATATATAGGAAGTCCTATTTTGGTCAACGGAAAAGTTTCGGGCTCATCGGTAGTGTACCGGGAGTGCCGGTAGTGTACCGGGAGACCATCGGGAGGGGTATTTCGACCCAAGAGGCTACATGGGCTGTGGGAGGATGAATACCAGCCCTTAGTGGGATGGAGGAAGTCCCACAAAGGGCCCATGCAGCTGGTAAGAAAAAGCCCAAAAGGAAAAAAGGTGGAAAAAAGCAAAAAGGGCTAAATTAGGAAGGAGTCCTAATCCTACTAGGAGTGGAGGAGGAGGACTCCTCCCTCCTGGTTCGGATGACCCAAGGGCTGGCTCCTTGGGAGCCAAGCCTCCTCATCCTCTCCTCCTATATATACTAGAGGGTTTTAGGGTTTTGGCACAAGATTTTCAGCCACGTGCTACCCGTTTCTCTAGTGCATAGTTTCTCCTCTAGATCGGTCTTTTACAGTGCTTAGGCGAAGCCCTGCCGGAATTGCTCCACCACCATCGCCGTAGAGCCGTCATGCTGCCGGAGAACTCGTCTACATCTCTGCTCCCTCTTGCTGAATCAAGAAGGCGGAGATCGTCATCAAGTTGTACGTGTGCTGAACGCGGAGGTGTCATCCGTTAGGCGCTAGATCGAAAGGACCGTGATCAAGATCGCGAGACGGATCATGATGAGATCGTGGGACGTATCGTGATGAGTTTGCGGGACGGATCACGATTAGATCGCGTGACGAATCGTGATGAGATCGCAGGACACTCGGCGATTTGGATCGCGAAGACGTTTGACTACACCAACCGGGTTTCTTAACGCTTCCCGCTTAGCGATCTACAAGGGTATGTAGATCCACTCTCCCTCTCGTAGATGCTCATCACCATGGATAGATCTGGCGTGTGCGTAGGAAATTTTTTGTTTCTCATGCAACGTTCCCCAACAGCTCTCACCTCGATAAGCCACCCCATGGCATCTGCCATCTCGTGCGACCCCCCGTGAGAAAACAACGACAATTATATACCCACCATTGTCGGTGACACCGATTCTAAGTTTTCGGTGTCACCGAGTGCCTCAACTGTCAGCTGATAGGGACACTCGGTGTAACCGAGAAAATGGAATTGGTGGTACCGAGATTGAAAAACCATATCAACCCTAGGCTTTCGGTGAGACCGAGATTTTGGGGTTGGTTCCACCGAGATGCACTTGGGAGGTTTTAATGGTCAGTGCTTGTAGATACGGAACTCCGACTGCTCCACACACACAGGGATCGAAAAGCACTTGTTCAAATTTTGTGATGCAGCATGAATAGAGTATGAGGTGAGAAAGCATAGATAGCTAAAGAGGTGGTCCTAGGCATTCTTGTATATCCAATTGGAAAAAGATAAATTAAAAGCCAAATAGCAACAATTGGATATCCTCGAATGAGAAAATAAATGCAGACCAACATGCTCACACAATAAGATGTCAAATGAAATCATTGCAAACATGCACATATACTCTAGCATCTAACAATCACTTGGGTGATGACGAAGTCATCTATATATGAGTATTTGACTTAGGAGCCAAGTAAGAATACTTTATCATAGGTCATATTCATCGTTTAAGCACAAGTGGGGTTACCACTTTCACATAAAGCTTTTAATGTTTGTGACATACTAAGAGATGCTTTGACTCAAGTCTTAGAGTAAATCTCCCCCTTGATGTGACATCCCCCCATAAGAGGGATAAACTAACATTGGGTTTTGTCGATGAAGACTTCATGTTGGTGAGGTAGTGGTGGATACTCAATATTGATGAAGAGCACCAAGAGTTGGGAGCATCCTTGTTGTTTCCTTACTCTTGTCACCTACATGGGTTAGTCCCAACACACAAGAGACAAATACAAGGATATCTATGGACATGGACTACAAAGCATGTGTGATGATGTCCATTGATTTGTTGATTACATTGTCCCTTGCTTACCTATGAGGGAATGTGTGACTCCTTGATATATTGCATAGGGTTGATGTTGATTGCAAATAGATCTTGCCAATAATGAATGTGAGTGAATTTAATTGGCGGAGTCACCCCTCAAGAACTCTCTAGTTCTTATTCTTGGGAATCCACATCAAGTTGATGGGGATCCTTGGTGTTGAAGTAGCACTTGTAGAAGTTGAGATTTTAGTAGCCTTGGGAACCCACTTCACCAAAGCTTGGGATTCATCTTCATAAGATTCAAAGTCCTCTTGGAGCTTGTTCTTGCCCTTGAGCTTGGTGTCTTGTGGTGGAAGGTCGTCTTGAGTATTCGTACCCTTGGGAAGAGTATTTTTATACTTCTCCTTTTTAGGAACAAACTTGGGATTGGGATATTGACCTTCTTCCCATTCAACTCCATTAGCGTTGAAGTAGCCAACACCACAATTCTTCCAGTATCCTTCGTGCTTGCGTACAATCTCATCAAATTGTTTGTACCCTTCAAGACTCTTGTAGATACCTTTCTCTATAATTCCTTTCAATAAAGTATTTTCTTGCTCAAGTGTAACTTGGCTAAGAGAATCATCATTAGTGGAATCAATAGAACTACTAGGAGCAACATCATTGAGTTTAGCATTTTTATTGTTGCTACTCGATGAAGAACCTTTCTTTCCTTTGTTACTAGTTTCCTTAGATTTGACTTGTGGCATGAATGTAGACAAGAGTAGTCGTTTGGCAATATAAGATGAAGTCTTCTTTCGGAGATCGTCATTGACAGCTTTAAGAAATTCATGTTCTTGCTCCAAATTGAGCTTCTCGAAGCGTAGCTTCTCATGAGTTCTTACAAGCTCTCTATGATCTTCAAGAGTAAATTCATGAGCTAACTTAAGAGTGTTGAGTTCTTTAGTTAGTTCTTCTATTTTCATCCTATCATCATCAATTGACTTATCTTGACTAGTATGAGAAATATCAACTGCATTATGATTAACATCACTAGTTTTATCACATAGCAAGTCATCTTCATCACTATCGAAATCAAGATATTCAGGGTGTGATAACTTGGGGCCTTTAGCCATGGAGCAACTTCCACCTACTTCATTTGGTGAATCAAATAGGTCATAGGAGTTGGTTGTCACTAGTGCAATTCCGGCAACACCATCATCTTGACTATAGCCGGAGTAGGAGTGATAGCTTCTCTTGGAGAGGTTGTCGTCGGAGTCGGAGCCAGAAACCCATTCACCAACATGAGATTGATGCTTCCTTCTTGAGTAGATCTTGGTGTGTTTGTCCTTCTTCTCCGAGTCCCTACTTCTTCTTGAGGGTCTTCGTTCATAACAATCATCTCTACTACTTCTCTCTCTTCGAGGTGATTCATCTCTTGGGCTTCGTCTTGTTGGTGACTCTTCTCTTCATTTGTAGGGAGCTAAGCACTCATTTGAGTAGTGTCCGGGCTTCCCACAATTGTAGCAGTTTCGGTCACGACTTGACGAACGCTTCCCTTCATATCTTGAGTTAGAGCTGCAATCTTTGCTTCTATTCTTGTAGAACTTGTTGAATTTCTTGACCATGAGGCTTATCTCTTCATTTGTGACAAGGTTGTCGCTTGAGGTAGCGGGAGCATCACTTGTGGCTTTGTAAGCACCGCTAGACTTGTGATGAAGGTCTTCCTTGTCTTTGAGTGTCATATCATGAGCAACAATTCTACCAATCACTTCCGTTGGTTTGAGATCTTTGTAGTTGGGCATCATTTGGATCAATGTGCACACGGTGTCATATCTCTCATCCAAATCTCGAAGTATCTTCTTGATGATGAACTTGTCAGTCATTTATTCGCTTCCTAAGCCGGCAATCTTGTTGGTTATGAGAGCTAGCCTAGAGTACATTTCAGCGACTCCTTCACCATCCTTCATCTTGAACTTGTCAAGTTGACCTTCCAGAACATCTAACTTGGATTCTCTCACGGACTCAGTTCCTTCGTGCATATCAACCAAAGTATCCCAAATCTCTTTTGTGTGTTCAAGATGGTTGATTTTGTTGAATTCTTCAGGACATAGACAGTTGACGATAATGTCACATGCTTGAGCATTGAGTTGCGACATCTTCAATTAATCCGTAGATGCTTCACGATCCGGTTCCTTTCCATCCGCAAAGAATTCACCTTGCAAGCCAACACGAACAATAGCCCAAACGGCAGGATTATGACCAAGCAAATGCATTTCATTTTATGCTTCCAACTAACAAAATTAGTGCCATCAAAGTACGGACCTCTACGGTGATAATTTCCCTCACTAGATGCCATAATTCTCCTAGGTTGTGAAACCAATGCAATGGAGACCAAGGCTCTGACACCACTTGTAGGATTGAAAGTAGGTCCAGAGGGGGTGATTAGACTACTTGACCAAATAACAGTTTTGCCT
The DNA here is from genome assembly GCA_022496015.1 of Hordeum marinum. NCBI lineage: Eukaryota > Viridiplantae > Streptophyta > Magnoliopsida > Poales > Poaceae > Hordeum > Hordeum marinum. The sequence goes on along the minus strand of CM039677.1, from coordinate 96,188,127 downwards.
TTTCCCAATTTTAATTCTTGGCAAGTTTTAGCATTCATAGCATATCAAGTAACACCCTACACATGCATGTCTAAGAGTATAGAAGTGGAAAGTAAAGACATTGCATATGTAAGTAAAGAGAGGGTTAGGAATGCAAACACAAGTGATGACACAATGATTTTTCCCATGGTTCCGATAGGTGGTGCTATCGTACGTCCATGTTCATGGAGTCTTCAACCCACAGAGGGTAACGGTCGCGAGAGTCCATGGAGGGCTCTACCCACGGAGGGTTCCACGAAGAAGCAACCTTGACTATTCCATGCGGCTTCCGTTCACGAAGGACTAGCCTCACTATGGGTAGATCTTCATGAAGTAGGAGATCTCCTTGCCCTTACAAACTTCTTGGTTCACTCCACAACACCAAGTAGGAGGCTCCCAAGGGACACCTAACAAATCTTGGAGGCACCACCCTCCAAAAGGATATAGGCTCGGCAATGACGATGAACTCATTGCTCTTGTGCTTCAAGATGATAGACTCCTCAACACACAATCTCTCTCTCACAAGTTTGGCTTGGTAGAAGAGATGGGATTGGTGGAAAGCAACTTGGGGAGGCTAGAAATCAAGATCCATATGGTTGGAGTGGAAAATCTTGACCTCAACACAAGGGTAGGTGGTTCTCTCTCAGAAAATTGAGTTGCATAAGTATGGAATAGTTTTGAGTGCTTCTCTTTTGAGTGGGTGGTGGTGAAGGGGTATATATAGGCTTATCCAAAAATCCAACCGTTAGACACAATAAGTCAGACTCAGTGACACCGATGTGTAAATCTCGGTGGTACCAAAGTGACAAAAAGTGGCAACTTTTGAATCTCGGATGGACCGATATATAATTCTTGGTTGCACTGACAAGGTGACCAACGGTCAGATTTACCAATCTCGGTGACGCCGATTTACCATTTTCAGCCAGACCGAAAATGAGAACTTGCGTAATAGGAAGTTGGCAACCCAACTCGGTGGCATCGAGTGCAGGGTCGGTTGCACCAAAGTGTTAGGGTTTGGCTGGGTCTTTCTAGGGTTTGGAACTCGGTGGCACCGGGATAAGAATGTTAGTTGCACCGAATTGGCATATTTGGTTTAGGACAGACTTTGGTGGGAGAGTATGTGGATGCTTTGGTGACTGTCACTTGTGCACTTTTGAGCATATTGTTCACCATCAGAACTTTACCCCCTTTTAATAGTATTGGCTTTCCTATAGACTCAAAGTGATTTCTCACAAATGTAAAATGTAGAGTCCTCTTGCTTGAAGCTTGCCCAACCTATTTCCTTTAATCTTGGGGTAATTCCACAATCCTTTTGTCATTCTCATCAATGAACTTTTCCTGAAGTATACTTGGTGGAAACATTAGTTCAATGACTTATATGTTGTTATTAATTACCAAAACCACCAAGGGAGAAAATGTGCTTTCATGTGGTGGTGGTGTCATAAGTTGACTTAAAATAGAAGGTGAATCGAGGGGTAGAGCTAGTTGAGAGTTCCTTGTGTCCTCTCATGTTAGAGGGCATGATCTTAGTTCTGGAGTCCTTGAGATTCTTCATAGCGAAGCTAAATTGTAGTTGATAATTGACTCCCAAGTGAACTTAATAAATAGAGTTATGCTCCCCGGTAACGGCTCCAGAAAATAGTCTTGATGACCAACAAGTATAGGGGATCACAATAGTCTTCGAGGGTAGTACCCAAATTTATTGATTCAATACAAGGGGAGCCCAAAAATATTTATAAGATTTAGAAGTTGAGTTGTCAATTCAACCACAACCGATAGATAACTTCATTGAAGAAATTATTAGTAGCATACTAATATGATAGTAGTGTTAATAAAGTAGATGCAGTAGTAACGAAAATAGCAACAAATTTGTAGCAAAGTAGTGCAAAGTGAATTTAGTAGAGATAATATCATAAGAACATAGGCATGGAGTAGCGATGGGATGTTTAGATGAGATTCAATATGCAACGGCCATAACTTAGAGCAATAACAAACTAACTCCAATTCATCAATCATATATAGACATGTATTAGATATATAGTCATACGTGCTTGTGATAAGAACTTGCATAACATCTTTTGTCCTACCCTCCCATGCCAGCGGGGTCCTAATGAAAACTAAGGGTAATTAAGAACCTCTTTTTAATAGAGAACCAAAACAATGCATCAACACACAACGAATACATGTAATACTCAAATTATAGTCAGCAACATGGAGTATCCCAACTGTTGTCACTTTAGGTCTAGGGTTCAAAACAATAACATGTGCATACAACTTGCAGATATGATTAGGAACTCAAATATATTCATGAAAATATAATAGGTTAAAATTTTAAATCTTTGCACTTGGGCCCTAGTGACAAACATTAGGCATAACGAAGTCATAGAAATATGAATCTTAGAACATTATGGATGCTAGGAATCAACCCTTAACAAATCTGACAATGATTACATAAGAAATATCACCCAACTCACGTCTACTTCCATATGCCTACAGAAGATTATTCACACATGGATGTGAGCATCATTAAATTGTTGTTGTAGAAGGGTGGGTGATGATGATTGTCGTGGTTTTGTGACGACAGATGTCCTCATAGGAGAACTTAGGTGTGAGGCCATCGTCGCTATGTGATGACTCAGAGGGGTTGACCGGGAATGAGAGACGAGTTTATGCAGGTTCGGCCCCTCTGATGGAGGTAAAAGCCTATGTCTTGCTTTGTGTCTATATTGATGATGATCTCGATTACAAGTGTGCGGAATCGCTAACCTAGATTTCGAGGGTGTGTAACTTACATCTTTTAGCCTAAGGGGCTCACCTTTATATACAGCTCGAGACCCAATGCTTATAAGAGTACGAGTCGTGCTACGATTTGTGACCTACTATGTCTCTAACTCGTCTTGCCTCTCAAGAAAGGAAACTACTAGCGTCTTCTGCCTCTTGGGCCTGAGTCGCCATCTTCATGTGCTGGGCCGCTATCCGGCTTACTTGGTAAGCTGCCTTGTCTGCCTTGTCTTCAATGGCACGGCCCACCTTGAGTGTGATTCACAAACCGCCAACATGTTGACCTGGCTCAGTAGGGCGGGTTATACCACGGGGTTATATCCCCGATATTAGGCCCCAGATTGATTTCAATTTATCGATGTCAATCTTCCTCACCTTCACTTGGTGGCTTATCTTCTGCTAGTATCTATGTCTTCTCTGAATCTCAAAATGCCGGCTTACGACACTTCTAGACTTTGTAATTTTTCTCGTGCCATCCATCTATGACGTCACTCACCGGGAATCCAGGAAACCAATGATGACATCATAACGGATCTTTGCATGTATCCGTTTATCCCGAAAATTGAGGCATCTCATTTTCCAAAAATTACCGTGCCTCCTTGATTCCCGCGCCTGCCGGTTGCCGTTTCGGGTTTCTATCTAAGAAATATTCATGGGGGGGCTCATTCACCTTTACCTTGATCCTTCACTTCTTCTTCTTCCTCGAGCCCCAAGCTTCATCACGCCACCACTGTTGCTCATCCGTCGCCGGTGACCATTCCTAGGACCGTAGCGGCGCCTCGTCTTTATCAAGATACAACTAAACATCTCTGCCGCCCCCGGCCACCGTCAAGGTAAGCCATTTTTCTTCTACTAGATCTGTCTTACTTCATCGGAGTTTGTTGGAGGTACCAAACTATTTTACCCGTTCATCACCATTGCTAGTTCTTGCATAGCTCCGATGACCTTTCTCATAGAAATAAAGCGGTTGGAACGATGACTCCATTTAGTACATAGCATACTCAGATTCCCCTTAAGAATCTGTAAACTAGACTGCCGCTGCTTCCATGCTTCGCCATTAGGTTTAGCAAATATTTTCCTTTTTTGAACCATTTGTAGATCCATAATTGTAGCCAGTTTGGTAGAAACTTGTTTGTTCCACACTTAGCAAAAACTAGAAATCTCTGATTTTGGCATAAAACACCCTTATGTTTGTCGGGTCATCCTTGTGACTATAACCCACCATATGTAGATAATGTCTCTTTTAAGCACTGACACATCATAAGGTGACTCTTTTGTTGTAGATACTTATGCCGTCTTGTCCTCAATCATAACATATATGCTTCTGCAACTTGTTTTCTTGCACTTAGGCGTCTCCATCATGTCAAAAACCACCACCTGTAACTGGGTGCCTTCACAAGTTTCTGAACTTGTGCTTAAAGACTATGAAGACCAAGGTTTCCTGCAGTCTAAGGCGGCAATTGGATTGCAGGCTCCCATGGAGAGGAACGCCCAGAACCCGGCGAAGGAGAAGTAGTGGTGTTCATAGATCATCTTCTTCGGGGATTTTCTCCCCCCCCCCCCGGGTCAAAATTCTTCTCGGGTGTTCTAAAATCGTTCCACCTTCATACATAAGACCTGGCTCCCAACTCTATATACAACCTTTGCCAATTCCAAGTACTCTGTGAGGTGTATCTGCAAATGGAACCACCGCCCCCTATTCATGAATTTCTTCTACCTCAATCATCATACTGAATGTGCAAATGGCCTCAACTTAGAATTGGGCGGGGTCTCTATTCAAAGGCGCAGAGATGGTGCCCTCCCTGTTGTTGTTCTACCAAGACACACCAAAGGATGGCCCAGAACTTGGTTCTACTACCGGAACATGATACGTCTCCAATGTATCTATAATTTTTGATAGTTCCATGCTGTTATATTATCAATCTGGATGTTTTATAATCATTTTATAGTCATTTTACATCATTTTTGGTACTAACCTATTGACATAGTGCCAAGTGCCAGTTGCTATTTTCCATCTTTTTTACATCACAGAAAATCAATACCAGACGAAGTCCAAATGCCACGAAACTTCACGACGATTTTTTATGGTCCAGAAGGAACACAACGGGCCCTAGCTGCGCCTGGGGGGTGCCCCGAGGGGGCACAACCCACCAGGGCGCGCCAGGAGGCCCAGGCACGCCCTGGTGGGTTATGCCCACCTCGAGTGCCCCTCGGACCGCCTCTTTGCTCTATAAATACCCCAATATTCCAGAAACCCTAGGGAGATAGACGAAATATTCATCCAACCGTTGCAGGGTCCAGAACCACCAGATCCAATCTAGACACCATCTCGGATGGGGTTCACCACCTCCATTGGTGCCTCTCCGATGATGCGTGAGTAGTTCTTTGCAGACCTTCGGGTCCGTAGTTAGTAGCTAGATGGCTTTCTCTCTCTCACTGAATTCTCGATACAATGGTCTCTTGGAGATCCATATGATGTAAATCTTTTGTGGTGTGTTTGTTGGGATCGATGAACTTTGAGTTTATGATCAGATCTATCTTTTTATATCCATGAAAGTTATTTGAGTTTCTTTGATCTCTTATATGCATGATTGCTTATAGCCTCGTATTTCTTCTCCGATATTTGGGTTTTGTTTGGCCAACTTGATCTATTTATCTTGCAATGGGAAGAGGTGCTTTGTAGTGGGTTCGATCTTACGGTGCTTGATCCCAGTGACAGAAAGGGAAACGACACGTATGTATCATTGCTACTAAGGATAAAACGATGGGGTCTATCTCTACATAGATAGATCTTGTCTACATCATGTCATCGTTCTTATTGCATTACTCCATTTCTCCATGAACTTAATACATTAGATGCATGCTGGATAGCGGTCGATGTGTGGAGTAGTACTAGTAGATGAAGGCAGGAGTCGGTCTCTTGGATGTGATGCCTATGTAATGATCATTGCCTGGCTATCGTCATGATTATTTGAAGTTCTATCAATTGCCCAACAGTAATTTGTTCACCCATCATTTGCTATTTTTCTCGAGAGAAGCCACAAGTGAAACCTGTTGGAAATATGCCCTAGAGGCAATAATAAAGTGGTTATTATTATATTTCCTTGTTCATGATAATTGTCTATTGTTCATGCTATAATTGTATTAACCGGAAACCATAATACATGTGTGAATACATAGACCACAACATGTCCCTAGTGAGCCTCTAGTTGGCTAGCTCTGATCAATAGATGGTCACGGTTTCATGGCAATGGACATGGATGCCATTGATAATAGGATCACATCATTAGGAGAATGATGTGATGGACAAGACCCAATCCTAAGCATACCACAAGATCGTGTAGTTCGTCTGCTAAAGCTCTAATGTCAAGTATCATTTCCTTAGACCATGAGATTGTGCACCTCCCGGGTACCGTAGGAATGCTTTGGGTGTGCCAAACGTCACAATGTAACTGGGTGGCTATAAAGGTACACTACGGGTATCCCCGAAAGTATCTATTGGGTTGGCATGAATCATGACTGGGAATTGCCACTCCGTGTGACGGAGAGGTATCTCGGGGCCCACTCGGTAATACATCATCACAATGAGCTCAATGTGACTAAGGAGTTAGTCACGGGATGATGTGTTACGGAATGAGTAAAGAGACTTGCCGGTAACGAGATTGAACAAGGTATAGGGATACCGACGATCGAATCTCGAGCAAGTAACATACTGATTGGCAAGGGAATTGTATACGTGATTGTTTGAATCCCCGACATCGTGGTTCATACGATGAGATCATCGTGGAACATGTGGGAGCCAATACGGGTATCCAGATCCCGCTATTGGTTATTGACCAGAGAGGTTTGTCGGTCATGACTACATGGTTCCGGAACCCGTAGGGTCTACACACTTAAGGTTCCATGACGCTAGGGTTGTATGGGAATAGTGTACGTGGTTACCGAAGGTTGTTCGGAGTCCCGGATGAGATCCCGGACGTCACGAGGAGTTCCGGAATGGTCCGGAGGTAAAGATTAATATATAGGAAGTGAGGAATCTGTCACCAGAAGTGTTCCGGGCATCACCGGTAACGTACCGGGACTACCGAAAGGGTTCCGGGGGTCCACCGTGTGGGGCCACCGGCACCATAGGGCTGCATGGGCCGAAGGTGGGAGGGAACCAGCCCCTAGGTGGGCTGGTGCGCCTCCCACAAGGGCCCAAGGCGCAGCAAAGGAGGAAAGGGGGTAACCATAGCGCAGATGGGCCCTAGGCCCACCCTAGGGCGCCTCCCCCTCTCTCCCTCTCTTGGCCACCGCCCAAGACCCATCTAGGGTTGGCTGCCAGCCCTAGGGTGGGAACCCTAGGGGCTGAGCCCCCCCTCCACCTCCTCCTATAAATAGAGAGGCCTAGGGGATGTTTGGAATACACCAATCTCCCTTGGGCAGCCCCTCTCCTCCTCCTCCATAGTCCTTGTTGAAGCACTGTCGGAGTTGCCATGCTGCTCCACCTCCACCACTCCGTCGTGCTGCTGTTGGATCGGTCTCCTTCAACCCCTCCTTCCTCCTTGTTGGATCAAGGCATAGGAGACGTCACCGGGCTGCACGTGTGTTAAACGCGGAGGCACTGTTGTTTGGCGCTTAGATTGGAATCAACCGCGATCTGAATCGATGTGAGTATGACTCCACCAACCGCGTTCTTGTAACGCTTCCGCTTTGCAATCTTCAAAGGTATGAAGAGCACTCAAACCCCTTAATCATTGCTGGTTTCACATAGATAGATCTTGGTGATACATAGGAAATTTTGAATTACTACTACGTTCCCCAACAAAACCTATGCCCCCCGGGTCTCTTTCTCATATTATTTGCCTTTGCGGTCTACTTTTCTCTTGCATTTATTTTCAGATCTATATTTCCAAAAACCCAAAAATACATTGCTGCACTTTATTTTATTTGGCGTTTGATCTATCAACATTTACAACTTTCTCCTGTCCACGTGCCTTTCTGGCGCCGTTACCCGAAAGGGATTGACAACCCCTTTAACACGTCGGGTTGTGAGTATTTGTTATTTGTGTGCAAGGGCTGTTTACGTTGTGTTGCTTGGTTCTCCTACTGGTTCGATAACCTTGGTTTCATATTTGAAGTAAATACCTACCGCCGTTGTGCTGCATCATCCCTTCCTCTTTGGAGAAATACCGACGTAGCTTCAAGTGACATCAAAAGGAATTTCTGGCGCCGTTGTCGGGGAGGATCTTCAACATATACCAGGTTCCTAATCACATATCTCATCTCCTTGGAATTTACATTATTTTCCATTTGCCTCTCGTTTTCCTCTCCCCCAGTTCACAAAAATTTGCCGTTTTATTCGCCTCTCTTTTTCCGTTCGCCGTTTTCTTGTCGGATCTGTTTTTGAGTGCAATCTTGTTGTGTGGTCATCATGACTCAAGAGAACACCAAGTTATGTGATTTCTCAAATACCAACAACAATGATTTTATCGGCACTCCGATTGCTCCTCCCTCCACTAGTGCAGAGTCTTGTGATATTAATACTGCTTTGCTTAATCTTGTTATGAAAGATCAATTTTCCAGTACTCCTAATGAGGATGCCGCGTCCCATCTTAATACCTTCGTGGAATTATGTGATATGCAAAAGAAAAAAGATGTCGACAATGATGTGGTTAAGATGAAATTATTTTCGTTTTCTTTGCGTGATTATGCAAAAATTTGGTTCTCTTCTTTGCCTAGCAATAGTATCGATTATTGGAATAAGTGCAAAGATGTTTTTATCACTAAGTTTTTTCCTCCCGCAAAAAGTATTTCCCTTATAACCCAGATCATGATTTTCAAGAAACTTGAACATGAGCATGTTGCACAATCTTGGGAAAGGATGAAAATGATGCTAAGGAATTGCCCAACTCATGGGTTAAATCTTTGGATGATCACACAAAATTTTTATGCGGGATTGAATTTTGTTTCTCGTAATCTTTTAGATTCCGCCGCGGGTGGTACTTTTATGGAAATTACTTTGGCTGAAGCCACCAAATTGCTTGATAATATCATGGCAAATTATTCACAATGGCCTACCGAAAGGGCTCCTACTAGTAAAAAAGTTAATTCGGTTGAAGAAATTTCTTCTTTGAATGAAAAAGTTGATGCTCTTATGAAATTGGTTGCTAGTAAAAGTGCTCCTATTGATTTTAATGATATGCCTTTGTATACTTTGATTGAGCAAAATAGTGATGCCATAGATGTGAATTTTATTTCTCGAAACAATTTCAATAACAATGCATATAGAGGTAATTTTAATCCTAGGCCTTTTCCTAATAATTCCTCTAATAATTATGGTAATTCCTATGGAAATCAATCTTATAATAATAGGAACACCTCTGATCTTGAGAATAATATTAAAGAATTTATCAATACACAAAATGCTTTCAACACTTCCATAGAAGAAAAGTTGAGTAAGATTGATGATTTTTCTAGAAGTGTTGATAGAGTTGCTCATGATGTGGAAAATCTAAAGATGAAAATTTTTGTGCCTAAGGTAGATGAATCAATTAAATCTCTTTATGTTTCTATGGATGAAAGTAAGAAAATAACCGCTATGCTTAGAGCTAAAAGAGAATTTCTAGAAAAAGCGTTTTCTAGTTTCATAAAAATGATGAAGATCGTAAAATGATTGGTGTCTCTTCTATTGATTCCTTGTTTAGTGAAGTTAAGATTGATGAAAAAGGGATTGTATAAGAGTCAACTTCAGGTAGTAGGCGTCCCAATATTTCGGAGGGTGAAAATCTTGTTGAGAAAATTGATGAAAGTGGGTTTGGAGAGGTCAAAACTTTAACTAGTGATGTGCCCACTCTTTTGGATTACAAAGACTTTAATTATTATAGTTGCTCTTTGATTGATTTTATTTCTTTGTTGCAATCCATGATAAATTCACCCCATTCTTATGAACAAAATAAAGCTTTTACTAAACATATTGTTGATGCTATGACGAAATCTTTCGAAGAAAAAATGGAATTAGAAGTATAAATTCCTAGAAAATTGCATGATAAATGGGAACCTACTATCAAAGTCAAGATTAAAAATTATGAGTGTTTTGCTTTGTGTGACTTTGGTGCTAGTGTTTCTACAATTCCGAAATGTTTATGTGATGTGCTTGGCCTTACCAATATTGAATCACGTTCTTTAAATTTGCACTTGGCGGATTCTACTATTGAAAATCCTATGGCAAGAATTAATGATGTTTTTATTCTTGTAATTAGGAATTATGTGCCCATAGATTTTATTTTTCTTGATATTGATTGCAATCCGTCTTGTCCAATTATTCTTGGTAGACCGTTTTTACGCACTATCGGTGTTGTGATTGATATGAAAAAAGGCAATATTAAGTTCCAATTTCCTTTGAGGAAGGGTATGGAACACTTTCCTACAACAATAATTAGGCCACCATATGAATCAATCATGATGGCATCTTATGGATCTCAGAACAAAGATGACAAAACTTAGATCCTTGCCTTATGCCTAGCTAAGGGCGTAAAACAATAGCGCATGTTGGGAGGCAACCCAATGAATAAAATTTATTTTTAATTTTTTGATTTATCTTCTTGTTTTTTTACACAATTATGATACTGTTATGATAGTGTTTTTTGTGTTTTAATTAGTATTTGTTCCAAGTAAAGCCTCTAGGATCTTCTTGGGTGATAGTTGTTTGATCTTGCTGAAAAGAACAGAAACTTATGCGCTCACGAAAACAATTTTAGTAAATCACAGAAATGTGATTTTTATATGAAATTTTTACAGAATATTGATAAAAAAATTAAATAGGACTTCCTAATTTAGTAGAATTTTTTGAGTTACAGAAGTATTCGAACAAATCAGATTACTACAGACTGTTCTGTTTTGACACATTCTGTTTTCTTTGTGTTGTGTGCTTATTTTAATGGCTCTATGGTTTTCTTTGATGAGTTTTTGCCATAGAAAAGTTGGAATATAGTAGGTATAATGAAAGAACAAAATATTAATTGGTTTAATAAAGTAATTATAGTAGTGATTTATTTTTCTTATACTAACGGATCTCACGAAGGTTTTGTTGAGTTTTGTGTGATTGAAGTTTTCAAGTTCTGGGTTATCTTACGATGGATGAAGGAAGGATGGAAGAGCCTAAGCTTGGGGATGCTCCGGCATATCAAGATATTATCCAAAAATTAGCAACCAACTAAGCTTGGGGATGCCCCCGAGTGGCATCCCCTCTTTCTTCCAACGATCATCGGTATTTTACTCCTAACTATATTTTTATCCGTCACATGATATGTGTTTTGCTTGGAGCGTCTTGTATGATATGAGTCTTCGCTTGTTTTATTTTTTGTTTTAAGTCTTGATCCCTTTCTGGACACACCTATTTGAGAGATCCAAAATTATTTCATGACTTGTTTGAATTGCTCTCTATGCCTCACTTAAATTTTTTATGAGCAATGGACTTGCACTAGTGCTTCACTTATATCTTTTTGAGCATGGTGTGCTTAGTATTTTTGAAGAAATGCTCTATTACTTCACTTAGATTTATTTGAGAGTTAGTAAAATTTTCAAGAAATTCTCTCTTGCTTCACCTAAATTATTTTAAGAGAAAGAAGAAAAATTATGCTCTTGATCTTCACTTATATTTGTTTGAGCTTATGAAAAGCAACACATGAAAATTAGTCCCAAAGTGATAGATATCCAAGAAGGATATAATAAAAACTTTCATGAAGATCATTGGACAAAATAAACTTGATTCTTAGTAATAGTTTTGAGATATGATGATGTGATATGTGAGTTATGTTGATGAGTAATTATGCTTTAGTAAGAATATTGGTGTTAAGGTTTGTGATTCCCTATGCAAGTATGAAAGTCAATAGTCATGCAATGAAATTATATCCTACTTGTGGTGCATTATTCGGTGTTCTTTATGCTTAATGCTTGCTTATGAGATTATCTGTTTCTTGGTTGGTCGCTTCTCAGTCTTTTGCTAGCCTTCATTTTGCACCAAGTATGAGCTCTACTCGTGAATCCAAATCCTTGAACCCTGTTTTTGCCACATGAGTCCACTATACCTACCTATATGCGGTATTTTTGTGCCGTTCTAAGCAAATTTGTATGTGCAATCTCTAATTTTCAAAATAAACTTCTCTTTTGTGTGTTTGATTTGCTCGCGGAGCGGTGAGGGTGGCTAATATTTTCCATGCTAGATGTGTTATTCTCACGATGAGTGTTTATTCACTTGTCATTGCACGAGAGTAAGGCAAAGATATTAGGGATGCCAAGTCCCAAAATGCAAAAATGAATTTACTTTATATTGTCAAATAATAAATTCCTCGAAAAGTGTTGGTATGGAGGGCAACCGATGATACGGTTAGCCATGGAAAGTGAAAGTATGGTGGAAAAAGGAATAAACTTTATTTTCTGTTTGGGAACCGCTTATGATATATCTAGCATGGAAAGTGTTGGGAACTCTAAGTCCTTTTCGTTGGTGGTATGGATACACCTCCCAAAATGTTTTTATCTCTAAATTTTTCGCTTTGAGCTCTGGCACCTCTACAAATCCCTAATTCCCTCTACGAAGGGCCTTTATTTTACTTTATGCAATTTTTATTTTTGAATTTGAGTCTCCATCTTCTCTTACCAAAGCACCAACTAGGAGGCAATATGATCGAATTTAAGTATTGGGTGTAGCTAATATTTGAGTCTGTTTCATGAATGGATCAATGTTTGAGCATGATGGGCTAGGGATAACTTATTTTAGCGTTGATATTTTGAAAGACATGGTTGCTTGTTGATATACTTGAGTATCTAGATTATTATGTCAAAAATAGACTATTGCTTTGAACAACTAAAATTCCAAATGTCCATGCTATAAGAAAAAGAATATGATATGATATGTTAGGCAGCATTCCACATGAAAAAAATATGTTTTATCACTTACCTACTCGAGGACGAGTAGGGGTTAAGCTTGGGGATGCTGATATGTCTCCAACGTATCTATAATTTTTGATTGTTCCATGCTGTTATATTATCGATCTTGGATGTTTTATAATCATTTTATAGTCATTTTATATCATTTTTTGGTACTAACCTATTGACATGGTGCCAAGTGCTAGTTGTTGTTTTTCCATGTTTTTTATATCGCAGAAAATCAATAGCAGACGAAGTCCAAATGCCAGGAAACTTCACTATGATTTTTTATGGGCCAGAAGGAACACAATGGGCCCTGTCTATGCCTGGGGGTGCCCCGAGGGGGGCACAACCCACCAGGGCGTGCCAGGAGGCCCAGGCGCGCCCTGGTGGGTTGTGCCCACCTTGGGTGCCCCCGGACCGCCTCTTTGCTCTATAAATACCCCAATATTCCAGAAACCCTAGGGGGACAGGCGAAATATTCATCCAGCCGCCGCAAAGTCCAGAACCACTAGATCCAATCTAGACGCCATCTCGGATGGGGTTCACCACCTCCATTGGTGCCTCTCCAATGATGCGTCACTAGTTCTTTGTAGACCTTCGGGTCCGTAGTTAGTAGCTAGATGTCTTTCTCTCTCTCTCGCTGAATTCTCAATACAATGGTCTCTTGGAGATCCATATGATGTAACTCTTTTGCGGTGTGTTTGTTGGGATCGATGAACTTTGAGTTTATGATCAGATCTATCTTTTTATATCCATGAAATTTATTTGAGTTTCTTTGATCTCTTATATGCATTATTGCTTATAGCCTTGTATTTCTTCTCCGATATTTGTTTTTTTGGCCAACTTGATCTATTTATATTGCAATGGGAAGAGGTGCTTTGTAGTTGGTTCGATCTTACGGTGCTTGATCCCAGTGACAGAAAGGGAAACGACACGTATGTATCGTTGCTACTAAGGATAAAACGATGGGCTCTATCTCTACATAGATAGATCTTGTCTAAATCATGTCATCGTTCTTATTGCATTACTCCGTTTCTCCATGAACTTAATACACTAGATGCATGCTGGATAGCGGTCAATGTGTGGAGTAATAGTAGTAGATGCAGGCAGGAGTCGGTCAACTAATCTTGGACGTGATGCCTATGTAATGATCATTGCCTGGATATCGTCATGAGAATTTGATGTTCTATCAATTGCCAAACAGTAATTTGTTCACCCACCATTTGCTATTTTTCTCGAGAGAAGCCACTAGTGAAACCTACGGCCCCCGGGTCTCTTTCTCATATTATTTGCCTTTGCGATCTACTTTTCTCTTGCATATATTTTCAGATCTACATTTCCAAAAACCCAAAAATACCTTGCTGCGCTTTATTTTATTTGGCGTTCGATCTATCAACATTTACAACTTTCTCCTATCCACGTGCCTTTCTTGCGCCATTACCCGAAAGGGATTGACAACCCCTTTAACACGTCGGGTTGCGAGTATTTGTTATTTGTGTGCAGGGGCTGTTTACGTTGTGTTGCTTGGTTCTCCTACTGGTTCGATAACCTTGGTTTCACATCTGAGGGAAATACCTACCGCTGATGTGCTGCATCATCCCTTCCTCTTTGGGGAAATACTGACGTAGCTTTAAGCGACATAAGAACACGACTCGTGTTAACGAGAACCCCCTGCCGGGTGACAAATCATATCGTGTGCCCATGAATTTTGAGCTTCCTGACCGGGCTTCACAAGAAGAACGTGATCAAGTCGCCCCCATATACCCAAAACTGGCGGCTTTGCAAGCTCATGGCTTGACCGGGGTTGACCTAACTTGGTGTTGGGTATCTTGGAGGATCATGCCATTGAGTTGGCGCAGCGATTTGATGTGTAACTACTTTGGCGGCTTAGATGACGCGCAAAGATGCGGCAACCAAGATTTGCAGGCTGATGATATCAACAAGATCGTGACACAGTTGTTTGGATAGAGTCAAGCGGCTTACAGTCAAGTTGGGTTGAACCCCTTCTGCACTCTCAACCCGGCTCCACCGGTAAGGATCCTTGATAATTATTTATCCGGCTGATAAAGCTTCTTAAACTCCAAATCTTACTTGTTCTTTATAATGTCAACTTTTGTAGGCAGCTTCTCGATTTTGGAAGAAGAAGAGGAAAATTACGGCTAGCAAGCCTAAAGCTGCCCGAGCAAGAAGAAAAGTAAGGCGGTTGTGGAAGAGTAGTCACTTCAGGGCGAGTCGCCAACAGCGGGTGCATCTATGGAGGTAGAATTTGACTCCCTCGGCCATCTTTTTATTGAACTTGCTGACACCTCTTACTCCTAGGGTGATGCTGCAACAAGCTAGGCAATGTTGAGGAAATTTCCATCTCCTCCATCTCAGAATCCTTTTGTCCAAGGAAAACAAGGCGGGTCATTCAAAAAGTAAGTTTTTCACATCCAGATGCTTATTTGGATCCCAATTTTATTTTGAAGAAGATCCAACACAAATCAAGGCGCCAGACCGGAGCAGCTCCGGCAACCTTATGGCCTGCTTATCCGACAAGCCAAACACCCGCCAGCAACAGAATGAGGTGCCTCATTGTCCAACCTGATATCATCCTCGAGCTGGTCTTTTAAACAACCTCTCAACCCTTTTGATTCAAATTATTAGGAGTCTCCACCTTCATCAGGCGACTCAACTGCCACCAAATTGCCACCCCTTGTTATCAATCACGGGTAAGCTTCTTTCCCTTATATCGTATATTTGCTTATTGAACTTTAACCTTGCATATGTTTCATTCTGCCATCTTGTTTTGTAGGGCCAAGGCCAAGAACAAGAAATGAAAAGTTGGCGAGTCATCCACTAATCTTGTGGCCCTTGAGCTGGAAAATCCAGATTTGGTGGCTCCTAAAGCCCATACTGAGCATACTGAAGATCATCGGGAGGCTCCAGCTGATTTGCCCTCGCATCCCGAGCCAACGAGTATTGAAGCTATGGACATTGATGCTGACCCAGTGGTGAACCTTAACCCGCCTAGTCCTCCGAAGGCAGTTGAAGATCCTCCTTATGATAAGAATGCGGAAATCACCATTATTGGGACGGGTTACACCACTCCTGACTTCTCAAAGGTACTAACCAAACTTGTTGCCAAGGACGAAACAGCAGTGCCTGAGAAAGGGAAAGCCAAGCTAGAACTTCCAAGTTATGAAGACTTCAACGCTGAAGAATTACATGCTGGCTATTTGGACCGCCTTTCTACAAGCCGGGAGATGGAAGCCGGCCTCGTCAGCATGATGAAAAGAAAATACGAGGTATGCTCAACTTTGTTGGGTATTCCATATATCCTTATCTAGCCCCCAAGGGCCGGCTCATCTTCATGAGATAAGGCGGGTCTTGTAGATATGAAGCTGTTGAAGGATCAACATGTAACCCCCAAGGGTCGACTCAATTTTATGAGATTAGTCAGGTCTTCGTAATATCTTTTTGAAGATGTCAACATGTAGCCCCCAAGGGCCGACTCATCTTTATGAGATGAGTCGGGTCTTCATAATAGTTTTTGAAGAAATCAACCTGTAGCCCCCAAGGGCTGACACATTTTTTTGAGATGTGTCAGGTCTTTTCTTAATATAATACGTTTGGAACCCAACCTGTAGCCCCCAAGGGCCGTCTCATCTTTATGAGATGAGGCGGGTCTTCTTATATCATATGCTTGGAAAGAACTGATATGCATTAGTACCCAAGTCTCAAGTATATTTCTTGCAATCTTCTTGGACTTGTTATAATTTTTCTTATCATAGTTGTGTTGCACCTTGCTGTCATCTTGTCACCGAATAATATGATAACTCCTATTGTGCAGGAAGCTCTGAAGGCAGCTGAATCAAATGTGACCAGCTTGAGGAAAGATCTTGAAGTGGGGCAAACCGCCCGAGCAGAGGCTGAACAGAAACTTCAACTATCCTTGGAAGAACTGGAGAAAGTCAAGGTAGGCTTTGAGACAGAAAAGAAGTCTTTTGAAACTGAGAAGGCTGCCTTGATCAAGCGCTCTGAAAACAGTGAGGGCCGATTGAAGACCATCTCCGAAGAGCTGTCCGGTTGAAGCGGCGCATTGCCCATATGACCCAAGCCATCTTCGGTAATTACCTTTATGAGCTCTTGCTAACCCGCTCTAATTACTCATGTATGATAATAAGTCGCCTGGCGACTCATGCACTTTGAATTTCTTGTAGGTCCTCACACTCGTAACCTCCAGGATGACAGCTTGCTGAAGCTTAAGGTTGTGTATGCACTGACTGAGCAACTTTGTGTTGGAAGCCTCTACACAATCAAGGCCATTATGAGGAACAAATAGCCGATGAATTTCATCAAGGATGTACTAAGAAATCTCTCTACAATCCCGAAACATATTGAAGAGTTGAAAAGATCAGCCGCCCGAGCTGGCGCAACGTCTTCTTAGAGTCGGGACTTGGCTTACTCAGTGGAACTTGATTCGTCAGAGATGGCCGGAGGGTTTCCTGAATTTAAGGACGACGGGTCGGCATTCAACAATGTTGACTATGCTTAGTGCGTCAAAGCGGCTCGAGTGTTAGCCACCCAACTTGTTGCCAAAATGGAGTTGAAGAACTATCAGCCGGCTTACAATGCTAACAACTCGCGAGTTCAGCCGCCCACCTTTCAGCCAGTGGACCTAACTCCTCAACGTCGTAAGCATATCTTTGCCCCTAATGTTGACCCGTACCCCGTATTGAATGAAGAAGTTGTATTCCAGGCTTCAATCCATTGCAACTGGAATTTGGACAACCTTGATAACCCACAAGTATAGGGGATCGCACTAGTTTTCGAGGGTAGAGTATTCAGCCCAAATTTATAGATTCGACACAAGGGGAGCCAAAGAATATTTGAGAGAATTAGAAGTTGAGTTGGCAATTCAACCACACCTAGAGACAAATATCTGCAGCAAAGTGATCAGTAGCACAATAATATGATAGTTTGGTAGAAGTGGTAACAGTAACAGTAGTGGTAACAATAGCAGTAATAGTTTTGTAGCCAGTGCAATAGTAACATCAGTAGTAGTAGTAACTTAGCAAGAGGATTATGTGGAAAACTCGTAGGCACTGGATCGGTATATTTGTTGGATGATATTCATCATATAACAGTCATAACCTAGGGCGACACAGAACTAGCTCCAGTTCGTCAATGTAATGTAGGCATCTATTCTGTAAATAGTCATACGTGCTTATGGAAAAGAACATGCATGACATATATTGTCCTACCCTCCCGTGGTAGTGGGATCCATAAGAAAACTAAGGGATATTAAGGCCTCCTTTTAATAGAGAACCGGAACAAAGCATTAACACATAGTGAATACATGAACTCCTGAAACTACGGTCATCACCGGAAAGTATCACGATTTCTGTCACCCCGGAGTTTACGGATCATAACATGTAATAGGTGCATATGACTAGGCAATATCGTATCAAGAACATAGATACAATGATGATAACATAAACGGTTAAGATCTGAAATCATGGCACTCGGGCCCTAGTGACAAGCATTAAGCATGGAAAGGTCATAGCAACATCACTCTTAGAACATAGTGGATACTAGGGATCAAGCCCTAACAAAACTGACTCGATTACATGATGAATCTAATCCAACTCCTCATCGACCAGCAAGCCTATGAAGGAATTACTCACTCCCGATGGGGAAGATCATGAAATTGATGATGAAGGAGGGTTGATGATGATGAAGATCGAAGATTTCCCTCTCCGGAGCCCCAACGGACTCCAGATCTGGATTCCACTGAAGAATGGGAGGTGGCGGCGTCTCCGTATCGTGAGCGATGAAACTTCCTATGTGATGTTTTTCTCCAAAAATAGGATTTTATAGTGCTGGAATTAGGGTCAGGGGGGCCACGAGGTGAGAACAACCTACCAAGCCGCGACTATGGGGCCTCGTGCGCCCCGGTGGGTGTTGCCCACCCTAGCCCCCTTCTCTGGTGGTTTTTTCCTCCAATAATTCTTAAATATTCTGAAATAATTCTCCAAAAAGTTCCATTCCGTTCCGAGAACTTTTATTTCTCCACAAAAACAACACCATGGTAGTTCTGCTGAAAATAGTGTCAGTCCGAGTTAGTTTCATTCAAATCATGCAAATTAGAGTCAAAAACAAGAGCAAAATGGTTAGCAAAAGTAGATACATTGGAGACGTATGAACTCCCCCAAGCTTAAACCCTTGCTTGTCCTCAAGTAGTTCAGTTGACAAACTGGAAGTGATATAGAAAAAAAATTACGAACTCTTTTGTTCTTGTTTACATACATATGCTTAAGTAGCACTAAGGTTTTCAGCAAAGATTATGACTAACCATGTCGACAATAACTCTTAAAGATTATATTAACTCATATCAATGACGTAAGAAACTAGAAAGAAATAATAAAATATCTCAAATGCAAACACTTTGTCAAAACAATCATGATATAATATGACAAGAATGGTATCTTGCTAGCCCTTTCTGTGACCGCAAAACATAAATGTAGAGCACCTCCAAAGTTCAAGCAGCGACTAAACATTGTAATTCATAATAGAAAAGATCGAGTCATGATGCATCTAACATTCACTATACGCAATGCATGAGGATGACAATAGTGCTCTTAGTTCTCGCTCTTATTTCAGAAGATGATGACTCAACATAAAAGTAAATAGATAATCCCTTCATAGAGGGACGTAGGGATTTGCATAGGTGCCAGAGCTCAATGCTTAAATAAGAGATAAGTATAATTTGGGGAGGTACACCCTTCCTGTCAATGTTATAACCAAGAGTTATCAATATCTTCCATGTTAAACAAGTTAGTGGCGGTTCCCAAGCGATAAAAGTAAAGGTTTACTCCCCCTCCACCAACAAAAACACTCCAGGGCGAGTCGAATCCATGGGTACCATCCATACCAACAACATTATTGGGTTTTTTGTTTGATTATTTGCATTTCTTTTGATTTCGGGACTGGGAATCCCTATTACCGCCCCTCTCGTGTAAGGAAGAGTGAATAAACACTCATCGTGAGAATAATCCGCTTAACATGGAAGATAGTGACCACCCCATGTCGCACAAAACAGATGTTCATTTGAAATTTTAGAGGTGGCACATGCAAATTTATTTGGAACGGCAAGGTAATACCGCATATAGGTAGATATAGTGGACTAATCTGGAATAACTTTGGTTTAAGGGTTTTTGATGCACAAGCAATATTCTCGCTTAGCACAGGTGAAGGCTAGCAAATGGGTTTGAGAAGCGGCTAGCTAGAGAGTCAAGCCACTTGAAACATTCAGAGCAGGATACCATATCATCATACTACATCACAATCATTTTAATGCATGTTGACATCCAAGATAAATCATTACCCACTCCTAGCTACTTAAGCATGGCATGAACAACTATAATCTCTAATTGTCAATGCAAATGTGTTCAATCATAATATGTTGAATCATGGATACTAGGTCAAACATATTTACAAAAACAAAAAAAGTTGAGTTCATACCCGCTTCTCTCTGCCATAGTCAATTCACCAAATATCGTCATTATTGCCTTTCACTTGCATGATCGAATGATATGAAAATAATAATTGTGCAAGAGTGCCATGGACTAAGCTGGAATCTGCAAACATTTTATTCAAGAAGAGAATACAAAATAATATAGGTTCTTTGCTGGATCAACAGTAATGCATATAAGAGCCACTCAACATTTTCATCATGGTCTTCTCCTTGGTATGACTCGATAAAAGAATGAGAATTATAGAGAAACACATTGAAATATTTTTGGAGTTTTTGGTTTTTCTAGAAGAAAGCAAATTAAAGAAAGAAAAACAAAAATGAGAAGAACTATTTACACGGGTGAACTACCAACAAGCAAAAGAAGAAATGAGAAATCTTTGGGGTTTTCTTTTAATACTTCGACTAATTTAACTTAAAAATAAAAACCGAAAAGAAGCAAGAAATATTTTTGGATTTTCTCAAAAAAAATCGAACATGCAAAAAGAAAATAAGAAATAAATCTAGCATGGATAATACAATGAAAAAGTGTGAACACCGACAACTGGAATGAAATGTGTGAACATGAATGTAATGTTGATGGAAATACGTACTCCCCCAAGCTTAGGCTTTTGGCCTATCTTGGTAATCACCATTCATAGTAGCCATCCGGTCCTAGGCTGAAATGTGGTGGCGATGACACCTGAGCGTCGCACTCCTGGGGCTCCTCCTCTGCAGCTTCCTGGTTGTTCCGGTAGGCAATAATGTCATCTAGCATGATCCTATATCCGTTCCTAGCAATAGAATCAAGCAGAGCAGGTGCGGGCAACGAGATAACATCACGGGTTTCGACATTGAATACTAAGTTGTAGCGGATGTTATGAAAAGAATTAGTTGCATCCATAAATTGGTGATCCTACAATGAATTATGATCTAGAGAAACCTTGGACAAAGGATAATCATGGGGGCATATCTGAACATTAAAATGACTCGCTAAACGAGAAGCATAAATACCACCATGTATCTTGCCCTTACTCCTGTTGAGGTGTAGGCGACGTGCAACAATAGCCCCTAGGATAAAGGTATGATCATTATGTAACGAGGTGCGTAAAATAGCGAGATCAGGGGCACTGAGTGCACCGACCTTCTCCCTAGCAGTTAAACATTTCGTGATAAATAAAGCAAAGTAGTGCACGGAAGGGAACTGCAAACAAGTAGGAGTGGTGCTTGACACGCCTCTTTCATCACCCACTATCAAAGTGAAAAGAAAGTCCTCAAATTCTACTGGTCTAGGGTCTCTTAATTCCCCATCAGAGGGAATCAGACATATGTCGCAAAAGTCAATAAGAGGTATCTGGTAGGTTTCAGCATATAGATTAAATTGCACCTCAGCAGGATTATTCTTACTCAAAAATGAAAACTTTGCACAAAGGAATTTGTAAGGATATGGTGCTGGTCACACTTATCTATGACGAAGTTTGTCAGCCCAGCATTTTCAACAAATTGGGCAAACTATTGATGGAACTCGGCCTCCTCCATAAAGGGGTTATGTGGCCATTCGCACGGCCGCTCTTCAGCTTTCCTCGGAGTGTTGAGGTCACCGTCCGACAATTCCCCAATGACACCCTTTACATTCCTCTTGGAGGAGTACCTCCTAAAGAAATTCATCTTATTTGTTCAAATAAATTTCTACAAAATTTATTCCACAATTTTTTTGTCAACGAAACTTAATAAGATTGATAGCAACTACTGATAGGGATGCCTAGAGGCCATGTCAAGCATTCAAACTACTTAGAAATCTAAGAATTCAACATGCAAGCTCATCTATAGCAGCACCAAGAGTATTTAATTATTCTTAAAATAAACCAATAAATCAAAAACTAATTGGGGCAATGGGGAGTCACATACCAAGAAGCAATCCCTCAAAATAGTTTCAAAAAAGGAGCTTCGAGCCAAGAGATCGAAATCCATGGGTTTGTGAGCAAGAACACAAGAGAGAGCTATTCTGAATTTTTTGGGAGGTAGGGGATGACATGGGCTAAATTGGTAAGTGAGGGGACCCACATGGGGGCCACAACCCACCAGGGTGTGCTTGGGGTTGCTGGCGCGCCCTAGTGTCTTGTGGGCACCAGGTGCACCCCCCTCAGATGCTATTTGCACCAGAAATTCAGAAATATTCAAAAAAAATCGTGTTGAATTTTCAGGACATTCTAAGAACTTTTATTTTTGGGTCATTTTTTTTATTGCACGGAGAAATCAGAAAACTGGATAAACATGGCATTTTATTTTATTTAACTAAGAAAAACAAAAAACAAAAAAGTGGATACAGAGAGTTATGTCTACTAAATTCATCAACTTCATACCTCTCAAAATGATCCATTAATAAGGTTGATCAAGTCTTATTAATAACCACCTTCTATTAGCATGAAACCGAAGAACTATCGTAAAACACAAAGTTACCTCAACAGGGATATGGGATATGCATATCCCCAACCCTAATTATATCATATTTCTTTTTGGCACTAGGTAGAGGTAGATGAAAACTTCCAGTAGTGAGTGTCGTAGAATTCTCAAAAACATTCACACCATTCACTTGGAATTGTTTCTTCGGAAAATGCATCGTATGCTCATTACCATTGATATGAAAAGTGACCTTGCTTTTATTGTAATCAATAACAGCCCTTTCAGTATTAAAAAAGGGTCTACCAAGGATAATCGACATGTTGTCGTCCTCGGGCATCTCAAGAATAACAAAGTCTGTTAAGATAGTAACATTTGCAACAACAACGGGCACATCCTCACAGATACTGATAGGTATGGCGGTTGATTTGTTAGCCATTTTCAAAGATATTTTAGTAGGTGTAAGTTTATTCAAATCAAGTCTTTTATATAAAGAAAAAGACACTAACACTAGCTCCCAAATCACACAAAGCAGTTTTGACATAATTTCTTTTAATGGAGCAAGGTATAGTAGGTATTCCAGGATCTCCAAGTTTGTTAGGTAATCTATCCTTAAAAGAATAATTAGCAAGCATGGTGGAGATTTCAACTTTAGGTATCTTTCTTTTATTAGTGATAATGTCTTTCATGTATTTAGCATAAGGAGGCATCTTTAAGATATCAGTTAAGTAGCTATGCCAAAAGACTGGTCTAATCATTTCAGCAAAGCATTCAAATTCTTCATCATACTTTTTCTTAGATGGTTTAGGTGGAAAAGGCATAGGTTTCGGAACCCATGGCTCTCTTTCTTTACCATGTTTTCTAGCCACAAAGTCTTTTTAACCATATCATTAATTTTCAGGTTGTGGGTTCTCAAATCAATAGCAGGTTCTATTTCTACATCTTTATCTGGTTCTTTATCATTACTTGGTTGAGTATCCTCGTGAACATCACTATCATTACCATTATCACTAGGTGGATGTTCATTACCAAATTGAGTTTCAACATCAGAAATAGAGACATTATTATTATCATCACGAGGTTTTCTATGTCAGGTTCACTAGAAGCATGCAAAGCCCTATCATTTTTCTTTTTCTTTTTCTTCTTTGAAGGACTAGGTGTATCAGCATTAATTCCTTAATAGTCTTGTTCCATTCTTTTAGGATGACCTTCATGATAAAGAGGTTCTTGGGTCATTTTACCACCTCTAGTCACTACTCTAATAGCATGATCATTCATATTATTATTCATTTCATTAAGCAATTCTCTTTGAGATTTAGCAACTTGTACTAACTGAGTTTGAACCATAGAGGCATGTTTTCTTACACCTCTAACATCATTACTTATTCTAAATAACAAGTTACTCAAGCGAGCAATCATATCAGAATTGTATTTCAACTGTTTCAGAACATTTGCATTGAAGTGATCATGTTTCCTAATGTAGTTGTCAAACTCATATAAGCATTGACTAGGATGTTTATTGTAAGGGATGTCACCTTCATCAAACTTAAATAAAGAAATTACCTCTACCACCTGTAGAGGTGGTGGTGTGTCAAGACCATGTATATCTTCAATAGGTGGTAAATTCTTAACATCCTAAGCTTTAATACCTTTTTCCTTCATACATTTCTTTGCCTCTTGCATATCTTCAGGACTGAGAAATAAGATACCCCTCTTCTTCGAAGTGAGTTCAAGCGGTGGTTCAAGAAGAGTCCAATCATCATAATTATTCAATATATTATTCAATAATTCCTCAGCTTGTTCAATAGTTCTTTCCCTGAAAACACAACCAACACAACTATCTAGGAAGTCCCTAGCAGCACTAGTTAGTCCATCATAGAAGATATCAAGTATTTCATTTTACTTAAGAGGATGATCAGGCAAAGCATTAAGCAATTGGAGAAGCCTCCCCCAAGCTTGTGGGAGACCCTCTTCTTCAACTTGCACAAAGTTAAATATTTCCTGTAAGGCAGCTTGTTTCT
Source organism: Hordeum marinum (assembly GCA_022496015.1). Taxonomy (NCBI): domain Eukaryota; kingdom Viridiplantae; phylum Streptophyta; class Magnoliopsida; order Poales; family Poaceae; genus Hordeum; species Hordeum marinum. The sequence continues at coordinate 96,163,503 of CM039677.1, read as the reverse complement.
TATGAGCAGGAACATATTTTACAGAGAAGTAGTAAATCATATCCTCAGGACTATGCACACACACCCAGTAGTAAGAGTATTGTACCATATCTTAGCATCACCCTTTAATGATAACGGAAATAATTTGAGAATATAGTAGTAGCGAATCTTCTCATCATGAGCAAAAAGGGTAGCTATATCATTCAACTTGGTAAGATGCATGACTACAATTTCAGTTTCATAACCATGGAAAGGGTCAGATTCAAACAAAGTAATTGACTCTGGGTCGACAGAGAATTCATAATCCTTATCAGTAACAAAGATAGGTGAAGTAGCAAACTTAGGATCACATTTCATTCTAGCATTCAAAATCTTTTCTTTCAGTTTGCATAGTAATTTCTTAAGATCATATCTATCCTTACAAGCAAGAATTTCTCTAGCTACTTCTCTATCCATAACATAACCTTTAGGTACCTTAAGCATTTCAAATCTAGGAGAGCTAGGTCTAATTGGTGTTTCATAATTATCGATTTCAAAGACTTCACCGGTTTTAGTAGTTTCATCAGTTTCAATAATTTCATTCTCTCTAGCTCTAGCAATTTGTTCATCAAGAAATTCACCTAGTGGCATAGTATCATCAAGCAAGGTACTACCATCATCATAAGCATCATTCATAGAAGAAGTAGCATCATCAATATCAAGATTAATAGTAGGTGGTGGTGTTGCAAGTTTACTCGTAACAGAAAGTCAATCAAGTGCAGAGTGTGATAGCAAATCCATACCTCCCCTCGTCTTAGAGGGAACGATCTTGGTTCTTGTATCCTTTAGATTCTTCATAGTGATAAGTTGATATAAATCCCAAGTGACTCAGAAAATATAGCTATGCTCCCTAGCAACGACGCCAGAAAAAGTTATTGTTAACCCACAAGTATAGGGGATCACAACAGTTTTCAAGGGTAGAGTATTCAACCCAAATTTATAGATTTGACACAAGGGGAGCCAAAGAATATTTGAGAGTATTAGAAATTGATTTATCAATTCAACCACATCTAGAGATAAATATCTATAGCAAAGTTATCGGTAGCACGGTAATATGATAGTTTGATAGCAGTGGTAACTGTAATAGTAGCAGTAACAATAGTAGTAATAGTTTTGTAGCCAGTGCAACAGTAACAACAATAGTAGTAACTTGGCAAGAGAAATATGTGGAAAACTCGTACGCACTAGATTGGTATATTCACTGGATGATATTCATCATATAATACTCATAACCTAGGGCGACACAGAACTAGCTCCAGTTCGTCAATGTAATGTAGGCATGTATTCCATAGATAGTTATACGTGCTTATGGAAAAGAACTTGCAAGACATATTTTGTCCTACCCTCCCGTGGAAGTGTGGTCCATAAGGAAACTAAGGGATATTAAGGCCTCCTTTTAATAGAGAACCAGAACAAAGCATTAACACATATTGAATACATGAACTCCTCAAACTACAGTCATCACCGAAAAGTATCCCGATTTCTGTCACGGGTCATAACATGTAATAGGTTCATATGACTAGGCAAGATCATATCAAGAATATAGATATAATGATGATAATATAACGGTTAAGATCTAAAATCGTGTCACTCGGGCCCTAGTGACAAGCATTAAGCATGGAAAGGTCATAGCAACATCAATCTTAGAACATAGTGGATACTAGGGATCAAGCCCTAACAAAACTAACTCGATTACATGATGAATATAATCCAACTCCTCACCGACCAGCAAGCCTATGAAGGAATTACTCACTCCCGGTGGGGAGCATCATGGAATTGGTGATGAAGGAGGGTTGATGATGACGAAGACCGAAGATCCCCCTCTGCGGAGCCCCAAACGGACTACAGATCTGGCCTCCCGATGAAGAACATGAGGTGGCAGCGGCTCCGTATCGTGAAACTCAATGAAACTTCATCTCTGATTTTTTTTCTCCAAAAGTAGGATTTTATAGCGCTAGAATTAGGGTCAGGGGGCCTACGAGGTGAGCACAACCCACTAGGTCACGCTCAGGGGGCTGGCGCGCCCTTGTGGGTGCTGCCCACCCTGGCCTCCTTCTCTAGTCATTTTTGGCTCCAATAATTCTTAAATATTCTGAAATAATTCTCCAAAAGTTTTGCTCTGTTCCAAGAACTTTTATTTCTGCACAAAAACAACACCATGGTAGTTCTGCTGAAAATAGTGTTAGTCCGGGTTAGTTTCATTCAAATCATGCAAATTAGAGTCAAAACAAAAGCAGAAGGGTTAGGAAAAGTAGATACGTTGGAGATGTATCAAACCTTCAGATCCAAGACCCCAAAGCCCTAACGGAGGATAATCCGGAGGAGGCTCAGGCGAAAGGTCAGCTCGAGGCTAACCTAGATAGTGCAGAAGTCGGGTTATAAAAATGTATGTAAATACTTTGATTCAACTGTCTGGGATCAATGGAACCATGTAATAGCTTTTAAGCCAACAATTAATTGCATGTGTCGTGCACGTTTCAAACTTTTGATCATGTCTTAACGATGAGGGATTTCTATATTAACAAGCCTTGTTAATTCATCTTTAATCCTTTCACTAGGGAATCCTACTGCCTGTGTCTTGAATTATCTTTGGCTGAGTCGCCCTTGAGGTTTAGATCTTCCAATCAGTTGTTGAAATATGAACATGTATTTCCCTCATGTCTATGAATATTTCCTCTGACCCTGCTCAATGAGCTATTGTTTGAATCCATATGGGCGGGTTAATGTAAGCCAACATTTTGAAATATTTCCCTCAACAATTATTTGTAGAGTGTAATTGAACTGGCCATGATGCGATCACAGTTTCATAACCCGAACACTCTTTTATGAGCCGGTAACAAAAAAATAGTGTACCTATAAAGTTTAAGAAGTAACAACATATGGTAATAATGATAAAAAATGTTAATAAGCCGGCTCAGTGAGACTCGGCAATGAGACTAGCTTTCGAGGCTCAAGTCTTGCTTCAATGAAGCGGGTATGATAACCCATAGTTTATCCTAGCTCTCTGTATGTCGGCTCATGTGACTTAAGCCGGTGTTTTAACCTTGATAAGTCCAGGGTCCAAAGTGGATTGACTTGTCAAGAGTATACGGGGTCACCTGATAAGAGTCGCATCAAGCATACATGCAGGTTTAACCATATATTGTGGTGTTTTTGCCGGATCAAGAGGGTGAGAAAGCTAAACTTGATGAGTTGGAAACCCCCAAGTGACCTATGTTTCAAAAAATAAAGACCCATGCTCAATTTGTAGACTAAAACGACACAGATCCCGAGATTCAAAGGTGACGGCTTTATTATATTTGAACATAAAGAAGTATGTACAGAAGTTGGGGGAGGTACAAAGGTGCTGAGCCAGTGGCTCTAAGTATAATAAGGCCGAAGGTGAGCAATGTTCCAAGGCTGGGTTGTCTCCTCTTCAAAGGTATATGAGTGTGGTAAAAGATCCACCAGGTAATATGAAGCATTATTGAGATTCTTGCTGATGACTAAAGGACCTTCCCAAGGTGGTGAAATCTTGTGCATTCCTGTTTGATATTGAATCAGACGGAGCACTAAGTCACCCTCTTGGAAGGTGTGGCTTTTGACTCTACGGCTATGATAGCAATGTAGGTCTTGTTGATATATAGTTGATCCGGCAGCTACTAAGTCACATTCTTGCTCCAAAGCATCCAAGGAATCCTGACGTGCTTGTTCATTATTGACTTTAACATAAGCGGCGACTCGAGGATAGTCATGACGAATATCACTTGGTAATACTGCCTCAGCTGCATAAACCAGAAAGAAAGGTTTGCGTCCAGCGGATCTGTTTGGAGTTGTTCTAATACTCCAAAGCACTACGGGGAGTTCCTCAACCCAACAACCTAGAGTGAGCTGTAGTGGAACCATGAGCCAGAGTTTGATCCCTCTCAAAATCTATTGATTAGCTCGTTCAGCTTGCCCATTGGACTATGGATGTGCCACTGCTGCCAAGTCAAGTCGGATATGCTCACGCTGACAAAACTGTTCCATAGCTCCTTTGGATAGATTGGTACCATTGTCAGTGATAATGCTATGAGGATAGCCAAAATGGAAGATCAACTTCTTCAAAAATTTGACTGGTGTCTCCACGTCACAGTTGCTGATAGGTTCTCCTTCAACCCACTTCGTGAATTTATCAACCGCCACCAACAGGTGAGTCTTCTTATCAGAAGACGGCTTGAATGGGCCGACCATATCAAGCCCCCAGACCGCACACGGCCAAGTAATTGGGATCATGTGCAATTCTTGAGCCAGCACATCGGCTTGTCGAGCATACTTTTGACACCCATCGCACTTGCGCATGATGTCCTCTATGTCTGCATGAGCCGTCAGCCAATAAAACCCATGGCCAAAATATCTCGCCACCAAAGATCGTGAGCCGACGTGGTGTCCACAGTTGTCAACATGGATTTCACTGAGAATTTCCCGTCCTTCCTCAAGGGAAACACAATGTTGAAAAATGTCGGTGCTGCTTCATCGATGTAACTCGCCTCTGATGATAGTCATGGATTTGGACCACCAAATTATCTGTCGAGCGATGATTTCCTCTGTTGTGAGCTCGCCTTGGGTTAGATAATCCAAATAAGGCACCGTCCAATCAGGGATAGCATGTAGAGCCGCCACCAAGTGTGCCTCCGGATCAGGAATAGCTATGTCCTCTTTAGATGGCAACTTAATCAAAGGATTGTGAAGAACGTCTAAAAATACATTAGGAGGGACTGGCTTCCATTGAGAGCCGAGTAGTGATAGGGCATCTGCCGCCTCATTGAGCTGGCAATCTATATGATCGACTCGATAGCCTTGAAAATAACTCGCCACGTCAGTGATTTACCGGCCGGTAAGCCGTCATCAAGGGGTCTTTAGAGTCCCAAGTCACGGAAGCTTGTTGGGCCACCAAATCTGAGTCGCCCAAACACCTGACCCGGATAAGATTCATCTCTTTAGTCATTCTGAGTCCATGTAGGAGGGCCTCGTACTCAGCTACATTGTTAGTACAAGGGAACATGAGCTGTAAAACATAACAAAACTTGTCACCTCATGGAGAAGATAATATAACTCCAACCCCTGAGCCTTCCAATATCACGGACCCATCAGAGTGTATAGTCCAGTACGTGTTATCTGGCCTATCCTCTAGAATTTGCATCTCTGTCCAATCATTGATGAAATCAACCAGTGCTTGGGACTTGATGGCTGTTCGGGGCATATATTTCACATGGTGAGGGTCAAGCTCAATTGTCCACTTGGCAATTCGACCAGTGGCCTCTTGATTTTGTATGATATCTCCAAGGGGTGTTGAGCTGACCACAGTAATTGGATGCTCCTGAAAGTAGTGCTTCAACTTCCGTCTTGCCATAAAAAACCAAAGAGCACCTTTTGCCAATGTGGATATCGTTGTTTGGACAAGGTCAAGGTTTCACTGACAAAATAAACTGGCCGCTGAACCGGATACTCCTTCCCTGTCTCCTTTCACTCAATGACAACTTCAACACTCACCGCCTTTGAATTAGAGACAATGTATAGGAGCATAGGCTCTTTGTCCATCGACGCGGCTAAAACGGGCGGCTCGACTAGTTGTTTCTTGAGGGCTTCAAAAGCTTCGTTAGATGCATCAGTCCAAACGAAGTTGTCTGTCTTCTTCAACAATTGATAAAGGGGGATCACCTTCTCTCCAAGGGGGCTTATAAACCAGCTCAATGTCACGATACGTGTAGCCATGCGTTGGACTTGATTTATGTTTGCCGGCTTACCAAGCGAAGTCACCGCCTTGATCTTGTCTAGGTTAGCTTCGATTCCTTGCTCGGAAACCAGGAACCCTAGTAGTTTGCCTGCAGGAACACCAAAGGCACACTTCGCCGGGTTAAGCTTCATGTGGTACACTTGAAGATTATCAAATGTCTCCTTGAGGTCATCCAAGAGTGTCTCTTTCTTCTGATATTTCACCATGATTTAATCAACATAAGCATGAACATTGCGCCCAATCAGTGCGTGAAGGAAATTCTGAACGCAACATTGGTAAGTCACCCCCACGCTCTTAAGCCCAAAAGGCATGGAGACACAGCAGAAAGCGCTGAAGGGAGTTATGAAATCCGTCTTCTCTTGATCCCCGATGGACATCTTGATCTGATGTTAACCAGAGTATGCATCAAGGAAGCACAAACGCTCGCAACCCATCATAATTTGATCGATACGGGGGAGAGCAAAATGATCTTTAGGACAAGCTTTGTTGAGATCTGTGTAGTCAATACACATACACCAGGTGTCGTTCTTTTTTAGGACAAGCACCGGGTTAGCCAACCACTCAGGGTGAAAAACTTCAATGATAAACTCGACAGCTAGGAGCCAGGCTACCTCTTCCCCAATAGCTTTGCATCTCTCCTCGTTAAAATGACAGAGGTATTGTCGAATTGGTTTCATTTTTGGATCCACATTAAGGTGGTGCTCAGCGAGTTCTCTTGGTACTCCAGGCATGTCAGAAGGTTTCCATGCAAAGATGCCTCGATTCTTACGGATGAACTCGATGAGCACGCTTTCCTATTTGGTATCTAGGCTGGTCCCAATAGTGAATTTCTGGGATGAGTTGCCTTCCGTGAAGTCGGCCTGCTTGGTGTCTTCGGCCGACTTGAATTTGAGCGGCAATTCAGACTCGGTGGTTGGTTTCTTAACAGGACTCATGTCAGCCGGGTCAACATTACCCGTATAGACTTTTAGCTCTTTGACGGCGCAAGCCGTCTCATCATAGGCCGCGCCCCCCTCCTCACACTCCTGAGCGATCTTCTTGCTGCCTCCCACAGTTATAGTACCCTTGGGACCTGGCATCTTGAGCTTGAGGTAGACATAGCAGGTACAAGCCATGAAACGAGCATAAGCCGGCCTTCCGAAGAGAGCGTGGTGAGGGCTCTTTATCTTTACCACCTCAAAGGTTAAAGTCTCACACCTGTAGTTATATTCATCGCCAAAAGCAACGTCGAGCTTAATCCTCCCAATTGGGTATGCTGACTTTCTAGGAACAATGCCATGAAAAACTATGGTTGAAGTTTGTAGACTGCTCTTAGAGAGGTTCATCCATCGGAAAGTGTCGTAATACAAGATGTTCATGATGCTGCCTCCATCCATGAGGACTTTTGTGAGGGTATAGCCACCCACCTGAGGCGCCACCACCAAGGCCAAACCTCATGGGTTATCAACCCGAGGGGGTTCTTCCCTGCTCGAGGTGTTCGGTTGCTCAGACCAACTAAGATATCTGGGAATTGTCGGCTCAACCATGTTGATGGCTCTCTGCTTGAGTTTGTTGTCTCGCCTGTAGGTGCTGGTGGCGAAAACATGGTACTGACAACTGCTCAGCTTCTTAGGATTACTATGAAACCCAGTTTGATTATTATTGTGCTGATTGTTGTGCCAGAATGTTGCCCATTGCCATTGCTTCCTTGGTGCTGAAATCCTGACCCTGAGCCGCCCTGTCCATGAAAATTTGACCCCGAAAATACATTGAATGAGCCGGCATGTGACCCGCCAGGTCCATGCGGACCCGGATGTCCCCCACTGTTGCCTCCTTGATGACTCTAGAAATCCTGTTTACGGAACTCCTGCATGATGTAACAATTCTCCCATGATTGGGTAGTCGGCTTATCCTGGATACTATGTTTGGGGCAAGGTGCCTTGAGCACTTCCTCATAGTTGCGCGGCTTACTCCCATTGTAAGATCCGCTAGGGCAATTGTTTTGATGCTGGTTCTTAAAACCGGTGTTCGTGTTAACAACAAAGTCTGACCCGCCCTCGGACTGCTTCCGTTTGCTGCTATTGCCTTGACCTCCAAGTTTTCCACTATGCCCATGGTTTTGTCGATGACCCTTGCCACCATCTCCTTTCTTGTTCTTGCCAGTTTTATCCTCGTTTGAGTCGGGATCCTTCGTGTTGTCTGACTCGGCATATCTGGTAAGAATGTCCATCAAGTCGCCCATGTCTTGCACCTTCCGTTTCAAGCGGACAAGCTTCTAGACCAGTGGCTGAAAGTGGTAGTTTTTCTCCAGGATGAGTATGCCTGAGTCGCCGTGATGCTGTCTGATGAGTGAATGATCTCAGCAACCTGGCGAGTCCAATGATGAGCCAACTCGTCCGCACGTTGAACACAATGTTGAAGATCCACGATTGTGATTGGTCGTTTGCACGTTTCTTGGAAGTTCTTGATGAACCGCTCCTTTAGCTCTGCCCAAGTGTTGATGGAGTTAGGTGGAAGATTTTTCAGCCACGTTCGAGCTGGCCCTTCCAGCATCATCGTCAAATACTTTGCGCACACCGCATCACTGACATCGAGCATATCTATGGCTAAATCGTAGCTTTCGATCCATGCTATCGGCTCAAGATCCGCTGTATAGTTTGGAACCTTGCGAGGCCCTTTGAAGTCCCTAGGCATAGGCTCACTTCGAAGAGCCGGAGACAAACAAGGGATGCCGATCGTCTTGTTGTTGATTCTAGCCCCCGGCGTTGCTGGCCGTAGGTTTGCCACGGGTTGTTGAGTTGTCCGGGCTGCTGCTTCCGCATCTGCCTGCCGCATTGCTCTTGTTGCATCAACCATCGCTTGAGTGTAGCTCTGGTCGGACTGGAGAGGTCCGAGGCTACTGCATGCCCCCGCTGCTAGAAACAACTGGAGATCTACATGGTGACTCTTGGTACGACTAGCATAAGGCATGGAGTGCATCCGGTCTCGACTGTGAGAGTACTGCTCTTGTTGCACCATGGTTGTTTTCAGCATCTCTATGGCATTCCTTGCCTCAACCTCCACTGGGTGTTCCTGTGGATGGGAAGTGCTTCTAAACTATGGGTAGCCGCAAGCATGTTGTCAACCGGGTTGGAGAAGTGACCCTGCAGTGTCCAAAAGGGTTGAGTCGGCGATTGAGCCGGCAAAGGCTGAGTTGGTTCTATCTGTCGGCCCGCGTGGCGAGGCGGATCTTCGCATAGCTATCCGGCTCCTGGTGTCTAATGCAGGGTAGTGGACAATCGTGATGCCTCGAGGTTTGACGGCAACCAGCTTTGATGTCTCCTCTAGTAAACCGCCTCAGAGGCATCCCGACAAAGTCCTAACTTCCAAGCCTCGGCCTTCAAGCACTCCGATTCGTTATGAATATGAGCCTGTAATTCCGCCATCCAGACGTTTTCGGTGTCGATTTCCCCCCTAGACCTTAGCCATCTCCACGCGAAGCTTTACTAACGTCGTGTTACGCTCCTCCTGATTTTATGCTGTAACAGGATTCTCCAAAAGTTTGGTCATCTCAACCATCAAATCACTCATGGCTTGATCCAGCGTCTTGCCTGACCCGCCCACGTTGTCTGTGGCTCGTGCCATCGATGGATCTTGAGCCACCGCGGTTCCCGCCATGTAGATGGTGACCTGAAGGGGCGGTTCATGTGACTCCTTGGCAGCTTCGCTTCCGAACAAAGCTTTGAAATCTAGGCCGATATGACCGATATATAGGCCGATATATCATTTTGGGGGCTCTACCGATATAAACATAACATATCATTTTGTAAATATCATTTTCACACATATCATCCGATATGAGCCGAAATATCGACCGATATATGACCCAATATGTCCAGTGATATAGACCGATACGATAGATGATCAAAATTCGTTGTAAAATAGTAGTGCAAATAATATTATGCATTTATAACCTCATCATATTATCGAACTCACACATGAAATTTTATACATATGCATATAGAACGTATTGTTTTCAATTTTATAGTATCTATTTTTGAATATTTCTTAATAGTATCTTAATAAACAAGTTAACACACTAGGACAACATACATTTGGTTTTACTAAAAACACATGTTTTGAGTTAGAATAACAAGAAAAATTGAAATATGTTGCCTTCGATATATCTACATATCGTCCGATATATCACCCGATATCTGACATCCGTTATGTCGAGGCCAAACCGATATGAACCCGATATCCGATATTTTGAACCATGATCCGAACAGCCCCCAAGTCTCCCATCATAGAGAGGACAAATTGACTCGGTATCTCCCATGGATGACTTGCCGTCAGAGTTGATGGGGATGTCCTTTCTACCTGCCGGCTCATCAGGAAAGCTAACTCCTTGGGTGAAACCGATGAAGACGTGACGATGGCTGGCTTGATGTCGGCCGGGTCGGGCGTGCCGAGCAGGCTCGACGAGGTCGGTGTAGATGTCCGGCTTGGGTACTGATGCGTCGATCTTGCCGATAAAAACATGAATCTTGCCGAAGGGGATCCGGTACCCGGACTCGACTGAGTCGGCCTCGGGGCCCGAGCCTAAATTGTCGATGTAGAGCTTGCCACGATGGCTCTTGGTCATCTGACCAACTGCGTAGCTCCCGAACGTAATGCTAACCATTTTAGGGACACATAAGAAAATCCTCCCAAAATGACTCGACGGGCAAGCAAGATGCGTGCACGTGTGATGTTTGAGACTGTGAGTAGCACTGGATGGGGGCATACATGTGGATACATGCTATAGTGCTTCTCATAATTTCAAGCATTGCCATCAGAATGGAATTGTCGTTGCCGGAATCGGCACCCCAAACTGAAACCGTCGTCGGAAACCAGTTGCTGACCACAAAATCGCCGGTGTGATGCGTGGAAGAGTGGAATCGATGTTGATGTTTGAAATTGCAAGAAGCACTTAATGGGGCATCCATGTGGATTCGTGTTAGAGTGCTTCTCACAATTTTGAGCATTGCCATCGGAATCGAGTCATCACCGCAGGAATCGATAGCCTGAGGCTGAAATCGCCGCTCAAAGTGAGCCCCGGCAACGAAATCACCGCCAGAATCTGTACCTCGTTGAAAGCATCCTCGTCCTCACCATTGTGCTTGGGCTTAACTGAAATGTTGTTGGTTTAACTGAATATGTTTGAAGATTGAGGAAAAATGATGTCACACTGATGCGTGGCCCCATGATACGGAAGCAAGAATTTGTGCATCATCACTTCATATGAATATGGAGATTGTTAGTATGGTGACTTCGCTAGAGTTGCTTCCACAGAAAATGCTTCATACTTTATTCTGTCGTGCACTTTCTCGAGGGGAGTTTGAAAACAGCTGAGTGACTGGAATGAGGGTAGCAAGACTTGACCTATTGCATGGGCAATTTTCTACACTCAAAGACTGGCGGGGGTAAGCATTGCGTCTCTCACCCGTTTTTCTTTTCTAGCTGCCATGAAAGATTGGATTGAATTGGATCTTTGATTTTTTTTATGAAATGTAGTACAAAAGAGTAGAAATTTTTTCTATGAAATTTAATCCTATAAATTAAAGGACCCATGTAAAAAAATCATAAGAATTTCAATCCTTTAAAAGTCCTATAGAATTTCTTTGAATCAAAAGAACCTTAATGTTGTGGCCTTGGGGGCACATTTGGAAGGAAAACAATCTCTCTCGTACGGGGTGGCACATTTTGAAAGAGCGGGGTTGTCGGGGTTTTCGATCTCATTCCATCTCCGAGAATAATCTCTCTCGTCTCATCAAGATGGATCGGTCTTCGGCGCCGAAGCTCTCCACCGAGCGGTTGTTTGATGATGGGAACGCGCCTGGCCCGGTGCCTGATCAGCTTCGTTGCTAGGCCATGTGTCCTTTGGGTGCTTCTGCACCTTGTCTTGTAGTACTGCACACAACAGTACTTTTTTTTTGTACGCTTCTACCCAGTTAATGAGTAGGCACTGCAATTTTCTCAAAAAAAAAAAAACTGGGGAGACGTCGGCGCATCTTCGACTCTTCAAGCGCAAGAGCTCTCCCAGGCACGCATATGGTCAAGAACGACCGGTCCGTGGACTTTTTAACGGCCTTCTGAACGAGAAACTGATGACAAGCCGGGCTAAATCCCCATTGTGTTCGTGCTGTTTTTGTAACCAGATCTTTCCTGATTACCTTTTATCTTGTAAATACTCTATTTTCATCCATCGTGTATGAATTGGCACTACTCCAGCCCAGTCCAAAAAAAAACAACACAAAAAACAGGTTTATGAAAGTGAACGGTGCCTACACAGCAGAGTATACAAAATCTCCGACGATTGCAGCTATTTTGATACTTCTACCGGTAATTACATGCACGCGACAGGGTTGAGCAAGGGTCGACATCTCAAAACAGTTCAAGATCTGTATGTTTTTGACTACGTCGGCGCACGATTGGCTCTATTTTCCTTTACAGATATATGATATATCGTACAGGTCAGGTACTGTTACTCTACAAATCAGGCAGGCAGGCAGGGCCAAGCTGTATTTTACCATGCCCCGTTCATTTTTCTCGCTCGACGCTTGGCCTCTCTCTCCGCTGTCTGGACATAAAATTCAGCTCCGAGCATGTTGTTTATCTCGACGTGTGATGACAGGCTTGCTTCAGCGGTCTGGATTATCAGCTCGACAGTAAGAGTGAATCCGAGGGCTGAAAGCACGCGAACGGCATTGGCAAGCCGGCAAATGTGACTTCTAGTTTCTAGTGGGGTAAAAGCCTCCACTTCCATGCTCAACTTATGTTGATCTTCGTTCGAATTAGTCTCTTCATCCACCACGACATGCTCGCCGACCCAGACGAATCCATTCCAGCCAAGAATCAAGTCGGCATCATATTGCTCAAGATGATGGAAATGCTGCTTTCGCCGTTTTACCAAATAGGCAGGTACCGTGAGCAATTGACCCCTCTGAAGCTGCACAAGAAAACTAGAAACAATTCAACAGGTTAGCACGTTCTATCTTGCCAAAGCAATCCTGGTTCTGAAAGAGGTGAGACTGTCATAACTCCTGCAACCAGATACAAAATCATCAACCTATGAGATATCAGGACTTAACATGCACTCCCTCTGTAAAGAAATATAAGAGCGTTTAGTGATCTAAATGCTCTTATATTTCTTTACGGAGAAAGTATATGAACTAGTTCATCAACCTGCTTTGCATTACTGCACCGGGTAATCAACATCGACCAACTTTTTCGAAAAGTTTAAAATAATGACAAGAGCCAGCATTGCAAGGGCAGAGCGTTCACAATAATGCATAGCTACCGTGGGGGCATCTAAAAGGAACAGAATCATCACATAAAAAGGCAGCATAACCTAAAATGGTAGAGCACTACCCAATAATAATAGCTAACAAAGAGTTCGTCTGGTAACTACCTTTCCATATTTTTGACTCCTTGGCTGTAGCTCAAGAGATCCATCATGTTGGATATGATGAACTTCAGCCTGATAATTGGTTTCATGCAAAGTAGCAGCGTCAGATTTAAACAGTACTCATCCAATAAATAAGCAACGAAGGGTGACAAACTATAAAACATAGTAAAGGATGGCAAGCCTAAAAAGGTTTCCAATATCATGAACAAACATCCTGGTTAGAAAGTGGGACCCGTCACTGTAATTCTGCACACAGAAGTCATACTCCAAAAATACCACTAAATTCTCTACATCAACTCAAAAGCATCACCACTCAACCCCCTATATATTGGTGTAATTATCTGATGACTGGTGTCTAGGCACCTCATGTATTGGAGTCGTAATGTGTTACATGAACCGCGTGGATGGATATTTGAATTTCACCATTGCTATATGTGTTATATTGTTTATTTATTGTGTGGATGTCTATAAACAAATGAGACTCTATTGAAAGTTAAGAGATTATTATTTTCCAGATTTGATGATAATTAGAGTAGTGTGGTAGCACCATGTAAGGTTGATATCTGGGTGTTACACTTGGATACATGAATAAACTGAGAGCAAAGGAAAACATAATGTCTAATCATTCCAGGGGTCATTGCGTGTCTGAAGACGAAATGCCTTGATTGCAAGCAAACCATCAGAGACTGGTTGACAAAATGCACAGCACATTTTCCACAGTAGAACTCTATTGTTGTACCAAAATTAATGAAGATGTAATCCAATCATCCGATATGCAAAAAATTGAAGAAAACATAACACAATTCAAAGAGAAGGGCTTGCACATTTGGATTGAGAACTCTGGATACTAGATGAAACTATCTCATTTTTGTGCTTTATTTATTGTTACAGCTTTCATTCCTTGAGAATTATCACCAAGTTATTGTAAAAGTATGGCACAGTATAAGCACATACACTTTCTGGTCTTATTTGTTTTCAAGCTCTGTTAAGACCTTATTATCGCAGGAGCAGGTTGGCTCTACAGTCATCGTGATGTTTCTATATTGGGAAGGGATGCGGCCTGTTGTACTGACTCAAGTTTCGCTCAGAAAGTTAAAAACCTGAAAACCCATGGTAGATGACACGGAACTCTTTGTGTTCTGTGCTCCCTTATTACGTTTTATTTTTACCAAGTGCTACAGTGAGTTGATCTCGAGGGCGCAAGTTGGCTTTGTTCTTCCACCTAATAAGGGCCAAACTTGCATCCTCTTTCATTGTTCTGATTTCCCATCTCCTATATTTGCTGCCCGTTGTTTCTGTTTTCCATCACCAACTTCTAGTCCATGCATGCACTTCTGCTCCATCTATTTTCAACCGCCAGTTCTAATGTGCTGTTACTTCTATTTCCTTTCTACTACCTCTGTTCCTAAATATTTGTCTTTCTAGAGATTTCACTATGGACTACATACGGATGTATATAGACATAATTTAGAGTGTAGATTCACTCATTTTGCTCCGTATGTAGTCCATAGTTTAATCTTCAAAAAGACAAATATTTAGGAACGAAGGGAGTATTAGTTATTCCACAACTACACATATCGGCCACCATATACCTCTACCAGTTCCTACTCAGTTCACGAATAATTATGTCCATCTGCTCTGTTGCAAGATTTCTTCTGCCTTCTATTACTAGCCAAACCCATCTACCAAGCAAGTGAGATATCAGGGCACATGCTAATGTCTCAAATACAATTTGAGCTGTACAATTCTGAATGATGTCTCACTGACTGGTGGATAGGCACTGAGAATAATGGTTCAACCTGATATCAACCGCAAGATAGCAAGAAAAAGCAGAAGAAAAGGCACCCCAGGACTTATAAACACATTTGCTGTGAACAGGTGCAGAGAAATGTGCCAAGCTGGAGTGCTGAACAGCCTATATCATTGTTTATGCATATTTGTAGTTTGGACTTTTGATATGGTGCAGAGATATATAAGCAAATATATATAATGATTTGTAGAGAAGGGGGAAGGAAAGCGATACTTACACAGACAAGGTCATTTTCTTCAAGTATACTCCGCATATTAAGCTCATCAACATCAGTTCTCCGTCTCTAATAGGAGGGTGGGCAAAAAAAAACATTAACCAGAATATTGGTGAAAAAATTAACTAGTGAAACATGTAACGTACTAATGATGAACAGTCATTGATCTCTTTGAACAATATGCAGCATTTAAGTCTCCATTCTAAAATAACATCCAACTTATGCTTCAAGAAAGTAACTGTAGTTTATATAGTTCTCAGAAAAGCAGGAAGTATATACTTTCCAGCAAACCAGGAAACTGAATTATCTGTAGGGGAGACACTGGTACAAGCTACTGTTAGGTTAGCTAGAAAGTGTGGTTTGAGGCATGTTGAATTATCTGTTGATGTAGTCTAGCATCATTTTGTCTACCAGATTGTACTGCAAGGATATTCCAGTTGTCAGCCCGTTGTCTCACAGAGTTTTCAAATCTTACCCACAAAATCCATTATGCACCAGCTGAAAAAATATGCTGATGGTCCTAGTAAATCAAAACTATCATTTTTAGCTATTTGGCTTCCTTATTCCTTTTTAACAAAAGAAGGCCACATAGGGTGTTACAGGGTAAAGGTAAGGAACAGCATACCTGGATTCCGTCAGGCAAATTCATAGAAGAAAGCATCAAAACAGCACCTTGGCTAAAGTTTGTCTCCAACCTCCAGCACTTAGAAGCAACCTTGCGGGGAAAAACACATTTAATTGATACTGACCAGAATAGAATACATTTTTTGCATCTGAACAAGCAGATAGTGAATGAATCACACTGTGATGGCATGACCGTAGTTAGCCAGATTTACCCATGCCCTCTGATTATTCATATGGAAGTGTATCCAAATAAAAGTAAATAACATGAGCAATTGGACCCATACAAAATAGTTGAAGCTACTAACCTATCAAACATATGTAAAATTGATTGTCCGATCCATGTATATACTACAAGGATCCTTTTTTGAGAAAACACAAAAGCTTTTGTGTTTCCTTCATTGAAAATGTAGAAGAGTTCGAAGTACAAGGCTCAGCAGCGTCTAGAATTATTCAAGTATCATCAGGAGCTAAGCAACAGAAAATTAATGGACATCCCAAGATCCCGGCAGGATCACCTAAAGCCCAAGAGCTTGAGCCCATGCCCATAACCTTGATTCATTCTTGATCCAAGCCAACACTGCTGAAATGCTTTGTCTGGTGTGCTTGAACGTGCACTCATTTTGCTGTTTCCAGAGCATCTAGGGTATCAAAAGGGTCATAAAATCCAGCCCCTTGTGTAGCGGCTTTGGGGTATGATGGTGGGCAGCATGCCACCAGTCAATGACGTTTACCCCCGGCGTTGGTGGCTGACAAGATGCTCTTAACCAGGCAATGACCTCATACTTGGGTTGTTTACAACATGAAATCTGTTTTATTACATTCAGGTGTGTAGCGCATTCCTAATAGGAACCATGTTATAAAAATGAGAAGAACATTGAGAGAGTGACATAAAGTGCACGTACCTCACTGACACGGCCAATAATGATATCCCATTTCTGTGGCTTATACCTGAAAAGGTCCAAGAGAACAAAATAAGCTAAGCCTACCTAGAAGTCCATCCACCATCCTAAACGTTAAGTACATTTGCAACAATTCTTATGAAAGTAGAAATCAAATGCCCCCGCGTCCAACCCCCCCCCCCCCTCCACACACACACACACACACACTAAGAGAAGCCTTATTTTTATCATCTATCGGCCAACCATTGCAACTGACAAACCAATTTGACAATCAAACAAACAACTAGTGCCTTCAGGGAATTAGGGTAGAATGCTGAAACTCACTACAAATTTGGTTATTTGTTCCCTGTTAATTAAATCAATTATTAATATAACAAGTTATAATGAACCCAAATATCTAGAGTTTGATTCGGCACAAACAAAAACCACCCTGCTCGAATCCAACACACCGTAATATTTCAGTATGAAACTACAGTGTGCACTACAAAAATCCATTCACCGAGACAAACATATATAAGCCCACCAATCAATTCATGCTGCGTAGACCACTGTACCACTCGGTACGCCATAGTAATGCCAGCACTGCCGGGCAGGGAAACAGAAACCAATCAAATCGCTGGAAACTGGTAGAGCGGAGAACAGGATGAAGGCAGGGAGAGAGCACCTTGCCCGGAGCGCCCTCACGTAGACGAGATTTTGGACCCGCTCCACCACGCCGCACACCGTCGCCACGACCTCCCCATCCTGGTCCGACGTGCCATGCCCTCTGCACGCAAGCAAAACAAACACGCGCGCGCGCGCGCGAAAACCCAATCAGCCCATCACGAAACACGAGCGAGGAGACAGGTGGAGACGGGGATGGGACGGCGGAGGGCGGGCTGTTACTTGAGGATGCTGCCCTCGGGGTTGACGGGGATGTTGTCCGCGAAGGTGACGGCGGCGGCGGCGGGGGCGAGGGTCTGGAGCTCGTGGAGGGCGTCCTCGAGGCGGTCCCTCTGTGTCTGGTTAAGTCGTAGGTGGAGGTCTACCATCGCCGGCGAGGAGGAGGAGGAAGCGTCGGAGGTTGTCGGCGGCTCGGCGCTGCCGCCGGTCGACGCCGAGAATTAGTCAAAACCCCAGGATTTTGTTACCCAACCCTGGCCATATGGGCCGTGCTTGTAAGCCGGTTCGCAGGCACGGATTGTTGTTGGCCCGGCACGGCACACGAATAGAAGGGCCGGACAGGCCTTCGGCCTGCCAGGAAGCCTAGCTTGGGATTTTTCTTCTTTTCATGATAAAAGCCTAGGGTGCTCCTATTAGACGCGGGAGCAACTGATTAGGGAGCACTTCCTCGGAAGCTTTTTAACGATTACTCCCGTGCATCGTTACTTGATGTATTCTCAGCAACCGTCACATGTCCCGTTCTGAGCATTTTTTTTGGATTTTTTTTCATACACGTTTTCGGCTTTTTTTGGGTTTTTTGGTGTTCCGATTTTTCACCGGTCTTTCTTAGCTTTTGGACAAAAAAAATTACGCGAAATTATGTGTTTTCTATTTTTTCCACGAGAGGCACGGTTTTGTTTTCACGAGAGACATCACCACCACCACCGAGTATATATACTAGAGGGGAGAGAGGGCATCCGCACCTGAAGGCCACGGCGCAGCCCTCTCTCCCTCTAGATCAGTTTTTCCACTAGATCGGTTTCGATAGTGCTTGGCGAAGCCCTGCCGGAACAGCTCCACCACCACCACCGCCACCACGTCGTAGTGCTGCTAGAGAACTCATCTACCTCTCTGTCCTTGCTTGCTGGATGAAGGAGGCGGAGACGTCATCGAGTTGTACGTGTGCTGGACGCGGAGGTGTCGTCCATTCAGCGCTAGATCGTGATTGGATCGCGGGACGGATTGCGATTCGGATCGTGAAGACGTTCGACTACATCAACCGCGTTTCTTAACGCTTCCCGCTTAGCGATCTACAAGGGTATGTGGATCCATTCTCCTTCTCGTAGTTGTTGATCTCCATAGATAGATCTTGGGTGTTCGTAGGAAAAAAATAGTTTCCCATGCAACGTTCCCCAACACCACCTGCCCCGGAGGGCCCCATTGGGGTGTGAGAGGAGGCGCACCAGCCCCTGGTGGGCTGTCCGCCCCTCCCACCTAAGGCCCATGCGGCCAAGGGCTGGGCTGGCCCAAGGGTGCCCCCCCCCCTCCTTAGGGGCCAAGCCAGCCCCTTGGTCGCCGCTCCTAACCCTAGGGCGGGCGGCCCCCTCTCCTCCCCCTATATATATGAGAGGAGAGGGAGGGCAGCATCACCACAAGCCATGGCGCAACCCTTCCTCTCCCTCTAGATCAGTTTTCTCCTCTTGTTCGTGTCGCGGTAGCGCTTGGTGAAGCCCTGTCGGGACATCTCCACCACCACGCTGTCGTGATGTCAAAGAACTCATCTACTGCTCCGCCCTCACTCGCTGGATCGAGGAAGCGGAGACATCATCGAGCTGTACGTGTGCTAAATGTGGAGGTGTCGCCCGTTCGGCACTAGATCGGGACGGATCATGATTGGATCACGAAGACGTACGACTACATCAACCGCGTTTCTTAACTCTTCCCGCTTAGCGATCTACAAGGGTATGTAGTTGCACTCCCCTCTCATAGCTATACATCACCATAGATAGATCTTGGGTGTTTGTAGGAAAGAATTTGTTTCCCATGTGACGTTCCCCGACAAGGAAGGGAGTCAACGCCGATAAGGTGGGATAGAAGTGCCATTGCTTCGTATATATAACCAGACAATGTCAACCGACGTTCGAGGAAAGATGCTCTGGTAGCCAAATGAATGTCGTTGTTTGAATCGTGTGTTGGTTTAGTGCGGGTTCTTTGAGAATCCATGTATGATAGACAAACGAGTGTCACCGTGGGAATCGTCGTCGGTCCAATGCATGCTCATTGGGAACCCACTACTGATAATCGATGAAGCATGAATGTGTGCATATTTCTCCCTTTAAATTTGTGTTGTCCACATGGGAAGAAGATCGCATCTAGAAAATATACCAACGACCAACCTTTAAAAAGAGAGGTAAGTGATAACAGGCTACCACTGACAAGACAAATATGCAAGCCCATGTATGTTGACATATATTTTTTAACAGTGATAATAGGATACCACTGAGCAGGGGGAAATATGCAAGCCCGTCTGTGTTGACATATCGTGTGGGGGGTGGAAGGACTCCCTATCATTGAACAATCAAAATTAGATTGGCCTATGTAAACCGACTCCGTGAACCAACTAAGGCTCATCCCTGACGCGTCCTTGAAAGCACAATGTGCTCCCTTGGTGGTTTTGATAATTCATGACAACATACATTGTCTCTTGGACTAATACTTTCATTTAGTGTATTTCAGATAAAGTCCATAGAGAGAGATGGGTTAGCAAAAAGGAGTGTGGAGAGGGTGCCCATGAAGATGAAGGAGAAGGAATAACATTGGCCAAGCTTCAAGCAAAGGACTCTTCATTTTACATTTGTGAGAAATTACTTTGAGTCCATAGGAAAGCCAATACTATTAAAAGGCGGTAAGGTTTTGTTGGTGAACAAAATGCTCATACGTGCACAAGTGATAGTCACCACATACAACCATAAGCTCTTCCACAAAAGTCTGTCCAAAGCCAAATACTCAAAATCGGTGCAACCAACACTCTACACTCGGTGCCACCGATTCCAAACCCTAGATAGACTCAGCCAAACCCTAGCTTTTCGGTGCCACCGAGTTAGGCTGCCAACTTTTTGTTACGCAAGTTCATAATTTCGGTCCCTTCGAGATTGTTGAATCGGCGTCACCGAGATTGGACATTCTGACTATTGGTCACCTTATCTATGCAATCGAGATTCCTATACTGGTCTCACCGAGATTTAAAGTTGCTAACTTTAAGTCACTTCGGTACGACTGAGATTCACACATCGGTTCCATCGAGTCTGACTTATTGTGTGTAACGGTTGGATTTTTTGGAGATGCCTATATATTCCCCTCCACCACCACTCACTCAAAGTGAAGCACTCAGAACAGTTCCCCACTCATACCTACTGATTTTCTGAGAGAGAACCACCTACCCTTGTGTTGAGGTCAAGATCTTCCACTCCAACCATATGGATGTTGATTTCTAGCCTCCCAAAGTTGCTTTCCACCCAAGCAATCTCTTCTACCAAGCCAAATCTATGAGAGAGTGATTGTGTGTTGAGGAGTCAATCATCTTGAAGCACGAGAGCAAGGATTTCATCGCATTACCGAGCCTATTACCTTTCGGAGGGTGGTGCCTCCTAGATTGGTTAGGTGTCGCTTGGGAGCCTCCTACTTCGTGTTGTGGAGTGAACCAAGAAGTTTGTAAGGGCAAGGAGATCGCCTACTTCGTGAAGATCTACCCTGAGTAAGGCTAGTCCTTCGTGAATGTAGGCCGTCATGGTATAGTCAAGGTTGCTTCTTCGTGGAACCCTCCATGGGTAGAGCCCTCCGTGGACTCTCGCGACCGTTACCCTCCGTGGGTTGAAGACTCCATGAACGTGGATGTACGATAGCGCCACCTATCGGAACCACGGGAAAAATCATGTGTCCTTCATGCGTTTGATCTCTCTATCTCTACTCCTTACTTCTATGTGCAATGTCTTTACTTTCCGCTGCTATACTTGACGACTTGCATGTGTTGGGTGTCATATACAATTATGTATGCTAAAACTGCCAACATCTTGTCTTATGCCTGGGGTAGTTTTGAATTTTGCTTGTAGTCTATTCACCCCCCCCCCCTCTAGACATACACTTCTAGTGATCCTACAAGTGTTATCAAAGCTTTGGTCTCCATTGCTTCGGTTTCAACATCGTGGATGAATATGGATGTGCCTAGTGTGGAGAGTTTGTATTGTAGAGTGCACATTCTTGATGGAGAGTACTATAGTCAATGGAAGAATGCCATGATTGATCTATTTGATAAATTCCATTTTAGAAAACATATTGAAAACCCCTATGTGCTCCCAATTGATGAATTGCATCCCACACACGAAGAGGAAATTAACATGCTTGGTAACCTAAGAACTGTCAATCTTATTGTTAGAGGTATACCAAGATTCGTGCTTTCTCAATTGAAGAACTTTGCATGTGCTTATACTTTGTGGACTGATTTGGAGAAACGATATCCAAATCTTTCATTAGGAAATCTTGATGAAATTCTTCATAAAACCATTTCTTTTCAAAAAAATGAAGCCTAGTGATCCAAACTTTGATAAATGCCTATTTGAGCTTCGTGATCTTATGCGTGCTAAAGGAGATGTCACAACTGTGAACAACATTGTTATTGAAGCCATTCACATTCTCAAACTTGAACATTATCATGATCACAATTCTAATGAATCTCTTGTTCTTTATGACGAGGATTTCCCACTTGATGATGACAATGTGGAACATGGCTACTATGATGAAGATGAGTTGTTCAACATCGAGCATGAGAAGATCATGAGGAATCTAAGTCTAATGGCGAACTTCAAGGATTACATGGCCGGCGGAAAAGAGTGGATTCTCGACAGTGGATGCACGGATCACATGACTGGTGATAAAGACATGTTCCAAGAGATCACGCCTAATCAAGGTCCTCGGAGGTACGTGACCTTTGGAGACAACTCTAAGGGTAAGGTACTTGGCCTTGGTAAGGTGGCCATATCTCATGATAGCTCAATTCAAAATGTGATGCTTGTTGAATCCCTTGGTTACAATCTTCTTTCCGTATCTAGACTAGCAGACTTCGGTTTCAATGTGCTATTTACAAAAGTAGATTACCAAGTGTTTCGATTTGATAATCATAAAATTGTCTTTATCGCTATTCGTAGAGGTGATCTATACATTGTTGATTTCACTAAAAAGGCCTAGCCTCGTACTTGTCTCATTGCAAAATCATCTAAAGGTTGGCTATGGCATAGAAGGCTTGGACATGTAGGCATGCAAAATCTAGATAAGCTTATCAAGGGCAATCACATTCTTGGTGTTAAAGATGTTATCTTTGACAAAGATAGACTTTGTAGTGTTTGTCAAGAAGGAAAGCAAGTAGGTGGAAGTCATCCCATTAAGAATATCATGACTACTAGGAGACCACTCGAGTTACTTCACATGGATCTTTTTGGTCCCAATGCTTACAAGAGTCTTGGTGGAAATTCCTATGGTCTAGTTATAGTTGATGATTTTTCCAGATTTACGTGGGTATTCTTTCTTGATGATAAGTCGCAGGTACAAAATATCTTCAAGAACTTCACACGCAAAGCGCAAAATCAGTTTGAAGTGAAGATCAATAAGGTTCGAAGCGACAACGGATTGGAGTTCAAGAACACCCATGTGGATACCTTCCTTGATGAAGAGGGTATTTCACATAAGTTCTTGACTACGTACACACCTCAACAAAATGGAGTTGTTGAGAGAAAGAACCGAACCCTCATTGAGATGGCAAGAACGATGCTTGGCGAATACAAGACGCCAAAAAACTTTTGGGCAGAATCCATGGAAACAGCATGTCATGCCACAAACCAACTCTACTTGCACAAGCTTCTCGGTAAAACGGCATACGAGCTTCTCAC
Organism: Hordeum marinum; assembly: GCA_022496015.1. NCBI lineage: Eukaryota > Viridiplantae > Streptophyta > Magnoliopsida > Poales > Poaceae > Hordeum > Hordeum marinum. The sequence goes on along the minus strand of CM039677.1, from coordinate 96,140,194 downwards.
CGGTAACAAACCTCAAGTTGAATACTTTCGAGTATTAGGCTCCAAGTGTTACATTCTTGATAAGCATCATCATGCTAAATTTGCTCCCAAATATCATGAAGGTTTATTACTTGGTTATGGATCAGACTTTCACACTTACCATGTCTACAAGAACTTCACTCGAAAAGTTGAAGAGATGGTAGATGTGAAGTTTGACTAGTCTAATGGTTCGCAAGTCGAACAGTTGCCAAATGATGTAGGTGATAAAGATCCTTCAAAAGCTATCCAAGACTTGCCTATCGGCAAGATTCGCCCCACAGAGGTGAAGGAAAGTACTTCATCAACCCAAGTGGAAGCTCCTACTTCAATCCAAGGCTACCGAAAACATGACATGGAAGCAACCACAAGTGGTACACGATGAGATGAAGAGGAGGAGGAAGTACATCCTGAAGATCCACCACAACCTCCTTCACCACCACCTCAAGGAAACGACACCTTCAACAACAATGAAGACGAAGGAGATGATGATGAAGAAGAAGCTCCACCATCCAACAATCGGAAGTTGACCCAAGTCCGAGCACAAGTGACCAAGAACTATCCCCTAAACCAAATCTTTGGTGATATACAAACCGGGAGGATGACTCGCTCTAAAACTCGCTTGGCTAACTTTTGTGAGCATTATTATTTCATCTCTAGCATTAAACCTTTGAAGGTAGAACAAGCTCGTGAAGATGCAGATTGGGTGAACGATATGCATGAAGAGATTCACAACTTCGAAAGGAACGAAGTGTGGACAGTCGTGGAGAAACCCAAGGACGAGCAAAACGTCATCAACACAAAATGGGTTTTTCGCAACAAGCAATATGAAGATGGTCAAGTCGTACACAACAAGGCTCGCCTCATAGCTCAAGGATATATGCAAGTCTAAGGTATGGACTACGATGAGACCTATGCCCTTGTTGCTAGACTAGAAGCCATTCAAATTCTTCTTGCTTATGTTAATCATCATGATATCATGCTTTACCAAATGGATATTAAAAGTGCACTCTTAAATGGTGAGATTGAAGAAGAGGTCTATGTGAAGCAACCACCTGGTTTTGTAAATCCTAAGAAGCCTGATCATGTTTACAAACTTTGCAAAGCTTTATATGGTCTTAAGCAAGCCCCTCGTGCTTGGTATAAATGCCCAAAGAAGTTTCTTATTGAAAAAGGATTTGAAATTGGTAAAATTGATGCAACCTTATTCACAAAGAGAGTTAATGGTGAATTATTTGTGTGCCAAATTTATGTGGATGATATTATCTTTGGATCTACTGACCCACAATTCAGTGAGAAATTTGGAAGGTTAATGTCACAGAAGTATGAGATGTCTACGATGTGTGAGCTGAAATTCTTTCTTGGTCTACAAATCAAGAAAACGAGAGAAGGTACATTCATCTCTCAAGCAAAGTACACCAAGGACTTAATCAAGAAGTTCAACATGCAAGAGTGCAAAGGTATGAAAACTCCCATGCCCACTAGCGGACAAGATGATCTCACTAAGGAGGATGAACCAGTTGATCAAAAGGTTTATTGATAAATGATTGGTTCATTGATTTATCTATGTGCCTCCCGTCCCAATATTATGCTTAGTGTTTGCATGTGTGCTAGATATCAAGATGCACCTAAAGAATGTCATCTTAAGGCTGTGAAACGTATTGTGAGATACTTGATACATACACCAATCTTTGGCATTTGGTATCCCAACGGATCTTCCTTTAATCTTGTTGGCTACTCCGACACGGACTATGCCGGTGACAAGGTTGATAGAAAATCCACCTCGGGTACATGTCAATTTCTTGGTAGATCTCTTGTGTCTTGGTCCTCCAAGAAACAAAACTTGGTATCTCTATCTACCGCCGAAGCTGAATATATTGTTGTTGGATCATGTCGTGCGCAATTGTTATGGATGACACAAATGCTTAAAGATTATGGAATCAATGTTAAAAATGTGCCATTACTTTATGACAATGAAAGTGCTATTAAGATTGGTCACAATCCCATGCAACATTCTCAAACCAAGCATATTCAAATTCGACATCATTTTATTCGTGATCATGTTGCCAAAGGAGATATTAATCTTAAACATGTTCGTACTAACAAGCAATTGGCCGATATCTTTACTAATACGCTTGATGAAAAAGTGTTTTTTCACTTGAGGAGTGAGTTGAACATCATTGATGCTTCAAACTTGAGCTAAGCTCACTCGAATGCATGTGAGGGAATGAGCTTCATTGATTATTCCATGCTATTACCTTGAATATCATATCTTAGAATTCTATGCTCCCTTGTCTTGCATCTAACCCTTTTTTAGGTACTTGGAATAATATCACTCCATAAGATTGCCAACAACTCGTATCTTAAGCAATCTTGTCATGACCAAGAATCCAGAACCTCGCTTTGATGATGGAAGGAAGTAGACAACAAAACATATCCTTGACATATATCCCTTACTTGCTAAATCTCAAATTGGTATCATGTCATTTGGATATATCATGTTTTTCCTTGTGTGACTAACCCATGTAGGGGAAAAGTGAACGAAAACAACAAGGATTGATCCCAACTCAAGATGATCTCCATCAACTTCGAGCATCCTCATCAAGTTCACCTATAATCTATGTCAACAACATCACTCAAAGGTATGTATTCATATCCTTGAAAAAGGCTTTACTCCAAGTCATGAGCTAAAGCAACTCAAGTGATATGAAGACATTAAAATGCTTGATCAAAAAATGGTAACCCCATTTTGAGCTTAACGATGACTATGACCTATGATCAAGCAATCTTGCTTGGCTCCTAAGTCAATACACTCTAATATAGGTGACCTAGTCACCGCCCGTCATCTAGTTAAGTATTCGGTTGGTTCATTCACAAATCGCAAAAATTCTTGGAACCACTCAAATCTTTCCTAGTTGATACCTATCTATAAATATTCTCTATTGATACAAATATTTTTGATTCTCTTCCTTGTTTGATTTTCATTTGCAATCTTTTTTGTGATCAATTTTCAAATTCATCCAAGTTTTCGAGTTACACCTCGGAGCCTCCGATACACAGAACTCGGTTCTAACGATTTAGCAGAGGAGTTGCATAACATTACCTCGATATCACTGTCGTGGGAACGAACACCTATGGGATCATGGGGATCCCTTTCGGTTCGGCCGGGGGGGGGCAGATTGTGCAAAGAGACGGTCTGATGAAAAGCACGTGGGGATCTTTACCCAGGTTCGGGCCGTACGGATGCGTAAAACCCTACTCCTGCTTTGTGGTATTGAGAGTGTTCTTAGGGTTCTTGCTACAGGGATGCTGCGAGCCACTGCCACGCGTGTGCGCTAGAGGGTCCCTTGCAAAAGTCGAAAAGTCCAAAAGTCATCTATCGTATCGCCCTGGGCCTCCTTTTATACTCTAAAGGGGATCCCAACAATGGTGTACAGTGCGTACATGGGGTGTACAGAGCTACAGTGCTATCATACCTAACACTGACGGAATAGGATAGGCGCATTTAATGCACCGTCAGGCATCTTTGTCCGTCAGAGGGACGAGACGAGATCCCGTCCCACCAGCACCGCTTAAGTCTCTCTGACATTAACGCCGCGACACGCATCCAGATGGATTGACACCTGGCCCGTGCACTGGCGGGGTCTTGCCGGGTTCTTGCCTTGCCGGGGCCAGGCTCCCTCTCTAGTGGGTCGATATCCCTCCTAGCAAGGCCTTGCCAGTGAACTTGATTCTCATATGCTGGTATCTGGCAAGTCCCTGCCGGGCCTCGCCGCCAGGGCAGCTGCCACTACCCGTGCACGAGTAAGGGGCACTAGAGAGCCCAAAACTCTAGTGCACCGACAGGAGCCCCCGGGCCTGGGCCACACACGTCACAAGGCGCTGTTGGGCTAGGCCCAATTAGTGCACAGGCACGCGTGGCAGGGCCTTACGGTTATGGTCACTGCGCTCGCTGCGCTTCCCCATGACGCCCATTGAATGCGGGATGTGGGATATGTGCACGATGCAACTGTTATAGCAGCGCGTCCGCGAAGCATTTATATGTTAGCTTATTTTAGTAAAGAGACCGTCCCGCGCCTTTCCCATAAAAAGAGGAAATTGCAGAGGCACAACTCATTTACCCCTCGTCCTTCCCAATCTGAGAACCACCATCGTCCTTCTCCTCGAGCCCAGAATAGAGCCCGTTCCACCCATCCACATGCTCCCTCTCCGTCCCCAGTCCTTGCCCTTGCCATCACCAAGGCGCCCAAAGCTAGTAAAAGCAAGGAAGCAGAGGCTGTTTCGGAGAACAAGATGGTGAAGATGCGGAAGAAGCACATCATCTTCCCGCCGGGACTCGGCATGGACGTCCCTAAGAGGTAGTACCGGTGGATGTGGGTGACAAAGATGACAGCGCATCCGGCCACCTGCATGAGTCCAGGTCCCTCCGGGGACGGTCCAGGCAAATATCCTTTCTTTGCCGACTATTTTTACTGTGGGCTCTGCCCCCCTTTTTCGGACTTCTTCAATGACCTCATGTACACCTATGGCTTCTGACTCTTGGATTTCACGCTGAATGTCGTGATGACCATGGCGGTTTTCGTCCATCTTTGCGAAAACTTTGTCGGAGTCGTCCCCAGCACCGCTCTTTTCTTCCACTACTTTTCCCCTTTCATCCTGCCAGGCGGAGCCCTTTCCAACGCCGTCACTTGGATCCCGCGCCCAGGAACCAAGGAGGTCTACCCTGACGGGGGCTATTGCGATCGGTGGGACGAGTGGCGGGGAAAATGGTGCTGGATTCGGGAGGAGGAAGTCCCGCCCTTCTGCTTGCCGCGGCAAGCCAAAATGGTGCATGGTGAGGACTAGGGCGCCGTCGATCCCGAGGACAGGAAATTCACGGTTGTGACCACCAGGATCCTCCGCCTCAGGGAAGGCGGCCTTTCCATCGAGATGGTAGGCACTGACTTCCTTCGCCGGCGCATCGCTCCCTTGCAGAAAAAGGGGAGGCCGGCTTGGGATTTCCATAATGTGGCGGATATCATGAGATTGCGCCCCGGTCTGAACCACAACCTGATCGCCATGCAGCATGGGGCCCTCTGCCAGAAGTTGTTCAGGGGCGCTTCTGTCCCTGGGCTGCCGGCAGGCATAGTCCCCCTATGCAACAATGCCGCTTTAGGTAGGCTCTTTGCCATGATGCCGGTGTTCGACGCACATAGCCTCAACGCATCTTGGATCGAGCCGCCTGCCGAGTAGGTGTATGAGTTCTTCGATAATTTGGTGGAAAGGGCCACCCGCAGGGAGGAGGGCCTCATCTGCGACACCACTAAGGAGGAGCTGGCGTACATCGCCAGCAGGGCAGAGGAGGCAGATCTCGCCGCGGAGGCCGACAATGCTGGCTTCTTAGATGATGAAGCCGGTGAAGGGGAAATACTTTCGGATGAAAGCCTTGTTGGGACCGCCAAGGAGCAGGGCGACACATCCGCCCGAGGCTGTTTTGCTGAAGGCGCAACTGAGGAGGAGCAGTCCGAGGAAGCCCCGTCCCTTGTGCAAGCAAAAAGGCGCGTCCTCTGGAGTGCTGCCATTGGGCTCCCCGTCCGCCAAGCTCCTTTGAGCAGCGCACCCCCCGGCAAGGAAGCAGCCGGCAAGGCCGTGCGGCGGCAAGAGACCCATCGGCCACCTGCGCCTGTCACGGCCAAGCGACCTAGGAGAACCCCTCCACCCCCTCCCACGGGCACCACGAAAGAGGTCACCTTCGACCTTTCTGCCCTTAGCTCGGGAGAAGAAGATGAGGAGCAAGGGTCGTGCCATACCTTTCACTTTTTCAAAATTCTGGTTTTTTACTTTACTCATTTGGTTTGCTTCCGCAGGGAGGCGGAAACACTAGCACAACGGGTGTCTAAGAGGGCGAGGACCTCGACGGTCGAGGAGTCGTTGGCAAGCGCCTCAGGCCCGCCAAGGGCGACCACCGTCAACCCGGAGGCTAGCCCACGGTGCAGCGCTTGACTCAGTCCCCGGCGGAGCCCCCTGCATGAGCCCATCACACACTTTTCGCTGGCAAGCGCCGAGGTGTGCATCTTTACTGATGACATCTCCGGGCGTGTAGGAGGCTGGAGACAAGGAGAAACATCAGCAGCCGTTTTGGACACACTGCCCCCATCATCTACGCCACCCAGAGAAAGGTCCCTGGAAAGGACCTCCTCCAGCGCGCTTTACAACGACGAGGAGGAGCCAGCAAGCACAGGCACTGGCAGGACTTCCCCGGCGTCCGTCGTTGGTGCAGGTACTCTTTATTATTTTCATGTTTTTTGTCTTCTTGAACTTCCACCTTAGCTTCATTTGGTTTGCTTTCTTGGCCTTCAGACATTCCCTCGATGGAGGGCATGGACGTCGACACCGTCATCGAGGAGACCGCCAGGATGCTGCCGCCGAGGCCGACAGGATCGCTGCCGAGGAGGCCATCAAGAGTGTTGCCGCTGAAGCCGCCAAGAATGCTGCCGCTGAGGCTTCTAGCGCTGAGGCCGCTAAGAAGTCCACCGAGGAGGCCGCCAAGAAGTCCGCCGAGAAGACCGGTGGGGAGGCCAGTGGTCGCACTGACGGCATCCCTGCTGTAGGAGCGCCAGGCACTACGCCGAACACTAAGCCCCCAGCTTTCGGGGAGGCGGCCATCAAGGACCGGCCGCCTCCGTCCTTAGCTCTTTCGTCGAACAGATACTTCAAGGTCGGCGACAACTTGTTCATCAACATCTCAGGCACGACAAGCACTGGGGCGCCACCCGAAGGGGGAGTTCTTGTCGAGGAAGCAATCACTGCTGCCGGGTGATGACCCACAAGTATAGGGGATCTATCGTAGTCCTTTCGATAAGTAAGAGTGTCGAACCCAACGAGGAGCAGAAGGAAATGACAAGCGGTTCTCAGTAAGGTATTCTCTGCAAGCACTGAAATTATTGGTAACAGATAATTTTGTGATAAGATAATTTGTAATGGGTAGCAAGTAACAATTGTAACAACGGTGCAACAAGGTGTCCTAATCCTTTTTATAGCAAAGGACAAGCCCCGACAAACTCTTATATAAAGCAAAGTGCTCCCGAGGACACATGGGAATTTATGTCAAGCTAGTTTTCATCATGCTCATTTGATTCGCATTCGCTACTTTGATAATTTGATATGTGGGTGGACCGGTGCTTGGGTGTTGTCCTTACTTGGACAAGCCTCCCACTTATGATTAACCCCTCCCACAAGCATTCACAACTATCAAAGAAGAATTAAGATAAATCTAACCATAGCATGAAACATGTGGATCCAAATCAGCCCCTTACGAAGCAACGCATAAACTAGGGTTTAAGCTTCTGTCACTCTAGCAACCCATCATCTACTTATTACTTCCCAATGCCTTCCTCTAGGCCCAAACAATGGTGAAGTGTTATGTAGTCAACGTTCACATAACACCACTAGAGGAGAGACAACATACATCTCATCAAAATATCGAATGAATACCAAATTCACGTGATTACTTATAACAAGACTTATCCCATGTCCTCAAGAACAAGCATAACTACTCACAAAGCATATTCATGTTCATAATCAGAGGAGTATAAGTGATGATCAAGGATCTGAACATATAATATTCCACCAAGTAAACCAACTAGCATCAACTACAAGGAGTAATCAACACTACTAGCAACCCACAAGTACCAGTCTAAGGTTTTGAAACAAAGATCGAACACAAGAGATGTACTAGGGTTTGGAGAGGAGATGGTGCTGATGAAGATGTTGATGGAGATTGACCCCGCCCCTCTCGATGAGAGGATCGTTGGTGATGACGATGGCTTCGATTTCCCCCTCCCGGAGGGAAGTTTCACCAACAGGATCGCCTTGCTAGAGCTCTAGATTGGTTCTGCCCAAGTTCCGCCTCGAGACGGCGACGCTTCGTCCCGAAAGCTCTGATATGATTTTTTGCAGGACAAAACCCTCAATATAGCAAAAGATGGGCATCGGAGGGCTACCAGGTGGGCCACAAGCCCCAGGGGCGCGACCAGGGGGTGGCCACGCCCAGCAGGCTTGTGGCTCCCTGGTGGGCCCCCTGATGTATTTCTTTCGCCCAGTATTTTTATATACTCCAAAATAATTCTCCGTAGATTTTCAGGACTTTTGGAGTTGTGCAGAATAGGTATCTCAGATTTGCTCCTTTTCCAGTCCAGAACTCCAACTGCCGGCATTCTCCCTCTTCATGTAGACTTGTAAAATAAGAGAGTAAAGGCATAAGTATTGTACCAAAATGTGTAATAACAGCCCATAATGCAATAAATATCAATATAAAATCATGATGCAAAATGGACGTATCAACTCCCCCAAGCTTAGACCTCGCTTGTCCTCAAGCGGAAGCCGAAATCAATAAATATGCCCACATGTTTAGACATAGAGGTGTTGATAAAATAAAATACAGACATGAAGGCATCATGATCATCTTTAGAACAACAACATATATTGACATATAATTTATTATGGTAAAGTAATAATTCATTCACAATGGCAAAGTATGAATCAAGAACTCTATTGAGAACCGACAAACTATGATCTCAGGCATTGAAGCAATTCCAATTTATCCTAAGGTATGATAGAGTCAATATAAGAGCTTGTAAAGAAAACCCACATACTCAATCATGTTTTAGTCTATCACAATTGCTAACACTCACGAGGTACCTATGAGTTCAAAGTTTCAATCGAACACCAAGAAAGATAGGGGCTTATAGTGTTGCCTCCCAACTTTTTACCTCAAGGGTAATGTCAACAATAATAACTCATGATCATCCACTTCCGAGTGGATACATGTGCTTAGATCATTGCCCAACACGTGACACTTGCCAGAAGATAAAGGCGAAAATAGCGAAGGTGATGGAGATCACCACGACTCTTGCATAAAGGTAAGTACTAGAAAATAAAAGAAACAAATAGGCCCTTCGCCGAGGGAATCAGAGGTTGTCATGCGCTTTTATAATTGGATGCACAATCTCGTAATGCAAAAGGACGTCACTTTATATTGCCCCTTGTGATAGAGAACTTTATTATGAAGTCCGTCACTTTTATTTCTTCCCCATCGCAAGTTCGTACAAAGTTTATTTTCCTCACACTAATAGATCAAACATATTTAGAGAGCAATTTTTATTGCTTGCACCGATGACAACTTACTTGAAGGATCTTATTCTATCCTTAGGTAGGTATGGTGGACTCTCATGGCAGAACTGGTTTAAGGGTGTTTGGATGCACAAGTGGTATCTCTACTTGGTGCGGAAGTTTTGGCTGATATGAGGTGGAAGCAAGCGACACATGTTGAGGGATCTATAACAATATAACTTCTATTCGGAAATTTGCAAACATAAACCATTATGTTGTCTTCCTTGTCCAACATCAACCTCTTAACATATACTATTTTAATGAGTGATCACAATCATAAAATATGTCCAAGATAATATATTTATATGTGAACCTCTCTTTCTTTACTACTTCCTTTTAATTGCCCCCAATGACCAATAGCTATGTTTGTCAACCCACAACAGGTTTCAATCGACACACTTTTTATATGTGAAGTCATCACTCCCCATAAAATTTCCATATGTACTCTTTGCTTTTACTCTACACTTCTTTCTACTTTTTGTTTGTCAAGATTAAGATCAAAACAAGCAAAGCCCTCAACTCAAAAGTACTTTTTATTATATAAATCATGGACTTTCTTACATAGGAGGAATCATAAAGCAAAAACTCAAAGCTAGATCACACGAAAACTTTATTCTACTAGATCAAGATAGAACCAAAAGGATTGAACAAAGAAAAGATGATGAAAATAAAAATGAAAATGAAAGATGTGATGGTGATACGATATCGGGGCACCTCCCCCAAGCTTGGCACAAGCCAAGGGGGGTGCCCATACCCATGTGTTTAGTTGTCTTGCTTCGGAGGTGATGATGTGGGAGTTGTTGATGAGGTTGGAAGCTTGTCCTCCATCTTCCGAGGCATAGGCTCACCATCATGAAAGGATGAACAAGTCTTCGGAATCCTGAAATCTGCAGCCAAACTCATTCTCTTAAATCTGTATTCATACTCACAGTTTTGGTTTTGTGGGTCATAGATCTGGGCTTGGAGGTGCTCGATTCTCTCGTAAAGCTTGAAGATGTGATCCACAATGTCCTTGGCGTCTAGCTTATGTTTATGGGTAAACTCCGTGATCATCATCTGATTAGCATTGAGTCCCCGTTCCACCATCCCTTGGCACTTGAAGACCTACTGCTCCATTGCTTCGAGTCTTGTCTCCATGCTTCCGGTTTTCTTTGGCCCCTCCACATCACGGATGTGTAGCACCCCCTCACGCACCTCAATGGTTTGAGTGTGTTGTAGTACCTCCACATGATAGGGGCCAATGACCTTCTCGGAGAACTTGTCCTTCGAAACACTTGGGGACGCCATATTGATCTAAATCTGCTGCAGAAATAGCTCAAAAAGAAAACAGGAGGTATTGTCGTGATACGAGAATCAAAACCTTCGGGAGATTATATAATGAATTTTTACTGACCCGAAGGAGTATGCCACAAGAAAACAGAGTCCGGGTGGTGCACGAGGTGGCCACAAGCCCTAGGGCGTGGCTAGGGGGGTGGCCGCGTGATACGTCTCCAATGTATCTACTTTTCCAAACTCTTGCCCTTGTTTTGGACCCTAATTTGCATGATTTGAATGGAACTAACCCAGACTGACGCTGTTTTCAACAGAATTGCCTTGGTGTTGTTTTTGTGCAGAAATAAATGTTCTCGGATCGCCTTGAAAATTTATGGAGAATATTTTTGGAAATAATAAAAAATACTGACGCAAGAATTAACTAGAGGGGGCCACCAGCAGGCCACAAGCCTGCTAGCCGCGGTCACCCCCCTGGCGGCGTGGGGCAGGCTTTTGGGCCCCTTGTGGCTCCTCCGACCTCCTCTCCAGCTCCATATAACCCTATTTCTCAAGGAAAAAATTACAGAGAAGAGTTCATCGCATTTCACGATATAGAGCCACCACCATCGCCACTTCTTCCTTGGGAGACCAGATCTAGAGTCTGTTTTGGGCTCCGAAGAGGGGAAATCGACGCCTTCATCATCACCAACCATCCTTCATCATCAATTCCATGATGCTCCCCACCGTTCGTGAGTAATCTCATCATAGGCTTGCTAGACGGTGATGGGTTGGATGAGATTTATCATGTAATCGAGTTAGTTTGGTTAGGGTTTGATCCCTAGTATCCACTATGTTCTGAGATTGATGTTGCTATGACTTTGCTATGCTTAATGCTTGTCACTAGGGCCCGAGTGCCATGATTTCAGATCTGAACCTATTATGTTTTCATGAATATATGTGTGTTCTTGATCCTATCTTGCAAGTTGTAGACACCTATTACGAGTTATGATCCGCATCCCCCAGGGTGACAATAACTGGGATTCTTTCCGGTGATTACCGTAGTTTGAGGAGTTCATGTATTCACTAAGTGCTAATGCTTTGGTCTAGTTCTCTATTAAAAGGAGGCCTTAATATCCCTTAGTTTCCAATAGGCCCCCGCTGCCATGGGAGGGTAGGACAAAAGATGTCATGCAAGTTCTTTTCCATATGCATGTATGACTATATATGGAATACATGCCTACATTACATTGATGAATTGGAGCTAGTTCCGTGTCACCCTATGTTATAACTGTTGCATGATGAATGCCATCCGACATAATTATCCATCACTGATCCATTGCCTACGAGCTTTTCATATATTTATCTTCGCTCGGTTACTTTTCCGTTGCTACTGTTGCAATCACTACAAACTGCTGCTATCACTTTGCCACCGTTACCGTTACTACCATATTACTTTGCTACTGAATACTTTGCTGCAGATATTAAGTCTTTCAGGTGTGGTTGAATTGACAACTCAGCTGCTAATACTCGAGAATATTCTTTGGCTCCCCTTGTGGCGAATCAATAAATTTGGGTTGAATACTCTACCCTCGAAAACTGTTGCAATCCCCTATACTTGTGGGTTATCAAGACCTTTTTCTGGCGCCGTTGCCGCAGAGCATAGCTTTATTCACTGAGTCACTTGGGATATATATCTGTTGATCACTATGAAGAATCTGAAAGATCCAAAAACCAAGATCTATCCCTCTACTATGAGGGGAGGTAAGGAACTGCCATCTAGCTCTACACTTGATTCACCTTCTGTTATGAGTAAGTTTGCGACACCACCACCTGCTAGTAATTTTGATATGTCGCAAGTAATTGATGATGCTACTTCTGCTATGCATGATGCTTATGATAATATTTTGTTTGATGATACTGTGCCACTGAGTGAATTTCTTGATGAACAAATTGCTAGAGCTATTGCTGAAACTGATAATATTTCTAAATCCGATGAGATTATTGAAACTAAACACTATGATTCACTTGCTAGACCTAGCTCTCCTATATAAGAATTGCCTGATATACCTGAAGGATATGTTATGGAAGGAGAGGTAGCTAGGGACTTTCTTGCTTGTCAAGATAGAGATGATCTTAAGAAATTGCTTCGCAAGTGGAAGGAAAAATCTCTGAATGCTAGAATGCAATATGATCCTAAGTTTGCTACTTAACCCATCTTTGTTACTGATAAGGATTATGAATTCTCTGTCGATCCTGAGTTAATTACTTTGGTTGAATCTGATCCTTTCCATGGTTATGAATCTGAAACCGTTGTGGCACATCTTACCAAATTGAATGATATAGCCACCCTATTTACTCATGAGGAAAAAATTCGCTATTACTATATTCTTAAGTTGTTTACTTTCTCATTAAAGGGTGATGCTAAGAAATGGATTAATTCTCTTGCTCCTGGTTGTGTGCGTAGTCCTCGGGACATGGTTTATTACTTCTCTGAAAAATATTTTCCTGCCCATAAGAAACAAGCTGCCTTGCAAGAAATATTTAAGTTTGTGCAAATTGAAGAAGAGAGTCTCCCACAAGCTTGGGGGAGGCTTCTCCAATTACTTAATGCTTTGCCTGATCATCCTCTTAAGAAAAATGAAATACTTGATATCTTTTATAATGGACTAACCGATGCTTCTAGGGACTACCTAGATAGTTGTGTTGGTTGTGTTTTCAGGGAACGAATTGTTGAACAGGCTGAATTACTATTGAATAACATATTGAGCAATGATAATGATTGGACTATTCCCGAACCACCTCTAAAGTCAACTCTGAAGAAAAGAGGTATTCTATTCCTAAGTTTTGAATATATGCAAGAGGCAAAGAAATCTATGAAAGAAAAAGGTATTAAAGCTGAAGATGTTAAGAATCTACCACCTATTGAAGAAATACATGGTCTTGACAACCCGACACAGGTAGTAGAGGTAAATTCTCTCAGAAGATTTGATGAAGGAGATATCCCTTATAATAAGCCTGCTAGCCAATGCTTGGATGAATTTGATAATTTTATTATGAAGCAAGAAAATTTCAATGCCTATGTTAGTAGCCAATTGAAACATAATGCTCATATGCTTGATCGTTTGGGTGATTATTTGAGTAGAACTATCAATGATCTTAAGCTTATTAGTAAACATGCTTCCATGGTAACCACTCAAGTAGAACAAGTACTTAAGGCTCAAAATGATTTGCTTAATGAGATGAATAGTAAATACAATGATCATTCTATTAAATTTGTGACTAGAGGTGGTAGAATGACTCAGGAACCTTTGTATCCTGAGGGCCATCCTAGGAGAATTGAGACAGATTCTCAGAGAGTTAATACTGATGCACCTATTCCTTCCAATAAGAGTAGGAAAAAGAATTATGATAGTATTTTGCATGCTGCTAGTGAACCTGTTATAGATACGTCTGAGAATCCAAATGATATTTCTATTTCTGATGCTGAGACACAATCTGGTGATGAACATGAGCCTAGTGATAACATTAATAATGATGTTCATGCTGACGCTCAACCTAGTAATGATAATGATGTGGAGATTGAACCTCCTGATGATCTTGATAACCCACAACCTAAGAATAAAAGATACGATAAAAGAGACTTTATTGCTAGGAAACATGGTAGAGAGAGAGAACCATGGGTTTAGAAACCCATGCCATTTCCTCCTAAACCATCCAAGAAAAAGTATGATGAGGACTTTGAGCACTTTGCTGAAATGCTTAGACCTGTCTTTTTCCGTATGCGCTTGACTGATATTTTGAAAATGTCTCCTTATGTTAAGTATATGAAAGATATTGTGACAAATAAAAGAAAGATACCAGAAGCTGAGATTTCCACCATGCTTGCTAATTATACTTTTAAAGGTGGCATACCTAAGGAACTAGGAGATCCTGGAGTACCTACTATACCATGCTCTATTAAAGGAAATTATGTTAAAACTGCTTTATGTGATCTTGGAGTTGGTGTTAGTGTTATGCCTTTCTCTTTATATCGTAGACTTGATTTGAATAAGTTGACACCTACTGAAATGTCTTTGCAAATGGCTGATAAATCAACTGCTCTACCTATCGGTATTTGTGAGGATGTACTTGTCGTAGTTGCAAATGCTACTATCTTGATGGACTTTGTTATTCTTGATATTCCCAAGGATTATAGTATGTCGATCATCCTTGGTAGACCCTTCTTGAATACCGTAGGGGCTATGCTGTCGCTTGAAGCTACGTCGGTATTTCCCCAAAGAGGAAGGGATGATGCAGCACAGCGGCGCTTGGTATTTCCCTCAGATATGAAACCAAGATTATCGAACCAGTAGGAGAACCAAGGAACACAACATAAACAACCGCTGCACACAAATAACAAATATTCGCAACCCGACGTGTTAAAGGGGTTGTCAATCCCTTTCGAGTAACGGCGCCAGAAAGGCACGTGGACGGGAGAAAGTTGTAAATGTTGATAGATCGAACGCCAAATAAAATAAAGTGCAGCAAGGTATTTTTGGGTTTTTGGAAATATATATCTAAAAATTAAATGCAAGAGAAAAGTAGATCGCAAAGGCAAATAATATGAGAAAGAGACCCGGGGGGCGTAGGTTTCACTAGTGGCTTCTCTCGAGAAAAATAGCAAACCGTGGGTGAACAAATTACTGTTGGGCAATTGATAGAACTTCAAATACTCATGACGATATCCACGCAATGATCATTACATAGGCATCACGTCCAAGATTAGTAGACCGACTCCTGCCTGCATCTACTACTATTACTCCCCACATTGACCGCTATCTAGCATGCATCTAGTGTATTAAGTTCATGGAGAAACGGAGTAATGCAATAAGAACGATGAGATGATGTAAACAAGATCTATCTATGTAGAGATAGACCCCATCGTTTTATCCTTAGTAGCAACAATACATACGTGTCGTTTCCCTTTCTGTCACTGAGATCAAGCACCGTAAGATCAAACCCACTACAAAGCACCTCTTCCCATTGCAAGATAAATAGATCAAGTTGGCCAAACAAGACCCAAATATCGGAGAAGAAATACGAGGCTATAAGCAATAATGCATATAAGAGATCAAAGAAACTCAAATAACTTTCATCGATATAAAAAGATAGATCTGATCATAAACTCAAAGTTCATCGATCCCAACAAACACACCGCAAAAGAGTTACATCATATGGATCTCCAAGAGACCATTGTATTGAGAATTCAGCGAGAGAGAGAAAGCATCTACCTACTAACTACGGACCCGAAGGTCTACAAAGAACTACTCACGCATCATCGGAGAGGCACAATTGGTGGTGGTGAACCCCATCTGAGATGGTGTCTAGATTGGATCTAGTGGTTTTGGACTCTACGACAGTGGGATGAATATTTCGTCTGTCGCTGTGGGGTTTCAGGAATATTGGGGTATTTATAGAGCGAAGAGGCGGTCCAGGGGCATCTGAGGTGGGCACAACCCACCAGGGCATGCCTGGGCCTCCTGGCGCGCCCTAGTGGGTTGTGCCTCCCTCGAGGCACCCCCCAGGCGCAGCCAGGGCCCGTTGTGTTCCTTCTGGCCCATAAAAAATCATCATGAAGTTTCGTGGCATTTGGACTTCGTCTGGTATTGTTTTTCTACGATGTAAAAAACAAGGAAAAAACAGCAACTGGCACTTGGCACTATGTCAATAGGTTAGTACCAAAATGATATAAAATGACTTTAAAATGATTATAAAACATCCAAGATTGATAATATAACAACATGGAACAATAAAAAATTATAGATACCTTGGAGACGTATCAGCATCCCCAAGCTTAACGTGGATGTGGAATGCTGCCTAACAGAATTTTTGATGTGGAATGCTTCCTAACATGTCATATCATATTATTTTTCTTATAGCATGGACATTTGGACTTTTAGTTGTTCAAAGCAATAGTCTAGTTTTGACATAATAATTTAGATACTCAAGCATATCAACAAGCAACCATGTCTTTCAAAATATCAACCCTAAAATAAGTTATCCCTAGCCCATCATGCTCAAACATTGATCCATTCATGAAACACACTCGAATATTAGCTACACCCAATACTTAAGTACAATCATATTGCCTCCTAGTTGGTGCTTTGGTAAGAGAAGATGGAGACTCAAGTTCAAAAATAAAAATTGCATAAAGTAAAGAAAGGCCCTTCACAGAGGGAAGTAGGGATTTGTAGAGGTGCCAGAGCCTAAAGCGAAAAGCTTCAAGATAAAAACATTTTTCGAGGTGTATCCATCCCACCAACGAAAACGACTTAGAGTTCCCAAAACTATCCATGCTAGATATATCATAGGCGGTTCCCAAACAGAAAATAAAGTTTATTCCTTTTTTTCACCATGCTTTTACTTTCCAAGGAATTTATTATTTGACAACATAAAGTAAATTCATTTTTTGCATTTCGGGACTGGGCATCCCTAATACCTTTGCCTTACTCTCATGCAATGACAAGTGAATAAACACTCATCGTGAGAATAACACATCTAGCATGGAAAATATTAGCCACCCCTCACCGCTCCGCGAGCGAAACAAACACACAAAAGAGAAGTTTATTTTGGAAATTAGAGATGGCACATACAAATTTGCTTAGAACAGCACGAAGATACCACATATAGGTAGGTATAGTGGACTCATGTGGTAGAAACTAGGTTTAAGGATTTGGATGCACAAGTAGAGCTCATACTTGGTGCAAAATGAAGGCTAGCAAAAGATTGAGAAGCGACCAACTAAGAAACGGATAATCTCATAAGCAAGCATTAAGCTTAAATAACACCGAATAATGCACCACAGGTAGGATATAATTTCATTGCATGACTATTGACTTTCGTACTTGCATAGGGAATCACAAACTTTAACACCAATATTCTTACTAAAGCATAATTACTCATCAACATAACTCACATATCACATCATCATATCTCAAAACTATTACTAAGAATCAAGTTTATTTTGTCCAATGATCTTCATGAAAGTTTTTATTATATCCTTCTTGGATATCTATCACTTTGGGACTAATTTTCATGTGTTTCTTTTCATAAGCTCAAACAAATATAAGTGAAGATCAAGAGCATAATTTTTCTTCTTTCTCTCAAAATAATTAAAGTGAAGCAAGAGAGAATTTATTGAAAATTTTACTAACTCTCAAATAAATCTAAGTGAAGTAAGAGAGCATTTCTTCAAAAATACTAAGCACACCGTGCTCAAAAAGATATAAGTGAAGCACTAGAGCAAGTCCATTGCTCATAAAAAATTAAGTGAAGCATAGAGAGCAATTCTAACAAGTCATGACATAATTTTGGCTCTCTCAAATAGGTGTGTCCAGCAAGGGATCAAAACTTAAAACACAAATAAAACAAGCAAATGCTCGTATCATACAAGACGCTCCAAGCAAAACACATATCATGTGACGAATAAAAATATAGTTTCGAGTAAAATACCGATGATCGTTAAAAGAAAGCGGGGATGCCACTCGGGGGCATCCCCAGGCTTAGTTGGTTGCTAATTTTGGATAATATCTTGGGATGTAGGGGCATCCCCAAGCTTATTATCTTCCATCCTTCCTTCATCCATCGTAAGATAACCCAAAACTTGAAAACTTCAATCACACAAAACTCAACAAAACCTTTGTGAGATCCGTTAGCATAAGAAAAAAAATCACGACTATAAGTACTGTATTAAACCAATTTATATTTTGTTCTTGTATTATACCTAATGTATTCCAAATTTTATATGGCAAAAACTCATCAAAGAAAACCATAGAGCCATCAAAATAAGCACACAACACAAAGAAAACAGAATCTGTCAAAAACAGAACAGTCTGTAGCAATCTGGATATTTCGAATACTTCTGTAGCTCAAACAATTCTGAAAAAATAGTAAAACATGAGAAATTCGTAAACCAATCTTGTGTAAAAAATTCATAATTTTATCACGCTTCTGCGATTTTTAATAATTCTGCGACTGGCGCACAAAGTTTCTGTTTTTCAACAAGACAAAGCAACTATCACCCAACATGATCCCAAAGGCTTTGCTTGGCACAAATACTAATTAAAACACAAAAACACATTCATAACAATAGCATAATTGTGTAAAAACTCAAGAACATAAAGCAAAAGGCAAAAATAAATTTTATTCATTGGGTTGCCTCCCAACAAACACTATTGTTTTACGCCCTTAGCTAGGCATAAAGCAAGGATCTAAGTTTTGTCATCTTTGTTCTTTTGAAAACAAAATGAAAATTTCCTATCAATGGCATTTAATTTTCTATTCTGTGAAAGCACATGACCATGGATAGCAGAAGAAAGATTAAGCATGTTGCGAAAATTTGTATCTAAACTAGCCTTCATCTCTTTAATGGTTTCGTTTTGATAAGAGCACATAAGGGTAGTTCATTCAACATTTTCTCCTTTGGGACACCCAAATATAGTTTTCATCTTTTCATAAGTATCAACGGCATCCCCTCCAAGAAAACCGTTTTCAAATATAGAATCCAAAACTTGCTTGAAGGAAGATGGTAAACCAACATAGGAACTTTTCAAGTATATCTCTATCTGATATTGGGGCACATAGCTAGATCGAATTCTCAACAACCTATCCCATGCATCTTTCAAAGATTCATCAAGCAAATAACGAAAAACTCCGGGATCATCTTTATCGCAATTGTTAAGGTTTTCCTTAACAACCCCGGTAGATCCTTCCATAGCATCATTGTTATGAGCTTAGAGAGGACAAAGGGGCTATCCAAAGCAGTAAAACTCGGGAGGAAACCCTTAGCCTTGTTAGGATCAGTCACGGCGAGAAAATGGCAAGCAGAAAAAGAGGGGCGAATAAAACGGCAATATTTTGTGAAGTGGGTGAGAGGAAAATGAGAGGCAAATGGCAAATAATGTAAATTGCAAGGAGATGAGATTTGTGATTAGGAACCGAGTATATGTTGAAGATCCTCCCCGGCAACGGCGCCAGACATTCCTTTTGATGTCGCTTGAAGCTATGTCGGTATTTCCCCAAAGAGGAAGGGATGATGCAGCATAGCGGCGGTAGGTATTTCCCTCAGATGTGAAACCAAGGTTATCAAAATAGTAGGAGAACCAAGCAACACAACGTAAACAACGCTTGCACACAAATAACAAATACTCACAACCCAACGTGTTAAAGGGGTTGTCAATCCCTTTCGGGTAACGACGCCAAAAAGGCACATGGACGGGAGAAAGTTGTAAATGTTGATAGATCGAACGCCAAATAAAATAAAGTGCAGCAAGGTATTTTTTGGTTTTTGGAAATACAGATCTGTAAATAAATGCAAGAGAAAAGTAGACCGCAAAGGAAAATAATATGAGAAAGAGACCCGAGGGCCGTAGGTTTCACTAGTGGCTTCTATCGAGAAAAATAGCAAATCGTGGGTGAACAAATTACTTTTGGGAAATTGATAGAACTTCAAATACTCATGACGATATCCAGGCAATGATCATTACATAGGAATCACGTCCAAGATTAGTAGACCGACTCCTGCCTGCATCTACTACTATTACTCCACACAACGACCGCTATCTAGCATGCACCTAGTGTATTAAGTTCATGGAGAAACGGAGTAATGCAATAAGAACGATGAGATGATGTAGAAAAGATCTATCTATGTAGATATAAACCCCATCGTTTTATCCTTAGTAGCAATGATACATACGTGTCGTTTCCCTTTTTGTCACTGGGATCAAGCACCGTAAGATCGAACCCACTACAAAGTACATCTTCCCATTGCAAGATAAATAGATCAAGTTGGCCAAACAAAACCCAAATATCAGAGAAGAAATACGAGGCTATAAGCAATCATGCATATAAGAGATCAAAGAAACTCAAATAACTTTCATGGATATAAAAAGATAGATCTAATCATAAACTCAAAGTTCATCGATCCCAACAAACACACCTCAAAAGAGTTACATCATATGGATCTCCAAGAGACCATTGTATTGAGAATTCAGCGAGAGAGATAAAGCCATCTAGCTACTAACTATGGACCCGAAGGTCTACAAAGAACTACTCACACAATATCAGAGAGGCACCAATGGAGGTGGTGAACCCCATCCGAGATGGTGTTTAGATTGGATCTAGTGGTTCTGGACTCTACGGCGGTTGGATGAATATTTTGTCTGTCGCTCTAGTGTTTCTGGAATATTGGGGTATTTATAGAGCGAAGAGGCGGTCCGGGGGCACCCGAGGCGGGCACAACCCACCAGGACGCGCCTGGGCCTCCTGGCGCGCCCTGGTGGGTTGTGCCTCCCTCGGGGCACCCCCAGGCGCAGCCAGGGCCCATTGTGTTCCTTCTGGCCCATAAAAAATCATCGTGAAGTTTTGTGGCATTTGGACTTCGTCTGGTATTGATTTTCTATGATGTAAAAAACATGGAAAAAACAGCAACTGGCACTTGGCACTATGTCAATAGGTTAGTACCAAAAATGATATAAAATGACTATAAAATGATTATAAAACATCCAAGATTGATAATATAACAGCATGGAACAATAAAAAATTATAGATACGTTGGAGACGTATCAGGCTATTATTGATTGCAACAAGGGCAATGTCACTTTTCATATTAATGGTAATGAGCATATGATACACTTTCTGAAGAAACAACCTCAAGTTCTTAGTATCAACTCTATTGAAAAATTCCAAAAATTATTATTGGAGACTTTGAGTTCCCTCTTCCTACTGTCAACAAGAAATATGATATATTTATTGTTGGGGAAATGCATATCCCCATTGAGGTAACTTAGTGTTATTCGGAAAAAAATCAGTTTCATGTTATTCGAAAGAAGTTTGTTAATAAGACTCGATCAACCTTATTGATGGATTCCTTTTGATGAGCATGAGATGGATGAATTTAGAAAGCACAACATCCTGCACCTAACTTTTACTTTCTGTTACCTAGATGAAATTAAGTAAAAATGCTATTATTTTCCATTTTCCGAATTTTCCGTGAAATATAAAAATGACCTGAAAATAAAAGTTCCCAGAATCACCTAAATTTTAGTCTGATTTTTTCTGGAATATTTTAGAATTTTTGGCACTGAGAATGCATCAGGGGGATGCACTAGTGGGCCACAAGCCTGCAGGGCGCGACCACCCCCCTAGCCGCACCTAGCAAGCTTGTGGGTCCCACATGGCCCCCCTCCACTTATTCCAACACCCATTCACTTCATCTTCACCCATAAAAAATCCCATCATTGCTCAAACCCGTGTTTTGGCTCATCTTGCTGCCCTTTTCGATCTCCTTGCTCAAAGCTCCATTTGCAAAATTATTTTAGGTGATTGCTCAATGGTATGTGACTCCTCCAATGGTCCAATTAGTTTTTGTTCTAGTGCCTTATATATTGATTTTTTTTGCTGCTGTGGTGACCTTGTTCTTGAGCTTGCATGTCAAATTTTTATGGTCCCAAGTAGTTTTGATGCATGATATGGTCTCTAGGCACTTGAAGGAGTAGTTGCTATGAGTTTTGTTGAGTTTTGTGCACCTTTATTTCACTCACTAAAAAATTCAGAATTTTTCGGAAATGTTGAGAAGGTTGTTAAGAGGATCTTCAAGCCGGGGTTCTAAGGGAGGTGAGAGTGAAATGAAGGAGAAACCCAAATACAATCTTCCTCCCATCGCAGAAATCCGACCATCTGAATGGCCGTGTGACACATTCTTGAGGGCGGCTGGAATATATGAAGATTTCTATTATTTGGTTGAGAATGCAGGCATCACCGACTTCCTCAATGATAAGTGTGACCAGTACCTCTTGCTCACTAATACCTTTGTGCAAAATTTTCACTTTCATCCTAGGGAAGACCCTCCTACAGTAGAATTTCATTTATATGATGTGCCTAAGAAAATGAATCTTTATGATTTTTGCAAAGTTTGCAAGATACCCTATGAGGGCAGCATCAGGGAACCACATCCTCGAGACATGGATGATTTTATTGCCTCAATCACTATAGGAGAAGAGAGAGGCGTGTCAAAGGCAAGAGCAGCTAGTTTACATTTTCCTATGCTACGCTATTATTCATTATTTGTGGGAAGATGTTTAGTTGGTCGTTGGGAGAGTGGAAGCCTTAGTGCTCCTGACCTTGCTATTTTGCGCCATGCTTTACTTGCTGATAGAACTTTTAGTCTGGGCGCTATGGTGGCCCAACGATTGAACACCAACCTTTCGAAGGGCCCATATTCGGAGGTATCTATGCATCTCGTTTAGCTAAACATTTTGAGATACCCATTAGGCTTCACGAGAAAGATGAAAAGTTGATACCCACAAAGTTTTTAGACTATGACCGTATGGTAGCCCATGATTTTATTAAGAAGAATGATGATAGGAGGCTGCTTTACAACTTAGTATTTAGTTAGGGTACTTGTGATATTATTACTCTACCTGCTTCTTGTTTGTGCGGTATTCATTCAGGCAGGTACACTGTTATGCCTGATGACATCTACCAATATTGGGGTTTGGAGCAACCCCCAGCATCGGCTCTGGATCCATATCAGACCCCGGTTTTCCAGTGAGAGCCACAAGAGATTACTAATCAGTGGAACCCTAAGTGTCCTCCAGTGTACCCCGGAGAATGTTATTTCCAGCCATGGCCCTAGACCAAATTAGGCCAAAAGCCTAAGCTTGGGGAGTAGGTATTTCTCACCGAAATTACATTCATGTTCACACACTTATTTCAGTTGTCGGTGTTCATACTTTTTCATTGTACTATCCATTGTAGTTTATATTCTTGTTTTGCTTTCTTCTGGTGTGTTTAATAAACTTTGAGAAAAATACAAAAAATAGTTCTAGCTTTTTCCTAGTTGCTTAGTTGTAGCATTAAAGAGAAAACACAAAAATATTTCTCGTTCTTCTTTTTTCTTGTTGGGAGCTTTCCCGTGTAAATAATTTTTCTTCCTTTTCTTTGGGTCATAAGGAGAAGACCATGATGACGTGTTGAGTGGATTTCATATGCATTATTGTTTATCTTACAAAGAGCACATATTGCCTTGTCTTCTCCTTTGGTTTATTGTTTGCAGATTCCACCTTAGTCCAATGCACATGCACTCTTATTATTATTCACATCGTTCGGTCGTGCAAGTGAAAGGCAATAATGACGATATTTGATGAAAAGATTGAGATGGAGAAAAGCTGGTATGAACTCGACCTATCTTTCTTTTTGTAAATATAATTAGCTCATCATTCCGAATTCAATACATTATGGGTTGAACATGTTTGCAATAACAATTACAGATTATAGTTATTCATGCCATGCTTAATTAGCTAAGAGTGGATAATGGTTCGTCTTGAGTGCCAACATGCGCATTAAAATGGTTGTGATGTAGTATGATAGAATGGTATCCTCCTCTGGATGATTCAAGTGGCTTGACTTGGCACATGTTCATGCATGTAGTTGAAAACAAATCAACATAGCCTCCACGATATTTATGTTCACAGTGAATATCCTACTCATGCTTGCATTCAATGTTGGTTAATCTCAAGGAATGTTGATGATTGTGTCGCTCTCTAGTTGGTCGCTCCCCAGTCTTTTGCTAGCCTTCACTTGTACTAAGCGGGAATACTGCTTGTGCATCCATCTCAATAAACCCAAAGTTGTTCCATATGAGTCCACCATATCTACCTATATGTGGTATTTACCTGCCGTTCCAAGTAAACTTGCATGTGCTAAACTTTAAACCTTAATATAAACCTTCTGTTTTGTATGCCCAAATCGCTCATGTGGCGACTGGGGGCTGTCAGTATTTTCCATGCTAGGTGGGTTATTCTCATGATATGTGTTGATTTAGTATCGTTCACGAGAAAGTGGCTGGTAATCAGGCTGCCCAGTTCCATGCTCGAAATAAAAAGCAAAATATAATTAAACAAAACTCCCCCAGGAATGTGTTTGTATGGATGGTACCCGTGAATTTGGACTGCCGTGGAGTGTGATTGATTGGTGGAGGGGGAGTAAAAACTTTACCATTCTGTTTGGGAACCGCCTATAATGTATCTAGCATGGAAGATATTGAAAACCTCTTGATCGTTATGTGAGCAACGAAAGCATACTGCTCCATAATCATTACCTATCTATGTTTTAAAAGCTTGAGCTCTGGCACCTCTACAAATCAATGCTTCCCTCTGCGAAAGGTCTTTCCATTTACTTTATTGTTGAGTCATCATCCTCTTATAAAAGGCACCAGTTAGAGAGCAGCATTGTCATTTGTATGCCTTGCTATTAATTGATATTGAGTGTGAGCATGACTGGATCTCTCTCACCGTGAATTACAATGTTTAGTCAGTCCTTGTTCTCCAGAGGTGCATTTATGTTTTGCTGTCTCAGAAAGGCTAGCGAGATACCATTATGTCATATTGTATCATGATTGTTTTGATAAAATTGTTGTCATCCGAGACTTGTTATTATTGCTTGCTAGTTGGTTGTGCCATTGACATGAGTAAATGTGAGACCTAAATGTTATTGTGAATGTGGTTAGTTTATAATATTTGCTGAAAATCTGAACATAAGTTAAACATATTTACAACAGCAAGATCAAACAGAGTTTGTAAAAGTTATTCTTTATCACTTTCAGTTTATCAACTGAATTGCTTAAGGACAAGCAAAGGTTTAAGCTTGGGGGAGTTGATACGTCTCCAACGTATGTACTTTTACAAACTCTTTTGCCCTTGTTTTGGACTTTAATTTGCATGATTTGAATGGAACTAACCCGGACTGACGCTGTTTTCAGTAGAATTGCATTGGTGTTGTTTTTGTGCAGAAATAAAAGTTCTCGGATCGCCCTGAAAAATTTATGGAGAATATTTTTGGAATTAATAAAAAATGTTGGCGCAAGAATTAACAAGAGGGGGGCCACCAACAGGCCAGAAGCCTGCTAGCTGCGGCCACCTCCCTAGCCGTGTGGGGCAGGCTTGTGGGCCCCTCGTGGCTCCTCCGACCTCCTCTCCAGCTCCATATAACCCTATTTGTCAAGGAAAAAATCAGAGAGAAGAGTTCATCTCATTTCAGGATACAGAGCCGCCGCCATCGCCAGTTCTTCCTCGGGAGACCAGATCTAGAGTCCGTTTTGGGCTCCGGAAAGGGGAAATCGATGCCTTCACCATCACCAACCATCCTTCATCACCAATTCCATGATGCTCCCCACCGTTTGTGAGTAATTTCATCGTAGTCTTGCTGGACGGTGATGGGTTGGATGAGATTTATCATGTAATCGATTTAGTTTGGTTAGGGTTTGATCCCTAGTATCCAGTATGTTCTGAGATTGATGTTGCTATGAATTTGCTATGCTTAATGCTTGTCACTAGGTCCCGAGTGCCATGATTTCATATCTGAACCTATTATGTTTTCATGAATATATGTGTGTTCTTGATCCTATCTTGCAAGTTGTAGACACCTATTACAAGTTATGATCCGCATCCCCCGGGGTGACAATAACTGGGATTCTTTCCGGTGATTACCGTAGTTTGAGGAGTTCATGTATTCACTAAGTGCTAATTCTTTGGTCCGGTTCTCTATTAAAAGGAGGCCTTAATATCCCTTAGTTTCCAATAGGCCCCCGTTGCCACGGGAGGGTAGGACAAAAGATGTCATGCAAGTTCTTTTCCATAAGCACGTATGACTATATATGGAATACATGCCTACATTACATTGATGAATTGGAGCTAGTTCTGTGTCACCCTATGTTATAACTGTTGCATGATGAATGCCATCCGACATAATTATCCATCACTGATCCATTGCCTACGAGCTTTTCATATATTGATCTTCGTTCAGTTACTTTTCCGTTGCTACTGTTGCAATCACTACAAACTGCTGCTATCACTTTGCCACCGTTACCGTTACTACCATATTACTTTGCTGCAGATATTAAGTCTTTCAGGTGTGGTTGAATTGACAACTCAGCTGCTAATACTCGAGAATAATCTTTCGCTCCCCTTGTGTCGAATAGTAAACTTGGGTTGAATACTCTACCCTCGAAAAGTGTTGCGATCCCCTATACTTGTGGGTTATCACCGCGCCCAGCAGGCTTGTCGCCTCCTTGTGCACTATTTGGACTACTTTAAATTTTCCTATTTTTTTAAATATTCCAAAACAGATAAAATTTGCCATTAGAAAAGTTTTGGAGTCTTTTTGCTTACCGTACCACATACCTATTCCTTTTCGGAGTCTAAAACATTCTAGTAAGTCTCCCTAATGTACACCTCCGGAGTTATGGTATTGATGATATTGGTTCAACATTTATGGGAGTACCTGAGATATAATGTTTGATTGTTTGACCATTCACCACCTTCGGGCTTGTGCCTTCGGTGTTGTTAATCTTGAGGGCACCGGAACGGTATACCTCTTCGATGAAGTAAGGACCTTCCCATTTGGAGAGAAGTTTTCTGCAAAAAATCTTAAACGAGATTTGTATAGCAAGGCATTATCACCTACATTAAATTAACGCTTTTGTATCCTTTTATCATGCCATCTCTTAACCTTTTCTTTAAACAACTTAGCATTCTCATAGGCTTGTGTTCTCCATTCATCAAGTGAGCTAATGTCAAATAACCTCTTCTCACCAGCAAGTTTGAAATCATAATTGAGTTCTTTGATTGCCCAATAAGGCTTATGTTCTAACTCTAGAGGTAAGTGACATGGTTTACCATAAACCATCTTATACGGAGACATACCCATAGGGTTTTTGTAAGCAGTTCTATAAGCCCACAATGCATCGTCGAGTTTGTTAGACCAATTCTTCCTAGATCTATTAATAGTCTTCTGCAAAATCAATTTAATCTCTCTATTGCTCAATTCTACTTGACCACTAGACTGAGGATGATAAGGAGATGCAACTCTATGATTAACATCATATTTAGCAAGCAATTTATGGAAAGCATCATGAATAAAATGTGAACCACCATCAATCATCAAATATCTAGGGACTCCAAATCTAGGGAAAATAACTTCTTGAAGCATTTTAATAGAAGTGTTATGATCAGCGCTACTAGTTGGAATAGCTTCTACCCACTTAATGACATACTCAATAGCAACTAGAATATGAGTATACCCGTTAGATTGTGGAAAAGGCCCCATATAATCAAAGCCCCAAACATCAAATGGTTCGATAACAAGAGAGTAATTCATAGGTATTTCCTATCGTCTACTAATATTACCAATTCTTCGACATTCATCATAGGATAAGACAAACTTATGAGAATCCTTGAAGACAGCAGGCCAATAAAACCCAGATTGTACTACCTTGTGTCCGATTCTATCTCCACCATGATGTCCTCCGTAGGCTTCAGAGTGACACTTGCGTAAGATATGTTCCTATTCATGCTCAGGTACACAATGTCTAATAATACCATCTACTCCTTCTTTATAAAGATGTGGGTCATCCCAAAAGTAATGCCTTAAATCATAGAAGAACCTTTTCTTTTGTCGGTATGTGATACTAGGAGGTATAAATTTAGCAACAATGTAATTGGCGTAATCAGCATACCAAGGAGCATTATGTGAAGTATTCACGACAACTAATTGTTCATCAGGAAAGCTATCATCAATAGGTAGTGGGTCATCAAGGACATTTTCTAACCTAGACAAGTTATCTGCCATAGGGTTATCAACACCCTTTCTATGAATGATATGCAAATCAAATTCTTGTAGCAGAAGGACCCAGCTAATAAGTCTAGGTTTAGCATCTTTCTTCTCCATAAGGTACTTAATAGCAGCATGATCGGTGTGAACAGTTACTTTGGAATCAACAATATAAGGTCTAAACTTATCACAAGCAAACACGACTGCTAAAAATTCCTTTTCAGTAGTAGCATAGTTTCTTTGGGCATTGTCTAGAGTTTTACTAGCATAATGGATACCATTTAATTTGTTATCAACTCTTTGTCCTAGAACAGCACCAACAACATAATCACTAGCATCATTCATAATTTCAAAAGGTAGGTTCTAGTCGGGTGGTTGAATAACAGGTGCGGTAATCAAGGCATTCTTAAGAATTTCAAATGCTTCTACACAATCATCATCAAAAACAAACGAACATCTTTTTGCAAAAGGTTTGTGAGAGGCCTAGAAATCTTAGAAAAATCTTTGATAAATCTCCTATAGAAACCAGCATGACCAAGGAAACTTCTTATACCTTTGATATCCGTAGGGCACGATATTTTTTTAATAGCATCTACTTTAGCTTTATCAACTTCAATACCTCTTTCGAAGATCTTGTGCCCCAATACAATACCTTCATTAACCATAAAGTGGCACTTTTCCCAATTAAAGACAAGATTAGTTTCTTCACATCTCTGCAAAACTCGATCAAGGTTGCTCAAACAATCATCAAATGAAGTTCCGTAAACGGAAAAATCATCCATGAAAACCTCAAGAATCTTTTCACAAAAGTCAGAGAAAATATCCATCATACATCTTTGAAAGGTAGCAGGTGCATTGCATAAAAAAGGCATACGTCTATAAGCAAAGGTACCGAAAGGGCAAGTAAAAGTGGTTTTTTCTTGATCCTGGCTTGATACCTGTATTTGGGAGAAACCCGAGTAACCATCTAGAAAGCAAAAATGAGTATGTTTAGATAAACTTTCTAGCATTTGATCAATAAAAGGTAAATGGTAATGATCTTTCTTAGTAGCTTTATTTAATTTCATAAAATCAATTACCAATCTATAACCTATAACAATTCTTTGCGGGATCAATTCATTTTTATCATTAGGAACAATGGTAATACCTCCCTTCTTAGGGACACAATGGATGGGACTAACCCATCTACTATCAGCAACAGGATAAATTATACCTGCCTCCAGAAGCTTTAGTATTTCTTTTCTTACCACTTATTTCATCTTAGGGTTCAATCGTCGTTGGTGATCAATACCTGGTTTGGCATCAGGCTCCATATTAATTTTATGCTAGCATAGAGTGGGACTAATTCCATTAAGATCATCAATAATCTCTTTTCTTCATGCTCTGAAAGGTTAGCACTAATAATAACAGGATATATATGCTTTTTATCAAGATAAGCATATTTCAACGTATCAGGTAATTGCTTGAGCTCGAACAAGAGATCACCCTTTGGTGAAGGAGGATCCCCAAGTATTTGAACAGGTAAGTTGTGTTTCAAAATAGGCTGCTGCTCAAAGAAAATTTCATCTATTTCATTCATCTCATTCATATGCATATCATTTTCGGGGTCTATCAAATATTGTTCTAAGAGAGCAGTAGGAGGTACATCAATAGAAGCGAGACCAATAATTTCATCTTTACTAGGCAATTCCTTGTCATGGGGTTGTCTACGAAATTTAGAGAAATTAAACTCATGAGACACATCCCCAAAACTCAGAGTAACTATTTATTTCTCATAATCAATCTTAGCATTAACAGTATTCAAGAAGGGTCTGCCAAATATAATGGGACAAAAATTATCTTGTGGGGAACCAAGAACAAGAAAATCAGTAGGATACTTTATTTTTACCACACAAGACTTCAACATCTCTAACAATCCCTATCGGTGCAACAGTGTCTCTATTAGCGAGCTTAATAGTAACATCAATATCCTCTAGTTCAACTGGTGCAATATCATGCATGATTTCTTTGTATAAGGAATGGGGAATTGCACTTACGCTAGCACCCATATCACATAAGCCATGATAACAATGATCTCCTATTTTAAGATAAACAACAGGCATGCCAACAACTGTTCTATGTTTATGCTTAGTATGAGGTCTAGCAATTCTAGCAACTTCATCACAAAAATGAATAACATGCCCATCAATATTATCAACCAAGAGATCTTTAACCATATCAATACTAGGTTCAACTTTTATTTGCTCAGGGGGTGTAGGTGTTCTAATACAACTCTTACGAACCACAGTTGAAGCTTTAGCATGTTCCTTTATCCTAACTGAAAAAGGTGGTTTCTCAATGTAAGCAGTAGGGGTAACAGGATCAACATTGTAAGTAATAATATTCTCTTCAACTTTAGTAGGTTCCATTACTTTCACTTCAATGGAAGGATGATATTTAAACCACTTCTCCTTAGGGATATCAACATGAGCAGCAAAAGATTCACAGAAAGAAGCTACTATCTCAGAGTCAAGTCCATATTTAGTTCTAAATTCACGAAAAGCATCGGTGTCTATGAAGGATTTAACATAATCAAACTTAAGGTTCATACCTGACTCCTTACCTTCGTCGAGTTCCCAATCTTCAGAGTTGCATTTAATTCTTTCCAATAAATTCCATTTGAATTCAATATCTTTCTTCATAAAAGAACCAGCACAAGAAGTATCGAGCATTGATCATTACGAGAAAGCCGAGCATAAAAATTCTGAATAATAATTTCTCTCGAGAGCTCATGATTGGGGCATGAACATAACATTGACTTAAGCCTCCCCCAATCTTGAGCGATTCTTTCTCCTTCACGAGGCCAAAAATTATAAATATAATTCCGATCACGATGAACTAGATGCATAGGATAGAACTTCTGATGAAATTCCATTTTCAGTTGGTTGTAGCTCCATGATCCAATATCTTCACATAGCCTATACCATGTGAATGCCTTATACTTCAAAGATAGAGGAAAGACCTTCTTATTGACATGATCCTCGGGCAGACCTGCAAGCTTAAATAATCCGCAGGCTTCATCTACATAGATTAAATGCAAATCAGGATGTAGTGTTCCATCTCCTGCATAAGGATTAGCTAGCAGTTTCTCTATCATACCCGAAGGAATTTCATAATAAATATTTTCAGTGGTTCAGTAGGTGAGGGACAACTCTTTGTGTTTTCGGTCGAGGTGAAGATACCCCGAACAAGCCCCTTAAAGGATTACGTTCCATAGTAACAAGTGACAGTAAATTTCAGCACACTATATAAATTTTACCTTACCAATTCCGGCAACGACGCTAGAAAAGAGTCTTGATGACCCACAAGTATAGGGGATCTATTGTAGTCCTTTCGATAAGTAAGAGTGTCGAACCCAACAAGGAGTACAAGGAAATGACAAGCGATTCTCAGTAAGGTATTCTCTGCAAGCATTGAAATTATCGGTAACAGATAGTTTTGTGATAAGATAATTTGTAATGGGTAGCAAGTAAAAATTGTAAAAATGGTGCAGCAAGGTGTCCCAATCCTTTTTATAGCAAGGGACAATCCTGCACAAACTCTTATATAAAGCAAAGCACTCCTGAGGACACATGGGAATTTATGTCAAGCTAGTTTTCATCATGCTCATTTGATTCGCGTTTGCTACTTTGATAATTTGATATGTGGGTGGACCGGTGCTTGGGTGTTGTCCTTACTTGGACAAGCCCCCCACTTATGATTAACCCCTCCCGCAAGCATCTGCAGCTACGAAAGAAGAATTAAGATAAATCTAACCATAGCATGAAACATGTAGATCCAAATCAGCCCCTTACGAAGCAACACATAAACTAGGGTTTAAGCTTCTGTCACTCTAGAAACCCATCATCTACTTATTACTGCCCAATGCCTTCCTCTAGGCCCAAACAATGGTGACGTGTTATGTAGTCGACGTTCACGTAACACCACTAGAGGAGAGACAACATACATCTCATCAAAATATCGAACGAATGCCAAATTCACGTCATTACTTATAACAAGACTTATCCCATGTCCTGAGGTACAAACGTAACTACTCACAAAGCATATTCATGTTCATAATCAAAGGAGTATAAGTGATGATCAAGGATCTGAACATATAATCTTCCACCAAGTAAACCAACTAGCATCTACTACAAGGAGTAATCAACACTACTAGCAACCCACAGGTACCAATCTGAGGTTTTGAGACAAATATCGGACACAAGAGATGAACTAGGGTTTGGAGAGGAGATGGTGCTGGTGAATATGTTGATGGAGATTGACCCCCTCTTGATGAGAGGATCGTTGGTGATGATGATGGCTTCGATTTCCCCCTCCCCGAGGGAAGTTCACCGGCAAGATCGCCCTGCCGGAGCTCTAGATTGGTTCTGCCCAAGTTCCGCCTCTAGACGGCGGCGCTTCGTCCCGAAAGCTCTGATATGATTTTTTCCAGGATGAAACCCTCAATATAGCAGAAGGTGGGCATCAGAGGTCTGCCACGTGAGCCACAAGCCCCAGGGGCGCGGCCAGGGGGTGGCCGTGCCCAGTAGGCTTGTGGCTCCCTGGTGGGCCCCCTGATGTATTTCTTTCGCCTAGTATTTTTATATATTCCAAAATAATTCTCTGTAGATTTTTAGGACTTTTGGAGTTGTGTAGAATAGGTATCTCAGATTTGCTCCTTTTCTAGTCTAGAACTCCAGCTACTGGCAATCTCCCTCTTCATGTAGACCTTCTAAAATAAGAGATTAAAGGCATAAATATTGTACAAAAATGTGTAATAACAGCCCATACTGCAATAAATATCAATATAAAATCATGATGCAAAATGGATGTATCACCGGGCTCGACATCGTCGATGAGCCAAGCACTAGCAGCAAATCCCAAGAGGAGCGGCTCCTTCAGATCATGGGCGACAGCTTTCGAAAACTTCAAGCGCTCCACCGCGCCCGAAAGGAGAAACTGGACTCCAGGGCCGCGATTATGGAAGCGGCCGAGGCCAATTTCCAGGAGCGCGTCGAAGAAACTCAGGCTTGGTTTGCCCAAGCTTCCCAGGACCTAAAGACTGGCCAGACGCAGTTGAGCCAAGGCTGGAGCCAACTCTTCATGCAGCAGTCCGACGCCAAGTAGGCACAGGAAGAGGCCAAACAACAGGCTGCCGCAAAGGATGCTCGCTTGACGGAGCACCGTGTCTTGCTTGATGCCAATGAGGAGGACCTTCCCGCTCGCGAGAAGGCGCTTGCCGACAAGCTCCGCTTCAAGGAAGTGGAGCTCGAGGATCTCGTCGCGTGGCGGACCGAGGAGCTGGAGCGGGAGCATAAGGAGACGCTCGAGGCACTAACTGTGGAGCACGCTGGCAAGTTGAAGGAGGCCGTCGATGCAGCTGAAGCTGCCGAGGCCGCCAAGAACTTGCGGGAGGAGAGGGAAAAGAAGCTGGAGGCTGTCCTCGAGGATCTCGACAAGGAGGTCTTGTCGCTCAAGACTGGAAGGGACAAAGCCGTTGCCAGTCTGATGGAGATGCAGGTCGCCATTTCTCACAAGACCAAGTAGCTCCCTTTAGTCAACGAGTCCATCAGTGACCTCAACCTGAAGCTGGCCACATTGACCGGGACCCTCGAGGCTGCCAAGACCCGAGAGAAGGCTCTGGTCAAGGAGCTCCATGATGAGAAAGAGTTGGGCGAGAGCGCCACTAACGCCCACAACGACTATGTGCATGGAGTGGAAATCTGGTCCGAGAAGCTCGTCGACGTCATGGAGAAACTCACCGAGCAACTGTCCGCCATGGGCCTGGAGGGCCCCATGTACTCTCCTGATGACAGGATGTCCATGAGCGCCAAGGTGACCATGTTCTTCGACAGCCTGCTTGGAGCCCTTGAGCAGCTTCACTCCGACCGGGCATCCCACCTGGCCAGAGAATCGCGCAAGCTCTACCAGGTCGTTCTCCACAAGGTGCTTGTTAAGGTGGCATACAGGAACCCTGGCCTCAAACTCAACAACGTCCTCGACCGCTTGCCGAAGAGTCTAGACGTCAAGGCACTTGAGAAACTCGTTGCGCGCATCGTCGAGAGGGTAAGCCAAATCAAGCGGGTTGAAGGCGATCGTCGGGATTAGTTGCCTTACTCCTCGCTACCGCACATGCCAAAAACAACTTATTTTATGTTAGAACCTCAACAAGGCCAATGTAGTGTTGCTCGTTACGTTTCGAACAATCGTTATGTTATTTTGCTGGATTGTTTCCTTGTATGAGATTTTCCCTACGCCTTTTTGGAAAAGTCTTGCCGGCGTGGGTAGTCCTACCGCGAGCGCTTTGAGGAACGGGTCCTTAGCAGCCCGTTGGCGGTGTTACTGGCGGCAAGACGCCTTGGCGTTTTTGGTGCCGCCACTCGAAGTGTTGGTCGTGCTCGAAACAGAGTAAGGGCGCAAGCACTGTCACTTGAGTCATTGAGCGGACTCGAACGAAGCAAGGAGCGCGGTTGCGACCACTTAAACCGTTGAGCAGTTCCCGAAACATAATGAGGGCACGGCCAAACGCGACAAGGTTCCCTAGTGTGCAGGTTTTCCATACAGAGGTCGAAATCGCACAAGGAAAATAACTCTATGACAAGAATTATCTCGGGTTTTTTGCAACTTATCTTTTTGTTTCCGCGCTTCCTCCGGTAGGTTTTTTTGGGACGTCGCTCATAGTTATCCAAACCATCATTCCCCCGGCAAAGCTGCACGCGAGGGGTTCTTCTGTCCTTTGAGAAAAAGAGAGAAGAGAAAATATGGATATGGAACCTTGGTGGTCCGTTAGTCCTTGCCGGGATTAAGTGCAATGCTACACCTCAGACAAACATGCACATAAGTAAACATGAGAATCGATCGGGTTTGCAGAACACTTATCTTTATTCAACTACGCACAAGGTTTGAGCCTGGATTTGTACCAAGGATTACATGCTTCAGCGGCAAGACTTGTACAAAAGGTGGTTGTCGGGAGGCCCGGCAACCGAACCTCATGGGTAGAACTTGCGAAGGTCTTCAATATTCCAGGAGTTGCTCACTGGGATGCCATCTTCGGTCTCCAGGTGGACTGCGCCAGGCCTGGTGACTCGTACTACCCGATAAGGGCCTTCCCACTTTGGCATTAACTTGTTGGAATTCTTGGCGGACTAACCTTGCCGAAGAACAAGGTCGCCTTCCTCAAGACTTCTGGCATTAAGTTTGCGGCTATGGTAGCGACGCAAAGCTTGCTGATAGCATGCGGCTCTCACAGCAGCCTGAAGACGGTCTTCCTCAAGGAGCATCGCATCGTCTCGCCGCAACTGCTCTTGCTCAAGCTCATCATAAGCGAGCACTTGAGGTGATCCATATATGAGTTCCGTGGGGAGAACTGCCTCCGCCCCATAGACGAGGGAGAACAGTGTCTGGCTGGTAGCTCGATTTGGTGTCGTACTGACTGACAAAAGAACCACCGCCAACTCATCAATCCAGTGCCTTCCACACTTGTGCAGCTTGTCGAAAGTTCTTGTCTTGAGGCCCCGCAGCACTTCATCATTACCCTTTCCGCTTGGTCGTTGCTCCTCAGGTGGGCAATGGAAGCAAAATAGATTTTGCCGCCAAGGTCTTGGACATACTGCATGAAGGTGCGGCTCATGAATTGTGTGTCGTTGTCGGTGATGACCCTGTTGGGAACGCCAAAACGGCAAACTAGTCCCTTGAAGAACTTGATGGCTGACTGTGATGTCACCTTCCTCACTGCTTCCACTTCTGGCCACTTTGTGAACTTGTCTATTGCGTCGTACAAGTACTCAAAGTCCCTGGCAGCACGGGGAAAGGGGCCTAAGATGTCGAGCCCCCAGACCAAAAATGGCCAGGAGAGAGGGATCGTTTGGAGTGCTTGAGCTGATTGATGTAGTATCTTCGAACGAAACTGGCATGCCTCACACTTGGTTACCAATGTCGTTGCATCTTGGAGGGCGATGGGCCAAAAGAAGCCTTGCCAGAATGCTTTCCCGGCAAGGGCTCTTGACCCTATGTGGGAGCCACATATGCCTCCATGTATCTCTGCCAACAGCTTCAGTCCATCTTCCCGGGAAATGCATTTGAGTTTCACATCGTTCGGTCTTTTTCTATACAGGACGTTGTCTACAAACTGGTACATATTAGACCGGCGGGCTACTTTCTCTGCTTCTTCTTGTTCCCCGGGAAGTTCTGCTGTCTGAAGGAAATGGACTATGTGTTGTGCCCATGCCGGAGCCTGTGGCTCGACAACAAGGACCAAAGGCGTATCCTCCGTCGGGGTAGCATTTGTCTCGACAGCAAGGGCCTAAGGGCCTGCCAGAGTCCGCTGCGCCTCGGCAAGCCTGGCGGGAGCGTATGCTTTTATGGCAAGAACCAGAGGCCCTGCCGGAGCATAGTGCTCACTGACAAGCCTGACGTTCCCTCTGGCAACCTTCTCGCCGGTGACTTCAGGGATCTCTGTTGGGAAATACTTGTCGGAACTTAATTTTCTTCTCTTCTCTTGTCTAGTTGATGGTGTCACGGAGGGTTGAGTTAGTTGGAGCACGAAAGTTCCTGGTTCCACAGGCAACTTAAGGGCAACACATTTTGACAAGCCATCGACAACGCTATTCTCTTCACGTGGAACGTGCTCCATTTGCAGGTCGTCAAAACATTCTTCCAACTTCCTCACTTCGTTTACATAAGCTTCCATCAACGGGCTCTGGTAATCTTTGTTCACTTTCTTGAAGACAAGTTGAGAATCACCTCTGACAACAAGTTTCTTAATCCCAAGGTCTGCAATGATCCTGAGATCGGCAAGCAGTCCTTCATACCTAGCAATGTTGTTTGTTGATCTTTCCCGGGGAAAGTGCATCTGAAACACATATCTGAGGTGCTCTCCGGTGGGTGCGACAAGCAGCACTCCAGCACCGGCGCCTTGCAGCAAGAAAGCTTCATAAAAATACATGATCCATTTTCGATCAGTTTCCTTGCCAGGGAGAGTTGACTCTAGAAACTCTTCATCGGGCATTGGGATCCATTCTGCAATGAACTCCGCCAAGGCCCTCCTCTGAATGGTCGAAGTGCTTTCAAACTTAAAACCAAAGCTAGATAGTTCCAGAGCCCACTCCACAATCCTGCCGGTAGCTTCTGGGTTTCGGAAGATCCGTTGTACTGGAAAGCGATTGACAATGGTGATCTCATGTGCTTGGAAGTAGTGGCGCAGATTCCTCGAGGCCATAAGAAGGCCGAAAAGAAATTTTTGCATGCAAGAATATCTTGACCTTGCCCCCTGCAACAAGGAGCTGACAAAATAGACTGGTCGCTGCACCAACTTCTTCTTCTAGATTGACTCATTTGGATGTGTAGATCCTTCTTTGCTGGCACCAGACCCTGTCGGGGACTGTCCCGGCTCGTCGCTCAGCGGTCTTGCCATTGTTGCCGCTTCCTCATCAGCTTCTCGCTAAACCACTAGCGCATCACTCACCACTAGATTCGTTGCCGCTAGGTATAGCAGCAACGACTCTTGTGGTTTCGGTGCAACTAGGACTGGCGGAGACGAGAGGTATTTCTTCAAATCCTACAACGCTGCCTCCACTTTCGAGGTCCATTTGATTGGACCTGCCTTCTTCAATATTTTGAAGGGCAAGGCGCACTCAGCAGACTTTGAGATGAACCTAGTTAGAGCAGCAACACATCCGGTAAGACGACGTACGTCTTTGACACGTCTTGGTGCTTCAATTTGCTAAATTGCTTCGATCTTGTCGGGATTTGCTTCCTCTAAATGGCATCAGGAGAGATCAGGTTCAGGCTGTCCCCACTGTTGACTAACATCTTCGACACCTTGAGGTTGCGGATTGTTGGCAAGACCAACAACGGCAAGCACCTAACCGTAGTTATGCGATCAGGGTGGTCCTCGGCGTCGAAGATGATAGGAGTGTTGGATCACTTCAGAGGTCTCTGTGCACCGATAGAGGGCTCTACCGCATTAACCTCGCGCACCCACTATTTAAGTTGGCGGTGAGAGGAATGCGACAAGGCTCCTCCTTCTATGCACATCATCTCTGTAGCCTTCTGAAACTCATGCTCACTAGATTTGTCGTCCTCTTCGACATCATCATCATCTCCCTCTTGCTTGTCACGACCACGGGCTGGCCGGTCTTTTTGTTGCTTGGGCTTGCCGTGGCGACCCCCTCGGCCGACACGCTTCTTGCCGGACCTCTCAGCACCATCTTGTCCTTTCTCCTTGTATCACCTCTCATGCTCGGCTTTTTTTGCTTCTCAGCAAGCTGCTCAATTTGCTGACAGTCTTGGAGATCGTGGCCCTTGATGCAATGGATCTTGCAATACTGCTTGCCGGAGCCTTCCGGCTTGTCGGTAGCCACCATGGCGTGGCAGAAGGCGCACCCGGCAACATCGTCGCCAGGGCTGCCAACCTTACCCTTCTTGGCGGCACCAGGGTTGTCGGATCCCTCGACGGCTAGCATAGTCTTGCCCTTGCATTTCTTGTTCCGCCGCCGGACCTTATTTGTTGGGGTGGTGGTGTCTTCATATTCAGAGTCGACACCTGTGCCGGCGTCTTCGTCGGGGAGCCTCCTCCCTTCCTCAGCCCGAGCACATTTATCTGCCAAAGCATAAAGCTCGGTGATGTCTTGGACTCTATTCATCGCCAGCTCTTCCCGCATCCTACGGTTGCACACATTTTGATGGAACAGGCTGATTACAGCGGCAGGGTGAACATTTGGGATATTGTGGTGCACACGGCTGGACCTTTGGATGTATTTGCGTAAAGTTTTTCCCTCCTTCTGAGGGATGATGTGTAGATCACTTTGTTGGCTAGGAGCTTGATGACCTCCTATGAAGGCGCCAACAAACTTGTGGCACAAGTCTGCCCAGGAGGCGATTGACCCCTCTGGCAAGTGCATCAACCACGAGCTGACGTTGGGCTTAAGCACAAACGGGAAGTAGCTGGCGAGTATCTTATCGTCGGGCCCTCGGTAGCTTGCACCGCAATGGTGTAGATGCTCAAGAATTCTCACGGACGAGTCTTGTCGTCATACTTCTCCAGGACTTCTGGCTTAAACGTGCAAGAGTTGTGCCACTGGACTTGCCGCAGCTCACAGGTAAACGCTGGACAACCCACCTCGTAAGGTAGGCTGACAGGATACCCTGGCGTAGACTTGTCTACAATGGGCCCCGCGCACCTATCCTACTGGAGGCGTGCTTCTCGCCGCCGCTTGACTGTAGTTCGAGCGTCTTCCTTGCCACGTTCTCGAAGAACTTGACATTGATCACGGCGCGTCTGTGGGTCGGACAACGCCGTCGAGTAGCCATCGTGAGCATCTGTTCGTCGAGTCGGTGACCGGCACCGTTGTTGTGGAGGAGAATGTGCCGAGGTCGTGCCGCCTCCGGCCTTCTCTTCACTGGCACGAGCCGTCTCGGTGGACCGAAACTTATCCGCAAGGCCGAGGAGGCTCTGAATGGTGGCTGACCATTCATCGAGCTTCTCCGCAGCCGGTGCGAAGTTTAGGAGTAGCTACGCCTGCGTCAGCGCTTCCTCTGACGTGGTTGGTAACGAACGGCACAAGGAGCGCGAGGTGCTCTGACACCTAACCGTGTTAGAAGGAGCACCGTCGCGGTCCTGCATTGGCACGCCACTCCCGCCTGCATGTTGGTGAGCGAGCTGGTCCCGCGCATCTTGGGAAGGATGTGAAGGAGCTTTCCCGTGGGGACGCTGAGAATTGTGGGCGCCTTGGCGTGGCCCTCCGGGCGCGTCCTAAGAAGGGCACGGCGTAGGGGCCGGCATGAACGCCCTGGAGGATACCCTTCCATCCCCGGAGTTTGTCGTACCACCCGCAGGTGGTACCACTCCGTCTTGAGACCCAGGGGCGTGGGGGTTCCTGCCGCCGCCGTGGGTGTCTCCGCGGTGAGCGGCACCGCTAGTTTGGCCTTGATCACCAGAGCATCGTGGAAGTTCCGAACCTCTGCCTCCTCCTCCTCCACCCGTGTCTATGCTGTCTCCTGTCTACGTAGTGCCAGGGATGGCAGACGTGGATGGGCCAGCTGCTGTCGGGCCCCTCTTCTTGGGAGCCATGGCGATGATGAGCGCGAAAGAACTGGCACACTAATTACTAGAACAGGTTCACACAACCTAACGCCCCCTACCTGGCGCGCCAAATATGTCACAGGAATGAACACCTATGGGATCATGGGGACCCATTTTGGTTTGGCAAGGGAAGATTGTGCAAAGAGTCGGTCTGATGAAAAGCACGCGGGGATCTTTACCAAGGTTCGGGCCGCACGGATGCATAAAACCCTACTCCTGCTTGGTGGTATTGAGAGTGTTCTTAGGGTTCTTGCTACAGGGATGTTGCAAGCCACTACCATGCGTGTGCGCTAGAGGGTCCCAGAAAGTGCAAAAGTCGAAACGTCCAAAAGTCCTCTACCATATCGCCATGGGCCTCCTTTTATACTCTAAAGGGGATCCCAATAGTGGTGTACAGTGCGTACATGGGGTGTACAGAGCTACAAAGCTATCATACCTAACACTGGCAGAATAGGACATGCGCATTTAATGCACCGTCAGGCATCTCTATCTGTTAGAGGGACGGGACAGGAGCCCGTCCCATCGGCACCCCTTAAGTCTCTTCGACATTGATGCCACGACACGTGTCTATATGGATTGACACCTAGCCCGTGCGCTGGCGGGGTCTTGCCGGGGTCGGGCTCCCTCTCTAGTGGGTCAATAGCCCTCCAGGCAAGGCCTTGCCGGTGAACTTGATTCTCTTGTGCTGGTATCTGGCAACTCCCTGCTGGGCCTCACCACCAGGGCGGATACCGCTGCTCGTGCACGAGTAAGGGGCATTGGAGAGCCCAAGACTCTAGTGCATCGACAATCACCGACAAATCTGTCTCGGAGCCACCGACCTTCTGTCATATTTCTACTAGTGCTTGAAATTGTAAATATTCCTTGTGTTCCTCTATGTTTTTCCTCATCCTTTGATGATCCCTTTTATATAAAAAAGGGGGAGAAATACATCCAAGGATCCCTAACTTAAAGGAGGAGAAGTTCTGCAAGATCTCAAATTTTCTTTGTTTTTAATTTTCTATGACTCCTACATTCAATGACCCTTGATCTCAAGGATCCCACTTTATTCAGTGATCCCTATATTTGACCCTACATCTGACCTTTTTAGAAATTAATGCCAAATGCGGAGATATATACAAAGCTTCAAAGCTAAAAAAGGGAGATACACGCTTATGCAAAGGGGGAGATATGATTTAGGGGGAGAGGAGAATATCAAGTTTACGCTTACATTTACAAGGGGAGAATACCAAAGTAGGGGAGAAGAATTTTCTCACCCTATCCAATCCTAATATCTACATGCTAAGATTCATGAGTAGAGGACCTACTATTTCACATCTAGGGGAGAAAGTTCTAAGTGATCTTGGAGACATATCAATTCTAAGCAATACTACTTTATATATGTTCTCCGTATCTTGGTACTTTTGAGTTCTATTGCCTTTGATTAGTAGAATACTCTTGTGTTTCCTAACATTGTTTTCTCAAGTGTGTTTCTACTACTAGAATGCTCAAGAACTCAAGGTAAGTATATGCATCATATCTTTGATCAAGATGATCTCTTGCTTCTTGCACATATTATTTGCAAGAGTGAAGTCTTGAACGAGGATACATCTCATTCACATACATTTGATGCATATAGCCAAGATACACATGACTCATTTTTATCCTTTCTACTACAAGTGTGTCCATGCATTCGAAAGCAACTATCCTTTAAATGGATTGCCCACATTTAGGGGGAGCAAGTCTAAGTCATGTGTCTCTCAAAGTCTTCATTATATACATGCATATCTTTATTTGAAGCTTTGGTTGTATGTTGTTATCAATTACCAAAAAGGGGAGACTGAAAGCACAATGTTCTCCCTTGGTGGTTTTGATAATTCATGAAAACATACATTGTCTCTTGGACTAATACTTTCATCTAGTGTATTTCAGACAAAGTTCATAGAGAGAGATGGGTTGGCAAAAAGGAGTGTGGAGAGGATCCCCATGAAGAAGAAGGAGAAGGAATAGCATTGGCCAAGCTTCAAGCAAAGGACTCTTCATTTTACATTTGTGAGAAATCACTTTGAGTCCATAGGAAAGCCAATACTATTAAAAGGGGGTAAGGTTTTGTTGGTGAACAAAATGTTCATACGTGCACACGTGATAGTCACCACATACACCCACAAGATCTTCCACAAAAGTCTGTCCAAAGCCAGATACTCAACATTGGTGCAACCAACATTCTACACTCGGTGCCACCGATTCCAAACCCTAGACAGACTCAGCCAAACCCTAGCTTTTCAGTGCAACCGATGCTGCATTCGATGCCACCGAGTAAGGCTGCCAACTTTCTGTTACGCAAGTTCACAGTTTTGGTCCCTCCGAGATTGTTGAATCGGCGTCACCGACATCGGACATTCTGGCCGTTGGTCACCTTATCGGTGCAACCGAGATTCCTATACCGATCTCACCGAGATTCAAAGTTGCTAACTTTAAGTCACTTCCATACAATCGAGATTCACACATCTGTTCCATCGAGTCTGACTTATTGTGTGTAACGGTTGGGTTTTTGGAGATGCCTATATATAGCCCTCCACCACCACTCACTCGAAGTGAAGCACTCAGAACTATTCCCCACTCATACCTACTGATTTTCTGAGAGAGAACCACCTACCCTTGTGTTGAGGTCAAGATCTTCCACTCCAACTATATGGATTTTGATTTCTAGCCTCCCCAAGTTGCTTTCCACCCAATCAATCTCTTCTACCAAGCCAAATCTGTGAGAGAGTGATTGTGTGTTGAGGAGTCTATCATCTTGAAGCACAAGAGCAAGGAGTTCATCGCATTACCAAGCCTATTACCTTTTGGAGGATGGTGCCTCCTAGATTGGTTAGGTGTCGCTTGGGAGCCTCCTACTTTGTGTTGTGGAGTGAACCAAGAATTTTGGAAGGGCAAGGAGATCGCCTAATTCGTGATGATCTACCCCGAGTAAGGCTAGTCCTTCGTGGATGTAGGCCGTCATGGTATAGTCAAGGTTGCTTCTTCGTGGAACCCTCTGTGGGTAGAGCCCTCCGTG
This sequence comes from Hordeum marinum, assembly GCA_022496015.1. Lineage (NCBI taxonomy): Eukaryota > Viridiplantae > Streptophyta > Magnoliopsida > Poales > Poaceae > Hordeum > Hordeum marinum. Next base: position 96,096,995 of record CM039677.1, on the reverse strand, counting down.
GACTCTCACGACCATTACCTTCCGTGGGTTGAAGACTCCATGAACGTGGATGTACGATAGTGCCACCTATCGGAACCACGGGAAAAATCCTGTGTCCTTCATGCATTTGATCTCTCTATATATACTCCTTACTTCCATGTGCAATGTCTTTACTTTCCGCTGCTATACTTGATGACTTGCATGTGTTGGGTGTCATAGACAATTATGTATGCTAAAACTGCCAACATCTTGTCTTATGCTTGAGGTAGTTTTAAATTTCTGCTTGTAGTCTATTCACCCCCTCTAGACATACACTTCTAGTGATCCTACAGTCCTAGACTAGTTTGTGTAATCTGCTTCAGTGGTTGGTCGGCGATGATATGTTAGTAGTATTTCGATCCATAGTAGTGTGCCCCATCGTCTTTAGATTCTAGTCGCCCCGTCATCTACTCGCACCGGATCCATGACCCTCCCTTCATCGATCTGCCAATTCCAACCACTGCCTCATTCGGCTGCTGATCCGCTGAGAATTGTTGTCGCTCGAGGAGGCGGAGTTCCTTGCCCCTGAACTATGAATCATGTAGCACAATGAGGGGAAGGAAGACCGCCTGGTGATGGAGCAGCGCACCGCCTATGAAACTGATGCAATCACTAGTGTACAAAAATCCTAGCTATGGCGTGTCAAAATGGGCCATCGTGGCGTAGGCACCCGACACCAGCAATATGGCCCCACAGTTAAAAATTAGTCGTGGTGTTGGAGCCGACGCCATCACTTTTTATAATACCTATGGAGTAGGGTTATGTTGTATGCTGGTATTATGACCTGTATCTATGGCATACACATTATTCTGACGTCACAAATAACTAAAAACACTACAATCGTTGTAACTTCTCAGCACGCCATTACTTAATTTGTAAGCATTTGAAAATCGTTGCCACGACTGCGGGAAAGGGCACCTTTTGCATGGCAGAATAAGGTGACAAATAAAGGTAATTGAAAGACATTTTAGATTCGTAGATAGTGCTTAAATAATTAGTTAAGATAGCTAGTGATCAAGTTCTGAAGTACTATAACACAAAACCACACGAACATGTAATTCATCGAGCTAGAAGTATTGTAGAACCAACAACATAGGTAGCTGACACTATCCTATTACATATCGACATAAGGATCATTCACATATTTCTTCGCCGGATTCGCAATAGACACAGGACCATCAGCATCGAGCCCCTACTTCTAAAGGCGAGCTTTCATCTCCTCCGGGCCGGAAGGTGCGCCACCATTGAAAACCCCATAATGGTCGATGACATCCTTGTTGAGGATGGTAGCAAACTTCACTTGGATGCGTCTGATTTCATATTTGTTATTTCCTGAGCTAATTTCATCCATTTTCCCCCCATGTGACAATGTCTGAGTTCCTTTTAAGGCGTTCTCCCTCCCCTATGTAGTCCTCCATGTGGTGGGGAATGTAATAGCCGTCTATATCACTGTTTTCCGACTGCTGCATGCAACAAAAGTCAGTTTTGTGGCCGAAACGTACCGCTTTAAACTTGTAAAACTTGCGATATCCGTCTTTGGTCACTCCTTCCCATCTGGTTACTCAAAAAAATGCTTCACCCATGACCATCTTGATGCCTCTGTAGTCTTTTTTCACTTTCCTCGTCGAATCCAAGAAATAAGTTTTGGTGAACTTTGGGGTAATAACGATGAGGACACAATGTTCTCTACATGCAAAGTCGATCGAGTTAATTAATGGTGTTATGTGGAAGCATGCATAACAAGATTGTACGAAATACTAATCTAGCTAGACACAATGACTTACTTCGGATAGTAGTGATGTCTGCTATGCAACTTTATTATTGTAGACTTTGTTGGGCCTCCAAGCATAGAGTTTTGTAGGTCAGTGATAACCCACAAGTATAGGGGGTCTATCATAGTCCTTTCTATGAGTAAGAGCGTCGAACCCAACGAGGAGCAGAAGGAAATGACAAGCGGTTTCCAGTAAGGTATTCTCTGCAAGCACTAAAATTATCGGTAACAGATAGTTTTGTGATAAGATAATTTGTAACGAGTACCAAGTAACAAGTGTAGCAAAGTTGCAGCAAGGTAGCCCAATCCTTTTTGTACCAAAGGACAGGCCTGGACAAACTCGTATATAAAGAAAAGTGCTCCCGAGGACACATGGGAATTTCTGTCAAGCTAGTTTTCATCATGCTCATTTGATTTGCGTTCGTTACTTTGATAATTTGATACAAGGTTGTCAGAATCACGATTATGTTATACGATTCTATGACTTTACGATCCAAATTGACCTCCCTGTTTTTATGATTTTACTTCATAGAATCTACGTTTTTACGTTCCTGATAGTGAAGATTCTACAATTTACGATCCTACCATCCGAGTTCCGATCCGATTCAGAATCGCGATTCTGACAACCTTGATTTGATATGTGGGTGGACTGGTGCTTGGGTGCTGCCCTTACTTGGAAAAACCTCCCACTTATGATTAACTTCTATCGCAAGCATCCGCAACTACCAAAGAAGAATTAAGGTAAACCTAGCCATATCATGAAACATATGGATCCAAATCAGCCCCTTACGAAGCAACGGATAAACTAGGGTTTAAGCTTCTGTCACTCTAGCAACCCATCATCTACTTATTACTTCCCAATGACTTCCCCTAGGCCCAAATAATGGTGAAGTGTTATGTAGTCGACGTTCACATAACACCACTAGAGGAGAGACAACATACATCTCATCAAAATATCGAACGAATACCAAATTCACATGATTACTTATAACAAGACTTATCCCATGTCATCGGGAACAAACGTAACTACTCAAAAAACATGTTCATGTTCATAAATAGAGGATTATTAATTATCATAAAGGATCTAAACATATGATCTTCCACCAAGTAAACCAACTAGCATCAACTACAAGGAGTAATCAACACTGCTAGCAACTCACAGGTACCAATCTGAGGTGTTGAGACAAAGATCGGATGCAAGAGATTAACTAGGGTTTGGATATGAGATGGTGCTGGTAAAGATCTTGATGGATATTGACCCCCTTTCAATGAGAGGATCGTTGGTGATGACGATGGCTTCGATTTCCCCGTCCGAGAGGGAAGTTTCGTCGGCAATCCTACTAGGCGCGGCCAGGGGGGTGGCCGCGCCTGGCAAGCTTGTCACCTCCTGGTGGCCCCCCCTGGTATCTATTTTGCCCAGTATTTATTATATATTCCAAAATAATTCTCCATAAATTTTCAAGACTTTTGGAGTTGTGCAGAATAGGTATCTCAGATTTTCTCCTTTCCTAGTCCAGAATTCCAGCTTCCGACATTCTCCCTCTTCATGTAAACTTTGTAAAATAAGAGAGAAAAGGCATAGGGATTGTACCATAACGTGTAATAACAGCCCATAATGCAATAAATATCAATATAAAAGCATGATGCAAAATGGACGTATCAACTCCCCCAAGCTTAGACCTCGCTTTCCCTCAAGCGATAGCCGAGATCGATAAATATGTCCACATGTTTAGAGATAGAGGTGTCGATAAAATAAAATACAGACATGAGGGCATCATGAAAATCTTTAGAGCAACAATACTGATTGTATAAGATTTCTTGTGCTAGAGTAACAATTCATTCGCAAGATAAAGTCTGAACCAAGAACTCTATTGACAACCAACAAACTATGATCTTAGTCATTGAAGCAATTGACAATTTATCATAACATCGGAAAGAGTCAATATAAGAGCTTGTAAAGCAATTCCACATACTCAATCATCTTCTAGTCTTTCACAATTGCTAACACTCACGCGGTACCCACGAGATCAAAGCTTCAATCAGACACAGAGAAAGATAGGGGCTTATAGTTTTGCCTCCCAACTATTCACGTCAAGGGTGATGTCAACAATAATAACTCATGATCACCCACATCTGAGTGGATATATGCATCTAGATCATTCCCCAACACATAATGCTTGCCAAGAGAGAGGCAAAATATAGGAAGTGGTGAAGATCGCCATGACTCGTGCATAAAGGTAAGTACCTTAAAAGTAAAAGTAACAAATAGGCCCTTCATAGAGGGAAGCAGAGGTTGTCATGCGCTTTTTGTTTTTCGATGCACAAACCCTTAGTGCAGAGGAACGCCATGTTGTATTGCCCTTTGTGATAGCAACCTTTATTATGCAGCCCGTCGCTTTTATTTCTTTACTATCACAAGTTCGCACAACGCTTATTTCCCTTACAATAAAATATTACACATATTTAGGAGCAATTTATAGTGCCTTTTTGCACCGATGACAACTTACTTGAAGGATCTTATTCAATCCATAGGTAGGTATGGTGGACTCTCATGGAAAAACTGGGTTGAGGTGTTTGGATGCACAAGTAGTATCTCTACTTGGTGCGGAATTTTTGGCTAATATGAGGTGGAAGCAAGCACTACATGTTGAAGGATCTTAAACCATATAACTTCTATCCGGAGGAAAGCAAACATAGCCCATTATGTTGTCTTCCTTGTCCAACATCAACTTCTTGGCATGTAATATTTTAATGAGTGGTCACAATCATAAAAGATGTCCAAGATAATGTATTTATATGCGAATCTCTCTTTCTTTATCACTTCCTCTTTAATTGCACCAATGGCCAATTACTATGTTTGCTAAATCCCAACAAATTTCAATTGACATACTTTTATATGTGAATTCATCACTCCCCATAAGATCCTTATGCATACTCTTTCCTTTTATTATATTATTAATTCTTTATTCATTACACTCAAGAGCATAGTAATCTAGAAAAGCCCTCTCATCAAAGCTACTTATTATTATATAACTCTCGGACTTGCTTACATAAGGGGAGCAAAAGCAAAAACTAAAAGGTAGATCATACTAAAACTTTTATTCTACTAGATAAACCAAAATCAAAAAGGATCGAACAGGAAAAACAAGAAAAACAAAAAGGAAGAAAGGTGTGATGGTGATACGATACCGGGGCGCCTCCCCCAAGCTTGGCACAAACCAAGGGAGTGACCATACCCATGTGCTCAGGTGTCCTTCTTCGGAGGTGATGGTGCAATATTCTTGGCGATGATACCCTTCGGAATGCGATTCTCCTGTTCAAGCTTATTATTTTGCTGCCTGAGATCCATTACTTCCTTGTGCATTTTTTCGTTGACGGTTAAAGATCCCTTCACCCAGGGATGTTTCATTGATGCGGGTGAAAAGACAACACTCTTTTTCAAGTTTTCATAAGTAAGGAATTTAGCATTGGGAGGAATGACCAAATTTGGGATTGCTGCGCTCAGAAGTTCCTCCAACATGGATCCAGGTTGTTGATGAGAGTTGACTTCTTGGTCTTCCTCCATGGAATCCACCCTTTTCAAGTCGGCCTCCATATCCTCCTCCATGGTTCAACCAAAGTGATTAGCTTCAATGTATGCCTCGGGCTCCTATGCCAGGTGAGAAACACGACTCTCCCTGGTCGACTCTTGGGATGACATCTTGCTCTAAATCTGCTGCAAAAACAACCCAAATCGAAAACATGAGGTATTGTCGTGATACAAAAGTAGAAACCTTCAGGAGATTATATAATGAATTTTTGCCTACCCAAAGGGGTGTTCCACAAGAAAACGGAGTCCGGGGGCGCACGGGGTGGTGACAAGCCCCCTAGGCGCGGCCAGGGGGTGGCTGTGCCTAGCAGGCTTGTCGCCTCCCCATGCGTCCTTCGGACTACATTTTATTTTCCTAAATTTTTAAATATTCCAAAACTAAGTAAAATTGCTATTGGGAAAGTTTTGGAGTCACTTTACTTACCATACCACGTACCTATTCCTTTTCGGAGTCTAAAACATTCCGGTAGGTCTCCCTAACATGCTCTTCCAGAGTTATGGTATTGATAACATTGGTCTCAACATTGATGGGAGTACCTGAAATATAATGTTTGATTATTTGCCTGTTTACCACCTTCGGATTTGTGCCTTCGGCGTTGTTGATCTTGATGGCACCGGAACGATATACGTCCTGACGATATAAGGCCCTTCCCATTTGGAGAGAAGCTTTCCTGCAAAAATTCTTAAACGAGAATTGTATAGCAAGACATGGTCACCTACATTAAATTCATGCTGTTGTATCCTTTTATCATGCCATCTCTTAACTTTTTCTTTAAACAACTTGGCATTCTCATAGGCCTGGGTTCTCCATTCATCAAGTGAGCTAATGTCAAATAACCTCTTCTCACCAGCAAATTTGAAATCATAGTTGAGCCCTTTGATTGCCCAATAAGCTTTGTGCTCTAGCTCTAGAGGTAAGTGACATGCTTTACCATAAACCATTTTATATGGATACATACCCATAAGATTCTTGTAAGCAGTTCTATAAGGCCATAATGCATCATCAAGTTTCTTAGACCAATTCTTCCTAAATATATTAACCGGCTTTTGCACAATCAATTTAATTTCTCTATTGCTTAATTCTACTTGACCACTAGACTGAGGATGATAAGGGGATGCAATTCTATGGTTAACATCATACTTAGCAAGCAATTTACGGAAAGCACCATGAATAAAATGTGAACCACCATCAATCATTGAATATCTTGGGACTCCAAATCTAGGGAAAATAACTTCTTTAAGCATCTTAATAGAGGTTTTATGATCAGCACTAGTAGTTGGAATAGCTTCTACCCACTTAGTAACATAATCAACAACAACTAAAATATGAGTATACCCATTGGACGTTGGAAAAGGTCCCATATAATCAAACCCCCAAACATCAAATGGTTCAATAAAAAGAGAGTAATTCATAGGCATTTCCTGACGTCTACTAATATTGCCAATTCTTTGACATTCATCACATGACAAGACAAACTTACGAGCATCCTTGAAGAGAGTAGGCCAATAAAAACTAGATTGTAATACCTTATGTGTAGTTCTATCTCCAACATAGTGTCTTGCTACCTCTTGAGTATGCGTTGGTTTTCCCTTGAAGAGGAAAGGGTGATCCGCGAAGTAGATAAGTATTTCCTTCAGTTGTTGAGAACCAAGGTATCAATCCAGTAGGAGGAACAAGCAAGTCACCAATGGTTGCACCTACACAAACAATCAAACTCTTGCACCCAACACTATAAAGGGGTTGCCAATCCCTTCAAAATTATTTGCAAGGATTAGATCTAAAAGAGATAGATGTAAACGAGTGCGGAAAGTAAAAGATAAATAAATTGCAGCAAGGTATAGATCTAAAAGTATATGATGGAAAATAGACCCGGGGGCCATAGGTTTCACTTGAGGCTTCTCTCTTGAAGGCAAATATCATGGTGGGTAAACAAATTACTGCCAAGCAATTAATAGAAAAGCGAATAATCATGTAGTTATCCAAGGCAATGATCATGCATATAGGCATCAGATCCGTGACAACTAGACTAAAAAGATTCTGCATCTACTACTATTACTCCACACATCGACCGACTCCTGTCTGCATCTAGAGTATTAAGTTCATGAAGAACAGAGTAACGCATTAAAAAAGATGACATGATGTAGAGGGATAAACACAAGCAATATGATGAAAACCACATCTTGTTACCCTCGATGGCAACAATACAATACGTGTCTCGCTACCCCTACTACGTCACTGGGTGACGACATCACAAGATTGAACCCAAAACCAAGCACTTCTCCCATTGCAAGAATTACCAATATAGTTGGCCAAACAAAACCAATAACTCAAAGAGACTTGCAAGATTATGAAATCATGCATATAAGAAATCAGAGGAGATTCAAATAAGATTCATGAATAATCTGAACATAAACTCACAATTCATCGGATCTTGACAAACACACCACAAAAGAGGATTACATCAAATAGATCTCCATGAAGATAATGAGGAACATGGTATTGAAGATCAAAGAGAGAGAAGAAGCCATCTAGCTACTAGCTATGGACTCGAGGGTCTGGGGCGGACTACTCACACATCATCGGAGGGGCAATGGAGTTGATGTAGATGCCCTCTGTGATTGAAACCCCCTCCGGCAGATTACTGGAAAAGGCTCCAAGATTGGACCTCTCGGGAACGGGGGCTTCCGGCCGTGGAAAAGTATTTGCGTGGCTCTTTCTCATGTTGGCGGAATATTTGGGTATTTCTAGGCCAGAGAATAGGGTCAGGAGACCTGCCAGGGAGCGACAAGCCTACTAGGTACGGCAAGGGGGGTCCGCGCCTAGCAGGCTTGTGGCGCCCTGGCACCTCCCCTGACGTGGACTCCAAGCTTGATCGACTTGTTTCCTTCCAAAAAAATTCCTTCTGAAGGTTTTATTCTGTTTGGCCTCCATTTAATATCCCATATGTGCAAAACTCAAAAACAAGGAAAAATAGAAACTGGCACTTGGCTCTAGATTAATAGGTTAGTCCCAAAAATAATATAAAATAGCATATTAATGCACATAAAACATCCAAAACAGATAATATAATAGCATGCCATCATCAAAAATTATACATACATTGGAGACGTATCAGCATCCCCAAGCTTAATTCCTGCTCGTCCTCGAGTAGGTAAACGATAAAAACAGATTTTTTGATGTGGAGTGCTACCTAACATATTTATCCATGTAATATTCTTTATTGTGGTAGTGAATATTCAGATCCATAAGACTCAAAACAAAAGGTTAATATTGATATAGAAACAATAACATTTCAAGCATACTAGCAAAGCAATTGTATCTCTTCAAAATGTAATGGCAAAATAAAGTTATCCCTACAATATCATACGGTCTGGCTATGCTCCATCTTCCCCACACAAAGTATTTATATCATGCACAACCTCGATGAAAATTCAAGCAATTGTTTTCACACCTTTATTTTCTCAAACTTTTTCAACTTTCATGCAATACATGAGTGCGAGCCATGGATATAACACTATAGGTGGAATAGAATATGGTGGAGGTTGTCAAGGAAAGGGAGGAGATAGTCTCACATCAACTAGGTGTATCAATAGGCTATGGAGATGCCCATCAATAGATATCAATGTGAGTGAGTAGGGATTTCCATGCAAAGGATGCACTAGAGCTATAAGTGTATGAAATCTCAAAAATGAAACTAAGTGGACGTGCATCATAAAGAAAAATTACACTAGCTATACGAAAGTGAAACAATAGGAGACTCTCTATCGTGAATATCATGGTGCTACTTTTAAGCACAAGTGTGGAAAAAAGGTAGTAGCTATGTCCCTTCTCTCTTTTCTCTCATTTTTTCGTGTGGGCATCTAAGGCCTCTTTTAATAATTTTTTATTTGGGCTTTGCTGGCCTCTTTTTTTCATAAAGTCCGGGATCTCATCCCCACTTGTGAGGGAATCATAGCTTACATCGTCCTTTCCTCACATGGCACATGCTCTATTAAGGATAATCATCACACTTTTATTTACTTGCAATTCAAAAGAAAATTACAACTCGATACCTATGACAAAATATGACTATATGCAATATGGAAGTGATGGTGCATGTCATAAAAGGAAATGGTGGAAGTTGCATGGCAATATATCTCGGAATGGCTATGGAAATGCCATAATAGATAAGTATGGTGGCTGTTTTGAGGAAAGATATATGCTAGCTGTTTTGAGGAAGGTATATGGTGGCTGTTTTGAGGAAGGTATATGGTATAGCGGCGAAAGTTGCGCGGTAATAGAGAGGCTAGCAAAAGTGGAAGGGTGAGAGTGCGTATAATCCATGGACTTAAAATTAGTCATAAAAAACTCACATACTTGCAAAAGTCTATTAGTCATTGAAGCAAAGCATTAAATGCATGCTCCTAGGGGGAGGTTGGTAGGAGTTAACCATCGCGCGCCCCCGACCCTCACACAAAGGTCGATAATCTATAAACAAGTCATGTTCCGACTTCCTTACATAACGGTTAACCATACGTGCATGCTATGGGAATCACAAACCTTTACACAAGTATTTTTACCAAATCACAATTTACTTCCTAACATGTCTCTTAACATTACCATCTTTATATCTCAAAACTTTATGCAAGGAATCAAACTTCTCATAAATACTTTTTGCACTCAATATGGAAGTTTTTATTATATCCCTTTTGGATGTCTATCATATTAGGACTAAATTCATAACCTAGATCAATTACCATGCTATTTTAGAAACTCAAAAAATAATATAAGTGAGGTATGAGAGTTCAAGTATTTCTATAAAACGCAAACACCACCGTGCCCTAAAAGATATAAGTGAAGCACATAGAGCAAAATTGCCCAACTCAAAAGATATAAGTGAAGCACATAGAGTATTCTAATAAATTCATGATTCAGCGTGTGTCTCTCAAAAGATGTGTGCAGCAAGGATGATTGTCGCAAACTAACAAGCAAAGACTCATATCATACAAGACACTCCAAGCAAAACACATATCAATGTGGTGAATAAAAATATAGCCTCAAGTAAATTTACTGATGGATTAAAGACGAAAGAGGGGATTCCTTCCGGGGCATACCCAAGCTTAGGCTCTTTGGCATCCTTGAATATGACGTGGGGTGCCTTGGGCATCCCCAAGCTTAGGCTCTTGCCACTCCTTATTCCATAGTCCATCAAATATTTACCCAAAACTTGAAAACTTCACAACACAGAACTTAACAAAAAACTCATGAGATCCGTTAGTATAAGAAAATAAATCACCACTTTAGGTACTATTGTGAACTCATTCTTTATTTATATTGGTGTTATACCTAATGTAATCTAACTTCTCCATGGCTCATACCACATGATTCAACCCATAGATTCATCAAAATAGGCAAACAACTCAAAGAAAACAACATCTGTCAAAAACAGAACAGCGTGTAGCAATCTGAAAACTTCGTATACTTCCGTAACTAAAAAAAATCTGAAATATTGGGAAAACCTGAGAAATTTATATACCAATCTTGCGTAAAAATTTCAGATCAATTCGACGCTCTGAAAAAAATTAGAAAATGCCTGGAGTGACGAGGATATGTACCTAGGGTAGGGTCCTAAGCAAGGCCCGCATACCCTACCTAAGGACACCACATGGGAGGACTTGAAGATCAAGCATGAACTTTCGAGTGGGTCCCTGGAGACATTCAAATTCACTCGACATTAATCCACTCGGATACTCCCGCTCTCACTCGGCAGTCGCGTGTCACTCGACGGACCTCATTTCACTCAACGCCAGAAGACCAGGAGCCATCATCAAGAGCCCAATGGGCAGACGCTGGCTTAATGGCCCTTAATAGCTTTTACTACGTACGTTACCTGTAACGACAAACTTTACACCCCACAACCAGACCCATTGATGCGGGGCCATTATGAGGGGCAGCAAACTCTATATAAGCCGCCCCTCCCCTCCTGCAAAAGGGTTAAGAAAACTATTGTAATCTCTACATTCCACTCGACATAAATCTCCCGAGCATTGAGACGTAGGGCTGTTACCTCCACGAGAGGGACCTGAACTCATAAATCTATGTGTACACCCTCGCCATAGCTAGGATTCTGCCCTCTCCATTCGTACCCCTACCATCTACTGCCAGGCTCGTTCCCACGATAGTTGGCGCCCACCGTGGGGTAGGCGTCTAAGCGACTTCCGGCGAGGTTGCGTTTTTCATCCTTCAACATGTCTTCCGGCGGTGTTTTTGCTCTAGGCCACGAGATCCGTTTCAGAGCTCTCACTTTCATTGCCCATGATTCGGCATGGCTTCAGGAGGCGCCTCTCGATGTCGAGGCACTCTCGGTCCGCGGGGCCGTGCATTTCCGTGCGAGTCTGTGCGGCGTGTGGCTGCGTCAGCCGTCGACCCCTTATGCATCGGCTCCTCTTGCCGTCCGCGGTCGCAAGCGGTCCGGCCGCTCACGACTCTAGCGGTGGGTCGAACACGCAGCGGCGCGTCAGGCTTCTTCGCAGGTTGCAGCACTCGAACCTGCCGAGTCCCTTCATGGTGTGTTTGAGTCGGATTCCGATCCGTCCGACGTGCCTTTTGAGTGCGAGAGTTGTGATCCCGCAGCGGAGGTCTTGATGGCAGGCTCTCATCAGAGCTCACCACCTGGCTTTGGTCGTGGCGAGCACGAGGCTGGTGGCCCATCGAACGTGCAGTCGTGTTGCGATGAGAAGGTCCTTCATATCCGCATCATCGGCGCGACCGCCAAGGCCCGGGCTTTGGAGGCCGCACGCGTTCGTCTAGAAGAGCTCCAGGCAGAGATCAACGAGCACGCCCTTCCACGCCCACCGCACCCTAGTCGACGTCAGTGACAGCTGTTCCTGACTGGATCTCACGATGGCGTCGAGGTATACCGAACTCCCGTGCTTAATGTTGTTGTTGCTGCTAGGATAGCAGATTCCATTCAGCAGTTTCTCAGTCTCGTCACAAGATACACAACAATTCACCCAAGGCAGAGACCGTTCAGTCGGCACATAGTCCTGAGTCGCCCTTGCATCATCGAGGCGGAGGTTATCGTGAAGGGCAAGACAGATATCAGCACCATCGCAAAGACCACCGTCGAGTGCCCACTCCTCCGCGGAGTGGTCCGTACGCGCCCCGGCGCCAGGATGACAGGCACTCCTTCGGTGACGAGCATGACATGGACTTTGATGCCCGCGCATACCTTCTTCAGAAGTGGATCGACAAGAGCATAGCCTACAGAGAAGGACATGACAGAGATGTCCCGACTGGTAGCTCAGCTGCAGTGTCTGGTCCAGAGTGTTTTAGTAGAGCTATATGTTCTGTGGAGATTCCCCCCAACTTCAGAATGGCGGCGGGGATCGGAAAGTTGTCTGGTGAAACAAAACTAGAGACTTGGCTTGATGATTACCAAGTGGCAGTGCAGATTGGCGGCGGGAATGACAATGTCTCAATGAAGCACCTGCCTCTTATGTTGGATGGACCAGCTCGAGCTTGGTTGAATCGTTTGGCTCCTTCCAACATTTATTGTTGGGAAGATCTTGCCTGTGTATTTGTCCGGACTTTCGAGGGCACTTGCAAGTGCCCCGCAGGTCTGGTCGACTTACAACACTGCATCCAGAAGCCCAGTGAAACCTTAAGAGACTATATTCAGCGATGGTCCACCCTGCATCATACGGTGGAAAATGTGTTGGAACACCAGACTGTTTGTGCCTTCAAGGCTGGTGTGAGATATAGAGAGCTGTATTTAAAGTTTGGGCGCACTGGTGACATTTCACTCGGCAAGATGATGGAAATTGCCACTCACTATGCCAGTGGCGAGGAAGAAGACTGCCTCCATAGCGGCAAAGGAAAAGCGGTTGCCAACGAGTCTGGCGGCGGTAACAATAGGAAACAAAAGCGGAAGGCTGAAGATCCAGTTCCAGCAGAGGCAGCAGCACTGGCGACTCATTCTAAGAACAAGGGCAAGGCCAAAGCTCAGTATGCCCCCAAGAAGGGGAAGGGTCAGCCAGGAACTGATATCTTAGATCAGCCGTGTGTGATTCACACGAAGAAAGATGCAGAAGGCAACCTGATTTTGCCCAAGCACACAACTCGACAGTGTCGGACCCTCATCCAACAGTTCAAGGGAGACCAGTCGAGTGGGAAATCTCCTGAAAAAGAAGATGAAGATGAAGATAAGGAAACATTCCCGGATGTCACTGCTACCCTGGTGATCTTTGCTGACGTCGAGAGCAAGAGTCGTCTGAAAGTCAGAAATAGAGAGATCAATATGGATGTGCCAGACACCCCCACCTACCTTAAATGGTCTCCGTATGCTGTCACATTCGACCAGACTGACCATCCTGCCCGCGTGGCCACACCCGGTTGACGGGCTCTGGTAGTTGATCCGGTGATGTAGGGGACTCGACTCAGAAAGGTCCTCATGGACGGCGAAAGTGGCTTGAACATTCTGTATGTGGATACCCTGAAGGGAATGGGCATTCCTATGTCCCAACTCAGTGAAAGCAACATGCATTTCCATGGGGTCATCCCAGGAAAGAAGGCCAAGTCACTGAGCCATATAGCATTGGGTGTGGCATTCGGAGATAACAAAAATTTCCGAAAAGAAAAGTTGACGTTTGAAGTCGTGGATTTCAAGAGTGCTTACCATGCCATTTTGGGTCGACCCGCTTATGCACGTTTCATGGCCCAACCATGTTATGTGTATCTCAAGCTGAAAATGCCGGGCCCTAAGGGTGTGATCACGGTCACTGGTAATCGACAGCGGGCCGAAGAGTGTCTCCAGCAAGGGTCCAAGATCGCTGATCAACAGATGGCCATGGTCGAGCTAGAGGAGTACAAGAAAACCACTGACCCTGCTGATTTGCTCCGCGCAAAAAAGCCGGCTTCTGAGTCGGCATTTCAGTCGGCAGGAGAAGTGAAGAAGGTGCACGTCCACCCGACGGATCCAACCGCTGCTCCAACGAATATCTCGACAACACTCGATAGCAAATAGGAAGCCGAGCTCATCCAGTTCCTCCGTGAGAATTGGGATATCTTTGCATGGAAGCCTGCTGACATGCCGGGAATTCCCAGGGAGCTGGCTGAGCACCGTCTGCGAGTGGATCCAAAGGCCAAGCCCGTCAGGGAGCATTTGCGTCGATCCACAGCTGAGAAGCGCAAGGCAATCGGAGAAGTGGCCCATCTCTTGCAAGCCAAGTTCATTTAGGAGATTTACCACTCCGAGTGGCTCTCGAATGTTGTGATGGTGCCCAAGAAAGATAAGTCGTTGCGCATGTGCATTGACTTCAAACATCTTAATAAGGTGTGTCCGAAAGACCATTTTCCGCTCCCCCGCATAGATCAGATTGTTGACTCGACAGCAGGGTGCGAGCGATTATCGTTTTTGGATGCCTATTCTGGGTACCATTAGATCTGTCTGTTTGGCCCAGATGAAATAAAAACAGCCTTCATCACCCCGTTTGGGTGTTTTTGCTACATCACCATGCCTTTTGGTCTCAAGAATGCCGACACTACATTTATGCGCATGATTCAGAAATGTTTACTCGACCAGATCCCTCAGAATGTCGAGGCGTAAATGGATGATATAGTGGTCAAGTCCCGCAAAGGTTCCGACTTGCTGGCTGACTTGGCTGAGACATTCACCATTCTGAGGCGATTCAACATAAATCTGAATCCGGCCAAATGTACCTTCGGTGTCCCTGGTGGCAAGTTACTCAGTTTTCTCGTTTCCGAACGACGAATTGATGTCAATCCCGAGAAGATCAATGCCATTACCTGTATGAAAACTCCCGTGCGAGTGCACGATGTTCAGAAGCTCACAGGTTGCTTCGCGGCAATGAGCCGATTCATTTCTCGTCTTGGTGAGAAGGCTCTGCCCTTGTATCAGTTGATGAAGAAATCAGACACATTCGACTAGACTCCTGAAGCCGAAGCAGCGTTTGTTGAGCTCAAAGTCCTGCTGTCCACCCAGCCGGTGCTTGCCGCTCCTGCCAGCAAAGAGCGCTTGCTCCTATACATTGTGGCTACAAATCAGGTCGTCAGTACAGTGCTGACTGTTGAGCGAGAAGAGGAAGGCAAAGCCTATAAGGTTCAGCGGCCAGTCTATTATGTCTCGGAAGTTTTGTCCCCCTCAAAGCAGAGATATCCTCATTATCAGAAGCTGTTGTATGGTATTTATTTATCAGCGAAGAAGGTGGTACATTATTTCCAAGACCATTCGATCTCAGTCGTCAGTGATGCACCTTTATCAGAGATTTTCAATAATCGCGACGCATCAGGTCGAGTGGCTAAATGGGCAATTGAGTTGGGACACTTCGACATCAGATTCGAGGCCAAGAAGGCAATCAAGTCCCAAGCATTGGCAGATTTCATGGCCGAGTGGATCGAACAGCAACAACCTATCCAAGTTCACTCGGCGCATTAGACAATGTTCTTCGACGACTCCAAAATGTGGAATGGGTCTGGTGCTAGCGTTGTTCTGATATCCCCCAGAGGCGACAAGCTCAGCTATGTCTTGCAAATTCACTTTGATTCCTCCAACAATGAGGCAGAGTATGAAGCACTTCTGTACGGGTTGCGCATGGCTATCTCGCTCAGTGTCAAGCGCTTGATGGTTTATGGCGACTCAGATTTGGTAGTGAATCAGGTGATGAAAGAGTGGGATGTTAGAAACCCTGCTATGACTGGATACTGCAATGTAGTCCGGAAGCTAGAGAAGAAATTTGAAGGTCTGGAACTTCACCATGTTCCTTGACTGAAAAATCAGGCAGCTGATGAGCTATCCAAGATTGGTTCTACTCAACGTCCTATCCCTAGCGGAGTGTTCCTGGAGCATTTGCACACTCCTTCGATTCAAGAGGATCCCTTCACTGAAGAGCCCCTGCAAACCTTAAGCTCCTCTGACTCGACTGAAGTTGATGTTCCTGCTGTGATTGACCTGGTCATGGAGGTGCTAGTTATCATTCCCGACTGGACTGTACCGTACATAGCCTATATCCTCAGACACGAGCTTCCTGAAGATGAAGCAGAGGCTCAACAGATTATGTGTAGGTCCAAAGCTTTCACTGTGATGGGTGATCAGCTTTTCAGAGAAAGTGTGTCTGGTGTCACCCATCGCTCCATTTTGCCCGAGGAAGGTCGAATGATTCTAGATGAAATCCACTCGGGAACTTGCGGGCACCATGCGTCTTCAAGGGCGATCGTCGCTAAAGCATACCGAGCGGGGTTTTATTGGCCACGGGCTAATTAAATGGCTAAGGACATTGTTGATCAGTGCGAAAGCTGTCAGTTCTATGCAAACCTGTCACACAAGCTAGCGTCTGCTCTGAAGACAATTCCACTCGCCTGGCCGTTTGCGGTTTGGGGGCTCGACATGGTTGGTCATTTCCGACCCGGAAAAGGAGGATTCACCCATCTGTTGGTAGCAGTCGACAAGTTCACCAAATGGATCGAAGCCAAGCCCATCAAGAAGCTGAATTCCCGCACGGCGGTCACGTTCATGAGGGAGATCATTATCCGGTTCGGCATTCCCCATAGCATCATCACGGACAATGGCACTAATTTTGACTCCGAAGAATTTAGGAGATTCTGTAACTCCCAAGGCACCCGAGTGGATTACGCTTCCGTTGCACATCCTCAAACCAATGGGCAAGTTGAGAGGGCTAACAGTCTAATTTTGCAAGGTCTGAAGCCTCGTCTCATGCGCGACAACAGCTAATCGGTCGACTAGACGAACTCCTTTCTTCCTTGTCTATGGCGCTGAAGCTATACTGCCGAGTGACTTGGCCCACAATTCTCCTCGAGTGGAGCTGTACTCTGAGGCTAAAGCCGAGCAGGCCAGGCAAGATGGGGTAGATCTTTTGGAAGAAGATCGTGAGATGTCTCTAATCCGGACCACAGCCTATCAGCAAGACTTGCGGCGCTTCCATGCAAGGAATGTCAGAAGCCGAGCATTCCATGAAGGAGATTTGGTGCTCCGAGTGACTCAGCACCGACCTCACAAGCTAGCTCCTGCATGGGAAGGCCCTTTTGTAGTCACCAAGGTGCTAAACAATGGAGCCTATCACTTATATAATCTCATGAAGCAGATGGATGAGCCACGAGCTTGGAATGCAGACCTGCTTCGATGTTTTTACACTTGAGATATTAGTTTTCTGATGTAATAAAAGTTCTTCATCAATGCAATTTGTGTCTCTGCAATTAATACCTCGTCGATTCCAACCGTGCAGTTATTTACTTGAGGATACTCCGAGCGACGAGCAATCCTCGCACTCGGGGACTTAGCTGCGAAACATGTTTCACCTAAGTTAAAAACCCTGTCGAGTGGATAGCAGTCCATTCACTCGACGACCTATTCGTGAATCCGTCTTCGCTTAGATTCAAAAAATAATAATATATATAACTCGTCAAGACGATGGTAATCCATTCATTCGATAGCTTAGATGCGAATCGACATTCGCCTAAGTTCAAAATACTCCGAGTGATGAGCGATCCTCATGCTCAGGGGCTTAGCTACGAATACAATTCGCCTAAGTTAAAAAACTCATCGAGACAATGGTAATCCATCCACTCGACAGCTTAGATGCGAATTGACATTCGCCTAAGTTCAAAATAATCCGACTGATGAGTGATCCTCACGCTCGGGGGCTTAGCTACGAATACAATTCGTCTAAGTTAAAAAACTCGTCGAGATGATGGTAATCCATTCACTCGACAGCTTAGATGCGAATCGACATTCGCCTAAGTTCAAAATACTCCGAGTGATGAGCAATCCTCACGCTCGGGGGCTTAGCTGCGAATACAATTCGTCTAAGTTAAAAAAACTCGTCGAGACGATGGTAATCCATTCACTCGACAACTTAGATGCGAATCGACATTCGCCTAAGTTCAAAATACTCCGAGTGATGAGCGATCCTCATGCTCGGGGGCTTAGCTACGAATACAATTCGCCTAAGTTAAAAAACTCGTCGACTGGATAGTAATCCATCCACTCGATAGCTTAGCTGCAATTCGGCATTCACCTAAGTTCAAAATACTCCGAGTGATGAGCGATCCTCACGCTCGGGGGCTTAGATGCGAATACAATTCGTCTAAGTTAAAAAAATCGTCGAGACGATGGTAATCCATTCACTTCACAGCTTAGATGCGAATTGACATTCACCTAAGTTCAAAATACTCCGAGTGATGAGCGATCCTCACGCTCGGGGGCTTAGCTGCAAATACAATTCGCCTAAGTTAAAAAAACTCGTCGACTGGATCGTAATCCATCCACTCGACAACTTAGCTGCGATTCGACATTCGCCTAAGTTCAAAATACTCCGAGTGATGAGCGATCCTCACGCTCGGGGGATTAGATGCGAATACAATTCGCCTAAGTTAAAAAAACTCGTCGACTGGATCGTAATCCATCCACTCGACAGCTTAGCTGCGATTCGACATTCCTCTTAGTTCAAAATACTCCGAGTGATGAGCGATCCTCACGCTCGGGGGCTTAGCTGCGAATACAATTCGCCTAAGTTAAAAAACTCGTCGACTGGATCGTAATCCATCCACTAGACAACTTAGCTACGATTCGACATTCGCCTAAGTTCAAAATACTCCGAGTGATGAGCGATCCTCACGCTCGGGGGCTTAGCTGTGAATACAATTCGCCTAAGTCAAGAACCTCGTCGACTGGATAGTAATCCATCCACTCGATAGCTTAGCTGCGATTCGACATTCGCCTAAGTTCAAAATACTGCCGAGTGATGAGCAATTCTCACGCTCGGGGGCTTAGCTACGAATACATTTCGCCTAAGTTAAAAACCTCATCGAGGCAATGGTAATCCATTCACTCGACAACTTAGATGCGAATTGACATTCGCCTAAGTTCAAAATACTCTGAGTGATGAGCGATCCTCATGCTCAGGGGCCTAGTTGCGAATACATTTCGCCTAAGTAAAAAACAAAAGCAGTCGAACAGACGATTAAAAGCCAAAGCGCGAGCAAAATCCAAAGGATAAAACCGCGGATAAACGTCGTGTGTAGAAGCAAATGTGCTCAGGCCTAAGGCCTGAATAAAGTTTTAAGGGATACAGTTTCACTCGGCATACCAAGGCAAATTTAATTGTTTTTTCCAAAGACTCAAGTTTCTAGGCAGGCGATGGACTGGCGGGCTCGACAAAAGTATCCAGGTCGATGCCGTCAGCGATTCTGGTGGCCGCCTCGATGAAGGTTTCCATGAAGTCCTCGAACTGGAGTTTCTTCATGTTTACCACTTGGAGCTCCTTCAGCTTCTCCTCCCTCACGTCCCTACAATGGACCCTGACCAGAGACAACGCCACATCGGCCCGCAATGAGCAGCAGATTTTTTCCAAGCTTGCACTCGACTGGGAAGTTCGTTCAGGCGAGCCATCATGGAGTTGAGGTCGAGCTGAAGAGTGTCCTCAGGCCATAGCTCCTTGTCGTTTCTTTCCATGACAGATTTCAGTCGAGCGATATAGGCCTAGGCACCCTAGAGCCGAAAGTTAAGCCGCAGCATGGTCATCGCCACTGCATCAGCAACTGGCGACTTGGTGGGGTCAAGCATGGGCTCAATCTCCTTTGTTTCCTTTTCAAAGTCCTGGCAGAATTCTGATTAAAGAAGGGGAATCGGTGAACTGCAACCCTCAAAGATTTATTGCAAATGTCAGTCCACAAGAAATACTCATCGTCGAGTAGAAGATACATCTTCCTCGAGAATTCGCCCAGATGCCTCTCCAGGCCATTGCTCCTCTTGGTTAGTTGCTCGGCCTTCTTGACAAGATCCGCATGCTCCTGCTTCAGCTTGGCATTCTCCTCTTCCAGTTTCTGGATGGCAGCCAACTTCTACTCTGCAGCTTCAGTTTTGTCCTTGGCGACTTGTTGGGCGCCAGCAAGTGCTTTGTCCTTCTCCTCCAGTTCCCTCTTCATGGAATCTAAAGAAACAACATTGTTGAGTAGCGCTTGGAGTCGACGGTTTTCATTGCGCACATCTGTTCGAGCGAGAGCACTCGGTTCAAAACATGAAAAAGGGAAGATGGGAATGCTGACAGTCGGCACTTATTACCTCCTAGAGACTTCAGCTCAGCACGTGCTCGTTCTAGGGCGTTGTTGGCAACCGCCAAGTCCACCTGCAATTGGTTCTTCTCCTCCTCCATCTCCTTGTACTGCATCCCAAGTTCGCAAGCCGTCTGGAACCAACAAAAGATAGGAGTTCAATCAGCAAGGAGTTCATGGACAGTCGACTGAGTTATTAAAACCGGCGAATGCCTGTGTTGGAAGAGTTCAAACAGAAAGTCCACTTGACACATCGAGTGGCTCTGGCGCTCCGCACGCCGTAAACAGATTCAAATAGAAATCTATCTCTATTAAGACCCCTACCGATGCAAGCAATCAACAGCGGTCTCGGGGACTACACCCAGTGGGTGCGCTAAGAGCGCCCCCACTGAGACGGTTAACTCTCGATCCGTTGAGTAACTCGTCAGAAAAAAACACTCGACAAGGTCGGCCCTGTCGTGACACTCAACCCGTTGAGTGACACACCTCCCCCACTCTATGAAGTGCAGTCGATCCCTATGCAGCGTCATATAATGGTTTCATAATGATATCCATGAAACCTGCAAGGTATCTATGGAGTGGTGTGATTCCAAGACAAAGTGTATCATGTATACAATAGACTCTAAGACCCCTGCCGATGGAAGCAATCGACAGCGGTATTGGGGACTACACCCAGTGGGTGCACTAAGAGCGCCCCCACTGAGATGGTTAACTCTCGATCCGTCGAGTAACTCGTCAGAAAACACACTCGACATGTCGAGCGACAATAGTACTGCGTGTACTACCAATCCTAGTCCTACTCGACTGCGATCCGATCTATTTGACTGGAGAAAATTCAAACATTCTATGGCAATCACCCAGTGGGTGTACGGCAGCGAAGAAAAGACAATAATTCAATCGACAATGGACTTACAATCAAACTTACTCGGACATTGGTGCGGAGGGCTGCGCTGATGTCAAAAGCCAGTTTGCTGGCCTCGTACGCCTCCTTGGTCCTCAGCATGAGTTGCTCCGCCTGGATAATGGCTTCCTTTGCAGCTCCGGTTTGGACTTCCGGGGTGCGATGCAGAGGGAAGGCCGTCACAGGTGGAGTCGGCTTAGTCACTGGAGCAGCTGGGGCAGCCTGAAGAGGTCCAGTCGGAGCCGACGTCACGACGGTCAACACGGTCAGAGGAGCCTGTGACGGAGGCGTTGCAGGCTCAACCCTGGGTCGCGTCGAGTCACCTCTCCTCTAGGAAGACTCCGCAGTTGAGCGCTGGGATGCTTGCGACGATGACGCCCTTCAGGTGCGAGCGCGCGAAGTGTCCAGCAGACCCTCATCGTCCTCCACTTGAATGACCTCTGCAGCAATCGACAACATCAACATCTGCATGTGTCGAGTCCTATTTGGAAAAACTAACAACTTTATTACCTCTATGAGAAGTGGCAGTGTCAGCGGTATCAACATCCATTGTGTCCTCTTCATCTTGATGAGGCGAGGTCACAAATGTTGCAGCTCTGATGGATACGACAGCTTTCACTCAGATATAACTCAAGACTTTAGTCGATAGAACAATTCAGAAATGAACACTTACATGGATACGACAGGTACGGCCACCCTCATACGGGGCAGTGCTTTGCGAGGCTTGGAGGTGGCTTGCTTGGGCTACTTGGCCAGTCTTTCGTTTGACTCGATAGTTGAGGGGCGGCTCCGCTTTGGGTTCTTCTCGCTTGGGCCCGGGGCCTTGTCCTCAACAGCTGCCGGCTCATGGCGGGCCTTAGTGCGTCCTTCGCAATGAGGGGGCGACCTGACTCCTTGCTCTTCGCCGGAATCTTCATATCCATCCTCAGAGTCGGAAAGACCGTCACCGTCCACGTTGCCGCCCTCGCTCACCATGCCATCATGCACATGGTTCCCGTTGGGAATGGGCGAGTGCATGTTCGTCCATTCCTACATAATTCAAACAAGAGAGTCAGACTACAAGTCAATACATCATTCGACGGTATAAATGTATCAGTCAACATCACACGTCTCACCAGGTTCTTCGGTGGGTTTTCAGCTGACTAAGGCTGGATCCTCTTGGCTCCTGAGGGGTTGTCACAAGCCCCAATGATGCTCCGAAGCCACTGCTCGACGGTCTCCTGTGTAACTTCTTCTGGATGCGTCCTGGTCGAGTCCCCCGGGCCTGAGTAGTGCCACATGGTGTGGTCTCCGGCCTGGAGTAGCTGTATACGTCGACCGAGGAACGTTTCAAGCAGATCCATGCCTATCACCCCGCCCCGGATCAGTTGAACCACGGCCTCGACTAGGATACCTACTTGGACATGCTCATCGTCGGTCACCTTCAGGGACTTGGGGGCAGCGGGTCGGTCAGGTGAAAATGGGGGAAGACCAGTCGATATGTTGGGTGGCACTACAGCTTTGCAGTAGAACCAGGTCGACTGCCAGCCTCGGACAGACTCGGGAAGAGTAATGGCAGGAAAGGAACTACGTTGCCTTTTCTGGACCCCTAAGCCTCCACACAACTGGAGCACGTGGGTCTTCCCGTCGGCGGCAAGGATTTTCTTCACAGTCTGTGATCTGACCGTGAAGAGATGCTTAAACAACCCCCAATGGGGAGAGCACCCCAGGAAACACTCACACAAGGTGACGAATGCAGACAAGTACGCCATGGTGTTCGGCGGAAAGTGACTGCGCACCAAAGAAATTCAGAAATCCCCGGAAGAATGGTTGGGGTGGCATGGAGAAACCTCTTTCTACATGGTAGAGGAGAAGAACCCGCTCTCCGTCGCGCGGCTCTGGCTCGCGCTCCTCCCCCGGCAGCCTCCAGGCGTTGTCCGCCACTAGCCCATCGGAGACGAGGCCCTCGAGGTCGGCACGGGTGAAAAGACAGGGGAGAAAATCCCCTGCATCCACCCCACAGACACGGTGAACTGAGCGGTCGAGGGCTTCTTGCCCTTGAGCTTCGACGTCCCCTTCTTTGCGCGCTCCAGCTTCTCCGTCACGTTCTTCGTCATCGGAGTGGCGGCTCTGGTCGGAGGAGAGCGGTGTGCTGTGTTGGGGAGCAGAGGAGGCGGAGGAAGAGAGGGAGAATCGGCGGAAGGTACTGTGCAATCCGCGGCTCATAATGCTTTATAAGCTGCCAAGTGTCTCACTGACCGGTGGGCCTGTGAGATAACCGCGCATGCCAACCGCTGATGGCGCCCAGTGCATGGCGAGATGACCGGCGCGAGAATTGAGGCATCATGCCTCCACTTGCCCTGATCATGGCGTCATCTCCACGTGTGCGCGCGCTTCCCAAATTTTCGTATCCCTGAGAATCCGGACCCGTCAGACCGACCTGTCACCTCCCCAAGATGCGCTCGATTCACTCGGACACTTTTAAGACTGAATGGATCCAGGCGAGCGGAGAAGAATTCAATCGACATAAATGTCGTTGAAGACCCGAATATCATTCGGAAGCTTTTGCGTGTCGATCCTGAATGAACGCTAAGGCTTAGAGTTCAATCGACGCAAGTTCCATGGAAATCTCAAATATCATTCGGAGGATTTGATATACTAACTCAAGGTCTACATCGATACCTCCTTCCACCACTCAAACCCCGATCCATTCGGGGGCTAATGACGAGGATATGTACCTAGGGTAGGGTCCTAAGCAAGGCCCACATACCCTACCTAAGGACACCACAAGGGAGGACTTGAAGATCAAGCATGAACTTCCGAGTGGGTCCTAGAGACATTCAAAGTCACTCGACAGTAATCCACTCGGAGACTCCCACTCTCACTCGGCACTCGCATGTCACTTGACGGACCTCGTTTCACTTGACGCCAGAAGACCAGGAGCCATCATCAAGACCCCAACGGGCAGACGCTGGCTTAATGGCCCTTAATAGCTTTTACTACGTACATTACCTATCATGGTAGACTTTACACCCCACGACCAGACCCATTGATGTGGGGCCATTATGAGGGGCAGCGAACTCTATATAAGCCGCCCCTCCCCTCCTGCACAAGGGTTAAGAAAACTATTGTAATCTCTACATTCCACTCGACATAAAGCTCCCGAGCACTAAGACGTAGGGCTGTTATCTCCACGAGAGGGGCCTGAACTCATACAGCTGTGTGTACACCCTCGCCGTAGCTAGGACTTTGCCCTCTCCATTCGTACCCCTACCATCTACTGTCAGGCTCGTTCCCACGACATGGAGTGAGCGCAAAAGTTTATGTTTTTGAGCAAGATCAAATCAACAATTACCATAGATCACCCCAAAGGTTTTACTTGGCTCAAACACTAATAAGAACACCAAAACACAATTACTACATAAGTAATAATGTGGTAAACACTCAAAAAACAGAAGCAAAAACAAAAGACAAAAATGATTGGGTTGCCTCCCAACAAGCGCTATTGTTTAACGCCCCTAGCTAGGCAAAACGCAATAGATCTAGGTATTGTCATATTTGGCAAGCAATCCAAACTTGATCACACCATCAAAAGCTTTTATTACTAGATCTATCCTTTCCTTTATTTTCTTCCTAGTAGATGAATTTAAGTCATGAAAATGACTTTGGCTAGTGATTTTAACATTCATGAACCCGTAATCTAGATCATCGCCGTAGATATCTTCGCAATAAACACGTATCCTATTTATAACGGGTTCCTTAATAATTTTTTCAAGCAAATCATCCTTATACCCTACGTAAATTCTCCTAGTAATCCAATCAAATTCCTCATAGGTCTCTAGATACAAGGCTTGAGAGACTTCCGCGTGGGGAGCTCTTCTCCTAAGATTTTCACTATAAGATTGATAGTCTCTAGCTTCTAGACTATGCAAAGTTTCTTTATCATGGTGAATTTCTTCAATTGGAGGGTGTTCAACATCTTTATCATAGAAAGCAAAAATCTCCTTAGCTTCTTGTACGATGAAATCAAATTCTTGCATAAGGATGATGGTAGCAATCTTCTTAGGCTTAGGGTGATTAATATTGGGGAGTTCATAAAATACTTTTTGCAAAGCGGGATGAAGGTGCAAAAATTTTCTTTCCAATTTTTCAATGAGCATGACAATAGAGTCCGCATAACTATTTGTGCTAACCAGAATAGACCTCTTACTCATAGGCATTGCCCCCATACAATCAAACAATGCTTGAATAACACTCTTCCCAATAATACTCCCATCTCCTACTTGAAAAGTTTTAGTTTTGTAATTAGGAGGAGATAGAGTTTCATGTTCTAAAGAGCAAGATTCAAATTTTTCTTCAGGATTAGTACTAGCAATACCCTCTAGATTTTCAGCGATAACCTCCCTTACTTCAGACATGGTGGCAAAGAAAGCAGTCAAGCACACAAGCAAAAAAGAAAGAAGGACGAACAAAAAGGCAAATCTTTTTGGTATTTTCTGAAAATCATTTTAGAAGTGGGGGAGAGGAAAACGAGAGGCAAATGACAAATAATGTAAATGCAAGAGATGAATTTGTGATGGGTAGTTGGTAGGTGTCGGGACCCCGATCCTAAGTCATAAGAATCCAGACTGTAACATGTCACGTCACTTTGCGGCCTCACGCACGGTAAGTTCCATGGCTGCAGCCTTACCTTAGCCAGGACCGTTTGCATCTTTTGGATCACGTATGTGAACATGTCACTGGCAATCAAACGACAGAGAACCCGGGACAACATGACTAGTCATAGAACCCAAGCGGCACATCCGTACGGAAACAGGCATACATAACCCAACAATGTAGGTGTCGGCCTCAAGCGTGTGTAGACGAGTCATAGCAAGCTACAGGGACTCCATTACGTCATGAGACACGAATGCCATCACTGCACGTAGACGAGTCATAGCAGGCTATAGGGACTCCATTACACCGCGAAACATTTCCCCGAAGGGACAGACACAGCAGCAAAGAAGGATACATGTCGGTCAATCAATGTGTCCGGAGCAGTAGCAAGCTACCATGGCTCGGTGGAAGCACAAAGAGGCAGTTTCCCGTAAAGAGTATTACTAAAGGCACACAACTAGGTGTCGGATCCCGTACATACCATTGCATGTCACACGTACGCACGACATGCCCGATATGCATAGATACAACCATGGCATCACAACATAACCATACAACAACATGCCTTTTATTTAAGAGGCTCAGATGAGCCCTGCATAATATGTTCTTACAGATAGGGGTCACATGACCTGACACTCAAGTCATACAAACATGTTCATACAAATCAAGCAGAAGCATAAGCTGTCTGAGTACAAACAGATGAAAGGATAAAAAGGCACATGGCCTGACTATCTATAGCCCGCCACAGGGCAAAGGTCGTAGCTGGGACACCAGCTATTCGGCATCGTCAATGTCTAGAAAGAACCCACCTAATGGGTCCTGGGTCTCATCTGCAACAATTATTAAGCAAATGTGAGTACAAATGTACTTAGCAAGTCTTTAAAACAGACCTAGTCTATTCATGCTCATGTATCAACAAAGGGAGTGGTGGAGTTTATGCAGCAATGCCAGCTTTGACTCATGGCTAACCTACACTACTCAATTTTAACTCTTTGTTTACATTTTAGATATCGCACATGAGTCCACTAACTCCATAGCAATACACCACCATGGATTCACTTCCCCCTCCTGGGAGAGTGCCATCCACGGTACTCACACTTGTCTTGAATTTTTATGAGTATCCATTTGATTATCTATGAACAACATAAGTTCTCCAAGTAGTCCATATCCGAGGATGCGGCTATTCGAATAGTTTCATACCCTGCAGGGGTGTACTTCTTCACACATGCTCTCGCCACTTATCGCTGTGTGCTCATAAACCATGCACCTCGGCAACCTTCAAGCGGATGCCCAGCGAGGGAGTCGGCCACGACTGTTAATCGCATAAGACCTCTAGTCCAGGCTATCGCCTATTTAAGACTGAACCCATATGGAAGTCAGGCCGAGGTTTCCGCTACGGCCCCAAACGATGTGTGCAGGGTTCCCAAGCCCACCATTCGGGTGACCCTTGGTACACCATGCCACTACCTACCGCGTCGTAACCCACCCCTAGGGTCAATGCTATGCACGGCCTCCAGCATGCTATAAACACCAGAAACTACTTGCAACTCCTGGACTAAGGACTAAGCGTATGATAAGTTGAGAGGGTCAATTAAGTATCCCAACGTGTGGTAGTAACTAGACTTGGATCACAAACACGGAACTCAGTTCCTAAGAACGGTCCCAATGAGACAACCCGCTATGTACTCCTACATAGCCTCTCATCGCTACCTTTACCAAATCGAGTTCATTATATTTCACCACATCAGAACAACATCGTTTCACTCAGTTCATCACCCAGATGAATCAGACCTGACCCAACTCTAAGTATAGCAAGCATAGCAGGCAAAGTAAGCTAAGCACATCATGTCACAAGCATCTACCAGGTATGCTAGGTTGCAAGGTTTAGGTATTTACTATGACATTGTCAGGTTATGCAGCAGAATAGGATCATCTACCGTGTATGACTGACATGCGATCGACTGTCCTAATGCAATAAACGAGAGCAGGAGCGAGAGATTAGGATGTTATCGGAATGATCAAAGGGGTTTCTTGCCTTGCTGGGCAGCGGAAAGGTTCTCTCCTTCGTCGAGATACTCGGGGGTATCCTCAGAAGCAGGGCCTACCACAATGCAGATAAGAAACAATCAACACACACAAATGCAACAATATGATGCATGATCATGGCATGATAGCATGTATGGATGAGCTAATGCAATTAGAATTCAAGTTAATTTGAAGTGAGTTTGAATATACGTTCAAAATCATTCTTTATTTCAAATTCCATATACTAACCTATTAGTAATTGTCAATGTTCACCTATTTAGATTGCTCTAACATGCATGCCAATAGCACCATTGGATTCATTGGATTTTTCTGATAAATTTTCATATATAAATTATTTTCATCTGATTTACAGATTAATTTATATGAATTTTTGAAGTTTTGAATAATTTCTGGAATTATTTTTAAACTAGAAAATGAAGTAATGACATCAGCCTGACGTCACTGTGACGTCAGCTGGTCAGCTGACCAGGCGAGAGTCAAACCTGACATGTGGGGACCACATGTCAGTGACTCAATCAATTAACTGATTACCTAAAACTAATCCTAATTAATTAACAGATCTAGGGCCACATGTTAGTGATAGATTAGGTTTAATTAACTTAATTAATTAATTTGCTAATTAACCTAATTAATAGGTCCTGGCCCCACCTGCCAGCGACCCAGGGTCAAACCCCTGACGGTCAAATAGGTTGACTCGCCGACGTTGAGCCGCCGGCGACATCAAGGACGGTGGAGGGGGTCGGAATCCCTCCTCCGGCGACCAAATGGACGGCGGAGAGTGCTGGGAGAGCCTATGCTCGATCGCGCGTCGATCTGGACCCAAACCAAAGGCTAGGGTGGTCGGGATCGACGCCGGTGTCGAGGGCAGCGGCGGTCGGAGCTCGGGCCAGAAGGGCGCGACATGTATGGGGCACGGGAGAGACGGGGGAGAAGGGGAGGAGCACCAATGGCTTACCGCGGTTCCAGCAGAGTTGACGGCGAGGTCGGAGGAGGTCCGGACGGGGCAGAATGTCGGGGCGGAGCTCCGGTGACCGGCAGGGAGGAACGGCGATGGCGCGGTGTAGAGGGGCTCCCGGCATCTTCTAGGATCATGGGGAGGACGAGGGGGAAGCGGCGGTTCTCGGGGGCTACCTAGCGAGGCGAGGGGGCGGCTAGCGCGATGGCAACGAGCTCGAGCAGAGCTTGGCTATGGCAGAGCAGGGGGAGAGAAAGAGAGCGAGAGGGAGAGCTCGCAGGGGAAGAGGGAGAGGGGAAGGAGGCCACGGCGAGGGCCTCGCACTGGCGCCCTCCCAGCCCTCCAGGCCAGCAACCAGGTAGGGAGGAGGTGGCCGGTGTGTGGCGACCACGCGCTCGACGTCCTTTTGGCCGGAGGTGGAAGAAGACCGGTTCGCGCCTGGTGGGCTGGGCCGGCTTCTTCCCTGGCCCAGGTAGGCTTTCCCCCTTTTTCCTTTCTTTTTATATTCTGTTTTCTATGTTCTATCATTTGTATTATTTTAATTTCAAGCACATAAGTTATTTTAAAATATCCCAAATATTTTATCTATTGAAGTTTGAATATTTCAAACTTTTCTCCAAAGTTTCAGGATATTTGAAAACTAAAATAATGATAAATGCTTTATTGAGTATTTTCAGAGGCTTTATCATTTATTTCTAAATTGCTCTAGGTGTTCAAATAATTAAAATGATCCCTGTTATAACCATGTCCAAATTTACCGGACATAGGGAACATTTTTAGTGGGCATTTTGGATTTGTTGAATTTTCACCAAATTTGAATTGTTTTGATTCAAAGTGAGCTTGGATTTCTTTTGTTCCCCATTTCATGTTGATGCAATAGAATGAAACCTGATGCAAGCACATGCTATCCTAGGACATCTAGCTAGGGATGTGACAACTCACCCCCACTCAAAAGAATCTTGTCCCGAGATTTTGAAGTCGTCGGAAAGAGTGCGGGGTATTCTAGTCGAAGACGATCTTCTCTTTCCCGGGTGGCCTCCTTTTCAGAATGGTGTGACCACTGAACCTTGATAAACTTGATGTTCCGACACGGAGTGGTACGCTCAGCTTGATCAAGAATACGAACAGGGTATTCTCGATATGTAAGGTTATCTTGGAGATCAAGCGCTACGTGGTCTACCTCACGGACAGGGTCCGAGAAGCAACGCCTGAGTTGCGATACGTGGAAGACATCATGAACCTTGGAAAGATGCAGCGGAAGTTCCAATTGGTAGGCAACCTCTCCTCATTTGGCAAGAATGCGAAAAGGTCCAATGTAATGAGGAGCCAACTTGCCCTTGATACCGAATCGATGGGTACCCTTCAGAGGTGTAACCCGAAGGTAAGCCTTCTCATCAATTTCATAGGTCACATCCTTATGATGGCGATCATATTGGCTCTTTTGACGAGATTGGGCTGTTTTCAACTTTTCCCGAATAATCCGAACTTGCTCCTCTGCATCTTGGATCATATCCAGGCCAAAGAGTTCCCTCTCTCCGGTTTCCGACCAGTTAAGAGGTGTTCGACACCTTCGTCCATAGAGAACTTCAAAAGGGGCTTTGCCCAAGCTTGATTGATAACTATTGTTATATGCGAACTCAGCAAATGGAAGACATTTCTCCTAGTTCATACCAAAAGATATAACACAAGCTCGGAGCATGTCTTTGAGGATTTTATTGACTCGCTCAACTTGACCACTTGATTGCGGGTGGAAAGCAGTGCTAAAGGATAGATGAGTCCCCATAGCGGTTTGAAAACTTTCCCAAAATCGGGAAGTAAAGATACTTCCACGGTCTGAGTTAATCTCTAAAGAAACACCATGAAGAGAAACTATTCGAGAAACATACAACTCCGCTAGCTGACTAGCAGTTATCTCTCTCGAACAGGAAGAAAATGAGCCACTTTGGAAAGACGGTCGATGACCACAAATATAGAATTATTCCCTCTCTTAGTCCTGGGAAATCCAGTAATGAAATCCATACCTACTTTATCCCATTTCCATTCAGGAATAGCTAAAGGTTGAAGGGTGCCAGCAGGCCTTTGATGTTCTGCTTTCACGCGACGACAAATGTCGTAGTTAGCAACAAACTGAGCAATTTCTCTTTTCATCCTAGTCCACCAGAACCTCTGGCGTAGGTCCTGATACATCTTGGTACTACCCGGATGAATTGAGAGAGGAGAATCATGAGCCTCCTTAAGGATCAGTTGTCTTAAGCGTGTGCTCCTGGAAGAACACAACACCTTCATCGTTCTTGGAGAAATCTTTAGCGTTTCCGCTAGCAATATTCCCCTTGATCCGGGATATACCCTTATCATATTTATGGATAGCTACTATTTGATCCTTAAGATTAGGTTTCGCCACCAGGTTGGATAGAAATCCTTGAGGAACAAGGTGAAGGTTTAACTTCTGAAATTCCTCATGGAGAAGTGGTTGACCTTGTTGTAACATCAGATTGTTACAATAAGACTTACGACTTAGTGCATCAGCCATGACATTGGCTTTCCCCGGGGTGTAAGTTATCCCTAAGTCATAATCTGTAATCAACTCTATCCACCGTCTTTGCCTGAGATTCAAATCCGGTTGGGTGAATATATATTTTAGACTTTGGTGATCAGTGTAAATTTCACAACGATTACCTAGAAGGTAATGTCGCCAGGTTTTCAGTGCATGGACTACAGCTTCA
This sequence comes from Hordeum marinum, assembly GCA_022496015.1. Lineage (NCBI taxonomy): Eukaryota > Viridiplantae > Streptophyta > Magnoliopsida > Poales > Poaceae > Hordeum > Hordeum marinum. The sequence goes on along the minus strand of CM039677.1, from coordinate 96,065,290 downwards.
AGCTCAAGATCATGTGTTGGATAATTATCCTCATGTGTACGCAAATTTCGAGATGCGTATGCAATCACATGACGATCTTGCATAAGAATGCAACCTAATCCTTGTCGCGAGGCGTTGCAGTAGATAACAAAGTCCTTAGAGAAATCAGGTGGCACCAGAACGGGAGCAGAGGTCAGTCGTCTTTTCAACTCCTGAAAACTGTGCTCGCATTGTGGGGTCCACTCAAACCTTTTATCTTTCTTGAGGAGTTCAGTCAGAGGTTTTGCAACTTTGGAGAAATTCTCGACAAAGCGGCGACAATAGCTCGCTAAGCCAAGGAAACTCCGAACTTGCTTAACCGATTCAGGTTGAGTCCAATCAAGGACGTCCTAAACTCTCTCAGGATTGACAACAATACCTTTACCAGATATTACGTGGCCCAGATAGGTCACTTCTGGCAACCAAAATTCACACTTGGAGAATTTGGCGTACAGGCGGTGCTCTCGAAGTTTCATCAATACCAGCCTTAGATGCTCGGCATGTCCTTGTTTGTTCTTCGAGTAGATGAGTATATCGTCGAGCTAAACTAAAACAAATTTATCTAGATACTCCATTAAGATCGAATTCATCTAGCGAGAGAAGGTGGCTGGGGCATTGGTTAAACCGAAGGACATGACGTGTACTCATATTGGCCATAACGAGTAACAAAAGCCGTTTTTGAAATGTCCCCGTTCCTAATTCTGATTTGATGGTATCCCAACCTCAAATCCATTTTGGAAAAGACAAAGGATCCAGCGAGTTGATCATACAAATCGTTGATCTTGGGGAGCAGATACTTGTTCTTTATGGTGACCAGATTCACTGGCCGATAATCCACAACCATCCGATCCGAACCATCCTTCTTCTTGATGAAGAGGACGGGACAAGCCCAAGGAGAAGAACTGGGACGGATGAAACCTTTCTTCAAAGCCTCATCGAGTTGGATCTTAAGTTCGGCTAGTTCTAAGGGTGCCATCTTATAGGGTCTTCTAGCAATTGGGACAGTCCCTGGGATGAGCTCTATCACACACTCAACATCTCTGACAGGAGGAATTCCTGGCAGTTCTTTTGGAAAGACATCCGGAAAGTCATAGACTACCGGAATATCTTCTAACTCTGGAAGAGGGCTAGCATTGAGGGAATAGAGTTGGTGCTTGGTTGTTCGAGTGGAGACATTAACTATCTCGCCCGATGGATGTGTAAATTGAACATTCCTAGAATGAGTATCAATCTTGGCATAGTGGGCTTTCATCCAATCCATGCCTAGAATGATATTGATGTCCGAAGACTTGAGGGCTATCAAAGACGCTAGGAAGACTAGTCTATCCACCAGAATCTCATTATCATGGCTCACTCTAGAAGTTTGCCATTTGGAACCCGGAGTCTGCACTACTAAAGGAGTAGGCATATCACAAAAAGACATGTTATGCAACTATGCATAACTTTCTGAGATAAAAGAATGAGATGCCCCAGTATCAAATAAAACAGATGCTGGATGACTATTGACAAGGAGCGTACCTAGGATAACATCAGGATCCTCAAGGGCTTCCTTAGCAGACACATAGTTCACTCGTCCACGAGCAGGAGCTGGCTTCACAAAGAAGGTTTTTCCTGGTTTTCCACGTCCAGCGGGCTTAACATTATTCTAGGGACACTCACAGGAGTAATGTCTTGGTTCTCCACACTTATAGCAAACCACGGTGGCACGGGGAGCAACATTTGCAGGCGGTCCTCCAAATGGCCTGACTGGAGGGTTGGGCTGAACTAGGCGAGGCGCCTGGAAGGATGGCCTCGCATTGTATTTTGGCGGCAGAGCTGTGTTGGGCACCCAGATCCGGTGTTTATTGGGGCCCGAGCCAGATGCGGGGTTGAAGTCACGGTTGTGCATTCTCATGGCCTCATAATCAGTCTGTCCAGTCTCAGCATTGATAGCCTTGTTGACGAGAGCCTGGAAAGTGGTGCACTCATGCAGGCGCAGATCTCAGCGGAGCTCAGAGTTAAGTCCCTTGCGGAACCTAGCCTGCTTCTTAGCATCAGTAGAAACTTCCTCAGGAGCATAGCGAGCAAGGTTTCCAAACTCATGACTATAAGCATCCACTGACAGTCTGCCCTGGGTGAAGGCACAAAATTCCTCTCTCTTACGATCAATCAGCCCTTCCGGAATGTGATGGGTACAAAAAGCGGCACTGAACTCTGCCCAAGTTGGTGCGGGGCCTGCGGGATGCATGGCTTCAAAATTCTCCCACCATAGATTGACGGGACCTTCCAGAAAGTAAGTTGCAAACGTCACCTTGTTGGCATCAGCCACATTGGCAGCCCGGATCTTGTGATACATGCTAGTCAGCCAGTCATCCGCGTCGAGTGGGTCGACCGAATGATAATACTTGGGTGGGCACAGTCTGATGAAATCACCAAGTGATACGCCATCATTAAGGTCATTGCGGTGAGCACGTGTTGTGTTCTGCTTGATTCTTTCCAACAGCCTGTTGGTCTCCCTCTTGTTCCTTTCGGCTTCAAGCATTACTTCCGCCAACGAAGGCGCATGTGGTAGATCCTCTTGCGTTGGCTGGCTTCCCTCGCCCTGCTCAGGGGCAGGCACGGGGTTATTCCTAGTTACCACCATCCTAGAGAAACAAACCCACAGCTTAATCATAGGTAACAACAACTCTAAGACATAGGATAAGGAATGTACTGGACAACATGGCATGCAGGGTAAACACCAATCAACATGGTAAAACAACTGCCTTATGAACACCATGATTCATACACAACATGACATAGTTCATTATAAGCCAAGCTGAGATACAACTACAGAGAGATGACACAACTCATCGGAGGCATTACAAGCTTCCTATACATTATCTATCTACACCTCCGGAACTCAACTCTCAACCTCATCATATCCCACAAGACACGCATGACTATGGCGATACGATGACTACCAAACTAGAACTAGCATCCACGTACTCAAGGAACACCATAGAATGCCTCATATAGGTTACCCCCATGACTCGGGAGCTGAACCTGAGGATCTGGAAACAATCTAGCCTGTGATCCCTGGGAGCCATAAGGACACGGGTGTGGCCTTGGTCCCCTTGTCAGCGGCAATAGCGGTCCTCAAAGAGGGGTGATGCCTCCAACATAGGGCCAGTCTATGTGTGCTGGCAAATGAGTCTGTGATGGGGTCAGCATCTCCAAATCTCCATAGCATGTCTGCATTACAGGTGCCAACTGCGTCAGGGCTGTCCAAAGATGTGCACGGGTGTCATAAAGCTCCATGCGAAGGGCACGTGCATCACGATCCCTGTTCTCCAAGATCTGAACGGTCACCTGCAGCCTAGGGTCCTCATGGGAATGATCATAGTAGACTGCACTAAGATAACCATCCTCTCCGCCCACAGAACACGTTTCGCACCAGAGTGGTACGGCAATCCTGTTCTAGAGGTCATGTTGTTGGACAATGGTGAACCTTCGAACTATGAAGAAGCGATGGCGGGCCCGGATTCCGACAAATGGCTTGAGGCCATGAAATCCGAGATAAGATCCATGTATGAGAACAAAGTATGGACTTTGGTGGACTTGCTTGATGATAAGCGAGCCATTGCAAACAAATGGATCTTCAAGAAGAAGACTGACGCGGACGGTAATGTGACCGCCTATAAGGCTCGGCTTGTCGCTAAGGGTTATCGACAAGTTCAAGGAGTTGACTACGATGAGACTTTCTCACCCGTAGCGATGCTAAAGTCAGTCCCAATCATGTTAGCAGTTGCCGCATTTTATGATTATGAGATCTGGCAAATGGACGTCAAAACGGCATTCCTTAATGGCTTCCTCAAGGAAGAACTGTATATGATGCAGCCGGAAGGTTTTGTCTATCCTAAAGATGCTAACAAGGTATGCAAGCTCCAGCGCTCCATCTATGGGCTGGTGCAAGCATCTCGGAGTTGGAACATTCGCTTTAATGAGGTGATTAAAGCGTTTGGGTTTGTACAGGTTATGGAGAACCCTGTATTTACAAGAAAGTGAGTGGGAGCTCTATAGCATTTCTTATACTGTATGTGGATGACATGCTGATAATGGGAAATAATATAGAACTCTTGGAAAGTATAAAGGCCTACTTGAATAAGTCTTTTTCAATGAAGGACCTTGGAGAAGATGCTTACATATTAGGTATTAAGGTCTATAGAGATAGATCGAAACGCCTCATTGGTCTTTCACAAAGCACATACCTTGAAAAGATATTGAAGAAGTTCAATATGGATCAGTCCAAGAAGGGGTTCTTGCCTGTGTTGCAAGGTGTGAGATTGAGTACGACTCAATGCCCGACCACGGCAAAGGATAGAGAAGAGATGAGTGTCATCCCCTATGCTTCAGCCATAGGCTCTATTATGTATGCCATGCTGTGTACCAGACCTGATGTGAACCTTGCCATAAGCTTGGTAGGGAGGTACCAAAGTGATCCCGGAGCGGAACACTGGACAGCGGTCAAGAATATCCTGAAGTACCTGAAAAGGACAAAGGACATGTTTCTCGTTTATGGAGGTGCCGAAGAGCTCGTCGTAAAGGGTTACGTCGATGCTAGCTTCGACACAGATCCGGACGACTCCAAGTCGCAAACCGGATACGTGTATATTTTGAATGGAGGGCAGTAAGCTAGAGCAGCAGCAAGCAAAGCGTCGTGGCGGCATCTACATGTGAAGCGGAGTACATAGCTGCTTCGGAAGCAGCAAAGGAGGGAGTATGGATGAAGGAGTTCATCACCGACCTAGGAGTGATTCCAAATGCGTCGGGCCCGATGACTCTACTCTGTGACAACACTGGAGCTATTGCCCTTGCGAAGGAGCCCAGGTTTCACAAGAAGACAAGACACATCAAGCGCCGCTTCAACTGCATCCGTGATTACATTCAGGAAGGAGACATAGATATTTGTAAAGTGCATACGGATCTGAATGCCGCAGATCCGTTGACTAAACCTCTCTCACGAGCAAAACATGATCAACACCAGAATGCTATGGGTGTTCGATTCATCACAATGTAACTAGATTATTGACTCTAGTGCAAGTGGGAGACTGTTGGAAATATGCCCTAGAGGCAATAATAAAATGATTATTATTGTATTTCCTAGTTCATGATAATTGTCTATTATTCATGCTACAATTGTGTTAACCGGAAACCGTAATACATGTGTGAATACATAGACCACAACATGTCCCTAGTGAGCCTCTAGTTGGCTAGCTCGTTGATCAATAGATGGTCACGGTTTCATGACCATGGACATTGGATGTCGTTGATAACGGGATCACATCATTAGGAGAATGATGTGATGGACAAGACCCAATCCTAAGCATAGCACAAGATCGTGTAGTTCGTTTGCTAAAGCTTTTCAATGTCAAGTGTCGTTTCCTTAGACCATGAGATTGTGTAACTCCCGGATACTGTAGGAATGCTTTGGGTGTGCCAAACATCACAACGTAACTGGGTGGCTATAAAGGTACGCTACGGGTATCTCCGAAAGTGTCTGTTGGGTTGACACGAATCGAGACTGGGATTTGTCACTCCGTGTGACGGAGAGGTATCTCTGGGCCCACTCGGTAAGACATCATCATTATGAGCTCAATGTGACTAAGGAGTTAGTCACGTGATGATGTATTACGGAACGAGTAAAGAGACTTGCCGGTAACGAGATTGAACAAGGTATGGGGATACCGACGATCGAATCTCGGGTAAGTACCATACCGATAGACAAAGGGAATTGTATACGGGATTGATTGAATCCTTGACATCGTGGTTCATCCGATGAGATCATCGTGGAGTACGTGGGAGCCAACATGGGTATCCAGATCCCACTGTTGGTTATTGACCGGAGAGGTGTCTCGGTCATGTCTACGTGTCTCCCGAACCCGTAGGGTCTACACACTTAAGGTTCGATGACGCTAGGGTTATAGGGAAATAGTGTACGTGGTTACCGAAGGTTGTTCGGAGTCCCGGATGAGATCCTGGACATCACGAGGAGTCCCGAAATGGTCCGGAGATGAAGATTGATATATAGGAAGTTAGGTTTTGGTTACCGGAAGTGTTCCGGGTGTCTCCGGTAGTGTACCGGGACCACCGGAAGGGTTCCGGGGGTCCACCAAGTGGGCCCACCTGCCCCGGAAGGTTCCATAGGCCAAGAGTGGGAGGGAGACAGCCCCTAGGTGGGCTGGTGCGCCTCCCACCCCAGCCCAAGGCACAACAAGGGTGGAGAGGGCAAACCCTAGGCTTAGATGGGCCTTAAGGCCCACCCTAGGGCGCCTCCACCTCTCCCTGCCCTGGCCGCCGGCCAGATGGGCTCCTGGAGGCTGCCGCCACCCCTAGGGTGGAACCCTAGGGCGCAGCACCTCTCCTCCCCTCCTCCTATATATAGTGGAGGTATTTGGGGCTGCAAAACACACGAGTTCATCTCCTCCCTGGTGCAGCCCTACTCCCCCCTCTCCTCGTTCTCCGTAGTGCTTAGCAAAGCTCTGCCGGAGTACCACGCAGCTCCACCGCCACCATGCCGTCGTGCTGCCGGAGCTCTCCCTCAACCTCTCCTCCCTCCTTGCTGGATCAAGGCGTAGGAGACTTCACCGGGCTGCACGTGTGTTGAACGCGGAGGCGTCGTCCGTTCGGCACTTGATCGGATCTACCGCAATCTGAATCGCTGCGAGTACGACTCCATCAACCGCGTTCCAGCAACGCTTCCTCTTAGCGATCTTCAAAGGTATGAAGATCCAATCTCTCCCCGCTCGTTTGCTGGTTTCTCCATAGATAGATCTTGGTGACACGTAGGAAAATTTTGATTTACTACTACGTCTCCCAACAACCGTTGCACGTCACACGTACGCACGACATGCCTGATATGCATAGATAAAACCAAGGCATCACAACATAACCATACAACAACATGACTTTTATTTAAGAGGCTCAGATGAGCCCTGCATAATATGTTCTTACAGATAAGGGTCAGATGACCCGACACTCAAGTCATACAAACATGTTCATACAAACCAAGCGGAAGCATAAGCTGTCTGAGTACAGACAGATGAAAGGATAAAAGGGCACATGGCCTGACTATCTACAGCCCGCCACAGGGCAAAGGTCGTAGCTGGGACACCAGCTATTCGGCATTGTCAATGTCTAGAAAGAACCCACCTAATGGGTCCTAGGTCTCATCTGCAACATTTATTAAGAAAACATGAGTACAAATGTACTAAGCAAGTCTTTAAAACAGACCTAGTCTATTCATGCTCATGTATCAACAAAGGGAGTGGTGGAGTTTATGCAGCAATGCCAGCTTTGACTCATGGCTAACCTACACTACTCAATTTTAACTCTTTGTTTACATTTTAGGGATCGCACACGAGTCCACTAACTCCATAGCAATACACCACCATGGATTCACTTCCTCCTCCTGGGAGAGTGCCATCCACGGTACTCACACTTGTCTTGAATTTTTATGAGTATCCATTTGATTATCTATGAACAACATAAGTTCTCCAAGTAGTCCATATCCGAGGACGCGGCTATTCGAATAGTTTCATACCCTGCAGGGGTGTACTTCTTCACACACGCTCTCACCACTTATCGCTGTGTGCTCATAAACCATGCACCTTGGCAACCTTCAAGCGGATGCCCAGCGAGGGAGTAGGCCACGACCGTCAATCGCATAAGACCTCTAGTCCAGGCTATCACCTATTTGAGACTGAACCTGCACGGAAGTTCGGCCGAGGTTTCCACTACGGCCCCAAACGATGTGCACAGGGTTCCCAAGCCCACCATCCGGGTGACCCTCGGTACACCGTGCCACTGCCTACCGCGTCATAACCCACCCCTAGGGTCAGCGCTACGCACGGCCTCCAACATGCTATAAACACCAGAAACTACTTGCAACTCCTGGACTAAGGACTAAGCGAATGATAAGTCAAGAGGGTCAATTAAGTATCCCAACTTGTGGTAGTAACTAGACTTGGATCACAAACACGGAACTTAGTTCCTAAGAATGGTCCCAATGAGACAACCCGCTATGTATGTAGGAGATATGCCCTAGAGGCGGTAATAACAGTTATTTTGTATCTCCAAAGTTTGAAATGAATGTTTATGTTCCATGCTATAACTGCAATGATTCTCGAGTCTACAAATTAAATGAGGCTTCGAGGGAAACTCATGTGCACGTGTGGTATAATAAATGGTGAATTGTATTCCTAGTCTTGCCTCTAAGACTGGCTCAAGTGTTGCATGATGGTCATGTTTTCCTGAACTTTGGGGTTTGTTAAACGTCACCCGTAAATGGGTGGCTATTACGGCGGCTTACGGGTTCATGGAAAAGTATGTCAAGTAACTTGATAGCTCAAGATTGGGATTTGCTCCTCCGACGATGGAGAGATATCTCTGGGCCCTCTCGGTGTTACGGTATCCATCATCGTCTGGCCAAACACTTTGTGATTTGATCACGGGGATGCCGGAACACGGGAATGAGAAAAGAGAACAATACCGGCAACGAGGTAACTGGCATAGTGGACACGTTGTTGATCCACGAGGATGCCTACATGTCTCACCTCGGTTAATTGTAAACATATCGCGAAGCAACAGGAATAGCTCACGGCAACTAGAGGTTCACTCGAATATTCATTCGTTTGGGTATAGGGGTCAATATGGGTGTCCACAACTCCGATGTTGATCATTGATCGGAAGGGGTTCCAGGTCATGTCTATGCTTCACCGAACCTATAGGGTCACACGCTTAAGGGTCATCTATCTGTTGAATACTAGACAGGGAGTCTGAGAGAAAATCACCGAAAAGTTTCGGACACCGGAAAAGTTTCGCAGACAGGTCACCGGAACAGTTTCGGTGAAATTGAAAAGTTGTTTCAGGGGATACCAAAAAGTCAAATTGGTTTCGGCACATGCCTGATAATTCTTGAAGGGTGCCAGAATCGTTCTGGAAACTTTTTGGAATTTTCCGGGATGAAAACCGGAAATGTTCCGGAGCTGCCGGAACCACTTCAGATGCTTTTCGCGGATGAAAATCACTATTTCGGAATTGTTCCGGATTGCATTAAAAATTATTTTAGTGGGGTACTAGAATTGTTCTAAGCCCACATAAATATTTTCAGTTCGAGCGGACGCTGAAAAATGTCGCCGTGAATAGTGAAAGTGCTTTTTGGACTACTTTATGGAAAACCACCTTTTGGGGCTTTGCTCCAAAAGATCTTGGGGATGACATGGATGGATTGGAGCCATTTTTGGGGCCCCACATGAGGGTGTGTCTGGCCACATGGTGGACTCCTTAATGGAGTCCCTCTTGTTCCTTGGTTTCACTTTTATGCCCTTGTGGAAGGACTTCATTCATGTGCATTTTGGGTTTTATTGTAAAACCACCCTACCCCTTGGTTTTCCTATAAATAGGAGGTGAGTGGGCTGCCATTTCTTCATCCTTGTGCTCTCATACACATGCTTTGCTTTGCAAGACCTCTCTCTCTCCCTCCCACGAAAAGAGTCTTTCGTAGAGCCGAAAGGTTGTCTGGGTTCCGATAGGAACTAGTTCTGGACGGCTGGACAGATGACACCGTATGTGTGCAACCCCGTAGAGAGGTCGTAGTTTCGATCTTTTGCCCGAGGGGCTGTTCGTGTGTCCTCCCGTAGGGCTATCCGAGTCTTCGTTCGAGTTTCGAGGGTCCTCCCGAAGGGCTGTCCGCGACATCGTCCGGATGACTGTCCGACCACCTCCCGAAGGGCTGTCCGACGAGGGAGTACATCCTCGCGGTTGGGAGGTTATAAAATCCTAGCTGCGGGGATCTGCACCAACGATCTCCACCGACTCTTCTTCCGCTGCGCTTCGAGTCGGTACGGATCATATCAAACCTTGTATGTAGTCTCCATAGTGGTCCTGGGCGTGCTCGCTATACCGGAAATTTTTGTTTTCTGTCGCGTTCCCCAACAGTGGCATCAAGAGCAAGGCTATGAGTAGATGCATGTTATGATCTAGAATACATGAGATGTATGGGTATTGCATAGCATAATTTTGTAGTAGATGAGATCTATTGCTAAAAATTATTTGTGCGGGTAGTAGATGAAATCTGTTACCCGATGTTCCTATTGCTTCCCGTGAATTTGCATAGTCCATATCTTGACGGAATGGTGGAATCTTACAAAGTTCTGGCAATCCGCGATCCTTTCATGCTGCTCCTGAGTATGCTGATTGACAGATCAACGAAGTGCTAACAGTTCTTTGGGTTCCACCATAGTCAAAAGAAAGATGGATGTTTTGCAGACAAAAGGGCAATGCAGATATGATCTGCACGGGGGTCACGCGTATGACGAAGTTTAGTATGGGGCTCGAGATTCTATCATCTCGTGTTTCATACACCCAGGAAATTTAATCTAGCAACTTGAATTATCATACTTGATGATAAACGTTGGTAGCTGCGGTTTGAGTCAAAACCTTAGAAGCCACGTAAAATAAATTTTGTATAAACCGATTAGAAGTGTCTAACTTGGTTTTGCAGGATGGTTAGCATGTGATGTGGTATAGCAATGCTCATACTCAATTTGATTATGTATGAGATGGCTATATGATGTAATTAACATGACCTGCGTGTCATCATTCGGCGTGATGGCTGGAGCCATATGATTGCACTTTAATGACCTACGTGTCAACCTTAGGTAATGCACTTATTTTATTAGCTATAAAGATAGCAATATTATCTGGTGCATCGACAAGGTGGTGGCAATCTTCGCAAAGGTGAGCACCGACACGAATGCCGAAGACGAAGAAATACTTGACTTCTCCGTCAGAAGGGGCTATACCATATCATGCTATTATGAATTGCCTGAGATGTTTATCCCTCTTGATGCACCCTTCTTAATTGCGCGGTAGTCGCTTTTATTAGGGTGATCTCTCACTTAGAATATCAAGTAGTTAGTGTTCTCCCAAGTGTAGCACCGTCACGGCACCTATCTCTTCGGGGTATCACATGGTTACATGGGTACGAACGATTAGAGAAGTGTGAGGAGGGTGAGTTGAGACCTCGCAGCGAGATCACTTGGTTGTCTTGACGTTCAGGCATGAAAGTCATGAGCTCAGAACACACGCATCGAAAGATGAACAAGAGTCACATAGAGATGTGATTGGCAAGTTGGCCTACCAATTGAAATTCTCGTCACTTGAGATGGTTACATCCTTGACGCTGAATTGAAAGTTGGATCTTGCATCACTCACAATCAATTATGAGAGATATTGATTTGATTGGGAGTGCACCTTGGAATAAAATTATTTATTCACTAGTGCCAAAAATCATTATGAACAAAGTCTAAATGAACTTGTGTTTTCCGTTGTAGATCAAATGGCTTGCAACACCGCATTCAACTTAGGCCCTATGTTAGAGAAAGAGAAGTTAGCTGCGAATGGAAACAACTATGCGGACTGGGTCCGTACCCTGAGGATTGTCCTCCGGGGTGCTAAGAAAGTGTATGTGCTTGATGGACCTCTTCCCCCTAAACCGGCGGCAACAGCCGCGGCAGACATACAAAAAGTCTGGGCCACTAAGGATGATGATTACAACTTAGTGCAATGCCTCATGCTATCTTGCATGAGTTCAGAGCTTCAAAAATGTTTTGAATTCCATAACTCCTTTGATATGATCAAGGATCTGGATGCTCTTTACAAGTTTAATGCACCGTCTGAACGTTTTGACATCATGAAAATGATGGCGGAGACCAAGATGGCTGAGGGCAGTTCAGTTGGCGAGCACGTAGTCAATATGATTGGCTACGCTGAAAGGCTTAAATCTTGGAATTCCCACTTCCAGAAGAGCATGTTATGGACTTGTTGCTAGGTTCACTCCCCCTGTCTTATGGCGGTTTTATCATGAACTACAACATGAATGGGATGGACAAAACAGCAAATGAGGTGCTTGCCATGCTGAAAACTGTTGAAGGAGGACTGCAGAAAAATCGCAAGCAAGTGTTGCTTGTGAACAAAATTGCCAGTTTCAAAAAGAAAGGCAAGCCAAAGAAGGGCAAGGGCGCCAGTAAGACCGGCTTCCAACGCAAATCTAAGGGCGGAGCGAAGAATGAAACTGAGTGCTTCTACTGCAAGGGCACATGACACTGGAAGAGAAACTGCAAGAAGTATCTGGAAGATAAGAAGTCCGGGAAAACCGGAAAAGGTATAATTGTTATACAAGTTAATGTCATTGACGTTTTGCTTGCTAGCAAAAATTCTAAGTCTTGGGTATTTGATACCGGATCGGTTGCTCACATTTGCAACTCAATACAGGGGCTTCAGAAGGTGCGCAAGCTGGCAAAGAATGAAGTCGTGATGCGTGTCGGGAACGGCGCTGTGATCGCCGCTCAAGCCGTCGGCATTATGCCTCTACGTCTCCCATCAGGATTTATTTTGGAACTTAGTAACTATTATTTTGTTCCGTTATTTTGTAGAAACATTATCTATGGATCATGTTTAGTACACGATGGGTACTCCTACAAGTCTGAGAACAATGGTTGTTCACTTTATTGTAAGGATATTTTTTATGGATTTGCACCCATTGTTGGGGGCCTTTTCATACTAAATCTTGATTATGGAAATGATGTCTTTAACGTGAATTCTAAACGCCTTAAGAAGGCTGATACCACCACCACTTACTTGTGGCACTGTCGGCTTGGACACATCGGAAAGAAACGCATGCAAAGACTCCATAAAGATGGAGTGTTACCGTCCCTTGATTTTGAATCATTTGACACATGTGAAGCTTGCTTGATGGGAAAAATGACCAAGGCGCCATTCACGGGTCATCCTGAACGGGCGGGTGAATTATTGGAAATAATACATAGTGATGTATGTGGTCCAATGAACACGGCCGCACCGGGTGGGTATTTTTACTTCGTGACTTTTACTGACGATTTAAGTCGGTATGGCTATATCTACTTGATGAAGCATAAGTCGGAAACCTTTGAAAAGTTCAAAGATTTTCAGAATGAGGTAGAAAATCATCGTGACAAAAAGATTAAGTCTCTGCGGTCTGATCGCGGAGGCGAATATCTTAGTGAGTTTGGCCAACATCTGAGTGACCGTGGAATCGTTTCACAGCTTACGCCTCCCGGAACTCCATAGCGAAACGGAGTGTCGGAACAACGTAACCGAACCCTGTTAGACATGGTAAGGTCGATGATGTCTCTTACAGATCTACCGATATCTTTTTGGGGTCACGCACTACTCACTGCCGCTTATACATTAAACAGAGCGCCGTCTAAGTCTGTTGAGACGACACCACATGATATGTGGTGTGGGAAGATACCTAGTGTGTCGCATCTCAAGGTTTGGGGTTGTGAGGCATACGTAAAATGTTTACAACCAACCAAACTAGAACCTAGATCAGACAAATGTTACTTTGTAGGTTATCCAAATGACACCATTGGATATTCCTTCTACCACCAGTCCGAAGGCAAAATGTTTGTCGCAAAGGTTGCACACTTTCTCGAGAAAGAATTTCTCACTAAAGAATTGAGTGGGAGGACAGTACAACTTAATGAGATTAGTGAATCTTTGGCAACCGTTGGTATGGCTAAGGAACCGGAAGTAATTCCGCAAATTATCCCTACAACCGAGCCGGAAGTTGTCGCATGTGATGCGGAAATTTCAGACAATGTTGTTACTGAACCGCGCAGATCAGGTAGGGCTATCCAGCCACCTGAGTGGTTTCATAACGAAATCTTCATGCTTGAAGACGATGAACCTGCGCACTACAAGGAAGCGATGGCGGGGCCTAGCTCAAGGGAATGGCACAAGGCCATGAGATCCGAAATGGAATCCATGTACGAAAACCAAGTTTGGAACTTGGAAGAACTTCCAGATGGCGTAAAACCCATTGGTTGTAAATGGATTTTCAAAAGAAAGACGGACACGGATGGTAACATTACTATCCACAAAGCTAGACTTGTCGCGAAAGGGTTCACGCAAGTTCCAGGAGTGGACTACGATGAGACTTTCTCGCCCGTAGCTATGCTTAGGTCTGTTCGGATATTACTAGCAATTGCTGCTTATTTCGATTATGAAATTTGGCAGATGGATGTCAAAACGGCTTTCCTAAATGGAAACCTTGAACAGGATGTATACATGATACAACCAGAAGGTTTTGTCGATCCTAAGAATGCTAGAAAGGTATGTAAGCTTCAGAAAGCCATTTATGGTCTGAAGCAAGCATCAAGGAGATGGAACATTCGTTTTGATGAGTGGTCAAAGAGTTTGGCTTCATTAGGAACGATGCAGAATCTTGTGTTTACAAGAAGTTTAGTGGGAGCGCAAAAGCATTTCTAATCTTGTATGTGGATGACATATTGTTGATTGGAAATGATGTGAATTTTCTTAGCGAAATAAAAGACTCATTGAAAAGGAGTTTTTCAATGAAAGACTTAGGTGAAGCGGCATATGTATTGGGCATCAGAATATATAGAGATAGATCAAGACGCCTAATAGCGCTTAGCCAAAGCACGTACATTGACAAGGTGTTGAAAGGGTTCAACATGGAGAACTCCAAGAAAGGCCTACTCCCCATGTCACCTGGCATAGTGCTTTGCAAGAATCAGAGTCCTCGGACCCTCGATGAGCAAGTACAAATGAATGATATTCCATATGCTTCGGCAGTTGGTTCTATTATGTATGCCATGCTATGTACAAGACCGGATGTTTCCTATGCGCTAAGTGTTAGCAGTCGGTACCAAGGTGATCCAGGATTGGAACACTGGGCCGCAGTCAAGGGTATTCTTAAGTACCTCAAAAGGACCAAGGATTTACTCCTTGTGTACGGAGGTGATGAAGAGCTCATTGTAAGTTGTTACACTGATGCAGGCTTCCTGACTGACCCAGATGACTTCAAATCTCAATCTGGCTATGTTTTCATATTGAACGGCGGCGCAGTTGATTGGAAAAGTTCCAAACAAAAGACTATGGCAGATTCTACGACGGAGGCGGAATATGTTGCTGCTTCTGAAGCCTCCAAGCAAGCTGTCGGTATCAAGCAATTTCTTGAAGACCTTGGTGTGGTTCCAAGTGCTCTAGACCCGGTGGAGATCTATTATGATAATAGTGGCGCTGTGGCTCAGGCAAGGGAGCCATGTTCGCACCATAAGACAATGCATATTCAACGCAAATATAAACTCATTCGACATCATGTCGAAGAAGGTTTAGTGAAAGTACGCAAAGTTCACACGGATCTGAATGTGTCAGACCCGATGACAAAGCCTCTACCACGAGCAAAGCATGAGCAACACCGGATAGCCATTGGTGTTAGGGAAGCCATGTAACTTGATTATGACTCTAGTGCAAGTGGGAGTCTGTAGGAGATATGCCCTAGAGGCAGTAATAACAGTTATTTTGTATCTCCAAAGTTTGAAATGAATGTTTATGTTCCATGCTATAACTGCAATGATTCTCGAGTCTACAAATTAAACGAGGCTTCGAGGGAAACTCATGTGCACGTGTGGTATAATAAACGGTGAATTGTATTCCTAGTCTTGCCTCTAAGACTGGCTCAAGTGTTGCATGATGGTCCTGTTTTCCTGATCATGGGCATGGCTATGCCGACCATTTTGAGGACGCGATGTTGGTAGAACACTCGTGTTGAATCGATCCGAATTGATGTTATGCTATGAGATACATTCGTCACAAGTTAATGGTTAATAACACAGAGATGGTTAACGTTTGCATAATTCCTTAGACCATGAGAGTATCGAGTTTCTTCATGCTTGCTTCATGAACTTTGGGGTTTGTTAAACGTCACCCGTAAATGGGTGGCTATTACGGCGGCTTACGGGTTCATGGAAAAGTATGTCAAGTAACTTGATAGCTCAAGATTGGGATTTGCTCCTCCGACGATGGAGAGATATCTCTGGGCCCTCACGGTATCCATCATCGTCTGGCCAAACACTTTGTGATTTGATCACGGGGATGCCGGAACACGGGAATGAGAAAAGAGAACAATACCGGCAATGAGGTAACTGGCATAGTGGACACATTGTTGATCCACGAGGATGCCTACATGTCTCACCTCGGGTAATTGTAAACATATCGCGAAGTAACAGGAATAGCTCACGGCAACTAGAGGTTCACACGAATATTCATTCGTGTGGGTATAGGGGTCAATATGGGTGTCCACGGCTCCGATGTTGATCATTGATCGGAAGGGGTTCCGGGTCATGTCTATGCTTCACCGAACCGATAGGGTCACACACTTAAGGGTCATCTATCTGTTGAATACTAGACAGGGAGTGTGAGAGAAAATCACCGAAAAGTTTCGGATACCGGAAAAGTTTCGGACAGCGGAAAAGTTTCGCAGACAGGTCACCGGAACAGTTTCGGTGAAATTGAAAAGTTGTTTCAAGGGATACCAAAAAGTCAAATTGGTTTCGGCACATGCCTGATAATTCTTGAAGGGTGCCAGAATCGTTCTGGAAACTTTCTGGAATTTTCCGGGATGAAAACCGGAAATGTTCCGGAGCTGCCGGAACCACTTCAGATGCTTTTCGCAGATGAAAATCACTATTCCAGAATTGTTCTGGATCGCATTAAAAATTATTTTGGTGGGGTACTAGAATTGTTCTAAGCCCACATAAATATTTTCAGTTCGAGCGGATGCTGAAAAATGTCGCCGTGAATAGTGGAAGTGCTTTTTGGACTACTTTATGGAAAGCCACCTTTTGGGGCTTTGCTCCAAAAGATCTTGGGGATGACATGGATGGATTGGAGCCATTTTTGGGGCCCCACATGAGGGTGTGGCCGGCCACATGGTGGACTGCTTCATGGAGTCCCTCTTGTTCCTTGGTTTCACTTTTATGCCCTTGTGGAAGGACTTCATTCATGTGCATTTTGGGTTTTATTGTAAAACCACCCTACCCCTTGGTTTTCCTATAAATAGGAGGTGAGTGGGCTGCCATTTCTTCATCCTTGTGCTCTCATACACATGCTTTGCTTTGCAAGCTCTCTCTCTCCCTCCCACGAAAAGAGTCTTTCGTAGAGCCGAAAGGTTGTCTCGATTCCGGCAAGAACTAGTTCTGGACGGCGAAGCCCTGCCGGATAGATGACACTGTATGTGTGCAACCCCGTAGAGAGGTCGTAGTTTCGATCTTTTGCCCGAGGGGCTGTTCGTGTGTCCTCCGTAGGGCTGTCCGAGTCTTCATTCGAGTTTCGAGGGTCCTCCGGAAGGGCTGTCCGCGACATCGTCCGGGGGACTGTCCGACCGCCTCCCGAAGGGCTGTCCGACGAGGGAGTACATCCTCGCGGTTGGGAGGTTGTAAAATCCTAGCTGCGGGGATCTGCACCAACGATCTCCACCGACTCTTCTTCCGCTGCGCTTCGAGTCGGTACGGATCAGATCAAACCTTGTATGCAGTCTCCATAGTGGTCCTGGGCGTGCTCGCTATACCAGAAATTTTTGTTTTCTGTCGCGTTCCCCAACAGTGGCATCAAGAGCCAGGCTATGAGTAGATGCATGTTATGATCTAGAATACATGAGATGTATGGGTATTGCATAGTATAATTTTGTAGTAGATGATTTCTATTGATGAAAATTATTTGTGCGGGTAGTAGATGAAATCTATTACCCGATGTTCCTGTTGCTTCCCGTGAATTTGCGTAGTCCATATCTTGATGGAATGGTGGAATCTTACAAAGTTCTGGCAATCCGCGATCCTTTCATGCTGCTCCTGAGTGTGCTAATTGACAGATCAACGAAGTGCTAACAGTTCTTTGGGTTCCACCATAGTCAAAAGAAAGATGGATGTTTCGCAGACGAAAGGGCAATGCAGATATGATCTGCACGGGGGTCACGCGTATGACGAAGTTTAGTACGGGGCTCGAGATTCTATCATCTCGTGTTTCATACACCCTGGAAAGTTGATCTAGCAACTTGAATTATCATACTTGATGATAAACGTTGGTAGCTGCGGTTTGAGTCAAAACCTTAGAAGCCACGCAAAATAAAATTTTGTATAAACCGATTAGAGGCGTCTAACTTGGTTTTGCGGGATGGTTAGCATGTGATGTGGTATAGCAATGCTCATACTCAATTTGATTATGTATGAGATGGCTATATGATGTAATTAACATGACCTGTGTGTCATGATTCGGCATGATGGCTGGAGCCATATGATTGCACTTTAATGACCTGCGTGTCAACCTTAGGTAGTGCACTTATTTTATTAGCTATAAAGATAGCAATATTATCTGGTGCATTGACAAGGTGGTGGCAATCTTTGCAGAGGTGAGCACCGACGCGAATGCCGAAGACGAAGAAATACTTGACTTCTCCGTCAGAAGGGGCTATACCATATCATGCTATTATGAATTGCCTGAGATGTTTATCCCTCTTGATGCACCCTTCTTAATTGCGCCGTAGTCGCTTTTTATTAGGGTGATCTCTCACTTAGAATATCAAGTAGTTAGTGTTCTCCCAAGTGTAGCACCGTCACGGCACCTATCTCTTCGGGGTATCACATGGTTACATGGGTACGAACGATTAGAGAAGTGTGAGGCGGGTGAGTTGAGACCTCGCAGCGAGATCACTTGGTTGTCTTGACGTTCAGGCATGAAAGTCATGAGCTCGGAACACACGCATGGAAAGATGAACAAGAGTCACATAGAGATGTGATTGGCAAGTTCGCCTACCAATTGAAATTCTCGTCACTTGAGATGGTTACATCCTTGACACTGAATTGAAAGTTGGGTCTTGCATCACTCACAATCAATTATGAGAGATATTGATTTGAGTGGGAGTGCACCTTGGAATAAAATTATTTATTCACTAGTGCCAAAAATCATTATGAACAAAGTCTAAATGAACTTGTGTTTTTCATTGTAGATCAAATGGCTCGCAACACCGCATTCAACTTAGGCCCTATGTTAGAGAAAGAGAAGTTAGCTGCGAATGGAAACAACTATGCGGACCGGGTCCGTACCCTGAGGATTGTCCTCCGGGGTGCTAAGAAAGTGTATGTGCTTGACGGACCTCTTCCCCCTAAACCGGCGGCAACAGCCGCGACAGACATACAAAATGTCTGGGCCACTAAGGATGATGATTACAACTTAGTGCAATGCCTCATGCTATCTTGCATGAGTTCAGAGCTTCAAAACTGTTTTGAATTCCATAACTCCTTTGATATCATCAAGGATCTGGATGCTCTTTACAAGTTTAATGCACGGTCTGAACATTTTGACATCATGAAAATGATGGCGGAGACCAAGATGGCTGAGGGCAGTTCAGTTGGCGAGCACGTAGTCAATATGATTGGCTATGCTGAAAGGCTTAAATCCTGGAATTCCCACTTCTAGAAGAGCATGTTATGGACTTGTTGCTAGGTTCACTCCCCCCGTCTTATGGCGGTTTTATCATGAACTACAACATGAATGGGATGGACAAAACAACAAATGAGGTGCTTGCCATGCTGAAAACTGTTGAAGGAGGACTGTAGAAAAATCGCAAGCAAGTGTTGCTTGTGAATAAAACTGCCAGTTTCAAAAAGCAAGGCAAGCCAAAGAAGGGCAAGGGCGCCAGTAAGACCGGCTTCCAACGCAAATCTAAGGGCGGAGCCAAGAATGAAACTGAGTGCTTCTACTGCAAGGGCACAGGACACTGGAAGAGAAACTGCAAGAAGTATCTGGAAGATAAGAAGTCCGGGAAAACCGGAAAAGGTATAATTGTTATACAAGTTAATGTCATTGACGTTTTGCTTGCTAGCGAAAATTCTAAGTCTTGGGTATTTGATACGGGATCGGTTGCTCACATTTGCAACTCAATACAGGGGCTTCAGAAGGTGCGCAAGCTGGCAAAGAATGAAGTCGTGATGCGTGTCGGGAACGGCGCTAGGATCGCCGCTCAAGCCGTCGGCAGTATGCCTCTACGTCTCCCTTCAGGATTTATTTTGGAACTTAGTAACTGTTATTTTGTTCCTTTATTGTCTAGAAACATTATCTATGGATCATGTTTAGTACACGATGGGTACTCCTACAAGTCTGAGAACAATGGTTGTTCACTTTATTGTAAGCATATGTTTTATGGATTTGCACCCATTGTTGGGGGCCTTTTCATAGTAAATCTTGATTGTGGAAATGATGTCTTTAACGTGAATGTTAAACGCCTTAAGAAGGCTGATACCACCACCACTTACTTGTGGCACTGTCGGCTTGGCCACATCGGAAAGAAATGCATGCAAAGACACCATAAAGATGGAGTTTTACCGTCCCTTGATTTTGAATCATTTTTGTTTTCTGTCGCGTTCCCCAACAATGTACTCCTACATAGCCTCTCATTGCTACCTACCAAATCGAGTTCATCATATTTCACCACATCAGAACAACATCGTTTCACTCAGTTCATCACCCAGATGAATCAGACCTGACCCAACTCTAAGTATAGCAAGCATAGAAGGCAAAGTAAGCTAAGCACATCATGGCACAAGCATCTACCAGGTATGCTAGGTTGCAAGGTTTAGCTATTTACTGTGACAATGTCAGGTTATGCAGCAGAATAGGATCATCTACCGTGTATGACTGACATGCGATCGACTATCCTAATGCAATAAACGAGAGCAGGAGCGAGAGAGTAGGATGTTATCAGAATGATCAAAGGGGTTGCTTGCCTTGCTGGGTAGCGGAAAGGTTCTCTCCTTCGTCAGGATACTCGGGGGTATCCCAAGAAGCAGGGCCTACCGCAATGCAGATAAGAAACAATCAACACACGCAAATGCAACAATATGATGCATGATCATGGCATGATAGCATGTATGGATTAGCTAACGCAATTAGTATTCAAGTTAATTTGAAATGAGTTTGAATATAGGTTCAAAATCGTTCTTTATTTCAAATTCCATATACTAACCTATTAGTAATTGTCAATGTTCACCTATTTAGATTGCTCTAACATGCATGAAAATAGCACCATTGGATTCATTGGATTTTTCTAATAAATTTTCATATATAAATTATTTTCATCTGATTTACAGATTAATTTATATGAATTTTTGAAGTTTTGAATAATTTCTGGAATTATTTTTAAACTAGAAAATGAAGTAATGACATCAGCCTGACGTCACTATGACGTCAGCTGGTCAGCTGACCGGGCGAGAGTCAAACCTGACATATGGGGACCACATGTTAGTGACTCAATCAATTAACTGATTAATTAAAACTAATCCTAACTAATTAACATATCTGGGCCCACATGTTAGTGACACATTAGGTTTAATTAACTTAATTAATTAATTTGCTAATTAATCTAATTAACAGGGCCTGGCCCCACCTGCCAGCAACCCAGGGTCAAACCCCTGACGGTCAGACATGTTGACTCGCCGGCGTTAAGCCGTCGGCGATGTCAGGGACGGCGAAGGGGGTCGGAATCCCTCCTCCGGCGACCAAATGGACGGCGGAGAGCACTGGGAGAGCCTACGCTCGACCGCGCGTCAATCTAGCCCCAAACCAGAGGCTCGGGTGGTCAGGATCGATGCCGGTGTTGAGGGCAGCGGCGGTCGGAGCTTGGGCCAGAAGGGCGCGGCGTCTATGGGGCACGGGATAGAAGGGGGAGAAGGGGAGGAGCACCAACGGCTCACCACGGTTCCAGCAGAGGCGACGGCGAGGTTAGAGGAGGTCCGGACGGGGCAGAATGTCGGGGCGGAGATCCGGTGATCGGCGGGGAGGAACGGCGATGGCGTGGCGTAGAGGGGCTCCCAGCGTCTTCTAGGATCACGGGGAGGACGAGGGGGAAGCGGCAGTTCTCGGGGGCTACCTAGCGAGGCGAGGGGCGGCTAGCGGCGGCGGCGGCGAGCTCGAGCAGAGCTCGGCTATGGCGGAGCAGGGGGAAGAGAAAGAGAGCGAGAGGGAGAGCTCGCAGGGGAAGAGGGAGAGGGGCAGGAGGCCATGGCGAGGGCCTCGCGCTGGCGCCCTCCTAGCCCTCCAGGCCAGTAGCCGGGCAGGGAGGAGGTGTCCGGCAGGTGGCGACCACGCGCCCGGTGTCCTTCTGGCCAGAGGTGGAAGAAGACCGGTTCGCCCCTGGTGGGCTGGGCCGGCTTCTTCCCTGGCCCAGGTAGGCTTTCCCCCTTTTCCTTTCTTTTTATATTCTGTTTTCTATTTTCTGTCATTTGTGTTATTTTAATTTCAAGCACATAAGTTATTTTAAAATATCCCAAATATTTTATCTATTGAAGTTTGAATATTTCAAACTTTTCTCTAAAGTTTCAGGATATTTGAAAATGAAAATAATGATAAATGCTTTATTTAATATTTTCAGAGGCTTTATCATTTATTTCTAAATTGCTTTAGGTGTTCAAATAATTAAAATGATCCCTGTTATAACCATGTCCAAATTTACCAGACATAGGGAACATTTTTAGTGGGCATTTTGGATTTGTTGAATTTTCACCAAATTTGAATTGTTTTGATTCAAAGTGAGCTTGAGTTTCTTTTGTTCCCCATTTCATATTGATGCAACAGAATGAAACATGATGCAAGTGATGGGAGACATAGTAGTAAATCAAAAAAATTCCTACGATCACCAAGATCTATCCATGTAGAAACCAGCAACGAGTGGGGAGAGATTGCATCTTCATGCCTTTGAAGATCGCTAAGCGGAAGCGTTACAAGAACGCGGTTGGTGGAGTCGTACTCGCAGCGATTCAGATCGCGGTGGATTCCGATCTCAGCGCCGAACAATGGTGCCTCCGCGTTCAACACACGTGCATCCCGGTGACATATCCTACGCCTTGATCCAGCAAGGAGGAAGGAGAGGTTGAGGGAGAACTCCGGCAGCACGACAGCATGGTGACAGTGGAGCTACGTGAACTCCGGCAGGGCTTCGCCAAGCGCTACGGAGAACGAGGAAGAGGAAGGGTAGGGCTGCACCGAGAGAGAAATAAGTCGTGTCTCAAATCAGCCCAAACCCTTGCATATATATAGGAGGAGGGAGAGGGAGGGCTGCCTTGGCCCCTCCTACAAGGAGGAGAGCTTCTGCCAAACTAGGGGGAGAGTCCACCTCCCACAAGGGAGGTGGATCTCCTCCTTTTAAACCTTTTTCGCCCTATCTCTTATCTCTAGCCGCATGGGCCTTTCTAGAAGGTCTTGGAAAGCCCAATAAGGGCTGGTACACCTCCTCTAAGGGCCCACGAAGTCCTTTGGTCGTCACACCCCTCCTGGGGGTCCTCCGGTACCCTCCCGACACTCCCGGTACACTACCGATGAACCCGAAAACTTTCCGCTGACCAAAACTGGACTTCCTATATATCAATCTTTACCTCCGGACCATTTCGGAGCTCCTCGTGACGTCCGGGATCTCATCCGAGACTCCGAACAACTTTCGGTAATTACGTATACCATTTCCCTATAACCCTAGCGTCATCGAACCTTAAGTGTGTAGACCCTACGGGTTCGGGAGACATGTAGACATGACCGAGACACCTCTCCGGTCAATAACCAACAGCGGATTTGGATACCTATGTTGGCTCCCACATGCTCCACGATGATCTCATCGGATGGACCATGATGTCGGGGATTCAGTCAATCCCGTATACAATTCCCTTTGTCTATCGGTATGATACTTGCCCGAGATTCGATCGTCGGTATCTCTATACCTTGTTCAATCTCGTTACCGACAAGTCTCTTTACTCGTTCCGTAATACATCATGCCGTGACTAACTCCTTAGTCACATTGAGCTCATTATGATGATGTCTTACCGAGTGGGCCCAGAGATACCTCTCCGTCACATGGAGTGACAAATCCCAGTCTCGATTCGTGCCAACCCAACAAACACTTTCGGAGATACCCGTAATGCACCTTTATAGCCACCCAGTTACGTTGTGACGTTTGGCACACCCAAAGCATTCCTACGGTATCCGGGAGTTGCACGATCTCATGGTCTAAGGAAACGATACTTGACATTGAAAAGCTTTAGCAAACGAACTACACGATCTTGTGCTATACTTAGGATTGGGTCTTGTCCATCACATCATTCTCCTAATGATGTGATCCTGTTATCAACGACTTCCAATGTCCATGGTCATGAAACCATGATCATCTATTGATCAACGAGCTAGTCAACTAGAGGCTCACTAGGGACATGTTGTGGTCTATGTATTCACACATGTATTACGGTTTCCGGTTAACACAATTATAGCATGAACAATAGACAATTATCATGAACTAGGAAATACAATAATAACCATTTTATTATTGCCTCTAGGGCATATTTCCAACAGTCTCCCACTTGCACTAGAGTCAATAATCTAGTTACATTGTGATGAATCGTACACCCATAGCATTCTGGTGTTGATCATGTTTTGCTCGTGAGAGAGGTTTAGTCAACAGATCTGTGACATTCAGATCCGTATGCACTTTACAAATATCTATATCTCCCTCCTGAATGTAATCACGGAAGGAGTTGAAGCGGCGCTTGATGTGTCTTGTCTTCTTGTGAAACCTGGGCTGCTTCGCAAGGGCAATAGCTCCAGTGTTGTCACAGAATAGAGTCATCGGGCCCAACGCACTTGGAATTACTCCTAGGTCGGTGATGAACTCCTTCATCCAGACTCCTTCCTTTGCTGCTTCCGAAGCAGCTATGTACTCTGCTTCACATGTAGATGCCGCCGTGACGCTTTGCTTGCTGCTGCACCAGCTGACTGCCCCTCCATTCAAAATATACACGTATATGGTTTGCGACTTGGAGTCATCCGGATCTGTGTCGAAGCTAGCATCGACGTAACCCTTTACGACGAGCTCTTTGGTACCTCCATATACAAGAAACATGTCCTTTGTCCTTTTCAGGTACTTTAGGATATTCTTGACTGCTGTCCAGTGTTCCGCTCCGGGATCACTTTGGTACCTCCCTACCAAACTTATGGCAAGGTTCACATCAGGTCTCGTACACAGCATGACATACATAATAGAGCCTATGGCTGAAGCATAGGGGATGACACTCATCTCTTCTCTATCCTTTGTTGTGGTCGGGCATTGAGTCGTACTCAATATCACACCTTGAAACACAGGCAAGAACCCCTTCTTGGACTGATCCATATTGAACTTCTTCAATATCTTTTCATGGTATGTGCTTTGTGAAAGACCTATGAGGCGTCTCGATCTATCTCTATAGATCTTAATACCTAATATGTAAGCAGCTTCTCCAAGGTCCGTCATTGAAAAACACTTATTCAAGTAGGCCTTTACACTTTCCAAGAGTTCTATATCATTACCATTATCAGTATGTCATCCACATATAATAAGAGAAATGCTACAGAGCTCCCACTCACTTTCTTGTAAATACAGGGTTCTCCATAAACCTGTACAAACCCAAATGCTTTAATCACTTCATTAAAGCGAATGTTCCAACTCCAAGATGCTTGCACCAGCCTATAGATGGAGCGCTGGAGCTTGCATACCTTGTTAGCATCTTTAGGATCGACAAAACCTTCCGGCTGCATCATATACAGTTCTTCCTTGAGGAAGCCATTAAGGAATGTCGTTTTGACGTCCATTTGCCAGATCTCATAATCATAAAATGCGGCAATTGCTAACATGATTCGGACAGACTTCAGCATCGCTACGAGTGAGGAAGTCTCATCGTAGTCAACTCCTTGAACTTGTCGATAACCCTTAGCGACAAGCCAAGCCTTATAGACGGTCACATTACCATCCGCGCCAGTCTTCTTCTTAAAGATCCATTTATTTTCAATGGCTCGCTTATCATCAGGCAAGTCCACCAAAGTCCACACTTTGTTCTCATACATGGATCCTATCACGGATTTCATGGCTTCAAGCCATTTGTTGGAATCCAGGCCCGCCATCGCTTCTTCATAGTTTGAAGGTTCACCGTTGTCCAACAACATGATCTCCAGGACAGGGTTGCCGTACCACTCTGGTGCGGAATGTGTCCTAGTGGACCTTCGATGTTCAATAGTAACTTGATCTGAAGTTTCATGATCATCATGATTAACTTCCTCTCCAGCCGGTGTAGGCTCCACAAAAACAACTTCCTGTGCTGTGCTACTCTCCGGTTCGAGTGGAGGTACAATTACCTCATCAAGTTCTATTTTCCTCCCACTCACTTCTTTCGAGAGAAACTCTTTCTCGAGAAAGGATCCATTCTTGGCAACAAATACTTTGCCTTCGGATCTGAGGTAGAAGGTATACCCAATAGTCTCTTTGGGATATCCTATGAAGACGCACTTTTCCGCTTTGGGTTCGAGCTTCTCAGGTTGAAGTTTCTTCACATAAGCATCGCATCCCCAAACTTTTAGAAACGACAGCGTAGATTTCTTACCAAACCATAATTCATACGGTGTCGTCTCAACGGATTTTGACGGTGCCCTATTTAAAGTGAATGCGGCAGTCTCTAATGCATATCCCCAAAATGATAGCGGTAATTCGGTAAGAGACATCATAGATCGTACCATATCTAATAGAGTGCGATTACGACGTTCAGACACACCATTTCGCTGAGGCGTGCCAGGCGGCGTGAGTTGTGAAACAATTCCACATTTCCTTAGGTGCGTGCCAAACTCGTGACTTAAATATTCTCCGCCACGATCAGATCGTAGGCACTTATTTTCCTGTCATGTTGATTCTCTACCTCACTCTGAAATTCCTTGAACCTTTCAAAAGTTTCAGACTTATGTTTCATTAAGTAGACATACCCATATCTACTCAAGTCATCAGTGAGGGTGAGAACATAACGGTAGCCACCACGAGCCTCGACACTCATTGGACCGCATACATCGGTATGTATTATTTCCAACAAGTCAGTTGCTCGCTCCATTGTTCCGGAGAACGGAGTCTTGGTCATCTTGCCCATGAGGCATCGTTCGCACGTGTCAAATGATTCGAAATCAAGAGACTCCAAAAGTCCATCAGTATGGAGATTCTTCATGCGTTTGACACCAATATGACCAAGGCGGCAGTGCCACATGTAAGTGGGACTATCGTTATCAACCTTACACTTTTTGGTACTCACACTATGGACATGTGTAACATCATGTTCGAGATTCATCACAAATAAACCGTTGACCAGCGGGGCATGACCATAAAACATCTCTCTCATATAAATAGAACAACCATTATTCTCACATTTAAATGAGTAGCCATCTCGCATCAAGCGAGATCCAGATACAATGTTCATGCTCAAAGCTAGTACTAAATAACAATTATTAAGGTTTAACACTAATCCCGAAGGTAGATGTAGAGGTAGCGTGCCGACGGCGATCACATCGACCTTGGAACCATTCCCGACGCGCATCGTCACCTCGTCCTTTGCCAACCTCGGCTTATTCCGCAGCTCCTGCTTGGAGTTACAAATGTGAGCAACTGCACCGGTATCCAATACCCAAAAGCTACTACGAGCGCTAGTTAGGTACACATCAATAACAAGTATTTCACATATACCTTTAATGTTGCCGTCCTTCTTATCCGCTAAGTACTTGGGGCAGTCCACTTCCAGTGACCGGCACCCTTGCAATAAAAACACTCAGTCTCAGGCTTGGGTCCATTCTTGTTCTTCTTCTTCCCGGCAATTTGCTTACCGGGCGCGGCAACAGCTTTGCCGTCCTTCTTGAAGTTCTTATTACCCTTGCCTTTCTTGAAACTAGTGGTCTTATTCACCATCAACACTTGATGCTCCTTTTCGATCTTGACCTTCGCTGATTTCAGCATCGAGTACAACTCAGGAATGGACTTCTCCATCCCCAGCATGTTGTAGTTCATCACAAAGCTTTTGTAGCTAGGTGGAAGCGACTGGAGGATTTTGTCAATGACTGAGTCATCCGGGAGATTAACTGCCAGCTGAGTCAAGCGGTTGTGTAGCCCAGACATCTTGAGGATGTGCTCACTGACAGAACTATTCTCCTCCATCTTACAGCTGAAGAACTTGTTGGAGACGTCATATCTCTCGACCCGGGCATGAGCTTGGAAAACCAGTTTCAGCTCTTGGAACATCTCATATGCTCCGTGTTGCTCAAAACGCTTTTGGAGCCCCGGTTCTAAACTGTAAAGCATGCCACACTGAACAAGGGAGTAATCATTGCAGCGAGAATGCCAAGCGTTCGCAACGTCTTGCTCTGCTGGGAGAAGGGGTGGGTCACCCAGTGGTGCATCAAGGACATACAATTTCTTGGAAGCTATGAGGATGATCCTCAAGCCACGGACCCAGTCCGCATAGTTGCTTCCATCATCTTTCAGCTTGGTTTTCTCTAGGAACGCGTTGAAATTGAGGGTGACATTCGCGTTGGCCATTGGATCTACAATATAGATTGTAAAGATAATTTTAGACTAAGTTCATGATAATTAAGTTCACATAATCAAATTATTTGATGAACTCACACTTAGATAGACATCTCTCTTGTCATCCAAGTGACACATGATCCATGTCAACTAGCCCGTGTCCGATCATCACGTGAGACGGACTAGTCATCCATGGTGAACATCTCTATGTTGATCGTATCTTCTATACGACTCATGTTCGACCTTTCGGTCTTCCGTGTTCCGAGGCCATGTATGTACATGCTAGGCTTGTCAAGTCAACTTAAGTGTTCCGCGTGTGTAAATCTGGCTTACACCCGTTGTATGCGAACATTAGAGCCTATCACACCCGATCATCACGTGGTGCTTCGGAACAACGATCCTTAGCAACGGTGCACTGTTAGGGTGAACACTTTTCTTGAAATTTTATTGAGATATCATCTTATTTACTACCGTCGTTCTAAGCAAATAAGATGTAAACATGATAAACATCACATGCAATCAATATAGTGACATGATATGGCCAATATCATCTTGCTCCTTTGATCTCCATCTTCGGGGCACCATGATCATCACTGTCACCGGCACGACACCATGATCTCCATCATCATGATCTCCATCATTGTGTCTTCATGAAGTTGTCTCGCCAACTATTACTTCTACTACTATGGATAACGTTTAGCAATAAAGTAAAGTGATTACATGGCGTTTATGATTGACACGCAGGTCATACAATAAAATAAGACAACTCCTATGGCTCCAGCCGGTTGTCATACTCATCAACATGCAAGTTGTGAATCCTATTACAAGAACATGATCAATCTCATACATCACATTGCATCACATCACATCCTTTGGCCATATCACATCACAAGGCATATGCTGCAAAAACAAGTTAGACGTCCTCTAATTTGTAGTTGCAAGTTTTTACATGGATGCTATAGGTTACTAGCAAGAACGTTTCTTACCTACGCCAAAACCACAACGTGATATGCCAATTGATATTTACCCTTCATAAGGACCCTTTTCATCGGATCCAATCCGACTAAGGTGGGAGAGACACACACCCGCTAGCCACCTTATGCAACAAGTGCATGTCAGGTGGTGGAACCAGTCTCACGTAAGCGTACGTGTAAAGTCGGTCCGGGCCGCTTCATCCCACAATACCGCTGAATCAAGATAAGACCAGTAGTGGTAAGCAAATTAACAAAATCGACGCCCACAACAACTTGTGTTCTACTCGTGCGTAGATTCTACGCATAGACCTAGCTGATGATGCCACTGATGGGAGACGCGGTAGTAAATCAAAAAAATTCCTACGATCACCAAGATCTATCCATGGAGAAACCAGCAATGAGTGGGGAGAGATTGCATCTTCATACCTTTAAAGATCGCTAAGCGGAAATGTTACAAGAACGCGGTTGCTGGAGTCATACTCGCAGCGATTCAGATCGCGGTGGATTCCGATCTCAACGCCGAACAACGGCGCCTCCGGGTTCAACACACGTGTAGCCCGGTGATGTCTCCTACGCCTTGATCCAGCAAGGAGGAAGGAGAGATTGAGGGAGAGCTCCGGCAGCACGACGGCATGGTGACGGTGGAGCTACGTGAACTCCGGCACGGCTTCGCCAAGCGCTACGGAGAGCGATGAAGAGGAAGGGTAGGGATGCACCGAGAGAGAAAGAAGTCGTGTCTCAAATCAGCCCAAACCCTTGCATATATATAGGAGGAGGGAGAGGGAGGTATGCCTTGTCTCCCCTCCAAGGAGGAGAGCTTCGGCCGAACTAGGTTGACAGTCCACCTCCCACAAGGGAGGTGGATCTCCTCCTTTTAAACCTTTTTCAGCCCTATCTCTTATCTCCAGCCGCATGGGCCTTTCTAGAAGGTCTTGGCCAGCCCAATAAGGGCTGGCACACCTCCTCTAAGGGCCCACGAAGTCCTTTGGTCGTCACACCCCTCCCGGGGGTCCTCCGGCACCCTCCCGGCACTCCCGGTACACTACCGATGAGCCCGAAAACTTTCCGGTGACCAAAACTGGACTTCCTATATATCAATCTTTACCTCCGGACCATTTAGGATCTCCTCATGACGTCCGGGAACTCATCCGGGACTTCGAATAACTTTCGGTAATCACGTATACCATTTCCCTATAACCCTAGCGTCATCGAACCTTAAGTGTGTAGACCTTACGGGTTCGGGAGACATGTAGACATGACCGAGACACCTCTCCGGTCAATAACCAACAGTGGGATCTAGATACCCATGTTGTCTCCCACATGCTCAACGATGATCTCATCGGATGAACCACGATGTCGGGGATTCAATCAATCCCGTATACAATTCCCTTTGTCTATCGGTATGATACTTGCCCGAGATTCGATCGTCGGTATCTCTATACCTTGTTCAATCTCGTTACCGGCAAGTCTCTTTACTCGTTCCGTAATACATCATCCTGTGACTAAATCCTTAGTCACATTGAGCTCATTATGATGATGTCTTACCGAGTGGGCCCAGAGATACCTCTCCGTCACACGGAGTGACAAATCCCTGTCTCGATTCGTGCCAACCCAACAGACACTTTCGGAGATACCCGTAGTGCACCTTTATAGCCACCCAGTTACGTTGTGACGTTTGGCACACCCTAAGCATTCCTATGGTATCCGGGAGTTGCACAATCTCATGGCCTAAGGAAACAATACTTGACATTGAAAAGCTTTAGCAAACGAACTACACGATCTTGTGCTATGCTTAGGATTGGGTCTTGTCCATCACATCATTCTCATAATGATGTGATCCCGTTATCAACGACATCCAATGTCCATGGTCATGAAACCGTGACCATCTATTGATCAACGAGCTAGTCAACTAGAGGCTCACTAGGGACATGTTGTGGTCTATGTATTCACACATGTATTACGGTTTCCGGTTAACACAATTATAGCATGAACAATAGACAATTATCATGAACTAGGAAATACAATAATAACCATTTTATTATTGCCTCTAGGGCATATTTACAGCAGCAAGCACATGCTATCCTAGGACACCTATCTAGGGATGTGATAGTAGGCTTGATGTGTATCCTCCCCGGCAATGGTGCCAGAAACCCTTCATGCTACCTCTTGAGCATGTGTTGGTTTTCCCTTGAAGAGGAAAGGGTGATGCAACAAAGTAGATAAGTATTTCCCTCAGTTGTTGAGAACCAAGGTATCAATCTAGTAGGAGAAACAAGCAAGTCACTAATGGTTGCACCTACAGAAACAATCAAACTCTTGCACCCAACGTTATAAAGGGGTTGTCAATCCCTTCATGATTATTTGCAAGGATTAGATCTGAAAGAGATAGATGTAACCTAGTGCGGAAAGTAAAAGATAAATAAATTGCAGCAAGGTATAGATCTGAAAGTATATGATGGAAATAGACCCTGGGGCCATAGGTTTCACTAGAGGCTTCTCTCTTGAAGTCAAATATCATGGTGGGTAAACAAATAGCTGTAAGGCAATTGATAGAAAAGCGAATAATCATGTAGTTATCCAAGGCAATGATCATGCATATAGGCATCACGTCCATGACAAGTAGACCAAAAAGATTCTGCATCTACTACTATTACTCCACACATCGACCGACTCTTGCCTCCATCTAGAGTATTAAGTTCATGAAGAACAGAGTAACACATTAAGAAAGATGACATGATGTAGAGGGGTAAACTCAAGCAATATGACGAAAACTCCATCTTGTTACCCTTGATGGCAACAATACAATACGTCCCTCGCGACCCCTACTATGTCACTGGGTGAGGACACTGCAAGATTGAACCCAAAACCAAGCACTTCTCCCATTGTAATAACTACCAATCTAGTTGGCCAAACCAAACCAATAACTCTAAGCGACTTGCAAGGATATGAAATCATGCATATAATAAATAAGAGGAGATTCAAATAAGATTCATGAATAATCTGAACATAAGCTCACAATTCATTGGATCTTGACAAACACACCACAAAAGAGGATTACATCAGATAGATCTCCATGTAGATCATGAAGAACATGGTATTGAAGATCAAAGAGAGAGAAGAATCCATCTAGCTACTAGCTATGGACCCGTAGGTCTGTGGTGGACTACTCACGCATCATCGGAGGGGCAATGGGGTTGATGTAGATGCCCTCCGTGATCGAAACGCCCTCCGACATATTACATGAAAAGGCTCCAAGATTGGATCTCTCAGGAACAGAGGCTTTCGGTGGCGGAAAAGTATTTGCGTGGCTCTTTTCAATGTTGGGGGAATATTTGGGTATTTATAGGCCAGAGAATAGGGTTAGGAGACCTGCTAGGGAGCGACAATCCTTCTAGGCGCGGCTAGGGGGGCCCGCTCCTAGCAGGCTTGTGGCGCCCTGGCACCTCCCCTGACATGCAATCCAAGCTTGATCGACTTGTTTCCTTCTAGAAAAATTCCTTTCGAAGGTTTTATTCCGTTTGGACTCCATTTAATATCCCATATCTGCAAAACTCAAAAACAAGGAAAAAACAGAAACTGGCACTTGGCTCTAGATTAATAGGTTAGTCCAAAAAATAATATAAAATAGCATATTAATGCATATAAAACATCCAAAACAGATAATATAATAGCATGCCATCATCAAAAATTATAGATACGTTGGAGACGTATCATGTCCTCCGTCTTTATACGTCTAATTGAGAGAAACCAGAATAACCATCTGTTTGGATAATCTTTCTAGCATTTGATCAATAAAAGGTAGAGGGTAATGATCTTTTCTAGTAGCTTTATTCAATTTCCTAAAATCAATTACCATTCTATATCCTGTAACAATTCTTTGTGGGATCAATTCATTTTTATCATTAAGAACTACGGTAATACCTCCTTTCTTAGGCACATAATGAACGGGACTAACCCATCTACTATCAGCAATAGGGTAAATGATACATGCGTCCAGAAGCTTTAATATTTCATTTCTTACCACTTCCTTCATTTAGGATTCACCGTCATTGGTGATCAACAACTGGTTTAGCATCTGGCTCCATTTTAATTTTATGCTAACATAGAGTGGGACTAATGCCCTTAAGATCATCAAGAGTATATCCAATAGCAGCATGGTGCTTCCTCAGAGTTTTCAATAATCTCTGTTCTTCATGCTCTGAAAGGTTAGCACTAATAATAATAGGATATATCTTCTTTTCATCAAGATAAGCATATTTCAGAGTATCTGGTAATAGTTTAAGCTCAAACACGGGATCACCCTTGGGTGGAGGAGGATCACCCTTGGTAATATTTCAGAGTATTTCAACGGGCAAGTTGTGTTTTAGAATAGGATGCTGATCAAAGAAAATCTTATCTATTTCATTCCTTTCATTCATATGCATGTCATTTTTGTGGTCTAGCAAATATTGTTCTAAAGGATCAGTAGGAGGCACAGCAATAGAAGAAAGACCAATAATTTCATCCTTACTAGGCAATTATTTATCATGGGGTTGTCTATGAAATTTAGAGGAGGCACAACAATAGAAGAAAGATCAAACTTGAGGTTCATACCTAACTCCTTACCTTCGTCGAGTTCCCAATCTTCAGAGTTGCGTCTAATTCTTTCCAATAAATCCCATTTGAAATCAATATCTTTCTTCATATAGGAACCAGCACAACAAGTATCGAGCATGGATTGATCATTACGATAAAGCCGAGCATAAAAAGTCTGAATAATCATTTCTCTCGAGAGCTCCTGATTGGGGCATGAATATAACATTGACTTAAGCCTCCCCCAAGCTTGAGCGATTCTTTCTCCTTCACGAGGCCAAAAGTTATAAATATAATTCTGATCACGATGCACCAGATGCATTGGGTAGAACTTCTGATGAAATTCCATTTTCAATCGGTTGTAACTCCATGATCCAATATCATCACATAGCCTATATGATGTCAATGCCTTCTCATTCAAAGATAAAGGAAAGACCTTCTTCTTAACGTGATCCTCGGGCACACCTGTGATAACCCACAAGTATAGGGGATCAATTGTAGCTTTTCTCAATAAGTAAGAGTGTCGAACCCAATGAGGAGCTAAAGGTAGAAAAAATATTCCCCCAAGTTCTATCGACCACCGATACAACTCTACGCACGCTTAACGTTCGCTTTACCTAGACAAAGTATGAAACTAGAAGTACTTTGTAGGTGTGACAGGAAAGGTTTGCAAGATAATCAAGAGCACGGAAATAAAAACTAGGGGCTGCTAAGATAAAGAAACAACAAGTTAGTAACGAGTGTGGAAAAGTGGTGGTAGGAGTTGCAGAATTGTCCTTAGGCAATTGATAACTAGACTGGTAATAATTACCGCAATTTTATATGAGGGAGAGGCATAAGCTAACATATTTTCTCTACTTGGATCATATGCACTTATGATTGGAACTCTAGCAAGCATCCGCAACTACTAAATATCATTAAGGTAAAACTCAACCATAGCATTATAAGGTATCAAGTCCTCGTTACTCCCATACGCAACAACCCACCTACTCGGGTTTATGCTTCTGTCACTCAAGCAACCCAGCATAGGAAAAATCATGAACACATTGCAACTCCCTACAACAAGTATGCCTCACTCTTGCGCAAGACGGAGAGCACCAAAGGATAGCACCAATAATAAACACATGCAACTCAAACCAATCATGATCATCAATCAACCAATAGGACAAAATAGATCTACTCAGACATCATAGGATGGCAACACATCATTGGATAATTATATGAAGCATAAAGCACCATATTCAAGTAGAGGGTACAATGGGTTGCGGGAGAGTAGACGGCTATAGATAGATGGGGGAAGGTGATGGAGGTGTTGGCGAAGATGACGGAGTTGTTGGAGTAGATCGACGTCACGATGATGGCCCCGACGGCGTTCCGGTGCCACCGGGAGAGAGGGGGGAGAGCCCCCCTCCTTCTTATTCTTCCTTGACCTCCTCCCTAGATGGGAGGAGGGTTTCCCCTCTGGTCCTTGGCCTCCATGGCGGCGGAGGGGCGAGATCCCCTCCGAGATTGGATCTCTCTCTCTGTTTCCTTCTGTTTCTGCACTCCCAGATTCTATCCTTTCACCGTTTCTTAAATATTTGGAGATCTATAACTCCAATCAGGCTGAAAGTTTGAGGGGATTTTCCTTATAAAGATATATTTCTTGCGGCCGAACGACAACTCTAACCTACCTAAGGGGTAGCCACCAGCCCTTAGGGCGCGCCTGGCAGGCTTGTGGGCCCCTTGGGCACTGCCTTCTGTTGACTCCACTTCCCAAAATTCACATATATTCCAAAGAAATCTCCAAGAGTTTTTATCCTGTTTGGACTTCGTTTGATATGGATTTTCTGCGAAACAAAAAACATGCAACAAACAGGAACTAGCACTGGGCACTTGATGAATATGTTAGTCCCAAAAATAGTATAAAAAGTTGCCAAAAGTATATGAAAGTTGTAGAATATTGGCATGAAAGAATCAAAAATTATAGATATGACGGAGACGTATTAACCTGCCAGCTTAAATAATCCACAAATTTCATCCACATAGATTAGATGTAAATCATGATGTAGCGTTCGATCTCGTGCATAAGGATTAACCAACAGTTTCTCTATCATACCCGAAGGAATTTAATAATAGATATTTTTAGTAGGTTCAGTAGGTTGAGGGACAAATCTTTGTGTTTTTGGTCGAGGTGAAGATACCCTGAACAAGCCCCTCAAAGGATTACTTTCCACAGTAACAAGTGACAGTAAATTTCAGCACACTATATAAATTTTTCCTTACCAGATTCCACTTACCAAAGGCACTTCACTCCTCGGCAATGGCGCTAGAACAGAGTCTTGATGACCCAGAAGTATACGGGATCTATCGTAGTCCTTTCAATGAGTAAGAGTGTCGAACCCAACGAGGAGCAGAAGGAAATGACAAGCGGTTTCCAGTAAGGTATTCTCTACAAGCATTGAAATTATCGGTAACAGATAGTTTTGTGATAAGTTAATTTGTAACGAGTACCAAGTAACAAGTGTAGCAAAGTTGCAGCAAGGTAGCCCAATCCTTTTTGTAGCAAAGGACAGGCCTGTACAAACTCATATATAAAGCAAAGCGCTCCCGAGGACAAATGGGAATTTCTGTCAAGCTAGTGTTCATCATGCTCATTTGATTCGCGTTCGTTACTTTAATAATTTGATATGTGGGTGGACCGGTGCTTGGGTGCTGCCCTTACTTAGACAAACCTCCCACTTATGATTAACCCCTATCGCAAGCATCCGCAACTACGAAATAAGAATTAAGGTAAACCTAGCCATAGCATGAAACATATGGATCCAAATCATCCCCTTACGAAGCAATGCATAAACTAGGGTTTAAGCTTATGTCACTCTAGCAACCCATCATCTACTTATTACTTCCCAATGCCTTCCCCTAGGCCCAAATAATGGTGAAGTGTAATATGGTCGACGTTCACATAACACCACTAGAGGAGAGACAACATACATCTCATCAAAATATCGAATGAATACCAAATTCACATGATTACCTATAACAAGACGTATCCCATGTCCTCAGGAACAAACATAACTACTCAAAAAACATGTTCATGTTCATAATCAGAGGAGTATTAATTATCATAAAGGATCTGAACATATGATCTTCCACCAAGTAAACCAACTAGCATCAACTACAAGGAGTAATCAACACTACTAGCAACCTGTAGGTACAAATCTGAGGTGTTGAGACAAAGATTGGATATAAGAGATGAACTAGGGTTTGGAGATAAGATGGTGCTGGTAAAGATGTTGATGGAGATTGACCCCCTCTTGATGAGAGGATCATTGGTGATGACGATGGATTTGATTTCCCCTCCAGGAGGGAAGTTTCCCCGGCAGAATAGCCCTGCCGGAGCTCTAGATTGGTTCTGCGCAAGTTCTGCATGGAGTTGTGCAGAATAGGTATCTCAGATTTGCTCCTTTTCTAGTCCAGAATTCCAGCTATCGGCTTTCTCCCGTGGATGACCTAAGGTTTATCAAGTGGATGACCTAAGGTTTATCAATCTGTGGGAGGTGTAGGATGAATATGTCTCTCTCAAACAACCTTGCAATCAAATACAAGAAATCTCTTGTGTCCCCAACACACCCAACACAATGGAAAATTATATAGGTGCACTAGTTCGGCAAAGAGATGGTGATACAAGTGCGATATGGATGGTAGATATAAGTTTTTGTAATCTGAAAATATAAAAACAGTAAGGTAGCAAGTAACAAAGTGAGCAAAAACAGTATTGCAATGCTTGAAAACAAGGCCTAGGGTTCATACTTTCACTAGTGCAAGTTCTCTCAACAATACTGACATAGTTGAATTATATGTAAATCCCTCACGTGTGACAAAGAGTTCACTCCAAAGTCACAAATAACGGAGAACAAACAAAGAAATTATTGTAGGGTACGAAACCACCTCAAAGTTATCTTTTTTGGTCAATCTTATGAGCTATCCCTATAAGTGTCACGAACAGGCCTAGAGTTTGTACTAAAATAACACCTTAAGATACACATCAACCAAAACCCTAATGTCACCTAGATACTCCAATGTCACCACGACTACCCACGGGCTTGATTATACGATATGCATAACACAATTTCAGATTCATCATGTTCAATCCAACACAAAGAACTTCAAAGAGTATCCCAAAGTTTCTATCGGAGAGTTAAGACGAAAATGTGTGCCAACCCCTATGCATAGATTCCCAAGGTCACGGAACCCGCAAGTTGATCATGAAAACATACATCAAGTGGATCAATAGAACATTCCAATGTCACCGCGGATATCCCATCGCAAGAAATACATCAAGTGTTCTCAAATCCTTAAAGACTCAATCCGATAAGAAAACTTCAAAGGGAAAACTCAATTCATCACAAGAAATAGAGAGGAGGAAAACTCCATATGATTCATCTATATCAATAAATCTCGCGATACATCAAGATCGTGCCATCTCAAGAACACGAGAGAGAGATCAAACACATAGCTACTGGTACATACCCTCAGCCTCGAGGCTGAACTACTCCCTCCTCGTCATGGAGACCGCCGGGATGATGAAGATATCCTCCGGTGATGGTATCCCCCTCCGGCAGGGTGCCGGAACGGGCTCCCGATTGGTTTTTCGTGGCTACAGAGCCTTGCGGCGGCGGAACTCCCAATCTAGGTTTCTTTGTGGCGGTTATGGAATTTATAGGAGTACTTGGCGTTGGAATCAAGTTAGGGGGACTCCCGAGGGACCCACAAGCCAGGGGGTGCGCCCTAGTGGCTTGTGGCTGCCTTAGGACTCCTCTTAGGTATCTTTTTGCTCCAGTATTTTTTATATTTTCCAAAAATATTCTCCGTAAATTTTCAGCCCATTCCGAGAACTTTTATTTCTGCACAAAAAATGACACCATGGTAGTTCTGCTGAAAACAACATCAGTCCGGGTTAGTTCTAATAAAATAATACCAAAATCATATAGAATTATTGTAAACATGGCATGAATACTTCATAAATTATAGATACGTTGGAGACGTATCAAGTAGGGCACGAGAAGGCAGTCTTTCTCCATGTTGGCAATCATGAAGTCTGTCAAATACTTCCGCATAGCTTAACGGTGCTTAGGGTGATTGGTGTTGGTCTCGTGAATGAGGTAAGGGTCCGCTACCGCGACATCCTTGTTGAGCTCACATTTGGCAGTGTAGGCAGCATTGATTGCCCATAGGCGTACTAAGGAAGAACTAAGCTTCATGAGACAGAACATGTTGAAGATGTCTCCGAACGACACATAGAATATTTCTGCGGGGAAATCATCGCACAAACCAAGATTTGGTGGCACCATCGCTGAAAAAATAGGGCGAAACCCACCTCCAGCAGAGAATGCATACTTCTCCCTAGTTAGAATTGTGTCATGCAGAATCCTCAATTCTATTTGCAGAAGATCGTTGAGCTCCTTCAGAAGGATGGGATCACCTGGGGAATGGTAATCCCGCCATTGAACAACATGCCAAACGTGTTTACTCTTCTGAACGAGTCGGCTGGCAGCATGTGCCTTCGTCTTATTACTAGCTGGTCTCTTTCTCTTTTTCTTGTGTGATAGGTTAGGCTGGCTAGCTATATTGTTTGGCAATGCATTTGTGACTGTCGCATTGAGTGTGTTTGGACTCAGAAATGCTTCCCTATGTGGTGGCACCTGTGTGTGTGGTGGTGTGAAGCCCTCATTGAAAAGACTCTTCTGGCAAGGAACAACACGTTACTGTTGAGCAAGTGGAGGCATAGATGAGAATCCAAGAGCAGGACCAGCAGACATAGGCCCATCAAGATTGCATATGTTGGGAGCTGATTTCTAATATTCATCAATAAGGAAGTACCGATTGACAAGTAGATTGTCCTCACCGCTGTAATCACCACCATTAACATGGCCCTCACCTCCCAAATCCGGATCCACACCATTGGCATGGTCCGCACCGCCCAAATCACCACCACTGACATGGTCCTCACCATCGACAATTACCGCATTGTCGTGGTCCTCACGGACATGCACATTGTCGTTGTTACGAACTTCATGTTGAATCTGACTCAAAGGAGATTGTCCTCGCCCATGTGTGTTGTCATTGTTCATCTGCTGCGAGGTTGGGGAGATTTGGACGTTTCTTAGCTGAATTTGATTCTTCAGCCACTTCATTGGCCAACCCAAACATTGTGAGAGGGTCAACTGGCTATATCCACCCAGAGGTTATATCGAAGGAGAAATATCTTCAAAACCCT
Source organism: Hordeum marinum (assembly GCA_022496015.1). NCBI lineage: Eukaryota > Viridiplantae > Streptophyta > Magnoliopsida > Poales > Poaceae > Hordeum > Hordeum marinum. The sequence continues at coordinate 96,025,209 of CM039677.1, read as the reverse complement.
TACGACAACAGACACCTCAACTTTGAAGACCCCCTCAGGCATGGCCACTCCGTGCATCATGGTATCTTTGGGGCGAATGATTGACCCAATTGCAACTTTAACAAGTTCATCACACACATAAGCTAAGAGACTGCATGGAGTGTCTTCAGTAAGAACGTTAAGAGCATCCATTGCTGACGGCTTACCAATGAAAGTGACAGAATGTTGGCTGCTATCCTTGGCCGAATTAGTTTGGATCACAATGTTTCCTTGTTCACCGTTCTTGATCCAATTCTTCATGCTCTCAATTATTGAAGGCAACATGGCTTGGGCTTGGGCTTGACTTTGAATGTTGATGCGTTCTTCAATGTTGGTTGTGGCTGCGGCTGTGGATGCGCCCGTGGCTTCCATTATTTGATGTTCAATGCTCTGCTTGTTGGCTCTCCTTCTCTGGCATTGCAGCTCCCGGTCATAGGGATAATGATAGTCCCATTTGGCACCGCATCCAACACCGTTCACACGGCCACCCGCCGGCGGTGCTAATGGCTGCTTGCCAAGGGTAATGTTGATCGACCGGTTAAGAGGAATGTTCCACCTGGCTGACGACCCTTGCGAGCTATGAGGTTCTGCATGCTGCCTTGCCAGTTCTTCTTCTAGTTTCCTTGTTTGGTGATCCGTGGTAAATTCCCCTGTCTTTTGATCATAATGGTACCGCCCCCTAACATAGTTATATTCAAGGAGGTCCTTGAATTCGCGAAGTGGTTTGGGACACCCTTTCCTACAAGTGCAACATCCTGCTTGTCCCATATGAGCTTCTTCCCAACAAAACCACGACTGCCAAGGATGTGGTTACTTAATGTCTTCGATCGCATTTCCTTCCCCCATGATGACTGGGTGATCATCGAGTTCTCCTGATTTTGCATCTTGAAAGTGTTCCAATCATCTATACTAATGGTAGGCCATTTCTGCTGGATCTCGGAGATATCTATGTCGGGTTTCGCTGCAATATCTTTTCTTGCTGCAGATTTCGAGAAACTCAAATTCTTCGAGAACTTATGGATTGCATGGTTGTTTACCTGATTTTTTGGGTACGATAGGTTGTCATGCTCCTTGGGAAACTTGAATCTTGCGTGCACCCTTCTTATTAGGAGTTCTCGCAGATTATCTTTGTCCATATCCCTTAAATTTGTCTCGTTGATGGAGCAAACTTCTCGAAGGATAACACCTAGGGAGTTGCCATAGTGAGCAGCGGCTTTCCGCGGACTAACAAGCTCACCAGTCTCATTAACTCATGTGACGACGAGCCTGTCAGTGCCTATAGCATTTCGGCTCCTAGGTTTCCGCTGCTTCTTGGATTTTGAAACATGCTCATTGACCTCCACATCCTCCTCTTCTGCGGGAGAATACTCCCCTATGTCCTCTCCATTAGTGTCCATATCAGGATTACTTTCCGCACCAGGAGGAACACTCTAGCCTCTGCCTCTCGTGTAGTAGTCATCTGGATTAAGCTCATCATCATAATCTTCCTGTCCCTGCGCATCTGTAAAAGCATCACCCTCGTGTGCCGAATGTGTCGAAGAAGAGTCCTTCACATCGTTCATTTGATTAGACATCTACAAAAACAAAACATTGGCAACCCTATTCATTCATATATAAAATACAAAATTTTGGCATGACCTTTGCTAAAAATAGGACATATAGGTTGCCCAAAATTTGACGAAACGGAAATTCATCAATGTTTCGCCAAAACATTGGCAACCCTATACATTCCCTACAAACAATACACAAGCAATCACATTTCCATCGAAATAAAATTTGAAACACAACATTTCCTTGAACACGTTTCGAGCACTTTTCGAGCACTTACTGGAGGAATCGAGGTGGCGGCAGGGGAGGTTGAGGTCGACGACAGGGGAGGTCGAGGTCGATCGGGCCGGCAACGGGAGGGGATAAAGGTGGCTCGAGGTCGACGCGATTGGGGTCGATGGCGAGTCGAGGAGCGGCGACCGGAGGGGAAGGTGGGTGATGGCGGCGAGGGAGGGAGGAGGGTGGCGGTTGACGACAATGAAAGTGGCAGCGACGTCAGGGAGGGGAGGTGGCAGCAATGGCGACGAAGGTGGCGGCGGCGGCGCACAGAGCGAAGGGTGTAAGAGCGCGCGAAACGAAAGTTTGGGTGAAAATTTTCCCCCGAACGGGCGAAGATAATGTGGGAAAATAGCTATGGCTTTGGTGACGTATGCAATGCCATAGATATATTAGTTATGTCGTTGGTAGCGTCACCCACGCCATAGATATTTTTCTTCCAAAATTACATCAACCTAATTAATTCAACTTCTGATGGTCAATACAAATGTAGAATAATAAAATACATTCAAGACAAAATGTTAAAAGAGGTTCGATAAGGTCACTTCGGAAGAAGATTTATTGCACGTACATACGCATATGCATTAATATTAAAATATGATATAACTGCAGAACTAACAATAAATAAAAGATATATGATAAAAATCAATTACGACGTTGTTTCTCAGTTTCTCTTGTTTGTGTGGGGGCTCTGAACCGAATTTTCCTCTTGTTTGTGCGGAGGCTCTCAATGAAAGCTTTTCTCTTATTTCCGCGGGGGCTCTCAATGGAAGTTTCTGCATCCGACGTGCTTCTACGTCTTTTCTTACACTTCTCCTTCTGAATAACGTCATCTTCTTCTTGATAGATGCCATATTGGTCATAGTCATCTAGATCTTCCTTTGGCAATTCTTTACCGTTGCGTTCTTTCTGCCCGTCGAGATAATTTTCATGTTCTGCAACATTCTTCACACCTTCTTCTAGCTCATCATCATGTACCTTCCCTTCAACTTCGAAATCCTCCTCTTCCTCACCATGACTTGTCCACCACGTGTAATCAGGCATGAATTCATATTTCAACAAGTGCATCTTCACGCGACCAGTAGAAGGGTCAATCAAAAGTATGTTTTCGCACTTCTTATATGGACATAATATTCTTGTTTCCCCTTTCTGATTCATATCTTCCAACGCGACCTTGAAGAACTCATTTATAGTTCGATCCATATATATATATCAGCATAAATCATTCGCTTCCACAGTGCCTACAAAAAAAAGTCAAAAACAATTTCAACATATTATGTACTATATATACACACACATATGTGGGCATTACATACCTAAATTAATGATATATACACAAAAAAGTCGCCTAGTTCTCCCAATGGATCGAAGGCAGAGTCCGCCGGCCATGTATCTCTATACACACAGATATATAGATGCCCATGATAAACCGGGATGGCCGGGTCAGCTATATATAGATGCACCTACTAATTAATGGTGTTCTACATTTACGAACGCTGCCACAATATTTGTGGCCTTCACAAAATATACATATGGCGTGGCGTACAATATACACGATACAAGTACTATGCATAGTCCTGGCGTGAAAATATTAGCTACGCCAATAGTAATATGTGAAAGGAGGGAGCGTTGGGGTCCACATATAAGTGGTGTTCGGTAGAATTTGAACGCCACCACTATGTATGTACTAATAACGTACGAATTTAGGCAACATCAGCACTATTTGAAAATATTAGTGTCGGTGTTGGTGTAAAACGGGGCAGCACCAACAGAAGTTGTGGCTAGCCATTTCTCGTGAATGTCTATGGCAAGATTCACTGAGGTGAATCCGCACCTCCTGGCGGTGGCGAGCGAATTATTTGCCAAGAGGGACATGAGGCGCAAGAAGGAGGACGAGGCAGGCCCTCACGGGCGATCCATATCGAGTCAAACAACGATGAGGACCGAGTTCGACAATGATGACTCGTTCCTAAAGCTTTGGAACTGTGTCGACTCCAAGGATGATGGTGATTAGTGTGTCTCTAGTGTGTCCGTAGTTGTGAGTCTATCGTGGTACCGCTATTTTCATGTTTTAAGTTTGAGAATTTCATTGTTTAAAATATCAAATATGTAATGATCAAAGTTCAAAATTTTTAGGGCAATTTCTGATGCCCTAAAACCTTCTCTCATGGAATTTTTTTCAGAACTAGTACTATTTTTGTAGCATTTTTGAAAACAGGTGTCTAAGTTGAAAAAATATCAAAACTACAACCCTGTCGGCCAGTATCAGGCCAAGCAGGGACCTGTCGGCCACCACCAGGCCGACCAGAGACCTGTCGGCCACAAGTAGGCCGAAGAGACCCTCTCAGCCAATTAGAGGCCAGGGGAGGATGCCTGACGGCCATAGGGTGGCCAAAGGGCCACCTGTCGGCCGGTGGGAGGCCAATGGGCCCTTGGATAAGGCCCATCCCTCCTTTCTTCCTCCTCTGACCAGTCATTTCACCCTCCCCCGTCTAGTAGCCTACCCCTCTTCACATCTCACTCCCATTGCTCTCCAGTGCTTCCACCGCCTCGCCGATCTCTTCGCTGGACCACCCATTTTGTTATTTTACACGCGTAAACAATAGATCAAGGCGCTCTCCACCGGCCTATGGTAATGTTTTTGGCTTCCAACTCAATCGAATGAGAACTCTAAAGTCGGTAGTGGATTTAGTTCTTATTTGCCACCGTCCGTCTGTAGGTAATGGCTTGCCCATTTTGCCGAGCTCCGGGTGGCCCTTGTGATGCCGTTGATTCCGGTGCGTCTGTATTTACTGTGGTGCTGGATCGTTGATGTTCTAGACGTGTTGTAAGATTCTATGTCTTGATTATCTGACTGTGGCATATTCGAATGCCTTTGTTTCTATGTTTATGATCCTTGCTTCCATTCTTGTTGTGGTATGTTCCTTGAAGTGTTAGATCACATCTTGCTCGGGACATTGAGGAGTGCAGAGCTTTAGCTATTCAGAGAGGTGACACAGATATTGATCTTGCTCTGCACAACACTGAGGGTAACTTATACCATGTTATGTTCACACATGGTAGGATGAGCAGTAAATTGCATGGTCCTTCGTGGGAGGAACTCGTGAATGATTATGGTCTCTGCCACAGTGACATGATGACTGTTATGCTTGAGCACTATGGAACTTATATTAGTGTTGAATTCCACCGGGATGGTGTTATGTTGTTTCCTTTACCCCATGTTGGTAAGATATTTGTTTGACTGATTTTCAGATTTGATTTAGCTTATACGTTTTGCGGTTCATCTCAGTTAGTGAAATAATTTTTCTAGCTCTTGAGGATTTGAGTGAAACTCAGAGGGAACGTGTTGACATCTGTTTTTATAGTCGTGGTGTCACTCTGAATTATCAGCAAATGTATGTCATGTCGCGACAGCTCTTTGATGACAACTACATACTGTGTACTCCTTTTGTTCATAGGATGGATCGCATGAACGTTATTTCCCAACATATGGTAAGCTTTGGTATCTGGTTTTTATTATTTGTTCGTTCTTTGCTGGTTCATAGGATGGATCATAGAACTTGCTTGTTTTTGTCAGGTTATTCCTACCATGGTTGTGAGGAGTTTGATGGAATTTGTGGCTATTCCTAGGACTGGTTCTTTACTTCTTGAAATTACTTTGGATTCAGAAGATGATGATATATTTGTGAGCATTCCTTGTTCCTACTTCATTGGCTTGGGTGATCGAATGGTGTTGAAGAAGGAAGGTTTCGGAAATTTTCTGCTGGCATCGTCTATCGAAGTCAACAATTTGGTGCTCATAACATTCAAACATCATGAACAGGAGCTAGCTATTGTTTTCAGCTATCTGCCATAGTGAGAAAGAAAGAAAGGTCTCGTGCAGCCCAGGCAGCAGAAGAAGCTGGAGATGGAGAAGGAAAATATCCACGTTTGGACTAAGTAGATTTATATTCTTGTAACTCAATTTCAGCAAGTTGTATCTTAATTTCAGTAGGTTGTATCTTAATTTCAGGAAGATGTATCTTAATTTCAGCAAGCCGTACTATTCCCATTTTTATTTGCCGCCATACTGTGGCGCCACCTTTGTCCCACCAATCTCTGCCGCCACTTTCCTTCCCGCCATTCTCTCCCGCCATTATCTTTCCCGCCATTCTCTCCCGCCATTCTCCCTCGCCAATTTCTCCCGCCATTCTCTCCCGCCATTCTCTGTCCCGCCATTCTATGCCGCCCGATTTCCCGCCATTGCGGTTGTCATCTGCCTATAAAACGAGGCATTGTATCTACCTTCCTCCATCGGCCACCAACACTCGTAAAAACCAGCGCGGTAGTCATTATGAGTTTGCCTTCTTCGGATCAAAGCCTTAAGCCTAGCAAATGGAAGAGTGCGAAGTTGCCTCAGGGGGTGGAAGCAGTTCATTGTTGGTGCGGGGATCTCTGCAAGGTGAAGGAGGTGACGAATTTTTTCAGATTGGTTGGGCATGAAGTTTTTCATGTGCGCTAATTATGAGGAAGATCCACCCGTTGGTCCTTCACCGTACATCACGCCTCTGGTATGTTTTAGTCACACAGATGAAACACGTTGTTCGTATTGTTGTTTATTTGATTTTCATATTTTTGTTTCTTTTGTAGTCTCCTCCGCCCCTGTGCCAGTACTATCGTTGGATAGACACGAAAATGCCAGACTGGGCGGTGACTGAGATTCGTGAAAGAAGTCATCGTGCATGGGCAAGTTTGGACTTGGAGGAGCACCACGAGAAGGCGGCAGCAGAGGAGAAAGAAGAGCAGGACAGAGCTTGGCAAGAGCATTGTGTGCAGTAGAGGGCTTTTCTTGCTGAGATGAAGAAGAAAACCCAAGAAAACCAACTTCGATTGGCGGAGGTCTACCAGCAGCGAGAGGAGGCCCGTGAAGCTGAGAGGCAGAGAAAGAAAGTAAGGGCTCGTGCAGCCCAGGCAGCAGAAGAAGCTGGAGATGGAAAAGGAAAATATCCACGTTGGACTCAGTAGATTTAGATTGCAGCAACTCAATTTCAGCAAGTTGTATCTTAATTTCAGCAAGATGTATCTTAATTTCAGCATATTGTATCTTAATTTCAGTGAGAAGCATGATACTTGCCTCTTGTGCAAGTGCATTGATTCTCTCCCGCCACTTTCTCTCCCGCCAGTCACTCCTGCCACTTTGATTCCCGCTGTGAAGGAGGTGGCTGCTGGTAGAAATAGCCCCCTGGCTGTGAAGGAGGTGCCTGCTGCCAGGAGGAGTCCCCTGGCTGTGAAGAAGGTGTCTGCTGCCAGGAGGAGCTCCCTGGCTGTGAAGGAGGTGCCTGCTGCCAGGAGGAGCCCCCTGGCTGTGAAGGAGGTGCCTGCTGCCAGGAGGAGCCCCTGGCTGTGAAGGAGGTGCCTGCTGCCAGGAGGAGCCCCCTAGCTGTGAAGGAGGTGCCTGCTGCCAGGAGGAGCCCCCTGGTTGTGAAGGTGGTTCCTGCTGCCAGGAGGAGCTCCCTGGCTATGAAGGCCGAGGTTCTGAACGCTACAGAGAGGGGCGTGGCGGACGATGTGCTGCTCGAGTGTCAACAACATCGGAAGATCGCCTACATGTAACAGCTGTGACGAACCCGCGTATCTTTGCCTCAAGACTCTTCAACATTGTTGCTTGCTCTCTCAGTGGGATATTTTCTCCTCTGTCAACGCGGTCCGCCAAAGCTGTAACCTCCTCTAGCGCCTGAGTTCCCAATTCACCCTGTACGCAGAAAGCTAACCAATTGTACATGTTCATGTATAGGGAAAACGTAGCATGTGAGAAAAACTGAGGACATACCGCGTGGTGTCTGGTTCCCACAAGTGAGGAAGTTGGGAATAGATCGCTAGCGAGAGGAACTGGGATATGTTCCGGAGCAGATGATGGAACCAAGTAGATCCTCGTGCTCTGTATGTAATGCTTCAGATACAACTAGTACCTGTCCCAGTCGAAGACACGAACTTCATCCCATATATTTGTCGGGGCAGTATTCCATTCCTCAAGGTAATGTCTGATATCGCGAACCCAAGAAGTATGGGACTTGTTTCCTCCGTTGCGACTATACCTGAGATTGAAATGCACGTTACATGATTAGCTATAAGTAGACCGATTAGTCTCAATAACCTACTAATGCAGAGATGAGAACCAAAGTACTATTACTTACTTGTGCACGTGATCTGGTAATCGTGAAATAACTGGAATGTCAGGCTCTTGGACCAGACCGAACTATCTCATCACCCTATTAATAGCCATCTCCTCAACTGTCACATCGAAGACCAACTTGCCCTTGGTCATCCAGTAATGCTGATCTCTAGTGCAGTATCCAGAAATCCCACCTGGGTACCTATCTGAAATAGCCTTACGGGTGTATGGTTCCCATATAACCTGATCCTCGTGTAGACTATCAAACTGCGTCGTGAAGGAGGGGTAGCAGCCCCTCACCTGGCTAGGCGTAAACTGTCTCTGTGCATGACAACTAACATTAGTACATAATATTGAATAGCGAGAAATAAACATTACCAATTCATATTGTTAATAATGAAAATACCTCTCTCCGTGCCCAAACAGATCCCATAGTAGGCAAGTCACCGATAGAAGGCACGTAATGTCCAGCCATGTCCTCATTACCAAAAGGTTTGTCAACGCTGACGTAGGGTCGACCAATAGGGAATCTCTCATAAGACCAAAGCTGCAACAGAAGTGGACATCCGAGAAGACCAAATTTCCTAGACCTCAACTGGCAAGCTTTGTAGAGGCCTCTATACGTAGCTGCTAACACGGCAGAACCAAAACTCCTCTGCACAATGTCCTCGGGGGAACGTGCCTCAGCTATCTCTCGTGCAATGCCGATCAGTCGTGCATCTACAGTGGTCATGTGGTTCTATGTGAACATAGTCTTGCCAAACAACCACATAATATATGCCTCTAGGGACTGGTCAATCTGTGCCTCTGACAACTGATAAGTGGGATATCCTAAGGCAACAATCTGAAACTGGCTCAACCACCTGAAAAGAGGCCCGTGCCGATCGTTGTCTAGGGTACCAGTAGTTGGCACCACAGCCAGAAAACGGGCATGCATAGATGCTAGCCAACCAGTTTCCACCTCTAAAGGTCCTATGACAGCACCGACGAGAGGTAATCCTAACAAGTAAGACACGTCATGTAAATTAGGAGCCATCTCTCCCCAGGGAAAGTGGAACGTATGTGTCTCTAGTCTCCATCTATCTACTAAGCAGCTAAGGAGTGACCTGTCGTAAGAGAAGCGTGATATTGGCCTCTTGCGTAGCTGCATTGGTTCACCCACGTCATCCAAGTCCGGGTGATCAACCCACTCATCCAGTGTATCCTCAACCAGTTGTGCCAAGGGTAGAAGTCCAGCCCAATTCAGCCTACAAAATAATTAGAATATAGCTTACAATTAGATTCTATCAAAACGATGTCGAATGTACTAAGTGATTGTACCGTCACATACCTATCAACCCATGCAGGGTGTATCATCCAATTAGACTTTGGGGTGCGAGTGATCAACACGTCTAAGTTCGTGCCCAATTCCATAAGTGCGCCTCGGTGCCCTCTATCGATATTAGCATTAAGCATCGGATACGAAGTCATATCTGCAATGACAACATAGTACAAACATATTACAAAATAAAACATAGATGTTTGCATACTAAAAAGAAATACTGAGTATCCAAGAGGCATTAAAACATAGTCTCACATATTACAAATAAAAACATACTGCTTGCTGCTTACACATAAAAACATAGTGCACACATATTACAAATAAAAATGTAGTCCGATTTATTACAAATAGAAACATAGTCCGACATATTATGCAGCTTCAGAGTTATTTATTGCTCGTCCGCCCCTTCGGCCTCGAGAGCCTCGTCCACCACGACTACCAGGACCACCTCTTGCAACTATTGTTGCAGTCGTCGATGTGGAAGCGCTCGTCGATGTGGAAGCACCGTCTTTCTTCAGGTCGGGGCAATATTTCATCCTATGCCCATAAGCCGCGCAGAGCAAACATTGTCTGGTTGCTCCACCAGCTTCAGATTGGTCCATATTGTTTCGTATGCGCTTTACCTTACGCCTACCCCTGCTAGTGCGTCATAGTGCAGGATCCGGGATGTATACTCTATCACCATTGTTTACCTTGTTGAAATTGCCGACGACTCTAAACCGTGTCATCTCACTTGTCCAGACATTGAGTACTGCCTCCTTTGAATAGTATGGAGACACGAAGGAGATAGCGTCCAACTGAATCTGGCCACAGGCAGCCAACACATGTGAGCAAGGCAGGTGCAACAACTGAGGCTTGTTGCATGTACACTCACAAGTTGGATGAAATTCTACTTCGATTGTAACCTCATGCGTCTTCACCTCATTTGCAGAACTAAAACCATCAGTAGGAAGTTGAACCTCATACCTCCTTTCCTGATTACCTATGAGTGTGACGGTGTGCTTTTTTGCTTTCTTTATCTTCTTAGCCATGTACTCCATGACACGGCTGTAGTAAGGAGTGTTCTGATTATCTGCAATATGCTTCCTTGCTAACTCATGCCTTTCTCTAAAATACCTAACAGTGCCATGAAATACACCCTCCACAATAGCTGTCAGTGGCAATGCTCTATTCCCTTTGAGAACAAAGTTATAGATCTCTGCAAGATTGGTTGTCATGTGGCCATACCTAGCTCCATGGGTGTCATGCAGCAAAGACCAATTCACCGGAAGCTCTTTCTCTATCCACTCAGAAAAATTCTTTATTGCCCTGCCCTTCTTTCTCTTTGTATTAGGAGGGTCAATTGCTGGCAAGTCACAAAGACCAACTGGCCCCTCCATCTCCGCAATGAGTGCTGTTAATTTAACCTGGTCTTTTTCCATTTTCTTCCTAGCAACGACATGCTTCTTAGTGAACTCATCTAGTTTTGACCAAATAAAATCGTATTTGCGCCGCTGGTTCTGCTTGCATAACTTCTTGAACAAGTTCATCAACCGTTTGTTCTTGAACTGTGAGAAAAATTAGCACCCAGATGGCGCATGCACCACCGGCTTTGCAAGTCCTTCCAAGGTGTTGGCTCGTCAGCAGCTGGATTACTCAGTGTCTTCACGGCCTTCAATATACCGGGATGCCTGTCATGAATGAGACACACATTTGATCGGTCCTTCACGATCACAATTTTAATTCGACGGAAGAACCATACCCAGCTCGGAAAGTTCTCACCCTCCACAAATGCCATAGCTAGTGGGATGATTTGGTTGTTCCTGTTCACACCAATAGCAGTCAGGATTTCCCTTTGTACTGACCAGTCAGGAATGTAGCGACCCGATCTCAAGGGATCGGAGTCTCTATGCTTAAGTGTCATCCCTGGATCGGTATGCTGACACACACAGTACTTGAGGATTTACAATAGAGTTCAATCACACATTTATTACATCGATAATCCTCAAAGAGTATTTATTACAATAATGTGGCCTAAGGCCAAGTAAACAAAAACATGCGGAAGCAAAAAGCGTAACGAGTCCATCAACTCCACGAGCAAGCTGAGTGTAGAACAACGACCTATCGCACCTCATTCGTCATCAAAAAAATCTGCAACATGATAAGTTGCAGCCGTGTAGGTCAGCACATGGAATGTACTGGCAAGTCACATCATAAAGTGTAATGAGCCTACATAGTACATGCAATTTGGCTGGTGGAAAGCTCTAAGTTTAGTTTTGCATAAAGCTAGTTTTTCCCTATCAGAAATAATTGCTCTACTTCTACAAATATCATAAGTCTGAGATGATGCCCATCTCAACCATTCCAAAATTTTATACCCAATTTATTTATTAAGAGTGATGAGATCTTCCTACATTTCCACTACTAAAAGCTCAAGTTGTCCATGACCGGGGACACGTCTAATCGATTAGATTTTAACTCTGCAGAGGTTGTGCACTTTTCCCCACAAGACTCGACCACATCCTTGATCAGAAGATCGAGACATAGTCTTTCGATAGCATTTCCCCTAACCCACGGATAGGCCGGTACACCTACATCATCTACATCTGCTAGCCTATCCCGGAAGAGGTCACACCATCTAATCAACTAAGCCAGAGCCCATATTGGCTTGCGGCTGCACACGGAAGCTTATAGACATGAAAACAAGGTTGATCCCTTTGAGCCTGGGTGGACGGACCACTAGTGTGCACTCCCATGGATTCCCATGAATGCTCTCACTATACTTCGCCACCATACAAACCAGTTTCCACCCAAGTAGTTCATTAAAGTTGGTCCTAGTTACTACTTTGTCACTCACATCTCAAAGTGATAGCACTCCCCAATCCACGTCTACTTTGGCGAGGCATTGTAACATAACACGGTGGCAACAAAGTTTGCATGGTTCAGACCTACCTCAAATGAACTACTGGGTGATAGTAAATCCAACAAGTATAAACTCCTATCATGCACTCCTACATCAAAGGACTAAGTGCAAAAATAAAACATAGGTAAAACTGACATGATCAAAATGTAACTTGCCTTCGTGCTGGGAGTGAAGTTCTAGCGAATGATAGTACTCTGCTTCGCACTCCGGACAATCTATCGCAAAGTAAATAAAACACACATAAACATGCATTCATACAATTCAAATACATGCAACAAAATATTTGCAAAACCAAATAAAAACCCAACACAAGTCATTACCATGAAAAATTTCAAAGTGTGACTAGTGTTAGAAATTTGTGACGTGCACTAGTGTTCCTACAAGGCATCCTAGTAAAATTATGGTGAACAGAAAATAATGGTGTAGAATATTTAGTGGCAAAATGTCATGGCAAAGGATTTGTGTGACGTGGCGCAAAAAGAATCACTTCAAACGGGTATACCATTTGAAAGATATGGCCTAATGAAATTTAAATTCAAATCTGAAATAATTTCAAATTTGGACTTGCAAAAATCTGCAACTATGGGTTTTCCGGTTAGGGCTATTCGAGATGAAAATTTAGCCTCTTGTTTCATCTCGTTTCGACCTACAGTTAAAAAGTTAAGGCCGTTTGAAGTTTTGAATAAAATCTGAAAAAAACTGTTATAGAACATTTTCTGAAAACTCTAAAGTGTGGACGTTCGCGACTAGAGCACGAAGTGAATGGCTCTGATTGGTTGACTATGTTCGCCGCGATGGCTATGCGGCGAACATTCGCAAACTGGGTAAATCACCGGTTTGGCTAAACTAAAAAGAACAAACCGACGTTCGGTTTATATAAACCGCACGGTTTATATTAAAACGCGGTTAACCGCGTACCGGTTCGGTAATTAAAAAAAACAATCTAGATCTAACTACCGGTTCGATCTAGAGGAAAAAATGAAACGAGCGAGGCTTACAGAGGCGCTCGTGCGTCGTCGGCAGGGAACTCGGCGACGACGGGGCAGCGGCTCCGGCGATCGCCGGCACGGGCGAGGTCGTCCGGCGGGTGCAGCTCGGTGAGGGCCTTCGATCGGTGGTGACGGTGGTAGGCGGAGACGACCGAAGGGAGCGGGGCGAGGCGGTGAAGCTCCTATGCTCCGGTGAACTCCGGCGACGCAGGTCGTCGGGGGTGGCGTCTCCGGTGCATCCTAGGGGCAACGAGAATGTCAGGGAGGTGCGATTGACATGAGGATCCGATTCTGTGAATAAATAGGGGCAGAGGAGGTTCACCGGTGACAAAACCTCCGGCGAGCGGACTCGGCTCCGGCGAGATGCGAACGGTGACAGCGTCGGTTATGAGCGGTGAGAGGAGATGCGGGCTGGCTGAATGGAGAGAGGACATCGAGGGGCTTTTATAGGCGCAGCTAGGAGGGACTTGGGTCGCGGGATAAGCCTCATCCCTGGAGCTTCGCTCCGGCCGGTGCGAACGCGCTCGCGCGGCCTCATCCGTGCGGTGCGAGCGGAGGTTGGGGACGATGGGGTTGGGTCCCACCTGCCAGGTGCGTGAGAGAGAGGGAGAGAGATCATGGGGAGGAGAGAGTTGACCGAGAGAGAGAGAGAGAGAGATGCGAGCGAGAGAGAGATCGGCTGGGGAACGGTCGTCGGGAGAGCGTGTCGCTCGGCCTGGCTGGCTCGGGCGAGCAGGCTGGCTGGCTTGGCCGGCCTGGCTGGGTGGCTTCGCCAGCCCGTGTGCGTGCGTGTGTTTTTTTTTAACCTCTCTCTTTTTAGATCTGAGAAGAAAACAAAAATATAGGGTATTATATACCAAAACGTTCAGAAAAATAAATCCTAAAGCATGAACATTTTTCCAGAGTCAAAATAAAAACTTTATAAAAACATTATTTAAAGAAAATCCAAAATGGAACCAAATTTGACTTTCAAATAAATTGGCACTATTTTCTTCTGACGTTTGGGGTGTCATGTTACCCCCTCTCATACTCTTTTTCAAAGTATTTTGTCAGGTAATTGAGTAAACTCCAATGCCAATTGAAAAGAAGTCAAATAAAGAAGATGAAATATATTTGCCACATTCATTTCAATCATAATGCATAGATGATTAGCTAATAATTGTACAACATTCCAAATTGAAAATTTGGGATGTTACACCTTCACTGGTGTGTGGATGTGCTTTGCTTCCATATCTTTCTTCGTCACTATCTCGGTATACATGAGTTGCGCTATGAGAGTTGAAGTAAGGTTTGGATGACGAACAACATGTTTTTTCCTAACACAATTATGCGGTACAACGTTTGTCACAACCCAGTGTATGTGATTCTTTGGCACGTGGGCGTGCACCTTCGCAGGACAACCTGATTCAACACACTAGACGGTATATTTCGTTGGACTAGATATGTTTGTCCGGAAAACCCTCTGGGTAGACATAGCCCACTTTATCACCGCATACTTCATTTTCTTCTTTGTGTCAAACATAGCCCCGATCTGGACTTGGTTCGGATTATATTACCATGGAGTCTCATGGCCATCGTTGACAGTAAAGCCGGCGGATATGTCCTGCTCCCATGCAGCAGGAATTGGTACCTCCTCCTCATCCTCGGAATTTTCAGGATCAAGTTCCTCTGCAATCCCATCCTCGTCCTCTTCCTCCATCACCCTCTGCATTTCCTCGCCTTCCTCATCCCCATCAGCAACACCAGAGGCGGCTAATACTACCGATTGAATACTCTGACCAGCAGCATGACCACTAACATAATCTGACTCATTGTCGGCTTGGGTAGCATTCACATCCGGTGGCTATGACCCGGATACATAAATCTCGTTAGCCACTTGACTACTCTGGCCTGGTTCATACCCCACGTTGGGTGGTACGATATTCTTCTCCTTCGCCACTGGTTGCACTAGGGCATACGGATGGATTCTTCGGTCTCTGCAACGACTTAACAGAGACAACCAATGATGGCTCCTATCTATCGGAATCAAATCCCACTTCACATTTTTATAGGATTTGGTCCACAAGGCATGAATACTGACGGAACAAACTTCAGGATCGAGGTCAAAACTAGTAGTCAACCAGTGCTTCAACTGCCTAATGTCCAGTCTATCCGGGTCTGAAAGTGTCATCTCGCCTCTTTTAAACTCGTTAAGATCAACCCCCAACTCATTATATCGAATAGTACCAGGGCCGTAATACACAGTCAGATTTACGGATTTAGACATTTTAACCTGTCAGACAATGTCAGCTTCTCATTATTCGCAACGAATATATCGACACTAAAATAAAACGTGCACTATAATGTACCTAAAAAAACCTACACTAAAATGAGGTACACAAAAAATAACCGACACTACTATGACTAAACTAACTAAACCTACACTACTAAAACATAAACTAAAAACCGATACTAATATGACTACACTAACTAAAACTACACTAAAATCACTACACTAACACAAGTAACCTAAAATAACTACGCTACAAAAAATAATATAAACTAATTGTACGTACATTACAAAAATAACAAAAATAACGAAAATAACAACAAAAATTTATACCTTCGATGCGTGAGTGCACCCCTTCTTCCTCTCCACCACTCCACCTTCTCACCATTGAAACCTCCACCACCACATCATTTTCTCCTCCACACGAACAAACCAATACACCGTTGCGAAAAATAAAACCGTAGGACGGAGGAGAAACACACGATCTATCGTTTCATCGGATTCAAACGGCAAATGAGTGGATGGAATGAGAGATCAAAGGGGGGGGGGGGGTTCGGCCTAAACTAGGCTAAAATGTAAGCTGGAGGAGGAAGAAGGAGAGGTGGCCGACGGGGACTTATCCTGGGACCTTTCGGCCGGCAGGAGGCCGACGGGTGGGGCTCGGCCAGGAGCGGGCCGACTGCCCGGCGCGTCGGCCTGGATATGGCCGACTGGCCTGTTTCGGGCCCGTTTAGGCCGACGGGCGTTCGGTCGGCCCACAATCGACCGATCGGGTAGTAGTTTTGATATTTTTTTCAATTCGGATACCTGTTTTCAAAAATGCTAAAAAATAGTACTAGTTCTGGAAAAAAATCTTCTCTCATGCGCTCTAAATTTCCTTTTGACACCAACATCATCAGATCATCCGTTGGGATGCTCTTACGAGCTGCAAAAGCAATACGGTGTTGATGCTCTACTAGCTTCTAGGTCTCTTCAACACCCTTCCCTAAAAAAAATCTCTTCAACACACGGGGGAAGATGGATTCACAGAAGGCATGCAGGGATGCATCCCCTTCATGCATGGCCGCATGCACCATGCATGGACTGGACCGATTCAATAGGAGGACCATCAATCTTTCGTGCCATTATTTTCGGTTTCTCCTTCTTTCCCCATTTTTCCTCTCCTCTTTTTGGTCCGCCAACCCTACTAGATTGACAAAAAAAAACAAATATTTCCCCTTGTTCTCGTAATCTTTTTCTAGTAGCTCCGGCAAATTCTGCTCCTCTCTAGTAGAGGATGTCCCCAGGATGCTAGGTTTCAGTTTCTAGATTGATTAGGAACATATACAATGCGTTGAGCTTTTGATCTTCCATTCATTCATGTGTTTTGTCTTCGATGGTTTTTGACTCCTCCGGCCCGGCGATGCGTGGGAGGTAGGTGACGAGATCATCCGCCTCTCTCCCCCTCTTCTCGATCTCGATCGCATGTAAGCTTTGAGAAGAGGAAGAGGAGGAGAGAGGAAAGGTGAGGCGGATCATTTCACCGGTTCGTCGTCGATCGATGGCTATGGAGGCGCCTCAGCCTGAACAAGCAGCGGGTGAATCCGTGGAGCAGGGTGCGGCGGCGGGTGGCGGCAGGCTGAAGAAGGGGCCATGGACGCCGGATGAGGACCAGCTGTTGGTGGAGCACGTACGGCGGCACGGCGAAGGGAGCTGGAACGCGGTGCGGCGGGAGACAGGGCTGCTGCGCTGCGGCAAGAGTTGCCGGCTCCGGTGGGCCAACCACCTTCGCCCCAACCTCAAGCGGGGCCCCTTCTCGCCGGAGGAGGAGCGCCTCATCCTCCGCCTCCACGCGCTCATCGGCAACAAGTGGGCGCGCATCTCCGCACACGTGAGTACCGGCCGGTCATTCGGTTCCTTTACCCCGCCTCGCCATTAGAATTTCTTGCCTACCATTGCATTCGATTCTACCGATTGCCTGGTGCTCGATCTGCGTTTGCATGCAGCTGCCGGGGAGGACGGACAATGAGATCAAGAACTACTGGAACACGCGGCTGAAGCGGCGGATGCGCGCCGGCCTGGCCCTGTACCCGCCGGAGGTCGAGCGGGAGGTGGCGCTCGTCCGCGCCGGCAAGCTGAGGCCCATCGTCGACGTCGACGGAAACGCCAGCAGCCTCCAAGCGCCGCTCCTCCTGGACGTGGCCGCTGACCACTTCGCCTGGCCGGTTGCGCCGCCGTTCCACCCCGCCTTCAACAACGTCGCTCCTCCTCAGCCTTTCCAATTCACCGGCAACATTAGCCACAACCTGCAGGCCCTCCTCGCAGCGCAAGCTCCGTACCGCCACCACGATCAGATTTCCGCCGGCCTCGACCACGCCAACAAGCACTATGCCACCGCGCTGGGGACGCCACCGTTGGTGCCCACCGCTGCACCGGAGCTCCCTTCGAACCAGTTGCCTGCGGACGCCGGCGGGCCGCTCGAGATGCTCGTCCTCGAGCAGGACCAGCGGCTGCCCGGCGCCGCCCTGCTCCGCGTTACGTCCATGCCGGAGCTGGTCTACCACGAGAACGACTACTCCGCGTGGCCGTC
Source organism: Hordeum marinum (assembly GCA_022496015.1). Lineage (NCBI taxonomy): Eukaryota > Viridiplantae > Streptophyta > Magnoliopsida > Poales > Poaceae > Hordeum > Hordeum marinum. The sequence goes on along the minus strand of CM039677.1, from coordinate 96,007,166 downwards.
CGGCCTCAGCGGCGGCAGTGGCAGCCGATCCGAAGGCGACGTGACCTCGCATTATGGCGGGAACCGCGACTGCTTCTTCGGTGAGTTGGATCTTGACCATCGTCTCTCTCGCAATCCAAATACGTCACGTCTGACTCCGGTGAGTTAACAATGCCATGCATGATGTCGTCGACACGCGCGCAGATGGCGCGAAGCCTGCGAAGAGGATGGCCGCGAGCTTAGTGGTGGCAGAGGAGGAGGTGTCCGGCATGTGCGGCGGCGAAGAGTTGGTGGCCGTGTGGCCGGACAAGTCGCCGGCGGCGATCACGAAAGACGACTTCAACCTCCAGATGGAGATGCAGCACCTCATATCCCCCGTGCCGCTCTCGGCTGACGAACACGGCCTGAATTGATTAGCACAACGCCGCTTATTAGCGAACAAAACTGGAACAGTTCAAAAGAACAAGGGATTTAAAAGAAAAGAAAAAAAATAGTGCACGAGTAAAAAATCAGTGGAGGCCCATCATGAAATGTTTTGCCTTTGACTTTATGCAACGAGAGATGGATTATGTTTCTTATGTTTGTAAAATTGATTCGGGGAAGCAAGCCAAGAAACTTAGTCCATCCATCGACAAAGTGGGTTGTTTGCACGGGACACTATTCTTTTAAACCGCACTCCAAGTCAATTTATATTAAATCTATATAAGGCGATATCATATACGGTTGTACATGATCATCCGAGGAGTCATGGATTGCGTCAAAAGGGATAAAATTAGGTTATATGTTGAGTACCGCCCTCACAATGATGAACAGATGCATTACTACCCATCCTAGCGAACTCAAACTTAAATCCCTCAAAGAGCGAGTGAGAAATCCATGTTGCTGCCACCCAACACGAATTCCCCAATCAATCCATCCACCATCGCAGCTTTTCAATATGCAGGAGCCCTTCTCCACACAAGAGGAATATGTAGGGGGATATTGGGTCTACTTGACGAATACCTGTGGATGGCCGAAATGATGATAATAGCTCACCATTAACCTTCCATGAAAGCTTAACAAAGAGACAACGTCGTCATCAGTGACCATATAACTTAAAAACTTAGTTGTTGTATGATGACTTGTACATAGACCTACTCAATATGATCATATGCCTTGTCATTTTTTGGGGGTCATCATGTCAATTTTCACTACACACCAGCCTCGCTTGCCTTTATTTCTCCCCCACGACGTGAATGCATTCATATGTCATCAAATCATTGTTCGTAATAGGTTTCCATGGCACAAAAGACACTATGTTCTTCGCTTATAATCTCATCAAGAATTCCACGTAACCCATTATCCAAGACCCTCAACCATAGCTTATAAATAACATTACATATGGGAATTAATTCATATCAAGTTATATTGTCGGGTTTTTTTTGAGAGGAGAGAGATAGAATCCATCTGCTTTCGCCCCCGCGTCGCCAACCCTAGGCGACACGGGGGGGCGATTCTCCAACGCCGGCCCTAGGCGCCCTCGCTCCTCTCCTCCCTCCTGCCGCCGCCTGAGGCCGCGCCGACGTAGCCTGGCCAGTGACGGCAGCGGCAGGGCTCTCCCCCTTGAGCAGTGGTGGTGTCCTCCTGGCGGCGGCGGCGGCTCATGGGTTGGCGGTTCACCGGCGGCAAGGCGCAGCAGGTGACCGACGACGAGTGCGTCGACGACGACTGCGCATGCGCCCTATCCGTGGATGAGGAGCACCTGTGGCGGCGGCCCAGATTGCGGCCCTTGCCGTGCCCAGATGGGTTTCGGCGGGCTGGCAGATCTGGAGGTCGGCTTCAGGCGGGCATGATGGGCCTGGCGGCGCTGGCCTAGGCATCGTGGTGGTGCTGTGACCGGTCAGGCGGCGACAGTCATCTTCTTCGTCGGAGGTGGCCGGCCAGAGGCTGGGTGGTCGGATCTCGAGATCCATCATCTAGTCTCGGCTGCGAGTTGGGGAGATAGAGTTGCCGGTGAAAACGAGCCAACGACAGGCGATGGCGGCGTTCTGCGTCGTTACCTTGATGAAGGCATCATCGTGTAACTCCTGTCGACCCACTCGTGCTACTCCGGGGGAAACCCTAGGATCCGGTGTTCCAAATCGGACGACGGCAGCACTACGGTGTCGTCTCTCTCTTAGGAACATCGTTTGTGGAGCAACGTTGGAAGACAGAGGCAAGAGGTGGAGCGGCTTCGTCTTGAACGGAGCTTCGGTGGAGATGTCAAGTCATGCCTGGCCGATAGGTGCTACGTTGTGTCATGCCTGGTCGGCAGGTGCTACGCACGACAGATCTTCCAAAGTCTCCGCGTCGGGATGGACGAGCATAGGGCGGTGGAGTCGTTGGGCGCCGTGGTGGCATCGACGGATGGCCCGAATGGCAAGGATGATGCGGATTTCTCTCTTAAAGATGAGACAGCGGTTCGATGATGATGGCGGCTTCTAAAACGTGTGCATGTGGTGTACGTTTTAGGTCTGCTGCACCGTTTGTATGTTCCGATACGTTATATGGATGGATCAGCGACGACATCGGTTATAGATATGGGAAGTGAGAGCACTCCACATTATCAAGTTGGTAGGTGTGAGTGAAGGCTTCGGATGGCTTGATGTATGTTCTTGTCAGACCTTAATGAAATAATTAATAAAGATGACTACATGCATCAATTGATGTAGAGGTTAGGGTTTAACCTTCTTTTAAAAAAAATTGTCGGGGGTTTTCAGCATTGGAATTGGCAGAGTTACCGTCTTCCTCACAACATTTGACATGTATCCCCCTTGTAGGAAACCAAGTACCATCACTTTTACATCGTCGTCCTCAACCAATGCCTAGTTACCCTAGTAAAAAAACAACGTTGAAGCCATCGACTCCTACAACATTAGACGAGCTCGTGGCAAACATGTCTTGCTATATTTCTAATGTTGTAAAAAGCCTTGCCAGGGCCTTGTTCGTCTTCGTCACGGTCTTTCTAGGTACATGGTGGAGCCCTGCGTCCACATCGGTCTCATTCTGATGAGCGTACAATCTCATATAGAAACCGTGAATTTCAACATGCACATCTTGCTTACTTTCACAAGTATCGCCACTTGCACTTTTCCAGCCAAATAATTCTACTTGACTTTGTCTTACCGATGCTGGCACGTGAGAGAACTTGGTATTTCAGTCTCGCACACACAACCAATCCATCCAAGATCATTATCTAGCGAAAATTCCATATGGGTCGTACTACCATATGCTCATATTATCTAAGTCCTTGGTCCTGGTAGGGATGAGCGCTAAACCAGGCATCACACATCGCATTGTTGCATTGTGAAACATTATTCTATAATATCTCTAACATTTCTGACCCCGCGGAGTCTTCATTTATTGGCAGACACCATTGCGGTCTTCTACGGGCTGGGTGTTCGGCCATTATTCTGGATCGGGTGGCCGTACACTTGGGCCGATCGGGCTATAAAAGGCGCACCAACCTTGCATGGCAATACATATGTCACATGCTTTTAACCCGGTGAAAACCAATTCAAAGCTTGCAACCTATTGATCCCTTAGAATCACACCTCCCAGCAAAATATTCTGGAGATGGTTATTCACCCATACAAAAAGCACGAATGGCATGTCATACAGATTGGCCCCCATAACTGGTGTCGAAGCTGACAACGTCTCCAAAAAACTTGTAATGCATCTTGCTTGCCCGCTATTGTCCACATCAAATTCTTTATTCTGCTCTCCGAGTCTACTTGAACTATAAACAAGAATCCGGGTCTTTTGCCCCGAGTTCATCAAAAAGTTATATTGTCTTCTTCACATCGTCGTCATCTTTCGCTACCCAGCCTTAAATCTCGCTCCCCTCATCATGAACGGAGCCGCGGGGCGAGGCGCCCGACTGGAAGATCGGCAAGCTACAGGGAAAACCAGAGCCATTTTTTTGTTTAGCTACACGAGAGATCTCCTCATTGGCGAGGGGCAGAGGGGGGACGCGGGAGTATGTGAAACGAACCTGCGCACTTGATCCAGGGGAAAATCTCCGACGACTCCCGTGGCAACCGCCACAGCCGCCGAAGCCGAACTAATCGTCTCGCTCTCCATCGCCTCTCCCAATCCAGACCCTGCACCACACTTCCTTTCTCTTTTGGATTTTTACCATTTTTGTTATTTCTATCGGCAACGAAGCCATAAGACATGCGCACGTCCTCCCCCGAGCCTCTCCTCGGACGCAAAAAATAATCTGGACCATGGTCCAGCTTTTGTCACAAACCTAGACCGTCCTGGTTCCGTCACGCCCTGTACCTGCCAACGAGCCTGAGAGGCGTCAGACACACGAAACTGTGTACGTGTATAGCTTCCTCTGCCTACTCGGGGTACGCTTCTCACGCGAATACCGCATTTTTCACATTTCGCCATAGTGATCATTAAATGCTATACACCTACCAGGTAAAGCCCATCCAACGGCCTAGATAATATGACTATATGGTAGTACGAGCCATATCGCTGCACTCGTTATCTAGCCATCACCTCTTCTTAATGCAGTGGGCCACTCAACTATCTTGTCAGCTCCCGCTCTCGACGAGGGACGCCTCTGCAAAACGAACTAGCACTCTCCCGCTCGAACTCCCTTTACACCCTCTTAATTTTTAACTTGACATCATCATTTTTGGGCTCTTCCAATTTGTTACGTGCACTTGCATGTTCATTAACACATTATTTAATCCCATAAGGCCTTCGTTACCCGAACTAGTGGTACATCCCCGCACCACCACATCATCGTATGATTCTTTCCTCTACCATGCTTTTTCATACACGAGCCTTCTCTGTACAATTTTTTCGGCATCCTCTGCGAAGCTCCGCACTTTCGTGATAATACAAAGTCACGAATTACATATTACAATGATGCCAATTACGCAATATTTCACTACATCGGGTAAGAAGAGAGGGTTTCAAATAGCCGCAGCATATGTTCCAAAATAATCATGGGACCATTGTGATATCAACTAGAGCATATCATCACTTATTTATACACACGCATTGACGATGTACAAATTTTAAGTGAAAAAATGCAAGTTATACATAACCGTTTTGCCCCCACCAAATATCGCTGGACCATGGCCCTCTCCCTTGTACACTTAACTTTCATTTATCTTTTTCAAAATAATCATGGGCTTATTAACGGTATCCTGGACTAGGGGGTTGATAACCCACAAGTATAGGGGATCGCAACAGTTTTCGAGAGTAGAGTATTCAACCAAAATTTATAGATTCGACACAAGGCGAATCAAAGAATATTTGAGAGTATTAGCAGTTGAGTTGTCAATTCAACCACACCTGGAAATAAATATCTACAGCAAAGTGATCAGTAGCACAGTAATATGATAGTTTGACAACAGTAGTAAGGTAACAGTAGCGGTAACAGTAGCAGTGATAGATTTGTAGCAAGTGCAATAGTAACAATAGTAATAGTAACTTAGCGAGAACAATAAGTGGAAAACTCGTAGGCACTGGACCCGTGTATTCGTTGGATGATATTCATCATATAACAGTCATAACTTAGGGTGACACAGAACTAGCTCCACTTCGTCAATGTAATGTAGGCATGTATTCCGTATATAGTCATACATGCTTATGGAAAATAACTTATATGACATCTTTTGTCCTACCCTCCCGTGGCAGCGGGGTCCATAAGGAAACTAAGGGATATTAAGGCATCCTTTTAATAGAGAACCGAAACAAAGCATTAGCACATAGTGAATACATGAACTCCTCAAACTACGGTCATCACCGTGAAGTATCCCGATTTCTGTCACCCCGGGGTTGACGGATCATAACACGTAATGGGTGCATATGACTAGGCAAGGTCGGATCAAGAACATAGATATAATTATGCTAACATAAATGGTTCAGATCTGAAATCATGGTACTCGGGCCCTAGTGACAAGCATTAAGCATGGCAAAGTCATAGCAACATCAATCTTAAAACATAGTGGATACTAGGGATCAAGCCCTAACAAAATTAACTCGATTACATGATGAATCTCATCCAACTCCTCACCGACCAGCAAGCCTAAGAGGAATTACTCACTCCCGATGGGGAGCATCATGGAATTGGCGATGGAGAAGGTGTTGGAAATATGCCCTAGAGGCAATAATAAAATGGTTATTATTATATTTCCTTGTTCATGATAAGCGTTTATTATCCATGCTATAATTGTATTGGTTGGAAACACATTGCATGTGTGGATATATAGACAACACTGTGTCCCTAGTATGCCTCTAGTAAACTAGCTCGTTGATCAAAGATGGTCAAGGTTTCCTAGACATTGACATGAGATGTCATTTGATAACGGGATCACATCATTGGGAGAATGATGTGATGGACAAGACCCAAACTATAAACATAGCATATGATCGTGTTAGTTTATTGCTATAATTTTCTGCATGTCAAGTATCTGTTCCTATGACCATGAGATCATGCAACTCAATGACACTAGAGGAGTGCCTTGTGTGTATCAAACATCGCAACATAACTAGGTGGCTATAAAGGTGCTCTACAGGTATCTTCGAGATTGTCTGTTGAGTGGGTATGGATCAAGACTGGGATTTGTTACTCCGTGTGACGGAGAGGTATCTCAGGGCCCACTCGATAATACAACATCACAACAAGCCTTGCAAGCAATGTGACTAAAGTGCTAGCCACGGGATCTTGTGTTACGGAATGAGTAAAGAGACTTGTCGATAACAGGATTGAACTAGGTATACAGATACCCACGATCGAATCTCGGGCAAGTAACATACCGAAGAACAAAGGGAACAACATACGGGATTAACTGAATCCTTGACATAGAGGTTCAACCGATAAAGATCTTCATAGAATATGTAGGGTCCAATATGGGCATCCAAGTCCCGCTATTGGTTATTGACCGTAGTTTACATAGTTCTCGAACCCACAGGGTCTGCACACTTAAGGTTCGGTGACGTTTTGATAGTTTTGAGTTACGCATGTTGGTGACCGAAGTTTTGTTCGGAGTCTCGGATGAGATCCCGGACGTCACGAGGAGTTCCGAAATGGTCCGGATACGAAGATTGATATATAGGAAGTTGGTGTTTGGACTCCGAAAAAGTTTCGAGCATTACCGACAGTGTACCTGGAGTGACGAATGGGTTCCGAGGGTCCACCAAGTGGGCCCACCACCCCCTAAGGGGACCACATGGGCTATAGGGTGGCGCATCAGCCCCTGGTGGGCTGGGCGGCCAGCCCAAAGGGCCCATGCGGCTAAAAGGTGGAAAGTCCAAAAGGTGGAGGAGGTTTCCAAGTGGAGAGAAGGAGTCCTAGTCCTACTAGGATTGGAGGAGGAGGACTCCTCTCCACCTTCGGCCGAAGCAAGGGCTGGCCCCTTGGGGACCAAGCCTCCTCCCTCCCTCCTCCTATATATACTAGAGGTATTGAGGGTTTTCAACATACAAATCAGCCATGTGCTACCCTCTCCTCTAGATCGTAGTTCTTCCTCTAGATTGTTTCAGATGTGCTTAGACGAAGCCCTACTGGAATAGTTCCACCACTATCACCGCCACGCCGTCGCGCTACCAGAGAACTCATCTACCTCTCCGCTCCCTCTTCCTGGATCAAGAAGACGGAGATCGTCATCAAGCTGTACGTGTGCTGAACGTGGAGGTGCCATCCGTTCGGCGCTAGATCGGGACGGATCGTGATTGGATCGCGGGACGTTTGGTGATTTGGATCGCGAAGACGTTCGACTACATCAACCGCGTTTCTTAATGCTTCCCGCTTAGCGATCTACAAGGGTATGTAGATCCACTCTCCCCTCGTAGATGCTCATCATCATGGATAGATCTTGCGTGTGTGTAGGAAATTTTTTGTTTCCCATGCAACGTTCCCCAACAATGGCATCATGAGCTAGGTCTATGTGTAGATGAGATCTCGAGTAGAACACAAATGAGTTTGTGGGCGTTGATATTCAGATTGCTTCCTCCCTTGGTCTTTTCTTGTTTCGGTGGTATTGTGGGATGAAGCGGCCCAGACCAACATTACTCGTACACTTACGAGAGACCGGTTCCATCAACTGACATGTAACTTTGTTGCATAAAGATGGCTGGCGGGTGTCTGTTTCTCCCACTTTAGTCGGATCGTATTTGACAAAGGCGGTCCTTGAGAAGGTTGATTAGAAATTTTTGTATCATCATTGTGGTTTTTGCATAGGTAAGAATTGTTCTTGCTAGATACCCGTAGTAGCCACGTAAAACTTGCAACAATAATTAGAGAACGTCTAACTTGTTTTTGCAGGGTATGTTGTGATGTGATATGGCCAATTATATGATGAGATATATGTGATGTATGAGATGATCATGTATTGTATAGAATATCACGACTTGCATGTCGATGAGTACGGCAACCGACAGGAGCGATAGGGTTGTCTTAATTATTTTCCCAGTTTTTGTTTTACTTTATCGCTATGAGTTAGCAATAGTCGTGGAAGCAACAGTCGGTGCGGCAACCCCGATGGCGACACGTTGATGGAGATCAAGATGATGGTGATCATGGTGTCATGCCGGTGATGATGGAGATCATGTCGATGCTTTGAGATGAAGATCAAAAGTACAAGTTCATGGCCATATCATGTCACTTATGATTTGCATGTGATGTTAATCCATTTATGCACCTTGTTTTTTTAGGACGATGGTAGCATTATAAGGTGATCCCTCACTTAAATTTCAAGATGAATTGTGTTCTCCCCAAGTCTGCACTGTTGTGGAAGTTCGTCGTGTCGAGACACCACATGATGATCGGTTGTGATAGACTCTACGTTCACATACAACGGGTGCAAGCCAGTGTTACACATGCGGAACACTCGGGTTAAACTTGACGAGCCTAGCATGTACAGACATGTCCTCGAAACACAAGAGACCGAAAGGTCGAACATGAGTCATATAGTAGATATGATCAACGTGATGATATTCACCATTGAAACCACCTCAACTCACGTGATGATCGGACTTGAGTTAGTGAATTTGGATCATGTATCACTCAGATGATCTAAGGGATGTCAATTTGAGTGGGAGCTTTAGTAATTTTATTAACTAAACTCATTATGTTAAACAATAGCACCCCTAAATTTTAATGCGTTCCTAGAGAAATCTAAGTTGAAAGATGATGGAAGTAACTTTGTGGACTGGGCCCGTAATCTGAGGATTATTCTCACGACTTTCCAGAAGGCTTATGTCCTTGATGCACCGCTTGGTGACCCACCCGCTCCCGTGTCATCCTAAGACGTTAAGAATGCTCGGGAGGCACATTCTAGAGATTACTCAATAGTTTAATGTGCAATGTTCTATGTCTTGAACCGGGACTTCAAAGACGTTTTGAACGTCATGGAGCATATGAGATGTTCCAGGAGTTGAAGTTTATCTTTGAAAAGAATGCCCGGATCGAGAGGTATGAGACCTCCGATAAATTATATGCTTGGAAGATGGAGGAGAACGGGTCTGTCAGTGAACATATACTCAGAATGTCTGGGTATTCGACCCGTCTGGCTGAGTTGGGAATTGTTCTCCCGCCAGAGGCGATCACTGACAAAGCTACAAGAGCTTCGTGATGAACTATAACATGCAATGCATGAACAAGTCAATTGCCGAGGTGTTTGCGATGTTGAAAGTCGCTGAGTCTAAAATCCAGAAGGAGCATCAAGTGTTGATGGTCAATAAAACCACTAGTTTCAAGAAGAATGGCAAGGGCAAGAAGGGTAACTCTAAGAAGAGTGGCAAAGCAGTTGCCCCTCCCATGAAGAAACCCAAGGCTGGACCCAAGCCAGAAACTGAGTGCTTTCATTGCAAGGGAACTAGTCACTATGAGGGAGTCCTGGATTAAGGGGTCCTCGGGAGGCCGACCTATTTCTATGGGCCGGACTATGTGGGCCATTTACCAAACACAGGATTCATGGAAGACCCTATCCCTAGGATGGAAGCTTCGTGAAGCACGGCTTGTACTCCACTTTTGATGTAGAGAATAGGCATGTTTATCTCTTCGGCGTGTAACCGACCATGTGTAAACCCTAGATATCCCCGGCGTCTATATATGCCAGAGGGTTTTAGGTTGTAGCCAGAGGACAACTCACCTAGCGTTATCTATTTGATCTCGAGGTAGATCAACTTTGTAACCCGCCATATCATCTATACAACCAAGCAGGATGTAGGGTATTACCTCCATAGGAGGGCCCGAACCTGGGTAAATCTGCGTCCCCTTCGTCTTCTGTTACCATCGGTTCTAGTCTCACAGTTCAGGACTCCCTACCCGAGATTCACCGGTTTTGACACCGACATTGGTGCTTTCATTGAGAGTTCCTCTGTGAGCACTCAAGGGATCGATGTATTGCCTAGTCATCAACGAAGAGGTCCGCAACATGGACACTTTCGTCCCTGGACAGATCTTCGCTTTCGGCAGCGTTGTCCTGCACGCCCACCCGACTGACCATCTAGGCCATGTCAAGAGCTTTGCCCCTGATCAATAGGTTCGATTCGATAACCTAGAGTTTTGCGCGGATTCTCGGGGTGACTTGTCACTGACCGGGCTTGCAACTTCACTTGCCGCGCCTGAAAACTCTGAGGCTTTAACCTCGAGTTCTTTCTTTGGTCACACCAACGAGGTTATCCATGGTGGTGTTCCCGCTCTTGGTCCGGCTCCGGCCATAGTGTCAGACAGCCGGACACTCGTTCTTGCCAAACATCCTTCTCATTCGGACACATCGGAGGTCAACTCCGAAGGTTCCGAACAGTATGAGCCGAGCGAGCCCTCAGCGTTCATCGAAACCTAGATTGGATCTCATCGATGGAAATTTCCGACGATTCAGCCCCATTTTATGCTCAGATAGGCTACAGTACGGGTCGGGACGATTTTTTTGACCCACCCACCACCCACTTGATAGCCACAGTCGAAGATTTAACCGACATGCTAGACTATGCCTCCAAGGAGGCAAAATACATGGATGAAGAGGACTGCACCCCCACCGCTGTTAACACCGGCTTATGGGCCGCCACTTCTACATATGACATCTACATGGTGGATGCTCCTAATGGCGACAAAATGCCTAATAATGACGGCGATAAGTCGGGCAACACACCATCAAGGCGCCGGAAACCGCATAAGCGATCCAAAGGCAAAAAGGGAAGGAAAGCTATCATCGGCATCGGGGACGGAGTTACCCTCGAGGACCGCGGCAACCCTGATATCCCCGAACACCCGTTAGAGGGTCAGGAAAGACCTAAGGACCAGAGCAACCTCGATGACTTCAACGATTCCGAGAACAATAACTACCTCCCCCTGTCGAGGAGGATGACATCCCAGAAGCCGATGACTTGGACATCCCTGATAACCATGAAGATCATGAACTGTTCAGATAGTAGCTCATAGCGACGGCTTGCGGCCTGAAAGCTAAGGAATGGTAGCTCAAAGCTGAATAGGATGGCCTCAATGATTGATGGACAAGAGTCCTCTCAGGTGAGGAAGGACATGGTACCGGCCTATTGGACCAGCCCAAGATCTATCCACGAAGAAGGCTGCTGCCACAATTTGATGACGAGCTCACTGATACCGCGTCTCTGAAACATACCCCATACGACAAGCCAGACCACCTATGGGATCACTAGAAGTGTATGTCTAGAGGGGGGTGAATAGACTACAAGCAGAAATTTAAAATTACCTCAAGCATAAGACAAGATGTTGGCAGTTTTAGCATACATAATTAGTCTATGACACCCAACACATGCAAGTCGTCAAGTATAGCAGTGGAAAGTAAAGACATTGCACGTGGAAGTAAGGAGTAGAGATAGAGAGATCAAACACATGAAGGACACAACATTTTTCCCGTGGTTCCGATAGGTGGTGCTATCGTACATCCACGTTCATGGAGTCTTCAACCCACGGAGGGTAATGGTCGCAAGAGTCCACGGAGGGCTCTACCCACGGAGGGTTCCACGAAGAAGCAACCTTGACTATACCATGATGGCCTACGTCCACGGAAGACTAACCTAACTCGGGGTAGATCTTCACGAAGTAGGCGATCTCCATGTCCTTACAAACTTCTTAGTTCACTCCACAACACGAAGTAGGAGGCAACCAAGCGACACCTAACCAATCTAGGAGGCACCACCCTCCAAAAGGTAATAGGCTCGGTAATGCGATGAACTCCTTGCTCTTGTGCTTCAAGATGATAGACTCCTCAACACACAATCACTCTCTCACAGATTTGGCTTGGTAGAAGAGATGGGATTGGTGGAAAGCAACTTGGGGAGGCTAGAAATCAAGATCCATATGGTTGGAGTGGAAGATCTTGACCTCAACACAAGGGTAGGTGGTTCTCTCTAAGAAAATCAGTAGGTATGAGTGGGAAACTGTTCTGAGCAAAGTTGTCAGAGTCGCGATTATAAATCGGATCGAAGCTCTGTATCTAGGATCGTGAATCGTAGAATCTTAACTATCAAGATCGTAGAAACTTAGATTCTATAAGGAAAATCGTAGAATCGGAGTGGCCAGTTTGGATCGTAAGATCGTAAGATTCTAAGACTTGAGTCGCGATTCTGACAACAGAACTCAAAAGGGGCCAGTTTACGGTTCTGAGTGCTTCTCTTTCGAGTGAGTGGTTGTGGAGGGGTATATATAGGCATTTCCAAAAATCCAACCGTTACACACAATGAGTCAGACTCGGTGGAACCGATGTGTGAATATCGGTTGTACCGAAGTGACTTAAAGTTAGCAACTTTTGAAGCTTAGTGAGACCGATATAGGAACCTTGGTTGCACCGATAAGGTGACCAATGGTCAGATTGCCCAATCTCGGTGACGCCGACAATCTCGGTGGTACCGATATTGTGAATTTGCGTAACAGAAAGTTGGCAACCCAAACTCGGAGGCACCGAATGCAGTATCGGTTGTACCAAAAATCTAGGGTTTGGCTGAGTCTGTCTAGGGTTTGGAATCGGTGGCACCGAGTGTAGAATGTTGGTTGCATCGATTTTGAGTTTTTGGCTTTGGACATACTTTTGTGGAAGAGCTTGTGGGTGTATGTGGTTACTATTACTTGTGCACGTATGAGCATTTTGTTCACCAACAAGACCTTACCCCCTTTTAATAGTATTGGCTTTCCTATGGACTCAAAGTGATTTCTCACAAATGTAAAATGAAGAGTCCTTTGCTTGAAGCTTGTCCAATGCTATTCCTTCTCCTTCTTCTTCATGGGGATACTCTCCACACTCCTTTTTGCCAACCCATCTCTCTATGGACTTTATCTGAAATACACTAGATGGAAGCATTAGTCCAAGAGACAATGTATGTTGTCATCAATTATCAAAACCACCAAGGGAGCACATTGTGCTTTCAATCTCCCACTTTTTGGTAATTGATGACAACATACAATCAAAGCTTCAACTAAAATTATGCATGTATATAATGAAGACTTTGAGAGACACATGACTTAGACTTGCTCCCCCTAAATGTGTTCAATCCATTTAAAGGATAGTTGCATAGGAATGCATTGACACACATGTAGTAGAAAGGATAACCATGAGTCATGTGTATCTTGTCTATATGCATCAAATGTATGTGAATGAGATGTATCCTCATTCAAGACTTCACTCTTGCAAACAATATGTGCAAGAAGCAAGAGATCATCTTGATAAAAGATATGATGCATATACTTACCTTGAGTTCTTGAGCATTCTAGTAGTAGAAACACACTTGAGAAAACAATGTTAGGAAACACAAGAGTATTCTACTAATCAAAGGAAATAGAACACAAAAGTACCAAGATATGGAGAACATATATAAATTAGTATTCCTTAGAATTGATATATCTCCCAGATCATTTAGTAGTTTATCCCCTTTAGATATGAAAATTATGGATCATCCTCTCCCCTTGAATCTTAGCATGTAGATATTGGGATTGGATAGGGTGAGAAAATTCTTCTCCCCTACTTTGGTATTCTCCCCTTGTAAATGTAAGTGTAAACTTGATATTCTCCTCTCCCCCTAAATTATATCTCCCCCTTTTGCATAATCATGTATCTCCCTTTTTAGCTTTGAAGCTTTGTACGTCTCTCCCCTTTGGCATTAATTTCCAAAAAGGTCAGACATAGGGTCAGATACAGGGATCATTGAATAAAATGGGATCCTTGAGAACAAGGGTTATTGAATGTAGGAGTCATAGAAAATGAAAAACAGGATAAAAATTGAGGGAATCATTGAAATTAATTTCTCTCCCTCTGGATAAACTATGAACTTGCAGAACTTCTCCTCCTTTAAGTTAGGGCTCCTTGAATGTATTTCTCCCCCTGATTTTTTTTAATAATAGGGATCATCGAAGAATGGAGAATATACATAAAGGAACACAAGGAATATTTACAAGTACAAGTACAAGCAGAAATATGACAGAAAGTCGATGGCTCTGAGACAGATTTATTGGTGATATCGAGGTAATGTTATGCAGCTCATCTGCTAAATTGGTAGAACATAGTTCTTTGTATCGGAGGCTGTGAGGTGTAACTCAGAAACTTGGATAAAATTGAAAATTTATCAAAGACAAAATTGCAAATGAAAATCAAACAAGGAAGAGAATCAACAGATTTGTACCAATTGCGGATATTTACAGATAGGTATCAACTAGGAAAGATTTGAGTGATTCCAAGAAATTTTGCGATTTGAGAGTGAACCAACCAAAAACTTAACTAGATGATGGGCGGTGACTAGGTCACCTATATTAGAGTATATTGACTTAGGAGCCATGCAAGAATGCTTGATCATAGGTCATACTCATCGTTAAGCTCAAAATAGGGTTACCATTTTTCGATTAAGCATTTTAATGTCTTCATATCACTTGAATTACTTTATCTCATGACTTGTAGTAAAGCCTTTTTCAAGGATATGAATACATACCTTTGAGTGATGTTGTTGACGTAGATTGTAGGTGAACTTGATGAGGATGCTCGAGGTTGATAAAGATCATCTTGAGTTGGGAGAAATCCTTGTTGTTTTCGTTCACTTTTCACCTACATGGGTTAGTCACGCAAGGAAAAACATGATATATCCAAATGACATGATAACAATTTCAGATTTAGCAATTAAGGGATATATGTCAAGGATATGTTTTGTTGTCTACTTCCTTCCATCATCAAGGCGAGGTTGTGGATACTTGGTCATGACAAGATTTCTCAATATAAGAGTTGATGGCAATCTTGTGGAGTGTAGTTCTTCCAAGTACCTACAAAGAGTTAGATGCAAGACAAGGGGGCATAGAATTCCAAGATATGATATTCATGGTAATAGCATGGAATAGACATTGAAGCTCATCCCTTTGCATGCATCCGAGTGAGTTTAGCTCAAGTTTGAAGCATCAATGATGTTCAACTCACTCCTCAAGTGGCAAAACACCTTTTCATCAAGTGGCTTAGTAAAGATATCAGCCAATTGCTTGTTAGTACGAACATCCTTAAGATTAATATCTCCTTTGGCAACATGATCACGAATGAAATGATGTCGAACTTGAATATGCTTGGTTCAAGAATGTTGCACAGGATTATGAACAATCTTAATAGCACTTTCACTATCACAAAGTAACGTCACATTTTTAACATGAATTCCATAATCTTTAAGCGTTTTTGTCATCCATAACAATTGCGCACAACATGATCCAGCAGCAATATATTTCGCTTCAGTGGTAGATAGAGATGCCGAGTTTTGTTTCTTGGAGGACCAAGACACAAGAGATCTACCAAGGAATTGACATGTACACGAGGTGGATTTTCTATCAACCTTGTCACCGGCATAGTCCGAGTCGGAGTAGCCAACAAGATTAAAGGAAGATCCCTTGGGATACCAAATGCCAAAGTTTGGTGTATGAATCAAGTATCTCATAATATGTTTCACAGCCTTAAGATGACATTCTTTAGGTGCAGCTTGATATCTATCACACATGGAAACAGTAAGAATAATATCGGTATAGGAGGTACATAGATAAATCAATGAACCAATCATTGATCGATAAACCTTTTGATCAACCGGTTCACCCTCCTTAGTGAGATCATCGTGTCCGCTAGTGGGCATGGGAGTTTTCATACCTTTGCACTCTTGCATGTTGAACTTCTTGATTAAGTCCTTGGTGTACTTTGTTTGAGAGATAAATGTACCTTCTCTCGTTTGCTTGATTTTTAGACCAAGAAAGAATTTCAGCTCACACATCATAGACATCTCATACTTCTCTAACATCAACCTTCCAAATTTGTCACTGAATTATGGGTTAGTAGATCCAAAGATAATATCATCCACATAAATTTGGCACATAAATAATTCACCATTAACTCTCTTTGTGAATAAGGTTGCGTCAATTTTACCAATTTCAAATTCTTTTTCAATAAGAAACTTCGTTAGGCATTTATACCAAGCACGAGGAGCTTGCTTAAGACCATATAAAGCTTTGCGAAGTTTGT
Source organism: Hordeum marinum (assembly GCA_022496015.1). Lineage (NCBI taxonomy): Eukaryota > Viridiplantae > Streptophyta > Magnoliopsida > Poales > Poaceae > Hordeum > Hordeum marinum. Next base: position 95,990,694 of record CM039677.1, on the reverse strand, counting down.
AAACATGGTCCGGTTTCTTAAGATTTACAAAAGCAGGTGGTTACTTAACATAGAACTCTTCTTCAATCTCACCATTTAAAAATGCACTTTTAATATCCATTTGGTAAAGCGTGATATCATGGTGATTAGCATAAGCAATAAGGATTTGAATGGCTTCTAGTCTAGAAACAGGGGTGTAGGTCTCACCATAGTCCATACCTTCGACTTGCGTATATCCTTGAGCTACGAGGCGAACCTTGTAGCGTACTACTTGACCGTCTTCATCTTGCTTGTTGCGAAAAACCCATTTTGTACCGATGACGTTTTGCTCGTCCTTGAGTTTCTTCACGAGTGTCCGCACTTCATTCCTTTCAAAGTTGTGAAGATCTTCATGCATAGCATTCACCCAATCTACGTCTTCAAGAGCTTGTTCTACCTTCAAAGGTTCGATTTTTTTGCTAGAGATGAAAGAATAATGCTCACAAAAGTTAGCCAAGTGAGTTTTAGAGCGAGTGATCCTCTCGGTTTGTATATCACCAAAGATTTGGCTTAGGGGATGGTTCTTGGTCACTTGTGCTCGAACTCGGGTCAGCTTCTGATTGTTGGATGGTGGAGCTTATTCATCATCATCATCTCCTTCGTCTTCATTGTTGTTGAAGGTGTCATTCTCTTGAGGTGGTGGTGAAGGAGGTTGTGGTGGATCTTAAGGATGTACTTTCTCCTCCTCTTCATCTCGTCGTGTACCACTTGTGGATGCTTCCATGTCATGTTGTCGGTAGCCTTGGTCCGAAGTAGGAGCTTCCACTTGGGTTGATGAAGTACTTTCCTTCACCTCTGTGGGACGAATCTTGACGATAGACAAGTCTTGGATAGATTCCAAAGGGTCTTTATCACCTACATCATTTGGCAACTGTTCGACTTGCGAACCATTAGACTCATCAAACTTCACATCTACTGTCTCTTCAACTTTTCGAGTGAAGTTGTTGTAGACACGGTAAGTGTGGGAGTTTGGTCCATAACCAAGTAAGAAACCTTCATGAGATTTAGGAGCAAATTTATCACAACGATGCTTATCGAGAATGTAACACTTGGAGCCGAATACTCAAAAGTATCCCACTTGGGGTTTGTTACCGGTGAGAAGCTCATATGTCGTTTTACCGAGAAGCTTGTGCAAGTAGAGTTGGTTTGTGGCATGACATGTTGTTTCCACGGCTTCTGCCCAAACGTGTCTTGGCATCTTGTATTCGTCAAGCATCTTTCTTGCCATCTCAATGAGGGTTCGGTTCTTTCTCTCAACAACTCCATTTTGTTCGGGCTTGTACGTAGCCGAGAACTCATGTGAAATACACTCTTCGTCAAGAAAGGTATCCACATGGGTGTTCTTGAACTCTGATCCATTATCGCTTCGAACCTGCTGGATCTCCACTTCAAATTAATTTTGCGCTTTGCGTGCAAAGTTCTTGAAGATATTTTGTACCTGCAACTTATCATCAAGAAAGAATACCCACGTAAATCTGGAAAAATCATCAACTATAACTAGACCATAGGAATTTCCACCAAGACTCTTGTAAGCATTGGGACCAAAAAGATCCATCTGAAGTAACTCGAGTGGTCTCCTAGTAGTCACGATATTCTTACCGGGATGACTTCCACCTACTTGCTTTCCTACTTGACAAGCGCTACAAAGTCTATCCTTGTCAAAGATAACATCTTTAACACCAAGAATGTGATCGCCCTTGATAAGCTTATGTAAATTGCGCATGCCTACATGTCCAAGCCTTCTATGCCATAGCCAACCTTTAGATGATTTTTCAATCAGACAAGTACGAGGTTGGGCCTTTTTAGTGAAATCAACAATGTATAGATCACCTCTACGAATACTGGTAAAGACAATTTTAAGATTATCAAATCGAAATACTTGGCAATCTACTTTAGTAAATAGCACATTGAAACCAAAGTCCGCTAGTCTAGATACGGAAAGAAGATTGTAACCAAGGGATTCAACAAGCATCACATTTTTAATTGAGCTATCCTAGATATGGCCACCTTACCAAGGCCAAGTACCTTACCCTTAGATTTGTCTCCAAAGGTCACGTACCTCCGAGGACCTTGATTAGGCATGATCTCTTGGAACATGTCGTTATCACCAGTCATGTGATCCTTGCATCCACTGTCGAGAATCCACTCTTTTCTGCCGGCTAAGTAATCCTTAAAGTTCGCCATTAGACTTAGATTCCTCATGATCTTTTCATGCTCGATTTCAAACAACTCATCTTCATCATGGTAGCCATGTTCCATATTATCATCATCAAGTGGTAAATCCTCAAGTTTATGAATGCGAATGGCTTCAATAACAATATTGTTGACAGTCGTGACATCTCCTTTAGCATGCATAATATCAGGGGGCTCAAATAGGCATTTATCAAAGTTTGGATCACCAGGCTTCATTTTGTGAAAAGGCAATGGTTTTATGAAGAATTTCATCAATATTTCCTAATGAAAGATTTGGATATCGTTTCTCCAAATCAGTCCACAAAGTATAAGCACATGAAAAGTTCTTCAATTGAGAAAGCATGAATCTTGGTAAACCTCTAACAATAAGATTGACAATTCTTAGGTTACCAAGCATGTTAATTTCCTCTTCATGTGTGGGATGCAATTCATAAATGGGGAGCACATAGGGATTTTTAATATGTTTTCTCCAATGGAATTTATCAAATAGATCAATCATAGCATTCTTCCATTGACTATAGTACTCTCCATCAAGAATGGGCACTCTATAATACAAACTCTACACACTAGACACATCCAGCTTCCTCCATGGTGTTGAAATCGAAGCAATGGATACCAAAGCTCTGATACCAATTGTGGGATCACTAGAAGTGTATGTCTAGAGGGGTGTGAATAGACTACAAGCAGATAAAACTACCTCAAGCATAAGACAAGATGTTGGCAGTTTTAGCATACATAATTAGTCTATGACACCCAACACATGTAAGTCATCAAGCATATCAGAGGAAAGTAAAGACATTGTACATGGAAGTAAGGAGTAGAGATAGAGAGATCAAACGCATGAAGGACACAAGATTTTTCCCGTGGTTTTGATAGGTGGTGCTATCGTACATCCACGTTCATGGAGTCTTTAACCCACGGAGGGTAAAGGTCTCGAGAGTCCATGGAAGGCTCTACCCACGGAGGGTTCCGCGAAGAAGCAACCTTGACTATACCATGATGTCCAACGTCCACGGAGTACTAGCCTAACTTGGGGTAAATCTTCATGAAGTAGGCGATCTCCTTGCCCTTACAAACTTCTTGGTTCACTCCACAACACGAAGTAGGACGCTCCCAAGCAACACCTAACCAATCTAGGAGGTACCAACCTCCAAAAGGTAATAGGCTCGGTAATGCGATGAACACCTTGCTCTTGTGCTTCAAGATGATAGACTCCTCAACACACAATCACTTTCTCATAGATTTGGCTTGGTAGAAGAGATGTGATTGGTGGAAAGCAACTTGGGGAGGCTACAAATCAAGTTCCATATGGTTGGACTGGAAGATCTTGACCTCAACACAAGGTTAGGTGGTTCTCTCTCAAAAAATCAGTATGTATGAGTGGGAACTGTTTTGAGTGCTTCTCTTTCGAGTGAGTGGTGGTGGACTGGTATATATAGGCATCTCCAAAAATCCAACCGTTACACACAATAAGTCAGACTCAGTGGAACCGATGTGTGAATCTTGGTTGTACCAAAGTGATTTAAAGTTAGCAACTTTTGAAGCTTGGTGAGACCGATATAGGAATCTCGATTGCACCGATAAGGTGACCAATGGTCAGATTGCCCAATCTCGGTGACGCCGATCCAACAATCTCGGTGGTACCGATATTGTGAATTTGCGTAAAAGGAAGTTGGCAACCCAAACTCAGAGGAACCGAATACGGTATAGGTTGTACCGAAAATCTAGGGTTTGGTTGAGTCTGTCTAGGGTTTGGAATCGGTGGCACCGAGTGTAGAATGTTGGTTGCACCGATTTTGAGTGTTTGGCTTTGGACAGACTTTTGTGGAAGAGCTTGTGGGTGTATGTGGTGACTATCACTTATGCACGTATGAGCATTTTGTTCACCAACAAAACCTTAGCCCCTTTTAATAGTATTGGCTTTCCTATGGACTCAAAGTGATTTCTCACAAATGTAAAATGAAGAGTCCTTTTCTTGAAGCTTAGCCAATGCTATTCCTTCTCCTTCTTCTTCATGGGGATACTCTCCACACTCCTTTTTGCCAACCCATCTTTTTGCCAACCCATCTCTCTATGGACTTTATCTGAAATACACTAGATGAAAGTATTAGTCCAAGAGACAATGTATGTTGTCATGAATTATCAAAACCACCAAGGGAGCACATTGTGCTTTCACCTCCCTCCTCGCGGGCATGATCAGATGACTGATGACACCAGTTATAGACGGGAGATGCCCCGAAGACGGGGTGAGGAGCCACTAGAGCCCAATGACAGGTTCGACCTGTGAGATAACCTAGATCATAGAGCAGGCCGCACAAGATCCATCTACGGATCCGGAGGCTACTCATCCGATAGACGGGATGGGTATAGACCAAGGCTGGCAGAAGTAAATTACAGGCATGACATAGCTAGGGTTCGAGGCGCCGCTCACCCGTTGTGTTTCACGAATGAGGTGATGCGGCATCAGTTCCCAGAGGGGTTTAAACCCGTGAACATCGAATAGTACGATGGGACAACTGACCCAACCATATGGATTGAAGATTTCCTCCTCCACATACACATGGCACGAGGAGATGATCTCAACACCATTAAATATCTCCCCCTCAAACTTAAGGAGCCAGCCCGACACTGGCTAAACAGCCTCCCCAAGAACTCCATCAAATGCTAGGAAGACCTGGAGGATGTGTTCCGCTCTAACTTCTAGGGAACCTATGTTCAGTCGCCGGACTCCTTCGACTTAAGCAACATCGTACAAAAGTCCAGAGAGTCTGCACGACAATTTTGGAATCAGTTCTTGACCAAGAAGAACCAGATTGTCGACTGCCCGGATGCCAAGGCAATAGCCTCTTTTCGGCACAATATTCGGGACGAATGGCTAGCTCACCAGCTCGACCGGGATAAACCTCGGACCATGTCCGCCCTCACTTCCCTGATGACCCTCATTTGTGCGGGTGAAGACAATTGTCTAGCAAGACGCAGCCACACCTCCGAAGATCCCGGAACCTCCAAAGTTTGGGATGGCAACGGGAAACCCAAGCGCAACAAGAACAAGCACCAACACAATAACAGCGATGCCGATGACACGGTTGTTAATGTCGGCTTCTGCAACTCCCATCCTAGGTAGCGGAAGAAGCCTCCTAAAGGCAATCGCGATGGACCCACACCATTGGAAAAGATCATGACAAGGCCTTGCCAAATCCACGGGACTCAAGAGAAGCCCGCCAACCATAGACACCGCAATTGTTGGGTGTTTAAACATGTCGGCAAGCTCCCACCCGAGGATCAAAGCAAGAGCCCTCGTAGTGAGGATGAGGATGAGCCTTGGGGACCGATTGGTGGTGGCCAAAAGAAATTTCCTCTGGAAGTCAAAACGGTAAACATGATATACGCCAGCCATATACCAAAGAAGGAGAGGAAGCACGCCCTTCGAGAGGTTTATGTTGTAGAGCCCGTAGCCCCGAAGTATAACCCATGGTCAGCATATCCGATCACTTTTGATCGGCACGATGACCCGAACAGTATCCATCATGGGGGTTTGGCCGCACTCGTCCTTGACCCCATTATAGATGGGTATCACCTCACAAAGGTCCTAATGGGCGGAGGAAGTAGCCTTAACCTGATTTACTCAAACACATTGAAAAAGATGGGCATAGATCCATCACGGATTAAACCCACTAACACTACCTTTAAAGGAGTGATCCCAGGTGTCGAGACCCGATGCACGGGCTCCGTAACCCTGGAAGTTGTGTCCTAATAAGAGTTGTTGAGAAAAAAATATAGCATCATTTATATGTTTGTCTGGTTGTCCTTTTTGGCACATATTTTCCTTTTCTCCCTCTTATCGTGAAACAATTCGATATGCTACGACACAATTGGATAATACACCGAGGGCTCGGGCTTACAAACAAATCGCCTTACGTAGAGCTTATTATGTGTTCGGCGTCTTGGGGTTCACTTTATATGCATCGGTTCTGAACTATGTCTTGGGTCAATACTTGGGTTGCCCGGCTCGTGTGCTTGCCCCTTTATGTTCCGCTCATTCGGCTAAAAGGGTAAAGGGAGAACCCTTACGATTGTGTTTCCAGATAGTCTGGACAAGCACCTTAGGGGAGAAAGCCGAAAAGTGGCTGTCATAGTATGCGAGAGCCGGTCTGTGAATCCGAGCTTAAAGTGTCATACTTAAATCCTCGTCAGAGGATATTCCGTGTTATGCGAGGGGTTTGCCCTCCATGCAAACCATGTGATGTTGGCCTTAGCCGCGGTTCATCCGAACATCACAACACTCCGGGGGCTAGTCTTTAGCCCCCCACAGTCCTTTTCGCGCCCCTACGGCTAAGTGAAAGAAATAAAGCACTATAGTCTGATTGCCTAGTGTGCCGCTCTTTACCGCCTTCAGGTTCCGATAACTCGACTAAGGGACACAGTGCATTGATAGAGACACCCCAAGTAGTATCTACTTGGGGGCTGAAGCCGATGACTCGCATCTTTCAGTTTCTAACAGCCACACAGGAGTTATAAAGGAATGCAAAAACATAAAAGCATAATAACTTATAACATTAAAACTTTGAAAAGTCTTCGGATGCATTACAATTCATTCAAACACATTATCGCACGAACACTATGACGCTATCGCCCGAGCATTTTCCATTACTCTGGCAAAGTACAGCTTGAGGCGTCGATGCTCCTTCCCGAGAGGTGGCGGGGTTGTGGCTACCTTCATCGGATCCATCCCCGGCCAGTGCACCTTGGCCTTGGCAAGGGCCATCCGGACTCCCTCGATGTAGGAGGAGCGCTTCATGGTGTCAAGGCAGAGCGAGGCGGCAATTAACTTCTACATCAGGCCAAAGTAGCTGCCTAGAAGTGGCTCGCCGGGCCATAGGCGGATGTAGAGGTCCTTCATGGCCGGCTCCGCCATTTGGTGCAGCTCCATCAGCTACTTCAATTGCTCCACGGGAAGAGGAGAGTGCTCGGGGGCTCCAAACTGTGCCCAGAACGAATGAGCTTCATCTCCTTCTTTCCTCGAGGCGAGCAGCTGATTGGCGTCCGCTACGCTCTTGTGGAGATTGGAGGAGGCGCATGAGGAATGCCACACATGGGTAAGCAATTTGAATTTGCTATCCCTAAAGACACACCGTAGTAAGTACGGCTTACCATCCATTATGTCCTTCGCTTGGCGTACCTACTCCTCATAGAACCGCCTGTCCACCCGCTCCTTCTGGATGTCGGTCTTCAAGGTGGACAGTTCGATCGCGCTCTCCTTGCCCTTCTGCTCAAGGGCCTCGCACTTCTGGATGGCGTCCTTGAGCTCCTGTTGGGCCTCCACCACATGAGGCTCATGCTTGTCGCTAGTGGCTCACAGGGCAAAGAGGGTGGTAGCCGCTTCTTTGGCCGCTGCCCTCTCGACGGCTGATTTGTCTTTTGCTTGTTGGAGCTCGGCCTTGAGCCTCTCCACCTCTTTCGCCGAAGCTGTGTAAACATTAACACTATGAAAACCTACAATGACAATGTTCGGGCAAAGGTATTCGGGCAAAGGTGTTCGGATTTTGTTTTGACCTACATTGTGCCTCGTCGAATCGCCTATTGAGGGCATCAACTTCATCCTCGGAGCGTTTGAGCTTCTGATTCAGTTTGTCCAGCTCGGCGCCATTTACAACCGCCGCCGATGAAGAAGCATGTATTACAAATACAATTGACATGTTACATGGGCCCAATACTTCCAAACTATAGCCAATGCAATCATATGTCTGACCCTATTAGGGGCTATTCTAACATTCCGAACACATAATTTGTATCTAGTTCAGAATGGATCCATGATTGACACCTAGGTAAGTTTTTTCAAACTCACCTAGGGCTCGGGGGCTGCCATGTATATAATCATAAAAATAAATAAGCATTTTTGCTGATAAGAATGTCGCGTGACTTACTTGAAAGCCTGCCAAGAGAACTTTGAAGGCCTCCTTCAGTCCGTTGTCGACGGACTGAATGCTCTGCAATACCGCACCCATAAGGGTGCGGTGCTCCTCGGCGATGGAGGCGTTTGATAAAGCCTCCTCCATGACCGGCCACCCATTGGTCGGTGGCGCCGACGGTGATCGGACAACCCGATCACCAACCAAGGTTTGAACCGTTGTCTTCGGAGGCATTGTGCACTCCGGGGATGCCCTTAGAGGGGACTGAGCGGCCGCTCTTCCGGCCTCCTTAGTATCCGAGATTGGGACTTCCCCCCGGTCTTCAGTGACCGAGGTGTTAGCCTCGGCCATGATGACATCTCCCCTACCGCCAGTGCCCGGCTCTGGGGCGTGCTAGGGTGACACCTCTGTGGTGTCCTTAGTGGCGCCTGGAGTGGCGGGATGTGATGCATTCCCGCTCTCTGCTAGTTCGGCAGGAGGGGTCTCCCCATCCGATACTTGATCGGTGGGAAGAACACGTGGGGGGGCGTGAAATCAATAAGTACCCACGTGTTAATAAAAAACTTTAAACCTGTTAAAAGACGAACAAGGGGTCTTCAGATCCTAACCTTCGGGCGGGGGCTGGACCCTGAGGTTCCTTCGTGGAACCATCTCGAAGTCATCAGACTCAGTGTCTGAGTCCGAGTTGTCGTCAGAAAGAACCACCTGCGTCCGACGTGTTTTCTTCTGGAGAGGAGGGGGTACCTCCTCTGGGGCACCCGATGATGCCGCCCTTTTTCTCGCGAGGGGGGATCGCCTTCCCCCTCGACTTCGTCCTCCTCCTCTTCCTCCTGCTCCTCCTCTTCCTCTTCTTCCTCTTGCTCCTCTCGATTCAAGGAGGCATGAGTTTCCCCGAACACAATCTCTGACTGGTCCCGGATGCGAAGGACGCTTTGGTCTGGTTTCTTCTTATTCTCTTTCTTCGTAAGGGCCTCGTAAGGCTTCACCACGAGCATTTCTGCTAACAACCCGGACCTGGCGTCTTCGGGCTGAGGTGCCAGACTATTGATGTTGACGGCTTTCTTTAGCCATGTTAGCAAAGGGATAATCGGGAAGAATGTTATGGATCCTCTCTGAGAAAAGTAAAGCCGACCAAGCAGAATTGAACCATACCTCAGAGGCGGGCTTGGCAGCGTGCAAGCCCCTGTCTTCCTCCTCGGATGGCCAGCTCTTCTGTGACTTGAAGAGAGCCTTGCATAGCTTCTCCCATGTAGTGCGGAAGAGGTTCCAGATTGTGGGCGCATCATCAAGCTAAGATCCCACAAGGGAGTATCCTGGCGCTGGCAGAGGAGCATGCATCTCCGGAGCATGACCTGGACCACATTGGTTAGCTTGACATCCTTCTCGATCGTGGAGCCGATGCGCTTCTGCAGGTCGCTCACCTCCTTGCTCGGTCCCCAGCTAAGGCCCTTTTAAGCCATGAAGCTAATCTGGTGGGGGACCGAATCGGAATTCGGTAGGGGGAGTCTGGCCTTCTTCCCGTGACTCAGTGATGTAGAACCACTCCCTCTGCCACACCTTAATGGTGTCGATGAAGATACCTATTGGCCATGCGACGCGGGCAAGCTTGCCGATGACGGCTCCACCGTAGTCTGCATGCTTGCCTCCGACGCACTTCGGCTTGACTTTGAATATTTTGAGCCAAAGCCCAAGGTGCACCTCGACTCGTAGGAAAGCCTCGCAGATGAGGATGCCAATATGTGCATGAAAGTGTTTGGCGGGAGGTCGTGGAAGTCGAGACCATAGAAAAACATCAGCCTCCTGGCGAAGGGGTGGAGCGGGAAGCTCAACCCCCTGATGAAGTGGGGGAAGAAGACCACCCTTTCGCCCAGCCTGGGAGTGGGGATCACTTGGCCCTCATCCGGTGCACGGTGGGGGATGTCAGTGGAGAGGTAGTCGGCCTTCTTGAGGTCAAGGATGTCCCAGTCGGTGACCATGGAAGTCTTCCACTGGACGTTGGAGCCGGAGCTCACCATTGGTGAGCTTGGAGTTGGGAGGAGCAAAACCTAGATCTGTGCTTCGGAGGCGTAGAGGAATGGGAGGCAGAGAAGGCGAATTGGGAGCATGAATAGGCTTTGGGGTTTTCTTCCCCTTTTATGAGGCTTATCGATTCAGTCTCCCCTCGATGCGCCGTGAATCCCTCTGCTTCCCGAGACGTGCGAGCTGTTGCACGCGCATGATTAAACATATCCCGTATAAAACAGGGCATGATCGGCACATTGATAGATCGTGTTGAATGAAACTGCCTCGAACCGCGATTTGAGTTTTTGTAACTGGCCTAGCGGCCGTGCTAGGCTGTGACCTTTCGTCAAAAAGGTCATCAGGGGACATTATTTTAGCCCTTGACATTTGGCCTTCAAGGCTGGCCTATTCACAGTGTTCGGATGCGCCACTATTCGAAAAGCTAGTTGTCATCAGAGGCCGAGCTAAGTTCGGCAGGAAGAACTCACCTCGCAAGCCGAAGACTCTTATCGTGCAAAGCAATTGAAGTTGGGACCCTTGGCGTTGGAGGCTGATACATCTCCAACGTAACTATAATTTTTTATTGTTCCATGCTATTATATTATCTCTTTTAGATGTTTTATGCATTAATATGCTATTTTATATTATTTTTGGGATAAACCTATTAATCTAGAGCCTAGTGCAAGTTTCTGTTTTTTCCTTGTTTTTGAGAATTCCAGATAAGGAATATTAAACGGAGTCCAAATGGAATAAAATCTCCAGAATATTTTTTCTTGGACCAGAAGCAAACCAGGAGACTTGGAGATGAAGTCGGGAGAGCCATCGTGGGGCCACAAGCCCTAGGGGCACGCCCAGGGGGTAGGGCGGGCCCCTTAGGCTTGTGGGCCCATGGCAGCTCTCCTAACCCTATTTCTTGGCCTATAAATTCCCAAATATTCCCTGTATACCAGAACGAGCCATGAAAACACTTTTCCGACGCCAGAAGCCTCTGTTCCCGATAGATCCAATCTTGGAGCCTTTTCCGATAATCTGTGGAGGGGGATTCGATCATGGAGGGCATCTACATCAACTCCATTGCCCCTCCGATGATGCGTGAGTAGTTCACCACATACCTTTGGGTCCATGGCTAGTAGCTAGATGGCTTCTTCTCTCTCTTTGCTCTTCAATACCATGTTCTTCATGATGTTCATGGAGATCTATCCGATGTAATACTCTTTTGTGGTGTGTTTGTCGAGATCCGATGAATTATGGGTTTATGTTCAGATTATCTATGAATATTATTTGAGTCTTTTCTGAATTCTTATATGCATGATTTCATATCTTTGCAAGTCTCTTCGAGTTATTGGTCTGGTTTGGCCAACTAGATTGGTAATTCTTGCAATATGAGAAGTGCTTAGTTTTGGGTTCAATCTTGTGGTATCGTCACCCAGTGAAAAAGTAGGGGTAGCGAGGCACGTATTGTATTGTTGCCATCAAGGATAAAAAGATGGGGTTTTCATCATATTGCTTGAGTTTATCTCTCTACATCATGTCATCTTACCTAATGCATTACTCTGTTCTTCATGAACTTAATACTCTAGATGCAGGCAGGAGTCGGTCAATGTGTGGAGTAATAGTAGTATATGCAGAATCGTTTCGGTCTACTTGACACAGACGTGATGCCTATATGCATAATCATTGCCTTGGATATCTTCATAATTATTTGCTTTTCTATCAATTGATTGGCAGTAATTTGTTCACCCACCGCAATACTTGCCATCATGAGAGAAGCCTCTAGTGAAACCTATGGCCCCCGGGTCTATTTTCCATCTTATACTTTCAGATCTAAAACAAAAAATACCAAAAATACTTTGCTGCATTATTTTTATCTTTTGTCTACTTTCCGTTCAAGAAATCTATCCTATCTATCCCTATCAGATCTCATCCTTGCAAGTAACCGTGAAGGGATTGACAACCCCTTTATAGCGTTGGGTGCAATAGTTTGATTCTTTGTGTAGGTACATATATTGGGGACTTGCTTGTATCTCCTATTGTATTGATACCTTGGTTCTCAACAACTGAGGGAAATACATATCTACTTTGCTGCATCAATCGTTCCTCTTTACGGAAACTAACGCATGCTCGAGAAGTAGCAAGAAGGATCTCTGGCGCCGTTGTCGGGGAGATATATAGCAAGTCAGGATCAAACCTACCAAGTACCCATCACAAACTCATCTCTTGCATTTACATTATTTTCCATTTGCCTCTCGCTTTCCTCTCCCCCACTTCTAAAATGATTTTCAGAAAATACCAAAAAGATTTGCCTTTTTATTCGCCCTTTTTTGTTTGCTTTTTGCTTGCTTGTGTGCTAAATTGCTTGCTTTGTCACGATAACTCAAGAGAGTACCAAGTTGTGTGACTTTTCAATACTAATAATAATGATTTTATTAGTACTCTGATTGCTCCCGCCACTAGTGCGGAATCTTATAAATTAATGCTGCTTTGCTCAATCTTGTTATGAAAGAACAATTTTCCGGCCTTGCTAATGAAGATGTCGCATCTCATATAAATACTTTCATTGAGTTGTGTGATATGCAAAATAAGAAAGATGTGTATAATGATATTGTTAAATTGAAGCTATTCTCGTTCTCACTACGCGATCGTGCTAAAACTTGGTTTTCATCTTTGCCTAAAAATAGTATTGATTCATGGAATAAGTGTAAAGATGCTTTTATTTCCAAGTACTTTCTGCCCGCTAAGATCATCTCCCTTAGGAACTATATAATGAACTTTAAGAAACTTGATCATGAGCATGTTGCACAATCTTGGGAAAGGATGAAACTTATGTTTAGGAATTGCCCCGCTCATGGTTTGAGTTTATGGATGATTATACAAATTTTCCATGCTGGATTGAATTTTGCTTCTAGGAATCTATGAGATTCCGCCGTGGGTGGTACTTTCATGGAAATCACCTTAGGAGAAGCTAATAAACTCCTAGATAATATTGTGGCAAATTACTATGAATGGCACAACAAAAGATCTCCTACTAGTAAAAAGGTGCATGCTATTGAAGAGATTAATACTTTGAGTGAAAAGATGGATGAATTGATGAAATTTTTGCTAGTAAGAGTTCCCCTATTGATCCTAATGATATGCCTTTGTCTTCTTTGATTGGAAATAATAATGAATCTATGGATGTGAATTGTTTTGGTAGGAACAATTTTGGTAATAACGCTTATAGAGGTAATTTTAATGCTAGACCATTTCCTAGTAATTCCTCTAATAATTATGGCAATTCCTACAGCAATTCTTATGTAAATTATAATAAGATGCCCTCTAAACTTGATAATAATATTAAAGAATTCATTAGTACTCAAAAAGGTTTCAATGCTATGATTGAAGAAAAATTGCTCAAGATTGATGATTTGGCATTAGGAGAAAAATTGGTCTACTTGACACGGACGTGATGCCTATATGAATAATCATTTCCTTGTATATCTTCATAATTATTCGCTTTTCTATCAATTGCTCGACAGTAATTTGTTCACCCACCGCAATACTTGCCATCATGAGAAAAGCCTCTAGTGAAACCTATGGCCCCCGGGTCTATTTTCCATCATACACTTTTAGATCTAAAACCAAAAATACCAAAAATACTTTGCTGCATTATTTTTATCTTTTGTTTACTTTCTGTTCAAGCAATCTATCCTATCTATCTCTATCAGATCTCATCCTTGCAAGTAACCATGAAGGGATCGGCAACCCCTTTATAGCGTTGGGTCCAAGAGTTTGATTCTTTGTGTAGGTACATCTATTGGGGACTTGCTTGTATCTCCTATTGGATTGATACCTTGGTTCTCAACAACTGAGGGAAATACTTATCTACTTTGCTACATCAACCGTTCCTCTTCAGGAAACCAACACATGCTCGAGAAGTAGCACAGGCAAGTTCGGGGGCTACTGAGGGAGTCCTGGATTAAGGAGTCCTCGAGAGGCCGACCTATTTCTATGGGCCGAACTATGTGGGCCATTTACCGAACACGGGATTCATCGAAGACCCTATCCCTAGGATGGAAGCTTCGGGAAGCACGACTTGTGCTCCACATTTGATGTAGCGAATAGGCATGTTTATCTCTTCGGCATGTAACCGGCCATGTGTAAACCCTAGATACCCCTGGCGTCTATATAAGCCGAAGGGTTTTAGGTTGTAGCCAAAGGACAACTCATCTAGGGTTAACTATTCGATCTCGAGGTAGATCAACTCTGTAACCCCCCATATCATCAATACAACCAAGCAGGACGTAGGGTATTACCTCCATAGGAGGGCTCAAACCTGGGTAAACCTGTGTTCCCTTCGTCTCCTGTTACCATTGGTTCTAGTCTCATAGTTCGGGACCCCCTACCCGAGATCCACCGGTTTTGACACCGACACACTGCAAGTGGAACTGCCCCAAGTATCTGGCCGACAAGAAGGTGGCCAACACCAAACAAGGTATATATGATATACATGTTATTGATGTGTACCTTACCAACTCTCGTTGTAGTGCCTGGGTATTTGATACCGGTTCGGTTGCTCACATTCGCAACTCAAAACAAGAGCTAAGGAATAGACGAAGGCTGGCAAAGGATGAAGTGATGATGTGTGTGGGAAATGGTTCCAAGGTTGATGTGATCGCCGTCGGCACGCTCGCTCTTTGATTACCATCAGGATCGGTGATGAACCTGAATAATTGTTATTTAGTGCCTATGTTAAGCATGAACATTATATCTGGATCTTGTTTATTGTGAGACGGTTACTCATTTAAATTAGAGAATAATGGTTGTTCTATTTATATGAGTAATATATTTTATGTTCATGCACCCAATGTGAGGGATTTATTCATATTGCATCTCGATAGTGATGATACACATGTTCATAACCTTGATGCCAAAAGATGTAGAGTTAACAATGATAGTACCACTTTCTTGTGGCACTGCTGTTTAGGTCATATTAGTGTAAAACGCATGAAGAAGCTCCATGTTGATGGACTTTTGGAGTCACTTGATTTTGAATCACTTTACACATGTGAACCATGACTCCTGGGCAAGATGACTAAAATGCCGTTCTCTGGAACAATGGAACGGGCAAGTGACTTGTTGGAAATCATACATAGTGATGTGTGCGGTCCAATGAGCATTGAGGCACGTGGTGGATATAGTTATTTTCTCACCTTTCAGTGATGACTTAAGTAGATATGGGTATATTTACTTAATGAAACACAAGTCTGAAACGTTTGAAAAGTTCAAGCAATTTTAGAGTGAAGTTGAGAATCATCGTAACAAGAAGATTAAATTCCTACGATCTGATTGAGGTGGAGTATATCTGAGTTATGAGTTTGGTAGTCACTTAAGACAGTGTGGAATTGTTTCACAATTGACACCGCCTGGAACACCACAGCGTAATGGTGTGTCCAAACGTCGTAATCGAACCTTATTAGAGATGGTGCATTCTATGATGTCTCTTACCGATTTGCCACTATCATTTTGGGGTTATGCATTAGAGACAGCTACATTCACTTTAAATAGGTAACCATCAAAATCCGTTGAGACGACGCCATATGAACTGTGGTTTGGCAAGAAGCCAAAATTGTCGTTTCTTAAAGTTTGGAGATCTGATGCTTATGTTAAAAAGCTTCAGCCCAAAAAGCTGGAACCCAAAGCAGAGAAATACGTCTTCATAGGATACCCAAAAGAGATAGTTGGTTATACCTTCTATCTCAGATCCGAAGTCAAAGTGTTTGTCGCTAAGAACGGAACATTTCTTGAGAAAGTGTTTCTCTCGAAAGAATTGAGTGGGAAGAAGATATAACTTGATGAGGTTGTTGAACCTTTGATTCAACCATAGAGTAGTGTAGCGTAGAAAGATGTTTCTATGGAGCCTACGGCAGTTGAAGAGGAAGTTAGTGATGATGATCATGAAACTTCGGATCAAGTTACTATTGAACCTCATAGGTCGACAAGGGCGTGTACTGCTTCTGAGTGGTACGGCAACCCTGTCTTGGAGGTCATGTTGTTACACAATGATGAACCTACGAGCTATGGGGAAGCAATGATGGGCCCAGATTCCGAGAAATGGTTATAGGCCATGAAATTCGATATGGGATCCATGTATGAAAACAAAGTATGGACTTTGGAGATATTACCTGAAGGGCGAAAGGCCATTCAGAACAAATGGATCTTTAAGAGGAAGACGAACGCGGACGGTAATGTCACCATCTATAAAGCTCGACTTGTGGCAAAGGGTTTTTCACAAGTTCAAGGAGTTGACTACGATGAGACCTTCTCATCCGTAGCAATGCTTAAGTCCGTCAGAATCATGTTAGCAATAGCTGCATATTTCGACTATGAAATTTGGCAGATGGATGTCAAAACAGCGTTCCTTAACGGTTTCCTTAAGGAAGAGTTGTATATGATACAACCAGAAGGTTTTGTCGATCTAGAGAATGCTGACAAAGTTTGCAAACTCCAGTGATCCATTTATGGACTGGTGCAAGCATCTCGGAGTTGGAATCTGCGCTTTGATGAGGTGATCAAAGCGTTCGGGTTTATACAAGTTTACGAAGAAGCTTGTATTTACAAGAAAGTGAGTGGTAAGTCTATAGCATTTCAAATATTATATGTGGATGACATATTGCTGACTGGAAACAATATAGAAATGCTAGAAAGCTTGAAGGAATATTTGAACAAGAGTTTTTCAATGAAGGACCTAGGAGAAGCTGATTTCATATTAGGCATTAAGATCTATAGAGATAGATCAAGACGCTTAATAGGACTTTCACAGAGCACATACCTTGATAAAGTTTTGAAGAAGTTAAAAACGGATCAGTCCAAGAAGAGGTTCTTGCATGTGTTACAAGGTGTGAAGTTGAGTAAGACTCAATGTCCAGTGACTGCAGAAGATAGAGAAAAGATGAGTGTCATCCCCTATGCTTTAGCTATAGGCTCTATCATGTATGCAATGTTGTGCACAAGACCTGATGTGAGCCTTGCCATAACTATGGCCAGAAGGTTTCAAAGTGATCCAGGAATGGAGCACTGGACGGCGGTCAATAATATCCTTAAGTACCTGAAAAGGACTAAGGAAATGTTTCTCATTTATGAAGGTGATCAAGAGCTCGTCGTAAAGGGTTATGTCGATGCAAGCTTTGACACTGATCCGAATGACTCTAAGTCACAAACCGGATACGTATTTATTCTTAATGGGGGAGCAGTAAGCTGGTCTAGTTCCAAGCAGAGCGTGGTAGCCGATTCTACATGCGAAGGCGGCGAAGGAAGGTTGATACGTCCATTTTGTATCATGCTTTTATATTGATATTTATTGCATTATGGGCTGTTATTACACGTTATGGTACAATCCTTATGCCTTTTCTCTCTTATTTTACAAGGTTTACATGAAGAGGGAGAATGCCGGCACCTAGAATTCTGGACTAGGAAAGGAGCAAATCTGATATACCTATTCTGCACAACTCCAAAAGTCCTGAAAATTTATGGAGAATTATTTCGGAATATATAAAAAATACTGGGAGAAACGGATACCAGAGGGGGCCACCAAGAGGTAACAAGCCTGCCAGGCACAGCCACCCCCTGTCCGTGCCTAGCAGGCTTGTGGCCGACCTGGCTGGCCCCCGATGCCCATCTTCCCCTATATGTTGGGTTTTGACCTGGAAAAAATAAAGAGAGAGCTTTTGGGACGAAGCGTCTCCGTCTCGAGGCGGAACTTGGGCAGAACCAATCTAGAGCTCCGGCAGGGTTGTTCTGCCGGGGAAACTTCCCACTCAGAGGGGGAAATCGAAGCCATCGACATCACCAACGATCCTCTCATCGAGAGGGGGTAAATCTCCATCAAAATCTTCACCAGCACCATCTCCTCTCCAAACCCTAGTTCATCACTTGTATCCGATCTTTGTCTCAAACCTCAGATTGGTACCTGTGGGTTGCTAGTAGTGTTGATTACTCCTTGTAGTTGTTGCTAGTTGGTTTACTTGGTGGATGATCATATGTTCAGATACTTTATGATAATTAATACTCCTCTGATTATGAACATGAACATGTTTTGTGAGTAGTTACGTTTGTTCCTGAGGACATGGGATAAGTCTTGTTATAAGTAATCATGCGAATTTGGTATTCGTTCGATATTTTGATGAGATGTATGTTGTCTCTCCTATAGTGGTGTTATGTGAACGTCGATTACATAACACTTCACCATTATTTTGGCCTAGGGGAAGGCATTGGGAAGTAATAAGTAGATGATGGGTTGCTAGAGTGACAGAAGCTTAAACCCTAGTTTATGTGTTGCTTCGTAAGGGGCTGATTAGGATCCATATGTTTCATGCTATGGTTAGGTTTACCTTAATTCTTCTTTCATAGTTGTGGATGCTTATGATAGGGGTTAATCATAAGTGGGAGGTTTGTCCAAGTAAGGGCAGCACCCAAGCACCGGTCCACCCACGTATCAAATTATCAAAGTAACAAACGTGAACCAAATGAGCATGATGAAAACTAGCTTGACAGAAATTCCCATATGTCCTCGGGAGCACTCTGCTTCATATACGAGTTTGTCCAGGCCTGTCCTTTGCTACAAAAAGTATTGGGCTACCTTTTTGTACCTTTGCTACACTTGTTACTTGTTACTCGTTACAAATTATCTTATCACAAACTATTTGTTACCGATAATTTTAGTGCTTGCAGAGAATACCTTACTAGAAACCGCTTCTCATTTCCTTCTACTCCTCATTGGGTTCGACACTCTTACTTATTGAAAGGACTACGATAGATACCCTATACTTGTGGGTCATAAAGACTCTTTTCTAGCACCGTTGTCGAGGAGTGGGGTGCCTTTGGTAAGTGGAATCTGGTAAGGAAAAATTTATATAGTGTGCTGAAATTTACTATTACTTGTTACTATGGAAAGTAATCATTTGAGGGGCTTGTTCGGGGTATCTTCACCTTGACCTACTAAACCTATTTGTAAATATTTATTATGAAATTACTTCGGGTATGATAGAGAAACTGCTAGCTAATCCTTATGCAGGAGATGGAACACTACATCTTGATTTAGATCTAATCTATGTGGATGAAGTTTGTGGATTATTTAAGCTTGCAGGTCTACCTGAGGATCACGTTAAGAAGAAGGTCTTTCCTTTATCTTTGAAGGAGAAGGCATTGACATGGTATAGGCTATGTGATGATATTGGATCATGGAGCTACAACCCATTGAAAATGGAATTTCATCAGAAGTTCTACCCAATGTATCTAGTTCATCGTGATCAGACTTATGTTTATAACTTTGGCCTCGTGAAGGAGAAAGAATCGCTCAAGCTTGGGGAGGCTTAAGTCAATGTTATATTCATGCCCCAATCATGAGCTCTCGCGGGAAATTATTATTCAGAATTTTTATGCTCGGCTTTCTCGTAATGATCAATCCATGCTCGATACTTCTTGTGTTGGTTCCTATATGAAGAAAGATATTGATTTCAAATGGGATTTATTGGAAATAATTAAACGCAACTCTGAAGATTGGGAACTCGACGAAGGTAAGGAGTCAGGTATGAACCTTAAGTTTGATTGTGTCAAATCCTTCGTAGACACCGATGCTTTTCATGAATTTAGCACTAAATATGGACTTGACTCTTAGATAGTAGCTTATTTTTGTGAATCTTTTGTTGCTCTTGTTGATCTCCCTAAGGATAAGTGGTTTAAATATCATCCTCCCATTGAAGTGAAAGTAGTTGAACCTGTTAAAGTTGAATAGAAAACTACTATTATAATGATGATCCTATTATTCCCACTGCTTACATTGAAAGACCACCTTTCCCTGTTAGAATAAAGGAACATGCTAAAGCTTCAACTATGGTTTGTAAGAATTGTGCTAGAACACCCCTGAGCAAATTAAAGTTGAACCTAGTATTGCTGTGGTTAAGGATCTCTTGGTTGATAATATAGACCCATTGCTAAACCTGCTGCTAAAGATAAACATAGACCCATTGTTTGCACGCCAATTGTTTTTGTTAAAATAGGAGATCATTGTTATCATGGCTTATGTGATATGGGTGTTAGTGTGAGTGAAATTCCCTCTTCCTTATATAAAGAGATTATGAATGATATTGCACCAGATAAGTTAGAGGAAATTGATGTTACAATTAAGCTTGCTAATAGAGACACTATATCACCAGTTGGGATTATTAGAGATGTTGAAGTCTTGTGTGGGAAAATAAAATATCCTACTAATTTTCTTGTTCTTGGATCCCCACAAGATGATTTTTGTCCCATTATATTTGGTAGACCCTTCTTGAATACCGTTAATGCCAAGATAGATTGTGAGAAGGAAACAATTACCGTAAGTTTTGAGGATACGTCTCATGAGTTTAATTTGTCTAAATTTTGTAGACAACCCCATGATAAAGAATTTCCTAGTAAGGATGAAATTATTGGTCTTGCTACTATTGTTGTTCCTCCAACTGATCCTTTAGAGCAATATTTACTAGACCATGAAAATGACATGCATATGAATGAAAGGAATGAAATAGATAAGATTTTCTTTGCTCAACATCCTATTCTAAAACACAACTTGCACGTTGAAATACTTGGGGATCCTCCTCCACCCAAGGGTGATCCCGTGTTTGAGCTTAAACAATTACCAGATACTCTGAAATATGCTTATCTTGATGAAAATAAGATATATCCTGTTATTATATATTAGTGCTAACCTTTCAGAGCATGAAGAATAGAGATTATTGGAAACACTGAGGAAGCACCGTACTGCTATTGGATATACTCTTGATGATCTTAAGGGCATTAGTCCCACTCTATGTCAGCACAAAATTAAAATGGAGCTTGATTCTAAACCAGTCGTTGATCAGCAACAACGGTTGAATCCTAAAATGAAGGAAGAGGTAAGATATGGAATATTAAAGCTTCTGGAGGCAGGTTTCATTTACCCTATTGCTGATAGTAGATGGGTTAGTCCCGTTCATTGTGTCCCTAAGAAAGGAGGTATTACCGTAGTCCCTAATGATAAAAATGTTTTGATCCCATAGAGAATTGTTAGAGAATATAGAATGGTAATTGATTTTAGGAAATTGAATAAAGATACTAGGAAAGATCATTGCCCTCTACCTTTTATTGATCAAATGCTAGAAAGATTATCCAAACGCACACATTTCTGCTTTCTAGATGGTTATTCTGGTTTCTCTCAAATACCTATGTCAAAAGAGGACCAAGAGAAGACCACCTTTACCTACCCTTTTGGCACCTTTGCTTATAGACGTATGCCTTTTGGTTTATGCAATGCACCTGCTACCTTTCAAAGATGTATGACTGCTATATTCTTTGATTTTTGTGAAAGGATTGTTGAGGTTTTCATGGACGATTTTTCCATTTACGGAACTTCTTTTCATGATTGTTTGAGCAACCTTGATCGAGTTTTGCAGAGATGTGAAGAAACTAATCTTGTCTTGAATTGGGAGAAGTGCCACTTTATGGTGAATGAAGGCATTGTCTTGGGACATAAAATTTCTAAAAGAGGTATTGAAGTTGACAGGGCTAAAGTTGATTCTATTGAAAAAAATGGTGTGTCCTATGGATATCAGAGGTATAATAAGTTTCCTTGGTCTTTTTGGTTTCTATAGGAGATTTATTAAAGATTTATCTAAATCTCTAGGCCTCTCACTAATCTTTTGCAAAAAGATGTTCCATTCCTTTTGTATGATGATTGTGTATAAGCTTTCAAAATTCTTAAGAATGCTTTGATTTCTGCACGTGCTGTTCACCCACCTGATTGGAACCTGCCCTTTGAAATTATGTGTGATGCTAGTGATTATGCCGTTGGTGCTGTCCTAGGACAAAGATTTGATAATTATTCATTATGCTAGCAAAACTCTAGATAGTGCTCGAAGAAACTAAGCTACCACTGAAAAGGAATTTTTAGCAGTTGTGTTCGCTTGTGATAAGTTTAGACCTTATATTGTTGATTCTAAAGTAACTGTACACACTGATCATGCTGCTATTAAATATCTTGTGGAAAAGAAGGATGCTAAACCTAGACTTATCAGATGGGTTCTTATGCTACAAGAATTTGATTTGCATATTGTTGATACAAAGGGTGCTGATAACTCCGTAGCAGATAACTTGTCTAGGTTAGAGAATGTTCTTGATGACCCACTACCTATTGATGATAGCTTTCTTGATGAAAAATTAGCTATCATAAATACTTCGCGTAATGCTTCTTGGTATGCCGATCATGATAATTAAATTGTCGCTAAATTTATACCGCCTAGTTTCACGTACCAACAAAAGAAAAGGTTCTTCTATGATTTAAGACATTACTTCTGGGATGACCCAAACCTTTATAAAGAAGGAGTAGATGGTGCTATTAGACATTGTGTACCTGAGCATGAACAGGAACAAATCCTACGAAAGTGTCATCCTGAGGCCTACGGAGGACACCATGCTGGAGATAGAACTTCATATAAGGTATTACAATCTGATTTTTATTGGCCTACTCTCTTCAAGGCTGCTGGTAAGTTTGTCTTGTCATGTGATGGATGTCAAAGAATTGGCAACATTAGTAGACGTCAGGAAATGCCTATGAATTACTCTCTTGTTATTGAACCATTTGATTTTTGGGGTTTTGATTATATGGGGCCTTTTCCAACGTCCAACAGGTATACTCATATTTTAGTTGTTGTTGATTATGTTACTAAGTGGGTAGAAGCTATTCCAACTAGTAGTGCTGATCATAACACCTCTATTAAGATGCTTAAAGAAGTTATTTTCCCAAGATTTGGAGTCCCAAGATATTTAATGACTGGTGGTAGTTCACATTTTATTCATGGTGCATTCCGTAAATTCCTTGCTAAGTATGGTGTTAACCATAGAATTACATACCCTTATCATCCTCAGTCTAGTGGTCAAGTAGAATTAAGCAATAGAGAAATTAAATTGATCTTGCAAAAGATGGTTAATAGATCTAGGAAGAATTGGTCTAAGAAACTTGACGATGCATTATGGGCTTATAGAACTGCTTAGAAGAATCCTATGGGTATGTCTCCGTATAAAATGGTTTTTGGTAAAGCATGGCACTTGCCTCTAGAACTAAAGTGCAAAGATTATTGGGCAATCAAAGAGCTTAACTATGATTTCAAACTTGCTGGTGAGAAGAGGTTATTTGACATTAGCTCACTTGATGAATGGAGAACCCAGGCCTATGAGAATGCCAAGTTGTTTAAAGAAAAAGTTAAGAGATGGCATGATAAAAGGATACAAAAGCGTGAATTTGTAGGTGACCATGCCTTGCTATACAATTCTCGTTTAAGATTTTTTGAAGTAAAGCTTCTCTCCAAATGGGAGGGCCTTATATCGTCGAGGAAGTATATCGTTCCGGTGCCATCAAGATCAACAACACCGAAGGAACAAATCCAAAGGTGGTAAATGGGCAAAGAATCAACCATTATATTTCAGGTACTCCCATTAATGTTGAGACCAATGTTATCAATACCATAACTCAAGAAGAGCATATTAGGGAGACCTACGGGAACATTTTAGACTCCGAAAAGGAATAGGTAAGTGGTATGGTGAGTAAACCGACTCCAAAACTTTCCCAATAGCAATTTTACTCAGTTTTGGAATATTTAACAATTAGGAAAATAAAAAGTAGTCTGAAGGACGCACGGGGAGGCGACAAGCCTACTAGGCGCGACCACCCCCCGGGCCGCGCCTAGGGGGCTTGTCACCACCCCGTGCGCCTCCCGAACTCCGTTTTCTTGTGGAACACCCCTTCGGGTCAGTAAAAATTCATTATATAATCTCCTGAAGGTTTTGACTTTCGTATCACAACAATACCTCCTATTTTCATTTTGAGTTGTTTCTGCAGCAGACTTAGATCGTCATGGCGTCCCCCGGTGCTCCGAAGGACAAGTTTTTCAAGAAGGTCGTCAACCCTTATCTTGTAGAGATGTTGCAACACCCTCAAACCATTGAGATGTGTGAGGGGGTGCTGCACATCTGTGACGTTGAGGGGCCAAAGAAGACCGAAGCGTGGAAACAAGGCTCGAAGCAATGGAGCAACAAGTCTTCAACTGCCAAGGGATGGTGGAACATGGACTCAATGCCAATCATATGATGATCTCAGAGTTTACCCATAAACACAAGCTGGACACCAAGGACATCGGGGAGCACATCTTCAAGCTTTACGAGAAAATTGAGCATCTCCAAGCCCAGATCTATGATCTGCAAAACCAAAATTGTGAGTATGAATACAAATTTAAGAAAATGAGTTTGGTTGTAGGTTTGAGGATTTCAGAGACTTGTTCATATTTTTATGATGGTGAGCCAATGCCTTGGAAGACAGAGGACAAATTTCCATCCTCATCAACAACTCCACCACCATCACCTCCGAAGAAGGACACCTGAGCACATGGGTATGGGCACTCCCCTTGGCTTGTGCCAAGCTTGGGGGAGGCGCCCCGGTATTGTATCACCATCACACCTTTCTTCCTTTTTGTTTTTCTTGTTTTTCTTGTTTGATCCTTTTTTATTTTGTTTTGATCTAGTAGAATAAAAGTTTTAGTATGATCTACCTTTTATTTTTTTCTTTTGCTCCCCTTATGTAAGCAAGTCTGAGAGTTATATAATAGAAAGTAGTTTGATGAGAGGGCTTTGCTAGATTACTATGCTCTTGAGAGTAATGAATAAAAATGATAGAATAAAATCAAAGAGTATGCATAAGGATCTTATGGGGACTTATGACTTCACATATAAAAAGTATG
Organism: Hordeum marinum; assembly: GCA_022496015.1. Classification (NCBI taxonomy): domain Eukaryota; kingdom Viridiplantae; phylum Streptophyta; class Magnoliopsida; order Poales; family Poaceae; genus Hordeum; species Hordeum marinum. The sequence continues at coordinate 95,965,790 of CM039677.1, read as the reverse complement.
TCGATTGAAATTTGTTGGGAGATAACAAACATAGTAATTGGTCATTGGTGCAATTGGAAAGGAAGTGATAAAGAGAGAGAGATTCTCATATAAGTACATTATCTTGGACATCTTTTATGACTGTGACCACTCATAAAAATATTACATGCCAAGAAGTTGATGTTGGACAAGGAAGACAACATAATGGGTTATGTTTGCTTGCCTCCGGATAGAAGTTATATGGTTTTAGATCCTTCAACATGTAGTGCTTGCTTCCACCTCATATTAGCCAAAACTTCCGCACCAAGTAGAGATACTACTTGTGCATCCAAATACCTCATCCCAGTTTTGCCATGAGAGTCCACCATACCTACCTATGGATTGAATAAGATCCTTCAAGTAAGTTTTCATCGGTGCAAAAGGCAATAAAAATTGCTCCTAAATATGTGTGATCTTTTATTGTAAGGGAAATAAGCGTTGTACGAACTTGTGATAGTAAAGAAATAAAAGCGGCATACTGCATAACAAAGGTTTCTATCACAAAGGGCAATACAATGTGGCGTTCCTCTGCACTAAGGGTTTGTGCATCGAAAAACAAAAAGTGCATGACAAATCTGCTTCCCTCTGCGAAGGGCCCATATGTTACTTCTACTTTTTAAGTACTTACCTTTATGCAAGGGTCATGGTGATCCTCACCACTTCCTATATTTCGCCTCTCTCTTGGCAAGCATTATGTGTTGGGGAATGATCTAGACACATATATCCACTCGGATGTGAGTGATCATGAGTTATTATTGTTGACATCACCCTTGAGGTGAATAGTTGGGAGGTGAAACTATAAGCCCCTATCTTTCTCTGTGTCGGATTAAAGCTTTGATCTCGTGGGTACCGCATGAGTGTTAGCAATTGTGAAAGACTAGAAGATGATTGAGTATGTGGATTTGCTTTACAAGCTCTTATATTGACTCTTTTCGATGTTATGATAAATTGCTAATTGCTTCAATGACTAAGATCATAGTTTTTTGGTTGTCAATAGAGTTCTTGGTTCATACTTTATCTTGTGAATGAATTGTTACTCTAGCATAAGACATCTTACACAATAAGTATTGTTGTTCTAAAGATGTTCATAATTCCCTCATGTCTGTATTTTATTTTATCGACACCTCTATCTCTAAACATGTGGACATATTTATCGATCTCAGCTTTCGCTTGAGGGCAAGCGAGGTCTAAGCTTAGGGGAGTTGATATGTCCATTTTGCATCATGCTTTTATATTGATATTTATTGCATTATGGGATCTTATTACACCTTATGGTACAATCATTATGCCTTTTCTCTCTTATTTTACAAGGTTACCATGAAGAGGGAGAATGCGGGCAGCTGGAATTCTGGACTGGGAAAGGAGCAAATCTGAGATACCTATTATGCACAACTCCAAAAGTCCTGAAAATTTACGGAGAATTATTTTGGAATATATCAAAAATACTGGGCAAAACAGATACCAAAGGGGGGCACCAGGAGGTGACAAGCCTGCCAGGCACGATCATGCCCCTGGCCACGCCTAGGAGGCTTGTGGCCCACCTGGCTAGCCCCTGACGCCCATCTTCTCTATATGTTGGGTTTGACCTGGAAAAAATCAAGAGCGAGCTTTTGGGACGAGGCGCCGCCGTCTCGAGGCGGAACTTGGGCAGAACCAATCTAGAGCTCCAGCAGCTCTGTTCTGCCATGGAAACTTCCCTCCGGGAGGGGGAAATCGAAGCCATCGTCATCACCAACAATCCTCTCATCGACAGGGGGTCAATCTCCATCAACATCTTCACCAGCACCATCTCCTCTCCAAACCCTAGTTCATCTCTTGTATCCGATCTTTGTCTCAAACCTCAGATTGGTACCTGTGGTTTCTAGTAGTGTTGATTACTCCTTGTAGTTGATGCTAGTTGGTTTACTTGGTGGATGATCATATGTTCAGATCCTTTATGATAATTAATACTCCTATGATTATGAACATGAACATGTTTTGTGAGTAGTTACGTTTGTTCCTGAGGACATGGGATAAGTCCTGTTATAAGTAATCATGTGAATTTGGTATTCGTTCGATATTTTGATGAGATGTATGTTGTCTCTCCTCTAGTGGTGTTATGTGAACATCGAGTACATAACACTTCACCATTATTTGGGCCTAGGGGAAGGCATTGGGAAGTAATAAGTAGATGGGTTGCTAGAGTGACAGAAGCTTAAACCCTAGTTTATGCGATGCTTCGTAAGGGGCTGATTTGGATCTATATATTTCATGCTATGGTTAGGTTTACCTTAATTCTTCTTTCGTAGTTGCGGATGCCTGCAATAGGGGTTAAACATAAGTGGGAGGATTGTCCAAGTAAGGGAAGCACCCAATCACCGGTCCACCCGCATATCAAATTATCAAAGTAACGAACGTGAATCAAATGAGCATGATGAAAACTAGCTTGACAGAAATTCCCATGTGTCCTCGGGAGTGCTTTGCTTTATATACGAGTTTGTCCAGGCATGTCCTTTGATACAAAAAGGTTTGGGCTACCTTTCTGCACCTTTGCTACACTTGTTACTTGTTACTCGTTACAAATTATCTTATCACAAAACTATCTGTTATCGATAATTTCAGTGCTTGCAGAGAATACCTTACTGGAAACCGCTTGTCATTTCCTTCTGCTCCTCGTTGGGTTCGACACTCTTACTTATCGAAAGTACTACGATAGATCCCCTATAATTGTGGGTAATCAAAGGTGTATGGATGAAGGAGTTCATGACAGATCTTGGAGTAGTGCCCAGTGCACTGAATCCAGTGGATCTGTTCTGTGATAACACTGGTGCCATTGCCCTGGCCAAGGAACCAAGGTTTCACAAGAGGACCAGACACATAAAGTGACGCTTAAATTCCATCCGCGAGTACATCAAGGAGGAGGACATAAATATTTGCAAAGTGCGCATGGATATGAATGTTGCAGACCCGTTGACTAAACCTCTTCCAAGGGCTAAACATGATCAACACCAGAACTGTATGGGTGTTCGATTCATTACAATGTAAATCACATAGTGATGTGAGCTAGATTATTGACTCTAGTGCAAGTGGGAGACTGTTAGAAATATGCCCTAGAGGCAATAATAAAATGGTTATTATTATATTTCCTTGTTCATGATAATTGTTTATTATCCATGCTATAATTGTATTGATTGGAAACACATTTCATGTGTGGATATATAGACAACACTGTGTCCCTAGTATGCCTCTAGTAAACTAGCTTGTTGATCAAAGATGGTCAAGGTTTCCTAGACATTGACATGAGATGTCATTTGATAACGGGATCACATCATTGGGAGAATGATGTGATGGACAAGAACCAAACTGTAAACATAGCATATGATCGTGTCAGTTTATTGCTATAGTTTTCTATATGTCAAGTATCTCTTCCTATGACCATGAGATCATGCAACCCACTGACACTGGAGGAGTCCCTTGTGTGTATAAAACGTTGCAATGTAACTGGGTGACTATAAAGGTGCTCTACAGGTATCTTCAAGAGTGTCTGTTGAGTGGGTATGCATCAAGACTGGGATTTGTTACTCCGTGTGATGGAGAGGTATCTCAGGGCCCACTCGGTAATACAACATCACAACAAGACTTGCAAGCAATGTGACTAAAGTGTTAGCCACGAGATCTTGTATAACGGAACGAGTAAAGAGACTTGCCGATAACGGGATTGAACTAGGTATACAGATACCGACGATTGAATCTCGAGCAAGTAACATACGGAAGAACAAAGGGAACAACATACGGGATTAAATGAATCCTTGACATAGAGGTTCAACCGATAAAGAACTTCATATAATATGTAGGATCCAATATGGGCATCCATGTACCGCTATTGGTTATTGATCGTAGAGGTGTCTCGGTCATGTCTACATAGTTCTCGAACCCGCACGGTCTGCACACTTAAGGTTCGGTGCCGTTTTGGTTGTTTTGAGTTATGCATGTTGGTGACCGAAGTTTTGTTCGGAGTCCGGGATGAGATCTTGGACATCACAAGGAGTTCCGGAATGGTCCGGAGATGAAGATTGATATATAGGAAGTTGGTGTTTGGACTCCGGAAAAGTTTCGAGCATTACCGGTAGTGTATCGGGAGTGACGAATGGGTTTCGGGGGTCCACCAAGTGGGCCCACCACCCCCTAAGGGGACCACATGGGCTATAGGGTGGTGCATCAGCCCCTGGTGGGCTGGGCGGCCAGCCCAAAGGGCCCATGCGGCTGAAAGGTGGAAAGTCCAAAAGGTGGAGGAGGTTTCCAAGTGGAGAGAAGGAGTCCTAGTCCTACGAGGATTGGAGGAGGACTCCTCCTCTCCACCTTCAGCCGAAGCAAAGGCTGGCCCCTTGGGCACCAAGCCTCCTCCCTCCTCTTATATATACTAGAGGTATTGAGGGTTTTTCAACATACAAATCAGCCATGTGCTACCCTCTCCTCTAGATCGTAGTTCTTCCTCTAGATTGTTTCAGCGGTGCTTAGGCAAAGCCCTGCTGGAATAGTTCCACCACCATCGCCACCACACCGTCGCGCTACCGGAGAACTCATCTACCTCTCTGCTCCCTCTTGTTGGATCGAGAAGGTGGAGATCATCATCAAGTTATACGTGCGCTAAACGCGGAGGTGCCGTCTGTTCGGCGCTAGATCGGGACGGATCGTGATTGGATTGTGGGACGTTCAGCGATTTGGATCGCGAAGATGTTCGACTACATCAACCGTGTTTCTTAACGCTTCCTGCTTAGCAATCTAAAAAGGTATGTAGATCCAATCTCCCCTCGTAGATGCTCATCACCATGGATAGATCTTGCGTGTGCGTAGGAATTTTTTTGTTTCCCATGCAACATTCCCCAACAGAAGGATTGATGATGACAAAGACCAGAGATTCCCCACTCCGGAGCCCCAAACGGACTCCAGATTTGGCCTCCCGATGAAGAACATGAGGTGGGGGCGGCTCCGTATCGTGAAATGCGATGAAACTTTCTCTTTGGTTTTTTCTCGAAATAATTCTCCAAAAAATCGTTCCATTCCAAGAACTTTTATTTCTGCACAAAAACAACACCATGATAGTTCTGCTGAAAACAACGTCAGTCTGGGTTAGTCACTTACTTTCATTCAAATCATGTGAATTAGAGTCCAAAACAAGAGCAAAAGTGTTAGGGAAAGTAGATACGTTGGAGACGTATCAACTCCCCCAAGATTAAACCCTTGCTTGTCCTCAAGCAATTCAGTTGACAAACTGAAAGTGAGAAAGAAAAACTTTTACGAACTCTTTTGGTCTTGTTTACATACATATGCTTAAGTAGCACCCAGGTTCTCAGCAAAGAATATGACTAACCATGTCAACAACAACTCTTAAAGATTATATTAACTCATATCAATGACGCAAGCAACTACCGAGCAATAAATAGATATCTCAAGTGCAAACATTTGTCAAAACAATCATGATATAATATGACAATAGTGGTATCTCGCTAGCTCTTTCTAAGACCGCAAAACATAAATGCAGAGCACTTCTAAAGTTCAAGCAACGACTAAACATTGTAATTCAAGGTAGAAAAGGTTCAGTCATGATGCATCCAACATTCACTATACACAATGCATGAGGATGACAATAGTGTTCTCAGATCTGGCGCTTATTTTATAAAGTGGTGACTCAACATTTAAAGTAAATAGATAGTCCCTTTATAGAGGGAAGCAGGGATTTGCAGAGGTGACATAGCTCAAGGATTCATTAAGAGATAAGTATAATTTTGAGAGGTACACCCTTCCTGTCAACGTTACGACCAAGAGCTATCAATGTTTTCCATGTTAAACAAATTAGTGGCGGTTCCCAAGCGGTAAAAGTAAAGGTTTACCCCCCCCCCTCCACCAACAAACACACTCCACGGCGAGCTGAATCCACGGGTACCGTCCAAACCAACAACATTCCTCGGGGAGTTTTGTTTAATTACTTGCATTTATTTGATTTCGGGACTGGGAATCCTTATTACTGCCCTTCTCGTGCAAGGACGAGTGAATAAACACTCATCATGAGAGCAACCCGCTTAACATGGAAGATACTAACCACCCCCTGTCGCTCCATGAGAGGTCTCGGCACACAAAATAGATGTTCATTCAAAATTTTAGAGGTGGCACATGCAAATTTACTTGGAACGGCTGGGTAATACCTCATATGGGTAGATATAGTGGACTCATCTCGAATAACTTTGGTTTAAGGATTTTGATGCACAAGCAGAATTCCCACTTAGTACAGGTGAAGGCTAGGAAATAGATTGAGAAGCGGACAGCTAGAGAGCGAATACGGTCATAAACATGCATTATGAATAATCAACATTGAATGCTATCATGAGTAGGGTATGGACAGCATGAACATAAATATCATGAAGGCTATGTTGGTTTTGATTCAACTACATGCTTGAACATGTGCCAAGTCAAGACACTTGAAACATTCAGAGGAGGATACCATGTCATCATACTACATCACAACCATTTTAATGCATCTTGACATCCAAGATAAGTCATTATCCACTCCTAGCTACTTGAGCATGGCATGAACCACTATAATCTCTAATTATCATTACAAACATGTTCAGTCATAATATGATGAATCATGGATATTGATACGTCTCCAACGTATCTATAATTTTTGATGATGTCATGCTATTATATTATCTCTTTTGGATGTTTTATATGCATTACTATGCTATTTATATTATTTTTGGGACTAACCTATTAATCTAGAGCCTAGTGCCAGTTTGTGTTTTTTCCTTGTTTTTGAGTTTTGCAGATATGGAATATTAAAGTGAGTCCAAACGGGATAAAATCTTCGGAATGATTTTTTCTGGAAGGAAACAAATCCAACAGGATTGCAGTGCATGCTAGGGCACCTACCAGGAGGTCACAAGCCTGGTAGGCGCGGCCACCCCCTGGCCGCGCCTGGCAGGCTTGTTGTCTCCTAGCAGGTCTCCTAACCCTATTCTTCGTCCTATAAATACCCAAATATTCCCCGAACACCAGATTGATCCATGCAAATACTTTTCGCCGCAAGAAGCCTCCGTTCCCGAGAAATCCAATCTTGGAGCCTTTTCCGGTAATTAGCCGGAGGGGGTTTCGATCACGGAGGGCATCTACATCAACTCCATTGCCCCTCCGATGATGCGTGAGTAGTCCACCATAGACCTATGGGTCCATAGCTAGTAGCTAGATGTCTTCTTCTCTCTCTTTGATCTTCAATACCATGTTCTTCATGATATTCATGGGGATCTATCCGATGTAATCCTCTTTTGTGGTGTGTTTGTCAAGATCCGATGAATTGTGAGTTTATGTTCAGATTATCAATGAATCTTATTTGAATCTTCTCTGAATTATTGTATGCATGATTTCATATCCTTGTAAGTCTCTTCAAGTTATTGGTTTGGTTTGGCCAACTAGATTGGTAATTCTTGCAATGGGAGAAGTGATTGGTTTTGGGTTCAATCTTGCGGTGTCATCACCCAGTGACATAGTAGGGGTAGCGAGGCACGTATTGTATTCTTGCCATCAAGGGTAACAATATGGGGCTTTCATCATATTGCTTGAGTTTATCCCTCTACATCATGTCATCTTTCTTAATGTGTTACTCTGTTCTTCATGAACTTAATACTCTGGATGCAGGCAGGAGTCGGTTGATGTATGGAGTAATAGTAGTAGATGCACAATCATTTCAGTCTACTTGACACAGACGTGATGCCTATATGCATGATCATTTCCTTGGATAACTACATGATTATTATATTTTCTATCAATTTCTTGATAGTAATTTGTTTACCCACCATGATATTCTCCTTCAAGAGAGAAGCCTCTAGTGAAATCTATGGCCCCCGGGTCTACTTTCCATAATATATTTTTAGATCTATAAACCAAAAGTACCAAAAATACTTTGCTATAATTTATTTACCTTTTACTTTCTGTTCTCGTTTACATCTATCTCTGTCGGATCTAATCCTTGAAAATAATCTTGAAGGGATTGACAACCCCTTTATAGCATTGGGTGCAAGAGTTTGATTGTTTGTGTAGACACATCCATTGGTGACTTGCTTGTTCCTCCTACTGGATTGATACCTTGGTTCTCAACAACTAAGGGAAATACTTATCTACTTTGATGCATCGCCCTTTCCTCTTCAAGAGAAAATCAACACAAGCTCAAGAGGTAGCAAGAAGGATTTCTCGCACCGTTGATGGGGAGGAAACATAGCAAGTCAAGACAAGATCTCTCCCCTCAACTTGCCAATTTCTGGTACCGTTGCCGGGGAGGAAACATAGCAAGTCAAGACAAGATCTGTCATGGTTTTGTCACGGTAGATGTCCGGGTAAACGAACTTTGGTTCAAGGCCATTGCTAACGTGATGGACTCAAAGGGGTTGATGGGGACGAAAGACACGGATTTACCCAGATTCGGCCCCTCAACTCGAGGTAATAGCCTACGTCCTGCTTGTGTTTGTATTGCTTGATGTATCGATTACAAGGGAGCTGAAGCTTGACCTAGTATTCGACAACCTGATCCCTAAGTCGCCCCGGATCTGCCTTTATATAGGAGGTCTAGACCACAGGTCATACAATTGGTAACCGACTCTCATTATCTATCTGAGTCTTCCTCTATCTTCTTGTCCAAATTGTCCCCGAGTGGCTTATAGACCCAGGTCTTCTGGGCCACTGTCTGGCCCACCTTATGAGCCGCCAAGCTTCCTGGGCTTTAGGACCACCGGCTCACCTTGGGCCAGTGTACGAGCTGCCAAGCATAACCCGGAGCCCTTAGGGCGGGTCATACCGCGGGGTTATATCCCCAACATTAGGCCCCAGGTTGATTTGAGCTTGCTCACTTCACCCTCTTGTCTTGCTCTTTTGGTGAGTCGCCCGGAATGACCTGCCATGACGTCACGTTGACCCTGCAGAAAAGATTCGCTGACGTACTCACCAAATCTTCGCATTAAGTGACCATCCCGAAAATCGAGGTGTCCGCCTCGGCCGAAATGTTTCCGTCGCCTGGATTTTCGTGCTCATTATACCTTCTCCTTTTAAATAGGACCGCCCCAGGTGCCCGAAACCTGCTGAGCCACCAAATCTGAGTCGCCCAAACACCTTACCCGGCTTAAATTCATCTCCTTGGCTAATCAAAGCCCATGAAGCAGAGCCTCATACTCAGCCGCATTGTTAGTGCACGGGAACATCAACCGGAGCACATAACAAAACTTATCACCTTTAGGAGACGTCAAAACAACTCCTGCGCCTGACCCTTCTAGCTGCTTGGATCCATCAAAGTGTATAGTCCAGTATGTGTCATCCGGCTTTTCCTTAGGGGCTTGACATTCCGTCCAATCATTTATAAAATCCACAAGAGCTTGGGACTTGATGGTCATACGAGGCACATATTTTAGATTAAGAGATCCCAACTCCAATGCCCACTTAGCAATCCTTCCAGTGGCCTCTCTATTCTGGATTATGTCCCCCAATGGAGCAGAACTAACCACAGTTATCTGGTGCCCTAAAAATAGTGCTTTAATTTGCGGCTGGCCATGAAAACCCCATATACCAGCTTCTGCCAATGCGGATACCTTTGCTTGGACTCCGTCAGGACCTCATAATAAACTGGCCTTTGAACCGGATACTCCTTTCTAGATTCCTTGCACTCGACCACGATCGCAGCGCTTACTACCCAATTATTAGCCGCCACGTATAGAAGTAACGGTTCTTTCTCAGCCAGAGCAGCCAGCACCGGCGGCTCAGTCAGCTGTTTTTTGAGCACCTCAAGTGCTTCAGCCGCCGCCTTGCTCCAGACAATTTTGTCTGTCTTCTTCATCATCTGATATAAAGGAATAGCCTTCTCTCCAAGGTGGCTTATGAAACGGCTCAACGTGGCGATCCGCCCCGCCAAGCCCTGGACATTGTTAATACAGGCCGGCTCTGCCAGAGAAGTGATAGCCTTGATTTTATCTGGGTTAGCCTCAATGCCACGTTCAGAAACCAGAAATCCCAGGAGCTTGCCAGCCGGAACACCAAAGACGCATTTAGTCGGGTTAAGCATCATCTTATAGACCCGGAGATTATCAAAGGTTTCCTTTAAGTCGCCCAAAAGGTCTCCTTCTTCCTGGATTTGATCACGATGTCATCTACGTAAGCATGGACGTTGCGGCCAATATGACTGTGAAGGCAGTTCTACACACATCGCTAATAAGTCGCCTGGGCACTCTTGAGCCCGAAAGGCATAGATACATAACACAAAGCCCCGAAAGTGTAATAAAAGCCGTCTTCTCCTGGTCTTCAACCGCCATCTTGATCTGATGATAGCCTGAGTAAGCGTCCAGGAAACACAAGCTTTCACAACCCGCTGTAGCATCAATGATTTGATCAATACGAGGGAGGGAAAACGGACCAGTCGGGCAAGCCTTGTTAAGGTCCGTGTAGTCCACACACATATGCCACGTGCCGTTCTTCTTGAGCACCAGCACCGGGTTAGCTAACCACTCCGGGTGAAAAACCTCAACAATGAAACCCACTGCCAAGAGCCAGGCAACTTCTTCCCCAATGGCCTTGCGTCTCTCCTCATTAAACCACCGTAGAAACTGCTTAATTGGCTTAAACTTCGGATCCACATTAAGGTTGTGCTCAACGAACTCTCTCGGTACACCCGACATGTCAGAAGGTTTCCATGCGAAGATGTCCCGATTCTCACGGATGAATTCGATGAGCGCGCTTTCCTATTTGGGATCCATGTGAGATCCAATGATGAATTGTTTGGTGAGTCGCCCGGAGTGAAATCTACTGCCTTAGTATCATCCGCTGAAAACTTCAGGGGCAGCTCAACCTCCGTGGTAGGCTTTTTCAGCAGGGTCATATCCTCCGGGTCAACATTCTCCTTGTAAAATTTAAGCTCCTCCTGAGCGCAACTGGACTCTGCGTAAGACACATCTCCTTCCTCACACTCAATGGCCGTATTTCGGTCACCATGAACAGTAATGGTACCTTTTAAGCTGGGCATCTTGAGATGTAGGTATACATAGCAAGGCCTAGCCATGAATTTTGCATAAGCCAGACATTACCACCTCAAACCACAAGGACTCCACCCTGTAGTTATACTCGTCGCCAAAGGCCACTTCCAAAGAAATCCTGCCCACCGGATATGCCGACTTGCCTAGCACCACACAATGAAAAATGGTGGACGAGGGTTTTAAATCCTTGTCTAGCAATTTCAACCGCCGAAAAGTATCGTAGTAGAGGATATTAATATTGCTGCCTCCATCCATTAACACTTTATTCACCATATACCCTCCCACTTGGGGGGGCACTACCAAAGCCAGCCACCCTAGGTCATCGACACGCGGCGGGTGATCCTCCCGGCTCCATGTTATATCATACTCAAACCATCGTAAATACTGTGGTAGGGCTGGTGCAACCGCATTGACCGCCCGCTTGCGCAACTTCTGATCCCTTTTGTTGAGGCTAGTCGTGAAAACATGATACTGACCGGAGCTGAGCTGCTTTGGGTTACTTTGATAACCAGACTGATTACGTTGTTGCTGATTGTTGTTACCAGAATGCTGCTGGTGTCCTTCTTGATTACCTTGACCTGGGTGACCAGACTCTGAGCCGCCGGACCCAAAACCGGCCCCTGACCCGCCGTGTCAAGAGCCGCTCGGCAAGCAACCGTCCTGATTGTTGGGGTGTGTAAAGTGATTCTTAAGTTTCTGCATGAAATGACACTCTCCCCATGTGTGGTTCGCCGGCTTATCGGGTTGGCCATGATCTGGACAAGGACCCTTTAGCGCCTCCTCCAAATTAAAGGTAGGTCTATCCTTATTAAAAGGTGGCCTAAACCTCCTATTGCCCTTGGGGTGATTCTGACTGGTACTTGCATTGGCCACCAGTTCTGACCCGGCCTCAGGATTCTTACGTTTGCTCTGGCTACCATTGTTTGTCGTACCCTGCTTTGATTGCCCTTCTTCCCTTGGCCGGCCTTCTCCTCATCGGAGCCCGGATCCTTCGTGTTGTCAGAGTCGGCGTATTTCGTGAGAGCCATCATGAGCTCTCCCATATCTTGACATGTGCGCTTGAGTCAGCCAAGCTTCTGCTTTAGCGGGACAAAGTGGCAGTTCTTCTCTAGGATCAGTACTGCCTGAGCCGCCGTGATCTGCTCCGAAGAGTGGATGATGGTCGAGACCCGCCGTACCCAATGATGAGCTGACTCATTCTCTTGTTGAACACAATGATCAAGATCCATGATGGTCATGGGCTGTTTACACGTTCCTTGAAAGTTTTTAATGAATCTGGTTCTCAGCTCTGCCCATGAGTTGATGGTATTGGGTGGCAATCCCTTTAACCATGTGCGGGTCGGGACTTCAAGCATCATGATGAAGTATTTGGCACAAACCGCCTCACTGACGTCCGGCATCTCCATGGCTAGTTCATAACTTTCCACCCAAGCCTCTGGGGGTAAACCAGCGGTGTAATTTGGAACTTTGCGGGGCCCTTTGAAATCCTTTGGCAGCCGCTCACCCCGCAGAGTCGGTGATAAACATGGCCCCCCCACTTTGGTGGTTCCTCCAACTCCTACTGACACGGATGGCGCGGGCTCCTCGTGAGCCGCCTCGGCTAAAGCTATCACGCTTGCTGGCCTCTTGCATGATTTCTGAACACTTGTGTATCCACAGCCGGTTGATGACCCGTTGGAATCTCTCGGTGCCGGTTGCTGCTGGAACCCGTCGGCGACTCGTAGCGCCGGCTAAAACTCCGACTAGGGAGAGGGGTTGAATGAACATGGCTCCGGCTATAGGTATACTATTCCTGCTAGGCCATCGTCGTCTGCAAGTATCCAATGGTGTTTCGCACATCCTCCGCAAAGGGCGCCTCATCCGGAATAGGAATTGTTTTGAGCCGGGTGGCTGCTGCCACCATATTCTTGGCCGGGTTAGAATAATAACCCGCCGGTGTTGGAAAGGCCGCAGGCGAGGCCTGATTTCGCCGGGTCGGTTGAGTCACTGGCCGAGCCGCCGGGTGGCTTCCAGGTGCATCCGTTGTTCGCCCTGTCCCTGGCGTGTTGAAGAGGTTTCTTGCCTCATAACATTCCGGCAAACGGGATTGATTCCTCATCCGATGAATCGCGGTTGCCGATTGTTGCTCCAGCCCAAGATGGAAAGCGTCTATCTTGATGTGTTCTGCCTCTTGCTCCATCTGGGCTTTTAACTCAGCCATCTTCTGCTGCTCTTCCGCCATCCGATCCTTGATCCTTGCAATCTCCAAGTTCCTAGCCGCTTGATTGTCCGGTGTAACGTCAGTAGCCATTAGGGTCGCGAGCTCATCCATCAGCTCCAAAAGAACTTGAGCCGGCGGTGGCGGGTTATCGCCTGAGGTGGCGGCCCCTACGAGCATACTATTCATGTCTGGGACTAACCCCGCCATGAACACGCCAGCATGAACCGGTAGCCCAAGATCGTCCGCCTCAGAGTGATCCGACTCAGGGAAGAGCTCATCGTAGCCCCTGAGCCCGCCGTTGTGAAGCTTGTAGACCGACTCTGTTTCTCCGCTTGAAGATTCATCCTCTGAGTAAGCGAGAGTTTCCTGTGATCCGGAAGCTTCCAGATCCATACCTTGAGTAAAGCCCATGAAGACGTGCTTTCGGACCGAGCTAATGCGGGCGGGTTGCACACTACGAGTAGGTTGCAGACGCTGAGCCGGCTCGACGAGGTTGGTGCAGACGTCCGGCCCGGGTGTTGCTCCATCAACTTTTCCGATGAACATGTGGATCCCACCGAATGGAACCCAGAAGCCATACTCCACAGAGCCGGCATCAAGCCCCTAGCCGGGGTCATCAATGTAGAGCCGGCCACGGCGACTCTTGCTCATCCTACCAACCACGTATCCCTCGAGTCCCGGGAGAGAGCCCTTTGAGAACTCAACACCACCGAGCGCAAGCCCAGGGCGCCAACTGTCGTGGTTTTGTCACGGCAGATGTACGGGTAAACGGACTTCGGTTCGAGGCCATTGCTAACGTGATGGACTCAAAGGGGTTGATGGGGACAAAAGACACAGATTTACCCAGGTCTGGCCCCTCAACTCGAGGTAATAGCCTACCTCCTGCTTGTGTTTGTATTGCTTGATGTATAGATTACAAGGGAGCTGAAGCTTGACCTAGTATTCGACAACCTGATCTCTAAGTCTCCCCGGGTCTGCCTTTATATAGGAGGTCTAGACCACGGGTCATACAATTGGAAATCGACTCTCATTATCTATCCAAGTCTTCCTCTATCTTCTTGTCCAAATTGTCCCCGGGCGGCTTATACACCCGGGTCTTCTGGGCCACTGTCCAGCCCACCTTATGAGCCACCAAGCTTCCTGGGCTTTAGGACCACCGAATCACCTTGGGCCAGTGTACGAGCCGCCAAGCATAACCCGGAGCCCTTAGGGTGGGTCATACCGCGGGCTTATATCCCCAACAAGATCTCTCCCCTCAACTTGCCAATTTCTGGCGCCGTTGCCGGCAAAAACATAGCAAGTCAAGACAAGATCTCTCTCGTCAACTTGCCCATTTCTGGCGACGTTGTCGGGGAGGAAACATAGCAAGTAAAGACAAGATCTCTCCCGTCAAGTTGCAAAATTTTGGCGCCGTTGCCGGGGAGGATACACATCAAGCCTACCAAGTACCCATCACAAACTAATCTCTTGCATTTACATTATTTGCCATTTTCCTCTCCCCCACTTCTAAAATGATTTTCAAAAAGTACCAAAAATATTTGCCTTTTTATGCGCCCTTCTTTCGTTTGCCTTCTTTCTTTCCAAATCTTCTGCTTGTTACCATGACTAGCATTACTACCCCCCCCCCCTTGTCACCAACTTTGAAGTTCTATACTTCAAGCAAAACAAGGGGAGAATCTAAAAGATGACTGGTATAGGCTGATGGAATCCCATAGTATTTCCAATCTAAAAGGAGATACAAAAGTTCTGCTTAGAAATTTTTATATTGGATTGGCTTTGCATCATAGGAAGCTTTTGGATTTGGCCTCACATGGGAATTTCATCGAACTTGATACAAGTGTTGCTTATACAGTTTTGGAAGGAATTTTGGGGGTTCCCCCACAAAAGAAGGGGTTTACCTTTTCACAAGAGGGAGCTCAAATTCTCGACGCATTAAGTGACTTGCATAAACACTTGTAGAGTTAGAAAAATATCACGAACCCCTCAAACATATCAATGGAAATCTCAGTCGCTTAAACACTTTGATTTCCCTTTGCAATAAGCGTTTGGATATTTTGGATCTTAAGATGGTTCCTTTGCCCGAAAATCCGGGGAAGCGGAAAGAGCCCCCCAGATTTGAGAAGGCCCTTGCAAAGGTTGCTTATACCAAAGATGACAATACCTAGATCTATTGCGTTTTGCCTAGCTAGGGGCGTTAAACAATAGCGCTTCTTGGGAGGCAACACAATTTTATTTTTGTGTTCTATTTTTGAGTGTTTCCCACAGTATGACTTATGTAGTAATTGTGTTTTGGTGTTTTAATTAGTGTTTGAGCCAAGTAAAACCTTTGGGGTGATCTATGGTAGTTCTTGATTTGATCTTGCTGAAAAACAGAAACTTTTGCGCTCAGTCCAGGAATTTTATAAAACAAATCATAGCATCGATTGAGCCTGAAATTTTTACAAAAGATTTATATATAAAGTTTCCAGGTTGACATAATTTTTCAGAAATTTTTGAGTTGCAGAAGCATACAAAGTTTTCAGATTGCTACGCACTGTTCTGTTTTTGAAAGATTCTATTTTCTTTGAGTTGTTTGCTTATTTTGATGAATCTATGGGTTGTATCATGGGGTATGAACCATGGAGAAGTTAGAATACAGTAGGTATAACACCAATATCAATAAATAATGAGTTCACAACAGTACCTAAAGTGGTGATTTATTTTCTTATACTAACGGATCTCACGAGTTTTCTGTTAAGTTTTGTGTTGTGAAGTTTTCAAGTTTTGGGTAAAGATTTGATGGACTATGGAATAAGGAGTGGCAAGAGCCTAAGCTTGGGGATGACCAAGGCACCCCAAGTCATATTCAATGATGCCAAAGAGCCTGCTTGGGGATGCCCCGGAAGGCATCCCCTCTTTCGTCTTCAATCCATCGGTAAATTTACTTGAGGCTATATTTTTATTCACCACATGATATGTGTTTTGCTTGGAGCATCTTGTATGATATGAGTCTTTGATTCTTCATTTGCCAAAATCATCCTTACTACACATATATTTTGAGAGAGACATGCAGAATCATGAATTTATTAGAATACTCTATGTGCTTCACTTATATCTTTTGAGATGGGCAATTTTGCTCTATGTGCTTCACTCATATTTTTTAGAGCATGGTGATGTTTGCGTTTTATAGAAATAATTGAACTCTCGTACCTCACTTATATTATTTTGAGAGTCTCTAAACAGCATGGTAATTGGTCTAGGTTATGAATTTAGTGCTAATATGATAGGCATCCAATAGGGATATAATAAAAACTTCCATATTAAGTGCATTGAGTATTTTTGAGAAGTTTGATTCCTTGCATAAAGTTTTGAGATATAAAGATGGTAATGTTAAGAGTCATGTTAGGAAGTAATTGTGATTTGGTAAAAATACTTGTGTAAAGGTTTGTGATCCCTGTAGCATGCACATATGGTGAACCGTTATGTACGGAAGTCGGAGCATGATTTGTTTATAGATTGTCAACCTTTGTGTGAGGGTTGGGAGCGCACGATGGTTAACTCCTACCGACCTCTACCCTAGGAGCATGCATTTAATACTTTGCTTCAATGACTAATAGAATTTTGCAATAAGTATGTGAGTTCTTTTTGACTAATGTTGAGTCCATGGATTATACGCACTCTCACCCTTCCACCTTTGCTAGCCTCTCTAGTACCGCGCAACTTTCGCCGGTACAACAAACACCTTCCTCAAAACAGCCACCATATATCTTTCCTCGAAACAGCCACCATACCTACCTATTATGACATTTCCATAGCCATTCCGAGATATATTGCCATGCAACTTCCACCGTTTCCTTTTATGACTTGCACCATCACTTCCATATTGCATATAGAGTCATATTTTGTCATACAAGTTGTAATTTTCTTTTGAGTTGTAAGTAAATAAAAGTGTGATATTATCGTTATTAGAGCATGTCCCATGTGAGGAAATGGTGATGGAAGCTATGATTCCCTCTCAAGTGGGGATGAGATTCCAGACTTCATGAAAAAAATAAAAGAGGCTAGCGAAGCCCAAATAAAGAAAATAAAAAATAAAAGAGGCCTTAGATGCCCACCAAAAAGAGAAAAGAAAAAATGAGAGAAAAAAGAGAAGGGACATTGCTACTATCTTTTTCCACACTTGTGCTTCAAACTAGCACCATGATCTTCGTGATAGAGAGTCTCCTATTTTGTCACCTTCATATACTAGTGGGAATTTTTCTTTATATAACTTGGCTTGTATATTCCAATGATGGGCTTCCTCAAATTGCCATAGGTCTTCATGAGCAAGCAAGTTGGATGCACCCCCACTTAGTTTCCTCTTGAGCTTTCATACACTTATAGCTCTAGTGCATCCGTTGCATGTCAATCCCTGCTCACTCACATTGATATCTATTAATGGGCTCCATAGCCCGTTGATACGCCTCATTGATGTGAGACTGTCTTCTCCCTTTCCTTGACAACCTCCACCATATTCTATTCCACCTATAGTGCTATATCCATGGCACACGCTCATGTATTGTGTGGGAGTTGAAAAAGTTTGATAAAATAAAAGTGTGAAAACAATTGCTTGACTTTTCATCGGGGTTGTGCATGATATAAATACTTTGTGTGGGGAAGATGGAGCATAGCCAGACCATATGATATTTTAGGGATAACTTTCTTTTGCCATTATATTTTGAAGAATATAATTGCTTTACTAGTATGCTTGAAACGTTATTGTTTTATATCAATATTAAGCTTTTGATTTGAGTCTTATGGATCTGAATATTCATGCCACAATAGAGAATATTACATGGATAAATATGTTAGGTAGCACTCCATATCAAAAATTCTGTTTTATCCTTTACTTACTCGAGGACGAGCAAGAATTAAGCTTGGGTATGCTGATACGTCTCCAACGTATCTATAATTTTTGATGATGTCATGCTATTATATTATCTGTTTTGGATGTTTTATATGCATTAATATGCTATTTTATATTATTTTTGGGACTAACCTATTAATCTAGATCCTAGTGCCAATTTCTGTTTTTTCCTTGTTTTTTGAGTTTTGCAGATATGGAATATTAAACGGAGTCCAAACATGATAAAATCTTTGGAATGATTTTTTCTGGAAGGAAACAAATCCAACAGGCTTGGAGTGCACGTCGGGGCACCTATGACGAGGTCACAAGCCTGGTAGGCACGGCAACCCCCCTGGTCATGCCTGGCAGGCTTCCTGTCTCCTGGCAGGTCTCCTAACCCTATTCTTCATCCTATGAATACCCAAATATTCCCCCAACACCAGAACAAGCCACGCAAATACTTTTCCGCCGCCAGAAGCCTCCGTTCCCGAGTGATCCAATCTTGGAGCCTTTTGCAGTAATCTACCGAAGGGGGTTTCGATCACGGAGGGCATCTACATCAACTCCATTGCCCCTCCGATGATGCGGGAGTAGTCCATCACAGACCTACGGGTCCATAGCTAGTAGCTAGATGGCTTCTTCTCTCTCTTTGATCTTCAATACCATGTTCTTCATGATCTTCATGGGGATCTATCCGATGTAATCCTCTTTTGTGGTGTGTTTGTCAAGATCCAATGAATTGTGAGTTTATGTTCAGATTATCCATGAATCTTATTTGAATCTTATATGCATGATTTCATATCCTTGTAAGTCTCTTCAAGTTATTGGTTTGGTTTGGCCAACTAGATTGGTAATTCTTGCAATGGGAGAAGTGCTTGGTTTTGGGTTCAATCTTGCGGTGTCCTCACCCAATGACATAGTAGGGGTGGCGAGGCACGTATTGTATTGTTGCCATCTGTCGGTGCACTAGAGTTTTTGGGCCATCTAGTGCCCCTTTCCTCGTGCACTGGCAGTAGTAGCCGCCCCGGCGGCGGGGCCCAGCAAAGATTTATCAAACACCAACACAGAAGACTCAAGACTATCGGCAAGACCTTGCCGGGAGGACTGTAGAACCCCCAGGCGGAGCGAGGCCCCCGACAAGGCAAAGACCCGGCAAGGCAAGGCCCCGGCAAGCACCGCCAACACACAGGCCAGGTGTCAATTCACCTGGACGCGTGTAGCAGCGTCGTTATTGGAGGGATCTAAGCGGTGCCGATGGGATGGGCCCCGTCCCGTCCCACTGACCGACTGAGGCTGCTGATGGTGCATTGAATGATCTTGTCCTGCTCCTCCAGAGTTAGGTACGATAGCACTATAGTAGCATTGTGCATCCCGTGTGAACACTGTATGCCACTGTTGGGATTCCCTTAAGTATAAAAGGAGGCCCAGGGCGTTACAGAGAGGGACCCTTTGGACCTTAGGACCTTTTGGACTTTTGGACTTTGGGAAGGTTAGACAATCAGACAGTTAGATGGTTAGTTAACCGGGCATCTCGATAGTTACACAACAGGAGGTGACCAAGCTCACATAGCAGCCGTTCATGGCGCTCCTGTAGCTGGAACCCTAGAACACGATCAATACAACCAAGCAGGAGTAGGGTTTTAGCGCATCCGTGCGGCCCGAACCTGGGTAAAAACTCCATGTGTGCCGCTTACCAGACCGGCTGTTTGTGCTAGCTCGCCCCTCGCCGAACTGAAAGGCGTCCCCGTGATTCCATAGGTGTTCATTCCCACGACATCTTTGGCATGCCAGGCAGGAGGCGCTTGACTGGTGCGAACCCGTTCTAGTAATCCATGCCCCAGATTCATCATCGCCATAGCCCCCAAGAAAAAGGGCCTGACAGTAGTTGGCCCATCCACGTCTGTCGTCCCGTATCTACGCGGACAGGAGATGGCGTAGATGCGGGTGGGGGAGGAGTGGCGGAGGTTCGGAACTTCCGCGATGCCCCGGTGACCAAGGCCAAGTAAGCGGCAACGTTCACCGCGGAGACGCCCATGGCGACGGTGGGAACCCCCGCACCCCTGGGTCTCAGGACGGAGCGGTACCGCCTGCGGGTGGTATGACGAACTCCGGGGGTGGAAGAGTGTCTCCTAGGGCACCCACGCCGGCGCCTACACCGCGAGCTTCTTAGGACACGCGTGGAGAGCCGCGCCACGGCGCCCGCAGTTCTCAGCGTCCCCACGGAAAAGCTCATGTGCATCATTCCCAAGACGCACGGGACCAGCATGCAAGAGGGAGTGGCATGCCGGCGCGGGACCATGACGGTGTTCCTTCTAACACGGTTAGGAGTAAGAGCACCTCATGTTCCTCGTGTCGCTCACTGCCATCCATGGCGGAGGAAGCGATGGCGCAAGCGTAGCTACTCCTGAACTTCCCTCCTATTGTGGAGAAGCTCGACGAATGGAGAGCCACCATTCAGAGCCTCCTCAGCCTCGCAAATAAGCTTCGGCCCATAGGGCCGCCTCAGACCAGTGGTGAAGTGCCCGGAATCGGCACGACCTCGGTGCACTCTCCTCCGCGACAGCATCGCTGGTCGCCGACCCAACGGACCGACGCCTACGACGGTTACTCAACGGCGTCGTCTGACCCACGAACGCTCTGTGATCAGCGTCATGTTCTTCAGGAATGTGGCAAAGAAGATGCCCGAACCGCGATCGAGCGGTGGCAGGAAGCACGTCTCCAATTGGACAAGCGTGCAGGGGCCACTATAGACAAGTCCGCACTTGGGTACCCTGTCAGCCTACCTTACAAGGTGGGCTATCCAGCATTTACCGATGAGCTGCGGCAAGTCCAATGGCCCAACTCCCGCACGTTCAAACCAGAAGTCCCGGAGAAGTATGATGGCAAGACCCATCCATCAGAGTTCCTGAGCATCTACACCATTGCGGTGCAGGCTGCCGGGGGCTGCGACGACAAGATATTGGCTAACTACTTCTCATTGGTGCTTAAGCCCAACATCAGGTCATGGCTGATGCACTTGCCAGAGGGGTCCATCGCTTCCTGGGCGGACCTGTGTCATGAGTTCGTTGGCGCCTTCATCAGAGGTCATCAAGCTCCTGCCCAGGAGAGTGATCTGCACATCATCCCCCAGAAGGAAAGCGAAACTCTGTGCAAGTACATCCAGAGGTTTAGCCGCATTCACCACAACATCACAGACGTTCACCCTGCCGCTATTATCAGCGCGTTCCATCAGAACATGCGCAACCGCAGGATGCAGGTAGGGCTGGCGATGAACAGAGTTAGGGATGTCGCTGAGCTTTATGCTTTGGCAGACAAGTGCGCTTGGGCTAAAGAAGGAAGAAGGCTCCCCGATGAAGACGCCGGCTCAGAGGTCAACTCCAAAGACGAAGACACAGCTGCCCCGGCAAAGAAGGGTCGACGGTGGAACAAGAAGCGCCAAGGCAAGACCGTCCTCGCCATCGAGGCATCCGACAACCCCGGCGCCACCAAGAAAAGCAAGGTCGATGACCCCGGCAACGATGTTGCTGGGTGTGCCTCCTGCCATGCCCTAGTGGCTGCCGGCAAGCCAGAAGACTCCGACAAGCAGTATTGCAAGATCCATTGCACCAAAGGCCACCACCTCCAAGACTGTTGGCAGGTTGAGCAGCTTGCCGAGAAGCAGAGGGCCGAATATGAAAGGCGCGACAAGGAGAAGGGTCAGGATGGTGTTGAGGGGTCCAGCAAGAAGCGTGTTGGCCGAGGAGGTCGCCGCGGCAAGCCCAAGCAGCAGAAGGATCGGCCTCTCGTGGCCGCGACAAGCAAGAAGGAGATGATGATGATGTCGAAGAGGACGACGAGTCCAGTGAGCATGAGTTTCAGAAGGCTACGAAGATGATGTGCATAGAAGGAGGAGCCTTGTCGCATTCCTCTCACTGCCAACTAAAACAGTGCGTGCGCGAGGTTAATGTGATGGAGCCCTCTATCGGCGCATAGAAACCTCTGAAATGATCCAACACTCCTATCATGTTCGATGCCGAGGATCACCCTGATCGTGTAACTGCAGTCGGGTGCTTGCCATTGTTGGTCTCGCCAACAATCTGCAACCTCAAGGTGACGAAGATGTTAGTCGATAGTGGGATCAGCCTGAACCTCATCTCGCCCGGTGTCATTCGGAGGCTGTAGATTCCTAACGAAGATCTTGAGCCGACAGGCGCTTTCCAAGGAGTCAACTTGGGAGGGACTCAACCAAAAGGAAAGGTCACGCTGCTAGTGATGTTTGGCAGCGACATCAATTTCAAAATGGAGAAGATCGTTTTTGACGTTGCCGAGATCTCGTTGCCATACAACAGCATTATCGCCCGTCTGGCACTTGCCAAGTTCATGTCGGCCACCCACTTCGCTTACAACATGTTGAAGATGCCCGGACCAATGAGCGTCATTACCATCAACTCCAACAAGAAAAGTGCACTTATCTGCGCCAAAAAACTCTACTAGGGGCAGCTACAACACCTGCCGCCAGGGCACTTGCTCCTGCCGCTGAAGCTCCCGGGGGGAAGAAGACCGACAAGGCTCTGACGCACATTCCAGCAAGCGTGCCCCCTCGGGGTGCTACGCTCCCGTTGACGATGTGCCAGAGAGCTCCACCGGCAAGAGCAAGAAGTCCAAGGCTTCCCCGCCAGAGACCAAGAAGGTGCCCGCCAAGGAGGATGGCATGGGGGAACTTTCACCATAAGTTCCACCCTTGATGACAAATAGGAAAGCGCGCTCGTCGCCTTCCTACGGGTGAATGTTGATGTGTTTGCATGGCAACCATCTAATATCCCTGGTGTTCCCAGGAAGGTGATCGAGCACCACCTTGTCGTCTGCCCACACGCGTGGCCCGTCAAGCAGAAGGACCAGAAGCAAGCTTTGGAGCAGCAACGGTTTATTGCCGAAGAAATCAAGAAGTTAGAGGCAGCTGGCCTAATCAGAGGAGCACTCCACCCTATGTGGTTGGCCAATCCAGTCGTAGTGCACAAGGTGAATGGGAAGTGGAGGCTATGCATTGATTTCACAGACATCAACAAAGCTTTCCCCAAATATCATTTTCCCTTGCCGCGCATCGACCAGATTGTGGACTCCACTGCCGGCTGCGACTTATTATCTTTCCTTGACGCCTATTGCGGTTATCATCAGATCTTTATGGCCAAGGAAGAAGAAGAGAAGAACGCGTTTATCACCCCATGTGGTACATACTGCTTTTTGTGTATGCCTTTCGGGTTGAAAAGCGCTGGTTCTACCTTTGCAAGAGCAGTCCAGATTGGTTTTGAGCCCCGGCTGCATAGAAATATGGAGGCTTATATGGACGATATAGTGGTCAAAACCAAGGACAAGGCTACGCTCATATCAGACTTAGAAGAAATATTCGTCAATCTGCGCAAGATCAACATGAAGCTCAACTCCGAGAAATGTGTGTTTGGCGTCCCATCCGGCAAGCTTCTCGGGTTCTTTGTGTCTCAACGAGGAATCAAAGCAAATCCCGACAAGATCAAAGCAATTGAGCAAATTGAGGCACCAAGACGAGTCAAGGACGTGCGACGCCTTGCCGGCTTTTTTGTTGCTCTGAGTAGGTTCATCTCAAAATCTGCTGAGCATGCCCTATCCTTTTTCAAAATCTTGAAGAAGGCAGGTCCAATGAAATGGACTCCGGAAGCGAAGGCGGCGCTACAGGATTTGAAGAAGTACCTTTCCTCTCTGCCAATCCTAGTCGTGCCAAAACCACAAGAGTCATTGCTGCTATACCTGGTGGCAACAAATCAAGTGGTGAGTGTTGCACTAGTGGCTGAAAGAGAGGTTGACGAAGAAGCGGCGGCAGTGGCAGGAATGCCAAGCGATGAGCCAGGACAGTCTCCGGCAGGGTATGGTGCCGGCAAAGAAGGATCTGCGCAGTTGAAAGAGATAGTCCAGAAGAAGAAAGTGGCGCAGCGACCAGTCTATTTTGTTAGCTCCCTGTTGTAGGTGGCTAGATCAAGGTATTCTGGCGTGTAGAAATTGCTCTTCGGCCTTCTTATGGCCTCGAGGAAGCCGTGCCATCACTTCCAAGCACATGAGATCACCGTTGTCACCCGCTTCCTGCTACGGCGGATATTGCAAAACCCAGAAGCTACCGGCAGGATTGTGGAGTGGGCTTTGGATTTATCAAGCTGTGGTCTTCAATTTGAAAGCACTTCGACCATTCAGAGCAAGGCCTTGGCGGAGTTCATTGCAGAATGGACCCCAATGCCCGATGAAGAGATTCCAGAGTCAACTCTCCCCAGCAAGGAGACTGGTCGAGAATGGATCATGTATTTTGATGGAGCTTTCTCGCTGCAAGGCGCCGGTGCCGAAGTGCTGCTTGTAGCACCCACTAGAGAGCACCTCAAATATTTGGTCCAGATGCACTTTCCCCAGGAAAGATCAACAAAGAACACTATTGAGTATGAAGGGCTGCTTGCCGATCTCAGGATCGCAGCGGACCTCGGGATCAAGAAACTTATTGTCAGGGGTGATTCTCAACTTGTCGTCAGGCAAGTGAACAAAGATTACCAAAGCTCATTGATGGAGGCCTATGTAGATGAAGTGAGGAAGTTGGAAGAACGTTTTGAAGGCCTACAAATGAAGCATGTTCCATGTGCAGAGAACAGTGTTGACGATGGCGTGTCAAAGTGTGCTTCCCTTAAGTTACCTGTGGAACCAGGAACTTTCGTGCTCCAACTAACTCAACCCTCCACGACACCATCAACTGGACAAGAGAAGAGAAGGAAGTTAAGTTCCGGCAAGTATTTCCCGGCAAAGCTCCCCGAAGCCACCGGCGAGAAGGTTGCCAGAGGGAACGACAAGCTTATCGATGAGTACTATGCTCCAGCGGGGCCCCCGGCTCTTGTCGTAGAAACGTACGCTCCCGCCAGGCTTGCCAGGGCGCAGTAGACTCTGGCAGGCCCTCATGCCCCTTGCTGTCGAGGTAAATGCTACCCCGGCAGAGGATACACCTTTAGTCCTTGTTGTCGAGCCCCAGGCTCCAGCATGGGCACAACACATCATCCAATTCCTTCAAATAGGAGAACTCCCCGAGGAACAAGAGGAAGCAGAGAAAGTAGCCCGCCGGTCTCATATGTACCAGTTCATAGACAAGGTCCTCTATAGAAAGAGACCGAATGGCGTGAAACTCAAGTGCATTTCTCGGGAGGATGGGCTGGAGCTGTTGGCAGAGATACACGGAGGCATATGTGGATCCCACATAGGATCAAGAGCACTCGCCGGAAAGGCATTCCGGCAAGGTTTCTTTTGGCCCACTGCTCTCCAGGATGCAACTGCGTTAGTAACCAAGTGTGAAGCATGCCAGTTTCATTCAAAGAAACTACATCAACTAGCTCAAGCCCTTCAAATAATCCCTCTCTCCTGGCCATTTTCGGTCTGGAGGCTCAACATCTTGGGCCCCTTCCCCCGCGCTGTCGGGGGCTTTGAATACTTGTACGTGGCAATCGACAAGTTAACCAAGTGGCCGAAAGTGGAAGCAGTGAGGAAGGTGACAGCATAGTCAGCCGTCAATTTCTTTAAAGGACTAGGTTGCCGCTTTTGTGTTCCCAACAGGATCATCACTGACAACGGCACATAGTTCACAAGCCGCGCCTTCATGCAGTATGTCCAAGACCTTGGTAGCAAAATTGGTTTTGCTTCCGTTGCCCACCCGAGGAGCAACGGCCAAGCGGAGAGGGCTAATGCTGAAGTGTTGCGAGGTCTCAAGACAAGAACTTTTGACAGGTTGCACAAGTGCGGAAGGAACTAGATTGATGAGTTGCCGGTGGTTCTTTGGTCAATCAGGACGACACCAAATCGAGCTACCGGCTAGACACCATTCTCCCTTGTCTATGGGATAGAGGCAGTTCTCCCCACGGAACTCATATACGGGTCACCTCGAGTGCTCGCTTATGATGAGCTCGAGCAAGAGCAGTTGCGGCAAGACGACGCGACGCTCCTTGAGGAAGACCGTCTTTAGGCTGCTATGAGAGCCGCACGCTACCAGCAGGCTTTGCGTCGCTACCATAGCCGCAAGGTCAATGCCAGAAGTCTTGAGGAAGGCGACCTTGCTTTTCGCCGAGTTTAGTCTACCAAGAACCCAAATAAGTTGACGTCAAAGTGAGAAGGCCCTTATCGGGTAGTATGAGTCACTAGGCCCGGCGTAGTCCGTCTAGAGACCGAGGATGGCATTCTGGTGAGCAACTCCTGGAATATCGAACATCTTCGAAATTTCTACCCATGAGGCGCGGTTGCAGGCCAGCCCCGGCAACCACCCTTTGTACAAGTCTTGCCGCTGAAGCATGTAATCCTTGGTACAAAGCCAGGGTCGGACCTTGTGCGTAGATAAATAAAGATAAGTGTTCTACAATCCTGTTCGATTCTCATGTTTACTTATGTGCATGTTTATCTGAAGTGTTGCATGACACTTAACCCCAGCAAGGACTAACGGACCGCCAAGGTTCCATATCCATATTTCCTCTTCTTTCTTTTTCTTAAAGGATAGAAGGATCTCTCGCGTGCAGCTTTGCCTGGGGGAAAGGATAGTATGGATGCCTATGAGCGACGTCCCAAAGAAGAAACTTGTCGGAAGGAGAAAGGAAACAAGAAGATAAGTTGCGAAAACCCCTTGTGGATCTTTGCCGTAAAGTTATTTTCCTTGAGCGACTTTGACTTCTGTATGGAAAACCTGCACGCGCGGGAACCTTGCCGCGACTGGATGCGCACTCACTGTGTTCGGGACCACTCAATGCCTTAAGTGGCCTCGCTCGTGCTCCTTGTTTCATTTCGAGTCCTCTCAATGATCCAAGTGATAGTGCTCGCGCCCTTATCCCGTTTTCGAGTAAGGCCGACGCCTTGAACGGAGGCACCAAGGACACCAAGGTATCTTGCCGGCAGTGGCATCGCCAGCAGGCTGCTAAGGACCCGTTCCTCAAAGCGCTTGCGGTAGGACTACACACGCCGACAAGATTCTTCCAGAAAGGGCGTAGGGAAAGTTTCATACACAGGAACAGTCTAACGAGGAAGATAATACACATTCATTCAAAATGGGGTGAAATTTACATAAGATATCACCTTTTTTAAGTACATCTTTATTTGACTTTCTCCCCAGGGGAGATTACAAGAAGAAAAAGATGGAAAGGAGAGGCAGGATACAAGAAGAAAAAGATGGCGAGAGGCCCTAGGCAGAAGCCCGGCCTGACCCCTCTGGACCAGCACTGCGCGGATGAGCAGGGCTGCCAGATGGGCAAGCAAGAACCTGGACCCTCCTGGACCAGCATTGCGCGTAGGAGAGGGCCAGGGCAGGCGGAAAGGAGGATGGACCCCAGAAGCCAAAGTCCATAGGCCTGCTGGAGCTGGAATACGAGGTAGCGCCCGGGACTGAAGCACCCGGCAAGGACATCTTGCCGGGAGGGGGAGAGGCGTGAGGCTGGCGATGGTGGTGCGGCCGGTGGTCAATCCGAGCTCGAATCTTTGGGCTCCGACTTGACCGCCCAAGGACCGGACTCATCGCCGCTGTCCTCCCCGTCACTCTCGCCAGAGGATAGGATTTCGGCACTGCTCGGGCCCTCTTCGCAGCACCTGAGGCGGATGCCGGAGCTCCCATAAATCTTGATGGGGAGTGTATTGGCTCCCGTCATTTTAAAACGAAGAACGTGCCCCACCTGGAGATTGTGGGCACGGGCGAAGGTATTCCAACCTCGCCTAAGGAACATGATGCAGCGCGCTGGATACTCAACATCCACCCGTGTCACGCCATTGCAGCACCTTGCCATCTGCGGCCACAGGAAGGGCAACTCTTCGTCCTTCACTGCCCTGGCGAAGAGGCGCAGGAGGCGCAGATGGCTCCGAAGGGGACCACCCAGCTCGAGGACGAAATCCAGCACCGTCCCCTCGGCCTGGGCCTCTTCGATGGAGGTGCCTGGCATCGAAGGAGGGGTGGAGTAGCGCTCCGCCTCCCCCGACCTCAGCCTCCAAGGCGGCCACGGCTTCTCGCGCCTCCTCCATCATGCGAACCCGAGCCTCCCTCCGCCTCCGCGGCTGAAGCGGCGGCATGATCCAAACGAGAGCTCCTCCTCGCAGCCGAGGAAGGCGGTCGCCCCTGCCCCCTGGTCATGGCGAAGGGCGGGTGCTGCCTGAAGATTGAGAAGACGAGGGAAGGGGAGGCGGACTGTGGAGTTTTGCACTCGAAGGGCGGAAGAAGGATGGATGAGCTCCGCCCCCGCTGTCCCCAATTTATAGGAGGAAGCGTGGGGCTGGCTCTCCCTCACTCCAAAGGACGCCGCCCACCTCCTCCAATAGCGGCGCCCTCCATCACAGGGCGAACAGCAACCGCCCCGTCGCCCCAATCCATGGCACTATAGTTACTGCCTTTTATCAGGGACTTTAAATCATGGGCTCTCGTTACTAGCTCCCTGCTATGCATGCAACGCTCGTGGCAGAAAGGACCTGACACCGTAATTGAAAACTCGACAGCCGCGTCACGCACGTACCCCACTACCCGCATTCAGTGGGCGTTGTGGGGAAGCGAAGCAAGCGCAATGGCCACAACTGCAAGGCCCTACCACACGTGCCCGTGCACATGTTGGGCCTAGCCCAACAACGCCTTGCGGCGTGTATGGCCCAAGCCCGGGGGCTCCTGTCGGTGCACTAGAGTTTTGGGGCCATCTAGTGCCCCTTTACTCATGCACGGGCAGTAGTAGCCACCCCGACGGCGGGGCCCAGCGAAGATTTATCAAACACCAACACAAAAGGCTCAAGACTATCGGCAAGACCTTGCTCAATACTATCGGCAAGACCTTGCCGGGAGGGCTGTAGAACCCCCAGGTAGAGCGAGGCCCCCGGCAAGGCAAGGCCCTAGCAAGCACTGCCAGCACACAGGCCAGGTGCCGATTCACCTGGACGCATGTCGCGGCGTCAACGTTGGACGGAGCTAAGCAGCACCGATGGGATGGGCCCCCATCTCGTCCCACTGACGGACTGAGGCGCCTGACGGTGCATTGAATGCTCTTGTCCTACTCCGCCAGAGTTAGGTATGATAGCACTGTAGCAGCACTGTGCATCCCGTGTGCACACTGTATGCCACTATTGGGATTCCCTTAAGTATAAAAGGAGGCCCAGGGCGTTACAAAGAGGGACCCTTTGGACCTTAGGACCTTTTGGACTTTGGGAAGGTTAGACAATCAGACAGTTAGATGGTTAGTTAACCGGGCATCCCGATAGTTAGACAACGGGAGGTGACCAAGCTCACGTAGCAACCGTTCATGGTGCTCATGTAGCTGGAAACCTAGAACACGATCAATACAACCAAGCAGGAGTAGGGTTTTACGCATCCGTGCAGCCCGAACCTAGGTAAAAACTCCTCGTGTGTCGCTTACCAGACCGACTCTTTGTGCCAGCTCGCCCCCTGTCGAACCGAAAGGGGTCCCCGTGATCCCATAGGTGTTCGTTCCCACGACACCATCAAGCGTAACACGATGAGGTTTTCATCATATTGCTTGAGTTTATCCCTCTACATCATGGCATCTTTCTTAATGCGTTACTCTGTTCTTCATGAACTTAATACTCTAGATACAGGCAGGAGTCGGTCGATGTGTGGAGTAATAGTAGTAGATGCAGAATCGTTTCGGTCTACTTGACACGGACGTGATGCCTATATGCACGATCGTTGCCTTGGATAACTACATGATTATTCGCTTTTCTATCAATTGCTTGACAGTAATTTGTTTACACACCATGATATTTTCCTTCAAGAGAGAAGCCTCTAGTGAAATCTATGGCCCCGAGGTCTACTTTCCATAATATATTTTCAGATCTATAAACCAAAAATACCAAAAATACTTTGTTGCAATTTATTTACCTTTTACTTTCCGTTCTCGTTTACATCTATCTCTATCGAATAGAATCCTTGCATATAATCGTGAAGGGATTAACAACCCCTTTATAGCATTGGGTGCAAGAGTTTGATTGTTTGTGTAGGTGCTTCCATTTGGTGACTTGCTTGTTCCTCCTACTAAATTTATACCTTGGTTCTCAACAACTGAGGGAAATACTTATCTACTTCGCTGCATCACCCTTTCCTCTTCAAGGGAAAACCAACGCAAGCTCAAGAGGTAGCAGATACTAGGTTAAACATATTTACAAAAACAAAAACACGTTGAGTTCATACCCGCTTTTCTCTGCCACATCCAATTCATCAAATATTGTCATTATTTCCTTTCACTTGCATAATCGAAAGATATGGAAATAATAATAGTTCAAGAGTGTCGTGGACTAAGCTGGAATCTGCAAACATTTTATTCAAGAAGAAAAGACAAAGTAATATGGGCTCTTTGTTAGATCATCAGTAAAGCATATGAGAGCCACTCAACATTTTCATCATGGACTCCTCCTTGGTATGACTCAATAAAAGAAAAGAATTTTAGAGAAACACATCGAAATATTTTTGGAGTTTTTAGTTTTTCTTGAAGAAAACAAAATAGGAGAAGGAAAAACAAAAACGAGAAAAACAATTTACACGGGAGAACTCCCAACAAGCAAAAGAAGAAATGGGAAATATTTTTGGGTTTTCTTTTGATACTACAACTAACTAAATTGAAAAAGAAAAACCGAAAACAATCAAGAAGTATTTTTGGATTTTCTCAAAGTTTTTCAAACACACAAGAAGAAAGCAAGAAGAATAAATCTAGCATGAATAATACAATGAAAAAGTGTGGACACCGACAACTGGAATGAAATGTGTGAACATGAATATAGTGTCGGTTGGAAACACATACTCTCCCAAGCTTAGGCTTTTGGCCTAGCTTGGTAATCACCATTCGTGGCCCGGATAATAGTCTGAGCCGATACTAGGTGGTGGTGGCACCTACGTGTCCCACTCTCGGGGTTCCTCCTTAGCTGCTGCTAGGTTGTTCCGATACGCGGTAATGTCATCTGGCATAATTCTATATCTGTCCTGGCAATAGAATCAAATAAGGCAGGTGCAGGCAATGGGATAACATCATGGGTTACCACACTAAATACTAAATTGTAACGAATATTATGAAAGAGACCAGCTTCATCAATAAAGTGGTTGTCTTGCAACGACATGTCATCTAGATAAACCTTGGCCAAAAGATAATCATGTGGGTGTATTTGAACTTCAAAACAACTCGCTAAGCGAGTGGCATAAATGCCACCATGTATCTTGCCCTTACTCTTGTTAAGATGTAGGCGTCGTGCAAAAGTAGCTCCTAAGCTAAAAGTGTGATCATATAATGCACGTCGTAAAATAGCAAGGTCTGGGGCACTGAGTGCACTGACCTTTTTCCTTACCAGTTAAACTCTCAGCGATGAATATAGAAAAATAGTGCACAGAAGGAAACTGCAAACTGCCGATAGTGGCTTTTGACACGCCTCTTTCATCACCCACTGTTAAAGTGAGGAGAAAGTCCTCAAACTCTGCTGGCCTAGGCTCTCTTAATTCCCCGTCAGAAGGAATCAGACATATGTCACAAAAGTCAGTGAATGGTATCTTGTAGTTTTCACGTCAAGAGGGTTATCCTACTCATGAAATTAAAACTTTGCACAAAATAATTAGTGAGGATTTGGTACAGGTCACACTTATCTGTGAGGAGGTTGGTGATGACCCACAAGTATAGGGGATCTATCATAGTCCTTTCGATAAGTAAGAGTGTCGAACCCAACGAGGAGTAGAAGGAAATGACAAGCGGTTCTCAGTAAGGTATGCTCTGCAAGCACTGAAATTATCGGTAACAAATAGTTTTATGATAAGCTAATTCGTAACGGGTAGCAAGTAACAATTGTAACAAAGGTGCAGCAAGGTGGCCCAATCCTTTTTATAGCAAAGGACAAGCCTGGACAAACTCTTATATAAAGCAAGGTGCTCCTGAGGACACATGGGAATTTCTGTCAAGCTAGTTTTCATCATGCATATATGATTCGTGTTTGTTACTTTGATAATTTGATATGTGGGTGGACCGGTGCTTGGGTGCTGCCCTTACTTGGACAAGCCTCCCACTTATGATTAACCCCTCTCGCAAGCATCCGCAACTACAAAAGAAGAATTAAGATAAATCTAACCATAGCATGAAACATGTGGATCCAAATCAGCCCCTTACGAAGCAACGCATAAACTAGGGTTTAAGCTTTTGTCTCTCTAGCAACCCACCATCTACTTATTACTTCCCAACGCCTTCCTATAGACCCAAACAATGGTTAAGTGTCATGTAGTCAACATTCGCATGACACCGCTAGAGGAGAGACAACATACATCTCATCAAAATATCAAACGAATACCAAATTCACATGATTACTTATAACAAGACTTATCCCATGTCCTCAGGAACAAACGTAACTACTCACAAAGCATATTCATGTTCATAATCATAGGAGTATTAATGATGATCAAGGATCTGAACATATGATATTCCACCAAGTAAACCAACTAGCATCAACTACAAGGAGTAATCAGCACTACTAGCAACCCACAGGTACCAATCTGAGGTTTTGAGACAAAGATCGGATACAAGAGATGAACTAGGGTTTCGAGCAGAGATGGTGCTGATGAAGATGTTGATGGAGATTGACCCCTCTAGATGAGAGGATCGTTCGTGATGACGATGGCTTTGTTTCCCCCTCCCGAAGGGAAGTTTCCCCGGCAGAACACCCTACCGGAGCTCTAGATTGGTTGTGTCCAAGTTCCGCCTCAAGACGGTGGCGCTTCGTCCCGAAAGCTCTGTTCTAATTTTTTTAGGTTGAAGCCCTCCATATAGCAGAAGATGGGCACTAGAGGGCTGCCAGGTGGGCCACAAGCCTTAGGGGCACGCCCAAGGGGGTACGGCGCGCCCCCCAGGCTTGTGGCTGCCTGGTGGGCCCCTTGATGTATTTCTTTCGCCCAATATTTTTTATATATTCCAAAATATTTCTCCGTAGATTTTTAGGACTTTTGGAGTTGTGCAGAATAGGTATCTAAGATTTGCTCCTTTTCCAGTCCAAAACTCCAGCTGCTGGCATTCTCCCTCTTCATGTAAACCTTGTAAAATAAAAGAGAAAAGGCATAAGTATTGTGCCAAAATGTGTAGTGACAGCCCATAATGCAATGAATATCAATATAAAAGCATGATGAAAATGGACGTATCAGTTGGTCAACCCAGCATTTTCAATGAATTGAGAAAATTCTTGGTAGAAACCGGCTTCCTCCATAAATGGAGTATGTGGTCATTCACATGGCCGCACTTCCTCCTTTCTCGGAATGTAGAGGTCAGTATCACACGACCCCCCAATAACTCCCTTAGCATTCTTCTTGGAGGAGTACTTCCTAAAGAAATTCATCTTATTTTATACAAATAAAATTCTGAAAATTTTAACTCCACAAAATTTTGTTAACAAAACTAAGATTGATAGCAACTACTCCTAGGGATGCATAGAGGACATATCAAGCATTCAAACCACTTACTCTAAGAATTCAACATGCAAGCTCATCTACAATAGCGCCAAGAGTAGCTAATTAATCTGAAAATAAACCACTAAATCAAAAACTAATTGGAGCAATGGGGGAGTTACATACCAAGAATCGATCCCCTAAAACAGTTTCGGAAATAGAGCTTCGAGCAAAGAGATCGAAATCCGCGGGTTATTGAGCAAGAATAAGAGGGAGAGAGCAATGGTGATTATTTTTGTAGAGGTAAGAGATGACATGGGCTAAAGGGATAAGTGGGGGACCCCCCCTCTACCAGGCCACGCCAGGGGGTCTGGCATGCCCTAGTGGAGGGTGGCCACCAGGTGCACCCCCCTCTGGTGTTATTTGTTCCAGAAATTCATAAATGATCAGAAAAAATTCATGTTAATTTTTCAGGACATTCTTAGAACTTTTATTTTTGGGTCATTTTTTATTGCATGGGGAAAATTCAGAAAGCAGGATAAACATGGCATTTTGTTTTATTTAGCTAAGAAAACAGAAAACAAAAAGTGGATACACAGAGTTGTGTCTACTAAATTCATCAACTCCATACTTCTCAAAAATGATTCATTAATAAGGTTGATCAAATCTTATTAACAACCACTTTTAATTAGCATGAAACCGAAGAACTTTCGTAAAACACTAGGTTACCTCAATGGGGATATGCATATCCCCAACCATAATAATATCATATTTCTTTTTGACACTAGGTAGAGGTAATTGAAAGCTTCCAATAATAAGTGTCGAAGAATTTTCAATAACATTCACACCATTCACTTGGGATTGTTTCTTCGGAAAGTGCACCGTATGCTCATTACCATTGATATGAAAAGTGATCTTGCTTTTATTGCAATCAATAATAGCCCATGTAGTATTCAAAAAGGGTTTCCCAGGGATAATCGACATGTTGTCATCCTTGGGCATCTCAAGAATAACAAAGTCCATTAAGATAGTAACATTTGCAACAACAACAAGCACATCCTCACAACTACCAATAGGTATGACAGTTGATTTGTCAGTCATTTGCAAAGATATTTCAGTAGGTGTGAATTTATTCAAATCAAGTATTTTATATAAATATAAAGGCATAACACTAACACCAGCTCCCAAATCACACAAAGAAGTTTTGACATAATTTTTTTAATGGAGCAAGGTATAGTTGGTATTCCAGGATCTCCAAGTTTTTTAGGTACTCCATCCTTAAAAGAATAATTAGCAAGCATGGTGGAGATTTCCACTTCAGGTATCTTCCTTTTATTAGTAATGATGTCTTTCATGTACTTAGCCTAAGGAGGCATCTTTAAAATATCAGTTAAGCGGGTATGCAAAAAGACTAGCCTAATTGTCGTTGTCAAAACCGGCGGATCTCGGGTAGGGGGTCCCAAACTATGAGACTAGGATCGATGGTAACAGGAGACGAAGGGGACACAGATTACCCAGGTCCGGGCCCTCCTATGGAGGTAATACCCTATGTCCTGCTTGGATGTATTGATGATATGGGGGTTACAGAGTTGATCTACCACAAGATCGAATAGCTAACCCTAGATGAGTTGTTCTGTCCCTACACCCTAAAATCCTCTGGCTTATGTAGACGCCAAGGATGCCTAGGGTTTACACATGGTCAGTTACATGCCGAGTACATAAACATGCCTATTCTCTACATCAAACGTGGAGTACAAGCCGTGCTTCCTGAAGCTTCCATCTTGGAGACTGGGCCTTCAAATATTCTTGTGTTCGTTAAGTGGTCCATATAGTCTGACCCATAGAAATAGGTCGGTTTCACGATGACCCCTTAATCCAGGACTCCCTTAGTAGCCCCCGAAATTGCCTCCAATGCCGAGGGTCCCATCTTCAATTGCTTTACACGATCAGAGGCTTGTGATTATGAGGTGAGTTCTTCCTGTCGAACATAGTTCACCTCCGATGATAAGTAGTTTTCCGCATAGTGGCACGTCCAAACACTGCAAATTGGCTGGCCTTGAAGGCCAAACATCAAGGGGTAAACAATATTCCTCTCATGACCTTTCTGACGAAAGGTCATGGCCCCCCACGACCGCTAGGCCAGTTACAAAAACTCGATTCGCGGTTCGAGGCCATTTTAATCATCACGATCTATCAACACACCGATCGTGTGCCATTTTATATGGGATATGTTTAATCACGCGCGCACAATGGCTCACACGTCTCGGGAAGCGGAGGGATTCACAGCGCAGCAAGGGGACCAAATCGATAAGCCTCATAAAAGGGGAAGAAAACCCCGAAGCCTATTCACGTTTCCCATTCACTTTCCCCGCCTTCCACTCCTTTGCACCTCCAAAGCACAGATCTAGGTCTTCCGCCCCCACCTCCGAGCTCATCAATGGCGGGCTCCAACGTCCAGTGGGAGGTCTCCATGGTCACCGACCAGGACATTCTCGACCTCAAGAAGGTCGGGTACCTCTTCGCTGACATTGCTCATCACGCACCGGAGGAGGGCCAAGTGATCCCCACCCCCGGCCAGGTGAAAGGGTGGTCTTCCTCCCCCACTTCATTAGGGGGTGAGCTTCCTGCTTCACCCCTTCGTCAGGGGGTTGATGTTCTTCTACGGTCTTGACTTCCATGACCTCCCGCCGAATTCCTTTATACATATATTGGCTTTCATCCTCGTTTGTGAGGCATTTTTCGGGTCGAGCCACACTTCGGGCTCTAGAAGCACGCGGACTGCGGCGAGGCTGTCATCGGCAAGCTCACCCGCGTCATGTGGCCATCAGGCACCTTCATCGACACCATCAAGGCGTGGCAGAAGGAGTGGTTCTATATCATAGAACCACGAGAAGAAGGTCAGATCTCTCCTGTCGAACTCAGATCTGGTCCCCCCACCACACTAGCTTCATGTCTCAAAAAGGGCCTTAACTGGGGACTGAGCAAGAAGGTGAGTGACCTGTAGAAGCACATTGGCTCCCTGGTTGAGGAGGACATCAAGCTGACCAACATGGTCCAGGTGATGCTTCGAAAGCACATACTCCCCTGTTAGCGCCGGGACACTCCCTTGTGGGCTCGGCAAATTGACGATGCGCCCACAATCTGGCACCTCTTCCGCACTATGTGGGAAAAGCTATGGAAGGTGCTCTTCAAGTCACAGGAGAGCTGGCCATCCAAGGAGGAAGACAGAGGCCTGCAAGCCTCCAAACCCACCACCGAGGTACGGGTCTCTTCTGCTTGATCGGCTTTTATATTTCCCAAGGAGGATCCATAATACTTTCTTCCGATCATTCTTTCGCAAAAATGGCTAAAGAAAGTCGTTAACATTAGTAGTCCGGCACCTCAGCCCGAGGACGCTAGGTCCGGGCTGTTGGCGGAAATGCTCGTGGAGAAGCCTTACGAGGCCCCCACGAAGGAGAAGAAGAAGAAACTAGGCCGAAGTGGCCTTCGTATCCGAGACCAGTCAGAGACTGTGTCCGGGGAAACTCATGCCTCCTCGAATCAAGAGCATGAGGAGCAAGATGAGGAGGAGGAGCAGGAGGAAGAGGAGGGGGACGAAGCCGGGGGGAAGGCAATTCCCCCTCGCAAGAAAGAGGGCGGCGTCATCGGATGCCCAGAGGAGGTTCCCCCTCCTGCCCTGATGAGGACGCGTCGGGCACAGGTGATCCTGTCCGACGACAGCTCGGACTCAGATACTGAGTTCGATAACCTTGAGGTGGTTCCACAAAGGAACCTTAGGGTCAAGCCCCCGGCTCGAAGGTTAGGATCCAAAGACCCCTTGTTTGTTCTTTTAACAAGTTTCGAGTTTACTAACACGCATGTGCTTATGGATTTTGTAGCCCCCGCGTGTCCTCCTCACCGATCAAATATCGGACAGGGAGACCCCACCCGCTGAACTAGAGGAGAGAGGTAATGCCTCACATCCTGCCACTCCGGGCGCCGCGAAGGACACTGCGGAGGTGTCATCCCAACATGCTCCTATGGATCCAGGCACCGACGGCGGGGGAGATGACATAATGACCGAGGCTAACACCTTGGTTACTGAAGACCGGGGGGAGGTACCCCGCTCGGACACTAAGGTGGCCGAACGAGCGGCCGCTCAGTCCCCTCCAGGGGCATCTCCGGAGTGTACCACGCCTCCGGAGGTTCTGGTTAAAACCCCGGTCGGTGATCGGGTTATCCGATCACCTCCGGCGCCACCGACCAATGGGTGGCCGGTCATGGAGGAGGCTCTATCGAGCGCCTCCATCTCCGAGGAGCACCGCGCCCTCATGGGTGCGGTATTAAAGAGCATCCAGTCTGTTGAGAATGGACTGAAGGAGGCCTTCAAAGGTCTCCTAACGGGTTTTCAAGTAAGTCACCTGATACTCTTATTTGCAAAGTTTTTATTTATTTTATATACATGGCAGCCCCCGAGCCCTAGGTGAGTTTGAAAAAACTTACCTAGGGGTCAATCATGTATCCGATACCTGACTAGATACAAGTTATGTGTCCCGCATGTTAGGGTAGCTCTTAATAGGGTCCAACATATGATAGGATTGATTATAATGCGGGACTAGAAAACCCATGTAACATGTTCACTGTATGTGTATTGTAGGCATCATCATCGGCAGCAATAAATGGTGCCGAGCTGGACAAGCTGAATCAGAAGCTTAAACGCTCTGAGGATGAAGTTGAAGCCCTCAACCGAAGATTCGACAAGGCACAAGGTAGGTCAAAAATCTGAATACCTTTGGCCGAACTCCTTTGGCCGAACACCTTTAACTGAACACTATCCATGCAGTTTTTCATAATGTCTTAATGTGTAACAGCTTCGGCAAAGGAGGCAGAGAGGCTCAAGGCTGAGCTCCAACAAGCAAAAGACCATGTGGCCGTCGAGAGAGCGGTGGACAAGGAAGCGGCGACTGCCCTCTCCGCCCTGCGAGCCACCAACCATAAGCACGAGGCTCATGTGGCGGAGGTTCAGTAGGAGCTCAAGGATGCCAGCCGGAAGTGCAAGGTCCTTGAGCAGAAGGGCAAGGAGAGCGTAGCCGAAGTATCCACCCTGAAGAACGATCTTCAGAAGGAGCGGGTGGATAGGCGGTTTTATGAGGAGCAGGTCCGCCAAGCGAAGGACATAATGGATGGTAAGCCATACTTACTACAGTGGGTCTTCGGGGATAGAAAATTCAAATTGCTTACCCAGGTGTGGCATTCTTCAGGCGCCTCCTCCGATCTTCAGAAGAGCATGGCGGACGCCAATATGATGTTTGCCTCGAGGGAAGGAGACAAAGCTCGACTGTTCTAGGCACAATTCGGAGCCCCCGAGCACTCGCCTCTTCTCGTGGAGCAGCTAAAAAATAGATGGAGCTGCACCAGATGGCAAAGCCGACCATGAAGGACCTCTGCATCCGCTTATGGCCCGGCGATACGCTGCCAGGAAGCTACTTTGGCCTGGTGCATAAGTTGATTGTCGTCTCGCCCCGCTTCGATGTCGTGAAGCGCTCTTCCTGCATAGAGGGAGTCCGAATGGCCCTTGCCAAGGCCAAGGTGCACTGGCCGGGGTTGGATCCAATGAAGTTAGCCACCGCCCCGCCACCTCCCGGGAAGGAGTATAAACGCCCCGAGCTGTACTTCAATGGAGTTATGGAGAGTGCTCGGGTGATAGTGTCACAGTGTTCGGGTGATAATATGATTGAATGAGTTGTAACGCGTCCGAAGACTTATCGAAACTTTTGATGTTATAAGTTATTATGATTTTATAGTTTTTCATTCCTTTATAACTCATGTGTGACCGTTTAATACTGAAAGATGCGAGTCGTCGGCTTCAGCCCCCATGTAGATACCACACGGGGTGTCTATCCCAATGCACTATGTCCCTTAGCCGAGTTATCGGAACCCGAAGGCGGTAAAGTGCGGTAGACTAGGCAATCAGACTATAGTGCGTTATTTCTTTCACTTAGCTGTAGGGGCGCGAAAAGGACCGCGAGGAGCTTACGATTGGCTACCAAAGTGTTGTGATGTTTGGACGAACCGCGGCTAAAGCTGGTATCACAAGGTTTGCATAAAGGACAAACCCCTTATATAACATGGAATAACCGCTTACGAGGATTGAAGTATAATACTTCCAGCTCGGGTTCACAGACCGGATCTCGCATACTATGGCAGTCAGTTTTCGGCTTTCTCCCCTGAGGTGCTTGACCAGACTATTCGGAAGCACAATCACAGGGGTGCTCCCTTTGCCCTTTTAGCCGAACGAGCGGAACGTAAAGGGGCAAGCACAGGAGCCGGGCAACCCAACTATTGACCCAAGACACAGTTCGGAACCGATGCATATGAAGTGAACTCCAAGATGCCAAACACATAACGAACAAAATGTAAGGCGATTTGTATGTAAGTTCGAGCCCCCGGTGTATTATCCGGTCACGTCATAACGTATCAAATTAATTCGTGAGAAGAGGGAGAAAAGGAAAATATGTGCCAAGAAGGACAACTAGAAAACATGTAAAATGATGTTGTATTTTTTCTCAACAACTCTTATTATTTAGAGTGTCAAATCAACTACTTACAGGTATTTGAAGAAAATATATTATAGGAGCGGTTGTACCAGGGGTCTTCAATTGATGGCCTTACGTCCTCGATATGCCCTGTTGCTAGTTTACTCCTGATCTTTGGTGTGCCTCGATGGGTGGCATCATTTGGCGACCGGATCTTGCAAACAAAGTCTTGAGAAGTCGCCGAACTGTGGATAGGCTTTACGCCCATGGTGGGCCCTTCAATGGTCCCTGCATTGTGTCCAAAGACATATTTAGTGGTAGTAGTCTGGTCCAGCCGGACTCCCACCTTTGTTTCCCCACTGCTGCCCTAGAATTTTAAGCGCGAAGTTGTGCCTTCTTGGTACGTACTTTGCTAGTCCTAGGGGCATGCGATGGGGTGCGAGTCCCTATTTGGGGGTAGAGGAGGGCTCTGAGAGTTTGACCTGCAGCCGAGCTCGCTTCCAAACCTTGCGTGTCTTTACGACAGATGTCGAAACATGTCGATCATCTTGGTAACTAAATTCGGCCGCCAGGGCTAGCGCATGATCCTTAGGTCATAGAGATCACTCCATATTGCCGTTGACAGTGATGACCCCTTTGGGGCCAGGCATCTTGAGCTTGAGGTATGCATAATGCGGGACGACATTGAAACGAGCGAACGCTGTCCGGCCAAGCAGGGCGTGATAGCCGCTGCGGAAGGGTACGATGTCGAAGATCAAGTCTTCACTGTGTAAGTTATAGGGCGAGCCGAACACAACTTCCAGGGTTATGGAGCCTGTGCATCGGGCTTCGACACCTGGAATCACCCCTTTAAAGGTGGTGTTACTGGGTTTAATCCGTGATGGGTCTATGCCCATCTTTTTCACCATATCTGAGTAGATCAGATTAAGGCTACTTCCCCTGTCCATCAGGACTTTTGTGAGGTGATACCCATCAATAATGGGGTCGAGGACGAGTTCGGCCGAACCCCCATGACGGATACTAGTCGGGTGATCGCACCGATCAAAAGTGATCAGATATGCCGACCATGGGTTATACTTCGGGGCCACCGGCTCTACAGCATAGACCTCTCGAAGGGCACGCTTCCTCTCCTTCTTGGGTATATGGGCGGCGTATATCATGTTTACCGTCTTGACTTCTGGAGGAAATTTCTTTTGGTTGCCACCAATTGGACCCCGAGGATCCTCCTCATCCTCGTTGTGCGGGCTCTTGCTTTGATCCTCGGGTGGGAGCTTGCTAACATGTTTAAACAGCCAGCAATTGTGGTGTGTGTGGTTGGCGGGCTTCTCCCGAGTCCCGTGGATTTGGCAAGTCCGCTCCATTATTTTTTCCAGTGGAGTGGGTCCATCGCGATTGCCTTTAGGAGGCTTCTTCCGCTATCCAGGACGGGAGTTGCGGAAGCTAGAATTAACGGCCGTGTCATCGGCATCACTATTATTGTGTCGGTGCTTGTTCTTATTGCCTTTGGTTTCACGTTGCCATCCCAAACTTCAGAGGCTCCGGGATCTTCGGAATTGTGGTTGCGTCTTGCTTGCCAATTATCTTTACCCGCGCAAAAGCGGGTCATGAGGGAGGTGAGGGCGGACATGGTCCGAGGTTTGTCCTGGCCTAGCTGGCGAGCCAGCCATTCATCCCGAATATTGTGCCGGAAGGAGGCTATGGCCTCAGCGTCCGGATAGTCGACAGTCTGGTTCTTCTTCGTCAAGAACCGGTTCCAGAATTTCCGAGCAGACTCGCCGGGCTTCTGGACGACGTTGCTGAGGTCGGAAGAATCCGGCGTCCGAACATAGGTTCCCTGAAAGTTGGAGTGGAAAGCATCCTCCAGGTCCTCCCAGCATCCAATGGAGTTTTCGGGGAGGCTCTTTAGCCAGTGCCGAGCTAGCCCCTTAAGTTTGAGGGGAAGGTATTTGATGGCGTGGAGGTCGTCTCCTCGAGCCATGTGAATGTGGAGGAGGAAGTCCTCGATCCATACGGTTGGGTCAGTAGTTCCATCGTACTGCTCGATGTTCACGGGTTTAAACCCTTCCGGGAACTGATGCGCATGACCTCATTCATGAAACACAGCGGGTGAGCGGCCCCTCGAATCCGAGCTATATCGCGCCTGTGATCGGCGTCTGTTCTGGCTCTGGTGCATTCCCGGTCTCTATTATTACCTCGTTTGAGCCATGGCATGTACCCATCCCGTCTATCGGGTGAGTATCCTCTGGATTCGTAGATGGATCTTGTGCGGCCTGCTCTGTGATCCAAGTCATCTCGTAGCTTGAACATGTCATTGGGCTCTAGTGGCTCCTTTCCCCGTCTTCGGGGTATTGCCTGTCTATAACCAGCGTCATCAGCCATCCGATCATGCCCGCGAGGAGGGCGGTCTGGCATGTCGTATGGAGTATGCTTTGGCGACGGAGTATCAGTGAGCTCATCGTCGAATGTGGCAGAAGCCTTCTCCGTAGATAGCTCTTGGTCTGGTCCGACAAACCGGTGACATGTCCTTCCTTAGCCGAGAGGACTCTTGTCCATCGATCATTAAGGTCATCCTGTTCGGCTTTAAGCTGTCGTTCCTTGGCTCTCAGACTGCGAGCCGTCGCTATGAGTTGATGTCTGAATTGTTCTTGATCTTCATGGTTATCAGGGATGTCCATGTCTTCAGCTTCCGATATATCCTCCTCCTCGATGGGGGGAGGTAATTGTCGTCCTCGGAACCGTTCAAGTCGTCGGGGTTGCTTTGGTCCTCGGGACTTTCCTGACCCTCTAACGGGTGTTCGGGATTATCAGGGTCGCCATGGTCTTCAGGGGTAACTCCGTCCCCGGTGCCGATAATAGCTTTCCTACCCTTTTTGCCTTTGGACCGCTTATGCGGCTTTTGGCGCCTTGACGGTGTGTTGCCCGACTTATCGCCGTCATTGTTGGGCGTTTTGTCGCCATTGGAAGTGTCCACCATGTAGACATCATATGTTGAAGTGGCAACCCATCTTCCGGTATTAACAGCGGTGGTGGTGCAATCCTCTTCATCCATGTATTCTGCCTCCTTGGAGTGATAGTCCAGCATGTCGGTTAAATCTTTGACAGTGACTATCTAGTGGGTGGTGGGTGGGTCGAAAAATTCGTCCTGACCCACACGGTAACCGATTCGAGCATAGATCAGGGTTGGGTTGTTGGTGATCTTCATCGACGAGATCCTATCTAGGGCCTCGTCAACCTGTGAGAACCCGATCGGATCAGACTGTTCGGAACTTACGAAGGTTACCTCTGAAGTACCCAGGCATGGGGAGTGTTTGGCAAGAACACATGTTCGGTCTTTTGGCTCAATGGTCGGATCAAGACGAGGGATCGGTCCATTGCCGTGGATAACCCTATTGGCGTGTCCGAAGAAGGAACTCGAGGTTGAAGCCCTAGGGTCTTCGGGGTCTACCCCGAGAATCAACGAAAAACACTAGGTTTCCGAATCTGACCTCTTGACCAGGGGCGAAGCTCTCAACACGACCTAGATGGCCAGTGGGATCAGCGTGTAGCACAATGATGCCGAAGGCGAAGATCTGACCGGGGATGAAAGTGTCCATGTTGCGGACCTCTTCGTTGATGACAGGGTGAGACATCGATTCCTTCTTTCTCACAGAGGAACTCTTAATGAAAGCACCAATGTCAGTGTCAAAACCGGCGGATCTCAGGTAGGGGGTCCCGAACTGTGAGAC
Organism: Hordeum marinum; assembly: GCA_022496015.1. Taxonomy (NCBI): domain Eukaryota; kingdom Viridiplantae; phylum Streptophyta; class Magnoliopsida; order Poales; family Poaceae; genus Hordeum; species Hordeum marinum. The sequence continues at coordinate 95,922,035 of CM039677.1, read as the reverse complement.
TAGGATCGATAGTAATAGGAGACGAAGGGGACACAGATTTACCCAGGTTTGGGCCCTCCTATGGAGGTAATACCCTACGTCCTGCTTGGATGTATTGACGATATGGGGGTTACAGAGTTGATCTACCTCGAGATCGAATAGCTAACCCTAGATGAGTTGTTGTGTCCCTACACCCTAAAACCTTCCGGCTTATATAGGCACCGAGGATGCCTAGGGTTTACACATGGTCGGTTACATGCCGAGGAGATAAACATGCCTATTCGCTACATGAAACGTAGATTACAAGCTGTGCTTCCTGAAGCTTCCATCTTGGAGATTGGGCCTTCAAATATTCCTGTGTTCGGCAAGTGGCCCGTATAGTCCAGCCCGTAGAAATAGGTTGGCCTCCCAAGGACCCCTTAATCCAGGACTCCCTCACTAATCATTTCAACAAAGCATTCAAATTCTTCATCATCCTTTTTCTTAGATGGTTTAGGTGTAAAAGGCATGGGTTTCTGAACCCATGACTCTCTTTCTTTACCATATTTTCTAGCCATAGAATCCTTTTTATCAGATCATTTATTTTTAGGTTCTGGGTTATCAAGATCAACAACAGGTTCTATTTCTACATCATTATGTTGTTCTTTATCATTACTAGGTTGAGTATCCTCATGAACATCACTATCATTATCATTATCACTAGGTGGATGTTCATTACCAGATTGAGTTTCAGCAATAGAAATAGACACATCATTAGTATCATCAGGAGGTTTTTCTATCTCGGGTTCACTAGAGGCATGCATAGTCCTATCATTTTTCTTTTTATTTTTCTTCTTAGAAGGACTAGGTGTATCAACATTAACTCCTTGAGAGTCTTGTTCAATTCTTTCAGGATGACCTTCAGGATAAAGAGGTTCTTGGGTCATTCTACCTCCTCTAGTCACTACTCTAATATCATGATCATTCATATTATTATTCATTTCATCAAGCAATTCTATTTGAGATTTAGCAACTTGTTCTAACTGAGTTTGAACCATGGTGGCATGTTTTTCTACACCTCTAAAATCATTAATGGTTCTAAATAACAAGTCACTCAAGCGAGCAATCACATCAGAATTATATTTCAAGTGTTTCAGAACATTTGCATTAAAGTGCTCTTGTTTCATAATGTAGTTATCAAACTCATATAAGCATTGACTAGGATGTTTATTGTAAGGGATGTCACCTTCATCAAACTTTAATAAAGAATTTACCTTTACTACCTGTGGAGATGGTGGTGTGTTGAGTCCATGTATTTCTTCAATAGGTGGTAAATTCTTAACACCCTGAGCTTTAATACCTTTTTCCTTCATACATTTCTTTGCCTCTTGCATATCTTCAGGACTGAGAAATAAGATACCCCTCTTCTTTAGAGTGGGTTCAATTGGTGGTTCACGGAGAGTCCAATCATCATAATTCTTCAATATATTATTCAATAGTTCCTCAGCTTGTTCAACAGTTCGTTCCCTAAAAACACAACCGGCACAACTATCTAGGAAGTCCCTAGAAGCATCAGTTAGTCCATTATAGAAGATGTCAAGTATTTCATTTTTCTTAAGAGGATGATCAGGCAAAACATTAAGCAATTGGAGAAGCCTCCCCCAAGCTTGTGGGAGACTCTCTTCTTCAATTTGCACAAAGTTAAATATTTCCTGTAAGACAGCTTGTTTCTTATAAGAGGGAAAATATTTTTCAGAGAAGTAGTAAATCATATCTTGGGGACTACGCACACAACCAGGAGTGAGAGTATTGTACCATATCTTAGCATCACCCTTTAATGAGAACGGGAGTAACTTGACAATATAATAGTAGCAAATCTTCGCATCATGAGCAAATAGGGTGGCTATATCATTCAGCTAAGTAAGATGTGCTACCACAGTTTCAGTTTCATAGCCATGAAAAGGATCAGATTCAACCAAAGTAATCAACTGTGGGTCAACAAAGAATTCATAATCCTTATCGGTAACAAAGATAGGTGAAGGAGCAAACTTAGGATCACATTTCACTTTAGCATTCGAAGTCTTTTATTTATACTTGCATAGTAGTTTCTTGAGGTCATTCCTATCCTTACAAGCAAGAATTTCTCTAGTTGTCTCTTCGTCCAAAGCATAACCTTCAGGTATCTTAGGCATTTCAAATCTAGGAGAGCTAGGCCTAATAGGTGTTTCATAATCACCAATTTCGGCAGTTTCAATAATTTCATTTTCTTTAGCTCTAGCAATTTGTTCATCAAGAAATTCACCTAATGGCACACTATCATCGAGCATAGTACTAGTATCATCATAAGCATCATTCATAGCAGAAGTAGCATCATCAATATCAAGATTAATATCATGTGGTGGTGTTGCAAACTTACACATAACAGAAGGTGAATCAAGTGTAGAGCTAGATGGTAGTTCCTTACATCCCCTCGTAGTAGAGGGGGAAATCTTGGTTATAGTATCCTTCAGATTCTTCATAGTGATCAATTCATATAAATCTGAAGTGACTCAACTGTAGGATCGAAAGTAGTGCTAGAGGGGGGTGATTAGACTACTTGACCAAATGAAAATGTACCTTTTCCCAATTTTAATTCTTGGCAGATTTTAGCATTCATAGTATGTCAAGTACATCCTACACATGCATGTCTAAGAGTATAGCAGCGGAAGATAAAGACAAGCATGTAAGTAAAGAGAGGGTAGGAAGATCAAACGCAATTGATGACACGATGATTTTTCCCGTGGTTCCGATAGGTGGTGCTATCGTACATCCGCGTTCATGGAGTCTTCAACCCACGGAGGGTAACGGTCGCGAGAGTCCATGGAGGGCTCTACCCATGGAGGGTTCCACTAAGAAGCAACCTTGACTATACCATGGCGGCCTACGTCCACGAAGGACTAGCCTTACTCGGGGTAGATCTTCACGAAGTAGGCGATCTCCTTGCCCTTACAAACTTCTTGGTTCAACTCCACAACACGAAGTAGGAGGCTCCCAAGCAACACCTAACCAATCTAGGAGACACCACCCTCCATAAGGTAAAAGGCTCAGTAATGACGATGAACTCCTTGCTCTTGTGCTTCAAGATGATAGACTCCTCAACACACAATCACTCTCTCACAGATATGGATTGGTAGAAGAGATTGATTGGGTGGAAAGCTACTTGGGGAGGCTAGAAATCAAGATCCATATGGTTGGAGTGGAAGATCTTGACCTCAACACAAGGATAGGTGGTTCTCTCTCAGAAAATCAGTAGATATGAGTGGGGAACACTGTTGAGTGCTTCTCTTTAGAGTAGGTGGTGGTGGAGGGGTATATAGGCCTCTCCAAAAATCCAACCATTACACACAATAAGTCGGACTCGGTGGACCGATGTGTAAATATCGGCTCTACCGAAGTGACTTAAAGTTAGCAACTTTTGAATCTTGGTGAGACCGATATAGGAATCTCGGTTGCACTGATAAGGTGACTAACGGTCAGAATGTCCAATCTCGGTGACGCCGATTCGATAATTTTGGAGGGACCGAAACCGTTAACTTGCGTAACAGAAAGTTGGCAGCCCAACTCGATGGCACCGAATGTAGTATCGGTTGCATTGAAAATCTAGGGTTTGGCTGAGTCTGTCTAGGGTTTGGAATCGGTGGCACCGAGTGTAGAATGTTGGTTGCACCAATTTTGAGTATTTGGCTTTGGACAGACTTTGGTGGGAGATTTTGTGGGTGTTTTGGTGACTATCACTTGTGCACGTATGAGCATTTTGTTCACCAACAAAACCTTACCCCCTTTTAATAGTATTGGCTTTCCTATGGACTCAAAGTGATTTCTCACAAATATAAAATGTAGAGTCCTCTTGCTTGAAGCTTTGCCAACCTATTTCCTTGCATCTTTGGGTATTCCACAATCTCCACAATCCTTTGCCAATCCTATCATTGAACATTTCCTGAAATATACTTGGTGGAAACATTAGTTCAGTGACTTATATATTTTTATTAATTACCAAAACCACCAAGGGAGCAAACGTGCTTTCAATCTTCCCCTTTTTGGTAATTGATGACAACATATAGATCAAAGCTTCGACATATGATATAATCAATGAATATAATCGTCGCTTTGAGAAGTAAGTGATAAGCAAGAGCTCCCCCTAAATTTGTGCATTATTTTAAATTTGCATTTGAATGCAAATGCACAATCGGTTAGGTGCATGGGGCACTTCTTCCATGTCACATACAACTTGGTGGTGTGTGAGAGTAGTAAGAGTTAATCAACATAGCACAACACAACAAGCAAAGTGAGTGATCATCACATAATTATCAAATGATAGGAAATAGTAGCAACACACATAACAACGTATGTTCACACACAAACACAAAAGTATCTCACGTCAAACCAAACAAACCAAATGTTTAGCAAAACCAGCAAATAAAAATAGACGCTCTCTCACTCGAAGCCTAAAATCTATATACAACTTCTCCCTCTTTGGCAACAAGTTACCAAAAAGTTCAAAGAGATATAGCTAATCGTTCTGCAGTTGATCTCCTCCGGTTGTCGATGGCGGAGTCGAGAGAACTGCGTCGGCGAAGACTTCTGCTGAAGTCCTGGATGGAGCTAGAGTAGATACTGGATGCACTGGAGCTAATGGTGCTTAAGATATTGTGGTTGGAGTAGAAGATGAAGGTCTCGTCTCTAGAGCCGGTACTATAGGAGTCCTGGCCTTAGTCGTGAACTGGACAGTCGTCCTGATAGGTGCACTATCCTCCTTATCATCAAAAGACTCAGACTCTGAAGAGGTGCGACGGATTGGGGCTTCATCAACCTCCTTCTTGAGCTCATTGATTGTCTTAGTCAGCCCATCAACCTTGTCATTTAGAGTTTTCACTCTATCATCAATGATGTTTGCAAGGCTCTCCTGAGTATCCATGATGGTCTTGATGTCCTTTTCATCTCCAGTACAATAGTGATCAAAATATCCATCTTCTCGTTCCTGGACCTGGGAACCTGAGCACTAGTGGCTCGAGCTATATCTGCTTCTGCCTCTGCATGTGCCTAAGTTGTAACTGATGTGGGATGGTCTGGGTCCATCACCACAATGTTATCCTAAAAGTCCGGCTGAAGTGGCAAATGGGGAATGTCTAAAGCAAAGATGTGCTTTTCAAGCTGAGAATTGATGAGCATCTGGATATAGGGTGCGTAGCAACATGAGCGCTTCTCATCAGCAACAACCCTCTTCACAGTCTCTACTATCAAGTCCATCACTCGAATCCTAGTGTGACGATCAAGATGGATGAGCATGTTGATGGAGTATCCACAAATCATCTTCTCATCTCCAGACTTGGGCATCAAGATATGCCTCAGGATAGTGTTCATGGTACGGAGGCCTAGCTGGAGAAAGTAGATAGAACCAAGCTTGTGAGATTGCACTTTATCTGCAGGGATAGGATTATACATATCCTTCATAGCATTGTGGCTCTCCTTGGATTCTATGTAGACATCCAAATCTCCATCCTGAACCTCTGGGACTCCTAAGATGGTAGCCCACCCATCAACAGAAGATTCATATCTTGCTCCTTCAATCATCCATACAATCCTACCATCTCCATAGAAATGTGCAGTGGAGTAGAATTGCATGATCATCTCATTGTTCCAAGCAGTGAACTCCTTCCCAACAAATTTATCAAGTCCAATGCAGTGAAAGTTGTCCTGGAAACATGGAAAGTAATCCTCATTATCTTTGATGTACTTCCAGTCAACATATCTCATGTCACTGACTGCAGGGCTCTTGTCTAGCAAAACTGTCTCATAGAAGTCTTGCTGCTCTTTGGTGTAAAACCTGTAGTCCACAGCAGTCTTTCTCCTCTAGGCATATGGATCAATAGCTCTCCATGCCCTCAACCCTGAATCCTTCCTCTTCTTCATATCCTCAGCTACTGGGTGGCTAGCATCATGAACTGGATGGTGAGGTTTGAGCTTCATCAGAACAGTCATAGCATCATCATCATCAACTTCTCTGAAAGTGGACTTCTTTTTCTTCTCAATAGCAGATATGTCTCTGGTAGTCCTCTTAGACTTCTGTGCAACCGCTTTCTTTGAAGTTGCCTTTGTGCTCTTGGAGGTGCCTGGCTTGGGCATAGCATCAGCCAAAAGTTTCTTGGCCTTCTTCTTAGGAGGGGCCTGAGCAGCAGGTTCCTCCTCTTCCTCTTCAGCAGCACTAGGAGCCTCCTCTGGATCCTCATACATTGAGGTAGGTCTTCCCTGCACACGGATGATCCTCTTCCTAGCTATCTTCTTTGGCAAAGCTTTCTTGAGGACCTCAATAGACACTGTTGCCCTAGCACTCTCATGTGCTTTGAAGGTCTCTACAGGAGCATAAATTTTGTTGGCCACCTTCCTAGATGATGTGGCCTCATTGGCAGACTTCCTAGTAGCCTTCTCTTGCTTCTTAGCAAGAATCTCTTCTGGGGCAAAATAAGAATCCTCTTCCTCTGAGTTGAGTCTCTTCCTTGTCCTAGTGGCAGCCTTAGGCAACCCGTGAGAACTGGGAGTGCCTAGATCTGTGGAAGAACTGGACTCAGGACTCGTGCCTGAACTCATCTCAACGTTCTGCTCTGGCAAATTCTAATTGTCTGAACCTGACATGCTGACCCTATGAATAGAGTATAGAAGAGTAGAATAGGATGAGTCATCACAAAATGAGGCTGATTTTTGAAAGTTTGAAGAAAAGATTTTCAATATTTCACATTCTGTCACATGAAAGTCGATACAGCCGAAGCAAAAATTTCAGTGCTACCGAGACTGACTATCCCATTAACAGAAACTTGGCACTCTTTTCAGTGAGACCGAAAAGAAGTACTCGGTTTCACCGAGACAGTTCTCAGCAACATAGAGAGGCAAATCGGTGATACCGATTTGTTCACTTCGGTTCTACCGATTTCCATCGGGCGGAAGGTAAACCCTAGAAAATTGATGGTTCTCTAATCTACGGAGTTTTCTCATGGATAGAAAGTTGTGCAAACCATGGCTTATATAGAAAATCAACTTTATTGCGCAAGAATCAGACGGGGAGCGCAATAAATATTGAATCCATACCCTAGCTCGGTGACGGATCCGCTACGGCGATGATGACGACGAAGATGCCCGTCAATAGCGAGATTCCCAGTGGCGGAGACGCACGGGGAGGCAAGGTGATGACCAGGGGGTCCTTCTATGGCAGCTGAGGGTTTGGGGCACGATGATTGAAGATTGAAATTTCAAACCGTCGGGACCATAGCCTATATACCCTTCACTCTCGGTGACACCGATTTGATATTTTCGGTGTCATCGAGTTTCACAACTGTCAGCTGACAGGGAAACTCGGTGTAACCGAGAATATGAAATCGGTCTTATCGACGTAAGAAAACCAGATCAACCCTAGGCATTCAGTGATACTCGGAATTGTGGGTTGGTTCCATCGAGATGCACTTGGGAGGTTTTAATGGTCAGTCCTTGACGATACGGAACTCTGAGTGCTCCACACACAGAGGGATCAAAAAGTACTTGTTCAAATTTTGTGATGCAACATGAATAGAGTATGAGGTGAGAAAGCATAGATAGCTAAAGAGTGGTCCTAGGCATTCTTGTCCATCCAATTGGCAAAAGAGAAAACCAAGAGCCAAATAGCAACAATTGGATGTCCTCAAATGAGAAAATAAATGCAGACCAACAAGCTCACACAATAAGATGTCAAATGAAATCATGACAAACACGCACATACACGTTAGCATCTAACAAGCACTTGGGCGATGATGAAGTCATCTATATATGAGTAATTGACTCAGGAGACAAGTAAGAATACTTGATCATAGGCCATACTCATCGTTTAAGCACAAGTGGGGTTACCACTTTTACATAAAGCATTTAATGTTGTCACATACTAAGAGATGCTTTAACTCAAGTCTTAGAGTAGAGATCCCCCTTGATGTGACATCCCACCATAAGAGGGATAAACTAACCTTGGGTTTTGTCGATGAAGACTTCATGTTGGTGAGGTAGTGGTGGATGCTCAAGGTTGATGAAGATCACCAAGAGTTGGGAGCATCCTTGTTGTTTCATTACTCTTCTAGCCTACATGGGTTAGTCCCAACATACAAGAGACAAATACAAGGATATCTATGGACATGGAGTGCAAAGCATATGTTATGATGTCCATTGATTTGTTGATTACCTTGTCCCTTGCTTACCTTTGAGGGAATGTGTGACTCCTTGAACTATTGCATGGAGTTGATGTTGATTGCAAATAGTTCTTGCCAATAATGAATGTGTGTGAATTTCATTGGCGGAGTCACCCCTCAAGAACTTCTCTAGTTCTTATTCTTGGGGACCCACGTCAAGTTGATGGGGATCCTTGGTGTTGAAGTAGCACTTGTAGAAGTTGAGCTTGTAGTAGCCTTGGGAACCCACTTCACCAAAGCTTGGGATTCATCCTCATAAGAGTCAATGTCCTCTTGAAGCTTGTTCTTGTCCTTGAGCTTGGTGTCTTGTGGTGGAAAGTCATCTTGAGCTTTTGTTCCCTTGGGGAGAGTATTTTCATACTTATCCTTTTGAGGAACAAACTTGGGATTGGGGTATTGACCTTCTTCCCATTCAACTCCATTAGCGTTGAAGTAGCCAACACCAGGATTCTTCCGGTATCCTCCATGCTTGCGTACATTCTCCTCAAATTTTTTGCACCCTTCAATACTCTTGTAGATACCTTTCTCTATAATCCCTTTCAAGAGTTCATTTTCTTGCTCAAGTGTAACTTGGCTAAGAGAAGATTTAGTGGGATCAAGAGAACTACTAGAAGCAATATCATTGCATTTATCATTTTTATTGCTACTAGTTGAAGAACCTTTCTTTCTCGTGTTACTAGCTTACTTAGACTTAACTTGTGGCATGAATGTAGACAAGAGTAGTCATTTGGCTAGATAAGATGAAGTCTTCTTTCGGAGATCGTCATTGATAACTTTAAGAAACTCATGTTCTTGCTCCAAGTTGAGCTTCTCGAAGCTTAGCTTCTCATGAGTTCTCACAAGCTCTCTATGATCTTGAAGAGTAGATTCATGACCTAACTTAAGAGTGTTTAGTTCTTTAGTTAGTTCTTCTTTTTTCATCTTATCATCGTCAATTGACTTATCTTCACTAGCATGAGAATTATCAAGTTCATTTTGACTATCATTACTAGATTTGTCAAACAGCAAGTCATCTTCATCACTACTGAAATCAAGATACTCGGGGTGTGATACCTTAGGGACTTTAGCCATGAAGAAACTAGTAGTCGGGGTGTGATACCTCGGGGTGTGAATCAAATAGATCATAGGAGTTGGTAGTCACTAGTGCAAGTCCGGCAACACCTTCATCTTGACTATAGTCGGAGTTGGAGTGATAGCTTCTCTCGGAGTGGTTGTCGGATTCGGAGCCAGAAACCCATTCACCAACATGAGCTTCATGTTTCCTTCTTGAGTAGCTCTTGGTGTACTTGCCCTTCTTCTCCGAGTCCCTACTTCTCCTTGAGGGTCTTTGTTCATAACGATCATATCTACTCCTTCCCTCTCTTCGAGGTGACTCGTCTCTTGAGCTTCGTCTTCTTGGTGACTCTTCTTTCCTCTTATAAGGAGTCATGCACTCATTGGAGTAGTGTCCGGGCTTCCCACAATTGTAGCAGCTTCGGTCATGACTTGATGAACGCTTCTCTTCATATCTTGAGTTGGAGCTTCATTCTTTGCTTCTATTCTTATAGAACTTGTTGAATTTCCTGACCATGAGGATTATCTCTTCATTAGTGACAAGGTTGTCTCTAGAGGTAGCGGGAGCATCACTTGTGGCTTTGTAAGCACCGCTAGACTTGTGGTGAAGCTCTTCCTTGTCTTTGAGTGTCATCTCATGAGCAACAATTCTTTGAATCACTTCCATTGGCTTGAGATCTTTGTAGTTGGGCATCATTTGGATCAATGTGCAAACGGTGTCATATCGATCATCCAAAGCTCGAAGTATCTTCTTGACGATGAATTTGTCAGTCATTTCTTCGCTTCCTAAGCCGACAATCTCATTGGTGATGAGAGCTAGCCTAGAGTACATCTCAGCGACTCCTTCACCATCCTTCATCTTGAACTTGTCAAGTTTACTTTGAAGAACATCCAACTTGGATTCTCTCACAGATTCTATACCTTCATGCATATAAATCAAAGTATCCCAAATCTCTTTTGCATTCTCAAGACAGCTGATTTTGTTGAATTCTTCGGGGCATAGACAGTTGAAGAGAATGTCACATGCTTGAGCATTGAGTTGCAACATCTTCAACTCATCCACGGTCGCTTCACGATCGGGTTCCCTTCCTTCCGCAAAGAATTCACCTTGCATACCAACATGAACAACAGCCCAAATGGAGGGGTTATGACCAATCAAATGCATTTTCATTTTGTGCTTCCAACTAGCAAAATTAGCGTCATCAAAGTATGGAGCTCTACGGTGATAATTTCCCTCACTAGATGCCATACTCTCCTAGGTTGTGAGACCAATGCAATGGAGACCAAAGCTCTGATACCACTTGTAGGATCGAAAGTAGTGCTAGAGGGGGTGGGTGATTAGACTACTTGACCAAATGAAAATTTATTTTTTCCCAATTTTAATTCTTGGTAGATTTTAGCATTCATAGTATGTCAAGTACACCCTACACATGCATGTTTAAGAGTATAGCAGCGGAAGATAAAGACAAGCATGTAAGTAAAGAGAGGGTAGGAAGATCAAACGCAATTGATGACACGATGATTTTTCCCGTGGTTCCGATAGGTGGTGCTATCGTACATCCACGTTCATGGAGTCTTCAACCCACGGAGGGTAACGATCGCGAGAGTCCATGGAGGGCTCTACCCACGGAGGGTTCCACTAAGAAGCAACCTTGACTATACCATGACGGCCTACGTCCATAGAGGACTAGCCTTACTCGGGGTAGATCTTCACGAAGTAGGCGATCTCCTTACCCTTACAAACTTCTTGGTTAAACTCCACAACACGAAGTAGGAGGCTCCCAAGCAACACCTAACCAATCTAGGAGACACCACCCTCCAAAAGGTAAAAGGCTCGGTAATGACGATGAACTCCTTGCTCTTGTGCTTCAAGATGATAGACTCCTCAACACACAATCACTCTCTCACAGATATGGATTGGTAGAAGACATTGATTGGGTGGAAAGCTACTTGGGGAGGCTAGAAATCAAGATCCATATGGTTGGAGTGGAAGATCTTGACCTCAACAGAAGGATAGGTGGTTCTCTCTCAGAAAATCAGTAGATATGAGTGGGGAACAGTTTAGAGTGCTTCTCTTTCGAGCAGGTGGTGGTGGAGGGGTATATATAGGCATCTCCAAAAATCCAACCGTTACACACAATAAGTAAGACTCAGTGGAACCAATATGTGAATCTCGGTTGTACCGAAGTGACTTAAAGTTAGCAACTTTTGAATCTCGGTGAGACCGATATAGGAATCTCGGTTGCACCGATAAGGTGACCAACGGTCAGAATGTCCAACCTTGGTGATGCCGATTCGACAATCCCGGAGGGATCGAAACTGTGAACTTGCATAACAGAAAGTTGGCAGCCCAACTCGGTGGCACAAAATGTAGTATCGGTTGCACCGAAAATCTAGGGTTTGGAATCGGTGGCACCGAGTGTAGAATGTTGGTTGCACCAATTTTGAGTATTTGGCTTTGGATTGACTTTGGTGGGAGAGTTTGTGGGTGTTTTTGGTGACTATCACTTGTGCACGTATGAGCATTTTGTTCACCAACAAAACCTTACCCCCTTTCAATAGTATTGGCTTTCCTATGGACTCAAAGTGATTTATTACAAATATAAAATGTAGAGTCCTCTTGCTTGAAGCTTTGCCAACCTATTTCCTTGCATCTTGGGGTATTCCACATTCTCCACAATCCTTTTGCCAATCATATCATTGAACAATTCCTGAAATATACTTGGTGGAAACATTAGTTCAATGACTTATATGTTGTTATTAATTACCAAACCCACCAAGGGAGCAAATGTGCTGTCATCAACAAATATAGTTGTGGCCCCCGACAACGGTGCCAGAAAAAGGCCTTGATAACCCACAAGTATAGGGGATCCCAACAGTTTTCGAGGGTAGAGTATTCAACCCAAATTTATAGATTCGACACAAGGGGAGCCAAAGAATATTTGAGAGTATTAGCAATTGAGTTGTCAATTCAACCACACCTGGAGATAAATATCTGCAGCAAAGTGATCATTAGCATAGTAATATGATAGTTTGATAGCAGTAGTAACAGTAACAATAGCGGTAACAGTAGCAGTGATAGTTTTGTTGTAACATCCCAAAATTTGGAATGTTATAATAATTATTAGAATGATTGTTTGTTTGCTTGAGTGATTGAAATTGAGTGAAAATTTGAAACTTTTTGAAACTTTTGAAAGTTTAATGAGAGGAAATGAAATGACTTTCCCAAACTTTCACTTTGCATTTTTCTCACCAAGAATTCAAATTCATTTCATCACAAAACCCTAGAGTGAAGATGACATGACTTCTTCCATTTAAAGAAATGAAAAGGGATTTGAAAAGAATTTGAATTTCATTTGAAAAATATTTCAAATTCAGAAAACTTTATGCAACTCAATGATTTTCATGAGAGAGGATAATATGACTTCCTCAAATTTTAAGAAATATGAGTTGGAAGTTTAAAAGAAGGAATTGAAAGAGCTTTTGAAAACCTCTGGATTATTTTGAAAATCCATTTCATATTTGGTCCCTATTCAAAATTTTCAAAGTATTCAAAGCCCTGACAAAAATTTGAAAGGAGTAACATGACACTCCAAGCCAGGGGGTAATTTGTGAAGTTTTTTGAATCATCAAACCCAAAAAGTTATTTGAAAAATATTTGCAAAAGTAAATAAAGCCAATTAAGGCATTTTCTGATAAATGATTTTTTAATGTATTCAACTGCCAGAATAAAAATGTCCATTAAATGGAATTTATTATTCTGTTAATTTTGATATAAAATTTGACTATATTTGGAATTTATTCGAATGCTTTAAATAGGTTTTATGGCTCTGGAAAAATCATAAATAGAAAAAACGGTAACGGTTTTATAATAAAACGGCCAGCCCACCAGCCTTAAATGCCGAGACCGTTACAAGCCGGTCAACCGACGTGGACCCCATCCTCTCCTCTCGCTGACGTGTGGGACCATCGCCCGCTCCCTTCTCCCGCGCGGTCGCCTTCCTCCTCCCACGCGCCCGACGCCGTCGCCGGATCCCCTCGCCGCGGACCCCCTCCCTCCTTTACTCCCCTACCCCGCACCTGGCCCTATAAGTACCCACCCCTCTCCTCCCTCCATTCCTCTTGTTTCCCCCACCTCCCGTGCACTCTCCATGCCAAGATTCGTCGCCGGACTTCACCACGGCCGCCGCGCCATTGTTGCCCCACTGCTCCACCCCGACCACCCCCTCGCCGCCCGAGACCACCACCGAGCTCCTCTCACTCGCCCGCACCTCCACAACCACCTGCCCGAGCCCCGGACCCCCTGGAACGCCGTAGCCATCGACCTCGCCGGAGTCCGAATCGCCCCCGAGCTCGTGCCCATCGCATCCATCACCCCCGAGCCTCACTAACGCCACCGACGTGCTCGCCGTACTCGTCGCCATCGACTATTGCCCTCACCGTCGCCGGAGGACCACCGGAGCGCCGCCCACATCGACCACTACGCCTCGGCCTCGCCGGAGAAGCCCTCGCCGGCGACCCACCACCGCGGTGAGCTCCACCACCCCTCTCCCCCGTCCGATCTGGATCTGACGATCCAGATTAGAACCTATAAAACCGCGAAGCGTTTTCCTCTAATGTTCGGTCACCCGCTCGCACGCGCACCCCGTAGCCAATAGCAGAGCGCCACGTCACCCCCCTGTCCGTTAGAAGCCACCTTTTCTTTTTTCCGTTTAAATTTCAAAAACAGAATAGTTTTGTTATTATTTTCTTTATATCTTTTATGTTTTTAACTATTTTTAATTGATTCTTTTTGCATTGTGTCACAAATTCCATCTAGTTTATGTAGATATCAAATTTGATTATGTTTGAAAGTTTAAATTTGAATTTAAACAGATTTGATTTAAAACTTGTTTTCTGAATAACTTGAGTTTAAAATATATTTTTATATGAATCTTTTTGCTACTGTTTGGTATTACTTAGAACTATCTTCATGTTTAGTTTGAGAATTTTTAGAATAACTTTGATTAGGATTTTAACTAGAAACAGAATCTGTTTAGTTTTATATTAGTTTATTTATATTGATTTATTTTGTTTTATTTTTTGAAAATCTGAATATGATTTATATTAAGTTTCAGATTTCATTTAGTTTTGTTGTTCCAAACTTTAGTAATTTACTTGCTGTTAACAAAAGTTAATTTTCATGGTAGGGACTTATACCTTTTTTTTAAATAGGTATAGTTGATTACAAGCAAATTCTTTTAACTAAAGCTTTATATAATTAGATTCTGTTTTCAAATAAAGTTTTTAGTAATATTTTCTGTTAAGAAATGTTTTGTTAATAAAAAAATGATTTAGTTTTGCTCTCTTAAGCTAGGAAAAATATATTATTTTCATTAGGTAATGTGTTATAAAACAATTTAGTTTTAGTAGAAACTCATTTCACAAAAGTTTTAGATGATTTAATTCTGTTTTATAATAAAGATTTTATTTAATTACTTTCTGTTAACTTAGTTGTTTTATAATTTGTTTTCTTTTAGTTTATGGTTGTGCTTGTAGTTAAGTTCATTAGGCAAACACTCATGTTGTTTAGTATGTTGTTTTCATAGTTTTACTCGTTCTTCAAAAGTAAATCTTTTTGCTAGTAAAATATTTACTAATATCCTTTTGTTGTATTTTACTTTGTTATTGTTTTGTTACTATTTGAAAATAGTTGCTTGTAAGGGAAAACTACTTTAGTTGTGTTCTTGAAAGCTTTCTTGATTTTAACTTTTGTCTTAAGTATTTCCTTCATCAACCTTGTTGTTTTTGTTTCTTGTGTCACCTTGTGAATGTTAGTTTGATTGCTAGAAGTGTTTGCTTATGAATGCAATGTTTGTTATATAGATTTTTCATCGGAGAGTGACGAATAGTCTATCAAGTTATTTCTGAGAGCAATCTTTATCTTCATCTACAGTACAGGCAAGTTCACTTTGACCATCTTTTCATACCTATGTTTTATTGCATGTAGTGACATCATTCAGCACATCCCTCCCGTAGTGTTATTGAAATTCTTGTAGTTGAGTAGAATGCATGAGGTAGGAACCCACCACTTGTTACTAAAGCCCCGGGAACGTTAGTTACTTTTATGCTATGCTAAAGTAGACGGGGATTGGTATGAGTGTTCGTGAGTGGTGTGAAGAAGGACTCCACGTCAAAACGACGACTTCATGAAGACATCTTCAAGTCCTGCATCTTCAAGACCTCAAGACTTCAAGACTCGAGAAGACAAGTTTTCAATACACACTACTGGGTGAAGGATGGTTGATTGGGCACCCTGGAGAAACCAGTGAGTGGCCGGGATGCATGGAGAAGCGCCATGACATCTTGCGGAAAGCTTCACCCAGACTCAAAGAGAAGGATGAATACTTCATGCCCGCAAGCTTACCTGTGTAGCCACAAGTCATTATGGGCTCTGGCTTGGTTGATCTTTGTTGTGACTCTGCCGGGCAGTGCTACGAGATGTAGTCGACGTTAGGATTGGATGGGCACTGTCGGACAGTCAGGGAAGCACTCTGAAAGACCATGTTTCTTTCATCCTGTTCTCAAACACCAGGCAGTGTGAGGACTTACCAGGAGGGAAAGAATCTTGTGGGTAAAGTACACAACACTCTGCAGAGTTAAACCTAATCGATTAGCCGTGTCCCCGGTTACGGACAATTTGAGCTTCTAGACTTGGATCTATCTCTGAACTCTCAACACTGGACTGATAACTTAATGGTGGGCAACTTAAGATACTTGTGGGTATTGAGACATTGGTTGGCGGAACCATGTCATGATAGGTAACTCTATAGTGAAATTCCTGATATTCCTTTTGTTGTAGGAAAATAAAATCAGCTTTTACGCAAAAACTTAGACACAGAGCCACAAAGCCTTTGCATATAGAATAGTCTTTATTCTTCTGTTCTACTATGGTGATCTTGCCGGCATATTCAAAATGCTGACCTACACGGCTGCAACGTCTTATGTTGCAGATACTCTCCTACGACGGGTAAGAGTACGATTCAGGGTTACGGTCCGCACTCAACTTGCCGTTGGTGTTATTGGGACTCCACTCCCGTTGACTGTATCCGCTGCTATTTTAAGGTATATATCAGTTTTACGTTATTTACATGTGATTACACTTTGATATATACATTGATGTACTGTGTGTGCCAGCATACTGATCCAGGGATGGCACAGAACACACAGAGGCTTGACTCGTTTTGAGTCGGGTCGCTACATTTGTAGCAAGTGCAATAGTAACAACAGTAGTAGTAACTTAGCAAGAACAATAAGCAGAAAACTTGTAGGCACTGGATCGATGTATTCGTTGGATGATACTCATCATATAACAATCATAACCTAGGGCGACACAAAACTACCTCTAGTTCGTCAATGTAATGTAGGCATGTATTCCGTATATAGTCATACGTGCTTATGGAAAAGAACTTGCATGACATCTTTTGTCCTACCCTCTCGTGGCAGTGGGGTCCATAAGAAAACTAAGGGATATTAAGGCATCCTTTTAATAGAGAATCAGAACAAAGCATTAGCACATAGTGAATACATGAACTCCTCAAACAACGGTCATCACCGTGAAGTATCCCGATTTCTATCACCCCGGGGGTGACGGATCATAACACATAATAGGTGCATATGACTAGGCAAGATTGGATCAAGAACATAGATATAATGATGATAACATAAATGGTTCATATCTGAAATCATGGCACTCGGGCCCTAGTGACAAGCATTAAGCATGGCAAAGTCATAGCAACATCAATCTTAGAACATAGTGGATATTAGGGATCAAACCCTAACAAAACTAACTTGATTACATGATGAATCTCATCCAACTCCTCAACGACCAGCAAGCCTACAAAGGAATTACTCACTCCCGGTGGGGAGCATCATGGAATTGGCGATGGAGAAGGGTTAATGATGACGAAGACCGGAGATTCCCCTCTCCGGAGCCCCAAACGGGCTCCAGATCTGGCCTCCCAATGAAGAATAGGAGGTGGCGGTGGCTCCGTATTGTGAAACGTGATGAAACTTTCTCTCTGATTTTTCTTGAAATTTAGGATTTTAAAGCACTGTAATTAGGGTCAGAGGGCCCACGAGGTGGGCACGCTCCACCAGGCCGCACCAGTGGGGTGTGGCGCGCCCTGGTGGAGGCCACCTTGGGGCCCCTCTCTGGTGGATCATGGCTCCAATATTCCTCATATATTCCAAAATAATTCTCCAAAAAATTTCATTTCATTCCAAGAACTTTTATTTGTGCACAAAAACAACACAATGGTAGTTCTGCTGAAAACAACGTCACTATGGGTTAGTTTCATTCAAATCATGCAAATTAGAGTCCAAAACAAGAGCAGAAGTTTTAGGAAAAGTAGGTACGTTGGAGAAGTATCAGGGGTACTTACCATATCGTCTCCTGGCCAGGTGGGTCGGATCGAGGATCCCCGTGGCGGTTTACTAATAGGCAACTTCGGACCACCCATGATGCATACAAACGAGATTCCACAAGACTTGGCGCACAAGACAAGGACTATTCTAAACTCCAGGCCTTCGATGCATTATAAACCGAGACCAGACTAGTCAATAGACAATCATATACTCATGAGAAACATTATTCCAACTCGTCTAGGGTTTACTTCACTCGATCTCGTGGTAGATCGACTCTGCAATCATCATACACACATCAATACAATCAAGCAAAACGTAAGGTTTTACCTCTTCGAGAGGGCCCAAACCTGGATAAACATCATCTCCGTGTTCCCTGTTCCCCGTTGATCCAAGATCCACAGCTCGGGACCCCCTACCCAAGATCTACCGGTTTTGACACCGACATTACTGCTTTCATTGAGAGTTCCACTATGAGATCAACAAAAATATCGATGACTCATCTGCAAATTGCGATTTTTTTTCTAGACAGCAGAATCGTGTTCGTCGTCCATGACTCCTCGAGCGTCGCTTTAACGATTGTTTTCATGGAATTGTGCAGAATTGTGTCTAGAAAAAACCCTGTAAAATTTCACCGCGTTTCTATGGAGGAATCACTGGCAAACTCCGATCTACCGGAGCCCTGTCGAATCTGGACGAGAATATGGACGAGTTTAGGGCGGGGAGTCCAACATCCATCTCGGACATCGTTTGGAAGATCCCACCATTCATCGGCTGCGGAATTCTCGTATATACTTTCTAATATACTTTCAAACTCCGGGGAACGTCTGATGAGTGCATCAATTTTCGAATATACTTTCTATGCGAAAACAGATACGACCCGAATTCGTCTTTCTTCATGAATGGGGTATTGGACATCCTTTTGGAGAAATTATTGTTAGGGTATTGTGTGTTGTTCTCAAACATGTGCCCATAAATTTTAAAGCCTTTTCTGAGGTAATCTTTACCGTGTCGTTGGTGTCAAACCTGCCCAACAAGTTGCTCCATGGTTGCCGACCTGTGCTAGACAGATCCTTGCTTCGTTGAGCCGAGGTCAACCTCATCAGATCATCATCTCGACAAGCAGACCAAAAGTTCGGTATTGTGAGGGCCAAATAATCTTCAAGAGAACCTCATCACCCCACGGTTGCACAGGCCGAGTGCGTCGTTGCTTCATCAAGCCAGCATTGATCGAGTCATAAATTTTGACCTGCATCAGCATTGCCACACCGTCATTTCTTCCACCATGCCAACCTGCTTTGACACGTCGCCTGGCATGGGGGATCTAGCGTCACCTTATCGGCCTGCTCCGTCATCCCACCTAGACTATGGGCTTCGCTATCTATTTATCAACCTACTCATGGGACTTCGACGTCACTAGCCGACCAGCTTCGTCACCTCGGCTGGACCGTGGGCTTCGCCTCGCCACATCAGCCGTGCTGCATCGCCACCTCATCAAGCTGAGCTCTTCGCTCGGGCACCTCGGGACCGACTTGAGGCCTGAGACCTTGACCCGCTGCAAGCTCGGATCCACGCCGAGCACATTAACCAGCTAAGTCGCTTTCATGCTCAACTTTTTCAATTTTCAATTTTATTCAGTTCGACCAAGCATTATATTTGTGTTTAAAAAGTTTCTTTGTTAAAAACACTTCCTTTTCCCATGTTAACTGGGCTCTCAATTTTATATGAACCGTTTTATATAAATGTTGATATGTCTCCAATGTATCGATAAGTTATGAAGTATTCAGGCCAATATTCTACAACTTTTATATAGTTTTGGCAATATTTTATATTATTTTTAGGACTAACTTACTTATCCAGTGCATAGTGCCAGTTCCTGTTTTTTGTGTGTGTTTTGTTTCGTAGAAATTCCATATCAAACGAAGTCCAAACGCAATAAAAATTTATGACGATTTTTTGGAATATATGTGAATTTTGGGAAGACGAATCAACGCAACACGATGCCGCAGGGAGGCACAAGTCAACAGGACGCGACTAGGGGGGTGGTCGCACCCTGATGGCTTGTGCCTCTCCCTTAAGTCGGTTGGGGCACTTTTTTTTTCCGCAAGAATGATATTTTTTTCGATAAAAATCCCCTCGAAATTTCAGCCCGATCGGAGTTACGGATCTCCGGATATTTAGGAAATGGTGAAGGGCCGGAAAACAACAACAAAAATAGGAGAGAGAGAGAGAGAGATCCAATCTCGGAGGGGCTCTCGCCACTCCGAGAGCCATGGCGGCCAAGGATCAGAGGGTGAACCTCTCCCTAGATGGGGAGAGACCATGGAGGAGGAAGCCCAAGGGGGAGACTCTCTTCCCCTCACTTTCGGCGGCGCCGAAGTGCCGCCGGGGGAGCCATCGCCGCGATGATCGTCTTCATCAACATCACCGTCTTCATCACCTTCCCCATCTCTTTCAGCGGTCCACTCTCCCGCACCCCGCTGTAATCCCCTACTTGAACATGGTGTTTCATGACACATATTATTTATCAATGATGTGTTGCCATCCTATGATGTTTGAGTAGATCTATGTTGTCCTTTGGGTTGATTGATGATCTTGATTGGTTTGAGTGTATGTTTTATTTTGGTGTTGTCCTAAGGTGCCTTCCGTGAGAAGCACACATGAAGGATTCACGCTGGAGGGTGTTACAATATGTTCATGATTCACTTATAGTGGATGGCTAGAGTGACAAAAGCTTACACCCAAGTAAGGGGGTTGTTTACGTATGGGTGTAAAGGGGACTTGATGTTTAATGCTATGGTTGGCTTTACCTTTATGACTTATAATAGTTGCGGATGCTTGCTAGAGATCCAATCATAAGTTCATATGATCCAAGTACGGGAAGTATGTTAGCTCATGCTTCTCCCTCATATAAAATTGCAAGAATGATTACCGATCTTGTTATCAATTGCATAGGATGATTCATCACAACATACCATCATTATTCCACACTCGCTATTTGTAATACTCCTATATTGTAGTATATTCTAACTCTATTTAGTGCAGCAACTATTTTCATATTTTAGTTCTCCAATATCATGCAAAGCTATCCTATTTATACCCACAACACAATTTTATTTCTCGTTACTAGATAGAAGCAAACGTTTGGTGTATGTAGAGTCATATCGGTGGCAGATAGTACTTGAGAGAATATTAATCTTACCTTTAGCTCCTTGTGGGTTCGACACTCCATACTTATCATTTCCATCTTTGGAGAGTGCTACGATGATTCCTTGCAATTGGGATTATCAAATGTTTTCTTCTTGATCATTGCACAGTCTTTTCCTACTGCTCCTTTCCTGACTCGAGTGTGTGGTCAATAGCAAGATAGCTTGGTTTATTTCTAAAGCCGCTCAAGTTTAGTTCGCTAAACTAGCCTCGGAGAAACACTCTGCCTTCGGGATATGGAGGTTGAAGCCGAAGGATGATCTACTTGAAGTCTTGAGATCAGATGTGTCATGTTTAAGCACGACGAAAGCACAACAAAAGCAAAAACTAATTTTAAGACCATTTTTGGATTGGCGCCAAAAAACTTGATTTACTTTAGACGTAAAGTCTTTACATAAGTTTTTTGATTTTCTGATCTTATAGCACCTTTAACCTATTTTTATGTTTTTCTTTCAGGAGGCAGGACATCCTCTTGTTCGAGGTGTTCTACGTGGTGGTTCTGCTCGGGAAATCTTTTCCGACCCATAGTTCAACATCTTTCCCGCCAAGCTGCACCTCGGCATTGTCAAAACACACTCAATAAGTGAATTGGTTCCCGAGGAGATATGATCCTAGGGTCGTCCATGTTGCCCAACCCAAGTCTCGGGGGCCACTAGCTATATCCATCAATGTTGCACTTGAGGTGAATCTCGGATTATTTGTCCACAAAAAATCAGCCCAAGGCCGAGGTGGTGCACCATCTCCGAAGCAGTCTAGCGTAAAGGTCAGATGCAAGTGGTTGGCTCAATAGAGGGCATTGCCGACATTAATCTCGGCTAATCTCGTTCAACTTTTTCAAAGACCGTGGTAATATATGACACCTCGGATACCGACCAGCGTTGGTGCTCGGCTGCAAAAAGACACCTTAGATGCAGTTTGGCGTTGGAGCTCGGCTGCAAAAAGACACCTCGGATGCCGACCAACGTTGGAGCTTGGCTGTAAAAAAAGACACCACAGATGCAGTTCATTGTTGGAGCTCAGACGCAAGAGGACACCGCCGCATAGGAAACACTTCAGACCTGAGGTGTGGCGTAATAAATAACAAGGCATCGATAAAGGCCAAAAGCTTAAAAGGCTCTTGGGATACCAGACGTGTGAACTCTTTGGATACACCTCGACGATCCTCAAGATCGGACATGGGAAGATTTGTTGAACCAATTTTCAAGACCGACAACTAAAGATAAAGAACTGTTCGGAAGAACCGAGGAGCATCCTCAACTTGAATACCGGTTCAGGGGGCTACTGATGGTGTCCTGGACTATGGGGTACTTATCATATCGTCTCCCGGCTAGGTGGGTCGGACCAAGGACCCCCGTGGCGGTTTACTAATGGGCCACTTCGGGCAACCCATGATGCATGCAAGGGAGATTCCACAAGACAAGGACTCTTCTAAACCCTAGGCCTCTGGTGAATTATATAAACCGAGGTAAGGTTAGTCAATAGACAATCATACACTCATGAGAACCATATTCCAACTCATCCAGGGTTTAGTTCCTTCGATCTCGTGGTAGATCGACTCTGTAACCGTCATACACACATCAATACAATCAAGCAGGATGTAGGGTTTTACCTCTTCGAGAGGGCCCGGACCTGGGTAAACACTGTATACCTGTTCCTTGTTTCCCATTGATCCAAGATCCATAACCCGGAATCCCCTACCCGAGATCTGCCGGTTTTGACACCGACACTCATTGTGATATCAACTAGAGCATATCATCACTTATTTTGCACACGCATTAATGATGTACAATTTTTTAAATGCAAGTTATACATAACCGTTTTGCCCCCACCAAATTATACATAACCGTCTTGCCCCCCCTTACACTTAACTTACATTTATCTTTTTAACACAGTACACACACACATTGCGAGAAGACATGAAAAATTTCAAAAAAATGCGAGCACCAATGTCAAGTTTGAGAATTGATCTTTTATGGGCCATGGACATCACTGTCCTCCTAACCATCCAACTATAGATTGATTCACAACTTTCATTTATCTTTCTAAAGATCCCATTCATCAATTCCTTATGTTATCTCTTTCCCCGACACTTGCTCTTCTTGATCACACGAAGGACTAAATAAATTGTTGCGAAACGTTAGAAGAATATTTTTATGAGGAGGGATATTGATGTTGTTGTTGTTGCATGAACTCATTCCTTCAAGGAATGCTAGAAGAATTCCAAATTTGGGTTCACAGATAGATTCATATAGTTCAGATGCCAAGAAACCCTTCTAGATAGACTACCATTTTTTTTGCTTGAATATTGAATTTCACTTCTTTCCTGATTTCTCAAAGGAGTCGTTTCGTATGTCATCCTTTCCCCCCTTTTACTGACCATTTGTGTTGCACGTAGTCTCAAAGAAGAAATTATGGAACAAGGACTCGGATAACGGCCATGTTGAAGGGACCTATATGCATGAACAAAGTCATGTAGCCAATGTTTCTAGAAATAAATGAAGGTACCTTTTATTGGTTAAGAGAGTTTTCTAAAAAAATAAGTCTTATAAGTTACAAACAAATTACACACACAAAAACATACATGCCTGAACGTCGGACGAAATATACTACTCCCTTCGTTTCAAAATAACCGTCTTAAGCTTAATACAATTTTGTACTAGAGTTAGTACAAAATTAAGACAATTATTTTAGAACGAAGAGAGTATTTTAAAGTATACTATCTTTATTGTCCGATGTCAGAAATGAAAATAAGCATTGTGTTCGATATTTTTATCATCAGTATGATAATTTAAAGATAGAGTTGTTCACCTGATTAATTGACTAGGATTCATATCTTTTTTTCGAACTAGCACTCCAAAGAATTTCACTGGTCCATCACTTTTCTCTCCATCAAAATTATACTCTATTTGGCCGACCTAATCAGAACAATGGGCGTTTGCTTCGCAGCGAAACACAACTTAGGGTCCGTTTGGTTGGTGATTAATTTTGCCAAACAAAAGTGTGGCAAGCCATTAAAGTGTGGCAAGTCACAAAGTGTGGTTGAAAAAACGAACGTTAAACTTTGGCAAAAGTTGGCAAAAAAAATGACTCCATGACAAATGGGCACAGAGCAATAAAGTGTGACAAGCCAAATTGTGGCTAAAACCAAACACATGCCAACAGAACCGTGTCTGCTAAATTTTGGCTTGGCAAAGTGTGTTTGGAAACCAAACAAGCACTTATTTTCTCCTGTTGCAACACACGTTGCAGTATTTTTTAATTAATTAATACTCCTTCATTCAGAATTACTTGTCATACAAATAAATATATCTATATGTATTTTAGTTTTATAAATACATCCATTTTCTATATATTGACCACAAGTAATTTCGGATAGAGAAAATACATGGATAGAGTTTTCTAATTTAAAAAAACTCTAAACTCGTCTCTCCAAGCTATGTCCTCGACCTCGACATCAGCAAACTAGGGTCAACTCTCACGAAGCGAAATCCAAGAATCTACAGGGTCACCCCTGCAAAAGCGCAGAACGCAAGGAAGCCCACACTGGCTCACCATACTGTACACTCTCTTTTGCGAAAAAGACCCTGTAGAAGCTCACATTTTCATCCAATCGCCCCCCTGAGCTCCCCCCGTTGCTTCCTTCCGGAATTAATCCAGATCCCTCTCTTCTCTCGCACTCCTCCTCGATCCGACTAAACCAAAAAAGGCTTCGCACGCACGCACGCTAGCGACCAAAACATTTCCCCGAATTCCGATCCCCCTCACGCGATCCCCCCCCCCCCCCACCTCGTCTCCACTCCTGTCACTACCCAGGGATCGGGGCCGGGCCGGGTTGGATCCGGAGCGAATCCCGCGGGCTCGTCGTCTTCCTCGCGAGCGCGCGCGCGCGGAGGCGGTGGTGATGCGCTGCTCGAACTGTCGCTGCTAGCCGCGTCCGATCGGGGGCGATGAACATCGTGAAGGGCGTCGCTGATCTCCTCCGCAAGTCGACGCCCTCCTCGCCGGCCTCCGGCGGTGCCGGCGCCGGTACCGGCGGAGGCGGGGGCGGCACCGGCTCCCCCTCTGCCGACAAGTTCGCCGCCGCGCCCTCCCCCAGAGTCCGCTTCAGGTACACACCCCTACTCCCGAGCACTGGCGAATTGCCATTGGCTCGTTTGCGTCGGGGAAACGCGGCTTGCTCGTGTAAACTGTGGGGGTGGATGCTCAAGTTACATTGCCGAATTTCGAGCTACTGTTGGATGGTGACGGATGGGTTTTTGATTTTCTAGTTTATTACTTCAGTCTGTGAAGTTGTTCGTGCTTTTGCTTGGACGAAGCCTCCAGATATACCGTATCTACTATTCCTGGTGGGTGTAATGTCTTAGCTACTTGGAAGTAGCTACACCTGTTAATTTGTCAACTCATTAAAACGATAACACTATGATCCTAGAGATTTAAAATATTGATTAATTTGCTCATTCTTTTCCATTCCACTAGGTCTGCTTAGCATTTTGCTGTGCACACACTAAATCATTGGCAATTGGGTAGTTGAGTGGATTACCCTGGTTCCATATACCTAATGTCACCAATTGTAAGCTCATAGCGTACCATGATTTTACACTGTAGAAAAACCACTAAACTCTGTCAACGTTTTCATTCGCCATTACTGTTTCTTAATGAAATATACCAGCAGTTGCTGCAGTATTGTTAGTTTTACGATCGAATGTGGGCATTTTATCCTAATCCCGTGTTATATGGTTCCAGTGACACTGGTGAGGAAGGAGTCTTAAACACACTCTGGCAGAGGTACGAGAATGCCATTGACAAGGTACTCACCCCTTTACAGAATTTTTCACTAAACTATATCTAAGATAGCGTCACTGGGTCCTTCAGTTAGTATCACAAAAAACCTTACCTAATGCAGATAGTGTCACTCACTCCTTTGATTAGTAGCGCAAAAAACCTGGCGCGAATGCAGACTGTACCCTCAAACTTGAAGTTATCAGTAGACATCTCCTGATTTTGGTGCAACATGATATATTTTCTAATACTTGAGTATATCTTCTTGAATTTACCGAGTGAGTAATTGGACTAATATCCTCAATAAGAATCCGGTATTATTGTGGAACTTGGTTGGGTAAGTCTCCGAGGGCAGAGCCTTGAGAAATTGTCCTCATCTTGCTGCTGGCAAGGCTCTTCACTGTCATGTAAAGTTGCTTTAAGACTCAAAGAAGAGTATATGGAGAGGCTAGAGAACTTATGCATATTCTTTGTTTATTAAAATAGCTGGTAATGCCTTGCCTATACTGACAGTGACCTGAAAAGGATAGCTAGTACAACCGAAACACAAGATCAACCGAAACGTATTTATATTCTAAATCATTTAAATTAATATAAGAATGGATCTGCATGCATTTGTATTTCTTTCAACAAGATAATAATATTGAGGAGGTACTTATGATTTATAACAGTGTTTAAACTCAATAATTTCTTTATAGCACGTTTCCTATTTATTTTATGACAATGTCCATTTCTCCTGTCAATAATTTCATAGGCTGAAAAGAAGAAGTCCCTGCAAATATTTGTCTTGCATTTTATACAAGCATTTAAAGACTGGGAGCCACACCATATTGATCAATCAGTTGACCGGGAATCAGTACCAGATGATACAGTTATAGGATGTTCTGGTGGACATCCTTCTGAGGTCATTCTTATTCTCGTTCAGGAGATTTCTCATTTAACTTCATTTGTTACTGAGAGTAAGTGGACCCACTGAGCAAAATATATCTTTCTTTACTGTGGATCTGTGGCCCCTTTGTTTACTGTTCTTATACCCTAGCATACAATTTTTTTTACGTTTCCACTCACTACTAGTACCTTCTCAAGTTACCATATGTCTATAAGGACATGGTTATGTGTCATTCTCACTGAATGATCTAAGACCACGACTGGTGAAAAAGGAGCAAAACAATTGCTAGACCTGGGAATTGAGATATATATGACTTAGGAAGCAGTTACATTCACTAATCAAATAATGTTAAACGCAGTTCTAATTTTGTATTGTTCGCTTGATGCTCTCAAGCATGTAGAAATTGTAAGGTTCAATTTAAGTACACTGAAAGCCTGTGTGGCGTAAATTCTTGAGTCAGCTATTTATTCCCTGAACTTTGAGCGTGTTTGGTTCGCTTCCTCACTCCTTGATGCCTCGCCTGAAGCTTGCCTGGGATCTAGCGGTGTTTGTTTGGTTGAAGCCCTGAAAAAAAATAGTCCAAGCCTGGCCTGGATTGCCCAGGAAGGTGATTAGCCTGCCAGGCATCCGTTTCTGGTAGCCTGGGCAACGTCCGATATTAGCCTTGAGCTAATCTGAGCGATTTTGACATGGGTTATGGGCTGACACAGTGTACTTCCGAATATTTTAATCCATAGATATTTCCCAGGCCCAGGACATGATCCAAACACATACTAGTCCAGGGAGCCTGACCAGGCCAGGAAATTCGTATTCGATGTGCCTGGCCAGGCAGCGTTTTTGCCCAGGCATGCAGCCCAGGGCAGCAACCAAACTGATCCTGTGTCTTGAACATTTTCAGCTTATTTTATTGTGAAAGTTCATTGTATTTTAGTGTTATACTCAATGAGCAATTGCATTATACATACCAGATTAACAATGACCAATTGTTGCACCATGCCAACTGTTAATTGTAGTGGTTTATTAGGTTTAGCAACTGCAGTGATTCGGTGATCATTGGATCTTACTTTCTTGTATTCGTAGGCAGCAGCTGTCCAGAATCCTCGGCCAATCTCTCAGAGCAATCCACAGACCTGGGATTAAGCACTGAAGTATTGCCTGTTTTGGAGTGGTTCACCATTGTTACTCGCTCAGTGCATAACTGTAGAGTATTTAGTTATTATGGAGGTGTGCAAAAGGTTACTGCTCTTTTGAAAGGTAGATTCTTTCTTTAGTTGGGTATTTATTATCCTAGATTCATCATTCATGTTGATTCTTTACTCCCTTCTCCATGTTATGAATCTCCTTGTAGCATAGGTTATGATAGCGGTGATATATATTAATTCTGTAATGAATCTAATCTTAACTGGCCTTTCTCTTGTGTATTCAGCCGCAGTTGTGAAGCTGAAGACCCTAACAAGTTTGCTTGCCACAGATGAACAACTGTCAAATAGAACTGTAGAAAATATGAGGATGATGCAAAAGATTCTTGTATACATTGTTACGATAATTTCGAACTTCATGGATTTGGAGTCAGCTGCAACAAGAATTTCACAGGTTGTCAATAGCACTGATCAGACCCCATCAAACAACTTAGCCACAGTTACTCCCAATACTACAAGAAGATTTGTTTCTGATAGAAATTGGCAGCAAAAAGCCATTGTTTCAGTTATGGAAGCTGGCGGCGTCAATTGGTTAGTAGGTAAAGTTGGTTTTTCAATGTTTGTACTTTTTATACATTTGATTATATCTTTAATTATTTTGCTTCATTACTTGCTTAGGAAAGGAAATGTCATTTATTATTTTAAAGGAGAGAGCATATGCGTTCACATTTTAGCAAATATAATTTCTAGTTGTGGTAAAACAGTGCGTGTTGATTAGCTTTTCCATACATTGTACTTCCTTTTGGTTCCTGAACTCGAATGAGCTATCTATTTTGCAAACTATAAAAATACAATTACAACTTTTGAGAATATAAAAATATATTCTTATAAGTAGATGTAGAATAGACTATGGATGAGCAAATTTTAATGAAAAATGTTCTTTTTGGCGAGCTGCACAGGAAGAACACATGATCTATAATTGTGAATACGCCATCACTATTTCCTACCTTTTTATCACCATATTTGTCTTTTATATGTGCAGCCCAAATTTAGAAATAGTTCTCTGAAATCTAGCAGACTTAAAAGTGCACTCTAACACGTACATATTAGAATCGTTTTTTTTTTTGAAATTAATAATTACACTGGCTTTTCTAAGACAAGAACTTGCTGGAGCTTGGTATAAAAAAATCCACTCTTCGGTATATAGGCAGTGTAGTTGTTTTGGACGTATCAGCTGGTAGCACATCCATGAAGGCATTGTTAGTGAACTCTTCAGAAGCCTCTGATGTTATCGTAATTAACCTATGCTTTTCCGTCGCTATTATGTGACTTATCTGAAATTGTTCGTTGCAGAACTCTTAAGGGTCATTCGAAGGCTAAATTTGAAAGATCAGTGGACTGACTTGTCACTTCACTTTATAACTTTGTATGCTCTGAGATCAACAATATCTGAGAATACTCGTGCACAGAATCATTTCAGAAGCATCGGAGGACTGGAGGTTCTATTAGATGGACTGGGACTACCATCAAGCAAATTTTCAGTCTCAAAGCATTCTTTTGTCCCCAGTGATGAAAGGTAAGTGTTCCACTGCTTCAGCAGTGGCATAGGATTTACTCTGTTATTTTGTTCAGCCCCATAAAATTAGTTATGTGACCATTTATTTCATCTGTTCCACCGAGCATCAATATTAATAAATGTACTTCTGTAAAATTAGTTATGTGACCATTTATTTCATCTGTTCAGTAGCTTGTACTTTACAACAGATAGTGCTGCCAACTTTCATGCACTGCGATTGAAGAGCAATATCTTACATCTCCCTTTCTACTAGAGGAGACAGTTATAAGTAATGATAGTGTCTTCTTAGCCACTCCCTCCATTCCATAATCAAAGAGATTCTAGTTTTGTCCTAAGTCAAACTTAGACATCTACAACACCAAAATAAACTCAGTATGGAAAAATATTTCATGATGATCTAATGAAACTAATTTGGTTTTGTAGATGTTGATATATTTTTCTATAGGCTTGGTCAAACTTAAAGAAGTTTAATTTAGGACAAAACTAGATCACTTACATTTTGGAACTTAAGGAGTGCCTGCTATCAAGTGTTCAATAGGACTAGTTTTACCATTATAAACTGAACACACATTTTAACACCAACCTGCTAGATATAGCAAGATACATTTATCTGATCGTGTTTTGTGTGTTTGCTGTTCAGTTCTGTTCTTGTGATCTAACATGACATGTTTTTGCAGGAGTGACATTCTGCAGCTCCAGATACTATCTTTGGAAATTCTGAGGGAAGCGGTGTATCCTGTTGCATAACTTTTCCTGTAGATAGATCATTGCATCCCTTATAATACTTGGTTCTATTTTCTAGATTCTGCCTTCCTGGAGCAATGATAGTGCAGATTGGTGTAGATTAATATGCTGACCTCTTGTGTAGCAAAAGAGTTCTAGTTAGATCATCGGCATAGATTGATAGTGCTTACTTTACCTATGAGGTCGTTGCTCACCATTCAGTCAGAATTTTGTTTCCTGTTCCGACTTAGATGGCATATAATGTTTGCAGTTTCTCTTGGATCCTTGACTGTTTATTCAGTTTCGGTAATGTTAACAATTTGCAGTTCTTATGTGAAAATGGACGGATACATAAATTTGCGAACAGCATCTGTTGGCCCGCATTTATGTTTCAGGAGTTTCATCAGCAGAAGTTTCTTGATCCCGAGGTGCCCAACTGGAAACTTGATAGACAAAGTACCGGCAATTCACCTACATTAGGATCATTTCCAAGTCCTGTTGATATTCTTAATACGACCGAATGGAATGAGTATTCTGTAAAGTTAAGCAAGGCACTTTGTTCTTTCCTTCTTCCTCCTAATGAGATCAGGTACTGTCCTGGTTCAACTGTTACCCAAATTTCTCTACCCATCTCGTTGGCATACTGGGAGCAATGTGCAAGGTGGATCATAAAGATTCTTTCAACTGTTTTCCCATGCATCAAAGCATGTGCTAGTGAAACGGAATTGCCTAATCATATAAGGTAAGTTCTTATTCCTCATTGGTTTGGTGTACGTCTTTGTTAACTAGATTAGTTAATTATCACTCACAGTTTTCACAATTTCCAGTCTATGAAGATGATGTATTGGCTTCATATAAGATACTGTCCAAGCTAAGATTTAGATGAAAAAAGTACTGTTGCATAGTCACTTCTACCAAATTGCATTATTGCCAGTTCCAATAATCTGCTAGATACTTTCCAACATAGTAGCGCGGCTAGTCTCATAGTATCTGTTGTCGTTCCTTTTTTCATTCTTCTTGCAATTGTTCATTGTTCTGTTTATATTTATTCCCTTTGTGGTCAACATCTTTGTCTGTATGCAAGTACTATGTTTCCTAAGTTGCTTCAGGTGATTGAATATCTAATTGCCTATGTATTTTAACTGCATTGTTTTGTTCTGTAAATTTCATTTGTTGATAAATTATTTTGGTGTTTTCAGGATTTTATCAAATACCCTACAGCATTACATGCTCAGCACATTTAGGAAAGTTCTCATTTCAGCACCAGTTCTACTCAAATCTTTTCGAGAGGAGGGTTTGTGGGATCTGATATTCTCAGAGAAAATTTTCTACTTCGGATCATCCGTGGAGTGCATTCATCAGATTATTGGCGAGACTGAGACACAAACTGATCATTTCACTGACGCTACCGAATCAACTGGCTCCAAAAGTGATCTACCTGATGTCAACATCCTTCAGTCAGAAGCTATTTCCTTCTTGGAGTTTGCTGCAACACTGAATGAAAATACAAATAACCTGGTATCCGAAATTTCTCCTTCCTCGCATAATATGTTGCTCATTTTACATAATTTTGAATACTGTCATGTTTTTTTCATTCATGTCTTTAAAATAGTTTTGTTTTGTCTGTAGCCAGAATGCTCAGCATTGTTAAGTGCACTGGAACACTGCACTAATGGTCCTGGATTGGTTATTACTATTCTCAAGAGCTTTCATGTTATCCTGCAACTTGGCACTGAGCAAACTCTAGTTTCTTTCAAGTCACTGGACGTGCTTACGAGAGTCCTGAAGGTTGCATGCCTTCAAACACAAGAACTAAGGAAGGCACATCCAAGCGATGACTTAAGGGGAAATGGTTCTCAATCAAACAATGTTCAGGTGGATTATCTAGATCAGAGAATCAAGAATGCTCTTACATGTGTCGAATTGGCTTTCAACCTTTTCAAGGAATATGTCACAATATCTGACCATGGAAGGACGATAATTTTACATAATGCCAATTGTATTGGGTGTCTATTTGATTTATTCCAAGAAGAGAACCTCCGGAAACAAGTACTGGAGCAAGTTCTTGCCTTATATAGGGTATAACCATGTTTACTATCTTTCTCTCCTTCATCACTCTTGATATTACTTATAGAATTAACTTTCCCCTCCCTTGTTCTTTGTTCTTTCTTACAATCAGTTGCCTCCATCATCAGCACAAGATCATACAGCAAAGTCGCAACTATGCTCCAAATATTTAGAGACCTTCGCTCGTGCAAAAGAACATGAAAAGAACTTTGCAGAAATGTCGATTGATTTATTAGTTACCATGAGAGAGATCATTTTGATAGATCGTGCGGTATGTTTTTTATAGATGGGGACAGTAATTGTATGTTAGATTGGCTTATTTCTTTCCAATCTTAGTAGCACTCCATGCCTGACGAATCACTAATATCTTTTGCTAGTATTACCAAAATCTGTTTCGCAATGGGGAGTGCTTCCTGCATATAGTCTCTTTATTGAATGGAACTTTCAATGAAGCAGTTGGGGAGCAATTGGTCCTTAATGTCCTTCAGACGTTGACGTCATTACTTGCTGAAAATGATGAATCCAAGGTAATCAAATATACTGCTTTAGTTCGCTTCACACGTTTCTGTATGAACTCTATGGGGCCAGTAACAGTTTTTGGTCCTCTCTGGATGGCCACCTGCGCTGTCCTCTCGTTACAAGGTATTTATTCAAAATTATAAAGGTTTACTTTGTTGTGGAACCAGCTGATTTCTGGTGAAACCAGGTTATGCAGCACCAAAAAAATCCCCCTATTTCTCAATGTCCACACAAAAAACTTTGTTTCATCATGTGTAAGGATTACTTGAAAACGTCAATTAGAACAAAAGTTGCATAATCCCATCGCTTGTATTTCTGGCAAAGAGCGGAGTTACTCTGGTTCATTTAACTTATTTGCTTAATGCTCTTTAATTTTCTTCTTCTTATTTATCTTATCCAGGCTACTTTTAGAATGCTGGTTGGTGTGGGCTACCAAACACTGCAAAGCTTGCTATTGGACTTCTGTAAATGGCTGCCAAGCCGGAAACTCTTGGATGCCCTACTTGGCATGCTTGTCGATGGGACTTTTGAGATAAATGAGAAGACAACAATAAAGGTATGCAATCTTCATGATCTTTGAAGCAATGAGATCCTTGTATATTCAGTTGCTTCACTCAATTGTACCTGCATTGTAACTTGATTCTTTACCCTGACATTTTTTTCTCTCTCCACAGAATGAAGATGTAATTATACTTTTCTTAAATGTTTTACAAAAGGTTCGCCTCTCTCTCTCTCTCTCTCTCTCTCTCTCCCTCCCTCCCTCTCTCTCGCGCGCACACACTGTTATTTTGCACTCATATATTTTATGTAACAATGGTGTTTCTGATTGGCAGAGCAGTACTTCGCTTCAACATTATGGGCTTGTGGTCTTACAGCAATTGCTCAAAGGGTCCATTACAAATAGAACTTATTGTTTCAAAGCAGGATTACTTAGTTTTCTTCTTGACTGGTTTTCTGTTGAGGAATGGGAGGACACAGTTATAAAAATTGCGGAGTTAATTCAGATTATTGGAGGACATAGTATTTCCGGAAAAGATATCCGGAAAATGTTTGCTCTCTTGCGTGGTGAGAAGATTAGTGTCAAGCAGAAG
The DNA here is from genome assembly GCA_022496015.1 of Hordeum marinum. Lineage (NCBI taxonomy): Eukaryota > Viridiplantae > Streptophyta > Magnoliopsida > Poales > Poaceae > Hordeum > Hordeum marinum. Next base: position 95,888,391 of record CM039677.1, on the reverse strand, counting down.
CATAGTTCATTGCTTTTGACAAGTCTTAGTCATATGCTCAAGGAAAAGGGACCTGAAGCTTTCTTTGAGTTCAGCGGTCATGATTCTGTGAGTTATTTTCTTTTCAGTACTTTAATTGTTTTCTATAATCTGTTTCCTGACAAAACTTTAATCATCATTTTAAGTTTATTTGTCACATTTGCCATTAGGGTATACAAGTTTATATTTTGAAGGAATGCCATATGTTCGCTTCATGGTTCTGAATAAAAGAACAATTACTTTGTTTTATTCCAGTAATATTTATGTGGTGACTTTCTTCCCCCCAACAGGGTATTGAAATAAAATCACCTGTTCAATGGCCTTACAGTAAAGGTTTATCTTTTTGCTGTTGGCTTAGAGTGGAAAGTTTCCCCGAGAATGGTATGATGGGCCTTTTCTCCTTTTTCACGGAAAATGGAAAGGGATGTTTAGCTATGCTTGGGAAAAATACTCTAGTCTATGAGGTAATTGTGGTTGCTGCCTTCATCTTTTGCGAGAACTTTTGCTGAACTAATCTTGTATTTCTTTGGTTTAATTATATCCTGACAAATAAATTCTTTGGGCAGAAAAATTGGGGAATAATTTATTCGAGACAAAAATACTTTGTAAAGTTGGTTTCAATTGCTAAGCTAGCTACAGAATTGCATGAAATCTAACACTGAATTCCTTGTTTTTTTCATGAAAATCCTTGTTTGGTTTTACATATATTTCAATATATTTATTTGTTTCCTCAAAAGAAGACGATTTGTCTCCATTCAACTGACAAAAATTTGATCACGTAATGCTGGTTTCACCATAGATCAATCCACTCTTAACAGAACTACTCCCTCCGTCCCATAATATAAGAGTGTTTTGACACTAAACTCTCTGATATTATGAGACAGAGGGAGTATGATTCAATCCATGTTTCTACTTGAGTGAAATACACTATTGGTGTGTAAACTCAGGAAATGAGTACTTTAGTCCATGAACTCCAGAGAAGCACACATATCACCATAAACTCGTTTAAATGATACAGTTTAGTCCAAAAATAGTTTGGCGGGGATGATGACGCGCAATTGGACTGATTGTGCGCACCCCAGTGAGAATGCGCGCCGGTCTCCTACACCTGCGTCCCCTGTCTGGACTTCCGCTGGGACCCGGCCTCCTGCCGCAAGAGAGACACATGCAAGTAGTGCAAAATGTCTTCGAGTCCTGGCTCCACCTAACGGTCATATAGTGTTGAGGTGGAAGGCGCAGTCGGTCTGAGAAATTTGCAGAAAACTCTCTTGTTGAAACTCCCATTCGGTCAAGGTTATCCACCCGCACTCATGTTGTGTCACCAAATCGTTTTTGGACTAAAATGACTGAAACAAGTTTATGGTGCTATATGTGCGTTTCGTGAGTTTGTGGACAGTTGTGTAGCCATTACCAAGATGGTTTAAAAAAAAACCCGGACATTTTGCTGAGAAGAACGCTATTATGTTACTTAGTTATACATATAAATCCGCATGGCATGAGCTCGTTATTTGACTTGAGTTGTCGATTAACAAAGTTTGCTTTTAGTATTAATGTCAAATTTAACCCCCTACCTTATGCAGTCTGTCAGTCAAAAGAACCAGTGTGTTTTGTTGCCTCTAAGCCTTCCAATGAAGCAATGGAAATTCCTTTCTGTTACTCATACAGTAGGGAGAGCTTTTTCTGGAGGAAGCCAACTGAGATGCTATATAGATGGCGATTTGGTATCAACTGAGAAATGCAGGTGAGTGAGCGGTTCTTCATTTCTGTAGCACACCATTTGATTGAGCCTGTTCTGTTTCAGTAATCATATCTAAGGATTTCAAATAGTCCCTAGTGTTTTTGTGTTAATATTTGAAATTTCTTTTCTTTGTCCACGTTTTTTTTATCACTATCAGTTCTTACATGTGCATATCCTTTTGGAGGCAGGATAGCGTTGATGCTGTTATGGATGCGACCTATCTTTATTGCATAGCCCAAGGGTATACACACACACACACACACACACACATAAATACATATGTATGTATATGTATGTATGTATGTATGTATGTATGTATATTTATTACACAAGATTTGGGGTACAAGGAAAGAGACATAGTTTAATAAGGACTCCTAGACCAGTGTATGTGCGAGATGGAGTCGGCAAAGAACACCGTCGAGAATCACCAAACATAAGGGAAAGAAGAGATGCTAGATGACATTGTACTGTTTTTTCCCCCTTTTTTTACTTGAGAAATATAATCTGCGAAGGAGCACACGTATGGGCACTTACGGCATACAAGGAGGAGAGCAGCATGTAAGCAGCAAACAGCCAGGCATGCGCGCTAGTAGAGGAGAGATGTATGCCGGGAAGCAGGTTAGCAGGCCTGCAGTGGGAGCCGGCCTGTAGGCGGAGGGCAGGCACGGCTGCTGGAGAGCAGGCCTGCGGGAGTGGCGATCTGGAATGGCACTGCCATGCGGGGATCTGCAGGCGTGGAGAAGATGGCGTCGGCCTGATCCAATTGGGCCCGAGTCGATGCGGGGGGCAGCTGGGCTGAGTTGGACCGGGATGGAACGAGGCGGCCAGCGCCTGATCTTCGAGCGGAAGCAGATGAAGAATGGGAATCGATCCAGAGGAGAGATCGACAAGCAGATGAGATCGAAAATCAATCGAGAGAGAGGAGATCGATGGGATCGATCAGGAGACCAAAAAGAACCGATCAAGAGGGGGACGAGTTGCGGTGTTCGAAAAAAAATCCCTAAACCTGGGCGGATGATACCATGTTATGGATGCAACTTATCTCTATTGCATAGCCCAAGGGGCTGGCGTACAAGGACAGAAACATAGCCTAATAAGGACTCCTAGACCAATACTAATACTCCTTGGCAGGTGCAAATTTGCCAAAACTTCAAATAAAAACTGACATCAACATGCCCTAACTGAAAAAGATAGCAATTGGATCTTGAGAGCTCATATATGGCTAAGAGATCGAGGATTTTTGTCTTCTGTTTTGATTTCCAGTATATTAGTTAAGATGTTTTATACCACTTCTTTCTGTTCTCAGGTATGCAAAAGTCAATGAAGTGATGACTCGCTGCAGTCTTGGCACAGAATTAATGCCCATTGGTGAAGAACCAACTTCTCTCGGTTTTGAGGGCACTTTTGCCTTTACCGGTCAAATGGGCCCAGTTTATGCATTTTCTGATGCTCTCTCTTCCGAACAAATAAGAGGCATACACAATCTCGGGCCAAGTTACATGTATTCTTTCCTTGGTGATCAAAACTTGCTTATGAATAATGATTCACTTTACAAGGGAATTTTGGATGCAAGGGATGGTATTTCATCGAAGATGATTTTTGGCTTGAATGCACAGGTACGAACTAGCCTCCAAATAACATGTTATATTTTCTTGATCAATTGCTGGAACCAGAGAATTGAATATTTTTTCTTTTTTCTTCTTCTAGGCTAGCAATAATAGGACTTTGTTCAATGTGTCTTCTGTACTTGATAGTCTTGACAAGAGCAAGGTTGAGGCAACCATCATGGGTGGTACAAAGTTATGCTCGAGGCGCTTGCTGCAGGACATAATTTATTGCGTTGGCGGTGTCTCTGTATTGTTTCCACTTCTGATACATTTTGATGATGCTATCACTCATAGTGGAGAATCTCCCTCTGGTGATCAGCTGGCAGGTCAAGTCATTGAGCTTATTGCATCTGTTCTGGATGGAAATGTAGCGAATCAGCAACAGATGCATCTTCTTTCTGGATTCTCTATTTTAGGCTTCTTGTTTCAATCTGTTTCACCACAGCTGCTAAATTTCAAGACTCTTTCAGCACTGAAGCACTTGTTTAATGTTTTGACCAACTGTGGTGACGTCTCTCTCTTTGTCTCTCTCCCCACACAGTCGGTCACATTTTTCTGCCTGCTTGGAACTATGTGTACCACTAACCTATCTGTTCTTTCAGGTATGTCAGAAATTCTATTGAAAGATGCTCTTTCACAAATTTATCTGAACCCGCATATCTGGGCATATTCAAGTTACGAAGTACAAAGGGAACTTTATCTGTTTCTGATACAGTATTTTGAAACTGACGGGAAATTGTTACCAATGTTGTGTGGACTCCCTAGGATCATTGACATTGTACGCCAGTTTTATTCAGAGAAGTTAGATTCTAGGTCTTCTAAGCCTTTGCTGCATCTGGTTACTGAACAAGTGATTGGAGAGAGACCACATATGGAAGAAATTCGCAAGATTCGTCTTCTCCTCTTGAGTCTGGCAGAAATGAGCTTAAAGTAAGTACTTTCAACTTTACATTCAGAGATGCAATGTCGTGTGTTTTCCTCCATCTGCACTTCTGTATTTTTCTTTGTTCTGCTATCATTGTTTTATTATCATTCAATGCTGCCATATACACAAGTCTAAAAGATACATTCCTTGGATTCATATGCTAACAATTCAACTAACTTCTGTTGTAGGCTGAAGGTCTCTTCACATGATATAAGAGCTCTTGTGTCCTTTTTCGAGAAAAGTCAAGATGTTGCATGTATCGAGGATGTACTTTACATGATTATCCGCGCTCTTTCACAGAATTCACTTCTATCATCTTTTCTGGAGCAAGTAAATTGTGTTGGTGGTTGTTACATTTTCATCAATCTTCTTAAGAGGTAATGCACATCTAGTTATTTACGAGTCAGACTTTGGACCTAAGTCACACAGTGCTTATGTTTCTTTTAACTTCCCAGTCAGTATTTTTTTCTTTGAGGAATTGATTTTTTTCTTCCCAGTCAGTATTCTTCTTTTAACTTCCCAGTCAGTATTATTGAGGATGTGTATTTATAACATCACCTGCTGTTCAGGGAATTCGAACCAATTCGTCTACTGGGTCTTCAGCTTCTTGGAAAGCTTCTAGTTGGAGTTCCATCTGAGAAAAAGGGACCAAAACTTTTTGGCCTTCCTGTAGGACGACCTAGATCCATGTCCGAAAATCTACGGAAAGGAATAGCAGCAACACCCCAACTGTTTTTCTATTCAATATCTGAAAGACTTTTCAAATTTCCACTTTCAGATCATTTGTGTGCTACTTTTTTTGATGTTCTTCTTGGTGGAGCTAGCCCTAAGCAGGTAAATTTTGTCAAACTTCATATTGAATATGGTGATACTATGCTGTTTATCCTCTGACGTTAAACTTATGTAAACAAATAATCTGATTTGTCCATTATATTTTTGTTCAGGTCTTACAGAAACGGTCCCAATCTAATGAGTTAAAAGATAGAAGCAGTACGTCAGTAGTGAGCTTGGCTCCATTTTATGTTCCTCAGATTTTGGTCTGCATTTTTAAATATATGCACTCTTGCCAAGACACTTCAGCACGGTCAAAGATCTTGAGTGATCTTCTTGATTTGCTTGATTCAAACCCCTCAAATGTTGAAGCCATCATGGTAATTACCTGTCACTGTATTTCTAGGCCTATATAAATTACCTCTATGTTATCATAATTCATTCAATTTCTTCAGGAGCACGGTTGGAGCTCTTGGCTTGAGACATCTGTGAAGCTTGATGTCTTCAGGGACTACAAATCAATTTCGAAAGCAAATTATGCCAGTTTGGAGACCAATGAGCTAATTCTTGTGAGGAACATGTATTCATTAGTCCTTTCTTATTTTTTGTGCTACGTGAAAGGTGGCTGGCATCAGCTGGAGTATACAATAAATTTTCTTCTCTTGAAAATTGAGGAGGTTAGAATGCTAATTCGTTTGTTTATGTTACAGCAATCTAGTAGTCTTTTCTCTGTCCTAGTAACTCTTTGAGTACTGCTTAATCCACAGGGACAGTTAACAAATTTCTGTCTGCTGCGAGACATTTTTGAAGATATCATCGGAAGCCTGCTCGAGACTTCTCCTGATGAGAACATATTCATTTCACAGCCATGCCGTGATAATATCTTGTACCTTTTGAAGCTGAGTGATGAATTGCTTGTTGATCAAACTGGAATTAAGCTCCTGGTATGCTCTGAGCAACACACCTTATAGAGCAGAAAAAACGTTCTGCATTTTTCGTTTTTTTTGTAGTGCGCCATTCACTCATTCTGCCCCTTCTCTCACAGTTTCCTCCACCTGATATATATGCACAGTCTTCATCTGATGGCTCACCGAAAGATGACATTAGCTCTGCATTTGTGGAAATTATAAATGCTGAGAGCAATAGCCAGCCTGCAAGGTAATATACCATACAAAGCTCGTGCTTCATGACGTGGACCATCAATAGGATCCTTACTACAGGTGGGGGGGTGGGGTGGGGTGCGGCTTTGGCTAAAACAGGTTTTGAGCCAATTGAGGAAAATACGTTTTGCACAAACCAGGATGTAGATGCAATCCTTAGCTGAGCCAATTGAGGAAAATACGTTTTGCACAAACCAGGATGTAGATGCAATCCTTAGCTGAGCAACAAATCAGTATTTCTCTAAGGAAAGTAAACGCACAAGTAAGAGCAAGAGAAGAAAACCACAGATGACCTCGATGAATGTATATAGCCTTAGCTGCAAACCACGAGATCAACATATACCAACGAGAGATGATAAATGCATTATAACACTTATTGAGCAATGTGGTATCTGATAGCTATCAAGGTACTAGGCAACACTGGGCATGAATGTATAGAGCCTTAGTAAGCCTACCAAACCGGTCTTCAACCTAGCGACAAAGATCACGTGTTGCTACAAAAATATCCCCAGTCTTCATTTTTAACTTTGCCTTGGGCTATATCCTTTGGCTTGACACTTACTCAAATCCGGGATTATTTCTTCTTCATTAATCAAAATAAAAATGTTCATACAAAGGGATTGTTTAATCATCAAAACTAGCTATGAGCTTATATGCATTCGCAATGCAATCATATGGAAAAATATCTCTAATGGGTAATGTGTACATGTTAAAGATCAAGGTGCTGAAAATATCCACTACCTTTACTGAATTGCACACTGGGGACTATCATGTATTCCTGTGCAGAACCTTATCCTGATGTTGTGAGTGCCTGATGTGTTACATCATGTTTTTTTACAGCTCATTTGATCATTTATATTTTATACTCAGTTTAGGAGAGATTGTTACACAATCACCACCACATAGGCAGGACACTGAGACAAGCTTAGCGAAAAACAAAGTTCTGCTTGGTTCAATGGGGGAGCATGATTGGGATTTTGCTGCTTAAGTTGCTGATATTACCATTTCTTCTTATATGCCTGTTAGAGATATATAGTTGTGTTATAGTAGGACTCTTTGTATTTCCTGTTGTATGTCCGCTTCCTACTCTTTCTTATACATGTATTTTGTATATTATGGGCCTAAGGCCACGGAGTAGAAAAAGTTGCTTCCCTTATATAATAGAATAAGGTTTCCAAACCTTTTTTACCTCCATATGTCTGGCTGCTGACAAGGCTGTTGCTCTATATTTTATATTTCCATTTTGTATGTACGTTTCCTACTCTCCCATACATGCATTTGTATATATTTGGTCCTTAGGCCATGGGAATGGAACAAGTTGCTTCCCTCATAACAATGTTAAGTGGCATACCTTAGGATTAGCGACTGCTGCTGCAGTACAAGTTACATTGTTGGGGTATCTGGTAGTTAGGCAATTCAGTATCAGTAATTTGACACCGAACTGCCTTTAGTAGCACTTGTTCACATTTGTGTTCACTTGCCTACCTTCTGTTTCGATGATATGTAACAGCAGAACTTCTGATAAATTTATATTTACCATCAGCAAATATATTTATTTTGCACTTTTGCAGTCTTCCTTGGAGTAGCAACATATTTACTGATGGTGAAAAACTGAGTGATGACTGGTGGAGCTTTTATGACAAAATCTGGACTCTTGTTTGGAACTTGAATGGCAAGGGACAAAACAGATTGACACCAAAGGGTTCAAATGCCGCTGTTCCATCTATTGGGCAAAGGGCACGTGGGTTGGTAGAATCGCTAAATATCCCGGCTGCAGAAATGGCTGCTGTAGTTGTAACTGGAGGCATTGGTACGGCATTAAGTGGAAAGACGAACAAAATTACTGACAAAGCCATGATGTTGCGAGGAGAAAGGTTCCCAAGAATCATCTTCCATCTTGTAATTATGTATCTCTGCAAAGCTGGCTTAGAAAATGCATCCAAGTGTGTCCAGCAATTTATAACAATGCTTCCTAATCTTATTTCCGAAGAAGATCCATGCAAAAACAGACTGCATTTCATAATTTGGTATGGCTATCATCCTTAAGACCATGCGAATATCCCCTTGATTATCGTGGCTGTTCTAGTAAATTCCTTTTTGTTGCAGGTCTTTACTAAGGGTTAGATCCCAGTATGGGGAACTTGATGATGGTGCACGTTTCCATGTTATTTCACATTTGATTCTTGAGACTGTCATATACGGAAAGTCTATGCTAGCCACTAGCATGTTGGGAAAAGATGATTCCGCTGAAGCAAATAGCAGTAAAGAGTCCGGGTTCATTCTTAATCTTGTACAGAAGGATCGTGTTCTTGCTGCGGTTTGTCTCTCTTCATTTCTAGTTTAATTCAATAGTATTGTGCTTTGGCATGAAAAATATGATGCCTTTCATTGCCGCTCCCACCTTTTCCTTTTACTGTGCTTTTATGATCTTTTTTTTTTCCAAAAATCATCAGCAAGAATAATCAGTTTGTTACTTGCCAGGCTTCTGATGAAGTAAAATACATGAAGGACGTAAAGGCTGATCGCCTGAGGCAACTCCAGGACCTAAATTCTAAACTTGACGAGCGGTTGATTGAAGATATAGAACAACTCCAGAGTTTGGAGGATGATATACAGTTTGCAAAGACTGCCGCAATTTCTGGGGATGACAACAGGAAAGCAGCTTTCAAGCTTGCATTTGATGAGGATCAGCAAATTGTTGCAGTAAGTTGTGGCCACAGTAAATTTTACAAAATATTTCAATGTTTAGTAGTTTGAATTGCATATAAAACTGACATGTTTTTTATATCAGGATAAATGGATACATATTTTCCGCGCTTTGAGTGATGAAAGAGGACCATGGTCTGCTAGTCCCTTTCCAAATAATTTGGTGACATACTGGAAACATGACAAGACAGAGGATAAATGGCGTCGGCGAATGAAACTGAAGCGTAATTATAAGTTTGATGAACGCCTTTGTCAACCACTGTCCACCAAATGTAGTGATGAAAACGCCGCCCCATCTGTTGATCCTTTCATTAGTGCCAAGATTCCAGAAAAAATGAAGCGTTTCCTTCTGAAAGGAGTGCGTGGAATCACAGGGGATGTTGGTTCTGAATCATGCGAGGATAACAATGATACGAGTGAGCCTTCTCAAAATAAACCATCAGAGAATCAGGTGTCAAGTGATGCTGCAAATTCTGCAGACTCTTCAGATTATCCTACTAGTGTGCAAAATAGGAAAGAACAATCATCTACTGGTGGAGATAATGATTATGCTGAGGTAAACAGGTTTTATTATGTGCGTTCAAAATTTGGTGGATTTATTGTTGTACCCTCAGGACCTTAGTTTTCCTTTCCATGTCCCAGGTGCTATCTTCTGTTCACTGTGTTCTTGTTACAACAAAAAGAAAACTAGCTGGACAATTGACTATCACTCGAAGTGCCCTGCATTTTTCTTTTGAGTTTTTGGTTGAAGGCACTGGGGGCTCATCTGTTTTCAACAAGTTTCAAGATAAGAAAGAATCAGATGCCAAGAGTGAGCTGGGAAGTATGGAAAAGCTGAAGGGTAATTCTGATGTAGCACAAGGCAATGAGGCTGGATCGGGTGATACTCTGATGAAAAGTCAGTCTAACAAAATCAAACACCATAGAAGGTGGAAAATAACCAGGGTTTGTTCTCTCTCTCTCTCTCTCTCTCATTGTGTCTGCATTCGTGCATGTGTATCACAGATTTGATTCCACTTTTCTTTGTTGACAGATAAGAGCAGTTTACTGGACACGTTACCTACTACAATACACTGCAACGGAGATATTTTTCGATGATGCAAATGCACCTATATTTCTTAATTTTTCCTCCCAAAATGATGCTAAAAATGTTGGGTCTCTTTTAGTTTCCTTGAGGAATGATGCTTTGTTCCCCAAAGGAAGTACAAAAGACAAAAATAGTGTAATTTCGTTTGTTGACAGAAAAGTTGCCCTTGAAATGGCTGAGAGTGCCAGGGAAAGTTGGAGAAAAAGGGAGATCAGCAACTTTGAGTATCTAATGATTCTGAATACTCTTTCTGGACGATCTTACAATGATTTAACTCAATATCCTATCTTTCCTTGGATATTGGCTGACTATTCCTCAGAAAAGCTTGATTTCAACAAGTCATCTACTTTCAGGGACCTGTCAAAGCCAATTGGTGCATTGGATGCAAAACGTTTTAAGGTATTTACTGGAGCTATGGGGTATGGCGTTCTGTCTCTCACAGTTATCATCTCTGATAAATAATAAATAATGTGCAGGTTTTCGAAGACAGATATCTTAATTTCTGTGATCCTGATATACCAAGGTTTGACCTAATTATTTATGAATTGCATTCCTATACTTTTTCTTGTGTCGCCCAATTTTTTTCTAGACGCTCATTGCATCAAATTGTGTATTTTCCTTCTGCAGTTTTTATTATGGATCGCACTACTCTAGCATGGGAATTGTTCTTTACTACCTTCTAAGGCTCGAGCCTTTTACGGCTCTGCACCGCAATCTTCAGGTCCTTTATCTGAGTAATTCTGTACTAGCTTGAATATTAGTCTCTTACTAAATAAGTGAATTTGTTTAGGATGTGTGTATATTCTTTTATGGCATATCTTTTCACTGAACAGCAAATATTACTATAGCAAATTAGCTAATACTACATTAGTTTATATGTTTATGCAGGGTGGTAAATTTGACCATGCAGACCGTCTCTTTCAGAGCATTGAAAGCACATATAGGAACTGCCTATCAAATACAAGTGATGTCAAGGAGCTTACACCTGAATTCTTTTACATGCCCGAGTTTCTTGAAAATTTAAATTCATATCATTTTGGGGTAAAGCAGGATGGTGAGCCTTTAGGCCATGTTGGTCTCCCTCCATGGGCAAAGGTAATGATCGATAATTTCTGCAATTTCAATTTTTTAGATTAACTTTGTGTGAATTTACTCATATAACCAATCTAAATGTTTGGAAGAGTTATTATTGGTTAAAGGTACACAAATATTTAGTACACACGATGGTACAAGAATTCATGATCGAAGGAAATATGTCTTGTGCAGGGTTCACCGGAAGAATTCATTCATATCAATCGTGAGGCCCTTGAAAGTGAATATGTAAGCTCTAATCTTCATCACTGGATTGACCTCATATTTGGTTATAAGCAGCGTGGCAAGCCTGCCGTTGAGGTACATGATTTATCACCTTTTTGCAGCACACATGATTTAGTAGATCACAAAATTTGACTTTACTAATCAAATACAAATTATCTGGAGCAGGCAGCAAATATATTCTACTATTTGACATATGAGGGTGCTGTTGATTTGGAAAACATGGATGATATGTTGCAGAAGTCTGCCATCGAAGACCAGATTGCAAATTTTGGACAGACACCCATTCAAATTTTCCGGAAGAAACACCCAAGAAGAGGACCTCCTATACCAATTGCGCACCCACTATATTTTGCTCCACAGTCGATAACAGTGACTTCTGTTGTCCCTAGTGCAATCAGCTCTTCATCATCTGTATTGTTCATTGGCTTGTTGGATTCAAACATTGTCTTGATGAGTGAGGGGCTCGTACTGTCAGTAAAACTTTGGCTAACAACACAATTACAGTCTGGTGGAAACTTCACATTTTCTGGATCACTGGTCTCTTCCTAATAACAACTATATCTAATAGGGTAAAATTATTAGTCCATAATTGTATGTACTTTTATTTATTATGTATGTTCTTTTCTTGTAGGAGCCTTTCTTTGGAATTGGTTCTGATGTTATTTCTCCCCGAAAAGTTGCCACTTCCTTGGCTGAAAATGTTGAGTTCGGAAGACAATGCCTGGCAGCTGTCCAAATTCATGGCGACAATTATTTAATTTTATGTGGTAATTGGGAGAACAGTTTTCAGATCATTTCGCTTAGTGATGGAAGAATTGTGCAGAGCATCCGACAGCATAAAGATGTTGTCAGCTGTGTTGCAGGTAGTTAATCCTTTCTGATGTGTATGGTATCACACTTACTCTTCAAGATCCAGCATTAAGGAATTATAGTTGCATAAACTGCAATAATATATCATGGAATCTAACTTGCTTCCATTAATTTGATTAGTTCTTATTTAATCTGGTCAAACATGGCCTAGTTCCATCAAATATTATTTGTTCTCAGCCATCTTGGGTATGCACTCTAAACTGGATGGAGTATCAGTTAGTGCTAGCAACTAAGCAGACCTTATAGATGCATTCTTCCAATCAATTTTGCCTTAACATCTTGGCAACACACTTTTTGTGCAGTTTCATCTGATGGAAGTGTAATTGCAACTGGAAGCTATGACACGACTATTATGATTTGGCATGCATTCCGAGGGAGATCAAATGACAAAAGATCAAAGAATGCAAGTAATGACCTATCAACTAAGGACCATGTTATCATTGAAAACCCTTCTCATATCTTGTGTGGTCATGACGATATTATCACATGCTTGTTTGTTAGTACGGAACTTGATATTGTTATCAGTGGATCAAAGGATGGAACTTGTATATTTCATACGTTGCGTGAGGGGACTTATGTTCGATCCATTCGACATCCATCAGGTGCTGGCCTGTCAAAGCTGGTGGCATCACAGCATGGTAGGCTAGTATTTTATTCTGATAGTGATCTCTCCTTGCATATGTATTCCATAAATGGAAAACATATCGCTTCATCAGAATCCAATGGCCGCCTGAATTGCATGGAACTAAGTTGTTGTGGAGAGTTTATGGTATGTGCTGGTGATCATGGACAAATCGTTCTGTGGTCTATGCATTCTCTCGGAGTTGTTTGGAGGTATGACGGATCAGGGAAGACAATAACTTCTTTAGCTGTGACTCCTGAGGAGTGCTTTTTGGCTGGAACCAAGGATGGTAGCTTGATTGTATTTTCAATAGAAAACCCATTACTTCGCAAAGGCAGCATACAACGAAACAAAGTAAAATCTTCTGTAGGTTAGTGGTGTGACGGAAAATATTAACCAGCGCTCCTTGCTGCAAGTTCTGAACAAAGGTGAGTCAGTGGCCACAATCAATGCCGCTTCTCATGGCTATTTTCTTGTTTATACCTTTTTTATCACTCCATCCTTCTTAATGTCTTTGCGCTGACCCCTTGGACCATTTTGTTTGTTCTCATCTCCAAGCTTGCAGAATGCTCAAATTGCATAGTCAACCTACCCTTCGGCATCTTTCTAGGGGAGAATATTGTTGTGATGCTCTGCGTGTCAATGGGGGTATTTACTGTACCTAGTCATTTATGCTTTGTACCTATATAATATTCACTGTAGTTAGACATGCTACTACTTCCTCCATCTCAGTTTACAAGTCTTGCACATGTACCTAGGTTGTAAATTTGACCAACTTAACAAGAGGCATATATTATAATAAATATATCATTAAAAACTTTAGATCTTCTATTTTCTAATGATATAATTTTTATGTTAAATATTATAGAAGTCAAATTGGTGACTTAGATACACGTGCAAGACTTATAAACTGAGATGGAGGGAGTAGTTTTTTGCTTTTCACAGGATTGATGGAAGAGGAATATATTTTATTGTAGTTGGCCGGCATACCTTTCTATGTTTCCAGTTGCATGCATTGGCTAATAATTAAACATTGTAGTGCACTGTCTGTGTTCTTCAGGATCTTTTTAGGGTAGGATGCTACTTATTTATTTTGACCTGTCACATGTTTTAAGGAAGAATAATATATTTTTAACTGTAGTTGGCCTGTTATGTTCTCTTTGGTTTCAAATTGCATGCCTATTGTAATTTTTTTCTGGGAATATTGATGTTTCTATTTTGAATTCTGCAGGTCACCGGCAGTATATGTAAAAGAGAACAGTTTGTTGCTCTTGTGTACATACAGCTTTAGATTGAGGAGTTAGACTCTACAGAACGCCTGAGCTGATCAAGTTTCACAAGCAGATAATTCTTCTAATTGCAAAATGGATACATGGTAACTAATACTCCCTCTGTTCATAAATATAAGACGTTTTAAAGACTTGTACGTTCAGTCTAGAACGTCTTATATTTGTGAACAGAGGAAGTACCAAAGTACGTTCTCATTCTGATTTTCAAGACGAGCTTGGAATACAGACACGGACACGGACATCCATCACAGTTTGCCGTGCTGCCGTACTGCTAGTTGCATAACTAGTGCATGTGAGTGTAACATAATCTCGTGTGGTGTTCTTACTAGTTAGGGCGAGCAACTTTCTCTCCCAATAGAATTTATCTGTATGTATTAGATGCCAGTGTCCTGTAGTTACAAAATCGTACATTGTACAGAAGCTCATCTTATCAGTGGGAAAATAAGCGGTGCGTGATTGTGCCATTAGCCTCTTGAGACTCAGAAACCTTTTTTTTATGTACTTCGGGGCTAGCTCTTCCTTTTAATGAAATTTCAGTAGCAATTTCCCGCTCGAAAAGGAGGATAACCCTTGGTCTTTGTATCGGTTGATGCACAACCCGTGGAGAGGCGAAGGTGAGACATGGCGACATGATCGTGAGTAGAGATGGTATGATTTGAAGGGAGAGAAGTCTAGCGGCATGGGAAGGGAGACCCGAGTGGATGGAAGGGCCAGGCAAGATGTTCTCGTGACCTGAGCCCCGAGATGTGCTTATTCGCACTAGACCTTTTAGTTGGTAGCATCATAGCTTCACAAACCGGTGAAAACCATGAGAAAAAGATGTTTTAAAATTGAAAAAAAATCTGAAAAAAAGGGATACTAAGAAGATGCTGTTTTATTGTCACGTCAAATTTCAAGTTGGAGCACATTACGAAATGTAAGCTATGAAAAAGACAAAAGCAGTGTTAAATAATGTTGTACAATAATGTTACTATTTAGGGCCGAATTTGTCTTTTTCGCAGCTCTCATCTCGTAATGTGTTTCAACTTAAAATTTTATATGACAATAAAGCATCCTCCTCTTAACATCTCATATATTTTTTTAGATTTTTTCGAAACTTCAAAATATGGTTTCCATGAAGTTTTCATTATATATGGTTTCAACATGATATTCCCCCATATTTCTACCGTTTTCAATACCATGTTAGAACTGAATAGAATCTTGTAATATTTACACCAATTATTGTTCCAGAAATGAATAAGAATTAAAAAAGTACCCGAGCACGATCAAATAACCGCATACATAGAGTACAAACGTTTAAATAGCCGTATGCAACAATAATTCAAATTTTAAAAAGTTTAAATATTATGTCCCAACATTGTTTTTCCCTTTAACCATCCATGATGCGCAATCGGATCTTCTTTTAGCTGCTCGTGATTTGGTTGATGTCGAACTTGTTGACGCATTTGAATAAATTCTTCAAATATGGCATGATTTTGGTCAGGAAGTTGGATAGGATCATCCATGTTCTTAAATTCTAGAGCCGCGGTAGCACCGTCACCCCATCCTCGACAATCATGTTGTGCATGATCAGACAACATGTCATCACCTCTCACAAGGTCTCCGGATCCCATTGTTTAGCAGGTCCACGAACAACTGCAAAACGGGCATGTAGAACTTCAAATGCCCTCTCAACATCCTTTCTAGCTGCTTGCCTTTGGACAAAGCGAGCCTATTTCTGGTCAAGTGGCTTAGAGATGATGCTGACAAAGGTAGTACACAGAGGATAGATGTCATCAACCAGATAGTAGCCCATGTTGCACCCATGTCCATTGACAGTATAGTGGCAAGGAGAACCTTTTCCTTCAGCCACCCTCATCATCGTCGTCTCATTGGAGTACTCCTTGTCCAACGGGCCGTCGGAGGACTCAACACACTGCTCGTATATGTACTCAAAATTGGAATCCATTGCTACAAAGAAGAATGGAAAACTGTTTTTAGCTCTGACGATTCATCGAACAGTTGCTGGGCATGGTGAGTATAGCAGTAGTGGATGGTACCTGACGGGGCGATCGTAGGACATGTGTTGAACGAAGACGGAGGAAAAGCGGGATGGAGCCCTGCAGGAGCGTTGGAGGTGACGAAGACGTAGAGTTCTGGCAAGGGTGTCGCGTGGTGGAGCAGCGACGAAGGCAAGAGAAAAAGAAGGAAGAAGAGAAAATGAGGAGGATGGAGGCGTGGGGTCTGGGAAGGGTTTTAGGTGGGCTGGGGGTGTCGGAGTCCTACGTGACTAGTGTCCGGACTCCCGCAAAGCCTTTCCACGTTTGTCTTCGTTTTGCCGGAGAAAACACGCCCAACAATAAAATAGGCGAATAACAATTTTTAGCTTCCTTTTAACAATTTAGGCTCAATAATAAAATAGGTTGTCTAGATATGCAACTAGGTGGACAACCTATATGATGAGATCAACAACAGCAATAATAGCAAGCACAAGATAAACACACAATAAAGTTTGCACAAAGTAAAAGTAAGAAGTAACCACGAGTGGAGACGATGGAGACAAGGATGTGTTATCGAAGTTCCCTCCTTTTAAGGGGAGGTACGTCTCCGTTGGAGCGGTGTGGAGGCATAATGCTCCCCAAGAAGCCACTAGGGCCACCGTATTCTCCTCACTCCATCGCACAATGCAATATGTCGTGATTCCAGTAGTGGTGCCCTTGAAGGCGGCGACCGAACCTTTACAAACAAGGTTGGGGCAATCTACACAACTTAATTGGAGGCCCCCAACACCATCATAGAGCTTCACCACAATGGAATGTGGCTTAGAGGTGACCTCTTCTATCTAGGATGCTCAAACACCCAAGAGTAACAAGATCCATAAGGGATTAGTGGGGAGAATCAAATTTCTCTTGGAGGAAGTATAAATCGAGGCCCTCTCAAGCAAAACCTAGAGAATCAACAAGTTTTGATAGCTAGGGAGCTTGGGGGAAAAGAGGCGAGTCCTCTTGGAGAAGAAGACTCACTTATATAGTGGAAAAAATCCAACCGTTATTCTCCCTCCTCCTGTAGCTAAGCAATACCACTCCTCCAGCACCCGGACTACACGGAGTGTAGGGACGGTAATGCTGCCAGGGCTGTACTACTGCCCACCCCAGTGGTACTACCGCTTAGGGAAGAAGGGCCAAGAGTAGCTGCAGTAGTAGAGAGGGCCGCTGTACTACTCCATAAGGAAATATGATAATAGAAAGTTGCACGCAGGGATTTCCCTAAGTGGTACTGGCAGTGGTAGTGGACGCGAAAGTACCGCCTAAGCGGTACTGCCATGCTACTATCGTGCTACTACCGGATAAGGGAAAATGGCAACAGAGAGTTGCACGGTTGGGAACCCTTAAGCGGTAGTATAGAGGTAGTGCCCAGCGGTACTACCGTAGGAGCGGTACTACCGTGGGTACTAGTGATACTATCGCTTGTGTGCAGCAAAAATTATTCATAGAATAACAGAGGACCGGCGCCATGATGCGGTAAAGGAAAGTGGGTGCATATGTGGTTGTGTACGTGTTGATTCCACCCATACCTTCCCGATATTGACCCTCTCTTAATAACGATTTTCCTACGACTCAGAAACCACCAATAACTAAATCATCAGGAACCACCGTCTTCACTCTTCACCACCGAGGGGTACAAACCGTCTCATGCCAAATAATGATAACTAAAATACTCAAGCATATGGTTATTCCGCAAATTGCATTGTCATCAATCACCAAAACCACTAAGGGAGAGATATGCCCTAACGATCTCCCCCTTTTTGATGGACTGATGACAACACTAGGTTTGCACAAAGATAACAAGGGATAATATGCAAATCCGAAGTCATACAAAATATAGACGGGCTCCCCCTAGATGCGTGCACTATTCTAATATGCTTTTGGAATGAAAAGCACACACACTAGGGTCAACACTCCCCCTATATTTTATAGACGAGGCAATACTTGCAATGAACAAAATACATAGTTAAGCATGATTGCAAGAATGAACATGTGAGTAAATAAGAAGGGCACAATATAAGCAAAGTATCACATACTCATTGGCGAAGACATATTAGGATAAGGATAAAATACAGTATGTCTCACACCATACTGGTATAGTCTCCAAGTCTGTCACACCCTGTGATTATAGCGCATTGTTATGTTTGGGTTTATAAAATTTGGAGCCAACTAAAACTTTTCCAAAAGTGCTTGTGTGCTATGTTGTTTGCTTGCTTGATGATTATGTTATTTGGCACTACTAGGTTCTATTCCACTGCATATCTCATCTTCCTTGTTACAAACCTCTTGCCCAATGATCATGCCATGTGAATAGTGCCCAAAACTATTTTTATCAAATTTTGTTTCAACCAAAAATGATTTATTTAAAATAAGTTTCCAAAACCCCCTGAAATGAGGTTTGCACTGTAAATCCTCAAATTGGGTGGATTCTTCTTTTCCAAAAGCTTTATTTCAAACCCACTATATATAAGACTTCCCAAAACCACAAAATATTATTTTTAAGGATTATTTTCACATTTTATTTAAAGGCTTTTTCTTAAGGATAGAAATGGATTTTCTTAGGGAAACATCATTTAAATGCTTTGAAATTATTTGAGAAAATTTAGAGAAACTCAGTGGACATATATGTCCCATATATACGAGTTTCAACACAAGGGCATGATCAGATCATAGGCAAATCCCCTCAAAACCCTTTCTGTTCAAATCAAGCTTTTGGAATATTTCTATAAGAAATATTCTCAATAAATTCCAAGAAAATTCCAGCAAGTCAACACTATCATGGGTGATGATCTTGCAAAGTTTCATCTCAATCCAAGTTGGTTTGGTTCATCAAACCATCCCAAAACCATTCCTATCCAGAATCAAATTTGAGAAACTTTACATTGTGAAGTGTCTCCCCTTGGCCTCAAACTTTGTGGGCATGATCTAATGGCAAAATAGTGATGATACACTAAGTGGTGCATCAAGGGTAAAAGCCTAACATCAATGGATCTAAAGAAATCTGATTCTGCTAATTTCTAGGGTTCATCAAATCTCCATTGTCAACTTCTTCCTCTTAAGATCAAACTTGGTGAATCCCCTCATTTCTACCTAGCCTTTGACCCTGATAAATATCTCAGTAAGTTGGTAACATCTCCTTGCCCAAAACCTTACCAAACACCTTCTGGTGATTTAGTAAAACCCCTATTTTTACCTCTTACCCTCTTACCCTTGCCCCCAACTTTTTACCACATCTTCTTGCATTACCCTAGTACCTCCAGTAAAAACCCCTGGTCCTCAGGTCACCAGGAGGTGGGGTAAAACCCCCATTTTCACCCCTGGACAACATCTTTTCTCTTTCTTTCCCTTTCCTTCTGCCCTAAGGCTCCTCCAGAGCTCTCCCTAGCTCCTCCTAGCCGTTGGGCATCTTCTAAAGCCCCAAGGCACAAGAGGACACACGGGGGGGGGGGGGGCTAAAATAATGCCCTGGCATGCAGAGCTCGCATTCTGGAGCACGCTACAGGGCGCACCCGAACTGTAGCTGCTGGCCAAGGGGCAGCCCCGACCGCCTCGGGCCGCCCCAGCTTGTCCCCTCTGCCCCCTCGGCGTCCATGACATGGCAAGCGGTCAACCCTCTCTCTCCCTTCCCTCCTCCGCCCTCCACACGCGACCCCGACCTCCTCCGGCCGCCCTTCTACCTCCAGAGGAACGGCGGGTCGACGTTGAGCTCATCCCCGCCTTCGCCTGCCGTCGCCGTGCCCTGCATCATCGCTGTTGAGCTCGCTGGCCTCCCTGTCGCGAGGTTGAAGATGATAGGCGAGGCCCGCCTGTCATCCTCACCTCCCTCCCCCTTCTATCTCTATCGTTGGCCTTCGGGCCCCAGCCGTCAGGTTTGAACGTGCGCGTGCGTGCCGGTTCGCCTGGGCTGGTTGGCCTCTGGGCCGGCCCAGTTGCTGGCCGCCTCCGGCCAGGGCACTATGCCCATTTCTTTGCCTTTTTCTTTTCTTCTGCTACTTCCAAAAATTCCACAAATCTAAATAATTATCCAATACCCATATTTCTTCCACCTTAATTCTTGAAATAGTCCCTAGAATTTAATAGTGCCATTTGTAATAGTGTTTGAAAATATTTTTATTACTGTTTTATTTTAAAACCTATATTTGGGCACCTTTTTGACACTGTTAATTTATTTCCAAAATGTTTTTAACAAAAAACCCTAGGAGAATATTTTTAGTATGACCTTGGGTATTTATCAGAATAGATCAACATTTTTAATAAGTAGTTGAGTGCTCTGTTTTTGTGTGTTGCTTATTTTATCACTTTATTTCGCGACGATAGATTGTGCAGTTGACGAAGAAGTTGGACCCGAAGACTTCGAAAACCCCGGAGACTTTGTTGAGCCAGGCAAGCAGCCCTTTGACCATGTTAAGAAACTTTTTCATGCATGTCATATAACACTTGTTGATTCGATGAAATGATCATGATGAGGTGTTCCCCCTTCGGTGGGATACCTACCGTTGAGACTTGCATCATGCATGACCCTGCCACCTTATGAGGGTTGTGCGGGTGGGAGTAGTTAGGTTGCTAATAGATGCTACGCAAATGGGATGGGACTTATGCATAGTGATGGCAAGAAAAGAAATGATTTCAAAGATTTTTTCGAAAACCCCATCGGGTGACACTAATGCCCGAGGGAGATGATGATGAGATGGGTGACCACTTGAGAAAGAAGTGGTGTGCCGGGACAAGAGAGTGATGTGGTTTTCGAAAACGGATTAGTGTAAGTTGGGACCGTTACTCCAACCTTACATGCGCGACCACGATACCCCTTATGGGACGGGGCTTTGTTGATTACCTTGGTGGGTACTGGCAAGGAGCCTGCATTACTAGTGGATGGAGTGGCGTGGTCACTCTCGATACGGGGTCGTACCGGTATGTACGATCATGCGCTGTCTTCACAGGCACCGGGCACACCGTTGGTTCCCTCATGGATGGTATGATTAGAGCGAGGCTCGTGTAATGTACATCATGAGGGATGGGTACCAATCGAGTGGACTCTTTGTTTAGTATCGCTGGGGGGAAAGGCATTGTTCGGGTGCTTACCTCGGGTATGTTATATACCGCGAGTCGTGGACGACACGGAAGTTCCCCGAGTCTTGTGGGTAAAGTGTGCAAACCTTTGCAGAGTGTAGAACTATTCAAATGGCCATGTCCACGGTCAAGGACAGTTGGATGACCGCTCTTGTGCTACGTCCAAGTGTTTTCACAAACTGATTTGTGTGGGTGTGTTGGAGACAAAGATGGTACTTGAGCTAAGTTCGATGACTAGTTTGGAAAGCGATCTAAGTCCGATGACTAAGTATGATGAATGAACACGAGGTGTTCACCCCCCCAGCTTATGATGATATCGGTAACTTGTTCATATGGATTTCTGCTAATTGTTGATGCATGCTCACTAGTTACTTGATCATGACATTTGCATTCAAATTAGCTTTCCGCAAAATCACCTACTTAGTGCTATACCATGCATTATTGCTACCTTGTTCCACAACTTGGGTTGCTTGCGAGTACATTCAAAGTACTCATTGGCTTGCCACTGGTTATTTAATTGGCCAGACATGGAAGAACAGGAGTATGTCGAAGAGTTCGTTGAAGACAAACATGTGAACTAGGACGTTTCCTAGTCAGAATGCTTGTAGGTTAAGGCAGATGGCATGGGTTCACGGTTTCGATCAAGATTTCCGCTGCTTGTTCTAGTTTAAGTGTTTGGCCCGTGTGGCCCTATTTATGAAAGACTTGACCATCATGGTCATTATTTGTGTAAGACGTTAAATGTGGATGTAAGACTCTTGTTATCCAGCTTTTGTGTGTTCAGTGAGCATTGATCTCTGGGATCACTGTACACGTGCATTCGATGACCACGACTTATGAGTCGGGGTCCCCACAGAGCTGGTATCAGATCCATCCTGACTGTAGGAAGCCCTTAGTTAGCATGGACGTTAGCTAGGATAAAACCGACTTTCAAAACTACACCTAGCATTTGTACTTAGGAATTCTGCACTATTTACCTCTTCTTATCTTCACCACACCCGGGAGCTACTTCGGCAAGCCAAGACGAAGCCAAATAAGATCAAGAAGGATGGAGCCCCCGAGGGACGACCAGCTATCTCTTACAGAGGAGGAGTACCCCCAGCTAGTGATACACCCACACGTCGTCGTCGCAAGAGTGCGAAGGAGTACCGTGAGCTCTTCATCGACACACCAGCAAAGCATCATCGGGATGGACCTCCTCGTTCCCCGACCCCTTCGACCGGGAACGATGCCTGTTCAGATGATGAACAGGAGGAAGACCCAGAGGAGCGTGACTACGAGACCGAGCACTCCACCACCTGAGTTCGAGAACCCCTAGGGTAGGATCAGTCATGTATCCCTCATGCGAAGTCGAGTCCATGTAATGGTTCATATGAAACCATGTGTGCTTGTTGTTTGTTTTGTTGTTTGTGTTTCGATGCAAGTCGCGCTGTTGCCTTAGGTAACATGTAAGCGACTCCATCGTCTATCTTCATATATGTTGGTCTTTCAACCTTTGTTTCAACACACTTGCACTTGATTGACCCCCTTAGGCGCGCTTTACGTTATTGCTTATCCTCTTGTCAATCCCAGTTGTTTGACTTGGCTGCTCCAAACAGGATGGTGACTTCTACCCGCAACAGCTCCTTCACCAACCCTGAAGCCGGCAACTCGAGCCAGCAACAGGGAGCTGGTGGGACTGCTCACGCTGGAGGACACCAGGAGCAGCCACAAGGTGACATTCCCCCGCCACCACCTCCATCGGAGAACATGACCATAGCTCAGTTTCTCCAAGTTCTCCGGGAGGAGCGCCAAGCGAGCAATGTTGCAATCCAGCAGATGGCTCAGGCCCTTGTGAACAACCAATAACAAGGTAGGAATGGCAATGGCTGCTCCACGCTGTCTGAGTTCATGAGGAAGTCACCCCCAACCTTTCACCGAGACTGCTGAACCATTAGATGCTGATGAATGGATCCGCACCATCGAGGGCCTCCTTGCACTGGTCAACTGCAATGAGGATCGTGAGAAGGTGCTTTATGCCTCTCACTGCCTCGGAGGTACCACCCGATCTTGGTGGGATGGATTCAAGGTCATGCAAGGAGAGCGTGTGATCACCTGGAATGACTTCAAGGAAGGATTCCGCACTGCCCATATTCCTTCTGGGATCATGGCTATCAAGAAGAGAGAATTCCGAGCGCTGAAGCAAGGAAGTGACTCTGTCAAGGAGTACCTGCAGAGGTTCAACCTGCTGTCAAGATATGCACCTGAAGACGTCAGCACAAAGGCTGCCAAGAAGGAACGCTTCATGGAAGGACTTCAACAGGTCCTGCAGTATCAGCTCATCATCTGCGAATGTCGTACCTTCTTCGACCTGGTGAACAAGGCCCTCATGCTGGAAGACAAGCGTCATGCCATTTACGACACTCGCAAGCGCAAGATGATCAGCAAGGGAAGCTCAAGCAACCAGAAGCCTCGCCCTGGCAGCCAGCCCCAACCAAGCCAACCTATCAGCCGCAGCAGGCTAGACCTCCTACATCTCGTCCGAGCTACCAGCCTCAGCAGTACGCCAATCCTAGGCCAGCCTACAACAACAACCCCAATAACAACAACGGTGGCAGAAACTTCAACAACCACCCTTGGCAAGTCACTTGCTTTGGATGTGGCCAGCCAGGACACATCTCTAGGTTGTGTCCCAACAAGAAGCCAGATGCACCGCGCCGCAATGCGCCAACTCAAGGTCAAGACCGTGGAGCACCACTAAGGAACCCTGCTCCCCGCAACTAGCCCAACAACGGCAAGGGTCGTGTGAATCACGTCACCGCAGAGGAAGCCCAGGAAGACCCGGACGTCATACTGGGTACGTTCCTCGTCAACTCAACCCCAGCAACAGTACTGTTTGATTGTGGAGCTTTGCATTCTTTTGTCACCCAAAATTTTGCACTAGAGAGTGGCATGAAACCTACACCCCTGGGTAGCCGTATGTTGATACAAACCCTGGGATCAGTTATGAAGTCCGGGATAGGTTGTAAGGGAGTTGAGATTAACATCAACGGGGTAGACTTCCTAGCGGATCTTATCATCCCGAAGTCAGAAGGTGTGGATGTGATCCTAGGAATGGACTGGTTAACCAAGTACTAGGGCATGCTGGACTGTGCCAAAAGGATTGTCACCATAACCAATAGCCAAGGGGTGGAAGTCAAGTATGTTCCCAACCCTACCTCCACTCAAGCCCCTCAGGCTAACTGCCTATCGGGAGTTGAGTTGGATCAAGTGCTAGTGGTATGTGAGTACCCGGATGTGTTTCTTGATGAGCTGCCCGGAATGCCTCCTGACCGCGACATCAAGTTCATCATTGAGCTTATGCCCGGATCAAGGCCCATCTATAAGAAGGCCTATAGGATGGGATCCTAAGAGTTGGCTGAGTTGAAGAAGCAACTAGCAGAGCGACTCAGAAAAGGATTTATCCACCCTAGTGCCTCTCCTTGGAGATCGCCTGTTCTGTTTGTGTCAAAGAGGGACGGGACTATCAAACTTCGTGTCGATTACCATTCTCTCAATGAGGTCACGATAAAGAACAAGTACCCACTCCCCAAGATTGAAGACCTATTTGATCAGTTGAACGGAGCCAAGGTGTTCTCCAAGATCGACCTCAGGTCTGGGTACTACCAGCTGAAGATTAGACCCCAAGATATCCCGAAGACGGCATTCGTAACCCAGTATGGCCTGTATGAATACACGGTCATGTCGTTCGGGTTAACTAATGCCCCTGCCTACTTCATGTACCTCATGAATAAAGTCTTCATGGAGTACTTGGACAAGTTTGTTGTTGTCTTCATTGATGACATACTCGTCTTCTCCAAGTCTGAAGAAGAACATGATGAAAACTTGAGATTGGTCCTAGAGAAGCTTCGAGAGCACCAACTTTATGCCAAGTTCAGCAAGTGTGAATTTTGGCTGCATGAAGTTGGATTCTTGGGTCATGTGTTGACTGCAGAAGGATTGTCAGTGGATCCTGCCAAGATTGAAGCCGTGACTGAATGGCAAACCCCAACCACCGTGAAGGAAGTCAGGAGCTTCCTCGGACTCGTGGGTTATTACCGCAAGTTCGTGGAAGGGTTCTCAAGCATTGCCCGGCCCATGACCCAGCTTTTGAAGGACAAGAAGTTTGAATGGACTGCTAAGTGCGAGGAAAGCTTCCAGGAGCTCAAGAAGAGATTGACCACGACCCCCAGTTTTGGCCACCCCTGATATTCACAAGGAGTTTGTGATATATTGTGATGCATCAAGAACCAGACTTGGAGGAGTTCTAATGCAAGAAGGCATAGTCGTAGCATATCTATCCGGACAGCTACGTCCTCATGAAGAGAACTACGCCACTCATGATCTTGAGTTAGCCGCCGTGGTTCATGCCTTGAAGACATGGCGACATTACCTTTTGGGGAAGCGATGTGAGATATTCACAGACCACAAGAGTTTGAAGTATATCTTCACTCAAAGGGAGTTGAACATGAGGCAACGAAGATGGTTGGAATTGATCAAGGATTACGACCTCAGTGTTCAATACCACCTCGGAAAGGCCAACGTGGTAGCATACGCCTTAAGCAGAAAGGCTTGTTCCTTGAATGCTATGATTAAGGAAAGGCTACCCGCCCTGTATGAAGAACTTGAGAGCTTCGGCTTGGAACTGGTTGCACCAGGACTCCTCACCAACCTAGAAGCAAAGCCTACCTTGATGGATGATATCAAGGAAGCCTAGAAGGGACACGAGAGCATTGAAGGCATCAAGAGGAAGATCAAGGCAAGCAAGGCCCCAGGATTCTCGGTGGATGAACAAGGAGTTTTATGGTTTGGGACTCGCTTTTGCGTACCCAACAAGGAAGATCTCAAGAACCTGGTCTTGCAAGAATCTCATGACACTCCATACTCCATCCATCCTGGAGGAACCAAGATGTATCAAGACCTCAAGGCAAGATTCTGGTGGCATGGCATGAAACAGGATATAGGCACGTTCGTGGCTAAGTGTGACATATGCGAGAAGGTCAAGGCTGAGTATCAGCGACCCGCTGGACTACTGCAGCCCCTCAGAGTGCCTGAATGGAAGTGGGATAAAGTCGGGATGGATTTCATCACCGGTTTGCCGAGGTCGAGCAAAGGACATGATTCCATTTGGGTCATTGTCGACCACCTGACCAAGGTAGCCCACTTCATTCCTGTCAAGACGACCTACAATGGGAACCAGTTGGCCCACCTCTACATTAACAAGATTGTGAGCCTCCACGGGGTTCCTAAGGAGATTGTGTCAGACCGAGGAACCCAGTTTACCTCAAGATTCTGGAATAGATTTCAGGAAGTGTTGGGAACCAAGCTCTCCTTCAGCACTGCTTTTCATCCCCAGACCGGCGGGCAAATGGAACGAGTGAATCAGATACTCGAAGATATGCTCCACGCTTGTGTTTTGGTGTATGGAGCAAAGTGGGAAGATTGCCTACCATTCGCCAAGTTCTCCTACAACAACAACTATCAGTTGAGTCTTCAGATGGCACCATTTGAGGTGTTGTATGGACGCAAGTGCCGTACTCCCCTCAGCTAGTCAGAGACCGGAGAAGGATTAGTTTTTGGGCCAGACATCCTCCATGAAGCCGAAGAGCAAGTTCAACTTGTCCGAGAACGCCTTGAGACCGCCAAGAATAGGCAGAAGAGCTACACCGACTCTCACCATCGAGACATGAGTTTCCGTGTTGGGGACCATGTTTACCTCCGAGTCACGCCTCTTAAAGGGAACAAGCGTTTCCACGTCAAAGGGAAGCTCGCACCAAGATTCATCGGCCCCTTCAAGATCACCGACAAGCAAGGAGAAGTTGCATATCAACTAGAGTTACCTCCCGAACTGTCGGATGTGCACAACGTGTTCCATGTGTCACAATTCCGGAAGTGTCTGCAAGTTCCCAACCGCCCCGACCTCTACAAGGATATCGACCATCAAGCCATCGATCTTCAGCGAGATCTCACTTATCGTGAGAGGCCAGTTCGCATTTTGGATGAAGCCGAGTGCTACACCCGAAGCCGCACCATCAAGTACTTCAAGGTCCAGTGGAGCAACCACACTGAAGCTGAAGCAACCTGGGAGTGTGAAGATTATCTTAGATCGGAGTTCTTGCATCTTTTTAGCGCTTAGCCTAGGAATCTCGGGGATGAGATTCTTGTAAGGGGGAAGGTCTGTCACACCCTGTGATTATAGCACATTGTTATGTTTGGGTTTATAAAATTTGGATCCAACTAAAACTTTTTCAAAAGTGCTTGTGTGCTATGTTGTTTGCTTGCTTGATGATTGTGTTATTTGGCACTACTAGGTTCTATTCCACTGCATATGTTATCTTCCTTGTTACAAACCTCTTGCCCAATGATCATGCCATGTGAATAGTGCCCAAAACTATTTTTTATCAAATTTTGTTTCAACCAAAAATGATTTATTTAAAATAAGTTTCCAAAATCCCCTGAAATGAGGTTTGCACTGCAAATCCTCAAATTGGGTGGATTCTTCTTTTCCAAAAGCTTTATTTCAAACCCATCATATATAAGACTTCCTAAAACCACAAAATATTATTTTTAAGGATTATTTTCACATTTTATTTAAAGGCATTTTCTTAAGGCCAGAAATGGATTTTCTTAGGGAAAAATGATTTAAATGCTTTGAAAATATTTGAGAAAATTTAGAGAAACTCAGTGGATATATATTTCACATATATATGAGTTTCAACACAAGGGCATGATCAGATCATAGGCAAATCCCCTCAAAACTCTTTCTGTTCAAATCAAGCTTTTGGAATATTTCTATAAGAAATATTCTCAATAAATTCCAGGAAACTTCCAGCAAGTCAACACTATCATGGGTGATGATCTAGCAAAGTTTCATCTCAATCCAAGTTGGTTTGGTTCATCAAACCATCCCAAAACCATTCCTGTCCAAAATCAAATTTGAGAAACTTTACATTGTGAAGTGTCTCCCCTTGGCCTCAAACTTTGTGGGCATGATCTAATGGCCAAATAGTGATGATACACTAAGTGGTGCATCAAGGGTAAAAGCCTAGCATCAATGGATCTACAGAAATCTGATTCTGCTAATTTCTAGGGTTCATCAAATCTCCATTGTCAACTTCTTCCTCTTAAGCTCAAACTTGGTGAATCCCCTCATTTCTACCTAGCCTTTGACCCTGATAAATATCTCAGTAAGTTGGTAACATCTCCTTGCCCAAAACCTTACCAAACACCTTCTGGTGATTTAGTAAAACCCCTATTTTTACCTCTTACCCTCTTACCCTTGCCCCCAACTTTTTACCACATCTTCTTGCATTGCCCTAGTACCTCCAGTAAAAACCCCTGGTCCTCAGGTCACCAGGAGGTGGGGTAAAAACCCCATTTTCACCCTTGGACAACATCTTTTCTCTCTCTTTCCCTTTCCTTTTGCCCTAAGGCTCCTCCAGATCTCTCCCTAGCTCCTCCTAGCCGTTGGGCATCTTCTAAAGCCCCAAGGCACAAGAGGACACACGTGGGGGGGGGGGGCTAAAATAATGCCCTGGCATACAAAGCTCGCATTCTGGAGCACGCTACAGGGTGCACCTGCACTGTAGCTGCTGGCCAACGGGCAGCCCCGACCGCCTCAGGCCGCCCTAGCTTGTCCCCTCTGCCCCCTCGGCGTCCGTGACATGGCAAGCGGTCGGCCCTCTCTCTCCCTTCCCTCCTCCGCCCTCCCACACGAGTGCCCGGCACCGCCCGGTTCGGCCAACCGGGGAGCTCACACGCGTGGGCATCTCTCCCTCTCTCTTCTCTCCCTAGGGGCCTAGACCAGCCCTAGGAGCACCCTCGAGCTGCCCCGCGAGCCCTCTCTCCCCTCTGGCCTCGGCCGCAACCTCCCCGGCGCACGGGTCCACGGTGCATCCCCTCCTCTATTTAAGCCTCCCGGTTCCTCCTCTCTCCGCCCTTGGCCCCCTTCCGCTCTCAATCTTCCCCCTGAGCCGCTCTAGGGACCGCCCGGAGCCCCTGTGCTCGGGATCGACCGAGGCACTGCCGCGTCGGGGCTTCGTCAATCTCGGGCTACCGGCCCGCTCCGGCCTTCCTTTCTCCTCCTTTTAGCCCCCAGTGAGATCCCGCGTCTTCCCCCCTTCCTTCCCGACCATTTTTCTGCTTGGAGCAACGCCGGTGACCCTCACCCGAAGCGGTTTCGCCGCATCCTCCTCCCCGCCGGCGACCCCGACCTCCTCCGGCCGCCCTTCCACCTCCAGAGGAACGACGGGTCGACGCTGAGCTCATCCCCGCCTTCGCCTGCCATCGTCGTGCCCTGCATCGTCGCTGATGAGCTCGCTGGCCTCCCTGTCGCGAGGTTGAAGATGACAGGCGGGGCCCGCCTGTCATCCTCACCTCTCTCCCCCTCCTCTCTCTGTCGCTGGCCTTCGGGCCCCAGCTGTCAGGTTCGAACGCGCGCGCGCACCGGTTCGCCTGGGCTGGTTGGCCTCTAGGCCAGCCCAGTTGTTGCCCGCCTCCGGCCAGGGCACTGTGCCCATTTCTTTCCCTTTTTCTTTTCTTCTGCTACTTCCAAAAATTCGACAGACTAAATAATTATCCAATGCCCATATTTCTTGCAACTTAATTCTTGAAATAATCCCTAGAATTGAATAGTGCCATTTGTAATAGTGTCTGAAAATATTTTTCTTACTGTTTTATTTTAAAACCTATATTTGGGCATCTTTTTGACTCTGTTAATTTATTTCCAAAATGTTTTTAACAAAAAACCCTAGGAGAATATTTTTAGTATGACATTGGGTATTTATCAGAATAGATCAGCATTTTTAATAAGTAGTTGAGTGCTCTGTTTTTGTGTGTTGCTTATTTTTATCGCTTTATTTCGCGACGATAGATTGCGCGGTTGACAAAGAAATTGGACCCGAAGACTTCGAAGACCCAGAGACTTTGTTGAGCCAGGCAAGCAGCCCTTTGAACATGTTAAGAAACTTTTTCATGCATGTCATATAGCACTTGTTGATTCGATGAAATGATCATGATGAGGTGTTCCCCCTTCGGTGGGATACCTCCATTACTTTTACTGTTGAGACTTGCATCGTGCATGACCCTACCACCTTATGAGGGTTGTGCGGGTGGGAGTAGTTAGGTTGCTAATAGATGCTACACAAATGGGATGGGACTTATGCATAGTGATGGCAAGAAAAGAAATGATTTCAAAGATTTTTTCGAAAACCCCATCGGGTGCCACTAATGTCCGAGGGAGATGATGATGAGATGGGTGACCACTTAAGAAAGAAGTGGTGTGCCAGGACAAGAGAGTGATGTGGTTTTCGAAAACGGATTGGTGTAAGTTGCGACCGTTACTCCAACTTTACATGCGCGACCACGATACCCCTTATGGGAAGGGGCTTGGTTGATTACCTTGGTGGGTACTGGCAAGGAGCCCGCATTACTAGTGGCGGGAGTGGCGTGGTCACTCTCGATACGGGGTCGTACCGGTATGTATGATCATGCACTGTCTTCACAGGCACTGGGCACACCATTGGTCCCCTCATGGATGGTATGATTAGAGCAAGGCTCGTGTAATGTACATCATGAGGGCTGCATACCAATCGAGTGGACTCTTTGTTTAGTATCGCTCGGGGAAAAGCATTGTTCGGGTGCTTACCTCGGGTATGTTATATACCGCAAGCCGTGGACGACACGGAAGTTCCATGAGTCTTGTGGGTAAAGTGTGCAAACCTCTACAGAGTATAAAACTATCCAAATTTCCGTGTCCACGATCAAGGACAGTTGGATGACCTCTCTTGTGCTACGTCCAAGTGTTTTCACAAACTGATATGTGTGGTTGTGTTGGAGACAATGATGGTACTTGAGCTAAGTCCCATGACTAGCTTGGAAAGCGATCTAAGTCCGATGACTTAGTATGATGAATGAACACGAGGTGTTCAACCCCCAACTTATGATGATATCGGTAACTTGTTCATATGGATATCTGCTAATTGTTGATGCATGCTCACTAGTTACTTGATCATGACATTTGCATTCAAATTAGCTTTCCTCAAAATCACCTACTTAGTGCTATATCATGCATCATTGCTACCTTGTTCCACAACTTGGGTTGCTTGCGAGTACATTCAAAGTACTCATTGGCTTGCCACTGGCTATTTAATTGGCCTAACATGGAAGAACAAGAGTATGTCGAAGAGTTCCTTGAAGACGAACATGCGAACTAGGACGCTTCCAGTCAGAATGCCTGTAGGTTAAGGCAGATGGCATGGGTTCACGCTTTCGATCAAGATTTCCGCTGCTTGTTCTAGTTCAAGTGTTTGGCCCGTGTGGCCCTATTTATGAAAGACTTGACCATCATGGTCATTATTTGTGTAAGACGTTAGATGTGGATGTAAGACTCTTGTTATCCAGCTTCTATGTGTTCAGTGAGCATTTATCTCTGGGATCATTGTACACGTGCATTCGGTGACCACGACTTATGAGTCGGGTTCCCCACAAAGTCTTACACATACCAAATCAAATAAGATAAAGAGTTCACAAACAATTAAATGAAGGTAACTGAAAACAAGCTTGCGACTCAACAACACCCTACGATAGAAAATCCCGGTCCTAGCCTCTCTCTCTTCCTTTGGCATCGAGACACTAAAAGGGCATAGAGTGACAGTACGCCTCAACAAGTGATAGCTCTAATCTCCGACTATGGACTCGTCGGAGCCCTCATCATCGCCACCAGACCCCTGTCTCCTTAAAGTCCTTGTGATCTTGTGACTCGTCCTAGATCTCCTCCTCTGGTGCAGGTGCAAACGTGCTGGCATTGGAGTCATCAGAGTCAGTCCACTGAGAGTGACGAGAAATCCATATGTCCTCAAAAGTGATGTGGTCCTCAGAGCCGCTCTATACATAAATATCCAGCTTCCTCATAATAGCCTTCCTGTACTAACAAGCCTTCTTGGCATCCACGTGATCCAAGTACAACTTATGCTGAGTATCTGCCTGCAGACAAAATAGCTTCTTCACCTTCTTCTTTAGTTTGACAGCCCACCCTGACTGACCAAAGGTGTGCTCAGGATCAGGTACATAGTCAGACGCATCGTCCTCCGCAGAAGCGGACGAAATCACAACCTCCGTCCTATGGGTAGGATCCCACAACTCCTTTTGACACAAGTTAAACACCTCATGAGAAACTAACTCACCGGTCTCAAGAGGCTCTCATGGGAATGTAGACTGCCAAGTGCTCTCAATGAACTTGAAGATGAATGGAGCATAGATAGGCACATGGTCGCCATAGGTAGCATTGACTAGATCCCTGCACATCACATGAGAGACGTCCATAGCAGTCTCCTTACCCTTCTCTAAGTGGGATAACAACAACATGTCTACCAAGTACCCATGCACCATATCCAAATTCCCTACTCTGGGAAGAAAGTGTGCCTGAAGATGATATGCATGATGTCAAAGAATGGCTTGAGCTCCTTCTTCGTACCCTTCATAGTCTTGGTGATGATCATGTGGGGGAAGCAAGTGATTGATCAAAATAGATAGTAGGAGAGGCTCCTATTTTTTTCTCATAGACTATAACACTAATCTCCTTAGAATTGAAGAGCCCACATTCAATTGAGGTCTCCAATTGACATTGTGACACCCGATTTTGACCTGGTCAACAATTTATCAGAGCTCTCTCATTTAATTAATTTATTTATACCTCTATAACACTATATTCCTTAGTTTTAAAGAGTCCACATTCAGTTGAGGTCTCCAAGGCTCCTATTATAATTGGGTCATCCGATTTTGATCGGGTCAACAATTTCTCAAAGCTTCTCGTTCAATTCTTCAGAAAAATACACTAGGCTTCCTAATGGGTTTGGTATGTGATTTTGACTAAACTATTTTTTTAAATCAGCAACAATATGCCTATAGAAACATATCAATCATGTCTATGCGGCCGTCAACGTAGAAATCTTCCCACATATATAAGAATGGTTAGCATATAATATAGGATCATACCACGAAAGGCCCATCAATTTACCAAATTATAAATAATATAAAAGTAATCTCCCTAGAATTGGAGAGCGCATGTTCAATTGAAGTCTCCAATTGACATTGTGACACCTGATTTTGACCTGATCAACAATTTCTCAAAGCTCTCTCATTTAATTATTTTATTTACGGGATTTTTATTTCTATGCCCCTAGTTCCTTAGCTCTACTCATTCATCCCCATGCTCTTAAATTTTGCTCACTTTTCTCCACTCCCTTGTCCGAAACCCTCAGAACAGGTTACAACGGACGTTGCCGTCGGGTCAATGCCTCTGACCGTTAACTCTTATGAGCGGGACCGGTTTCGGTGGACTGTTGGGCCAAAGCGCGCCACTCCCTCCATCCTATTTTGCAGGCATCTTTTCACAGGTGCCCGCCACGTCGGGCTGACGACATGGCCCCACGTGGACTCGTCGGGAAACCCGATAATCCGACGGGTGTCTGGACCGTCGGTGCAGTATGAACACCGCTTCAAATCGCCGACCGAGGCCATTCCCAGGCTATTTAAGCCGGCCGTCTTCCCCCAGCCCTTGCACATCCTCCTCCTCCCTCCACCCCGCCACCGCCCAAGCCCATATGCCTCCTTTCGGACTTCCGTCGCCGTCAGGATGGTCCGGCACCTCATCACCACGTATGCACAGATCACTCCGGAGCGGCGCCTGCAAATCGAGGAGGAAATGAAGGCTCGCCGTGCCGCCCGCATCGCTGTGGGTCTCCTTCCAGATTCGCCGGAGATGGAGGAGGAGAAGGAAGAGTAGGAGGAGGAGAAGGAGGAGGAGCAGCAGCCAGCGCCCATGGAGGAGGACGACCCGAAGGCGGAGGCGGAGGTCACCGTCGACCAGCCAAAGGAGATGGTGGAGCAGCAGACCATCCTGGATTCCATCCGGGATGAGGCCGAGGTGGAGGCCAACCGTCAGCTCATCCGAAGAGGCAGGCGGAGGCCAACCGTCAGCTCATCCGACAGAGGTAGGCGGAGGCCAACCGTCAGCTCATCCGACAGAGGTAGGCGGAGGCCGACGCCATGTTCGACGAGTTGGAGGCGGAGATAGAGGCAGAGGAGGCGGCAGCGGAGCAGCCGCAGGCGCCGGAGCGGGCGGAGCCGCAATAGGCGGCCATTTATCCACCGGAGGGCACGAAGATCATCGACATCTCTGACGAAGAGTAGATATGTTTTATTATGTAGTAGTATGTAGGTTTTACATCCTGCAAGCTTTTGTATTATGTTTCTTCCTTTCTGAATATGAGATATCTAGTTATGTAATGATGTTTTCAATCTAATATGAACCATGATTATTTTGAAAAAGAAGAAGGAAAAGAAACTAAAAAAAAGATAAACAAACGGTGCAATCCCTCAATAACGGGGTCAAATGTGAAGTGGCCCGTTTTCACACCCACTGCGGCGTCGGGAGTGTACATGCGTGGGAGGAGGAAGAAAAAAGAAGCTAATTACACACGTGGGAATCCGTGGGCATATATATTACATGAACAAAAAGAAACAATTTTTGAATAGTTTGTGGCCATTTTGCATGATAAAAATAACTATGGTCCTTATAAATTTGGTCATTTTGCATTTGTATTGAACAAAAGAACTAATTTTTCTAGGCAATGTCAATTGTTGTGTAATTTTAAATGATGCAAAAAAATAGAGCCACCATGTTCACTAAAAACAGAGCAAATGATGCAAAAAAACGACACAATTCGACGGCCCAACCAGAGCTTGGTTTCTTTTTGGGCCCAATAACTACATTTTTTTGCGGAGTTAATGGTGGGCGAGCAGCCGAGCACAACCAATATGATCGCCTCTCGCGGACCACCCCACGATCCAACGATGCGGAGCCATCCATATGATCGGACGACTGACGTCCGGATCTAGGGTTACGAGGGGGTTTAGAGGGGTTTTGATCTGGTCAACGAGGTTTCCAAGGCTTTGACTCAACATAACTAATTTAAATAAAATATAAAAATATAAAACCTTCACCGTTCGTCATTTTATAAGAAACCCTAGCTGGCACGATCGAGGTCAAATGAGCACTGTTAATTTAAAAAATAAAAATATATAAAACCAGCACATAATGTTGTCTTATGTGACATGTTACCAACCAAAAACCATAAACTTGGTCTATTGTCATTTTCATGAAAAAACCTTCACACATATGAGCTATCACGTACAACATTTCGTAAAGTTCAAGGAGAGGAGGTAGGGTTATCTTCTGTTTGATTTTTTTTAGAAAATAAAAAAATCACCAAAGCTTTATTTCAAAGTGAATGAGAAGGATCTAAACTTAGTTTTCCATTTTCATTTTTAAACGTGTTTTTAATAGTTTTTATATTAAAGCATATTTTTTCAAAAGAAATGTAAAAATATGAAGATCAATTCAAAAAATAGCGAGACTTCGAGTCTACACTATATAGATTGAATATGTGTTAATATTTTTTTGGCTCATTTAGAGTAGGTCCAAAAAAACTTGATTACAAATAGGGCTGTTTACCCTAGCCTGGAAGCTCATTTGGAGCACATTTCTCAAATTCTTTTGAGGTAAGCTACGACCTCCAAGTTCAAATGAGAAGAACAAATTAAAAAATAATCAAAAAATGGAAGACCTGCGCACAATGCCGTTTTATGTGACATGGTTATGATAAAAAATAATAACCTTGGTTTATATTGGAAATGACCTGTTTACCCTAACTTCTCGGAGCTCACCAACATAGGCTAACATGATCATTTGTTTGTATTTTTGTATTTTTTGTTGTTAGATCATTGCAAACTAGGCTAACACGATCATTGAAATCAAAGAGGTTTAGGTTTAAGGGTTTAGGCTAACATTAACACAAATATTGCTTATAATTCAAATGTCAGTCTTTAAACATCACATCACAGTCGAAACATCATATCAAATCACATCAACCTGCATTAAATTTAATTATACATTAATGGTGGCCAGAAAGGCCGGCGACAGTTCTCAAGTCTGCCCGACGAGAGTTCACAAGTCTGCCGTGCATTAACTAAAACCATTAAAACTAAAAATGAAAACGAGGAGATGCGCTGCCCCCTAGGCGTCCTCGTCGTCATCGTCGTCGGGGCCGGTGAGGTCGACGAGGGTCGGCGCTAGGGCAGCCCAGGGGAATGACGTCTCCCAGGCGGTGGCGGTCGTTCGCCGGTGGCTGCACCGCTGCTGCCTGCGCTTCGGCATGACGCTCCTCCTCCTCTGCCTTGGCGTCCTTCTCCAACTCCTCAAGCCGCTAACCCTCGATACGCTCTGCCCGTAGGTGCCATTGTCACCAGAACTCAAGGTAGTC
Organism: Hordeum marinum; assembly: GCA_022496015.1. Lineage (NCBI taxonomy): Eukaryota > Viridiplantae > Streptophyta > Magnoliopsida > Poales > Poaceae > Hordeum > Hordeum marinum. The sequence goes on along the minus strand of CM039677.1, from coordinate 95,851,846 downwards.
CTGCTCCTACTCCGGCGTCGCTAGCATCCATATGGGTGGCGCGCTCATCCACTCCTGCACCACCCCCTCCCACACGTACTCGTGGGGCGTGAGGGTGGTCGGCGCCTGCTTGAGCCTGGCAGGGGACGGCGGTGCCAGCGGCGGCACGATGCAGTCGCCAGCAGCGGAGAGCACAATGGCCTCTGCCATCCGTGCCTGGTAAGCCTCCTCCTCCTCCTCCTCCTTATGCTGTTCTTGCTCCTCGCTTTCATGGAGGACAGATGCCAGCACCAGCGCCTCCTAGTATGCGGCCTCCGCCTCTTGGTCCTCATCACGCACGACGAGAGGCGGTGGGGTGCAAGCCCGCACGCCGCGGACGCCACGCTGGCGTTGCTCCGCATGCTCAAACGCAAACCAGACCTCCCAATTGGGAGAGTCTACAACATAGGCCGGATCGAGCTGCTATTCGAGCGTGAGCTGCTGCCGCCGGCGCCTCACCTCCTCCGCATGTGCCCGCGTCGACCATGGAACTGCCGACACTAGGATCCTCTCCGGATCCAAGTGCCAGTCTTGTGGCAGGATCACGTCGGTGTAGGGGAGAGGGACGTTGTGCTCCCAGTGCCACATCGCCTGGTGCACTGGGACACGAATCCGCTACCGAGGCGGACGTGAAGAGGACGGCAGGGGTAGCGTGTGCCAAGGGATGGTGGGGGCCTTGCCCTTCTTATTGGCGGAGCTCGAGCCAGCCCTTGAGAAGATGCCCATGGTGGCTACTGGCTAGGGTTTGGTTTTGGCGCCGACGGACTAGGGTTTGTATCCTGCCGGGGGTGGAGGGGGCAGGCATGACTCTGGAAGGATGGAAGGTGCCGTGGATTGGCCGGTTTCCATTTAAAGAAGGACGACGACCCGAACAAGGGTGGCTGACGACCGGGGCCCGCCACGCATGCACATTTACTTTTGGCTGTGGGGGTAGTTGGAAGTCCGCCATGCGTCCCCGAGGCGGACGAGGAGAAAGAGCGTGCACGTCCGTTCAGCGTCCCTGTGGCCGGAAATGGGGCGGGACAGACTCAGCACGGCCCCACTCGCCAGAGTTAATGGTCAAACCATTGAGCCGATGACATCCTCCATTGTGACCTTTGGTGAGGGTTTCGGGCTAGGGAGTGGGGAACAGTTTTTTGAATCAACACCAACCGGCCTATAAAACACATCAATCATGTCAATGCAGCCGTCGACGTAGAAATCTTCCCACATATATAAGGTTATGTATATAGAATCATACCACGAGAGGCCCACCAATTTACCAAATTATAAATAAAAATAGAACACACTATGTCATCTCCCCCCCCACATCAAACGAAATATTCCATTAGTTTCAAAATATAAGGGGTATTAGTTTTTTTGGAAATTCTGTAGCGACCCGACCTGAAAGGTCGAATCTCCGGTGTTTCCGTACCATCCCAAGATCATGCTGGTACACACACGGTACATCCATGTATATATCAAAGGGAAATCACACAACATTTATTAATCGTAAATCTCATATTGAGTCCTTTATTACAATAAAGATTACAATAAAGTGGCTGAAGGCCAACTCATGAGAATATCTAAATCTTGCGGAAGCATCGAAGGTAGATGAGTCCATCTGACTCCAAGGGCATCTCACCGAGCGTAGAGCGTATCCTCACTCCTGGTCAGAAAATTATTCTGCAACATGATACGTTGCAGCCGTGTAGGTTAGCATATGGAATATGCCGGCAAAGTCACAAGAGAGGGGTGAAAAGAAATAATCATCTAATCTACATGCATATATGGCAGGTGGGGTAGTAAGTTTTTGCGTAAAGCCAATTTTTCCTACATCAAGAGAGGGCTAAGCAAAATTATTACTAAGTTGGTTGATTTATGAGATGGTTCCACCAACCAATTCTCATACCCAAGTTATTAATACCCACATCATCATTTTAATTGTGTTGAGGGTTTTGGAAGTTTCAGTTCCTTTGGCTCAAACTGTCCATGACCATGGAACGGCTAATCAATTAGGTTGAGTACTCTGCAGAGTTTTGCACACGTTCCCCACAAGATTTGGTCGCCTCCGTTTGATTTCTCGCACTTCAGGGTGTTTGAGAAACGGATGACCAAAACATGGTCTTCCAAAGGGTTCCCCTGCGACTCTGTCGGTGCCCATCCTTTCCTACTGTTCTTCTACATCTCGTAGCACCGCCTGTCCAGGTTCACCACAATATCCAACCAAGCCAGAGCCTATAATGACTTGTGGTTGTGCAGGTAAGCCTTGGGTCTTGAAGCCTCCATCCATATCTTTGTGCCTGGGTGGACCTTTCCGCATGAATACTGGCACATCTCCATCATCATCTAGGCTAACCACTGGTTTCTCCAGGGCGCCGTTCAACCATCATCCACCCAGAGGTAAGTTGAAAACTTGAAGTCTTGAAGACTTGATCATCATGTAGGTCTTGAAATTATTAACTCTCTCAACTCTCATGAATCACACAACCAACCCCGTCTACTAATGGCATAGCAAAACTAATTTAACGTTTCTCGGGGTCAAAGTGTCAAAGGTTGAGGGGTGCCTACCACATGATACTACATCAAGTAACCAAATTTCCAATTTACCTACTTTGCATGCAATTGGGGTGATGGAAGAACTAATGCAATAAAACATAGGTATACATGATCAAAGTGACTTGCCTGATCGACGATCTTCGTACTCGAGGGTCTCTAGGTAACAAGCTTCGCACTCCGGATGATCTAACGAATCAAACAAGAGCACTCAATAAGCATACAACAAAATGTTGTAACTCACAAAATCAGAAATGAACTAGAATCACTCAAGACAAAAGAAGGCATAAACACAAGAAAAGCAAAACAACACATAGTTTTGTTTTCTAAAGTTGATGGGTAAACTACTATTAACAACATAGAACTATTAGTATTAACAAAACAATAGTTGACAGAAAAGAACAATAAAAATATTTTATTAATAAACAGAATTAAATCCATTTAAAGTTTTGTTAAGAAAAAATCTTAGTAGGGTTTTAAAAGTTTTGGTAAACACTACTACATAACTATAGTTTGTCTATAGCAATGGAGTGAAACTAAACTATTATTTTATTAACAATTTTTTTTTCTTAACAGAAAATAATTTACTAAAACTTTTCTTAGAAAACAAAATTTAATTATTTAAAACTTTGTTAAAAGAATCTATTACTAAACTAGTTGGTTTTAATCAAATTATACCTAGTTGAAAAAAATTAGTAGAGATTCCCATAACAATAAAGAAATAAACTAAGAAAATTATATTATCATTATCATCAAGTAAAACACCTAATGTTTAAACATAAGAACCTACTAAAACAATATATAACAATTCTGATTTAAACTAACTAAAAACTAAATTAACTAAACTATACCAAATACTAGGCAGATTCTGTTTATAGCTAAAACACTAAACAAATACATCCTAAAAATCCTCAAACTAAGCACGATGATAGTCCTAACTAATACCAAGCAGTAGCAAAAAGATTCATATAAAAATCTAATTTTAAACTCTAGTTATTCAGATTTGAGTAGTTTGAGCAAATTTGATTAGATTCAAAATTTAAAGCTCAAATTTGAAATCTAAACATACTTACATAAACTATATCAAGAATGTGAACTAATGCAAAAATAATCAACTAAAAACACTAAATAGTTTAAAAGATATAAGCAAAACAAAATCAGAAAACATTCTGTTAACTAAAGACAAAACAGAAATTAAACGAAATCCTAACGATCGGCCAAGGCTACGTGGCGGCTTCCTATTGGGTGCTAGTACAGGCGCGCGGGAGTTTGCGGCGGTCGACCGAAGCTTAGAAGAAAACGGTTCGCGTTATAATAGTTTCTAATCTGGATCGTAGGATCCAGATCGAATGGACATGAGCGGGAAAGGGGCTCACAGTGAAGGAGGGGGGCGCCGGCGAGGAGGTTCTCCGGCAAGTCCGAAGCGGTGAGGTCATCGGGGTGGCGCTCCGGTGGTCGAGGAGGTCATCGGGGGGGGGGGGTCCAGGCGATGGCAGCTGGCATCCGGCGTCGAGTGGTGGTGTCGGAGAGGCGTGGGGTGGAGTGGAGCGACGAGTACGCGCGGGGGGAGCTTCGGTCGGGGCAGAGGTCCGGCGAGCTCGAGCGGGCATTCTGGCGAGGGGGAGAGAGGGGTTCGGAGGGGAATGGAGTGCGGAGGTGGCCGCTCTTATATAGGGGCAAGGCAGAGCGAGGGGAAAGGAAGGAGAGGGAGATCCGGCGAGGGGAGAGATCGCCGACGAGGGTTCGGGCGCGAGGTGAGTGATGACCGCGCGGGGTCAGCGGGTGGTCGGGGTGGGGCCTGCAGTCAGTGAGAGGGGAGGGGTTTGCGGGGCGTCGGCCGTCCGGTAATTACGCAAGTCGGATCGGGCTTTAACTGCGAATGGGCCGACCGGCCTTTAAAGCTTTAAAGATTTTCCTATTTTCAAATATCAGCGCAGTAAAAACCTTTTAATGCATTCAATATAGTTCCGAATATAGGAGTATTATATATCAAAATTAACATAATAATAAATGCCATTTATTGAACATTTTTATTCTGTCATTTGAACACTTTGAAAAAAAATAATATTTTCAGAAATTGCCTATTTGGTTTAAAAACCTTTTGCAAATATTTTTCAAAAGACCCCCTGGTTCTTGTTGTTCAAATATATCACCAAGATGACCCTGGTGTGGAGTGTCATGTTACTTCCCTCTTATTTTGAACTTTTTCCAAGGTTTTCAAATAGGTGAAAGCAACATATTAAAAATAGAAAGGGACTTTCAGAAAGTCAGAAGAAACATTTCAACTATTTCATACATTCAAGCAATGATGATGATGATGCATAGCTATATTTCATAACATTCCAAAATGGAATTTTGGGATGTTACAAACCTACCCACCTTAAGATGAATCTCGCCCTCGAGATTCGGGTTGGCTAGAAAATAGGTGCGGATGGTCTCTACGAAGATCTTCTTCGCGTTCCCAGGTGGCTTCTTCCTCGGTGTGGTGACTCCACAAAACCTTACAGAAGTTGATGATCCTGCTGTGGGTAACTCTGTTGGCAGTCTTGAGGATTCTGACAGGCTTCTCCTCGTAGGTCAGATCACTGTCAAGTTGTATGGCCTCTAGGGGCACTGTGTCTCTCAAGGAAATATCAGCCATCTCAGCATGGCATTTCTTCAGCTGGGAAACATGGAAAACATCATGAACTCCGGACAATCCTTCCGGCAATTCCAGCTTGTATGCAACTTCGCCTCTACGTTCATGAATTTTGTAGGGGCCTATGAATCTGGGTGCTAACTTTCCTTTAACACCAAACCTCTTGATTCCTCGAAGTGGGGACACACGAAGATATGCTCGGTCTCCCACTTCATATGTCACTTCCTTGCGTTTGCTGTCAGCATAACTCTTCTGTCGAGATTGAGCTATCTTGAGTCTGTCACGAATCAGCTTGACTTTCTCTTCAGAATCTCGGATAAGGTCGGGACCAAAAAGTTGTCGGTCTCCAACACCATCCAACATCAATGGTGTTCTGCACCTCCTTCCGTATAAAGCTTTGAAAGGGGCCATCTTCAGACTGGTTTGATAACTGTTGTTGTATGAGAATTCTGCGTAAGGTAAGTTGTCATCCCAACTGGATCCATAATCTAGCGCACAAGCTCTCAACATGTCCTCCAGAATCTGGTTGACTCTCTCAGACTGTCCATCGGTCTGTGGATGAAAAGCTGTACTGAACTCCAGCCTCGTACCCAAAGTTCCATGTAACTGATGCCAAAACTTTGAGGTAAATTGTGTTCCTCTATCTGACACGATACTCCTCGGAACTCCATGTAGACATACAATCCTGGTCATATATATCTTGGCTAGCTTAGCACTGGTATAGGTGGTCTTCACTGGAATGAAATGAGCCACCTTGGTCAAGTGATCTACCACTACCCAGATGGAATCATAACCTGAACGGGTCCTGGATAATCCTGTGATGAAGTCCATACCAAGCTTTTCCCATTTCCACTCGGGTATCGGCAAAGGTTGGAGTAACCTTGCTGGTTTCTGATGTTCTGCCTTTACTCGCTGACAAACATCACATATTGCAACATGTTCTGCAATATCCTTCTTCATACTTGTCCACCAATAACTTTCCTTCAAATCCAGGTACATCTTGGTGTTGCCTGGGTGTATCGAGTAAGGGGAATCGTGGGCTTCTTGAAGTATCAACTTCCTGAGCTCTGGGTCATTGGGCACATATATTCGGTTCTCAAACCACAGAGTTCATTGTTCATCCTCACGAAAACCTTTAGCTTTATCATCTTTCATTCTTTGCTTAATCTCAGCTATCTCCTTGTCCGTCTTCTGGGCTTCACGAATTCTTTCGATCAAGGTGGACTGGATCTCCAGTGTGGCAACATATCCTCTTGGAACTATCTCTAGCCGGAGCTCTCTGAGATCATCGGCTAACTCCTGGGGTAATCCTCCCGCTGTGAGTGTGTTTACATAAGTTTTCCGACTCAAGGCATCTGCTACCACATTTGCCTTACCTGGATGGTAGTGTAATCTCATGTCATAGTCCTTGATTAACTCTAACCATCTCTTTTGTCTGAGGTTCAACTCCTTCTGCGTGAAGATATATTTTAGGCTCTTATGGTCGGTGTAAATATCACAACTATTTCCGACAAGGAAATGTCTCCAGGTCTTGAGTGCGTGCACTACGGCTGCTAGTTCCAAATCATGGGTGGCATAATTCAACTCATGAGATTGTAGTTGTCTAGATGCATAAGCTACAACCTTCCATCTTGCATGAGTACTCCTCCAAGTCCTTGACGTGAAGCATCACAATAAACCTGGAAGTCCTTCCGAATATTGGGCAAAATCAACACTGGGGCTGTGACCAAACGTTTCTTCAACTCCTGGAAACTGGCTTCACATTCCTCAGTCCAAATATACTTAGACTCTTTCTTCAACAACTCCGTCATGGGCTTGGCAATCTTTAAGAAATTCTCAATGAATCTCCGGTAATATCCGGCAAGTCAGAGGAAACTGCGGATCTCCTTAACTGAGGTGGGTGAATTCCACTCGGTGATGGCTTCAACCTTAGCGGGGTCTACGGCTATTCCTTCTCCGGAAATAATATGTCCAAGGAATCCGACTTCCGTCAGCCAAAATTCACATTTGCTGAACTTGGCATATAACTGATGTTCTCTAAGCTTCTCCAGAACTAAACGCAGGTGTTCCTTGTGTTCTTCCTCATTCTTGGAAAATATCAAAATGTCATCGATGAATACCACGACAAACTTGTCCAAATATTCCATAAACACTTTGTTCATCAAATTCATGAAGTAGGCAGGGGCATTAGTCAAACCAAAGGACATGACAGTATACTCATACAAGCCATACCTTGTGGTGAAAGCTGTTTTGGGTATATCCTGTTCACGAATCTTCAGTTGGTGATACCCTGATCGAAGATCGATCTTGGAGAATACTTTGGCGCCTACTAGCTGATCAAACAAGTCATTAATCATGGGCAGAGGGTACTTGTTGTTGATAGTCACCTCGTTCAAGGCACGATAATCGACTACCATTCTCAAGGTTTTATCCTTCTTCTCCACCAAAAGAACTGGGGCTCCCCAAGGTGAAGAACTTGGGCGAATATACCCTTTGTCCAATAACTCCTTGATTTGCTTCTTGATTTCCACTAGATCATTTGCGGGCATCCGATAGGGTCTCTTGGAAATTGGGGCTGTCCCTGGCAGTAGTTCTATCAGGAACTCAATCTCTCTATCTGGTGGCATGCCTGGTAATTCTTCCGGGAATACATCCGGAAAGTCTCGTACAACCGGTACTTCCTCCTGAACGACTCTTGTGAGAGACTTTAACCGAGCACTCATACGTGTGCGTCGGGATACATACTTAATCCTCTTATTCTCCGGGGTGGTGAGTGAAACAGACTTGCTAGGGCAATCAAGATTTCCTTCATACCTGGTCATCCAATCCATGCCTAGGATTACATCCAATCCCTGGGATTCTAAGACGATGAGGTCGGTGGGAAAAACATGGTTTCCTATATTGAGTTTCAAGGCATGGCATCCTATCCCTGCCATCATCATACCTCCTGGGAACTGACCTTAATGGGCTGACTAAGGGTTTTGGTGGGCAAACCATACTTTTCCACAACTACCCTTGATATGAATGAATGAGTTGCACCGGAATCAAAAAGTACTGTAACTGGACGTGAATGCAATAAAAACTTACCAACCACAGTCTCGGGCTGATCATAGACTTCTTCCACATCGAGGTGGTTCACCTGGGCACGAGGAAACGGATTTGGCTTCTTGTCTGCGGAGTTGCCATTTCCATTTCCCTGCTTGCTCTGGGGACACTCAGTAGCATAGTGCCCTGTCTTCTGGCACTTGAAACAGGTGATGTGGCTCAGATCCTTCTGAGTAGGAGCGTGACGGTGCTGGTTGTTATTCCCATTCCCATTGTCAGTCTTGAAGTTGCCATGGTTGGGACGGGCATTCCCATTTCCTCCATGGTTGTGGCCTCCATGGTTGTGCACGGCATGAGTGTGCCTTCCAAACTTACTGGTCCCTGATCCGGTATTACCTGAGTACGGGGAGTAGCGGTGCTTCTGATGAGCTCCAGAGTTGAACTTCCCCTGAGTATACTTCCTCTTGCGGTTCTCGACTTGTTGTTGTTTTCCCTCCAAGATGAGGGCCTTGTCCACCAGTTCTTGGTAGTTGTTGAAAGTAGCCACTACCAGCTGCATGCTCAACTCATTGTTGAGTCCTTCCAGAAACTTCTCCTGCTTGGCCGCATCATTGGCCATGTCTCCTGGTGCATAACGAGCCAATGTGCTGAAGTCGTCCACATACTGGGCCATAGAGCGATTACCCTGGCGCAAGTTGCGAAACTCGCGCTTCTTCAGACTCATAGCTCCAGCTGAGACATGTGCGGTGCGAAAAGCTTGCTTGGATTGCTCCCAAGTTACATCAGTAATAGGATATGTGGTGGTGTAGTTCTCCCACCATGAAGCTGCTGGTCCATCCAGTTGATGTGCGGCAAAGCGCACCTTCTCAGCGTCAGTACATCCAGCGGTGACGAGTTCCCTCTCCATCTTACAGAGCCAGTCATCTGCCACAATGGGCTCAGTGCTGCTGGAGAAAGTTGGAGGGTTCAACCTCAGAAAACGGGTGAGATTGTCAGCCTGAGGTGGATGGTGGTGGTTGTTGTTCTGGTTGTCGGTCTGATTCTGGATCAATAGCTGCATCAGTGCATTCTGCTGCTGAAGAAGTTGCGTGAGTTCCGGTGGGAAGGTGAAGTCGGACTCACGTCGTGGAGGCATCTTGCTATTTTCAGAGGGGTGAAAATTAGAATAGAACAAGGGCCTAGAAAGAAAATCACTACCCATATGCAATGCAACAAACATATCACACCAAACACTCATTCATTTATTCAACTCAAAGTCAACATCGAGATACAAATCTCCATTCAAACTAAACATCGACCTACGCTTTAACGTCGAAAATGAAGATACATGGGGCATAACTAAAGTTGTCCTCAGAAGTACATGGTGACTGAGCCTCCTCCAGTGGTGCTCTCCTCATAGTTATCATCGTTGCTGATGAAAGGAGCCAAGTCTCCCTCAGGATGAAGATTTTCACCCATGTCCATTTGTTCCTCCAGAGTGGCGATGTGAGTGTTCAGCTTGTCGATACTCTCTAAGAAATCGTTCACCTCATACTCATGCTCGTACTCGGCTTCCCGTATGTCAGCTTCGAGGTCAATCTCATGGTTCATCAGATTCTTGATTGTCTTTGTATCAGCACGAACTTGAAGCTCCAGAGTCCTGATGTGAGTCTCTAAGGTCTGGATATAGGAAATGGTGGTGTCTGCAGTGGGAGTTGTTATGATGTTTCCATTGGCATCCCTGCGACAAACCACGCTGAGTCCTGGTGAAATGGTTCCACCTCTGTATTCCTCCTGAATACGTCCAAGGGCACGACGAATGGCCACGTCTCTCCCAAGTATCCAGCTGGGTGCCACAAACTTGAAGTCGATGGGTTCCTTCCGACTCCCAAAGGTCTTCCCTAGAATGTGCACCTCGATCCTGTATCGTCCATCTTGGGGAAAGGACATGATAGGAGTCCCGGTGATGCTCGGCAAAGCAATCCTCACATCCCCGACGATCCTCATCAGCTCCTTGCCAAAGGGCATCGTTGCGTCAGGCTGGCAAAACTCCGTGATCAACACTGGGATGAAGGTGGCCATCTATAAATTTTGAAATAATCGGAGAGAAGTCAGAAACGAGTAGATGAGAGTATAAGAATTTTAAAGATAAAAGAGAAATAAGTCCTAAGGCTTTCCAATCCTAGAGGTTACGTCCTACGGTCAACGTGTGCTCTGATACCATTTCTGTAGCGACCCGACCTGAAAGGTCGAATCTCCGGTGTTTCCGTACCATCCCAAGATCATGCTGGTACACACACGGTACATCCATGTATATATCAAAGGGAAATCGAACAACATTTTTTAATCGTAAATCTCATATCGAGTCCTTTATTACAATAAAGATTACAATAAAGTGGCTGAACGCCAACTCATGAGAATATCTAAATCTTGCGGAAGCATCGAAGGTAGATGAGTCCATCTGACTCCAAGGGCATCTCACCGAGCGTAGAGCGTATCCTCACTCCTGGTCAGAAAATTATTCATAACAATAAAGAAATAAACTAAGAAAATTATATTATTATTATCAGCAAGTAAAACACCTAATGTTTAAACAACAGAACCTACTAAAACAATATATAACAATTCTGATTTAAACTAACTAAAAACTAAATTAACTAAACTATACCAAATACTAGGCAGATTCTGTTTATAGCTAAAACACTAAACAAATACATCCTAAAAATCCTCAAACTAAGCATGATGACAGTCCTAACTAATACCAAGCAGTAGCAAAAATATTCATATAAAAATCTAATTTTAAACTCTAGTTATTCAGATTTGAGTAGTTTGAGCAAATTTGATTAGCTTCAAAATTTAAAGCTCAAATTTGAAATCTAAACATACTGACATAAACTACATAAAAAATGTGAACTAATGCAAAAAGAATCAACTAAAAACACTAAATAGTTTAAAAGATATAAGCAAAACAAAATCAGTAAACATTCTGTTAACTAAAAACAAAACATAAATTAAACGAAATCCTAACGATCGGCCAAGGCTACGTGGTGGCTTCCTATTGGGTGCTAGTATAGGCGCGCATGAGTTTGTGGCGGTCGACCGAAGCTTAGAAGAAAACGGTTCGCGTTATAATAGTTTCTAATCTGGATCGTAGGATCCAGATCGAACGGACATGAGCGGGGAAGGGGCTCACAGTGAAGGAGGGGGTCGCCGGCGAGGAGGTTCTCTGGCGAGTCCGAAGCGGTGAGGTCATCGGGGTGGCGCTTCGATGGTCGAGGAGGTCGTCGGGGGGGGGGGGGTCCAGGCGACGGCGGCTGGCGTCCGATGTCGAGTGGTGGTGTCGGAGAGGCGTGGGGTGGAGTGGAGCGACGAGTACGCGCGGTGGGAGCTTCGGTCGGGGCAGAGCTCCGGCGAGCTTGAGCGGGCGTTCTGGCGAGTGGGAGAGAGGGGTTCGGGAGGGGAATGGAGTGCGGAGGTGGCCGCTCTTATATAGGGGCGAGGCAGAGCGAGGGGAAAGGAAGGAGAGGGAGATCCGGCGAGGGGAGAGATCGCCGACGAGGGTTCGGGCGCGAGGTGAGTGATGACCGCGCGGGGTCAGCGGGCGGTCGGGGTGGGGCCTGCAGCCAGTGAGAGGGGAGGGGTTTGCGGGGCGTCGGTCGGCCGGTAATTAGGCAAGACGGATCGGGCTTTAACTGCGAATGGGCCGACCGGCCTTTAAAGTTGTAAAGATTTTCCTATTTTCAAATATCAACGCAGTAAAAACCTTTTAATGCATTCAATATAGTTCCAAATATAGGAGTATTATATATCAAAATTAACATAATAATAAATTCCATTTATTGAACATTTTTATTCTGTCATTTGAACATTTGAAGAAAAATAATATTTTTAGAAATTGCCTATTTGGTTTAAAAACCTTTTGCAAATATTTTTCAAAAGACCCCCGTGGTTCTTATTGTTCAAATATATCACCAAGATGACCCTGGTGTGGAGTGTCATGTTACTCCCCTCTTGTTTTGAACTTTTTCCAAGGTTTTCAAATAGGTGAAAGCAACATATTAAAAATAGAAAGGGACTTTCAGAAAGTCAGAAGAAACATTTCAACTATTTCATACATTCAAGCAATGATGATGATGATGCATAGCTATATTTCATAACATTCCAAAATGGAATTTTGGGATGTTACAAATTCAAATTCTACAACTTTGACCAAGTTGAGAGCAAAAATATTGACATCCACAATATTAAATAAAAATATGAAAATTTATTTAACAATTAATCTAATCACAACAATTTGATATTCTGGATTTTGTTATATTTATCTACAAATTTAAAAGGTTTTACATTTAAAAAAAGTAATACACATTGTATTTTGAAACAGAGTGATTAGTGTTTTAATCTAACAGCACAACAAAGCGCGCCTAGTCCTTCTAGTATATATATAAGCTGGGGGGGGAGGGTTTACATGGTTACAAATGCACACAAGCCCGACTTCCAAAACAAGTGTGGAAGTGGGATAGGGTATAGATGCATGGGGAGGGGGTTCATGTAAGAGTGGCGTAGGCAGAGATTACAGTGGCTCTATGGGCCTCTCTAACCCTGTGTTGTAACAAGGCAAAGTCCTCCTTGAACCTATGAAGCCAGGAACTCAAGCTCGGGCACACTCCCGTGAAGTGTTTGCTGTTTCTTTCCTTCCACGAACTCCAAGCAGCGGCCAGGAAGGTCTCAACGAAGAGGGAATTGTGCCAAGCGGCCCAAGTCGAGTGGATGAGGTCAAGTCATGAGGAGAACATAGGCCAGATGATGCCAAGCTTCCTCCACATGCTTGGCTGAACAGACAAGTGAAAATCATCTGATCCATTGTTTCTTCGACACGTTGCCCACATAGGAGACAATCATAATCATTCCCAATGTTATAGTGTTGACATCTCAACATATTTTGTGTGTTGAGTCTATCGTGGAAGAGTAGCCAACCGAAGATTTTAATATTCATGGTGAACTTCGATCGCCACAACCAGTGAAAGGCCGGATGAACTTGTAGATTGTTGAAGTAGAACTTGTAATAGCCAGTCGCTCTGAATTCTGCCTTCCCCAAAACATAGTGCCATATATCATTGTTTGTGGAGGAGGGGCTCAATCTCATCATAAGTGGTTGCATGTTGCACACCTCATCAAGGGCTTGTGGGGACAGGGGGAGAAGGAAGGTCTCATGCAGTGTCGTGTTCTCCAAGAAATTTTTAACATAGGCGTCCTCATGAATTGCATATGAGAAAGCCTGTGGATGGGTACTTTGTAGGACATCATCAAGCCAAAGATCCTTCCATAGGAGGGATGTTGTGCCATCAACCACTTGTATTCTAGATATCCCTCGAAAGGTGGGGTTGAGATTTAGGATGTTACGCCACCAGAACAGGCCAACAGGGTCAGCTGCGTGTGGGATTGTGTCCCTGTAATATGTGCCCCAGATCAGATGTACCCAAGGGATGTCCTTCTTATTGTCAAACTTGTGCATGAATGTCATAAGCACTGCTTCATTTTGGATCTTGAGGTTTATCACACCAAGCCCTCTATGTTTCTTGGGTTTACAAACCATATCCCATGCTGCTAAAGAGTTACATTTCCCCCTTGTTCTGTCCTTTTTGTCCACATGCATCTATGCCTAATTTTGTCCAACATGTCCATAATCCTTGGGGGGATTCTTAGAGTGAACATGGCGTATATTAGGAGGGAGGTGAACATGGCATTTAGCCAAGAGATCTTTCCCCATATGACATCATGGCAATCATGTACACGAGGCGCCTCTCTATACTACAAACAAATAACATGAGGTCTTGGATAGTGGGTCTCAAAGTACCAAGTGGCAGGACAAGGTAGGTGAAGGGAATTTTACCAAGCGAACAACCAAAGATGTGAGCCAAATTAGTAGTAGAGGTCTTATCAAGATTGATTGGAATCAATGTTGATTTATCAAAGTTTATTTTGAGGCCCACCGAATATGGATAATCAAACATGATCTTTTTGATGATAACAACTTGGCATGGGCATGCATGCAGTACGAGGATCACGTCGTCAGTGTATTGAATGATGGGGTAGCTTGTCTGTCCCATGCATGGGAATGGTAGATCAATCATACCTTGTCTAAACGCATCGTTGATCATAGCCTACAGAAGGTCTGCCGCTAGAACAAAGAGGAGTGAAGATAAGGGGTCTACTTGTCTGATACCACTACGACATAGGAATTGTCGGCCAGGAATGCCATTGAGAAGCACCGATGATCGTCCAGAGGAGAAGATGCACTTAATCCACACAATCCATTTGTCATTGAAGCCTATGTGTTTCATGATTTTAGTCATATGTTGATGCCCTATTGTGTCAAAGGCCTTGACAAAATCTAATTTGAGCAGCATTATCTCCCTTTTTGATGCCTGACATTGATGGATGTATTGGAATGCCCATGCAAGACAGTCCTGTATGGTCCTACCTCGTATAAAATCGTACTGATTACGATGGATCAGTTGTAAGATGATGCATTGTAATCGATTGGCCAGCAACTTGGTGATCAATTTGAGGCAGCAGTTTAGGAGGGTGATCGGTGAGTAGTCGGTTACTGACTCCGGGGAGTTAACCACCGCTACGACATAGGAATTGTCGGCTAGGAACACCATTGAGAAGCACTGATGATCTTCCGGAGGAGAAGATGCACTTAATCCACACAATCCATTTGTCATTGAAGCCTATGTGTTTCATGATGTTAGTCATATGTTGATGTCCTATTGTGTCAAATGCCTTGAAAAAATCTAATTTGAGCAGCATTATCTCCCTTTTTGATGTGTGACATTGATGGATGTATTGAAATGCCCATGCAAGACAATCCTGTATGGTCCTACCTCGTATAAAATCATACTAATTACGATGGATCAGTTGTAAGATGATGTGTTGTAATCAATTGGCCAGCAACTTGGTGATCAATTTGAGGCAGCAGTTTAGGAGGGTGATCGGCCAGTAGTCGGTTACTGACTCCGGGGAGTTAACCAAGGGTATGAGTGTGATTAGGCCATCATTGATGCTGGTGAGATCTATGGAACCTTCACGAAATTGGGAGCAAATCGCAAAGAAGTTTTGCTTAATTACGGGGCAACATGCCTTAAAAAATGCACCACTAAACCCATCAGGACCGGGGGCACGATTAGTTTGCATCTCTTTAACTACGACGTCGATCTCAACTTGAGTAAATGGATCAGTCAGGTGGTCCAGGTTTTTTTGCAAGTTTAATGATAGCTTGGAGATCAAACTTTAGCTCAGGGGGGGAGGTAGTGTCCAAGATGTTTTTGTAAGTCTGGAACAGTAATGCTTCTTTGCTAGGGTGATCATTCACTTGGTTGCCATCATCATCTCGGAAGGTGGCAATATGCTTTTTGTGGTAGTGCTCCATGGCCATAGCTTGTAAGAATTTGGTGTTTTCGTCTCTGTATTTAATCCAACGGATCATGCAACACTTCTTCCAATACTGTTTTTGATATTGAAGGAGCCTAATCAAGTGTTTCTTAAGGATATTTATGAAATTGGTTTTTGGAATTGAAAGATTTATCTTGTTCTCAAGTTCACCCATATCTGCTACTCCCTCCATTCCTAAATATTTGTCTTTGTAGAGATTTCACTATGGACTACATACAGATGTATATAGACATAATTTAGAGTGTAGTTTCATTGCTTCGAGTGAAGTCCATAGTTAAATCTCTAAAAAGACAAATATTTAGGAACGGAGGGAGTAGAACTTTGTTGTAGTTTTCAATGGCGATCGAAAGGTGGGAGATATGTTTGCTCCAGATATTCAAAGTGTGTCAGGGCGCTTTGAACTTGCGGCAGAGGACAGCGGCAGCGTTGGAAGAACGTACCGATTTCTCCCAAGTTTCATTCACAAGATCCATGAAGCCAGGGTGTAGGATCCAATAGGGATCAAATTGAAACAACTTGCTCTGAGGGACCGTGGTCTCAATCGTGAAAACGATGAGGGCTCAAATCAAAACAACTTGCTTCTATGCTTCTCAACACAAGTGATCCTTGTTGGCGAGCCCACCCACATGATGAGGACGAAGACCAAGAGGCTTGTTCAGCCCCTCATTGTGATAGCCTAGAAGACCCATGAAGTTGCCCCAAGGAGCATGCAACTGAAGACCATGAGTCATACAGATAATAGTACTCTCGTCGTTGGTCCCATACCAGACAGTAACAAAGAACTTTGCAACAAACTTGGCATCAAATTCACAGTTGAACTGCATGATAGGTAATAGATTGAACTGATCACAAAGGTCAAGAGCCTATCCAAAGTATGCTTGATCCCTATGTATATGTTGAATGTTGATGGACTTGGTCTTGACAAACAGATTCTTCTTCTTCTTGATCCTATTGGAGTACACTGTGGCTTGATCTTTGGTCCAGAAGGGATGACTGACAAGAGAAGCATCTTGAGGATCAAGGTAGGAATTCTTCTCATGGTACTACCAATATTCGTTCAGAGTGAACTCAGAAGCAGTCTTGATAGGAATTTTAGGCTTGCGAGCCACAAACTTGACATTGGCCTTGCCCTTCCATTTGGCCTTGCCATTCCATTTGGCCTTGGTTCTCTCAGATTGACGATGATCAAGTGGTGTATTGGGAGCAACCTTTTCTTCATCCTTAGAATAGACAGTCCATGCATAGTAGGTGCAACCACACTTGGAAGGAGAATTCACGTTCTTGCGATGAGCCTTGGAGCCACTACCACCTGAATCAAACACAAAGCAACACGTAAAGGGAGACATAAACACATTGCATAAGCCAGAAAGAATCAAAAGTGAGGGATAAAGCATTAGAGATCTATTCTGGAATTTAGGGTGTGGGCGGTAGTACTACTCTAGGGGAGTAGTACTACTCTAGGGGAGTATTACTACCGCCTAAGCGGCAGTGCCGCTCTGAACAGAACGGTAGTACCGCCCGGAACTCTGATGCAAGAAATTGCTCAGATCTAGTAGTACCGGAGACCCAAAATTCAAAAATACTCTCCTAAAACTTTAATCCTCCCGTCTAGTAGTCATTCCACGTTCTACTCTTGCCCTGATTTAGCCAAAAACTGCAAAACCAAATATGCATTACCCTAAAACCTAGATCCAAGAAATAGAATCATAGGAGAGACGAACGGGGGGCAATACCAGGTTCCATGGCGATAGGAGATGGTGGGGATTGGTCCCACGGTACGAAATCACGGAAGACGACACGGAATCAGCCACCCGAAGCGGCGACCGGGGCTGTTCTTGTCGCCTGAGAAAGAGGAGAGTGGAGAAGTAAGAAAGTGAATGGGTATGGGGGAGTCCGGACTTCCCCTACCCGACATTTAACTCCCTACCGCCTGGGTGAGCGCTAGTACCGCCCTGGTACTACTGCTAGGCAGGAGGCCCCGTAGTACCGTTCTAGATGCAGTACCATTAGTAGGAGCGGTAGTAATGGTCCTTCCAGCGATAATACTATTGAAATGAGTCAAAAAGAGACAACATCAACAAGGAGGAGTGGTGGCTTATGCAAACTCTAGGTGATGCGGAGCATCCCATGGTCATCCCCATGGATTGTAGACCAACCCATCAAGCTCCAAGTAGACCTATGACAAGAGCTCACACACGCGCCATCGAATCCGAGGTGACATCCCTCCTTATCAAGCTATCCATATCTTGGCATGATACACGACCGCTACCTCAAGCAGAGATACTGTGCATGATTAGGTACGTGGACCCCCATCGGAGCTCCGGAGCGCAAGGAGAAGGACCAGGCGAAGAAGAGAATACGAGCATCAAGGGAAGCTCCCAGGCTGGCTGGGAACCTCTAGCGCACGGAACTTCCGGCCTCCCCGGAACTTCCGACCTCAACGCACCTCGAGCGTCTCCGAGCGAGAACACTCACTGTTCAGTCCGGACCCTGCTGGGAGTCTGCCCAGAACTTCCGACTCTCGGTCCTTCCAGCCTATCTCGGAACTTTCATTCTTCCTACAAATATCCCACAGGCATGAGGGCCATGTACCCCTCTCCCCTCTTGCCTCTCCCTAGGCTATAAATACTCATCTCCCATCTCCGTTTTAGGGTCAATGTATGTTTAGCTCTTAGTTAGTTAATCATTGCTCCTTCCACTTCCTCGTCCCATGGAGATGACCTCTATGTGAGAAGATCCAAGTGGATGCCAAGGCCCCTCATGTAGGGAACATCCTATAGGATATCAAGGCCCGTCTCTGGAGTGGGAAGACTACCTCGTTACTTGTATCCCATGTTGAACTTGAATCACCATATCTTCTTGTGTTCTTATGGATTTAGCGGATGTATGATCGGAGATTGTCTTGAGTGTTTCTTGATTTCTCTTGGTTTTATCCCCTTTCCCCTCCAAGTGTGAAAAGATTCATCACCAAGGGCTTGGCCCCATCTCATCTTGGTATCAAGAGGCACATTGATACACATCTTGGAGTCTCACCCCCCATTTGCTAGCTTTCGTGTTTTGGTTTTGAGAAGATTTTGTTGATTCTGATCCGTGGATTTCGTGTTTGGCAAGTGGATCTAGCTTTCCCTCCATCCAATTTCCACCAAATTTTCCTTTTCACCATCAGATTTGGGGTTTTCTCCCCGTTTTCCGCCCAAGTCTCGGATCTAGAAATTAAGGTTCGTCCCTGTTTCCCGACCGCCGGAACTTCTGGCTCCAACCGAAACTTCCGGCCACCGGACCTTCCGGCCTCCCCGGAACATCCGGTCATAGAAGAAACTTTCTCTTCCGCATTCTCGCATTTTTTTGCCATTTGAGATTTTGAGCTGCGGATTTCCCGCTTCCTAGGGTGTTTCAACTACTTAGGAGTGGATCATCATCGTCACCGCTGCTCATTGTCGCCGACCAACTCATTGTTGACACCCCAACCATTAGACATGATGGTAAATGCGATGACACTCTTGTTTACACCCTTGCCATTGCATTTTACCCCGAGCCTATTTGCGTTACTTGCCTATCGAGACTATCCATTGAGTATTGCGAGGCTACACTACTTGTGCACTTTAGTGATACATACACCGCATAGCTTCAATTGCATGCATAAATCATAGTATCACCTCTTATGCTACAAAGTTTCCCCGCATATACATAATTGTTATTTTGGTGTGCACGTTCTGCATAGTGATCATACAAACTATCATTTTCAAAGAAAAAGAGAAGCAAGATTTTAAGTGAAGAGCAAAAGCAATAACATTGCCAAATCTCATATCATACTTGATCATCTTGAATCACTTGAGCGAATCTCATCGTACCTCATACATACATAGCATAGTCGGGATAGAAATACGACATGTTTTGTTCCTTATAGGTTGTGCACAAGTTCATATCGTGCCCATTTGAGAAATCGTGCTAGTGTCTCTCGAGCGTTGTGCAACACGAGCTTTTTCCCTGGATACCATATTTTGTGCTCATTCCTTGGTTGCATGACTCCAATTATCTATTTGTGTGTGTGTTTTTGTGTATACTCATTGCTATTAACCTATCTGTCTCACTTGCGAATTTGCGAATCTTTTTCAACATTATTGAATCTTGACTCACGAATTGCTTGGATTTTGTGCCACTATCCTAAACAAGCTACTTGATAAGCATTACTTGTGTAGGTGTGAGACTGACGATCTCCGGTACCAATTCTACTACTTCCATATTGCACATCAAGTGATCTTTGATCCATTTTCAACATACGGAACGCTAGTTTGGTATTGTTCTTCTCATTCTTCCACTCACATTTTCCTTGTGTACCATGGATAGGTCAAGCATACCCGACCCGAAAATTGAAGAGCACAACGACGACAAGAACGATTACATCACAAAGATGCATTTCTTCGATTCCCAAAATGCAATGCGCCAATCGCAAGATGTCTTAAACGACCACATCGAGCAACGTACCATCGAGTTGCACAAATCAGAGAAGCGTACTAGGGACTACCTCGACACCAAGCTATCTAGCCAAATGGATGAGTTCCATGCCTTGATGGTCAACCGCGTGTCCTCAACATCTACATTGACAAGGCGGTGCCACTCTTCGAAGTACTCTTCCGGCGGAAGTCTACCTCGAGCACGCTCATCTTTGAGATGACCGCTCCGGTCCAAGTTGGCCACATGATCACCACCATCAAGTTTCGAATGATCCATTCCATGGAAGTGGGTTACAAGATCACCTGCAGGAGCGTGAACAACATTGTCAACAAGACCAAGAACAAGAACAACAATGCTGCAAAGAAGAAGAACGTCGCCATCAAGAACAAGCATTTCAAGCACAACGTGCCCTCCATGATGCAACTCATGCCTTGGAAGAACACAACCGCCAAGTGCGCAGAGAACAATAAGCCCTCCGGCTTGAAAACCAAGAAGAAGACGATCACCAAGAGGAGCGCCAAGAACAAAGAAATCGAGTGCGTATGGCTCCTTAATGCCCTCAAGAAAAATCGTGACGAGCCCGACGAAGAAGAAGCACCAAGGCAAGAGCATCGTTCGCCAAACAAAAAAAATGATGCACCACCTCCAAGACAATGGCATCGTCATCACCATCACAATGATGAACAATGCTTTGGCAAGCTCAAGTTCACCATGCCTAAGTTCTCTGGAAGCAATGACCCCGAGGACTATCTCTCATGGGCACTTAAGGTGCACAAGATCTTCCATCTCCACAACTATGATTAAGAAAAGAAGATCGCCATGGCCTCACTTGAGTTCCAACATTATTTGAAGGGAGCAAGTGATTGAGCGAAGAAGAGAGAAAGGAGAACCTCCTATCACGACTTGGAATCAAATGAAATACCTCATGAGAGCTTGATTTGTGCCTACTCACCAGAATTGTGATCTATTCAAGAAACTTCAACTCCTCAAGCAACTCATGAAGTCATTTGAAGAATACTATCAAGAAATGAAATGGCCATGATATGAGCCAATGTCAAGGAAGATGATGGAAAAAAATGGTGCGTTTCTTGAATGGGTTCAACTACCAAATCAAGAAGATTGAGGACTTCCAACCTAACTCCAACCTTCTTAATCTAGTACATGAAGCATCCAAGGCGGAACACCAAGTGCAAGATGACTACAAGTATTCCAAGTATTCTTGCAAGACCTATGGCTCAAGTACTCAAGCTTCTCCAACTTTGACACCTTCGACAACAAGAACTCCACGAACTATTGGCAAAAAGCCAAGTTACAAGAACAAGATGATTTCGTCAAGACGCCCTCCTACAAGCAACCATAATACAAGAGCTTCATCCTCTACATCGCCAATGGATGCACCTGCCAAGTCAAGTTCGATTCAATGCTTCACTTGCAAAGGTCGCGACCACAAGACTTTCGAGTGCCCAACAAGAGGCAATATGATCCTTCATGATGACTACACTTATGATTCCATGAGTGACGACAAGATGTAAGCACTAGAGCACGTGGACATGCACCTCCAAGTGAATGAAGATGAAGATGCGCAAATCTTTTGCAACAACGATTCGAGCCCCGCTCTCGTTGTTTCCAAGGTTTTGACACTTAAGGAAAAGGAAGAGGAAGACCAACATTGCCACATCTTCAATACAAAAGTGGGCATCCAAGGGAGATTGATACGTCTCAAACGTGTCTACTTTTCCAAACACTTTTCCTCTAGTTTTAGCCTCTAATTTGAAGGGTTTGAATGAAACTAACCCGGACTGACGCTGTTTTCAGCAGAACTACCTTGATGTTATTTTTGTGCAGAAATAAAACTTCTCAGAATTGGAAATTTTTTTGTGTGAATTATTTCTGGAATATATGATGAATTATGGAGCGAAGACCTGCCGAAGGGGATGTGTCAGGGGGGCACCACATGTTAGTGTGCCCCCTAGGGCGCGCCCTGCTGGCTTGTGGAGCCCTCATGGCCCCTCCGACCCTAATTCGAGTCCTATAAAATCACATCCTAGGACAAAAAAACCAGAGAGAAGTATTCATCGCGTTTCACAAGACAGAGTCGCCGCCACCTCCTATTCTTCCTTCGGAGGGCTGATCTGGAGCCTGTTGGGGAATGTTGCATGGGAAACAAATTTTTTTCCTACGAACACCCAAGATCTATCTATGGAGATCAACAGTTACAATAGGGAGAGTGGATCTACATACCCTTGTATATCACTAAGCAGGAAGCGTTAATAAACACGGTTGATGTAGTGGAACATCTTCGCGATCCAAATTGCAATCCGTCCCGCGATCCAATCACGATCCGTCCCGATCTAGCGCCGAACGGACGGCACCTCCGCGTTCAGCACACATAAAGCTCGATGACATCTCCGCCTTCTTGGTCTAGCAAGCAAGGGTGGAGAGGTAGATGAGTTGTCCGGTAGCACGATGGTGTGGTGGCGGCTATGGTGGAGCAATCTTAGCAGAGCTTCGCCAAGCGTTGCCAAAGATGCATTTTCGGCGGAGAAACAGATCTAGGGAGAGAGGGAGGGCTGCACCTATGCCTTATGGTGATTTTGCCCTCCCTCTACCTCTCTCTATATATAGGAGGAGGGGGTAGATGGATCGCAACACTAGCCCTTCCTCCAAGGAAGTGGGTGGCGGCCAGGAGGGAGGAGTCCTCCCTCCCCAAGGCACCTCCTAGGTGCCTTCCCCTTTAGGGATTCCTACCCCCTAGCCGCATGGGCCCTTGGGGGCTAGAACAACAACTCTTGGATGCCCCCTTACAGCCCATGCACATCCTAGGGGCTGGAGGGACCCTTCCGGACTCCTCCAGAACCCTTTGGTACCTTCCAGAAGCTTCGCGGTACAATACCGGAAAAACCCGAAACTTTTTTGGTAGCCAAAATATGACTTCCCATATATAATTCTTTACCCCCGGACCATTCCAGAGCTCCTCATGACATCGGGGATCTCATCCGAGACTCCAAACAACCTTCGGTCACCAACATACATAACTCAACAATACCAAATCGTCACCGAACGTTAAGTGTGCAGACCCTGCGGGTTCGAGAACTATGTAGACATGACTGAGACAACCCCACGGTCAATAACCAATAGCAGGACCTGGATGCCCATATTGGTTCTTACATATTCTAAGAAGATCTTTATCGGTCGAACCACGATGTCAAGGATTCAGACAATCCCGTATGTATCTCCCTTTCTCCATCGCTATGTTACTTGTCCGAGATTCGATCGTTGGTATCTCCATACCTTGTTCAATCTCGTTACCGGCAAGTCTCTTTACTCGTTTCGTAACACAAGATCCTGTGACTAACTCATTAGTCACATTGCTTGCAAGCTTCTTGTGATGTTGTATTACCGAGTGGGCCCAGAGATACCTCTCCGTCATACGGAGTGACAGATCCCAGTCTTGATCCATGCCAACCTAACATACACCCTCGGAGATACCTATAGAGCACCTTTATAGTCATCTAAATACATTGTGACATTTGATACACACAAGGTACTCCTACGGTGTCAGTGAGTTGCATGATCTCATGGTCATAGGAATACATACTTGACATGCAGAAAACAATAGCAATAAACTGTCACGATCATATGCTACGTTCATAGTTTGTGTCTTGTCCATCACATAATCTCCTAATGATGTGATCTCATTATCAAATTACAACTTGTGTCTATGGCTAGGAAACCTTGACCATCTTTGATCAACGAGCTAGTCTATTAGAGGCTCACTTGGGACACAGTGTTGTCTATGTACCCACACATATATTTGAGTTTTCAATCAATACAATTTTAGCATGGATAATAAACAATTATCATGAACACAGAAATATGATAATAGCTATCTTATTATTGCCTCTAGGACATATTTCCAATAGAGCGTGTTTTGGGCTTTAGAGAGGGGAAATCATAGCCGTCGTCATCACCAACCCTTCTCCATCAACATCTCGATGATGCTCACCACCGGGAGTGAGTAATTCCGTTGTAGGGTTGCTAGACGGTGGTGGGATTGGATGAGATTGATCATGTAATCGAGTTAAGTTTTATAAGGCTTGATCCCTAGTATCCACTATGATCTGAGATTGATGTTGCTATGACTTTGCTATGCTTAATTCTTGTCACTAGGGTCCGAGTGCCATGATTTCAGATCTGAACCTATATGTTTTCATGAATATAAGAGGGAATTGGATCCTATCTTGCAAGTCGTATGCACCTATTACGTGTCATGATCCACATACCCCAAGGTGACAATAATTGGGATTCTTTCCGGTGATTGCCGTAGTTTAAGGAGTTCATGTATTCACCATGTGTTAATGCTTTGTTCCAGTTCTCTATTAAAAGGAGGCCTTAATATGCCTTAGTTTCCAATAGGACATTGCTGCCACGAGAGGGTAGGACAAAATATGTCATGCAAGTTGTTATCACAAGCACGTATGACTATATACAAAATACATGCCTACATTGCATTGATGAATTGGAGCTAGTTCTGTGTCGCCCTAGTGTGTATCTATTATATGATCAATGTAATCTAAATCATTATCCATCACTGATCCACATGCCTACACGTTACATATACTGGATCTTGCTAAGTTACTATCTCTATTGCTACTGTCACATCTGCTACAAAACTACTACTGTCACTACTACTGTTTCTTTTGTTACTACTATTTGCCGTGCTACTAAACCTTTGCTGTAGAGAGATATCCCAGGTGTGGTTGAATTGATAACTCAACTGTTCAGGACAATAAATATTCTTTGGCTCCCCTTGTGTCAAACCAATAAATTAGGGTTAAATACTACCCGTAAAGACTGTCGTGACCCCCTTATCAAGCCCTTTTTATGGCGCCGTTGCCGGGGAACATAGCTCTATTTATTGTGTTGACTTGAAGGATATCCAATTTCTACAATGAGAAATCAGAAAGACAACCAGACTAAGATCGTCCCCTCTCGCACGAGAGGAGGTAAGGAACTGCCATCTATCTCTGCTTTAGATGCACCTATAGTTTTGGATCAACTTGCTACACCACCACCTGTTGATCGTCCTGATATGTCACATGAACTTGATGATGCTACTTTTGAAAATAATGATGAAACTATTTCTACACATGTTGAAACTAAAACAGTGCTACTGAATGAATTACTTGATGCTCATATTTCTAAAGCTAGAGAACTTGAAAATGCTAAAACTGAGCAAGACTTTGAATCACCTATTACGCCTTGCTCACCAAATAGTTATGAATTGCCTCATGTACCTGAAGGTTATGTTATGGATGGTGAGGTATCTAGGGACTTTCTCGCTTGTAAGGATAGAGATGACGTGAAAGAACTATTATGCAAACTAAAAGAGAAATCTATGATGGAGAAAATGAAACGTGATTCTAAATTTGGCACTTCTCCTATATTTGTTACTAATAAGGATTGTGAGTTCTCTGTAGAGGTTGAGCTAAGTCATAAAATGATTTGCTTGTGACATGGCTTGAGACTGCTTGGTATTTCCCGAAAGAGGAAGGAATGATGTAGCACAACGACATTAAGTATTTACCTTAGTTATGAAACCAAGGTATCAATCCGTAGAGGAAGATAACGCACCCACGTAAACAACACCTGCACACAAATAACAAATACTTGCAACCTAATGCGAAAGAGAGGTTGTCAAGCTCTCTACGGTAAAAAGATAGATTAGGTACTGATAGTTTTGGCTAATAGATCCCACAAGAACACAAAATAAAATAAGTAAACAAAAAGTGCAGCAAGGTATTTTTTGGTTTTTGGATTTGTAGATCTGAAAACAAAAAGGCAAAATAGTAGATCGGAAAGCAATATATTGGAAAAGTAGACTTGGGGGCCTTAGGTTTCACTAGTGGCTTCTCTCATGAGTATAGCACACAGTGGGTGAAAAAATTACAGTTGGGCAATCAATAGAAGGTCAAATAATCATGACAATATCCATGCAATGATCATTATATAGGCATCACGTCCAAGATAAGTAGACCGAAATTTTTTTGCATCTACTTCTATTACTCCACACATCGACCGCTATCCAGCATGCATCTAGTGTATTAAGTTCATGGAAAAAAGGAGTAATGCAATAAGAACGGTGACATGATGTAGACAAGATATATTCATGTAGGAATATAACCCATCTTGTTATCCTTAATGGCAATGATACATGCGTGCCTTGCTGCCCCTTCTCTCACTGGGAAAGAACAACACAAGATCGAACCCATCACAAAGCACCTCTTCCCATGGCAAGAAAAATCAATCTAGTTGGCCTAACTAAACCAAAGATTCGAAGAAGAAATACAAATCTATAAGTAATCATGCAAATAAGAGATCAAAGAAGACTCAAATCATATTCATGGATAGAAACTGATCATGAACTCAAAATTCATCGGATCCCAACAAACACACCGCAAAAGTCATTCGATCAAATAGATCCCCAAGAGACCATTGTATTGACAATCCAAAGAGAGAGAGAGGAAGCCATCTAGCTACTACCTACGGACCCGTAGGTCTATGGCGGACTACTCACGCATCATCAGGGAAGCACCCATGAAGACGGTGGACCCCTCCGTGATGGTGTTAGACTGGATCTCGCGGTTCTGGAACTTGCGGCGGCTAGAATTGTGTTTCATCCAATCCTCTAGGGTTTTCTAAATATTTGGGAATGCATAGGGTGAATAGTCAGTTGAGGGGAGTCCCGAGGTGGGCACGCTCCACCAGGCCGTGCCAAGGGCCTCTAGCACTCCCTGGTGGAGGGTGGCCACCCTGGGCCCCCTCTCTTGTGGTTGTTTGGCCCATCCTGGTTCTTCTGGTCGACAAAAAAGCTCCAAAACATTCCCATGGCGTTTGGGCTCCGTTTGGTACTGATTTTCTACGAAGTAAAAAACAAGCAAAAACAACAACTTGCACTTTCGCACTATGTCAATAGATTAGTCCCCAAAAATGATATAAAATTGCTATAAAATTATTGTAAAATATCCAAGATCGATAATATAACAGCATGGAACAACCAAAAATTATATATACGTTGGAGACGTATCAGCAACCCCAAGCTTAATTCCAACTCATCTCCGAGTAGGTAAATGATAAAAACAGAATTTTTGATGTGGAATGCTGCCTAACATGTTCACCATATATTCTTTTCTTTGTAGCATGGACATTTGGACTTTTAGATGGTTCAAAGCAATAGTCTAGTTTTGACATGAAAACTTTAATAATCAAGCATATCAACAAGCAACCATGTCTTTCAAAATATCAACACTAAAGCAAGTTATCCCTAGCCCATCATGCTCAATCATTGATCCATTCACAATACACACTCAAATATTAGCTACACATAATGCTCAAGTACGATCATAGTGCCCCCTAGTTGGTGCTTTATAAGAGAAGATGGAGACTGAAATTGAAAAATAAAAATTGCATAAAGTAAATAGATAGGCCCTTCATAGAGGGAAGTAGGGATTTGTAGAGGTGCCAGAGCTCAAGTGTTTAAATTGATAGAGAGAAAAATATTTTTTGGGTGGCATGCCTTTCCTGTCAATGAAAATGACTGAGAGATTTCAATACCTTTCCATGCTAGATACATGATAAGCGATTCTCAAACAGAAAATAAAGTTTATTACTTTTTCCACCATACTTTCACTTTCCATGGCTAGTCGAATCCACAGTTGCCTTCCACACCAACACTTTACAAGGAATTTATTATTTAACAACATAAAGTAAAAAATCTTTCTTTTTCATTTTGGGACTGGGCATCCCTATTACCGCCATACTCTCGTGCAATGACAAGTGAATAGACACTCATCTTGAGAATAACACATCTAGCATGGAAAGGTATTTTGAAATTTAGAGATGGCACATACAAATTTGCTTGGAACGGAATGGAAATACCATATATAGGTTGGTATGGTGGACTCATATGGCAAAACTGGTTTAAGGATTTTGAATGCACAAGTAGTATTTCTACTTAGTACAAGTGAAGGCTAGCAAATAGATTGAGAAGCATCCAACAAAGTAACGAAAAGTCACATAAGAGATCATTAAGCATAACTAACACCAAATAATGCACCATAAGTAGGATGTAATTTTGTAGCACAACTATTGACTTTCATGCTTGCATAGGGGATCACAAACCTTAACATCAATATTCTTACTAAGCATAATTACTCACGAACATAACTTACATATTACTATAGTCATGTCTCAAAACTATTACAAAGAATCAAGTTTAATTTTTCCAATGATCTTCATGAAAGTTTTTATTTCATCCCTGTTGAATATCTATCACTTTGGGACTAGTTTCATATATTGCAATTGCTTTTGACAAGCTCACATGGATATAAGTGAAGGACATGAGCATACAAGTTTCATCTCTCAAAATAGTATAAGTGAAGCATGAGAGGATTTCTTCAAAACTACTAACTCTCAAATTAATATAAGTGAAGCATGAGAGCATTTCTTCAAACATGTAAAAGCACACCGTGCTCAAAAAGATATAAGTGAAGCACTAGAGCAGTTCCTTTGCTCAATAGATTTAAGTGAAGCAGAAAAATAAATTCTAGCAAATCATAGCATAATTTTGGCTCTCTCAAATAGGTGTGTGTGCAGAAAGTATAAAAATAAAATAAAGCAAAGATACAATATGCTCCAAGCAAAACTCATGATATGTGACGAATAAAAATATAGTTCCAAGTATAATACCGATGGTTGTTAGAAGAAAGAGGGGATACCACTCGGGGCATCCCTAAGCTTAGTTGATTGTTACCCTTTGGATATTTCCTTAGGGTTCTGTATCATCCCCAAGATTATGATCTTCTTACTCCTTATTCCTCCATCCATTGTGATCTCACCCAAAACTTGAAAACTTCAATCACACAAAACTTGACAAAATTCTCATGAGATCCGTTAGTATAATAAAGCAAATCACCACTCCCGGTACTGTTGTAAACTCATTAATATTTTATTATTGCATTATACCTACTGTATTTTAACTTTACCATGACTTATACCCCCAATACAAGCCATAGATTCATCAAAACAAGCACACAATGCAATGAAAACAGAATCTATCTCAAACATAACAGTTTGTAGTAATCTATGCTCTAGCCATACTTCTAGAACTCTAAAAATTCTAAAAAATTAGGACAACGTAAAGAATTTATTTATAAATACCGTGTTAAAATGTCAGCTCAATATCACGTTCCAGTAAAAAAAATGAAAATTCATGCACTTGGAACAAAGTTTCTGTTTCAGATTCAACATTGTTTCTACCCATCTTATGGATCATCCTAAAGGCTTTACTTGGCACAAACACTAAATAAAACATAAAAAACACAATAATAACAAAATAATAATTGTGAAAAGCACTCAAAAACAGAAAGGAAAAGATAAAAACATTTTATTCATTGGGTTTCCTCCCAACAAGCGATATCGTTTTATGCCCCTAGCTAGGCATAACGCATAGATTCAAGTGTTGTCATCCTTAGTTTCCAACTCCTTAAGCACTCAACGAGAATTTTTAAAGGATCTATCATGCATATTTTCAATGACAATACTTCTAGGAATAAGATTGAAGAAATTGTTCTTGCCATGAAGATTGTTTACCACTTCAACAAAATTGGGACGAATACTAATCATTTTAAGATCCTCATTGTTTCTACTAGAAGTGGTACCCTTGTTCCTAGGAACTTGCATGGATTTGCAATCTTTACTAGTGGGACTTTTTTCAATAGTCTTATCGGTAGAGAAAGCCAAACTTAAATTACAGAAGATTTCTTCCAACTTATCAATTCTAGTGGGGCTTTCTTCCATTCTTTTATTGACTACGGGTTATTTTTTCCTTTAGTATTTTAAGGGCGTCTCCCTCCTTTGACCCAATTTTATTAGGAAGATTACACATCCTTTTATCCAAATTTTCAATATTTTCCTTGGTGAGCATTTTATTTTTAATAGCATCTAACCTTTTCATAACATGCTCAAGAGTTAAAACTGTTTCATTGACAATGATAGGTGGGGAACCCACTAAATTTCCCATTGCATTATAAGCATCCAAAGTGGGGTACATCAAGAAATTTGCACCAGTAATCGTATCAAGGACGAATCTATACCAAGTGGTGATGCCCACATAACAATAGTAGATTCCTTACGAATAGATCTATTATGAGCATTACAAATCCTATACCAAGCATCTTTAAGATTCTCCCCTCCCCTTTGTTTAAAATTAAGAATCTCATTATCGAGGGTGTACGCAACAATGGAAGAACTAGCCATGATGAAAAGGTTGACGGGCAAGAGATCTAGCGAGAAAAAGGTAGACAAAAAAGAGAGGGCGAATAAACCGTCAAATTTGTGAAGTGGGGGAGAGGAAAACGAGAGGAAAATGGAAAATAATGTAAATTGCAAGGAGATGAGAGTTGTGATTAGGACCCTGGTAGATGAGATCCCTTCCTCCCCGGCAACGGCTCCAAAAACTCCTTTGACATGGCTTGAGACTGGGTCGGTATTTCCCCAAAGAGGAAGGGATGATGCAGCACAACGATGATAAGTATTTCCCTCAGTTATGAAACCAAGGTATCAACCCGTAGAGGAAGACCAGCAAGGTATTTTTGGGTTTTTGTATTTTTAGATCTAGAAACAAAAGGCAAAATAGTATATCGGAAAGCAATATGTTGGAAAAGTAGACCCAGGGCCGTAGGTTTCACTAGTGGCTTCTCTCATGAGTATAGCACACGGTGGGTGAACAAATTACTGTTGGGCAGTTGATAGAAGATCAAATAATGATGATGATATCTAGGCAATGATCATTATATAGGCATCACGTCCAAGATATGTAGACCGAAACGATTATGCATCTCATTCTATTACTCCACACATCGACCGCTATCTAGCATGCATCTAGTGCATTAAGTTCATGGAAAAACGGAGTAATGCAATAAGAAAGGTGACATGATGTAGACAATATATATTCATGTAGTAATAGACCCCATCTTCTAATCCTTAATGGCAATGATACATGCATGCCTTGCTATGCCTTCTATCATTGGGAAAGAACACCGCAAGATCAAACCCATCACAAAACACCTCTTACCATGGCAAGAAAAATCGATCTAGTTGGCCTAACTAAAATAAAGATTCGAAGAAGAAATACGAGGCTATAAGTAATGATGAAAATAAGAGATCAAAGAAGACTCAAATCATATTCATGTATAGAAATTGACCATGAACTCAAAATTCATCGGATCCCAACAAACACACCGCAAAATTCATTACATCAAATAGATCTCCAAGAGACCATTGTATTGAGAATCAAAAGAGAGAGAGAGAGAGAGGAAGCCATCTAGCTACTGCCTACGGACCCGTAGGTCTATGGTGGACTACTCACGCATCATCGGAGAAGCACCCATGAAGACGACGCACCCCCCCGTGATGGTGTTAGATTGGATCTCACGGTTCTGGAACTTGCGGCGGCTGGAGTTGTGTTTCGTCGACTCCTCTAGGGTTTTCTAAATATTTGGGAATTTATAGGGCGAATAGTTGGTTGAGGGGAGTCCTGAGGTGGGCACGCTCCACCAGGCAACACACCCTGGTGGAGGGTGGCCACCCTGGCCCCCTCTCTTGTGGTTGTTTGGCCCATCCTGGTTCTTCTGGTCCACTAAAAATCTCGAAAAATTCCCGTGGAATTTGGGATCCATTTGGCACTGATTTTCTGTGAAGTAAAAAACAAGCAAAAATAGAAACTGGCACTTTGGCACTATTTAAATAGATTAGTCCCAAAAAATGATATAAATTTGCTATAAAATGATTGTAAAACATCCAAGATTGATAATATAATAGCATGGAACAAGCAAGAGTTATAGATACGTTGGAGACGTATCAGCTTGCTGAAATGAATAATAATATGAATGATCATGATGTTAGAGTAGTGACTAGAGGAGGTAGAATGACCCAAGAACCTCTTTATCCTGAAGATCACCCGAAAAGAATGGAACAAGATTCTCTGTAAATTAATGAAGATGCACCTAGTTCATCTAAGAAGAAGAAGAAAAAGAAAGGTGATAGGAACTTGCATGCTTCTAGTGAACCTGTTATGGAAAAACCTCGTGAGAAACACAATAAAGTTTCCGTTTCTGATGCCGAGACTCAGTTTGGTAGTGAACATACACCTAGTTACAATGAAAATGATAATAATGATGATGCTCACATAGATGCTCAACCAGATGATAACAAATAAAATGATAATGATGTGGAAATTGAACCTGCTGAGGATCTTGATAACCCACCTTCTAAAAATAAACGTTATGATAAGAGAGACTTTGTTGCTAGAAAACATGGAAGGGAAAGAGAGACATGGGTTAAAAAACCCATGCCATTCCCTCGTAATCCCTCTAAAAGTAGGGACGATGAAGATTTTGAGCATTTTGCTGAAATGATTAGACCTTTCTTTTTGCGCACTTGTTTGACTCATATATATTAAAAATGCCTCCATATGGTAAGTATATGAAATATATTATTACTAAGAAAAGAAAATAACCTGAAACTGAAATTGCTACCATGATTGCTAACTATTCCTTTGATGGTGGAGTACCTAAGAAGTTGGGAGATCCGGGTATACCCACAATACCTTGCTTTATCAAAAGAAACTATGTCAAAACTACTTTACGTGATCTAGGGTCCAGTGTTAGTGTTATGCCCTACTCCCATTATGAAATACTTGAATTGATTAATCTCACACCTAATGAGATATCTTTGCAAATGGATGATAAATCCACTTCTTTACCTATTGGAATTTGCGAGGACGTCCCCGTTGTGGTTGCAAATGTTACTATCTTAACAGGCTTTGTTATTTTTGGTATGGCCAAGGACGACAACATGTCGATCATCCTTGGTATTCCCTTTCTAAATACTGTAGGTCTATCATTGATTGTAATAAAAGCAAGGTTACTATTCATGTCAATGGCAAGCAACATATCGTGCACTTTCTGAAGAAGCAAATTCCTGTTAATAATATTAATGTCATTGATCCTATTCCAACGGTTCTCATTGGATATCATAATTCCTATATCTATTGCCAAGAACAAGGAATATTATAATCTCATTGTTGGGGAAATACAAATCCCAATTGAGGTAACTTAGTGGTATACAAAAATTCTTCGGTTTCATGTTAGTTGGAAACGATTATTAATAAAAATTGACCAACCTTATTAATGAACACTTTTATAATGACATGTGATTGATGAATTGAGTACGCACAACCCTTTGTATCACAAGTTTATTCTCTGTTTTGTTAGTTAAATAAAAATAAAATACCATGAAATTCATGTTTTCTGGTTTTCCCGTGCATGAAAAAATACCCCAAAAATAAAAAGTCTCAGATTGCCTTAAATTTTTTACATGAATTTTCCAGAATATTTTAGAATTTTTGGCATAAAAATTATAGCAGGGGGTGTTCCAGTGGGCCACCACATAATAGGGTGCCCCCTAGGGCGCGCCCTATTGGCTTGTGGGGCCCATCGCCCATCGCCCCCTGCCTTATCCCTTTAGGCCACCTCGTCTCCTACCCCCAACAAAAATTTCCTAGCTCTCTCTCTCTCTCTCTCTCTCATGTTTCTCCACCTGAAACTGAAATTTTCGATCTCTTTGCTCGGAAGTCCGTTTTGAAACTATTTGAGGAATTGCTCCTTGGTATGTGACCCTCCCATTCCTCCAATTAGATTTTTCTTTAGTAGTTTATATTTTGCATAAGTTGCTGCACTTGGTGCTACAGAAAATGAGCTAGCATGTTGAATTCTTTGAGTTTCAAGTAGTATGAATGCTTGATATGGCCTCTAGGCATCACTATGAGTAGTTGATATCATCCTTGCAAAGTTTTGTTGACATAAATTTGTGGCTCAAAAATTTCAGAAATTTGTGTTTGGGAAGATGAGTTTCCTTAGGAGGATCTCTTCAAAGAAGCGTACTTTGGGCGAGTCGTCGAGCGGAAGTTTGGTTGGACAAGCCTACATAGAGCCCAAGACTAACCAAATAGTCATGGGTGACGCAAAATCTTGTCGGTCACCTAGGAATGAGGTCATGATAGGTGCGGGTATCAAAGAGGAATCCGATCATTTTATTGAGAATACCGGCCTCACCGACTTACTTGCAAATAAGTGTGTCCAACACTATAACCTTGCCCGTACATTCATGAATGGATTTCGCTTTCAAGCGCATAATTCTAGGGTGTTATTTAAACTATATGATGAATCTTTTAGCATGACTCTAGAAGAATTTTCAGTTGGCTACAAACTTCCACTTTGGAGTCTACTCGAGAAACCATCGACAGTTGATTATAGTATGTTTCTTGAGAGTCTTTGCGTAGGAGAATATAGGGGAGTAACACAAGCTAGAATTCAAAGTATACAATTTCTCTCTATCCGTTACTTTGCATATTTCAATGGGAAATGTGTAGTATGAAAACAAGAGTGCAATACATTATGTTCCAATGTTCCCCTGACTTGAGTCTTATACATACTACTGTGACGGGTGAACAACATTTAAACCTTGGTGCAATTTTTGCCCGAAGGTTGCACTCCAACACTAGTAATGGAGAATTATATGGAGGCATTTACGAATCTTGCATAGCTGCACAATTAGGAGTGTCACCTCAACCTAATGACCGCATTTTCCTTGACAAATATTTAGATTATGAAGCTATGCGCTATCATGAATTTCTTGTGAACCATGCTAGAGGCTATGCGTACAACTTAATATTTAGAAAATACACGCCTATGTCTGTCATTTTGCCTGCACCTACGCTCTTTAAATTTCATGATCGACAAAGATATTATGTTCTTGAGGATGAGGTGCGAGAGTACAACGTTGCGGTGGAGGCTGCCCGTTTGGCAAAGGAGGCTGCTCGTCTAGCAGAGGAGGTTGCCAGGAATGCCTCCACGAGCTATCATTCCAGTTATTACCCGGATCAGTAGTGGTGATTACCAAGCTAGGAAAAATCCTAAGCTTGGGGGAGTACATATATCTCACCAACATTACATTCATGTTCCCACACCTCATATAAATTGTCGGTGTTCATCCTCTTTGATTGTATGTCCATGTTAGCTTTATTTTTCCTGCTTTCTTCTTGTGTATTTGAAAGACTTTGAAAATCCAAAAACATTTCTCATTTTTTCTTTGGTTTTTCATTTCCTCAGTTATCTAGTAGTAGAACTAAAAATAAAACCCCAAAAGATTTCCTTTGCATGTTGGGAGCTTTCCCATGTAAATAGTTTTTCTCATTCTTGTTTTCCCTTAGTTTATTTCCTTGCTTTAGAAAAACAAAACTCCAAAAATATTTCACTGTGTTTCTCTGATTTTCTTTTCCTTTTGTTGAATCTTTGAAAGGAGGAGACCACGATGAAAATGTTGAGTGGTTTTTATATGCTTTATTGATGATCTAACAAAGAGCAAATTTTACCTTGTCTTCTCCTTTGTTTTAAACCGCCTTGCAGATTCTAGCTTAGTCCACGACATTCTTATATTATTATTTTTACCATATCATTCGATCATGCAAGTGAAAGGCAATAATGACGATATTTGATGAAGTGATTGTGGCAAAGGAAGCTGGTATGAACTCTTCTTGTTTTTGTTATTGTAAATATGTTTATCCAGTTTGATCCTGATTCAGTATATCATGAGTAAACATGTTTGTGATGTCAATGAGAGATTATAGCTTCCAATGCCATGCCTAAAGAGCTAGGAGTTAATAATGATTTATCTTGTGTGTCAACATGCATTAAAATGGTTATAATATGGTATGGTAGTATGGTATTTCCCCTTGAGTAATTCGAGCAGTTTGACTTGGCCCATGTGCAAACATGCAATTGAATTAGAACCAATGCAACCTTCATGATGTTTAAGTTCTGAGTGTTCATATCCTACTCCTGCTACGTCCAATATTAATTATTCACAATGCATGTTTATGACGATTGTTGCTCATTAGCTGGTCGTTTCTCAATCTATTTCTAGCCTTCACTTGCACTAAGCGAGAATACTGATTGTGCATCCAAAACCCTTAAACCAAGTTATTCCACATGAGTCCACCATACCTAAGTATATGTGGAACTACCCTGCCGTTCGAGGTAAATTTGCATGTGCCATCTCTAAATATTCAAATAGACATCCATTTTATGCACTTGTCTCGCTCATGGAGCGACGAGGTGGTCGATATTTTCCATGCTAAGCGGGTTATTCTCAGGACGGTTGTTTATTCGCCATCATTACACGAGAGAGGCTGGTAAAATGGATGCCCAGTCTAACATAATCAAAATAAATTAAACAAACTCCTTGGGACAGTTGTATGTTGGCAGGTATCCAAGAATCCGGTCAACCATGGTTTGTGTATGGATGGTGGATAGGAGTACACTTTACTATTCTGTTTGGGAACTGACAATAATGAGTTTAGCATGGAAAATACGGATAACCTTTGTGCTAACGTTGACAAGAAAAAGTGCACCACTCAAAAATTACATGTTCACTCTTGTTTTAAGCTTCGAGCTCTATCACCTTTGCTAATCAATGCTTCCCTCTGCGAAGGGCCTATCCATTTACTGTTATGCTGAGTCATCATCCTCTTACTAAAGCACCACACCCGAGAGCACTATTGTCATCCTTATGCATTGTGTCTAGTTAATGTTGGATATGAGCATGTCTGCATCTCTTCTACCCTAATTATAATGTTTAATTGATGCTTGGATATTGGAGGTGCTCTGCATTTATGTTTTGCGGTCTCAGAAAGGGCTAGCGAAATACCATGTCACCATATTGTATTATGATTGTTTTGACAAATTGTTGGCATATGAGATATTCTATTATTGCTTGCTAGTTTGTTATGTATTGCCACGAATTAGCATAATATCTAAGTTGTTGCCATGGACATGTCTATTTATGATACTTTCAGTTTATCAACTGAATTAATTGAGGACAAGCAATGAGTTAAGCTTGGGGGAGTTGATACGTCTCAAACGTTTCTACTTTTCCAAACACCTTTGCTCTAGTTTTGGCCTCTAATTTGCATGGTTTGAATGAAACTAACCCAGACTGATGTTGTTTTCAGCAGAAGTACCTTGGTGCTACTTTTGTGCAGAAATAAAAGTTCTCAGAATTGGACAATTTTTTGTGTGAATCATTTCTGAAATATATGATGAATTATGGAGCGAAGACCTACTAGAGGGGGTGTGCCAGGGGGCCACCACATATCAAGGCATGCCCTTGCGGGGCCCTCGTGGCCCCTCCGACCCTAATTCCAGTCCTATAAAATCACATCCTCGGAGAGAAAAAACCAGAGAGAAGTTTTCATCGCGTTTCACGAGACGGAACCGTCACCACCTCACGTTCTTCCTTTGGAGGGCTAACCTGGAGCCTGTTTCTAGCTATAGAGAGGGGAAATCGTCACAGTAATCATCACCAACCCTTCTCCATCAACACCGCCATGATGCTCGCCATCGGGAGTGAGTAATTCCTTTGTAGGCTTGCTGGAAGGTGGTGGGAGTGGATGAGATTCATCATGTAACCGATTTAAGTTTGATAGGGCTTGATCCCTAGTATCCACTATATTGTGAGATTGATGTTGCTATGACTTTGCTATGCTTAATTCTTGTCACTAGGGCCCGAGTGCCATGATTTCAGATCTGAACCTATATGTTTTCATGAATATAAGAGGGAATTGGATCCTATCTTGCAAGTTGTATGCACCTATTATGTGTCATGATCCGCATACCCCAAAGTGACAATAATTGGGATTCTTTCCGGTGATTGCTGTAGTTTAAGGAGTTCATGTATTCACCATGTGTTAATGCTTTGTTCCAGTTCTCTATTAAAAGGAGGCCTTAATATCCCTTAGTTTCCAATAGGACGTCGTTGCCACGGGAGGGTAGGACAAAAGATGTCATGCAAGTTCTTATCACAAGCACGTATGACTATATACAGAATACATGCCTACAATCCATTGATGAGTTGGAGCTAGTTCTGTGTCGCCCTAGTGTGTATCTATTATATGATCAATGTAATCTAAATCATTATCCATCACCGATCCACATGCCTACGCGTTACATATACTGGATCTTGCTAAGTTACTATCTCTATTGCTACTATCACATCTGCTACAAAACTACTACTGTCACTACTACTGTTTCTTTTGTTACTACTATTTGCCGTGCTACTAAACCTTTGCTACAAAGAGATATCCTAGGTGCAGTTGAATTGATCACTCAACTATTAAGGCCAATAAATATTCTCTGGCTCCCCTTGTGTCGAACCAATAAATTAGGGTTAAATACTACTCGTGAAGACTGTCACAACCCCCTTATGAAGCCCTTTTTATGGCGCCGTTGCCGGGGAACATAGCTCTATTTATTGTGTTGACTTGAAGGATATCCAATTTCTACAATGAGAAATTTGAAATACAATCAGACTAAGATCGTCCCCTCTCGCACGAGAGGAGGTAAGGAACTTCCATCTAGCTCTGCTTTAGATTCACCTACAATTTTGGATCAACTTGCTACACCACCACCTGTTGATCGTCCTGATATGTCACATGAACTTGACGATGCTACTTCTAAAAATAATGATGAAACTATTGCTACACATGTTGTAGCTAAAACTGTGCTACTGAATGAATTACTTGATGCTCATATTGCTAAAGCTAGAGAACTTGAAAATGCTAAAACTGAGGAAGACTTTGAATCACCTATTACGCCTTGCTCACCAAATAGTTATGAATTGCCTCATCTACCTGAAGGTTATGTTATGGATGGTGAGGTATCTAGGGACTTTCTTGCTTGTAAGGATAGAGATGACGTGAAAAAACTATTATGAAAACTAAAAGAGAAATCTATGATGAAGAAATTGAAACGCGATTCTAAATTTGGTACTTCTCCTGTATTTTTTACTAATAAGGATTATTAGTTCTCTGTAGAGGTTGAGCTAAGTCACAAAATGATTTGCTTGTGACATGGCTTGAGACTGCTTGGTATTTCCCGAAAGAGGAAGGGATGATGCATCACAACGACAGTAAGTATTTCCCTTAGTTATGAAACCAAAGTATCAATCCATAGAGGAAGATAACGCATCCACGTAAACAACACCTGCACACAAATAACAAATACTTGCAACCTGACGTGAAAGAGAGGTTGTCAAGCTCTCGACGGTAAAAAGATAGATTAGGTACTGATAGTTTTGGCTAATAGATCCCGCAAGAACACAAAATAAAATAAGTAAACAAAAAGTACAACAAGGTATTTTTTTGGTTTTTGGATTTGTAGATCTGAAAACAAAAATGCAAAATAGTAGATCGGAAAGCAATATATTGGAAAAGTAGACCTGGGGGCCTTAGGTTTCACTAGTGGCTTCTCTCATGAGTATAGCACACAGTGGGTGAAAAAATTACAGTTAGGCAATCGATAGAAGGTCAAATAATAATGACGATATCCATGCAATGATCATTATATAGGCATCATGTCCAAGATAAGTAGACCGAAATGATTCTGCATCTACTTCTATTACTCCACACATCGACCGCTATCCAGCATGCATCTAGTGTATTAAGTTCATGGAAAAAGGAGTAATGCAATAAGAATGGTGACATGATGTAGACAAGATCTATTCATGTAGGAATATAACCCATCTTGTTATCCTTAATGGCAATGATACATGCGTGCCTTGCTGCCCCTTCTCTCACTGGGAAAGAACAACACAAGATCGAACCCATCACAAAGCACCTCTTCCCATGGCAAGAAAATTGATCTAGTTGGCCTAACTAAACCAAAGATTCAA
Source organism: Hordeum marinum (assembly GCA_022496015.1). Lineage (NCBI taxonomy): Eukaryota > Viridiplantae > Streptophyta > Magnoliopsida > Poales > Poaceae > Hordeum > Hordeum marinum. Next base: position 95,811,873 of record CM039677.1, on the reverse strand, counting down.
AGAAGAAATACAAGTCTATAAGTAATCATGCGAATAAGAGATCAAAGAAGACTAAAATCATATTCGTGGATAGAAACTGATCATGAACTCAAAATTCATCGGATCCCAACAAACACACCGCAAAGGTCATTAGATCAAATAGATCCCCAAGAGACCATTGTATTGACAATCAAAAGAGAGAGAGGAAGCCATCTAGCTACTACCTACAGACCCGTAGGTCTATGGCAGACTACTCACGCATCATCAGTGAAGCACCCATGAAGACGGTGGACCCCTCCGTGATGGTGTTAGACTAGATCTCGCGGTTCTGGAACTTGCGGCGGCTAGAATTGTGTTTCGTCCAATCCTCTAGGGTTTTCTAAATATTTGGGAATGCATAGGGTGAATAGTCGGTTGAGGGGAGTCCCGAGGTGGGCACGCTCCACCAGGCCGCGCCAGGGGCATCTGGCACTCCCTGGTGGAGGGTGACCATGCTGGGCCCCTCTCTTGTGGTTGTTTGGCCCATCCTGGTTCTTCTGGTCGACAAAAAAGCTCCAAAAAATTCCCATGGCATTTGGGCTCCGTTTGGTACTGATTTTCTATGAAGTAAAAAACAAGAAAAAACTATGTGCGATGACCAAAACTCAAACGATATAGTTATAGCTCTGTTGCTAATGACGTAAACTGTGTGCAATGGCGTATCTATCAAATACGATCTGAAAATAGTTGCGTGTGCGATGTTTGGCAAATAGTTGGCCTAGATAAATTGTTTGTGATTGGATAATATAACGCAGACACTTATAAAAATACAAGTGTGTGCGATGTACGACATACAGTTCACCCCGATAAACTGTTTGCGCTGATCAAGCAGAACACAAATGATTGTCCATATGATCACATGTGCGACAGACGACATACTGGTCACTCAGATGAACTGTTTGTGATGAGGTAAAATTACATTAATGGTTACATAGATCAAGATGCTTGTGATAGACAACATACATTGTAGCGACCCGACTCAAAACGAGTCAAGCCTCTGTGTGTTCTGTGCCATCCCTGGATCAGTATGCTGGCACACACAGTACATCAATGTATATATCAAAGTGCAATCACATGTAAATAACGTAAAACTGACATATACCTTAAAACAGCAGCGGATACAGTCAACGGGAGTGGAGTCCCAATAACACCAACGGCAAGTTGAGTGCGGACCGTAACCCTGAATCGTACTCTTACCCGTCGTAGAAGAGTATCTGCAACATAAGACGTTGTAGCCATATAGGTCAGTACATTGAATGTTACTGGCAAGATCACCATAGTAGAACAGAAGAATAAAGACTATTCTATATGCAAAGGCTTTGTGGCTCTGTGTCTGAGTTTTTGCGTAAAAGCTGATTTTATTTTCCCTACAACAAAGGAATATCAGGAAATTTTGACTACGGAGTTACCTATCATGACATGGTTCCGCCAACCAATGTCTCAATTGCCCACAAGTATCATTAAGTTGCCCACAATTAGTTATCAGTCCAGTGTTGAGAGTTCAGAGATAGATCCAAGTCTAGAAGCTCAAATTGTCCGTAACCGGGGACACGGCTAATCGATTAGGTTTAACTCTGCAGAGTGTTGTGTACTTTACCCACAAGATTCGTTCCCTCCTGGTAAGTCCTCGCACTGCCTGGTGTTTGAGAACCGGATGAACAAAACATGGTCTTTCAAAGTGTTTCCCTGACTGTCCGACAGTGCCCATCCAGTCCTAACGTCGACTACATCTCGTAGCACTGCCCAGCAGAGTCACAACAAAGATCAACCAAGCCAGAGCCCATAATGACTTGTGGCTACACAGGTAAGCTTCCGGGCATGAAGTATTCATCCTTCCCTTTGAGTCTGGGTGAGGCTTTCCGCGTGAATACTAGCCATCTCCAGCAACACCTAGGCAAATCCACTGGTTTCTCCAGGGTACCGTTTCAACCATCCCTCACCCAGTAGTGTGTATTGAAAAACTTGTTTCTCGAGTCTCGAAGTCTTGAGGTCTTGAATATGCAGGTCTTGAAGAAGCCTTCATGAAGTCGTCGTTTTGACGTGGAGTCCTTCTTCACACCACTCACGAACACTCATACCAGACCCCGTCTACTTTAGCATAGCATTGCACTAACTAGCGTTCCCGGGGCTTTAGTAACAAGTGGTGGGTTCCTACCTCATGCATTCTACTCAACTACAAGAATTTCAATAACACTACGGGAGGGATTTGTTGAAATGATGTCACTATATGCAATAAAACATAGGTATGATAAGATGGTCAAAGTGAACTTGCCTGTACTCTTGATGAATATAAAGATCGCTCTCATAAATAACTTGATAGAACTATACGTCACTCTCCGATGAAAATCTATATAACAAACATTGCATACATAAGCAAACACTAGCAATCAATTCTAACAATCACAAGGTAACACAAGAAACAAAATCAACAAGGTTGATGAAGGAAATACTTAAGACAAAGTTGAAACACAAAACTCCAACAAATTCAAAAGTAACACAAAACCCAAAACAAAGTAAAATATAATAAAAGGATTTTAGTAAATATTTTACTAGCAAAAAGATTTACTTTTGAAGAACAAGTAGTATTCATGAAAACAACATCCTAAGCATCTTAAGAGTTTGCCTAACAAACTTAACTACAAGAAAACAATTACAACAAAACCAAATGTAAAAATACATAACAATTAAGTTAACAGAAATAATTAACAGAATTAATTCATCTATTTTTTTTGTGAAAATAATTTCTGCTAGAACTAAATTGTTTTATAAAACATAACCTAATGAAGAGGAATATAGTTTTTCTACAACAAAAGAGTAAAACTAAACTATTTTTATAAATAAAACATTTCCTAACAGAAAGGAAATTTCTAAAAACTTTATTTGAAAACAGAATCAAATTATTTAAAACTTTTGTTAAAAGAATCATTACTAACAAATTTGTGCTTAGTAAACTATAGCTAATTGAATAATAGGTTATTAGACTACACAATTTTTTTTGTTAAGATCAAGTATAAATCTAAATTTAGAACAACAGAGCTAAATGAATTCTAAAACATAATATAAATCATATTCAGATTTTCAAAATAACTAAAGAAAAAATTAAACTAACTAAACAACATAGGAACTAAACAGAATCTGTTTTAGTTGAAAACACTATTTAAAATATACTAAAAAATTCTCAAACTCTTCCTGATGATAACTAATATCACTAGTGACAAGTAGAAAAAAGAATCAATCAAAAATACATTTTAAAACTCAAGATATTCAGAAAACAAAATTTAAATCAAATCTGTTTAAATTCAAATTAAATATTCAACCATATCCAAATTTTATATCTACAGAAACTAGATGAAATTTTCGACACTATGCAAAAAGAATCAATTAAAAACAATAAATATTTTAAAAGATATAAAGAAAATAAAATCAGAACTTTTTCTGTTTTCTAAAACAAAACAGAAAAAAAGAGAAAACTAAACTAACGATCAGGGGGTGACGTGTCGCGCTCTGGATGGCTGGAGGGGTGCGCGTGCGGGGCAAATACGAGCGGGTGACCGACGCCTAGAAGAAAACGCTTCGCGGTTTTATTCCTTCTAATCTAAGTCGTTCATCTGGATCCGACGGTGGGGAGGGAGAGGGAGGCTCACCGCGGCGGTGGTGAAGTCCGGCGAGGGCTCCGGCGACGGCGACGGCTCGGGATCGAAGCGGGCGTCGACTCCAGGGGGTCTCCGGCAATGGCGTTGGCTCTGTTCGACGCAGGGGAGCACGGCGAAGGCGATGTTGGCGTCGGAGGGGCCTCGGGACGACGGTGACGAGCGACACGAGCTTGGGGCGGTTCGGACTCCGGCGAGGTCGATGGCTACGGCGTTCTAGGGGGTCCAGGACTCGGGCATGTGGTTGTGGAGGTGCGGGCGAGTGTGGCGAGGTCGTCTACGGCCTCAGAGGGCTCGGGGATGGTGAGGTGGGGTGGCAGGGGAGCAAGAGCGCGGCGGCTACCGGTTGCTCCGGCGAGCGATTCCGGCGAGGAGAGACGTCGGGGTTGGGGGCAACGAGGGGGAATGGGAAGAGGGGAGCGAGGGCTATTTATAGGAGGGGTCAGGTGCTCAGGGAAGGGGAGGAGAGAAATCCGGCGAGGGTTCGCCGGCGTTGTTTGCTCGGGGAGGAGAAGGAAGGAGGTGACCGACGGGATTTTCGGTCGGGGGTGGAGCCCGTGGTCAGAGAGAGAAAGAGGAGCGGCGCGCGTCGGTTGGCCGACCGGTAACGGTCTCGGCTTTAAAGCCGTTGGGCCGGCCGTTTTTTCTAATAAATGCGAATTAATCCGTTTCCTTTATTTATTTCCAGCGCGTTTCAAAATCATTTAAAGCATTCAAACCGTTTCTAAATATAGGGAATACATATATCGAAATTAACAGAATAATAAATGCCATTTATTGAACATTTTTATTCTGTCATTTGATGATTTTAAAAAAAATATTATTTTCAGAAAATGCCTATTTGGTTTTAAATCTTTTTGCAAATATTTTTCAAATGACCCTTTGGGTTTTATGGTTCAAATACTTCACAAAATTTCCCCTGGTTTGGAGTGTCATATTACCCCTCTCAAATTTTTGTCAGGGGTTTGAATACTTTGAAAATTTGAATAGGAACCAAATATGAAATGATTCCAAAAGAAAATCCAGAGATTTTCACATTCACTTTTCAAAGCTTTATTTTAAACTTCCAACTCATATTTCATATAATTTGAAGAAGTCATTTTATCCTCTCTCATGAAAATCATTGAGTTGCTTAAAGTTTCTGAATTTGAAATATTTTCAAATTAAAATTCAAATCATTTTCAAATCCCTTTTCATGTCTTTAAATGGAAGAAGTCATGTCATCTTCACTCTAGGGTTTTGTGTTGAAAAGAATTTGAATTCCTGGTGATCAAAATGCAGATTGAAAGTTTTAGGAAAGTCATTTCATTCCCTCTCATTAAACTTTCAAAACTTTCAAATTTTCACTCAAATTCAATTACTAAATCAAACAAACAATCATTCTAATATTTATTATAACATTCCAAAGTTTGGGATGTTACATACATGCCACTGGGATGAACTGTGTGCAACAAGCAAAATTAACACAAATGGTTTCTCAGATCAAGATGCGTGTGATGTATCACAAATGACAAGAATATTACGAAGGTTTAAATTCTAGCATTACAAGGCTAAAATTCAAAGATTACAAGGTTTAAAACGATAATAGAAATGAAATTCATCTTATGTAGAAACTTTGTCATGCATCTTTAGACGCCCACACTGATCAGCTGAACATGAACATATATGATAGGTTCATACTAATATTACTACGAGTTTAGCAACTTCAATATTCTTGGAAAGGGATCCACCACTGACATGTCATTTATGGGCTTGGGATTAGGTCTTCCGAATAGTCTATCAAATGAAGTTACAAAACGAAATTGAGCTTCTACACAGAGTTTTCCATTCTGTCCTAGTCACCGGAGCTGATCATTAAACCATTCTTTTTTGCGCAATAAATGTAGGGAAAATCTCATTATCTTTAGCACACTTTCTCTCACAACAAAGAACCTGGCAAATATAATCTTCGGTAAGGTCCCTCGGTAGGAGTTCAAAGTAATTTCTGAGAGATGGAGACCAAGGTATTTGATGGGATTGTTATATTGTATCACATTATCCACTATTGGGCCTAACCGTATATGCAAAAGAAGAGAATGTATTAGTGCTTGGACACACAACTGACCTCTTACAATTTGCAAGGTTTCAAAATTTGAACTCTCTTGTGGTTAAAATTTAACATGAAAGAGCATCACCTCGACATATATCTTCTCCAGGCATGGAAAGCATCTCATCAATCTAACAACTTGGTCTAGGTCAGGGCCAATAGATTCTACTGCTAAGACCTTCACTGTGCGTATGTATGGGGTCAAGCTTGTCGATATGATTTTTTGGATGATAGATGAACATACATCTTTAATAGAGAGAACAAATGTTAATTAAAGAATGAGAAGAGGGCGATTGTTGTACCTGGACGGTTATGGATCCAAAAACAAGTTCAGATAAGTTGACAGGCGAGTAGCCAAACACTGTCAATTTTGGCGCATGAATGACCCTGATTCTTGTTGGACCTTGTTGATCAACAACAAGTAATATCTCAAGTAAAGGCACATCCACAATGACCATTTGGTGATTCACCTTGTGCGATCTCCTGTTGCAACACCAACAGTACACGCAAATTTCCCAGAGACTCCTAGAGGTGATGTGGAGGCTACTCTACCCATTGATCGCCTGATATGAAGGTACTCGAGCATCGTACAACCATGGAGCAGGCGATCCATGTTGTCGTTGGGGATGCAGACTGTGATGAGTTCAAGGTGCTTCAGCCGAGATAGCAAAAGAGCGACATTGGGGTTAATCTGGGGGAAATGGAAGTTCAAGAACCTTGCGAAGCGCAGCATTGGCGCGAGGCGCAACACGGAGGGTGGAAGCGGGCGCATATGTCCGTCATTAAAAGTGAGCTCCTCGAGATGATCTAGGGCTGGCAATAAGAACCAATCGTCAAGCTTGGCTCGGTCCTTGCCATTGGAACAAAACTTGCCCATGGTAAGGCCTTTGATTGGGCCATAGTGCGTGCCTAGGATCTGGGATAATGCATCCAAGCATTTACCATAGCCAGTGCAAAGCAAGTGCTCACTGATGATGCCGAGAGGGGCGCAGCACCATTGGGGCGCCACCGCCACCACCAAAGAGGGATTGACTCTTAACATATTATCGGGGAGGCTGCTGATGAAGTCTACGCCTACCAGAGGCGCTTGTGTTTCTGCCTTAGCCCATCTCCACTTGTTGGCAACCTCGACATCCACATCTGGAGAATGGCCGCCAACGTATCTTTCTGTCAAGCATGGAGCAGTGGGAGGATAGTGATTATGTAGCTAGATCAGGGTAGAAGAATAGTGCATTGGTAATTACAAGTTACTACTTACTTGGTAGGAACAATTTTAAGAGATTAAGAAAATGAAACCCCAATTGGTTGCTGAAATACCACACGGTTACATTGATATGGCTATGCAAGTCAACATGCAGATACTACAAAGAACACTTACTTCCAACAAAGCATGTACAAAGAATGTCGTCGGGAAGTTAGCATTTATTGTATGGTAAGGCTCTTTTAGGTGCAGCATAATTTTAGTGCCAGCTTTTAGTACACAAAACTTAGAAATTTCTCGCCAAAGGCCTTCTTCAAAATAGGAGTGACAATCTTCATCAATTTTTACAAAAACAACGATTGTAAATCCATGGTTTGTGCTCAATATGACATCCTTGGAGTCTTCAGTTATGTAAAGGCCAATATTTAGTGCTAAAGTGTCGTTGCAACGCAAGGGATGTACTACAGGAAATGATAAGATTGTTATAGAACATGGTAACGTGATAGTATGGGAGTAGTAGTTAAAAGAACAACATGCACATCAGTTGATTTGAAAGGACAAAAAAAATACAAGTAAACAAATAATGTAACCATGATGTCATGCAAATATACATGAGAGTAAACGAAAGAACAATACATCATTAATTTGCCTAATATAGAAGGAGAAGAATAATAATAAGAAGAAATCACATTTGACACAAATGCTGCATGTGTCACCTTTTATCCAAATGTACCAATCTATAGTATAGGTGCATAAAAAGAGTAGGCTATGCATGTCAACCTAGGTAGTGTGAGATTGAACATACCGAGTGCTGTGTGAAGTTGTCTGCTATGGTGAGATGGAGCTCCTCGGTTTTTTGGCCAAGTTTGCATAGCCCTGATGTGTCCTTGCACTGTACACTCTATGAATGAAAACCCTCAAATCAGCTATAAGAAACATGAATCCACGACGACTTCGGACGGGTGATTAAATGGGGCCGACGGGCTAGGATAAGAGATGAGTGGAAATATTTCAGTAGATTAGATACCTGGTTCTTCATGGTGAAAACACCAGTACCGAAGATTCCCCAATTGGGTGAGCTGGGTCGACAACGAGCAGCATTGAGAAAGAGAGTGCCGATAGGCCACATCAATCGACAATGGAGATATCCGGTGGCATTTTGCGGCAGCCGGCGGCGGCGACAGGTGTCAAGCTCAGTGGTTGCCGCGGGGATAGGCGGTGACATGCATGGAGAGTCCTGGAGTACTAGTGTTAGTGTAGGTGATACTACGGTGAGGAGGGGGAGGGGAAGGGGAGCGGGCGAGGGTTTTGTGATGTGTGGGTGCTGAGGGTTTTCCCCCCTAGAATAATGTGCTTCAGAGGAAACGGTTTTTTAGATCCAACTGTGTGTGATAAATCCTATATAAATATTACTCTCAAGTAAACTAGCACTCCTGTCTGATGGAGGTACCACATAATGAAAGTCATCACACAGTTTCAATCTCAGGAAAAAATATAATACACAAGCATAGATATAATACACACAAACTAGATATATTCAATCCAACATTGTTTTCAAACCAATCAATCCAACATCTCATCTTCATGCTTTATGGTTAAGATTCTCCAGGAATTGGGCGTACGCGGCATGCGCTATCCTGCGAGAATACTTATGCTTGAAGGAGACAACGGCTCATCCTCTTGCATGCGCCAGAACACTAGAGTATGTGTTGTTAATCTTATGGTTGTAGAACGGGCATCCATAGGCCCCATTCTTCCTGACACGCTTGTTATACTTTCTAGCCATAAGCTCTCTGAGTATTTGCCTCTTGAACCTCTCGTGGACGTCTTCATCATCGCTGTCCACATTGTCAGATATCACCTATACATAGTAAAAATGTGATGTCTGTATATTTTATAATGCGAATTCGCAAGGCAAAGTTTATGAAACATACTATATCATGCGACAACGTGAACCCTAAATTGAAGCTAACTAATTTGATGCCAAAAGTTGGCATGCCATGTTTTGTTAGCAAACCAATCAGCCTATCATATGTATTTACCAAAAAATGGGTATACATGACCAACCACTTCTCTGTCCGAGTCGTGGTCGTCGCTGGAGTGTTCGCCGGAGTCGATGTGGACCACCAACTCCGGCTGGGGAAGCACAGCGGCAGCGACAACATCAAGGCCGCGCTGCTGTCCGCGCGATACGTCATCTCCGACGACGGAAATCTCTGTGCCCACCTTCACGCTGTGCTCGGGTGCTTCGCCGGCACCGACATGGTTACTCCCTCCCATGGTGCAGGGAGGCCGCTGATGACAACTGAGAGCGGTGGCAAGGATGGGGGGTGAGGGAGGATTGTGTGTTGCGAGAATGTTAAAACCAATGGCTCGGGCATGGTTAATAAAGGGGAGCTGGGACATGAGAGGGAGGTGGGCGGCAGTTTAAAGGGATGACTCGCCTCCCGGTGAGGCACCTGTGCACCGGACTGCTAGCATGTGCACCGTTAATTCACACGTCTGATGGCACGTCTCCTTGCGAAACTGCTTAGCAAACACGCCTCCCATCAATTCACACACCTTCTCACATGCATCCCGGTCAGCCTGCGGGCGACCTGCTAGCATGTGTCCCGTCAAATCATATCTGCGTGCAAGGATTGAGCTTGATACAGTTTGACCAACTTTAAAGAAATAAATATAAATAATTACCATGAAAAATATATATGATGTGAAAGTACATTCAATAAAGAATCTAATGGTAATAATTTTTAATTGTAACGTTAACATTTGTTTCTAAATTTGGTCAAAGTTTACAAAGCTTGACTTTATCAAACGCTAATACGCGGAGTAAATAAAAACAGTTTGGAATAATAAACCGTTTGAGATGTAAACGTGATGGTTCTGTGTTGCATTTATTAATAAGTCCCCGTTGCAAGAAGCTTAGATGAAAATTTCTTTCAAATTGGATGATTTATTTACCACGACCTATAAGTTCCATATCATGAAATCATGTCAATGTTTCATGAATTCTAGCTTAGCTGGGCATCGATGTTTGCGGCCCCGAGATGTTCAAAATTTATTGTTTTTCCTTCCATGGGGACTAAACACGCACCCAACACAAAAAAATGAATTTCTAATCCATTCGGGTGCACAACCGCGTGTGCATATAGTTCAAATTTGAATTTTTCCAAATTAAGTACCTAAGGAATCAATTTGATGTATATAATGTCTTAATTTTCTTTAAAAATTGAATTTTAACACTACACTCCTATTGTCACATGTGCACTACATAAGAAAGTTTGACATGCATACCTCAAAGTGACAGTGGTGTGGTGGGACGAGAGAGGGTGTTGGGTCCGGCACACAATACGCGTCGTATGTGCGCCACCACGTGGGTTTGTCTGGTTAGTTAGGCATCAAGCTGACAACGGTGATTACTTAGGCGTGTATATTGGAGTCCCATCCCCGTCCCCATCACCGCCCTCCTATTCCCGTCACCGTCTCCTTACCCGTGCGTGGGGATAAAATGTTTACCATCCCCGTCCCCATCACCGCCCTCCCATTCCCATCACTGTCTCCGTACCTATGCGTAGGGATAAAAAGTTTTCCATCCCCATTCCCACTTCTTTATCCCCATGGGGAAACCCAACATGCATTTAAGAACATCATTCAGTAGTATTTCAGTAAAAAAACAATACTCCAACGCAATAAACAATATGTTGTGGCTAAGTTTGGGATTTCTTGGGGGATATTTGGTCCAGAGTGGGTGGGATCTGTGGAAATTTCGGTGACCAAGGTCGCAAATTATGCGGGGTCTACTAATTTTAGAGCTCACATGTAAGTACTTCATGGGTAAGGCGGTAATGCTATGTATATCCCATCCCCATCCTTGTTCTGCACGCTGGGTAAGGTATGTGACGCACCATCTTCCCCATGGGAATTCAAGCTGGCACTTCTCCATGCCCTAATATAGTAAACACCCATGGGGATGCGGGTAATGGTTTTAACCATTGACAGCTTCAAGTGAGGCACACGCTCCACATCAAAAGTTGTGCATTTGGTATATATTTAAAGCATCTTGATCATGACCTTTTCATGCATATGTTTGTGTCTCATGCATGTGGAAGTGGTTCTCGTACACTCACTCATGACGTTACCATCGACACACCCATTTGTTGCCCCCGCATGGTCTATCACATTGGATGGCGCGCGAGAGAGGGGTTTGATCAAAGGTGGATTCATCTTAGTCCGTGTTTTGGCGAATATCATGGTGAGATTATGGACAAAAGTTTGGGAGCATGTGTGCATGCGCGTGCTCATTGTACAAGTTGTGAAACTCCGTTTTTTCCAATTTGCGAAGGTGCCACATGAAGGGTGTGCATTGGGTATTCAAAACATCACACACCACCTTCGTACATATGTTAGGGCAGCATAGAGGCGGTGGTTGTCCTCGGACACCACCCCCTCACACATTTATTAGTGTCACTCCCATCTGTGGCCTCGCGTACTTTTGTACTGCAACGACAGAGGTTAATTATTGTGGATTCTTTTTTGGTCGATGTTTGCGGTCGACCATGGGTGTGAGATTACATGGTATAATTTGAGTGCATGTAGTGTACGCATGAATGTCTTTCCCATCGGCTTGGGGGGGGGGGGTATATATATACTATGCATCGTGAACCTCGCTTTCCGTGCAAACTTTAAGATTCCCGAGGAAGGTTTGCCATGCTAAAGTTTGTGTGCTGGGTATGTAAACATCACACAACACTTACATGCATATGTTTGATCCACGCTTAGATGGTGATTGTCTTTGGATACTCCTTCGTGTGGTTGTCGTTGGAAAGTCCATTCCTGGGACCGCATGGATGTCCATCACATCGACTAACGACAAGAGAGAGGTTACCATGGTGGAATCTTCAATTTTTTTGTGTTATGGTATAAATTATATAGGTCATTTGAGTTTACTTAGCCAAGTCTGAGCACACGCCTACGAATGCGTGAATCGTTCCCATCGACTCTCGACATACTAGTTGTATGCATCATGAACACTCACTCGGGGGTGGGAGGGGGGGTGGGGGTGATGTCTACTATGCAACCTTCTTCTTGTAGACTCGTGTTGGGCTCCAAGCATAGAGTTTTGTAGGACAGTGGAAATTTTCCCTAGAGTGGATGACCTAAGGTTTATCAATCCATGGGAGGTGTAGGATAAAGATGGTCTCTCTCAAACAACCCTGCAATCAAATAAAAGAAATATCTTGTGTCCCCAACACACCCAATACAATGACAAATTGTATAGGTGCACTAGTTCGGTAAAGAGATGGTGATACAAGTGTAATATGGATGGTAGATATAGGTTTTTGTAATCTGAAAATATAAAAACAACAAGGTAGAAAGTAACAAAAGTGAGCAAAAACGGTGTTGCAATGCTTGAAAACAAGGCCTAGGGTTCATACTTTCACTAGTGCAAGTTCTCTCAACAATACTAACATAGTTGAATCATATGTAAATACCTCTCGTGCGACAAATAGTTCACTCCAAAGTGACAAATAGTGGAGAGCTAACGAAGAAATTGTTGTAGGGTACGAAACCACCTCAAAGTTATCTTTTCCGATCAATCTTATGAGCTACCTGTATAAGTGTCACGAACAGCCCTAGAGTTAGTACTAAAATAACACCTTAAGATACACATCAACCAAAACCCTAATGTCACCTAGATACTCCAATGTCACCACAAGTACCCATGGGCTTGATTATACAATATGCATCACACAATTTCAGATTCATCATATTCAATCCAACACAAAGAACTTCAAAGAGTGCCCCAATGTTTCTAACGGAAAGTCAAGACAAAAACATGTGCCAACCCCTATGCATAGATTCCCAAGGCCACGGAACCCGCAAGTTGATCACCAAAACATACATCAAGTGGATCAATAGAACATCCCATTGTCATCACGAAGATCCCATTGCAAAACATACTTCACGTTTTCTCAAATTCTTAAAGACACAATTCGATAAGAAAACTTCAAAGGGAAAACTCAATTCATCACAAGAAGATAGAGAGGGGAAAACTCCATATGATTCATCTATATCAATAAAGCTCGCGGTACATCAAGATCATGCCATCTCAAGAACACGAGAGAGAGAGAGAGATCAAACACATAGCTACTAGTACATACCCTCAGCCCCGAGGGTGAACTACTCCCTCCTCGTCATGGAGACTGCCGGGATGATGATCATGGCCTCTGGTGATGGTTCCCCCCGGCAAGGTGCCAGAACTGGATCCTGATTGGTTTTTCGTGGCTCTGGAGGTTTGCGACGGCGGAACTCCCGATCTAGGTTTCGTTTCGGAGGTTTCTATATTTATAGGAATTTTTGGCGTCGATCTCACGTCAAGGGGTGCCACGAGGCGGTGGCAAGCCTGCTAGGCGTGGGATAGGGGGTGGCCATGCCTAGAGGGCTTGCCGCCTCCTCGTGGTTCTTCTGGTCCAGCTCCAATGCTTCGGGGGTCTCTTTTGGTCCACAAAAAATCATACTAAATTTTCAACCCATTCCGAGAACTTTTATTTCTGCACAAAAAACGACACCATGGTAGTTCTGCTGAAAGCATCATCAGTCCGGGTTAGTTCTAATAAAATCATACCAAATCATATAGAATTATTGTAAACATGGCGTGAATACTTCATAAATTATAGATACGTTGGAGACATATCAGCATCCCCAAGCTTAATTCCTGCTCGTCCTCGAGTAGGTAAATGATAAAATAAATAATTTATGAAGCGTGAATGCTAGCAAGTGCACAAGTTTGGTCAATGATAATTGCAATCACTTTTTCTAGCATCATTATATATCATAAACAATAGCTCATCTCATAAAACTTCTCATGATGAAATAACAAGCTATCCACATGTTAAAGTATAGACTAACAAACTATGCTTTCAATCACCAAACAATTGCAATTCATCTTATTTTCAGGAAGGGTCTAAGTAAGAGCTTTGATTAAGAAAATTCCACATACTCAACTATCATATAGATAATTGTCAACAATAATAATTCATGATCAATATATATTTGAATGTCCATATATGCTTGGATCTTTCCCCAACACATGATGCTTGCCAAGAGAAAAAGGCGAAATATAGGCAGTGGTGAAGATCACCATGACTCTTGCATAAAGGTAAGTAGTAGAAAGTAAAAGATAGGCCCTTCGCAGAGGGAAGCATTGATTTGCAGAGGTGCCAGAGCACGAGCTTCTAAAACAGAGATGAATAATAATTTTGGGCGGTATGCTTTCATTGTTGTCACATCCCTAGCTAGATGTCATAGGAACAACATGAGTGTGCATCATGTTTAAATTTTGCATCAACATGAAATGTAGGCTAAAAGAAACCCCAAGCTCATATTTGAATCAAACCAATTCAAAGGTTGTGAAAATTCAACAAATCCAAAATGCCCATCTAAAATGTTCCCTGTGTCTGATAAATATGGACATGGTTATAATAGGGGCCATTCTAAGTATTTGAACAACTGAAGCAATTTAAAAATAAATGATAAAGCTTCTGAAAATACCAAATAAAGCATTATCATTATTTTAGTTTCCAAAATATCCTGAAACTTTTTAGATAAGTTTGAAATATTCAAACTTCAATATATAAAATGTTTGGGATATTTCATCAAAGCAATTGTACCTGAAAAGAAAATAAAACAAATGTCAGAAATAGGAAAAGATAAAAGGAAATGAAGAATAAAGCAGATTAGAAAGGGAGGATGAACCTGGGCTGGCCCAGCTGGCCCGGCTCCATCGTCGTCCTCCTGGCGGCCAGGAGGACGGGCGTGTGGCCGGAGCGCACACGCGAACATGCCTCCACGCCGGGAGCTGCCTGCCTGCCTCCCCTCGCCAGCGCGACGGGGATAAGCTCCCAGAGCCGTCCCCATCGCTCTCTCCCTCTCGCTCTCGCTCGCCTCTCTGCTCTCCCTCTCCTCTGCTCCGCCATGGCCGCCGGTGCCATAGCTTTGCCGCCGCATTTCTAGCTGCTCCCCCTCGCTTCTGAGCCCTCCAATCGCTCTGGCTCGTCATCTTCTCCCTCCTCGTCGAGCCGCGCATTGCCAGGAGCCCCGAAGCACCATCCCCAAGCTTGTCTTCCTTCTCGGACCCGAAGCTTCGCCGTTGCTGATCGCCATCTCCGAGCCCTGCCCGAGCAAGCTTTCGACAGTTTTGAGTCCGTTGTGAGCTTCCGGCTCTTTCGCCTCTCCTTCCTGGCCTTTTCCCCTCTGTAGGCCCTGATTTCGTCCGACTCCCGAATGGCTGCCGCACGAGCTTGTCGCCGGCGATGCTCCGGTGACCAGTTGGTCCATTAGAGGCCACCATCGAGCTCGTGGTGCCACGTAGTGCTTGTAGGTGCGTGGTTCCGGCTGTGTCTCACTTTGGTTCGACAAGCCCGTGCTCGTTCGAGCTCCGGCAGCCGCCGTGCTCATCGCCGGCGCCGACTCCAGCCATCCTAGCCTCTGGGAAGTGTCAGGCTCGACGCGCGCGAGCAAGCAGAGCAGTTTGGTGCTCTCCGCCGTCCATTTGGTCGCCGGAGGAGGAATCCCGACCCCCTCCGCCGTTCCTGACGTCATCGGCGGCTCAGCGCCGACGAGTCAACTAGTTTGACCACCAGGGGTTTGACCCCTGGGTCACTGGCAGGTGGGGCCGGGCCCTGTTAGTCAAATTCTGATTAATAATTTAATTAGTTAATTTAATTAAACTAATGGCCCACTCACGAGTGGGCCCTACCCTAATCTAATTAGTGATTAGTTAAAATAATTAATCTGTTAGTGACTGGGTCACTGACCAGTGGGTCCCACCCTGTCAGGTTTGACCTGGCTTGGTCAGCTGACCTGCTGTGCCATGATGACGTCAGGCTGATGCAATAAAAGCAATTTCTAGATTTAAAATAATTCTAGAAAATGTTTAAAACTTCAAAAATCATATAAATTAATCTGTGACTCAGATGAAAATAATTTATATATGAAAATTTATCAGAAAAATCCAATGAATCCAATGGTGCTATTATCATGCATGCTAGAGCAACCTAAGTAGATGAACATTGATATTTATTAATAGGTTAGTATATGGAATTTGAAATGAAGAACAACTTTGAACCTATATTCAAACTCATTTCAAATTAACTTGAACACTAGTTGCATTAGCTCATCCATACATGCTATCATGCCATGATCATGCATCATATTGTTGCACTTGCGTGTATTGATTGCTATTTATCTGCATTGCAGTAGACCCTACTTCTGAGGATAACCCCGAGTTTTCCAACTAAGGAGAGAACCTTCCCGCTTCCCAGCAAGGCAAGCAACCCCCTTGATCATTCCGATAACATCCCACTCTCTCGCTCCTGCTCTTGTTCATTGCATTAGGACCAACGTTCACTTGTAAGTAATACATGGTAGATAAACCTATTCTTTTGCATGACCTGTCATTGTCATAGTAACTAGCTAAACCTTGCAACCTAGCATACCTGGTAGATGCTTGTGCCATGATGTACTTAGTTTACGATGCCTGCTATGCTTACTATGCTTAGAGTTGTGTTAGGTCTGATTCATCTGAGTGATGAACTAGAGCGAAACAATGTCCTTATGATGTGATAAGCTTATGATGAACTCGTTTTGGTAAAGGTAGCGATGAGGGGCTATGTAGGAGTACATAGTGGGTTGTCTCATTGGGACGGTTCTTAGGAACCGAGTTCCGTGTTTGTGATCCAAGACTAGATACTACCACACGTTGGGATACTTAATTGACCCTCTTGACTTATCATTCGCTTAGTCCTTAGTCCAGGAGTTGCAAGTATTTTCTGGTGTTTAGAGCATGCTAGAGGCCATGCGTAGCGCTGACCCTAGGGGTGGGTTACGACGCGGTAGGCAGTGGCACGGTGTACCAAGGGTCACCCGAATGGTGGGCTTAGGAACCCTGTGCACATCGTTTGGGTCCATAGCAGAAACTTCGGCCAGACTTTCATGCGGGTTCAGTCTCAAATAGGCGATAGCCTGGACTAGAGGTCTTATGTGATTGACGGTCATGGCCGACTCCCTTGCCGGGCTTCCGCTTGAAGGTTGCCGAGGTGCATGGTTTTATGAGCACACAACGATAAGTGGCGAGAGCGTGTGTGAAGAAGTACACCCTTGCAGGGTATGAAACTATTCGAATAGCCGCGTCCTCGGATATGGACTACTTGGAAAACTTATGTTGTTCATAGACAATCAAATGGATACTCATAAAAATATCAAGACAAGTGTGAGCACCATGGATGGCACTCTCCCAGGAGAGGGAAGTGAATCCATGGTGGTGTATTGTCATGGAGTTAATGGACTCGTGTGCGATATCTAAAATGTAAACAAAGAGTTAACATTGTATAGTGTAGGTTAGCCATGAGTCAAAGCTGGCTTTGTTGCATAAACTCCACCACCCCCTTTGTTGATACATGAGCATGATTAGCCTAGGTCTGCTTTAAAGACTTGCTGAGTATGTTTGTACTCATATTTGCTTAATAAATGTTGCAGATGAGACCCAGGACCCCATCGGGTGGGTTCTTTCTAGATGTCGACGATGCGGAATAGCTGGTGTCCCAGCTACGACCTTATGCCTATGGCGGGCTGTAGATAGTCAGGCCATGTGCCTTTTTACCCTTTCATCTGTCTATAAAAGACAGCTTTATGCTTCCGCTTGGTTTGTATGAACTTGTTTTAATAACTTGAGTGTCGGGTCATGTGACCCCTATCTGTAAGAACATATTATGCAAGGCTCGTCTGAGCCTCTTAAATAAAAGCTGTGTTGTTGTATGGTTATGTTGTGATGCCATAGTTGTATCTATGCATATAGGGCATGTCGTGTGTACGTGTGACATGCAACGGTTTGTATGGGATCCGACACCTAGTCGTGTGCCTTTAGTAGTACTCTTTATGGGAAACTGCCTCTTTGTGTTTCCACCGAGCCATGGTAGCTTGCTACTACTCCAGACACATTGATTGACCGGCATGTATCCTTCTTTGCTGCTGTGTCTGTCCCTTCGGGGAAATGTCTCGCGGTGTAATGGAGTCCCTGTAGCCTGCTACGACTCGTCTATGTGTAGTGATGACATTATGTCTCACGGTGTAATGGAGTCCTTGTAGCTTGCTATGACTCATCTACACACGCTTGAGGCCGACACCTGCATTGCTGGGTTACGTATGCCTGTTTCCGTACGGATGTGCCACTTGGGTTCTATGACTAGTCATGTCGGCCCGGGTTCTCTGTCGTTTGATTGCCAGCGACATGTTCACATACGTGAGCCAAAAGACACAAACGGTCCTGGCTAAGGTAAGGCTGCAGCCGTGGAGCTTACCGTGTGCGAGGCCGCAAAGTGATGTGATATGTTATAGTATGGATTCATATGACTTAGGATCGGGGTCCCGACAATTGTCACCATAACAACCGAGAGATCTCGGTATCTTCCATGCTAGATACATTGTAGGCGGTTCCCAAACAGAATGGTAAAGTTTTTACTCCCCCTCCGCCAATAAATCACACTCCACACTGAGCCGTATCCACATGTACCGTCCATACCAACAACATTCCTAGGGGAGTTTTGTTTACATATTTGCATTTTTTATTTGATTTCGGGACTGGGATTCTCTGTTACCAGCCACTTTCTCGTGAATGATAGTGAATCAACACATATCGTGAGAATAACCGACCTAGCATGGAAGATACTGACAGTTCCTACTCATTATATGAGCGATTCGGGCATACAAATAAGAATATTATTTGAAGGTTTAGAGTTTGGCACGTGCAAATTTACTTGGAACGGCAGGTAATACCACATATAGGTAGGTATGGTGGACTCATATGGAACAACTTTGGGTTTAAGGGTGTTTGGATGCACAAGTAGTATTTCTACCTTGTGCGGAAGTTTTGGCTAGTATGAGGTGGAAGCAAGAACCACATGTTGGAGCATCCATAACAATATAACTTCTATGCAAATATACGCAAGCATAACTCATTACGTTGTCTTCCTTGTCCAACTTCAACTAATTTTCTCAAGTTTGAAAATAATTAATGGGTAATGACAACATAGAAGATGTCTAAGATATTATATTTATATGTGAAATCTCTCTTCCTTCAATATTTTTTCATGAATGGTTCAAATGACCAATGCGGTGTTTGCTAATTTTCAATAAATTTTACCACCTATACTTCTTATATGTGAAATCATTACTCCCCATGGTATAAGCATATAAAACATATATAATTTCAGATTTATGATATTCAATTCATTCAACCATTTACTCATAGGATATAAGTGAAGCACGAGAGTAAATTTCAAAACTACTCCAAAACATATAAGTGAAGATCAATGAGTAGTTAAACAATCAAGTAGCTATGTGAGGGATCTCTCTCTCAATAAATGTTTTCAGATCTGAGTATTTTATTCAACATCAAGCAAAATAAAAATAGCACTCCAAGAATAGCACATATCATGTGGACAAATAAAAATTTAGGCTCAACATAGGCTAACCGATAATTGTTGATGAAGAGAGGTGGGATGCGTAGCATCCCCAAGCTTAGATGCTTGATACTTATTGAAATATTTACTTGGGATGCCTTGGGCATCCCCGAGCTTGAGCTTTTCAATCTTTTACAATCCTCTCATATTATGGTTTCACCTATTCTCAAAAACTTCATCCACACAGAACTCAAAAAAACTCGAGAGATAGGTTAGTACACATAAGAATAAATCAACACTTCATGTACTGCCAAGACGAGTTGCACAATAATTTTCAAACATTAGGTACTGTATACTATCATTTCCACAATTTATATCTACCAATATAGGCTATGGAAACTATAGGATAAGTAGATAACAAAACTATGACAGCAATCTGTCTAAACAGAACAGTCTGTAGCAATCTATGAAACCAGCGTACTTATGTAACTCCAAAAAATATGAAAATTTAGGACATGCTAAGTAATTTATATGACAACACTGTGTAAAATTTTAGAAACTTTCCACGTTCCAGTAAAATATGAAAATTCAAACACTACATCATAAGTTTCTGTTTTTACCCAGCATATATCAAAACATGCAATGCGAGCATCATAAGGAAATTCTTGGAAATTTTATTGAAAAAAAGATTATAAAAAACACCTAATAGAGAAAAATAAAATAAAATGATGCTCCAAGCAAAACTCATATTATGTGACGAATAAAAATATAACTCTATGTAAGATATACCGATAGTGTTGAAGACGAAAGAGGGGATGTCTTCCGGGGCATCCCCAAGCTTAGACGCTTGAGTCTTCCTTGAATACCACCTTGGGGTTCCTTGGGCATCTCCAAGCTTAGGTTATTGTCACTCCTTATTCTCCTCATATCGGTGTCTCACCCAAAACTTGAAAACTTCAATCACACAAAACTTAACGAAACTTTGTCAGAAGGGTTAGTGTAATAAAGATAGATCATTCACTTAGGTACTGTCAAGACAAGATCCATAATTATTAACACATGATACATACTGTATTCCATCATTCCCACAATTTATATTACTCAATATAAGCTATAGGAACACTTGAAACAAGCAAACTATGCATGCAAAACAGAATCTGTCAAAAACAAAACAGTCTGTAAAGATCTGAATGATCACCATACTTCCCTGACTCTAAAAATTCTTAAAAATTAGGAAAACTCAAGGAATTTGTATATAAATGTTGTGTAAATTTTCAGAATTTTTTGACACTCCAGTAAAATGAGATAATTCCTATACTGGACGCAAAACTTTCTTTTTTTGCACAAAATCAAACAAGCAGGTATCCACACTATCCCAAAGGCTTTACTTCGCACTTTCTTAAAAAAAGACACAGAACATTATTACTACAGTAGCTTAATCATGTGAACACATAAAAACAGAATGTAAAAGTGTTGGGTTGTCTCCCAACAAGCGCTTTTCTTTAATGCCTTTTAGCTCGGCATGATGATTTCAATGATTCTCGTATAGGAATAATAATGGAAACATGCAAAAGAGAATCATGAATCTCATGCAAGCACATTTAATTCTAACCCACTTCCTATGCATAGGGATTTTGTGAGCAAACCATTTATGGAAGCAAGACTCAACTAGCATAGGAAGGCAAAACAAGCATAACTTCAGAACTTTGAACACATAGAGAGGAAACTTGATATTATTGCAATTCCTACAAGAATATGTTCCACCCTCATAATAATTTTTAGTAGCATCATGAAGGAATTCCACAATATAACCAGCACATAAAGCATTCTTTTCATGATGCACAAGCCTAGAAAATTAGTCACTCTCCACATAAGCAATTTCCTTCTCATTCATAATAGTGGGAGCAAACTCAACAAAATAAGTATCACAAGATAATTGATTGACAGAGACACATTGAATATTAAAATCATGATAATAGGTTTCATGGTTGTCATTAATATTTATAGCATACATGTCATCACAATAATCATCATATATAGGAGGCATGCTATTGTCATAATAGTTTTGCTCATCAAAACTCGGGGGACAAAAAATATCATCTTCATCAAACATAGCATCCCCAAGCTTGTGGCTTTGCATATCATCAGCATCATGAATATTCAGAGAATTCATACAAAAATATTTCTATCATGCTCATTGTCAGGGGGAAATGACACCCATGGGATTGGAGAGATCCCTTTACGGTTCGGTGGGGAAGAAGGCTCGCAACAAAGAGCAGATCAGATGGCCAACGCGTGGGAATTTACCCAGGTTCGGGCCGAAATATGCCTAAAACCCTACTCCTGCTTGGTTGTATTGGATGGATTCTAGCTCAGGTTCTGGGAGCTCTACGGTACACAGCTAATACTCATGCAAAACGGGCTAGAGAAGCTCCAAAAGTCTAGGAGTCCGAAAGGTCGAAAAGTACTCTATCATAACGCCCTAGGCCTCCTTTTATACTCTCGAAGGGGTCACCAACAGTGGCGTACAGTACGTACACAGGGTGTACAATGCTAAAGTGTTATCGTACCTAACACTGACGGTGCGAGACAAACACATTTAATGCTCCGTCAGGCATCCCTGACCGTCTGCGGGACGGGACAGGAGCCCGTCCCATCGACACCACTTAGCCTCTCCATCGCCGGCGTCTCGACACGTGCCCAAAAGAGGCGACACCTGGCCTCTGCGCTGGTGGGGGCTTGCCATGGCTTCACCTTGTCGGGGCTTTGCCTCTGCGCTGGCAGGATGGCGGGGCCTTGCCGGGGCTCCGTGAGCCATCCCGGCAAGATCTTGCCGGAGTCCCAGCATTTGGTCTTCTCGGCGACTTGCTTGGAGGTCTTCTCTCAGGAAGGCTTGCTTCCTGGAAACACTATATTGATCTTGCCGGCCTTGAGCTTGCCGGTGATGTGTTGACCTGTTCCGGACAAGCAATCCTTGCCGGAAACCTGGGTCCTGGACATGTCCTATAAGTGGATTTCTTCTCTGCCATGCCCTTCCCGCCTAGAGGCTGTGACTTGCCGGTGCGTGTCCAGGGGTAGTGAACACCCCATGTTCTCTACACCGACAGGAACCCCCAAGCCTGGGCCGGACAAGCATGCATGATGTTTGTTAGGGCTAGGCCCAAAAACATGCAGTACACGCGTGGCGAGAGGTAACTGCCACTCATGACTTTTAAACTGCACATTGATGATGATGCAAGAGAGCTCGCAGTTTGCCGGGCCTTAGGCTTGCCGGTAGCATGGGCAGATAGAGCAGGACGGCAGCAGGAGTCATGTGCCCAAAAGGGAGCATCATACTATGCGACGAAGAGCCAGCCTCCAAGCTTTCCCCAAAAAGGGTACTGCGGGTGCAGTTCTCCATTCATACGCTCATCTCTATTGTTGCCGCCGTCTACTGCGAATGCCTCACTGCCATCTTGCTGGCCTCCAGCGCGACGTCCCTGGCTTTCTCGGCTGCTGCGTGCCGCTGAGAATAAAGCAACTGCCGGGACTGAAATACTTTTTGCATCCTTGTTGCTGAAATGGCACATATAAAGAAACAATTTGTCTTAGTTAAACCAATCTTTATGTATGCGACACATGTTTCTTTATGCTAAATGAATGCTTGCCACTCTCTTAATTAATTCCTTCCTTGCATATATCTTATATCCTACGCTGTTTGGAAACCTTGTCGGCATGCACACTTGTCATGAGCACTTTGAGGAACGGGTCCTTAGCAGCCTGCTGGAAATGTCACCATCGGTAAGGCGACTTGCTAGGCCAGAACGCAACTGCTAAGTTTGCCGAGCGGAATCGAGGCAAAACTAGAGCGCCGGCTAACCATGGCAAGGTCCTTTCACGTGCAGATTGATGTACAAGGATGAAAAATCAATCAAGATGACCCACGCTTGCCGGAAAACTTTCCGGTGTGCATGCTCCAACCGGTAGCATTGAGGAACGGGTCCTTGCAGCTTGCCGGGAACGTTGCTTGCCAGAAAATCTTACCTTCCCAGCTTTAGTGCAGCTGCTCGCATCGCAGAGCGGACTCGAAGCAATGAGAGGCGCGACTAGCCCCTGGAAGGCAAAAATCTTACCTTCCCAGCTTTAGTGCAGCTGCTCACATCGCCGAGCGGACTCAAAGCGATTTAGAGGTGCGACTAGCCCCGGGAAGGCTCCTTAGCATACGGGTTTACGTAGAAATCTGAAGATAAAACTCATCTAGCCTTCTCCTTGAACGATTGCATTTTTGTACAATGAATCTCTATGCTTGCTAGAATACTCCCTGAATGCACATGTTCCGGTCGACGACGCTTAGGATTAGGTCCTGTCTAGCAGCCCATCGAGAACAACACCTCTTCGGGAGCTTGACGCTCTAAAACAACTATAGCTGCATCTGTGTTGCTAGGCGGACCCAGAACAACCAGGAGCGCAGAGTATTTCAAGAGCGCTCCCTCCTGCATAGAAAACATCAAGGATAAAACTAAACAACAAAAATCCATTAAAGTTTGAGGACTTAGCTTTCGCAAAGAATTTTAGCCGCCCCTATTTCTTCTTGAGCGCCATGACGATGAAGATGATCAAGAAACTGGCGTGCTAGTCACCAAATTAGATCCACACGACCTTTCCCCTACCTGGCATGCCAAAGATGTCAGGGGAAACGACACCCATGGGATCGGAGAGATCCCTTTGCGGTTTGACAGGGAAGAAGGCTCGCACAAAGAGCAGATCAGATGGCCAGCGCGTGGGAATTTACCCAGGTTCGGGCCGAAATATGCCTAAAACCCTACTCCTGCTTGGTTGTATTGGATGGATTCTAGCTCAGGTTCTGGGAGCTCTATGGTAAACAGCTGCTACTCATCAAAACGGGCTAGAGAAGCTCCAAAAGTCTAGGAGTCCGAAAAGGTCGAAAAGTACTTTATCGTAACGCCCTAGGCCTCCTTTTATACTCTCGAAGGGGTCACCAACAGTGGCGTACAGTACGTACACAGGGCGTACAATGCTACAGTGTTATCGTACCTAACACTGACGGTGCGAGACAAACACATTTAATGCTCCATCACGTGTCCCTGACCGTCTGCAGGACGGTACAGGAGCCCGTCCCATCGGCACTGCTTAGCCTCTCCATCGCTGGAGTCTCGACACGTGCCCAGGCAAGGCGACACCTGGCCTCTATGCTAGCGGGGGCTTGTCAGAGATTCACCTTGTCGGGGCTTTGCCTCTGTGCTGGCAGGATGGCGGGGCCTTGTCAGGTGCACTTCTTGCCGGGGCTCCGTGAGCCGGCAAGATCTTGCCGGGGTCCGAGCCTTTTGTCTTCTCGGTGACCTGCTTGGAGGTCTTCTCTCTGGAAGGCTTGCTTCCCGGAAACTATATCTTGATCTTGCCGGCCTAGAGCTTGCCGATGATGTGTTGACCTGTTCCTGACAAGCAATCCTTTCCAGAAACCTAGGTCCTGGATATGTCCTATAAGTGGATTCCTTCTCTGCCATGCCCTTCCCGCCTGGAGGCTGCGACTTACCGTTGCATGTCTAGGGATAGCGAACACTCCCTATTCTCTACACCGACACTCATCTCAAAGATTTAGTGCCAAACATTTTAATAACTTCTTCTTCTAACATTTGAGCACAATTTACCTTTCCATCATTTTCACGAAAGACATTAAAAAATGAAGCATATGAGGCAACCTCAATTCCATTTTTTTGTAGTTTTCTTTTATAAAACCAAACTAGTGAAAAAACAAGAAACTAAATGATTCAATTGCAAGATCTAAAGATGTACCTTCAAGCACTCACCTCCCCGACAATGGCGCTAGAAAAGAGCTTGATGTCTACTATGCAACCTTCTTCTTGTAGACTTGTGTTGGGCCTCCAAGCGTAGAGTTTTGTAGGGAAGTGGAAATTTTCCCTCAAGTGGATGACCTAAGGTTTATCAATTTGTGGGGGGTATAGGATGAATATGGTCTCTCTCAAACAACCCTGCAATAAAATACAACAAATATCTTGTGTCCCCAACACACTCAATACAATGACAAATTGTATAGGTGCACTAGTTTGGCGAAGAGATGGTGATACAAGTGTAATATGGATGGTAGATATAGGTTTTTGTAATCTGAAAATATAAAACATCAATGTATCAAGTAACAGAAGTGAGCAAAAACGGTGTTGCAATACTTGAAAACAAGGCCTAGGGTTCATACTTTCACTAGTGCAAGTTCTCTCAACAATACTAATATAGTTGAATCATATGTAAATACCTCTCGTGCGACAAAGAGTTCACTCCAAAGTGAAAAATAGCGGAGAGCTAACGAAGAAATTATTGTAGGGTACGAAACCACCTCAAAGTTATCTTTTCCGATCAATCTTATGAGCTACCCATATAAGTGTCGCGAACAGCCCTAGAGTTAGTACTAAAATAACACCTTAAGATACACGTCAACCAAAACCCTAATGTCACCTAGACACTCCAATGTCACCACAAGTACCCATGGGCTTGATTATACGATATGCATCACACAATTTCAGATTCGTCATATTCAATCCAACACAAAGAACTTCAAAGAGTGCCCCAATGTTTCTAACGGAAAGTCAAGACAAAAACATGTGCCAACCCCTATGCATAGATTCCCAAGGCCACGGAACCCGCAAGTTGATCACCAAAACATACATCAAGTGGATCAATAGAACATCCCATTATCATCACGGAGATCCCATTGCAAAAGATACATCAAGTTTTCTCAAATTCTTAAAGACACAATCCGATAAGAAAACTTCAAAGGGAAAACTCAATTCATCACAAGAAGCTAGAGAGGGGAAAACTCCATATGATTCATCTATATCAATAAAGCTCGCGGTACATCAAGATCATGCCATCTCAAGAACACGAGAGAGAGAGAGAGAGAGATCAAACACATAGCTACTGGTACATACCCTCAGCCCCGAGGGTGAAATACTCCCTCCTCGTTATGGAGACTGTCGGGACGATGAAGATGGCCTCCGATGATGGTTTCCCCCTTCGGCAGGGTGCCGAAACGGGCTCGCGATTGGTTTTTTGTGGCTCTGGAGGTTTGCACGGCAAAACTCCCGATCTAGGTTTCTTTTCGGAGGTTTCTATATTTATTGAATTTTTTGGCATCGATCTAACGTTAATGGGTGGCACGAGGCGGTGGCAAGTCTGCTAGGCGCGAGCTAGGGGGATGGCCGTGCCTAGCAGGCTTGCCGCCTCCTCGTGACTATTCAGGCCCAGCTCCAATGCTTCGGGGGTCTCTTTTGGTCCACAAAAAATTATACTAAATTTTTAGCCCATTCCGAGAACCTCTATTTCTACACAAAAAATGACACCATGGTAGTTCTAATAAAATCATACCAAAATCATATAGAATTATTGTAAACATGGCATGAATACTTCATAAATTATAGATACATTGGAGACGTATCAGGGGGGACTTTCGCATTCCAAAGCATGTGACACATCAAAGTTGCACAGGAGGTATATATTAATGAATTCAAATGGAACACAACATTTCCGTGCACATGTTTGCACCCCACCCACAGGTGATGGCTGTCTTCGACACTCCACCGCGTGGTTAATTATAAGCGTCACGCCCATTCTTGGGCCTCGGTGGACGTCCATCCTTTCGACCGACAACGGGAGAGATTTGACTAAAAGTGTTGATTCTTTGGTCGGGATGTCCGTGTTTCGAGGCACATGGGCCATAGTCCACCTTTGCCCGGAAAAGATATGGGGTGGTTCAGCCATGTTGGATTCATGTATATGTTTCATTTTCATGTTACGACATGAGTGATATGCAAGACCTGTTTGGGGGCATGTATCCATGGCCCGGATTCCCCCTCCACCGACACGAAGTGCGACGGAGGAGACATGTGCCACATCAAAGTTGCGCATTGGATATTTTGAACGATCAAACCACCCTGTGCATGCGTATTTTTGTTCCACATTCCGACATGTATGTGTTCTGACCCCTTTCCCGCATTTATTTTGACGTAATGACCCTATATATGATTATCCTAGGAGTAAATAGAAAACGATTCGAATGTAACAACCGCATGTGATTGTACACTCAGCAAAAAACATTCCATACATCGCTGGCACATCAGGACGATCCACTGGTGGGTGCCGGACATGATTGGGTTCCACGAGACTTCCCTCGTAAAAATATCTACCACCTTGAGCCATTTCAAAAATGGCGGTTTAACGAGGTTTTCCTATTTGATGGCACACACTTATTATGTTTCTATTGTGTGCAATGTTTGTTGCTTCCACCCTGGCCACGCTGCTTCAATCCCGTAATATAAATTTTCACTAGCCCCGACATTCCTGCCTATTAAATTTTTCAGTAGCCGTGCGACATTTCCTCAAACACCACCTACCCCCTCCCCACCACAAAACCTCTGCTCAGATAACGTAAAAAAGGAAAACCTCCACTCCCGCTCGCACCACTCCTCTCCCTCGCTCGAACCATAGCTAGCCCGCTGTCATCGCTGCCCCGACTCCATCATCATCCTCTACATGCCTTCCCGTGATTATCTCAAAGTCCTCATGAAGATCCATCACAAGGGGGTTGGACTAGAGATGTCCGTGCAATCGACAGTAGTGCTCCTCCATGTCGAATAATGCACAAACAACTCTGGTCCACCCTGTAGTGTCGGCCTGCTGAAAGCACATTATGCTCCCTTGTTGGTTTTGATAATTCATGATAACATGCATTGTCTCTTGGACTAATACTTTCATCTTGTGTATTTCAGATAAAGTCCATTGAGAGATGGGTTGGCAAAAATGAGTGTGGAGAGTATCCCCATGAAGAAGAAGGAGAAGGAATAGCATTGGCAAAGCTTCACGCAAGAGGACTCTACATTTTACTTTGTGAGAAATCACTTTGAGTCCATAGGAAATCCAATACTATCAAAAGGGGGTAAGGTATTGTTGGTGAACAAAATTCTCATACGTGCACAAGTGATAGTCACCACATACACCCACAAGGTCTTCCACAAAAGCCTGTCCAAAGCCAAATATCCAAAATCAGTGCAACCAACACTTTCCACTCGGTGCCACCAATTCTCAGCCTCAGACAGACTCAACCAAACCCTAGCCATTCACAAAATCGGTCCCACCGAGTTTGTTGAATCGGTGTCACTGAGTTTGGCAATCTGACCGTTGGTCACCTTATCGGTGCAACCGAGTTTTATGGATCGGTCTCACCAAGATTCAAAAGTTGCTACCTCTGAGGCAACTCGGTACCACCGAGATTAACACATCGGTGTCACCGAGTCTGACTTATTAGGTGTAACGGCTGGATTTTTGGAGATGCCTATATATACCTCTCCACCACCACTCACCTGCAAGAGAAGCACTCAAAATAGTTCCCCATTCATACCTACTTATTTTCTGAGAGAGAGACATGCGTTGAGATCATGCCATTCCATTCCAACCATATGAATCTTGATCTATAGCCTACCCAAGTTGCTTTCCATCCAATCAATCTCTTCCACCATAGTCAAATCTGAGAGAGAGTGATTGTGTATTGAGGAGTCTATCATCTTGAAGCACAAGAGCAAGGAGTTCATCGACATTATCGAGCCTATTACCTTTTGGAGGGTGGTGCCTCCTAGATTGGTTAGGTGTTGCTTGGGAGCCTCCTACTTCATGTTGTGGAGTGAACCAAGAAGTTTGTAAGGGTAAGGAGATCGCCTACTTCATGAAGATCTACCCATAGTGAGGCTAGTCCTTCATGGATGGAAGCCGTTATGGAATAGTCAAGGTTGCTACTTCGTGGACCCTTATGGGTGGAGCCCTCCGTGGACTCTCGCTACCATTACCCTCCATGGGTTGAAGACTCCATAAACATGGACGTACGATAGCACCACCTGCCGGAACCACAGGAAATGTCTTCGTATCCTTCATGCATTTGACCTCCCTATCTCTAATCCTTTCTTCCATGTGCAATGTCTTTACTTTCCACTCTATACTTGATGACTTGCATGTGTAGGGTGTTCTAGACTTGCTATATATATGCTAAAATCTGCCAACATTAAACTTATGCTTGAGGTAGTTTTATATTCCTGCAAGTAGTCTATTCACCCCCTCTAGACATACTCTTCTAGTGATCCCACAATTGGTATCAGAGCTTTGGTCTCCATTGCTTCGGTTTCAACACCGTTTAGGAAGATGGATGTGTCTAGTGTGGAGAGTGTATTGTAGAGTTCCCATTCTTGATGGAGAGTACTATAGTCGATGTAAGAATGCCATGATTGATCTATTTGAAAAATCCATTTGAGAAAACATATTGAAAATCCCTATGTGCTCCCCATTGATGAATTGCATCCCACACACGAAGAGGAAATTGACATGCTTGGTAACCTTAGAACTGTCAATCTTATTGTTAAAGGCTTACAAAGATTCGTGCTTTCTCAATTGGAGAACTTTGCATGTGCTTATACTTTGTGGAATGATTTCGAGAAAGAATATCCCAATCTTTCATTAAGTAACACTGCTGAAATTCTTCATAAAACTGTTGCTTTTCACAAAGTGAAGCCTAGTGATCCAAACTTTGAGAAATGCCTATTTGAGCTCTGTGATCTCATGCGAGCTAAAGGAGATTTCACTACTGTCAACAACATTGTTATTGAAGCCATTCACATTCATAAACTTGAACATTGTCATGGTTATGATTCTGACGAGTCTCTTGGTTTCCATGATGAGGAGATTCCACAAAATGATGACAATGAAGAACGTCGCTACTATGATGAAGATGAGTTGTTCGACATCGAGAATGAAAAGATCATGAGGAATCTAAGTCTAATGGCAAACTTCAAGGATTACATGTCCGGTGGAAAAGAGTGGATTCTTGACAGTGGATGCACGGATCACATGACTAGTGACAAAGACATGTTCCATGAGATCACACCTAATCAAGGTCCTCGAAGGTACGTGGCCTTTGGAGACAACTCTAAGGGTAAGGTACTTAGCCTTGGTAAGGTGGCCATATCTCATGATAGCTCCATTCAAAATGTGATGGTTGTTTATCCCTTCGCTACAATCTTCTTTCCGTATCTAGACTAGCAGACCTTGGTTTCGATGTGCTATTTACCAAAGTAGATTGCCAAGTGTTTCAATTTGACAATCATAAAATTGTCTTTACTGGTATTCATAGGGGTGGTCTATACATTGTCGATTTCACTAAAAAGGCCCAACCTCGTACTTGTCTCATTGCAAAATCATCTAAAGGTTGGCTATGGCATAGAAGGCTAGGACACGTAGGCATGCGCAATCTAGATAAGCTTATCAAGGGAGATCATATTCTCGGTGTTAAAGATGTTATCTTTGACAAAGATAGGCTTTGTCGCACTTGTCAAGCAGGAAATCAAGTAGATGGAAGTCATCCGGTCAAGAACATCACGACCACTAGGAGACCACTTGAGTTACTCCATATCGATATTTTTGGTCCCAATACTTACAAGAGTCTTGGTGGAAACTCTTATGGTCTAGTTATAATTGATGATTTTTCCATATTTACGTGGGTACTCTTTCTTGATGATAAGCACAGGTACAAAAGATCTTCAAGAACTTCGCATGCAAAGCGCAAAATCAGTTTGAAGTGAAGATCAAGAAGGTTCAAAGTGATAACGAATCAGAGTTCAAGAACACCCATGTGGATACCTTTCTTGATGAAGAAGGTATCTCACATGAGTTCTCGGCTATGTACATGCCTCAACAGAACAGAGTTGTTGAGAGAAAGAACCGAACCCTCATTGAGATGGCAAGGACGATGCTTGACGAATACAAGACGCCAAGACACTTTTGGGCAAAAGCCATGGAAACAGCATGTCATGCCACAAACCAACTCTACTTGCACAAGCTTCTCGATAAAACGACATATGAGCTTCTCACTGGTAACAAACCCCAAGTCGGTTACTTTCGAGTATTCGGCTCTAAGTGTTACATTCTTGACAAGTATCGCTGTCGTAAATTTGCTCCCAAATCTAATGAAGGTTTCCTACTTGGTTATGGATCGAACTCTGACAACTATCGTGTCTATGACAACTTCACTCGAAAAGTTGAAGAGACGGTAGATGTGAAGTTTGATGAGTCTAATGATTGATAAGTCGAAAAATTGCCAAATGATGTAGGTGATAAAGATCCTTTGGAAGCTATCCAAGATTTGACCATTGGCAAGATTCGTCCCATGGATGTGAAGGAAAGTACTTCATCAACCCAAGTACATCATGGAAGCATCTATAAGTGGTACACGACAACATGAAGGGGAGGAGGAAGTACATCATGAAGATCCACCACAATCTTCTTTTCAGCACCACCTCAAGGAGACGACCACTTGGACAACAATGGAGATGAAGGAGATGATGATGAAGAACAAGCTCTTCCAACTATTAAGCTAAAGCTACCCTGAGTTCAGCACAAGTGACCAAGAATCATCCCCTAAACAAAATCTTTGGTTACATACAAACAGGGAGGATCACTTGCTCTAAAACTCACCTGGCTAACTTTTGTGAGCATTATTCTTTCATCTCTAGCATTGAACCCTTGAAGGTTGAACAAGCTCTTGAATACGCGGATTGGGTGAACGCTATGCTTGAAGAGCTTCACAAATTCAAGAGGAACGAAGTGTGGACACTCATGGAGGAGCCCAAGGATGAACAAAACATTATCGACACGAAATGGGTATTTCAGAACAAGAAAGATGAAGACGGTCAAGTCATTCGCAACAAGGCTCACCTCGTAGCCCAAGGATATACACAAGTCGAAGGTATGGACTACAGTGAGACCTACGCCACCGTTGCTAGACTAGAAGCCATTTGAATTCTTCTTGCTTATGCTAATCACCATTATATCATGCTTTACCAAATGGATATTAAAAGTGCATTTTTAAATGGTGAGATTGAACAAGAGGTCTATGTTAAGCAACCACCTGGTTTTGTAAATCCTAAGAAACCTGACCACATTTACAAACTTCACAAAGATTTATATGGTCTTAAGCAAGCTCCTCGTGCTTGGTATAAATGCCTAACAAAGTTTCTTGTTGAAAAAGGATTTGAAATTGGTAAAACTGACGCAAGCTTATTCACAAAGAGAGTTAATGGTGAATTATTTGTGTGCCAAATTTATGTGGATGATATTATATTTGTATCTACTAATCCACAATTTAGTGAAAAATTTGGAAGGTTTATGCCAGATAAGTATGAGATGTCTATGATGTGTGAGCTGAAATTCTTTCTTGGTCTACAAATTAAGCAAATGAGAGTAGGTACTTTCATCTCTCAAACAAAGTACACCAAGGACTTGTTCAAGAAGTGCAACATTCAATAGTGCAAAGCTATGAAAACTCCCAATCCCACTAGTGGACATGATGATCTCACTAAGGAGGGTGAAACGGTTGATCAAAAGGTTTATCGATCAATGATTGGTTCATTGCTTTATCGATGTGCCTCCCGCCCCGATATTATGCTTCGTGTGTGCATGTGTGCTAGATATCAAGCTGCACCCAAAGAATGTCATCTTAAGGCCGTGAAACGTATTGTGAGATACTTGATACATAGACCAAACTTTGGCATTTGGTATCCCAAGGGTTCTTCTGTTAATCTTGTTGGCTACTCCGACTCAGACTACGCCGGTGACAAGGTTGATAGAAAATCCACCTTGAGTACATGTCCATTACTTTGTAGATCTCTTGTGTCTTGGTCCTCCAAGAAACAAAACTCGGTATCTCTATCTACTTCCGAAGTGGAATACATTGCCGCTAGATCATGTTGTGCACAATTATTATGGCTGACATAAATGCTTAAGCATTATGGAATCTATGTTAAAAATGTGCCATTACTTTGTGACAATGAAAGTGCTGGTAGTATTGGTCATAATCCTATGCAACATTCTTGAACCAAGCATATTCAAGTTCGACATCATTTCATTCGTGATCATGTTGCCAAAGGAGATATTAATCTTAAGCATGTTCGTACTAACAATCAATTGTCGGGAACCCGATCCTAAGCCATAAGAATCCAGCCTATAACACATCACATCACTTTGTGGTCTCATGCACGGTTATCTCCACGGCTGCCACCTTACCTGGGCCGGGACCGTTTGCGTCTTTTGAATCACGTATGTAATATGTTTCTAGCATTCAAATGTCAAAGAACCCGGGCCGACATGACTAGTTGTAGAACTTAAGTGGCACATCCATATAGGGACAGGCATACGTAACCCAGCAATGCAGGTGTCGATCTCTAGCGTGTGTAGACAAGTCATAGCAAGTTACAAGGACTCCATTACACCGTGGGACATAAATGTCATCATTGCACGTAGACGAGTCGTAGTAGGCTATAGGGACTCCATTACACTGCAAGACATTTCCCCAAAGGGACAGACACAACAGCAAACAAGGATACATGCTGGTCAATCAATGTGTCCGGAGCAGTAGAAAGCTACCAAGGCTTAGTGGAAGCACAAAGAGGCATTTCCCCGTAAAGAGTACTACTAAAGGCACACAACTAGGTGTCGGATCCCATACATACCGTTGCACGTCACACGTACGCACGACATGCCCGATACGCATAGATACAACTATGGCATCACAACATAACCATATAACATTACAACATTTATTTAGAAGGCTCGGAAGAGCCAACACAATAAGATGTTACAAATAGGGGTCACATGACCCAACATTCAGAGCAATCAAACAACAAGCGGAAGTTTAAATATGTCTGAGTACAGACATCTACAAAAGTGGCTAGAGGAGTCTAAAAAGCTACAATGACCCTACCAAAGGAACCAGACCTCTATCTGGGATTCCCAAGCTAATCCGGTTAACATTGAACTTCACGTTGAAAATACCACTAATGAGACTGATGTCTCCTCTGCAAAACATAAATTAAGCAAACATGAGTACAAAGGTACTCAACAAGACTTACATCAGAACTATCTACATATGCATTAGTATCAATGAAGGGGGTTGTGGAGTTTACTGCAGCTTGCTAGCTTTGACTCTTGGCTAACCTGTACTACGACTACAAGTGCTTTCTTTGAGGTGGGATAGCGCAAACGAGTCCACATATGCACCAATCAATACACCACTACGGATCCACTCTCGTCTCCCTACGAGAAGGCCATCCATAGCACTCACACTTATCTTGCATATTTTAGAAGTATACATTTCACTTATCTATGAACCACATAAGCAATCCAAGTAGTCCATATTCGAGGACGCGACTATTCAAACAGATTATTTCACCCTGCAGGGGTATACTTCTTCACACACGCTCTCGCCACTTATCACCATATGCACGTCATGCATCTCGGCAACCTTCAAGCGGAAGCACTGGCGTGGGCGTCGGCCACGACCGTCAACCACACAAGACCCTAGTCCAGGTTTATCGCCTATTTGAGACTGAACCTACACGGAAGTCCGGCTGAAGTTTCCGCTACGGCCTCAAACGATGTGTGCAGGGTTCCCAAGCCCACCATTCGGGTGCCACTTGATACACCGTGCCACTGTGCCTATACCGCATCATAGTCCACCCCGTCGGGCAGCGCTATGCATGACCGCCAACACTTTTCCTACAAACACCAGAAACTAGTTGCAATTCCTAGACAGAGGT
Source organism: Hordeum marinum (assembly GCA_022496015.1). Taxonomy (NCBI): domain Eukaryota; kingdom Viridiplantae; phylum Streptophyta; class Magnoliopsida; order Poales; family Poaceae; genus Hordeum; species Hordeum marinum. The sequence goes on along the minus strand of CM039677.1, from coordinate 95,776,819 downwards.
CTAGGCGATTAATGGGCCGAGAGGGTCAATTAAGTATCCCAATGTGCGATAGTATCTTGTCTTGGATAACATACACAGAACTCAGTTCTTAACGACGGTCCCAATGAGACAACCCGCCATGTACTCCTACATGACCTCTCATCGCTACCTTTACCAAATCGTGTTCACACACTTAGCTCTCGCAAAGTAGGACATGAACATAGCCATTCCGATTCATCACCCGGATGGATCAGACCCGACACAACACAACTCTAAGCATAGCAGGCATAGTAAGTAAGCAAGCATGGATGATTAAGCACAACAAGGCTCAAGCAGTTGCTACTCATGCTAAGTGGTTTCAGCTATTTACTGTGTCAAAGACAGGTCATGCAAAGGAATGGGTTCAACTACCGAGAACATGTAACAATTGAATCGTTGTTGTTCTAATGCAGTAATAGAGAGTAGGAGCAAGAGAGTGGGTTTATATCAGTATGCTAAAGGGGGTTTGCTTGCCTGACAGTCCTGAAGATATTACTTCTCTTTATTAGTGTCAGCAATCACATTGTGAGAACCATCGTCTATCGAGAGGGAACAACACCGTCAAACAGAGAAATGACCACATTCAATGTGATGCAACAAACATGATGCATGGAATGACATGTTAAGGTACTGAATTGACCTAGTGCTATAAGTAGTCATATTAAGTGAAGTGGAATTCAAATATATACTAAATTCCAACTCCAACACTATTTATTAAATTATCCTAATCATGAAATGTCCTACTTGGTGATGTTAACTTTCTCAAACATGCATGATCATGGCATAAACAGATTCATTGGATTTTTCTGATCATTTTTCATATATAAATTATTTTCACCTGACTTACAGATTATTTTCTATGATTTTTAGAAGTTTTAAACATTTTATTGAATTTCCTTATTAATTTAAATATCATAAAGGCTTTAATGCGTCATCATTGCGTCATAGTGACGTCATCAGTTCAATGGCCTGGTCAAAGTCAAACCGGACGTGTGGGGTCCACACGTCAGTGTCACGGGGTTAATCCCCTGCTGCGGGGCCCGCTGTCAGCGTCTGTGGGGTTAATTAGCGTTGCCATTAGCCACTAGCGACGTCGCCACATTGGCACTCGCCGGAGTTGGCCGGCGGTGAGCCGCCGGTGTCATCAGACACGGCGGTGGCGTCGGGTTTTGTCCTCCGTCGACCAAATCGACGACGGAAGGGCTCAATAGAACGTCCGCTCGCACGCGCATCCAACGGAGCACATCTCCAGGGCAGAGAGGGTCCAGAGCATCGCCGGTGGCGAGCTTTGCGGCGGTGGTGTTCAGACGACGTTAGGTCCGATAGCACGATGCGTAAAAAGACCTGGCGTTGGCTTCTACCGCAACTACATGGCTCCGAGAACCCGTTGGTGTCCGTAGAAGAACCATCTGGACACCGGAGCATCGCCGGCGTCGAGGTCCATGATGGAGCTTCTCTGGCGTCGACGCAATCGGCTGCTACATCACGGGATGGACTAAGAGGGCTAGAGAAAACGAAGAAGGAGCTCACTGGGGTCCTCTGAAGCTTACAGGGAGGCCGGGGACGATCGGGAGCCGGCAAATTTGGTGAAGATGACCAGCGTCTGTAGGTTGAAGAAGGCGTCAGCGTCGGTGATGCCGTGCGTCCAGGCTCGACTCCTCTATCAAGGGGGAGGCTGCGGTCTATGCCGGTCCTAGTGGGCTCGATGGCAGGGCTTTAGGTGGTCGGTGGCCGCGGGGACAGCGAGAGCAACGACGAGCTCCGCTCGGGTCTGAGGGAGAGGAAGCAGAGGGAGAGGGGGAGAAAGAGAGCGTCGGCTCGATCCGGACGATGCTAGGGTCCTAATCCCAGTCGTCGCGCTGGCTCGGGAGAGCCAGGCAGGCAGGAGGCGTGGCGCCCCGGTCATGCGCACTGTGCCAGCCTTCGCCTCTGCCTACTGGCAGAGGTAGGGGACGACTGGCACGGGCCAGGTGGGCCGGCTGGGCTGCTAGGTAAGCCTTCCTATTTCCCTTTCCTTTCCTTTTAGATTTCTTTTCAAATTTTTGTTTCTATTTAATTTTGTTCGGGAAAAACTATAAAGCCAAAATTCCTGAAATTATTTGTGAGGTATATTTGGAATATTTCCAAACTACACAAAAAGTTTCAGAGTTTCTATTAATCCCCATTTCAAATTCATTTTAAGTTAAACATGATGCCGTGATGGTTATGCGATGGCAAGCAAAGCCTAAGCTAGGGCTATGACAACTCACCCCCACTAAACAAGAATCTCGCCCCGAGATTCAGGCATAGGGTAAGAGGACAGAAGGGGACACAATACTAATACATTCTTCACGATCCAATTGCTCTTCTCGAAGATGTTGATTCATTGCATCATGTTGATCTTGACATCTTTGTCTTTGGGATCTTCATCCAACAGAAAGACAACAGGAATAGAAAGCTCTACAAGAATCGATCTTCTTAAAGATCAAACAACTCATGATCAACTCATGGAATGAGACATGAGAACGTCTCTTGAGCTGAGACACCAAACATCTCAAGAGGGATGGAATGAGATAGATGGCAAGGATCAATTTGGTAGGCAACAATACCAGGCTAAAAGATATGTTGAATGGGTTTCAAAGTAGCGAGGAGTTAGTTGCCATAATACCATTTACGGGGCACCATAGGGGAGGTGACTCATAGGATTATCCCTTAAGTGGCAAACAGAATTACTTTTGATCCAGAGATCGTTGAAACTCTTCATACCAGCCTAAGGCAATTCATAAGTGATCGTTGTAAGGAATTCAAAGAATGACATACTCAGATCGGAGGAAAACTAGAGTTATAAAACAACTTGGCAATGGAAGGCACATTCCAATTAATACCGAGGGTATAACCCAGTGTCTGAGCATGCTCTGAAGAACTTGAGCATTTCCATATTCATTAGTTTTTTACCAACATCCATGCCAAGAATCCTGGCAACACATCATACTACAATGATGAATAATGATGGAGGATGCAGATGCAAAAGAAGAGAACACTTTCTCAGATTTCACCTTAGCTATACCAAGGGAGCAAAATTTGGATGATCGACCAAGAGACATTTAGCACTCCGCTTCTAATGTTCTCCTTGATGTACTAGTGTAACCCCAATCATAGGTCAGGTTTGCTATCTAGAACATCAAGTAAAGGTTAGACTTCGGGATCTCAAATGGTCCATGATGAATAACTTCTAGAATAAGTCATACAAGGTCCTCATGGGGAGGTGGCCAAGTTACTGAAACAAGGTATTATAATAGTAGGTCTTCCAGATAGGTAGGTTAGCCACAACATCCCTTTGTCGGGTTACAAAGAGACCAATATTATAATTCTTGGGGAAACGTCCCAACCATCGTATCTGCCTGAGATTCGGATATGGTTGGTGTCAGGATATTCCAGACTCAGCATGTCTGAAGGTTAAAGGTTGCAACACAAATCGAAGAGATGATGTAGCAAGATTCTCGGGAAATGAACTACGAAAGCCAGCTCCAAAATATGAGTTGGATTGCAAGGCACAAGTGAACACGACGTCCAAGACAAGCATGATCACATGGCCTTTCAACAAAACACTTCCGAGCTCGGGTTAGGAACCATCATTAGGGATTAGCGAAGCCCTTACATAAGTATCGATTAGCTCTTAAGAAAAAACTTCTTTTCCTTGAACAACTCAATCAGTGGCTTGATGTGCTAGGAAATTCATATAGAATGGAGGTATCGAGCCTATCACGCCATAGAATACTTCGCACATGCATGATTGACTTGGGATGATTCCAGAGAAGACAATATAACTTTCCCTAAAGTCACGATGGCAACTTGCACCAAATGCACGTGAACTTTGAGTAAGTCACTTCTTACACCAAACATATACTTCATGTACATGACACGAAGATATTACCTATAAAGTTTCCAACACCAGCTTAACGTCCATCATGATTCATGGGATAGACGAGGATGTTGCCTATGATCTCAACAACAATTCATCGAGGTATCCAAATAGATGGAATTCCACAACTATGAGAACAAGGTGATAGAATTGGTCAGACCAAAAGATATAATGGTGTATGCTCGAGGATACCTCCACGAGTAAGACAACATTAGGAAAATCTTTTATTCTGATATTGATTTGACGATAGCCCATACTCAAATCAATGGTTGTACAAGATGATAGGTGCATCAATTGGTCACAAGGATCAACCGATGAAGATATCATATTTCTTCTACACATACAAGCACAAAAAACACAAGATATCCCTTTATCATGAGCTAAGTTAGATCAAGCTTCTATCTTCCAACTCTCCAAGTTGTTGTTTAGCTTAACCAACTAGTTCAGGGTTATCCAACACAATGTGTTGGAGAAGGGGTGATTTATAGAAAACCATCGCGATCATGAACTCAACATAACGGTCAAGGAACACCTTGGTAATACTTCCGAGAAGATATTCGGAAAATCACGATCCACTGATATGTTATCAAGGTCGAGAACAATCTTGATTTTCAAGGCAAGACGATATGATCAACAGAGTGAAGGATTGACAAAATCCTATCCTGTTTATCGAAAAGTGCACCATGGAAAAATGGACTAGGTAGCACGATCACTCCTAGAGTGGTGATTCAATGACCAACACACTAAGGATGAAATTTATTGTCCATTAACTACCAAGCAACAAAGTTGCTAGGAGTATCGATTTCACACATCATGATTCACTTGTCGGTATTCTGGTTTCAACAACACGGAGACCGGGGAATGAATGATGATGACGAGAAGTATCACTACATCAAGATTTCATAAGAGGGAGTGCGGTTCTCATAATATTCTTGACATGAAGAGGGTAATACCTCAAGGTAGAACAGAGCAAAAGATGAATTGGCATTTTGATCCACGGAATACAACTGCTTTGACCCAATCCTAGAAATGGATGTGGTATGGGAGTTTGCTTCTCCTAGGCATTCTGAAATAGAATGGCTTGACAGACCATAAGAATAGTCGACATCGATAACACAATGCATGACATACTCTTGACTATCCACTGATAGATAAAGGTCAGAATGCAATTGAAGAGGGGCAACTCAAGAGCACATGATTTTTGTTGAGTTGTAGATGCATGGATTGAATATGTCAAACAGAGTTCAACATGTCTCTTCCAGATAATCCATGCAGAACGAAGGATTGGTAGAGTCACAACTATGGGATGGAGAACTCATCAAGAGCACTCATGTTGTGATCTTTCGTTCACCAAGAACTTCTGCCATAAGTGATTCATGATATTGGAAGAATGATATACCACAAACCTTGAAGACTATAAGAATGTTACTAATATGTTAAAGAAACGAGCAAATACTATCAACAGAAGTGAGCAGAATGATTCTTGGGTTCAAGAACCCAGATACATAATACCTATCGACAAAGTAGCATCACAACATGCTTTTGATAATGATGGCCATAATTATCACACTAGAAACAAAAGACACAACTAGACTATTGGGTGGTTCACTGAAACAACATGGTTTCCTAAACACCTTCATCAAACACGTCGAGGTAATAGGGTACCTCAACTTAACAATTAGTGTGCTTTGTCTGACCTGAAAGACATTGACTCAAGATGAAAGAGTTTTGCAATTGCATCAGATAATTTAGAACCATGGATAACTCGGACAACATAATGGCTGTACGGGCATGAAATATGAGGCAACCTTCACAAGAAAACTAACAATATGACAATGAATTCATATGAAGACACTGATCCAGGAAGACAACAACTTTCCTATAGGTCTCCAGCATAGTAACTCATCCTCCTAATATATAGATGAGAAGGCCTAGTTCTTAATCCCCGTAGAATAGAAGAGGGTGCCTCATAATTAGAATGACATGAGGAAAGGAGTAAAAAGAGCCTTACGTTCCCTTCCACAATCAATTCCCTTATATAACTAAAGCGGTTCTAGACTCAACATCGACCGGTTTGGCTTGTTAATCCTACAGGCAGTCAAGATCTGATACCAAAGCTGTCGGGACCTCGATCCTAAGCCATAAGAATCCAGCCTGTAACACATCACATCACTTTGCGGTCTCATGCACGGTTATCTCCACGGCTGCCACCTTACCTGGGCCGGGACCATTTGCGTCTTTTGACTCACGTATGTAATATGTTGCTAGCATTCAAATGTCAAAGAACCCGGGCCGACATGACTAGTGGTAGAACCCAAGTGGCACATCCATACAGGGACAGGCATACGTAACCCAACAATGCAGGTGTCAATCTCTACCGTGTGTAGACGAGTCATAGCAAGCTAATAGGACTCCATTACGCCGTGGGACATAAATGTCATCACTTCACGTAGACGAGTCATAGCAGGCTACAGGGACTCCATTACACTGCGAGACATTTCCCCAAAGGGACAAACACAGCAGCAAAGAAGGATACATGCCGGTCAATCAATGTGTCCGGAGCAGTAGCAAGCTACCAAGGCTCGGTGGAAGCACAAAGAGGTATTTCCCCGTAAAGAGTACTACTAAAGGCACACAACTAGGTGTTGGATCCCATACATACCATTGCATGTCACACGTATGCACGACACGCCTGATACGCATAGATACAACTATGGCATCACAACATAACCATACAACATTACAACATTTATTTAGATGGCTCGGAAGAGCCAACACAATAAGATGTTACAAATAGGGGTCACATGACCCAACATTCAGAGCAATCAAACAACAAGCGGAAGTTTAAATATGTCTAAGTATAGACATCTACAAAAGTGGCTAGAGGAGCCTGAAAAACTACAACGACCCTACCAAAGGAACCAGACCTTTGTCTAGGATCCCCAAGATAATCCGGTCAACATCGAACTTCACGTCGAAAATACCACTAATGAGACTGACGTCTCCTCTGCAAAACATAAATTAAGCAAACGTGAGTACAAAGGTACTCAGCAAGACTTACATTAGAACTATCTACATATGCATCAGTATCAATGAAGGGGGTTGTGGATTTTATTGCAGCAAGCTAGCTTTGACTCTTGGCTAACCTGTACTATGACTACAAGTGCTTTCTTTGAGGTGGGATAGCGCAGACGAGTCCACATATGCACCAATCAATACACCACTATGGATCCACTCTCGTCTCCCTACGATAAGGCCATCCATAGCACTCACGCTTATCTTGCATATTTTAGAAGTATCCATTTCACTTATCTATGAACCGCATAAGCAATCCAAGTAGTCCATATCTGAGGACGCGGCTATTCGAACAGATTATTTCACCCTGTAGGGGTATACTTCTTCACACACGCTCTCACCACTTATCACCATATGCACGTCATGCATCTCGGCAACCTTCAAGCGGAAGCACTGGCGTGGGCATCGGCCACGATCGTCAACCACACAAGAGCCTAGTCTAGGTTTATCGCCTATTTGAGACTGAACCTACACGGAAGTCCGGCTGAAGTTTCCGCTACGGCCTCAAACGATGTGCGTAGGGTTCCCAAGCCCACCATTCGGGTGCCACTTGGTACACCGTGCCACTATGCCTATACCGCATCATAGTCCACCCCGTCGGGCAGCGCTATGCACGACCGCCAACACTTTTCCTACAAACACCAGAAACTAGTTGCAACTCCTGGACAGAGGTCTAGGCGATTAATGGGCCGAGAGGGTCAATTAAGTATCCCAATGTGCGGTAGTATCTTGTCTTGGATAACATACACAGAACTCAGTTCTTAACGACGATCCCAATGAGACAACCCGCCATGTACTCCTACATGACCTCTCATCGCTACTTTTACCAAATCGTGTTCACACACTTAGCTCTCGGACAACAGGACATGAACATAGCCATTCCGATTCATCACCCAGATGGACCAGACTCGACACGACACAACTCTAAGCATAGTAGGAATAGTAAGTAAGCAAGCATGGATGAGTAAGCACAACAAGGCTCAAGCAGTTGCTACTCATGCTAAGTGGTTTCAGCTATTTACTGTGGCAAAGACAGGTCATGCAAAGGAATGGGTTCAACTACCGAGAACATGTAACAATTGACTCGTTGTTGTTCTAATGCAGTAATAAAGAGCAGGAGCAAGAGAGTGGGTTCATATCAGTATGCTTAAGGGGGTTTGTTTGCCTGACAGTCCTAAAGATATTACTTCTCTTCATTTGTGTCAGCGATCACATTGTGAGAAACATCGTCTACCGAGAGGGAACAACACCATCAAATAGAGAAATGAACAGATTCAATGTGATGCAACAAACATGATGCACGGAATGGCATATTAAGGTACTAAATTGACCTAGTGCTATAGGTAGTCATATTAAGTGAAGTGGAATTCAAATATATACTAAATTCCAACTCCAACACTATTTATTAAATTATCATAATCATGAAATGTCCTACTTGGTGATGTTAAATTTCTCAAACATGCATGATCATGGCATAAACAGATTTATTGGATTTTTCTGATCATTTTTCATATATAAATTATTTCCATCTGACTTACAGATTATTTTCTATGATTTTAGAAATTTTAATCATTTTCTGGAATTTCCTTATTAATTTAAATATCATAAAGGCTTTAATGCGTCATCATTGTGTCATAGTGACATCATCATGTCACTGGCCTGGTCAAAGTCAAACCTGACGTGTGGGGTCCAGGGTTTGACCTGCTGCGGTTCCCGCTGTCAGCGTCTGTGGGGTTAATTAGCATTGCCATTAGCCACTAGCGACGTCGCCACATTGGCACTCGCCGGAGTTGGCCGGCGGTGAGCCGCCGGTGTCACCAGACACGTTGGTGGCGTCGGATTTCGTCCTCTGTCAACCAAATCGACGACGGAAGGGCTATATAGAACGTCCGCTTGCACGCGCATCCAACGGAGCACATCTCCGAGGCACAGAGGGTCCAGAGCATCACCGGCGGCGAGCTTTGCGGCAGCGGCGTTCGAACGAGCTCAGGTCCGATGGTACGACGCTTAAAAATACTTGGCGTTGGCTTCTACGGCAACTACATGGCTCCAAGAACCCGTTGGTGTCTGTAGAAGAACCACCTAGACACCGGAGTATCGCCGTCGTCGAGGTCCGCGACAGAGCTTCTCGGGCATCGACGCAATCGGTGGCTACATCACGGGATGGACTAAGAGGGCTAGAGGAAACAAAGAAGGAGCTCACTAGGGCCTCCAAAGCTTACAGGGAGGCCGGGACAATCGGGAGCCGACGAATTTGGCGAAGATGACCGGCGGCCGAAGGTTGAAGAAGGCATAAATGTCAGTGATGCAGTGTGTCCGGGCTCGACTCCTCTAGCAAGGGGGAGGCTGCGGTTTATGCCTGTCCAGGTGGGCTCGATGGCAGGGCTTTAGGTGGCCGGTGGCCACGGGGACAGCGAGGGCGACGACAAGCTCCGCTCGGGTCTGAGGGAGAGGAAGCAGAGGGAGAGGGGGAGAGAGAGAGGGTCGGCTCGATCCGGCCGATGCTGGGGTCCTAATCCCCATCGTCGCGCTGGCTCAAGAGAGCCAGGCAGGTAGGAGGCGTGGCGCCCCGGCCATGCGTGCCATGCTAGCCTTCGCCTCTGCCTACTGGCAGAGGTAGGGGACGACTGGCACGGGGCAGGTCGGCCGGCTGGGCTGCCAGGTAAACCTTCATATTCCCCTTTTCTTTCATTTTATATTTCTTTTCTAATTTCTCCTTTCTATTTAATTTTGTTCGGGCAAAACTATAAAGCCAAAATTCCTGAAATTATTTGTGAGGTATATTTGGAATATTTCCAAACTACACAAAAAGTTTCAGAAAAATTGAAGCAACTAGAATATTTATAATGGTTTATTATTGATTTTTAGAAACTTCCCTAATTTATTTAAATTTCCAAAATAGTTTTTTAGTATAAAATCACCCTTGATATGTTGTTGCCAGCATATATCAAACATGGTGAACATTTTGTTCTCTATTTTAAGCAAATTTAGTTATTTGTGAAAACCAAAGGTAGCTAAATAATTCCTACAATAATTTTCAGTGGTTTCAAATATTTCTTTTGGAACATAAAATTTGTTGGTTTGAGCCAGTTATTTTATTTACGGTAAATCCCATTGGATAGGATTTTATGAAGGTCATTTTGGGTTCATTGAAAATTCACTAATATTAGAATTGTTTGGTTTGGTGAGATGCCATGGTTTCTGTTAATCCCCATTTCAAATTCATTTGAAGTTAAACATGATGCCATGATGGTTATGCAATGACAAGCAAAGCCTAAGCTAGGGCTGTGACAACAATTGACCGATATCTTTACTAAGCCACTTGATGAAAAAGTGTTTTGTCATTTGAAGAGTGATTTGAACATCATTGATGCTTGGAACTTGAGCTAAGCTCACTCGGATGCATGCAAGGGGATGAGGTTCATTGTTTATTCCAAGCTACTATCTTGAATATCATATATCTTGGAATTAAATGCTCCCTTGTCTTGCATCTAACCCTTTTGTAGGTACTTGTAAGAAGACCACTCCACAAGATTGCCAACAACTCATATCTTAAGAAATCTTGTCATGACAAAGTATCCACAACCTCGCTTTGATGATTGAAGGAAGAAGACAACAAAACATATCCTTGACACATATTTCTTAATTGGTGAAAAGTGAATGAAATCAACAAGGATTTCTCCCAACTCAAGATGATCTTCATCAACTTCGAGCATCCTCATCAAGTTCACCTACAAGCTACGTCAACATCACTCAAAGGTATGTACTCATATCCTTGATATAGCTTTACTCCAAGTCATGAAATAAAGCAACTGAAATGATATGAAGACATTAAAATGCTAAATCGAAAAATGGTAACCCCATTTTGAGCTTAACGATGAGTATGACCTATGATCAACTATTCTTGCTTGGCTCCTAAGCCAATATAGTCTAATATAGGTGACCTAGCCACCATCCATCATCTAGTTAAGAATCTTGTTTGGTTCATTCTCTATTACAAGCTTTCTTGGAACCATTCAAATCATCTCTAGGTTACATTTCTCTGTATAAATCTTTTGACACTTCTTTACTTTTGTTCAAATAAATTGCCAACTTTCTATTTTATGTCTCAAAGCATCCGATACAAAGGACTCGGTTCTACCGATTCAGCAGATGAGCTGCATAACATCACATCGGTATCATCGACAAATATGTCTCGGAGCCACCGACTTTCTATCATATTTCAGTCTGTGTTTGTTTTTGTAAACCTTTAAAATCCTTCTGTGGTATTTTCATTTCTTTGATGATCCCTCTTATAAAAAAATGGAAAAAGAGAGAAATTATTTTCAATGATTCCTTCATTTTTTTCATGATTTTCATACTCTAGACGGCAAAGAAAGAAGCAAAATATATTCTGGTTGCCATAAAAGGTACGGTGAAGCGGAATACCCGTAGTGTGCCCTCCTCCATGTCGTATGCACACACGACTCTAGCCCAATCCCTTGTGATGGCCGACCGCCCATCCTTCAATATCTTCATGACTTCCAGATAGTCATTCTAGTCTAATAGAAATACATGTACATTTGCATGTCCAACAATCAGGTAGTTTGAGAGGTGATCTTTCATAGACTGCATTGGAAACCACTGCAAAGGAAAAAGATACAGAGATTGTCATCTAACAACTTATTATGTGCAGCAAAAAAGGTACATAGTTCTGGGTTAATATACTTCATATCACTGTTGTCTTGGATAAACTGTAAATAAATAGTTTAATTACCACATTTTGACCCATTGTACTAGAAATATTTATTAGTTATCTGTAACGCCCAAGCTGCGATCCTATCCTTATTTTTGCTTGAGGGCCTTGATAGGGATAGAATCACAACTCGCCGTTTTGCAAGAATGGGTATCATTACAAGTACATGTACAGAAGAGATGAGTATATGGAATTGGCTTAAACTCACCACAAGCTACTTCAAGATCACATCAATACAACAACATATTCAAACATCATATAGAAGAGTAGAGTTCGACTACGGACGAATTCAAACAATAAAATGACATCCATTCTTGCTATCCCAGGCTGCTGCCTGGAACCCATCGTATATTGATGAAGAAGCAGAAGAACTCCAAATCAAACAAGCATCTCTCTCACTTCAAAGCATCAAATTACCTATACCTGCAACTATTGTTGTAGTAATATGTGAGCCACAGGGACTCAGTGATCTCATTTCCAAGGGTACCAAGAGTAGCAAAGCTTAATGGGTAAGGTATGGTTAAGTGGTGAGGTTGCAGCAAGCACTAAGCATTTATTTGAGTGGCTAACTTACAAGTACAAAAAATAAGTATGGTGGTCTATGCATAACGGACGTGAACTAGTAATCATCACTAAGTGATCCAGAACACCTACTTACGTCATACATAACCCCAACGTGTTCTCTCTCGGATAAGGACTCACGAGAAGAGACAGTCACGGTTACGCAGATAGTTGGTGTATTTTATTTGTGTTTACTTCAAGTTTCCTATGACCGGGTGTTAAACAAATTTTCCAAGTTGCCACATAACCGCGGACATGGCATTCCGAAAGATTTAACCCTGTAGGGGTGCTCCAACTCATCCATCACAAATTAACCACACGCCGCATTGGAATTCCTAAACCGCGGAATCACCCGTAGTATTTGCAGAATCCCAATGGAAAATCTCAACTTTGAGATAGCCCAAAGTGTCGCTGAAATCCCGCACGCAAGGCGTTCGAGAAAGGTAAAACAAATCCAGCAAGGCCGCCCGACGTGTCGACAAACCCGATAAGAGCCATGTATCTCGTTCTCAAGACACGATCGGATGGGAATAACTATGAGGAAAATCAATCCCCGAGTTTCCTCGAGGTGGCCTCGCAGGCAGCCCGTTTTGGACCAACACTCATGAGGAGCACTGGCCCGGGTGGTTGATTAATTATCCACGAGTGCTGGCGGGTCCCTATGAAATTTTATTAGTTATTAGGCAAATGGAGTACCAATTTTGGGCCTTGCCAGACAAGCTTTATCCTAAAACGAAAATCAAGCGGGTCCCCATAACAACCCCGAGCATGTTAGGAGCTCTCAATATGGAACATAACACCGGTACACAAGTAACTAGGGGCGGCAAAAGTGGAACAAAACACCGAGAAAAAGGCCAAGCCTTCCACCTTTTACCAAGTATATAAGTGCATTAAATTAAATAGCAATAATATTGTGATATGACAAAATATCCATGTTGTCACATGGAAGCAATTGCACCTTCAGCTAGAAATGCTATAAGAAGGGTTGAGCAAGTGGTAACATAGCCAAACAATGGTTTGCTAGGAGGTGGAGGGTTAGAGGTTTATCATGGCAATGTTGGGAGGCTTGACAAACAAGTGGTAGGTAGCGAGACATAACGATAAAAGCGGGACATCTAGCATAGCAATGATAGTAGTGGTATCCAGGGAAATGTGTCATCTTGCCTGAGATCCCACTTGGAAGAAGAATGAGTCTGTGAAGGAGACGATCCGTGAAGTAGACGAACGAATCCTCACACTCCGAACGCTTTCGGAACTCTATCTAGAAGAAGCAATCTGAAAACAACAATCAATACATGGTACACCATACATTGCATGACATGATGCACAAACAAATATGATGCATGTCCGGTTGATTATGCAATGCAAGGCAAATCACATCAAACAACTACTACACATTAAAGTGAATCTCAATATGAACTCCACGATCAATTTATTTAGTTCACTCCCGTTTATTTAACCGGCAAGGTTAAGTGTTGTTAAACATGGCAAGAGGTGAAGCATAAATAAACTACACTATCTAAGCATCTTTAAATGAGGGCGAAAACAACTTATAGCATTTCTGAAACAACCTCATATGCAGTTTATGAATTTGGTATAGATTTGTCCTAACACAATTTTATAGTTGTTAAATAGCAATATAAATTGTGACATGAGATTCTACATGTTTCTCTAGTCAAGTTACATATGTGAAACCTTTTGAATGGAGCTACTGTTATGTTACGCAAAAGAAGAGGCCGACGAATGTGTAAATATGCAAGGCATTGGACAAGTGACCAAACACATAGATAAAACAAATGAGGTGCAGCCGTGGGGATTTGATCCCTAGCCACCTGGGTTAAATACCAGGTGCTACCCACTGCACTATGGTTGAGTTTACAATCCTTTGGGGAGTTACAGAGTATGAAAACTATGCTAACGCTTAACTGAATGAAACTGTAAAACAGATGCAACAAAATTGAAACCAAAAACATGTGTGTGCTGGGATTTGATCCTAGGTCTCCCGGCTGGTATGAGAGGGTGCTAGCCACTGTGGTAAGTCACGGCTCATGCAGAAACATAATGATGATACTACAAGACATCTACATGCCAGAACTGATCTTAGAAAAACAACAAAGCTTCAGGCATGACGGAGCTGCTTACAACGGTAAGCAAGAGGCCGACGGAGGGACCGCAGCATGGCGCCGGAAGTTCACGGGGTCGGGGACGGGCTCCAAGGCCGGATCCAGGGGTGGTCGTCTAGTTTCCAACGACGGCGAGGTTCGACGGCATGGGGCGGACGAAGGCGAGCTTCGAGCTGACATGGCGCTGCTGTTTCCTGAAGACAGAAACGGACAGAGAGAGTTCAGAGAAGAAATAGGGGAAGTAAGAAGAAAGAGTTAGAGGGATTCGCAAGGGAGGGAGGAGGAAGAGGGGTGGCCGGCGACCTGGTCTGACGTGCTCGCGGGCGTCGGCGCTGGGTGCTGCTGCTCCATGGAAGGAGTGTTGGAAATATGCCCTAGAGGCAATAATAAATTAGTTATTATCATATTCCTTGTTCATGATAATCGTTTATTATCCATGCTAGAATTGTATTGATCGGAAACTCAGATACATGTGTGGATACATAGACACCACCATGTTCCTAGTATGCCTCTGATAGACTAGCTCGTTGGTCAAAGATGGTTAAGGTTTCCTAGCATGGACATGAGATGTCATTTGATAATGGAATCACATCATTAGGGGAATGATGTGATGGACAAGACCCAAAATACAAACGTAACATATGATCGTGTCAATTGATTGCTACAGTTTTCTACATGTCAAGTATCTGTTCCTATAACCATGAGATCATGCAACTCACTGACACTGGAGGAGTACCTTGTCTGTATCAAACGTCGCAACGTAACTGGGTGACTATAAAGGTTCTCTATAGGTATCTCCGAGGGTGTTTGTTGGGTTGGCATGGATCAAGACTAGGATTTGTTACTCCATGTGACGGAGAGGTATCTCAGGGCCCACTCGGTAATACAACATCACAACAAGCCTTGCAAGCAATGTGACTAAGTGTTACTCATGGTATATTGTATTATGGAACGAGTAAAGAGACTTGCCAGTAATGATATTGAACTAGGTATGGAGATACCAACGATCGAATCTCGGGCAAGCAACATACCGAAGAACAAAGGGAACATCATACATGATTAACTGAATCCTTGGCATAGAGGTTCGACCGATAAAGATCTTTGTACAATATGTAGGAATCAATATGGGCATCCAGGTCCCGCTATTGGTTATTGACCTTAGAGGTGTCTCGGTCATGTCTACATAGTTCTCGAACCCGTAGGGTCTGCAGACTTAAGGTTCGGTGACATTTCAGTAGTATAGAGTTATGTATGGTGGTGACCAAAGGTTGTTTGGAGTCCCGAATGAGATCCCGGACATCATCAGGAGCTCCGGATTGGTCCGGAGGTAAAGATTGATATATAGGAAAGTGGTATTTGGGTTCCGGAAAATTTTCAGGCGCTACCGGTAGTGTACCGTGAGTGACGAAAGGATTTCAGGGTTCCACCGAGAGGGGCCCACCCACCCGGGGGGCACATGGGCCTAAGTGGCTGCGCACCAGCCCATAATGGGCTGAGAAACCGACCACAAAGGGCCCTTGCACCCAAGGGTAGGTGGGGAGGTGCCTTGGAGGGGAGGGAGACCTCCCTAGGGCGCCCACCTCCCTTATGGGAGGTGAACTCCTCCCTATCTTGGCCGGCCAGCCCTCCTTGGGGGAGGGGCCAAGGCTGCGCCCTATCTACCCCTTCCTCCTATAAATAGAGAGGAAGAGGGAGGGCAGCACAACCCTAAGGCATAGGTGCAGCCCTACCTCTCTCCCTAGATCTGTTTCTCCTCCAAAATGCGTCTACTACAGCGCTTGGCGAAGCCCTGCTGAGATCGCTCCACCACCACCGCCACCACGCCGTTGTGCTGCCGAAGAACTCATCTACCTCTCCACCCTTGCTTGCTGGATCACGGAGGTGGAGATCGTCATCGAGCTGTATGTGTGCTGAACGTGGAGGTGTCGTCTGTTCAGCACTAGATTGGAAGGACCAGGATGGGATCGCGGGACGGCTCGTGATGAGATTGCGGGAAGGATCGTGATTGGATCGTGAAGACGTTCGACTACGTCAACTGTGTTTCTTAACGCTTTCGCTTACCGATCTATAAGGGTATGTAGATTCACTCTCCTCTCGTAGATGCTCATCACCATGGATAGATCTTGCGTGTGCGTAGGAAATTTTTTGTTTCCCATGCAACGTTCCCCAATAGTGGTATCAGAGCTAGGTCTATGTGTAGATGAGATCTCGTGTAGAACACAAAGAGTTTGTGGGCGTTGATGCTTAGATTGCTTCCTCCCTTGGTCATATTTTGGTTCAGTGGTATTGTGGGATGAAGCGGCCCGGACCAACCTTACTCGTACGCTTACGAGAGACCTGTTCCATCGACTGACGTGTAACTTCGTTGCACAAAGATGGCTGGCGGGTGTCTGTTTCTCCTACTTTAGTTGGATCGGATTCGACAAAGGCAGTCCTTGAGAAGGTTGAAAAGCAACTTATGTATCACCGTTATGGTTTTGCGTACGTGAGAATTGTTCTTGCTAGATACCCGTAGCAGCCACGTAAAACTTGCAACAACAATTAGAGGACATCTAACTTGTTTTTGCAGGGTGTGTTGTGATGTGATATGTCCAATTACATGATGAGATATATGTGATGTATGAGATGATCATGTTTTATATAGAATATCACGACTTGCATGTCGATGAGTACGACATCCGGCAGGAGCCATAGGGTTGTCTTCAATTATTGTATGACCTGCATGTCAATCATTAAGCGCTATGCAATGCTTTACTTTATCGCTAAACGGTAGCAATAGTAGTAGAAGCATGATGGGTGAGACAACCCCAAT
This sequence comes from Hordeum marinum, assembly GCA_022496015.1. NCBI lineage: Eukaryota > Viridiplantae > Streptophyta > Magnoliopsida > Poales > Poaceae > Hordeum > Hordeum marinum. The sequence goes on along the minus strand of CM039677.1, from coordinate 95,759,594 downwards.
GGCGACATGTTGATGGAGATTAGGATGATGGAGATCATGGTGTCATGCCAGTGATGATGGAGATCATGCCGGTGCTTTATAGATGGAGATCAAAAGCACAAGTTCATGGCCATATCATGTCACTTATGATTTGCATGTGATGTTAATCCTTTTATGCACCTTGTTTTTCTTAGGATGATGGTAGCATTATAAGGTGATCCCTCACTAAAATTTCAAGATCAATTGTGTTCTCCCCGAGTGTGCACCGTTGTGAAAGTTCATCGTGTCGAGACACCACGTGATGATCGGGTGTGATAGGCTCTACGTTCACATACAATGGGTGCACGCCAGTGTTGCACATGTAGAACACTCGGGTTAAACTTGACGAGCCTAGCATGTACAGACATGGCCTCGGAACACAAGAGACCGAAAGGTCGAACATGAGTCATATAGTAGATATGATCAACATGATGATGTTCACCATTGAAACCACCTCAACTCACGTGATGATCGGACTTGAGTTGGTGAATTTGGATCATGTATCACTCGAATGACCGGAGGAATGTCAATTAGAGTGGGAGTTCTTAAGTAATATGATTAATTGAACTCATTATCATGAACATAGTCAGTAGTGTCTTTGCAAATTATGTTGTAGCTCACGCTGTAGCTCCCTTGAATTTTTATATGTTCCTAGAGAAATAGAGTTGAAAGATGATGGTAGCAATATTGCGGACGGGGCCCGTGATCTGAGGATTGTCCTCATTGCTGCACAGAAGGCTTATGTCCTTAATGCACCGCTCGGTGCGCCACCCCCTCTAGCGTCGTCTGTAGATGCTGTGAACATCTGAGAGGGACGTTCTGATGACTACTTCATAGTTTAGTGCATCATGCTTTATTGGTTAGTATTGAGGCTCCAAAAATGTTTTGAGCATCACAGAACATATGAGATGTTCTAAGAGCTAAAATTGGGATCTCAGCCTCGTGCCCGTGTTGTGAGATATGAGATCTCCAAAGAGATTCTTTGCCTGCAAGATGAAGGAGAATAGCTCAATCGTTGAGCATGTGCTCAAATTGTCTAGGTGCTACAATCGCCTGAATCGAGTGGGAGTTGATCTTCCAGATAAGATAGTGATTGATATAGTTCTCCAAGTCATTGTCACTAAGCTACTAGAACTTGGTGATGAACTATAAAATGCTAGGGATGGAATAATGATCCCTGAGCTGTTCGCGATGTTTGACACCGCGAAGGTAGAAATCAAGAAGGAGCATCAAGTGTTGATGGTTAGTGAAACCACTAGTTTCGAGAAGGGCAAGGGCTAAGAGGGAAACTTCATGGATGGCAAGACAGTTGCTGCTCCAGTGAAGCAACCCAAAGTTGAACCCAAACTCGAGACTAAGTGCTTCTATTATGAGGAGAGCAGTCGCTAAAGTGGAACAACCCTATATACTTGGTAGATAAGAAGGCTCGCAACGTCGACAGGAGTATATTGGATATACGTGTTATTGATGTGTACCTTGCTAGTACTCCTAGTAGCACCTGGGTATTGGATACCGGTTCGGTTGCTAAATGTTAGTAACTCTAAATAAAAGCTACGGAATAAATGGAAACTAGCTAAGTGTGAGGTGACGATGTGTTGGAAATGTTTCTAAGGTTGATGTGATCAACATCGCACGCTCTCTCTACCTTTGAGATTAGTGACAACCCTAAATAAATTTTATTTGGTGTTTTCATTGAGCATGAACGTGATTAGATCGTGTTTATTGCAATATGGTTATTCATTGAAGTTAGAGAATAATGGTTATTCTATTTACATGAATAATACCTTCAATGGTCATGCACCCAATAAGAATGGTTTATTGAAATCTCGTAATACACATGTTCATAACATTGATGCCAAAAGATGCAAAGTTAATAATGATAGTACCACATACTTGTGGCACTGCCGCTAAAGGTCATAATGGTGTAAAGCGCATGAAGAAACTCCATGCTGATGGATCTTTGGAATCACTCGATTTCGAATCAGTTGATACATGCGTACCATGCCTCTTAGGCAAGATGACTGAGACCCCGTTTTCTGGTTTGATGGAGCGGGCAAGTGACTTATTGGAAATGATACGTGTTGATGTATGCAATCCAATGAGTGTTGTAGCATGCGGTGTATATCGTTATTTTCTTACCTTCACTAATGATTTGAGTAGATATAGTGTATATTTACTTAATGAAACACAAGTTTGAAGCGTTTGAAAAGTTCAAGAAGAATCAGAGTGAAGTTTGAGATCATCGTGATGAGAAGATAATATGTCTACAATATGACCGTGGAGGTGAATATCTAAGTTACGAGTTTGGTATACAACTTAAGACAATGTGAAAAGTTGTTACACAATTCATGCCACCTGGAACACCATAGTGTGATGGTGTATCTGAATGTCGTAGTCGTGCTCTATTGGATATGGTGCGAATTATGATGTCTCTTATCGTTTTACCACTATAATTTTGGGTTATGCATTAGAGACAACTACATACAAGTATTCAACCGACGTTCGTCATTCTTTATTTGGTGCTTATATAATTCTTTCGTTGGCGTAATTCTTGAGCGTATGTACCTATGAACGGAATAATGCATTGGTTGATGAACCTATCTATGTATATGTAAAAAGATATTCCCTAATTTCAAATTCAAATTCTATACAATTTTTAATTATAGAGATTAAAATAATTATAAAAATGGTGTATGGGTCATTACGCCGCACACGGTTTGTGTCTCAACGTTTGTGATATACCTCAACATCCGACATGTTTCACAGGTAGAAAACGTGTGCGACCATGCACACAATTGCTGTTTGTTAACCGTGTGTGATTTCAGATTATATAACCAACAGTGCAAGCGAATGCAACGTTGGTGATACAATCTCTATCACACACAGTTTAAAATGATAAACTGTTTGTGATGTAGTATGCATTGCAAATGTTGGACCACAGAATAGCGCGTGTGATACTTATCCCGTCGGACGTGAGTATGGCGTTTCTTAATCCTATCCAATACTTATACGACGGTTAAATTATAGGCTTAGTTAAATATCACCAATGATTCGTCCAATATAAGTGTTTGTGATAAACCCCTTGTCATACAGGTTTCATAATCGTGAATTATTTATGATTTGGTGCACATCGTAAATGGTGAGCCAGAGAATAACGCGTGCAATGTTAGTGTGATCTCACACGAGTTGCAAGGATGGGTCGTATGGGAAGTCCACCATATCTCAAATGGTTGACTGGGACTCTCGTTTGTGATAGATGCGGGCATCCCATATGCTTAGTTTTGCCAAACGTTTACGTTCGTTGGACACCATCGTCGGCGATTATTCTGTGTCGTGTGGGATGGACCCCCCTATCGCCCACACATGCAAGACGATAGTTTCAAAGTATGTCGCAGAAAAGGGTTAAAAACTGTGTGTATAGCACGTCGCTGTACTAGTGCATGTATTCGCCATGTGTTAATGCTTTCTTCCGGTTCTCTATTAAAAGGAGGCCTTAATATTCCCTAGTTTCCAATAGGACCCCGCTGCCACAGGAGGGTAGGACAAAAGATTTCATGCAAGTTCTTATCGTAAGCACGTATGACTATATACAGAATACATGTCTACATTACATTGATGAATTGGAGCTAGTTCCGTGTCACCCTAGTGTGTAACTGTTATATGATCAATGTCATCTAAATCATTATCCATCACCGATCCACATGCCTACGCGTTACATATATTGAATCTTGCTAAGTTACTATTGCTATTGCTACTATCACTACTACTGTTACTTTTGTTACTACTATTTGTCGTGCTACTAAACCTTTGCTGCAGAGAGATATCCCAGGTGCGGTTGAATTTACAACTCAACTGTTAAGGCCAATAAATATTCTTGGGCTCCCCTTGTGTTGAACTAATAAATTAGGGTGAAATACTACCTGTTGGGGATATATACCCAGGGTGAGACCCGCCCAGGTGGGTTCGGGTCATGCGGTTAGCGGCTTACGATAATGCCAGGAGTAAACATAGTCAGTGGGCCAGAAAGGCCCAGATCTGGCACTCGGGACGTAACCCGGTGGGTTTGGGCCACCGGGAGCGACTTGTTAGATAAGGCATGTTTAGTTAGAGGTGAGGTCGGTTGTTAAGTTTAACCCGACCCAGACTCTTGTAAGCCCAGGGCCTTGACCCGTGTATATAAGGGTAGATTACCTGGACTGCTTAGGCCACAAAACAATTGATCGATAGCTAGGACAAGCGAACTCGCTCCCTTGTAATCGATATGAAATCAATACAACACAGAGCAGGATGTAGGCTTTTACCTCTTTCCGAGGGGCCGAACCTGGGTAAACCCTTCTCTCTTGATTCCGACCAACCCCTTTGAGTTCACCGCCTTAGCGATGGCCTCGAACCTAAGTCCGTTCACCCAGACATCTGTCGTGACAAATCCACGACACTACCCATGAAGACTGTCCCGATCCCCTACACTTGTGGGTCATCAAAGATCTGGAAGGTCATCATCGATGGCGGAAGCTGCCACAATTTGACAAGTGAGGACCTTTGTAGCTACATTTGGTCAAGAAGAAGCATCCACTCTTCAATAAGGTTCAATGGCTAAGTGACTCCGGCACCCTCCAAGTTGACCACACCATTCAAGTCTCCTTCAAGATTGGTGCATATGAAGACACTTTATAATGTGATGTGGTTCCCATGTTCGTGTGCCACCTACTTCTTGGTCACACTTCGCAATTCGACTGCAGTGTTATCCACAATGGTCGGACCAGTCACTATAGCTTCAAGATGAAGGGCAAGGAATACGTGCTTCAACCAATTTCACCAAGTCAAGTCACCGCTGACAAGCAAGCTTCAACCCATCATGGCAATAAAGTGAGAGAGCGATCCACCTAAAAGAGATTGAGCGCCACAAGAAAAACTTGAGTGACTCCATGATGAGGCACAACAAAACCTAATATTGTTAGCCACCAAAAGAGACTTAAGGGATATGAGTGAGAGCCCATCAAGTGTTCTTCACTTTGTACTTGTGTGCAAAGATGAGGTCATGAGGACTAATACTTCACAACATCTTGCTTTGGTTTTGTCTCATTTATTCCAGGAATTTGAGGATGTTTTTCCCGACGAGCTACCTCCAGGACTACCCCCACTTTGCAGAATCAAACACCGCATTGACCTCATCCCCATTTCACCTCTACCGAACAAAGCATCATACCGTGTCAACCCATAGGAAACAAAAGAAATACAAAGGGAAGTGCACAAACTCCTCGAGAATGGGTATGTACGCGAGAGCCTAAGTCTATGTTCGGCTCCGGTTATTGTTGTGCCTAAGAAAGATGGTAGCATGCGTATGTGTTCCGATTGCCATCCCATTACTGCATCATCGTTAGGTACCACCATCCAATTCCTCGCCTTGATGACATGCTAGATGAACTATGTGATGCCACAATTTTCTCTAAAATTGATCTTAAAAGTGGTTATTACCAAATACGCATGCAGGAAGGCGATGAATGGAAAGCTGCTTTTAAAACCAAATTTGGTCTTTACGAATGGTTGGTTATGCCTATGGATTTATCTTAAGCTCCTAGTACATTTATGCATGTGATGCATTATGTCCTTTGACATCTCATTGGCTATTGTGTTGTTCTCTACTTTGATGATATTCTTGTGTTTAGCAAATCTCTAGAAGAGCATGTGTCACATGTTAGGGAAGTTTTGCAAGTCCTTCGAAAAGAGAAACTTTATGGAAACATGGAAAAATGCACTTTTGGTGTTGACAAGTTTGATTTCCTTGGATTTTTTGTCTCCTGTAAGGGTGTTCAAGTTGTTGAGTCTAAAATTGAAGCTATTAAAACTTGGACCCTACCAACGAATTTGCAACAAGTGTGTAGCTTCCTTGTCTTAGCCGGCTTTTATCGTTATTTTGTTAAGGATTTTTGCACCATTGCATCTTCATTGCATGCTTTGAGTAAGAAGAATGCTCCTTTTGTTTGGGGACCATACCAAGACACCACATTTCATGAGCTTCAAAATTTACTTACACATGCGCCTTTGCTCGCATTACCCAACTTTGACAAAACATTTGAAGTGCATTGTGATGCTAGTGTTAATGGCATAGGAGGTGAGTTAATGCAAGAGAAACTCCCAATTGCGTACTTTAGTGAGAAAATTTCCAGTGCATACCTTAACTACCCCATCTATGATACAAAATTATATGTTTTGGTGAGAGTTTAGCATGTTTGGGAGCATTATCTTATACCACATTATTTTGTCATTCATACGGATCATGAAATGCTTAAGTACCTTAAAGGTCAAATGAAGTTGAACAAATGACATGCTAAATGGAGTGAATTCATTGAATCCTTTCCCTATGTAATTAAGTACATCCAAGGTAAAGAGAATGTTGTCGTAGATGCCCTTTTCCGCAAATGCATCCTATTTACTCAACTTGAATTGAATGTCATTGGCTTTGATCATATAAAACACTTGTATGATCATGATGTTTTGTTTTCTACTCCTTATGCCGAATGTCAAGCTAACAATTGTTGGAAGAAATATTATATGAAAGATGGCTATCTTATGCGTGCTAACAAACTTTGCATACCGAGTCTTCTCTTTGTTTGTTGCTTTTGCAAGAGGATCACCATGGAGTACTTATGGCTCACTTTGGACGCGACAAGATATTTTCCACACTCTCCCACAAGTAATTTTGGCCAAAGATGTTTCCTCATGTGGCATGTTTCACCAAGCGTTGCTCCACATGTCGCAAAGCTAAGTCAAAAGCTCAATCCCATGGTCTATACATGCCACTTTCAATACCTCTTGCACCTAGGGAAGATATAAGCATGGACTTTGTGCTTGCTTTGCCAAGAACTAATAATGGCCATGATTCCGTATTTGTTGTTGTGGGTCGTTTTTCCAAAACGGAACATTTTCTTCCATGTCACAAGATAGACGATGCTTCACATATTAAAAATCTCTTTTGTAGGGAGATCTTGAGACTACATAGAATCCCCAAGACCATTATGTCAGACCATGATGTCAAGTTCCTAAGCTACTTTTGGAAGACGCTATGCACCAAGATCGGAATAAAGCTACTCTTCTCTTTGGTCTATCATCCGCAAACCGACAGCAAAACGGTGGTCACCAACCGGACGTTGTCTACACTCCTTCGTGTGTTGACCAAGAAGAAGATCAAGGAATGGGAAGAGTGTCAACCCATCGACAAGTACACTTAAAACCGTGCGCACCACTCCACCACCAACAAGTCTCCCTTTGAAGTGATGTACAACTTCAACCCTTTGACCCCATTGGACATTCTCCCGCCACCACTTCAAGAATGAGTGAACATGGACGCAAGCTGTCACATCCCTAGCTAGATGTCATAGGATCAGCATGAGTGTGCATCATGTTTCAATTTTGCATCAACATGAAATGGGGACAAAAAGAAACCCCAAGCTCATATTGAAACAAACCAATTCAAAGTTTGTAAAAATTCAACAAATCCAAAATGCCCATCCAAAATGTCCCCTATGTCTGGTAATTATGGACATGATTATACAAAGGGTCATTTATAATATTTGAACAACTAAAGCAATTTAAAAATAAATGATAAAGCCTCTAAAAATACCAAATAAAGCATTTATCATTATTTTAGTTTTCAAATATCCTCAAACTTGTTTAGATAAGTTTGAAATATTCAAACTTCAATGGATAAAATATTTGGGATATTTTAAAATAGGATATGTGCCTGACATTAAAATAAAATAAATGTTAGAAGTTAGGAAAAGAATTGAAATAGAAAAAAGGGGCAAAAGCCCACCTGGGCTTACCTGAAGAAGAGGCCCAGCCCACAGGGGCAGCAGCGTCTTCTTCCTCCTGCCAGGAGGAGAAGCAGCTGCGTGCTGCCCCCGCAACCGGCGGTGGCCATGTGCTGGCCACCTCCTCCTTGCCTGCCTGGCCGCCTCCTCGTCGCGTTGGCGAGAGGATAGGCTCAGCCACCGCCGATCCCGTTTCCCCCTCGCCATCTCCCCCTCTCCCTCTCCTCTACTCCCCCTCTTGCCGGACTGAAGACGCCGGCGATTCGCCGCCCTCCCTGCGTCCCCGACCACGCTACGGTCCCAGAAGCTCCTTTGCTGAGGCCCCGGACCATTTCCCCCTAGTCTCGACGCCATTCCCCTTCTCTAGCCCCATCGGTAGCCAGAGCCGAGCGGAGCTCGCCGCTGGCCATGGCGTAGCCGTGGCCACATCGGTCAAAGCTCGCTCCTGGCCACGGGCTCGTGCTCGAAGCACCTCCAGGAGCTCGTAGCGGCCTCAGCTCCTCCTCCCGCGGCCTATAGCATAGCAACCGCTCCTGCCCGAGCCATCGCCGCCGCTCAGCTCGACATGGCCATCATCTCTGGCGGCCCCGAGCCCTCTCCGCTATCTTGCTAGACGCGCGCGTGCACGGGCTACCTCCCGGTGCTCTTCGTGTGCCAAATGGTCGCCGAAGGTGCAACTACGGTGAGTCGCCGCCGTGCGAATGGTCACCGCCGGCTCCGCTCCGGTGGGCACTGACGTGGCCATCATCAGGGGGCTAATCCCCTGATTAATTAGGCCTCCTACCACCGACCAGTGGGCCCCAGGGTGGGTCAAACCCTGGTCAGCGCGGAGTTAAGGCCCCTGTCACTGACATGCGGCCCCCACACGTCAGGTTTGACCTGGCCTGGTCAGCCAACCAGCTGACGTCACAGTGACGTCAGGCTGACGCCATAATTCCATTTTCTAGTTTAAAAATAATTCCAGAAAATGTTTAAAACTTCAAAAATTCATATAAATTAATGTGTAACTCAGATGAAAATAATTTATATATGAAAATTTATCAGAAAAATCCAATGAATCCAATGGTGCTATTATCATACATGCTAGAGCATCCTAAGTAGAGAGATAAACCTGTCATTGTCACAGTAAATAGCTAAACCTTGCAACCTAGCTTACATGATAGATGCTTGTGCCATGATGTGCTTAGCTTACTATGCCTGCTATGATTACTATGCTTAGAGTTGTGTCAGGTCTGATTCATCAGGGTGATGAACTGGAGTGAAATAGTGTCCTTATGATGTGATAAGCTTATGATGAACCCGATTTGGTAAAGGTAGCGATGAGGGGCTATGTAGGAGTACATAGCGGGTTGTCTCATTGGGACCGTTCTTAGGAACCGAGTTCCGTGTTTGTGATCCAAGACTAGATACTACCACACATTGGGTTCCGGTAACTCGACCCCTCTCGACTTATCAGTCGCTTAGTCCTGAGTCCAGGAGTTGCAAGTAGTTTCTGGTGTTTATAGCATGCCGGAGGCCATGCGTAGCGCTGACCCTAGGGGTGGGTTACGACGTGGTAGGCAGTGGCATGGTGTACCAAGGGTCACCCGAATGGTGGGCTTGGGAACCCTATGCACATCATTTGGGGCCGTAGCGGAAACTTCGGCCGGACTTCCGTGCGGGTTCAGTCTCAAATAGGCGATAGCCTGGACTAGAGGTCTTATGTGATTGACGGTCGTGGCCGACTCCCTCGCTGGGCTTCCGCTTGAAGGTTGCCGAGGTGCATGGTTTTATGAGCACTGAGCGATAAGTGGCGAGAGCATGTGTGAAGAAGTGCACCCCTGCAGGGTATGAAACTATTCGAATAGCCGCATCCTCGGATATGGACTACTTGGAAAACTTATGCTGATCATAGATAATCAAATGGATACTCATAAAAATATCAAGACAAGTGTGAGTACTGTGGATGGCACTCCCCCAGGAGAGGGAAGTGAATCCATGGTGGTGTATTGTCAAGGAGTTAATGGACTCGTGTGCGATAGCTAAAATTTAAACAAAGAGTTAAAATGGTGTAGTGTAGGTTAGCCATGAGTCAAAGCTGGCGTTCCTGCATAAACTCCACCACCCCCTTTGTTGATACATGAGCACGATTAGTCTAGGTCTGCTTTAAAGACTTGCTGAGTATGTTTGTACTCATGGTTGCCTAATAAATGTTGCAGATGAGACCCAGGACCCATCGGGTGGGTTCTTTCTAGATGTCGACGATGCCGAATAGCTGGTGTCCCAGCTACGACCTTACGCCTGTGGCGGGATGTAGATAGTCAGGTCATGTGCCTTTTTACCCTTTCATCTGTCTGTACTCAGACAGCTTTAAGCTTCCGCTTGGTTTGTATGAACTTGTTTGTATGACTTGAGTGTCGGGTCATGAGATCCCTATCTGTAAGAACATATTATGCAAGGCTCGTCTGAGCCTCTTAAATAAAAGCTGTGTTGTTGTATGGTTATGTTGTGATGCCATAGTTGTATCTATGCATATCGGGCATGTCGTGCGTACGTGTGACGTGCAACGGTATGTGTGGGATCCGACACCTAGTCGTGTACCTTTAGTAGTACTCTTTACGGGAACTGGCTCTTTGTTCTTCCACCGAGCCATGGTAGCTTGCTACTGCTCCGGACACATTGATTGACCGACATGTATCCTTCTTTGTTGTTGTGTCTGTCCCTTTGGGGAAATGTCTCGCAGTGTAATGGAGTCCCTGTAGCCTGCTACGAGTCGTCTACGTGCAGTGATGGCATTTATGTCTCACGTCGTAATGGAGTCCTTATAGCTTGGTGTGACTCGTCTACACACGCTTGAGGCCGACACCTGCATTGCTAGGTTATGTATGCCTGTTTCCATTCGGATGTGCCACTTGGGTTCTATGACTAGTCATGTCAGCCCGGGTTCTCTGTTGTTTGATTGCCAGCGACATGTTCACATACGTGAGCCAAAAGACGCAAACGGTCCCGGCTAAGGTAAGGCTACAGTCGTGGAGCTTACCGTGCGTGAGGCCACAAAGTGATGTGATATGTTACAGTCTGGATTCATATGACCTAGGATCGGGGTCCCGACAGCGTTGGTAGCAGAGCTTGACTGACTGTAGGACTAGCAAGCCAAACCGGTTGAAGTTGAGGCTAGAAACACTATAGAAAGGTAGGGGAATTGATTGTGTAAGGGAACGTAAGGCTCTTTTTACTCCTTTTCCCAAGTTAATCTATTCTGAGTCATTCTCATCTTTTCTACGGGGATAAGAACTAGTCTTCTCATCTATTGCTTAGGATGACGAGTTACTAACCATGGACCACTAGCTAGCTTGTTGCAAGTGAGTGACGGTACTTGAGTATTATTGGTGTGACAAACAGATGGAGAAGAGATTCGAGTCTAGGAAGTCGAGTGGTTATGCCTTTCCAATCTTTTGCAGTTGTCTCAAAATCCTTTTTGAGCAATTACAACCGTTATGCTGTCACGGGGGTAACCTATATGAGGCATTCTACGGCGATGCTTGAGTACGTGGATGTTAGTACTAGTATGTTAGTAATCGTATCGCCACAGTCCTACGTGTCTTGTGGGATATGATTGAAGTCGAGAGTTGTGTTCCGGAGGTGTAGATAGATAATGTATAGGAAGCTTGTAATGCCTCCGATGAGTTGTGTCATCTCTCTGTAGTTTGCTTTCTGCTTGGGCTTGTACTGAACTATGTCATGGTGTGTATGAATCATGGTGTTCATATGGCAGTTGTTATTTCCATGTTGTTTGGGTGCTTACCCTGCATGCCATGTTGTCTAGTACATTCCTTATCTCATGTCTTAGAGTTGATGTCCTCTATGTCCAAGTTGTGGGTTTGTTTTCCTAGGATGGTGGCAACTAGGAATAACCCCGTGCCTGCCAACGAGCAGGGCGAGGGAAGCCAACCAAGGCAAGAGAACCTGCCACAGGCGCCTTCCTTGGCAGAAGTGATGCTAGAAGCTAAACGGAACAAAAGGGAGACCAACAGGCTGCTAGAACATATTGACCAGAACACATCACGTGCTCCCCGCAATGATCTCAATGATGGCGTGTTACTCGGTGATTTTGTCAGGCTGTGCCCACCTAAGTATCATAATTCGGTCAACCCACTCGACGCAGATGACTGGCTGACCAGTATGTTCCGTAAGATCCGGGCTGCAAATGTGTCCAAGGCCAACAAGGTGAGTTTTATTACCTACTTCTTGGAAGGACCCGCCAATCTGTGGTGGGAAAATTATGAAGCCACGCGTCCCGCAGGCCCCGCACCAACTTGGGCAGAATTCAGCATGGCATTTCGTACCCATCATATCCCGGAAGGGCTGATGGATCGCAAGAGAGAGGAATTCTATGTTTTCACCCAGGGCTGACTGTCTGTGGATGCCTAGAGCCATGAGTTTGGCAATCTTGCTCGCTATGCTCCGGTGGAAGTTTCAACTGATGCTAAGAAAAAGTCTAGGTTCCGCAAGGGACTCAATCCTGAGCTCCGTCGAGATTTGCGCCTGCATGAGTGCACAACCTTCCAGGCTCTCGTCAATAAGGCTATCAATGCCGAGACTGGACAGACGGATTATGAGGCTACAAGGAAGCACAACCATGACTTGAACTCTGCATCTAGATCGAGCTCCAACAAACGCCGGCTGTGGGTGCCCAACGCAGCTCTGCCGCCAAGATACACCGCGAGGCCATTCTTCCAGGCGCCCCGCCCAACTCAGCCTAACCCTCTAGTCAAGCCATTTGGAGGTCCGCCTGCCAATGTTGCTCCCCATGCCTCCATGGTCTGCTATAAATGTGGAGAACCAGGACACTACTCTAGTGATTGTCCTCGGGCTAATGCTAAGCCGGCTGGACGTGGAAAGCTGGGAAAAGCCTTTTATGTGAAGCCAGCCCCTGTTCGAGGACGAGTGAATTATGTTTCTACTGAAGAAGCCCTTGAGGACCCTGATGTTATCCTAGGTACGCTCCTTGTCAATAGTCATCCAGCATCTGCTCTATTTGATACTGGGGCATCTCATTCTTTCATCTTAGAAAGTTATGCGCAGTTGCATAACATGTCTTTTTGTGATATGCCTATCCCTTTAGTTGTTCAGACTCCTAGTTCAAAATGGCAAACTTCTAGAGTGAGCCATGACAATGAAATTCTGGTGGATAGGCTAGTCTTCCTAGCATCCCTGATAGCCCTAAAGTCTTCGGACATCAATATCATTCTAGGCATGGATTGGAGGAAAGCCCACTATGCTAAGATTGATACTCAGACTAGGAATGTTCAACTTACACATCCATCGGGTGAGACAGTTAATGTCTCCACTCGAGCAGCCAAGCGCCAACTCTATTCCCTCAATGCTAGCCCTCTTCTAGAACTAGAAGATATTCCGGTAGTCCGTGACTTTCTAGATGTCTTTCCAGAAGAACTGTCAGGAATTCCTCCTGTCAGAGATGTTGAGTTTGTGATAGAGCTCATTCCAGGGACTATCCCAAATAGCCAGAAGACCCTATAAGATGGCACCCTTAGAACTAGATCAAAGTGTTGACATGGATGCTGGCACTAGCCCAGAAGCTAGTTCCTCATCTTCAGAGAATCCAGGGACTCTCGGTTCACATGGGTTTCCTAAGGCTGCCACAAGGGCAAGGAGGAAACTGAATTTAGATGAAGAGGATGTAGACTTTGTTCCTAAAGAGGTAACCTCCAAGAAGCAGCAAGACAAGAAAGAAAAAGATACAATGAAATCGGCCAATGAGGCCACTTCTTCCAAGAGGCCAGTGAGGAAGGACTATGCCAGTATTGAGGCTATGAGAGCACCAAAGAGTTCTAAGGCTGGGATGACTCTCACTCTTGAGTCCCCAAAGACTTCAAAGTTTATGCCCAAGAAGGCAGGAGAGAAGAAGAGAGCTAGGAAGAGGATAGTGCGTGTTATTGGCAGGCCAACCTCCATGTATAAGGACCCAGCAGAGCATGAAGAAGAGGACGAGGAAGAACCAGTTGCAAAACCTCCTCCTTCCAAGAAGAAGAAATTGTTAGCTGATGCAATGCCTTGCCAGGCTCCATCCAAGAGCAAGCAAACTACTCCGAAGAAGCCTACAACACCCATGCCCAAGAGAACTACATGGAACATTCCAGCAGCTGAGAAGAACAAGAGTTCCATATCTAGAGTAGTTGTTGTCCTGCTGAGAAGGGAGATTTGATAGTGTTGAGGAAGCTCATACCCCATCTGCCAGAGCACAATGATGCTCATCCAGTTGCTAAGGACATGAAGAAGAGGAGATATCAAGGGTTGGGGAAATGGAGAGCAAATGGCCAATATGCCTTCAGGAGAAAGATTGTTGTTGATGACATGTTCTATACAAAAGAACAGTAGTATTTTTATGAGACTGTCCTATTGGACAAGATCCCAGCAGTCAGTGACATGAGATATGTCTATTGGGCATACAAGAAGGAAAATGAGGACTACTTCCCCAATGTGCAGGAAAACTTTAGATGCATATGCATTGAGAACTTTGTTGGGAGAGAGTTCGCAACTTGGAATGACAAGATGATTATGAAGTTTTATTCCACAACTCATTTCTACCTAGATGGTCGTATCATATGGATGACTGAGGGGGGCAGATATCAGTCTATTTTGGATGATTGGGCTACCATCTTATGAGCCCCACGGATAGAAGAAGGAGATCTTTATGTCTACGCTAAAGCCAAGATGAGTCATAACTCCGTGGCTGACATGTACACTCCTATCCCAACTGCATATGTGAACACACATAAGTTTGGCTCTGTCTATCATTTGCAAGTAGGACTACTCACCACCAACACAATCATGAGATATACGTCGATGCCCAAGTCTAGAGATGATAAGATGATTAGGGGTACTCCATTAACATGCTGCACCATGTAGACACCCACACCAGATTCAGGGTGATGGATTTGATTATAGAGACAATCAAGAGGACAACTACTCATCAGAAATGATCATGTGGATATGTACCATACATTCATATGCTCATTAACTCCAAGCTGGAGAAGAATGTATATGCACTTGATCATCCTCATATGCCACTTCAACGAGAGCTAGAGGACAACGTTGAGGTGATGGACCCCTCTCATCCCACTTCAGATACTACACAGGCAGAGGCAGAGGCAGCCAGAGATAATAGTGCTCAAGTGCCCAAGGCAAAGAGTGATCAAATGAAACTTCTTACCAAATCTTTCCAAGGTATAGAGAAGAATGTTGCTGAGATTCTTAAGAACTAGAAGAGCATTGTGTCGGTGTCAAAACCGGCAGATCTCGGGTAGGGGTCCCAAACTGTGAGACTAGAACCGATGGTAACAGGAAACGAAGGGGACACAGATTTACCCAAGTTCGGGCCCTCCTATGGAGGTAATACCCTACGTCCTGCTTGGATGTATTGATGATATGGAGTTACAAAGTTGATCTACCTTGAGATCGAAGAGCTAACCCTAGATGAGTTGTCCTCTCCCTATAACCTAAAACCCTTCGGCTTATATAAACGCCGAGGGTATCTAGGGTTTACACATGGTCGGTTACACGCCAAAGAGATAAACATGCCTATTCGCTACATCAAACATGGATCACAAGTCGTACTTCCCAAAGCTTCCATCTTGGAGATAAGGTCTTCAATGAATCATGTGTTCGGTAGGTGGCCCATATAGTCTGGCCCATAGAAATAGGTCGGCCTTCCGAGGACCCCTTAATCAAGGACTCCCTTAGTAGCCCCCGAACTTTCCTCCAACGCCAAGGGTCTTAGCTTCAATTGCTTCACACGATCAGAGTCTTCGGCTTGCGAGGTGAGTTCTTCCCGCCAAACTTAGTTCGACCTTCGATGACAAGTAGCTTTCTGCATAGTGGCGCGTTCGAACACTCTAAATATGCTGGCTTTGAAGGACAAACGTTAAGGGGTAAAATAAAGTACCCCTGACAACCTCTCTGACGAAAGGTCAGAGCCCATGACGACCGCCAGGCCAGTTACAAAAGCTCGATTCGTGGTTTGAGGTCGTTTTAATCTACACGATCTATCAATGTGCTGATCGTGCCCCGTTTTACACGGGATATGTTTAATCATGCGTGTGCAATGGCTCACATGTTTTGGAAAGCGGAGGGATTCACGGCGCAACGAGGGGAGACCGAATCGATAAGCCTCATAAAAGCGGAAGAAAACCCCGAAGCCTATTCATGCTCCCCATTTGCCTCCGAAGCCTATTCTCTTCCTTCCATTCCTCTGCGCCTCCGAAGCACAACTAGGTCTCCCCCCTCCAAGCTCATCAATGGCACGCTCCAATGGCCAGTAGGAGGCCTCCACGGTCACTAACCAGGACATCCTTGACCTCAAGAAGGTTGGCTACCTCTCCGCTGACATCCCTCACCATGCACCGGAGGAGGGCCAAGTGATCCCCACTCCTCGGCCGGGCGAAAGGGTGGTCTTCCTCCCCCACTTCATTAGGGGGTTGATCTTCCCACTCCACCCCTTCGTCAGGGGCTTGATGTTTTTCTACGGCCTCGACTTCCATGACCTCCCGCCGACCTCTTTCATGCACATCTCAGCGTTCATCATCGTCTACGAGGCTTTCCTGTGAATTGAGACGCACTTTGGGCTATGGCTCAAAGTGTTCAACGCGAAGCCAAAGTGTGTCGGCAGGAAGCACGTACACTACAGCAGAGCTATCATCGGCAAGCTCACCCGTGTCGTGTGGCCATCGGGCACCTTCATCAACACCATCAAGGCGTGGTAGAAGGAGTGGTTCTACATCATAGAACCACAAAAAGGTCAGATTCCCCCTGTCGAATTCAGATCTGGTACCCCCACCACATTAGCTTCATGGCTCAAAAAGGGCCTTCGCTAGGGACCGAGCAAGTAGGTGACCGACCTATAGAAGCACATCAGCTCCATGGTCGAGAAGGACATGAAGCTGAGCAATGTGGTCCAGGTGATGCTTCGGAGACGCATCCTCCCCTACCAGCACCGGGATACTCCCTTGTGGGCTCGTCATCTTGATGATGCGCCCACAATCCGGAGCCTCTTCCGCACTATGTGGGAGAAGCTATGGAAGGCACTCTTCAAGTCACAGGAGAGATGGCCATCCGAGGAGGAAGACAGGGGCCTGCACGCCTCCAAGCCCACCTCCGAGGTAAGGTACAATTCTGCTTGATCGGCTTTACTTTTCTTAGATAGGATCCATAATATTTCTTCCAATCATCCCTTTGCAGACATGGCTAAGGAAAGGCGTCAACATCAATAGTCCGGTGCCTCATCCCGAAGACGCCAGGTCCAGGCTGTTAACAAAAATGCTCATGTTGAAGCCTTACGAGGCCCCCAGGAAGAAAGAGAAGAAGAAGAAACTAGGCCGAAGCGGCCCTTGCATCCGGGACCAGTTAGAGACTGTGTCCGGGGAAACTCATGCCTCCTCGAATCAAGAGGAGCGCGAGGAAAAAGGGGAAGAGGAGGAGCAGGAGGAAGAAGAGAAGGACGACGTCCAGGGGGAAGGCAATTCCCCCCTCACAAGAAAGAGGGCGGTGTCATCAGACACTCCAGAGGAGGTACCCCCTCCCGCCTAGAAGAGAGCGCGTCAGGCGCAGGTGGTCCTATCCGAGGACAGCTCGGATTCAGACACTGAGTCCGATGACCTCAAGGCGGTTCCATGAAGAAACCTCAAGGTCAAGCCCCCCGCCCGAAGGTTTGGATCCAAAGACCCCTTGTTCGTCCTTTAATAGGTTTAGAGTTTATTAACACACATGTGCTTATCAATTTTGCAGCCCCCCACACATCCTTCCCGCCAATCAAATATCGGACAGGGAGACCCCACCCGCCAAACTAGCAGAGAGCGGGAATGCCTCGCATCTCGCCACTCCAGGCATCGTGAAGGATAGTGCAGAGGTGTCATCCCAAGAATCTCCTATGGAGCCGGGCACCAGCGGCGAGGGAGATGACATAATGGCCGAGGCTAATACCTCGGTCACCAAAGACCGGGGGGAGGTACCCCGCCCGGATACTGAGGACGCCGGACGAGCAGCCGCTCGGTCCCCTCCGAGGGCATCTCCGGAGCGTACCATGCCTCCGGAGGTACTGATTCAAACCCCGGTCGGTGATCGAGTTATCTGATCACCACCAGCGCCACCGACCAATGGGTGACCGGTCATGGAGGAGGCTCTATCGAGTGCCTTCATCCTCGAGGAGCACCGCACCCTTATGGGTGCGGTATTATAGAGCATTCAGTCTATCGACAATGGACTGAAGGAGGCCTTCAAGGGTCTCCTGACGGGTTTTCAAGTAAGTCACATGATACTCTTATTTGCAAAGTTTTTACTTATTTTTATTATTATATACATGGCAGCCCCCGATCCCTAGGTGAGTTTGAAAAAACTTACCTAGGGGTCAATCATGGATCCGATTCCAGACTAGATACAAATTATGTGTCCAGAATGTTAGATTAGCCCCTAATAAGGTCAAACATATGATCTGATTGACTATAGTTTGGGAGTATAGAACCCATGTAACATGTTAATTGTATGTGTCATGCAGGCTTCGTCATCGATGGCGGCCATAAATGGCGCCGAGTTGGACGAACTGAATCGGAAGCTTAAACGCTCCGAGGATGAAGTTGATGCCCTCAACAAAAGATTCGACGAGGCACAAGGTAGGTCAAAAAAATCCGAATACCTTTGCCCGAACACTGTCAATGCATTTTCCATGTGTTTAATGTTTACACAGCTTTGGCGAAAGAGGTGGAGAGGCCCAAGGCCGAGGTCAAACAAGCAAAAGACCAAGCGGTCATCGAGAGGGTGGCGGCCAAAGAAGCGGCTACTGCCCTCTCCACCCTACGAGCCACTAGCGACAAGCATGAGGCTCGTGTGGTGGAGGTCCAGTAGGAGCTCAAGGACGCTAGCCAAAAGTGCGAGTCCCTTGAGTAGAAAGGCAAGGAGAGCGTGCCCAAACTGTCCACCCTGAAGACTTGTCTTCAGAAGGAGCGGGTGGATAGGCAGTTCTATGAGGACCAAGCCCGCCAAGCGAAGGACATAATGGATGGTAAGCCATACTTACTATAGTGTGTCCTCGAGGATAGCAAATTCAAATTGCTTACCCAAGTGTGGCGTTCCTAGGGCGCCTCCTCCAAGCTCCAGAAGAGCATGGCGGATGCCAATCAACTGTTCACCTCGAGGGAAGAAGGAGATGAACCTCGTCTGTTCTTGGCACAGTTTGGAGCCCCCGAGCGCTCTCCTCCTCTCATGGAGCAGCTGAAACAGCTGATGGAGCTGCACCAGATGGCGGAGCCAGCCATGAAAGACCTCTGCATCTGCCTATGGCCCAGCGAGCCGCTACCAGGCAGCTACTTTGGCCTGGTGCAGAAGTTAATTGCTGCTTCGCCCCGCTTCGACACCGTGAAGCACTCCTCCTACATCGAGGGAGTTCGGATGGCCCTTGCCAAGGCCAAGGTGCACTGGCCGGGGCTGGATCCGATGAAGGTAGTCACTGCCCCGCCGCCTCCCAAGAAGGAGCATAGACGCCCTGAGCTATACCTCTCCGGAGTGATGGAAGGTGCTCGGGCAATAGCTTCTTAGTGTTTGGACGATAATGTGTTCGAATGAATTGTAATGCGTCCGAAGACTTTTCAAAGTTTTAATGTTATAAGCTATTCTGCTTTTATGTTTTTTCATTCCTTTATAACTCCGGTGTGGCCGTTTGAAACTGAAAGATGCGAGTCATTGGCTTCAGCCCCCATGTAGATACTACGTGGGGTGTCTCTGCCAATGCACTATATTCCTTAGGCGAGTGATCAGAACCCGAAGGCGGTAGAGTGCGACGGACTAGGCAATCAGACTATAGTGCCATATTTGTTTCACTTAGTGGTAGGGGCACGAAAAGGACTGCGGGGGGCTAAATACTAACCCCGGGAGTGTTGTGATGTTCGGATGAACCGCGGCTAAGGCCGGCATCACATGGTTTGCATGGTGAGCAAACACCTCACACAACACGGAATATCCTATAACGGTCAGTTTTCGGCTTTCTCCGCTGAGGTGCTTGACCAGATGATACGTCTCCAACGTATTTAGAATTTATGAAGTATTCATGCCATGTTTACAGTAATTTTATATGATTTTGGTATGATTTTATTAGAACTAACCCGTACTGATGATGTTTTCAGCAGAACTACCATGGTGTCATTTTTTGTGCAGAAATAAAAGTTCTCCGAACGGGCTAAAAATTTATTATGATTTTTTCTGGACCAAAAGAGACCCCCAAAGCATTGGAGTTGGGCAAGAAGAGCCATGAGGAGGTCACAAGCCTGTCAGGCGCGGCCACCCCCCTGGTCGCACCTAGCAGGCTTGTCACCGCCTCGTGGCACCCCTTGACGTGATTCTAATGCCAAAAATTCTTATAAATATAGCAACCTCCCAAAAGAAACCTAGATCGGGAGTTCCGCTGCCGCAAGCCTCTAGAGCCACGAAAAACCAATTGGGAGCCCGTTCCGGCACCCTGCCGGAGGGGGAAACGATCACCGGAGGCCATCTTCATCATCCCGGCGCCCTCCATGATGAGGAGGGAGTAGTTCACCCTCGGGACTGAGGGTATGTACCAGTAGCTATGTGTTTGATCTCTCTCTCTCTCTCGTGTTCTTGAGATGGCACGATCTTGATGTACCGTGAGCTTTATTGATATAGATTGAATCATATGGAGTTTTTTCCTCTCTATCTTCTTGTGATGAGTTGAGTTTTCCCTTTGAAGTTTTCTTATGGATTGAGTCTTTAATGATTTGAGAACACTTGATGTATGTCTTGCGATGGGATATCCGTGGTGACAATGGGACGTTCTATTGATCCAATTGATGTATGTTTTGGTGATCAACTTGTGGGTCCCGTGACCTTGAGAATCTATGCATAGGGGATGGCACACGTTTTTGTCTTGACTTTCTAATAGAAACTTTGGGGCACTCTTTGAAGTTCCTTGTGTTGGATTGAATATGATGAATCATAAATTATGTGATGCACATCGTATAATCAAGCCCATGGGTATTTGTGGTGGCATTGGAGTATCTAGGTGACGTTAGGGTTTTGGTTGATGTGTATTTTAACGTGTTATTTTAGTACGAACTCTAGGGCTCTCCGTGACACTTATAGGGATAGCTCATAATATTGATCTGAAAAGATAACTCTGAGGTGGTTTCGTACCCTACAATAATTTCTTTGTTAGTTCTCCGCTATTTCTGACTTTGGAGTGAACTCTTTGTCGCATGAGAGGTACTTACATATGATTCAACTATGTCAATATTGTTTAGAGAAATTGCACTATTGAAAGTATGGACCCTAGGCCTTGTTTCCAAGCATTGCAATACCATTTGTGCTCACCTTTGTTACTTGTTACCTTGCTGTTTTTATATTTTCATGTTACAAAAACCTATATCTACCAACCATATTGCACTTGTATCAACATCTCTTTGCCAAACTAGTGCACCTATACAATTTACCATTGTATTGGGTGTGTTGGGGACACAAGAGACTTTTTGTTATTTGGTTGCAAGGTTGCTTGAGAGAGACCATCTTCATCCTACACCTCCCACGCATTGATAAATGTTAGGTCATCCACTTGAGGGAAAATTGTTGTTGTCCTACAAAACTCTGCGCTTGGAGGCCCAACACGAGTCTACAAGAAGAAGGTTGTGTATTAGACATCAAGCTCTTTTCTGGCTCCGTTGCCGGGGAGGTGAGTGCTTGAAGGTATATATTTAGATCATGCAATTAAATCTTTTATTTTCTTGTTTTTCACTAGTTTGGTTTTACAAAAGAAAACTACAAAAAATGGAATTGAGGTTGCCTCATATGCTTCATCTTTTTAATGTCTTTCATGAAAATGATGGAAAGGAAAATTGTGCTCAAGTGTTAGAAGAAGAAGTTATTAAAATGTTTGGCACTAAATCTTTGAGTGATGAGAATGATTTAAATATTGTTAGTATGAATTCTCTGAATATTCATGACGCTAATGATATGCGAAGCCACAAGCTTGGGAATTCTATGTTTGATGAATATTATATTTTTAGTCCCCCAAGTTTTGATGAGCAAAACTATTATGATGATGCCATGCCTCCTATCTATGATGATTATTGTGATGACACGTATGCTATAAAGAGTAATGACAACCATGAGATCTATTATCATGATTTTAATATTCAATGTGGTTATGTCAATCAAGTGTCACATAGTTATTTTGTTGAGTTTGCTCCCACTACTTTGCATGAGAAGAATTTTTCTTGTGTGGAGAGTAGTAAAATTTATATGCTTGTAGAACATGAAAAGAATGCTTTATGTGATGGTTATATTTTGGAATTCCTTCATGATGCTACTGAAAATTATTATGAGGGAGGAACATATGCTTGTAGGAATTGCAATAATATCAAGTTTCCTCTCTATGTGTTCAAGGTTTTGAAGTTATGCTTGTTTTGCCTTCCTATGCTAGTTGATTCTTGCTCCCATAAATTGTTTTCTCACAAAATCCCTATGCATAGGAAGTGGGTTAGACTTAAATTTACTTGTCATGATATTCATGATGCTCTTTTGCATGTTTCAATTCTTATTCCTATATGAGCATCATTGAAATCATCATGCCTAGCTAAAGGCATTAAAGAAAAGCGCTTGTTCAGAGACAACCCAACACTTTTATTTTCTGTTTTTGTGTGTTAACATGATTAATATACTGTGTTAATCATGTTTTGTGTCTTTTATTTCAATAAAGTGCCAAGTAAATCCTTTGGGATAGTGTGGATACTTGCTTGTTTGATTCTGTGCAAAAATAGAAAGTTTTGCGTCCAGTATATGAATTATCCGATTTTACGGAAGCGTCCCAAATTTATGAAATTTGTACAAAAAGTCTATATGCAAATTCCTTGAGTTTTCATATTTTTTCATAATTTTTAGAGTCAGGTAAGTATGGTGATCATTCAGATCTTTACAGACTGTTCTGGTTTTGACAGATTCTGTTTTGCATGCATAGTTTACTTGTTTCAAGTGTTCCTATAGCTTATATTGAGTAATATAAATTGTGAAAATAAGGTAATACAGTAGGTATTATGTGAGAACAGTTATGAATCTTGTCTTGACAGTACCTAAGTGAATGATTTATCTTTACTACACTAACACTTGTCACGAAGTTCCGTTAAGTTTTGTGTGATTGAAGTTTTAAAGTTTTGGGTGAGACACCGATATGAGGATAATAAGGAGTGACAAGAACCTAACCTTGGGGATGCCCAAGGCACCCAAAAGGTAATATCGAAGGAAGAGTCAAGCGCCTAAGCTTGGGGATGCCTCGGAAGACATCCCCTCTTTCGCCTTCAACACTATCAGTATATCTTACTTAGAGCTATATTTTTATTCATCACATAATATGAGTTTTGCTTGGAGCATCATTTCACTTTGTTTTTATCTGTTAGGTGTTATTTATAATATTTTTTTCAATAAATAGTTCCAAGAATTTCCTTAGGATGCTTGTATTGCATGTTTTGATATGTGCTGGGTAAAAACAGAAACTTCTGTTGTAGTGTTTGAATTTTAATATTTTACTGGAACGTGGAAAGTTTCTAAAAATTTTAAACAGAGTTTTCATATAAATTTATAGCATGTCCTAAATTTTCATAATTCTTTGAGTTACATAAGTACACTGTTTTCATAAATTGCTACAGACTATTCTGTTTGGACAAATTGTTGTCATAGTCTTGTTATCTACTTATCCTGTAGTTTCCATAGGCTATATTGGTAGATGTAAATTGTGGAAATGATAGTATACAGTACCTAATGTTTAAAAATTATTGTGCAACTTGTGTTGGCAGTACATGAAGTGTTGATTTATTCTTACGTGTACTAACCTATCTCACGAGTTCTTTTCGAGTTTTGTGTGGATGAAGTTTTTGAGAATAGGTGAAACCGGGATAGGAGAGGATTGATCAAGATGCAAAAGCTCAAGATTGGGGAGGCCCAAGTCACCCCAAGTTAATATTTCAAGAATTCTCAAACATCTAAGCTTGGGGATGCTACGCATCCCATCTCTCTTCATCAACAATTATCTGTTAGCCTATGTTGAGCCTACATTTTAATTTGTTCACATGATGTGTGCTATTTTTGGAGTGCTATTTTTGTTTTGCTTGATGTTTAAATAAAATACGCAGATCTCAAAATCTTTATTGAGAGATAGAGATATAACGTCCTCACATAGCTACTTAATTGTTTGACTATTCATTGATCTTCACTTATATGTTTTGGAGTAGTTTTGACATTTACTCTCGTGCTTCACTTATATCCTATGAGTAACTGGTTGAATGAATTGAATATCATAAATCTGAAGTTATATATGTTTTATATGCTTATCCCATGGGGAGTAATAACTTCACATATAAGAATTATAGGTGGTAAAATTTATTGAATGTTAGCAAACACCGCATTGGTCAATTGAACCATTCATGAAAGAATATTGAAGGAAGAGAGATTTCACATATAAATATACTATCTTGGACATATTCTATGATTGTGAATACCCATTAATTATTTTCAAACTTGACCAAATTAATTCAAGTTGGACAAGGAAGACAACGTAATGAGTTGTGCTTGGGTATATTTGTATAGAAGTTATATTGTTATGGATCCTCCAACATGTGGTGCTTGCTTCCACCTCATACTAGCCAAAACTTCCGCGTCAAGTAGAAATACTACGTGTGAATCCAAACACCCTTAAACCCAAAGTTGTTCCATATGAGTCCACCATACCTACCTATATGCGGTATTTACCTGCCATTCCAAGTAAATTTGCATGTGCCAAACTCTAAACCTTCAAATAATACTTTGTTTTGTATGCCCGAATCGCTCATATAGTAACTAGGGGCTGTCAGTATCTTCCATGCTAGGTGGGTTATTCTCACAATATGTGTTGATTCACTATCATTCACGAGAAAGTGGCTGGTAATAGGGATTCCCAGTCCCGAAATAAAAAATGCAAATAATTAAACAAAACTCCCCTACGAATGTTGTTGGTATGGACGGTATCCATGGATTCGGCTCGTTGTGGAGTGTGATTGATTTGTGGAGGGGGAGTGAAAACTTTACCATTGTGTTTAGGAACTGCCTATAATGTATCTAGCATGGAAGATACCGAGATCTCTCGGTTTTTATGGTGACAATGAAAGCATACCGCCCAAAATTATTATTCATATCTGTTTTAAAAGCTCGAGTTCTGGCACCTCTGCAAATCAATGCTTCCCTTTGCGAAGGGCCTATCTTTTACTTTCTAGTACTTACCTTAATGCAAGAGTCATGGTGATCTTCACCACTTCCTATATTTGGCCTTTTCTTCTGGCAAGCGTCATGTGTTGGTGAAAGATCCAAGCATATATGGCCATTCAAATATATTTGATCATGAATTATTATTGTTGACAATTATCTATGTGATAAATAAGTTGGGAGGTGAAACTCTAAGCCCCTATATTTCTCTATGTTCGACAGATGCCATTTGCTCTAAAAATATGCTTCGAGTGATGGCAATCATGGAAGACTATATTATAGTTGAGTATGTGGAATTTGCTAAATCAAAGCTCTTACATAGACCCTTCCTGAAAATAAAATGAATTGCAATTGTTTGGTGATTGAAAGCATAGTTTGTTAGTCTATACTTTAACATGTGGATGGCTTGTTATTTCATCATGAGAAGTTTTATGAGATGAGCTATTGTTTATGATGTATAATGATGCTAGAAAAAGTGTTTGCAACTATCATTGATCAAATTTATGCACTATGCTAGAATTCACACTTCATAAATTATTTATTTTATCATTTACCTACTCGAGGACAAGCAAGAATTAAGCTTGGGGATACTGATACATCTCCAACATATCTATAATTTATGAAGTATTCATGCCATGTTTACAATAATTCTATATGATTTTGGTATGATTTTATTAGAACTAACCCGGACTGACGCTGTTTTCGGCAGAACTACCATGGTGTCGTTTTTTGTGCAGAAATAAAATTTCTCGGAATGGGCTGAAAATTTAGTATGATCTTTTGTGGACCAAAAGAGACCCCCGAAGCATTGGAGTTGGGCCAGAAGAGCCATGAGGAGGTCACAAGCCTGCTAGGCGCAGGCACCCCGCTGGCCACGCCTAGCAGGCTTGTCACCGCCTCATGGCACCCCTTGATGTGATTCCAACGCCAAAAATTCCTATAAATATAGAAACCTCCGAAGAGAAACCTAGATCGGGAGTTCCGCTGCTGCAAGTCTCCAAATCCACGAAGAACCAATCGGGAGCCCATTCCGGCACCCTGCCAGAGGGGGAAACCATCACCAGAGGACATCTTCATCATCCCGTCACCGTCCATGACGAGGATGGAGTAGTTCACCCTCGGGGCTGAGGGTATGTACCAGTAGCTATGTGTTTGATCTCTCTATCGTGTTCTTGAGATGGCACGATCTTGATGTACCATGAGCTTTATTGATATAGATTGAATCATATGGAGTTTTTTCCTCTCTATCTTCTTGTGATGAATTGAGTTTTCCCTTTGAAGTTTTCTTATCGAATTGAGTCTTTAAGGATTTGAGAACACTTGATGTATGTCTTCCGATGGGATATCTATGGTGACAATGGGATGTTCTATTGATCCACTTGATGTATGTTTTGGTGATCAAATTGCGGGTTCCGTGACCTTGGGAATCTATGCATACACTACTAGGAGAAAGCCTATAGACAGGATTTTAGCAGTAGCATTGGATATAGGGAAAGCGCTATTGTTAGGTAGTAGCAGCGCTGGATGCAGACCAGTGCTACAAGTAGAACCATATCAGTAGCGCTTGCCAGCTAACCAACGCTACTGATAAGTGATCCCAGCGTCACCACCAGTGACTACCTGTAGTTGTAGCGGCTCTTCAAAACAAGCACTACTACTACAGCCATAGCAGTAGCGCTTGTCAACGGGCCACCGCTATTGCTATGGTTGTACGTTGCCAGCAGGTGGGCCTTGTTTAGCAGCAGCGCGTGGTCTCGGACCAGCGTTACTACTATGATACTTAGCAGTAGCACTTTTCCATTCCAGCGCTACTGCTAATTGACCCCCACCGTTGACTCCCACTCCCCATTCGATCCCCATGTCTCCCTCCCCATTCGATCCCCTCTCCGGCCCTCTCATCACTCCTCTTCCCAACCGCCGCCGTCGCCATCGCATCGCCGCCGCCACCTCCCTCGCCGTGGCAGCCTCCCTCCCCGTTGCCCCCTCCCTCACCGGTACATCCTCCTCCACTGTTGGCCCCTTCCTCCCTTCACCCCCTCTCGCATCCGGCCATTTTGTAATATTATCGGGGTTAGGTTGATTCTAGTGTTAGGTTTGTTATGTTGATTCTAGGAGTTAGGTTGATTAGGGGGGTTAGGTTGATTCTAGGGATAGGTTGTTAGGTTGATTCTAGGGTTATATTGATTAGGGGGGTTAGGTTGATTAGGGGGGTTAGCTTGACTCTACGGTTAGGTTGATTCTATGGATAGGTTTGTTAGCTAAATTAGTTTAGAGCCAAATATGAATGTAACAGCCCGGGACCGACGCTCCAGAAGATTCCCCTTTTATTTCCATTCTCGTATGTGTTTTTTTTGGTTGTTGCATTCATCACCACATCATTCGCATCATCTACATAGCATCGTCACTCATTTTCAAAACTTGCATCCGTGAGTAGTTGCCAGTTCTCTCCATTCTTGTCATTGCCCATTTCGAGATCAACCACACGCGCACGCGCCCGCGGCATTAAAAATATTGTTTTAAAAGTGCCTTTCAAATATTCTTGGATTGGGTTGAAACCTGGCGTGCGGTCTTATTATAGCGTAGGTAGGCCACCTACCAAATTTTGTCGCATTTTGAGTTCGTTTGATACCCGATCGGTCAGTCGTAGCAGTGCGGTCATAGATTTATTCATCGGACGTTTTTCGGTCTTTTTAAACTCTGTCACGAGCTTCCACCTTCCCTCTCATCTCATCCTAGCCCATCTACATGGCCACTAGCCCAACTAGCCCCTCTCTCCGTTTGTGGTCATCGGATCGTGATCGGACGGACGAGACTCAACCAGCTCCTAGTGCCTTCCCTATTTAAACCCCCCCATGGAGTGAGAGCCCCTCACTCTCTAGGGTTTCCCCCTAGCTAGTTTTGTAGCCACACCCCTAGAAAACCCCACCTACTAGCTCCACTTCCCTCCAATCCTGCAGCCCTAGCCACCCAGCCAAATCTGGCCCTCAGATATGAAATTTGGGGCTCAGATTCGCCCAAAAACCCACCTACCGGACATGTCCGACGACCAACCCGGACAATGTCCGGCGACCACAGGAGCCAGATCCCTTTGGTGCTTCTCCCGCAGCCCACACCTGCCTCCAACCGCAGGAGCCAGGGCCACCACTGGCACCTCGGCGGAGCTGCCGCCGCCGTCGAACCGACCCCGCCAGATCTCCCTCTCCCTTCCTCTCCTTCTTCCTCCTCTCCCTCTCCCTCTCTCTAACCCCTGGCCTCTCTCTTTCCCATAGGTCCCCACCGCCATGAATGCCAGCCCGCCGTGCCTTAGCTGCCACCGCCAGTCACCGGTGCCCGCCGGCCGGATCTTCCCCGTCACAGGCCGCCCCAAGCCTCCCTGCGCCATCCCCGCCGCTGTGAGCACTGCCGCCGTCGGTGCTCTGCCCTTGCTCGGGAGCGAGCAGGAGGTCGGGAGGGCTCCCGTGCACGTTGACCTCGCCCGCGTGCGCTGCCTCCCTGCTCTGGGCCACGCCAGGCCCAGCCAGCAGCGCTGCTCCACCGGCCAAGGCCCAGGGTGAGTTGTCCCTATTCCCCGCCCATGCACTCTATTGTTATTCGTCGCCCATGCCCCTGTTTAGGCCCATGTCCAGATTTGGCCCATATAGTTTTTTCCCCATTTTGCGAATTTCGCTAATTATCCAATGATTTCAGAATTACAGAAAAATCCATGTTTTTAAATTGTTAATAACTTTTTAACCGTGCATCGGTTTAAAAAACTTTATATATGAAACTTGACTAGAATTGTATGTAGTTTCACAATTTCCAAATTTCACACATGATAAAAAAATACTAAAACTTGCTGTTTGCATTAATTTGTGTCAATGCCATGTTAAAACGGTTTTTGTCATAACTAATTAATCGTAACTCCGATGCAAATGTTTTATATATGTACCTTCACCGGAAAAATGTGTACAATCACATGGTGACATTTATTTTGCTGTTTAACAACTCTAAAATATGGTTAGTACAGATTTGGACCAAATTCATAATATGCATATGGGGTTGTTTCGGAAATGATATATATTGCTTCCGGACTCATTTAAAATGCCTAGATGATATAGTTGTTCCTGCTTCACCTCTTGCCATGTAAAACAACATTTAATTTTGATGAGTACCTAAACGGGAGTGAACTAAATAATTCGAACGTGGAGTTTCGTCAATATGCAACTTGTTGCATATTGAACTTCACTTAATATGTAGTGGTTGTTTATTGTGCTTGCCATGCCATGCCCTGCGTTGCATATTAAACCGGACATGCATCATAATAGTTTGCGCATCATGTCATGCATATGTTGTGGGTATCTTGTGTTGATTGTTTGTTTTGGATTGCTTCTACTCGTTAGAGTTCCGAAAGCGTTCGGAGTGTGAGGATTTGTTCGACTACGTTGGCTTGTCTTCTTCATGGACTCGTTCTTCTTTCGAGCGGGATCTCAGGCAAGATGACACATTTCCCAAGATACCACTACTATCATTGCTATGCTAGTTGTTCTGCTTTTATCATCATGTCATGCTACCTACCACTTCTTTGTCAAGCCTCCCAACATTCCCATGATAAGCCTCTAACCCCTCCACATCCCAGCAAACCTTTGTTTGGCTATGTTACCGCTTCCTCAGCCCTTCTTATAGCGTTTCTAGCTACAGGTGTAGTTGCTTCCATGTGTCAACATGGTAATCCTTTTGTTATCGCAATATTATTGCTATTTAATTTAATGCACATATATACTTGGTAAAGGGTGGAAGGCTTGGCCTTTTGCTCAGTGTTTTGTTCCACTCTTGCCGACCTAGTTACTTGTGAACCGGTGTTATGTTCCATAATTGAGCGCTCCTAACATGCTCGGGGTTGTTATGGGGACCCCCTTGATTTTCATTTTAGGATAAAACTTGTCTGGCAAGGCCCAACTTTGGTACTACATTTTCCCATCATAATAAAACTGATCACCTTATTAAAGCATAGAGTGTCGCCCCCCATGGATTAATTTAACATAATACAGGGGGGTCAGTGCTGCTGGTGCTGGTCCAAAATAGAGCCACTTGCGGCGCCACCCAGGGCAACTCGGGGGATTTATATCCGGCCAACGTACGTACTGCTCATCCGGTTGTGCCCTGAGAACGAGATACGCTGGTCCTATCGGGATTGTCGGCACGTTGGGCGGCCTTGCTAGACTTGTTTTACCATTCTCGAACATCTTGCGTGAGGAACTCTGGTCTTCTTCGGGCTATCTCGAGGTGTCGGATTTCCTTTGGAATTGCCTAGGATGATCACGAGATCCGTGGTCGAGGTTATTCCCGCGGGGTGTGGTTAATTTGTGATGGATGAGTTGGAGCACCCCTGCAGGGTTAAATCTTTTGGAAAGCCGTGCCCACGGTTATGTGGCAAACTTGGATACTTTGTTTAACACCCGGTCATAGCAAACTTGAAGTAAATTCTAATAAAATACACCAACCATGTGCGTAACCGTGACTGTTTCTTCTCGTGAGTCCTCATCCAAAAGAGAACACCGTGGGGTTATGTTTGACGTAAGTAGGTGTTTAGGATCACTTAGTGATTGTTGCTAGTTCACGTCTGTTATGCTAGACCACCATACTTTACTTTTTGTATTCGTAAGTTAGCCACTCAAATAAATGCTTAGTCGCTTGTTGCAGCCTCACCAGTTGACCATACCTCACCCATTAAGCTTTAATAGTCTTGATACCCTTGGAAATGAGATTGCTGAGTACCTGTGGCTCACAGATTACTACAACAACAGTTGCAGGTACAGGTAATGTGATGATTTGACATGAGCGCGATGATTGTTTCATTTGGAGTTATTCTTCTTCTTCTTCATCAATCTAGGATGGGCTCTAGGCGGCAGCCTGGGATAGCAAGGATGGATGTCATTTTGTCGCTTGTTTTCGTCCGTAGTCGGACCCTGCTCTTCTATATGATGTTGAATATGTTGTTGTATTGATGTGATAGTGATGTAGCTTGTGGCAAGTGTAAGCCAATTACATATACTCATCTCTTCTGTACATGTACTTGTAATGATATCCATTCTTGCAACACGACGAGATGCGCTTCTATCCCTGTCGAGGCCCTCGTGCCAAAATAAGGATAGGACCGCATCTTGGGCGTGACAAGTTGGTATCAGAGCCAGGTTCCGACCTAGGAGCCCCCTTGATTGATCAAACTTGGCCGAGTCGAGTCTAGTGAAAAACTATTTTGAGTCTAGTTATAACGGAGAGTAGGATTCTTTTTACTCCTCTTATATGCTCTGGTGAGGAATTACGACTTAGGAATTTTGATTCTACTCCTCTTCTCGCTCAAAAATTTTTAGGATCACGTGGGTATTTTGGAAACTATATGATCCCGATGTGATGGAGTTCTATTTTGGTGCCTCCAGTCTGACTTGATTTCTTCCGGGGAGTTGAGCTACAGGGAATTCTTGGCACGTCGTTATCATTCATCTTCCTTAGTATCTCAGGACGAAGGGTGTTCGGAATTGCTTCAATACTTGTCGTGGTGAGATAAGGTCGGAGTCACCCAGTACTGGGGACGCGTCCGGGGTACCACCATGGTTAGTATCGCTGTGCTTTCGAGGATCTGAGTTAGATGGACTTGCGGAAGCCTCTGGTTATGTGTTGAAGGATGGATACAGTTGGGGTGTAGGTTTGTTAGTTGTGTGAGATATTTAGTCCTTGTATCCCCAACACCGGATTGCATAACCAAGAAAGTTTTCGGAAGTTCTTAGGTGGGAATTCAAGAAGTTACCTAGGCTATATTCCAACAGATCAGGATGTGAGGTTGGGGTTCGACATCAAGTGGATTCGTTTGTTCACGGTCTTAGTTACAAAGGACAGTCTCGATCTATGCTTCATGAAGCCTTGTAGTTCGCTACGCCTAGGGAGCATATTTGAGCGTCATTTCAATATGACAATACAATGTACGATCGAGCCCGTGTGATCCTTACCACAAAAATATCAAGCGAAATTTCTGTCATGAATTTGTTCTAGCTTGTTTCATAAGACCCATCCTTTGTTTTGTTTTGTATATGTTAATTTGAGTTGCTTCGATGTCAAGTGGGGATTTCATATCTTTCCTAAGTGTCCTCGTATGTCTGTGGGGTTGCTAATTCTTTTGCTCAGCCGGAGTTGTCATATCAATTCTTTTCAACCGGTGCGCTCCTCTTTAAGATATTCAATCTTCTCCAATGGTTGCAAGATCAATTCTCATGTTTCTTTCGGAGTTCTTTTCATCTGTCCTAAGTTGTCTTTCTTTTTTTCCCCACCCTCCCGCCCTTTTTTTCTTCAGTGGCTAAATTCTCATCCAAATGCCTTTTCTTTTCATGTGATGATTCCGCTATCTTTTCTCTCGTATTGTTGCCGATGATCCCTTGTGAAGATTCTTAGGAGTTTCAATTTCAAGATCTATCCTCATATCCTAGTTCTTGTTGATATTCTTCTCCGGTGGATTCAATTCTAGTTCTTGGTGTTCATCATATCATTTTCATTCTCTAAATTGCTCTCCCATCTTGGAATTCTTATCTAAGCCTCTCTTTCTTGTTCATATCTCTATTCTTCCGAAGTGCTGAAGATATCTCAAAAGATTCATGTTTTCTTTCAATCCTTCCAAATTATTTCGAGGTTCTCACCTCATCAAGTTTTCATTTGTACCGGTGCAATCTCTCTTTCTAATCAATTGTTTCAACGGTGATCTATTTGAGTGGGCCCATAACCCACAGGTTTTCCCCAGGATCTTACGTGGCTCTTCTAATCTTTTCAGAGATGCCCTCAAGTTCTCTTAATATGATGTAAGGATGAATTTCATCAGTCATATGCCTTCTTGAAGATCGCTTCTAAATCATTTTCATTGTTGGCTCAACCTTTCCTTATTCATTATTCTGGAGTATCTCAGTAATTCATGGTGTTGTTTCTCGTCACCATTCTCAGCAGTGAAGACCAAAGGAGAGTTTCTCTTAAATCATTGTTCATTCTTCCAAAGATTCATGGTTTCAGGCTGTTGCTATCATCTTAAATTGTTTTGACCATGAGAAGTTTCTCCCATATCTATCCGGTGCATTCAGAGTTGTTCTCATTTCTCGATCCTCCCAAAGGCCATCATTTCAGAAGATTTCTTCGTTCTCAGCTTTCAGCTTTCCTTCTCAAATTCTTCTCAATTGTTGTTCCTTCATTCATATCTCAATTATTCTAGTGCCTTGTTTAGTTTCTATTAGGCAAATCTTGATCTCTTCATTCTCATGTGTCCTCTTTAGTTTTAATTTCTTTCCGGTGTATCGTTCAAGACCTCTTCAAGTTTGTGCTCTATCTATCTTTCCTATCTCTTCCAAAAGGATAAGTGGTATGCCAAATCCGTTGTTTGTCATCAATTTAACTTGATGTAGAATAGGCATATCATAATTCTTATTCTTGTTTCATCCAAGTGATTTCAATCTTTCTTCCAGAGTTGTTCATGATATCAAATTCCTTATCCCAAGTGGGCATCTTTCTTTTCCGGAGTTCCTAGTCTTTCTCAAGTATCTTGTCGCTAAGAATCATCCAAATCAATCATTGGAAGGCCCTAATCTTGTTATTTTTCAACCTTAACTTCTTTTCTATCATCCTTTCATTCCGGAGTTCATCTCGATGCTTCTTCATGGTGGTTTGTTAAGGATGTAATTCTTCTCGAATTGTTCTTCAAGATTCTTGTTGGAGGTGCTCAAGTGTTCTTTATCTTGGATTTATAAGTCCAATTTCTTCTCCATTGTATTTTGAGATGGTGTTATTAAATTCTTTGTTATGAGGAATCTTGAAGGAAATTGTCAAGAATAAGATAAGTAAACCCATCTTGCTTTCTCAGAGTTATCTTGGGTTGAATTTAACTTAAAGCATTTCCTAAGGATGGTTGCTATCATGGTGTCATAAATGATAGTTTTCTCCTCCTCTTCTTGGTGAAAGAAGCTTTGCATATCTTGTTGCTCTCAATCAATCAATTGTTTCTGTTGTGGCAGGTTGTCACCTCATAATTTTGAGATGTTTTCCATAAGCCCATAAAAAGATATTCTTTCCATAGTTGATTCTTCATTAAATCCATCCAACCTATGCTTTTCAAATTCATTTGTGCTGGAAGTTGTCATTTTCTTATCCGTTCTTTTCCTTCCATCAATCCATTTTCTATTCTCTTGTTACGGAGCCCTTGTGATGTTGCTCTCTTCAATCTATCATCTTGCTTTGTCAAGATCATGTTCTTTCTTTGCTTATTCATTTAACCAGAGTGCTGTGAAATCTTTTCATGATCCTTCCATCTTATGAAGTTTTAATTCTAATCCAACAGAAGTTTGGTATCTCTCTATCAAGTTCTTTTCCTTCTTATCAAGTTTTGCCTCTCTTTCCTACCAAAGTGATGCCGAAATTTCTTGTGAATTCTTGCTTGTTCCTCATGTCATTCTTCATCTCTTTGCGTCCTTCAAGATTCATTGGTTTCACTCGTTTGTCAAAGAAGCAACTAAGTTTTACCTCTTCATTTCCTCTTGCTCTTTCTCTTCCTCTTCTCATTCTAGATCCCGGGACGAGATCCTCGTGTAGTGGAGGAGAGTTGTAACAGGCCGGGACCGACGCTCCAGAAGATTCCCCTTTTACTCCCATTCTCGTCTGTGTTTTGTTTGGTTGTTGCATTCATCATCGCATCATTCGCATCATCTGCATAGCATCGTCACTCGTTTTCAAAACTTGCATCCATGAGTAGTTGTCGGTTCTCTCCATTCTAGTCGTTGCCCGTTTCTAGACCAACCACACACGCACACGCCCGCGGCATTAAAAAATATTGTTTTAAAAGTGCCTTTAAAATATTCTTGGATTGGGTCGAAACCTGGCGTGCGGTCTTATTATGGTGTAGGCAGGCCGCCTACCAAATTTCGTCGCATTCCGAGTTCGTTTGATACCCGATTGGTCTGTCGTAGCAGTGCGGTCATCAGTTTATTCGTCGGACATTTTTCGGTGTTTTAAACTCTGTCACAGGCTGCCACCTTCCCTCTCATCTCATCCTAGCCCATCTACATGACCACTAGCCCAACTAGCCCCTCTCTCCGTTCATGGTCATCGGATCGCGACCGGACGGACGAGACTCAACCAGCTCCTAGTGCCTTCCCTATTTAAACCCCCCCATGGAGTGAGAGCCCCTTACTCTCTAGGGTTTCCCCCTAGCTAGTTTTGCAGCCACACCCCTAGAAAACACCACCTGCTAGCTCCACCTCCCTCCAATCCCGCAGCCCTAGCCACCCAGCTAAATCTGGCCCTGAGATCTGAAATCTGGGGCTCAGATTCGCCCAAAAACCCACCTACCGGACATGTCCGGCGGCCACCTAGGACAATGTCCGGTAACCACAGGAGGCAGATCCCTTTGGTGCTTCTCCCGTAGCCCGCGGCCGCCGCCGACCGCAGGAGCCAGGGCCACCACCGGCCCCTCGCCGGAGCCGCCACTGTCGTCGAACCGACCCCGCCGGATCTCCCTCTCCCTTCCTCTCCTTCTTCCTCCTTTCCCTCTCCCTCTCTCTAACCCCCGGCCTCTCTCTTTCCCGCAAGTCTCCGCCGCCATGAACGCCAGCCCTCCGTGCCTTAGCCGCCGCCGCTAGTCACCGGTGCCGGCTGGTGCCCGCCAACCGGATCTTCCCTGCCCCAGGCCGCCCCAAGCCTCCCCCGCGCAAGCCCCGCCACCGTGAGCACCGACGCCTACTCGAGAGCGAGCGGGAGGTCAGGAGGGATCCCGTGCGCGTTGATCGTGCCCGCGTGGGCTGCCTCCCCGCTCTGGGCCGCTCCAGGCCCAGCCAGCCGCGCCGCTCCACCGGCCCAAGGCCCGGGGTGAGCTGCCCCTATTCCCCGCCCGCGCGCTCTATTGCTATCTGTCGCCCATGCCCATGTTTAGGCCCATGTCTAGATTCGGCCCATATAGTTTTTTTCCCGTTCTGCGAATTTTGCTAATTATCCAATAATTTCATAATTACAGAAAAACTCATGTCTTTAAATTGTTAATAACTTTTTAACCGTGCATCGGTTTTAAAACTTTATATATGAAACTTGACTAGAATTTTATGTAGTTTCACAATTTCCAACTTTCACACATGATAAAAATACTTAAACTTGATGTTTGCATTAATTGCGTCAATGTCATGTTAAAATGGTTTTTGTCATAACTAATTAACCGTAACTCTGATGCAAATGTTTTATATATGTAACTTGACCGGAAAAATGTGTAGAATCCCATGGTGACATTTATTTTGCTGTTTAACAACTCAAAAATATGGTTAGTACAGATCTGGACCAAATTCATAATATGCATATGGGGTTGTTCTGGAAATGATATATATTGCTTCCGCCTCATTTAAAATGCCTAGATGATATAGATGTTCATGCTTCACCTCTTGCCATGTCTAACAACATTTAATTTTGATGAGTACCTAAACAGGAGTGAACTAAATAATTCGAACGTGGAGTTTCGTCAATATGCAAATCTTTGCATATTGAACTTCACTTAATATGTAGTGGTTGTTTGTTGTGCTTGCCATGCCATGCCCTGCGTTGCATATTAAACCGGACATGCATCATAATAGTTTGCGCATCATGTCATGTATATGTTGTGGTGTATCTTGTGTTGATTGTTTGTTTCAGATTGCTTCTTCTTGTTAGAGTTCCAAAAGCGTTCGGAGTGTGAGGATTCGTTCGACTACATTGGCTCGTCTTCTTCATGGACTCGTTCTTCTTCCGAGCAGGATCTCAGGCAAGATGACATATTTCCCTGGATACCACTGCTATCATTGCTATGCTAGTTGTTCTGCTTTTATCGTCATGTCGTGCTACCTACCACTTGTTTGTCAAGACTCCCAACATTGCCATGATAAGCCTCTAACCCCTTCACATCCCAGCAAACCTTTGTTTGGCTATGTTACTGCTTGCTCAGCCGTTCTTATAGCGTTTCTAGCTGCAGGTGCAGTTGCTTCCATGTGTCAACATGGACATCCTTTTGTTATCGCAATATTATTGCTATTTAATTTAATGCACATATATACTTGGTAAAGGGTGGAAGGCTTGGCCTTTTGCTTGGTGTTTTGTTCCACTCTTGCCGACCTATTTACTTGTGAACCGATGTTATGTTCCATAATTGAGCGCTCCTAACATGCTCGGGGTTGTTATGGGGACCCCCTTGATTTTCGTTTTAGGATAAAACTTGTCTGGCAAGTCCCAACTGTGGTACTACATTTGCCCATCATAATAAAAGTGATCACCTTATTAAAGCACAGAGGGTCGCCCCCTCGTGGATTAATTTAACATAATACAAGGGGCCAGTGCTGCTGGTGCTGGTCCAAAATAGAGCCACTTGCGGGGCCAACCGGGGCAACTCGGGGGATTTCTATCCGGCCACCATACGTACTGATCATCCGGTTGTGCCCTGAGAATGAGAGACGCGGCTCCTATCGGGATTGTCGGCGCGTCGGGCGGCCTTGCAGGACTTGTTTTACCTTTCTCGAACAACTTGCGTGAGGAACTCTGATCTTCTTCTGGCTATCTCGAGGTGTCGGATTTTCTTTGGAATTGCCTAGGATTATCACGAGATCCGTGGTCAAGGTTATTCCCGTGGCGTGTGGTTAATTTGTGATGGATGAGTTGGAGCACCCCTGTAAGGTTAAATCTTTCGGAAAGCCGTGCCCGTGGTTATGTGGCAAACTTGGATACTTTGTTTAACACCCGGTCATAGCAAACTTGAAGTAAACTCTAATAAAATACACCAACCGTGTGTGTAACCGTGATTGTCTCTTCTCGTGAGTCCTCATCCGAAAGAGAACACGGTGGGGTTATGTTTCAAGTAAGTAGGTTTTCAGGATCACTTTGTGATCGTTGCTAGTTCACTTCTGTTATGCGTAGACCACCATACTTACCTTTCTGTATTCGTAAGTTAGCCACTCAAATAAATGCTTAGTCACTTGTTGCAGCCTCACCACTTAACCATACGTCACCCATTAAGCATTAATAGTCTTGATACCCTTGGAAATGAGATTGCTGAGTCCCTATGGCTCACAGATTACTACAACAACAGTTTCAGGTAGAGGTAATGCGATGATTTGACTTGAGCGCGATGATTCTTTGATTTGGAGTTATTCTTCTTCTTCATCATCAATCTAGGATGGGTTACAGGCGGCAGCCTGGGATAGCAAGGATGGATGTCATTTTGTCGTTTGTTTTCGTCTGTAGTCGGACCCCGCTCTTCTGTATGATGTTGAATATGTTGTTGTATTGATTTCATATTGATGTAGCTTGTGGCGAGTGTAAGCCAATACCACATACTCGTCTCTTCTGTACATGTACTTGTAATGATATCCATTCTTGCAACACGATGAGATGCGCTTCTATCCCTATCGAGGCCCTCGTGCCAAAATAAGTATAGGACCGCATCTTGGGCGTGACAACGAATGTGCCAAATATGAAAAACCTTATTGCATTTATTTCAAGTTGTATATTTTTCTTACTGTTATATGCAAATGATTCGAGTGGCCTATGTTTCGTCGCAATGTTGATTCATTTCTGTTTTGGTGAATTTCATGCGCTCGATATGTCCACTTTTTAGCAAAGGTCATGTCGAAATTTTGGCATGTCTTGTGCTAGAAAGTAGGCATATGGAGAGTTGTGATTTGCGGGGAAGCGGTATTCCAGAAAACCGAGTCAAAATGAGTCTAAAATGAGTTTAAAAAATTAGTTATTAAACTATAAGAAAATTTTCTCATAGGAATTTGTCTCGACATGGACGATGCCCGGCCCTCATCCTCGTCGTCGAGTGGTCGGCGAGAGCCTACTTGATAGGCGCCATGTCCGGGACTGGGCTTCGCCGGGCTGGCACTGGGAGGTGCTACATTCCCGGGCTCGGAGCTTGGTGAGGAATCCATGTCTCGTTGTCAACCCGGAGCTTCTATGGTGGTGGTCACGTGGGCCACTTTCGGTGCGGAGGGATCAGGCACCCGCGGAGGTAGTAGGTCGTCGTGTCAAGGAGGAGGACGAGCACATCCGTCGCTACATGGCAGCGTTGGACGCCGGGTTCAAAAATACCTGGCAGATTCTTCAGGGATCTCACCCAAGTTATGATCCTGTGATGGTTCCTTATCTTTGGGTGTCCACCACCCGCGACTCAGGAACCGCTAGTGACTTAGATTATTCGATAGTATTCGATTTGTATTAGTGATCTTATATCATAATATTCGATATGTATTAGTTAATATTTGATGATGCATTAACTGGATTATTCGGGATGATGTATTAGTGATATTATATTAGAGATCATTATAAATGCATTAGTGATATTTTATCGGTATAATGTGTGGATGACTTTCGGTCTCTCGTTGCTCCTTGTGTGACTTTCATGTGTGTTCTTGATGGAGGAATCCCGACTGTTGTCATGGGGGGCGCCTCATCTTTCTTCTCTTTTTTGCGATTTATTCGTTGGTATAATGCGTAAGAAGAGGGGAGGTGGTGCGTCCATCACTGATGGTTGAACTATTACTATGAGAGAGTGTCCACCAACATATATACACCATCGTATCGGTGTGAGAGAGTGTGCACCAACACACCATGAGATATGATAGTTATTTAAGGAAAGCCTCGACGGACCGAAAGTCACACACGCATTAGGATCCAAAGCATGTTGTAATTCTTGAATCATGAACACAACAAATGTCGGCGTCATCAGACGACGATAGGAAGCGTGTGAATTTTGCGGTGAAGATAAGGGTCTTTGCGACCAGCCTAGGCTGCGAGACGGCAGGTTCTTCACCATGAAGCTTTACAAGGACATTGATATTTCTACGGTATGCAACAATGACAATTCTTTTTTTGTAATTAAGCATGACTTCTGTTTCTTTCCTTCAATGCATAATTTCTGTTTTATACAATTCGACTAGTTCATCTCCAGTCATGCAAGACGGTATTTCTTGGAGAGGCTCAGTTTCGAAGAGCACGAGAGTTTCGAGACGAGGACATCCAACCTGAGGACTAAACAAGGTCATACATTTCTTGTGAAAGTAATGAATGCACATAATAACACAGAATTAGGGTGCTCAAATTAGGAACCTCTTTGCAAGGCATATGGATTTCGGGAGGATATGGAAATAACCTTCGATCTTCGTCCCGAAGATCATATTGAAGGAAACATCGACATTTGGGTGGATGTCGGTATGCTTCCTGTTTTACCTACATGTGAGTTTGTCAACCATGCATATTTGTCAAGTAATTTGCATTCTATATTTAAAAATATTTGTTGTTCATCCGTATTAAATTTGTTAATTTTTAATTTACAGCTTATTTCATTTCTCTGAGTGAAATACAAAACATAATCGACATGACACACTACATTGATGGATCACATCTAAATTGGGAGGAGAAGGCTGATCTTATCTACTTTGTTATTGGTGTCCTATCTGGTAGGGACATCTTCCCATATAATTTGGGAACTGGCCCAAATTATACATTGTATAGGACACTAGTGCATAGGTTGAGGGCGGATGACATTCGCCGAGATATCTTGATAAGACTTGCTAATTAAGTACACTAGTACAATTGCATAAATGGTATTAATTACATTGCTAACTAGGCTACTATTATTTTCCTCAACAGAAATTGCCACATGAAGTTGTGCCACCGTTGATGCAACCTGAAGGAAATATGACAATTAAAAGCCCCTTCCATCCCGAGTTCTCTTTTGCATACTCGACTCAGCGCAAACCACCTAGTAGTGATAGGGGTTGGCACACGTTTTTGTCTTAACTTTCCGGTAGAAACTTTGGGGCACTCTTTGAAGTTCCTTGTGTTGGATTGAATATGATGAATATGAAATTATGTGGTGCACATCGTATAATCAAGCCCATGGGTACTTGTGGTGACATTGGAGTATCTAGGTGACATTAGGGTTTTGGTTGATCTGTATCTTAAGGTCTTATTTTAGTAGGAACTCTAGAGCTGTCCGTGACACTTATAGGGATAGCTCATAATATTGATCAGAGAATATATCTTTGAGGTGGTTTTGTACCCTACAATAATTTCTTTGTTAGTTCTCTGTTTTTGTGACTTTGGAGTGAACTCTTTGTCACACGAGAGGTACTTACATATAATTCAACTATGTCAATATTGTTGAGAGAAATTGCACTAGTGGAAGTATCGACCCTATGCCTTGTTTCCAAGCATTGCAATACCGTTTGTGCTCACTTTTGTTACTTGTTACCTTGTTGTGTTTATATTTTCATATTACAAAAACCTATATCTACCATCCATATTGCACTTGTATCACCATCTCTTCGCCGAACTAGTGCACCTATACAATTTACCATTGTATTGGGTGTGTTGGAGACACAAGAGACTCTTTGTTATTTGGTTGCAGGGTTTTTTGGGAGAGACCATCTTCATCCTACACCTCCCATGGATTGATAAACCTTAGGTCATCCACTTGAGGGAAAATTGTCGTTGTCCTACAAAACTCTGCGCTTGGAGGCCCAACACGAGTCTACAAAAAGAAGGTTGTGTAGTAGACATCACCAGACTATCCGGAAACACAATCGCATGGATTCTCCCTTTGTTCTTTTAGCCGAACGAGCGGAACGTAAAGGGGCAAGCACAGGAGCCGGGCAACCCAACTATTGACCCAAGACATAGTTCGGAACCGATGCATATAAAGTGAACTCCAAGACGTCTAACACATAATAAGCTATACATAAGGCGATTTGTTTGTAAGCTCGAGCCACCGGTGTATTATCCAGTGGCGTCGTAACATATCGAACCGTGTCATGAGAAGAGGGAGAAAAGGAAAATATGTGCCAAAAAGGACAACCAGACAAACTGTAACAGCCCGGGACCGACGCTCCAGAAGATTCCCTTTTATTTCCATTCTCGGTTGTGTTTCGTTTGGTTGTTGCATTCATCATCGCATCATTCGCATCATCTGCACAACATCATCACTCGTTTTAAAAACTTGCATCCATTCGTAGTTGTCGGTTCTCTCCGTTATTTCCGTTGCCCGTTTCAAGACCTACCACACACGCACGCACCCACGGCATCGTTTTAAAAATGTTTTAAAAGGCGCGCTAAAAATATTCTTGGATTGGTGTTGAAACTTGGCGTGCTGTATTGTTATATTGTAGGTAGGCTGCCTGCCAAATTTTGTCGCGTTCCGAGTTCGTTTGATACCCCGTCGGTCATCCGTAGCAGTGTGGTCATCGGTTATTTGTCGGACGTTTTCGGTTTTGCAAACTCCGTTCCTGGGCCACAATTCTTTTTCTCTTCCCCATAGCCCATCTGCGCAGACACTAGCCCACCTAGCCCTTCCTCTGTTCTCGGTCATCGGATCGTGATCGGACGGACAAGGTCCAACCCCCAGCCCCTAGTGCCTCCCCTATATATAAATCCATGGAGAGGTCTCTCACTCTCTCTAGGGTTTCCCCCGTGGAAAATTGCAGCCACACCCCTAGAAAACCCCACCTTCTAGCTCCACCTCCCTCCAATCCCGCAGCCCTAGCCCCCAGCCAAATCTGGCCCTCAGATCTAAAATATGAGGCTCATATTCGTCCATTTTCCCACCTACCAGACATGTCCGACGGCCAACCCGGACGTGTCCGGTGACCACAGTGCAGCCCCGAGCTCCCGCAGCCCGCAGCCGTCGGGGACGAACAGCCCCACCGGCCGGCCCTCGCCGGAGCCGCCACCGCCGGATGTCGCCGAAGTAGGGCCTCCTCTCTCCCTTCCTCTCGTTCCCTTCCCCTTCTCCTCTCCTCCGCAGCTTGCTGACCTCTTTGCCGCAGGTCTGCCACCATGGCTTGAAGCTCTGCCGCCGGCCTTGCTCGCCGCCGGCCGCTGCTGTCGCCGGATCTGGGGAGTCCCGGCCCGGATCCGCCCGATCCCGGCCTCCCCCACACCTGCCCGCGCCCGCCGGTGCCGCCCCTCGCCGTGGCTAGCGCCATGGCTGCCGCTGCCATCAGGAGGAGGAAGGCACCGCCGCAGCCCCCGTTGACCATTCGCTCCGCCTCGTGGGCCCGTGTCGAGGCCGGCCCATCAGCCCCAAGCCGCTGTGAGCCCTGATGTCCTATCCTCCGCCCTGGCCGATGCCTTGCTATGTTGCGCCCACTTCTTTTGGCCCATTGTGTTTTTCCCTTCCTGTGAATTTATCTAATTAACCAGAGATTTTAAATTCAGAAAAAAAAACAAATTTAAAAATATTCATAACTAATTAACCGTGCACCGTATAAAAATATTTTTAATATGACTAATGTGTAGAATTTCGCATAGATTATCTATATGCCAATTAAATCCATGTTTAAAAATATTTAACATGCCATTTTCTCCTATTTTGCATAATTGCCATATGTCGCATTGACATATTCATTTAATGTGCATCGGGATTTAATCCAACCATATATTTAAAAAAAGTTCATATTATCGGCATCACATTTTCATGCATGAAAAAACCCTGTTTATTGTAATAGTGGCATTTAACTTGCATTTATGATTGCTAGTAGGTGATTATGCCATGAACTTGCATAATTAATTATGACTTATTTTCCCACATGAACCTATGCATATTATATATGTTCTCGGGGTAGAAACATCCATATGATTTAGCTGTGCATTTAGTTTTGTCATTTGAGCATTTTTGGTGCATGTCATTTTGCTGTGATGCCCTTTGGTTATTTTCGTGTGATTTAATACATGCATGATTTGAAATAAGTTTGAACATGAGATATGCCCTTTGATATGTGTCCTAGCCCCTGGACATTTTGCTTGTCATAGAAATGCATGTATAGGTGTTGTTTTCTTGTTGTCAACATGCTATAAAAATACTGCTGTTTTGAGATGCTAAAATATTTCTAAGTCTAAAATCTGTAATATTTTGTTGTTGTCTTGCCATGTGTTTTGCTAGTGATCTAGAACTCCTTTGGGGTTGGTGTAATGGAGTTATTTGTAGTTGATATTGTCCACTAGCATGCTATTAAGTTTCATGCCATAATGTGACCTGTATCATATAGTTTTACTGCTGTCAATATGCCTTCGTGATAAAAACTGCAATGTCGAAACTGCTATTTTCACTAAGTCTGAATCTGTTTTCAAGTAGCCACCTTGTGAGCTTCCTACCATGTGATCCATGCATGTTTTGAATATGACATGTCAAGATGAAATAAAGTGTGTGTTATATGCTACGGCCCCATGCTTGGTTTGTGCATTTTAAGATCTTGTAGGTTGTTGTTTTCATGTGTGCAAAATGCTAAGTTGTTGTTTTGGGCAGATTTCCA
This sequence comes from Hordeum marinum, assembly GCA_022496015.1. Lineage (NCBI taxonomy): Eukaryota > Viridiplantae > Streptophyta > Magnoliopsida > Poales > Poaceae > Hordeum > Hordeum marinum. Next base: position 95,715,163 of record CM039677.1, on the reverse strand, counting down.
CTATTACTTGTGTTGGTTGTAATTGTTGAACCGTAGCTCCGTTTTGAACATGTTGCATATGAAACTTTCTTAGAATCTCATGTAGTTTCATAATAACTTGTTGCATTCATGATTTTAAATGTTTGTGATTGTATTTTCCATGCATTTGCGTTCATGACATGTGCATCTTGTGTTGTTCATATCTTTTAGACCGTAGCTCTGTTTGAGATGTTCTATATATGTAAATCGACTAGAATGACGTGTAGAATCACATGGTATACTTTATTCTGTTGTTTAAAAAATATAAAATATGGTTAGTTCAGATCTGGACCAATTTCGAAATTAACATATGGGGTCATTTCGGAAATAATATAAGTTGTTTCCGACCTCATTTAAAATGCCTAGATAGATAGTTTACTTATGCTTCACCTCTTGCCATGTTTAAAAACATTTAATATTGCTGTATACCTAACAAGAGTAAACTAAATAATTCGAACGTGGATTTTCATCAATATGCAATTTGTTGCATATTGAGCTTCACTTTAATGTGTAGTAGTGGGTTGATGTGAATTGTCATGCCTTGCATAATTAAACCGGACATGCATCATATTTGTTTGCGCCTCGTGTCATGCATATGTTGTGGTGTATCTTGTGTTGATTGTTTGTTTTGGATTACTTCTTCTCGATAGAGATTCGAAAGCGTTCGGAGTGTGAGGATTTGTTCGACTATGTTGGCTCGTCTTCTTCATGGACTCGTTCTTCTTCCGAGCGGGATCTCAGGCAAGATGACACATTTCCCTGGATACCACTACTATCATTGCTATGCTATTTGTCTCGCTTTTATCGTTATGTCATGCTACCTACCACTTGTTTGTCAAGCCTCCCTACATTGCCATGAAAAGCCTCTAACCCCTCCACATCCCAGCAAACCTTTGTTCGGCTATGTTACCACTTGCTCAGCCCTTCTTATAGCGTTTCTAGCTGCAAGTGCAATTGCTTCCATGTGTCAACATGGTCATTATTTTGTTATACCATAATATTGCTGTTATTTAATTTAATGCACATATACACTTGGTAAAGGGTGGAAGGCTTGGCCTTTGGCTCGGTGTTTTGTTCCACTCTTGCCGCCCCTAGTTACTTGTGAACCAGTGTTATGTTCCATAATTCAGCGCTCCTAACATGCTCGGGGTTGTTATGGGGACCCCCATGATTTTCGTTTTGGGATAAAAACTCGTCTGGCAAGGCCCAACATTGGTATTCCATTTGCCTAATAACTATTAAATTGCATAGGGACCCGCCGGCACCCGCGGATAATTATTCAACCCCCGGGCCAATGCTCCTCATGAGTGTTGGTCCAACCCAAAGCATCTTATTAACGCTACCCGGGGCAACTCGGTGTTTGGCATGGTAAGCATCGCTCATCCGATTGTGCCCTGAGATCGAGATACGCGGCTGCTATCGGGATTCTCGGCACGTCGGGCGGCCTTGCTGGATTTGTTTTACCTTTCTCGAACGTCTTGAGTGAGGAACTCTGATCTTCTTCGGGCTATCTCGAGGTGTCGGATTTCCTTTGGAATTGCCTAGGATGATCACGAGATCCGTGGTTGAGGTTATTCCCGCTGTGTGTGGTTAATTTATGATGGATGAGTTGGAGCACCCCTGCAGGGTTAAATCTTTTCGAGAAGCCGTGCCTGCGGTTATGTGGCAAACTTGGATAATTTGTTTAACACCCGGTCATAGCAAACTTGAAGTAAACTCTAATAAAATACACCAACTGTGTGCGTAACCATGATTGTCTCTTCTCGTGAGTCCTTATCCGAAAGAGAACACGGTGGGGTTATGTTTGACGTAAGTAGGTGTTCAGGATCAGTTAGTGATCATTTCTAGTTTTCATCCGTTACGCGTAGACCACCATACTTTACTTTCTGTACTCATAAGTTAGCCACTCAATTAAATGCTTAGTCGCTTGCTGCAGCCTCACCACTTAACCATACCTCACCTATTAAGCTTTAATAGTCTTGATACCCTTGGAAATGAGATTGCTGAGTCCATGTGGCTCACAGATTACTACAACAACAGTTGCAGGTACAGGTAATGCGATGATTTGACGTGGAGCGATGTTTGATTTGATTTGGAGTTGTTCTTCTTCTTCTTCATCAATCTTGGATGGGTTCCAGGCGGCATCCTGGGATAGCAAGGATGAATGTCATTTTATCGTTTGTTTTCGTCCATAGTCGGAACCTGCTCTTTTGTATGATGTTTGAGTATGTTGTCGTATTGATGTCACTCTCATGTAGCTTGTGGCGAGTGTAAGCCAATCCTTATACTCATCTCTTCTGTACATGCACTTGTAATGATATCCATTCTTGCAACACGACGAGATGCGCTTCTATCCCTGTCGAGGCCCTTGTGCCAAAATAAGGATAGGACCGCATCTTGGGCGTGACAAGTTGGTATCAGAGCCTGTACCGACCTAGGAGCCCCCTTGATTGATCGAACTTGGCCGAGTCGAGTCTAGTGAAAAACTATTTTGAGTCTAGTTATATCGGAGAGTAGGATTCTTTTTACTCCTCTTCTATGCTCTGGTGAGGTATTCGACTTAGAAATTTTGTTTCTACTCCCCTTCTCTCTCAAAAAAAATTTTAGGATCACGCGGGTATTTTGGATTCTATATGATACCAATGTGACAGGGTTCTGTCTTGGTGCCTCCTGTCTGACTTGATTTCTTTTGAGGAGTCGAGCTCCAGGGAATGTTGGCACATTGTTATCATTCAGCTTCCTTAGTATCTCAGGATGGAGGATGTTCGGAATTGCTTCAATACTTGTTGTGGTGAGATATGGTCGGAGTCACCCAATACTGGGGAGGCGTCCGGGGTACCACCATGGTTTAGTATCATTGTGAGTTCGAGGATTCAAGTTAGATGAAGTTGCGAAAGCCTCTGGTTATGTGTTGAAGGATGATACAGTTGGGGTGTAGGATTTCTAGTTGTGTGAGATATTTCCTCCTTGTATCCCCCACACCGGATTGCATAAGCAAGAAAGTTTTCGGAAGCTCTTAGGTGGGAATTCAAGTAGGTACCTAGGATTATCTTTCCAACAAGTACATAGTGGGTATGTATTTGTTCTGGCTTGTTTCGTAAGCCTCATCCTTTGTTTTGTTTTGTATATGGTAGTTCTAGTTGCTTTGATGTCAAGTGGTGATTTCATATCTTGCTAAGTAGTGTTCTCATATTTCTGTGGGAATGCTAATTCTTTGCCCAATCAGTTATCATATCAATTCCTTTCCGACCGATGTGCTTCTCTTCAAGTTATTCTATCATCTCCAATATTGCAAGATCAATCCTCATGTTTCTTTCCCGGAGTTCATTCCATTTCTCCCTAGTTTCTTTGTTTTTCCCACCCTCCCGCCCTTTTTTCTTCAGTGATTGTATTCTCATCCAAGTGCCTTTTCTATTCATGTAATGGTTCCGCTATCTTTTCCTCTATCTTGTTTCGGGTGATTCTTTGTGAATATTCTCAGGAGTTTCAATTTCAAGATCTATCCTCATATTCCTTGTTCTCGTTGTTCTTCTCCGGTGATTCTTTATGAAGGTGCTCAGTGCTCAAGTTATCATTTATTAGTATTCATCTTTATTTTCTTTTCCGGTGGATTCAATTCAAGCTCTTGGTGTTCATCATATCATTTTCATTCTCTATTTTCTCTCCCATGTTGGAATTCTTATCAAGCCTCTCTTGTTTATTCATCCCTCTCTATTCTATTCGGAGTGTTGAAGATATCTCAGAAGACTTTCATTTCCATTCATATCCTCTGAAATTATTTGAGGTTCTCACCTCATCAAGTTCTTAATTTGTATCGGTGCAATCTCTCTTTTAATCAATTGTTTCAATGGTGGTTTCTTTTGAGTGGGCCCATAACCCACAGGTCTTTTCCCAGGATCCTACCTGACTCTTCTAATATTTCCGGAGGTGCTCTCAAGTTCTCTTCAAATATGACGTAAGAATGAATTTCATCAGTCATATGCCTTCTTGAAGATTGTTTCTAAATCATATTCATTGTTGGCTCAACCTTCTTCCTTATTCATTGTTCCGGAGTGTTTAGTAATTCATGGTGTTGATTCTCGTCATTATCCTCGGCATCGAAGACCGAAGGAGAGTTTCTCTTAAATCGTTGTTCATTCTTCCAAAGATTCATGGTTTCAGCTTGTTGCTATCATATCAATTGTTTTGATCAGGAGCAATTCCTCCCATATCTATCCAGTGCATTTCATAATTGTTTTCATTTCTCGATCCTCCGAAGGCCATCATTCAGAAGATTTCTTCGTTCTCAGCTTTCAGCTTTCGTTCTCAAATTCTTCTCAATTGTTGTCCCATCGCTCATATCTCAATTATTCCGGTGCCTTGTTCAGTTTCTATTAGGAAAATCTTGATCTCTTCATTCTCATGTGTCCTCTTTAGTATCTAATTCTTTCAATGCTTCGTTCAAGTTTCTATTAGGTGGATCATGCTCTCTTCGTTCTCATGTTATGTCATTCATTTGTATTATCCTGTTTCGTTTCAATGCTTACCGGTGTTCTCATGCAAGACTTCTTCAAGTTTGTGATCTATCTCTCTCTTTCTTAAATCCCTTGCAAGAATAATAAGTGGTGTGCGAAATCCGTTGCTTGTCATCAATTTAACTTGATGAAGGATAGGCACATCATAATTCTTATTCTTGTTTCATCAAGTGATTTCAATCCTTCTTCCGGAGTTGTTCATGATATCAATTCTCCATTTCAAGTGTTCTCATCTTTTTCCGGAGTTCAAGTTGCTCAAATATCTCTTTTCGAAGCATCATCTAAATCATGGGAAGGCCCAATCTTGTTCTTTTGCATCCTTCAATTCTATCTATCATCCTTTCGTTTGAGAGTTCTTTCGGAGGTTCTTCATGGTGGTTCATCAAGATTTCTTTCATTTTCAAGCGTTCTTAAGATTCTTGTTGGAGGTGCTCAAGTGTTCTTTATCTTGGATTTAAGTTCAATTCCTTCTTCATTGTCTTTTGAGGTGGTGTTATTAAATTCTTGATTATGAGGAGTCTCGAAGGAAAACTGTCAAGAATAAGATAAGTAAACCCATCTTGTTTTCGCAGAGTTATCTTGGGTTGGATTTCACCTAAAGCACTTCCTAAGGATTGTTGCTATCATGGTGTCATAAATGATCCAAGTTTTCTCCTCTTCTTGGTGAAAGATGTTTTCTTCTCTTTTGCTCCCAACCAGTCTTTGTTTTTGTTAGTGGCTGGTTATCACCTCATAATTTTGAGATGTTTTCCGTAAGTCCACAATAAGCTTGTTATTTTCATTGTTGGTATTACAACAACTCCATTCAACCCATGCTTTTCAATTCATTTGTGATGGAAGTTTTCATTTTCTTATCCGTTCTTTTCCTTCCATCAATCCAGTTTCCATTCTCTTGTTACGGAGGCCTTGTGATGTTGCTCTCTTCAATCCATCGTCTTGTTTATCTATATCATGTTCTTTTGTTTCTTATTCTTTTAACCGGAGTGTGGTGCAATCTTTTCATGATCCTTCCATCTTATGAAGTTTTGATTCTAATCCAACCGAAGTTTGGTGTATCTCTTCCAATTTCTTTCCATCATATCTAATGTTGCCTCTCTTTCCTACCAAAGTGCTGCCGAAATTTCTTGTGAATTCTTGCTTGTTCCTCATTCTTCATCTCTTTGCATCCTTCAAGATTCATTGGTTTCACTCGTTTGTCAAAGAAGCAACTAAGTTTTACCTTTTGCTCTTTCTCTTCCCCTTTTCATTCTAGATCTCGGGACGAGATCCTCGTGTAGTGGAGGAGAGTTGTAACAGCCCGGGACAGACGCTCCAGAAGATTCCAAAAGATTCCCTTTTATTTCCATTCTTGGTTGTGTTTCGTTTGGTTGTTGCATTCATCATCGCATCATTCGCATCATCTGCACAGCATCATCACTCGTTTTAAAAACTTGCATCCTTTCGTAGTTGTCGGTTCTCTCCGTTCTTACCGTTGCCCGTTTCGAGACCAACCACACACGCACGCGCCCACGACATCATTTTAAAAATGTTTTAAAAGGCGCGCTAAAAATATTCTTGGATTGGTGTTGAAACTTGGCATGCAGTCTTGTTATATTGTAGGTAGGCCGTCTTCCAAATTTCGTCGCGTTCCGAGTTCGTTTGATACCCCGTCGGTCATCCGTAGCAGTGCAGTCATCGGTTATCCATCAGACGTTTTCAGTTTTGCAAACTCCTTGCCAGGCCACAATTCTTTTTCTCTTCCCATAGCCCATCTGTGCAGACACTAGCCCACCTAGCCCTTCCTCCGTTTGCGGTCATCGGATCGTCATCGGACGGACAAGGTCCAACCCCTAGCCCCTAGTGCCTTCCCTATATATAACCCCATGAAGAGGTCTCTCACTCTCTCTAGGGTTTTCCCCATGGAAAATTGCAGCCACACCCCTAGAAAACCCCACCTGCTAGCTCCACCTCCCTCCAATCCCGCATCCCTAGCCCCCAGTCAAATCTGGCCCTTAGATCTGAAATCTGGAGCTCAGATTCGTCCATTTTCCCACCTACCGGACATGTCCGGCGGCCAACCCGGACGTGTCTGGTGACCATAGTGCAGCCCCGAGCTCCCGCAGCCCGTAGCCGCCGGGGACAAGCAGCCCCACCGGACGGCCCTCGCCGGAGCCGCCACCGCCGGACACCGCCGGAGCAGGGCCTCCTCTCTCCCTTCCTCTCCTTCCCTTACCCTTCTCCTCTCCTCCGCAGCTCGCTGACCTCTCTGCCGCAGGTCTGCCGCCATGGCTTGAAGCTCCGCCGCCGGCCTTGCTCACCGCCGGCCGCCGCTGTCGCCGGATCCGGGGAGTCCCGGCCCGGATCCGCCCGATCCCGGCCTCCCCCGCGCCTGCCTGCGCCCGCCGGTGCCACCCCTCGCCGTGGCTAGCGCCATGGCTACCGCTGCCATCGGGAGGGGGAAGGCGCCGCCGCAGCCCCGTTGACCGTCCGCTCCGCCTCGTGGGCCCGCGCCGAGGCCGGCCCATCAGCCACAAGCCGCTGTGAGCCCCGATGTCCTATCCTTCGCCCTGGCCGATGCCTTCCTATGTTGCGCCCACTTCTTTTGGCCCATTGTGTTTTTCCCTTCCTGCGAATTTACCTAATTAGCGAGTGATTTTAAATTCAGAAAACAAACCTAATTTAAAAATATTCATAACTAATTAACCGTGCACCGCATAAAATATTTTTACTATGAGTAATGTGTATAATTTTGCATAGATTATCAATATGTCAATTTCATCCATGTTTAAAAATATTTAACATGCCATTTTTTGTTATTTTGCATAATTGCCATATGTCGCATTGACATATTCATTTAACGTGCATCGGGATTTAATCCAACCATATATTAAAAAAAGTTCATATTATCGACATTGCATTTTCATGCATGAAAAAACCCTGTTTATTGTAATAGTGACATTTAACTTGCATGTATGATTGCTAGTAGGTGATTATGTCATGAACTTGCATAATTAATTGTGACTTATTTTCCCATATGAACCTATGCATATTATATATGTTCTCGGGGTAGAAAAATCCATATGATTTATCTGTGCATTTATTTTTGTCATTTGAGAATTTTGGGTGCATGTCATTTTGCTATGATGCCCTTCTGTTATTTTCGTGCGATTTAATACATGCATGATTTGAAATAAGTTTGAACATGAGATGTGCCCTTTGATATGTGTCCTAGCCCCTGGACATTTTGCTTGTCATACAAATGCATGTATAGGTGTTGTTTTATTGTTGTCAACATGCTATAAAAATACTGCTGTTTTGAGATGCTAAAATATTTCTAAGTCTGGAATCTATAATATTTTGTTGCTATCTTGCCATGTGTTTTGCTAGTGATCTAGAACTCCTTTGTGGTTGGTGTAATGGAGTTATTTGTAGTTGATATTTTCCTCTGGCATGCTGTTAAGTTTCATGCCATAATGTGACCTTTATCATATAGTTTAACTGCCATCAATACGCCTTCGTGATAAAAACTGCACTGTCAAAACTGTTATTTTCACTGAGTCTGAAACTGTTTTCAAGTAGCCACCTTGTGAGCTTCCTACCATGTGATCCCTGCATGTTTTGAATATGATATGTGAAGGGGAAATGAAGTGTGTGTTATAAGCTACGGCCCCATGCTTGGTTTGTGCATTTTAAGATCTTGTAGCTTGTAGTTTTCATGTGTGCAAAATGCTAAGTTGCTGTTTTGGGCAGATTTCGACTATTACTTGTGTTGGTTGTAATTGTTGAACCGTAGCTCCATTTGGAACATGTTGCATATGAAACTTGCTTAGAATCTCATGTAGTTTCATAATAACTTTCTGTATTCCTGATTCGAAATGTTTGTGATTGTATTTTCCAAACATTTGCATTCATGACATGTGCATCTTGTGTTGTTCATATCTTTTAGACCGTAGCTCCGTTTGAGATGTTCTATATATGTAAATCGACTAAAATGACGTGTAGAATCACATGGTATACTTTATTCTGTTGTTTAACAAATATAAAATATGGTTAGTTCAGATCTGGACAAATTTCGAAATTAACATATGGCGTCATTTCGGAAATAATATAAGTTGTTTCCGACCTTATTTAAAATGCCTAGATAGATAGTTTGCTTATGCTTCACCTCTTGCCATATTTAACAACATTTAATATTGTCGTATACCTAACAGGAGTGAACTAAATAATTCGAACATGGTGTTTCATCAATATGCAAGCTTCACTTTAATGTGTAGTAGTGGGTTGATGTGAATTGTCATGCCTTGCATAATTAAACCGGACATGCATCATATTTGTTTGCGCATCGTGTCATGCATATGTTGTGGTGTATCTTGTGTTGATTGTTTGTTTCGGATTGCTTCTTCTCGATAGAGTTTCGAAAGCGTTTGGAGTGTGAGGATTCGTTCGACTACGTTGGCTCGTCTTCTTCATGGACTCGTTCTTCTTCCGAGGGGGATCTCAGGCAAGATGACACATTTCCCTGGATACCACTACTATCATTGCTATGCTAGTTATCTGGCTTTTATCGTTATGTCACGCTACCTACCACTTGTTTGTCAAGCCTCCCAACATTGCCACGAAAAGCCTCTAACCCCTCCACATCCCAGCAAACCTTTGTTCGGCTATGTTACTGCTTGCTCAGCCCTTCTTATAGCGTTTCTAGCGACAGGTGCAATTGCTTCCATATGTCAACATGGTCATTATTTTGTTATACCACAATATTGCTGCTATTTAATTTAATGCACATATACACTTGGTAAAGGGTGGAAGGCTTGGCCTTTGGCTCGGTGTTTTGTTCCACTCTTGCCGCCCCTAGTTACTTGTGAACCGGTGTTATGTTCCATAATTGAGCGCTCCTAACATGCTCGGGGTTGTTATGGGGACCCCCTTGATTTTCGTTTTGGGATAAAACTTGTCTGGCAAGGCCCAACATTGGTATTCCATTTGCCTAATAACTATTAAATTGCATAGGGACCCGCCGGCACCCGTGAATGATTAATCAACACCCGGGCCAGTGCTCCTCATGAGTGTTGGTCCAACCCAGAGCAGCTTATTAACGCTACCCGGGGCAACTTGGTCTTTGGTGTGGTAACCATCGCTCATCCGATTGTGCCCTGAGAACGAGATACGCGGCTCCTATTGGGATTGTCGGCACGTCGGGCGGCCTTGCTGGATTTGTTTTACGTTTCTCGAACGTCTTGAGTGAGGAACTCTGATCTTCTTCGGGCTATCTCGAGGTGTCAGATTTCCTTCGGAATTGCCTAGGATGATCACGAGATCCGTGGTTGAGGTTATTCCCGCTGTGTGTGGTTAATTTATGATGGATGAGTTGGAGCACCCCTGCTGGGTTAAATCTTTTCGAGAAGCCGTGCCCGCGGTTATGTGGCAAACTTGGATAATTTTTTTAACACCCGGTCATAGCAAACTTGAAGTAAACTCTAATAAAATACACCAACTGTGTGCGTAACTATGATTGTCTCTTCTTGTGAGTCCTTATCCGAAAGAGAACATGGTGGGGTTATGTTTGACATAAGTAGGTGTTGAGGATCAGTTAGTGATCATTTCTAGTTTTCGTCCGTTACGCGTAGACCACCATACTTTACTTTTTGTACTCATAAGTTAGCCACTCAATTAAATGCTTAGTCGCTTGCTGCAGCCTCACCACTTAACCATACCTCACCTATTAAGCTTTAATAGTCTTGATACCCTTGGAAATGAGATTGCTAAGTCCCTGTGGCTCATAGATTACTACAACAATAGTTGCATGTACAGGTAATGTGATGATTTGACGTGAGAGCGATGTTTGATTTGATTTGGAGTTGTTCTTCTTCTTCTTCGTCAATCTTGGATGGGTTCCAGGCAGCATCCTGGGATAGCAAGGATGGATGTCATTTTATCATTTGTTTTCGTCAGTAGTCGGACCCTGCTCTTCTGTATGATGTTTGAGTATGTTTTGGTATTGATGTGACTCTGATGTAGCTTGTGGCGAGTGTAAGCCAATCCTTATACTCATCTCTTCTGTACATGCACTTGTAATGATATCCATTGTTGCAACACAACGAGATGCGCTTCTATTCCTGGCGAGGCCCTCGTGCCAAAATAAGGATAGGACCGCATCTTGGGCGTGACACAAACATGTAAAATGATGCTATATTTTTCTCAATAACTCTTATTACTCGGAGTGCCGAAGCAACTGCTTACAGGTATGTGAAGAAAGAGATTACAGGAGTGGTTGTACCAAGGGTCATTGATTGGTGGCCTTACATCCTCGATGTGCCGTGTTGCTAGTTTACTCCTGATATTTGGTTGTTCGACAAACGGAACTTGCGAACAAGGTCTTGAAAAGTTGCTGAATTATGGATAAGCTTTACACACTTGGCGGGCCCTTCAATGGTCCCTACATTGTGTCCGATGACGTATTGACTGGTAGTAGTCCGGTCCAGCCGGACTCCCACCTTTGTTTCCCCATCGCAGCCCGTGGAATTTTAAGTACAAAGTTATGCCTTCTTGGCACGTACTTTGTTAGTCCTAGGGGCGTGTGATGGGGGTGAGTCCCTATTTGAGGGGAGAGGAAGGCACTGAGAGTTCAGCTTGCAGCCGAGCTCGCTTCCCAACCTTGCATGCCTTGACGGCAGATGTCGGAACTTGCCGATCATCTTTGTAACTAAATTCGGCCGCTAGGGCCAGCGCATGTTGCTCAGTTTGTAAAGATCGCTCCGTATTGCCGTTAACAGTGATGACCCCTTTTGGGCTAGGAATCTTGAGCTTGAGGTATGCGTAATGTGGGACGACATTGAAAGGATCGAGCGTTGTCCGGCCGAGCAGGCTGTGATAGCCACTGTGGAAGGGCACGATGTCAAAGATCAAGTCTTCACTGCGAAAGTTATCGGGCGAGCCGAACACAACTTCCAGGGTAACAGAGCCCGTGCATCGGGCTTCGATACCTGGAATCACCCCTCTAAAGGTAGTGTTACTGGGTTTAATTCGTGACGGATCTATGCCCATCTTTTTCACCATGTCTGAGTAAATCAGGTTAAGTCTACTTCCTCCGTCAATTAGGAATTTTGTGAGGTGATACCCATCAATAATGGGGTCGAGGAGAAGTGCGGCCGAACCCCCATGACGGATACTGGTCGGGTGATCGCATCGATCAAAGGTGATCGGATATGCCGACCATGAGTTATACTTCGGGGCCATGGGCTCTACAGCGTAGACCTCTCGATGGGTGCACTTCCTCTCCTTCTTTGGTATATAAGTGGCGTATATCATGTTTACTATCTTGACTTCCAGAGGAAATTTCTTTTGATTGCCACCAATCAGACCCCGAGGCTCATCCTCATCCCCGCTGTGAGGGCTCTTGCTTTGATCCTTGGGTGGGAGCTTGCCGACCTGTTTAAACACCCAACAATTGCGGTGTGTGTGGTTGGCAGGCTTCTCTTGAGTCCCGTGGATTTGGCAAGGCCTTTCCATGATTTTTTCCAGTGGAGTGGGTCCGTCGTGATTGCCTTTAGGAGGCTTCTTCTGCTACTCAGGACGGGAGTTGCGGAAGCCTGCGTTAATGGCCGTATCATCGGCGTCACTATTATTGTGCCGACGCTTGTTCTTGTTGCGCTTGGGATTCCCGTTGCCATCCCGGACTTCATAGGTTCCGGGCTCTTCGGAGTTGTGGCTGCGTCTTCCTAGCCAATTGTCTTCGCCCACACAAAAGTGGGTCATCAGGGAAGTAAGGGCGAACATAGTCCAAGGTTTATCCTAGCCGAGCTGGCGGGCCAGCCATTCATCCCGAATATTATGCCGGAAGGAGGCTATTGCCTCAGCGTCCGGGCAGTCGATGATCTGGTTCTTCTTGGTCAAAAACCGATTCTAGAATTGTCGTGCAGACTCTTTGGGCTTCTGAACGATGTTACATAGGTCGGAGGAATCTGGCAGCCGAACATAGGTTCCCTGGAAGATGGAGCGGAATGCATCCTCCAGGTCTTCCCAGCATACGATGGAGTTTTCGGGGAGGCTGTTTAGCCAGTGCCGAGCTGGCCCCTTGAGTTTAAGGGGAGGTATTTGATGGCGTGGAGATTTTCAATTTCAAAGTCGGCGAATCTTGGTTAGGGGGTCCCGAACTATGAGACTAGAATCGACAGTAACAGGAGACTACGGGGACACGATTTTACCCAGGTTCGGGCCCTCCAATGGAGGTAATACCCTACGTCCTGCTTGGTTGTATTGACGGTGTAAGGGATTACAAAGTTGATCTAACTCGAGATCGTATGGCTAACCCTAGATGAGTTGTCCTGCTATACCCTTAAACCTTCTCGCTTATATAGATGTTGAGGATGCATAGGGTTTACACATGGTCGGTTACGTGCCGAAGGGATAAACTTGCCTAACTATTACACCAAAACTGGAGCGCATGCCATGCTTCCCGAAGCTTCCACCTTGGAGATTGGTCCTTCAAATCCTTTGGTGTTCGGTAAGCAGCCCTCATAGTCTAGCCCATAACAATATGTCGGCTATCCGAGGACCCCCTAATCCAGGACTCTCTCAGTAGCTCCCGAACTTGCCTCCAATGCCAAGGGTCTTCTGCTCCGACTGCTTTGTGAACAGAGTCTTCGGCTTGCGAGGTGAGTTCCTTCCTGTCGAACCATAGTTCGGCCTCCGATGACAAGTAGTCTCCCGCATAGTGGCATGTCCGAATACTGTAAATTGATTGGCTTTGAAGCCCAAACTTCAAGGGATAAACAACGGCCCTCTGACAACCTTTCTGACGAAAGGCTACGACCCACCACGACCGCCAGGCCATTTGCATAGACTCGATTCGCGGCTTGAGGATGTTTTAATCATCACGATCTATCAATATACCAATCGTGTCCCGTTTTACATGGGATATACTTAATCACACACACGCAACAGCTCGTGCGTCTTGTCAAGTGGAGGGATTCACGGCGCGGTGAGGGGAATCCACATCGACAGGCCCCATAAAAAGAGAAGGAAACCCCCAAAGGTTTTTTTACGCTCTCCATTTGACTTCTCCGCCTCCCATTCCCTTGCGCCTCCAGAGCACAGATCTAGGTCCCTCTTCCCCCACCTTCGAGCTTGGAAATGGCAAGCTCCAATGGCCAGTGGGAAGCTTCCACGGTCACCAACAAGGACATACTTAACCTCAAGAAGGCCGGTTACCTCCCTTCCAACATCCCTCACCATGCAGCGGAGGAGAGCCAAGTGATCCCCACCCCCAGGCCAGGCGAGAGGGTGGTGTTCATCCCCCACTTCATCAGGGGGTTAAGCTTCCCACTCCACACCTTTGTCAGGGGTTTAATGTTCTTCAAAGGCCTCGACTTCCGTGACCTCCCGTCGAACTCCATCATGCACATCTCGGTGTTCATCCTCGTCTGTGAGGCCTTCCTACGCATCGAGCCGCACTTCGGGTTCTGGCTGTAGGTCTTCAACATCAAGACCAAGTGCGTCGGCGGCAACTACGCGGACTGTGGCAAGGCAGTCATCGGCAAGCTCGCCCGCGTCGGGTGGCCATTGGGCTCCTTCATCGACACCATCGAGGGATGGCAAAAGGAGTGGTTCTATGTCACCGAACCACGAGAAGAGGGCCAAATCCCCGCCGCCGCATTCATATCCGGTCCCCCCACTAGACTGGCTTCGTGCCCCAAAAAGGGACTAGTCTGGTGATCGGGCAAAGAGGTGACCAATCTGCAGAAGCGCCACCGCTCCCTGGTCGAGGGCGCATCCAGCTAGCCGATGTGGTCCAAGTGATGCTCCGAAGATGCATCCTCCCCTACCAACGTCAGGTACCTCCCATGTGGTCTCGAGAACTCAAAGCCGAGCCCATAGTCTAGAATCTCTTCCGCACTATGCGGGAGAAGTTGTGAAAGGCGCTCTTTAAATCGATGAAGAGCTAGCCATCCGAGGAGGAGGACAAGGGTTTGCACGCCTCCAAGCCCGATTCTGAGGTATGATATTCCCCAGCTTAGTTGGCTTTATTACACAGAGAATCCCTATATCCTCTTATTCGATCTATTCTGGCAGAGATGGCAGAAGAAATCCATCAACATCAACAGTTCGGCTCCTCAGCCCGAAGACGAGAGGACCGAGATGTTAGCCAAGATGCTCATGGAGAAGCCTTACAAGGCTCCCACGAGTAAAGAGAAGAATAAGAAACCAGGCCATGCTGGCCTTCGCATCAGGGACCAGCCTGATGCTGCATCCGAAGACACCCCCGCCTCCTCAAATCAGGAGGAGGCCGAAGAGGAGGAAGAAGAGGAGGAGGAGGTCGAGAGCGAGGGGGAGGCAATTCCCCACATGCCAAGAAGAGAGCGGCGTCTTCGAACGCCTCGGGGTAGGTAGCTTATCCTGTCCTGAAGAGGGCGCGACAGACGCAGGTGGTTCTGTCCGATGACAGCTCGGACTCGAGCTCCGCGTCTGAAGACCCCTAGGAGGTTCCACGAAGGAGCCTAAGGGTCAAGCCCCCCCCTCCAGGTTAGGATCCGAAGACCCTCCTACCTATCACAAGTAGATTTAGAGTTTACTAACACGCAGGTTATTGGTCCTACAGCCCCCCGCACCTCGGTATCGGATGGGGAGACCCCGCCCGCCGAAATGGCGTAGAGCGGGGATGCCTCGCACCCCACCACTCCAGGCACCATGAAAGACGTCATGGAGGTGTCGTCCCAGCCTACTCCAACAGAGGCAGACACAGGGGGCGAGGGAGATCACATCGTGTTCGAGGCTAACGCTTCGGACACCGAAGACCGGAGGACAATGCCCCGGCCAGACACCGAGGAAGCCGGACGAGCGGGCGATCATTGCCCTCCGAGAACATCTACGGAGCGCACTATGCCTCCGGAGGCACCTGTCCAGTCCCCGGTGGGTGATCGAGAAATCCGATCATCCCTGGCACCGCCGACCAATAGGTGGTCGGCCATGGAGGAGGCTCTATCGAGCGCCTCCATCCCCGAGGATCACCGCACCCTTATGGGTGTAGTACTTCAAAGCATCCAGTCTGTTGACAATGGACTGAAGGAGGACTTCAAAGGCCTCCTTGCAGGTTTTCAAGTAAGTCACCCAACGTTTATGCAAGGATTTATTTATTCGTATTGCATGCATGGCAGCCCCCGAGCCCTAGGTGGGGTGAACAAGCTCACCTAGGGGTCACATCCGAATCCGACAACGCACTAGAAGCACTTTAAGTGTTCAGCATGCTAGAATAAATTGATATATTCTCGGATTTTTTATATTTCGAGAAGTGAGTGCAGATGTGATGTATGAATTGTGTGTGTAATGTAGGCTTCATCATCAGCGGCAGCCAAAAATGGTGCCGAGCTAGATGAGCTACATCGGAAGCTCAAGCGCTCCAAGGATGAGGTGGAATCCCTCAACAAGAGGTTCAACGAGGCACAAGGTAAGTCCGAACTAAACCCGAATACTTTCCCCCGAATACTGTCAATGCAGATTCCTTTTATATAAAGTTTTATCGTTTTGCAGCTTCATCGAAAGAGATGGGAAAACTCAAGGCCGAGCTTCAACGTGCCAAGGACGAAGGGTCCGTTGAGAAGGCGGCCGCCAAAGAAGCGGCCACTGCATTCTCCGCCCTATGAGCCACCAGCAATAAGCATCAGGCTCGTGTGGTGGAGATACAGGATGATCTCAAGGATGCTAATAAAAAGTGCGAGGTCTTCGAGCAAAAGAACAAGGTGAGCTCAGCCAAACTGTCCACCATGAAATCCAATCTCCAGAAGGAGCGGATCGACATACGGTTCTACGAGCAGCAAGTGTACCAAGCCAAGGAAATAGCAGATGGTAATCCGTACTCCCTAAAGTGCATATTCGGGGATAGAAGATTCGAATTGCTGACCCAGGTGTGGCGAGCATCAGGTGCATCCACCAATCTCTAGAAGAGCGTGGCGGACGCCAATCAGCTGTTCGCCTCGCGGGGAGAGGAAGATGAAGCTCGGATGTTCTAGGCACAGTTTGGAGCCCCCGAGCGTCCTCCTCTTCGGGTGGATCAGCTGAAACAGTTGATGGAGCTGCACCAGATGGCGGAGCCAGCCATGAAGGACCTCAGCATCCACTTATGGCCCGGCGAGCCGCTCCTAGGCAGTTACTTTGGACTGGTGCAGAGACTAATCATTGCCATGCACTGCCTCGATGCCGTCAAGCACTCCTCCTACATCGAAGGAGTCCAGATGGACCTTGCCAAGGCCAAAGTGCACTGGCCGGGGCTCAATCCAATGAAGGTCGCCACCGACCCGCCGCCACCCGGGAAGGAGCACCGTCGCCCCGAGCTATACTTCGATGGAGTGATGGAGAGTGCTCGGGTGATAGCGTTGTAGTGTTCGGGTGAAAAATTATTTGAGTGAGCTTGTAACATGTCCGAAGACTCGTGATAACTTTTAATGATATTAGTATATGTACTTATATGTTTTTGCATTCCTTTATAACTCCTATGCGGTTGCTTAATACTGAAAGATGCGAGCCGTCAGCTTCAGCCCCCATGTAGATACTACATAGGGTGTCTATGCCAATGCACTGTGTCCCTTAGCCGTATTATTGGTACCAGAAGGCGGTGTAGTGCGGCAGACTAGGCAATCAGACTATAGTGTTTTATTTCTTTCACTTAACCGAAGGGGCATGAAAAGGACTACGGGAAGCGTACGATTAGCCACCAGAGTGTTTGCGATGTTCGGACGAATCTAGGCCGAAGCCAATATCATAATGTTTGCACAAAGGGCAAGTTCCTCATATAACACAGAATAACTGCTTACGAGGATTGAGGTATAATACTTCTAGATTGGGGTTCACACATCGGACCGCGCATACAATGACAATCCGTTTTCGGCTTTCTCCCCTAAGGTGCTTGACTGGACTATCTAGAAGCACAATTGCAGGGGTGCACCCTTTTCCTTTTAGCCGAACGAGCAGAACAAAAGGGGCAAGCACAAGAGCCAGGCAACCCAACTTAATGACCAAAGACATAGTTCAGAACCGATGCATATAAAGCGAACGCGAAGACGCCAAACCCACGATAGTTAAGGCAATTTGTATTTGAAATTGAGCCCCCGGTCAATTAGTAGGTTACCTCGAGTCATACCGAACCGGTTATCAAGAAAAGGGAGAAAATAAAAAAGTATGTGCCAAAAACAGGACAAATGAGGCGTACTTGCGCCACGCAATTTTGCATTTCCTCAACAACTCTTATAACTCGGATTGCCCAAGCAACTGTTTACAGGTATGCGAAAGAAAATAAGAAATAAATTCCTACAGGAGTTGTTGTACCAGGGGTCTTCAATTGGTGACCTGACGTCCTCGATATACCCCCTTGCGAGTTGACTCCTTCTCTTGGATGCACCTTGATGGGTTGTTTAGTGCTCAGCGGCGGGATTTTGCTAAAAAAATCTTGAGAGACCGCCGAACTATAGGTGAGCTTTATGCCATAGGCAGGCTATCTTAAGAGCGCCTGCAACTTGTTCGAAGACATACTGGTGGAAGTAGGTCGGTCCAGCCGAACAACCACCTTTATTTCCTCACCGCCTCCCATGGAATTTTAAGTGCGAAGTTGTCCCTCCTCGGCACATACTTTGCTGGTCTAAAAATTGTGCGGTGGGGGCGAGTCCCTATAGAGGGGAAGAGGAAGGATACGAGTTTTTGGTCTGAAGCCGAACTCGCTTCCCAGCCTTATGTGCCTTTATGGCGGATGGCGGGACTTGCCGATCTTCTTTATAGATGAATTCGGCCGGTAGGGCCAGTGCATGTTCCTCAGTTCTAAGGGAGCGCTCGGCGTTGCCGTTGACATTAATGACCCCCTTGGGGCCCGGCATCTTGAGCTTGAGGTATGCGTAGTGTGGGACCATGTTGAAACGAGTGAACGATGTCCGTCGAAGCAGCGCGTGATAGCCGCTGCGGAAGAGCATGATGTCGAAGATCAAGTCTTCGTTGCGAAAGTTATCGAGTGATCCAAACACGACCTCTATAGTTTCTAAGCCCGTGCATTGGGCCCCAACGTCCGGGATCACTCCTTTGAAGATAGTGCTATAGGGTTTGATCCTTGACGGATCAATGCAGATCATTTTCACCGTATTTGAGTAAATCAAGTTAAGGCTACTTCCTCCGTCCATTAGGACCTTTGTGAGGTGATACCCATCTATAATGGGGTCTAGGACGAGGGCTGCCGAACCCCCATGACGGATATTGGTCGGATGATCACGCCGATCAAAAGTGATTGGGTATGTCGACCATGGGTTGTAATTCGGGGCTATGGGTTCCACCGCGTAGACTTCCCGGAGGGCGCGCTTCCTCTCCTTCTTTGATATGTGGGTGGCGTATATCATGTTCCCCACTTTCACTTCAGGAGGGAACTTCTTCTGTCTGCCACCAATTGTACCCCGAGGCTCATCCTCGTCCTCGATGCGCGAGCTTTTGCCTTGGTCTTTGGGTTGTATCTTGTCGGCCTATTTAAACACCCAACAGTTGCGATGTGTGTGGTTGGTGGGTTCTTCCGAAGTCCCATGGATTTGGCAAGGCCTTTCCATGATCTTGTCGAGCTGAGTGGGTCTGTCACGATTGCCTTTAGGGGGCTTCTTCCGCTGCCCAGGTTGGGAATTGTGGAATCCTGCATTAACGGTTGTGTCATCGGCATCACTATTATTGTGGCGGCACTTATTCTTATTGCGCTCTGGCTTTGATTTGCCATCCTAGGCTTCAGGTGCCACGGGATCTTCAGAATTGTGGCTGCGTCTTGCCAGCCAGCTATCTTCGCCCGAGCAAAAGCGGGTCATGAGGGAGGTAAGGGCGGACATAGTTGAGGCTTGTCTTGACCTAGCTGGCGGGCGAGCCATTCGTCCCGAATATTGTGCCGGAAGGGGGCTATGGCCTCAGCATCTGGACAGACGACGATTTGGTTCTTCTTAGTCAAGAACCGATTCCAGAACTGCCGAGCGGACTCGCCAAGCTTCTGGACGACGTTGCTGAGATAGGAAGAGTCCGAAGGGCGGCCATAGGTCCCCTAGAAGTTAGAGCGGAATGCATCTTCCAGGTCTTCCCAGCACCCAACGGAGTTTTCGGGGAGGCTGTTTAACCAGTGTCGAGCTGGCCCCTTAAGCTTAAGAGGTAGGTATTTTATCGCATGGAGATCGTCTCCTCGTGCCATATGGATATGGAGGAGGAAGTCCTCGATCCATATAGTTGGGTTAGTGGTCCTGTCGTAATGTTCTATATTCACGGGTTTGAACCCTTCGGGGAACTGATGCCGCATTACCTCATCTGTGAAGCATAGAGGGTGAATGGCGCCTCTGACCCGTGCTATGTCGTGCCTGTATTCGGCGTCTGTATGGGGCCGGTTGCGTTCCCGGACTATGTTGTTTTGTTCGAACCATGGTCTATATTTGCCACGTCTATCAGGCGCGTACTCTCTGGATCCATAGATGGGTCTAGTACGGCATGCTCTATGATCCAGGTCATCTCACAGGTCGAACCTGTCATTGGGCTCTGATGGCTCCTTGCCCTGTCTTCGGGGCACTACCAGTATGTAACTGGCGTCGTCGGCCGTCCTGTCCCGACCACGAGGGGGTGATACGGATTGTCATATGGAGTATGGTTTGGAGATGGAGTATTAGTAAGTTCATCGTCGAATTGTGGCAGCAACCTTCTCCGAGGGTAGCTTTTGGGCTGGTTTGACATACCAGTGTCGTATACTTCCTCGGCTGAGAGGACTTTCGTCCATCAATCATTGAGGTTGGCATGTTTGGATTTGAGTTGCCGTTCTTTGGCCTTTAGGCTGCGAGCCGTTGCTATGAGTTGCTGCCTAATTTCTTCCTGATCCTCGAGGTTATCAGGGATGTACAAGTCATCGGCTTCCGGTATATCTTCCTCCTCGACGGGGGGAAGGTAATTGTCGCTTTCGGGGTCATTGATGGTATCGGGGTGATTTTGGTCCTCAGGGTCATCCGGACCCTCAAACGGGTGCTCGGGGATATCAGGATTGTACTGAATTGGCGGGGGCATTACCATCCCCATTGTTGATAATAGCTCTTCTTCCCTTTTTGCTTTTGGACCACTTATGTGATTTCCGGTGCCTTGATGGCGCATCACCCGATTTGTCATCGTTGTTGTGAGGCGTATTGTCGTTGTTGGTGGCAGGAGTATCCACCATGTAGACTTCATATGTAGAAGTGGTGTCCCAACTCCCGGTGTTAATGGGGGTGGGAGCACGGTCCTCTTCATCCACGTATTCTGCCTCCTCGGAGGCATAGTCTAGCACGTCGGTTAAGTCTTCGACGGTGGCTATCAAGTGGGTCAAAAAATTCGTCCCTGACCGAACTGTAACCAGGCTGGGCGTAGATCGGGACTGGATCGTCGGTGATCCTTATCAACGAGAATTGCTCCAAGGTCTCGTTGACCGCTGAGGGTCCGATCGAATCCAACTGTCCGGAACTCGTTGGGTTAACCCCCATGAAGTCCACCCATGGGGAGTGTTCGGAAGGAACATATGTCCGGTTGTATGGCTTGATGGCCAGACCGGGATGAGAGATCGGACTGCCGCCACGGGTGACCCAATCGGCGTGTCCGAAGAAGGAGCTCAAGGTTAGGGCCTGAGAGTCCTCGGGGGCTATAGGCGAAGTCGTGAGACCGATTAGTGAAAAGTCGCCTCGAGAGTCGACGGAGAACTCTAAGTTTTTGAATCTGACCTCTTGATCAGGGGTGAAGCTCTCAACGCAGCCTAGATGGACGGAGGAATTCACATGCAGCACAACGCTGCCGAAGACGAACATCTGCCCAGGGACGAAAACGTCCATGTTGCGGACCTCTTTGTTGATGAAGAGGCGAGGCGTCGATTCCATCTCGCTCACAGAGGAACTCTCAATGAAAGCACCCATGTCGGTGTCAAAACCGGCGGATCTTGGGTAGGGGGTCCCGAACCGTGAGACTAGAACCGACGGTACCAGGAGACTATGGGGACACGAGTTTACCCAGGTTCGGGCCCTCCAATGGAGGTAATACCCTACGTCCTGCTTGATTGTATTGATGGTGTAAGGGATTACAGAGGTTATCTATGCTGGCCCACAAGTATATGGGATCTATCGTAGTCCTTTCGATAAGTAAGAGTGTCAAACCCAACCAGGAGCAGAAGGAAATGACAAGTGGTTCTCAGTAAGGAATTCTCTGCAAGCACTGAAATTATCGGTAACAGATAATTTTGTGATAAGATAATTCGTAGCGGGTAGCAAGTAACAAGTGTAACAAAGGTGCAGCAAGGTGGCCCAATCCTTTTTATAGCAAAGGACAAGCCTGGACAAACTCTTATATAAAGCAAAGCGCTCCCGAGGACATTTGGGAATTTCTGTCAAGCTAGTTTTCATCATGCTCATATGATTCGCGTTCGTTACGCTGATAATTTGATATGTGGGTGGACCGGTGCTTGGGTACCGCCCTTACTTGGACAAACCTCCAAATATGATTAACCCCTCTTGCAAGCATCCGCAACTACGAAAGAAGAATTAAGATAAATCTAACCAGAGCATGAAACATGTGGATCCAAAACAGCCCCTTACGAAGCAACGCATAAATTAGGGTTTAAGCTTCTGTCACTCTAGCAACCCATCATCGACTTATTACTTCCCAATGCCTTCCTCTAGGCCCAAACAATGGTGAAGTGTCATGTAGTCGACGTTCACATAACACCAGTAGAGGAGAGACAACATACATCTCATCAAAATATCGAACGAATACCAAATTCACATGATTACTTATAACAAGACTTATCCCATGTCCTCAGGAACAAACGTAACTACTCACAAAGCATATTCATGTTCATAATCAGAGGAGTATTAATGATGATCAAGGATCTGAACATATGATCTTCCACCAAGTAAACCAACTAGCATGAACTACAAGGAGTAATCAACACTACTAGCAACCCACAGGTACCAATCTGAGGTTTTGAGACAAAGACCGGATACAAGAGATAAACTAGGTTTGAAAAGGAGATGGTGCTGGTGAAGATGTTGATGGATATTGATCCCCTCTCGATGAGAGGATCTTTGGTGATGACGATGGCTTCGATTTCCCCCTCCCGGAGGGAAGTTTCACCGGTAGAACAACTCCTCCGGAGCCCTAGATTGGTTCTGCCCAAGTTCCGCCTCAAGCTGGCGGCGCTTCGCCCCGAAAGCTCCGTTATGATTTTTCCAGGTCAAAACCCTCCATATAGCAGAAGATGGGCACCGGAGGGCTGCCAGGTGGGCCACAAGCCACAGGGGCGCGCCTAGGGGGTAGGGCACGCCCCCTGGCTTGTGACTGTATGGTCGGCCTCCTGATGTATTTCTTTCACCCAATATTTTTTATATAATCCAAAATAATTCTCCGCGTATTTTCAGGACTTTTGAAGTTGTGCAAAATAGGTATCTCAGATTTGCTCCTTTTCTAGTCCAAAATTCTAGCTGCCAGCATTCTCCCTCTTCATGTAAACCTTGTAAAATAAGAGATAAAAGGCATAAGTATTGTACCAAAATGTGTAATAACAGCCCATAATGCAATAAATATCAATATAAAAGCATGATGCAAAATGGACGTATCAACTCCCCCAAGCTTAGACCTCGCTTGTCCTCAAGCGAACGTCGAAACCGATAAATATGCCCACATGTTTAGAGATAGAGGTGTCGATAAAATAAAATGCGGACATGAAGGCATCATGATCATATTTAGAACAGCAACATAAATTCACATATAATTTCTTATGCTAAAGTAACAATTCGTTCACAAGGTAAAGTATGAATCTAGAAATCTATTGGGAACCAACAAACGTAGGAAAGAGTCAATATAAGAGCTTGTAAATCAAACCCACATACTCAGTCATCTTTTAGTCTTTCACAATTGCTAACACTCAGGAGGTACCTATGAGGTCAAAGCTTCAATCGTACACAGAGAAAGATAGGGGCTTATAGTGTTGCCTCCCAACTATTTACCTCAAGGGTAATGTCAACGATAATAGCTCATGCTCACCCACTTCCAAGTGGATATATGTGTCTAGATCATTTCCCAACACATGACGCTTGCCAAGAGATAAAGGTGAAGTAAGGAAAGTGATGGAGATCACCACGACTCTTGCATATAGGTAAGTACTAGAAAATAAAAGTAACAGATAGGCCCTTCATAGAGGGAAGGAGAGGTTGTCATGCGCTTCTATAGTTGGATGCACAATCCCTTAATGCAAAAGAACGTCACTTTATATTGACCCTTGTGATAGAGAACTTTATTATGCATACCGTCGCTTTTATTTCTTTCCTATCACAATTCCGTATAAAGCTTATTTTCCTCACACTGATAGATCACACATATCTAGAGAGCAATTTTTTATTGCTTGCACCGATGGCAACTTACTTGAAGGATCTTACTCAATCCATAGATGGGTATGGTGGACTCTCATGGCACAACTAGGTTGAGGGTGTTTGGATGCACAAGTAGTATCTCTACTTGGTGCAGAAGTTTTGGCTGATATGAGGTGGAAGCAAGCGACACGTGTTGAAGGATCTATAACCATATAACTTCTATTCGGAAGTAAGCAAACATAACCCATTATGTTGTGTTCCTTGTCCAACATCAATTTCTTAACATATAATATTTTAATGAGTGCTCACAATCATAAAAGATGTCCAAGATAATATATTTATATGTGAACCTCTCTTTCTTTATTACTTCCTTTTAATTGCCACAATGACCAATAGCTATGTTTGTCAACCCACAACAAGTTTCAATCGCCATACTTCTTATATGTGAAGTTATCACTCCCCATAAGATCATCATATATACTCTTTGCTTTTATTCTATACTTCTTTCTATTTCTTTTTCTCAAGATCAAGATCATAGCAAACAAGCTAACCCTCAACTCAAAACTACTCTTAATTATCTAACACTCGGACTAGCTTACATAGGGGGAACATAAAACAAAAACTCAAAACTAGATCACACGAAAACTTCATTCTACTAGATCAAGATATAACCAAAAGGATCGAACTAAGAAAAAAGATAAAACTAAGGGATGTGATGGTGATATGATACCGTGGCACCTCCCCCAAGCTTGGCACAAACCAAGGGGAGTGCCCATACCCATGTGTTTAGTTGTCTTGCTTCGAAGGTGGTGACGTTGGAGTTGTTGATGAGGTTGGAGGCTTGTCCTCCGTCTTCCAAGGCATGGGATCACCATCGTAAAAAGATGAACGAGTCTCCGGGATCCTCAAATCTACAGCCAAACTCATTCTCTTAAATCTGTATTCATACTCAAAGTTTTGGTTTTGCAAGTCATAGATCTGGGCTTGGGGATGCTCAATTTTCTCGTAAAGCTTGAAGATATGTTCCTCGATGTCCTTGGTGTCCAGCTTGTGCTTTTGGGTAAACTCTGCGATCATCATGTGATTAGCGTTTAGTCCTCGTTCCACCATCCCTTGGCACTTGAAGACTTGTTGTTCCATTGCTTCGAGCCTTGTTTCTACGCTTCCGATCTTCTTTGGCCCCTCCACATCACGGATGTGCAGCACCCCCTCACGCATCTCAATGGTTTGAGGGTGTTGCAGCACCTCCGTGAGGTTGGGGTTGATGACCTTCTCGAAGAACTTGTCCTTCAGAGCACTTGGGAAGATCATGTCGATCTAAATCTGTTGCAGAAACAGCTTAAAAAGAAAACATGAGGTATTGTCGTGATACGAGAATCAAAACCTTTGGGAGACTATATAATGAATTTTTACTGACCCGAAGGAGTATACCACAAGAAAACAGAGTCCGGATGGTACACTAGGTAGCCACAAACCATAGGGTGCACCCAGGGGGGTAGGGCGCGCCCCCTGGCTTGTCGCCTACTCGTGCACTATTCGGACTACTTTAAATTTTTCCTATTTTTTTAAATATTCCAAAATAGATAAAATTTTCCATTGAAAAAGTTTTGGAGTCGTTCTACTTACCGTACCACATACCTATTCCTTTTCGGAGTCTGTAACATTCCGGTAGGTCTCCCTAATGTGCTCCTCCGGAGTTATGGTATTAATAATATTGGTCTCAACATTTATGGGAGTACCTGAGATATAATGTTTGATTCTTTGCTCATTTACCACCTTTGGGTTTGTGCCTTCGGCGTTGTTGATCGTGATGGAACCGGAACGATATACTTCCTCCATTATGTAAGGCCCTTCCCATTTAGAGAGAAGTTTTCCTGCAAAAAATCTTAAACGAGAATTGTATAGCAAGACATGATCACCTACATTAAGTTCACGCTTTTGTATCCTTCTATCATGCCATCTCTTAACCTTTTCTTTAAACAACTTGGAATTCTCATAGGACTGAGTTCTCCATTCATCAAGTGAGCTAATGTCGAATAACCTCTTCGCACCAGCAAGTTTGAATCATAATTGAGCTCTTTAATTGCCCAATAAGCTTTACGTTCTAGCTCAATAGGTAAGTGACATGCTTTACCATAAACCATTTTATATGGAGACATACCCATAGGGTTCTTGTAAGAAGTTCTATAAGCCCACAATGCATCATCGAGTTTCTTAGACCAATTGTTCCTAGATTTATTAACAATCTTCTGCAAAATCAATTTAATTCCCTATTTCTCAATTCTACTTGACCACTAGACTGAGGATGATAAGGAGATGCAATTCTATGATTAACATCATACTTAGCAAGCAATTTACGGAAAGCACCATGGATAAAGTGTGAACCACATAAATATCTAGGGACTCCAAATCTAGGGAAATAACTTGTTTAAGCATTTTAATAGAAGTGTTATGATCAGCGCTACTAGTTGGAATATCTTCTACCCACTTAGTAACATAATCAATAGCAACTAGAATATGAGTATACCCGTTAGATTGTGGAAAAGGTCCAATATAATCAAAACCCCAAACATCCAATGGTTCAATAACAAGAGAGTAATTCATAGGCATTTCCTGACGTCTACTAATATTACCAATTCTTTGACATTCATCACAAGACAAGACAAACTTACGAGCATCCTTGAAGAGAGTTGGCCAATAAAAACCAGATTGTAGTACCTTGTGTGCAGTTCTATCTCCGGCGTGGTGTCCTCCATAGGCCTCGGAGTGAAATTTGTGTAGGATATGTTCCTGTTCATGCTCAGGTACACAACGTCTAATAATACCATCTACTCCTTCTTTATAAAGGTGTGGATCATCCCAAAACTAATGTCTTAAATCATAGAAGAGCTTTTTCTTTTGTTGGTATGTGAAATTAGGCAGTATAAATTTAGCAACAATGTTATTGGCATAGTCAGCATACCATGGAGCATTATGTGAAGCCTTTATGACAGCTAATTGTTCATCAGGAAAGCTATCATCAATAGGTAGTGGGTCATCAAGAAAATTTTCTAACCTAGACAAGTTATCTGCTACGCGGTTATCAGCACCCTTTCTATCAATAATATGTAGATCAAATTCTTGTAGCAGAAGAACCCATCAAATAAGTCTAGCTTTAGCATCTTTCTTTTCCATAAGGTACTTAATACCAGCATGATCGGTGTGAACAGTTACTTTGGAATCAACAGTATAAGGTCTAAACTTATCACAAGCAAACACGACTGCTAAAAATTCCTTTTCAGTAGTAGCATAGTTTCTTTGAGCATTGTCTAGAGTTTTACTAGCATAATGGATAACATTCAATTTCTTATCAACTCTTTGTCCTAGAACAACACTTACAGCATAATCACTAGCATCACACATAATTTCAAAGGTAGGGTCCAATCAGGTGGTTGAACAATAGGTGCGGAAATCAAAGCATTCTGTAGGATTTCAAATGCTTCTACACAATCATCATCAAAAACGATTGGAACATATTTTTGTAAAAGATTAGTGAGAGGCCTAGAAATCTTAGAGAAATCTTTAATAAACCTCCTATAGAAACCAGCATGACCAAGGAAGCTTCTTATACCTCTGATATCCGTAGGACACGGTAGTTTTTCAATAGCATCAACTTTAGCTTTATCAACTTCAATACCTCTTTCAGAGATTTTGTGCCCCAGACAATGCCTTAATTAACCATAAAGTGTCACTTCTCCGCATTCAAGACAAGAAGTTTCTTCGCATCTCTGCAAAACTCGATCAAGGTTGCTCAAGCAATCATCAAAGGAAGTTCCGTAAATGGAAAAATCATCCATGAAAACCTCAAGAATCTTTTCACAAAAGTCATAGAATATAGCCATCATACATCTTTGAAAGGTAGCAGGTGCATTGCATAAACCAAAAGGCATACGTCTATAAGCAAAGGTACCAAAAGGGCAAGTAAAAGAGGTTTTTTCTTGATCCTCTTTTGACACAGGTATTTGAGAGAAACCAGAGTAACCATCTAGAAAGAAAAAATGAGTATGTTTGGATAATCTTTCTAGCATTTCATATATAAAAGGTAGAGGGTAATGATCTTTATTAGTAGCTTTATTTAATTTCCTAAAATCAATTACCATTCTATAACCTGTAACAATTCTTTGTGGCATCAATTCATTTTTATCATTAGGAACAACGGTGATACATCCTTCCTTAGGGACACAATGAATGGGACTAACCCATCTACTATCAGCAACAGGATAAATTATACCTGCCTACAGAAGCTTTAGTATTTCTTTTCTTACCACCTCTTTCATCTTAGGATTCAACCATTGTTGGTGATCAACAACTGGTTTGGCATCAGGCTCCATATTAATTTTATGCTGACATAAAGTGGGACTAATGCCCTTAAGATCATCAAGAGTATATCCAATAGCATCACGATGCTTCCTCAGAGTTTTCAATAATCTCTTTTCTTCATGCTCTGAAAGGTTAGCACTAATAATATCAGGATATAACTCCTTTTCATCAAGATAAGCATATTCAAAGTATCGGGTAATTGTTTAACCTCAAACACGGGATCGCCCTTGGGTGGAGGAGGATCCCCAAGTATTTCAACCGATAGATTATGTTTCAAAATAGGATGCTGATCAAAGAAAATTTTATCTGTTTCATTCCTCTCATTCATATGCATATCATTTTCATGGTCTAGCAAATATTGTTCTAAAGGATCAGTAGGAGGCACAGCAATAGAAGCAAGACTTACAATTTCATCTCTACTAGGCAATTCTTTGTCATGGGGTTGTCTACAAAATTTAGAGAAATTGAACTCATGAGGCACATCCCCAAAACTCATAGTAATTGTTTCTTTCTCACAATCAATCCTAGCATTAATAGTATTCAAGAAGGGTATGCCAAATATAATGGGACAAAAAGAATCTTGTGGGGAACCAAGAACAAGAAAATCAGTAGGATACTTTATTTTCCCACACAAGACTTCAACATCTCTAACAATCCCAATTGGTGCAATAGTATCTCTATTGGCAAGCTTAATAGTAACATCAATTTCCTCTAGTTCAACTGGTGCAATATCATGCATAATTTCTTTGTATAAGGAAAAGGGAATTGCACTCACGCTAGCACCTATATCACACAACCCATGATAACAATGATCTCCTATTTTAATAGAAACAACAGGCACGCCAACAACCGGTCTATGTTTACTCTTAGTATCAGGCCTAGCAATTCTAGCAGCTTCATCACAGAAATGAATAACATCCCCATCAATATTATCAACCAAGAGATCTTTAACCATAGCAATACTAGGTTCAACTTTAATTTGTTTAGAGGGTGTAGGTGTTCTACCACAGCTCTTACGAACCACAGTTGAAGCTTTAGCATGTTCCTTTATTCTAACGGGGAAAGGTGGTTTCTCAATATAAGCAACAGGAATAATAGGATCAACATTATAAGTAAAAGTTTCCTCTTCAACTTTAATAGGTTCAACTACTTCACTTTAGTGGGAGGATGATATTTAAACCACTTCTCCTTAGGGAGATCAACATGAGCAGCAAAAGATTCACAGAAAGAAGCTACTATCTCAGAGTCAAGTCCATATTTAGTGCTAAATTCATGAAAAGCGTCGATGTCTACGAAGGATTTAACACAATCAAACTTGAGGTTCATACCTGACTCCTTACCTTCGTAAAGTTCCCAATCTTCATAGTTGCATTTAATTCTTTCCAATAAATCCCATTTGAAGTCAATATCCTTCTTCATATAGGAACCAACACAAGAAGTATCGAGCATGAATTGATCATTATGAGAAAGTCGAGCGTAAAAATTCTGAATAATAATTTATCTCGAGAGCTCATGCTTGGGGAATGAATATAACATTAACTTAAGCCTCCACCAATCTTGAGCAATTATTTCTCCTTCACGAGGCCAAAAATTATAAATATAATTCCGATCATGATGAACTAGATGCATAGGATAGAACTTCTGATGAAATTCCATTTTCAATCAGTTGTAGCTCCATGATCCAATATCATCACATAGCCTATACCATGTCAATGCCTTATCCTTCAAAGATAAAGGAAAGACCTTCTTGACGTGATCCTCGAGCAGACCTGCAAGCTTAAATAATCCACAAACTTCATCCACATAGATTAGATGCAAATCAGGATGTAGTGTTCCATCTCCTGCATAAGGATTAGCCAGTAGTTTGTCTATCATACCCAAAGGAATTTCATAATAAATATTTTCAGTAGGTCCATTAGGTTGAGGGAAAACTCTTTGTGTTTCCAGTTGAGGTGAAGATACCCCGAACAAGCCCCTCAAAGGATTACTTTCCATAGTAACAAGTGACAGTAAATTTCAGCACACTATATAAATTTTTCCTTACTAGATTCCACTTACCAAAGGCGCTTCACTCCCCGGCAACGGAGCCAGAAAAGAGTCTTGATGACCCAAAATTATAGGGGATCTATCGTAGTACTTTCGATAAGTAAGAGTGTCAAACCCTGCGAGGAGCAGAAGGAAATGACAAGCGGTTCTCAGTAAGGTATTCTCTGCAAGCACTGAAATTATTGGTAACAGATAGTTTTGTGATAAGATAATTTGTAACGGGTAGCAAGTAACAATTGTAACAACAGTGCAGGAAGGTGGCCCAATCCTTTTTATAGCAAAGGATAAGCCTGGACAAACTCTTATATAAAGCAAAGCGCTCCCGAGGACATATGGGAATTTATGTCAAGCTAGTTTTCATCATGCTCATTTGATTCGCGTTCACTACTTTGAAATTTTGATATGTGGGTGGACCGGTGCTCGGGTGCTGCCCTTACTTGTACAAACCTCGCACTTATGATTAACCCCTCTCGCAAGCATCCGCAACTATGAAATAAGAATTAAGATAAATCTAACCATAGCATGAAACATGTGGATCCAAATCAGTCCCTTAGGAAGCAACACATAAACTAGGGTTTAAGCTTATGTCACTCTAGCAACCAATCATCTACTTATTACTTCCCAATGCCTTCCTCTAGGCCCAAACAATGGTGAAGTGTCATGTAGTCTACGTTCACATAACACCACTAGAGGAGAGACAAAATACATCTCATCAAAATATCGAACGAATACCAAATTCACATGATTACTTATAACAAGACTTATCCCATGTCCTCAGGAACAAACGTAACTACTCAAAAAGCATATTCGTGTTCATTATCAGAGGAGTATTAATGATGATCAAGGATTTGAACATATGATCTTCCACCAAGTAAAGCAACTAGCATCAACTACAAGGAGTAATCAACACTACTAGCAACCCACAGGTACCAATCTGAGGTTTTTAGACAAAGATCGGATACAAGAGATGAACTAGGGTTTGGCGAGGAGATGGTGCTGGTGAATATGTTGATGGAGATTGACCCCCTCTTGGTGAGAGAATCGTTGGTGATGATGATGGCTTCGATTTCCCCCTCCCGAAGGGAAGCTTCCCCGGCAAAACAGCTCCGCCGGAGCCCTAGATTGGTTCTGCCCAAGTTCCGCCTCGAGACGGTGGCGCTTCGCCCCGAAAGCTCTGTTATGATTTTTTCCAGGTCAAAACCCTCCATATAGCAGAAGATGAGCACCGGAGGGATGCCAGGTGGGCCACAAGCCACAGGGGCGCGCCCAGGGGGGTAGGGCACGCCCCTAGCTTGTGACTGCCTGGTGGGCCCCCTTGTGTATTTATTTTGCCCAATATTTTTTATATATTCGAAATAATTCTCCATAGATTTTCAGGACTTTTGGAGTTGTGCAGAATAGGTATCTCAGATTTACTCCTTTTCCAGTCCAGAATTCTAGCTGCCAGCATTCTCCCTCTTCATGTAAACCTTGTAAAATAAGAGAGAAAAGCCATAAGTATTGTACAAAAATGTGTAATAACAGCCCATAATGCAATAAATATCAATATAAAATCATTATGCAAAATGGATGTATCAATCTACCTCGAGATCGTATGGCTAACCCTAGATGAGTTGTCCTGCTATACCCTAAAACCTTCTGGCTTATATAGATGCCGAGGATGCCTAGGGTTTACACATGGTCGGTTACATGCCGAAGAGATAAACTTGCCTAACTATTACACCAGACGTGGAGTGCAAGCCATGCTTCCCGAAGCTTCCATCTTGGAGATTGGGCCTTCAAATCCTTCGGTGTTCGGTAAGTAGCCCTCATAGTCCAGCCCAGAACAATAGGTTGGCTATTCGAGGACCCCCTAGTCCAGGACTCCCACATTGATCATCTCCTCAAGCCATGTGGATGTGGAGGAGGAAGTCCTCGACCCATACGGTTGGGTCAGTTGTGTCATCGTGTTGTTTGATGTTCACGGGTTTAAACCCCTCCGGGAACTGATGCCGCATCACCTCGTCTGTGAAACATAGAGGGTGAGCGATGCCTTGAACCCGAGCTATGTCACGCCAGTAATCGGCATTTGCTCTAGCTCGTTTACGTTCCCAGTCTTTGTTATCTCTTCGGTTGAGCCCTGGTCTGTACCCATCCCGTCTATCGGGTGAATATCCTCTGGATCCATAGATGGATCTTGTACGGCCAGCTCTGTGATATAATCATCTCGCAGGTCGAACCTGTCATTGGGCCCTAGTGGATCCTTTCCCCGTCTTCGGGGTATTGCCTGTCTATAATCGGTGTCGTCAGCCGTCCGATCACGCCCGCGAGGAGGGTGGTCTGGCTTGTCATATGGAGTGTGTTTCAGAGATGGAGTATCGGTGAGCTCGTTGTCAAATTGCAGCAGCAGCCTTCTTCGTGGACAACTCTTCGACTGGTCCGACAGACAGGTACCATGTCCTTCCTCAGCTGAGAGGACTCTTGTCCATCGATCATTGAGGTCATCATGTTCGGCTTTAAGCTGTCGTTCCTTGGCTTTTAGGCTGCGCGCCGTCGCTATGAGCTGTTGTCTAAATTGTTCCTGATCTTCATGGTTATCAGGGATGTCCAAGTCATCGTCTACCGGGATATCCTCCTCCTCGACAGGGGGAGGTAGTTATCGTCCTCGGAACCGTTGAAGTCGCCGGGGTCGTTCTGGTCCTCAGGCATTTTCGGACCCTCTAATGGGTGCTCAGGGATATCAGGGTCGCCGCGGTCCTCGGGTGTAACTCCGCCCCCGGTGCCGATAATAGCTTTCCTTCCCTTTTTTCCTTTGGACCGCTTATGCGGTTTCCGACACCTTAACGGTGCATTGCCCGACTTGTCACCATCATTATTAGGCATTTTGTCACCATTAGGGATGTCCACCATGTAGACGTCATATGTAGAAGTGGCGGCCCATCGCCCGGTGTTAACAGGGGTGTGGGCGCAGTCCTCTTCATCCATGTAATCTGCCTCCTCGGAGGCATAGTCCAGCATGTCAGTTAAATATTGACTGTGGCTATCAAGTGGGTTGTGGGTGGGTCGAAAAATTCGTCCCGACCCATACTGTAACTGATCTGAGAGTAGATCGGGGCTGAATCGTTGGAAATTTCCATCGACGACATCCGATCTAGGGCTTCATCGAACACCGAGGGCTCGATCGGATCATACTGTTCGGAACTTTCAGAGTTGACCTCCGATGTGTCCGAACGAGAAGGATGTTCGGCAAGAACGAGTGTCCGGCCTTCCGACACTATGGCCAAATCCGGACCAGAAGTGGGTACACCACCGTGGCTGACCCCGTTGGTGTGACCGAAGAAGGAACTCGAGGTTAAAGCCTCATGGTCTTCGGGCGTGGCAAGTGAAGTCGCAAGCCCGGTTAGTGACAGGTCGCCCCGAGAGTCTACGGAGAACTCTAGGTTCCCAAATTTGACCTCTCGACCAGGGGCGAAGCTCTCGACACGGCCTAGATGGTCGGTCGGGTCAGCGTGCGCACAACGTTGCCAAAGGCGAAGATCTGTCTAGGGACGAAAGTGTCCATGTTGCAAACCTCTTCGTTGATGATAAGGAGAGGCATCGATTCCTTGGGTGCTCACAGGGGAACTCTCAATGAAAGCACCAATGTCGGTGTCAAAACCGGCGGATCTCGGGTAAGGGGTCCCGAACTGTGAGACTAGAACCGATGGTAACAGGAGACGAAGGGGACACAAATTTACCCAGGTTCGGGCCCTCCTATGGAGGTAATACGCTACGTCCTACTCAGATGTATTGATGATATGGGGTTACATAGTTGATCTACCTCAAGATCGAAGAGCTAACCCTAGATGAGTTGTCCTCTCCCTATAACCTAAAACCCTCCGGCTTATATAGACGCCGA
This sequence comes from Hordeum marinum, assembly GCA_022496015.1. Taxonomy (NCBI): domain Eukaryota; kingdom Viridiplantae; phylum Streptophyta; class Magnoliopsida; order Poales; family Poaceae; genus Hordeum; species Hordeum marinum. Next base: position 95,681,009 of record CM039677.1, on the reverse strand, counting down.
GGATATCTAGGGTTTACACATGGTCGGGTACACGATGAAGAGATAAACATGCCTATTCGCTACATCAAACGTGGATCACAAGTCGTACTTCCCGAAGCTTCCATCTTGGAGATAAGGTCTTCAATGAATCTTGTGTTCAATAAGTGGCCCATATAGTCCAACCCATAGAAATAGGTCGGCCTCTCGAGGACCCTTTAATCCAGGACTCCCTCACATTGTGCGGATCATGGAAAGAAAGTTTCATGCTCTAGACAACAAGGTGGATGAGCTTACAAAGACTGTCACTAAGCTGAAGCAGGAGGTTGATGCAGTGCCTAGTCGCCACTCCACATATGATGATAGTCCACCTCTCTGGACCAACACTTAGTTCAATACTAAGGCAAGATCGTCTGCCATGCCAGTGCCCGAGTTGAGACCATATTCATTAGCACCAGCTACCACTCCGTCTGCTCCTTCAGCACCTCTAGTGTCTACACCACCACCCTAGAGGACATCTGTCAAAGCATTCGCAGACACCCTTCTCTCGACTCCTTCAACAACTACCGGAGGAGATCAAGCGCAGAGCGACGCTGAGCACTATATTCTTTGAACTTTTTGGTTAATTTTTTCCAAAGGGGGATAAGTAATATAGATCATAGGGATTTGAGAGAGTGTGTTTTTCCCTTTGTTGCTCTTTGGTTTCAAAATATTTTATCGTGTGTTATGGCTTAAACTTCGTTGTGTTTGATCATACACTTTGATGGTTGATGCTACTATGTCATATCTATGAGTTTCTTATGTTATGATCATTTATGTATGTATGGTGCTATGTGCATTATTATTCACTCATATTATTTATGCACACCACCAAGTTGTATGTGACTTGGAATAGTGACCCATGAACCTAATCAATTGTGCATTTGCATTCAAATGAAAAATTAAAATAGTGCACAAATTTAGGGGGAGCTCTTGCTTATCACATACCTCTCAAAGTGATGATGCTATTCATAGGTTATATCTTTTGTCGAAGCTTTGATGTATATGTTGTCATCAATTACCAAAAAGGGGGAGATTAAAGCACAACTTCTCCCTAGGTGGTTTTGGTAATTGATAACAACATATATTTCATTGAACTAATGTTTCCACCAAGTGTATCTCGGGAAAAACTCAATGATGGAATGGCTAAAGGATTGTGTGGAGAACCTCCCCAAGGAAAGGAAGGATAGGATTGGCCATGCTTCAAGCTACAAGACTCTATATTTTATATTTTGTGAGAAATTAATCTTAAGTCCATAGGAAAGCCAATACTATTAAAAGGGGGTGAGGTAAATATGATGATCTGGTTGCTCAAGTGTTTAGAGATTGCTACCAAATATTACTCATCAAATCTCCCAAAAAAATCTCTCTCCAAAATCATTCATCCAAAATTGGTGCCACCAAGATTCTTATTTCGGCCATACCAATTTTCCCATGCGACAAAACCTAGCCAAAACCCAAGCAACTCCTTACAACTAGTATTGGTTTCGGTACGACCGAGAATCAGTGACTAACTCTTTGGTTAGCTAATTCCTAAACTCAGAATTTTCGAGTTTGGTGAATCGGTGTCATTGAGATGAGGGACTGCCCTCGTCAGACCAAAATCGGTAGGACCGAGTTGTGTATATCAGTTTCACCGAAAAGGCCAAAGTCGCCACATTTTGGACTAGTCGGTAGAACCGAGTTTTCACTTTGGTTTCACCGAGTTGGGCAATAATGTTGTAACGGTTGGATTTTTGTATATGCCTATATATACCCCTCCACCACCTCTCACTCGTAGAGGAAGCACTGAGAACATACAAGCACTTGCCCCATCAATTTTTCTGAGAGAGAGACACCTACTCATGTGTCGATATAGAGATCATCCGCTCCAACCATATGGACCTTGATTTCTAGCCTCCCCAAGTTGCTTTCCACCCTATCAATCTCTTCTACCCATGCCAAATTTGTGAGAGAGTGATTGAGTGATTGAGGAGACTATCTTTTGAAGCACAAGAGCAAGGAATTCATCATAATACCACATCTATTACCTTTTTGTGGATGGTGCCTCCTAGATTGGTTAGGTGTCGCTTGGGAGCCTCTTACTTCGTGTTCTGGAGTTGAACCAAGAAGTTTGTAAGGGCAAGGAGATCGCCTAATTCATGAAGATCTACCCCGAGTAAGGCTAGTCTTCCATGGAAGAAGGCCATGATGGAATAGACAAGGTTGCTTCTCTGTGGACCCTTTGTGGGTGGAGCCGTTTGTGGACTCTCGCGGCCGCTACCCTCCATGGGTTGAAGTCTCCATCAACATGGACGTACGATAGCACCACCTATCGGTACCACGCCAAAAATCTCCGTGTCAACTCTACATTTGATCTTCATAACCCTACCCTCTATTTACATATGATTCTCTTTACTTTCTGCTGCTATACTCGTAGACATGCATGTGTAGGGTGAACTTGATTTGCAACAATTGATAAAACTTGCCTAGAACTTAAATTGGGAAAAGTTTAGGTTTTTAATTTGTCAAGTAGTCTAATCACCCCCCCCCCCTCTAGACCTACTTTCAATCCTACACTTACCCAAGAACTTGTCAAACTCATTTCCATCCACCTTAACCACCTTCATTTCATATAAACGATTCGTCACGGAAGGACGAGCAGTGATAGTAGTTTTGATGTTGGACGTTACCTTGTTGGTGGATTTGGCCTTGAGGCACTTGGCGAGGGTGATGACATTCTCATTGGGGGAGTCAAAGAGAGACACCGGGGTTGGGGAAGATACGACAATGGCGACAGAGGCCATTACGATTCCTTCACCACTTGTATCATCATCGTCATTGTTGGAGGCGTACTCTTCGAGCGTCACCAACCCCTTTTGTGGCACCCGCTTCGTGAAGTTGTTCTTCTTGGGGAAGGACTTGGCCTTGTCTTTGCGGATTAGCTTGCCACCATTGTCTTCCCTCTTCTCATACGAACAATCCACGATTAACTAGCTCACATTGCCACAAATGTAGCATGTTCTCACGCGTTTCTTTCCCTTGGCGCCACTTAAGTTTTCTTGGAGAAATTGGGCTTGGAGTTTCTCTTGTTTCCCCAAAATTGCCTTGACGCAAGAGCCATGTGCTTGTGGTAAGCATATTTGGTATCTTAGAGGCAACCCTGTTCTTCTTCCGGTATTGCCTTGGCCTTCAAAGCTAGGTTGGGCTCCTTTGACCATTGGACACGATCTAGATTGGTCTTGTTCAAGATGTTCATATCCACGAACTCATCCAACACTTCACTTGAGGTCAAGGTGTGCAAGTTCGACCTTTGACAGATCACTGAGGGCATGCGTTTGTTGAATGTCATGATGGCCTTGAAGAACTTACACTTGAACAAATTGTCATCCATATCCTTACTCCCCTGATCTCGAAGAGAGACGGCAAGAACGGTCAACCTCTGGTGGAGCTCAAGGGTATCTTCGTCTTCATTCATCACAAACTCATTGACTTCATCAAGCACCACCTCAAAGTTGGAACATTGAATGCTTGAGCTTCCTTTGTACAAAGAGTTGATGTGCGCCCAAGCATCTTTTCCAATGGTGAAGGGGCGCAAGTGAGGAAGCTCTTCGGGTGGCATGGACTTGAAGAATGAAAAATTGAGATGCATTAAGTTGGTTATCCACTTCTTCTCTTGGCGTCATGTTGTTTGGATCATGAGGGTAGAAGCCTTGCTCGATTACCCTCTTAAGTTGCGTTGAGCTGTGATTCAAATGAGACTTGATATTAAAAACCAATTAGGAAAATTAGACAAGACAAGTTTGGGTGATTCCCATGTGTGTTTATATGAGGTGAGTGGACCGATCCACCATAGGTTTGGGGAGACGGAACCGCAGCACGTGTGCCCAACCCGCTCTGTCCTTGAGGAGACTTAGGATTTAAAGAACTAGCCAACTCCTTGGTGGAGTTGACCTCCGTCCCCACGAAGAATGGATTAACCATTTCTAGTGGAGTGGTAGGAGGTTTGAAACTCTCAAGGAATTTATTTAACGTGTCCTTGACCTCGTCAACCACGGACTATTTGAGGGAGGCCATGGCCTCCTTAAAATCACCTCGGGTGACTATGGTCTCTGACCTGTCCATGGAGTTCTCACCATCATTAATCCCATTGTCGGCCATACTCTTTAGGCGGTTAAGCCCTTAAAAGAGACGAGTCTCTGATACCAATTTAAAGGATCGATATGGTCGACTAGAGAGGGGTGAATAGACGACTAACAATTTGTAGCTTATTTTTAACAATTTAGGCTCAACAATAAAATAGGTTGTCTAGATAGGCAACTAGGTGGACAACCTATATGATGAGCTCAACAACAACAACAATAGCAAGCACAAGATGAACACATAATAAAGCTTGCACAAAGTAAAGGTAAGAAGTAACCACAAGTGGAGACGATGGAGACAAGTATGTGTTACCAAAGTTCCTTCTTTTTAAGGGGAGGTACGTCTCCGTTGGGGCAGTGTGGAGGCACAATGCTCCCTAAGAAGCCACTAGGGCCACCGTATTCTCCTCACGCCCTCGCACAATGCAAGATGTCATGATTCCACTAGTGGTGCCCGTGAAGACGGCAACCAAACCTTTACAAACAAGGTTAGGTCAATCTCCACAACTTAATTAGAGGATCCCAACACCACCACGCATCTCCACCACAATGGAATGTGGCTCCGAGGTGACATGTTCCGTCTAGGGTGCTCAAACACCCAAGAGTAACAATATTCGCAAGGGATTAGTGGGGGGAATCAAATTTATCTTGGTGGAAGTGTAGATCATGGCCCTCTCAAGCAAACCCTGGAGAATTAACAAGTTTTGATGGCTAGGGATAGTGATCAGGCGAAATTGAGATTCGGGAGCAACATTGGAGCTGGGAAAAAAGAGGTGAGTCCTCTTGGAGGAGAAGACTTGCTTATGTAGTTGGAAAAAATCCAACCGTTATTATCCCTCTGCCTGCAGCTAAGCGGTACTACCGTTTAGGCGGTACTACTCCTCTAGCACCCAGACTACATAGAGTGTAGGGGCAGTAGTGCTGTCAGTGCGGTACTACCGCCACTCTAGTGGTACCACCGCTTAGGGAAGAAGGGGCATGAGTAGTTGCAATAGTAGAGAAGGCCAAGACGGCAGTATTGCCCTAAGCGGTACTACCACACTAGTGTCGCTCACCGCATAAGGAAATATGATAACAAAAAGTTGCATGCGGGGATTTCCTTAAGCGGTACTGACACTGGTAGTGGACACGGAAGTACCGCCTAAGCGTTAGGAGGTACTACCGTGCTACTACCATGCTACTACCAGATAAGAGAAAATGGCAACAGAGAGTTGCACGGCTGGGAACCCTTAAGAAGTAGTACATTGGTAGTGCCCAGCGGTACTACCATGGGTACTAGCGATACTACCGTTTGTGTGCAACAAAAACTATTTATAGAATAACAGAGGACTAACGCCATGATGCGGGAAAGGAAAGTGGGTGCATATGTGGTTGTGTATGTGTTGATTCCACACATACCTTTCCGATACGGACCCCCTCTTAATAGTATGGTTTTCCTACGACTCAAAACCACTGATAACTAAATGGTCAGGAACCACCGTCTTCACTCTTCACCACCGAGGGGTACAAACTGTCTCGTGCCAATAATGATAACTAAAATACTCAAGCACACGGTTAGTCCGCACATTGCACTGTCATCAATCACCAAAACCATTAAGGGATAAATATGTCCTAACAATAACCCAACGTGCCTCCAAGATGTTCAACTCGGCTATTGGATATCTGGGTTTCAACTATGGAAAACGCCTTCAGGGCAAACTACCATGTGACATCGCATAGCTCTCCCGTAGGGTTGCCCGCTCCATGACAAATATAACATAAGATATTCATAGTGGCTTGGTCGGGAAGAGAAGAACAACCCATGTGTTGTGCCTTGTCGTGGGAGACGCCTGGAGCTGCTGACCCACGTGCCGACATATGAGGTAGCATGGCCAGGGCGGTCACCATCGGAGTTGCCTCTGGTGTTGCTGTCGCCGTTGTTTTACTTCTTGTGCCAGTGCTGCCACCGTTGCGATTGTTGTCGAAGTTGTTGCCGTTCCGGTTGGCATCACCAAGATCCGAGCCATGGTTCTGGCCAGACGTGTTGGAGCCACCAGCACCATGGGACGTCTCGCCTCTGTAGAGCATGGTCTGGTGCCCCACCACCGTGGAGTTTGCGAGCTGGGTCTCGCACAAAGTGAGGAGAGGGCGCGTCTGGTGAAGGACGACAGGGGGACTCTGCATGATGGCGATGGTGGTGTTGTCAGAGAAGAGCGGGTTGAGCTCGCGGAGGCACTTCTGGACGAGTGTCTAGTCGGGGATGGGGGTGTCGATGTTGCCGAGGGCGTCCGAGAGAGCCTGTCAGTAGGCAGTGCTAGAGAGGTCACCTTGGACAAGGCCGCGGAACTCTGCCTCGAAGTAGACAACGCGGGTCATCTGATTGTCGAGGAAGAGGTTGGTGATGAGGGTCCATGCCTCGTGAGCTGTCTGTTCCTCTGCCATGATGACGTTGAGGATCTCATCGGATATGGACTCGTGAAGCCACGACCGGACGAAATAATCCTCATGAGTCTAGTCGGGCATGCGACCTGCCTCGGCGATGACGGTGTTGACGTGAGGAAGAAAGTCATACTTGCCAAGGAGAATGTGGACGAGCATCCACCACTTGGTGAAGTTGGTTGGGGGGAGGTCGAGCATGACGGGCACATGGATGCGCATGCTGGTGACCTGAACCACCGAGGAGGTGGCGGGCATGGCAGTGGTGACGAGGACGCTGAAGGTGGAGTTGAGGGCAGCGGGCAGGGAAGACGCGTTGAGGGAGGAGTTGGTGCCCGTGGTGCCTTCCATGGAGACGGTGAGATTAGATCGGGGACGGGAAGCGTCAGGGGCTGGAAGATCGAGTCCGGACCGGGAAGTGTTATCTGATACCAAGTAAGCAGATATGTTTGTGTATTGCACGCCTCACATAGGGCGGCTCCGTATGCGCATATATAGGTGAAGACTCGATCACCAAGGAATATCAAGAGGATCCCTAACTGCAAAAACTTCTTATGTTTAGATACAGAGGGAGTAATAAATATGTTAAATGAGAAACATATACACCCTCCGTCCAAAGTTACACGAATAAAGACACTTATTTTAAGATAAAGGAAGTATTTAGTTATATTGGATTAGCTAGCCATGCGCTAGTCCTTTGTAAACAAAGAAAAAGAGGATAAAATGCTCGTGCGTGGAACGCGCTCATTGTCTACCTCACGACACCAGCCGTTCGCAGATCCATAGCTCGCGCCGCCCCAGGTAGCGTCTTCCTCGTCGCCCCATGCAGATATGTATACGCAACTCGTTGTTGTGCCGGTCGCCAGGGGTAGCTGTCGTAGTCGTCAGTCGCAACAAAACAATGCCCCCTCCCCCCCCCCACCGCCGCCATCGGAGGTAGTTGTCGTTCCTGTCGGTTGCATCAAAAAACGGCGCCATCGTCGCCGGTTGTAGCTGCCTCTGTTGCCAGTTGCAGCACTAGTTTGTCTGGTTGTAACAAAAAAAATGACCACTGACTAGCGTTGGTGGTAGCTGCGCTGTTGCCGGTTGCAGAAAAAACGGTTGTCGTCGTCGCTGTGGTACCTGTTGTTGTCGCCCGTTGTAGCAATGATTTGACCGATTCCAACACTAGGTTTAATAGTTGCAGCAAAATAAATGGGTAAGTCGTCGTTGCTGTCGCAATTCGGCCAGCTGGTGGTAGCAAAAACAGTTGCAGGTTGTAGCATTCGGTTGGCTGGTTGTAGCAAAACAACTATGTGGTTCCAGCTCCTACCTCTGTTGTAGCAAAACGAGCGGCGGGTTCCAGCTTCGGCTTTCGCCGGTTCCGGCAACACAACCCTTCTGTTCCAGCATACTCCAAACCGCGGTTGCAACTCGTGGTCAATTCGGTCGCCATCGTTGCGGGGCTCCCGCCGCCATGGTTGTAGCACAATCGTTGCCTTGGTAGCACCTGTCGCCGCAGTTGCAGCACGTGATGCACTCCTGGGTCACCGTCAACGTTGCGCTCATGGTCTCCGACGTCACTGAAGGACCTACTTCGCATCAAATCCGATAGCGTCGATGCAAGGCGACAATGCTCACTAAGTTTGGGGACATAGAGAGAGGAACGAGAGGTAAGAGATGAATCGGTGGTTGCTTGCGTTCGAGAAAAGATAATGCTGAGCTGTGTGCAAGTGGGTGGGCCAGCGTCCGCTGGGTCCCACGATGTACACGCTTAGCGCAAGCGAGGCTGACCGAACTTTCAGCCGGCAGGCCGATTATAAATGTTTCCCAATTAAGTTTGGTTTAAAAACATATACTCCCTCCATAAACTGATATAAGAGTATTTAGAACACAATTTTAGTAATCTAACGAGTAGCTTTTAGCTACTAAAGTACAGGAATAAGAAACTCAGTCGTAGTACCATCGCAACCGTAAACATTTTGACAGCATTGCAGGCAAAGACCTCTTCAAAGAGGAGCGAGAATGTCCGAGTGCTAGGATACGTGATTCATCTATGTAGACGCAAACTAATGATTCGGTTGGGTGATGGACTGGCCCTCGCATAAATCGTTTTAAAACTTGCTCTATTGTCCATTTGTCTTTTCTGTTTTTGTATTTGTTTTTCATTAATTTGAAAGTTATTCATTTATTAGTGTCCACTACAGGTACATGAATCGATCACAATAATAAACATCTTAATAAGAATTCCATCTAGTAGCAAATATGGCGCAGATCGGTGTCCGCGAACGGCCCGTCCAGCACACCGTCGGCAATAATCTTATACGCCTTCTCCGTCATGTGGAGGCCGTCCCAGATGGCGAAGCGGTCGGGGCTGCCCCAGAGTTTCGTCTTGTTGTTGCACGCCCCACTGTGGTACGGCCCATTGCCGCCGCAGCACGACATGAGTGGGTCGTCGATGCCGTACGCCTGCGGCGTCTGCACGAACTGCATGGCGGCACCGTAGTAGTCGGCGTATACGGCCTTGACGCCAGGGTTCCGCGACCGGAGCCGCGCGATCTCCTGCCGCAGCGCCTGGTTGTGCTTCTTGGAGAATTCGTTGTACCACTTGAGGCAGCGGAGCTCGTCGTAGTCGGCCGTGACGTTGCTCTGGTGGGCGCTCAGGTACGCCGGCAGGCATCCGATGGGGAAGTTGCCAGGGACGACGATCGTCCTTGCGCCGAGGTTGATCACCTCCTGCACGGCGGCGCCGATGCGGGCGACCACGTCGGGCAGGTACTTCTCCGGCGTCTCCCGGGGGTTCCTGGGGTCGCTGAACCAGAAGTTGTAGTCGTTCCCGCCGATCTCGCCCATCAGCACCAGGGACTCGCTCAGGAGAGACCTCGCGGCGCCTGTGTCAAGACGAGAAATAATGTACAGATCTGATGAACCTCATGAAACTGACGACGCATGCATGCATGCACGTGCTTACCATCCCGGGGAGCGATGCGCGCGAGGACCTTCTTGAAGGAGGCGAGCTGCCGGTCGAGGTTGGAAGGTGCGTTCATCTTGAAGTTGTATTTGGTCTTGTAGTACTCCGGCGGAAGCGCGATGGCGCCCGCCACGGCGAAGTTGGCGCCATTGGGGAACTCCCCCGACGCCTCCTCAGGGATGCTCGGCGGCAGCAGCGGCAGGCCGAACGCTTCCGCTGGAAACATGCACACATAATTAACATATGCACCCCTCGCTTTAACTGAATGATAATCGATGATGGCGCGACGGCGGCTCACCGTAGAAGTCGACGACGACCCGGCCGTCGGTGACGCGGCCGTTGGGGTGCTTGAAGAAGGTCATGCCGTAGGGGAGCTCCTTGATTGGCGACGCACTGTTGCCGATGGAGTAGAGCAAGTTGCCGGTGTCGATGAGGGAGTCACCGAACGCGAAGATGCGCTTGTAGCTGCATCCGCACAGAGCCACGTCGGCTTTGAGAAGCATGACGACGGAGATGGCCAGGATGACGGCGAACACGCCGGAAACGACGGGGGTGCAACTCCCCATGTCTTCTGAGAAACAAATACGTTCTGCTGTGACATCGATTTACTGTTTGGTCCTTTTATTATAGAACTTCATGTGGTATGTGCGTGGCATTTATGGAATGCATATCATATCGATATGTGTATTAACTCAGGATAACGTGAGACCGAGGCATATATGGGGTGAATCATAAAAGGCAAAAGTTGCTTTTGTTCGTACTATAGTATACAAGCCTTATAAACCGGAAGTAAAGAGGAAGTTAATCTCTTGCCTAAAATAACGGAAACGTTACCTAGCGACTGTCAGCCAGGATCGAAGGGATTTCACAGCGACCTCCCAATCTCCCGGTGTTTTTTTTTTTTTTGCCGGTGAGTCTCGCGTTGATTCAAAAACCCGTCCGCTATGAAAATGTAAGTGAACCATAAATTCAAAGGACTAAAGCTAGCCCATTGGCTAGCTAGCACGCGCACGCGCACTCCTTCATGCAGTGTCACCCCAGGCACACTCCTTCATGTAGTGCCCTCATATGTTTTTTTGTAAAAACTTGAAGGATATTTTGCAAGAGAAACTCAACGCACACAGACACAGAACTGTGATGACTGAACGGGCGAAATTGCACTGAGGATCGAGGCATGGGATATGTAATGACCGCAATAGACTGCCGACAAACTATTCTTGTACTCACGTTGCCTGACACCAGCTATATCGGATGTCTCCATATGTCATGTGGAGTGCGCAGCAGACCTACTCAAGCACGCGGCCAGAGTGGTGCCAGACATAGGCTTCGCCTGACCACCTTCCTTTGCCATGAAAATTCCTCGAGCCCCTCGACCGAAACCCCATCTCAATCGCAAGTTCCTTTGCTCGAAATTGTCACACCGGAAGCTTCCAATCTCGTCGTTCCGCCGGTTTCGTCGGAACAAAAGGACCTCGATCGAGCCACTTGGTCGAAGCCTCAACTCAATTTCAAGTTCCCGTGCTCGAGATTGTAGCCCTTGAAGCTTCCAATCTCGTCATACCGTTGACTTCGCCGGAACACCGTCCGCCCGTGCTCCACCTGAGGTACGCCATCGTACAATCTGCACCACCGGGACCACATGCCAAGTTAAGTGCAATTTGGTAGTCAGTTTTGCACATTAAACTAATAATTTGTGCTGTAAGGAAGATCATAATTCTGGATATCGGTGCTGCAAAAATAAGATTGGTCAGGAAGAAGAAAGAAAAAATATTGAGAAATAAGTGGAGTACTTTCTTTTTCTTTTTCTTTTGAGAGGATTTTCATATAGCCGAATTAGAGCACTACAATTGGGTAAGCCGTAAAGCCCAATAATAATTAGGATGAACCTAATACGTTTGAGTTTTAAATAGTATATTTTTAGGTCTCTAAGCACAGTTTGCATCATTGTAACATGGATCCGTTGCTAGTTAATAGTTATGATAAGAGAATGTATAATGGAAGGGTGTTGCTATGAATCAGCCGAAAAGATATCGTCCGCATGTTCAGCCGTCCGATCACCGTTGGAGCACAGCAATGTCACGACAGCAAAGCAGCGCAACAGCTTCAATAATGTGCCATGGCAGCCCCACGCCTGAACACCTTGACCATGACAGCTGCAAATCTGATCATGACATCTACGTATGTGCTCTCAGACATCAGTAGGTACTCGTCCCATGAATCAGCGGTTGTGCCATATGCAAGCATCCAAAGCGCGGCCGTGCATTTCTGGTAACATGAGAAGCCAATCGTTCTCACGTCATCCTTCTTCAAGACGAAGTAGTCATCATAAGACTGGACGTCATGGTACAAACAATCGAAGTCAGTCTTGCGCATCCGAAAACGCGGGCGAAAATGGTCGGCGAAGAGTGCATGAGTATCAAATGGTTGTGCGCCCTATTGCGGTTGAGCACTCAATGACCATTGACCGATCCCTTGAAATTAAGAACATGCTCCTTCGCCAGCTCCACGTCTTCGAGGACCGCTTACATCATCGCCGTTTCATCCATGTAGTCCTCCTCGTCGGACGACTTAACAATGCTCGTATATGTACTTCAAATCGAAATCCATGGCTAGAAAGAAGAAAGGAGAACTTTTTTAGCTACAACTATTCATCGAACATTTGTCGGGCATAGTGACTATATCACTAGCGAATGGTACCTGGCGTGGTGTTCAGAGGAGAGGGTTGAACGGCGACCAAGAAGAAGTGGGGTGGAGCCCGGATGGAACGCGGGAGGTGGCTGAGACGTAGAGTTTCAGAAGAGGTGTGCCATGGCGGCTAGGATAGTGGAGCGCGATGAAGGCAAGAGAGAAAGAAGAAAGAAGAGAAAATGAGGAGGATGACGACACGAAGTCCGTAAAGGGTTTGGGGTGGAGCGGGAGTGTCATAGTCTTACATGTATGTTGTCCACACTCCCGTAAAGTCCCTCACATTTGTCTTTGATTTGCGGGAGAAAATACGTTCGGACCATCCTTCGGACCGATGTAGACCCACGTTGAAAGGCTTACACGATCCGAATGGATACGGACGGTTTGATGGTCCATCTTGAAGATGTCCTAACTAATAAAAAAAGTTTTATTTAGGCAAGAGAATAGTTTCCTCATTTTATGTCAAAAAAAAAACTTGAGCATGAAGCAGGCCGATCGAAGCATGGAAGATGAACCAACAATGCCATAAAAACATATATTCTCCTTTATATATATAGATATACATAGATAAATAGAAGTAAATCAACCTTATATATGATTCACCTCATGTACTATATACCTCCGCCTTACATAATCCTTAATTGATGCACACATTGATATGCATTATATTCCTTATATATGTCACGCACATACCCCATGAAGTTCTATAAAAGGACACCAAAATTAACTGTCAATCGATATAGTAAACGTACTTGGATTTCCAGAGATGTGGAGTCGCAGGTGCTCCTCCGTCGTGTCCGCCGTCGTCCTCGCCATCTCCGTCGTGGCGCTTCTCAACGCGGACGTGGCGCTGTGCGGCTGCGGCTACAAGCGCATGTTCGCGTTCGGTGACTCCCTCATCGACACCGGCAACTTCGTGTACACCACCGGCAATGGCGCGTCGCCGCTCAAGGAGCTCCCCTTTGGCATGACCTTCTTTAAGCGCCCCACCGGCCGCGTCTCCGACGGCCGTGTCGTCGTCGACTTCTACGGTGAGCCGCCGTCTCCATCATCATTTATTCGCAACGCGTGATGTATATTTTGCTAAAGGCCTAAAGCTATGGGTGCATATGTGGGATGAGCATGTTTCAGCGGAGGCGTTGGGACTGCCGCTGCTGCCGCCGAGCATCCCGGAGGAGTCGACCGGGCAGTTCCCCACCGGCGCCAACTTCGCCGTGCTGGGCGCCATCGCGCTGCCGCGGGAGTACTACAAGAAAAAATACAACCTGACGATGAACGCGCCTTCTACCCTCGACCAGCAGCTCGCCTCGTTCAAGAAGGTCCTCGCGCGCATCGCTCCCGGAGACGGTAAGTACACATGCATATGTGCACCTGCATGCATGCATGCATGCGTGCGTGCATGCGTCGTCTATTTCACCTGGTTCACGTCTTGATGGAGTCTTGCAGCCGCCGCGAGGAGTGTGCTGAAGGAGTCCCTGGTGCTGATGGGCGAGATCGGCGGGAACGATTACAACTACTGGTTCGGCGACCCCAGGAACCCCCGCGAGACGCCGGAGGAGTACCTGCCCGACGTGGTTGCCCGCATCGGCGCCGCCGTGCAGGAGGTGATCGACCTCGGCGCCAGGACGATCGTCGTCCCGGGCAACTTCCCCATCGGGTGCGTGCCGGCGTACCTGAGCGCCCACCGGAGCGACGCCGCGGCCGACTACGACGAGCTCCGCTGCCTCAGGTGGTATAACGAGTTCTCCCGGAAGCACAACCAGGCGCTGCAGCAGGAGCTCGCCCGGCTCCGGTCGCGCAACCCCGGCGTCAAGGTCGTCTACGCCGACTACTACGGCGCCGCCATGCAGTTCGTCCGGAGGCCGCAGGCGTTCGGCATCGCCGACCCGCTCGTGGCGTGCTGCGGCGGCAACGGGCCGTACCACACCGGGGGCGCGTGCGACAGCAGGACGAAACTCTGGGGCAGCCCCGAAGGGTTCGCCAGCTGGGACGGCCTGCACATGACGGAGAAGGCGTACAAGATTGTCTCCGACGGGGTGCTTGACGGGCCGTTCGCCGACACCCCGCTGCGACAGATCTGCTAGCTAGCACAGGAACATTGGGGGGCCAATGGCGAAATATATTCCTGGACCGTGCATTCCCTTCTTGCGGCTACTATTTAGCGCATAGGCCAATGGCGAAAAAGACCAAGCAAGTACCCCTGCGTGTGCTGAGTTTCACGTACGGCAACCCAAGTAGCCTCTCTATACCGGTTTGGGAAGGTTCTAGAATGTTTCTTTCGTTCTTCTGATTTTTATTTCATTTTCCTCTCATATTTTCTTTTACTTTTACCTTTTTTCATTTTTCTCTTTTGCATTTCACAAATATTTATCAAACTTACGGACATTTTTTGAAATTATGAATATTTTTTCAAATTTGAGAACATATTTAAGAAATCGTGAACATCTTTTCTAAAGTCAAGAACATTTTACAAACTCATGAGCATTTTTCAAATTTGTGAACATATTTTGTATTCATGATAAAAAAAATTGAAATAGATTTTTTTCAAACTGGTTAACATTTCTTGAAACTTGTGAACTTTTGAACTCATATTTTTTTTGAAAATTCATGAATATTTTTTTACAAAAGAAATTAGATGCCGTGAACATTTATTGAACCCACAAGCATTCATTCTTTAAACGAAAATGATAAAATGAGTTCGAACGAACGTCCTCACAGTCGTTGGATCAACCGTGCTGATCTTGGCGCTTGTTGGGTTGCTATGTCACAGAAAAAATTGTTCGTTCTGAATCAGTGCGCGCCTGAAACTAAACAGTCAACTCCCTTTTCTCTATCGCCTCTCAATTCTCCCACTCGCTTCTCCTTCCACCTCATTCCCTCCTCAATCCTCTAGCCATCAACGCTCTCTCCCGTCGATTCCTGGCGGTCAAATCAAAGCGGATGCGACGGCATAGGCACGACCCCAGGGGGAGCACATCCTTGTAGGCGGATCCATACCCACTTCGGCGCCGTCTCCATCTTCCGTCCCCGGCTCGACGGACAACTTATACGCCGCCGACGCCATCGTGGAGATCAAGGAGGAGACAAAGCGAGGCGGGGATGGGGCTCTTGACGGCGACGGCGCAGCCCGAGGTGGAGCACGGCATTGTAGACTCCTTCATGCCCACTTACGGTGTCTTCTTCTCCGTCCCCGACTCGCCGGCCCGATGCATCTCATCCGCTGCTGCCATCGTCATGGAGAACAAGGAGGAGGATGCCATCGTGGCCGGGGAGTGGATGTCATATCAAATTTCTCGACTACCCACTACCGCTGTTGGGCAGGCTCTGGCGAGTTGCCTGCTTCTGAGAATGCCGGTTTTGGCCCTTTACTGCAGCGACTCAGGTGAGCCTCGCTTTTTCTTACTAGATCCTATACGTATCCCTGTTTTTCTTCTGTATCAACTAAAGATGTTTTTGGTCATCATGGCAGTTTACAATTACTTTAGTTGGTTCTTGGCAACTATTTCAGATAGTGTATGGCGACGTGTTTTAGGGGAGTGAAAAATGCACGGGGATGAGTTGCACACTCTCAGTTTCCATGACCTAGATGGCAATTTTTTTCAAAATTTGCCATGCGAACATCACACACATTTATTTCAACTTTGCCGTCTTGTATGAGAAACAAACAAATTACAAAATTTAAGATGCAAAACATCACAACAAGTCCTGAAATTATCATTCGTATGACCATACCTGTTTTGATACATTTTTCATGACATATAGAACCATATTTCCAAGGAAATCTTACAAATTATAATTTATGGCAATAGAAATTAAGCTTTTGCCATGGAGAAACTGACAATTATGTTTCCACGGCAAGTCGAATTTAATTGTCATGCCAAACTAAATTATTTCTTGTCACAAAAAAAATCATAATATGTTGTCATGGAAACACAAAATATGTTCCCATGTCGACTCAACTTTTGTTGCCATGCCAAATAAAATGATTTTTTCGTTGCCACCGTTGTAAAAAACAAATATATATATCGCCATGGTAGCTCCATGGAATTGGCAGTTGAGACTGTTCATATGTATATGCCATGGAAAATTTCAATATGTATCTGTCATTGCAAAACAATAATCATAAATCTCTATTTGCACTATTCATTCTATATTCCATATAAATCATGGGCCATCATAACTATACTACCATGGCAAATTTTAATATGTATCTGCCATGGAAATTATTGTTCTTATATTTTCTTGTTATGTTTTACATACATGAAAAAATTCTCAATTAAAACATGGAAATTTTAATATAAAAACCGTGACAAATTTTAGTACAAATCTGCCAAGGAAAATTTGTACATAAATATGTGTATTGCATTGTTCATTCTATTGAATTTTCATCTAAACCATGAAAATTTCAAGTAAAGCACCATGGCAAAATATTTTATTATGTCTCTACAAGTTATAGTTCATTGAGCATTTCATGGCAAAAACAGTTGTGTGGATTGGCCATATGGCCAAATTTTCGAAAAAGTGTCTCACACATTATAGAAAAATTTCTAAACATTTTTGGAATACTCACACGACAAATGTATGCAGATTTCATCTTCATAACATTTTTAGTTCTTTAAAACATGTAAAAATTAATCTTTTATCAGTATGGAAATTTTAAGTTTTATTTGGCATGGCAAAATCAATTTTCATTTGCCATGGAAATTTTACTTTTATTGCCATGGAAATTTTACTTTAACATACACGACAAATTAACCTTTTATTTTCTCAGTGGCAAATTTACTTCACATTCATTGCAATTTTCTTACATTCACTGTTCATGAGACCACGCTATATTTACTTCTACGAAATATTGTATTTACTATATAGTACAATTTTCTGTGTTCTACGTGATGGTAAATTTAAACACATTTTTCCTATCATGCATTTCCTGGAAGTTTGTTGCCATGGCAAACACTACTTGGATCATAGCAATTTTTTATTTTTTTCATGCGCAAAACCATGTAGTCTTTGCCATGGATATTTGTGTTTAATTAAAAATGACATAGTTTTTGGCATGTGCCATGGATATAAAACAATGTTTGCCATCTAGTTTTCGTTAATTTTTGCCATAAGATTATAATTACCATCAACTTATAAGGCATTATGCCATGTTAACTATCGTGTATCTGCCATGGCATTTTTTGAAAGTTTGTTGCCATGAAACACTAGTAGGACCATGGCAAAAAGAATTTGTTTTCATACACAAAACAATGTAGTTTTTGTCGTGGACTTTTGTGTTCAGTTAAAAATGCCATAGTATTTGCTATATGTTTGCCTCGATCGAACAATGTATAGGTGAAAGGTCTGGTGGGGCCCTACAAATTAATTGTGTGTGTGTGTCTATATGTGTGTGTGTGTGTGTGTGTGTGTGTGTGTGTGTGTGTGTGTGTGTGTGTGTGTGTGTTCTCTCTTTTTTCTGATTGTTTTCCCTTTTTTAGCTTGTTTTAGTGAAACAGCAGGCAAGTGGGCGCATGGTCTTTTTTATTTTGGTCTGGCAGGCTCAACGTCTTATATTGGCCAACAGGAATCATACAATTTAGGGTCGTTCCCACGGAATTCCCTACAAAAGTGTTCAAAGTTTAAAAATTGTTCGTCAGTTCAAATTTTGCACATAAATTTAAATATTTTTTCAATATTTTTCGAGATTTAAAAAAATGTTCCAATTACTAAAAACTTTGTTCGGCATGTCTTGGTACATTTTTTTGACAACTTTCCCAAAAAAATGTTCAAATTTTAAAAAATTGTTAACAATTATTTTGTGCTTTTGAAAAATGTTCGGTATTCCAAATTTTGTTCACAATTTTTAATAATTGTACAAAATTCAGAGAATGTTCAGAATTATAAATATTTTGTTCATGTTCTTAAAATTTTGTTCACATTTTTCGAAAATATATTCAGAATTTCAATTCTTTTCATTAGCTTCAGAATTTTTCAGGTTTTCAAAAATTGTTCCCATTTAACAAAATGTTCATGTTTGAAAAATGTGGTTTGCACTTCGTACTTTCTTTCATGTTTGTATTTATGATTTTTTTAAATAAATCTGTGGGTTTTCATAAAAAATTGAAAATTGACAGATTTTGTCTGCCTTTTCCATAATATGTTCAAAACTTTAAATATGTTCCCCTTTTTAAAAATTTCGTTTGAAAATTCAAAAAATGGCCATATTTTCAATTCTAGTTCAAAAATTCAAAAATGTTCCGAATTTCAAAATAGTTTACATTTTCCATTTTTCTTAATTTCAAAGTTTTAAAAAATTGCTCATGTTTTAAAATTTGTGTTCAAATTTCAAATTTTGTTGCTAAATTTTAAAAATGTTCACGTTTTCATTTTCTTTGGAGTTTCAAAAAAATGTCTTGTTACAAACATTGTTCACAAATTTCAGAAATTGTTTACAAATTTTTTTGACCGACTACTGTAGGGGAAAACACCCCATCGTCTTTTCTTTTATTCCAAAACACAAATTACAGTGTACATGCTAAGCTAGAAAGTTACAAAGGATGTTGGGGAAAAGAACAAACCTCAAGGTGGTAAAAAGGAAACCCACTTTAAGAGGTCATCCCTAAAGCTAGCCTTAATTCTATGAGCTAAAAGGGAGATGTCATGAATAAAATTGGTTTTCCATCTGCTGAAGGAAGGGCGTTCATTCCTGAAAACCCTTGCATGGTCCAGATGTTCCAACAGGTAGTGAAAACCACTTCAGTGAAGAAAGGTTGGTGAAAATCTCTTTTTGCTCGAATGGCAATGTCCCACATGGAAGTGCCCGTCCATGGGATTTGCAGGTAACTCCAAACCCTGGTGCTAAACATGCAAGTGAAGAAAAGATGGTCCCTGTCCTCTTTAATCCTTGCATGACATAGAACACACAAATTGAAGTCCGAGACATTCCAATGCCGTCTCTCAAGCATATCTTGGGTGTTCAGTCTGTCCATAATTAGCATCCATGCAAATACCTTAATTTTCATGGTACAACAGCTCCTCCAAATCCAATTGAGTAGAAGGTTGGAAATGATTGGCTGATGAACATGCATATAGAATTTCTTAGCATAGTAGCCCTTGCCATCAGCAACCCATAGTCAGACATCATTCATGGACTGCTCTCTTTGCAAATTCTGTAGTAGGTTCTATACAGCTTGTAATTCCTGAAAAGCTCTTTCAGAAAGTGGTAGATGGAAAAACCTGGCCATGTCATTGGCATCAAAAGCATTGAAAACCTCTTCAGTTGTGGAGAAGGTATCAACAGCAAAAGAAAACAACCTTTGAAATCTGTGTGCTAGAGGCATGTTTGAATCTCCTATCATCCAAGAATCTGACCAGAAGAGGAATGTATCCCCTTTATTTGGTTGTATGTAAGTCACAGCTCTGAAACTATCCATCCTCTTGCAGATATCCTTCCACCAAAAAGATCCACACAAAGATGTGCCTTGTGGCACTCTGCCATGATAATCTGTGTTCCAGATCAGGTTAACCCAAGGCACATCAGCCTTGTTGAAGAATTTATCAGCATGCTTAAGTAGCAAAGCATCGTTCTGAATAGCCAGGTTCATAATTCCAAGACCACCTTTTTTCTTAGGTCTGCATACCAAGTCCCAGGCAGCAAGTGTAGGAGCTTGGTCTTGACCATTTCTTCTCCAAAGACACTGCCTTTGTATTCTTTCCAATTGTTTGAGGATACCTAGGGGATGTCCAAGATGCAGAGAGAAAAATATGGGAACTGAAGATAGAGCAGAGTTCAAATATTGTAATCTACCCCTCGGGTCAAAAAGGAAGAGTCTCCTTTCCATATTATCCACTAGGGGCACTAAATCCACAATCCTTGGTCTGGTGGTTCCAACAGGCAGACCAAGATATGTAAAGAGTAAAGAGCCAACTTTGCACCCAACAGAATCAGCCAGCCTCTGCAATTCATCCTGATCTATATTAATTGGCAGCATAGCAGACTTATGATAATTAATATGAAACATAGTAGACTCACAGAACGTTAGGAGCATTCCTTGTAATTCCAGCAATTGTGATCCAAGTATTGTTTTAGGAGCATTAGGAGCATTACAAATTTCGAAAAATGTTCAAGTTTTCAACTTTTGTTCGAGATATTTAAAATATGTTTGGGTTTTCAAGTATTGTTTTCGAATTAAAAAATGTCACCATTTAAAAAAATGATGTTGTTCGAAAATGTTTAGTTTTCCAAATTTTGTTCACAAATTTGTAAAGTGTTTCGTTCCACATAACACTCCGTTTTTTCAAAAAAAAACAAATTTCCTAAAATAATTCGGATCTCCTCTTTGTGTTTGTTGTTTATGGTTTTGGGGCTTCAATTGATCAGTAACAACCGCTAGGTGAACTGGTAGTATAATGGCGTGTATAATATTCGATTCAAGGTTTGAATCCCAAGTAGATCAAATTATTTTTTGCGCTACAGTGCGTCTTTGCTGTCGCTCGTGTTCTTTGTGGGTCGGCCGACCATCGGAGACTAACCTGTGCGATGTGGCGACTCTTTGCCACGGAGAGTGGCATATAGGAGGTCCCCGCTTCCACATCGAACATTTTACGTTCGATCAAATCGATCGTTCCCAACGAATGTTTCGTTTGGACTGGGTAGGGCCCAGACCGAACATCTGGTACATATCAAGGTCCCTTTCAAATTCATGAAACAAAATTAATTCATGAACCAGTTTTGAATTTCGCGGTCATTTTTTGAATCGACAAACACCTTTTGATATTTGAGAACTTTTTCAAATGCATGAAGAGTTTATGAACTCACAAATATATTTGAATATTTACTAAAGTTTAAGATTTTTTTCGAATCGGTGAACACTCTTAAATTTTGGGAACAAATTTTAAATTTTTGGACATTTGTTTAAAATTTCTGAAGATTTTTGCAATTCATAAATATTATTTTATATTCAAGGAAATTTCTAATTTGTTTGAAATGCTGAATTTTATTGGAAGAAGAAAAAAGCAAAAACATAAACCAAAATGAAAAACGAAGGAGAAAAATGAAAATAGGCTCCCCACCCCGCACATGGGCCGGTCAAGAGGGCGTGTGGGGGTTGTGTGTTTCACATCTTCTCGGTGTGCATTGTGAGAAATAGGAGCTCCATTCTTCTTAGGCCCTTGTTGTACGTTTAGGCGGGTGGGCTAGAGCTATTAACAATAATTCAACCCAATTCTCATTTTATTTCTTGATACATGTTTCCCCTTCCCTTCCTTTGTTCCCTTCATTGGACCGAAGAAGGGTGTTTTTTTGTATTTGCGAGTGTTGCTTCCTCTCGAAGGAGCAATGGATGGGCGAAGCCCACGTCCTCCCCTCTCATTCTTCACCACCATGGAGGCAGAAGGACGTGCCACGACGTTCAACGTGCCACTCATTCTTGCGCCAAAATAGAGCTCCATTGAGCCTCACGTCCATACTAACCCTGTGTCTTCAATTTATTTTGTCGTGGTTCACTTTATACGGTTTTCCGGTTTATATGATATTAATACTTCGGGAAATAAGATACAATTCGGTTCAGTATATATCAAATTATTTCGGTATGGTTTCAGTATATACCATAATAACCAAAGTTTACACGAATTTGAAAATGACATAAAAATAATTTGCAAATTTATTACTAAAAGCGCATACTTTTTTACACAAACAACATATTACTATATATGCCTGAATGGATTCGTGCCTTGATGGTTATGGATGTTCTTGATTCATGTACAAAATAAAAGACTACTTGTATGGTTGTTTGCCTTAAGAAATATCAACATATTTTTGCTTCGGTTTATGCGGCTAACCATTCGGGTTTTTTCGGTACATACCATAAAAGTAAAAAAAACTCAAAACTATATGGAAAGTTCGAAAAATTGGTTTAGTTTGGTTTATGTTCGGTATGTTTTTTTCAAAGTTAACTCATACCTGAAGAACACCTGCCCCAACATATGTGTTGGCGACCATGGAGCTGCTCGTGTCCACTCCTATGGTGGCGGCGGAGGTGGGAGACACTTCCTCATGAGATGGGGAGCAACGAAGATAGACTGGTGGTGGTGGATGGAAGGGAGACGCGAGGGTGGAGGTACGACAACGGCGATATCTATGGTGACGAGCTTAACAAGGGCAACGGAGATCATACGAGTGGCAAGAACAATGTACATTTTTGTCAGTCCGATTTACTGTTGTAAAAAGATAGCCCAAAAAACTAGATGAAAAAAAACATCTACATGGCACTTAGTCATCACAAAATCGGAGAAAAATGTGGCACATGCGGGTAAAACGTGATACAAAGTGCATCAATGGGATATAAATTAAGTTTTTTAAAATGGGTAAAATATGTCACAAATGTGAAACATGGGTTAAAAATTGAAATTTACTCTAATATTTATTACATGTTGTTTATTTACTAAACTAGACAATTTTCCATGTGTTGCAAGGGTTATAAAAAAATAGTACGGTAGTTCGTGATTTACCTCTCTATATTAATGTAACTGTAGCAATAAGCGTTAATTAATTGAAGTTTGCCCATGACTTATCTGCCAAAATAATATTTAGGATTTTATTGTATTTGCTAAGAACTTACAACGTGTTTGGTTTGGCCCCAGTAACATATTGATTTTACCGCATCAGGAAGCTCTGCTTCCGGTTAGTTTTATGGAAAATGCACTTCGTTTGGTTGGTGCAGATGCGTTCCCGTTTCGTAAAATCCTTTATCGAAAACCACGGCTATGAAAGACATTGCGGACGAACCAAACACAACTGTACGGTTTCGAAAAGCATTGGAATTGGAAGCAGTGGTTTTTCTGCAGACCAAACACGTCGTTATTTACTTGCCAAAGAGAACATAATTGTATTTGATAAATCACTAGAATGTGAGACAATTAAGTCAATTTTTAGGGAAAACATATGAAAAAAAGTCAGAAATATGGCAGAAATTAAAACGGAAAGAGAAATAAGAAGTAAGCAAGGTTGGACGAATGACGAGACGGCAAAACCTTATGTTCTTTTGAGAGTATTTAACCAAAAACTATCACATTTCATGGAAAAGTGTCGAAAAACTACCACTTTACTATTTTGTGCCAAAAACTAACACTTTTTTCCTAATCCGTGGCAAAAATACTACCAAGTCGTATAATCTCTCGCTTCGCCCGCGCTAAGTATCGAACTGACCGGTTGGGCCCACGAATCAGGTGCCACCGTGACCAACCGTCGCCCGCCGCACGTTAACGGCCGTTAACAATGCGTTTGCGGTCGGAAGCGGCTGTCGGTGGTCCAATAAGTGGGCCCCATAGTGAGAGCGAGCTCAACCACTCTCTCTCTTCGCTCGCTCACTCATCCTCATCCTCTCCCTCTCCCTCTCCCTCATGCTCTGAGCATATCACCATCGCCGCCGCTGGCATTACAGCCAGTAGAACTCGAGGATGCCATCCTGGAATGACGAGGAGAGCTCGGACAAGGACATTTGCATGGTTTCAATGGATGCTCAGCTCTTTGTATGTGCATAATGGTGGAACAGAGTTAGGGTTAGGGTTAGTTCATCCAAATTCGAGATTCCAAGTTGCTTTTGGTTTGATTCCAAGTTTCTTTTGCAGGAACCCCTGATAGTGTGGTGGATCCATCTTTCTGTGGTTCTTTCACTGAATCTGAGCCGACGTGCATGATGCATCATTAGAGGCCGAAGAAGATGGTAGCTTCCGAAGGTGCTTTGACTCGGAGGCGATTCCTCGGTCGTCCTGTGCAGCAGGTATTAAATCTTGAATGCTTACTTGTTTTGCTGGTGGAGATGTGTGTTGTGTGATGTTTTTTGCTGGTGGGGATGTGTGGTGCAGTAGGTATTAAGTTGTGCAGAGATGTGTGGTGTGTTTTGAACTCAAACTGAAAAGTGTCTTACATATGGAAGCATATATGTGAAATTAGATCTTGACTTAACTGAATTCAATAAATGAGTGAAACTGAGAACACCTGTTAAATGTGAACTGTTAACTGAATATATCTGTTAGCTGTTAACTGAATATATTTGTTAACTGAATTTATGTCTGCTGCTAAATAAGGTGTTGTGTGCTTAGTTTTAAAGAATTATGTTAGCTGAATTCAGAGAGCATTGATCTAAACATAGGGTTTGACTTAACTGAATTGAGTTTATGACTTGAGTTATCTGTACTAAGTTTGTTAGTAATGTGTTTTGTGCTTAATTTTAAAGAATTGCTTTTGTAGGATGAAGGTGTTAACTGTGGGGTGGTGGAGTGGGTGGATGGTCCTTGACCAGAGATTCTACAAAGGTGCCTAGCAAGGATTTGGGACATGTACCATGAGCAGAACTTGGGTAGGGTGAAGGACAAACAAGCTCATGAGAAAGAGGTGGGCAAGCTAAAGAACGAAATTGACTGCCTGGCAAACAACTACAGCTAGTTGGTGGAAGATGCATCCAATCTTTTTGACTATCAAGATGGCAAGATGTCTCATGACATGGACTATACCAGGCAGAAAATGAATGATCTAAATGAAAAGAAAAAACAACTTGAGGATCAGACAAAGATTGAGATTAGCATGGAAAAGATGAAGCTTGCTAAGGAGCAAAGGTGCATTCTTCAAGGCCAAGCAGATATCATAGTAAACATGAGGAAGGCCATGAAGGAAGTGCTGGGGACAGGGACCTACTTAAGCAAGAGAAGAAGAAGCTCGAGTATCTGGTTGCTGATCTGCTCAAGGCTGGGCATGCAAGCAAAGATAAGCTGGAGAGGATCAAGGCAATAATGGATGAGTGAAGTGATTGCTGTGTTGGTTAAGTAATTATTAGGCCTACTATATAGTTGGCCTTGGAATGTCCTGCATGTTAGGTGTATATTTTGGGAAAGTGTCATGTGGTTTTAGAACCTGAATCAAGATGGTATGAGCGAGCTACTATTATGGTTTAAGAACTAGGTGATTTTATTTATGATGTAATGACTTTTATGTTAAGACCTACTATGCTAAGTTAAGTAAGTAAGAAGGTTTTACCTATGATGAGTGCACTATCCCATTGGCATTGAACGCAGGGTTACAACCCACTGGTCCTGGGTTTGAGCCCCAGGCCAAACTATTTTTGTTTTTTATTTGTTTTTTCTGGTTTTAGAAAGTGAAGTTGACTGTAACTTTTGATTCATATGAACATTTCTGAACTGTAGAAATGCCAAGTAGCAAAAACAAATAAAAACATCCAAATTGACTGTAATTACTGATTCATACGAACAGTTCTGAATATGCACTTGCCACTATCACAAATTCAGTACCATACATTCAACATTCAAGTTCACTAGTCTGAATTTAACCATTCAAGTAGCACAACACAAACTTAGTAGCATACAATCAACATTCAAGTAGCAGAACACAAACCTAAAATCAGGAATATTTCCTTGCTCAAAAAAGCACAGGAAACGGTGGGTTTTCCCGAGTGACCGATCCTATCTGTGGTCGAACAACTTGATTTCCTAAAATTAAGGAAGCAAAAAAAAAAGCAAAACCCAAGGAGACACTTTTTTTACGAGCAAGAACGAGGGAGGCCTCTTCGAGACCCTACCTATCGAAGTAGCATATACTCAACATTCAAGTACCAGAACAGAGTTTCAATGGTTTCCACTTGCACTGAAATATGCTGCAAACTTGCTAGTATGTTTCCTCTTCCACTTGCCTGTTAATATCCCAGGTTTTCCAGTGGATGTTCTAGGTGCATTGAATCCCCTTACTGCATTTGGAGCTCTTGTTGATGTTGATCCTCTTGGAGGTGCTAATGAAGACTTGGCTGATTCTGTTGAAATTGTTGATGCTGAACCTCTGTTAGGTGCTATTATTTTTCTGTTCCTCGTTGCTTTTGGACCAAGTGGTGGAGCAGATGAGGCTGGGATGTGTGAACTTTGGTGTTGATGTGGTGGTTGTGGAGGTAGATGTGTATCACAAGAGTAACCCGTGAAAATTTCTCTATTCTCCTGCATGCCAAAATTAAAACAGTTAGTAATTAGACCACGCCTAAAATAATGAAACATATAATGCAAATTTTTAAATGACCTGGTGTAAGTTCTTTCTCATCTCAAGACTTGGTTTCAATTTGTATATCTATGGCCTTGTAGACCACAATTGTTGCATGTAACTGTTCCCATCATGCTTGTGTCCTTTGGTGCAGACACCTCAAACTGGCCCTTCCTCCTAGCTGTCTGTTTCTTACCTGCTTTTTCTTTGAACACTGGGGGCTCAATATCCTGGGTATGTGTGTCAGGACAGAATTCAGGACCAGGGACATGGTACACAATGTCTTTGTATGCTTCAATATATAGTGTTTTTTTTAAATTCATGCACAAAGTCCTCTAGGTGCATATGAAGCTTGCTCATTACTGCTATTGCATGACTGCATGTCACACCTATCATGTCCCACCTCCTGCAGTCACATGATTTCGTAGCAATGTTCACACAATACTGTTTCTCACCACTTGACACTTGCCAAATGTCAGGACCATCCCTATGTGCCTCACAAAATTTGGCATACTTCTTATTCTCCTCCAGTTTCTCTGAATAGTTGGGTGTGATCATCCACCTGCTGGTCTCTGTCTTTTCCCTAGTCTTTTGCCTTTTGATCATCTGCTTAGTCCTAATTCCTTCAAACATTGTCCTAATTGGTTTGGCCCTAACATCAAGGATCATTTTGTTGAAAACCTCACTAAGGTTGTTCACAACAAGATCAGTTTTGCTATTATAATCCATTGTAGACCTACACCAAGTCTCCTTTGGAATTTTCTTAAGCCACTTCCAGGCATCCTCACACTTTGCTTTTAGCTCTGCCATTGCTAATTCATGGCCATGTTTGGTGAATGAGTAGCTAGCCTGATCTACTAGCTTCTTTACTTCCGTTCCTCTGAAGCCAGTTGACTGAAAATTTGCATATATGTGCCTAAGGCAGTATCTCTGAGGGGAATCAGGGAACACTTCATTTATAGCCCTAAGAAGACCATATTTATAAATTAATAACCATGGTAATGAACAAAAAGAAATTAAGCCACTACTAGCAATATTTCTTAACTACTAGCAGAGATAGGGTGCATACCTTTTTCTTGTCAAAAATAATGGTGTAGGTTCCAAATTTTCTTCCACTTCCAATGCAACATCTTAGCTGGGTTAGGAACCATGTCAAACTATCAGAATCTTCCTTGTCAACCACACCAAAGGCTATGGGGTAGATGTTGTTGTTGCCATCTCTTCCTGTGGCCGCAAGAATTTGTTGTCCAGTGGTTAGCTTGATGAAGAAACCATCAAGCCCTGCATCCATACCCAAATTAGCTACCATAATTTTCTCAACAAGATATTTTGAAGAAAATACAATTTTAAATTTACCTATAAAGGTCCTGCATGCATTAAGAAATCCTTGCTTTGATGCATGCAAGCAGCAGAACATGTACTTAAATCTAGGAGCTGGTGCAGGGTTTCTGGGTCCTCAAATGTTGTAACTATACACCTGCTACCAGGGTTTGTATCATTAACTTCTTGTTGATAGTCCCTCAGTCTATAGTACTGCTCCTTCTGGTCACCTTGCACAACCTTAATAGCCTTCCTCCTTGCCCTATAGGCCACACTCCTTGATACATCAAATGAAAACTTGACTTTGTTGTTTTTAATAAGTGCATCCACAGGTGCTCTAGGATTTGCTCTAAGAGAAGGCTCAACTGCTTTGGAAAGCCACTTAATAGTAACCTTTGTGTTCTTTGCTGATGCTAGACAAGTGTGCTCCATGTTACACTTCTTAATGCAAAAAGTTCTTTCATGAGCTATCCTGGAGGCACACATGTAAAATTCACATCCATGCTCTGTCTGTGAACACCAAACAATAATTCTTGTTGGGGAGTTCCTGTGGTAGTGAAAAGACCTCAAAGTCCTCATATGAAAATCCCTTAATGCTTCTCTGAACTGGTAAACACTCTCCAA
The DNA here is from genome assembly GCA_022496015.1 of Hordeum marinum. Classification (NCBI taxonomy): domain Eukaryota; kingdom Viridiplantae; phylum Streptophyta; class Magnoliopsida; order Poales; family Poaceae; genus Hordeum; species Hordeum marinum. The sequence goes on along the minus strand of CM039677.1, from coordinate 95,652,859 downwards.
ACATAAGATCTTGCACAATAGTCCATGTGAATTGGGAATTGAGGGGTCAAACCATACCCTATCCTTCATTTTTTTCTTATAACTCTTTGGCTTCTTAAGGAGGTATGGTAGTTCAACTTCATCTTCTTCTTCCTCATCACTTATGCCTGAATCATCAGCAAAACAAAACTCATCTGCTTTAGGAAACCAATCTTCAAAGTGTTTATGCTCTACCTCATTGTGACTTCTGGTAGTTGGACCAGGATTCTTCACATGTTTCACAATAGCACTAGTTTCCAATGCTCTATCCTCTTCAGAGGCACACTCTATTTCCATTTGAACAGCTTCAGCACTCCCATCTGAATGAACTGAATCATCCAAACAAAATTCAGACACTTCAGTGTCTCCTTCAAAGTTGTTCAAATCCGCCTCTCTTTGAATCCTGCTCCTCTCAAGCTGAGCCTTTCTATCATTTATCCGATTCTGAAGCTCAGATTGCTCCACTACATTTCTCACACAGCAGCTCTCTTGGGTGTTCATGTAATTCTCATTAGCCTGTGTACTACTTGCAGGTTGAACATCTCTCACAACCTTTATGTTCACAACCTTGACATGATGATAAACCTCCAACATTTCATGAACACTAGCTTCATTACCTAAATACTTTACTCTTTTAGATCCCATTTCCTCCTCCTTCACAAAGTACATGTAATCACTCTCCCCATACCCTTCACTAGCAATGAGTGATTGTAGAGTAAGAAAAGAAATATATGTCTCATATATACCCCTTTTCACGGTGTTTCTTTATTCGAAATGAAACCATATGTCCCACTTCTAGTCAGCCAAACTGCATAAATAAGTGCTCATGAATTGAATTGAAATTGACACAACTACAAGTGCAATACAGTTTACTACACATGTTCAACAAACAGAAAACAAACACATCTTACTAATTTGCCAGATTGAAGAAAACATGTTCATTTAAGCAGATGATATTTCCATACCTGCAACCCATAGAACATCGAGGCGCCGGCGATGACTGGACGAGTGGTGCCTCCGGCTGCTGCAAGCCCGCCTACGTTGCGTAACTACTACTCCCCAACCAGTTATGATTTTACAGAAAGAGCCTACACCGTCCAAACTTGTGCCACCTCCGCCGCCAACCATATCGCCACCGCCCCGTCCGGAATCACCGACGCCATGGCAGCCGCCACCTAGGTCTGAGAGAGGGAGAGGAGGGAGAGAGTGAATCGAGAGGGGACTAGCTCAGATCTTGACCTCACCCGACCGCTTCCAACCGCAAACGCGCCGTTAACACGCGGCGGGCGATGGTTGGCCACGATGGCACCTGATTCGTGGGCCCAACCGGTCAGTTCGGTGCTTCGTGCGGACGAAACGAGCGATTATACGACTTGGTAGTTTTTTGCCATGGATTAGGAAAAAAGTGGTAGTTTTTCGCACAAAATCGTAAAGTGGTAGTTTTTCGACACGTTTTCATGAAATGTGGTAGTTTTTATTAAATACTCTTCTTTTCAAGAAAAGTTACTTATATACCCTGTTTTCTTTTTTCTAGAAAATATCGATCTATTGTTTTTTTAATACAATACAATTATAGATGTTCATATATAAACGCACATATACTCTTTTTTATAATGCGCCGAGCGAATATCCTATCGAGCATCTTCGAGATACTAAACAAACGCAATATCTCTTGAGGCATTACAAACGGCGCCTAGTAATCCACGGGTCACCCTTCACTAAACGAATATCGCTGAAAATCCGCGTAGTCACATCAAAGCTTAGGTACGCATCCTAATCTGCTAGCATCCTACTACTATTAGTCTTCCGAACGGGACAAGTAGGGCACACGAATGAGATCGATCGAGCTAACCATGGACCCGAAGTTCAGCAGCAAGCCTTGTTCGTTAGCTTAGTTTCCGTGCATCTGCGCAAGCACGGCTCGTCGGCCGTGCGCCCGTGCCCTTTACTGCGCGTGCTCTCCCAGCCGCCACCGACCGCCTGGCCGTGGATGCCGTTGCCGGAGAAGCAGCTGCTGAGCTCCCTCACGAACCGGGCACCGCCAGTGCGCGCGCTGCTGAGCTCCCTCATGAACCCGGTACCGCCAGTGCGCGCGCCGGCCGGCAACGCCCTCTTCACCGACGCCGCGGAGGAAGTAGCCTGGTGATGATGGTCGCCGTAGGCCAGCTGCAGCAGCTCCCTTTCATCCTCGACGATCGTGTCCAGGCTCCTCGTCGCCTTCCTCCGCCGCACGACCGACACAAGCTTCGGCGGCGCCACCTCCGTGACGAACCTCGCCGCCACCTGCACCTTCGCCATGCCGTCGATCGATCACAAGACTTGCAAGCAAGAGGTAGCCTGTGCGTAGAGTGTCAGTGCGTACGCCTTTGCGTTGCGTGTGGTGGCCACCTCAGGGCTCATGGCGGGGCGTATTTATACTCGCACGGAACCAGCTCTATGCCATGGGCCGCACGGCAGAGCTGGAAGCGGACGGCGGCGTCGCCGTCGTCCCGGCCTCCGCGACAAGACGGGTCGCACAAGTGTACGGGTCCAGGGGCAATAGCTCGCTCTCCAGCCTCCCATGCACGCACGGTGCCGCGCGCTCGCCGACGCAGCTTTCCGGGAAAAGGCGGGCGTGATGGCGCCATGTCCCGGTTGCGACGAGCCAGCGTTCAACGTGGAGTTAATGCGGCTCCTGCCGGCTAGCGGCGCGCCTTTTTGGTTTAATGGGCTTGCTAGCTACGCGCACGTCGGAGCGCGCGGCGACGGCGGGCCGGCGACGTGTCACAGGCACCGGCGGCGTAGAGGAATTTGTTTCGTTTTCCATCGATCGTTGTCATGCATGCATTTGTGTGGTTTTGCGGCTGGAGCTGGGTACGTGTACCACGACGCTCTTGTCCGGCAGGCCGGCCGGCCGACGTTATCCTTGTATGGCGCTGGAAGAACGCCTGAGAAGCTCGCCAACGCCGTGCGCAGTCGGGCACGAGGACAATACATACACACATCTTAGAATTACATTTTCGTCTCAACTTTTTTTCCATATATGGCCGGTGTCGAGACGGTGACCACTGGTCATCGAAAGAGGTGACGCGTGGCCTTGATGCAAGTTATCGCCTCGGCCGGAAACTGCTTTTAGAGCAACTCAGATGCCCTGTATAAGTCCGGCCCGTAAAATAACCATCGATATACGATATTGGGACAAAAAAACGTTACGAACAGATACTGCATATCAGCTCAACTTGTAAAGGAAATTACGTGGAGCTCTAAAAATCAGCCCCGTCAAATCTTCCGCCCCCTTCCTTTTTTTGCCACTCGCCCTATCCTACCCATAACCTGACGGTAGGGAAGCTTCTACATTGATTCCCCCCTCTCGCGTCGCTGCCGCCGCAAATTAATCTGGTCGGTCCCGCAACGTCTCACCTCGCCGCCCTCCTCAATCACCGCCATGGTTCCGCATCATGCCCCGGCCGACGTTTTACGCGTTGACGGGCCAATTGGCGCCTCCCTCCCCCCCCCCACCCGGTTGCTCTCACTGTTGTGTTGCCCGTCGTCGCACCTACTCCTTCCACTGCCGACGTGAAGTAGAAGCGACAGAGCAACCATGTTCATGGAGTTGTGGCCACTGCCGCACCAACTTCCCCCGCGGCCCAACAGGCACCGCCTCCACCCCCCCCCCCATGTCTCTCCCGCGCCGCCTGCTCCATCCCATCCGGTGGACTACCAAAGACGCAAGTGAAGCCCACGAAGAAGAAGAAGAAGGCGCGAGGATGGCCACGCATCAAAGACAAATATCACAAGTCCGTGCCATATCCGCTGGGTTGTTCGTTGAAATCAATTCAAGGCCAATGGATAATGATTAAGAAAACATGTAGCCGTTGAAGTGGGTGCTTGGAGCAAGTGAGAAATGCTCCTCCTAGTGGATGCACGATTGACTAAACCTCTCTCACGAGCAAAACATGATCAACGCCAGAATGCAATGGGTGTTCGATTCATCACAATGTAACTAGATTATTGACTCTAGTGCAAGTGGGAGACTGTTGGAAATATGCCCTAGAGGCAATAATAAAATGGTTATTATTGTATTTTCTTGTTCATGATAATTGTCTATTGTTCATGCTACAATTGTGTTAACCGGAAACCGTAATGCATGTGTGAATACATAGACCACAACATGTCCCTACTGAGCCTCTAGTTGGCTAGCTCGTCGATCAATAGATGGTCACGGTTTCATGACCATGGACATTGGATGTCATTGATAACGGGATCACATCATTAGGAGAATGATGTGATGGACAAGACCCAATCCTAAGCATAGCACAAGATCGTGTAGTTCGTCTGCTAAAGCTTTTCTAATGTTAAGTATCATTTCCTTAGACCATGAGATTGTGCAACTCCCGGATACCGTAGGAATGCTTTGGGTTTGCCAAACATCACAACGTTACTGGGTGGCTATAAAGGTGCACTACGGGTATAGGGTTATAGGGAAATAGTGTAAGTGGTTACTAAAGGTTGTTCGGAGTCTCGAATGAGATCCCGGACATCACAAGGAGTTCCAGAATGGTCCGGAGGTAAAGATTCATATATAGGAAGTGAGGTTTTGGTCACCGGAAGAATTTCGGGCATCACCGGTAACGTACCGGGACCACCGGAAGGGTTCCGGGGGTCCACCGAGTGGGGCCATTGGCACCGGAGGGCTGTATGGGCCACAAGTGGGAGGGAACCATCCTTAGGTGGGCTGGTGCACCCCCACAAGGGGCCCAAGGCGCATCTTGAGGTGGGAGGGGGGCAAACCCTAGAGGCAGATGGGCCCTAGGCCCACCTAGGGCGCCGCCCCTCCCACTCCCTCCTTTGCCGCCGCCCTAGATTGATCTAGGGTTGGCCACCTGCCCTGGGGAGGGAACCCTAGGGCTGCCGCACCCCTCCTCCTTCCGCTATATATGTGGGGTTTTGGGGGCTGCCACAGACACGAGTTCTCTCTTTCTCAGCGCAACCCTACCCTTCCTCTTCCTCGTTCTCCGCGGTGCTTGGCAAAGCCCTGCCGAAGACCATGCAGCTCCACCGTCACCACGCCGTCGTGCTGCCGGAGATCTCCCTCAACCTCTCCTTCCTCCTTGCTGGATCAAGGCGTAGGAGACGTCACCGGGCTGCACGTGTGTTGAACGCGGAGGCGCCGTTGTTCGGCGCTAAGATCGGAGTCCACCACGATCTGAATCGCTACGAGTACGACTCCACCAACCGCGTTCTTGTAACGCTTCCGCTTAGCGATCTTCAAAGGTATGAAGATGCACTCTTCCCTTACTCGTTGCTGGTTTCTCCATAGATAGATCTTGGTGAACACGTAGGAATTTTTTTGATTTACTACTACATCTCCCAACAGTGGCATCATGAGCTAGGTCTATGCGTAGAATCTATGCACGAGTAGAACACAAAGTTGTTGTGGGCGTCGATCTTGTTAATTTGCTTACCACTACTAGTCTTATCTTGATTCGGCGGTATTGTGGGATGAAGCGGCCCGGACCAACTTTACACGTACACTGACGTGAGACTGGTTCCACCGCCTGACATGCACTTGTTGCATAAGGTGGCTAGCATGTGTCTGTCTTTCCCACCTTAGTCGGATTGGATTCGATGAAAAGGGTCCTTATGAAGGGTAAACAGCAATTGGTATATCACGTTGTGGTTTTGGCGTAGGTAAGAAACGTTCTTGTTAGAAACCTATAGCAGCCACCTAAAAACTTGCAACTATAAATTAGAGGACGTCTAACTTGTTTTTGCAACATATGCCTTGTGATGTGATATGTCCAAAGGATGTGATGTGATGCATTGTGATGTATGAGATTGGTCATGTTCTTGTAATAGGATTCACGACTTGCAAGTCGATGAGTATGACAACCGGCAAGAGCCATAGGAGTTGTCTTATTTTATTGTATGACCTGCGTGTCAATCATAAACGCCATGTAATTACTTTACTTTATTGCTAAACGTTAGCCATAGTAGTAGAAGTAATAGTTGGCGAGACAACTTCATGAATACACGATGATGGAGATCATGGTGTTGTGCCGGTGACAGTGATGATCATGGTGCCCCGAAGATGGAGATCAAAGGAGCAAGATGATATTGGCCATATCATGTCACTATATTGATTGCATGTGATGTTTATCATGTTTACATCTTATTTGCTTAGAACGACGGTAGTAAATAAGATGATCTCTCAATAAAATTTCAAGAAATGTGTTCACCCTAACTGTGCATCGTTGCTAAGGACCATTGTTCCGAAGCACCACGTGATGATTGGGTGTGATAGGTTCTAACGTTTGCATACAACGGATGTAAGCCAGATTTACACACGCGAAACACTTAGGTTGACTTGACAAGCCTAGCATGTACAAACATGGCCTCGAAACACGGAAGACCTAAAGGTCGAACATGAGTCGTATAGAAGATATGATCAACATGGAGATGATCACCATAGATGACTAGTCCGTCTCACGTGATGATCAGACACGGGCTAGTTGACATGGATCATGTATCACTTGGATGACAAAAGAGATGTCTATCTAAGTGGGAGTTCATTAAATAATTTGATTATGCGAACTTAATTATCATGAACTTAGTCTAAAATTGTCTTTACAATCTATATTGTAGATCCAGTGGCCAACACTAATGTCACCCTCAACTTCAACACGTTCCTAGAGAAAACCAAGCTGAAAGATGATGGAAGCAACTATGCGGACTGGGTCCGTAGCTTGAGGATCATCCTCATAGCTTCCAAGAGATTGTATGTCCTTGATGTACCGCTAGGTGACCCACCCATTTTCCCAGCGGACCAAGATGTTACGAATGCTTGGCAGTCACGCTGTGATGATTACTCCCTGGTTCAGTGCGGCATGCTTTACAGTTTAGAACCGGGGCTCCAAAAGCATTTTGAGCAACATGGAGCATATGATATGTTCCAAGAGCTTAAACTGGTTTTCCAAGCTCATGCCCGGGTCGAGAGATATGATGTCTCCGACAAGTTCTTCAGCTGTAAGATGGAGGAGAATAGTTTTGTCAGTGAGCACATACTCAAAATGTTTGGGTTGCACAACCGCTTGACTCAGCTGGGAGTTAATCTCCCGGATGACTCGGTCATCGACAGAATCCTCTAGTCGCTTCCACCTAGCTACAAGAGCTTTGTGATGAACTAAAACATGCAGGGTATGGAGTAGTCCATTCCTAAGTTGTACTCGATGCTGAAATCAGCGAAGGTCGAGATAAAAAACGAGCATCAAGTGTTGATGGTGAATAAGACCACTAATTTCAAGAAAGGCAAGGGTAAGAAGAACTTCAAGAAGGACGACAAAGCTATTGCCGCGCCCGGTAAGTAAGTTGACGGGAAGAACAACAAGAATGGACCCAAGCCTGAGACTGAGTGCTTTTATTGCAAGGGTACCGGTCACTAGAAGCGGAACTGTCCCAAGTACTTAGCGGATAAGAAGGCCGGCAACGTTAAAGATATATGTGATATACTTTTTATTGATGTGTACCTAACCAGCGCTCGTAGTAGCTCCTGAGTATTTGATACCGGTGCACTTGCTCACATTTGTAACTCCAAGCAGGAGTTGCGGAATAAGCGGAGACTGGCAAAGGACGAGGTGACAATGCACGTCGGGAATGGTTCCGAGGTCGATGTGATCGCCGTCGGCACGCTACCTCTACATCTACCTTCGGGATTAGTTTTAAACTGCAATAATTGTTATCTAGTACGAGCTTTGAGCATGAACATTGTATCTGGATCTCGCTCGATGCGAAATGGCTATTCATTTAAATCCGAGAATAATGGTTGTTCTATTTATATGAGAGAAATGTTTTATGGTCATGCCCCGCTGGTTAATGGTTTATTTTTGATGAATCTCGAACATGATGTTACACATGTCCATAGTGTGAGTACCAAAAAGTGTAAGGTTGATAACGATAGTCCCACTTACATGTGGCACTACCGTCTTGGTCATATTGGTGTCAAACGCATGAAGAAGCTCCATGCTGATGGACTTTTGGAGTCTCTTGATTTCGAATCATTTGACACGTGCGAACCATGCCTCGTGGGCAAGATGACCAAGACTCCGTTCTCTGGAACAATGGAGCGAGCAACTGACTTGTTGGAGATAATACATACCGATGTATGCGGTCTAATGAGTGTCGAGGCTCGCGGTGGCTACTGTTATGTTCTCACCCTCACTGATGACTTGAGCAGATATGGGTATGTCTACTTAATGAAACACAAGTCTAAAACCTTTGAAAGGTTCAAGGAATTTCAGAGTGAGGTAGAGAATCAACGTGACAGGAAAACAAAGTGCCTACGATCTGATCGTGGCGGAGAATATTTAAGTCACGAGTTTGGCACACACCTAAGAAAATGTGGAATTGTTTCACAACTCATGCCGCCTGGCGCACCTCGGCGAAATGGTGTGTCTGAACGTCATAATTGCACTCTATTGGATATGGTGCGATCTATGATGTCTCTTACCGACTTACCGCTGTCATTTTGGGGATATGCATTAGAGACTGCCGCATTCACTTTAAATAGGGCATCGTCAAAGTCCATTGAGACGACATCGTATGAATTATGGTTTGGAAAGAAACCTAATCTATCGTTTCTAAAGTTTGGGGATGCGATGCTTATGTGAAGAAACTTCAACCTGAGAAGCTCGAACCCAAAGCAGAAAAGTGCGTCTTCATAGGATATCTCAAAGAGACTATTGGGTATACCTTCTACCTCAGATATGAAGGCAAAGTCTTTGTAGCCAATAATGGATCCTTTCTTGAGAAAGAGTTTCTCTCGAAAGAAGTAAGTGGGGGGGAGGGCGAATAGAACTTGATGAGGTAATTGTACCTCCACTCGAACCGGAGAGTAGCGCAGCACAGGAAGTTGTTTTTGTGGAGCCTATATCGGCTAGAGGAAGTTAATGATGATGATCATGAAACTTCAGATCAAGTTACTATTGAACGTCGAAGGTCCACTAGGATACATTCCGCACCAGAGTGGTACAGCAACCCTGTCCTGGAGATCATGTTGTTGGACAACGTGAACCTTCGAACTATGAAGAAGCGATGGCGGGCCCGGATTCCAACAAATGGCTTGAAGCCATGAAATCCGAGATAGGATCCATGTATGAGAACAAAGTATGGACTTTGGTGGACTTGCCTGATGATAAGCGAGCCATTGAAAATAAATGGATCTTTAAGAAGAAGACTGACGCGGATGGTAATGTGACCATCTATAAGGCTCGGCTTGTCGCTAAGGGTTATCGACAAGTTCAAGGACTTGACTACAATGAGACTTTCTCGCCCGTAGCGATGCTAAAGTCTGTCCGAATCATGTTAGCAATTGCTGCATTTTATGATTATGAGATCTGGCAAATGGACATCAAAACGGCATTCCTTAATGGCTTCCTTAAGGAAGAACTGTATATGATGCAGCCAGAAGGTTTTGTTGATCCTAAAGATGCTAACAAGGTATGCAAGCTCCAGTGCTCCATCTATGGGCTGGTGCAAGCATCTCGGAGTTGGAAAATTCGCTTTAATGAGGTGATTAAAGCGTTTGGATTTATACAGGTTTATGGAGAACCCTGTATTTACAAGAAAATGAGTGGGAGCTCTATAGCATTTCTCATATTATATGTGGATGACATATTTCTGATGGGAAATGATATAGAACTTTTGGAAAGTGTAAAGGCCTACTTGAATAAATGTTTTTCAATGAAGGACCTTGGAGAAGCTGCTTACATATTAGGTATTAAGATCTATAGATATAGATCAAAACGCCTCATAGGTCTTTCACAAAGCACATACCTTGAAAAGATATTGAAGAAGTTCAATATGGATCAGTCCAAGAAGGGGTTCTTGCCTGTGTTACAGGGTGTGAGATTGAGTACGACTCAATGTCTGACCACGGCAAAGGATAGAGAAGAGATGAGTGTCATCCCCTATGCTTCAGCCATAGGCTCTATTATGTATGCCATGATGTGTACCAGACCTGATGTGAACCTTGCCATAAGTTTGGTAGGGAGGTACCAAAGTGATCCCGGAGCGGAACACTGTACAGCGGTCAAGAATATCCTGAAAGTACCTGAAAAGGACAAAGGACATGTTTCTCGTATATGGAGGTGCCTAAGAGCTCATCGTAAAGGGTTACGTCGATGCTAGCTTCGACACAGATCCGGAAGACTCCAAGTCGCAAACCGGATACGTGTATATTTTGAACGGAGGGGCAGTCAGCTGGTGCAGCAGCAAGCAAAGCATCGTGGCGGCATCTACATGTGAAGTGGAGTACATAGCTGCTTCGGAAGCAGCAAAGGAAGGAGTCTAGATGAAGGAGTTCATCACCGACCTACGAGTGATTCCCAATGCGTTGGGCCCGATGACTCTTTTCTATGACAACACTAGAGCTATTGCCCTTGCGAAGGAGCCCATGTTTCACAAGAAGACAAGACACATCAAGCGCCGCTTCAACTCCATCCATGATTACATTCAGGAGGGAGATATAGATATTTGTAAAGTACATACGGATCAGAATGTCGCAGATCCGTTGACTAAACCTCTCTCACGAGCAAAACATGATCAACACCAGAATGCTATGGGTGTTCGATTCATCACAATGTAACTAGATTATTGACTCTAGTGCAATTGGGAGACTGTTGGAAATATGCCCTAGAGGCAATAATAAAATGGTTATTATTGTATTTCCTTGTTCATGATAATTGTCTATTATTCATGCTATAATTGTGTTAACCGGAAGCCGTAATGCATGTGTGAATACATAGACCACAACATGTCCCTACTGAGCCTCTAGTTGGCTAGCTCGTCGATCAATAGATGGTCACGGTTTCATGACCATGGACATTGGATGTCATTGATAACGGGATCACATCATTAGGAGAATGATGTGATGGACAAGACCCAATCCTAAGCATAGCACAAGATCGTGTAGTTTGTCTGCTAAAGCTTTTCTAATGTTAAGTATCATTTCCTTAGACCATGAGATTGTGCAACTCCCGGATACCGTAGGAATGCTTTGGGTGTGCCAAACATCACAACGTAACTGGGTGGCTATAAAGGTGCACTACGGTATCTCCAAAAGTGTCTGTTGGGTTGGCATGAATCGAGACTAGGATTTGTCACTACGTGTGACGGAGAGGTATCTCTGGGCCCACTCGATAAGACATCATCATAATGAGCTCAATGTGACTAAGGAGTTAGCCATGGGATGATGTGTTACGGAACGAGTAAAAAGACTTGACAGTAATGAGATTGAACAAGGTATAGGGATACCGACGATCGAATCTCGGGCAAGTATCATACCGGTAGACAAAGGGAATTGTATACGGGATTGATTGAATCCCCGACATCATGGTTCATCTGATGAGATCATAGTGGAGCATGTGGGAGCCAACATGGGTATCTAGATCCCGCTGTTGGTTATTGATCGGAGAGGTGTCTCGGTCATGTCTACGTGCCTCTCGAACCCGTAGGGTCTACACACTTAAGGTTCGATGACGCTAGGGTTATAGGGAAATAGTGTAAGTGGTTACTGAAGGTTGTTCGGAGTCTCGAATGAGATCCCGTACATCACAAGGAGTTCCAGAATGGTCCGGAGGTAAAGATTCATATATAGAAAGTGAGGTTTTGGTCACCGAAAGAGTTTCGGGCATCACCGGTAACGTACCGGGACCATCGGAAGGGTTCCGGGGGTCCACCAAGTGGGGCCACAGCACCGGAGGGCTGTATGGGCCACAAGTGGGAGGGAACCATCCTTAGGTGGGCTGGTGCACCCCCACAAGGGGCCCAAGGCGCATCTTGAGGTGGAAGGGGGGCAAACCCTAGAGGCAGATGGGCCCTAGGCCCACCTAGGGCGCTGCCCCTCCCACTCCCTCCTTTGCCGCCGCCCTAGATTGATCTAGGGTTGGCCGCCTGCCCTGGGGAGGGAACCCTAGGGCTGCTGCACCCCTCCTCCTTCCGCTATATATATGTGGGGTTTGGGGGGCTGCCACACACACGAGTTTTCTCTTTCTCGGTGCAACCCTACCCTTCCTCTTCCTCGTTCTCCGCGGTGCTTGGCCAAGCCCTGCCGAAGAGCATGCAGCTCCACCGTCACAACGCCGTCGTGATGCCGGAGATCTCCCTCAACCTCTCCTTCCTCCTTTCTGGATCAAGGCATAGGAGACGTCACCGGGCTGCACGTGTGTTGAACGCGGAGGCGCCGTTGTTCGGCGCTAAGATCGGAGTCCATCGGGATCTGAATCGCTATGAGTACGACTCCACCAACCGCGTTCTTGTAACGCTTCCGCTTAGCGATCTTCAAAGGTATGAAGATGCACTCTTCCCTTACTCGTTGTTGGTTTCTCCATAGATAGATCTTGGTGAACACGTAGGAATTTTTTTTGATTTACTACTACGTCTCCTAACATAAACTTGCTACCTCTTGATATTGCGCATGATTTTGGATGTGAAACGTTGTAGCATGTCTATTTTATAGTAATTTTGTGCATCAACTTTAATTATAGATCATGTCAATATTTTCCCGCAAAAAATAATCTTGGTACAAGTTTACAATATATGTTCCGCCAGAGCCCTCGCGGTACCACATATATTTTTGTGGGCGCACCGTATAGCCTTTTTGCGGGTCGAGATTATCCAACATCTTATAGAGTTGCTCTTACTCGAGCGGGCTCAAGGTTCTCAAAAATTGTCAAAGAAAATAGAGTGAATTTCAGGTTTAACCTCTGCCACTTGTGGGCTTGCGAGACATATTTTTGCACCATTTTTGCATGGCTACCAGCTCAATATCGCCTTTGGACATCAGATTGTAGGGCGAGACATATAGCCGCTCCACGTGCTACACTTGCTTGCATCAGGAGGACAACATTGATCACATTCTCGTGCAATGTGTTTACACACGCGAGGTTTGGAATTTTTGCTTTCAAGCATTACAAGTGAGTGTCAAAGAGACGGAGATGACAGATTCCTTCATTGATTGGTAGATGTTGAACAAGGTTAGATTTTGTTGGAAATATGCCCTAGAGGCAATAAATAAAGTGTTTATTATTATATTTCCTTGTTCATGATAATTTTTTATTATCCATGCTATAATTGTATTGATTGGAAACACATTGCATGTGTGGATATATAGACAACAATTTGTCCCTAGTGTGCCTCTAGTAAACTAGCTCGTTGATCAAAGATGGTCAAGGTTTCCTAGCCATTGACATAAGATATCATTTGATAATGGGATCACATCATTAGGAGAATGATGTGATGGACAAGACCCAAACTACAAATGTAGCATATGATCGTGTCAGTTTATTGCTACAATTTTCTGCATGTCAAGTATATGTTCCTATGACCATGAGATCATGCAACTCAAGGACACCGGAGGAGTGCCTTGTGTGTATAAAACATCGCAACATAACAAGGTGACTATAAAGATGCTCTACAGTTATCTCCGAGGGTGTCTGTTGGGTTGGCATGGATCAACACTGGGATTTGTTACTCCGTGTGACGGAGAGGTATCTTAGGGCCCACTCGGTAATACAACATCACAATAAGCCTTGCAAGCAATGTGACTAAGTGTTAGTTGCGAGATCTGATATTACGGAACGAGTAAAGAGACTTGCCAATAACGAGGTTGAACTAGGTATGGAGATGCCGACAATCGAATCTCGGGCAAGTAACATACCGAAGAACAAAGGGAACGTCATACAGGATTAACTGAATCCTTGACATAGAGGTTTGACCGATACAGATCTTCATAGAATATGTAGGAATCAATATGGGAATCCAGGTCCCGCTATTGGTTATTGACCGTAGAGGTGTCTCGGTCATGTCTACATAGTTCTTGAACCCACAGGGTCTGCACACTTAAGGTTTGTTGACGTTTCGGTAGTATAGAGTTATGTATGGTGGTGACCGAAGGTTGTTTGGAGTCCCGGATGATATCCCGGATGTCACGAGGAGATCCGGAATGGTCCAAAGGTAAATATTGATATATATATATATATATATATATATATATATATATATATATGAAGTCTTGTTTTGGTCACCGGAAAAGTTTGGGCTCATCGATAGTGTACCGGGAGTGCCGGGAGGGTGCCGGGGGACCATCGGGAGGGGTATTTCGACCCAAGAGGCTACATGGGCTGTGTGAGAAGCAATACCAGCCCTTAGTGGGCTGGCCGAAGGCCCACAGGAAGCCCATGTGGCTAGGGAAGAAAATCCAAGGTGGAAAGAAGGCAAAAGTGGGAAATAAGGAAGGAGTCCTAATCCTACTAGGAGTGGAGGAGGAGGACTCCTCCCTCCCACTTCGGCCAAAGCTAGAGGCTGGCCCCTTGGGGGCCAAGCCTCCTCCTACCCTGCTCCTATATATACTAGAGGTTTGAGGGTTTTTTGGACACAGAAAAACAACCACATGCTACCTCTCCTCTAGATCGTAGTTTCTCCTCTAGATCGGTTTTCAGCGGTGCTTAGGCGAAACCCTACTAAAATAACTCCAACACCATCGCCGCAACGCCGTCGCGCTGCCAAAGAACTCATCTACCTCTCCGCTCTGTATTGCTGGATCAAGAAGGCAGAGATCATCATCAATCCATACGTGTGCTGAACGCGGAGGTGCCGTCCGTTTGGCGCTAGATCGGGACGGATCGTGATTGGATCGCGGGACGCTTGGCGATTTGGATCGTGAAGACATTCGACTACATCAACCGCGTTTCTTAACGCTTCCCGCTTAGCGATCTACAAGGGTATGTAGATCCACTCTTCCCTCTCGTAGATTCTCATCTCCTAGATTGATCTTGGTGAAGCGTAGGAATTTTTTTGTTTCCCATGCAACGTTTCCCAATAGTGGCATCATGAGCTAGGTCTATGTGTAGATGAGATCTCGAGTAGAACACAAAGAGTTTGTGGGCGTTGATGCTTAGATTGCTTCCTCCCTTGGTCGTGTTTTGGTTCAGCGGTATTGTGGAATGAAGCTGCCTTGACCAACCTTACTCGTATGCTTACGAGAGACCGGTTCCATCGACTAACGTGTAACTTCGTTGCACAAAGATGGCTGGCAGGTGTCTGTTTCTCCTACTTTAGTTGGATCGGATTCGACAAAGGCGGTCCTTGAGAAGGTTGAAAAGCAATTTATGTATCACCGTTGTGGTTTTGCGTAGGTGAGAATTGTTCTTGCTAGATACCCGTAGCAGCCACGTAAAACTTGCAACAACAATTAGAGGACGTCTAACTTGTTTTTGCAGGGTATGTTGTGATGTGATATGGCCAATTACATGATGAGATATATGTGATGTATGAGATAATCAAGTGATGTATAGAATATCACGACTTGCATGTCGTGAGTACGACAACTGGCAGGAGCCATAGGGTTGTCTTTAATTATTGTATGATCTGCATGTCAATCATTAAGCGCTATGTAATGCTTTACTTTATCGCTAAACGGTAGCAATAGTAGTATGAGCATGGTGGGCGCGACAACCCCGATGGCGACACAATGATGGAGATCATGGTGTTGTGCCGGTGACGATGGAGATCATGCCGGTGCTTTCAAGATGGAGATCAAAAGCACAAGTTCATGGCCATATCATGTCACTTATGATTTGCATATGATGTTAATCCTTTTATGCACCTTGTTTTGCTTAGGACAATGGTAGCATTATAAGGTGATCCGTCACTTAAATTTCAAGGTAAAATTATGTTCTCCCCGAGTGTGCACCGTTGTGAAAGTTCGTCGTGTCGAGACACCACGTGATGATCGGGTGTGATAGACTCTATGTTCACATACAACGGGTGCAAGCCAGTGTTGCACGTGCAGAACGCTCGGGTTAAACTTGATGAGTCTATCATGTATAGACATGGTCTCGGAACACAAGAGACCAAAAGGTCGAACATGATTCATATAATAGATATGATCAATATGATGATGTTCACCATTGAAACCACCTCAATTCACGTGATGATCGGACTTGAGTTGGTGGATTTGGATCATCTATCACTCAGATGACCCGAGGGATGTCAATTTGAGTGGGAGCTTTAGTAATTTTATTAACTAAACTCATTATCTTGAACAATAGTCTTAGTAACCTTTTCTTATTTATGTTGTAGATTAATGGCTCGCACAGTAGCACCCCTGAATTTTAATGCGTTCCTAGAGAAAGCTAAGTTGAAAGATGATGGAAGTAACTTTGTGGACTGGGCCCGTAATCTGAGGATTATCCTCACGGCTTCCAAGAAGGCATATGTCCTTGATGCATCGCTTGGTAACCAACCCGCAGACATGTCATCCGAAGACATTAAGAACGCTTGGGAGGCACGTTCTGGAGATTACTCAATAGTTTAGTGTGCAATATTGTATGGCTTAGAATCGGGACTTCAAAGACGTTTTGAACATCATGGAGCATATGAGATGTTCCAGGTGGAGTTTATCTTCAAGAAGAACGCCCAGATCAAGAGGTATGAGACCTCCGATAAGTTCTACGCTGGCAAAATGGAGGAGAACGGGTCTATCAGTGAACATATACTCAGAATGTCTGGGTATTCGACTCGTCTGGCAGAGTTAGGGATGCCCCTTCCGCCAGAGGCGATCACTGACAGAGTTCTTCAATCATTGCCACCAAGCTACAAGAGCTTCGTGCTGAACTATAACATGCATGGGATGAACAAGTCAGTCACCGAGCTGTTTGCGATGCTAAAAGTCACTGAGTCTGAAATCCAGAAAGAACATCAAGTGTTGATGGTCAATAAAACAACTAGTTTCAAGAAGAATGGCAAGGGCAAGAAGGGTAACTCCAAGAAGGGTGGCAAAGCAGTTGCTCCTCCTGTGAAGAAACCCAAGGCTGGACCCAAGCCAGAAACTAGGTGCTTTCATTGCAAGGGAACTGGTCACTGGAAGCGGAACTGCCCCAAGTATCTGGCTGACAAGAAGGCGGCCAACAACAAAAAAGGTATATATGATATACATGTTACTGATGTGTACCTTACTAGCTCTCGTTGTAGTGACTGGGTATTTGATACCGGTTCGGTTACTCACATTTGTAACTCAAAATAGCAACTACGGAATAGATAAAGGCTGGCGAAGGACGAAGTGACGATGCACGTGGGAAATGGTTCCAAGGTTGATGTGATCGCCGTCGGCATGCTCTCTCTTCGATTACCATTAGGATTAGTGATGAACCTGAATAAATGTTATTTAGTGCATGCGTTAAGCATGAACATTATATCTGGATCTTGTTTATTGCGAGACGGTTACTCATTTAAATCAAAGAATAATGGTTGTTCTATTTATATGAGTAATATCTTTTATGGTCATGCACCCAATGTGAGGGGTTTATTCATATTGAATCTTGATAGTGATGATACACATGTTCATAACATTGATGCCAAAAGATGTAGAGTTGATAGTGATAATACCACTTTCTTGTGGCACTGCCGTTTAGGTCATAAACGCATGAAGAAGCTCCATGCTGAGGGACTTTTGGAGTCACTTGATTTTGAATCACTTGACACATGTGAACCATGCCTCATGGGCAAGATGACTAAAACGCAACAATGGAACGGGCAAGTAACTTGTTGGAAATCATACATACCGATGTGTGCAGTCCAATGAATGTTGCGATGCATGGTGGATATCGTTATTTTCTCACCTTCACTAATGACTTAAGTAGATATGGGTATATTTACTTAATGAAACACAAGTCTGAATCATTTGAAAAGTTCAAGCAATTTCAGAGTGAAGTTGAGAATCATCGTAACAAGAAGATTAAGTTCCTGAGATATGATCGAGGAGCAGAATATCTGAGTTATGAGTTTGGCAGTCACTTAAGACAGTTTGGAATTGTTTCACAATTAACACTGCCTGGAACACCACAGTGTAATGGTGTGTTCAAACGTCGTAATCGAACCTTATTAGATATGGTGCGTTCTAGATGTCTCTTGCCAATTTGCCACTATCGTTTTCGGGTTATGCATTAGAGACAGGTGCATTCACTTTAAATAGGGCACCATCGAAATCCGTTGAGACAACGCCATATGAACTGTGGTTTGGCAAGAAGCCAAAGTTATCGTTTCTTAAAGTTTGGGGATGTGATGCTTATGTCAAAAAGCTTCAGCCTGAAAAGTTGGAACCCAAAGTGGAGAAATGCGTCTTCATAGGATACCCAAAATAGGCGGTTGGGTATGCCTTCTATCTCAGATCCGAAGGCAAAGTGTTTGTCGCTGAGAACGAAATATTTCTTGAGAAAGAGTTTCTCTTGAAAGAATTGAGTGGGAGGAAAATAGAGCTTGATGAGGTTATTGAACCTTTACTTCAACCAGAGAGTGCGCAGCGCAGAAAGATGTTTCTTTGGATGCTACGACAGTTGAAGAGGAAGTTAATGATGATGATCATGAAGCTTCAGGTCAAGTTACTATTGGACCTCGATCGTAGGTCGACAATGGCGCATATTGCTCCTGAGTGGTACGGCAACCTTGTCTTGGAGGTCATGTTGTTGGACAACAATGAACCTATGAGCTATGGAGGAGCGATGATGGGCCTGGATTCTGAGAAATGGTTAGAGGCCGTGAAATCCGAGATGGGATCCATGTATGAAAATAAAGTATGAACTTTGGAAGTATTACCTGAAGGGAGAAAGGCCGTTCAGAACAGATGGATCTTTAAGAAGAAGACGTACGCGGATGGTAATATCACCGTCTATAAAGCTCGACTTGTGGCAAAGGGTTTTTCACAAGTTCAAGGAGTTGAGTATGATGAGACCTTCTCACCCGTAGTTGTGCTTAAGTCCGTCGGAATAATGTTAGCAATAGCTGCATATTTCGACTATGAAATTTGGCACATGGATGTCAAAACAGCGTTCCTCGACGGTTTCCTTGAGGAAGAGTTGTATATGATGCAACCGGAAGGTTTTGTTGATCCAGAGAATATGACACAGTTTGCAAACTCCAGCAATCCATTTATGGACTGGTGCAAGCATCTCGGAGTTGGAATAAGCACTTTGATGAGGTGATCAAAGCGTTTGGGTTTATACAAGTTTATGGAGAAGCTTATATTTACAAGAAAGTGAGTGGGAGCTCTATAGCGTTTCTAATATTATATGTGGATGACATATTGCTGATTGGAAACAATATAGGAATACTGGAAAGCGTGAAGGAGTATTTGAACAAGAGTTTTTCAATGAAGGACCTTGGAGAAGCTGCTTTCATATTAGGCATTAAGATCTATAGAGATAGATCGAGACGCTTGATAGCACTTTCACAAAGCACATACCTTGATAAAGTTTTGAAGAAGTTCAAAATGGATCAGTCCAAGAAGGGGTTTTTGCATGTGCTACAAGGTGTGAAGTTGAGTAAGACTCAATGCCCAGTGACTGCAGAAGATAGAGAGAAGATGAGTGTCATCCCCAGTTTCTGCATGTCAAGTACATATTCCTATGACCATGAGATCATGCAACTCACGGACACCAGAGGAATGCCTTGTGTGTATCAAATGTCACAATGTAACTGGGTGACTATAAAGATGCTCTACAGGTATCTCCGAGGGTGTCTGTTGGGTTGGCATGGATCAACACTGGGATTTGTTACTCCGTGTGACGGAGAGCTATCTCAGGGCCCACTCAGTAATACAACATCACAATAAGCCTTGCAAGAAATGTGACTAAGTGTTTGCCACGGGATCTTGTATTATGGAAATGAGTGAAGAGACTTGCCGGTAACGAGGTTGAACTAGGTATGGAGATACCGACGATCGAATCTTGGGCAAGTAACATACCGAAGAACAAAGGGAACGTCATACGGGATTAACTGAATCCTTGACATAGAGGTTCGACCGATAAATATCTTTGTAGAATATGTAGGAATCAATATGGGCATCTAGGTCCCGCTATTGGTTATTGACCGTAGAGGTGTCTCGGTCATGTCTACATAGTTCTCAAACCCGCAGGGTCTGCACACTTATGGTTTGGTGACGTTTCGGTAGTATAGAGTTATGTATGGTGGTGACAGAAGGTTGTTCAGAGTCCCGGATGAGATCCCGGACGTCACGAGGAGCTCCGGAATGGTCCGGAGTTAAAGATTGATATATAGGAAGTCCTGTTTTGGTCACCGGAAAAGTTTCGGGCTCATCGGTAGTGTATCGGGAGTGCCGGGAGGGTACCAGGGGACCATCGGGAGGGGTATTTCGACCCAAGAGGCTACATGAGCTGTGGGAGAAGGAATACCAGCCCTTAGTGGGCTGGCTGAAAGCCCACAGGAAGCCCATGCGGCTAGGGAAGAAAACCTAAGGTGGAAAGAAGGCAAAAGTGGGAAATAAGGAAGGAGTCCTAATCCTACTAGGAGTGGAGGAGGAGGACTCCTCCCTCCCACTTCGGCCGAAGCTAGGGGCTGGCCCCTTGGGGGCCAAGACTCCTCCTCCCCTCCTCATATATATACTAGAGGTTTGAGGGGTTTTTGGACACAGAAAAACAGCCACGTGCTACCTCTCCTCTAGATTATAGTTTCTCCTCTAGATCGGTTTTCAGTGGTGCTTAGGCGAAACCCTGCTAGAATAACTCCACCACTATGGCCACAACGCCATCGCGCTATCGGAGAACTCGTCTACCTCTCTGGTCCCTCTTGCTAGATCAAGAGGGAGGAGATCGTCATCAAGCCATACGTGTGCTGAACGCGGAGGTGCCGTTCGTTCGGCGCTAGATCGGGACGGATCGTGATTGGATCGCGGGACGCTCGGCGATTTGGATCGCGAAGACGTTCGACTACATCAACCGTGTTTCTTAATGCTTCCTGCTTAGCGATCTATAAGGGTATGTAGATCCACTCTCCCCTCTCGTAGATGCTCATCTCCTAGATGGATCTTGGTGAAGCGTAGGAAATTTTTTGTTTCCCATGCAACGTTCCCCAACAGATTTCGGCAGGCAGAGAGACGAGGTTTTGACACATTGGTGATTGGGATCGCATGGACACTATGAAAAAATAGAAATGCTAGGGCTTTCAACCGGGTGGGATAGTTCAAAACCTCTCTTAACTTGACTCAGCATATTTTAGATAGCATAAAATATTCTAAACAATCTGGTGTTGGAGGGGAGGGGTTAACTAGATTTGTGAGAGAGAAGTCTTTGTAGACTTGTTAGTGGGTGTACCTAGAAGGATGTTCATACTTTTGCAAGGTCTCTTGTAGACTTTTGTGATTCCTTCTATATTTAAACTAAGGTACGCCATTGGCGTACTCTCTTAAAAAATTACACCATTTAAACAATGATGTTCAAGATCATCATAGGTGCATCATGGTTGATAGAAATAGTGCATCCCACTAAACAACATGGCTGGAAAGTCTTGAGATAAGTCCAGATAAAAACAAGAACCAACACTAATTCTAAAATTTGAACCAGGTGGAAACCTAGCCAACTAAGGTACATCCAATTCACCAAATTTAACCCTTTTAACAATTTTCCTCGTTCTGTTAGATGGGACTTGAAAGTTCGAGTATAAGAAAGAAGTCCAAATACCCCCCCCCCCCCGAGGTTTCACCAATGGACTACTTAACCCCATCAACTATAAAACTAGGTGTCTAACAACCTAAACTTCACAATATCAAAAAAATCACTCGTGAGTCCATTTAGGTGGTTTCTATAGGTGGTATTTCTTGCAGCCGAAGGAAAACAAGTGAATGGCCATACTTGATTGGGACAGATCGGAATCCGTTTAGAACGTCATTTGCCCCACCTGTTAATCCGCACTATGTCGACGCTGCCTACCTTAGGATGGCCTAGCACTCAACTTTGATTGCGCCGGTTAAGGGCTAGCATAAGCATATGTACATCCATCTTGTACATGACTCGAATGGCACATAATTACCTAGCATGATCCACAACTTCTTCCATGGCCAACAACTGAACTAAAAAAGTGTCCCCAATATTCTCAACACGCGCAAATCTTGCTGCAACAACTTCTCCCTAATGGTTGGTGGTGGTCCGGGCATGAAGGACTATCCTGCGTAGAACTATACAATTCCATGGAAGATATCTACTATTAGCATTATTTTGAAGCACAATGTTTCTAGAGATCTTTCACCTCATTTCTATATTTAATTAATATTTATGAAAAAACAATGGAAGGATAAACCTGATACACAAATGGAGCATTATTTTGCAAGTGTTGAACTAACCAAACCTTATGAACACACTATGAAACAACTTTGGCTTATGTAGATTGACTCGACGAGGGGCAAAATGATATAGATAAGACACTGACCCACCATTTTACTAAATACCTCATGAAGGTTCTTTGTTGAAAATTTGACATTTGCAATTTGCATAGTGTAATTTACAGAGAAGCAACATTTACCATTAGCAAAGAGAGAACGAAAATACTCCTTTGTAATCATTGATTTATTGAGCTATTAAAGTGATTAGTATAAGAATTTAATTTAGTAAAACTGTAAACGAAGAGGCATACTAAAATTCTAGTATCTCAACAATATAGTAATGATTCCATTGTGAAAACATGATCCCTACGACACAAGAAACCCAAAGAACCGGTGTGGAGGCACAAATAATGAGAAGGAGGAACTGAGAGATTAAGCCATGTACTTGTGGAGTTAAGGTGCCTCCCTCTCTTCCAATAACATTTCCTTGCACAATTGCACCACATAATAATTACAAATGACCCACAAATCAATCTTTATGGAAAGAAAAGAATGGGCAACGCTATCACAAACCTCAGCGGAAACAACAACAACCATCTGCTTCCATTTACCAATGGTATTCAATATCAAGCAAACGAGAGAAGATAAATTATGCCATGAGAAATATCTCTGTTTTATTTTTAGTACCAAGCAAAAAAATACAGATTTCTCAAATCCTATAATATCTCTGTTTTGTGTGGTTCTACTGAGCAATTTGTTTACCGAACCACCGCTCATTTTCTCACCGCTATTTCCGAGTAGTGCATTTCATCTGTTCGCTACCCTTGCCTTTCAGTTTTATTTAAGTTGGTTCACTATCTTCACTGGTAAACTATTAGTACTTTCGAGCCTTAATTACTTTTTGAGGATCTGTTAGATCTCTTATATATCTCTCTGTATACACTGTCATAACTACTTAGGGTTGCATACATCACTCGATTCATGCATTCATTTCACCCCACCTCTAAATACCCATCTACACTTCATGCCTCTACACATCTCTCTCTCCACTTCCTCACATTCATCAATCACATAGAGAACGCCAATGACCCATCAAGTTGAGGTGAGTCATCCTGCTACGATCTAACCGGCACGGGATCCCACCTAACCAAACATGAAACCATTTAAAATGGATAAACCTTAAAATGAAGTTTCTTATGTTGGAGGAATAAAATACAATAAGCTACGCAAAGGGGTGCCTCCTCGCGTTGTCCACGTCGACAACGTCACTGTGCAACGCTGGGGTGAAAGAAAAAATCTCAGTAAAACATGTAAACCTAGCCGTCGGCACACGCTTCTTACCCACTACTATTCCCCTCTGCCCCCGCCTCCTCCTCTCCCGAGTCCCTGCACCGCCGGCTCCGTCGCTTCTCCTACACCTTCTCCTTCCCGTTCCTCTCCTCGTCCTGCCTGGGTTGCCACCGCCTCCGTCGCCCCATCCTAGCACCTCTTCCATGACGCGTGCGGCATCTTCAGGCAGACCACCCTCATCTCCACTCTACCAACATCGGCACCAGAGAAGGCTCGTGCTCAAGGAAGGCAGGGCGAATCAGATGCAGAAGCAGTGGATCAAGGCTGACACGACGCTTGCAACGCCCTAAGGCCAGGAGGAGGAGGCGTCCGCCCCGGCCACCATGGAGGAGATGGCAGGTGGGGCGCCGTCGGGAAGATGGTGTCTACAATATAGTCTCAGGTTTGCGCTTCATGATAGTTACACAAGCATCATTCTCTTTCAGGTTAGTAATGCTCCTCCGTCTGGAGGATGGGTACGGGGTGGCGGCAGCCGGTGTGGAGGGGGTGTCTGGGGCAGAGGAGGCAGTGTTGGATGAGAGCCTCGAGTTTTCCATTGACAAGGAAGCCGCGGGCACCCTGTCCAGTCTTTAATTCCTTTCTTCAATAAATCTCTGAATCTCCATGGCTGATGCTTGGCCTGCCCTCAGGTGAGGCACTGCTGGAGTTCAAGGTGGTTGAACGCCACGATAGGGAAACAGATCAGCAGCCGGCGGCTCGCTGACCCTAACACCGTCCAGTTCATGCATGTGTTCTCTTCTTCCCCATGTCCCTCTTGTTCTTTTCTTTATTAAATTCGATAAGAATAGCCTCTTTCTTGATTAGATTAATAATGGCTTGGTTCCTCACTACATTCCTTCCTCCTTTCCCCACCTCACCCCACCCGTGAGTGAATATTCTTTGTGTGGCATGTGGTATTATCCTTTTACCTCCTTCAAATATATAAACATTCAGGTAGTTCTTTTATACAATCATATAATAAATACTCTGTCCACCCTAAAATATAATGTTCTTATTAGTTTAGTCCCAAGTCAAACTAGCTTAAGTTTTATCAGTTTATGCAAAAAAATAGTATCAACATTCATGATGCAAAGTATGAGTTAATTAGCAAAACAAAAATTATGAAGCAAATTATGGGATGTCTCGTCTCACACATAGAATGAGAATGTAGTTCAGATGTAGTCACTTAGACACAAGAGCATACATGCATAACTACCGACGATAGAAATCGACACCCAAATTATCGGAAGAAAAACATACTCCCTCCGTCTCAAACTACTTGTCGTTCAAACAGATGTATTTAGCACTAAAATAATAGTATATCTGTTTGAGCGACAAGTAATTCGGAATGGAGGGAGTACATTTGAAACCACTCGATGTATGCCTTTGTTATAGCAACCAACAAGGAGCAAAATAATATTTTTGATGTCGCTTTGACTAATTAAGTGGGGTCCAAACTTAATTTGGCTAATTTCTTCCATGCCCATTATATTATATGATTGGCATCTCCTATTTCTCTCTTGGTTTCTTCTTCTTTCTTTTGTTGCTTCTTTGGAATTTTCTTGAGTGTTTGGTGCTTGGACTTTAGCTGTTCACATTCTTTTTCTCCCCCTTCTTTGATTTTTCTTTTGGAAGATCTTCTCCTAATTGACACTATGGGTTTTGTGTGTTTTTGCAGGTACAAATTTTGGTGTCAATTCCTGGACCTTGCCGCCGGCACGACCATCGGCATCGTCAATGAGGCCAGTCAGGCATACATATTCTCCCTCCTTCTACTACCCGTATTCGTGATGCATGCACATGGCTTGGAATCTGTCAAATGTTTGGGAGTATGTAAGTGTTGTTAACTGCTAATGCAAATCTTGGGGTAGCTAAATCTGATGACGATGAGTTATAACAGGGAAATAGTCATGCTACTTGACTTTGTTCTCTTACTAATTGGGACATGCTTGACCTAAGTTTATAGATCAAATCAGTGTGTCCCTCTTGTCAAATCACACTTGTTGGATAATGCTGGTATGTGGCATAGTAGTTCTAATTTTGGGAATAAAACAAAATAATGTTTTTATACTGATGATACACTCTTATTTAGCCTAGATTAGGACGTGCAGATAGCACGGTGTCTATTTAAGGCTTTTATAGAAAGAAAATGGCTTTGGCTCGTTGCATCCTTGCAGTGTGCAAATTAATATAAAAGCAAACATGGTAGTGATGATTTAATTAGTGCATCTGGAGAGTCTTTTAGATGTGGTCCTTTATTAAGATGAGTTTGTAAAATATCATACTCATAAGTGCTTTATTAAGCATCCTACTGAGATATGGCTGCCTTACACTGTCTAACTAAAATAAACTTTAGATCTTATAGTAGTATGCTTCTGGCTCCTTCAATTTGGACAAGTTGGTCATATTTGCTTGACTACCATGACCTCTGGTCTCAGTTATGACAAACTTATTATCTTGATTTGAATAGTAGTACATGGTTTTGCTTATCATTTATGATCAATCCCCTTCGCCGGCGATGAACTGATGGCCGATGCTCCGCAGGAACTACCAGCACGGCAAGTAACCCAATCCATCCCCGCTCTAATTCAAACACGACCTCTGATTCAGATTCATTGCTCCTGCCCTTAATCCGCTGCACGCCTTAGATCAGTATGTAACGTTGGTTTTGGATGGTGCATGCAGTTGCAAATACGGGGAGCAGTGCATGTTCGTGCACGCCAACTCTAACCAATAGCAGCAGGCGAAGCCCAACCAATACGGTTTTGATGCTGGAAGCAAGCAACAGCCGCAGCATATTCATGCTTGTAGTTTGGTAAGGTATTAACCATGGAAAGCTAAAACGATATTGCCGGCATATCATATACTTTATAAGATTGCCTCACAAAAAAATACTTTGTGAGATGCTAAATCTATTAATTACACTTGAAATACATTGGATTCTTCAGCGGTCAGTGCCCTTGGTTATTTTATAAAAAATACAAATTTCTTACTGAACTTCGTATTATATTTTATAGGATGCGACGATGTTTCATACCACATGTCAAATAACTGGCAGCATAATTACACCCTCCTTGATTTCAGAGGCATCAAATACAATAAGCTACGCAGAAGGGATGCCTCCTCGCATTGTTCATGCCGGCAACGTCACTATGCAGCGCTGGGGGGAAAGAAAAAATCTCAGTAAAACATGTAAACCTAGCCGTCGGCACACGCTTCTTCCCCACTACCATTCCCCTCTGCCCCCGCCTCCTCCTCTCCCGAGTCCCTGCGCCGCCGACTCCGTCGCTTCTCCTACACCTTCTCCTTCCCGTTCCTCTTCTCGTCCTGCCTGGGTTGCCACCGCCACCGTCGCCCCATCCTGGCGCCTCTTCCATGACACACGTGGCATCTTCAGGCAGACCACCCTCATCTCCACTCTACCAACATCGGCACCAGAGAAGGCTCGTGCTCAAGGAAGGCATGGCGAATCAGATACAAAAGCAGTGGATCAAGGCTGACACGGCGCCTGCAACGCCCTAAGGCCAGGAGGAGGAGGCGTGCGCCCCGGCCACCATGGAGGAGATGGCAGGTGGGGTGCTGCCGGGAAGATGGTGAACTGGCAGCATAATTACACCCTCCTTGATTTCAGAGGCATGTTAATCAATCAATTGAGCAACAACTCATTTCCAGAGGTAGTGTAGGATTATGAAATCTTTGTTACGATTTCATAAGTTTTCTTTTGTACCCGCTTTCAGTTCTTACCCATTTCTCTGCTTTGGCATTCTACTATCCTCTATTGTAGTTTACTAAACCTTTAAGACTGTTTGTTGTGAACTATTGGTCTGCATGATAGTGTTTAGAATATTATATCTTGCTCTCTCTGAACTATTGTTTTCCTTGTATTTGCACACTGCTAGAGCGCTGATCCTGAGGATATTTTGTGTTTTATGATATTGTAGGTCCAATAATTACGGACTTATCTGGCTTTACAAAACAAGGTTTTATGCGTAAGCTTTCTGTGCAAACATTGTTCGAAAAAAACATGTATTAATAAGAGGTAAGCTGCTGGCGTCTGTTTTTATCAGCTCTCAGTTGCAGCTGAGAGTTTTCTTGACTCTAAAATAGAGTTAGAATGTTTTAGGTGTAATGATGTTGTATTCCGACTTTAGACATGATATCCCATCATCATATTGAACTTAATACCCCGAATGTATGTGTAGTTATTATAGTGTGCTCTATTGATCCCTCCAAGAACATTGATACTGCAGGTAAACGATCAATGTTTCTCGTTGTGTTTTGTATGTACATACTAGCAAAGATGTGACGAGTCATTGGAAAAGCTCACCGGGTGATGAAGTGCACAGTGGATGAGGTGAGCGCACTCCTGTCATAGTCGTGGCGCGGTCGGAGTGAGGTATCAGAGGCACGCCACCAGCAATTTCTATTGCTGTATCTTATGTTGCCATGTAGCAAGATGTTTTTGTTGATGATATTATATTGTTGTGCATTGTCTGTGATGCCATTTCAGTTTATTTCTCATGTGATGCATCAATATAATAAGTTCATCAAGAATTCCATGTATGTGCTATCCAAATCAAAAAAGGAAACTGAAAGAGGCGCCAAGTCCGTTCTCTGGATATGTTGCTTTTGCACTCCTATGTCCTTTCATGTCCCTTTCATACAACATGGTATAGATAAGAAAGTGAAAAGGACGCACCCCATCTGGCACCACCCCAGCTTCCTCTCAGGCGGCGCCACCGGGTGGCGTCCCAACCACTAGTTTTCATTAAATGGGGTATAATTGTAAAGAGTGGGAGAGCACAAGCATATGGTAAAAGATAGAATTCACTCAGAAAATATATGTACGGCATGTGCTATAATATGACAATCTACACATTCTTTTCCAAAAATAAGACCATGGTGTCCTGCAAACATAAAAAATCGTGCATACTACATCAAGTTTTCACATGAACCAATTTTACATAATTACATGATAAACACACATGTGTGATAAACTCAATACAAGCCTCATATGCACGCGTAGAGTGTGTCCACATCTCCTTCACGGCCCGATGCACACATGTATATTTTCACCCTCCATGTAAATAGGCTAAAAATATGAATTACTTGTAGAATAAGGAACAAATTACCGTGTTCAATGTATGCAAAATATGAGATTTTAAGTAAACGTAAAAAATCAGGATAATTATATGCAAAAATTATTGGAGGGTAAATTTTGTTTTAGGCAATAATTCACTAGGCCTTGTTTGGTAGCAGGGGAATCAATCCCTTGGTGGAAGTAAACCACACATGGATTGGGTTGACCCCCTACCTGTCACCAAATCCCTGTTAATCCATTCCCAACTAATCTCTGTCTAGTGTTTTGTTTGGTTGTGTTAGAGCGTGATTCACCCAAATTCTTTCTGCTCCAAGACCAATAATGCTAAAGATATAGACAACTTCTAACGGACTTTTACAGAATGGCAACGGGTTCGTCGTGAGTAGCTTGAGTCCAATAGGAGGGCAGGGGGTACGTGCTGAGAGGTTTTGGGCAAAAAAGACGAGTGTTTACCTCCTCGTCTAATTTAGCTAGCCAACCAGGCAATCGACCCGAACGTGAATAGTTAGATCTTTTTATTATTTAAACCCCCAAAAAGTATGTACTTTTTAGGGTTTAAATAAAGAAGGAACGTTTAAATCAGAAAAAAGCATCTGTGCCTGCCCAGGAGCGGAAGGATGGTATGCGCCAAAGTGGGGAATAAACGGGCGCCTTAAGCGGCAATTCCTATTTGACGCTACAGTCGCACATTAGAGTGTATGCATAAGGGTTCGAACAAGCAACCCGTCAGTGCGAGCGATACGCTCCAACCACCAGCGCATCAACCGCTAGCGTAAGAAACTACTTGTTTCCTCATTTATTCTGTTCATCATCTCGGTTTATTCTTTTTCCTTTTTCTTGTTTTCTTTAATGCACGGCTTTTGAAAATTCGTGAACCATTTTTCTAAATTGATGAACTTTTTTAATTAGATGAATTTTATTTCAAATTCGATGAACTTTTTCCAAATTGGATGATTTTTTTAAAATTCATTGAAATTTTTAAAAATTGGATTATTTTATTTTTCAAATTCGATAAACTTTTTAAAAACTCAATGATTTAATTTTGCAAATTCGATGAACTTTTTTCAAATTTGATGAATGCATGAACTATTTTTCAAAATCGATGAAGTTTTTAAAAATTTTGAATCTGTTTTTCAGATCACTATGAACTTTTTTGAATTCATGAACCTTTTAAAAAAATATGAATCCTTTTTCAATTTTACGAACTTTTTTGTATTCACATTCTTTTTTTTTGAATTTCTTGAATTTTTTATAGAAAAATCAGCCTTTAAACTGGGCAGGGCGCCGGCTATGAGCTCCCCGATCGATGTACCGATCTACACAACGAACCAGGGAGCGCTCACGTCAATGGGCGGACACGGGCGATGGTGGTGCATGGGCGCCAGCTTAAAAAACTGACGCTCGCAACGCCAACTAGGAGCTTTTCGAGATCAATAATTGACGAGTACACCTTTCAAATATCATTTCCACCTTCTCAGGTTTTGACAAGTGACGCAGTTCATGTGTGTCACTTTGTCGTAACCTGAGAATTTTGCCTTTTTTGTAGATCCGTATTTTAAAACGTTTTATCACTTAAATTGTGCGTCTAAATGTTGAACCGTTTTCATCGTTGGCTTCTTCGCGTCGAGATCTTCACAACCAAATCCCATGTTGATATGTTTGTATGCATTATTTTTTTTAAATAACAAGATGAAAAACTGGACGAAAAAAACATGCTTCTCACGATAGAAAAAAACCCAGAAAACATGTTTTTTCCTTTTATGAGAGGCACGACCGTGTCTCTCGCGAAGAAAAAACTATGCCTCTCGTAGAAGCAATACCTTTCATCTCACGAAAAAACATGTTTTTCTTTTCTTTTCGAGAGACATGGCCGTGCCTCTCGCGAAAGCAAAACCGTGCGTCACGTAAAACAAACAAAAAACAAGTTTTTTCTATCTGAAAGGCACGGCCGTGCCTCTCGCGGAAGCAAAATCGTGCCTCTTGTAAAAAAATAAAAAAATATATTTTTTTCTTTCCGAGAGGCACGACCGTGCCTCTCGCAAAAAAAAACAGAAAACACATTTTTCACGCAACAAAAAGAAGCTTTAGATTTTTTTTTGACCCAAAATCTAAGAAAGACCGATAAAAAACCGAAACATAAAAAAATCCAGAAAAAAAAACAATTTAAAAAACCAAAAACATGTGCGAAAAAATAAAATGAAAAACAATAAAGTAAAAAAATTGCTCAGAGCATGACACGTGGCGACAGCTTAGAAAGCGCCAAGTAATAGAGCGTGGAAGTGGTTGTTAGGAGGCTTCCGAGGAAGTGCTGGCTAATTAGTTGTTGTCGTAGCTCCCGCCTTAAGCGCCGTATAGGAAATGCGTAACAAGGGCCTGATGGATCCGTCGTGCTGACGGGTGCATATGAAGCATGAGGCGTGAGCCCAACCTTACTAATAAATGAGCCCATTTGCTGCCTCTTTTTGCATTGGCCCGGGCGGCCATCTAGGGTAGGCCCATGCTATCACCGGTCCCACTTGCAGAGACTGCCTCAGCCTCCGCATCATCAAACCTAAGTACCCATCATGGCGTCATCCGCCGACGTCGCATAACCTCTCCCGCTAATACCTTTCTCTGTCCTCACAAAATTCCGGCGGCGGCGAGCTCGCGACCTGAAGCACAAGGAGAAGGCGCCTCGATCCCTCGTCGCCTCGCCCCACCATGGTATGCCCTCGTCTCCGTCTCCCCTCACCCGGCATTTCCATGGCTGTCGAGTTCCCGCGACGGATTCGCTGTGCGGACGCTAGTTCAGTGGGGGAAATCCTGCTTGATGTGCAGCTGCAGTTCGTGATCTAAGGCGTTCTGCTATTTGTATGGAACTGTTGCAGTATCATTAGGTGCTGCCGTATGATGGAACTGTAGCTCTGCGATTTAGGTGCCTAGAAATTGGAACTGTAACCTGGTGCTTTGACTTTTTTTTTAACAGCTCAACTGGTAGAGACATTTCAAGTTAGTAATGGACGAACGGTTACTGTGGTTTGTAGGTGATGGTCTTAGTGGTGAACTGTTTGTGTGTGTTTCAAATGATTTGGGGTGCTCATATTAGGAGGGGTTAAGTCTGGTTTCCGTTTACAAACATTTCCAACATCTGCAGTTTTTAATTTAAACACTTTCGCCATTCACACTTGCATGATATAGAAAAACAGGAGGAGGCTAGGATTTAACTTGAACTCTTTTTTTTTTTAGACAACTTGAACTCATTTGACATTCCTGTTGTTTACTGGCTGAGAATATTGTTGGATTATAGATGGGCTTAGGCCCATAAAACAAAATAATCCCTGGTTAATCTCTATGACCCATGTGAGTGTACGGCAAGTGGTGGGAAGTTTAGTATCATACTGCTACAGTAGGAAGAGTGAGACCCCTTTATAAATGCTGCTCTACCACATGTCATTGGGAGCTTGGGAATAGAAGTTGTACACGCGCGCTGCTCCTCCGCCGCCACCCGCCTCGCCATGACGCACGCGCGCGCCATGGGTTGCGAAAAGGTGCTGATATTTCCCACAAATACTGCATTGGCAGATTTTGAAAGAATTCTCAGTATGCTGCTTTGATTAGTTACATATTGTCTGCTCGTACGCATTTCCACTCAATACTGCATTGGCAGTTTTTGAAAGAATTCTCAGTATGCTGCTTTGATTAGTTACATATTGTCTTCTCGTACGCATTTCCATGCAATACTGCATTGGCAGATTTTGAAAGAATTCTCAGTATGCTGCTTTGATTAGTTACATATTGTCTGCTCGTACGCATTTCCACTCTAGTTTTAGTTGTCATCACGCAGCCACATGACAGGTTTTGGCATGAAATTAGTTACACTCAACTTGGGATATAGTAGTGTAAGTGAATACAATTTTGCAGTTAATACCTTTTCTATTTTGTTTATTTGAGTGCTGCATTTGGATTTTGGAGGGTGTAGGAACAATTCTTAGTATGTTGCGATGATTAGTTACATTACATGTTCAAAATTCTGTTAAGTTTCCACTTAGTTTTAGTTGTTATTGTGAAGTTGCATGACAGCTTATTGCACAAAATTAGTTATACCCAACTTGGAATGTTGCTACTGTGACAGGGAAATTTCATTCAATGTGTTGTGAAACTATGTCAAGTATGTACTCAGCTAAATCTGATTTGCCTTGCTAGTCGAAGAGGAAAACCAGGGAGCCTAAGGAGGAGAATGTTACTCTTGGACCCGCTGTCCGTGAAGGGGAGCATGTCTTTGGAGTTGCTCATATCTTTGCATCATTCAATGACACATTCATCGTATGTGCTGTTTTGCCTGTTACATGCTTTATGGTCGCCACCGTCATGTGCTGTTTGGTTTCTTACTGGTGTTAGCCTCCATCTGCAGCACGTCACAGACTTGTCTGGGAGAGAGACCCTTGTTCCTATCACTGGTATGCTCCGTCCTTAAAATTCCTTTTGGTGATTTAGCTATATTTTTATGATATAAAATAAATTTGACTGTCCCCTAATCAATGCAGGTGGAATGAAGGTCCATATGCAGCTATGCTCGCTTCTCAAGATGTTGCGACACGTTGCAAGGTTTGTATGGGCTTTCATTGGAGTATTTTCTGTTTGGGTGCCTACATCCAGGATGCTTATATATCTTCCTCCTGCGCTTCCAGGAGCTTGGCATCACTGCTTTGCACATTAAGCTCCGTGCCACTGGAGGCAACAAGACCAAGACTCCTGGACCCGGTGCTCAATCCGCTCTCAGGGCACTCGCTCGTTCTGGCATGAAAATTGGACGCATTGGTAAATTCTGTCATCCCGCTGCATATATGCAAATGAAGAATACGTACATATCTTGTTACTCCCCTTCACGGACAGCGGGTCCAAGAGTACTTTGTTGTTTCATTGTGTTGTCACCGTTATTGGGTATAGATAGATAGAACTAACGATTGTATGTCTGATTCTCTTTGCAGAGGACGTTACCCCGGTTCCCACAGACAGCACTCGCAGAAAGGGTGGTAGGAGAGGAAGGAGGCTGTAGACGCCTTTTTTATCATGTCTCTCGTGGTCGTCATCAAGAATATGTTGTTTGAATAGCCTTATATATAGATCCTATGCAGTCGCCCATCGGTTTACTCCGAGTTCACAACTTTTGACTGTCAGTTAATTCAGAGTTGTGCTTCGCTTCAGAACATCTCTGATCGTGTATTTATGCCAAAGTATTCTAGTCCGCACTGTTAGACGTTGTATTTCCTTGTACATACGATGTTGTATAAACCGTGTGTACCAAGGTTTGTGGCGTGCGTGGTGTTGTAATCTCTTCGGTTGTTGAGCCAGTTGGATTGATCTCTCTTTGTAGTTATCCTATAGAATCAATCCTAACCTCCCTCAACTTCCCGCAGCTGTATCTTACCTCGGCCTTGAGCCTATATTAACATGCACGCGTCCCTGCCCTACGGCATACGCTTCTAGCCTTTCTCACATGGTAACAGAGCCTCCCTCTTCCTAAATACATGTATGTCCTCCTCCTCCTCAAGCTCTACCATGGCTTCCTCCGTTGCTGCGATGGGACATACCATCTCAAAGAAGCTTTCTAGGGAATATTTTTTTGGTGTGGAAGGCTCAAGTCCTTTCTCATGTTCGCGCCGCTGGGCTCATGGGTTACCTAGATGGCACCATGGCCGAACCGCTCGCTACCCTTGTCTCGGAGATCGACGTCTTCGGGAAGAAGGAGCTCTCTTCTGCTCCAAATCCGACGCATGCGCCTTGGTACACGCAGGACCAGCAGGTCCTTACTTTCCTTCTTGCCTCGCTGTCCCGAGAGGTCCTGCTCCAGGTGCACTCCATCACCTCCGCCGCCGACGTTTGGAAGGCCCTCCTACAGATGTTCGCGTCCCCGTCCCGGGCACGTCACATCCAGCACCGCGGCCAGCTCGGCAACACACGCAAGGGCGACTCCTCAGTTGCTCTCTACTTCTCCAAAATGAAGGGCTATGCGGATGAGATGGCAGTGACGGGTAAGCCTATTGATGATGACGAGCTTGTGTCATATATTCTTCAGGGCCTCGACTCGGAGTACAATCCATATGTTGCTGCCCTCTCCTCCCGCACCGAAACTGATCCGTAGATCGGTCTCACGGCGCTCTTCTCGCTCCTGCAATCTGCGGAGGCACGCCTTGAGGCGCAGCACGGCGGCGACAGCATCGGTAGCTACTTCATCAACCTTGCCTCCAAGGGCGGCCCCCGCACCAACTCTGGCCGCCCCACGGGTGGCGGCTTCGGGACTGATGGCAACTCCTGGGTCTCCCACAACTTCTTCCCTAGCAGCATCTCCTTTGGTGGCTCATTACCCTCCGGCGATGGGGGTGGTGTGGTCTGCCAAATCTGCAAGAGAGAAGGACATGCGGCCTGGCGTTGCTTTAAACGCTATGACAAAACCTTCAACCCACCTCCCAAACGCTAGGGTGGTAATGGTGGTGGACGCGGCAGCGGTGGCGGTGGCGGCGCTCGCAAATCCGCCAACACGGCCACTGCACCCTATGGTGTGGATACCAACTGGTATCTCGACACCGGAGCAACCGATCACGTAACCGGATAGTTGGAGAAGCTCGCGGTGCGCGATCGCTACACCAGACCGGAACAAATCTACACTGCTAGTGGTCAAGGTATGGAAATTCAACATGTTGGTCATGCACTTCTTCCTACTCCACATCAATCCCTCAAGTTGAATAATATCCTTCATGTTCCACATACCGCTAAAAGTCTTCTCTCTCATCATCAACTCACTAAAGATAATAATGCTTATCTCGTTGTTTACCCGGAGTTCTTTTCTATTAACAATCAGGCCAGGGGGGAACAATTCTTCACGGTCCGAGTAAGGATGGGCTATATCCTATTGCTGGCCAGCCAACTACCTATGGGGGGAACATACTTGGAGTCATCAAGCTATCTACTTCTAGGTGGCATAGGCGCCTAGGTCACCCTTCACTTTTGGTGGTGCAGCAAATTATTCGCAAAAATAATCTTCCTGTGTCAAGTAAAGTAGATCAGCATTTAGTTTGTGATGCTTGTCAAATGGCTAAAAGCCATCAGCTACCGTACTCTCGTTCCACTAGTGTGTCTCAAGCTCCTTTAGAGCTAGTTTTTTCCGATGTATGGGGCCCTGGGCTCTCTCTCTGTTGGTAGGCAAAAGTATTATGTTAGCTTCATTGATGATTTCAGCAAGTTTAGTTGGATTTATCTTATCAAACATAAATCTGATGTGTTTCAAAAATTCCATCTCTTTCAAGCACTTGTTGAACGACTCTTTGATCGTAAAATTATTGCCATGCAAACTGATTGGGGAGGTGAATATCAAAAATTGAATCAGTTTTTCGAGCGCATTGGCATTACTCATCATGTCTCTTGCCCTCATGCTCACCAACGGAACGGCTCCGCAGAACGTAAGCATCGCCACATAGTGGAGGTTGGTCTCTCCCTTTTGGCTCATGCCTTTATGCCTCTTAAATTCTGGGATGAGGCCTTTCTTACGGCAGTCTATCTCATTAATCGTGTTCCTAGTCGTGTCATCAATAATCAAACTCCCATAGAATGCCTCTTTGGAACCAAACCTGATTATTCTTTCCTACGTATATTTGGGTGTGCTGTGTGGCCTAACTTAAGGCCTTTCAACGAACACAAACTTGAGTATCGCTCCAAGCAATGTGCTTTCCTTGGATATAATGCTCTTCATAAAGGGTAAAAATGCCTTGATGTGTCCACCGGTCGCGCATATGTTTTCCGTGATGTTATCTTTGATGAACATATTTTTCCTTTTGCTGCTTTACACCCAAATGCCGGTGCTCAACTTCATGCAAAACTTGTACTTCTTCCCACTCATCTTCTAAATCCATCTCCATCTCCTTTGTGTGTGGAAGATGCTCATGATCACATGTCAATTTCCAATACTGGTGATAACTCATCTGCTAACAGTGTGCAGGAACCAGACCAAAACAACACCGAAACTCATGATTTTATGCAGGAAAATGGTGCTGCCACAGAAGATCTGGGCTTTGCGAGTCCCGGAGCTGCCTCTGCTGCGCTATCCCCTCCGGGATCATCTCGGATCGCCTCGGGATCATCTCGTGCAGCACCTGGGTCGGGTGCCTCCCCGCGCCAGCCTGGGTCTCCTCCCGTCTCGGATCTCGGGCGGGTCCACTGTTCGGTTTCCCCACGGGGCACTTCCCCGTTGGTGGGTGCGGACGAGGCCGCTGCCTCGGGCGATGGAGATTCCTTTGCGGGTCTCGCCTGGTTGCCTGGTCGGGGCGCTGCTGGTGCGCATGCTACAGATTCCACTGTTGTTGATCACTTGGAGCACTCCGATTCGCTACATGCGTCTGCTGATAACTCCCCTGTGTTTGTCTCCCCGAGATCACCTGCAGGGCAACGACTTCGTCAACAGCTTCCTCACCCGCCGGCAGCTCCACCGACACAAATGCACACCCGGTCACAGAGTGGTATTTCTAAGCCCAAAGAGTTTACAGATGGTTGTGTACGTTGGGGTTCTTTTTGTGCTATAGGTCAACTGGCAACATACAAGGAAGCCTTGGCTCACCCGAAGTGGAAAGCTGCCATGAATGAGGAGTTTGGTGCTCTGTTGGATAACAAAACTTGGCACTTAGTTCCCCGGCGTCCTGGTCAGAACATTATTGACTGCAAATGGGTGTACAAGGTAAAAACAAAATCTGATGATACTATTGACAGGTATAAAGCTCGTCTTGTTGCCAAAGGTTTTAAACAACATTAATTCTCTCTGTTGCTGTCTCTAGTAATTGGTGTGTCCGACAGCTAGATGTAAAGAACGCGTTCTTACATTGTGTTCTGAAAGAGGAAGTATTCATGAAACAACCACCTGGGTATCAAGATCCAACCTTTCCTCACTTTGTCTGCAAACTGGATAAATCTCTGTATGGCCTAAAACAAGCTCCGCGTGCCTGATACTCTCGACTGTCATCCAAACTTCAGTCTCTTGGTTTTAGTCCATCCAAGGCAGATACATCTTTGTTCTTTTATTCTCGTCATGGGACTGTCATTTTTGTGCTCATTTATGTGGATGATATCATTGTTACAAGTTCCTCACCCAAGGCAGTTGAAGCTCTTTTGACAGATCTTCGTGCGGACTTTGCCCTTAAGGATTTGGGTGACTTGCACTACTTCCTTGGCATCGAGGTAACACGTACTAGAGATGGTCTTGTATTATCCCAAGGCAAGTATCTGCTTGATCTTATCCAGCGTGTGGGCATGAAAGGTTGCAAACCGGTCATCACACCACTGCCTACGTCAGAAAAATTGTCTCTTTATGAGGGTGAGCCTCTTGGTGGCGAGGACTCCATCAAATACAGAAACATTGTTGGTGCTTTGCAGTATTTGACTTTGACCAGGCCTGATGTTTCTTTTTCTGTCAACAAAGTTTGTCAATTCTTGCATGCTCCTACCACGGTACATTGGACTCTGGTCAAACGTGTCCTTCGCTATTTACAAGGAACTATCAGTCATGGTCTCAACATCTGTAAATCTGCTTCTCGGTTGGTTAGTGCATTCTCAGATGCTAATTGGGCCGGCTGCCCTGATGATCGCCGGTCCACAGGAGGTTTTGCTGTTTTTCTTGGCAGCAACTTGGTGTCCTGGACTGCTCGCAAGCAACCTACTGTCTCTCGGTCTAGTACTGAAGCTGAATACAAAGCACTTGCCAATGCTACTACTGAAATTATTTGGGTTCAGAATGTGCTTACAGAATTGGGAATTCCTCACCCTAGATCTGCTTCTCTTTGGTGTGATAATATTGGTGCCACTTACTTGTCTGCTAATCCTATTTTTCATGCTCGAACCAAGCATATTGAGATCGATTGTCATTTTGTTCGAGAACGGGTAGCCAACAAGCTATTGCATATTCAGTTTATCCATACTGGTGATCAAGTGGCAGATGGTTTTACCAAACCGTTGACAGCTAAGCAAATGACAGTTTTTCGTCGTAATCTCAACTTAGATAGTTGTGATTGAAGGGGGAGGTTAGATCGTTGTATTTCCTTGTACATACGATGTTGTATAAACCGTGTGTACCAAGGTTTGTGGCGTGCGTGGTGTTGTAATCTCTTGGATTGTTGAGCCGGTTGGATTGATCTCTCCTTGTAGTTATCCTATAGAATCAATCCTAACCTCCCTCAACTTTCCGCAGCTGTATCTTGCCTCGGCCTTGAGCCTATATTAACATGCACGCGTCCCTGCCGTACGGCATACGCTTCTA
This sequence comes from Hordeum marinum, assembly GCA_022496015.1. Taxonomy (NCBI): domain Eukaryota; kingdom Viridiplantae; phylum Streptophyta; class Magnoliopsida; order Poales; family Poaceae; genus Hordeum; species Hordeum marinum. The sequence goes on along the minus strand of CM039677.1, from coordinate 95,613,991 downwards.
ACCTTTCTCACACGCACATGCCTTATCATGGTTCCCGATAATATGTTTGGCTCTTAGAGAAAGGTGTAACAGCTCCCGGGTGCCTAGGCATCCTCTATGAACAGTAAAATCAAAAAAAAAATTCTGAAACTTTGCAGTATCAAAGATGGTCAATTTTCCTAGGTGCTTGCAAGTTTTCATGTCAAAATATTATGTAGAGAGAGGTGTACAAACAAGTTTCAGATTTCAGTGCTAAAAGTGTTCGAAACTTGAAGCACTAAAATGTTTTCTCTGTAGAGCTCCTCGAATGTTTTTTTGGCACGAAAACTTGCAAGCACCTAGGAAGTTTGATCATCTTTGACGTTGCAAAGTTTCAGATTTTTTTGATTTTTTTCTATTTGTTTTGATTTTACTGTTCATAGAGGGTGCCTAGGCATCCGGGAGCTGAAAATCCACTCTCTTGGCTCTTATTAGTAATATACTTTCTCCGTCCGAAAATACTTGTCTTAAAAATAAATAAAATGGATGTATTTATAAATAAAATAAGTCTAGATACGTCTATTTTCAGCACAAGTATTTCCGGACGGAGGGAATATTTGATGCTGGAATGCCAGTGCTAAGTACTGTCTCATTTAGGAACCATCATATTGCCTTTGAAATTGACCATAACTGAATAAAATCAGAGCAGAGAGAGTACAAATAGTCTCCCGGCGTTAAGAAAAAGAGCAGTGAAAGATAGCTCTGCAAAGCAGCACTAGAAAGCAAGCATGGCGTATCCGAACCACGCCACGAACGAGCCGGCGAGGCCTGCCACCGTGAGGCCAGCGCCGCTGGCGGCTCCAGGAGGCGCGCCATTGGCCGACGTCGAGTTGCTCGCCGTGCCCGCTGGAGCATTTGGGGTTGCCGGAGAGTTTGGCGGCGCGCCACCGGCGGGAGCAGACGGCGGGGCCGTTGCTGCGGGCGAGCCCTGGGTCGGCGTGGGAGCGCCCTTGGCGGCGGTGGCGGCGACCATGACGATGAGCTTCTCGTTGGCGCGGCAGTTGGCGTCGACGCCACTGATGAAGAAGAAGGCGCCGGCGCGGTCGAGGTCGAAGACGGTGTTGCCGTCGGCGAACTGCTTGTCGTAGGTGTTGGTGTTGCAGGCGTTGTAGTCGGCCGGCGCCACCAGCAGCACCGAGTCCTTGTCCTTGGGGTACACGAACACTGCACCACGCAACGCAACGCATGCATGAACCACACAGTCACACACATCAAAACCACGTCACGGAAGCGCAAAATGAAAGGTGGTCGTGCGGTTACGTACCGAGCTGGTCGCCGACCTGGAAGGTGGTCTTCTCGGCCCAGGTGTTGTAGGACTCGGCGCCGGCGCCGGGCACGCCCCACCCGTTGTCGCCGCCGACGTTGTACTGCGCCGCGCCGGCCACCGCCGCCATGAGAGCCACGCAGGCGAGCACCACCACCAGGCCACAAGATCTATGGCTCGACATGGGTAGCTACAAATTAAGTACAAACTGTACTCTCGATGCTTGTTTTGTGTCGAGAGATCGATCGGTACGTATTTGTAGCCGTAGGCACATGCATGCCGCGTACGTGAGCTGATCGAGCAGGCCGGCTTTACACGCTGTGGGGGTGCCTTGCTTTTGGCGGTCGCCTCCTCAAGCTACGTACGTAGAGCGAGGCATGCACGTGCCGGCGGTCTGTCTCTTTTTCGTTTCGGCATGCGTACGTGCGTGCGTGTGTGTGCGCCTTTCGAATCGATGCTTTGCCGGCTGCGCCCGGAATATCGGCGTCGTGGCCTAGCTTGTGAACGTTGGGATCCACGCGACGTGATAGCTGGCTGGTGCCATTGGTCGGTTCTCAGGTGTAACGATTCGTAGTTTTGCACCCTAGGTTTATGGTGACTTCCTGAGTAGGAGAAGGTCATCGCACATCTACACATGACAGATCGATTAACTATTCACGACCCCAAAAGATAAGCTGCCAACACACTTTAATTTGAAATGTGAAAGAAGAATATATAACACTAGCAGGTAAGTATAATGACGCTTTATTCCTTTTCCCACCATTTTTAAACTGGAAGGAATGCCTTTCTTTTTCATACGTCAGTTGTGTTTTCATATTTGTTTTCGCTTTCGACTACCTTTTGTGATTTTCCAAATCTTAGTTGCCTACTGTTTGGAACTTCAGTTACATGTTACTGTGAAATTATGTCTTCGAGATTTAAAAGGAGTGATTTGAAAATACGAATAATAGGGTGTTGACCGCCTTCCTCTTTCGTCGTAGCCAGGGCCCACCGCCGTGAAAAGCACGCACATCGGCGGGAGGTCATGATCGGGGTGGCCGACGATGGAGGCGTTGGAGGGGTTGCTATGGGGCGACGAAGGTGATGTGTACTCAAGCGGCGTCCTTCGTTGGACAGCGTGCGATGACATCGTTGGTGAATCTGAGCATCCCACAACGACCGGAGGATCACTCATGACTATCTTCATCGGTGGCCCTGTCTAACTGGACCACCAGAGAAGGGGTTGACTGTGCATGGTTCTAGACGGCAGCGATCGACATGAAACCCTGATAACATCGACATGGGTGATTTTTTCCCCATGATTTTAAGGAGTTTTTGTGTTTTGTTTGGGGTGACGAATTGGCGGCGTTGCCTCGGGATAGGAATAATGTTCTTCACGTCATGTCCCGTTTCGTTGGTGTGTTCTTCGTCGGCGAAGGGAGTGTGAAGTTGTGTTTCCAATGAATCTTCCGGGATCCGGTGGATCCATTTGGATTCGATCGACTTTTTGTGGTTTTTAAATTTTCCGCAGGCTCTTACCGGCGGGTTTTTTCGGGTGGCGGTTTGCTTCGCACACTGCGATAGATGACGTCCCCTGGTCTACATGACGATTTCTCGGCCGTTGGTGCTATAAGCTCCTAGTCACAATGCATCACTGGTGGGTGCATGAGGAAGAATAATTCGACACCCCCCCCCCCCCCAAGATTTTGACCGTAATTAAATTTTACTATAAGTGTGTGTTTGTACATGTGAGACTTAATATATGACCTTGGTTCTTTTTGCAAAGGAAAAATATTCGCAAAACAGACAAACTTTTTTTTTATCTCTACTATGAAAAGGAGTTTGTACGATGTTCGCCCCCCTCCCCCCTCCTCCGCTGCACCGATCGAAGGATCTTCGCATGACTCTCTATTTCATTTGACCGACCACAACCTCACCCTCACCCGGTTTGGTAAGTGTTGATTCAGTCACATCTTATTCCTTTATTAGGATGCACTCACCATGTCTTCTCAGCAGATCCATTGCCATAAAAATAAATCAATCGAAAACTATCTCCAACAGCCCCAACTGATTCACTACCACACATGACAAATCTATCTATCTGCACTTATCTAATATAAATTAGACATAACATTTTCATTTCACTCAACCTTCGTCTGCCTCTACCCCCTATGCTTGACATGACAAGAAAACCAGGGGGGAAACCGGCCCACTACAACTTACGAACGCAGTCCGTCCTCCACTCTATTCCCTCCATAAACTGGATTTATTCCCTCAAGGTTAGCCAAGTCTTTGTTTTTGACAGAAAGAGAGGTGTGTTGGTAGAGGAGGAAGAATTATTTAACGGTAAATTTAATCGACAATACCGTAACGTACATAAGTAATCTATATAGGTGTATGTTAGACATGATTGATGTTATACATTAGAATGTGTATATTCATCACAATGCACAGACAATTAGGTAGTCAGCCTAGTGTAAAACAGAAGTTGGGGGTAAACAAAAAATCCCGGACGGATTGGGATAATCATGATACACCCTTTTTTCTGCGACTATATCTCGCTGAGCCCCGAAGCCAGTAAATCCTGCTATTTGTCGGAGCTGCTTTCCATGGGCCGCATTTAGTGCGGTTCACCAATAAGTTAATTTTTTAATATTTTTTCAAATATCCTAATGTTTATATTTACCCTAATGATTTTTAAAATTTAGTTTAAAATAGTGTTATGTGTTGTAAAAAATAAATATCACGGTGTACTAATATAAATTGTTTATGTATGTAAAAAAGAACCATTCAAATATTAGAAAAAAAATTCTATATGTGAAAACAATGTCCATATATATTTTTTAATATGTTCGCGGTATCAAATGAAATTTATTTGTTTGACAGAAAATGCCATGTCTTATCCAAAAAAAATCTATGTATCACAAGGAAAATGAATTTTGATAATAAAGTAATACTAAATAAAAATAAATAATTTTTTCATGCATCTGTTTTAGTTGAAATTTTCATGTATCTAAGAAGTTGATCATGTGTTTAAAGTGGTGTTTACATATATAAAAATTGCTCATATAAATGTTCGTGTACTTTGAAAATTATTCATGTACTGATAGAAAATAAGAAACTGGTACTATACAGTAAAGAAGGGTACCAATTAAATAAGAAATATTTTTTAAATAAGCAAATTGTAAAATGAAAAAAATGATACTAAAATAATAATAATAAATTAGAAAAATAACGAAAGAGAAAATAAGTGACCTCCTTTTTTGCCATAGGACGTGGACATTTGGAGTCGGGTGTTACCGTGGCGGAGCGTGAGCTAAATTTAAGAAGGGGGGAGGGGGTGCGTGACATGACAGGAAACTTTAGTAGGAAATGAGGGGCTAATCTCTAGTTGAAACACTAGTTAGGCCCAGAATCTAGCATGCGCATAAATGAATGCAAATATTGAGAGAGAGGGAGAGAGAGCAGTGGCGGAGGAAGGAAATAAAGATTAGGGGGCAAATGACTCAATCTTTTAATAACCGACGCCAAACAACACTAATACATGCATTTTTGTTCAAATTTTACATTGTTCATCTACTAACTAGCAACAAACCAACGATCTTAGGGGTCAGGCCCTTGCTGGTCCCTCTGTCTTCGACACTGAGAGAGAGGGAGGGGGCAAGCATGGCTCTGTCGCTAGGGTGTTAAATCTTTGTTTCAACTTTCTGGGTGATGCCCTATATATTTCGAATAGTTGTTCATATTTTGGAAACATATGATCAAATATTTAAAGAGTGTTCATGCATGCTATAAAAACATTCATGTATTTGAGCCAAAAGAAAAGAAAAAATGCAGTACAAAAGCAAAAATGGGGGGAAAGATAGGAAAAGAACAAAAGGAAAAGAAAACAGTGGTATATATATATACGGTAAATAAAGTAAGTGAAAACAAATTTCACACATATATAAAACGGTCATGGTTTTCACTAGATGTTCTATATACATACACACATTCATCGACTATTTTTTGAACGTCATACACACACTCATACCTATGTACATGCATTCATCGGTATGAACACATGCATGCATACTATCTCTATAAGTATTTTTTGAGACTGAATTGACACATTATTGTGAGATTGACAAAATCGCTATAGACGGGGATTGCCGTTTTGTTCTTGGGAGCATATGCTCCCTGATGAATAGTAAATTTAAAATAAATAGTAAATAAAATTTAAAAAAAATCTGTTTTTTTGTGTGGATGTTCATCTTAGCTTAACAAGCATGTTTGACAAATTTCATGCAAAACGGGATAACGGTACTTCATCAGTGAAAACAACAAAATTAAGTGTAACATTTGACGTTTGATTTGTCTTTTTTGCATAGCTCAAAATGCTTAAGATTTGTCACTAAAAATTTGCAGGTAGCATTTGGGTGTGGCAAAAAACACATCTAATGTTTTTCAATTTTTTTTACATTCATAGAAAACATTTTTGATGAGCTGAAACATATGCTCCCGAGAACCTCGTTGACGGTGGAGGTTGAGCCCTTCCGCGTGTCGACGGTGCTGCTGCCTCGGGTCCCGACTCCGAATCGTCGTCGTGCTGTCCTCACTTCGCGGTGCCGTGGTGAGACGGCGTGGGGGCTTCAAGACTGTGTTGGCGCAGGGTGATGGTTGGTTTGGTGGTTGGCTTCGGAGCGCCCGAGGTGCGGGTTGGGATCGGGGAAACCCTGTCGGCATGGCCGACTCCAGCATAGTGGCATCTATGGGTGCCGCCTGACCTTCCTGAAGGGCATAGGGGGCTACCCTTTCTCTCGCCTCGTCGAGTATCAGGGGAAACCCTTGGCAGCAGCGTCGTCATCGTCGCGATCCTCCGTGGAGGTGTTGATTAGTGTCGGTGCTTCGGAATTTTAGAGCTTGGTGGTTGATCCCCGGTGGACGCAGCGGTCACGAGGTTTCTTCATTTTTGTTGATCCGTGTAACATCCCAAATTTTGGAATGTTATAATAATTATTAGAATGATTGTTTGATTGCTTGAGTGATTGAAAGTGAGTGAAATTTGAAACTTTTTGAAAGTTTGATGAGAGGGAATGAAATGACCTTCCCAAAACTTTCAATCTGCATTTGATCACCAGGAATTCAAATTCATTTTATCACAAAACCCTAGAGTGAAGATGACATGACTTCTTCCATTTAAAGAAATGAAAAGGGATTTGAAAATGATTTGAATTTCCGTTTTTCAAAATATTTCAAATTCAGAAAACTTTAAGCAACTTAATGATTTTCATGAGAGAAGATAAAATGACTTCTTCAAATTATATGAAATATGAGTTGGAAGTTTAAAATAAATCTTTGAATAGTGAATGTGAAAATCTCTGGATTTTCTTTTGGAATCATTTCATATTTGGTTCCTATTCCAATTTTCAAAGTATTCAAACCCCTGACAAAAAATTTGAGAGGAGTAACATGACACTCCACACCAGGGACTTCTTGGTGATTTATTGGAATAATAAAAACCAGGGGTTATTCTGAAAAATATTTGCAAAGGGATTTAAAAGCAAAAGGGCAATTTCTGAAAATAATATTTTTTCCAAATTATTCAAATGCCAGAATAAAAATGTCCACTAAATGGAATTTATTATTCTGTTAATTTTGATATAAAACTTGACTATATTTGGAATTTATTAGAATACTTGAAATAGGTTTTATGGCTCTGGAAAAATCATAAATAGAAAACGGTAACGGTTTTATAATAAAACGGCCGGCCCAACGGCTTTAAAGCCGAGACCGTTACCGGTCGGTCAACCGACGCGTTAACAGCTCGCCCGCTCTCGCTGACGTGTGGGACCCGCTGCCCGCTCCCTCTAATCACGCCGGTCACCTTCCTCCTCTCGCACCCGACGACATCGCCGGCAACCCCTCGTTGTGATCTCCTCCCCTCCTTCCTTTCGGACGCCCCCGACCCCTCCTATAAATAGCCCTCGCTCCCCTCTTCCCATTCCCCCTCGTTGCCCCCAACCCCGACGTCTCTCTTCGCCGGAATCGCTCGCCGGAGCAACCGGTAGCCGCCGCGCTCTTGCTCCCCTGCCACCCCACCTCACCATCCCCGAGCCCTATGAGGCCGCAGACGACCTCGCCGCACTCGCCCGCACCTCCACAACCACCTGCCCAAGCCCCGGACCCCCTGGAACGCCGTAGCCATTGACCTCGCCGGAGTCCGAACCGCCCCAAGCTCGTGTCGCTCGTCACCGTCGTCCCGAGGCCCCTTCGACGCCACCATCGCCTTCGCCGTGCTCCCCTGCGTCGAACGGAGCCAACGCCATCGCCGGAGACCCCCTGGAGTCGACGCCCGCTTCGATCCCGAGCCGTCACCGTCGCCGGAGCCCTCACCGGCGACCTCCATCCACGGTGAGCACCCTCCCCCGTCCGATCCCGAATCAACGGCACAGATTAGAATAGCCGTACCCCTTCGGTTTTAGTTAAGTGAACCGGCCAGTTTTTTTTTTCAGTTTAAATTTAGCCGAAGCGTTTTCTTTAAGTCGCGGTCGTTCGCTCGAAACACTAGATCACCCGCAACCGCAACCAATCAGGAAACGACACGTGTACCCCCTGTCCGTTAGAAACCTTTTTTCTTTTTCTGTTTTAATTTCAAAAACAGAATAGTTTCAGATTTGTTTTGCTTATATCTTTTATGCTTTTAACTATTTTAAATTGATTCTTTTTGCATTAGGTCACAATTTTATTCTAGTTTCTGTATATGCCAAGTTTGACCATGTTTGAATAATTAAATTTGAATTTAAACAGATTTGATTTAAATTTTGTTTTCTGAATAACTTGAGTTTTAAAATGGATTTTTGATTGATTCTTTTTCCTACTTGTCACTAGTGACCATAGCTATCATTTGGTAGAGTTTGAGAAATTTTAGAGTAATTATAAATAGAATTTTTAAACAAAAAGAATCTGTTTAGTTTCCTATTAGTTTAATTAAATTGATTTACTTTGTTTTATTTTGAAAATCTGAATATGATTTACATTATGTTTTAGATTTCATTTAGTTCTGTTGTTCTAAATTTAGGATTTATATTTGCTGTTAAAAAAATAATAATAATTTGCTTAGTTTATTACTATGTTGTTATAGGAACATTATATTTTTAACTAAGCATAGTTTGATAAAAACAAACTAGTTAGTAATAGTTTATTCCAACAAAGTTTTATATAATTAGATTCTGTTTTCAAATAAAATTTGTAGTAATCTTTTCTGTCAAGAAATGTTTGTCAATAAAAATGGTTTAGTTTTACTCTATTATAGGAAACTATATTCTCTATCATTAGGTAATGTTTTATAAAACAACTTAGTTTTAGTAGAGATTATTTTCACAAAGTTTTAGATGATCTAATTCTGTTTTGTAACAAATATATTTTATTAATTATTTTCTGTTAACTTAGTTGTTTCATAATTTTCTTTCTCTTAGTTTAAGGTTGAGTTCATTAGGCAAACACTTATGATGTTTAGGATGTTGTTCTCATAGTTTTACTTGTTCTTCAAAAGTAATTCTTTTTGCTAGTAAGATATTTACTAAAATCCTTTTGTTATATTTTACTTGTTGTTGTTTTGTTACTATTTGAAAATAATTGTTTGTAGGGGAAAACTACTTTAGTTGCTTTTATGAAAACTTTCTTGACTTTGAGTTTTGTCTTAAGTATTTCCTTCATCAACCTTGTTGATTTTTGTCTCTTGTGTTACATTGTGATTGTTAGTTTTGATTGCTAGAAATGTTTGCTTATGAATGCAATGGTTGTTATATAGATTTCTCATCGGAGAGTGACGAATAGTCTATCAAGTTATTTCTGAGAGCAATCTATTTCTTCATCAACAGTACAGGCAAGTTCACCTTGACCATCTATTTCATACCTATGTTTTATTGCATGTAGTGACATCATTCAGCACATCCCTCCCATAGTGTTATTGAAATTCTTGTAGTTGAGTAGAATGCATGAGGTAGGAACCCACCACTTGTTACTAAAGCCCCGGGAACGCTAGTTAGTGCAATGCTATGCTAAAGTAGACGGGGTATGGTATGAGTGTTCGTGAGTGGTGTGAAGAAGGACTCCACGTCAAAACTACGACTTCATGAAGACATCTTCAAGTCCTGCATCTTCAAGTCCTCAAGACTTCAAGACTCGAGAAGACAAGTTTTCAATACACACTACTAGGTGAAGGATGGTTGATTGGGCATCCCTGGAGAAACCAGTGGATGGCCGGGATGCATGGAGAAGCGCCATGACATCTTGCGGAAAGCTTCACCCAGACTCAAAGAGAAGGATGAATACTTCATGCCCGGAAGCTTACCTGTGTAGCCACAAGTCATTATGGGCTCTGGCTTGGTTGATCTTTGTTGTGACTCTGCTGGGCAGTGCTACGAGATGTAGTCAACGTTAGGATTGGATGGGCACTGTCGGACAGTCAGGGAAACACTTTGAAAGACCATGTTTCTTTCATCCTGTTCTCAAACACCAGGCAGTGCGAGGACTTACCAGGAGGGAAAGAATCTTGTGGGTAAAGTACACAACACTCTGCAGAGTTAAACCTAATCGATTAGCCGTGTCCCCGGTTACGGACAATTTGAGCTTCTAGACTTGGATCTATCTCTGAACTCTCAACACTGGACTGATAACTTAATGGTGGGCAACTTAAGATACTTGTGGGTATTGAGACATTGGTTGGCGGAACCATGTCATGATAGGTAACTCCATAGTGAATTTCCTGATATTCCTTTGTTGTAGGAAAAATAAAATCAGCTTTTACGCAAAAACTTAGACACAGAGCCATAAAGCCTTATTGCATATAGTATGGTTTATTCTTCTGTTCTTCTATGGTGATCTTGCCAGCATATTCAAAATGCTGACCTACACGGTTGCAACGTCTCATGTTGCAGATACTCTTTTACGACGGTTAAGAGTACGATTCAGGGTTACGGTCCGCACTCAACCTGCCGTTGGTGTTATTGGGACTCCACTCCCGTTGACTGTATCCGCTGCTATTTTAAGGTATATATCAGTTTTACGCTATTTACATGTGATTGCACTTTGATATATACATTGATGTACTGTGTGTGCCAGCATACTGATCCAGGGATGGCACAGAAAACATAGAGGCTTGACTCGTTTTGAGTCGGGTCGCTACAATCCGCCATTGTCGGCATTTGTTTCTTTTGTTTTTTTCTATCGTTTCTTTTGGACGTGTTTGTGCTGCTTCCATCTCAGCATCTATTCAATATAGTGGCGGATATGCTAGCGGTCATGATTGAGCGTGCCAAGGTTGACGGTCAAATTGATGGGGTAGTAAATCATCTTGTTGATGGTGGTCTCTCTATACTTCAATATGCCGACGATACGATTCTCTTCATGGATCATGACCTCGAGAAAGCGAGAAATATGAAACTGATTTTATCACCATTCGAGCAACTCTCGGGTCTCAAGATCAATTTTCATAAAAGTGAATTGTTTTGCTTTGGCGACGCTCAAGACGAGGCCCACCTGTACGCTGAACTGTTCGGATACGGGTTGGGCCAGTTTCCAATCACATGTTTGGGGATACCGATACATTATCGAAGACTCACAAATGCTGAACGGAAACACGTCGAGGAGAGACTGCAAAAAGACTTAGCAGTTGGAAAGGTAAATTGTTGTCTCTCGGTGGAAGATTGGTCCTCATCAATTCAGTACAAAGTAATATGGTACTATATATGATTTCCTTCTTCCAATTGCCGAAAGGAGTCTTACATAGATTGGATTATTTTCGATCAAGATTCTTTTGGCAAGGAGATAGCGAGAAAAAGAAATATCGAATGGCCAAATGGAGTGTGGTTTGCCGTCCCAAAGACCAGGGCGGGTTGGGCATTCATGACCTTGAGGTTAAGAATAGGGCCCTCCTTGGCAAATGGTTGTTTAAATTACTGACGGAAGATGGTGTATGGCAAACCCTCCTAAGGAGGAAATATGTGGGTTCCAAGGCGGTATCCCAGGTATACTGGAAGCCTGGGGATTCCCACTTTTGGGCGGGTCTAATGGCTACGAAGAAATATTTCTTCTGCTATGGATCCTTCTCAATTAAGGACGGCTCGGAAATTAGATTCTGGGAAGACAAGTGGCTAGGAGATGCCACACTCCGGGAACAATATCCGGCTCTATACAACATTGTGCGCCACAAGGGTGATACTATCGCCACGGTAATGGAATCTTTTCCGCCAAATGTGACGTTCAGAAGAGATTTAATTGGACCCAGACTCCAATCGTGGAACATCCTGTTCCAGCGGTTGTCCACGGTGCAATTGTCACATGGGTCTGATGTTTTTCGATGGAACCTCCATCGGAATGGACAATTCTCAGTGGAGTCAATGTATAGAGCGTTACTCCAGTCTGATGTGCCAATTGATAATAACAAGAAGATCTGGAAGATGAAGATACCTCTTAAGAATAAAATCTTTGCATGGTATCTTCATCACGAAGTCATTCTTACTAAAGATAACCTTATTAAGAGGAATTGGCATGGAAGTACGCAATGTGTCTTTTGTCACCATGATGAGACAATAAAACATTTATTCTTCCAATGCAAATTGGCTCGTTCTATATGGTCAGTCATCCAAATAGCTTCTAGCTTGTATCCTCCTTGTAGCGTTGCTAATGTATTTGCAACTGGTTACATGGGATTGATCACAGGTTTAGAACTCTTCTCAGGGTGGGAGCGCTTGCCGTTATTTGGTCGCTTTGGCTATGTAGAAATGATAAGGTTTTTAATGATAAAAGTACTTCTCTGATGCAGGTTATCTACAAATGTACAGGGACTCTTCGTTTATGGTCCTCTTTACAACGCGTGGAGAATCGAGACCTATTTACGGAGGTGTGTACACGATTGGAGGCTTCGGTGAGAGATACTTTTACCCAACACGGATGGCAGTATGATCTTAGGATTGTCCCCCCTACGCTTCGCTTTAGGCGTTATACGGATTCTACATGTCTCTTTGTATTTCGCCTTTTTTAATTTTTGTTTATGCGAGAGGCCTTGTTTGGCTGTGTGCATTTTAATTATGCAGAGGCTGGGTGTAATACTTAAATGTTTTAAGTAATATAAAGCGCCCTTTTTAAAAAAAATCTCAGCATCTATCACTGCATATCTCAGTTGGACTGCACCGGACCATCAGTACGCCGCGACTACCGCTTGCTCTCTCTTTCCCGCCCCCCTGCATCGCCGGCGCGGCCGCCCGGGCTGGCCGGCAAGGCATCGCACTGCGAGCTTCGATCACTTTTCTCAAGAATCTCGTCGTCTCTTTCTTATTTTTCATCCGATGGAAAACGAATACGTACAATACAAAGAGGTCAATCGATGCACACACAGATCACACGTCCTTAGTTAGTAGTTACCGCAGTAGTAGTCGCCCTTCTCCGGTCACGCTTCACAGAGCGAGCATGGCGTAGCCGACGATGCAGGCCACGGCCGAGCCTGCTAGACCCGCGACGCCGGTAACCGGGAGCGCGGCGCCGTTCCGGTCGTTGGAGCCGGCGGGAGGCGTGGACGATGACGTGCCCGTTGAGTTCGTACTTCCTCCATCTGCGCCGGCGGGAGCGTTCGCCGAGGGAGCCTTCGGCGGGGCGCCGGTCGGGGACGACGGAGTGGGCAGCGGCGGGGACGCCGGAGCAGTTGGCGACGAGGTCGGGGGAGCAGATGCAGGGGAAGAGGCCGGTGGCGGGGCGGAAGCGGAGGCCGGAGGAGGAGACGAGGTGGGACTGGGCGCTTTAGGAGCGGGCGCCGCGGGGAGTGGTGAGGGGGGCGTCACCGGAGGCGGGCTGGAAGCGGCCGGAGGTGGAGATGACGTTGCCGGTGACGGAGCGGCGGGCGACGAAGGCGGCGGCGCGGCGCCGGTGCCTGAGCCGTTGCGGCCGGCGAGGACCATGACGATGAGCTTCTCGTTGGCGCGGCAGTTGGCGTCGACGCCGCTGACGAAGAAGAAGGCGCCGGCGTGGTCCAGGGTGAAGACGGTGTTGCCGTCGGCGAACTTCTTGTCGTAGGACGACGTGTTGCAGGCGTTGTAGTCCGCCGGCTGCACCAGAAGCACCGAGTCCTTGTCCTTGGGGTATACGAACACTGCACAAGCATAAAACCACCGTTAATAACACATCACGAGGAAGAGATCGAAGGTCTGATCATGGCCATGGCAGATCGAAGGTGTTTGACTGTGTCTGGATTACCTAGAGTGTCTCCGACCTGGAACCTGTTCTTCATCGCCCAAGTGTTGTACGACTCCGCGCTGGCGCCGGCCACGCTCCACCCGTTGTCGCCGCCGACCTTGAACTGCGCCGCGCCGGCCACCGCAGCCACAAGGGCGAAGCACGCGAGCCCAAGCCCGTAGCCAGCACCCTTCGCCATCACTGCAAAACAAAGCTCAAGCCCTAGCTAGACAGCCAGACGACCGATCAGATCAAGACTGCACAGGTGCTTCTTCCTCTACTCGATGAGATGGAAGGGCCTGAGGCCGCCGGGTATTTGTAGGTCGCGAGGTCGACGCCGGGGGCTTCACGAGGGTGCCTTGCTTTCCATGGACACCTTGAGCTAGCTCAGCTATGTGTGTGCCAAGTTTTCGAGCTGTCTTTGTGCTTGCCCTGGCTGCAATGGCGTCCTCTCTGCTGTGCTCTGCTGCAGCTGAGCTGACGGAGCCTTTGCGGAGTGCCGCAGGCATATATTCATGGCTTGTGCGCCGGTAAAAGTCCGTGGGTGTTGGGCTCGCGCATATGGGCAACGTCCTCGTCTTCCATGGGGGTTTGTGCTTTGGCACGAGGGGCGCCACACGTTATGGTGGTCGGTCAATCACCGTGCAAGTGCAACGATGACGACGACGACGAGGAATAGGATGCGTTGCATTCAGGGTCCCGTTAAGTTGGTCGACGAGATGCCTGGTGCTGATTAGCTAAGGCTTGATCGATTTGGTCGAATATGTAGAAATATTTTTCATTCCCTGTTTGAACTTTGAAACATACAGTACGATTTATTCTTCCTTAACTGATTCGATGAAACACAGGTGTCTAACCCCTGATTACTACTTTTGGCTCCCTTGACTTAACCAAGTTTTAGTCGAGTTTTTTTTATATATATATAAAGAGAAAGACCTTTGACCTCTGCATTTAAACGATGCATGCAACCATTTTATTAATTATTCATAAGTTTTAATCGAGTTATAAAACATATATAAAAAAAAGTGCAATTTTTTTTGCACGGATCTTTGCGTGAGACCTCATGAATATAGCAGCAACTGAGATTTGGTTAAGTCTCAATCAATTGAGATTAAACAATCCCGCTTTTTCTTCGATGACATTTCAGTTACTTTTATGGAGTAGTATTATTTTGTTATTTCTTGTATATTGCTTAATATATTAATGTACTATTTTTTTTATGTTTTTTTTGTTTTTATGTAATGGTGAGGACAAAAACAGACTGGAACTTCCCAAACAGTTCAGCCCCTACTCTCTGCATAGTCCATTTTCCTAATCTTTGCAAATAACTTTTTAATGCGAGCTTTCTACGCAGGTGCACCGCTCCGTTACTGTTCATACCCAGTTGTACTAGTAGATCACCCATGCAAAAACATGAACAATGCAGAGTGTTCGGTCCAACTAGTACAGCGTTTTTCTATTTCCAGGCAATAATGCCACCTAGCTAAACGTGCCAGGGCATGGTTATAAAAACTACTGTAGAAGGCTCAAAACGCGATGCGAGCTCCAACGGTAAGTAATGGAGCAGCCTGAAGTCCATGCTTCTCCCAAAAAATGACTGAAAAAAGAATCCTTCAAAAAGTCTTCTTTTGATCTCCTTGTAAGGCTCTTCTTTCCGGTACGGTAGTGCCGCATAGCACAGGATTCTTCCTGTCTACTCCTACTACTTGACAGTTGATGCTGATGTTATTATTCATATAATATATTC
Organism: Hordeum marinum; assembly: GCA_022496015.1. Lineage (NCBI taxonomy): Eukaryota > Viridiplantae > Streptophyta > Magnoliopsida > Poales > Poaceae > Hordeum > Hordeum marinum. The sequence continues at coordinate 95,598,773 of CM039677.1, read as the reverse complement.
CTTGCCTCACTTTACCTTATGGTCACACTCATAGGTCCAATGAGGCCCATGATAAGATTCTCGCAATGCTTTGGCGAGGTTACCCATCTTCGTGTATCTGCCTGACCTGATAAACCATCTATTTCTGAGCAATTTACCCAAAAAAACATGCTTCACCCATGTTCAAGGAAGACGGGCTGCAAATACATAATCACATCAGGCAGATTATTACTGACCAATGTGGCAGCCATTGAACAAAGTGATGGGCATGATGAACCATCTCTGCATCTCATCATGTCGGCAGCACGTTTGTCCTGGTGGTGTGGCAAACGAACAGTTCACGGGGCCTGGTCTCATGCTTAGTCCACAGCATGTCATGATCATTGACATTACTCTGGCAGGCATGCCTTTGATTACCACTTTTACAGTTATGCGTCTTGAAAAACAATGTGAAACAAGATCTGTGATTGTGTGATATACCAAAGCTTTATGGACAAAACATTGATCAACTTCCAACTTACTTTTTGCATTTCCAACCATGGCTCCAACTGTTAAACTGGACAAAGAATAAAGCAATTCACAAATCATCTTCCTCCCTAAACCCAACCCGAAACATGTATGTATATGCAAGGTGGTCACACATGATTTCTACACGACCCGAAGCCCTCTTTGCGACTCGTTGAAATCGTCGAAAGCCGTCGCGAAGGAGGCCCTCGACCTCGAGGAGGATGATCTTGCGGAGGAGGTAGGGGACGATGTCCTGGTCTTCTTCCTCCTTGCCTTCCTAGGGCCTCTTGGGGGGCAGGAGGTGGACTCCTGCGCTGGTCTGTCTGGGAAATTAATCTCAGTTGGCAGCATGGATCTTGCTGGCTCAAAGTCTGCAGAAATATAATACCACTGGTCAGCACCTAGTAAACATGGAGGCAACCAATGGGAAAATTGTGTAGTGCTGTGCCACTACTGATTAATTATTAGAAAACAGCTCAAGAAGATTCTCACGCTTATGCACATTAATCATTAGTCATGCAGATTTTGCACCAATAGAGACATGGCCTTATACAGGTAATCTCTCGATATGTTTTACTAAATCTGTCACCGAGGCACTGACAAGGTGGGTCCGGTCCGGGCCCATGTGTGAGTGACATATAAGGCATGTGAAACTTCTACAGTGAAAAAAATCAGGGATCTCCCCTGATTGAAACTTTTATCCCTTGAATATATTTATGTCTTTTTTGAATGTTGAATATATTTAGGTCCTGAGAGATATATATGAGAAGATGCTAATTACCTGTAGAGGTCCAGGAAGTCTGCCTTGACTGCTCAGCCGTGCTCAGAGAGCCTGCAGATAGATCTTCTGATGACTTGAACTCATTCATCTAAAATGAACAATGCACATGACCAATCAGTCACAATACCAGAAGACAAGAAATAGAATCAAAATATGATGGCATAATAAGTCTGATCTACATGAAGATAATTTGAAAAGGCCTCCAAGTTATTTGTATGTTTACCCAGCTTGGAGATGTGTCACTGGTGCCCAACCCTATGTGAGCCACATGCTTTACATCTGTAGGGAACCCGATTTCCATCTCATGGTCCTTTTGAGCTGCTGGAGAAACAACAGTTCATGTGTAAATAGAAATTACATTCATTAATTTCCGAGATGTCTCATAGCAATAGGAGCTGTATTTTTACTGCATTAATGTCTCGAAAAACCAATATAACTTTAGTTGATGTTGTGCTTTTTTCTTTGCAATTAAAGTTGTGCTTGAAATGGTAGAAAACAAAGAAAGATGTAATTATTACCGAACATGTGTGAGAATATCCTCAGCCCTTTGAAGATTCCCTTCATCTTTACCGCCATTTGCGAGGGCCTACACAATGAAAAGCTCCTACAAGAATGGAAATGTCCAATAAGATCACAGATGCTTTAGAACAAATGCATGCTAGGATTAGCTGTTTTCGCCTTCTCAGGAAATTCAGCTCTCATGACATGTTAAACAGAAGATTCTCAGAGGCCCAGAATCATATACACATCCACACATAGTGTACAGAAGAACATAAGGCAGCTTACCTCAAGAGCAAGGGCTTTCAAGTTGGCCCAAAAACTTCGCAAAGCAGACTTGATTTCTGAATCTTCAGAACCAGTTTCACTCTGTAGAGGAATGAAGAAAGCAAGCTAGAGCCTGATGATGGTGATGAAGAACAAGGAGTTTGGTTTGGAGGGAGGAGAGAGGAAGAGGGAGCTAAATCTTCTGAGAGGGTAGCATGACAACTTCTTAAATATGGTGGCAAGTTAGTTGGCTGCACCTCTTCTTCTTCGTCGTCGACTTCTTTTTTCCTTTTTTATTCTCTAGGGGCCAATTCATGCCTGCTGACAAACACCAACTTGTTGCTGTTTTAGCTGTACTTGGATTGTGTTCCTCTGCCAATCATTTCCTTGTGCTTTGATGTTCCACTATAGAAAAAACAAAGAAACTCAAACTGTTAGTATCAGAATATTCTTAACAAGAAGTTGAATTTTATTTTCTTGCTTTAGTTTCTTAGTAAACTGAATGTTTTATGGATATTGCTCTGGAAAAAGGCTGGCGTTTTGCTATACATACAACTTGGACTGCCCACTGTTAAATTCTTTAAAGTTTTAGGCCCAATTAATGGTTGCCCATGTCTATCAGATTAAGATCAGGCATGTGCCTCATGGTCCTTAATCCTGGTGCCTTGAAAGGACATTATGCAGTCTTGCTGGTATTAGGTAGCATTGAGGTATGCAGTTAAGAGCACAACAGCAACTTTGGACCAGCTGAAATGCCACCCACAGCTAGTTTTTTACTACTTGGTAGTATTTGATATTGCAGGTTTCTAAGAGAAAGAAGACAATAGACCTTCAGCTATGAAGTAGACCTTCAGCTATGGAGTGACCTCCTTTCTTGCGAAGCATACATCTGACCTGTTTCTTTGGAGAATGGTGATGTGTCTCATTCCATCAATGCAAAGATATGTATTTGAACATCTATTTTTTTTCCAAATATTTGTTCCTAATAGCTTACTTTTGTGGCATAAAACTTATATTATCTTCCTTTGCTTGTGTGCTTGTGCCTTGAAATCTTCTAACCATGCAGCAAGTTCAGCATCAGAAACCGGTCTCCAGGGGTTGCTTGTCTTGCCAGTTCTGCAACAGATAATACCATCATTTGCAGGCTCAGCCGGAAAAAGACATCACTGCTACTCTGCAAATAAGAACCTGATGTCAATGTCCATTTACAATATTTCAAAACTGTCACCATTTTCTTAACTCCGCAGAAGCCATTTCATCAATGCAGAAATACTAGTAGGTGTCTCTTTATGGAGAAGAAAAGAAATACCAGGTGTCCACCACCTGTCATTATGGATTGGCCCGTCTCCTCCGATCGCCCTATTTTCCTGAGTTTTTGCAGCACAGAAAACCTCAATTATGGTGCAAATCAGAGCCTGATGTCAATGTCCGTTTACAATATTTTTCGGAACTCTCATCCTTTTCTTAACTCCGCGGAAGACATTTCATCAATGCAGAAATACCAGGTGTCCCTTTACCTAAAAGAAAAGAAAAACACCTGTCAGTATGGATTGAACCTAGTGACGCAGAGCCACCGTATTTTCCCAGGGTTTTGCGGCACACAAACCCTCAATCATGGCGCATATAATATGCCGCAATGGGCTACGAACTCATCGATGCAAGCTAAACAATTTAACTGTTTCTTTAAGCAGAGAAATGGCACAGCTAAGCACTTCCTTTTCTTGTCTAATAGAAATATTTCGGGAGTGTTGCAGACATGTCGTGTGGATAAGCTGTTGCCTGTTGGATCGGGAAGATCGGGGCAGAAACATATGTCTATGTGCATTGGTTGGCCCAGATCGGACAGGATCCGGTCATGCCCCGCACCAACCCCGATCGGCACCGTTGGCGGTCTCGGAGCTGTTGAGATCGTGGCATGATCGTCATGTGACCGGCGATCGAGGAGCTGTTCCGGTCTTGGAGCTCTTCTGTCGAGTCAAAAACAAAGATCCTCGTGGATGGATGTTGGGGGCTGAGGTGGTGCTGGAGATCTTCTTTCAAAGGTTCAGAATCCCGTTTTGGAGCGGGGATTTGATATGGAGCTTCTTTTCCTTTACGGAACAGTTTGATATGGGTCTCGCGAGAAGGGTAAAGTGAAGGCTCCCCGATCACGATAAGATTTCCGGTGGAGACCATGCGCTCCATGCGATGCTTCCTTTTTCGTATGGCGAAGTACCTGTTTTTGAAATATAAGAATGAGAAGGACTGTCGTGATTTGGCTTTTGTGAGGCCGCCTCGCCAAAACACACCTGAGGTCAACCCATCTCATTCCCCCCCTCGTCATCTGCCCTGTTTTTTAAAATATGAGGGAAAAATGCCACTTTCATGATTTCCATCTCCCACCTAGTAAGTGCTAGTATCTCTTTCCTCCTTCGCAAGAAAAGACCCTGGCTTTCCTCCTCTCCCGCTCGTCCGTCCCGTCTCCGATGGCCTTTGGGCCATGGAGGTGTGGAGGACTTCGCCCCTCTGTCGGCAGGAGGGACTCCGTCCTCGTTCTTCTTAGGTTCAGCGTCTTGGTTGGGGCATTGTGACGGTTGCGATGTGTTTTAGGAGTAATAATGTCTCCCACGTTACATCACCGTTTCGATGGTACGTCTAGCGCCGTTAGAGGGCATGTGGAGGTGTGTCCCTGTCTGATATTGCGAGATTCGATCGGTGCTGGTATTCGGTGGATCTATTTGGATGTGGTCTTCGTTCATGTTCATTTAGGTGTTTACAAGTTTGATCCTTCCGATCTACTATTTTCTTCATCGACGATGGTTTCTGCTCTAGTGCGCTGGTCCTATGGGGCTTTAACATGATGATTTTCCGACTGTCTAGTATAACAGGGTTTGCCCGACTCCGACGAGGGAGGGGCGATGACACCGACACGCTCTTGAGGCAATAATAAAGTGATTATTATTATATTTCCTTGTTTATGATAATTGTCTATTGTTCATGCTATAATTGTATTAATCGGAAACCGTAATACATGTGTGAATACATAGACCACACCATGTTCCTAGTAAGCCTCTAGTTGACTAGCTCGTTGATCAATAGATGGTCATGGTTTCTTGGCCATGGACATTGGATGTCGTTGATAACGGGATCACATCATTAGGAGAATGATGTGATGGACAAGAACCAATCCTAAGCATGGCACAAGACCGTGCAGTTCGTATGCTAGAGCTTTTCTAATGTCAAGTATCGTTTCCTTAGACCATGAGATTGTGCAACTCCCGGATACCGTAGGAATGCTTTGGGTGTATCAAACGTCACAACGTAACTGGGTGACTATAAAGGTGCACTACAGGTATCTCCAAAAGTGTCTGTTGGGTTGGCACGAATCGAGACTGGGATTTGTCACTCCGTGTGACAGAGAGGTATCTCTGGGCCCACTCGGTAATACATCATCATAATGAGCTCAATGTGACTAAGGAGTTAGTCACGGGATCATGTGTTACGGAACGAGTAAAGAGACTTGTCGGTAACGAGATTGAACAAGGTATAGGGATACCAACGATCTAATCTCGGACAAGTAACATACCGATGGACAAAGGGAATTGTATACGGGATTGATTGAATCCCCGACATCATGGTTCATCCGATGAGATCATCGTGGAACATGTGGGAGCCAATATGGGTATCCAGATCCCGCTATTGGTTATTGACCAGAGAGGTGTCTCGGTCATGTCGGCATGGTTCCCGAACCCGTAGGGTCTACACACTTAAGGTTCGATGACGCTAGGGTTATATGGGAATAGTGTACGTGGTTACCGAAGGTTGTTAGGAGTCCCGGATGAGATCCCGGACGTCACGAGGAGTTCCGAAATGGTCCGGAGGTAAAGATTCATATATAGGAAGTGAGGATTTGGTCACCAGAAGTGTTTCGGGCATCACCGGTAATGTACTAGGACCGCCCGAAGGGTTCCGGGGGTCCACCGGAAGGGTTCCGGGGGTCCACCGGGAGGGGCCACTGGCCCCGGAAGGCTACATGGGCCAAGAGTGGGAGGGAACCAGCCCCTAGGTGGGCCGGTGCGCCTCCCACCTCAGCCCAAGGCGCAGCAAAGGGTGAAGGGGGCCAAACCCTAGGCGTGGAGGGGCCCTAGGCCCACCCTAGGGCGCCGCCCCTCCTTCTCACCTTGGCCGCTAGCCCTCCCGGCCATCTAGGGTTGCCGCCACCCCTAGGGAGGGAACCCTAGGGGTGCGCACCCTCCTCCCTCTCCTCCTATATATATAATTGAGGGTTTTGGGGGCTGTGGACACAGAACTCTCTCTCTCTCTCTCTCTCTCCACAGACCTACCTCTCCAAATCCCCGTCCTCCGTAGTGCTTGGCGAAGCCCTGTCGGAGTACCGCGCTGCTTCACCACCACCATGTCGTCGTGCTGCTGTTGGAGTTGTCTTCCCCAACATCTCCCTCCTCCTTGCTGGATCAAGGCGCGGGAGACGTCACCGGGCTGCACGTGTGTTGAACGCGGAGGCGCCGTTGTTCAGCGCTTAGATCAGAATCGACCGTGATCTGAATCGCTGCGAGTATGACTCCACCAACCGCGTTCTTGTAACGCTTCCGCTTTGTAGTCTTGAAAGGTATGAAGATGCACTCCCCCCACTTGTTGTTGGTTTCTCCATAGATTGATCTTGGTGATGCGTAGGAAAATTTTGATTTACTACTACGATCCCCAACAGCTTACAAGTTTGATCTTTTCGATCTACTATTTTCTTCATCGATGATGGTTTCTGCTCTAGTGTGCTGGTCCTATGGGGCTTTAGCATGATGATTTTCTGACTGTCTAGTATAACAAGGTTTGCCCGACTCCAACGAGGGAGGGGCGATGACACCGACACGCTCTTGTCTCACCCTAGTACACGTAGTCGTCGCTAGGTGGTTTACAGAACTAGTTGTAAATGTAATTTTTATTACCTCTCGCGTTCTTTGTATTGCCATGAGTGAAGATGAATGGATTTGGAAGTTTCTAATGCAAAAGAAAAAACACCAGAGGTAACAAAAAAATGCATACATGTCCGTAGATCACCTAACGGCTACTGCAAGCACCTGAGCGAACCAAAGGCGTGCTGCCGTCATCGCCCTCCCTCACCAGAGTCGGGAAAACCTTGACTATTGGGAGAACAAGGAGGACGCCACAAGAGTCATGTATGATATTTTAATTCTGAAGCATCAAGGAGGACGGGACACCCCGCCGCTACCTTCCCTCGGCACGTATGGACTTCACTGGTGTTCCCTCGGGACACGGGAGGCAGCAATGTGAGGGGAGGAGGGGGGGTGAGGTCTTTGCAATATAATGTAGAGCTTAGGGATAAACTTCAAACTCTCTATGCCTTTTCCGATACACGAGTGTGTGACTCGCAAGGTGGCTGGGAGCATGAATTTCTATTTGCATGTATAGTCACTAAGTGCTGGGCTGACCCCATGTTGGTGTTGACTTGTAGCTGGTTCTGGGCGATTTTCCCCCGATATTTTTCTTTTCTATTTTTATAACGGTTTTTCTTACCAGATTTTTCTTTTTTTTCCTTACTTTTAATTTTAATTTTCTTTTTTTATTTATTTTATTTTTCATAACATACGATTATTTTTTTATACATGGAACTGTTTTTTAATAAATAAATATGGTTTTTGCAACAATGTATGAATCTTTCAAAAAAATCTGAGTCAACAAGTTTTTTCAGGGATGTCCAGGCCAACAGTTTTTTAGGGCTTAAACCAACCCTTATTAATCAAAATCCTCATGATGTGGGATATAAATTGGATCATGGGGTTCGAAAAGCCAGATGTGTCGCCTATGATCTAGAGAAAGGGAAAACTTGACTAACCTATCAGAGTCTTTATTGACAACTCTACCTTCAAAGGTAAAAATACAATTAACTGAAAGAGATCTTTATTAATCTCGCTTATGATAGCTCCCTATACTTGCCACAACTTGCTCTTGCAATATGTTGACCACCTGTTTAGAGTCCGAAGCGATGACTAAATTTTGCATCATCAGGTCTTCGACAAAGGCTAAACCTTCTCGACAAGCAATTGCCTCAAGTGTCGTACATCTGTTACTCTTAGGACCACTAAAGCGGAGCTGTCCATGAATTTTCCTCCACTATCTCGGCACACTGCCGAGGCAGCACCCCTAGCAAGGTTCCTTGAGACAACATCATCAACGTGTATATTTTGATGAAACCTTGTGGGTGGGTGGGGGCACAGGCGGAGCTCCCGGTAGGGCGAGGCAGGGCGCCCGCCCTACCTTGATTTTGCGCAAAACGATTTATACAGGTATGCATATGTTGTCGCTGGCTGGGCGCTCGTCGCTAGAAGAAGAGAGAGAAGGGATAAAAACGAGTGCGCCTACTCGCTCGTCAGATTCTATCCACATTATTTGGACCCATGACTTCCTGCTGCTGGGCACTGTCAAAACGATTAGCCCGTCCCAGACGATCAGTCACACAGACTCAAAAAAAAAAGACGATCACTCCCACGCACCAGTACACCATGCTCTTTCTCTTTCTCAAAAAAAAGACACGCTCTCTCTATTTCTAAAAATAACCACTCTCTCTGAAAAAAGTACACCACGCCATCACATGGAGAGCTATAAATTTCTAAGTTTTCATGTTGTCAATTAAGATGTAATTTTTCAGAGAATAGCTTCGCAATCTTTGATAGCATTAAAGCTTCATTATCTATGCGCAAAAATAATAATCAAAGCTTCATTATCCATATGTTTTCAGATTAATTTAAATATGCTGCATTTCCATTGTATTTGAATTAATTTAAAATCATGTAAAATTATGAGTGCATGATTATTACGTAAAAGCCATTTTGTTATTGCATCAAATCATTTATTAGTCTTTAGGGTTCGCCCCATCTTAAAAAAAACCCGTCCTCCACCACTGGGTGGGTGGGGGGGAGGGGTGCTTTGGACTGATCATAGCATTTGTGGGAGCTATTTTTTTTGAACTGGGAACACACGTTCCAGGTTACTTAAACATGCACAGCGACATCGCTGGCAAGAGCATCAACAACAAAGTCTGGGGCATGTTCCCACCAGCAAGAGCTAGACACGCCTGCTTTGAATCCAAAGGCCGCCAGGCTATGGGCAACCATATTACAGGAGTGCCTACAGAAACTAAAATCAAAAGCGTCAAATGACGCAAAGCAAAGGCTTCAAGCTTCCCGAAGCAGGACACCAATGAAGGATTTGTCGTACTCGCCCGTCTTCAGCGCATTAACAAGTTGCAGCGAGTCCAACTCGAAAACATCCCGAAAAATGCCCCGTTCACTAGCAGCTTCAATGGTCTTGATACATGCAGTAGCTTCATCTTAAAGTGATGAGGCGAGGTGCTCGAGTTTCCCAGTACAAGCAAAAATAAACTCCCCTTGGTCCGATCGGGCAACACAGGCCCAGGCTCCACGCCCCACTTCCGCATGAAAAGATGCATCATAGTTGATTTTCACAAGTCCCTCCTCTAGTCTATTCCAAGAAACAGGTTCAGAGATTACTACCTGCACCCCAGCATTACTTTCAATTGCAGCAAGATCAGTCACAAGCTTCCTGACCGTAAAACAGATTTCCTCACATGTACGAGTCCTTTCCCCTACATTCGCTTTATTTCGAGCATTCCACCACTCCCACATCATGATGAGCACTAGCAATTGTCGCTCACTATCCAGAGCCAACAGTTGGTCAAACATTGCCATGGGATTGTGAAAGGACGTGGATGTCGCCTAGATGGGGGGTGAATAGGCGCTTTAAAATAATTACGGTTTAGGCTTGAACAAATGCGGAATAAAACTATCGTTTAATTAGTCAAGCACAAAACCTAAAACAACTAGGCTCATCTATATGCACCAAAAACTTATGCTAAGCAAGATAGACAACGAAGTGATAACAAGATATATAACAAGAAACAATATGGCTATCACAAAGTAAAGTGCATAAGTAAAGGTGCTCAGGTAAGAGATAACCGAGGCACGCGGAGACGACGATGTATCCCGAAGTTCACACCCTTGCGGATGCTAATCTCCGTTCGGAGCGGTGTGGAGGCACAATGCTCCCCAAGAAGCCACTAGGGCCACCGTAATCACCTCACACCCTCGCACAATGCAAGATGTCGTGATTCCACTAAGGGACCCTTGAGGGTGGTCACCAAACCCATACAAACAAGGTTGGGGCAATCTTCACAACTTGATTGAAGGCTTTCAATGACACCGCGAAGCTTCACGACAATGGATTGTGGCTCCGAGGTGACCTCAAATGCTCGGGGCAATCTCCACAACCTAATTGGAGACCCCGATGCTTGCCCGGAGCTTTGCACCACAATGATTGAGCTCCGAGGCACCACCAATCGTCTAGGGTGCCAAGGCACCCAAGAGGAACAAGCTCTAGGGTGCTCAAACACCCAAGAGTAATAAGCTTCTCAACTTCTCACTTCCACGTATCACCGTGGAGAACTCAAACCTATGCATCAAATGCAATGACAAGGGCACACGGAGTGCCCAAGTCCTTCTCTCCCAAATCCCACCAAAGCAACTAATGCTAGGGAGGGAAATGAGAGGAAGAACAAAGAAGAACACGAAGAACTCCAAGATCTAGATCCAAGGGGTTCCCCTCACTTAGAGGAGAAAGTGATTGGTGGAAATGTGGATCTAGATCTCCTCTCCCTTTTCCCTCAAGAACTAGCAAGAATCATTGGAGGAATTGAGAGTTAGCAAGCTCGAAGAAGGTCAACAATGGGGGAAGAACACGAGCTCAAAAGATGAGGTCCATTGGAGAAGAAGACCCCCTTTTATAGGTGGGGAAAATCCAACCGTTATCCTCACAGCCCGCACAGAGCGAAACTACCGCTCCAAGGAGCGGTACTACCGCTAGGGCGGTAGTACCTCTTTGAAAAACAACACCAAGGAGGAAAAAGTCCAGTAGCACCGCCGGAGCGGTACTACCGCTCGTCCTCACGGTACTACCGCTACGGGTAGCGGTACTACTGCTTGCGAGCGGTACTAAAAAATTACATCCGTGCCTACCACGGCTGTAAATAACACGAGATTTTGGTCCGGAGCGATTGTAACGCTCCTGGAGCCGCGGTAGTACCGCTCCGGAGCGGTAGTAAAAAATTACATCCGCTCTAGCCGCGGTAGTACCGCTGCAGCCTTTTAAGAACACCAAAACTGCCACAACTTTTGCAAACAGACTCGAAATTAAATGAAACAAAGTTTGTTGGAAAGCTAACGACATGTGCTAACACAATCTTGATTTAAATATCAATAAGAAGTAAATGATAAAAGGCCCGTCAGAAAATGGTGAGAACCCTTCCTCGAATAAGACCGGTAAACTTCCAACACCAAAAACGCAATAGACGAAGCATATGAAATCCGTTTTCGATGTACTAGAGCTTGTCACGAAGATAACCACAAGCTCAAGAACCCACATAGAGAAAAGCCAACCAAGAACCAATAAATATGATGATGCCAAGAATGCAATGGTTTGAGCTCTCAATGAACGATACGATCAAGCTACTCACTTGAGAGCCCCATTGATAGTACGACAATCGATCCTATAACCCGGTCTCTCAACTACCACCATGAGACCGGTAAAATAGAAAACCCTATCAAGGTCAAACCTTAGCCTTGCGCATAGTCCACTTGAGCTAGATGATGACGATCTTGACTTCCTCAAGATGGACCACATTTCTTGATTGCGTTGGCTTGATGAAGACTAGATGATTGCTCCCCCATACTCCAATCTGGGTGAGACACTCTTCGGCACATCTTCACAAGTCCATTGTCTCCACAATGAATGGCGAGCCTCAAGCATGATCTCTCCGTGATGCTTCACTTGATCTTGCACATCGCAACCTTGATGACGATCTCCACTTGATGTCATCTTCCATGGGATGTATGGGATCTGCCTCTTGATGCAAGCCCATGGAAATATACCTGACCCCACAAAGAACTCTCACGTAGACCATGGATTAGTACACAAAGCGTAATGGACAATGCTTACCACACCATGGGATCACTTGATCCCTCTCAGTACATCTTATACGCTTTGTGTGTTGATCAACTTGATTCACTTTTTGACTTAGTATTGATCAACCTTGTATCTTAGCTTCTCTCTTCATAAAGGTGATGCCTTGAAGGTAAACATGAATACTTACACAATCTTATTCTTCAAGACATGCTTGCAATAAGCTCAACTCCCACATGACCAATCTTTGGATAAACCTTGAATACCACCTTGGTCACCATATAAACTCCTTGAAACCCAACAGATGGACTTCAAGAAGTGCCTATGGACAAATCCTTCATATATAACTCAAGGCAACCATTAGTCCGTAGGGGTGTCATCAATTACCAAAACCACACATGAAGAAATGTGCTCTTACAATCTCCCCCATTTTGGTAATTGATGACAACCACTTTCAAGAGAGTTTATATAAGGAAATATGCATAACCAAGCACACACAAATGCAATGCATGAATGTGAGATGCAAATGCTTAAACAACAAAAGCAAAACCCTCAAAGCATTCCAACATAAACTCTCTCAACTTCTCCCCCATTGACATCGATTGCCAAAATGGCCGAAAAGTTTAGAAAGCCAATATAATAGGTGTTCCTCCAAAAAGTTTGTATATCTTAAAATACGTGTGCAACGAAATCCACACATCCAATGATAAGTAGTTGGAGGAAGACAAACTATATTGAGAATCCAAAGATTGCAAAAAGGATTGTATGGCACAAGGACATACACCGGAGTGAAGCAAGCAATCAAAAGATAATAATTGGAGCAATCAATCACATGGTCCAACGAGCCACATGAATAAAAGATATTATGATATGGGCAAAAAAATGTTTATAAAGAAACTAGAGGAGCTCCCCATGATTTGTGCACAAATAAGAATTTTTTTATTTGAATACAAGTGCACAAAATAGGATCATGACTCCCCCAAAATCAATATTAACACATCACAAGTGCAAGCAAGAAGATAAGACAATGAGCATAGTACTTGCACTAAACATATGGTTGAGCAACATGTAAAAGAGGAAATCTTAAGAATAGGCTCAACCAAAATGATGTCTGTGAGTCATGGCAAAGCACTTGAGAGGACTAGTATAAGGCTGAGCATAAAGCATCAACATAGTCTTGATGAAATGAGACACAAAGTGCAAACCATATCCTTCCCACACACAAACCACTCGCAAAAGGGTTCACAAGCTTACTAATAGGAAGACTAAAAAACAAATTTTGTGACAAACCCTAGTGAAGATAGGAAATGATAGCCTTGTCAAGAGGAGGGATACCAATTGAAATGGAAAAACCCTCGTGAAGACAAGCAAGAGGAAAATAATCTTCACCACCAACGAGTGCATCAAGATGCTAGGATATAAGATCCGCACTCAAGACAGATTCTTTCATGACACCACCAAGTAAATAAAAAGGAAATGCAACAGTGGACGTGAAAGAAAAGAGGATATCAACTAGAGATGTAACTTCTCTCATGTGTATAAGATTCTAGGTAGAGGGAAATCATGATGATATATCCACAAAGAATAATGTACACACAAAATAGTTACAAGAAGAAACAAACAAGATATCCAAAAGGAAGTCATAAATATACCAATAAGATCTTTTCCTGAAAGCATAGCACATAGCCTAATATTCTCTAATTGTACATAAATGAACTCCCAATACATGAACATCAAAGACATCACAACTATCAATATGACATCATCGTTGAGACGCTTTGAGAAAGGAAACAAGTACCACAAGAATGAATCAAGAAATTCATGCCATGATGCAACCTATACAAGGTTGAATGTGAGAAATGTATCCATGAAGAAGATACTTGTTACCGAGATAGCATTGGATTGATGTAGTAGACAGTGGTTCTTCGATCATCCTAGCATGGTCCAATAAGCACATGGTGTCAACACCTTCCTTGTATGTGAGTCGGGTGTCCAATGTATCTCCAATTGTTCCTAGAACAACACCATAAACAAAGTGGTACCCAAACTTATGGGGACCAAAAAGTTAGTGGACCAACAATATATATAGGACAACCTCCACATAAATATGTGCATATAGATATGAAATTGAATTTCATGCACACTTTAGCCAATTTATGTCATAGTGGAGTTTCCCCTATATATAGGGTCAAGAAAAGAGAACATGCCAACGAAAGTACATGAACTAAATACGCATGCTCAAAGCTTCCAAGAATCAACTCAACACACAGTTGATAAGATACCGAAAGAAAATGTGTCAAGTGAAAATAAGATACCAAACAAAAAAATATCACTTGACGAATACCAACTAAAAGATACATCAAGGAATGAGATATCCATTGACACATGCCAAATAGAAGGAAACAAGATACCAATTGAAGGAAAACAAGAGGTATCGAGTTCCCAAAAGAGAGCTAGGTTCCACAAACCACACCCTCCACAAATTTTCATGATGGCACAATGTACCATAGAGAAAAGGCTTGCCTCCTTCCAACGCACACTTGATGAGGATCAAAAGATTTTATGATAAATACATAAAGAGAGTGTTCTAAAGAAAATAGGAGGGCTCCCCCAAGAGATGTGCATTATATAGAATTTGCATTTGGATATAACGTGCACATGATGGGATCATCACTTTCCCTATATCTATAGAAACACTAGACATGCTCAAAAAGATCCACAAGAGATAAGGAAGACAAACGATAAATAAAATACAATGTAAAGATGATTAGCAAATTCTACCACATAAAAGGATACCAATTGTCAAAGGACAAGAAGTAATTCTAAATATTTCCTATTGATAGATTGCAAAGATATCCAACATCATCTTCACATGTAAATCATAAGCAAATGACACTTGCAGAGCTAACATGCCACCTAGGAACAAGATAAATTGTAATATCAAATCTAAGTGGCAATATCTCAAATGTACACATTCTCTGGGCTTGTAATATGCACATAGCATATTATTCCCCCATAATGTGGTAACCCAATGTTAGTAACAAGTGGCAAATGAAATATAACAGGATATGATTAATGGACCTTTTAGAATTTGAATTTCTCATGAGAAGACATACCACATAGAAGTTAGATAATCTTGTAATATCAATACTAAGTGGTATTCCTCATGAACACACATTATTAGGATTGTGAAGTGCACAAAGCACATCACTCCCCCAAAATGGGATAATCCATTAATCTCTCAAGAGAGCCAACTAAGATAAGACAAGATGCAAAAAGGCTCAACACAAGACTCACACATACATGATGTGCAACCCATCATACATACTTGATTTCTCAAGATAAACAAATAGGAAGCACAACATATACAAACGCATGCAAGGTACAAAACCACAACATGCAAAGGGGCAAGTAACTAACAATGTATTCAATTTAAGTACATCTTTGTAAGGAGGAACATTGGATATAAGTGAGAAACTTGATAATCCACATGACTTGCTTGAGATAATATGAATGATGAAGATCCCTTAATTCTTCATGATGTATCCAAGTCACCAATGCCCTCCATAAATGCCTATCAATCAAGTTTGAGCTTGTTGGTCCCCAACCAAGTTGGGTCCTAAGAGGTTAGTCACAATAGGCTTGGCTACCCAAATGGTTCTTTTTTTGACACCACTTTGAGTACCAACAAACTTGACAAACACATTGCCAACCTTATCCTTCCTAAGAGAATAGATATCATCAATAATGATTGGGTTGGATAAGTTACCATTAGTGCATGAAGAAGCAAAGTGACCCTTCTCACGACATAAGTAGCAACATTTACCCTTTACTTTCTTCTCAATTGATTTCTCAACTAGAGGAGCGTTGACTTGGGTCTTCTTGGCAAGTGGCCTTTCTTCAACTGGACGTTGAGCATGAGATTGAACTTGTGGCCGCCTCCCTTGTTGCTTGTCACTATGGGGCTTCTTCTTCAATGGGCAATATCTAACATGGTGCCCTTCTATTTTTCACTTGAAGCAAACAATCTTGGCCGAGTTCTTGACTTGTTCTTGGCCCTTCTTGTTGTTTCTCTTGGACTTCTTATTCTTATTGGAGTTGAATCCAAGTCCACCTTTGTCAGTTGGGGATTTTTGTCCACACAAGATATTGTTGAGTCTGGACTTCCCTTCATGACTCTTTTCCAAGTCTTTCTTCAAAGAAGTGACTTGTGCCTTGAGCTCTTTGATTTCCTCTACATGGTTCGTATCAATACAAGTACTAGAGGAAGTATATGCTTCATAGTTAGAGCTAAAAGGCAAGAGAAGTAATTCATCACAAGATGTACCAACATTATGAGTAGATGAACTACGAGGACTAGCACATGGCAATAAAGCATTTCTACTAGATGTAGTGCTAATTTCCACATGAGGATCACTTGATGTTACCTTAGTAGTACTAGCCTCATGAGCTATGTTTAGCTCATTATGAGATACTAGAAGATCGCCATGATAGCTAGAAAGCTTTTCATGACTCTCATCCAATTTCCCATAATTACTAGATAACAACTTAAGTTCAGCCCTTAGCTCAACATTCTCCTTTAATATGGATGCTTCACAAGAAATAGAGTTAGTAGCACAAGCATCATCATTAACAACAAGAGGAGAAGGAAAAATGGCAAGCTCTTTAGCATATGAATCTTTAAGTTGAGCATGAGACTCTGTGAGTTCAATGAGCGAACTCTTAACTACCCTTGAGCCATTTTCGAGGTGCTCAAAGTCCTTAAGGAGTTTAGCATGTGCAACTTCAAGCTAATCATTTTTAGTTCTAAAGTCATTAGCCACCTTGAGAGCTCTTTCATGGGATACCTTTAATCTAGATAATTCTAGAGCAAAGGTCTCCTCAAGAGATTCCTTGGTGGTTTGTTCATTTTCAAGAGCTTGAGATAGCTCCGCGATCTCATTAGTGTAATCACGTTCATGACCTTCCATTGTATTAATGGTGGCCTCATGCTCCTCGAGATGAGCTTCCAACTCCTCAATATATTTCTCGCCCTCAATGGCAATAGACATGATTTCCATGAAGTTGGAACGAGCAATATTATTCTTATGAAGAGTTTAAAAACCATTTCTCCCTTAATTTTTAAGGAAGCAATATTATCACTCTCTTCATCATTATCATCAACATCATCATCGTGAGATATATTGGGATTCAAAGTAGGAGATACCTTTGAAGCCTTAGACATAAGGCAAAAGTGAGAAACAATAGATGATGATGTAGGATCCCTTGAAGCACCATTCAAGAGCACATATTGTTCCATGGAGTGTTGGGTGTCTTCTACATTGTTAGCACAACAACTCGAGGACATAGATACATTTTTATCATGGCAACAAGATATATCAAGCATATCATCATGAGATTTAGTCAAGCTATTTGTACATGATATGCAAGGACTATAAACACAAGCATGTGAAACATTTAAAGTGCTCGAGGTGTTAAAGTCCAAAGATGAAGCATTGCAATAAGATAGTGAAGAAGAAATATCAATGATAAGCCCACTATCATCATTACAATGATCATCACTACTCACCATATAATTAATTACCTTGTGGAAATCCACATGTAGGTGAAGTAGAAGAAGTTGAGAAGACAACACGACCGGAGGTGGAGGGAGAACAATCATCCCTACAAATCTTGGACACGCCATATTTATCTTGAAGCTTTGTCCACAACTCATGAGCATCCCGGAATGACATGAGTTGAAATATAACTACATTGCTCAAAGCATCAAAAAGCACATTAGAAGCTTGAGCATTGAGATAAGAGTTTTTCTCATCCTCTAAAGATATTTGTTGAGAATCCTTTGGAGGAGAAAAACCCATATCTACAATTCGCTCTAAATTTGGGTCCATGACCCTAAAGAGATTAAGCATGCGAATTACCCAAACATCAAAATTTGTGCCATTGAAACTAAGAGTGTCAGAGAATCCTAATCCCCTAGTCGACATCCTTACTCTCTAGGTTATTAAACCTAATAATGAGAGACCTAGCTCTGATACCAATTGAAAGGACGTGGATGTTGCCTAGAGGGGGGGTGAATAGGCGCTTTAAAATAATTACGGTTTAGGCTTGAACAAATGCAGAATAAAACTATTGTTTAATTAGTCAAGCACAAAACCTAAAACAACTAGGCTCGCCTATGTGCACCTAAAACTTATGCTAAGCAAGATAGACAACTAAGTGATAGCAAGATATATAAGAAGAAACAATATGGCTATCACAAAGTAAAGTGCATAAGTAAAGGGGCTTGGGTAAGAGATAACCAAGGCACGCGGAGACGATGATGTATATCGAAGTTCACACCCTTGTGGATGCTAATCTCCATTTGGAGCGGTGTGGAGGCACAATGCTCCCCAAGAAGCCACTAGGGCCACCGTAATCTCTTCATGCCCTCGCACAATGCAAGATGCCGTGATTACACTAAGGGACCCTTGAGGGTGGTCACCGAACCCGTACAAACAAGGTTGGGGCAATCTCCACAACTTGATTGGAGGCTCCCAACGACACCGCGAAGCTTCACAACAATGGATTGTGGCTCCGAGGTGACCTCAAATGCTCGGGGCAATCTCCACAACCTAATTGGAGACCCCGATGCTTGCTCAGAGCTTTGCACCGCAATGATTAAGCTCCGAGGCACCACCAACCGTCTAGGGTGCCAAGGCACCCAAGATGAACAAGCTCTAGGGTGCTCAAACACCCAAGAGTAATAAGCTTCTCAACTTCTCACTTCCACGTATCACCGTGGAGAACTCAAACCTATGCATCAAATGCAAGGGCAAGGGCACACAGAGTGCCCAAGTCCTTCTCTCCCAAATCCCACAAAAGCAACTAATGCTAGGGAGGGAAATGAGAGGAAGAACAAAGAAGAACACGAAGAACTCCAAGATCTAGATCCAAGGGGTTCCCCTCACTTAGAAGAGAAAGTGATTGGTGGAAATGTGGATCTAGATCTCCTCTCTCTTTTCCCTCAAGAACTAGAAAGAATCATTGGAGGAATTGAGAGTTAGAAAGCTCAAAGAAGGTCAACAATGGGGGAAGAACACGAGCTCAAAAGATGAGGTCCATTGGAGAAGAAGACCCCCTTTTATAGGTGGGAAAAAAATCCAACCGTTATCCTCACAGCCCGCACAGAGCGGTACTACCGCTCCAAGGAGCGGTACTACCGCTAGGGCGGTAGTACCTCTTTGAAAAACAACACCGAGGAGGTAAAAGGCCAGTAGCACCGCCGGAGCGGTACTACCGCTCGTCCTCATGGTACTACCGCTATGGATAGCGGTACTACTGCTTGCGAGCGGTACTAAAAAATTACATCCGTGCCTACCACGGCTGTAAATAACACGAGATTTTGGTCCGGAGCGGTAGTACCGCTCTTGGAGGCGCGGTAGTACCGCTCCGGAGCGGTAGTAAAAAATTACATCCGCTCTAGCCGCGGTAGTACCGCTGTAGCCTTTTAAGAACACCAAAACTGCCACAACTTTTGCAAACGGACTTGGAATTAAATGAAACAAAGTTTGTTGGAAGATAACTACATGTGCTAACACAATCTTGATTGAAATATCAATAGGAAGCAAATGATAAAAGGCCCATAAGAAAATGGTGAGAATCCTTCCTCGAATAAGACCGATAAAACTTCCAACACCGAAAATGCAATAGACGAAGCATATGAAATCCGTTTTCGATGTACTAGAGCTTGTCACGAAGATAACCACAAGCTCAAGAACCCACATAGAGAAAAGCCAACCAAGAACCAATAAATATGATGATGCCAAGAATGCAATGGTTTGAGCTCTCAATGAACGATACAATCAAGCTACTCACTTGAGAGCCCCCTTGATAGTACGGAAATCGATCCTATAACCCAGTCTCTCTACCACCATGAGACCGGTAAAATAGAAAACCCTATCAAGGTCAAACCTTAGCCTTGCGCATAGTCCACTTGAGCTAGATGATGACGATCTTGGCTTCCTCAAGATGGACCACATTTCTTGATTGCGTTGGCTTGATGAAGACTAGATGATTGCTCCCACACACTCCACTCTGGGTGAGCCACTCTTCGGCACATCTTCACAAGTCCATTGTCGCCACAATGAATGGCGAGCCTCAAGCATGATCTCTCCGTGATGCTTCACTTGATCTTGCACATCGCAACCTTGATGACGATCTCCACTTGATGTCATCTTCCATGGGATGTATGGGATCTGCCTCTTGATGCAAGCCCATGGAAATATACCTAACCCCATAAAGAACTCTCATGTAGACCATGGATTAGTACACAAAGCGTAATGGACAATGCTTACCACACCATGGGATCACTTGATCCCTCTCAGTACATCTTGTACGCTTTGTGTGCTGATCAACTTGATTCACTTTTTGACTTAGTATTGATCAACCTTGTATCTTAGCTTCTCTCTTCATAAAGGTGATGTCTTGAAGGTAAACATGAATGCTTACACAATCTTATTCTTCAAGACATGTTTGCAATAAGCTCAACTCCCACATGACCAATCTTTGGATAAACCTTGAATACCACCTTGGTCACCATATAAACTCCTTGAAACCCAACAGATGGACTTCAAGAAGTGACTATGGACAAATCCTTCGAATATAACTCAAGACAACCATTAGTCCGTAGGGGTGTCATCAATTACCAAAACTACACATGGAGAAATGTGCTCTTCCAGATTGTTTGCCTGTAGGAGGTTCAACCTGATGTCCTCAATCAGTAAGGCTGTCCATACTTGTTTTACATGTTTGCACTTAAGGAATAGATGTCCACCATCCTCGTCAAGACGCATGCACAGGGGGCATCTAGTATCCAGCTCAACGTGCTTGCGCTTAATATTCATCCTCAGCGGCAGGCTGTTATACGCAAGCCTCTAGAGAAACATACGGATTTTTGGGGGAAAGTTTAGGTTCCAAATCCTATTCCACTTCTACGGTTCCACGGGTGCCAACACCGAGGGACTCGCATCTCTGTCTTTCTTTGTCTCCCTGAGCCTGATCCCCAGATGGTAGGCGGACTTAACGAAAAACATTCCTTTCTGATCAAAGTGCCACGCAACTTGGTCCTACATACCTTGCTTCATCGGGATTGCCAATATCTCCTTAGCGTCTTCCACACAGAACAGCTCCCTGACCAGTTCTTCATCCCAATTTTCGGTGACTGGGTCCATTAGGTCACTAGCTCGATCAACCAGTACGCTACCTCGATGAGTTCGTGGCCTCCTCGTCTCTCCCCGTGGGATCCATGGATCGTTCCAGATTTTGACATTCTCACCAGTCCCAATCCTCCAGACAATACCTTCCTTAAGTAGCTCGATCCCCTTTAATATGATGCGCCACGTATAGGACATCTCAGGTTTTGCCACAGCCTCGAGTACCGACCAGTCAGGATAGTAGTGAGCCTTCAGGATTGAGCTACTGGTTCCTTACCACTCCAAGTTGTCGATTAAAAAAAAGTCGTCAATAAAACGGTTGATGAACTGATGTGTTGCCGAGGGGCTCGGACGCTGCTGGGTTTTTTTTTCTTGAGTGGCCGCTACCTGGGCTGGCCCATGAACAGGACCTCCCGGAGGAGGACCAAGCCAATGGGCCCACTTCGCACGTTGAATGGGTCGCATCTGACATGCAGTACTATTTAGGCCCATAAGCCGTGCTGCTCTCGTCCTCTTCTCCACTTCCTCCACCATTCCATTTCCCAAACCGTCGCACGGATCGTCGTCGTCCTCTTCCTCCTCCTCGCCAAGGTGCGCGCTCTCCTCCTCCACCGCCTGTCCCGCCTCCCCACGTTGTCGATCGAACGTTCGACGATCTGCTCTCGTTCCTCGAAACCGCGACGCGATGCGATCGATACGCGCGCCGTCCGCGCGCGCGGTTTGCAGCTTGTTGGTTCTTCATAGGCGATGCGTGGGCTTTCGCGTGATATGTCTGGATCGCTGCCTGCGTCTGGGATCTAATCGACATTCGTTCGATCGACGATCCCCGGTGCCGGCATGTAGGAGCTTAGCCGCTGGGCGTGTGGTGTTGTTAGGCCATGCGTGATCGGTGATCCTGAGCGCCTGGGCACGCCTGGGATTCTGGTGCCATGCATCCGTGCTGCGATCTCAACTCCGTGTAGGTTAGAAATGGGACCACGCATGTTGAATTGGAACGACATTGTTACATGACGGCGCGCTGAGAGATCAAATGGTGGAACGACATTGTTAATGTCTTTGTGGAGTAGTCACGGAAGCGTTCGGCTTTGAATATATGTGTGTGGCATTTTGTTTGGATTGAATTTCCTTTTTTTTTGTAATATAGTATGATTTATTCATTGCGTGCTTAAGACTCTTTTTATTTCTGATCTGACGATATGAGGTTCTAGCTATGATCAGCCATATATATCGTATCGATTATGATGCCATGATGGCCCATAAGCTGTTCCTAGCTTCTTCTCAATTCCCTTAGGTGTGGTAGTTTATCTAGTCTGCATGCTTGCAGTCTGGGTCAAACTTTTGCAAGTTACTTTATTCAAGAGCACACTGTTGATGCCATACAAATTCCCAAATTTGATCCACCTCGAGATGATGTGCTGATGTGCCAAAAGTGGACATTTGAACAAGATTAGCAACATTCAAAGAGCCCCCTTACAGCCCAGCCTTTCATATCAATGATTATATAACCCGTTGCACTGCTCAGTTCTCTCCGAAGATTTGCCACTCTTTTTTTCCCACCTTGCCACATGTTGTCTTACTTTCTTTTCTTGTGATGCACCAATGCAGATGACAGAATCACCGTTTTTGCCACGTGAGAGGCTTTTTAAGCAGCAGCAGTATTTCCAGAGCTTGAGCAAGCACACTCACCTGAAAGGGCGTTATGACGCGATCACCTCCGTCGGCATCCCCCTTGCGCTCGCTGCCTCGAGCCTATTCATGATTGTAAGTATGGAGTTTTGTCTGTTCATGATTGTAATCGTTTTTTTTTTTGTTCTGGTTTCCCTTTAGCCAGTGACCTGTATCTTGTTGTGCAAAAGGGGCGTGGTGTCTACAACATGTCTCATGGAATCGGGAAAAAGCAGTGACCTTGAGTGGCTTTGCTGTTGGCTCAGTACTTTGACATGGTATTGGTTCTTCCAAAGGATTTTGCTGTTCGAAGGTTATGAGCCTGTAATACGTCTTTTTTAGTTGCACAAATAATGCAATCAAAGTTCCATCCGTGGATGCATTTCTAGTTCTATTTCTGTTGGTTTTTGTGGGCACCTGATGTCAGCGAACCGATGCTGAATTGACAGCAACAATGTTTAAATATCCTCAATGTTGCTATGTGTTCTATTTCAACCTGTGGGATACTCGTATAACTCTTTTAGAGCAAATACAATAGAATAACGTAGTCGGGCTTGTAAGATTTAAAATAATATATTTATGATGAGGTGAAAGAGAGAAAAGAGGAGAGAGAGAAGAAGCGGGCTACAAACTAACAGCCACTACGGGACTGAGCTTAGACGCCGACAGCCTGCGGCTACGCCGACGGCCAAATGTCGGGGCCGTTGGCGTAGATGGCTCACCTCCTCAGCCCTGGCAGCGGGTCGTCGGCGTAGGCCGCTTTAGCCCGAGGGCCGTCGTCGGCGTATAAAGGCCGTCGGCGTAGGTCCATTTTAGGCCGAGGGCCGCCGTCGGCGTATCGCCAGCCGTCGGTGTAGGACTGCCAGATGGGCCTCGATGACGGTCGGGCGGTAACACCGTCAGCCCAGTAGAGGCTACGCCGACGGCCCCAACCTTTGGCCGTCGGCGTAGACCCTGTTTTTATTTTTTTTTCATTTTCATTTTCTTTTGTTTAACCGTTTAATCTTATATTACTAATACATAAAATAATATTGGAAATGAGATTATAATATATATCATCCCATTTCAACCCTCGATATACGTCTCTTTATTTTTTTATGTCTACTAATTAATACATAAAATAATATATTAATAAATTATAATATTTATGCTACTAAATTAAAATATATTATGCTACTATTACTATATTAATATGTATGCTCCACAGTTGAACCTCGTGCGGAGAAAGCTATAAGGGTAAACCGCCGCCCCCTCCCTGGCCCCCTCGCGTCCGAACTAGGTCGGGTTTCGGTGAAGAAAGACCGCCGGAGCGTCGTAGTACCGCATGAACTTGCATGTGATTGTAGGGTATGTGTCCAAGTGTGGTGTAAGATCCATAGATGCAATGTCTAGCTCCTTGGTGTGACCATCTTCACATTCATGCGATAACACTATGCAAAGGCATGGACATGTAGGTGGAATACACCCGTTTGCGGGTATACCGAGGGCTACGATCTGTTACAAGGTCCCAACCTTGTTTTCCATGTAGTTATGTCCTAAACAAACCTGAACAAACAAAAAAGTATATTGTTTGAACATCGTGCGGAGAAAGCTATAGGGGTAGACCAGGCCCCCCTCTGGAGCAGGATGTCGCGGGTGAATTACCGCCGAAGCGTCGGAATCCTACAAAAACTTGCATGTGGACCTAGGATATGTGTACAAGTGTGATGGAAGGCCCATAGATGCAAAACATAGATCCCGGGTGTGACCTTCTTCACACATGAATGCAATAACACTTAGAGAGATTCGTGCACACGTGTAGACAGAATACTCCCGGTTCGGCCTAACCAGAGACTACGATGTGTTACAAAGGTCTCAAACCTAGCTTTTCATGTAGCTATGGAGTAAACAAAACTAAGCCAATGAAAAAGTACATTGTTGGAGCCTCGTGCGAAGAAAGCTATAGGGGGTACATTATCGGGCCCACATTATTCCCCCTCCGAAGCAGGATGTTGCAGGTGAATGACCGCCGCGGAGCGTCGTAATCCCACAAAAACAAGCACGTGGACCTAGGTTATGTGTACAAGTGTGGTGGAAGGCCCATAGATGCAAGACATGGATCCCGGGTGTGACCTAGCTTCTTCACACATGAATACGATAACACTTAGAGACATTCGTGCACGTGTAGACAGAATACTCCCGGTTCGGCTTAACCGGAGGCTACGATGTGTTATAAGGTCCCAAACCTAGTTTTTCATGTAGCTATGGAGTAAACAAACCTAAGCCAATGAAAGTACATTGGTGGAGCCTCGTGCGGAGAAAGCTATGGGGAGTACAACGTCGGGCCCACATTCCCCCCTCCGGAGCAGGATGTCGCAGGTGAATGACCGTCGAAGCGCCAAAACAGGCCCAACCTTGGTTTTCCATTACATATGTGCTAAACAAACATAGATAGAGAAAAAAGTCCATTGGTCCACCCTCGTACGGAGAAAGCTATAGGGGTAGATCTGCGGGTCCCCCCGATCTAGGGTTTCGCTGGAGGAAGACCGCCGGAGCGTCGGAATCACTGCAGGGGTAGATCAATGAAAAACTGTTTGGCTGAACTTGTCTATACTTGAACCGTGTCTTTAGATCTCCAATGGTGTCCTCGTAATCTAGATTATAATACTCTACAAGCTCATGAGATACACCGTCGGCGTAGCGGACAACCAGGCCTAACGGCCGTTATGCCCTGCGCGGGGCCCACATGAGATACGCCGACGGCCACGACGAGTCGTCGCTTTATCCCTCTACGTTGACGGCCGGGGATACGTCGACGGCTACTGGAGCAAGCCCGAGGGAAATCTTCCACGACGGCTATACGCCGACGGTTGCCGGCGGCGTAGACCTAAGCCGACGGCTTTGGGGCCTACGCCGACGGTGGCCGGCCGGCGGCGTATAAGCTCAGTCCCGTAGTGAGCCGGCTGTAACACGCGCTCCTAGACACTTTGTGAGAGAGGATGGTGAGTCATGTATCAATAAAATAGTATTTATTTACATCTACCTATTATACTTGCTGGCTATAAGCTTAGCTATACATAACGTGTCAACATCATATAGCCAGCAGCTACCTGTACTATTAACCTTGCTCTTAGGCGATCGTGTCGTATTTTATATTTGATCAGCTGTATGCAAGCTAGTTCATGCTCATTTCAAGCTAAAACCCCGTGGGGCCGGTTCAGTCTTGCATGAGCCTGCGGACACGTTGCGCCAGCACGCGTAATAGCATAATATGTATCAAAATATATTTGATGATATTTTTAAACAACTATTCCCTTCGTTTTTAAATATTTATTTTTATAGAAATTCAACTATGAACTACTTTCTCTGTTTCTAAATATAAGACCTTTTAATTTTTTTTACTATAGACTACATACAAAGCAACATAAATGAATCTATACTTTAAAATGTGTTTATATACATCCGTATGTAATTCATAGTGAAATTTTTACAAGATCTTATATTTAAAAACGATGAAAATACATACAAAACAAAATGAATGAATCTACACTCTAAATTATGTCTACATACATCCATATGTAGTTTATAGTAAAATCTTTAAAAAGACAAATATTTAAAAAAAAAAGAGTACATAGTCCCATGACCAACATAACGATAACATTAGTAGCTAGATCTAGAGCTCCTTGTCATCGTCTTCATCATCATCATACTCGTCGGCATACCCAACAAAGGCATGTCCCGTATCATCGTCGTCGTCGTCATACTCAACAAAGGCCTGTCCCGTGGCTTCATACTGCCGCAGGATGTCGTCCTCGCAGTCCTGCTCCGCCTGCAGGGACTTGAAGAGGGAGACGGCAGACCGGCGATAAGCCTCGCGGATCTCAGGGTCGATGGCGGTTAAACTGTTGATAAGCTCGTGGTCGACCGGGCGGAGGGGCTTGCGGGGCGGAAGCGCCATGAGCGAGTCGATGCACTCCTGGCTGACCAACTCCACCTTCTTCCCGTTCTTGAAGACGATCACGCTCCCCTTTTCTTCGGCTCCAGCCTCCGACACCTTCTCGACTCCCGTCGCCGCAGCCTTCAATTCCGCGAGGTCCGACTTGCTCAAGTCCATCGCCTCCTTGATCTAGCTACCTTCCTTCACCTCTCTCCAAGCTATCTATGGGTCTGGACGTGTGGCGGCGGCTGTTGGATTGTGGTGAACTAGAGGTATAGAGCGGGGGGCGGGGTTATTTATAGCCAGCCTCTCATCCCGAACCCGGTACCGAGTCGGCCGGGATCGTGGGTCTCCTGTCTCCGGTCCGACTCGGGGAGTCGGGACTGCGCACGCCAGGTGATAACCGGCCTTGGACCCTGACCTCGGCAGTTGTAGATGGGTCAACTGGGCCTACCGCCATACCCCTCCAAAGAAAATTGTAATAAGAAGATATACATACACATACATAAAAAGGGCAGGATTGAGATGTGACATACCGTGCGAACCTGTGGTTATTTTAGGATTTCCAGCGATGCGTATTCAGTGGAAGAAAACGTTTTTATCGATGACGAAGTGCCTACGATGACTTCGTAAATCTCAAGATGATCCGGTTCATTCTCTCGAATGTGCTCATTGAGGCAAGGTGTGTATGTGCATTTATAATGATGAATGTATATGTCTATATATACGCGCTTACCTCTGTGCTATGTTAAAAAAAGATGTGACATATCGTGAAATCCAATGCCAATGAATCTTGCTAGGAGTGTCAATGGATAGTGCTCGGAAAAAAATTGAAGCTTTAGAACATCTATGTCATCAAATCCGAACTGCCTAACGTGTACGGGTGTGTCCGTCGACCCTAAACGGGCACTAATCAATTTGTGTATTTCATATTCATGTATCTCATATCCAACATCCTATATTCATACTAAGCATGTAATGTTAATAAAATAAGTCGTAGATTATCACATGGACAATGAAACAGACTGATTATCAAAAGATCACAAACAGATCTTCAGAAGCTAGTTAAAATTCACATACATGATGGACACGTTCTAATTGGAGTACTAAAAAACTAGCGAATAACGACAAAGACGATGAAGATTCACCACTTCCTAGGCGGGCCTTTGCCCTTCCGGTCGCCGACGCGGCTATAGGCGTTCGCCGCAGGTGGTGTATCGTTGGAGTCGTCGAAGGTGGAGCTGTTGTCGGCAGAGACGTCGCACAAGGAGTCGGAAATAACACTGAGCCCCATCATCCGCGGACAACCTTGTCATGCTGCAGCTTCAGCTTCGCCACCTAGTCGCCTCTGTTGCTCTCTCCGCCACCTTGCACTCCGACTGCTCAATGGCAAGCCAGAGTGCCTTCGCGTTCTTCCTCCATAGCCAGCTAGCGTCTGCTCTGTCGTCATCGGCGCCCGGCGGTAGACCAAAGAGAGGAGCCTCCCATCCTCGTGGGGCACCGCCGACAAACCGTGGTGGCGAGGCGCGGATTGCTCTGGCGTGTCCCTCTCCCATAACCGCTGCCTCTCGCGACAGGCTGCGTGCCACCAATTCCGGTGTGCGCGTCCGGGCCGGCGGAGCGGGCACTAGCACCCACCGCTGCCGTTGCAGAGCAACAGGTCGGCAGGGGAAGGGGACGACGTGGGGCGAGGCGGACTGTGCAGCCCTCGCGAAGTTGCGCGCGGGCCGGGAGGGGCCAGCTCCGACATCCGTGTTGGGTCCGCCCCGGATGGGCGGCAGGGAAGATTCGGAGCTGCCCCATGTGTCCACCTTGGACCGCTCCAACGCAATGTGGAGGGCCAGCTCTCGTCGGCGTCGAGGTCGGAACCAAAGCTCGGCATCTTGCTGGAGTCGACGGATTCGATCCAAATCAAAGAGGGGAGAGAGGGAAGGAAGCGAAAGAAGAGAGTGAAGTGAACTACGGTTCGGATTGGGGTTTTTGTGTGGACGGAGTGGGGTCGATGATGGACCAGGCTGATGTTTGAGGCCGGTTTGAAGGCGCTAGAAAGCCCGGACGTTGAGACCAGTTTGAGGCGCCCGAGTGGGTCGGTTATTGTTGAAAAACCGGTCTTCCGTTCGGGCATTTGAGACTAGTTTGAAGCGTCTGACTGTAAATGCTATTAGAGGTTCGAGAAGACAGAATAGAGAGATGGTGTGTTAGGATGCATGGCTTCTTCAAAGAAAAATTAAAAGAGGTTTGAGCTCATGTTGATATACCTATGGAATGAGGGGCATAGGAAAGAATTATATGATTCAAAGGTCTTTCTTAGGATTCAAATCCAAAATTTCACAAAAATCCTCCCATCCAAAGCGGGCCTTAACCGGTAATACTATGAGTGGTAGTGCACTAATAAAATTGGTAACTCGTTTCCCACTAAATGTCGCAATCGCACCAAGGGAGCGTTGGCCATTCGGCTGAACAGTAACCCAAATAATACTCCACCAAGTATGCATTTGCATCCGGCTGGACAGTAACCAAAAAAATTTACTTCCTCCGTTCGAGAATACTTGTCGGAGAGGTGAATGTATCTAAATGTTTTTTAGTTCTAGATACATTGATTTTTATTCATTTTTATGACAAGTAATTTCAAACGGAGGGAGTAATAGTAAATGCTTTCAAAAAATTCTAAATTGTTTTATAGATGTTTGTGTTAGTGTCGCAAGCATGTTTGACAGTTTTTGTGCAAAATGGATCAGTGGTGTTCCGTCGGTGAAAAATACAAATCTGGGTTTGACATTTTGGTGTAACAATTGATGTTCAATTTTTTCTTTCACCTGCCAAAATGCTTAACCTTTTTGCCTAAAAAATTTCAGGTAGCATTTGGATGCGACAAAGAACACATAAAAATTTGTTAGGATTTTTTTGATATTTCAAAATTTATTTTTCATAGGGAGAGTACGTGCTCCTAGGAGCCGGATTTCATTTCGCTGGTTTACTTCTTACATTATGGGTTTTCTGTTTTATTATTTATATTTCATTATTATTATTATTATTATTATTCTGTTTTCCTTTTCATATTTTTATGGGAATTTTCTTTTCTTTTAAAAATTTAAGTTTTAACTAAAAAAATTGTCCGTTGAGTTTTAAAAATGGCCATTAAAGTTTAGAAAAATGTTCGCCATTTCAAATATAGTTCAAGATTTTTTTCATAAAAAATGGTAATGTTTTTTTTATATATGTGCAAGCAAGAAAAACATGAAAGAATAGAAACCACACCGGAGACCGAAACGCTCCGTAACGAAAGCATGCGCTGAGATGGTGAAAGTATATTGATGTCGCCTAACGGGGGTGAATGTGAGTTTTGTAAAATTTCACGGATTTTGCTTTATCCTAATGCAAAAATAAACTAGGTGGGTATTTTTCAAGTACAAATCATAAATATACTAGATCAACTAAGTGCATCAACACCTTATTCTAAAGAAGATATGCACTTAAGTGAACTAAGAATCACAAGTAGTCAATACAAGTTTACAAAGATATGGAAATAAATGATACAAGCAAGCACAAGTAAGCAATACAAGCTTGCACAAGTTATATCGAAGGATATGACAATGAATGATACAAGCTACCACTTCATATTAGGCACAAGATACATCAGTAGTAGAGAGTATGAATTGCTGAAAGTAAAGGAGACAAGACACAACATATATGTTCCCAAAGTTCAAGTATCCCCCCACTTACACAAGTTATATCCAAAGATATGACAATGAATGATAAAAGCTACCACTTCATATTAGGCACAAGATACATCAATGATAGAAAGTATGAATTGCAAAAATTAAAGGGGACAAGACACAACATATATGTTCCCAAAGTTCAAGTATCCCCCATACAATAGTCTTCGTTGGTTGGGTGGGTGTTACCACAAAACACACCAACCCCACAAAGGATCACTTTCTTCTTCTGACATATCACCACGGAGTGTGATTGCCAACCGCTATGGCTTCTTCATCCACTCTAGATATGGCAAGCTCCACAACCACTTCACAAACCCAACAAAAAATTAACTCGCACCTCTTCACAATCTCCACGAATGGGTCACTAACGCCAATGCACCAAACTTTCTAGGATTGTGGCTCCAAGAGTAACATGATCATGGGCTCTCACTAGAACAAATCGACAGAGTAAGCTCAAACCATTGAAACAAATGCAAAGTAAGAAATACAACCACGAAGATGATAATACCTTCCTAGTGAAGCTTGGAGATGACACCTTGTGCTGCGATAGTCGATTTATGGTTGGAACCGACAAAAGGGCCTCCATAACGATAAATTGGTAATGGTTTTGCAACCACGCGAACATCTAGGAAGGTGACATCCGCGCCTTGCGCACCACCTCTCTTTCATAGCTAGCGCCTATATATATGATCCATGATGATCAGGTGAACTCTCACTCTCTTTTGGAGATCACACGCCTTTTGGAGCATGTCAGGCTTTGATTTCAACCCATGGTATTGCTATGTGATTCACATTCTAAGACTGCCATCTTTGTGTTAATATAGACATGTTTGTTGCATTTCGCTAGTAGGTCTTTGATACGTCTCCAACGTATCTATAATTTTTGATGTGGCATGCTATTATATTATCTGTTTTGGATGTTTTATATGCATTAATATGCTATTTTATATTATTTTTGGGACTAAACTATTAATCTATAGCCAAGTGCCAGTTTCTGTTTTTTCCTTGTTTTTGAGTTTTGCAGATATGGAATATTAAACGGAGTCCAAACGGAATAAAACCTTCAGAAGGAATTTTTCTAAAAGGAAACAAGTCATCCAAGCTTGGAGTGCACGTCAGGGGAGGTGCCAGGGTGCCACAAGCCTGCTAGGCGTAGGCCCCCTTGGCCGTGCCTAGCAGGCTTGTCACCTCCTGGCAGGTCTCCTAACCCTAATTCTTGGCCTATAAATACCCAAATATTCCCCCAACATCAAAAAGAGCCATGCAAATACTTTTTCGCCGCCGGAAGCCTCCGTTCCCGAGAGATCCAATCTTGGAGCCTTTCCCGGTAATCTGCCGGAGGGGGTTTCTATCACGGAGGGCATCTACATCAACTCGATTGCCCCTCTGATGATGTGTGAGTAGTCCACCATAGACCTACGAGTCCATAGCTAGTAGCTAGATGGCTTCTTCTCTCTCTTTGATCTTCAATACCATGTTCTTCATGATCTTCATGGAGATCTATCAGACGTAATTCCTTTTTATGGTGTGTTTGTCAAGATCCGATGAATTGTGAGTTTATGTTTGGATTATCCATGAATATTATTTGAATCTCCTCTAATTTCTTATATGCATGATTTCATATCCTTGCAAGTCTCTTCGAGTTATTGGTTTGGTTTGGCCAACTAGATTAGTAATTCTTGCAATGGGAGAAGTGCTTGGTCTTGGGTTCAATCTTGCGGTGTCCTCACCCTATGACATAGTAGGGGTAGCTAGGCACGTATTGTATTGTTGCCATCAAGGGTAACAAGATGGGGTTTTCATCATATTGCTTGAGTTTATCCCTCTACATCATGTCATGTTTCTTAATGTGTTACTCTGTTGTTCATGAACTTAATACTCTAGATGCAGGCAGGAGTCGGTCGATGTGTGGAGTAATAGTAGTAGATGCAGAATCGTTTCGGTCTACTTGATACGAACGTGATGCCTATATGCATGATCATTGCCTTGGATAACTACATGATTATTCGCTTTTCTATCAATTGCTTGACAGTAATTTGTTTATCCACCATGATATTTGCCTTCAAGAGAGAAACCTCTAGTGAAACCTATAGTCCTTGGGTCTATTTTCCATCATATATTTTCAGATCTATACTTGCTGAAATTTATTTACCTTTTACTTTCTGCACTCGTTACATCTATCTCTATCAGATCTAATCCTTGCAAATTACCGTGAAGGGATTGACAACCCCTTTATAGCGTTGGGTGCAAGAGTTTGATTATTTGTGTAGGTGCATCCATTGGTGACTTGCTTGTTCCTCCTACTGGATTTATACCTTGGTTCTCAACAACTGAGGGAAATACTTACCTACTTCGCTGCATCACCCTTTCCTCTTCAAGGGAAAACCAACGCATGCTCAAGAGGTAGCAAGAAGGATTTCTGGCGCCGTTTCCGGGGAGGATACACATCAAGCCTACCAAGTACCCATCACAAACTCATCTCTTGCATTTACTTTATTTGCTATTTGCCTCTCATTTTCCTCCCCCCACTTGCAAAACGATTTTCAGAAAATACCAAAAAGATTTGCCTTTTTATTCGCCCTTCTTTCGTTTGCCTTTCTTTTGCTTGTGTGCTTGACTGCTTGCTTTGTCACGATGTCTGAGAATACCAAGTTGTGTGATTTTTCCAATACTAATAATAATGATTTTAATAGTACTCCTATTGCTCCCGCCACTAGTGCGGAATCTTATGAAATCAATGATGTCTTACTTAATCTTGTTATGAAAGAGCAATTTTATGTCCTTCCTAGTGAAGATGCCGCATCCCATCTAAATACTTTCATTGAGTTGTGTCATATGGAAAAGAAGAAAGATGTGGATAATGATATTGTTAAATTGAAGCTATTTCCGTTCTCGCTACGAGATCGTGCTAAAACTTGGTTTTCATCTTTGCCTAAAAATAGTATTGATTCATGGAATAAGTGTAAAGATGCTTTTATTTCCAAGTACTTTCCGCCCGCTAAGATCATCTCCCTTAGGAACTATGTAATGAATTTTAAGCAACTTAATCGTGAGCATGTTGCACAATCTTGGTAGAGGATGAAATTAATGATTAGGAATTGTCCCACACACGGTTTGAGTTTATGGATGATTATACAATTTTTTATGCGGGATTGAATTTTGCATCTAGAAATATTTTAGATTCTTCCACAGGTGGTACTTTTATGGAAATCACGTTAGAAGAAGCTACTAAACTCCTAGATAATATCATGAAAAACTACTCTCAATGGCATACCAAAAGATCTCCTACTAGTAAAAAGGTGCATGATATTTAGGAAATAAATACTTTTAGTGAAAAGATGGACGAATTGATGGAATTGTTTGCTTGTAAGAGTGCTCCTATTGATCAGTGGTCCTATTGATCCTAATGATATGACTTTGTCTTATTTGATTGGAAATAATAATGAATCTATGGATGTGAATTTTGTTGGTAGGAACAATTTTGGTAACAATGTGTATAGAGGTAATTTCAACCTTAGGCCGTTTCCTAGTAATTTCTCTAATAATTATGGTAATTACTACAACAATTCTTATGGAAATTATAATAAGATGCCCTCTGATCTTGAAAATATTGTTAAAGATTTTATTGGTTCGCAAAATGTTTTTAACGCTTCTATTGAAGAAAAAGTGCTTAAGATTGATGATTTGGCTAGGAACAGTGGTAGAATTTCTCTTGAGATTGATTCTTTGAAAGATAGATCTACTCCACCCAAGCATGATATTAACGAGTCTCTAAAATCTATGAGAATTTCTATTGATGAAAGTAAGGAAAGAACCGCTAGAATTCGTGCTAAGCGTGAATGGCTTGAAAAGGTGTTTTGTTGCGATAATAATGATGAAGATCTTAAAGTGATTGATGTGACCCCTATTGAATCTTTGTTTTCCAATATAAATCTTGATAATAATGGGACTGGAGATAAGTCAACTTTAGTTAAAAGGCGTCCTAATGATTTGGAGTCTATAGATCTTAATGTAAAATTGATAAAAGTGGGATTGAAGAGGTCAAAACTTTAAATAGCAATGAACCCACTCTTTTGGATTTCAAGGACTTTAATTATGATAACTTCTCTTTGATTGATTGTATTTCCTTGCTTCAATCCATGTTGAATTCGCCTCATGCTTATAGTCAAAATAAGGCTTTTACTAAACATATAGTTGATGCTATGATGAAATGTTTTGAAGAAAAACTTGAGTTGGAAGTTTCTATTCCTAGAAAGCTTCATGATGAGTGGGACACTACTATTAAGATTAAAATCAAAGATTATGAGTGCCATGCTTTGTGTGATTTGGGTGCTAGTGTTTCCACAATTCCGAAAACATTATGTGATGTGCTAGGTTATCATGATCTTGATGATTGCTCTCTAAATTTGCATCTTGCAGATTCCACTAATGATGTTCTTATTGTTGCAAATAGGAATTGTGTGCCCGTAGATGTTGATAAGATAATTTGTAACGGGTAGCAAGTAACAATTGTAACAAAGGTGCAGCAAGGTGTCCCAATCCTTTTTATAGCAAAGGATAAGCATGGACAAACTCTTATATAAAGAAAAGCGCTCCCGAGGACATATGGGAATTTATGTCAAGCTAGTTTTCATCATGCTCATTTGATTCATGTTCGCTACTTTGATAATTTGATATGTGGGTGGACTGGTGCTTGGGTGTTGTCCTTACTTGTACAAGCCTCCCACTTATGATTAACCCCTCCCGCAAGCATCCGCAATTACGAAAGAAGAATTAAGATAAATCTCACCATAGCATGAAACATGTGGATCCAAATCATCTCCTTACGAAGCAATGCATAAACTAGGGTTTAATCTTGTGTCACCCTAGCAACCCATCATATACTTAATACTTCCCAATGCCTTTCTCTAGGCCCAAACAATGGTGAAGTGTTATGTAGTCGACGTTCACATAACACCACTAGAGGAGAGACAACATACATCTCATCAAAATATCGAACGAATACCAAATTCACATGATTAGTTATAACAAGACTTATCCCATGTCCTCGGGAACAAACGTAACTACTCACAAATCATATTCATGTTCATAATCACAGGAGTATAAGTGATGATCAAGGATCTGAACATATAATCTTCCACCAAGTAAACCATCTAGCAGCAACTACAAGGAGTAATCAACACTACTAGCAACCCACATGTACCAATCTCAGGTTTTGAGACAAAGATCGGATACAAGAGATGAACTAGGGTTTCGAGAGGAGATGGTGCTGATGAAGATGTTGCCAGAGATTGACCCCCTCTCGATGAGAGGATTGTTGGTGATGACGATGGCTTCGATTCCCCCCCCTCGAAGGGAAGTTTCACCGGCAGGATCGCCCTGCCGGAGGTCTAGATTGGTTCTGCCGAAGTTCCGCCTCGAGACGGTGGCGCTTCATCCCGAAAGCTCTGTTATGATTTTTTCCAGGATGAAATCCTCAATATAGAAGAAGATGGGCACCGGAGGGCTGCCAGGTGGGCCACAAGCCCCAGGGGCGCGGCCAGGGGGGTGGTCGCGCCCAGCAGGCTTGTGGCTCCCTGGTGGGCCCCCTGATGTATTTCTTTCGCCCAGTATTTTTTATATATTCCGAAATAGTTCTCCATATATTTTTAGGACTTATGGAGTTTTGCAGAATAGGTATCTCAGATTTGCTCCTTTTCTAGTCCAGAACTCCAACTGCCAGCATTCTCCCTCTTCATGTAGACCTTGTAAAATAAGAGAGAAAAGGCATAAGTATTGTAAAAAAATGTATAATAACAGCCCATAATGCAATAAATATCAATATAAAATCATGATGCAAAATGGACGTATCAACTCCCCCAAGCTTAGACCTTGCTTGTCCTCAAGCGGAAGCCGAAATCAATAAATATGCCCACATGTTTAGACACAGAGGTGTCGATAAAATAAAATACGGACATGAAGGCATAATGATCATCTTTAGAACATCAACATATATTGACATATAATTTCTTATGATAAAGTAATAATTCATTCACAATGGCAAAGTATGAATCAAGAACTCTATTGAAAACTGACAAACTATGATCTCAGTCATTGAAGCAATTCCAATTTATCATAATGTAGGAAAGAGTCAATATAAGAGATTGTAAAGCAAACCCACATACTCAATCATCTTTTAGTCTTTTACAATTGCTAACACTCACAAGGTACCTATGAGTTCAAAGTTTCAATCGGACACAGAAAAAGATAGGGTCTTATAGTGTTGCCTCCCAACTATTTACCTCAAGGGTAATGTCAACAGTAATAACTCATGCTCATCCACTTCTGAGTGGATATATGTGCCTAGATCATTTCCCAACACGTGACACTTGCCAGAAGATAAAGGCGAAAATAGCGAAGGTGATGGATATCACCACGACTCTTGCATAAAGGTAAGTATTAGAAAATAAAAGAAATAGATAGGCCCTTCGCAAAGGGAAGCAGAGGTTGTCATGCGCTTTAATAATTGGATGCACAATATCTTAATGCAAAAGAATGTCACTTTATATTGCCCCTTGTGCTAGAGAACTTTATTATGCAGTCTGTCGCTTTTATTTCTTTCCTATCACAAGTTCGTATAAAGTTAATTTTCCCCACACTAATAGATCACACATATTTAGAGAGCATTTTTTATTGCTTGCACCGATGACAACTTACTTGAAGGATCTTATTCTATCCTTAGGTAGGTATGGTGGACTCTCATGGAAAAACAGGGTTAAGGGTGTTTGGATGCACAAGTAGTATCTCTACTTAGTGCGGAAGTTTTGGCTGATATGAGGTGGAAGCAAGCGACACATGTTGAGGGATCTATAACAATATAACTTCTATTCGGAAATAAGCAAACATAATCCATTATGTTGTCTTCCTTGTCCAACATCAACTTCTTAAAATATAACATTTTAATGAGTGCTCACAATCATAAAAGATGTCCAAGATAATATATTTAGATGTGAACCTATATTTCTTTATTACTTCCTTTTAATTGCCCCAATGACCAACAACTATGTTTGTCAACCCACAACAGGTTTCAATCGACATACTTTTTATATGTGAAGTCATCACTCCCCATAAGATTTTCATATGTATTCTTTGCTTTTATTCTACACTTCTTTCTACTTTATCATTCTCAAGATTAGGATCATACCAAACAAGCAAAGCCCTCAAATCAAAAGCACTTTTTATTATATAACTCACGGACTTGCTTACATATGGGAATCATAAAGCAAAGACTCAAAGCTAGATCACACAAAAACTTTATTCTACTAGATCAAGATCTAACCAAAAGGATTGAACTAAGAAAAGATGATGAAAATAAAAATAAAAGTAAAAATAAAAACAAAAAATGCGATGGCGATACAATACCGGGGCACCTCCCCCAAGCTTGGCACAAGCCAAGGGGAGTGCCCATACCCGTGTGTTTAGTTGTCTTGCTTCGGAGGTGGTGACGCTATATACTTGGCAATGAGGTCCTTCAGAATATGATTCTCCTCCTCAAGCTTGTTATTTTGCCATCTGAGATCCATTATTTCCTTGTAAAGTTTTTCAGCGATGGCTAGAGCACCTTTAACCCATGGATGTTTTATTGTTGCGGGGGAAGAAGCAACACTCCTCTTCATATTTTCAAAAGTAAGAAATTTAGAATTGGAAGGGATAACCGATTTTGGAATTGCTGAGCTCTGAAGTTCTTCCAGCATGGCTCTAGGTTGTGAATGAGAGGTAACTTATTGGTCTTCCTCCATGGCATCTATCCTTTTCAAGTCGGCCTCCATCTCTTCTTCCGTAGCTAGCCCGAAGTAGTTCTCCCCGACTGACTCTTGCAAAGACATCTTGCTCTAAATCTGCTGCAGAAACAACTCAAAAAGAAAACGGGAGGTATTGTCGTGATACGAGAATCAAAACCTTAGGGAGATTATATAATGAATTTTTACCAACCCGAAGGAGTATGCCACAAGAAAACGGAGTCCGGGTGGTGCACGAGGTGTCCACAAGCCCTAGGGGCGTGGCCAGGGGGGTGGCCGCGCCCAGCAGGCTTGTCGCCTCCTCGTGCCCTATTCGGACTAATTTAAATTTTCCTAATTTTTAAAATATTCCAAAACAGATAAAATTTGCCATTGAAAAAATATTGGACTCTTTTTGCTTACTGTACCACATACCTATTCCTTTTCGGAGTCTGAAACGTTTTGGTAAGTCTCCCTAAGGTACACCTCCGGAGGTATGGTATTGATGATATTGGTTTCAATATTTATGGGAGTACCTAAGATATAATGTTTGATTCTTTGACTGTCGTGGATTTATCACGGCAGATGTCCGGGTGAACGGACTTGGATTCGAGGCCATCGCTAATGTGATGGAATCAAAGGGGTTGATTGGGATGAAGGACACGGGTTTACCCAGGTTCGGCCCCTCAAGTCGAGGTAATAGCCTACGTCCTTCTTGTGCTTGTATTGCTTGTTGTATCGATTACAAGGGAGATAAAGCTTGACCTAGTTCTCGATAACCTGATCTCTAAGTCGCCCCGGGTCTGCCTTTATATAAGAGGTCAGGACCACGAGTCTTTACAATTGTCTAACCGAGTCTCATTGTCTATCCGAGTCTTACTCTATCTTCTTGTCCAAACTGTCTCCGAGCGGCTTACACGCCCGGGTCTTCTCAGTCCGGGCCACCTTGCGGCCCACACCATGAGCCGCCTATCTTCATGGGCCATAGGCTTTTCGGCTCACCCTTGGGCCGGCTCACGAGCCATCAACATGACCCGGAGCCTTCAAGGGCGGGTCATATTGCGGGGTTATATCCCCAACATTAGGTCCCAGGTTGAATTGAGCTTGCTCACTTCATCCTTCTCTTCTGCTCTTTGGCGAGTCACCCAGTGATGACTCGGCATGACGTCACGAGATCTGCCGATGTACCACCGAATCTTTTATTAAATGGTCAGCACGAAAATCGAGGCGTCCGCCTCGGTCAAATGGTTTTCGTCGCCTAGATTTTCACGCCTACCTCGTCTTCTTTTTAAATAAGACCTGTTGCGGGGGGAAACTTTCCTTCTCCCGCTCTCCCTTCGTCTTCTCCCCTTCATCGTCTTTGCTCCAGCGCTCCCTACTCCGGCGCCGTCTTCTCATCGTCGTCAACCACGCCGCTGCATCAACCTGAGTCGTACCAGAGTCTCTTCCGCGTCCGCCACTCCATCATCGGTAAGTCCAAGCTCCCGCTAGATCCATCGCCGCCATAGTAGGGTTCACGGGAAGCTCCGCCGCCGCCGGTCGGGCTCCTCCATCGCCATAGTTAGGGTATTCCGACGTCGTCGACGTCTTTAGCGCGCGTCCCTGTCGTGTCGCCGTGTACAAGGCAGCCGTGCACAATGCACGGACCGTCGCGACTCTGTTTCATTCTTCTCTGTTCCGCCTGTTCTTTGCTAGGTCTAGAAATAAGAACCTATTTTCCTATTTTTGTAGATCCATAATTGCAGCAGTAGTTTGTGAAACCTGTTTTTCAGGACTTAGCCGATTTTCGCTCCTCCTTTCTTTGTTGAACCGCCAGACCTCTCCGGCTCTCATCAGCCAGACTATGGCGTAGTATTTTTAGAACCCTTAAAATTGTAAGCCGTCATAGATATTGCTTGCTCTTAACTCGCTGCATATTTAATTTTGCACAGTCTTTAAGCCGTCGTCATGTCCCATGCTTCCAACTCATGCAACTGGGTCAGATCTTGCGTCACAGAAAAGTACTTAACAGATTTTGTTGACGCGGGCACTCTTCCTTCCAAGGAGGTCCTTCACTAGCGGGTGCAGGTGACGAGACTCGGCCCTCTCCCCAAAAAGGAGAGGTAGTAGTTTTCTCTGACCGTATCGAGCGAGGGTTCGTGCCACCCGGCTCTCAATTCTTCCGTGACATTCTTCATTTGTACAAGCTTCACCCTCAAGACTTGGCCCCCAACTCCATTTCAAACATATGCAATTTCCAAGTGCTCTGCGAAGTCTACCTACAAATCAAGCCGTCTGTGGGGTTGTTTCGAAAGTTCTTCTACGCCAACCGCCAAACCGAAATGAAAGGCGGTCCGAGTCTAGAACTTGGCGGTATTTCCATTCAACGACGCAGAGACATTATCTTTCCGGCTGTGCAGATGCCAAGTCATCCAAAGGATTGGAACAAGACTTGGTTCTACTGCAAGGACACCTCTCCTGAAAATGAGCGCCCATTGCTAGGTTATTGTCCCTCCCAGCTCAGGACAGATTCAGAGCTTCCTGGTCGTCTCTCAGTTTCAGAGCGTGCCAGGTATGAGCCGGCTCACGCCAAGATCAAGGCACTCAAGGCCAACGGTTTGACCGGACTAGATTTGATTCGCTGTTGGATTGCATGGCGGATCATGCCCTTAAGCCATAGAAGCCGGCTTATGTGTGAATATGAAGGCAAGTATGATATCTCCTTGTGCTTCAGCAAATCAACCTTGACAAAGGATGACATTACCACTGTCATCCGGAGCCTTGTCCATGAAGCCTCCGGCTCATGCAGCGCCATTGGCCTAGTGCCTCTCAACGTCAACAATCCGGCTCCAGATGTAAGTTAATTTCTTCCCATCCATTTCTTGGATGTTTCTTGTACCTTGATGATCTATTATTCTTCTCCGGGTTATTTTCGCAGGCTGACTCTGATTTCTGGAAGAAGGAGTACGTCCCTCCTCCGAAGAAGCTCAAGAAGAAGGCCCCAGCCAAGAAGCCAAAGAAAGACGCCCCGCGAGAGGAGTGGTTTGACCCGCCATAGTCATCCAGCTCAGAGGTAAAATTTTAGTTGTTTGCTTGATTCTTTGCCTTCCTGTTTTAACAATGCTTGTTTTACTCGCAGGATGAAGTGGAGACCAGCCGCGCCAATGTCCCTGAGGTAAACTATGTCTCTTCCGGCTCAGAATATTTTGTCCCCAGAAAGCCGCAGCGGGTTGCCAGAAAAGTTCCTCTTTCTCATCCTCTCGCTTACCTGGCTCCCGATTTTATTTTGAAAAAGCAACAACAGGCTGAACGTCGCCAGACCCGGAGCGTCGGCTCTACTGAGCTTATGTCCGGCTTGCCGAACTCGTCGGCTCCGAAGAAACGCCCTGCTGAGGTATGTGCTCCTGTTTGATTCCTTTCTCTTTATAACATTAGTGCCATCTCATCCTTCTTGAATTTCATCTCAAAAGTCGCCCTCTTCTGGCGACTCTTCGGCGACCGCTCTGCCACCTCCGAA
The DNA here is from genome assembly GCA_022496015.1 of Hordeum marinum. NCBI lineage: Eukaryota > Viridiplantae > Streptophyta > Magnoliopsida > Poales > Poaceae > Hordeum > Hordeum marinum. The sequence goes on along the minus strand of CM039677.1, from coordinate 95,557,007 downwards.
GATCAACCTGCTATAAGTGTCTTTCCACTATAACATCCGGTTCTTTGTAGGGTAGTAATATCCTTTGGATTCTCACTTTTCTATTTTGCAGTGCTCAAGCCAAGCGTCAGAAGACCAACAAGCCCTCCCCCAGTCCTGCTGCTCAAGAGACGGAGCAAGAACAACCGGAGGAGCCACAACCAGATGTAGATCCGCCAATTGCCTCCACTGAGCCAGCTGCCGAAGATATCATCCCGGAGAGCCCTCTAAGGGGTCCTTCAAAACCGCCAAGTCCTGCCAAGGCCACTGCAATTCCGGAGGTTGTGATCACCGGCTCTGCTCCCCAGTCCCCTCCAGCTCATGTGGTGACCAGGCATAAAGAGTCTGTCGGGGCCTCCAAGAAGCTAGATTTCAACTCTTCCTTTGAGAAGATGACGGCCAAAGAACTCCACGCCGGGTATACGAACCGGCTTACCACCAGCCGGGATCTGGAGCTTCGCCTAGTAACTTTGATGAAAACAAAATATGAGGTATTCCTCTTGCTGCTATAACCTTACTTAGCCCCCAAGGGCCGGTTCAATCTAGTTAAGAGGTGAACCGGGTCTTTCCTGATCCTCTGTCGAAAATCCAAAGCCTTTGTCCCCAAGGGCCGACTCAATTTGTTAGAGTTGAGTCGGATCTTCACTGTAGATAGCGTGAACAGCCAATCGTAGCCCCCAAGGACCGACTCAAACTTGATAAAGTTGAGTCGGAGCTTCAATGTAGATAGCTTGAAGAACCACTTGTATTAACTTGAAGAGCCATATCGCAGCCCCCAAGTTCCGGATTAACTTTGATGAAGATGAGTCGGAACCGTGTTGTATGCTCGAAGATCAAATATACATTAGCCCCCAAGTGTCAAACATATTGCTTGCAATCTACTTGAGACTTGCATAATTTTGTCTTTAACCTTCATCATTTGATATGACTTCCATTCTGGTGACTTATCATGTATTTTGACGTGTCACAGGAAGCTTTAAGCGAAGCCGGGTCGCAGTTGATGGACCTGAAGACCAACTTGGCGACTCAACAAGAGGCCCGCAGCGTTGCTGATGAAAAGTTTCGGCTTCTCTCTAAGGAGTTGGCCACAATCAAAGCTGAGTTCGCTGCTCTTAAGGAGTCAGCTGAATCTGAGAAGACTGCCTTGACCCAACGGGCGGATGACGCTGACCAGCGGCTGATAGCTGTGGCGGATGAAATCCAAGGCTTGAAGCGCCACATAAGCAAGATGTCAGCCGCCCTCTTTGGTAATCTTCTGACTACTTTGTGTTTCAAATATCTTTACCTAGACTGGCGGCTCGTCTGACTTGTCCGGTTTGTGCAGGTCCTAGGAGCCGGCAATTGGCTTCTGATAGCCTTCTGCCGTTGAAAGCCATCTACACCTTAACTGAACAGCTATACTGCGGAGCTATCTGCACCATGAAGGCCGTGCAATACAAGGATAAAATCCGGCGACTCTCAAGGGCATCTTAGAGCTCTTCTCCACTATGCCGAAGTAGATCGCCGAGCTCAAGAAGTCAGCCGCCCGCCAAGGGGCCATTGCAACCATCAGCCGGGATTTGGCTTTTGCTCCGGGTCTTACCGCCGCCGAGATGATGGAGGGCTTCCCTTCAAGAAAAGACGATGGCTAGGAGTTTACTGACGCTGACTACAACCGGTGCATGAAGGAGTCCCGGGTGTTAGCTTCTGTTTTGGCGGAGGAGGTTGACCTGTCAACTTATCAGGCAGCTTATGACTCGGAGCAGAAGAGGGTCTGGGGTCCTCTGTACGAGTGCAAAGATTTAATGCCTGCTCGGAGTAAGGACCTCTTTGCTCCAGATCTTGACTCGTCACCCTTTTTTGAGGGCTCTTTTGCGGCTCTAACGAACTGCAATTGGGATTTGGACAACCTCCAGATCAAGGCCCCAGAAGAGCCGGCGCAGGATGACCCGTCAGCTAACTAGCTTCTGCTTTAAGATCTTGTATCAGCTTAACCCGCCGTGTGACAGCTGAATAACTTTGTCTGAAATTTTGATCTCCTCTGGGAGTGTAATAGCTAGATGAAAACTTGTGTGAAATTTGTCATGATGTTCTTATAAGATGATCCGGCTTTTGGTCTGCCATTTGTCTTTGTATGCTTTGAGTTATTTACACTTGCCTTGTCATCATATAAGATACCTGCAGCCAAGATTAGGTAAGCCACACCCGGAGGTGGTGACTCCCTCTTTGATAATTACGGCTAATCTGGTTAGCCGGAAATGGCATAAAGCCTGGCCGATAAGGCATTTAGAAGATACACCCGGAGGTAACAATATGGCGTAAATGCCAGCGGATAAGCATTAGAAGCTGTACCCGAAGGTAAGAAGCCGCCCTCGTCGCGGCTAATTTTTCCTTAGCCGGATTTTTATGAGAACAGTTAATAGGCGTTATAAGCTATACCCGAAGGTAAGAAGCCGCCATTCACCGCAGCTAAGTTACCTTAGTTGTTTTTACATGGCCTTAGGCCGGCTAATAGGCATTAGAAGCTTTACCCGTAGGCAGAAAGCCGCCGTTCGCGGGTCATGAGACGTAAGCTACTCGTCGGTAAAAAACCTCTCATAACCGCGGCTAAACTGGTTAGCCGGAGATGGCATAAAGCCGGCTAATAGGGTGTTAGAAGCGATACCCGTCGGTAAGAAGCCCCCCTCAGCAATTACGGCGTAACCTGCCGGCGGATAGGCGTTAGAAGATGCACCCGAAGGCGAGAAGCCGCCCTCGCGACGACTAATTACATTAGTCGTTTTTTTGTGGCAAAATGCCAGCTTTATAGGTGTCTACCACCGTTCAGCAATACGACGCAAAGCGTCGGCGGATAGGCGTTAGAAGCTGCACCCGAAGGCAAGAAGCCTCCCTCGCCGCGACTCATTTTCTTGAGACGGATTTTGTGGCATAACGCCTAGCTAATAGGCATCTACTGCCGTTTGCCGACCTTAGTTGATGCATCAATCGGAATACTGCTTAATCTTCTCTTATACGAGGATGCATGAAATAGCAGAGGCTTCCTTGTTTATTCATATAACTGTGGTATGTATAATGATAGTGTACAATGATAGATCTTTACACCCTTAGGTGAAATAAGGCCGGAGATGCGCGATGTTCCATGGCCGACGGGTCTCCTGACCCGTCGTATCTAAGTCGTCTCGGATATCGATGAGGTAATATGACCCGTTGTTGAGGTTTCTGCTGACCACAAAGGGTCCTTCCCATGGAGGTGACAGTTTATGCATATTTGTCTGGTCTTGAATCAGTCGGAGCACCAAGTCGCCCTCCTGGAACGTCCGGCTCTTGACCCTGCGGCTGTGATAGCGGCGCAGGTCTTGCTAATAAATTGCCGATCGGGCTGCTGCTAACTCTCGCGCCTCTTCCAAAGCATCCAATGCATCTCGGTGCGCCATCTCGTTGTCCGTCTCAACGTAAGCCACCACCCTTGGCAAGTCATGTCGGATGTCGCTAGGTAAGATGGCCTCAGCGCCGTACACCATAAAGAAGGGCGTGAAACCCGTGGACCTGTTAGGGGTGGTTCTGATGCTCCATAAGACGGAAGGTAATTCTTCGACCCAACACATGGGCGTTCGCTGCAAAGGAACCATAAGCCGCGGCTTAATCCCTCTTAGAATTTTCTGATTGGCGCGCTCCGCCTGACCGTTGGACTATGGATGTGCCACGGCTAAAATATCAAGCCGGATATGTTCTTCATCACAGAATTTCTTCATAGCCCCCTTGGATAGATTTGTACCATTATCAGTGATGATGCTGTGCGGGTAACCAAAGCGGTAGATTAGCTTTTTGATAAACAGAACTGATGTAGCTGCATCACATTTGCTGACCAGCTCTGCCTCTACCCACTTGGTAAATTTATCAACCGCCACCAGGAGGTGCGTTTTCTTGTCCTTGGACCTCTTGAAAGGCCCTACCATGTCCATCCCCCAGACCGCAAACGTCCAAGTGATTGGTATCATCCTCAATTCTTGAGCCGGAACATGAGCACGCCGGCTAAATTTCTGACAGCCATCGCACTTACGGACTAAGTCCTCTGCATCTTTGTGAGCGGTCAACCAGAAGAACCCGTGCTGGAAAGCCTTGGCCACCAAAGATTTTGAGCCAGCATGGTGTCCACAATCTCCAACATGGATTTCACTCAAGATCTGCCGGCCCTCCTCTGGTGAAATACAACGTTGAAAAACCCCTGTTACACTGCATTTATGCAACTCACCGTTAACTATCGTCATGGACTTAGAACGGCGGGTGATCTTTCTGGCCAGATCTTCATCTTATGGTAACTCGCCCCGGGTTAAATAGGCCAAATAAGGAATAGTCCAATCTGGGATAACATGTAGAGCCGCCACCAATTCTGCCTCCGGGTCAGGAACAGCCAAATCCTCCTCTAAAGGTATCTTGACAGTCGGATGATATAAGACGTCCAGAAAGACATTAGGCGGCACCGGCTTATGTTGGGAACCTATCCATGATAAAGCATCAGCCGCCTCGTTCTTGCAACGATCAATGTGATCTACCTGATACCCTTTGAAGTGACCCGCAATAATATCAACCGCCTGCCTATAAGCCGCCATCCGTGGGTCTTTGGAGTCCCAAGTGCCAGAAACTTGCTAAGCTACTAGATCTGAGTCGCCCAAACACCTGACCCGGCTCAAATTCATCTCCTTGGCTAATATAAGACCATGATGCAAAGCCTCGTACTTAGCCGCATTGTTAGTGCAAGGGAACATCAGCCGGAGCACATAACAAAACGTGTCACCCTTTGGGGATGTCAGGACAACCCCTGCTCCGGACCCCTCTAACTGCTTGGATCCATCAAAGTGTATAGTCCAATATGTGTTATCTGGATTTTCTTCGGGAGCTTGGCACTCTGTCCAATCATTGATGAAATCCACCAAAGCTTGGGATTTGATCGCCGTGCGAGGAACATACTTTACATTAAGAGGTCCCAGTTGTAAGGCCCATTTGGCAATCCTCCCTGTGGCTTCTCTGTTCTGGATAATATCTCCCAACAGAGCAGAACCGACCACAGTTACCTGGTGCCCTAGAAAGTAGTGCTTTAACTTGCGGTTGGCCATAAAAAACCTGTATACCAGCTTCTGCCAATGCGGATATCTCTGCTTAGATTCTGTCAGGACCTCACTGATATAATAAACCGACCTTTGCACGGGATACTCCTTCCCAGCCTCCTTGCGCTCGACCACAATTGCGACGCTGACTGCCCTGTTGTTAGCCGCCACATAAAGGAGCAACGGTTCTTTCTCAGCCAGAGTGGCTAACACTGGCGGCTTAGTGAGCTGTTTCTTAAGCGCTTCAAGTGCTTCACCCGCCGCCTTGCTCCAGGCAAACTTGTCTGTCTTTTTCATCATCTGATATAAAGGGATAGCTTTCTCTCCAAGACGGCTTATGAACCGGCTCAACGCAGCAATCCGCCCTGCTAAGCGTTGAATGTCGTTAATGCAAGTCGGCTCTCTTAGAGAAGTAATAGCTTTGATTTTGTCCGGGTTAGCCTCGATGCCATGCTCAGAGACAAAGAAACCCAAAAGCTTTCCTGCTGGAACACCAAAGACACACTTGGTCGGGTTAAGCATCATCTTGCAGACCCGGAGATTGTCAAAGGTTTCCCTTAGATCCTCCAAAAGAGTTTCCTTCTTTCTGGATTTAACCACGATGTCATCTACATAAGCATGAACATTACGGCCAATTTGACTGTGAAGGCAGTTCTGCACGCATCATTGATAAGTTGCCTGGGCACTCTTGAGCCCGAAAGGCATAGAGACATAACAGAACGCCCCAAAGGGTGTAATAAACGTCGTCTTCTCCTGGTCTTTCACTGCCATCTTGATCTGATGATAACCTGAGTAAGCATCCAGGAAGCATAAACTCTCACATCCGGCTGTAGCATTAATGATCTGATCAATTCGAGGGATGGCAAAAGGATCAGCCGGACAAGCCTTGTTAAGGTCCGTGTAGTGCACACACATACGCCAGGTGCTGTTCTTTTTGAGCACCAGCACTGGGTTAGCCAACCATTCCGGGTGAAAAACTTCAAAAATAAAGCCAGCAGCCAAGAGCCAGGCAACTTCTTCCCCAATAGCCCTGCGCCTCTCCTCATTGAACCGCCGCAGGAACTGTTTGATCAGTTTAAACTTTGGATCCACATTAAGGTTGTGCTCAGAGAATTCTCTCGGTACACCCGGCATGTCAGAAGGTTTCCATGCAAAGATGTCCCGATTCTCACGGATGAATTCAATGATCGTGCTTTCCTATTTGGGATCCATATGAGCTCCCATGATAAAATGCTTAGATGAGTCGCCCGGATTGAAATCTACTGCCTTGGTATCATCCGTTGAAAATTTGAGGGGCGGCTCAACCTCCGTGGTGGGCTTTTTCAGGGGGGTCATATCCTCCGGATCAACATTCTCCTTATAAAACTTAAGCTTCTCCTGAACGCAACTGGACTCTGTGTAAGCTGCATCCCCTTCTTCACACTCGATAGCCGTGTTTCGGTTACCATGAACGGTGATGGTACCGTTTAAGCCAGGCATATTGAGTTGCAAGTAAACATAGCAGGGCCGGGCCATGAACTTGGCATAAGCCAGCCGTCCAAACAAGGCATGATAAGGGCTCTTGATTTTAACTACCTCAAACCATAAGGACTCCACTCTGTAGTTGTATTCATCGCCAAAAGCCACTTCCAAAGAAATCCTGCCCACCGGATGCACCGACTTACCCGGCACCACACCATGAAAAATAGTGGACGAAGGTTTTAAGTCCTTGTCAAGCAACTTCATCCGCCGGAAGGTGTCATAGTAAAGGATGTTTATGCTGCTGCCACTGTCCATGAGCACCTTGTTCAACATATATCCACCTACCTGGGGGGCCACAACCAAAGCCAGCCGCCCCGGGTCATCAACGCGTGGCGAGTGATCTTCACGGCTCCATGTTATGTCATATTCAGGCCACTTTAGATACTGTGGAAGAGCTGGCGTAACCGCATTGACTGCCCGTTTACGCAACTTCTGGTCCCGTCTATTGAGGCTAGTCGTGAAGACGTAGTATTGCCCGGAGCTGAGCTGCTTCGGATTACTCTGAAAGCTGGATTGATTCCGCTGTTGCTGCTGTTGTTGATTATTATTACCAAAATGCGGCTGTTGTCCCCTATGATTATCCTGACCCGGATGACCGGATGCTAAACCGCTAGAGCCAAAAGTGGCTCCTGACCTACCAGAACCAAATCCAGCTCCTGACCCGTCAAGTCCTGGGCCGCCTGGAGGGCCACCCCCGCGATGGTTAGGTTGTGTGACATACCGCTTGAACTTCTGCATAAAAGAACAACTCTCCCATGTATAATTTGTCGGCCTATCAGGCAAACTGTGATTCGGACAAGGTCGCTTAAGCATCTCTTCCATGTTCGAGGAAAAATTATCCCTGCTCGAGGGCGGCCCAAACCTCCTGTTACCCTTGGGGTGATTTTGCTGGGTGTTTGTGTTGGCCACCAGCTCTGACCCGGCCTCTGGATTCTTATGTTTACTCTGGTTACCATTGTTCACTGCGCCCTTGCCTTGGTTGCCCTTCTTGCCTTGACTAGCCTTTTCCTCATCAGAACCCGGATCCTTCGTGCTGTCTGAGTCAGCGTAATTTGTGAGAGCCGTCATGAGCACTCCCATGTCCTGACACGTACGCTTGAGACGGCCAAGTTTCTGCTTTAAAGGAACAAAATGGCAATTCTTCTCTAAAATCAACACCGCTTGAGCCGCCGTTATCTGCTCTGATGAGTGAATAATTGTCGAGACCCGCCGTACCCAATGATGAGCCGACTCGCTCTCCTCTTGGACACAGTGATCAAGATCCACAATGGTCATAGGCTGCTTGCTTGTCCCTTGAAAGTTTTTGATGAACCGAGCCCTGAGCTCCGCCCATGAATTGATGGTATTAGGTGGCAACCCTTTTAGCCATGTACGAGTTGGGCCTTCAAGCATCATGATGAAATATTTGGCACAAACCGCCTCACTAACATCCAGCATCTCCATGGCCAGCTCATAGCTTTCCACCCAGGCCTCTAGGGGTAAATCAGCGGTGTAATTTGGGACCTTGCGGGGATCTTTAAAGTCTTTCGGCAACCGCTCGCTTCGGAGAGCCGGCGATAGACACGGCAGCCCTCCCATCCTGGGGATTAGTCCTGCCCCTATGGAAACGGAAGGCCAGGGCTCTTGGTAAGACGGCCAAGCTAGCGCCTCTTGCGGGCTTCCTGCATGGTCTACACGTGCCTGTGTATCTCTTCGCGGTCAGTGACCCGTTGGAATTTCTCTGTGATGGTTACTGCTAGAACCTGCTGGTGACTCGTAGCACCGGCTAAAGCTACGGCTGGGAAGAGGGGTTGAATGGACGCGGCTCCGGCTATGAGCGTACCTCTCTTGCTGGGCCATGGCCGTCTGCAAGTACCCGATGGTGTTCCGCACATCCTCCACGGAGGGTGCTTCATCCGGGATAGGGATCATCTCAAGCCGGGGCAGCTGCTACCATATTCCCGGCCGAGTTAGAATAATGACCCACCGGCGTTGGAAAGCCCCAAGTGAAGTTGGGTTATGTTGGGCCGGATGAGTCGCTGGCCGTTCCGTTGGGCGGCTCTCGGGCACGCCCGCGGCTCGCCCCGCGCTGGGGGTATTAAAGAGGTTCCTTGCTTCATAACGCTCTGGTAGACGGGACTGAAGCCTCCTCTGGTGTACCCCTGCTGCTGACCTTTGCTCCAGCCCTAGACGGAAAGCATCTGTCTTGATACATTCTGCTTCTTCCATCTGGACCTTCAGCTCAGCCATCCTTTGTCGTTCCTCTGCCATCCGGCCATTGATCCGTGCAATCTCTATATTCCGAGCTGCTTGATTATCTAGTGTCATTTTAGTGGCCATGAGAGCCACAAGTTCATCCATCAGCTCCACAAGAACTTGAGCCGGCGGCGGCGGGCTATCACCCGAAGCGGCGGCTCCCGCGACTGTGCTACCAGCGGCTGGGGCTGATCCTGCCATGAACACCGCCGCATGAACCGGAGGTCTTAAAGCATCCGACTCAAAGCCATCCGACTCAGAGTATGCATTGTCATGGCCCCCAAGGCCACCGTTGCGGAGCTGGTACATTGATTCTGTTTCTCCACTTGAAGATTCATCTTCTGAATAGATAAGGGTTTCTTGTGACCCGGAAGCTTCCAGATCCCTACCTTGCATGAAGCCTACGAAGACGTGCTTCTGACCCGGATTGGCGCGAGCAGGCCGCATGTTACTTGCAGATTGGAGACACCAGGCCGACTCGACGATGTTGGTGCAGATGTCTGGCCCGGGTGTAGATCCATCAGCCTTTCCGATGAAAACATGGATCCCGTCGAACGTGTTGGGGAACGTTGCATGGGAAACAAAAAATTTCCTACGCACACGCAAGATCTATCCATGGTGATGAGCATCTACGAGAGGGAGAGTGGATCTACGTACCCTTGTAGATCGCTAAGCGGGAAGTGTTAAGAAACGTGGTTGGTGTAGTCGAACATCTTCGCGATCCAAATTGCCGAGCGTCCCGCGATCACATCACGATCCGTCCCACGATCCAATCACGATCCGTCCCGCGATCCAATCACGATCCGTCTCGCGAACTCATCACGATCCGTCCCGCGATCTCATCACGATCCGTCCCGTGAACTCATCACGAACCGTCTCGCGATCTTGTTCACAGTCCTTCCGATCTAACGACGAACGAACGACACCTCCACGTTCAGCACACGTGCAGCTTGATGATGATCTCCACCATCTTGATCCATCAAGAGGAAGTGGAGAGGGAGAAGAGTTCACCGGCAGCGTGATGGCGCTTCGGTGATGGCGGTGGAGCAATTCCGGGAGAGCTTCGCCTAAGCACTGCGGAAATCCGATCTAGAGGAGCACCGGTGGAACGGGTAGCACGTGGCCGTAAAATCAAGTGCAAAACACCCAATACCTCCAGTATATATAAGAGGGAGGGAGGAGGAGGGCTGGCACACAAGGCAGCCCTACCTTGCCTCTTGCACAAGGAGGATTGGAGGAGTCCTCCTCCAATCCTAGTAGGACTAGGATTGCTCCTTTCCTACTTGGAGTCTATTCCCACCTTTTGCGGTTTTTTCTTTCTTTCTCAAGTCCAGCTGCTTGGGCCTCTTAGAGGACTTCCACCAGCCCAGTAAGGGCTGGTTTCCACCCTCCCACAGCCCATGTAGCCTCTTGGGTCGAAATACCTCTCCCGATGGTCCCCCGGTACACTACCGGCACTCTCGGTACACTACCAATGAGCCCGAAACTTTTCCGGCGACCAAAATAGGACTTCCTATATATGAATCTTTACCTCCGAACCATTATAGAGCTTCTCGTGACGTCCGGGATCTCATCCGGGACTCCGAACAATCTTCGTTCACCACCATACATAACTCTATACTACCGAAACGTCACCAAACGTTAAGTGTGCAGACCCTGCGGGTTCGAGAACTATGTAGACATGACCGAGACACCTCTATGGTCAATAACCAATGGCGGGACCTGGATGTCCACATTGGTTCCTACATATTCTACGAAGATCTTTATTGGTCGAACCTCTATGTCAAGGATTCAGTTAATCCCGTATGATGTTCCCTTTGTTCTTCGGTATGTTACTTGCCCGAGATTCGATCGTCGGTATCTCAATACCTAGTTCAACCTTGTTACCGGAAAGTCTCTTTACTCGTTCCGTAATATAAGATCCTATGACTAACACTTAGTCACATTTTTTTCCAGGCTTATTGTGATGTTGTATTACCGAGTGGGCCCTGAGATACCTCTCCGTCACACGGAGTAACAAATCCCAGTCTTGGTCCATGCCAACTCAACAGACACCCTCGGAGATACCTGTAGAGCACCTTTATAGTCACTCAGTTACGTTGCGACGTTTGATACACACAAGGTACTCCTCCGATGTCAGTGAGTTGCATGATCTCATGGTCATAGGAACACATACTTTGACATGCAGAAAACAGTAGCAACAAACTGACACGATCATATGCTACGTTTGTAGTTTGGGTCTTGTCCATCACATCATTCTCCTAATGATGTGATCCCGTTATCAAATGACATCACATGTCAATGGCTAGGAAGCCTTGACCATCTTTGATCAAGAAGCTAGTTCACTAGAGGCATACTAGGGACAGAGTGTTGTCTATTTACCCACACATGTAATGTGTTTCCATTCAATACAATTATAGCATGGATAATAAACGATTATCATGAACAAGGAAATATGATAATAACTAATTTATTATTGCCTCTAGGGCATATTTCCAACAGTCTCCCACTTGCACTAGAGTCAATAATCTGGTTCACACCACCATGTGATTTGCATTGTTATGAATCTAACACCCAATGAGTTCTGGGGCTCGATCATGCTTTGCATGTGAGAGAGGTCTTATAGTCAACGGGTCTGCGACATTCAGATCCATGTGTACTTTGCAAATTTCTATGTCAAACCGTAAACACTGCTACCACACTCCACTTGGTACTATTCCAAATGGCTGCTCCACTATACGTATCCAGATTGCTACTACGAGTCATCCGTATTGGTGTTAAAGCTTGCATCGACGTGACTCTCTACGACGAACTCTTTATCACCTCCATAATCGAGAAACATCTCCTTAGTCTTTTAGTTACTAAGGATAATCTTGACCATTGTCTAGTGATCCACTCCTAGATCACTCTTGTACCCCTTGACGGACTCATGGCAAGGCACACACAGGTGCGGTACACAGCATGGCATACTATACAGAGCCTATGGCTAAGGCATAGGGGACGACATTCGTCCTTTCTCTTCCTTCTGTCGTGGTCGAGCTTTGAGTCTCACTCAACTTTACACCTTACAAAGCAGGCGAGAACACTTCTCTCTGACTAATCCATTTTGAACTCTTTCAAAATCTTGTCAAGGTATGTACTCATTGAAAGTCTTATCAAACATCTTGATCTATCTTTATAGATCTTGATGCTCAACAATTAGGTAGCTTTATCCAAGTCTTCCTTTGAAAAACTCTTTTCAAACAACCATTTATGCTCTCCAGAAATTCTACATCATTTCCGAATAGCAATATGTCATCCACATATACTTATCGGAAACTCTATAGTGCTCCCACTCACTTTATTGCAAATACAAGTTTCTCGTAAACTTTGTATAGACTCAATAACTTTGATCACCTCATCAAAGTGTATATTCCAACTCCGAGATGCTTGTTTCAGTTCATAGAAGAATCACTGAAGCTCGCACACCTTTTAGCATCCTTAGGACTGACAAAACCTTCTGGTTGTATCTCATACAACCTTTCCTTAAGGAAGGAAACGATGTTTTGGCATCCATCTGCCAGATTTCATAATTAAAAAATGCAGCAACTGCTAACATAATTCCAACAGACTTTAGCATCGCTACGAGTGAGAAAGTCTCATCACAGTCAACTCCTTGAACTTGTCATAAACTACTTTGCAACAAGTCGAGCTTTACAAATGGTAACATTTACCATCAGCGTCTGTCTTCATTTTAAAGATCCATTTGTACTTAACGACCTGTCATCCAACGAGCAAGTCCACCAAAGTCTATACTTGGTTTTCATACATGGATCCTTTCTCGGATTTCATGGCCTCTAACCATTTGTTAGTTTTCGGGCCCATCATCGCTTCTCCATAGTTCGTAGGTTCATCGTTGTCCAACAACATGACCTCCAAGATAGGGTTGTCGTACCGCTCAGTAGCAGTACACATCCTTGTCGACGTACGAAGTTCGATAGTAACTTGATCCGAAGCTTCATGATCATCATCATTAACTTCCTCTTCAACTGACGTAGGCTTCACAGAAACATCTTTCTGCGTTGCGCCACTTTCTGGTTGAAGTGAAGGTTCAATAACCTCATCAAGTTCTATTTTCCTCGTAGGTCGATAGTAACTTGATCCGAAGCTTCATGATCATCATCATTAACTTCCTCTTCAATTGACGTAGGCTTCACAGAAACATCTTTCTACGTTGCGCTACTTTCTAGTTGAAGCAGAGGTTCAATAACCTCATCAAGTTCTATCCTCCTCCCACTCAATTCTTTCAAGAGAAACCTTTTCTCGAGAAAGGACCCAGTTTTAGCAATAAACATTTTATGCTTGGATCTGAGATAGAAGGTTCACCCAACTGTTCTTAGGGTATTCTATGAAGATGCATTTGTCCGCTTTGGGTTCGAGCTCATTAGGTGAAAACATTTTCCACACAAGCGTCGTAGCCCCAAGCATTAAGAAATGATAGCTTAGGTTTCTATCAAACCATAATTCACACGGTGTCATCTCAATGGATTTAGATGGTGCCCTATTTAAAGTGAATGTAGTTGTCTCTAAGGCACAACCCCAAAATTATAGTAACAAAACGATAAGAGACATCATAGCATGCACCATATCCAATAGAGCATGACTATTACGTTCGGACACATCATCACACTATGGTGTTCCAGGTGGCGTGAGTTGTGAAAACAATTCTCACATTGTCTAAAGTTGTATGCCAAACTCGTAACTTAGATATTCACCTCCACGATCATATTGCAAACATTTTTATCTTCTTGTCACGATGATCTTAAAACTTCACTCTGAATTTGCTTGAACCTTTCAAACGATTCAGACTTGTGTTTCATTAAGTAAATATACACTATATCTACTCAAATCATCAGTGAAGGTAAGAAAATAACGATATTCACTGCACGCTACAAGACTCATTGGATTGCATACATCAACATGTATCATTTCCAATAAATCACTTGCCCGCTTCATCAAAACATAAAACGGGGTCCTTTAGTCATCTTCACCAAGAGGCATGGTTCGCATGTCTCAACCGATTCGAAATCGAATGAGTCCAAAGATCCATCAGCATGGAGTTTCTTCATGCGCTTTATACCAATATGACATTTAGCGGTAGTGCCACAAGCATGTGGTACTATCATTATTAACTTTGTATCTTTTTGGCATTAATGTTATGAACATGTGTATTACTACGATCAAGTTTCAAGAAACCATTCTTATTGGGTGCATGACCATTGAAGGTATTATTCATGTAAATAGAATAACCATTATTCTCTAATTTAAATGAATAACCGTGTTGCAATGAACATGATCTAATCACGTTCATGCTCAACGCAAAAACACCAAATAACATTTATTTAGGTTCGTCACTAATCTCGAAGGTAGAGAGAGCGTGCGATGTTGATCACATCAACCTTGGAAACATTTCCAACACACATCATCACCTCACACTTAGCTAGTTCTCTGTTTATTCCGTAGCTTTTATTTCGAGTTACTAACATTTAGCAATCGAACCGGTATCCAATACCCAGATGCTACTAGTAGTACAAGTAAGGTACACATCAATAACACGTATATCAAATATACTTATGTCGACATTGTCAGCCTTCTTATCTACCAAGTATCTAGGGTTGTTCCGCTGCAGCGACCTCTCTCCTCATAATTGAAGCACTTAGTCTCAGGTTTGGGTTCAACTTTGGGTTGCTTCACTAGAGCAGCAACTGACTTGCCATCCATGAAGTTTCCCTCCTTGCCCTTGCCCTTCTCAAAACTAGTGGTTATACTAACGATCAACACTTGATGCTCCTTCTTGATTTCTACCTTCGCGGTGTCAAACATCGCGAACAGCTCAGGGATCATTAATTCTATCCCTGGCATTTTATAGTTCATCACCAAGTTCTAGTAGCTTAGTGAAAGTGACTTGGAGAACTATATCAATCACTATCTTATCTGGAAGATGAAATCCCACTCGATTCAAGCGATTGTAGCACCCAGACAATCTGAGCACATGCTCAACGATTGAGCTATTCTCGTTCATCTTGCAGGCAAAGAATCATGTTGGAGATCTCATATCTCGCAACACGGGCACGAGCCTGAGATCCTAATTTCAGCTCTTAGAACATCTCATATGTTCCGTGACGTTCAAAACGTTTCGAAGCCTCAATACTAAGCCATAATGCATGACGCACTAAACTACCAAGTAGTCATCAGCACGTACCTGTCAGATGTTCACAACATCTACAGACAACGCTAGAGGGGTTGGCACACCGAGCGGTGCATTAAGGACATAAGCCTTCTATGCAGCAACGAGGACAATCCTCAGATCACGGATCCAATCCGCAATATTGCTACCATCATCTTTCAACTCTATTTCTCTAGGAACATATAAAAATTCAAGGGAGCTACAGCGCGAGCAAGTAATCTACAACATAATTTGCAAAGACACTACTGACTATGTTCATGATAATGAGTTCAATTAATCATATTACTTAAGAACTCGCACTCAAATTGACATCCCTCCGGTCATCCGAGTGATACATGATCCAAATTCACCAACTCAAGTCCGATCATCACGTGAGTTGAGGTGGTTACAATGGTGAACATCATCATGTTGATCATATCTACTATATGATATGACTCGTGTTTGACCTTTCGGTCTCTTGTGTTCCGAGGCCATGTATGTACATGCTAGGCTCGTCAAGTTTAACCCGAGTGTTCTGCATGTGCAACACTGGCTTGCACCCGTTGTATGTGAACGTACACACCCGATCATCACGTGGTGTCTCAACACGACGAACTTTCACAACGGTGCACACTCGGGGAGAACACAGTTTTATCTTGAAATTTAAGTGAGGGATCACCTTATAATGCTACCGTCGTACTAAGCAAAACAAGGTGCATAAAAGGATTAACATCACATGCAATTCATAAGTGACATGATATGGCCATGAACTTGTGCTTTAGATCTCCATCTTGAAAGCACCGGCATGATCTCCATCGTCACCGGCATGACACCATGATCTCCATCATCTTGATCTCCATCAACGTGTCGCCATCGGGGTTGTCACGTCCTGCATGCTTCTACTACTATTGCTACCGTTTAGCGATAAAGTAAAGCATTACATAGCGCTTAATGATTGACACGCAGGTCATACAATAATTAAAGACAACCCTATGGCTCCTGCCAGTTGCCATACTCATCGACATGCAAGTCGTGAAATTCTATACATCACATGATCATCTCATACATCACATATATCACATCATGTAATTGGCCATATCACATCACAACATACCCTGCAAAAACAAGTTAGACGTCCTCTAATTGTTGTTGCATGTTTTACGTGGCTGCTACGGGTTTCTAGCAAGAACGATACTCACCTACGCATAAACCACAACAGTGATACATAATTTGCTTTTCAACCTTCTCAAGGACCGCCTTTGTCAAATCCGATCCAACTAAAGTGAGAGAAACTGCCACCCGCAAGCCATCTAGGCAACAAGTTGCGTCGAGGGAACCGGTCTCTCGTAAGCGTACGAGTAATATTGGTCCGGGCCGCTTCATCTCACAATACCGCTGAACCAAAATCCGACCAAGGGAGGAAGCAATCTAAGCATCAACGCCCACAAACCTTTTGTGTTCTACTCGAGATCTCATCAACACATAGACCTAGCTCATGATGCCACTCTAGAAGAACGTTGCATGGGAAACAAATTTTTTCCTACGCACATGCAAGATCTATCCATGGTGATGAGCATCTACGAGAGGGAGAGTGGATCTACGTACCCTTGTAGATCGCTAAGCGGGAAGCGTTAAGAAACGCGGTTGGTGTAGTCGAACATCTTCGCGATCCAAATCGCCGAGCGTCCCGCGATCACATCACGATCCGTCCCGCGATCCAATCACGATCCGTCCCACGAACTCATCACGATCCGTCCCGCGATCTCATCACGATCCATCCCGAGATCTCATCACGATCCCTCCCGTGAACTCATCACGAACCGTCTCGCGATCTTGTTCACAGTCCTTCCGATCTAGCACCGAACGGACGGCACCTCCGCGTTCAGCACACGTGTAGCTTGATGATGATCTCCACCGTCTTGATCCAGCAAGAGGAAGTGGAGAAGGAGAAGAGTTCACCTGCAGCATGACGGCACTCTGGTGATGGTGGTGGAGCAATTCCGGCAGGGCTTCGCCTAAGCACTGCGGAAATCCGATCTAGAGGAGCACCGGTGGAATGGGTAGCACGTGGCCGTAAAATCATGTGCAAAACACCCAATACCTCCAGTATATATAAGAGGGAGGGAGGAGGAGGGCTGGCGCACAAGGCAGCCCTGCCTTGCCTCTTGCGCAAGGAGGATTGGAGGAGTCCTCCTCCAATCCTAGTAGGACTAGGATTGCTCCTTTCCTACTTGGAGTCTATTCCCACCTTTTGCGGGTTTTTCTTTCTTTCTCAAGTCCAGACGCATGGGACTCTTAGAGGACTTCCACCAGCCCACTAAGGGCTGGTTTCCACCCTCCCACAGCCCATGTAGCCTCTTGGGTCAAAATACCTCTCCCGATGGTCCCCCGGTACACTACCGGCACTCCCGGTACACTACCGATGAGCCCAAAACTTTTCCGGCGACAAAAATAGGACTTCCTATATATGAATCTTTACCTCCGGACCATTCCGGAGCTCCTCGTGACATCCGGGATCTCATCCGGGACTCCCAAAAACCTTCGGTCACCACCATACATAACTCTATACTACCGAAACGTCACCAAACCTTAAGTGTGCAGACCCTGCGGGTTCGAGAACTATGTAGACATGACCAAGACACCTCTACGGTCAATAACCAATGGCGGGACCTGGATGTCCACATTGGTTCCTACATATTCTACGCAGATCTTTATCGATCGAACCTCTATGTCAAGGATTCAGTTAATCCCGTATGATGTTCCCTTTGTTCTTCGGTATGTTACTTGCCCGAGATTCGATCGTCGGTAGCTCCATACCTAGTTCAACCTTGTTACCGGCAAGTCTCTTTACTCGTTCCGTAATACAAGATCCCGTGACTAACACTTAGTCACATTGCTTGCAAGGCTTATTGTGATGTTGTATTACCGAGTGGGCCCTGAGATACCTCTCCGTCACACGGAGTAACAAATCCCAGTCTTGGTCCATGCCAACTCAACAGACACCCTCGGAGATACCTGTAGAGCACCTTTATAGTCACCCAGTTACGTTGCGACGTTTGATACACACAAGGTACTCCTCCGATGTCAGTGAGTTGCATGATCTCATGGTTATAGGAGCACATACTTTGACATGCAGAAAACAGTAGCAACAAACTGACACGATCATATGCTACGTTTGTAGTTTGGGTCTTGTCCATCACATCATTCTCCTAATGATGTGATCCCGTTACCAAATGACATCACATGTCAATGGCTAGGAAACCTTGACCATCTTTGATCAACGAGCTAGTTCACTAGAGGCATACTAGGGACAGAGTGTTGTCTATTTACCCACACATGTAATGTGTTTCCATTCAATACAATTATAGCATGGATAATAAACGATTATCATGAACAAGGAAATATGATAGTAACTAATTTATTATTGCCTCTAGGGCATATTTCCAACAGAACGAGACGCGGAATCCATACTCCACGGACTCAGCATCAAGGCCCCAGCCGGCATCATCGATGTAGAACCAGCCACAGTGACTCTTGCTCATCCTTCCGACCATGTATCCCTCGAGCCCTGGGAGAGAGCCCTTTGAGAACTCAACACCACCAAGCGCATGCCCCACGGTGGGCGCCAACTGTCATGGATTTATCACGGCAGATGTCTGGGTGAACGGACTTGGATTCGAGGCCATCGCTAATGTGATGGACTCAAAGGGGTTGATTGGGACGAAGGACACGGGTTTACCCAGGTTCGGCCCCTCAAGTCGAGGTAATAGCCTATGTCTTGCTTGTGCTTGTATTGCTTGTTGTATCGATTACAAGGGAGCTAAAGCTTGACCTAGTTCTCGATAACCTGATCTCTAAGTCGCCCCGGGTCTGCCTTTATATAAGAGGTCAGGACCACAGGTCTTTACAATTGTCAAATCGAGTCTCATTGTCTATCCGAGTCTTACTCTATCTTCTTGTCCAAACTGTCTCCGAGCGGCTTACACGCTCGGGTCTTCTTAGTCCGGGCCACCTTGCGGCCCACACCATGAGCCGCCTATCTTCATGGGCCGTAGGCTTTTTGGCTCACCCTTGGGCCAGCTCACGAGCCATCAACATGACCCGGAGCCTTCAAGGGCGGGTCATATTGCGGGGTTGTATCCCCAACATTGACCGTTCACCACCTTCAGGTTTGTGCCTTCAACGTTGTTAATCTTGATGGCACCGGAATGGTATACCTCTTCAATGATGTAAGGACCTTCCCATTTAGAGAGAAGGTTTCATGCAAAAAATCTTAAACGAGAATTATATAGCAAGACATGATCACCTACATTAAATTCACGCTTTTGTATCCTTCTATCATGCCATCTCTTAACCTTTTCTTTAAATAACTTAGCATTCACATAGGCTTGGGTTCTCCATTCATCAAGTGAGCTAATGTCAAATAACCTCTTCTCACCAGCAAGTTTGAAATCATAATTGAGCTCTTTGATTCCCAATAAGCCTTATGTTCTAGCTCTAGAGGTAAGTTACATGCTTTACCATAAACCATCTTATACGGAGACATACCCATAGGGTTTTTGTAAGCAGTTCTATAAGCCCACAATGCATCATCGAGTTTCTTAAACCAATTCTTCCAAGATCTATTAACAGACTTCTGCAAAATCAATTTAATCTCTCTATTGCTCAATTCTACTTGACCACTAGACTGAGGATGATAAGGAGATGCAACTCTATGATTAACATCATATTTAGCGAGCAATTTACGGAAAGCACCATGAATAAAATGTGAACCACCATCAGTCATCAAATATCTAGGGACTCCAAACCTAGGGAAAATAACTTCTTTAAGCATTTTAATAGAAGTGTTATGATCAGCGCTACTAGTTGGAATAGCTTCTACTCACTCAGTGACATAATCAACAGCAACTAGAATATGAGTATACCCGTTAGATTGTGGAAAAGGCCCCATATAATCAAAGCCCCAAACATCAAATGGTTCGATAACAGGAGAGCAATTCATAGGCATTTCTAAACATCTACTAATATTACCAATTCTTTGACACTCATCATAGAATAAGACAAACTTACGAACATCCTTGAAGAGAGTAGGCCGATAAAACCCAGATTGTAGTACCTTGTCTGCGGTTCTATCTCTAGCGTGATGTCCTTCGTAGGCTTCAGAGTGACACATGTGTAAGATCTATTCCTGTTCATGCTCAGGTACACAACGTCTAATAATACCATCTACTCCTTCTTTATAAAGATGTGGGTCATCCCAAAAGTAATGCCTTAAATCATAGAAGAACTTTTTCTTTTGTTGGTATGTGAAACTAGGAGGTATAAATTTAGCAACAATGTAATTGGCGTAATCATCATACCAAGGAGCATTATGTGAAGTATTCATGACAGGTAATTGTTCATCAGGAAAGCCATCATCAATAGGTAGTGGGCATCAAGAACATTTTCTAACCTAGACAAGTTATCTGCCATAGGGTTATCAGCACCCTTTCTATCAATGATATGCAAATCAAATTCTTGTAGCAAAAGGACCCACCTAATAAGTCTAGGTTTAGCATCTTTCTTCTCCATAAGGTACTTAATAGCAGCATGGTCGGTGTGAACAGTTACTTTTGAATAAACAATATAAGGTCTAAACTTATCACAAGCAAACACGAGTGCTAAAAATTCATTTTTAGTAGTAGCATAGTTTCTTTGAGCACTGTCTAGAGTTTTACTAGCATAATGGATAACATTTAATTTCTTATAGACTCTTTGTCCTAGAACAACACTAACAACATAATCACTAGCATCACACATAATTTCAAAAGGTAGGTTCTACTCGGGTGGTTGAACAATAGGTGCGGTAGTCAAGGCATTCTTAAGAATTTTGAATGCTTCTACACAATCATCATCAAAAACAAACGGAACATCTTTTTGCAAAAGGTTTGTGAGAGGCCTATAAGTCTTAGAGAAATCTTTGATAAACCTCCTATAGAAACCAACATGACCAAGGAAAATTCTTATACCTTTGATATCCGTAGGGCACGACATTTTTTCAATAGCATCAAATTTAGCTTTATCAACTTCAATACCTCTTTCGGTGATCTTGTGCCCCAAGACAATACCTCCATTAACCATAAAGTGGCACTTTTCCCAATTCAAGACAAGATTAGTTTCTTCACATCTCTGCAAAACTCGATCAAGGTTGCTCAAACAATCATCAAATGAAGTTTCGTTAAACGGAAAAATCATCCATGAAAACCTCAAGAATCTTTTCAGAAAAGTTAGAGAAAATAGCCATCATACATCTTTGAAAGGTAGCATGTGCATTGCATAAACCAAAAGGCATACGTCTATACGCAAAGGTACCAAAAGGGCAAGTAAAATTGTTTTTTTCTTGATCCTGGCTTGATACAGGTATTTGAGAGAAACCTGAGTAACCATCTAGGAAGCAAAAATGAGTATGTTTGGATAATCTTTCTAGCATTTGATCAATAAAAGGTAAAGGGTAATGATATTTCTTAGTAGCTTTATTTAATTTCCTAAAGTCAATTATGATTCTATAACCTGTAACAATTCTTTGCGGGATCAATTCATTTTTATCATTAGGAACAACGGTAATACCTCCCTTCTTAGGGACACAATGGGCGGGACTAACCCATCTACGGATAAATTATACCTGCCTCCAGAAGCTTTAGTATTTCTTTTCTTACTACTTCTTTCATCTTAGGGTTCAATCGTCGTTGGTGATCAATAATTGGTTTGGCATCAGGCTCCATATTAATTTTATGCTGGCATAGAGTGGGACTAATTCCCTTAAGATCATCAAGAGTATAACCAATAGCAGCACGGTGCTTCCTCAGAGTTTTCAATAATCTCTTTTCTTCATGCTCTGAAAGGTTAGCACTAATAATAACAGGATATATCTTGTTTTCATCAAGATAAGCATATTTCAACGTATCGGGTAATTGCTTGAGCTCGAACACATGATCACCCTTGGATGGAGGAGGATCCCCAAGTATTTCAATAGGTAAGTTGTGTTTCAAAATAGGCTGTTGCTCAAAGAAAATTTCATCTATTTCATTCCTCTCATTCATATGCATATCATTTTCATGGTCTAGCAAATATTGTTCTAAGGGATCAGTAGGAGGCACAGCAATAGAAGCGAGACCAATAATTTCATCTTTACTAGGAAATTCCTTGTCATGGGGTTGTCTACGAAATTTAGAGAAATTAAACTCATGAGACACACCCCCAAAGCTCATAGTAACTATTTCTTTCTCACAATCAATCTTAGCATTAACAGTATTCAAGAAGGGTCTGCCAAATATAATGGGACAAAAATTATCTTGTGGGGAACCAAGAACAAGAAAATCAGTAGGATACTTTATTTTCCCACACAAGACTTCAACATCTCTAACAATCCCTATCGGTGCAATAGTGTCTCTATTAGCGAGCTTAATAGTAACATCAATATCCTCTAGTTCAACTGGTGCAATATCATGCATGATTTCTTTGTATAAGGAATGGGGAATTTCACTTACGCTAGCACCCTTATCACATAAGCCATGATAACAATGACCTCCTATTTTAACAGAAACAACACGCATGCCAACAACTGGTCTATGTTTATGCTTAGTATCAGGTCTAGCAATTCTAGCAGCTTCATCACAGAAATGCATAACATGCCCATCAATATTATCAACCAAGAGATCTTTAACCATAGCAAGACTAGGTTCAACTTTGATTTTTCAGGGGGGTGGGTGTTCTAATACAACTCTTACGAACCATAGTTAAAGCTTTAGCGTATTCCTTTATCCTAACAGGAAAACGTAGTTTCTCAATGTAAGCAGTAGGGATAACAGGATCAACATTGTAAGTAATAATTTTCTCTTCAACTTTAATAAGTTCCATTACTTTCACTTCAATGGGAGGATGATATTTAAACCACTTCTCCTTAGGGAGATCAACATGAGTAGCAAAAGATTCACATAAAGAAGCTACTATCTCAGAGTCAAGTCCATATTTAGTGCTAAATTCATGAAAAGCATCGGTTTCCACGAAGGATTTAACACAATCAAACTTAATATTTATACCTGACTCCTTACCTTCGTCGAGTTCCCAATATTCAGAGTTGCGTTTAATTCATTCCAATAAATCCCATCTGAATTCAATATCTTTCTTCATAAAAGAACCGGCACAAGAAGTATCGAGCATGGATTGATCATTACGAGAAAGTCGAGCATAAAAATTCTGAATAATGATTTCTCTCGAGAGCTCATGATTGGGGCATGAAGATAACACTGACTTAAGCCTCCCCCAAGCTTGAGCGATTATTTCTCATTCATGAGGCCAAAAATTATAAATATAATTCCGATCAAGATGAACTAGATGCATGGGATAGAACTTCTAATGAAATTCCATTTTCAGTCGGTTGTAGCTCCATGATCCAATATCATCACATAGCCTATACCATGTCAATGCCTTCTCCTTCAAAGATAAAGGAAAGACCTTCTTCTTGATGTGATCCTCGGGCAGACCTGCAAGCTTAAATAATTCACAGACTTCGTCTACATAGATTAGATGCAAATCATGATGTAGTGTTCCATCTCCTGCATAAGGATTAGCTAGCAGTTTCTCTATCATACCCAAAGGAATTTCATAATAAATATTTTCAGTAGGTTCAGTAGGTTGAGGGACAACTCTTTGTGTTTCCGGTCTAGGTGAAGATAGCCCGAACAAGCCCCTCAAAGGATTACTTTCCATAGTAACAAGTGACAGTAAATTTCAACACACTATATAAAATTTTCCTTACCAATTTCCACTCACCAAAGGCGCTTCACTCCCCGGTAACGGCGCCAGAAAAGAGTATTGATGACCCACAAGTATAGGGGATTTATCGTAGTCCTTTTGATAAGTAAGAGTGTTGAACCCAACGAGGAGCAGAAGGAAATGACAAGCGGTTCTCAGTAAGGTATTCTCTGCAAGCACTGAAATTATTGGTAACAGATAGTTTTGTGATAAGATAATTTGTAACGGGTAGCAAGTAACAATTGTAACAACAGTGCAGGAAGGTGGCCCAATCCTTTTTATAGCAAAGGATAAGCTTGGACAAACTCTTATATAAAGCAAAGCGCTCCCGAGGACATATGGGAATTTATGTCAAGCTAGTTTTCATCATGCTCATTTGATTCGCGTTCACTACTTTGAAAATTTGATATGTGGGTGGACCGGTGCTTGGGTGTTGTCCTTACTTGGACAAGCCTCCCACTTATGATTAACCCCTACCGCAAGCATCCGCAACTACGAAAGAAGAATGAAGATAAATCTAACCATAGCATGAAACATGTGGATCCAAGTCAGCCCCTTACGAAGCAACGCATAAACTAGGGTTTAAGCTTCTGTCACTCTAGCAACCCATCATCTACTTATTACTTCCCAATGCCTTCCTCTAGGCCCAAACAATGCTGAAGTGTTATGTAGTCGACGTTCACATAACACCACTAGAGGAGAGACAACATACATCTCATCAAAATATCAAACGAATACCAAATTCACATGATTAGTTATAACAAGACTTATCCCATGTCCTCAGGAACAAACGTAACTACTCACAAATCATATTCATGTTCATAATCACAAGAGTATAAGTGATGATCAAGGATCTGAACATATAATATTCCACCAAGTAAACCAACTAGTATCAACTATGGAGTAATCAACACTACTAGCAACCCACAGGTACCAATCTGAGGTTTTGAGACAAAGATCGGATACAAGAGATGAACTAGGGTTTGGAGAGGAGATGGTTCTGATGAAGATGTTTTTGGAGATTGACCCCCTCTCGATGAGAGGATCGTTGGTGATGACGATGGCTTCGATTTCCCCCTCTCAGAGGGAAGTTTCACCGGCAGGATCGCCCTACCAAAGCTCTAGATTTGTTATGCCCAAGTTCCGCCTCGAGATGGCGGCGCTTCATCCCGAAAGCTCTGTTATGATTTTTTCCAGGATGAAACCCTCAGTATAGAAGAAGATGGGCACCGGAGGGCTGGCAGGTGGGCCACAAGCCCTAGGGGCGCGGCCAGGGGGGTGGCCGCGCCCAGCAGGCTTGTGGCTCCCTGGTGGGCCCCTGATGTATTTCTTTCGCCCAGTATTTTTTATATATTCCAAAATAATTCTCCGTATATTTTCAGGACTTTTGGAGTTGTGCAGAATAGATATCTCAGATTTGCTCCTTTTCCAGTCCAAAACTCCAGCTGCGAGCATTCTCCCTCTTCATGTAGACTTTGTAATAAGAGAGAAAAGGCATAAGTATTGTATCAAAATGTGTAATAACAGCCCATAATGCAATAAATATCAATATAAAATGATGATGCAAAATGGACTTATCATATGTCATTGTTCTTGATATAGATTGCAACCCTACATGTCCTATTATTCTTGGTAGACTTTTTCTTAGAACGATTGGCGCAATTATTGACATGAAAGAAGGAAACATTAGATTCCAATTTCCATTAAGGAAAGGCATGGAACACTTTACTATAAAGAAAATAAGATTTCCTTATGAATCTATTATGAGAGCTACTTTTGGATTGCATACCAAAGGTGACAATACCTAGATCTATTGTGTTTTGCCTAGCTAGGGGTGTTAAACAATAGCGCTTGTTGGGAGGCAACTCAATTATATTTTTTGTGTTCTGTTTTTGCTTCTGGATTTTAGTGTTTCCCACATTATTACTTATGTAGTAAAAAAAATTGGTGTTTTAATTAGTGTTTGAGCCAAGTAAAACCTCTGGGGTGATCTATGGTAGTTGTTGATTTGATCTTGCTGAAAAACAGAAACTTGTGCGCTCAGTCCAGGAATTTTATAATTTTTTCAGAGCGTTAAATTGATCTGAAATTTATAAAAAAGATTTATATATAAATTTCCCAGGTTTTCCTAATTTTTCAGAATTCTTTGAGTTACATAAGTATACGAAGTTTCCAGATTGCTACAGAATGTTCTGTTTTTGACAGATTCTGTTTTCTTTTAGTTGTTTGCCTATTTTGATGAATCTATGGGTCGTATCATGTGGTATGAGCCATGTAGAAGTTAGATTAAAGTAGGTATAACACCAATATAAATAAATAATGAGTTCACAATAGTATCTAAAGTGATGATTTATTTTCTTATACTAATGGATCTCACGAGTTTTTTGTTAAGTTTTCTGTTGTGAAGTTTTCAAGTTTTGGGTAAAGATGGGATGGACTATGAAATAAAGAGTGGAAAGAGCCTAAGATTGGGGATGACCAAGGCACCCCAAGTCATATTCAAGGATGCCAAAGATCCTAAGCTTGGGGATGCCCTGGAAGGCATCCCCTCTTTCATCTTCAATCCATCGGTAAATTTACTTGAGGCTATATTTTTATTCACCACATGGTATGTGTTTTGCTTGGAGCGTCTTGTATGATATGAGTCTTTTCTTGTTAGTTTGCCACAATCATCATTGCTGCACACATATTTTGAGAGAGACACGCTGAATCATGAATTTATTAGAATACTCTTTGTGCTTCACTTATATCTTTTGAGTTAGGCAATTTTGCTCTATATGCTTCACTTATATGTTTTAGAGCATGGTGGTGTTTGCATTTTATAGAAATACTTGAACTCTCGTACCTCACTTATATTATTTTTAGAGTTTCTAAAACATGATGGTAATTGTTCTAGGTTATGAATTTAGTCCTAATATGATAGGCATCCAAAAGGTATATAATAAAAACTTCCATATTAAGTGCATTGAGTATTTATGAGAAGTTTGATTCCTTGCATAAAGTTTTGAGATATAAAGATGGTAATGTTAAGAGACATGTTAGGAAGTAAATTGTGATTTGGTAAAAATACTTGTGTAAAGTTTTGTGATTCCCGTAGCATGCACGTATGGTGAACCGCTGTGTAAGGAAGTCGGAGCATGACTTGTTTATATATTGTCAACCTTTGTGTGAGGGTCGGGGGTGCGCGATGGTTAACTCCTACCAACCTCCCCCCTAGGAGCATGCGTTTAATTCTTTGCTTCAATGACTAATAGACTTTTGCAATAAGTATGTGAGTTCTATATGACTAATGTTGAGTCCATGGATTATAAGCACTCTCAACCTTCCACTTTTGCTAGCCTTTCTAGTACCACACAACTTTTGCCGGTTCAAAAAACTCTTTCCTCAAAACAGACACCATATACCTTCCTCAAAACAGCCACCATATATCTTTCCTCAAAAAAGACACCATACCTAACTATTATGGCATTTCCATAGCCACTCTAAGACATATTTCCATGCAACTTCCACTGTTTCCTTTTATGACATGCACCATCACTTCCATATTACATATAGAGTCATATTTTGTCATAGTATCGAGTTGTAATTTTCTTTTGAGTTGTAAGTAAATAAAAGTGTGATGATTTTCATTATAGAGCATGTTGTTGGAAATATGCCCTAGAGGCAATAAATAAAGTGTTTATTATTGTATTTCCTTGTTCATGATAATCGTTTATTATCCATGCTATAATTGTATTAATTGGAAACATGGATACATGTGTGGATACATAGACAAACACAATGTCCCTAGTATGCCTCTAGTGAACTAGCTCGTTGATTGAAAGATGGTTAAGGTTTCCTAGCCATGGACATGAGATGTCATTTGATAACGGGATCACATCATTAGGAGAATGATGTGATGGACAAGACCCAAACTACAAGCGTAGCTTATGATCGTGTCAGTTTATTGCTACTGTTTTCTGCATGTCAAGTATATGTTCCTATGACCATGAGATCATGCAACTCACAGATATTGGAGGAGTACCTTGTGTGTATCAAACGTCGCAACGTAATTGGGTGACTATAAAGGTGCTCTACAGGTGTCTCCGAGGGTGTCTGTTGAGTTGGCATGGATCAAGACTGGGATTTGTTACTCCATGTGACGGAGAGGTATCTCAGGGCCCACTCGGTAATACAACATCACAATAAGCCTTGCAAGCAATGTGACTAAGTGTTGGTCACGGGATCTTGTATTACGGAACGAGTAAAGAGACTTGCCAGTAACGAGGTTGAACTAGGTATGGAGATACCGATGATCGAATCTCGGGCAAGTAACATACCGAAGAACATAGGGAACATCATACGGGATTAACTGAATCCTTGACATAGAGGTTCGACCGATAAAGATCTTCGTAGAATATGTAGGAACCAATGTGGACATCCAGGTCCCACCATTGGTTATTGACTGTAGAGGTGTCTCGGTCATGTCTACATAGTTCTCGAACCCGCAGGGTCTGCACACTTAAGGTTTGGTGACGTTTCGGTAGTATAGAGTTATGTATGGTGGTGACCGAAGTTTGTTCAGAGTCCCGGATGAGATCCTGGACATCATGAGGAGCTCCGGAATGGTCCGGAGGTAAAGATTCATATATAGGAAGTCCTGTTTTGGTCGCCGGAAAAGTTCCGGGCTTATCGGTAGTGTACCGGGAGTGCCGGTAGTGTACCGGGAGACCTCCGGGAGGGGTATTTCGACCCAAGAGGCTTCATGGGCTGTGGGAGAGTGAATATCAGCCCTTAGTGGGCTGGTGGAAACTCCCACACAAGGCCCATGTGGCTGGAGAAGAAAACCCAAAAGGAAAAAGGTGGAAAAAGGCAAAAAAAAAGGAAAAAAAAAGGATGAATCCTAATCCTACTAGGAGTGGAGGAGGTGGACTCCTCCTCTCCTAGTTCGGCCGAAGCCTAGGAGGCTTGGAGGCCAAGCTGCCTCCTCTTCTCTCCTCCTATATATACTGGTGGTATTGAGGGTTTTTGCACTAGATTTTCAGCCACGTGCTACCCGTTCCTCCAGTGCATAATTTCTCCTCTAGATCGGTTTTTCTGCAGTGCTTAGGCGAAGCCCTGCCAGAATTGCTCCACCACCATCGCCGGAGCACCGTCAGGCTGCCGTAGAACTCTTCTTCCTCTCCACTCCTTCTTGCTGGATCAAGACGGTGGAGATCGTCATCAAGTTGTACGTGTGCTGAACGCGGAGGTGCCGTCTGTTCGGTGCTAGATCGGAAGGATCGTGATCAAGTTCATGAGACGGATCGTGATCAAGTTCGTGGGACGGATCGTGATTGGATCGTGGGATGGATCGTGATTGGATCGCGGGACGGATCGTGATTGGATCGCGGGACGCATGTCGATTTGAATCGCGAAGACGTTCGACTACACCAACCGTGTTTCTTAACGCTTCCCGCTTAGCGATCTACAAGGGTATGTAGATCCACTCTCCCTCTCGTAGATGCTCATCACCATGGATAGATCTTCGTGTGAGTAGGAAAATTTTTGTTTCCCATGCAACGTTCCCCAACACATATCACATGTGAGGAAAGGATGATGGAAGCTATGATTCCCTCACAAGTGGGGATGAGATTCCGAACTTTATGAAAAATAAAAGAGGCCAGCGAAGCCCAAATGAAAAATGAATAAAAGAGGCCTTAGATGCCCACCAAAAAATGAGAGAAAAGAGAGAAGGGACATTGCTACTACCTTTTTCCACACTTGTGCTTCAAAGTAGCACCATGATCTTCATGATAGAGAGTCTCCTATTTTGTCACTTTCATATAGCTAGTGGAATTTTTCTTCATGATGCACGTCCACTTAGTTTCCTTTTGAGCTTTCATACACTTATAGCTCTAGTGCATTCGTTGCATGGCAATCCCTACTCACTCACATTCATATTTATTGATGGGCATCTCCATAGCCCATTGACACGCCTAGTTGGTGTGAGACTATCTTCTCCCTTTTCTTGACAACCTCCACCATATTCTATTCCACCTATAGTGTTATATCCATGGCTCCCGCTCATGTATTGTGTGAGAGTTGAAAAAGTTTGAGAAAATAAAGGTGTGAAAACAATTGCTTGACTTTTCATCAGGGTTGTGCATGATATAAATACTTTGTGTGGGGAAGATGGAGCATAGCCAGACCATATGATATTGTAGGGATAACTTTCTTTTGCTATTATATTTTGAAGAGATACAATTGCTTTACTAGTATGCTTGAAATTGTTATTGTTTCTATATCAATATTAAGCTTTTGTTTTGAGTCTTATGGATCTAAATATTCATGCCACAATAAATAATATTACTTGGATAAATATGTTAGATAGAACTCCACATCAAAAATTCTGTTTTTATCATTTACAAATTTAGCTTGGAGATGCTGATACGTCTCCAACATATCTATAACTTTTTATGATGGCATGCTATTATATTATCTGTTTTGGATGTTTTATATGCATTAATATGCTATTTTATTTTATTTTTGGGACTAACCTATTAATCTAGAGCCAAGTGCTAGTTTCTGTTTTTTCCTTGTTTTTGAGTTTTGCACATATGGAATATTAAACGGAGTCCAAACGGAATAAAACCTTCGGAAGGAATTTTTCTGGAAGGAAACAAGTCATCCAAGCTTGGAGTGCATGTCAGGGGAGGTGCTAGGGTGCCACAAGCCTGCTAGGCGCAGTGCCCCCCTGGTCGCGCCTAGCAGGCTTGTCGCCTCCTGGCAGGTCTCCTAACCCTAATTCTTGGCCTATAAATACCCAAATATTCCCCCAACATCAAAAAGAGCCACGCAAATACTTTTTTGCCGCCGGAAGCCTCCGTTCCCGAGAGATCCAATCTTGGAGCCTTTTCCGGTAATCTGCCGGAGGGGTTTCGATCACGGAGGGCATCTACATCAACTCCATTGCCCCTCCGATGATGCGTGAGTAGTCCACCACAGACCTACGGGTCCATTGCTAGTAGCTAGATGGCTTCTTCTTTCTCTTTGATCTTCAATACCATGTTCTTCATGATCTTCATGGAGCTCTATCCGATGCAATCCTCTTTTGTGGTGTGTTTGCCAAGATCCGATGTATTGTGAGTTTATATTCAGATTATCCATGAATCTTATTTGAATCTCCTCTGGTTTCTTATATGCATGATTTCATATCCTTGCAAGTCTCTTCGAGTTATTGGTTTGGTTTGGCCAACTAGATTGGTAATTCTTCCAATGGGAGAAGTGCTTGGTTTTGGGTTCAATATTGTGGTGTCCTCACCGAGTGACATAGTAGGGGTAGCGAGGCACATAATGTATTGTTGACATCAAGGGTAACAAGATGGGGTTTTCATCATATTGCTTGAGTTTATCCCTCTACATCATGTCATCTTTCTTAATGCGTTACTCTGTTCTTCATGAAGTTAATACTCTAGATGCAGGCAGGAGTCGGTCGATGTGTGGAGTAATAGTAGTAGATGTAGAATCGTTTCAGTCTACTTGATACGGACGTGATGCCTATATGCATGGCCATTGCCTTGGATAACTACATGATTATTCGCTTTTCTATCAATTGCTTGACAGTAATATGTTTACCCACCATGATATTTGCCTTCAAGAGAGAAGCCTCTAGTGAAACCTATGGCCCCCGGGTCTATTTTCCATCATATATTTGCAGATCTACACTTGTTGCAATTTATTTACCTTTTACTTTCCGCACTCGTTACATCTATCTCTATCGGAACTAATCCTTGCAAATAACCGTGAAGGGATTGACAACCCCTTTATAGCGTTGGGTGCAAGAGTTTGATTATTTGTGTAGGTGTGACTTGCTTGTTCCTCCTACTGGATTGATACCTTGGTTCTCAACAACTGAAGGAAATACTTACCTACTTCACTGCATCACCCTTTCCTCTTCAAGGGAAAACCAATGCATGCTCAAGAGGTGGCAGCCTTTGGCCCAAGGCCCAACTAAAATCTGAAATTCTCTTGGCCCATTCCCTTGGTTGTGCGTGTGGTGTGAGTGGGAATAAAGTTTAGTCCCATACCTCTAGTTGGGAGAGAGCTACACCACCTTATAAGGTGAGATCATTTAGCACTTGTAAGAGAATGAGAAGAGAAGAGGCCCTCGTGCACTCCTCCTCCTCGCTCATCTCGCCACACCACACCTCGTCACAACGCCGCAGGTTGCGGGATTGAGCCGAGCCGAGCTCATACCTATGCGCATATTTTTGCCGATCAGGAATGGAGAGTTCGTAAGAGACATGCCACGATCTGAGACGTCGGATCGTGGGTTTTAACTGACTCGGACGTGGGTCCAGCCCATGTATCTCCACCCTTCTGCGTATATATACGCGAGGTCCTGCCAACCCTAGCTGTTGCCACAGTCTATGGTTTCCCACTATTCCAGATCATTGGGCCACCACCCAAGTCTTCTCCATCCCTCCTTTCGACGTGCACCGCGAGAAGGGACAACGGGCCTCTGGAACCCTGCCTCCCATGA
Organism: Hordeum marinum; assembly: GCA_022496015.1. NCBI lineage: Eukaryota > Viridiplantae > Streptophyta > Magnoliopsida > Poales > Poaceae > Hordeum > Hordeum marinum. Next base: position 95,524,648 of record CM039677.1, on the reverse strand, counting down.
TCCTATATGGGGAGCGCAGTCGCGCGACTGCTACCTGTGATGACTTTGGCAACGGCAACTTTTTCCCTGACCTCGGCAACCTCTTCATCAACGACATGGCCTAGAACACCAATGCTGGCGGTCCTACTCCTGCTGAACCATATACAATCTTGTTCTCCCTGTTTGAGATCATGCTAGAATTTCTGTGTCTAGTTTGTGCCGTAGATTCGATCTACTCATTTACTATGCTAGTCTGCATGATTATTTTAGTCTATACTATTGCTGTCATGATTTATTTACTGTTTATATGGGTTAAATCTTGTAGTAATTTTCTCATGTATTCAACAATCCAAAAACCTGATTATAGGCAATTTACTCCAAGTGGTTTTGCTACACATATGAAGCCGCCCAGCTTCAAGGGGGTGCAATATAAGAGGTGGCACACGAGAGCAGTCTACTGGTTTCAAACCATGTACTGCTATGACGCCACCAAGGGCAAGCCTAAGGACGATCTTAATCCTGCACAACGGGAAGCTTTTGAGAAGATCGATACCCTCTTCAAGGGCGCCCTTCTGAGTGATCTTGACGACTCCATTATGGATTCGTATATCTCGTTTGACAACGGCAAGGACATGTGGGCAGCGCTCGAGGCCAAGTTTGGGGCCTCAGACGCTGGCAGCGAGTTGTACGTCATGGAGCAATTCTATGACTACAAGATGACTGATGAGCGCCCTGTTGTCAGCAAGCTCATGAGATACAGTCACTTGGAAAGGAGCTTGAATACTTTAAGTGTGTGTTGTCGTACATGTTTGTGGCGGAGGCATTATTGAGAAGCTTTCACCTTCGTGGAACAATTTTGCTACTTCTCTGAAACACAAGAGACAGGAGTTTTCCATTTCGGATCTCACTGGTACTCTTGATGTTGAAGAGAAGGCGAGAGCAAAAGACACACATGATCAAGTTGCTGAGGGAGCTTCTACTGCCAACATGGTACAGAAGAAGAACTTCCAACCAACAAGAACAAACCTCAGGGCAAAGGCAAGTTTGATGCAAAGAACAAGTCGTCACATTCTACCAACTTCAAGAAGAATCCTCATAAGAAGGGGAAGGGACTATGTCATGTATGTGGTGATCCTAATCACTGGGTGCCGAGATGTCCCAACCGCTATGAGGAGAGAGAACTTGAGAAGTGCAGCAAGTCCACTAATATTGTCATTGGTGATACTAATATGAAGGAACCTGGTACGGTATTTTTCCTACCATCCTTTCAGTATGTCATACTCCTAATTGGTTAATTGACATTGGTGCCAATGTGCATGTTTGTGCTGACGCCTCCATGTTTTCTTCTTATACGGTCGTAGGGACTTCTCCCGTGCTGATGGGGAATGGGTCGCATGCCATTGTTCGAGGTGTCAGTACGGTCGATCTAAAGTTTACTTTGGGGAAGGTCGTGTGCCTGAAAAACGTTCATCATGTGCCCTCCATCAATAAAAATCTCGCCAGCGATTCCCGTTTGTGTCGGGATGGTTTAAAGTTGGTTTTTGAGTCCAATAAAGTTGTAATTTCCAAGTATGGACAATTTGTTGGAAAAGGCTATGAGTGTGGATGCTTGTTCCGTCTGTCTTTGTCAGATATTTGCACTAAAGTTATTAATAATGTTTGCCATGATAATGAGTCTAATATTTGACCGACACATCGACCGACTCCTGCCTGCATCTAGAATATTAAGTTCATAAAGAACATAGTAACGCCTTAAGTAAGATGACATGATGTAGAGGGATAAACTCAAGCAATATGATGAAAATCCCACCTTTTTATCCTTGATGGCAACAATACAAATACGTGCCTCGCTACCCCTACTTTGTCAATGGGTGAGGACACCACAGGATTGAACCCAAAACTAAGCACCTCTCCCATTGCAAGAACTACCGATCTAGTTGGCCAAACCAAACCAATAAATTGAAGAGAAATACAAAGATATGAAATCATGCATATAAGAATTCAGACAAGATTCAAATAATATTCATAGATAATATGATCATAAATCCACAATTCATCGGATCTCGACAAACACACCACAAAAGAAGATTACATCGGATAGATCTCCAAGAACATCGAGGAGAACATGGTATTGAGGATCAGAGAGAGAGAAAAAGCCATCTAGCTACTAGTTATGGACCCGTAGGTCTGAGGTAGACTACTCACGCTTAATCGGAGGAGCAATGAAGTTGATGTAGAAGCCCTCCGTGATTGAATCCCCCTCTGGCAGATTACCGGAAAAGGCCCCAAGATGGGATCTCACGGGAACAGAAGGTTGCGGCGGCGGAAAAGTATTTTCGTGGCTCCCTCTGATGGTTTGGGAATATATGGGAATATATAGGCAAAAAGTTAGGGTTAGAAGGCCTCCAAGGGACCCACAAGCCAGGGGGCGCCCCCCTAGGGAGCGCCCTGGCTGCTTGTCGACTGCTGTCAGGTCTTCTGGCCTCCTCTCCAGATCTTCTAGATGTCTTATGTTCCAAGAAAAATCATTGCGAAATTTTTATTCCGTTTGATATTCCTTTTCTGTAAAACTCAAAAACAGGGAAAAAACATAAACTGGCAGTGGGCTCTAGGTTAATAGGTTAGTCCCAAAAATAATATTAAATAGAATATTAAATTATTAATGCATATAAAACATCAAAAACAGATAATATAATATAATGGAACAATAAAAATTATAGATACGTTGGAGACGTATCACTAAGCAACCTCACAATTCTCATAACCTGAAGAGGTAAGAGACTTGCACCATGAGAGCCTATACATTCTGATCTTTGTGAGATGAATGGCGTGTTGACAAAAGGTGGAAAGAAATATTTCATGACGTTGATTGATGACTCCACTAGATATTGTTATGTGTGTCTTCTGAAATAAAAAGATGAGGCTTTAAGCTTCTTCAAAAACTATAAAGCTGAAGCAAAGAACCAACTTGATCGGAAAATTAAACGGCTTAGGTCTGATTGTAGTGGAGAGTATTTTTCCAATGATTTTGATTTGTTTTGTGCGGAACATGGTATAATACATGAGAGTACGCCTCCCTACTCACCTCAGTCAAATGGGGTGGTCAAAAGAAAGAACCAAACTCTAACTGATTTGGTTAATGCCATGTTCGACACATCGGGTCTCTCCAAGGCATGGTGGGGGTGCTAATGACTACATGTCATGTCCTAAACCGAGTTCCCACAATGCATAAAACCGTTGCTCCATTTGAGAATTGGAAAGGAAAAGGCTGAAACTCTCTTATCTACGTACTTGGGGTTGTTTGGCGAAACTCAATATACCAATTCCCAAGAAGCGCAAGCTTGGACCAAAAAACATGGATTGTGTTCTTGTGGGCTATGCTTTTCATATCATTGGTTATAGATTTTTGATAATAAAATATGAGGTATCCGACATGCATGTTGGTACAATTATGGAGTCGAATGATGCGACTTTCTTTGAGGACATATTTCCTATGAAGGATATGGCTAACTCATCAAATCAGGAGATACCTATTCTATCTAGTTAGGAATTAGCTGTAATTCCTGAACCCACCATTGGGATGGAACACGTTGAGAATCCTGAGGAGGATGACAATGAAACTCCTGTAAGGAGTAAGACGACTACAAAGTCTTTTGATGATGATTTCATTGTATACCTCGTGGATGACACTCCCATGACTCTTTCATAAGCCTGTGCATCTTCTGATGCTGACTACTCGAAGGAAGTTGTCTGTAGCGAGATGGATTCCATCTTACCTAATGGAACCTGGAAAGCCATTGATCGTCCTTATGGGTGAAAACCTATGGGATGTAAGTGGGTGTTCAAGAAAAAGCTTAGACCTGATGGTACAATTGAAAAGTACAAGGCACAGCTTGTGGCCAAGGGTTATATTCAGAAAGAGGGTGAAGCTTCTTTGATACTTACTCACCTGTGGCTAGACTGACCACTATTCGGGTGCTACTATCACTGGCTGCCTCACACGGTCTTCTCGTTCATCAAATGGACGTCAAGATGACTTTCCTTAATGGAGAGTTGGATGAGGAAATTTACATGGATCAGCCAGATGGTTTTGTAGTACTTGGTCGGGAAGGAAAGGTGTGCAAGTTATTGAAGTCTTTATATGGCCTTAAACAAGCTCCTAAGCAATGGCATGAGAAGTTCGAAAGAACATTAACTACTGCAGGCTTTATTGTAAACAAAGCTGACAAGTGTGTATACTATCACCATGGTGGGGGAAAAGGAGTTATTCTCCGTATGTATGTCAATGACATACTGATCTTTGGAACCAACCTTGATTTAATCAAGGAGGTTAATGATTTCTTAGCTCGTTGTTTTGAGATGAAGGATCTAGGAGTAGCTGATGTTATTCTGAACATCAAGCTACTGAGAGATGAGAATGGTGGGATTACACTGCTTCAATCTCACTACGCGGAAAAGAGCTTGAGTTGTTTTAGGTATAACGACTGCAAGCCTTCTCCAACTCCATATGATCCTAGTGTGTTGCTTCGAAAGAATTGACGGATTGCTAGAGATCAACTGAGGTATTCTTAGATTATTGGCTCTCTTATGTATTTGGCAAGTGCCACGAGGCTTGCATCTCGTTTGCTGTGAGCAAACTAAGCCGTTTGTATCGAACCCGGGAGATGATCATTGGCATGCGCTTGAGAGAGTTTTACGCTATTTGAAAGGCATGACGAGCTATAGGATTCACTATACTAGGTACCCAAGGGCTTTTGGCCCAAAGCCCAACTAAAATCTGAAATTCTCTTCGCCCATTCCCTTGGCTGTGTGTGTGTTGTGAGTGACACTAAAGTTTAGTCCCATATCGCTAGTTGGGAGAGAGCTACGCTACGTTATAAGGTGAGCTCTTCTAGCACTTGTAAGAGAATGAGAAGAGAAAAGGCTCTCGCGCACTCCTCCTCCTGGCTAGCCTCGCCACACCACGCTCATCACGACGCGCCGCGGGTTGCGGGATTGATCCGAGCCGAGCTCATACCTATGCGCTTATTTTTGTCGGTTAGGAACGGAGAGTCTGTAACAGACGCGTCACGATCTGAGATGCCAGATCGTGGGCTGTAACCGACTCGAACGTGGCTCCAGTCCACGTCTCTCCACCTCGTCGCGCATATATATGCGAGGTCCCTACCAACCCTAGCTGCCGCCACAATCTATGGTTTCGTACTATTCCAGATCATCGAGCCGCCACCCAAGTCTTCTCCATCCCTCCTTCTGGCGTGCACCGCGAGAAGGGATTGCAGGCCCCCCGGAACCTCGCCTCTCGTGATCCTATATGGGAGAGGGGCCATCACGTTTTGGGGGAGCGCACTCGTGCGACTGCTGGTTGCGATGAGTTCGCCAACAACAACTTCTTTCCTGACCTCGGCAACCTCTTCATCAACGACATGGCCTAGAACACCAACGCTGGCGGTTCTACTCCCGCTGCACCGTATGCAATCTTGTCCTTCTTGTTTGAGATCATGCTAGAATTTCCGTGTCTAGTTTGTGTCATAGATTCGATCTATTCATTTACTATGCTAGCGTGCATGATTAGTTTAGTCTATACTATTGCTGTTATGATTTATTTACTGTTTATACAGGTTATGTCTTGTAGTAATTTGTTCATATATTCAACAATGTTACCTTTCTTTGCTTGCTCTACTTTTTGAGTGAATTCTATGCTACCGCAGTTCTATTTCGATTATTCTTTTCTTAACAACTCGCGCTCATTTGATTACATACACGCGTTAACGAATGCACCAGCAGGATTAATGCTCCAGCCACTAGTATACATCATATGAACAAAATTTGCAGTGGATTCCATTACTCCCTCTCTCGGTTTGTAGTAAACAACAGCTGAAATATACATATTTATAGATCCAGCTGGTTAAGAGGCTGACATTTTTCCAAAAAGAGGGTGACACTCTCCATTGATCTTACCCATGAGGTTTATAAATACTAACAGATGGTAGGGGACAACTGAACTCAGTTTTCGCATACGTATAAGTTTTCGACACATAATTGTTTTCGTTCCATGGCAAATTAAGAGTATATGTGAAAAGTTTGTTCACTAGAACGGTCCTAGTTCGTCCCTTGGATAAAATTTGGGATGAACGGTGCTAGCTCATCTCTGAAGCGAGCAGAGCACACAATAAATCAGTTAAGAGATACGGCATGTATGACGCAACAATTAGAGCACATACTCCATGCAAATAATAACAGCACAGACCAAACCATAGCCAGAAACTGAAGGCAATCATGTCCACCAACAGAAGTAACATAATCCACTTTTTTGGTGAAAATAACAATGCTGATAAATCTACAGAACATATCTTCTAATCAGTCGCACAGTCGCACGAAGACTTGAACTCATGTGAACCAAAAAGCGCTTGAGATTGACAGCGTGTTCCTGCACTCTATCCTGCAGTATGAACATATGATAGACTCATTAAGCTCAATTAAGCAACAACAACAAAAAGAATAAATGCAATTTCTTTGCACAAGTGTCAGTTCTCAAGTTAATAAATCTAGTTTTGTACGATTGTAGGCCTTAAAATTTGAAGGAAGCTGCCATTCACAATCAACATAGGTTTTGGCAGATTGCAGCTGCTTTACCAAACCTGACTGTTCACACCACATCAGGAAAAATGAAACTCCGAAGAGTGAAGAGTTACTTTTATCATTAGGAATGCAAGAAAAAGGAAAAATCACATTGTATACTGCATGTACGGGCATCCACAGGAGCATGTCAGATTCACACTTTGGTAACTACATGTATGGGAAAATAAGATTGTGAATCTAGTGTCTGAAACTTCCCAATGGAAAACCATACTGTTATGAGCAGCATCAACAGTCAGATCACATAATAGTGGAAGGATTGCCCTGATGCACATCTATGAAAACAAATATATTTAAAATAGAAATCAGCATAAATCAATTGAAAATGAAGGTGCCATGATAGTTGCTCTCCTATGTGTGACGAAGAAATTTGAACTATATTTCGACGAATACCAACAACAGAAAATCAGAATGTCTCATCGGTAACTGAACCTCGAACATTATCATCACACAATGATCTCATCAGATACCCTAGCAAAACTCTGACAGATATGAAATAATTAATAGGACAAGCACGTATGATGCAAAACTTCCAATTGTCAAAGGAAATACAACAAAATTCAGTAGCAAATTCACATACAACAAGCATGTACATACTACATATTCATAAAACCTCTGTTTTCACCAAGTTGTGCATATATATAAGACGGTATTTGATATATTGGTATAAATTAATATCCAGATTCAGTCTAGAAAGAAGAAATAGAGTTAAAGGCAAAGACAACATCACTTACATGGAGACAATTGAGTGCCAAGTTTAGCCACTTCCTTCTTCAACCACAAACCACGGAGTCTTGATTCATAGCATAGAAAAAACTCTCGACTTGATGCATCCTCTAAAACATCGGATGCAAGGACCTTGATCTCGTCGGATACATCATCCATGCCATGCAACACCGCCAAGCACCTTGAGATTGAGTATTGTTGCCCTTGATTTAATGCTTTTCGTTCCATGGTTTCTTCAGTGCTTGGTATAGATGTGGTGCCCTTATGTTTCTTCTTGGGTCTTCCACCATGTGATCCACCATTTCCACTCCCTGATTTTGCATGATCTTCACTTTTTTGCTTGAAGGAAAGTACTGGGGCCTCGTCATCATCATTGTCAATAACAGGATTTGCAACCGAGGGCGTGTTCTTCACAGAGGTACTTGCCCTCTTGAAGGATAATGGGACCTCATCATCATCATTGCCAAAGATAACACGATTCACAACCGAGGGCTTGTTCTTCACAGAGGTACTTGCCCTCTTGAAGGATAATGGGACCTCGTCATCATCACTGCCAAAGATAACACGATTCACAACCGAGGGCTTGTTCTTCACAGAGGTACTTGCCCTCTTGAAGGATAATGGGACCTCGTCATCATCACTGCCAAAGATAACATGATTCACAACCGAGGGCTTGTTGTTCACAAAGGTACTTGCCCTCTTGAAGGATAATGGGACCTCGTCATCATCATTGCCAAAGATAACAGGATTCACAAGCGATTGTCTTTTCTTCACAGAGGTACTCGCCCTCTTGAAGGATAATGGGACCTCGTCATCGTCACTGCCAAAGATAACACGATTCACAACCGAGGGCTTGTTGTTCACAAAGGTACTTGCCCTCTTGAAGGATAATGGGACCTTGTCATCATCGTTGCCAAAGATAACAGGATTCACAAGCGAGTGCCTTTTCTTCACAGAGGTACTCGCCCTCTTGAAGGATAATGGGACCTCGTCACCAATGTGGCTGAAAATATCAGGATTCAGAATGGGAGGTATGTCTTTCACAGTGGTAGTATTTGCCCTCTTGAAGGACAATGGGGCCTTGTCTTCACCATCATCACTGTCTAAAAAAGCAATTGTCGTCTGGGAGATTTCTTCTCCAGATCGGGAAGCAGCCATACCTGCAAGTTCAGTTCAGCCGTGTGAGCAAACGGCAGGTGAAACACTCTACCAATTCGGAACAAACGTACAAGGAACAAGAATGGATCAAAGAAAGCAGCTCGTGTACAACAGGGTGACGACTAAACCGTGACCAAAATAGGGTTTGGGTCGCCTTCGTAAATCAAAAGAGATGTCACACAAAGGGCTAATCCTTTCCACCGGAATCATAGCCGATTTTGCTTCCCCGTATCGCTGGCGCAGCCTCCGCCAGGCCACACCGGCTCTGCACGAGCGCTCGCGGAGAGAGAGAGAGAGAGAGAGAGAGAGAGAGAGAGAGAAAGACGTACCTAGGTGCCGGGACGCGTCCGCTGCGAAGCAGAGCTGGGCTTCACGTCTCACGTGTCACGCCCGCCCTTCGGCGAGACGGCGGCGAGTATGGGTGAAGAGAAGAGCTAGGGCTCACCGCTGACCTGACTGGTCTGTTTCTGAACCGAGGCGGTTCATATTACGGGGTCGTATTAATTTCCGAAGAATTTTAGACCTGGCAAATCTAATGTTTCTCACGACAATTGTATTGACGGGGGAAGGCAAATTTAGTTTGCAAACACCATAATTTTTAAGAAAAATAAGATAAAATAAGATGGATTTAGCATGCTGGTCAACTAACTTGTCATCGTCGACGAACATCACTTATCATGATACATATTCGATTTGCCATGCCTAAAAGTCTGATGTTTGTTGAATATCCGATGCATTAATTTTAACACTTTTAAAATAGGTGCTAGTAGCCAATCGACTGACACAACTTTTTAGACGGTTGACCTACAGCCGTTCGATCTGCCTCCTTGGCCCCTAATCGCTTCGTCTAAACCAGGGGAGAAAACTGAATCGCGTGATGCGCAGCTCACTCACATGGTGAGATGCAGCTTCCCCCTTCGATCAGATGCAGTTTCGTCGTCGATCATTGTAGCTCTGCCATTGCTTGCAGATCGATCACCCCCCCCCCCCCCACACACACACACACACACATACACTTGCAGCTTTGATGTGGGCAGTTGCAGCTCTGTTGAAGACGATTGCAACATCTCATCCCATCTTTGATCTTTGGTCATAGTCCATCAGCGTCGCCACCTTCCCATTCCAGCACCCTATACCACTGTTCCAACATTTTGCAAAACCATGGGGTCACAACTTTTGTGCTCTGCGATTGTAGATTGCGACAAAAAAATTTGAGAAAGCAAAGGCATGCCCTCGGTCGTCATGGTCGTCGTCGAGGAAGAATACAGTTCTAGCAACCATAACAACCGTTCGAGCAATCACTAGTAACATCCCTTCACTTTTGCGACACTGGTTCCAACAACCGTGGCCACAAGTTCCAGCAATTAGTGAAGCATGTTCCAGTAAATCGCGGCGGTGGTTACAACATTATCATGGCGCATCCCATGCCCCGCTACGACATCACCGTAGACTCGTTATTGGCGCTCGAAGCATCGTTGACACCGTTGGCTAGGGATTTATGACAGACAAGATCCCATCCTGACATCCTCCTCGCCAACCGCCAACGCCTCCGAGCACATACGCCGGAGATCAGGGCCAGGCGGAGGTGAGCCGCGCCGAAGAAAAGGGAATAGGGGGACCGCCTCAGATCATATCTGGCGATGGGAGCCGGGGACCCTCCACATGCTGTGAGATTCGGCCACCGGGGCATCACTATCTATGCAGCCAAGGGGCACGGCAGACCTCACCGGCAAGCGCCCATCGTCGTCGGAGGGACGTCGTCGATACCACCGAGGCCGCCACCTCGGAACTAGGTGCCCTCACCAGCAAGAAAGAAATAGGCACATCCTTGCCGCCCCTTCACCGGAGGTTGCACGATGAGCCGGCGGCCGCCTTAGGAGGCGACGAGGGAGAGGGAGACGAGAAGAAGAGTTGGCGGTGGGCTTTGATTTGGCATCGTCCGATTCATCCGTGTGGGAGCTGCGCGGGGCCTTGGTGTAATCGTTTTCTCTCATTATATTTGAAATGCTTTTGTACTTTTGGTGAACGTTTGTAATTAGAGTTGAATCCTTTTCGAGAAAGGAAACATTGCGTTCTACTACCTCCGTCCTGGTTTATAAGTCCCCTGTATATTTTCTTGCAAATTTTGACTAGTGATTTAACTAAAAATATATTAATGCATGTCTTTAAAAATTATATTGTTAGATTCGTATTTAAACACTCTTTAATTATATTATTTTCTATTCCTTTGGTTCCTAAATATAAAATCTTTTAGAGATTTCATTATGAACTACGTACGAAACAAAATGAGTGAATCTACACTCTAAAATATGTATATATACATCTGTATGTAGTCTATAATAAACTCTATAAAATAACTTATATTTAGAAATGAAGGGACTATATGACACGTATTAATATTTTACTGGTTAAATTCAAGATTAAAATTTGGCACAGAATACAAAGGGAATTAATAAACCGAGACGGAAATAGTAGTTAAGTAGAGTAGGGAAATATTTGTCCTAAAAGTAAATGTATCTAGACTTATTTTAGTTATAGATACATCTATTTTATTTATTTTTAGGACAAGTATTTCCAGACGGAGGGAGTATATTCTTAGAAGAAGAAAAGGTAGAGTAGTACTCCATTTTATTCATTTTTAGGACAAGTATTTTCAGACTAATTACCACTAGCAGGCAGAGGCGCGGCGGCATGCCACGTCAGTCTTGAAGCATGTGTGTGTGGTTGTGTTATTTTTCTTATAAAAGAAAAAAAAGACAATGTGTAAGTGAGCTGGCGGTTGATAATGTGCAAACCAATTTAACTTGGATAAATACCGAAAGATAGCAAAAGACAGTTCATTCATGGTTACAAACACTTAGCTAATTATCTTAAATGTTTCAGCCAAACATGTTTCTACCTAGATAAACACAATATGAAAATCGTCTGGTGCAACCAAAATATTTACAAAATAAAGATCCTTCGAACCGAAGGAAAATTCCTCTAGTATATACTTAAAGATCAAATTTCATAGGTAATACTCCATCCTATAACTGATGGACTTGTTTTAGTGAACGAAGCAAGATACATAAGAAGGAAAAACAACAAAAGAAAGTGAATTGAAAATAGAAAGGATTAAACTTTATACAAAGGTCCATTCTTTTAGGTTCGTAGTTGGCAACCTAGTGAAAAAAATCAACAATGTCATTGTTTCCTTTAATGCATACAAATTTTAGTTTGCGGAACATAAAAAATTGAGTAAAAATATTCTAGTAAAAAGTTAGAACCTTCGGCATTATAGTGCATTGATGACTTCTTTATATACGATATTTTGAGTAATATTTGTTGCATCACGTAATCCTTAGTCGTGAAAAATAGCACACATGAGCAGTGGAATTAGGGATGCACTATCAATCAAAATCAAGCCTAATTCTCAACGTTTACATGGTACTAACCTAGATATTCTAAGGCACATAATTTTCTTTGCTTTGCTTATCCTATGGTGTCCTAAAAAAAAGAGTTGCTAGGTATTGCATCATAGTGAACCTGACTTTATGTAGAAGGTAGAATGAGCAAAAAATGCTAAACTTTGTACTACTCACAACATTATAGGTGTAGGGTGTGTGTGCGCGTGCGTTTATAGAGGTGAGTGTATGTGCGTATATGTGAGCATCTGTATTGTACTATGTTGGCACCGGTGCTTGTATTTTTCTAAATTTATTTTAGGCTCTCCAGCGATATTAGTTTAATGATAGGAGACGTTCCTCATGAGTACGAAAATTCATGAGGTGCCTTCATCAATTTCAAGATGGTGTGTAATATCTATATAGAAGATATGATGAGAGTATATATGTTCTACAGTGTTGGCACTCGTACTCGCATTTTCCTAAATTTATTTTAGATTATCCGATTATGAAAAGAGAGACGTTCTTGTTGACTATGACGGCGCCTGGGTGACTTCATTAATTTTAAGATGTGTTGCCAGCTAAGTACCCATATAAAAGATAGAAATGAGTAAAATATGCTACGATTTGTATTATTAATGACGTTATAGGGTAGAGTGCGTGTGCGTACGTTCATACGGATGAGTGTATGTGCATGTAGATGAGCATCTGTGTTGTACTATGTTAATACTGATGCTTGCATTTCTCTAGATTTATTACATACTCTACAGCAATATATTTGTTTAGTAAAAGGAGACGTTCCTTGTTGATTATGAGGATGCATATAATGATCTCGTCAATTTCAAGATGTTATATCGGTTTGATATCTCGAAGATATCATAAGGATAAAACGCATGCGTGTGTTCATACACGTTCATAGGAATATGTAAGCATTTGATTTGTATTGTGTTAAAATAGATAGCAAATAAAAAAAACAGTAAAAACTAACACGTGTCATCAAGACGGCATTGTACTTCAAATGCTTGGTAGGAGCCATAGCTTAGTAGCTTTAATACTTGTAGATAGATATTTACCAGTGCTTGTGCGCCTTGCTCTACTAGACCTGGATTCGATCGGAGGCGATGGCGAACGCCGGGCTGCGTGCCTACAGGGAGGTACTGCGGCTGGTGCGGCGCCTACCAGCCGACGCGCGGCCGTACTACGCGAAGTACGCCCGCGAGAACTTCGTCAACTACCGCCACCTATCTGCTGACGACGACCTGGCCGGCCTCCTCCGCCGCGCGCATGCCCACTCCGCCTGGGTCCTCTCCAAGGTACCGTCACCCCAACCGAACGCGGTGCTCCTTCTCGCCCTTTGTGTGTTCATCGTACCGTCCGTTTCATTCGCGGCTCATGGGAATGGATCGACCATTCGACCTATTTGCTATCTCATTGTTCCTGGTTGCCTGGCTGTGTAACGCGGAGCTTGCCCTTGCAGTACTCCATCGACGCCGTGGAGGCGGCGGGGCGGCTCAAGGAGATCTGCGGCGAGCGCGGTGCCGAGTGAGGGGAGGATCGCGGCAGCAGCCCGCGGCCCGCAAGGTGTTCGGCCATATGCCTCTGTCGTGTTTTTTAAGTTATTATCTGCCCGAACAGGATGAATTCTACTGTGTTGTTTTAGAGCTGGGCGCTTCCATGTTTCCAGATGTTCTACAGTAGTTGGAAATAAGACCAACATTCTGTCTGCTTCTGATATGGTATTGTTCTGAACTCGGACTGACTATTTACTCCATTGCTCCGTGTTCCAGTGCAACCTTCGTATTGCTCTATTGGCTGCCAACAACATGCATCGCATTCCTGTGACCTGGAATCTCAGGTGCATAACTTGGTAATTCGGTTAGGATGGGGAAATTAGAGGGTTTTTTTTTGGCAAAAAGTGAAGGGAAACATTTCTTCTGAAGACATGATTTGCTTTAGGAATTATTAGTAGTACTCTATTTCTTTTACGCAAGGTATTAGTAGTGTTCTATACATCTTATATAGACAAATCCCACTTCAAGACACCAAATAGTTCCAATTGGAAGAAGGAAATACATTAAGTAGTTATATTTCGTGCAGAGTGCTTCTATATCATCAAAATTGTTGCAACCGGTAGATTTGCTAGCTTAGTCCAGTCGCATCCTTCCTATTTGGACATGAGAATCTCTCTAGCATGGAACATACATGTGAACATTAAGTGGGTTTTAAATCACATTGCATTTAATTATGACATGCACAGCTTTTCCTGTTAAGGTGTTTTTTGTTTATGCACAATTTTCTCACATAATTTAAATCATAAAGACTGAATTTGTATTCTAGATGATATTAAGAAAATACTCCCCAATTCAATTTTGTGGGAAAACACATGGTATAGTCTAGTTGCGTGCAATGTAGACGAGCAGGGGTTCCTTCTCAGCCGACGCGGCCAGGATGAGCGCGTGGGTGAGAGCCTTTTTCAGGCCGCGGAAAGCCTCGTGCGCCTCGTCGGCCAGTCGAACATGTTCGGCTTCTTGGTTTGACCCGGCTCGATTAGAGCCGTCTTGCGAAGGAGCCCGCAGAGGGGCAATGCTTTCTCCCCCAACCGGCTGATGAACCGGCTGAACGAGGCGAGGCAGCCGGTGAACTTCTGGACGTCACGGAGCCGGGGCGGCTTGGGCATGCGCTCGATCGCGCTGATCTTCTTGGGGTTAGCTTCGAAACCTCGAGCGGACACGAAGAAACCCAAGAGTTGACCGGTCGGGACGCCGAAGACACACTTCTCCGGGTTGAGCTTGATCTTGTACTCGCGCAAGTTCGCGAAGGTCTCCCGGAGGTCGTCGAGGAGGCTGAAGTGCTTCCTGGTTTTGACGACGATGTCGTCGACGTAGACGTGAACATTCCTGCCTATTTGAGGCAGGAGGCACTTCTGCATGCATCGTTGGTAGGTGGCTCCTGCGTTCTTCAGGTCGAAGGACATGGTGATGTAGAAGTAGGTCCTAAAGGGTGTGATGAAAGAGGTCTTGAGCCGGTCTTCTGGGTCCAGCTTGATCTGGTGGTAGCCGGAGTAGGCGTCCAGGAAGGACATCAAGTCGCAGCCGGCCATGGAGTCGGTGACTTGATCGATCCACGACAGAGCGAATGGGTCCTTGGGACATGCCTTGTTCGGGCTAGTATAGTCGATGCACATGCGCCAGGTCTTGTTCTTCTTCAGCACCAGGACTGGGTTGGCCAGCCAGTCCGGGTGGAACACTTCCATGATGAACCCGGCAGCGAGCAGTCGGGCGATCTCTTCACCTATAGTATGTCGCTTCTCCTCGGAGAAGCGGCCTAGGGGTTACTTGACCGGCTTGACGTCCGGCCGGACGTGGAGTTTGTGCTCAGCGAACTTCCTCGGAACACCCGGCATGTCCTTGGGGGGGACCATGCAAAGATGTCTCGATTCTCATGGAGGAAGTCGATGAGTTCGCCTTCCTATTTGTTGTTGAGCTGGGAGCCGATGGTGACGCACTGAGCGGGGTTGGCCGGGTCGAGCGGGATTTGCTTGGTGTCTTTGGACGGCTGGAAGGAGGACTCGCCGACAGATTGCGAGGGAGGAGCCGGCACGGCTGGCTGGCTGGTAGCAAGGTCCACGAGCCGATCGAGCTGTCGTTTCTCCTCGGCGATCTCCGGGGCCTCAGCAAACCGACTACCGTCTCGAGCGCACTCGAGCGACATCTTGTAGTCACCCACGATGGTGATGATTCCCTTGCAGCCTGGCATCTTGAGCTTGAGGTAGGCGTAATGGGGGACCGCCATGAAGCTGACAAGGGCCGGCCGGCCCAACAGCGCGTGGTAGGGACTTGCGAGGTCCACGCCTTGAACAGCATCGGGTCGCGGCGGAAGTGGCCGGATCCGCCGAAGAGGACGTCGAGCGTGACCTTGCCGTACAGGGGAGCGGGACTTCCCAGGCACGATGTCGGGGAAGACCGTCCGGCTCACCTGCAGGTCTTCTATCTTCAGCCCCAGCTTGTGCATAGTGTCGAGGTAGAAGATGTTGATGCTGCTGCCACCATCTATCAACACCCGCGAGAAGCGGCAAGTTCGTTCCTTGGTGGCGATGGTGGGGTCGAGGACCTAGGCATAGCTGTTGGGATTCGGCATCACAGCGGGGTGATCGGCCTAGCTCCAAGTGACCGGCTTCTCCGACCAGTGCATGAACTAGGGAGTTGCCGGCATGGTGGCGTTCACCTCACAACGGAGCTGGCATTGAGCATGTTTACCTGTCTCTTCACTAGTGAAGACGACGTAACAACCGTCCTGGTTGGGAAACTGGTCGATCAGACGACCGTCGTTATAGGCCGGAGCCGGAGCCGGCGCCAGGGCGACAGCTTGGGCCGGGGCCGGCATGTGGATAGGCGGCGGTGGAGGAGCCGGAAGGCCGCCCCCCTAGGCCTATCGCTGTGAGAAGCTCCACTGCCGGAGCGTGTGCGTAGAGGGTTTGGCACCCGAGTGGTTCTTGCAGGGGAGATCGAGCATCTGCTCGAAGGTGAGCTTCAGTTGCCAGGCAGTCTTGCCAGTGCGCTGACGCTGGCTGGCAGACTGGGCAGCCGGCTCCTGCTCCTCGATGGTGTTGACTTGCTGGCTCCCGTAGCAGGGATCTCGCTGGTCGTTCTTGCGTTTGTTGTTCTGCGGCTGTCGGTTGTCGGCGGCCGGCCGGGACGTTGCCGGTGTCGTCGTTGCCTTGGCGGGCGGGGTCGTCTTGACCCGGATGGCCGAATCGGCTGTGGCGTACTTGTCCGCCTTGGTCATGAGCTCGGCAAGCGTGGCCGGCTCGGAGCACAAAAGCTTGTGCTTGAGGGGGGTGCCGTCTCGGTAGCCTTCAATGAAGTACTGCATGGCCTGTACCTCGTGCACCCCCTCGCAAGAGTTGCGAAGCTCGGTCCACCGAGTAAGGTAGTCGCGGAGGGATTCGTTCGGCCCATGAACGCACATGGTGAGTTCGCTGTTGGAAATATGCCCTAGAGGCAATAATAAATTAGTTATTATCATATTTCCTTGTTCATGATAATCGTTTATTATCCATGCTATAATTGTATTGATCGGAGACTTAGATGCATGTGTGGATACATAGACAAAACCATGTCCCTAGTATGCCTCTAATAGACTAGTTCGTTGATCAAAAGATGGTTAAGGTTTTCTAGCCATGGACATGAGATGTCATTTGATAACGGGATCACATCATTAGGAGAATAATGTGATAGACAAGACCCAAACTACAAACGTAGCATATGATCGTGTCAGTTTATTGCTACTGTTTTCTACATGTCAAGTATCTGTTCCTATGACCATGAGATCATGCAACTCACTGACACCGGAGGATTGCCTTGTGTGTATCAAACGTCGTAACGTAACTGGGTGACTATAAAGGTACTCTACAGGTATCTCCGAGGGTGTCTGTTGAGTTGGCATGGATCAAGACTGGGATTTGTTACTCCGTGTGTCGGAGAGGTATCTCAGGGCCCACTCGGTAATACAACATCACAATAAGCCTTGCAAGCAATGTGACTAAGTGTTAGTCACGGGATCTTGTATTACGGAACGAGTAAAGAGACTTGTCGGTAACGAGGTTTAACTAGGTATGGAGATACCGACGATCGAATCTCGGGCAAGTAACATACCGAAGAACAAAGGGAACATCATTACGGGATTAACTGAATCCTTGACATAGAGGTTCGACCGATAAAGATCTTCATAGAATATGTAGGAACCAATATGGGCATCCAGGTCCCGCTATTGGTTATTGATCGTAGAGGTGTCTCGGCCATGTCTACATAGTTCTCGAACCCGTAGGGTCTGCACACTTAAGGTTCGATGACGTTTCGGTAGTATAGAGTTATGTATGGTGGTGACAGAAGGTTGTTTGGAGTCCCGGATGAGATCCCGGACGTTACGAGAAGCTCCGGAATGGTCCAGAGGTAAAGATTGATATATAGGAAGTCCTATTTTGGTCGCCGGAAAAGTTTCAGGCTCATCGGTAGTGTACCGGGAGTGCCGGTGGTGTACCGGGAGACCATCGGGAGGGGTATTTAGACCCAAGAGGCTACATGGGCTGTTGGAGAGTAAATACCAGCCCTTAGTGGGTCAGTGGAAGTCCCACACAAGGCCCATGCGGCTGGGAAGAAAAGTCCAAAGAAAAAAAGGTGGAAAAAGGCAAAAATAAGGAGTCCTAGTCCTACTAGGATTGGAGGAGGAATCCTCCAATCCTCCTTGGTTCGGCTAACCCAAGGGCTGGCTCCTTGGGAGCCAAGCCTCCTCCTCCTCTCCTCCTATATATATACTAGAGGATTTTAGGGTTTTGGCATAGAATTTTCAGCCACATGCTGCTCGTTCCTCCAGTGCATAGTTTCTCCTCTAGATCGGATTTCTGCAGTGCTTAGGCGAAGCCCTACCGGAATAGCTCCACCACCATCGCCGGAGCGTCGTCACGCTGCTGGAGAACCCTTCTACCTCTCCGCTCCCTCTTGCTGGATCAAGAAGACGGAGATCGTCATCGAGCTGTACGTGTGCTGAACGCGGAGGTGCCGTCCGTTCGGCGCTAGATCGGAAGGACCGTGATCAAGATCGCGAGACGGATCGTGATGAGTTCGCGGGACGGATCGTGATGAGTTCGCGAGACGGATCGTGATTGGATCGCGGGACGGATCATGATGAGATCGCGGGATGCTCGGCGATTTGGATCGCGAAGACGTTCGACTACACCAACCGCGTTTCTTAACGCTTCCCGCTTAGCGATCTACAAGGGTATGTAGATCCACTCTCCCTCTCGTAGATGCTCATCACCATGGATAGGTCTTGCGTGAACGTAGGAAATTTTTTGTTTCCCATGCGATGTTCCCCATCATTCGCGGGGATGAGCGGGCCGCTTGTAGGTGTCGGTGAAGTTGCGGACGAAGGCCTCCTCGAAGTCTGTCCAAGTGTTGATGCTGCCGGCCGCCAGGCTGTTGAGCCAGGTGCGGGCCTAGCCGATCAACATGAGGGGGCGTAGCGAACGGCTACGCGCTTGTTACCCCTGGCGATGCCGACCGCGGTGGTGTAGTCGATCAGCCAGTCCTCGGGCTTGGCATCCCCATTGTACTTCGGAGCGTCTCGAGGAAGCGTGAAGTCGGTCGGGAACGGCTCGTTGCGGATCCGAGGGCAGAAATAGGCCGGACCAATCGAGCCCTCCTCCTCGAGGAGGGCGGACTGCGTGAGGTGGTCGATATGGTTGCGGGCGTCGTTCTCGCTGCAGGGACATGCGGCCCGATCCAGGCCGAGAGCTCGGGGTGGATGACGGGCGGAACCGTTCATTCCCGCTCGCGTCGCGGGGGTGTAGTGTGCCAGTGGCTGTGCCGGATGCCGGATGCCGACGCTTCTTGGTGGCGACCGCTGCGAGGCGGGTCGTTGGTGCGTCGGCTGCTCGCTCCCCGGCATCTGAGAGTGCCGAGTGTTGTTTGTTTCGGTCCGGCGGCTGGAGACGTGAGGGGAACTAGAATGCTGAGCCGGCTGACGGCCAACAGTCCCCGTGCTCTCGCGCTCGAGCCGGGGGCTTCCGGTGGCGGCGCCGCCCGACGCGAGCAGGTGCTGCTGCGCGTCGGCAGCGTCGATGGGCTCCTAGAGTGGCGCTCGTGAGCGGCACGCTCTTCGCCCTCCAAGGTGGCCAAATCCGCATAGGCCATCTTGAGAGCCCACAAGTTGGTTACGGGGGTGTCGTAGACGGGCATCTTGCCGCCAAGGATTTCGGCGACCACGCGGCCGCGGTCACGCACGGCCCCACGCCGGTTGGGCCCGGTGCCAGCCGGGGTGAGCCATAGGCGGAAGCATATTCCCGCTGGACGGCCTCCATGCGGTGCCGCGTGACCGCGAGGGCGGTGGCGTCCTCGAACAGGGCACACGAGCTGCCTTGAGGTCCGCCGCAGCGGCGTCGGGGTTTGCCGTCGGGGCGATAGGGGTGCTCAGGCTCCGGAGAGCCGCACCAAGCGGATCGGAGGTGCCGACGCGGGCCGCGGCAGTATCGGCCGCGGTCCGCGCGCGTCCGGAGGAGGTGGAGGAGACGAGGACCAACACCCCCACGCGACCGTGGGAGTCGCTGGACTGGGCCGCAGAGAGTGCTCCCATGACCATGGGAGGATCGACGTAGACGAGCACCTGCCCGGGGTACTCGTCCGCGGCCGGAGCCTCGGTGAGGCTGAGCCTGTCGAAGCGCTCGGTGAGCACGTCGATATCGGCCGTGAGGTCGACGGAGTCGCCCGCAGGGCGTGCCGGAGCAAGCCCCACGAGCCCGCGGTTTCGTCTGGACGTGCGGCGACGGCGAGGAATGGTGAGGGGTCCCGCCCGGAGCATGAATCTGGCCGGTGCCGCGTACGGCCTCACGGTGGGCGCCAACTGTCGTCGTTTTCTCACGACAGATGCCATAGGGTGGCTTATCATAGGTGGTTGGGGCCGGAGGACGCCGACGGGCTCCGGGTGCGGGATTGGGCACAGGCGATGATGACACACGATGTACCTAGGTTTAGGGCCCTCCGAGGGCGATAACACCCCTAGTCCTGCTTGGTTTAGTTGGATGGATGGGTATGTGTACAAGGGTGCTCCTGAAGCCGTGTCTAGAGGAGGAAGAAGGAGCAGCTGGCTCGTCTTCCTCCGCCACTGGAGGGGTTTTGAGAGCTCTGTAGGTGCGCGAGGGTGATGGTCCGTCCCCGTTGCATGGGGGCTTGGGGGGTTTTATAGGCCAACCCCCGGCTCTACAATATATCTAAAGTACAGGGATGGAGGGACCCGGCTGGCAGTCTCTCCGGCTGGCCGGGGGGTCCCACCCTTTGCACTGTCTCATCGTCTATGGGGTCCACCGGCTGAGCGGTCCCGTTCCTCGCTGGGTCCGCCAGTCGGCTCGACGGTTGGCTCTCGCTCACCTGCCACGGCCCGGGTTGCCCGGGAGGTGTCGTCTAGCGCCAGCCGGCCGAGGTCTCCGGTACGACCGACAGTACTGTAGCCACGCCGAGGCAGGTAATCGAGTGGGAGAGGGCATGCCGGCACTGTTCCCTCGCCCGGTCACGCTCGCCGAGGTCAGCTGCCGGGATGGCCAGACTGTAGCCATGCGCTGCAGTGCGTCAGCGGCCACTATAGCCACAGGTTCGCCCGTCGCGCCGGTCGCGTCGTGTCGTCGTACCCACGCGCAGAGGGATGGGACGTCGCATGTCCGTCCCAGGGTCAACGGAGGTGGCGGCCTAGAGACAGCCGACCGCGCCCAGCCGGTCGAGGGTCGAGCTGGCTCCTTGACTAGCCGTCCGGAGCACCAGCTGACGCCAGCTCGAGCCGGACACCCTCCAGCCGGTCGAGGGTCGAGCCGGCTCCTTGACTAGCCGTCCGGAGCATCAGCCGACGCCAGCTCGAGCCGGACGCCCTCCAGCCGGCCACGATCAGCCGGCCGCGTAGTTTTTCTTCGAAGCTTGGAGGGGAATGACCCCGTTGCTTTGGCATACTTGGGGTAATAACCCCGTCACTATTTGTTTTCAGAAATGGGCAGCTAGGTAGGTCATCAATCTCTAATTGCTTATAACCCAACCTGAGTAAAAAGCAAGTTCCTGATTCCCCCCCCCCTCCCAAAGTGCTACGTACAGTTGACACGGAATAACAAACTTTAAATAAAAAAACCGTTGCAATTTAGGAGGATAAGCATGACTTGAGTTTCCTTGTTAGAACAAATGTTCACAACATCATTATTTTGAGGGGCACACTAATTTCTGCCCTTTATTTGAGTTTGATTTCACATGAAGGGTAGGTCCTCTCCAAGATTTACATATTGCAGTTCTTCAACAAAATTTACAAATAATTGAACCGCAACAAAATTTCATCCCTACTGATCGAGGGTTATCAAATACGCCTCCTCCTCTATCTTTTCCCAGTAACAATGATGTTTTCCTTAGCAGCAACAACAAAAATTCATCCATACTGATCCAGGAGTACATCAGCACTCAAAGCAACACGGATCCTCCTCCTCTGTCTTTTCCTTGGCAATAATAACACAAGCACTAAAAAAGCAAGCAATCACCTCATCCGTGGGAGAAAAGGAGAACGTCCTCTGAACCTCCAGTATTTACAAAGTTCACTAAATTGCATCAAATCCACATAAGGAGGAAGAAGGCACCATGTTTCTCTGGATTCTCTGGACGGGGAAGATAGCAGTAGGAGGAGGGCTAGCGACCAATGGGCCTTGGTCGTCGGTGTCGACCACTGCTTGTTGGAGATGACCATCGCGTCGGACCCCACCGCTAGGATCCACTCCGTGGTCGACGTCGTCCTCCATCGTTGGGCACACGCAGGCAGCCCACGAAGTAGGGGAGGCGACGGTGACGGGTTGAGGAGGACAGAGACGACGTGAGGAGGAGGCCGTCGCAGCCTCGCCTGGGAGGCACTGCGTCGGCCTCAGGTGGAGAGTCGGATCAGGTATCACACAAATGAGGGCCATCGGCATCCCACACGTGGCGGCCATCAGCGACCCATGCGACGACGACCTCGATCTGCATGAATCCGGCTCCGGCGACCTTGATATGGCAGTCGTCGGGCAAGGGGGCAAGCCTGGGTGGTCCTCATCGCCTGGACGCCGACACATGCGGATGGGAGACACTCGAGCCGGGTATGGGAGGTGGGAGATGGATTCATGGATATATAGTTGAAAAAATCTACAAGGCTGGTGACTTCTTTTATTCCGAAATTATCCGTCGGGCTAGTGATTTCCTTCGTTTCAAAAATTTGTTTTCTTTGTTTTGTAAAACAAATTGCACTATTGAGAGGGATCGATTGATTTGGATAATTTAGGAAAGTTACATCCGTAATTTTTTTTATACTTTAGGAAAGTGTTGGTTTGTAATAAAAGAGAAGGATCGATTGAACTGGATCAATTAGGAAAGTTAATTATAATCTATTATTTGTTTCCTCAAAATATGTTATTTGTTTCCTAAAACAAATTGCACTAATAAGAGGGATCGATTGATTTGGATAAATTAGAAAAGTTAGATCTATGCTTTTTTTATATGTTAGGAAAGTTTTGATTTGTAATAAAAGAGTGAAGATACAAATAAACCAATGGATAAGAAAACCGATGTGGGAGTGGGTGGTGGGAGGTGGGACGAAATAAAACCGGACCAAAATAAACCGTGAGACGAGACTACCAACTCAGACAATAGGAGTAGAGATTAGTCGCTCGCAAAATGAAGTTAGTCATGAACTCGCTGCATATGGTCAAAGTACTCCTCGTACTGCAGTTTGGTTGGGCTCTGGTTTGAGCAACATTGTTATAATGGCACTCGCTGATTTGCCTCCTTAATTTAATAGAATCTCTCTTTTTCCCACAAAAGTAAAATAAAAAAATCAAACCTCTAGTCCAATAAGAATGGCTAAAGACTTACTCCCTCCGTCCGGAAATACTTATCCTAAAAATAAATAAAATAGATATATCTATAACTAAAATAAACCTTTACACATCCACTTCTACGACAAGTATTTTCGAACGGAAGGAGTACTTGCGCTACACATACATCCTCCTCCTGCTATCATCGACCGCGGCACGACACTGATGCACACGATCAGCTTTCCAACATAATCGTAGCGGCCTATTTCAGCGTCTCCATCTCTAAATTGTTTTACCTTACTATCAGTTTCAGTCGATGCCATTGTCTCCCACAACCACGGCTTAGCTGAGAACTGCTTAATTTGGTTAATTTATGCTATCTTGAGTATCTCTATTTTTATTTTGCAAAACAACTTGACCTTTATTTAAGCACATCTCATTTCAGCATGGCTAAATACACAAATCATCTGATGCTGCACCTTAAGAATTATTATACAACAAAAAATAAATAAAGCATGTACCGTACATTGTGCTATGTAGAGGTCCTTCAAGTGAAACTTGCGCATCCAGCAAGCAGTTCGTCCCACACAAATGCAGACGATTCATACTAATTTGTCAATATCAAAGCAATGGGATTTCCTCATCTTTAAAAAAAGCCTCATGTAGATATTTGTAACACCTCATGTTCTTCTATATGAAAGGCAGGAGTTGATTTCTCCAAAAAGAAAAAGCAAAGGGGTTTTTGTGCATACAAATATAAAAACACCTTCTGTTCTTCTACATTTGTAACAACTTCTGCTCTTCTATACCAAAGCAGGTACCAAATTATAGGGCATGCTTCCATGATTCATCTTGACGCTGGATACGTACGCGTCTTGGAGTATAATTAAATCATAGTTTGTTCTGCCGTTCAAGTCACAGATTTAATCGGGATCACGAATCACAAACGAAAATTTGGGATGAACGGACCAAAAATTCAAAAAAAAACACCATGCTTTATATTAATATATATAAATATAGTAGGTATATATACATAGATTTGGCTTACTTAGACGCTGACATTATCCATCGATCTTATCAAGAAGGCATCCCAACTTGTAAAAACAAGTGCTCGGTTTCTTGAGGCATGACCCGTTAGACATAATTATCATGCGCTATCGCAGGAATTGTGAGTGGGGTTTATAGAATCCAAGTGGTGGTAGAAGACCGCGGCATTATAAGGCCTTATACAATGCTAGATGTTTAGGAAGGTGCTTAGAAAAATAAATCGCGTTTTGCTGAAGCATCGGTGCCTATTTTTACATGAAAGACGTCTAACTAAGCGTCTATCCTGTATACATAAGCATAGTTGCTTAAAAAAATCTGGTTTATTTTTTTAAGCACCTCTCCTAAGCACCTTGCATTGTACAAAGGCCTAAAAGAGCAACATGCCTCATTCACATTGGTTCCGCTTACATCAGTATTAATTTTGGTATACTATTGCTTCATTAGATAATCTGCATAATATATACTTTTTCTGTCTCGGTTTATAAGACATATGTGTCGTTCTAGGTTAATAATTTAACTAGCTAAACATGTATTATATTTGATAAAAATATATATTTAGAAACTACATCCGCTTAAGAATCCATTGATTTACTTTTGATGACATATAATTTATATTTAGCTAGTCAAATCGATGATCTAAAACTACGCGTATGCCTTATAAACCGATACGGCAGAAGTAGTTAGTTTAGTTGTCCAAAGCTTAGATGGTTCCGCGCTAGTGCATTGGTTGGTCCAAGGTCCAAACAAACATTTATTTGAAGGGCATTGCAGCTTCATGCCGTTAGGGGGGAGCTATATTCAGCCCTGCAGGGGCCATGCCCTCCCAGCCTTGGTAAAAAAACTGAAGAAGTTTTCTTAGGGACTATTTAGATTGGAAAAAAATGTAGATTTTGCATCCCCTCCCCTCATCCCTTTCTAAAAATATACCCCCTTCGTTCTAAAATAAATGTCTCAACGTTAGTATGGTTTTGGAGGAAGTAGATTTTAGGGGTTGGTTTTGATGAACCCTTTTTAATGCGAATTGATGACGAACAAAAAGCTAGGGTGATTGGATCAAAAAAATCGAAAAGACACATCATGCTTTTCTTTAACACAGTACATATGCAAGCGTTCATATACACGCGCATACACTCACCCTTATAAACGGACACACACCCTATCCCTATGAGCATCTTCGAGAGACCGTGCCAGCATATCATCTTGACATTTACAAAGTCACCGTAGGCGCCTCGTCATCAATGAAAACGTCTTCTCTCACTGAATGTGCATCGCCGAAAATCCTAAATAATTTCAGAAATAATACGAGCACCAAGACTTGAACCCTGATGGGATGTGGAGCATCAAGACACACCGTGCTTTATTAATAGATATGGTAATGTACATACATAGATTTGGCTTACTTAGAAATTGATCCTGTACAATAATCACATCAAGAAGGCATCCCACCTTATAAAAATAAATGCTCAGTTTCTTGAGTCATGACCCGATAGACATAGTCATCATCAGGCCTGGGCCAACAATGATACAAAATGTGCCACCTGCACCACATGGCCCATAATTTTGGGGGGCCTAAATTTTGTATATAGAATTAGTAGTATTTTTCAAAAAAAAACATACTCACTGACTTGGGCCTGAGACGATCGGGAGCTGGAGTTGGGCCTGAGTCGAGGCCATCGAGCATAGGTGTTGATCGATATTTCTCAAAAAAAAATGGTCGACCGATAATATGGAAACACTACCGTCGGTCTAAAAAGGGTACCATCACTATAGGAAATAGGATCGTCTCGTTGCCTTCGCCTCATCAGATTGATCGGATTTAGGCTACTGTCATTGTTGCTTTTGTAGCTCCCTCTCCCAAATTTCAAAGTCGCCGCCTCGTCGGATCGTCCGTGGCCTACTCTAGCCTTCAGGTTCTTAGCAAGTCCTCCTTTCCGATTAACTTCGGTTTCTATTCCTAGTTCCAAATTTCCTAGTTAACTTTTGGCGAGGATCGTTACTTCGTTGAGTTAAACGGTTTCTCGCGATGACCCAAAATTGGGTGAGTTAAACAGTTTCTCTAATATCCAATCATTGACGCATGCTCTCCAATTAATATATGCTACTTTATAATTTAATTTAGTTTTATTCATCATTTTTATATTATGTTTCAATAATACAGATTTGTGTCATCGTGGGAAACATTAGTTTGGTTCCTATAATTGCTTGTTAACTTATTTTTATAGTGAACAGGGTCCCATTTTTTAGTTTTACACAGGGTCTCGAATTTTATCGGCCCGGCCCTGGTCATCATGCGTTACCGTGGGAATTGTGAGTAGGGTTTATAGAATCCAAGTGGTGGCACCCAAACGCGACATTATAAACATGCAACATGCCTCATTTCTATTGGTTCCACTTATATCAGTATTAGTTTTGGAATACTATTGTTCCACTAGTCGCCACCTGCTAATCTGCACGATATAGTTAGTTTAGCTGTCCAAAGCATTAGAAGGTTCCACGCTAGTGCATTGGTTGGTCCAATGTCCAAACAAATATTATTTGGAGGCCGTTGCAGCTTCATCAGAAGCGGAGCTATGTTCAGCCAGCAGGGGCCATGCCCTCCGGGCCTTGGTAGAAAACATGAAAAAAAAAAACATCTATATTTTGTGTTTGGCCCCATGAAGATCCTGTGTAGTTCCGCCAATCCTTGTCACATATGTTTCGCTCTAGGGAGATATATGTGCCTCGTAATGAACAAAATGTTGACCCCAAACAAATTCACAGTAAAACAACTTCAATGGTCCTGCCAATTTTTGTACGTCTTAGAGACGAAAAAACTGCCAATTTTTGTATCTCTTAGAGATGAAAAAACACATACGAAAGAGATAAAAGGAACAATAGTAGTATGGGCAAGGCAAAATTCACGTCGTCCGCGTAGCTACATGCACACAACCGACTATGACCACCTTCTTTTGGATCGTCAAAAAGGGAACATGTGCTCAAATTTTGCCATTTGGATCCATCGTCGTTGCAACAAGATCACGATTATGCCGCCATCATTAAAGCACCCCAATTATACATATCCCTTCTCCCACTTTGACGTTAGCATCCTGAACCGTCAACCTGCCCTAGCCCAATTGGTTGTCTTCCGCCTCCCTTAGTCGGAATTGTCACATCAAAGCTTCACTGTCCCTCCTTCCCAAACCGCCTCCAACGGCGGTAAGCCACCATGCCGACCCTCCCTCTAAGCCCCGATTCTTTAGGGGTTGACACACGATTAACTTATGGGAAAAAATTACGATAGTGCCCATTAAATGGTCCGCTCGTGTGTGTTTGGTTACTGTGGTTCCTTAGCTCGACCTACTGATGTAGTCGACCATCAGGGAAGGTTTTCAATAAATACTTTATGAAACGTCCCAAAAGCAGGTGTTTGAAATTGGCTGAGTGCGTGTGGCCACGCAATCGACCATGAGTTAACCCTGCCTAGAAGAACAACTAGGAAGTAAAAAAAAACATCACTATTACTTTGTGCAAGTATGCCAACTTGCATTGCACTCCTAGAATCTCATTCATCCCGGCTAATCACCCATGCTAGTATGTCCAAGATGATTATTGATCACATTTTTTTGTTGATTGCTTACCAAGTAGGCCGCTTGGTCAAAATGATCAATAGTGTAAGCCACCTCAGCCGTCACCGTTTTTATACAAAAATATGTCGGAAGTTTTTCCCAAAACCCGCAGAGCAATCAGCGAAAGGAACACTCAACCTGCAACCACACGCAACTACGCTGGAAGCGGGCCATACGCGTCAGCGGCACCGGCCGCCTAACGGCGCGAGGGGGTGCCTAACGGCCACCAACCCCAAGGCCACGGGCCAAACGGAGCCGGCCATCCTTTCTCGAACCCTCCGCGCCCGTCGGATACTTCGCGGGGATCGCGTGGCGGAGACGAGCACGCGACGTACCCATCAAACAGACGGATCCGTCACGGCACGGTACGGGATTCCTTCTCCACCCAGGCCCGTCACGAGCCGGCCGGCATAAATACCGACCCCCTCCCCTCCCTCCAATCCTCACCCAATCTCGTCCCCGATCGGCCCGAGAGCTCGTCGAATCCCCCTCCCCGCCGCCCCAAGGTACCGAGCTTGCTTCCCCTCTTCCTGTATCGTCTAGATCTGCGTTGGTTAGATGGTTGGAGGTGTAGTACTGCGGAATTGGGTCGGTTCCTGCTCCGATCTGACGCTGCGGGAACGGTTCCTGTTGTCCGATCTGTTCGCGCATGTTAGGTCGGTGAAGCTTCGGCGAATTATTAGGGATTTTTGCGTGTAGATTGAAGGGTAGATCCGTTCGTGTTCTCGGTTCAGTTAATTCCTTGAGCCGGCAGCTAGGTCGGTGAAGCTTTGCCGGATATTTAGAGATTTTTGCGTGTAGATTGAAGGGTAGATCTGTTCGTGTTCGTGGTCAACTCGTTAAGCCGTATATATAGTACCATATGCATGATTTATCTACTGGTTCGTCCGCTCCTTCGTGCTAGATTCGCTTGTAACTGTTTTCGATCGAATTCAGTAGTAGCCTTGTGTCGTATTTTTTTCTTCCTCAGGACGCGTATACTGCCTGATGTGTAGCTCGTGCTCATATTCTTGTTGTACTGCGATCGTCCTAATAGGCCTAGGATTGTAGGTTGGTTTTCCTCTGAAAAAGATAGGCTTCTTTCCTTAGATGATATAAGCATGTCGGGTAGCTATGTCGAATCCTTGAGATAAATGGTCTTCAGAATTTTTTTTGGGCGAACCTGCATGCTCCTACCGTCTGTTAGTTTCTTTTAAATGAAGAAAATATGCTGCTGCCGTTTGTTTATTCTCTGCCGTCTGTAGATTGATTTTTCTCGTTGGATGATCAGCATGTGGAATCACAATATTTAGTTTCTTTGTCATCTTGAGCATGCACCTACCGTCTGTTAGTTTCTCTGTTTGTTCATTCTCTACGGTGTTTATGTATAGAAGCTTACCTGTGTATAAAAACTTATTAGTTTGCTTTGGCTGCTTCGTGAAGCTTACCGTTCTGTTTGGGATTCTTCTCTGCAGATGCAGATCTTCGTGAAGACCCTCACTGGCAAGACCATCACCCTTGAGGTCGAGAGCTCTGACACCATCGACAATGTCAAGGC
Organism: Hordeum marinum; assembly: GCA_022496015.1. Taxonomy (NCBI): domain Eukaryota; kingdom Viridiplantae; phylum Streptophyta; class Magnoliopsida; order Poales; family Poaceae; genus Hordeum; species Hordeum marinum. Next base: position 95,495,218 of record CM039677.1, on the reverse strand, counting down.
CAAGATCCAGGACAAGGAGGGCATTCCTCCGGACCAGCAGCGTCTCATCTTTGCCGGCAAGCAGCTTGAGGATGGCCGCACCCTTGCTGACTACAACATCCAGAAGGAGTCCACCCTCCACCTTGTCCTCCGTCTGCGTGGTGGCATGCAGATCTTTGTGAAGACCCTCACCGGCAAGACCATTACCCTTGAGGTGGAGAGCTCTGACACCATCGACAACGTCAAGGCCAAGATCCAGGACAAGGAGGGCATTCCCCCGGACCAGCAGCGCCTGATCTTTGCAGGCAAGCAGCTGGAGGATGGCCGCACCCTTGCTGACTACAACATCCAGAAGGAGTCCACCCTCCACCTTGTCCTCCGCCTTCGTGGTGGTATGCAGATTTTCGTGAAGACCCTCACTGGCAAGACCATCACCCTGGAGGTAGAGAGCTCTGACACCATCGACAATGTCAAGGCCAAGATCCAGGACAAGGAGGGCATTCCTCCGGACCAGCAGCGTCTCATCTTCGCCGGCAAGCAGCTTGAGGATGGCCGCACCCTTGCTGACTACAACATCCAGAAGGAGTCCACCCTCCACCTTGTCCTCCGCCTTCGTGGTGGTATGCAGATCTTTGTGAAGACCCTCACTGGCAAGACCATCACCCTGGAGGTTGAGAGCTCTGACACCATCGACAACGTCAAGGCCAAGATCCAGGACAAGGAGGGCATTCCTCCGGACCAGCAGCGTCTCATCTTCGCCGGCAAGCAGCTTGAGGATGGCCGCACCCTTGCTGACTACAACATTCAGAAGGAGTCCACCCTCCACCTTGTTCTCCGTCTGCGTGGTGGCATGCAGATCTTCGTGAAGACCCTGACCGGCAAGACCATTACCCTTGAGGTGGAGAGCTCTGACACCATCGACAATGTCAAGGCCAAGATCCAGGACAAGGAGGGCATTCCCCCGGACCAGCAGCGCCTGATCTTTGCAGGCAAGCAGCTGGAGGATGGCCGCACCCTTGCTGACTACAACATCCAGAAGGAGTCCACCCTCCACCTTGTTCTCCGTCTGCGTGGTGGCATGCAGATCTTCGTGAAGACCCTGACCGGCAAGACCATCACCCTTGAGGTGGAGAGCTCTGACACCATCGACAATGTCAAGGCCAAGATCCAGGACAAGGAGGGCATTCCCCCGGACCAGCAGCGCCTGATCTTTGCAGGCAAGCAGCTGGAGGATGGCCGCACCCTTGCTGACTACAACATCCAGAAGGAGTCCACCCTCCACCTTGTCCTCCGTCTGCGTGGTGGCATGCAGATCTTCGTGAAGACCCTGACCGGCAAGACCATCACCCTTGAGGTGGAGAGCTCTGACACCATCGACAATGTCAAGGCCAAGATCCAGGACAAGGAGGGCATCCCCCCTGACCAGCAGCGCCTTATCTTCGCCGGCAAGCAGCTGGAGGATGGTCGCACCCTTGCGGACTACAACATCCAGAAGGAGTCCACCCTTCACCTAGTGCTCCGCCTCCGTGGTGGTGAGTAATTTGCCTGGCGGTTGGCGTTGGACATCCTGGGTCGTCCGGCGGGTGGAGCCCTGTCCATTCATTTGAACTGTTTCCTCGTTTGCGTCTGTCCTACTGTGGTTGGTTTAATGAACTATCGAGTCACCGTGTTATGTGTGGTTTAGTCGCTGGTACAAAAGTATCATCAAGTAATGAATAAGTGAACTTTATATAAATCTGCTTGCACACATTTACTGTTGTTTTCATATCTTGTGCTTGAATTGCTTGCTTGCAGTTTTATCTTGCAGTGATCTTACTATTGCGGCCGTCTGTGATTTCCTTTCTGGACTATGGATCCTAATTTCCGGGTTCTGAATGTTCCTGTGAAACAGTTGCTGTAATGTTCAGATTTGGATGATGCAAATTATTCTTCTGTCTTTGCGGATCCTGCTGCTGATTGTTACTTGAAAATCCTTCTGGAGCTGAATAAATGCAAGTTGTACTTGCCCCAGCTCTGTTTCTAACAAAAAAAATGTCAATTACTGTTATTCAACATTGCGCTTGTGTCTAGCAGTTTCAGACGGGTATTCTTCATCAATTTCACCTCCTAGCAAGTCTGGAGGGGCATATTCCTTTTAACTTGTTCCTAATCCATCTTAAAAGTCTAGTCTGAACATGATTTAGGATGATTATGATCATGTGGACAGTGCCACAATTTTGTCTGAATACAAGTATATTATTACTAGAACAATTCAGCAAGAAATGGTATATCATCCTAATTTAGGAACAGCTACTAGATATATCTTGAAAAAACTAGAGCAAAAATAGCAGTAAACATAACAAAATCTAGAGCAACTAACATTGAAAGAGTTCTTTGCTACATGATTGATAAGTGCATGAATTAGTTGGTTAATATCTGTAAACAAAATCTTAGTAGTAACACACAAACACTCAAAAAAAAGGAGCACAAAAACTGAATGACAAACATAAGAAAAGTGACTTTAACTACGGCATACATTTACCTGCAAATCAAAAAACTACAACATACATCTTCATTTGCAAAGTATGATCTCCTCAGCAACGCCATGTGTTTGAATCTCTTTAAGCTTAAATTACGATTGTAGTAACCCTGAAACCTGGAAACATCATTTCTGAAGTTTCTTTGCATAGCCCAATGCAAAATATCGAACCTATTATTCTAATAAAAATATATCGAATGTATTACTCATAGAACCTAGATTCAGTTGCCTCTGCTAAAAGCTCCCATAAATTCTCTTATCTTATTTGACCTTGTCTTCCTGGATATTCAAACGTACAGGAATCCAAAATTGCCTTGTAGACTCATTTTCTATAAGAACTTGTCGTATCTTGGTCTTACTTCCTTCCCAGCTGAAACAATAAAGCTTAAACTTGTAAAATATTGTAAACCTTGGTCTTCATATCACATCACAACATGCCGTGCAAAAACAAGTTAGACATTCTCTACTTTGTTGTTGCGATTTTTACGTGGCTGCTATGGGTAACTAGCAAGAACCATTCTTATCTACGTAAAGCCACAACGGTGATAATTAAGTTGCATTTTAACCTTCTACAAGGACCGCCTTTATTGAATACGATTTAATTAAAGTGGGAGAGGCAAACACCCGCCAACCACCTTTATGCAAAACAAGTTGCATGTCAATCGATGGAACCGGTCTCTTGTGCGAGGACAAGTAAGGTTGGTCCGAACCGCTTCATCCCACAAATACCACCGGATCAAAATAAGACTAAGGTGGTAAGCGATCAGAACATCAACACACATAAACACTTTGTGTTCTACTCCTGCATATCATCTACGCATAGACCTAGCTCATGATATCACTGTTGGGAAACGTTGCATGGGAAACAAAAAAAATCCTACGCACACGCAAGATCTATCCATGAAGATGCATAGCTACGAGAGGGGGAGTGTGTATATATACCATTGTAGATCACTAAGCGGAAGCGTTAAAAACGCGATTGATGTAGTCATAAGTCTTCACGATCCAACTGTGATCTGTCCCGATCAAGCATCGAACGGACGACACATCCTCGTTCAGCACACGTGTGGCTCGATGACGTCTCATACTTCTTGATCCAGCAAGTGAGGGAGGATAAGTAGATAGGATCTCAACCAGCACGATGGCGTGGTGAAGCAATCCCGGCAAGGCTTCGTCAACCGCTACCGTAGATGCGATCTCAGGAGAAAACAGAGTAATGGAGAAGGAGGGCTGCCACTGGGGGCGTAGGGATTGGTGTGTGCAGCCCTCCCCTCCCCTCCACTATATATAGGAGGCAAGGGGGAGAGGGAAGGCGCGGCCTTGACCCCTCCTCCAAGGGACACTAGTAGAAAACGACCCATTTGTTCCGGTTCCAAAGGCCCATTAGCCCCGGTTCTGTAACCTGGACTAAAGGGTCGGGACTAAAGCCCAAAACCTTTAGTCCCGGTTCGCTTATTAACCGGGACAGAAGGGGCTCCACGTGGCCGCTGCGGGGAGCCCAGGCAGGAGGACCTTTAGTCCCGGTTGGTAACACCAACCAGGACCAAAAGGCATCCACATGTCAGCATTTGGCAGGAGCTGTTTTTTTTTGAAAGGGGGTGCTTAGGGGTTTTTGGAGGGTTAATTTAGGGATTTCATATTGTGTTAGTTAGCTAATAGAGAGAAGTGACCTCTCTTTCTCCGTGCTCGGTCGACACTGCTAGCTATTATACATATAGAGAAAACTCAACGCTACCTAATAAGCAAATGAAGGAAACCATTAATTACACAAGATCTAACAACTCACCATCATCATCTTAATAATACAAAGTTAAAGTCTCATAAAACAAAACAATATAAAATGACATAGTCCTCCCTCATAGGACCTAGTCCTCCCTCATAGGTAAAATGACATAAAAAAGAATAACACCTATGTCTCCATTATGAAGCAAAGAGATCCAACGGTCTTCAATTTGTGGCTTGCTGTAGGATCGAAAGTAGGTTAGAGGGGGGGGGGTGATTAGACTACTTGACCAAATAAAAGTTTTTCCTTTTTCTCAATTTTAGTTATTGGCAAGTTTTAGCATTCATAGCATATCAAGTAACACCCTACACATGCATGTCTAAGAGTGTGGCAGTGGAAAGTAAAGACATTGTACATGTAAGTAAAGAGAGGGTTAGGAATGCAAACACAAGTGATGACACGATGATTTTTTCCGTGGTTCCGATAGGTGGTGCTATCGTACATCTACGTTCATGGAGTCTTCAACCCACGAAGGGTAATGGTCGCGAGAGTCCACGGAGGGCTCTACCCACGGAGGGTTCCACGAAGAAGCAACCTTGACTATTCCATGCGGCTTCCGTCCACGAAGGACTAGCCTCACTATGGGTAGATCTTTATGAAGTAGGCGATCTCCTTGCCCTTACAAACTTCTTGGTTCACTCCACAACACGAAGTAGGAGGCTCCCAAGCAACACCTAACCAATCTAGGAGGCACCACACTCCAAAAGGTAACAGGCTCGGTAATGGCGATGAACTCCTTACTCTTGTGCTTCAAGATGATAGACTCCTCAACACACAATCACTCTCTCACATATTTGGCTTAGTAGAAGAGATGGGATTGGTGGAAAGCAACTTGTGGAGGCTAGAAATCAAGATCCATATGATTGGAGTGGAAGATCTTGACCTCAACACAAGGGTAGGTGGTTCTCTCTTAGAAAACTGAGTAGGATAGGTATGGAATAGTTTTGAGTGCTTCTCTCTCGAGTGGGTGGTGGTGAAGGGGTATATATAGGCATCCCCAAAAATCCAACCGTTACACACATTAAGTCAGACTCGGTGACACCGATGTGTAAATCTTGGTGGTACCAAAGTGACTAAAAGTGGAAACTTTTGAATCTCGGAGGGACCGATATACAATTCTCGGTTGCACCGACAAGGTGACCAATGGTTAGATTTACCAATCTCGGTGACGCCGGTTCACCATTCTCGGTCGGACCGAAAATGAGAACTTCGTAACAGAATCTTGGCAACCCAAATCGGTGGCACCGAGTGCAGTGTCGGCTGCACCGAAGTGTTAGGGTTTGGCTGAGTCTGTCTAGGGTTTGGAACTCGGTGGCACCGGGATAGGAATGTTGGTTGCACCGATTTTGCATATGTGGCTTAGGACAGACTTTGGTGGGAGAGTTTGTGGATGTTTTGGTGACTGTCACTTGTGCACGTTTGAGAATATTGTTCACCATCAAAACTTTACGCCCTTTTAATAGTATTGGTTTTCCTATGGACTCAAGGTGATTTCTCACAAATGTAAAATGTAGAGTCCTCTTGCTTGAAGCTTGGCCAACCTATTTCCTTGCATCTTGGGGGTAATTCCATATTCCTTTTGCCATTCCCATCATTGAACTTTTCCTGAAATATACTTGGTGAAGATATTAGTTCAATGACTTACATGTATTTATTAATTACCAAAACCACCAAGGGAGAAAATGTGCTTTCAATCTCCCCCTTTTTGGTAATTGATGACAACATATAGATCAAAGATTCGACAAAGATATAATCATGTCATATAATCGTCGCTTTGAGAAGTATGTGATAAGCAAGAGCTCCCCCTAAATTTGTGCACTATTTTTGAATTTGCATTTGAATGCAAATGCACAATCGATTAGGTACATTGGTCACTTCTCACATGTCACATACCACTTGGTGGTGTGCGAGAATAATTAGAATGAATATCATAGCACAACACAATCAACCAAAGATGAATGATCATCACATAAGCATTTAAGATGATAGGAAATAGTAGCATCACACATTAAAGCGTATGATCAAACATCATCAAGCGTGTATCACAAGCAAGATAAAAGAGTATCACACATTAAAGCGTATGATCAAACATCATCAAGCATGTATCAAAAGCAAGACAAAAGAGTATCACGGCAACCAAAAGCAATTGTTTTTGAAAAAGCAACAAAATACCAAATGCTCTCTCTCTCAAAGCCTAATGATCTATATACACTTATCCCCCTTTGGCAACAAGTTACCAAAAAGTTCAAAGGTATCTATCTAAACGTTCTTGGGCTGATCTCCTCCAGTTGTTGATGAAGGAGTCGAGAGTATGGCATCGGCGAAGATCTCTGCAGATGTCGTGGATGAAGCTGGAGTAGACACTGGTGGAACAGGAGCTGATGGAGCAGGAGCTATGCTGACAGTAGCAGAAGCTGATGAAGAGGGCCTCAATTCTGGTGCAGGCACTATGACTGATCTAGCCTGAGTGGTGAACTGGGTGCCTGGCCCGAGAGGTGATCCTTCCTCCTCCTCCTCCTCATCATCATTAGAAGAAGTCGAAGAGACCTGAGGGATGTGCACGGAGTCAACTTCCTTCTGGAGCTCTATCACTGTCTTTGTGACCTTGTCCACCTTATCACCAAGCACCTTGATCCTTGACTCAAAGATCCTCACTAGGCTGTTCTGGTTCTCCAGAATCCCCTTGATATCCTTTTGCATGCCCTGGACGGTTGTGATCAAAAGATCCATTTGCTCGTTCCTGGATCTGGGGGCTTGAGCACTAGCGGCTCGAATAGCTTCTGCCTCTGCGTGTGCTATAGCAGAAGTGGGATGATCTGGGTCCATCACCACAACATTATCCCCGAACTCTGGCTGTAGGGGAAGATGTGGACGATTTGGAGCAAAAATGTGCTTATCCAACTGAGAGTTGATAAGCAACTGGATGTAGGGTGCATAATAGCAGGAGCGCTTTTGATCAGCAACAACCCTCTTGATTGTTTCAACAATCAAATCCATGACTCTAATCCTGGTGTTCCTGTCAAGGTGGATCAACATGTTGATGGAGTAGCCTCGGATCATCTTGTCATCTCCTGACTTGGGCATCAAGGTATGCCTAAGAATAGTGTTCATAGTCCGGAGGCCTGCTTGCAGACAGTAGATGTATCCTAGCTTGTGTGATTGCACCTTGTCTGCGGGGATAAGAGTATACATATCTTTCATGGCATTGTGACTTGCCTTGGGTTCAGAGTATATATCCAAATCTCCTTCCTGAGCTTCTGGAACTTCTAGAAGTGCAGACCACTCCTCAACAGTGGATTCATACCTAGCACCTTCAGTCATCCATACAATTCTACCATCTCCGTAGAAGTGTGCAGTGGAGTAGAAGTGCATGATCATCTCGTCATTCCATGCAGTAAGCTCTCTGCCAATGAACTTTTCCAGACCAATGCAGTGGAAGCTGTCTTGGACACTTGGGAAGTAGTCCACATTATCTTTAATGAACTTCCAATCGACATATCTCATGTCGCTAACAGCTGGGCTCTTGTCAAGCCACACTGTCTCATAAAAATCCTGTTGCTCTCTTGTGTAGAACTTGTAGTCTACTACAGTTTTCCTCCTCTGAGCATAAGGATCTATGGCTCTCTAGGCTCTCAATCCTGAGTCTTTCCTCTTCTTCATGTCCTCAACAAATAAGTAGCTGGCATCATGCACTAGAAGATGTGGTCTGAGCTTCATCAAAGTAGTCAAGTCGTCATCATCTTCAGTTTTGGAGGCAGTCCCCTTGTTCTTCTCAGAAGCTGGAATGTCTCTGGTAGTCCTCTTGGACTTCTGTGCAACAGCTTTCTTAGATGTAGGCTTGGTGCTCTTGGAGGTGCCAGTCTTTGGCATAGCATCAACCATCAACTTCTTGGCTTTCTTCTTGGGAGGGGCCTTCTCAACATGTTCTTCCTCCTCTTCCTCAGCAGTAGCACCAGCAACCTCCTTTGGATCTTCATACATAGAGGTAGATATGCCAATCACATGGACAATCTTCTTCTTGGACTTCTTATCCTCTGCCTTCTTAGGCAAAGCCTTCCTGGGGACCTCAACTGACATAGTTGCCCTAGCAGTCTCATGTGCTTTGAAAGTTTCAGCAGGTGCATAAGCTTTGCTAACAACTCTCCGGGAAGAAGTAGCTTCAGTTGCTGACTTCTGGGCAGCCTTTTCTTGCTTCTTGGCAAGAATCTCTTCAGGAATGAAGTCAAAATCTTATTCATCAGAATTTAGCTTCTTCCTGGTCCTGGTGGCAGCCTTGGGCAAACCATGGGAGATAGGGGTTCCTGGATCTGAGAAAGAACTGGGCTCAGGGCTTGTGGCAGAACTCATATCAACTCCCTGCTCTGCCAAATTTTGGCTGTCCTCTGCATCTGACATACTGACCCTGTGAATAGAGTATAGGAGAGCAGAAGAAGATGAGTCATCACAAAATGAGGCTAGTTTTTGAATTTTGAACAATGAATTTTCAAGATTTTTGCATTCTGTCAAATAAATATCGGTGTAGCTGAAACAGAATTTTCGGTGGGGCCGAGACCGACTGACTCACTAACCGAACCTTGGCACCCTTTTCGATCGGACCGAAAAGTGGTACTCGGTTCCACCGAGTCAGTTCTCAGCAACACTAAATTCCACATCGGTGAGACCGATATGTCCGTTTCGGTTCCACCGAGATTTATCGGGCGGAGGACAAACCCTAGAAAAATTCATCTTTCGCGAGATTTTGGAGTTTTGAGTGGATAGAAACACGTGCAAAGGGTGTATCAATGATAAACAAGGATCTAATGCGCAAGAATAAAACGAGGAGCGCAATAGAGATCAAATCTGTACCCTAGTTTGGCACGGATCCTCTACGGCGGCGACGAGGGAGAGGATTTTGTCGACGACGGCGATTCCTAGCGGCGGAGGAGCGCAGGGAGACAAGGGCGATGACCAGGGGCCTTGTGGGCGGCATCTTAGGGTGCTGAGGCGCAACGAATGAGATTGAAATTCAAAGCATCGGGGTCCACAGCTTATATACCCACCAGTGTCGATGACATCGATTCTAATTTTTCGGTGTCACCGAGTGCCTCAACTGTCAGCTGACAGGGACACTCGATGTAACCGAGAAAATGGAATCCATGGCTCCGAGATTGAAAACCAGATCAACCCTAGGCATTCGGTGAGACCGAGATTTTGTGGTTGGTTCCACCGAGATGCACTTGGGAGGTTTTAATGGTCAGTCCTTGTCGATACGGAACTCCGAGTGCTCCACACACAAAGGGATCGAAAAGCACTTGTTCAAATTTTGTGATGCAGCATGAATAGAGTATGAGGTGAGAAAGCATAGATAGCTAAAGAAGTGGTCCTAGGCATTCTTGTATATCCAATTGGCAAAAGATAAATTAAAAGCCAAATAACAACAATTGGATATCCGCGAATGAGGAAATAAATGTAGACCAACATGCTCACACAATAAGATGTCAAATGAAATCATGGCAAACATGCACATATACTCTAGCATCTAACAAGCACTTGGTCGATGACGAAGTCATCTATATATGAGTATTTGACTTAGGAGCCAAGTAAGAGTACTTGATCATAGGTCATACTCATCGTTTAAGCACAAGTGGGGTTACCACTTTTACATAAAGCATTTAATGTTGTCATATACTAAGAGATGCTTTGACTCAAGTCTTAGAGTAAAGCTCCCCCTTGATGTGACATCCTCCCATAAGGGGGATAAACTAACCTTGGGTTTTGTCGATGAAGACTTCATGTTGGTGAGGTAGTGGTGGATGCTCAAGGTTGATGAAGATCACCAAGAGTTGGGAGCATCCTTGTTGTTTCCTTACTCTTCTCACCTACATGGGTTAGTCCCAACACACAAGAGACAAATACAATGATATCTATGGACATGGAGTGCAAAGCATGTGTAATGATGTCCATCAATTTGTTGATTACCTTGTCCCTTGCTTACCTTTGAGGGAATGTGTGACTCCTTGAACTATTGCGTAGAGTTGATGTTGATTGCAAATAGTCCTTGACAATAATGAATATGAGTGAATTTCATTGGCGGAGTCACCCCTCAAGAACTCTCTAGTTCTTCTTCTTGGGAATCCACATCAAGTTGATGGGGATCCTTGGTGTTGAAGTTACAATTGTAGAAGTTGAGCTTGTAGTAGCCTTGGGAACCCACTTCACCAAAGTTTGAGGTTCATCTTCATAAGAGTCAAAGTCCTCTTGGAGCTTGTTCTTGCCCTTGAGCTTGGTGTCTTATGATGGAAGGTCATCTTGAGTATTCGTCCCCTTGAGAAGAGTATTTTCATACTTCTCCTTTTGAGGAACAAACTTGGCATTGGGATATTGACCTTCTTCCAATTCAACTCCATTAGCGTTGAAGTATCCAACACCGCGATTCTTCCAGTATCTTCCATGCTTGCGTACAATCTCATCAAATTGTTTGTACCCTTCAAGACTCTCGTAGATACGTTTCTCTATAATTCCTTTCAATAAAGCATTTTCTTTCTCAAGTGTAACTTGGCTAAGAGAATCATCATTAGTGGAATCAATGGAACTACTAGGAGCAACATCATTGGGTTTAGCATTTTTATTGTTGCTACTAGATGAAGAACCTTTCTTTCCTTTGTTACTGGTTTGCTTAGATTTGACTTCTGGCATGAATGTAGACAAGAGTAGTCATTTGGCAATATAAGATGAAGTATTCTTTCGGAGATCGTCATTGATAGCTTTAAGAAATTCATGTTCTTGCTCCAAATTGAGCTTCTCGAAGCTTAGCTTCTCATGAGTTCTTACAAGCTCTCTATGATCTTCAAGAGTAGATTCATGAGCTAACTTAAGAGTGTTGAGTTCTTTAGTTAGTTCTTCTCTTTTCATCTTATCATTGTCAATTGACTTATCTTGACTAGTATGAGAAATATCAAGTTCATTATGATTAACATCACCTATGATCTTCAAGAGTAGATTCATGAGCTAACTTAAGAGTGTTGAGTTCTTTAGTTAGTTCTTCTATTTTCATCTTATCATTGTCAATTGACTTATCTTGACTAGTATGAGAAATATCAAGTTCATTATGATTAACATCACTAGTTTTATCACATAGAAAGTCATCATTGTAAAGCAAATCATCATCATCACTATCGAAATTAAGATATTCGAGGTGTGATACCTTGGGGCCTTTAGCCATGAAGCAACTTCCACCTCCTTCATTTGGTGAATCAAATAGATCATAGGAGTTGGTTGTCACTAGTGCAATTCCCGGAAACACCATCATCTTGACTATAGTCGGAGTTGGAGTGATAGCTTTTCTCGGAGTGGTTGTCGGAGTCGGAGCTGGAAACCCATTCACCAACATGAGCTTGATGCTTTCTTCTTGAGTAGATCTTGGTGTGATTGTCCTTCTTCTCCGAGTCCCTACTTCTCCTTGAGGGTCTTCGTTCATAATGATCATCTCTACTCCTTCTCTCTCTACGAGGTGATTCGTCTCTTGAGCTTCATCTTCTTGGTGACTCTTCTCTTCGTTTGTAGGGAGCCGAGCACTCATTGGAGTAGTGTTCAGGCTTCCCACAATTGTAGTAGTTTCGGTCACGACTTGACGAACGCTTCTCTTGAAATCTTGAGTTGGAGCTGCGATCTTTGCTTCTATTCTTATAGAAATTGTTGAATTTCTTGGCCATGAGGCTTATCTCTTCATTTGTGACAAGTTTGTCGCTTGAGGTAGCGGGAGCATCACTTGTGGAGGTAAGCACCGCTAGACTTGTGATGAAGGTCTTCCTTGTCTTCGAGTGTTATCTCATGAGTAACAATTCAACCAATCACTTCCGTTGGTTTGAGATCTTTGTAGTTGGGCATCATTTGGATCAATGTGCACACGGTGTCATATCTCTCATCCAAAGCTCGAAGTATCTTCTTGATGATGAACTTGTTAGTCATCTCTTCTCTTCCTAAGCCGGCAATCTCATTTGCGATGAGAGCTAGCCTAGAGTACATTTCAGCGACTCCTTCACCATCCTTCATCTTGAACTTGTCAAGTTGACCTTGAAGAACATCTAACTTGGATTCTCTCACGGACTTAGTTCCTTCGTGCATATCAACCAAAGTATCCCAAATATCTTTTGCATGTTCAAGACGGTAATTTTTTTTGAATTCTTCAGGACATAGGCAATTGAAGAGAATGTCACATGCTTGAGCATCGAGTTGCAACATCTTCAATTCATCCGCTGACGCTTCATGATCCGGTTCATTTCCATCCGCAAAGAATTCACCTTGCAAGCCAACACGAACAACAACCCGAACGACAGGATTATGACCAAGAAAATGCATTTTCATTTTATGCTTCCAACTAGCAAAATCAGTGCCATCAAAATATGGACCTCTACGGTGAAAATTTCCCTCACTAGATGCCATACTTCTCCAAGGCTGTGAAACCAATGCAATGGAGACCAAAGCTCTGATACCACTTGTAGGATCGAAAGTAGGTCTAGAGGGGGGGGGTGATTAGACTACTTCACCAAATAAAAGTTTTGCCTTTTTCTCAATTTTAGTTCTTGGCAAGTTTTATCATTCATAGCATATCAAGTAACACCCTACACATGCATGTCTAAGAGTGTGGTAGCGGAAATTAAAGATATTGTACTGAAGTAAAGAGAGGGTTAGGAATGCAAACACAAGTGATGACATGATGATTTTTCCCGTGGTTCCAATAGGTGGTGCTATCATACATCCACGTTCATGGAGTCTTCAACACACGGAGGGTAACGGTCGCTAGAGTCCATGGAGGGCTCTACCCACTGAGAGTTCCACGAAGAAGCAACCTTGACTATTCCATGCGGCTTCCGTCCATGAAGTACTAGCCTCACTATGGGTAGATCTTCACGAAGTAGGCGATCTCCTTGCCTTAAACACTTCTTGGTTCACTCCACAACACGAAGTAGGAGGATCCCAAGCAATACCTAACCAATCTAGGAGGCACCACCCTCCAAAAGGTAATAGGCTCGGTAATGACGATGGACTCCTTGCTCTTGTGCTTCAAGATGATAGACTCCTCAACACACAATCACTCTCTCATAGATTTGGCTTGGTAGAAGAGATGGGATTGGTGGAAAGCAACTTGGGGAGGCTAGAAATCAAGATCCATATGATTGGAGTGGAAGATCTTGACCTCAACACAAGGGTAGGTGGTTCTCTCTCAGAAAACTGAGTAGGATAGGTATGGAATAGTTCTGAGTGCTTCTCTCTCGAGTGGATGGTGGTGAAGGGGTATATATAGGCATCCCGAAAAGTCAACCGTTACACACATTAAGTCAGACTCGGTGACACCAATGTGTAAATCTCGGTGGTACCGAAGTGACTAAAAGTGGCAACTGTTGAATCTCGGAGGGACCGATATACAATTCTCGGTTGCGCCGACAAGGTGACCAATGGTCAGATTTACCAATCTCGGTGACGCCGATTCACCATTCTCGGTCGGACCAAAAATGAGAACTTGTGTAACAGAATCTTGGCAACCCAACTCGATGGAACCGAGTGCAGTGTGAGCTGCACCGAAGTGTTAGGGTTTGTCTGAGTCTGTCTAGGGTTTGGAACTTGGTGGCACTGGGATAGGAATGTTGGTTGCATCGATTTTGCATATGTGGCTTAGGACAGACTTTGGTGGGAGAGTTTGTGGATGTTTTGGTGACTGTCACTTGTGCACAATTGAGCATATTATTCACCATCAAAACTTTACGCCCTTTTAATAGTATTGGCTTTCCTATGGACTCAAGGTGATTTCTCACAAATGTAAAATGTAGAGTCCTCTTGCTTTAAGCTTGGCCAACCTATTACCTTGCATCTTGGGGTAATTCTCAATCCTTTTGCCATTCCCATCACTGAACTTTTCCTGAAATATACTTGGTGAAGATATTAGTTCAATGACTTATATGTTGTTATTAATTAGCAAAAAACCACCAAGGGAGAAATGTGCTTTCACTTGCGATCCTTCTTTATTTGTCCCCATGCTTTAATTTGGAGCCATCTTGGTGGTTTATGCTCAATCAAGTATGCAAAAGAGAACTCAGGATGGAAAGGGCTTTTAATTGTCATATTACCTTCGGGTTGCATCAACGGTGACACAACTTCATATGGCAGTTTCTGTGTTATTAGGTGCATTCATTACTTTCACAAGAAATGTGTGACCATGTTTAATCCTCAGGTTGGCTGTCCTCGTCTCGAAACTCTCGTGCTCTTCAAAACCGAGCCTCGCCAAGAAATACTGTTTTGCATGGTAGGGGATGAACTAGTCAAATTGTATAAAACAGAAATTACGTGTTGAAGGAAAGAAGAAGTCATGCTTAATTACAAAAAACCAGTTGTCATCGTTGCGTATCGTAGAAATATCAAAGTCCTCTTAAAGCTTCATGGTGAAGAACCTGCCGTCTTGTAGCCCAGGCTGGTCGCAAAGACCTTTATCTTCACCAAAAAATTCACACGCTTGGATCCTATCGTCGTCTGATGACGACGACATTTCCTGTGTTCATGATTCAAGAATTACGACACGCTTGGATCCTAATGCGTGTGTGGCTTTCGGTCGGCCGAGGCTTTCCTTAAATAACTCTCATATCTCATGGTGTGTTGGTGCGCACTCTCTCACACTGATACGGTGATGTATATATGTTGGTGGGCACTCTCTCACTATAATAGTTCGACCGTTAGTGATGGACACCCCCTCTTCTATTCTTGCGCATTATACCGACGAATATATCTCAAAGAAGAGAAGAAAGAGGAGGTGCCCCCACGACAACAGTCGGGATTCCTCCATCAAGAACACACATGAAAGTCACACAAGGAGCAACGACAGACCGAAAGTCATACACGCATTATACCGATAAAATATCACTAATACATTTATAATGAACTCAAATATAATATCACTAATACATCATCTCGAATAAACCAGTTATTAATTCGTCATCAAATATTAACTAATACATCTCCAATATTATCATATATAAGATCACTAATACAAATTGAATACTATCAAATAATCTAAGTCACTAGCGGTTCCTGAGTCGCGGGTGGTGGACACCCAAAGATAAGGAACCATCACGGGATCATAACTCGGGTGAGATCCTTGAAGAATCTGCCAGGTATTGTTGAACCTGGCATCCAACGCCGCCATGTAGCGAAGGGCGTGCTCGTCCTCCTCCCTGACATGGCGACGTACCACCTCCGCGGGGGGGCGCTCCCTCTGCACCGAAAGTGGCCCACATGACCACCACCAAAGAAGCTCCGGGTCGACAACGAGACCCGGATTTCTCACCAAGCTTCGAGTCCCGGAAGGTAGCACCTCCCAGTGCCAGCCCGACGGAGCCCAGTTGTAAGGGCATATTTCTCCTTAAGTGGTTTTGGTGATTGATGACAATGCCTTTGCGGACTAATCGTGTGCATTGAGCATTTAAGATATCTCATGTCTAGGCACAAGACGATTCGGTGCCCCTCGGAGCTTATCAAAGACAGTTGTTCTCTATGTTTCCTTTCAGTGATTTGAGTCGTAGGAAAGCCATACTATTAAGAGGGGGTCTGCTTCGAAAGGTTTGGGTGGAATCAACACCTACACATCTATCATAATTGCACCACCTTTCCTTTACTTCGATGGAGCACCAGCCATTTTCCTTGTCTGTGCAAAGTGAAGCCTGCGGGGGTACTTATGTTCAGTGGCCAGCGGTAGTACCGCTCAGAGGAGCGGTTGTACCGCTGACCCCTGCCCTAATACGTATGCCTGTGGTACTAGGCGCGGATGTAATTTTTTTACATCCGCCCTAGTGCGGTAGTACCGTGATGCAGTTCTAGTACTACAGTGCCGGACTTTTTCGCAGTTTCTTCCTCAATGGAGGTAGGCACAAAAGTAATTTTTTACTTCCGTGCACCTCCAAGTGCCTGTCTCTACCGACCATGTGGTAGTACTGCATGGGCTCACGGTAGTACCGCTTCGGCAGTTCTACCGCTAGCTGCTTAGTGCAATCGGCCTGAGTTTGATACTCCCGTGCGAGCGGTAGTACCGCAAGCACTTGTGGTAGTACCATGGTCTGTTGCGGTAGTACCGCGACGCGCGGGGCTGGGGGTGGGGATAACGGTTGGATCTTTTCCCCCACTATAAAAGGGAGGTCTTCTTCCTCAAGAAGACCACCTCTTCCTTTCCCAATCTCCATTGTTGCTCAAAGCTCCATTTTAGCCCGATCTCTCTCCCTAGCCAATCAAACTTGTTAATTTTCTAGGGATTGGTTGAGAAGGCCTTGATCTACACTTCCACCAAGAGAAATTTGATTCCCCCCACTAATCCCTTGCGGATCTTGTTACTCTTGGGTGTTTGAGCACCCTAGACGGTTGAGGCCACCTCGGAGCCACATTCCATTGTGGTGAAGCTTCGTGGTGTCGTTGGGAGCCTCCAATTAAGTTTTGGAGATAGCCCCAACCTTGTTTGTAAAGGTTCGGTCACCGCCTTCAAGGGCACCAATAGTGGAATCACGACATCTCACATTGTGTGAGGGCGTGAGGAGAATATGGTGGCCCTAGTGGCTTCGTGGGGAGCATTGTGCCTCCACACTGCTCCAATGGAGACGTACTTCCTCACAAGGGAAGGAACTCCGGTAACACATCCTCGTCTCCACAGGCTCCACTTTTGGTTATCTCTTACCTTTACTTCTTGCAAGCTATTATTGTGTTGTATCCCTAGCTTGCTTGTGTGCTTGTTGTGTTTAGCATCATACAGGTTCCTCACCTAGTTGCATATCTAGCCAACTTATTTGATGCTAAGCCTAAATTGTTAAGGAAAAGTTAAAAAGTTTTAGTTGCCTATTCACCCCCCTCTAGTCAACCATATCGATCCTTTCAATTGGTATCAGAGCCACACCTCTTTATTAAGGGTTTCACCACCCGAAGAGTATGGCGGGCGAAGAGGAGCATTTGGGAGAACTTTCCGAGGCCATGGGAGTGAACATGGTGTCACACGAGGATTTGAATGAGACCTTGTCCTTACTCAAATCCTCCATGGCGACCGAGGTTCAATCCGTGTTCAAAGATTTCCTTAATACTCTTAAAGTGTCTACCGATGCGGTGCAAGTGGTCAAACCCACTAACTCGATATCGGATGTCAACTCGGGTAAGGAGAGGGCTAGTGTTGATAAGGATAATCGTTCTCAAGGAGTTAATGGGTCGGGAGCTTTGCCTCACTTCCCCCTCCTGTGGTCTATGGAGGACCAGTGCACCCACCTCATATAGTTAATCATGGTCCTCCTCCTAAACTTGTTAACAATGATTTTGCTAACTGGGTTTTCAGTATCAAGTCTCATTTAGATCACAGCTCAATTCATCTCATGAGAGTCATTGAAGAAGGATACTATCCTCATGATCCATGCAATCTTACTCCAAGAGAACAAGCGGATAAACAGCCGCCTTGTTCATACTCCAAGCGGATGTTCCTTCTGAAGACCTACCACACCTACGACACTTCACTGTTGCTAAAGAGTGTTGGGAACACATCATCCCCATGTACAAGGGCAGTTCAAGCATTCAACGGTCAAACTATGAAGTTGTCCTTGATCAGTCATATGAGTTTGTGATGACAGAGGATGAGGAACCGCGTGAGCTCTATAGAAGGGTGACCGCTCTTTCCATTTCCCTCAAGGATCATGGCAACAAGGATGTGGATGATACTTGGATCAAGCGTAAGTTTCTGAAGGACATCATGCGCTACAACAAGGCCATGTACGCTATCATCCGTCAAGGCCGAACTTTCACACCTTGTCTTCTGGTGATGTGTTGGATGAATTTATTGCAATGAACATCCTGAACATGACAGCTGACAATGCTCTCGCTCGCGTTCAACGGTCAAAGAAATCCTCTCCCAACCTTGCTTTGAAGGCCAAGGTTATTCAAGAGGAATAAGAAGAAGAAGAAGAAGAAGAAGAAGAGGGTTGCCCCGAGGACACCAAATATGCTTACCATGAGCACATGGCTCTTGCGTCCAAACAATTTTGGGGCAACAAGAGAAACACAAGGCCCAACTTCTCCAAGAACAACTTAAATGGGTCAAAGGGCAAGTAACGTGTGAGAACATGCTACAACTGTGGCAATGTAAGTCACTTTGTGGTGGATTGCCCATATGAGAAGAGGGAAGACAATGGTGGCAAGCTCATTCGCAAAGATAAGGCCAAGTCCTTCCCCAACAAAACCAACTTCACCAAGAAGGCTCCTCACAAAGTATTGATGGCTCAAGAAGAGTATGCCTCGGATGATGATGTTGATGACGAAGACACAAGAGGTGAACGAATGGCAATCACATCCATGGAAATTGCTTCCTCTCCCCCAACAAAGGTGTCACTCTTCGACGTCCCCAATGAGAACATCATCGCGAGGTGCCTCATGGCTAAAGGTATCACCAAGGTAACCTCCAACGCCAAAACCTCAAACATTAAGAATTCTATTTCTTCCACTCGGTCTTTAGAATGTGTGGATGAACATGAGGAGGCAAAAGAGGATAAAAATGAGTTTGACAAATTCATGTGTAAACTCAAGGGAGAGTCCAAGAAGCACTTTGTTGCTCTCTTGTAACAACTTGGTGAGGCCCATGGCACTATTGAGTCTCAAGAAGAATTTCTTGAGGAGTTGAGAGGCCATAGTCGTGATTATGCCGACGTGATAGCGGATCTATCTATTGCTCTTGAGGAAGAGCAAGGTCTTCGTATGACTCTTGAGGAGTCACAAAATGATGAACTTGCTAAATTACGTAAAGATTATGATCATGCTATTGTTCTTAACCGTGTGCTCAAGTCTGAAAAGGTTGCACTTGGGGTTGACCATGATCGACTCAAGGATGAGATTAACACACTTGACAATGCTCACAAGGCGTTGAAGTGTTCTCATGCCTCTCTTAAGGAGTCGCATGATCAACTCCAAGTGAAATTCACTAAGGAAATTGCCACGTGTCCTCCTTTTGTTCTAATTGATAATGCATCTGCTACTAACCCATGTTGTGAGCATGCACATCTTGTGGAGGAAAATTCTAAGCTAAAAGAGTAGCTTGAAAAGGGCTTGGTGACATGTATCCAAGGTGAGAAGACGCTCAATGACCTTCCGAGTAATCAGAAGGAAGTTGTGGCAAACGAAGGAGTGGGGTTTGCACCCAAAAACAACAACAAGAAGAACAAGGTGAACACCAAGGAAGTTCCACCGCTCAAGGAAACCTTTGTAAGAGTAGGAGAAGGTCCTCCTGAGAAGAAGAAAGAGAAAGTTATGGTTGGGAATGCCAAGAAGGGCAAGAACACCCACCCCAACAAGATCAACGACTTTAACCCCTCTTATGTTTTGTGCCGTGCTAGTGATGGGCATGTTTATGCCAAATATGTTGGTTCTTCTTATGAGTACATTGAATGGTGCATTTGGGTTCCTAAGACCCTTGTTGCTAACATGAAAGGACCCATTAAAGAATGGTACCTAAAACCAAATATTGATCTCTTGTAGGGGTTTGCTTCCGGAGGAACGTCAAGGTTGCTCGATAGTGGAGCGACAAATCATATGACCGAAAGCAAGGACTTGGTGGTGGACGTTCATCCTGACACATTTGTGGCCACCCAAGTCTCATTTGATGATGATGCAATTTCAAAGGTATTGGGTCTTGGCAAGGTGATAATCTCTCCGGACCTCTCCATAGAGAATGTTATGCTTGTTGAGACCCTCGCATACAATTTACTTTTTGTTCATCAACTCGCAATCATGTATTTTAGTACCTTCTTTGGTATTGACTCTGTGACACTTTTGTGGAGCAATACTCTTAAAGTAGCTTTTGTTGGGCATGTTGAGAATGGTCTCTATGTGGTGAACTTCTCGAAGCGATCCACTAAGACCGCGACTTGCCTAATGGCTAAAGTTGATGTGGGATGGCTCTAGCATCGCCGGCTAGCCCATGTCAATATGAGATCTTTGCAAATCCTCCTCAAAGGGGATCACATTCTTGGACTAACAAACGTGAGTTTTGCCAAAGATCATGCTTGTAGTGCTTGTATCGAAGGAAAGCTACATGAAAAGGCTCATTGTCCAATCACTACAATCTACTCAAAGAGGACCTTAGATCTCCTTCACATGGATCTCTTCGGGCCTCCATCTTTTGGCAGTCTTGGTGGAAGAAAATATTGCTTGGTGATTGTGGATGATTACTCGAGATATACTTGGGTATATTTCTTCAAGAGGAAGAGTGAGACCCAACAGACCGTCATCGACTTTGCAAATGAAGTCCAACGTCAACATGATGCAAAGATTCTGATGATTAGAAGTGACAACAACACTGAGTTCAAGAACTACACCCTAAATGAGTTTCTCAGTGATGAAGGGATAATGCACCAATATTCCACACCTTACACCCCTCAACAAAATGGTGTTGCAGAGAGGAAGAACCGAACGTTGATGGATGCAGCAAGAACCATGATGGCGGAGTTTAAATCTCCGTACAACTTTTGGGCCAAAGCCATCAACACGGCATGTCATGCATCAAATCAGCTCTATATCCGCAAAGGCTTGAACAAGACTCCTTATGAGATTCTTACTGGGAACAAGCCCAACCTCAAATACTTCCGGGTGTTCGGTTGTAAGTGTTTCATTATCAAGAAAGGTGCTCGTTTGTCTAAATTTGAATCTAGAGCCCATGAGGGCATATTTGTTGGTTATGCTGCAAACTCTCATGCTTACCATGTCCTCAACAAGTCCACGGGACTCATTGAGGAGACGAGTAACATAGAGTTTGATGAAAATAATGGCTCCCAAGTGTAGAAAAGTGATATTTGTGATGTAGGTGATGAAATTCCTCCCCAAGCCATAATAAGAATGGGTGTGGGATACTTCCTACCCGTTGAGGAACCCCTTGTGGCCGAAGGAGAAGGACAATGTTCCACTCAAGTGGAACCATTACCGACGCAAGACCCACACGCTTCCGAAGAACAAAATGAAGGTCCTCTACCACATGGACAAGATGAAGGGCAAGATCAATCTACTGATGATGGTGTGTCACAAAATGATGCCAAAGATCAAGTTCACGTCTCCGAGCAAGATCAAGATCAAGATCTTCTTCAAGATCAAGAGCAAGCTCACGAAGGCGCTCAAGATCATCAAGAAGATGACTCTCTAAATGTTGTCCCTCAACCTTCCATGGAGGAAATCTTAGAGAGACGAGCCGCCAAGAATGCTGCCAAGCTCAAACTTAGACAACATTTGTTGGAAAACGTCTACGGCGACTTGCAAAAGGGGTAACCACTCCTAAACAATTAACAAAATTTTGTGAATATCACACGTTTGTTTCTTGCATTGAGCCCCTTAAGGTACAAGGTGCGCTTGAATATATGGAGTGGGTTGAAGCTATGCATGGCGAACTCAACAACTTTGAGCGCAATGTTATTGGAACTAAATGGATCTTCGAAAACAAGCAAGATGCGAACAGTATCGTCATTGGCAACAAGGCAATATTGGTGGCACAAGGCTACTCCCATGTCGAGGGTATCGACTACGGTGAAACT
This sequence comes from Hordeum marinum, assembly GCA_022496015.1. NCBI lineage: Eukaryota > Viridiplantae > Streptophyta > Magnoliopsida > Poales > Poaceae > Hordeum > Hordeum marinum. The sequence continues at coordinate 95,473,383 of CM039677.1, read as the reverse complement.
TTTGCTCCTGTTGCTCACCTTGAATCTATTCGCATGTTGCTTGCATATGCCTCTCATCATAACTCTAAATTATATCAAATGGATGTCAAGAGTGCTTTTCTTAATGGTCCTCTTAAGGAGTTGGTATATGTCAAGCAACCCCCGGGGTTCGAGGATCCCAAGTTCCCCAATCATGTATACGTTCTCGATAAGGCTCTCTATGGCCTTAAGCAAGCCCCACGCACATGGTATGAGCACCTTACCGAGATGTTGCAAGACCGTGGGTTTGAAATTGGGAAAATCAATCCCACTCTTTTTACAAAAGGGGTTAACGGGAACTTGTTCATATGCCAACTATATGTTGATATTATTTTTGGTTCTCCTAACAAAGCTTTCAATGAAGAATTTGCCACCTTGATGACAAATAAGTTTGAGATGTCTATGATGGGAGAGTTGAAGTTCTTCCTTGGTTTCGAAGTCAAGCAACGAAGTCAAGGTACCTTCATCAATCAAGCTAAATACACTCAAGACATGCTCAAGAGGTTCAAGATGGATGAGCTCAATCCTCCTAAGGCCAACACTCCCATGCCACTCAAATGCCATCTTGATAGTGATCCCAATGGTAAAGCGGTGGATCAAAAGGTATATCGCTCCATGATTGGATCCTTGCTTTACATTTGTGCATCTATACCGGATATCATGTTAAGTGTGGGTATTTGTGCATGATTTCAGTCCGCACCTAAGGAGAGTCACCATGTGGTTGTCAAGTGAATCTTTCGATATTTGGCTCATACCCCAAACTTTGGCTTATGGTATCCCAAGGGGCTTCGTTGATCTCGTTGGATACACTGACTCAGATTAGGCAGGAGACCGTGTGGATAGAAAGTCCACTTTCGTAGGCTACCAATTTCTTGGACGGTCTTTGGTAAGTTGGTCTTCAAAGAAACAAAATTGTGTTTCTCTCTCGTCTACCGAGGCCGAGTATGTAGCTGCTGCCAGTTGATGTGCACAGATTCTTTGGATGGGGCAAACTTTAAAGGATTATGGTGTCAATTGTGAAAAAGTGCCTCTTTACCGTGATAATGAAAGTGCCATTATGATCTCCAACAACCCAGTTCAACATTGCCAGACGAAGCATATTGATTTTCGTCATCACTTCCTTCAGGAACACGTCAAGCGAGGAGACATCAATCTTATCCATGTGTGCACTAATGAACAACTTGCAGATATATTTACGAAGCCATTGGATGAAGCAAGATTTCGCGAGTTAAGGCATGAGCTAAATATCATTGATTTGAGCAATGTGGATTGACTTAGTGCACACCTCACCACACTCATCATTATGTCTTGTCTAGGTGTAGGCATGGATTTAGGGGGAGTCTAGTTCTCTCAATGAACTATCCCTCCTCTTATTATGCATAAACTAATCAAAGTCTTTCACATTCGCCATTTTTGATGGTTACTGTGCTTCCAAAGACGAGTCTTGGTCATGGGCCGAAGGATAATTCTTCGCGGTGCCATGCCAGTTGACTCAAACATAGGTGGCTCTAGGGCCACTGCCCTCTCTTCATGCGAAGTAGTGGCTCACTGTTTGGTCCTAATTTCTCTTTCTACTCTATTGGACCATGCTCTTGTTTTGACATGCATCTTTGTCTTATCGTATCTCTCGTTTTTGTGCTAAAAGAAAACTTTTCTTTCTCTTCTTCTCTTTTCTCTCTGAAAACTTGCACTTTGTGGGTAACATGGTACTACCGGGGCAATCCACGGTACTACCGCTGGAGTTGGACTACCCCTGTGCTTGCATAGGTGCGTCCCCTGCATGTTACTACCTCCCAAAACACGAAAGCAAAAAATTACTTCCGCTCCCGGAGCGGTACTACCGCTTATCGCGCGGAAGTAAAAAATTACTTCCGCTTGTTGAGCGGTACTACCATGATGACCGCAGTACTACCGTGTCATCGAGTGTGCGTGGGGGTTAAGAGCCGGCAGGGGGAGTTCAAACTCCCCCATACCCATTATCTCTTCCCCTCACGTCTCTCTCTCTCCTCCTCACAACCAACGTCGAAGCACCTTACCGGATCTCCGTCTTCGGCCACCCTCCTCTCACTCCCTCCGGTGGGATTGTTCCCCACCTCGTCCTCTTGCCATGGACCCCGGTATTTCCCCGATCTCTTCTCGTTTTGCTTCTCTATTTTTTGAATCTAGGTTTAGGGGAAATATGAGTTAGTCTAGTGTTTTTTGATCCAACCTGTGCATGAGGGGATGGTTTGAGTGTGTTAGTGCGGTAGAAGTGCTTATTGATAGGATACAACGGGATAACTTTTGATCTACGATAGTACCGATCTGGTTCTTGATCTGTGTTCATACGAAATCTGCCCCATGCGGTACTACCGCATCTGGTGCGGTACTACCGCTCGTCGGACGGAAGTACAATTTTACTTCCGCTCCTGCCATGGTACTACCGCTCGCAGCGGTACTACTGTGTCCGGAGTGGTAGTAATTTTTTACTTCCGCTCGATTGGGCGGCAGCAAAATTTTACTTCTGCTCCCGCCATGGTACTACCGCTCACAGCGGTACCACCCCATTCGAAGCGGTAGAATTTTTTTACTTCCACGTGAACTATCAGTACTACCGCTCGATCAAAAGCTACCTCATTTTGTCATGTTCATTCTCACCTCTACATGGTTTTCGTGTCTACTTTCGTCTTTACCTTACCTTTTTCGTTTGTCTGTTGTGTTTGCTTTGTGTGGCATAGGTGGTGGCTCTGGTTCCAGCTCCGGTCCAAGACGCTTGAATCCCTCTTGTGACACTAGCTCAAAGCGTCTTCCAATCCAGATGCTCTTGAGGGGTCCAATGCCCCGCCACGCCATTTCAAGAGGACCGCATCCAAGCTAAAGGATCCAGTTGACAATTATGAGGACATGCCTCAAGCTATGTTTTTGTCTCGTCGGTTGATCGACCCCTATGTCAAACCAAGGGAACATTCCAGGGCCAATGAGTTGTTTTGGACCAAGCAGCAGTTTCTCATCCACATCGATGTGATCAAGGGCAAGAAGAATCTATATGTTCCTGTCCAATGGATTGAGATGGCTCATATGAGGAAGCACCTGACATACTTTGGTGAGGCTATGAGTTTGGTGGAGCAGTTTGCTATCGAGAACATCATCTCATTCCACCTCGACTTTGATCCCGAGATTGTGGGTTAGTTCTATGCCTCTGTCCATTTCCACTCTGATGTGTAGCAGACCATGACTTGGATGACCAATGGAGAGAGGCCGTCTGCTACCTGGAAGGAGTTCATGGACCTGCTGCATGTTCATGATGAAGGGCTTGAGGAGCCCGTTGGATTGCACCCTCATGGCAACCTCCAACCAGGATGTAAGGAGCAGCTCGTGCCCTAATATATTCTGAAGACTTTACCCTCTGGTGAGCAAGTTTCTATGCTCAACCCATTCCTTGATGTGATGCATCGGATCTTCCGCAACACTCTGTTTCCTCGCATGGGAGACAAGGACAAGGTGCACTCCTATCTGGTGGATATGTTGCTACTCTGGGAGAAAGGACGAACTGAAGAACCTGACCCCCTTGATGTTTCTCACATTATGTGGACGGAGCTTCACATTGCTGTGTTTCACTGTATGGTCCCCATTTATGGGCCCTATTGTTCCTCCTGATTCGTACTACCTGGGAGAAGACCCTTCCGGATGAGGACTTTCAGGAGCACTTGTTTCTTCATGAGCCCTTTCGTCTGCGTATGAAGGACAAGTGGGCCAACACCACTACTAAGCCAGCTCCTGCTCGTATGGAGGTTGATGAGGATGAGATCGAAGAGGAGGAAGATGACATTTCTGAGGCGTATGAGCCACCGTCTTCTGAGCCATCTTGGGCCAAGAAGCTCTCTCACAAGATGAAGACCTTGTTTTGCATGCAGGCCAAGGGACAATATCAGGCCCACGTTGCTCAGAAGGAGAGTCGCCAGCGTGACAAGTGGATTCTGAGGAAGCTTGGCGAGGCCATCTCGAGTGGGTCTGAGAAGGACATCACTCCTGAGTCTACTTGGATGGCGAAGCAGCAGTTCCAGTGGGCTGATTCAGATGAGGAGTCCATCCCGGCTGCATCAGAGGAGGAGCCAGATGACTGATCTTTCTGCATGGGAGCTACCACCTACCACCATCAGAGGAGTATTTGCGTTGTTTTTTCGTCGTCTCTTTGCTTTCGTTGAACTTTGGTTTATGTCGTTTGTGTGTGAGACCAGGAGACTTCCTCTATCATATGGTGTGAGACATATGCTATCACTCCTATCTTATTATTGTCCAGTATGATTCGTAGCTTGTGAGTCTGTCTCATATGTACCCTTATCTTCATGCTCACATGCTATGCCTTGTTTCTGTACTTAGTGTTATTCATTCTGTTACAAGGATTGCATTATTTATAAAATATAGGGGGAGTGTTGATCCTAGTGTGTGTGCCTTGCAATCCAAAGCATATCTATAGAATGCACGCATCTAGGGGGAGTCTGTCTATATTTTATAGATCTTGGGTTTGCATATCCTCATTTTATATCTTTATGTGCAAATCCCGTATTGTCATCAATCCACCAAAAAGGGGGAGATTGTAAGGGCATATTTCTCCTTAAGTGGTTTTGGTGATTGATGACAATGCCTTTGCGGACTAATCGTGTGCATTGAGCATTTCAGATATCTCATGTCTAGGCACAAGACGATTCGGTGCCCCTCGGAGCTTATCGAAGACGGTTGTTCTCTACGTTTCCTTTCGGTGGATTTGAGTCGTAGGAAAGCCGTACTATTAAGAGGGGGTCCGCTTCAGAAAGGTTTGGGTGGAATCAACACGTACACATCTATCCTATTTACACCACCTTTCCTTTACTTCGATGGAGCACCAGCCGTTTTCCTCGCCTGTGCAAAGTGAAGCCCGTGGGGGTACTTATGTTTAGTGGCCAACGGTAGTACCGCTCAAGGGAGCGGTAGTACCGCAGGATCCCGTGGTAGTACCGCTTAGAGGAGCGGTAGTACCATTGACCCCTGCCCTAATACGTACGCCTGCGGTACTAGGCACGAATGCAATTTTTTACATCCGCCCTAGTGCGGTAGTACCGTGATGCAGTTCAGGTACTACCGTGCTCGACTTCTTCGCAGTTTCGTCCTTACCGGAGGTAGGAACGGAAGTAATTTTTTACTTTCGTGCACCTCCAAGTGCCTGTCTCTACCGACCATGCGGTAGTACCGCATGGGCTCGCGGTAGTACCGCTCCTGCGGTTCTACCGCTAGTTGCCTAGTGTAATCGGCCTGAGTTTGATACTCCCGTGCGAGCAGTAGTACCACAGGTCGTAGCGGTAGTACCGCAAGTGCTTGTGGTAGTACCGTGGTCTGTTGTGGTAGTACCACGACGCGTGGGGCTGAGGGTGGGGATAACGGTTGGATCTTTTCCCCCACTATAAAAGGGAGGTCTTCTTCCTCAAGAAGACCACCTCTTCCTTTCCCAAGCTCCATTGTTTCCCAAAGCTCCATTTTAGCCCGATCTCTCTCCCTAGCCAATCAAACTTGTTTATTTTCTAGGGATTGGTTGAGAAGGCCTTGATCTACACTTCCACCAAGAGAAATTTGATTACCCCCACTAATCCCTTGTGGATCTTGTTACTCTTGGGTGTTTGAGCACCCTAGACGGTTGAGGTCACCTCGGAGCCACATTCCATTGTGGTGAAGCTTCATGGTGTCGTTGGGAGCCTCCAATTAAGTTGTGGAGATAGCCCCAACCTTGTTTGTAAAGGTTCGGTCGCCGCCTTTAAGGGCACCAATAGTGGAACCACGACATCTCGCATTGTGTGAGGGCGTGAGGAGAATACGGTGGCCCTAGTGGCTTCGTGGGGAGAATTGTGCCTTCACACCGCTCCAACAGAGACGTACTTCCTCACAAGGGAAGGAACTCCGGTAACACATCCTCGTCTCCACCGGCTCCACTTTTGGTTATCTCTTATCTTTACTTCTTGCAGGCTATTATTGTGTTGTATCCCTTGCTTGCTTGTGTGCTTGTTGTGTTTAGCATCATATAGGTTCCTCACCTAGTTGCATATCTAGCCAACTTATTTGATGCTAAGCCTAAATTGTTAAGGAAAAGTTAAAAATGTTAGTTGCCTATTCACCCCCCTCTAGTCAACCATATCGATCCTTTCACCAGTCCCGGACATGGTGCCTATCAAGAAGGATCTCGCGGACCACTCGATGACGAGGATGCGGGCCGGGCATCATCGATGTCGAGACAAATTCTTATGAGAACATTTTTTTATAGTTTAATCACTAATTTTTCCAAAACCCAAGAATTTTTCTCTAAACTAACATACACATACTAAATTTTCCTACGACTCCTAATTAACTAAAACATAAAACAACTAAAACATAAAAAGCATCATAAACATAATCATCTAACAATATTAATCTACGTATCCATCTACGTACAATTTTCTTAACACATTATTTAATGAAAAAATGTTGCATACCAACCATAAAAAATTGCACGTTTTTAAACAATATGTGTGTGTGTGTTTGCGGCACCGTTGGAGATGGACGGGCCGGGCGGCGGGGCTCCTACGCTGGAGATGGATGGGACGGCACCTCTCGGGCATCTCCGGTGGTGGCTCTAGGTGCAGCCGGGATGGGATCGGGGTGGTGGCTCAAAACCTACATACATACATCTACATGTACATCTACATACATGAACAAAAAATCTATGAAAAAAAGGAAAACTGGCCGGGCCCGCGGTGGCTCACAACGGGGGTGGCAAGGGCTTGGGGAGGAGGGAGAGCGTATGAGCTCGGGGGCGGCGACGGCGACGGCGACGGTGATGGCGGGGCAGGGGCGCGGCGTGGGCTCGGGGAGGAGCGACAACGCGTGAGCTCGGGGGCGGCGATGGCGACGATGGGACAAGGGCGCGACGATGGCGGGGCAAGGGCACGACGACGGAGGGTCAGGGGCGCGTCGATGGCGGGGCAGGGGCGGGGTGACGACGTCGGGGCAGCCTGGCGGCATCAATGTTGTCGACGTCGGCATCGTTGGGGGCGAGATGAGAATGCTGAAAATTCCTAAGCGTTGGCTTATATAGCCAGAGCATTGGTCCCGGTTGGTTCCACCAACCGGGACCAATGCCCCCTTTAGTCCCGGTTGGTGCCACCAACCGGGACCAAAGGTCAGTTGACAAACAGGGACCTTTGTTCCCGGTTGGTGGCACCAACCGGGACTAAAGGGGGGCATTGGTCCCAGTTGGTGGCACCAACCAGAACCAAAGGTTGGTGCTCCAAGGGGCCAAATTTTTAGTCCCACCTTGCTAGCCAAGAGAGCTCGGGAGTGGTTTATAAGCGCTGCTGCGCACACCCTCCCGAGCTCCTCTAAACCGCAAGCTTTCGGGCTTATTCTGTCACTACATGTGGGCCTATTGGGCCTTCTGCAGGCGTGAATCCTAGCCCAAGAAGCTGGTTGGGTTTCTAGTCGTATTCACGCAGTGGTGGCCCAATAGGTGGCATTTTAAAAAAAAACTATTTTTGTTTTGTTTTTTGCTTTATTTATTTTATTTTGTTCCTAATTACTATTTTTCAGTGATTCTTTTTTCTTTTAGGTCACAAAAATTATAAACTTTCTATTAGTGCCATTAGTTTTCAAATTTGAATAGTTTAAATTTGAAATTTTTGAAATTTGTGTGAATCAATAGTTTGTGAATAACTTTACTAAAAATAGATTTTTGAGTGATTCTTTTTCCTGCTATTTAATATTACTGTGTTTTATCATTATATTCAATTTGGTAAGTTTTAGGTTATTTTAAATGTCTATTTTAATCAAAAACAGATTTGGTTATTTTAGTTTGCTATTAAAGTTTCTAACAAAAGTGTTCTTTATGATAATTCTTTTTGCTATTAATGTTTTGAACAAAAAATACTTTGATAATTTTAGTTGCATAAATTTTATATAATTTTAGTTTCGAAAATAGTAGAGGTTTATAAAAGCTTTTTAGTTGATTCCTTTTGCTATTAGAGTTTTATAAAAGCTTTTTAGTTGATTCTTTTTTATATTAAAGAATATTATAGTTTTTTTAGTTGATCATAACAGAATATTTTAATTGATTATTTTTAGTTCATTCTTTTTGCTATTAGAGTTTCATAAAAGTTTTCTAGTTCATTCTTTTTGCTATTAGTTCATTCTTTGAGCTAAATGACCCTGAATTCAAAAGCACTACAAATGAACTTTGAAAAGGTTGAAAGTTGGCATGGTATCATCATTTCACCCACATTGCATGTGCTAAAAAGTTGAGAGGTTTACGACAAAAACTGGATGCGCTGCGTGTACAAAATGGACAATCTCTTTCGAATATGAGGGTTTTGGACAAAAACTCATGTGTTACAAAGGGATTTCATTTTTTGAACTTATTTGAACTCCAGACTTTTTGTGTGTTCAAAATGCACCATTCAAAGCCACATCATCAATTTTCAACCCTTTCTGACTTCATTTGGTATTTTTCATGCATTTACTGATTTTTTAGCTAAATGACCCTAAAATTGAAAAGCACTAGAAAATTAACTCTCGAAAGGTTGAAAGTTGGCATGGTATCATCATTTCACCCACATAGCATGTGATAAAAAGTTGAGAGCGTTACGGCAAAAACTGGATGTACTTTGTGTACAAAACGAACAATCTCTTTCGAAGTATTAGGGTTTCGGACGAAAACTCATCTCTTACAAAGGTATTTCATTTATTCACATGTAACTGCAGTGATATTCTAGATCAAAGGCATCATCATAATATTGAAGAAGGATGGTGGGAACACCAGCTCGAAACTAACAAGACATTGCACCAAATCACTCCTTAACCTTTGCAGGATTTCTGGACCGATCACCTTCTTAAAGATTGCATTGAGGAATGCACATAGCTTCACAATGGCTAATCAAGCATTTTCCGGTAGAAGCCCCCTCAATGCAATCGGAAGCAGTTGCATCATAATCATGTGGCAGTCATGAGACTTTAGGTTCTAGAACTTTTTAACTGCCATATTTATTATTCCCTTTATATTCGACGAGAAGCCATACGGGACCTTCATACTGAGCAGGCATTCAAAGAAGATTTCCTTCTCTTCTTTGGTAAAAGCATAGCTGGCAGGACCTTCATACTGCGTTGGATGCATGCCGTCTTTTTCATGCACATGTTGTTGTTCCTCCCGTGCCTCTAGTGTATCTTTTGTCTTCCTATACACTCCCAAGAAGCCTAGCAGATTCACGCAAGGATTCTTCGTCACGCGCATCACGTCGATTGCAGAGCGGACCTCTAGGTCTTTCCAATAGGGTAGGTCCCAAAATATAGATTTCTTCTTCCACATGGGTGCGCGTCCCGCATCGTCAGTCGGAACAGATAGTCTGCCAGGACCCTTTTCAAAGATTACTTTTAAATCATTGACCATATCAAGTATGTGATCACCAGTACGGAGGGCGGGCTTCTTTCAACATCACTAGGGTCATCTCGTCTCATCTTATACCGCAATGCACCGCATACCGAGCATGCGTTCAAATCCTCGCACGCACCGCGGTAGAGGATGCAGTCATTAGGGCATGCATGTATCTTCTGCTCCTCCAATCCTAGAGGCATACAACCTTCTTTGTTGCGTACATACTGTCGGGCAATTCGTTATCCTTTGGAAGCTTCTTCTTCAATATTTTCAATAGCTTCTCAAATCCTTTGTCGGGTATACCATTCTCTGCCTTCCACTGCAGCAATTCCAGTATGGTACCGAGCTTTGTGTTGCCATCTTCGCAATTGGGGTACAACCCTTTTTGTGATCCTCTAACATGTGACCGAACTTCAACTTCTCCTTTTCACTTTCGCATTGTCTCTTTGCATGAACAATGACCTGGCGAAGATCATCATCGGGCACATCGTCTGGTTCCTCTTGATCTTCAGCTTCCCCCGTTGCAGCATCATCGTATTCAGGAGGCACATAGTTGTCATCATCCTCTTCTTCTTCGTTGTCTTCCATCATAACCCCTCTTTCTTCGTGCTTGGTCCAAATATTACAGTGTGGCATAAAACCCTTCTCAAGCAGGTGGAAGTGTAGGGTTTTAGAGTTGGAGAAAGCCTTCGTATTCTCACAGACAGTACATAGACAATGCATAAAACCATTCTGCTTGTTTGCCTCAGCCGCTTCGAGAAAATTATGCAGGCCCTTAATATACTCGGAGGTGCGTCGGTCACCATACATCCATTGCCGGTTCATCTGTGTTTTATATAATAAAGTGTATTAAAAACCATTACAAAATATCATGAATAGAGAAGTCACCAAATTAACGATGGTGAGTACGGGGACGGGACAGGACGGACCGCCAAACCTAGACAAATCTTGAGGAAAATGGAACTTGGATAAGGAGCTTTGAGAGGATAAAGCTTAAGTGTGGCTCGGGCATTTCATCGAACACCTCGTATGCATAGGAGGTGAGCTAGAGCACCACAAAGCTCTCCCATGGCCGGCCAAAAAAACAGAGCAGTGCACCGCTCTGGTCGCGGGCAGGGGGTATATATAGGCCAGCCATTGGTCTTGGTTTGTGGCTGGAACCGGGACTAAAGGACCACATTTGACCCCGGTTCCAGCCACAAACTGGGACCAATGATTGTGGGCAAGGAGCGAGGTCCATTGATCCTGGTTCGTGTCTGGAACCAGGACCAAAGGGGTCAGACGAACCGGGACCAATGGCCCACGAGGCCCGACCGGCGCCCTGGCCTCATGAACCGGGACCGAGGCGCCCATGCGTCCCGGTTCATGAGTGAACCAGGATTAATGGGATTTCAGGCCTGGACCAAAGCCTTGTTTTCAACTAGTGGGAAGGACCGGTGGCCAAGGGAGAAGTCCTCCCTTCACAAGGAAGAGATGAGTCCCCCTCCTCCAAGGCACCTCCGGGGTGCCTTGTCCCTTTGGGACTCTTGCCCCCAAGCCCCATGTGCCTCTAGCGGATGGTGCAACTATCCCATGTTGGCTAGGGCGCACCCCCTATGGCCCATATGGGCCCCCGGGGCAGGTCGACCCCCGGAACCCTTTTCGGCAGCCCGGTACACTACCGGTAATGCCAGAAACTTTTCCGACGACCAAAATAGGACTTTCAATAAATAATCTTTACCTATGAACCATTACAGAACTCCTTGTGATGCTCGTGATCTCATATGGGACTCCAAACAACATTCGGTCACCAATGTACATATCTCAGTACTACTCTAGCACCACCAAATGTTAAGCGTGTGGACCCTGCGGGTTCGAGAATCATGTAGATATGACCGAGACACCTCTCTGGTCAATAACCAATAGAGGGACCTGAATGCCCATAGTGGCTCTTACATATTCCACAAAGATCTTGATCGGTCGAACCACGATGTCAATGACTCAGTTAATCCCGTATGTAGTTTCATTTGTCCATCAGTATGTTACTTGCCCAAGATTCGATCGTCGATATCTCCACACCTAGTTCAATCTCGTCACTGACAAGTCTCTTTAATCATTACGTAATACAAGATCCCGTGACTAACTCCTTAGTCACATTGATTGCAAGCTTCTTGTGATGTTGTATTATCGAGAGGGCCCAAAGATACCTCTCCATCACACGGAGTGATAAATCCCAGTCTTGATCCATGCTAAGCCGACAGAGACCCTTGAAGATACCTGTAGCTGACCTTTATGATCACCCAGTTACAAAGTGACGTTTGATGTACACAAGGCATTCCTCCGGGGTCAGGGAGTTGCATGATCTCATGGTCTTAGGAACAAATACTTGACATGAAGAAAGGAGTAGCAATAAGCTAAGTGGTACGATCAAATGCTATGCTTACGGTTTGAGTCTTGTCAATCACATCATTCTCCTAATGATGTGATCCCGTTATCAAATGACAACTCATGATCAACGAGCTAGTCTAGAAGAGGCTCACTAGGGACATGGTGTTGTTTATATATCCATACATGTATCTAAATTTCCGATCAATATAATTCTAGCATGGATAATACACGTTTATTATGAACAGGGAAATATGATAAGAACCAAATTATTATTGCCTCTAGGGCATATTTCCAACAGAATGGACCGTTTCGGGTCAACATGACAATCATGCAAGAAAAATATCACGAATAGAAGTCCTGAAATACACTTTCTTACATCAGTTGATCAAAGATGAATTAACAACATTCTCATAAAACTAAAATATAAGCATATTATAACATAAATACTCTTAAAACATGCGAAAGGGGTAGAAACTCTCTGTTTGGAGCACAAACTGTGTCAATACGAAGGTTGTGATGGTTGTAATACGAGGCACTGTTTTAAGCAATATGGATCATTATACAAAATCGCCCAAGTCCCAACCAATAGCATCCATCTCCAATAATGTACTGGTAGTCTGGTATGCATCATTGACAGGAGAGAAAAGAGTGAAAAGGAGAATGTGGTCCAATGGAGAGGAAAGAAAGAGGCGATGTATACCTAGGCTAGAGAGGGTGCCGCCGTGGATGTAATGGAGTTCACCTTCGTGTCGTCGAGCAACGACGGTAGATGCAATGGAGTTCACCTCCGTGTCATTGAGCAATTGCGACTATGGTGTGCACGACACCCGAGGCAGGGGCCAACCATGATGGTCGATGTTGTGGGGGCATGATGCCACCGAGGGTGACCCCGCTTTCACCAGAGGTCCACCGAGTGCCGCATAGTTCGGCTTCAAAGAAATCGTAGCGGCAGAGTGTGTAATACAAAGTTGTCGGCCTCAACATTGGCGAAGCACAGCATCGGACAAGACGGCTCGTCGGTATCCAGAACGAAATATCTAGTGGCTTCTCCCGCATTGTTGCTATGTGCCCAAAAAGTGAAGGAATGGGGATGAGGAGTAGGGGGGCGGAAGAGATCACTGGAGAGGACGCAGAGGAGAGGGCCACCACACTTCTGCGCCTCTACCCCCACTGTTAGCGATATATAGAGAGAGAGGAGAGGAGAGAAGAACTTTTTATTAGGAAGGAGAAAGCAGTTGAGCATTCGTGAAGAGTCCTGTTCGCGAAGAGTCTAACATTTTGCGAAGAGTCGCCTTAGGCGATGGAGTAAAAGTCGGAGCAGTCAAAATCAGCAAGATGTACTCCAAAAGATCACCTAAAGCACTATCCATATTACACACCAACAAGCCAAAAACCGATAGTTTCCCAAATATTAAAACTAAACACGTCCCAATTCAATAGAGCACACGCCGAAGCACTAGGATTGCACACGAGGGCTGAGAGCTTAGCCAACTTATAAATCTTATATATTCCGGGAGGGGAATACATCTTCTCTCCGTTTTAAAACATTTGAAGTTATTTGGTTTGTCCTCAATCCATTTTAAGTTTAACCAACTCTACCGAAAAAGACGCCAACTTCTATCATCTGTATATAGTATAGAAATTTGCTTTATGTTCAATTTAATGGGACTAATTTGATGTTGATGATGTTAGTATATTTCTATTATTACAATGAACCTAAAACTTCAAATATTTTAAAATAGGGGAGTATAAGTGGAAGTAATTACTACTAATACTAGATGTAGATGAAACTTTTGCAAAGAAGGTTCAAACAGGCTTGACTTTTCAGGAAGGGGCAGGATATGTATGTTCCTTTCTTGCATTTTCTGTGCTTATGGTGCATACTGTTCACCTAGTGAAAATAAAATTAGCACATTAACACAACATCAATCTATGTTGTTATAAAGGATACTTCATTTATATTCCATGTCGTTATAAAAGATACGTAATTTGTATTCGAGGGATGCAATGTAGATTTCCACACCAGGAATTTATGCATGCGTGCATACCTGCCTGCATTTGTATACACATCGATTCATCAGAACAAGCATACTTTCGGAAATGATAAATCTCGAATGTTCGGGGTTTAAGCATTCATCCCGAACTGACAACTGTAGTTGACACGAGGTGACAACTTTAGTTGACAAACATGACAATTTTCTGAACTAGGTCAAAGTTGCCATGTCTTAACAACCAAAGTTACCACCTCCTGCCAACTAAAGTTACCATCAAAACACGTTCAGAATGAAATGCAAAAATCCGAACGTCCGTGATTTATTGGGGTCATATATATATTGTAAATCTGGCTTACTTATTATGAAGCTGACACTATCTATCGATCTTATCCAGAAGGCACCACCTTGGCGGAACAAGTTCATAATTTCTTGACCTGGCACCATGATCATCATCCACATGTACTTGTTTAACGTGGGAATTATGAGTGGGCATATAGAATGCTTCAGATTTTGTTTGATCCAATCCAAAGGTAGCACCGAACTGAAATTATAAAATATCAACGTCTCATTCCCTTTGGTTCAATATAACATATCTCGCACTTGTTAATTTTTGAATATTATTATCGCCTTGGTCTATGCTACCAACAAGTGGCAATCACTAGCCGCCAGCTGCTAATTTTGCACAATATAGTTTGTTGAGCTGTCCAGAGCTACCAGATGGTCAACATTAGCGCATCGCTTGGTCCAAAGTCCAAACAATTACTACTAGAGTACATTGCAGCTTCCTGCCTCAATCAAAGTAATGCAGTGTGCATATATGTTCTTCTCTATAAGATATCTGTTCTTTCATAAAAGTTCAGTCAAACAACTCATGTATGTGCTAGTCCTGCCAATTTTGTATTTCTTGCGAGAGATACAAAAATATAATTATATTTGGAGACCTAGGAGGAGTAATGTATTGGTAGTATGATGTCTAGTGGTTTTGGGGACATCAAAATTCTAAAATGTGAGTGCAATTTTAGGAAGTAACATTTGTCCGTGCCATTAAAAAAGAAAGCAACCAGAGAAACAAAGGAGATTTTCATAACAGAGTGCAAGTAAACCCACAATTAAACCTTTCCTCCGAGTAAGGGTGCATATTTTGTGAACTTTATATTTTGGGAAGTAACACCATTTCCCTGAGCAAGGGTGCAAGTAAACCCACAATTAAACCCGCTGCATATGCAAGCCACGGTTAAGCCTAGTCATTGAGTTGTTTGATACTTGCAGTACATTTTAAACTAACCTTTTGCATTTTACGAGCTTGATGGGACCCACTATTGCAACCCTGCTTTATAATCTCATTGTGCGTTGTGCGTTGTGCGTTGCTGACAAGTGGTCCCTTATAATCTCATTCAACCCAGCCAATCGTTCATGGATGTATGCAAAAAATGATTGGTACTATAAGATTTTTTTTCTCTGAACACACTGCAGACATAGATATTCATACATACGCATGTACACTCATACGTACTCATATAGACTCATTCTTATGAACGCACTATGTACGCACACCCTATTCCTATGATCACCTTCGAGAGACTGAACCGAAACATCATCTTGACATTGATGAAGTCGCCACAGACGCCTTCTCCCATTGAATGCACATCATCGAAAGTCCTAAAATAAATTAAAAATACAAATACAAATGTCAAATATAAGATTTAATCTTTAACGGACACAGAATACCATTGTATTTCTAATTATCCAACCATATGTTGGTTCTTCAGTATAAGATATTTGAAGGATGTAATTCGCCTGCTCCAGAGTATCCCAAGTATGCTCCTTTGTGCAATACTCCCTCCATTCCATAATATAGTGCGTCCTCGATTTTTGAACTTTAAGTTTAATCACAAATTTAACCAACGAGACCGATTGCAACGGGAGTAAAAACTATACCATCAAAACTTCATTCGAATACGAATTCAATGATATAATCTTTACTCCCGCCGCAATCGGTCTTGTTGGTTAAATTTGTGGTCAAACTTAGATTTTATGAAGCGTGGGCACACTACATTGTGAAATGGAACGAGTAAAAAATTGTGTTCCTTTGCCGTCACAAACTATGCAAAAAGTATGAACCCGTCAAGTCAAAATTACTCCCTCCTTTCCGGTTTATAGGGCTTATCTCAAAAATTTCAGATTTCCATTATATAAGGCTCATTTTAAGTCCACTTGAGTTAAAGAGCTTTGAGTTCCACACCATATTTAATGAAAGTGAGTGAATTATTGGTTATGCATGCATCTTTTTCTACATGCATCATGCAAATCCAATGAGAGGGTGTTGCACTTATTGCCTCGGGTGTTCAATAAGTGAGAAATATTTCATTGGGTAATTTTGTATCCAGAAAACTTGTGTCATCCACTCATAGTCTATTTTGGTTTATGAGATTTCAGATTTAAGCCCTATTAGAAAGTAGCTCACTAGAATTTTATTTGAGCAGACCATCCAGCGGGCCATACGCGTCATGGACACAACCTAAACGATCTACCTAACGGCGTGAGTAGGGATGGCAATGGGTACCCATTACCCATGTACCCTGCGGGTAAAAACCCTATTAGGGTAAGGGTATGGAAAAAAATTACCCATGGTATACAAATAGGAAAATCTGAAACCCATCGGATAGAACGGGTACGGATATGAGATCATGTAACCCATACCCACATACCCATGTACCCATATAACATCTATGTAAACTGAAAATTATTTCTACAAACTACACTATGTCAAGAATTTGTGAACTGAAAGTGTATGCCTATGTGTTGTTGTTTACGACTATATGATGTTACTTATAAGTATATATTGTTGTTATAATATATTTCTATAAACTATATTATATGATGCAGTTTATGACTATAAATTGTTCAAATTAATGCTTTGCAAACATGGGTAATTTTACCTGTAGGTGCCCGTCTACCCTGTCGGGTAACGGGTATGGGAAAAAATTGTACACGTTGGCGGGTATAGATAAGGATGATGGGTAAGCTCAAACAAGACAGGTAAGGGTATAGGAAGGCTTCACCCGTACCATACCCTGCGGGTGCCATCCCTATGCATGAGTGGGGTGGCTAACGGCCACCAAGCAAACGCGAGGTCCTTTCTCGAACCCTCCGTGGTCGTCGGATCCTTCCTGGGATCGTGTGGCCGAGACGAGCATGAGATGTACCCACCAAACAGACGGAGCCGTCATGACGCGGGATTCCTTCTCCACCCAACCGGCATAAATACCGACCCCTCCCCTTGTTGGGAGACGTAGTAGTAATCAAAAAAATTCCTACGTGTCACCAAGATCTATCTATGGAGAAAACAACAACGAGAGGGGAGAGATTGCATCTTCATATCTTTGAAGATCGCTAAGTGGAAGCGTTACAAGAACGCGGTTGGTGGAGTCGTACTCGCAGCGATTCAGATCGCGGTGGACTTCGATCTTAGCGCCGAACAACGGCGCCTCCGCGTTCAACACACGTGCAGCCCGATGACATCTCCTACGCCTTGATCCAGCAAGGAGGAAGGAGAGGTTGAGGGAGAGCTCCGGCAGCACGACGGCGTGGTGACGGTGGAGCTACGTGGACTCCGGCAGGGCTTCGCCAAGCGCTACGAAGAACGAGGAAGAGGAAGGGTAGGGCTGTGCCGAGAGAGAGAGAGAAGTTGTGTCTCAAATCAGCCCAAACCCTTGCATATATATAGGAGGAGGGAGAGGGAGGGCTGCCTTGGCCCCTCCTCCAAGGAGGAGGGCTTTGGCCGAATCTAGGGAAGAATCCACCTCCCACAAGGGAGGTGGATCTCCCTCCTTTCAAACTCCTTTTGCCTTATCCCTTGATCTCCAGCTGCATGAGCCTTTCTAGAAGGTCTTGGACAGCCCAAAAAGGGCTGGCACACTTCCTCTAAGGGACCACTAAGTCCTATGGTCGTCACACCCCTCCCGGGGGTCGTCCGGCACCCTTCCGGCACTCCCGGTACACTACCGATGAGCCCGAAAACTTTCCGGTGACCAAAACTGGACTTCCTATATATCAATTTTTACCTTCGGACCATTCCGTAGCTCCTCGTGACGTCTGGGATCTCATCTGGGACTCCGAACAACCTTCGGTAACCACGTACAACATTTCCCTATAACCCTAGCGTCATCGAACCTTAAGTGTGTAGACCCTATGGGCTCGGGAGACACGTAGACATGACCGAGACACCTCTCTGGTCAATAACCAACAGCGGGATCTGGATACCCATATTAGCTCCCACATGCTCCACGATGATCTCATCGGATGAACCATGATATCGGGGATTCAATCAATCCCGTATACAATTCCCTTTGTCTATCGGTATGATACTTGCCCGAGATTCGATCGTCGGTATCTCTATACCTTGTTCAATCTCGTTACCGGCAAGTCTCTTTACTCGTTCCATAATACATCATCCCGTGGCTAACTCCTTAGTCACATTGAGCTCATGATGATGTCTTACCGAGTGGGCCCAGAGATACCTCTCCGTCACACCGAGTGACAAATCCAAGTCTCGATTCGTGCCAACCCAACAGACACTTTTGGAGATACCCGTAGTGCACCTTTATAGCCACCCACTTACGTTGTGACATTTGGCACACCCAAAGCATTCCTACGGTATCTGGAAGTTGCACAATCTCATGGTCTAAGGAAACGATACTTGACATTGAAAACCTTTAGCAAACGAACTACACAATCTTGTGCTATGCTTAGGATTGGGTCTTGTCCATCACATCATTCTCCTAATGATGTGATCCCGTTATCAACGACATCCAATGTCCATGGCCATGAAACCATGACCATCTATTGATCAACGAGCTAGTCAACTAGAGGCTTACTAGGGACATGTTGTGGTCTATGTATTCACACATGCATTACGGTTTCTGGTTAACACAATTATAGCATGAAGAATAGACAATTATCATGAACAAGGAAATACAATAATAACCATTTTATTATTGCCTCTAGGGCATATTTCCAACAGTCTCCCACTTTCACTAGAGTCAATAATCTAGTTACGTGTGATGAATCGAACACCCATAGCAATCTGGTGTTGATCATGTTTTGCTCGTGAGAGAGGTTTAGTCAACGGATCTGCGACATTCAGATCCGTATGCACTTTACAAATATCTATATCTCCCTCCTGAATGTAATCACGGATGGAGTTGAAGCGGCGCTTGATGTGTCTTGTCTTCTTGTGAAACCTGGGCTCCTTCGCAAGGGCAATAGCTCTAGTGTTGTCACAGAATAGAGTCATCGGGCCCGACGCACTTGGAATTACTCCTAGGTTGGTGATGAACTCCTTCATCTAGACTCCTTCCTTTGCTGCTTCCGAAGCAGCTATGTACTCCGCTTCACATGTAGATGCCGCCACGACGATTTGCTTGCTGCTGCACCAGCTGACTGCCCCTACGTTCAAAATATACACGTATCCGGTTTGCGACTTGGAGTCGTCCGGATCTGTGTCGAAGCTAGCATCAACGTAACCCTTTACGACAAGCTCTTAGGCACCTCCATATACGAGAAACATGTCCTTTGTCCTTTTCAGGTACTTCAGGATATTCTTGACCGCTGTCCAGTGTTTCGCTCCGGGATCACTTTGGTACCTCCCTACAAAACTTATGGCAAGGTTCACATCAGGTCTGGTACACAGCATGGCATACATAATAGAGCCTATGGCTAAAGCATAGGGGATGACACTCATCTCTTCTCTATCCTTTGTCGTGGTCGGGCATTGAGTCGTACTCAATCTCACACCTTGTAACACAGGCAAGAACCCCTTCTTGGACTGATCCATATTGAACTTCTTCAATATCTTGTCAAGGTATGTGCTTTGTGAAAGACCTATGAGGCGTCTCAATCTATCTCTATAGATCTTAATACCTAATATGTAAGCAGCTTCTCCAAGGTCCTTCATTGAAAAACACTTATTCAAGTAGGCCTTTATACTTTCCAAGAGTTCTATATCATTTCCCATTATCAGTATGTCATCCACATATAATATAAGAAATGCTACAGAGCTCCCACTCACTTTCTTGTAAATACAAGGTTCTCCATAAACCTGTATAAACCCAAACGCTTTAATCACCTCATTAAAGCGAATGTTCCAACTCCGAGATGCTTGCACCAGCCCATAGATGGAGCGCTGGAGCTTGCATACCTTGTTAGCATCTTTAGGATCGACAAAACCTTCTGGCTGCATCATATACAGTTCTTCCTTGAGGAAGCCATTAAGGAATGCCATTTTGACATCCATTTGCCAGATCTCATAATCATAAAATGCGGCAATTGCTAACATGATTCGGACAGACTTCAGCATCGCTACGGGTGAGAAAGTCTCATCGTAGTCAACTACTTGAACTTGTCGATAACCCTTAGCGACAAGCCGAGCCTTATAGACGGTCACATTACCATCCGCGTCAGTCTTCTTCTTAAAGATCCATTTATTTTCAATGGCTCGCTTATCATCAGGCAAGTCCACCAAAGTCCATACTTTGTTCTCATACATGGATCCTATCTCGGATTTCATGGCCTCAAGCCATTTGTTGGAATCCGGGCCCACCATTGCTTCTTCATAGTTCGAAGGTTCACCGTTGTCCAACAACATGATCTCCAGGACAGGGTTGCCGTACCACTAGTGCGGAACGTGTCCTGGTGGACCTTCGACATTCAACAGTAACTTGATCTGAAGTTTCATGATCATCATCATTAACTTCCTCTCCAGCCGGTGCAGGCTCCACAAAAACAACTTCCTGTGTTGCGCTACTCTCCGGTTCAAGTGGAGGTACAATTACCTCATCAAGTTCTATTTTCCTCCCACTTACTTCTTTCAAGAGAAACTCTTTCTGGAGAAAGGATCCATTCTTGGCAACAAAGAGTTTGCCCTCGGATCGTAGGTAGAAGGTATACCCAATAGTCTCTTTGGGATATCCTATGAAGACGCACTTTTCCGCTTTGGGTTCGAGCTTCTCAGGATGAAGTTTCTTCACATAAGCATCGCATCCCCAAACTTTTAGAAACAACAGCTTAGGTTTCTTTCCAAACCATAATTCATACGGTGTCGTCTCAACGGATTTTGACGGTGCCCTATTTAAAGTGAATGCGACAGTCTCTAATGCATATCCCCAAAATGATAGTGGTAAGTCGGTAAGAGACATCATAGATCGTACCATATCTAATAGAGTGCGATTACGATGTTCAGACACACCATTTCGCTGAGGTGTGCCAGGCGGCGTGAGTTGTGAAACAATTCCACATTTCCTTAGGTGCGTGCCAAACTCGTGACTTAAATATTCTCCGCCACGATCAGATCGTAGGCACTTTATTTTCCTGTCATGTTGATTCTCTACCTCACTTTGAAATTCCTTGAACCTTTCAAAAGTTTCAGGCTTATGTTTCATTAAGTAGACATACCCATATCTACTTAAGTCATCAGTGAGGGTGAGAACATAACGGTAGCCACCACGAGCCTCGACACTCATTGGACCGCATACATCGGTATGTATTATTTCCAACAAGTCAGTTGCTCGCTCCACTGTTCTGGATAACGGAGTCTTGGTCATCTTGCCCATGAGGCATGGTTCGCACGTGTCAAATGATTCGAAATCAAGAGACTCCAAAAGTCCATCAGTATGGAGCTTCTTCATGCGTTTGACACCAATATGACCAAGGCGACAGTGCCACATGTAAGTGGGACTATCGTTATCAACCTTACACTTTTTGGTACTCACACTATGGACATGTGTAACATCACGTTCGAGATTCATCAAAAATAAACCATTGACCAGCGGGGCATGACCATAAAGCATTTCTCTCATATAAATAGAACAACCATTATTCTCAGATTTAAATGAGTAGCCATCTCGCATCAAGCGAGATCCAGATACAATGTTCATGCTCAAAGCTGGTACTAAATAACAATTATTAAGGTTTAACACTAATCCCGAAGGTAGATGTAGAGGTAGCGTGCCGACGGCGATCACATCGACCTTGGAACCATTCCCGACGCGCATCGTCACCTCGTCCTTTGCCAGCCTCCGCTTATTCCGCAGCTCCTGCTTGGAGTTACAAATGTGAGCAACTGCATCGGTATCAAATACCCAGGAGCTACTAGGAGCGCTGGTTAGGTACACATCAATAACAAGTATATCACATATACCTTTAACGTTGCCGTCCTTCTTATCCGCTAAGTACTTGGGGCAGTTCCGCTTCCAGTGACCGGTACCCTTGCAGTAAAAACACTCAGTCTCAGGCTTGGGTCCATTCTTGTTCTTCTTCTTCCTGGCAACTTGCTTACCGGGCGCGGCAACAGCTTTGCCGTCCTTCTTGAAGTTCTTCTTACCCTTGCCTTTCTTGAAACTAGTGGTCTTATTCACCATCAACACTTGATGCTCCTTTTTGATCTCGACCTCCGCTGATTTCAGCATCGAGTACAACTCAGGAATGGACTTCTCCATCCCTTGCATGGTGTAGTTCATCACAAAGCTCTTGTAGCTAGGTGGAAGCGACTGGAGGATTCTGTCAATGACCGAGTCATCCGGGAGATTAACTCCCAGCTGAGTCAAGCAGTTGTGTAGCATAGACATCTTGAGGATGTGCTCACTGACAGAACTATTCTCCTCCATCTTACATCTGAAGAACTTGTCGGAGACGTCATATCTCTCGACCCGGGCATGAGCTTGGAAAACCAGTTTCAGCTCTTGGAACATCTCATATGCTCCGTGTTGCTCAAAACGCTTTTGGAGCCCCGGTTCTAAACTGTAAAGCATGCCGCACTGAACAAGGGAATAATCATCGTAGCGAGAATGCCAAGCGTTCGCAACGTCTTGCTCTGCTGGGAGAAGGGGTGGGTCACCTAGTGGTGCATCAAGGACATACAATTTCTTGGAAGCTATGAGGATGATCCTCAAGCCACGGACCCAGTCCGCATAGTTGCTTCCATCATCTTTCAGCTTGGTTTTCTCTAGGAATGCGTTGAAATTGAGGGTGACATTCGCGTTGGCCATTGGATCTACAATATAGATTGTAAAGATAATTTTAGACTAAGTTCATGATAATTAAGTTCACATAATCAAATTATTTAATGAACTCTCACTTAGATAGACATCTCTCTAGTCATCCAAGTGACACATGATCCATGTCAACTAGCCCGTGTCCAATCATCACGTGAGACGGACTAGTCATCCATGGTGAACACCTCCATGTTGATCGTATCTTCTATACGACTCATGTTCGACCTTTCGGTCTTTCGTGTTCCGATGCCATGTCTGTACATGCTAGGCTCGTCAAGTTAACCTAAGTGTTCCGCATGTGTAAATCTGGCTTACACCCGTTGTATGCGAACGTTAGAACCTATCACACCCGATCATCACGTGGTGCTTCGAAACGACGATCCTTAGCAACGGTGCATAGTTAGGGTGAACACTTCTCTTGATATTTTATTGAGATATCATCTTATTTACTACCGTAGTTCTAAGAAAATAAGATATAAACATGATAAACATCACATGCAATCAATATAATGACATGATATGGCCAATATCATCTTGCTCCTTTGATCTCCATCTTCGGGGCACCATGATCATCACTGTCACCGGCATGACACCATGATCTCCATCATCATGATCTCTATCATCGTGTCTTCATGAAGTTGTCTCGCCAACTATTACTTCTACTACTATGGCTAACATTTAGCAATAAAGAAAAGTAATTACATGGCAATCTTGATTGACACGCAGGTCATACAATAAAATAAGACAACTCCTATGGCTCCTGTCGGTTGTCATACTCATCGACATGCAAGTCGTGAATCCTATTACAAGAACATGATCAATCTCATACATCACAATGCATCACATCACATCCTTTGGCCATATCACATCACAAGGTATATGTTGCAAAAACAAGTTAGACGTCCTCTAATTTGTAGTTGCAAGTTTTTACGTGGCTGCTATAGGTTTCGAGCAAGAACGTTTCTTACCTATGCAAAAACCACAACGTGATATGCCAATTGCTATTTACCCTTCATAAGGCCCCTTTTCATCGAATCCAATCCGACTAAGGTGGGAGAGACAGACACCCGCTAGCCACCTTATGCAACAAGTGCATGTCAGGCGGTGGAACCAGTCTCACGTAAGCGTACGTGTAAAGTCGGTCCGGGCCGCTTCATCCCACAATACCGCCGAATCAAGATAAGACTAGTAGTGGTAAGCATATTAACAAAATTGATGCCCACAACAACTTGTGTTCTACTCGTGCATAGATTCTACGCATAGACCTAGCTCATGATGCCACTATTGGGAGACGTAGTAGTAAATCAAAAAATTTCCTACGTGTCACCAAGATCTATCTATGGAGAAACCAGCAACAAGAGGGGAGAGATTGCATCTTCATACCTTTGAAGATCGCTAAGCGGAAGCGTTACAAGAACGCGGTTGGTGGAGTCGTACTCGCATCGATTCAGATCGCGGTGGACTCCGATCTTAGCGCCGAACAACGACGCCTCCACGTTCAACATACGTGCAGCCCGATAACGTCTCCTACGCCTTGATCCAGCGAGGAGGAAGGAGAGGTTGAGGGAGAGCTCCGGCAGCACGACGGCATGGTGACGGTGGAGCTACGTGGACTTCGGCAGGGCTTCGCCAAGCGCTACGGAGAACGAGGAAGAGGAAGGGTAGGGTTGCGCCGAGAGAGAGAAGTCGTGTCTCAAATCAGCCCAAACCCTTGCATATATATAGGAGGAGGGAGAGGGAGGGCTGCCTTGGCCCCTCCTCCAAGGAGGAGGGCTTCGGCCGAAGCTAGGGAAGAGTCCACCTCCCACAAGGGAGGTGGTATCCCTCCTTTCAAACTCCTTTTGCCTTATCCCTTGATCTCCGCCCGCATGGGCCTTTCTAGAAGGTCTTGGACAGCCCAAAAAGGGATGTCACACTTCCTCTAAGGTCCCACGAAGTCCTATGGTCGTCACACCCCTCCCGGGGGTCCTCCGGCACCCTTCCGGCACTCCCGGTACACTACCGATGAGCCCGAAAACTTTCCGGTGACCAAAACTGGACTTCCTGTATATCAATTTTTACCTACGGACCATTCTGAAGCTCCTCACGATGTCCGGGATCTCATATGGGACTCCGAACAACCTTAGGTAACCACGTACAACATTTCCCTATAACCCTAGCGTCATCGAACCTTAAATGTGTAGACCCTATGGGTTCGGAAGACATGTAGACATGACCAAGACACCTCTCCGGTCAATAACCAACAGCTGGATACCCATGTTAGATCCCACATGCTCCATGATGATCTCATCGGATGAACCACGATGTCGGGGATTCAATCAATCCCGTATACAATTCCCTTTGTCTATCGGTATGATACTTGCCCGAGATTCGATCGTCGGTATCTCTATACCTTGTTCAATCTCGTTATCGGCAAGTCTCTTTACTCGTTACGTAATACATCATCCCATGGCTAACTCCTTAGTCACATTGAGCTCATGATGATGTCTTACCGAGTGGGCCCAGAGATACCTCTCCGTCACACGGAGTGACAAATCCCAGTCTCGATTCGTGCCAACCCAACAAACACTTTTGGAGATACCCGTAGTGCACTTTTATAGCCACCCAATTACGTTGTGACGTTTGGCACACCCAAAGCATTCCTACGGTATCCGGGAGTTGCACAATCTCATGGTCTAAGGAAACGATACTTGACATTGAAAAGCTTTAGCAAACAAACTACACGATCTTGTGCTATGCTTAGGATTGGGTCTTGCCCATCACATCATTCTCCTAATGATGTGATCCCGTTATCAGCGACATCCAATGTCCATGGCCATGAAACCATGACCATCTATTGATCAACGAGCTAGCCAACTAGAGGCTTACTAGGGACATGTTGTTGTCTATGTATTCACACATGCATTACGGTTTCTGGTTAACACA
This sequence comes from Hordeum marinum, assembly GCA_022496015.1. Lineage (NCBI taxonomy): Eukaryota > Viridiplantae > Streptophyta > Magnoliopsida > Poales > Poaceae > Hordeum > Hordeum marinum. The sequence continues at coordinate 95,447,626 of CM039677.1, read as the reverse complement.
ATTATAGCATGAACAATAGACAATTATCATGAACAAGGAAATACAATAATAACCATTTTATTATTGACTCTAGGGCATATTTCCAACACCCCTTCCTCCCTCCAATCCTCACCACCACTCCCAGGAAAAAATCCCACTCAATCTCGTCTCTGATCGACCCGAGAGCTCGTCGAATCCTCCTTCCCCACCGCCTCAAGGTATCGCGCTTGCTTCCCCTCTCCCCGTATCGTCTGGATCTACGTTTCTACGGTGCTCCGTGGAAGTTGGTTGTCTAGTACCGTGGTAGTTGGGCGCGTAGTATCGTGGAATTTGGCTCCGATCTGTGGTTAGATCGGTCAATCCTTCGGGAATTCATAGGGATTTCCCGTACCCTAATTTCTAATCAGGATGAATTCCTTGATGACGTGGTCTCGTATGTTAATCTATGCATGTCTTATATGCACTAGTGCGTCGGTTCCTATAATTTCTCTCTCTCTCTCAGACACGTGTACTGCCTGATCTGTTGGTCGTGATCGTCCTAATGGGCTTAAGATTGTAGATTGGTTTTTGACCCGAAGATAGCTTTCGTCTGATAAGCATGGACAAAAGCTATATGGATATCCGTGATTGGTTTTGACCCGAAGATAGATTTTGTCTGATAAGCATGGCCAACAACAACATGGAAATCCGTGAGAAAATTCATAGTCTAGATGCGCATGAACCTATTTGCTCGCTGGTATCTCTTTGATGAAGAAGATATGTCTGTTGAGTCTATTTACGTTGTTAGATTGGTTAAGCTTTAGTGAATTCGCAGGGATTTTGTGTTTATTTCCTAATTTTTGATGAAGGGTTAGGTCTATCCATCTTCCGGGTGAATTCATGATGCTTAAGGTTTCATATGTTAATCTATGCATGTTTCATCTATTACAGTTCCGTACTGGCTTGGTAAATCTTTATGATCCAAAATAGTAGCTGCGTGATAATTTTTTCTCCGCAAGCAGATACTGCACGACCTGTCACTTTTATCAGATTGCTGTTGTACCAAGATTGTCCTATAGGCCTAGGATTGTAGTTTGTTTGTCTCCTGAAGCTTGTGCAATCATTGAGATAGCAAATATATGTAGATTAGTGTCAGATGTGATTGATTTATTACCCTCAAGCTAGGTTCCTCTTAGATAATAAGCATGTCTATGGTCTTCATTATCTTTATTAATGAAAAACATATGCTGCTATGATGTTGTTCCAGTGAGTTTGCCTAGTCTGTTTCTTTTAGCTTAATATCCTATCTATGATTCTTATTTGCAGATGCAGATCTTTGTGTAGACACTGACGGGAAAGACCATCACCCTTGAGGTGGAGTCGTCTGACACCATCGACAATGTCAAGGCCAAGATCCAGGACAAGGAGGGCATTCCTCCGGACCAGCAGCGTCTCATCTTCGCTGGAAAGCAGCTGGAGGATGGCCGTACCCTCGCTGACTACAACATCCAGAAGGAGTCCACCCTCCACCTTGTCCTGCGTCTTCGTGGTGGCATGCAGATCTTCGTGAAGACCCTCACTGGCAAGACCATCACTTTGGAGGTGGAGAGCTCCGATACAATCGACAACGTCAAGGCCAAGATCCAGGACAAGGAGGACATTCCTCCGGACCAGCAGCGTCTCATCTTCGTTGGCAAGCAGCTTGAGGATGGTCACACCCTTGCTGACTACAACATCCAGAAGGAGTCCACCCTCCACCTTGTCCTCTGCCTTCGTGGTGGTATGCAGATTTTCGTGAAGACCCTCACTGGCAAGACCATCACCCTGGAGGTTGAGAGCTCTGACACCATTGACAACGTCAAGGCTAAGATCCAGGACAAGGAGGGCATTCCCCTGGACCAGTAGCGCCTGATCTTTGCAGGCAAGCAGCTGGAGGATGGCCGCACCCTCTCCGACTACAACATCCAGAAGGAGTCCACCCTTCACCTTGTCCTCCGTTTGCGTGGTGGCATGCGGATCTTCGTGAAGACCCTCACTAGCAAGACCATCACTCTGGAGGTGGAGAGCTCTGACACCATGACAATTTCAAGGCCAAGATCCAGGACAAGGAGGGCATCCCCCCTGACCAGCAGCACCTGATCTTCGCCGGCAAGCAGCTGGAGGATGGTCGCACCCTTGCGGACTACAACATCCAGAAGGAGTCCACCCTTCACCTGGTGCTCCGCCTCCGTGGTGGTCAGTAATTGCCCTGTGTCGTCCTGTGGGTGCCCCTTTGTATCGTTTGAGTGAAGTCGTACTATGTGTGGTTTGATGGACCATCGAGTACTCCTTATGTGTGGTTTTGTGTAAACAGTTGCAGATACATCTACACCGTTTAAAACTTGGAAGTAATCTGCCTGTGCTCATTTTTCTGTCGATTGTTGTTTGCCTTTGCACTTCTATCTGGCTATATATATCTTCGCTTTATGATTGCCTTTCTGGGCTGTAGATCCTAGTTTACTGGATTCGTAATGAATGTTGATGTGGACTTGTTAGGTGAAATGCTCTAGATTTGGATGATGCAACTTCTATCTTGTAGATGCTTATCTGAAACGCTTTAGATTTTTATGATGCAAGTTTTATTCAAATTTCGTTACTCGTTACATTTCCAGTATTATGGCAGCTTGTTCTCTCTTTTGTGGTAAATTCTTCTGGTTCTTTGGAGAGAAGAACTGTTTATTCTTGAAATGGGAGGGCCGTCATGAGCTGAAGATCTGGATGTTGTATCTACAAAGTACACACAAAGGCAGAGGCCTGATGATTTTGGTTTGAAGCACAAGTATTTGTGTTAAGAAATGTGACTTTTTGTTTTTTGATAGGTAAGGAGTGCGTTAGATGTGCTAGTTTTTTTACACGGTACAATCGCAGGCATCCAGGAAACACCTGATGGGCTGATTTCACCTGGCTTAACCATTTGAGCTCATTTCGCAGATGCGTGCTGGTTGATGGAGGTTCTAACTCATTTCCAGGCTTCTTATTCTACTTCAAAATACGAGGGTCAATATTAAGTCTAATACATTTACCCTGATGAGCTTATTCTGCCTGAGCCTAACCATTTGAGCTCATTTCGCAGATGCGTGCTAGTTGATGTAGAGGTTCTAACTCATTCCCTAGCTTCTTATTCTACTTCGACATTGCACTTGTGTAAGCTGATTGGTTTCTGTGCATACATGCCCCCTATGTGCAAATTTTTATACTCCAAAAAAATTCTTCATAAATCAAAAAAATGAATTGTTTATATGAGTAGACCAGATTTTACCATTCACACTTTATGTAAACATTTTTTATAGTATTGTTGGGGAGAAAAATCAACAGAAGTTACCATTCACACTTTATGTCTTTTTTTGTCCTGGGGTTGTTGGATTTTTTTTTCCTTTGCAAAACTTTTTATAAGTACATCAGATTTTTCTGACTTTTTAGTTTTTTTTCCCATATCAGATGCATGTGCCGCAGGAGCCAAAGGGTATTTTCCAGGAGCGTGAGGCTAGCAACCAATTGTCCTTTGGATGGCCAAAATATATATACAAAAATTCTTCATCCATTTCTCCTCTGAGCAAGTCATCCAGTATGTTCCTTTTCCTCCCTGGAGAGGCTTTATAAACTAAAACAGAACTTGCAAGAGGAGGTACATCTTTGCTTTTGTTGAGCTCACTCTTCTTTCCCTTTTTTCCCCACTCCAGTGAAGCTTGTTCAACAATCCAACTCAAAATGCAAGTGACTGTAATTGATATTAGGGAAACACTTCGTTTCAACCGAATCGATCACTCTGTTGCGTCGGTCAGATCGAACAAATGACGTGAAGGTGGATGGACACACGAGTGAACCTTTATGAAATCTTACCCCCTCGCTTGTCTCTATCATGTGGCGTACTTCCTCTCCTTCTCTTTTCTCGTCCTACTCTAACAAGCGACTCCTTACGTCCCCGCGCTCCCTTCCGACAGGTGGCTGCTCCCGTCATCACACTCTCGTTCGGCGGGGGGCTGCGCACATCCCCGCGCTCCCTGCATGAGAGCTTTGTTACAGAGGCAGGTGGCGCCACAATAAAGGTCACCGTCGACATTGTTGTGAGGTCCGATGATGGTTTCGCAAGACCGTCTACAACGTGGCCGATAGTGCTAGCCCTACAAGGTTGTGTCCATGTTGATCTAGTGGGTGACCTAAATATGTTCCATTTCGCAATTAGTGACCACGTCTATGCCGCAATGGGTTCGCAATAGGCGACCGAACTGAATAACTGACCGTAACAGTCGTGTTGCAAAGTCACAAGCACAACACGGTCCTCGTTGTAACGGCCGCAGCCGACGCGGGTGAAAAGGAGATGACTGTCGCACGCGACATCCAATGGCTACCGAGACGACCGATCCGACCCAATCACCTGGCCGACCCGTAGCGCCCGCGTTAACGTTAACGCCATAATTTCAGCAACATGCCAGACAGTAACACGGCCTCATCGTTGAGGAACACAAGCAGCGTTTCACAAGCTAGTAATACTTGAACCACGAGGTAGGTGGGTGGTCGGTGAAAGCGCCGTATGGAGCCCAAGAACCATATAATAAAAGAAGGAGAATCTATTCTGGTAAAAGTTTAAACGAAGCCTTTGCAAGGGAGGAAGTTTCAGGCCGGGCCTGAGCTTTCGGGCGAGGGCGGGAAAGCATATGTTCTTTCCTTGCATTTTCTTCCATCCGTCCACGGCCCCACGCATCCATCCCGGCCTCGACGTGGACATGGAGACTGGCATGCATGATGCGTCAATCATCGCCACGGAAAGCGAAGCCGACGCATCAACGGACATGGAAATCTCTAGTGCACACGCTTCTTGCAGGCGGGGCGCACGGCGGGCGATCTTCTGTGGTACGGTGGTGCCCATGGTGCGCGCCACGTCTGGCTTCTCCCCTTTCTTCCTCGCATGATTGGTCGCCCGTGCCTGTGCCCCGTGGGAATAATCTCGTGCCGGCGTACGTGACGTGACGGACGCACGCTGCATGGTTTGGGGTCTGGAAGCTCGGATCGCACGCGGCGCTTTCGGCGCGCCAACGCTGTGCGCCGCGTGCTTGCTTCCCCTTGATCACGGGCTGGGGGTCTAAACCGAGCAAAGACACGGGCCAGGAACATATGGCGTCCTTGATCATACCTTTCTTCGCCCAGGATTTCTTCAACACTGTTCTTTCTGCAAAATACTCTGGTAGGATACTAAGCCCAACTCCAAAGCGCGACCTTAAATGGTCCACTCGCATACGTGTGAGGATGAACGAGCACAAAATCCGTCCCACCGCGTGGGCACAAACAAATATTTATCTGTTTTCGTCTGCTTTTATCCCATCTCCGACTCAAATTTGGACGGCGTTTGCGTTGAAGCGGACGAAGTCAGACGGACGGGACGCGCGTCCTTGTCCTTCCACTGGCCAGCTCGTCGAGGACACAACCTTCATTTCTCTTCCTCCGCCCCTCCCTCCGCCCGCTATCGCCGTCGTCGCCGCCGCCCCTGCCCATTTCTCCCGGCTGTCTTCCTCGCTCAAACATGCCAGCTGCCCACAGTACGACCACCCCCATGCCATAGCAGGCCCAAGCAAGATTTTTTGGATGAGTTTTTTCTGGTGCTCGTGGCTCTTCCGGTTCGGAGTGAAGCAAAGGCCGGCGGCGACGACCATCGACCTCAACACCTTCCAACAGGCACTGCAAGGACGCAGGTGGCCGATGCCAACGCCAACCTCGCCGACTGCTTTGGAGGGAGCTCGAGGTTCCCTTCCCGTCCGCGTCTCCACCCCGACTGCAAGGTGTTCGACACTTCGCTCGCATCATGGACAGTGGATATGAGTACCCTTTTACAATTTCATTTGTTTATCGGATGATTCATCCTCGGAGGACGAAGACATTGTGGTGGCTGTATTGGTCATCAGTGACCACATTGCTAGGTAGCGGCATCGGTTAGGGGATCAATCCCGGGTCATGCTCCGGCCTTGAACCACAATAGGGAGAGCGGCCACACCTTGCTCTATGTCGATTACTTTGACAATGACCCACTCTACAAACCACATCAATTCCGTCGTCAACTTCGTATGGCGAGGCATGTGTTCAACCATATCAGGGAGGGTGTGGTAGCATACGATCCATACTTTGAGTGCAAACGGGATGCCCTTGGCAAACTTGGATTCTCCTCTTACCAGAAATGCACCGCGACTATCTGCATGCTTACTTATGGAATTCCAGTCAATCTTGTGGATGAGTATGTGCGTATGAGTGAGTCCACGTGCCTAGAATCCATGTACATGTTCTGCAAGGCTGTGGTGGCAGTGTTTGGCCCTGAGTATCTGAGAGGGCCAAATGTCACTGATATAGAGAGGTTGTTGGTGATCAATGCCGAGAGGGGCTAGCCGGGCATGCTTGGTAGCATAGAATGTATGCACTGAAAGTGAAAGAACTGTCCATTTGCTTGACATGGCGAGTACAAGGGCATGTGAAATGTTGCACTGTCATACTAGAAGCGGTGGCTTCTCAAGATCTTTGGATCTGTCACTCTTTCTTCAACATGGCTGATTTTAACAATGATATCAACGTGCTTCAGCATTCACCAGTGTTCGCATGGCTTGCAGAAGGCCACACTCCAAATGTCAATTTTGAGATCAATGGCCACCATTACAACAAAGGGTACTACCTAGCTGATGGTATCTACCCTCAATGGTCAACTCTTGTGAATACAATTTCCAATCCACAAGGAGAGAAAAGACAAAGATTTGCCCAAATGCAAGAGAATGCTAGGAAGGATGTGGAGTGTGTTTTTGGTCTGCTCTAATCAAGATGGCGTATCTTCCGATACCCTGCACGGACCTGGAGCACGAAGAAACTATGTGAGGTGATGACTGCTCGTGTGATCATGCATAACATGATCGTGAAGAATGAGCATGATAACAACATCTACGACCAAGGATTTGATTTTCAGGGTGAAAATGTTGAGCCTCTGCACCAAGAACCGGTAACCTTTGAACATTTCATCCAGTTTCATCGTGGAATGCATGATTGGCACACTCGTATGCAGCTCTAGGATGACTTGGTTGGACACATATGAAATCACGTTGACAATCAATAGATGTATCAGTTCGTTTGATTTTCATATATGCAAGACATACTCGATTGGGTTGTAATAAACTATTTGATTGTGCTTTTTATTGAAACATGGAATTAGAATTATTTTAATTTTATTGTAAAACTATCAGCAATATTTGATTTATATTGCATCATACTACGGTCTATCTCAGGTCGCGGCGAACGAAATGCGCCCACGCATTGGACGCACGGTCAGCGCATCCAAAAAAAGACCGGCCACTGCCACATCATCCTACCTAAACGAATGAAATCCAGACCACGGATATACGCTTGAGTTCATGCGTTGGACGCATTTCTAGTTTACTGGAACGTCCCACAAAGTGTTGCTCCCCTATCGAGCAAATTATTTGTGTTATCAGGAGGTCTAGAAAGACCAGCTAGACCAGAGCACACATCACCACCGGTCAAATCAGCTGGGCTAGAGTACAGCAAAACGATAGATCAACAACTGATTCCTTATGACCAAGGCCGGCCAACCCTATTTTTAAGCATTAGCTACAAGAATACCCTTGGTATTAAGAGAGATCTTTAATTTACACTATCACAATAGATCTATCATATTTTAATTAATTAAGATAAAGTTTTGAATAACAGTCACTCAATTATTATGTGATATAGGTAGAAATTCACAATCACATGTAATATGTGTCCATGTTTAAACATGAAGGTAATGTTGCATCAATCTTTGATAAACATGAACCATATTCTAGTAAAAAAAATGTTAATGAAAGAATTGTCTTAACGAAACAAAATACATATAACATTTTGGTATGGTGGAAGTAGCTTTCATTGTGTTTAAGATGACTGGGCGCTCTAGGCGTGAGGCGACGACAAGAGTTGATGCTTAGCTTCAGTGTTTTTCGATAAAGGATGTATTTTATTAACTTATAATGTTGAATCAAGATAATAAAAATCATCATGAACTCACACCCGACCTCTGCATAACTAAGATGCACACAATTAACACCAACGCAAACACACAAAAAAGAAAAAAAATGCAAACTACAAAATCCTGTAGTGAGCCATGATATGCAGCAATAACCAACAACATCAATCACCATTGATGACAGCACCCGGATATAGAAAAAGTGCTTCAACAATGACGCCTTCATGAAGGGAACAACATGTGAGCGTCGCCATCGCCAAATCCACTCACGAAGGGTTAATCTTGGGTTTTCATCTTCAAGAGGAGGTCCGAGCAAGCTCCAAACAATGCCTTCAACAAGGGAAGGGTGTAAGAACACCACTATTGCTAGGTACACCCAGTCTAGGTCAGGCCTAGAGTTTCCATTCCGGAACTCGAATCCATGTGCTTAAGAGCACCACCAATCCAATGTCACCCTGTACTGCCGCCCCCACTTTCAATGAAGAAGTTAGTGCTGCAAGTAAGATTGTCACTCCTCAACAACCGTATATGCTCATAACCCTGACGTGGATAAACGCAACCGTGCATATCAAATATACGGGAAGCATATCGGAGCACAACCGCCAGGATCAACAAGGTAACTGATGCCGCCAAGAACCCATGAGAGGCCATCCGACAACCCCAAGTCTTCAACAATGGTTGGACACAATTTGCAAACAGAAATCCGTCGGTGCCGTCAAGAACCCACATAGGCCAACTGACAATCATCTCTTCATAGAAGTCAAGCTGACAACACATGAGTACACGAAGCCAAGCATATAGGTGCACAAAACTTGCAGAGAAACCCCGTAGGTCGGATCATCCACGATCCGTCTCCATTTGCGATGCTGCCACACACCTCATGCCCGCCGCTAATTGTGTGCAAAGCAAGCATCTATATGCCTACCTCACTTGCACCGATCCACCACTACCGTACCCCTCGTGTTTTCCACCAACGTGCCACATTACAAACACAGCCATCCAAAGCAATGTCGACATGAGAACTGACAAGGAAGCCTCATTCAAGGCCAGATGACCTGCTGCCCAGGCGGTGTAGCAATCCCCGTGCAATTGCCGCCTCATCTCGAACTCGAAGGAGATGACACCCAGATCTGAGGTGGTCCGTCATGGGCCATCGCCACACATCATGCCGTGACGTAATAGACCACCTGGTGGCTGCGTCACGCCCTGGCAAGCCGGTTCCCTTGGCGCACAACCACCGGTGGCCAGGGAGGAGTCGAACGAGGCGATGGATGGCATGGCGTGTAGCGGCCGCTAGTCAAGATCAAGGAGACACACATGGGAGAGAGGAAGGGTAGGGCTTGGTGGAGGAGAGCCTACTGCCACCGGCGGCCGACCATGAGGGTCGCCAACTACGACAACGGGGGGGAGGGGTCTGATAGGAGGAGCTCGAGAGGAGGTGATGGCGGGGGGACTCCGGAGTCCTATGAGAGTTTGTAGTGATACTTAACGAAATTACAATTAGCTTTAGTGTGTATGATCTTGAATAATCTCAAACATATTAAATTAAAAATTTCTCCTTTTTGAAAACACACACACACACACACACACACACATTACACGAGAATCTTGATTTGGATGGTTAGTACACATGCTCCCAGGTTTGTTCCCCCAGCTATGGAGACAAGTTCGAATTTCCTTGTATTCCAAGGTTAGAACAAACCACGCAGCCACTGACTGATACTCCTATATAAATGAGGGGCATCCAAACATATTTAAAACCCTGCAATTTGTGCAACATGCGTTGTGTGAACCAGTGTGCGAGTTGTGCGTCTCTCGAAAAGAAAATAAATCAAGAGATACAAAGAGGTTCCCTCGCAAAGAAAAAAGAGATACAAAGAGGTTGGAATCTCATTGGTTCTAGGAGTACTACAGTACCACCACGCTTGGCCTCACGCCACTGGTTTCAGACTCAAGTAAGCTTGGGGCCTACACAACGATGCCCACGACCACTAGTGCCACTGCCATGTGTACATATAACGCAGCCAGCCGAGTGCAGCATCGGCCGGCGATACTGACCTTGTACTAGAGTACTTCTCCAGCCATACTTGTTCAGAGAACGAGAGTAGGAGTGAACAGAGCAGGCGAGCGACGCACCATGGCGCCCGCCGTGCGCGTCGCGTTGCCGGCGGTGGCGCTCGTTGCAGTGGCCGTTACGCAGCTCATGCTCGTCGGTGCCGCCGGCGTGCGCGGCGGGCGGCGGCAGCAGCAGCAGCAGCTGAGGGTGGGGTTCTACGACAAGAGCTGCCCGGCGGCGGAGCGGATCGTCGGCGACTACGTCCGGCTGCACGTCCGCCGCGTGCCCACCGTCGCGCCCGCGCTGCTCCGGACGCACTACCACGACTGCTTCGTCAGGGTACGCACGCACGCACGTGCACACCAGCATTCCATAGTACCATACGTGCGGGTCACTCAATCTCAGTTCACTTATACCGCCGCGTCGGTGCGCGCGTGCATGCATGCAGGGCTGCGACGGCTCCATCCTGCTCAACTCCACCGCCGCCGGCGCGGCGGAGAAGGACGCGCCGCCGAACCTGACGCTGCGGGGCTTCGACCTCATCGACCGCGTCAAGGCCCTCGTCGAGGAGGCGTGCCCCGGCGTCGTCTCCTGCGCCGACGTCCTCGCGCTCGCCGCCCGGGACGCCGTCGCCGCCATTGTACGCCCCCGCTCAGCTCAGCTCACGTACGCCATCTCTGGTCATCTGTCCGCAGCCAGCACTGACGCGCACACGTTCTACGGTGCAGGGCGGGCCGTCGTGGCGCGTGCCGACGGGGAGGAGGGACGGCACGGTTTCTACCATGCAGGACGCGGTCCGCGAGCTGCCGTCGCCGTCGATGACCTTCCCGCAGCTCGTCGCGCTGTTCGTCGGCAAGGGCCTCGACGTCCGCGACCTCGTCTGGCTGTCAGGTCCGTGCCCAACATACACACACTACACTAGCTAAATAATCACATGCCACTTACACTAACCAACCAACTCTGCATGCACGTAGTACGTCTGATCACATGGATTATTAAATTAAACATCTACAAAAAAGATTGAACAGAGACAAACGACCCCAAACTAATCAATCTGCGGCCTTGTGAAAGTTGGTAGCCACCGACACGATGAAAGAAAGGCTGTCAATTATCGCCCATTCTTTGTGTGCCGATCGGGCATCGCAAAGCAGCACGAAGAATCCTTGCTTTATCTGTCGGCCTCAAACCAGATGGGCAGATATTCTCTTTTTTCTCTGCTAACTTCACCACAAAAATTCATCTGAAATAATGCAGTAATATAAGCCAACTGAAGTCCAGTTCGCCGATTAAATTACTTGAATTTATTTTAAACTTGAAAAAAGAAAATTTAAATCTGCTGAGAAACAAATACTTACTGAATTCTTGCCTACACGGTGGAGCATGTTTCTGAACCAAACCTGACGAGGTGCAGGTGCGCACACCATCGGCATCGCCCACTGCTCGTCCTTCGCCGACCGCCTCTACAGCTACCCCACCGCCGGCAACGTCACCGGGGCCGTCCCGCCCCTCGACGCCGCCTACGCCGCCAACCTGCGGCAGCGCAAGTGCAGGATGGGCGGCGGCGACGCCGCGGTGGAGATGGACCCCGGCAGCTACCTGACGTTCGACCTCGGCTACTACCACACCGTGCTCAAGCACAGGGCCCTGTTCCGGTCCGACGCCGCGCTGGTCACCGATCCCGCGGCGCGGGCCGACGTCGCCGGCGTCGTGGCCAGCCCGCCGGAGGTGTTCTTCCAGGTGTTCGCGCGGTCCATGGCGCGGCTGGGCGCCGTGGAGGTCAAGACCGGCTCTCAGGGGGAGATCAGGAAGCACTGCGCCGTCGTCAACAGCTAGATCGAACTGAGATGCGCAGGGAGGGTTACTTTCTTGGGAAACTGTTGGTGGATGCTGTGATTTTGCTCTTTATTCTTTGGTTATCTGTAATCAGTGTTGTTCGGATCATATTTTTGTTGAGAATGGTGGTAGAATAACCGAGTCTGCAGCTTAACTGTGAACAGATAAGATATGACATGTGTCTGCACTACTTATAAGATTGAAGTTGTATTCATAGGTACTCCCTTGAAATGTAAAGACGTCTTTTGACATTAACTAAGAGAAGGATCATGGACGATACAACATGTTAATATATGCCCACTGCAGATACTGCAAGTCTGAGGAAACTTCAAGAGACACACTCAGCAGCTAGGACAAAGCAGAGTGCCGTACTGTGAGGTGCGCTTCATCTTCAGTAAAAACTTTTGGTGCAGCGCATCGACGCAACTGAAGAAACCAAACCTCCAGATCTTGCAGAAAAACACCATACCCAGAACCAGATAGTTTGTTCCACGAGAGGTCAAGAGATTCTAACAACTTGTGATTGCCAATGTCCTTCGGGACACCACCAGATAGATAATTTCTTTAGATATTTAGTAACCAGACGCCTCTAAGGTTTGTCAACTCCGAAGGGATTTCACCAGGGAGAGAATTGCTGGAGACTTGGAGAGATCAATACCAGTCGCAAATGCATCCCTTCCTTGAAATGTGTGCTCCCGTCCCTTCCAAAGTATGTCCATGCGGCATTTGCCAAAAAATTGAAAGAGGGTGACTCGTCTGTTGACTCTTACAGCCGACTGCACCATAGATGCCCGTCTTACCAAAAAAAAAGTCGACAATATTTCCTGAATTCCTGGTATGGAACCTAGAAAATTATTTTCAGCCAAATACAAAGGTGCAACTTGTAGAACGACGTACACAAGCTATTGTAGTAGCATTCTCTCTCTCAGAAGAAAAGAAAAACTATCGTGGTAGCAAGTGCATGAGCAGAACAGGAAAAAGGGATGTTCAGCCCTAGGACAATGCACCACAACTCTGGTAATATCAGGTCGAAACGGATGTACTCCCCCGTTCCTAAATATAAGACCTTTTAGACATTTCACTATAAAACTACATATGGAGTAAAACGAGTCAATCTATATTTTAAAATATGTCTATATACATCCGTATATAGTCTATAGTGAAATGTCTAAAATGTCTTATATTTAGGAACGGAGGGAATAGGACACAAACACATCCGTGGCGACTGACACCGTTATTCTTCTTTGCCTATCATTTTAGAACGTCGTGCACAGGTATGAGGAATTCTGCCTGGAAACAAAGTAAAAACTGAAGCCTCACCATGCAGCTGCTCGCATTAAAATCTGAACTCTAGCACACAAGCTGGCCAAAACAGCTCACACAATTGCTTGAAGATCACAGCATCGCCGACGGCACGCAACATCCTGTGCGCACATTAGCGACCGATGCCCTGCGCGCCCCAGTCTCTAGCTAAATCATCCTCAGGAAAAGATTTCCAATGGAAACCATCACACCAGTGCAGGCTTCGAGAACAGCCGATGGCAAAACATTGAAGTACATTATATACAAAATGTTGTAACATTATGTAGGCTGCAAAACCAGGTCATGTGTGCAACGATCACAAGAAAGAGCAGAGCAGAGCAGCATAATGGTTTATGAAAGTGCAGTTGCTGATGACAATCACAATCAGGTGAGCAACATTCATGACAATCACGATCAGGGGAGCAACATTCATTCAATAATAATGTTGCAGGAGCGATATTCTCCAACGAGATGACAGAAGGTGCTGATGTGCACTAGAGATAGATAGATAGATAAAGCAGCGCATAATTATGAATGAATTATACATAAGGCTGCATAAGAAAGGATCAATCTTTCATGACCATGGCGTCTCGTCGTCCCCCGGAAGCTCGTGGCCGCAGACTGGGCACACACGGTTAACACTGAGCAGCCTGAAGATACAGCGCTGATGGAAAGTGTGGGCGCAGGGCATCGCCCTCAGCTTGTCCTCCTTAATCATCCTGGCAAACATGGCAGGAGGTCTCCCAGGTATCACCCGCCCTTGGAGTGGCCAGGAGGGCGACTGCGCTGGCCGCTGCGGGGACAAGCTTGCGCATCTCGAGCTCGAGCGCCTGAAACTCCAAAAATGCAGCATGTCCAGCCGCATAGTCCTCCATCATCTTTCTGCGCCCGTCATCGCAAGATCCAGACTTGAGGCTTGTCCGCAGAGGCTCCATTTGGCTTGCTGGAGTGGAGGTGGGAACGAACAAAGCTAGCGGCGATCTGCAGATCAGACGAGTCGATTGGGGATATACATATAGAGGCGGGGGAGATCCGGCGACGAGTTCCTCACCTTAGGGACTCCGATCGCTGAAAGGTCGCTTCGGAATCGAATTCGACACACGAATCCAAGGAAGAGGGCGAGATCTGCTCGGAGTTGGTACCACCGGCGGAGACGGCCGGATGGAGATTTACTACCCTTTTCGCCGAGTTTTTGTTTTGTTTTTGGATGTGCTACGCGTCTGCCGGCGGATAGCCGTTAGATCAGTCTCAGTTTATCCTCATTTTTTACAACAGAAATCGTGTTGCATGTTTTTTTCTATAACACAAGCTTTGTTATAAAACATTTGTAACAAAGACTATGTTGTAGATTTTATTTTTGTAACATAAGTCTTGTTGTAAAGCTTTTTTTGTCTCACTTTTTACAACATATGTGTGAAAAAACTTTTGCAACGATGGTAATGTTGCAGGAAAAAAAATACAACAATAGTATAGTTTAAAATAATACGATGGGCCATACACAGGACATGTATCATGCATTGCAGGCGCTGGATGCCCCATGCCGGATCAGCCGGCCGTTTCCAAGTTTTTCCCTTTGTTTTCTGAGGCTATAAGAACAGAAAAAACATGACAGAGGGGGTCCGAGGTTAGGTATTTTGTTTTCGTGAGAGGTACAACCACGGCTCTCGGAAACGAAAAAAATATTATTATTTGCAAGAGCCACGATTTTGCTTTCGAGACGGGCATGATTTTGCTCGTATTCTTTGGTCATCTGTAACCAGTGTTATTTTGATCATATTTTTGTTGAAAATGGTGGTAGAATAGCTGAGTCTATAGTTTTTTTTTTTGAAATAAACAAACCTTTATTCATTTGAAAATAGCATTACGTCGTCTGTGAGGAGTTTTACAATTTCACAAACAGGTTCTTCAAACCAATGTGAAGTCAAAGAAAATTTTGCTAATCTAACTAGTTCATGAGCTACTTTATTTACTTCTCTATTACAGCGTTCGAACCTCGAACTAATAAAATCGCAAACATAATGATAACAATCATCGTAGATGGCTGCCGCTGCTCCCGCCGACTGCCATCCATCCTGCATAGTTTGAATCACCTCAAGATTATCTGAATTAATGATGAGACGGTTACAGCCCATCCTCTATGAGAGCTAGACCAAACTTGAGGGCAAGAGCTTCCACCGTTGGAACATCCGCACAATAGTCAATCTTTCCATTTCCTCCCGCAATGAACCTGCCTTTATCATCTCATAGAACCGCCCCCATCATTCCCTTAAGGAGGTCATGATCGAAAGAAGCGTCAACATTAAGTTTAACAAACCCCTTGGGGGACAAGACCAACCCCCTTTTTTCATAGACGCCTTTGTGGATGATGTATTAACGTAGTTTGACGTAAGGGCTAGGATCGCCATGGAGATCTGTAACGCATTCTGCGATGCCTCCTTATATATTGTTTTCCGTCTCTCCCACCACAAGTACCACGCTGTAATAGCGATCATTTCACGCACATCGCGATGGCCCAAAGTACACATTTCTTGGTCTGGCATAAGCAAAAGATAAGATAAGACCTCTTCTCCAGCACGATCAATTTTGCATGCCCTAGTAATAATATCATCCATCCCTAACCTTTTCCAAACCTCCTTGACTTTACCACATAGGAATAACATATGTTTTGTATCTTCTATACCTTCTGAACAAACAAGACAAATTGGCGAAATCTTCATATGTCTATTTACGAGAGTAACTCGACATGTGAGTGTGTCGTGAAGAGTACGCCAAATAAAGATTTTTTTACTTTTGTTGGCAAAGACAAATTCCAAATCTTCCTCCAAATAGGATTAGTTGTTGTTCATCCCATTCCATACTGGTAATCCCACTCCACAGAATAGGCAGATCGAACTAAGAATCTACCATTCTTCATGTAGCTCCACGCAATGAAGTCAGGCATATCAAATTGTGGGAGTGGAATTGAAAGAATCCGTTGTGCGTCAACGGGCCAGACTATTTGTCTCATGAGGTCTTCATCCCAACTATTCAAGGCAGGGTTAATCAGGTCACATACCTTAGTCAAGAGTTGTCCCCTTTTAGGTGTCACTATTTTCCTTGTGGCACAATTGGGAATCCAAGCATCTTCCCAAATATTAATGTTTTGCCCATTCCCCACACGCCAAATATATCCGTGTTTTAAAGATTCTGTACCTGCCATGATACTTTGCCAAGTAAAAGAAGACCCTTTTCTAAGCTTTGTGTTCAGTAAGTCCCCATCTGGATAGTACTTAGCTCTAAGGATAGTGGCGCATAAAGAGTCAGATTCATCAATTAGAGGCCACGCATGTTTGGCTAGTAAAGCTAAATTGAAAGAGTGAATATCACGAAACACCATCCCTCCTTGATGACATGTGTATCCACTACTTGTAAGATTGAAGTTGTATTCATAGGTACTAGCAAGCTCCGAAAAATATACACGCGACGATGACGGAACATACATGGCTGCAACTCACAAAATTCATAGAATTGTGTCTATTGCAAGTCTATAGAAAACTGCCTCATGAGAAGCTTAGAACATATATAAGCCACTTCTGCTCACATAGGAACAGATTTTTTTAGATAAACAAGAAGGCTTTCCTCGGCTCCATATTGATATGAAACTAAAAGGTTCAAACTTATTACATCCAGCTCACTAAGAGGAGCAGTTCGAAAGTTTTATCAACAGAAAGTAAGCCTAAAGAACTGGGTAGAGAGAATTTTAGGGTTGGCTCGCGGGCCACCAAAACACAAGGATGCAGTCTGGTGTATTTTTTTGATCCTCTGGTATTCAGAGCATGATGATCTTGGAGCCCTTCTTGCATTTCATCGGAGGTGTCGTGGTTGCTTGGGGAGACCAGCACGTCGCGAGGGTTGATACCGGACTCGAACTTGCAACCTTGCCTTATGGAGCCCTATTCGCCTCGATCTCGAGCTTCCTCCTTTTGACGGCCTCCTCCATCTCCTTCATTTGCTTCTCTTTTTCTTGGCACTTTCTCTCGTCCCTTGCTTCCTTTTGGGTCATCATTAATGTGAACTGGGGTCCGATCTTTCGATGAGAGTGGAGATAACTATGATTTTGGTGGGACTTGACCCTCACGATCTGGCTACTAACCGTACAGGAAGAACCGTACACAACTGATATCCACGACAATCGCTGAACCAACTCCACGATGTTATCGATCGAGCCAACGACGCGATCGACCTATCCACGAAGGATTTTTCCTGCAAGCAAATCGAAGAACATGTAAGAAAATAATAGCCAAGCAATCTAAAATTACGGATATGCTAGATGGACAAATCTCACAAGATAAAAAAATTGGGGTTCCGATAAGATGTCTTGACGGTCGCACTAGCCGCTACGAACACAGACAAATAAAAGTAGCTATAGCTAAACTTCTCTAAAACAAAACCCCAGTCTAAAACCTAACCTATACTAGCTACATATTAAGCGGTACGGCGGTGCCATGAGACACGCATGGATGTCCTGGACTCGTACGAACGAGTAGACGCGTAGCCGGTTTTCTATCTTGTTGGCGTCCGCTGGCCAACTAGGCCTATGGGCCCGCATGGTAACAACACCAGGCCTATCGATCCTTGTCTGCTTCGCGCGTGTGCTTACCGCAAGAAATTCTTCTTCCAAAGCATGTATGTATGAGAGCACGACAGGATTTGTATTGCATGCACGTGTGAGCCCCATTGCGTGACTTGATTGCATGCATCTTCTAGGATGTACGGTTTGACCATGGCACCAACTCTCATCTCCCTCTTTATTTTCAAAATTCCTTCAACAATTCTACGTGGAAAATAAAAAGGTGTAGTATTTTTGTATGTAATAATAAAATATAATATTATATGATTATCATCAAATACTACCTCACAAATGTTCGTAAACCAAATATATCCGGTCATATTCACATAAGTTACGTCCTCATCATCCTTCCTTTCTTGAAAACAAAGTCGTCCTCGACTTTTGTCCACCTAAAACGCATCATAGGGTAGGGAAAAAAATGTGCAGCACTTATATTTGCTTTCAAAGGTGTTAGCTCATGAGGGGTAAACAAACTTGTAACACCATAATTAATATCATGATAAATTCTCTCTTGCAGTAGCATAAGATATTCTAGTATGGCATACACAGAGTTTATATGTGAATTATATGGATGCAAACTAACTATCTCGGCACATGGTATGTCCAAATCAGAAGTTAAGACATTCAATGGAAAAAATTCAGAATTGACAGCAAGCATACTATGCGCAAGACGATCCGTTGACTTAACTTTCATATCACTTATTATTTCATCAGGGGTCATAGGAAGCAAGTTAATGGTTTTTTTTCAAACAGTAGAGTATACGAATTTGTTCTACCATGATGGGTAACACTATTATCATATTGCCAAGGTCGACCTAACAATAAAGAACAAGCTTGCATAGGAACGACATCGCAGTCAACATAATCATGGTAAGAACCAAGGGTAAAATTGACTCGCACACGACGCGTTACCTTCAACTTACCACAGTCATTGAACCATTGGATGTAATATGGATGGGGGTGTCTCGTAGTGGTGAGGCAAAGCTTCTCTACCATCTCTATACTCGCCAAATTATTGCAGCTTTCACCATCAATGATTACGCGAACGGAATGCCCTTTGACAACAAACTTAGTTTGAAAAAGATTATGGCGTTGAGGCATCTCAGCGTGCCCCACCTGGGCACTTAGTACTCGCATGGTTACAAGACTTGGGTATTGATCTACCATGTCAGCATGACAATGTATCTCCTCCATGTCATGCGTATTAGTGTCACCTGCATTATTAGTGGCAAGCATAGCACGTGTATCTTCATCCAAATCACTACCTGAGGAGTACTCACCATCTTCCCGCACAATGAATGTACGTTTATTTGGGCAGTCCTTCATCAAATGCCCTCCACCTTTGCATATATGACACTTCATGTCCCTTGTGCGTCTAGACAAAGTGGTGGGTGCTAGAGAAATTGCTTTCGAAGCTTCGGAGGATTGTGGAGCTGATTTGAACTTGTTGGATGTGCACCATTGTTCAAGATAGGTGGCGTTGCCTCAGTTGTGGATGGAACAGTGGGAGAAGGTGTCCATGATGAACGGGGACCTGTAGAAAAGTTACCTCGTCCCTTGTTGTAGCGTCCCTATACTTCCCTTTCAGCTTTACAAGCAAAATGAAACAATAAAGTAATAGAATTGTACTCCTTATAGTCCAGTATGTCCTGAATATCACGATTCAAACCACTTAAAAATCTAGCCATCATAGTATCGTCAGTTTCAACTAATCCACATCGCATTGAACCAGTTTGCAATGCTTGATAATAATCCTCTACAGAACTACTACCTTGTTTTAAACGTTGCAATTCATTCAGTTTGTCACGAGCATAATATGAAGGAACATAACGCTGTCGCATAGCTCGTTTTAAAGCATCCCAAGTAGTAGGTATATTGTTTACATTAGCACGACAAATACTCACTCCACCAAATAGAAGCAAAGTTTGTAAATTCACTAGTGGCTGCCCTAACTCTTTGGTTCTCGGGAATATCATGACATGCAAATTTTTGTTCAACTGAAAGTTCCCAATCAAGATAAACATCTGGATCATATTTACCATTGTAAGCAGGCATAGTAAATTTAATTTTAGCACTAGAGTGTCCATGATCTCTAACATCATACCTGTGTGGATCTCGTGCCATACCTTGACGGTTGAAACGGAGATGTCGATGAGCACGGTCATTGTGGCGGTTGACCATTTGGTCATCTTCGGTGCCACCATAATAATCCCCATAGTTGTCCCCATGTTCCTCGTTGGCGCGTGGATGGGGTCGTGGGTGCTGGTTAATGGTAGCAGCATCGGTGACTGTAGCTGGATGTTCAGGATGACCCACAGGCACACGTCGAGCACGTGAATTAGCGGTGACACCCGTGGAGTTGTGAGGAGCAATATTGTTGTTGATGAGGGGTGCATTTTGCAACCCATCAAGACGTGACAAGATGTCCTGTAGATGTGTGTTGGCAACATCTTGTGCATCCTCTATGGCCTTGAGCCTCTTTTCTGCCTCAATCTGAGCACCCTCAAGTTGAGAGAGGCGCTCACTGGTAACCTTCACATCCGTGCTTAGGCCCGCAAGTGTGGGTTCGGTCCCTGCCATTGTTAGTGATAGAGAGAAAAAAACACAATGTATAATCCCTATCAACTAGTAGCACGTGGTTGGAAAAACTCGCTCACCCTCAAGCTTAGTATCAAATTCTTATGTGTTTTTACCAATGCAACAGGTGGTGATCGATGCGTTGGTGTTGGCTTCAAACAACCGATGAAGATCGGATGGAGCGATAAACAATAATCAGTAGAGCCGGAACCTGTACTTATTGGTAGGAAAAGGTGTAGCTTGGCAAAGGCTTCTCAACTCACAATATTAGTGGCATAATTTAGCAAAAAACAATGCAAGTTGAATAATTGCTCAAACTCCTAACTAGTGCTGGCAGTCGACTAGTAAGAGACAAAATAATCTAAGCCCAGATACTGAATCAAATGAGTGAAAGTCGGTAAAAATATGATAGCTCTAAGTAACGAGATATAAGTGAGTTATAATGTAGAATAAAGCTCGAAATAGATGATAGATGGAGTGGCAAGTGGCAGCTATCCTGAACTGCAAATAAGACAAAGCAGGTCGACAGAAATGCTAGCCGGCCTGGGTTTATTTTTGTCTCTTCTTTTTTAAATTTTTTTGTCTCGTTTTCTTTTATCAGGCCGGTTACCAAAGCATACACACGAAGAAAGGAACACGGACCAAATCGAAGTACGACTACGATCGCCCGGTTGTACTGCTGGATATTAGAAAGTAATGAAATATGTGTGTCTAGGCAATTCTCAACGTGCAATAGTACAAGTACGTAGCAAACGTACAAGGCGGACACAACGGTGGTGGATGCAGCGGTAACAGCGGCGCACATGTGGGCTTGGGTTATGGATGAAATGCCTGTAGACGCGTGTGCTGAAAGGCAAACACGGTCGGAACGTGAATACACAAGCAAACGGGTGATTGACTCGTGGTGCAGGCGGCGGCGGCCGGATGCAGCGGACGTACGGAGCGGTACGATGGACACAAAACCGAACCGACGAAGTTTTTTGTTGTTGTTATTTGAACAACTAACTCGGCAAGAAATCTGGATAGATAAAAAAAACGAGTGTGATCTAGTAGAGAATTTCTCCCAAACTAATCTAAACCAGCACTAATATGAGGATGAATGCAACCAAAAATTCAACAAGCAAATACTAGATGCAAACTGCTAAAGGCTAAAAAAATAGGTGCAGCAGATAAACTAATCTATTTTTTTGCCTTTTTGTGGGTAGTAGGACGAAAAACAATCTAACCTAATAAAACTGTAAATCTCTTACCCATAAACCTGGAAACCGATACCACTTAATGTGAACTGGGGTCCGATCTTTGGTGGGACTTGACCCTCACGATCCGGCTACCAACCGTACAGGAAGAACTATACACGACTGATATCCACGACAATCGCTGAACCAACTTTACGGTGTTATCGACCGAGCCAACGACGCGATCGACCTATCCATGAAGGATTTTTCCTGCAAGCAAATCGAAGAACATGCAAGGAAATAATAGCCAAGCAATCTAAAATTGCGGATATGCTAGATGGACAAATCTCACAAGATGAAATATTTAGGATTTCGATAGGATGTCTTGACGGTCGCACTAGCCGCTACGAGCGAAGACAAATAAAAGTAGCTATAGCATGACTTCTCTAAAACAAAACCCCAATCTAAAACCTAACCTAGACTAGCTATATATTAAGCCGTACGGCGGTGCCATGAGACACGCATGGATGTCCTGGACTCGTACGAACGAGTAGATGCGTAGCCGGTTCTCTATCTTGTTGGTGTTCGCTGGCCAACTAGGCCTATGGGCCCCGCACGGTAACAACATCAGGCCCATCGATCCTTGTCTGCTTCGCACGTGTGCTTGCCGCAAAAAATTCTTCTTCCAAAGCATGTATGTATGAGAGCACGGCAGGATTTGTATTGCATGCACGTGTGAGCCCCATTGCCTGACTTGATTGCATGCATCTTCTAGGATGTACCGTTTGACCATGGCACCAACTCTCATCTCCCTCTTTATTTTCAAAATTCCTTCAACAATTATACATGGGAAATAAAAAGGTGTAGTATTTTTGTATGTAATAATAAAGTATAATATTATATGATTATCATCAAACACTACCTGACAAATGTTCGTAAACCGAATATATCCGGTCATATTCACATAAGTTACCTCCTCATCAATCATGCCTTGCAAAATTTCTCGCAAGGCAAACGAGGCCGCATCATACTTCTCGTCCACCCTGGAGTTGGTCTTGCCCCTCGGTCGCTTTCACTTCATCTTCATGCTCAACCACGGTCCTTGACCCTCCATGCTTCTTTAGTGTGGCATATTGGTCTTTAAATTTGGGGCAACCTTTGATGAGCGTCCAACAATGGGTGAGGGTGAAAGGTTTGTTCCCATGTTGGGCGTTGAAGGCTTCCAGACTTTCAAATGCCTACATAATTATAGTGACGTCCATAATTATGTTTGGGTCGTCACGTTGGATCGCGATTTGTGCCAGTTTTGACCCAAAACGTACAGGAACAGACCAAATGTGGTCATGCATTGGAGTTGGGGAGCTCCTATACGCGGCACTTTGCGATAAAATGACGCACCTTCACATAGGATACACACTGACTGGGTCGGCGTATGGCACACGCCTGAAGCCCCTGCTCGTACTGTAGCACAACAGGAAAAAATAACTGAAAGGCAGAGAGCTCTAGAGGAATTGCACTCCACACCTCTCAATCATGAAGTGTTGTCGATAGCCATGTGAGTTGATGATTATAAGTGACTGATTTGCAGCGCTAATATCTAAGAACTAACCACAGTGCTAGAACTCAACACCTTTTTATTTTATTTGAACAAATCATGGCCAAAAAAAATATGTAAGTAATGTTTCAAAGTTCGAACATTTTTTAACAACCCGAACAAATTTTGAAATTCAATATGTTTTTAGAAATTAAAATTTTCAAATTGTTAACATTTTTCGAATCACGAACATCTTTTCTAATTGTGAACACTTTTTTTGAACAAGCACACATTTATTTAACAAAGTGAAAAAAAATTGAGATACATGAACAATTTTTTAAAAAATATTTGAATTTTTTTAACGTTTACAATTTACTTTATGACGTGAATGATTTTGGAAATAAGTGAACAAAATTTGAAAACAACAACATTTTTTGAAATTTGTGAACATTTTTTGAGAACAGAAACATTTTTTGAAATCCCGGAAAATTTCAAAAAAATGAGAATATTTCTTAAAATGCCTGAATTGTTTTTGAAAATGTGAACATTATTTGAATTTATGAATGTTTTTTGAAAAAACGAATATTTTTTTAATGTAATAGTTTTTGAAAGGACGAACCTTTTTTAAGTTTCTGAACAATTTTTGAAACATGAACTTTTAAAAAAATAAATTATATTTGAAAAGTGAAAAAGAAACAGAAAAGGAAAATAAAAGAAAGAAGCATGTTCATGTTTTCAAAACAAAATTGAAAAAGGTAATTTTCGAACTTTTTTTGTAAGCATGATTTGTTTTCGAATTTGTGAACACAATTTTAAAAAAAAGAACATATTTTAATTTTTAGAACAAATTTCAGAATGGAGAGGAATTCTAAGTTCCAAACAAATTTGAAACGTGAACAGTTTCTGATTATGTGAACAAAAATTTGAAAACAAGAACACTTTTTGAACTTGTGAACAAGTTTTGAAAACAGGAACATTTTTTGAAATCCCGATCATTATTTAAAAGTTGTGATAAATTTGAACAAACATATTCTAAACACTTTTAAAAAAACATTGCGAACAAGTTTTGAAAACAGTAACATAGTTTTGAAATTCCTGAATAATTTTCTAAAAGTCCAAATCATTTTTTGAATTTATGAAGTTTTTTGAAAACACAACTATTTTTTAAAATATTAGACTTTTTTGAAAGCATGAACATGTTTTTAAGTTTCCAAACAATTTTCAAAACATGAACTCTTATAAAAAGCAATAAACCTGACAAATTAAAAAACATAAAATCAAAAAGAAACATTGATAGAAAAAGAAAAGAAAAATAAACAGAGAGGAAATAAAAACCCAAAATAAAAATAAACAGAAAAACCGGTTTAGAGAACCTTCTAGAAGGTTCCCAAAACCAAAATAACCAGCTGGCGAAGTCTAGACGGTTCCCAAAACCGGAAACGCTTCAACACGTCAACACGTCAATGGGCCGGCCCAGGTAACCGCTACATCGCCAGGTCTGTCGGAAGGGTGGATATTTTGACGCAGTGTGCGTCCAATAGGAAATTCCTTGTAGTTGGCTTTACTCTCCCGTGAATCAAATCCTCATCTTTATATCCTTCACTCCCATTCGTTTAATGTTTACTACGAGGACCCCTTTTCCATGGGGGCACCTATACATCAGTTAACTGCCAAAAGAAAACCAGTTTCAGTCCATTGGATTAAAGCCGTTTCCTTCGGCTAGCCGGCTAGCCACATTGTCCTCTCCTCCGGCTAGGTCCTGGCTCGGCCTCACAGAAGCGCCATGGACGAACCGCTCGACTGAATTATCCAAGTGTGCTTTTCTCTTTTTTGAGCTGCAAGTGTGTTTCTGAAGCACGTGATATTTACCTAATAATCAGATGTAACACCTGCATCCATCAGGTTACGGTCCTTGCGGCCTTGTGGGGTTTGAACCACCTAGGCATGTTGTGGCTGCCCGATTGCAGCGGCATGAATGCGATTTCCCCGGACAGCAACGCTATTGACTATCTCCAGGCACCACCTCTCACTGTGCGTGCCTAGGGCACCAACCAAACAAGCCACAAATAATCAACCAACGCTCTCATGTTCGAGACTGGAAATAATCCTTTGCCCTTTTTTTTCTTTTCAAAAAGGAGGATGACCCCGGTCTCAGACGATGCATGCAGATGCAGCCATTTTAAACAATTATATAAATACGACACAAACAGGTAAATTTGACTGTACGCCATTCAAACGCCAATGATAGATTTCCCTCAATTTCAAAACATCAAGGGAACAGACTTTAAAAGGTGCTACAAAGTCTTGCTGAGTTTCCATATGGAAAAGACAAAACATGCCACAAGGCTTGTATTCAAATGCTGTGAATGAATCATCGACAACTGTTGGTTGTTCTGTACTGTATAACTTTCCTGTAGAAAAACTACCATCTTCTATGGCCTCTACATTGCACATGTTCCCAGGTCTCGGCTAGGTTGGGTAGTCCATTCACCTGCCAAAACAGAACATCAACACAAGATGAGATGAATTCACAGCTCCCACTCTGAACTGAATCCTTAGATCAATAGTCATCAAAGATACTAAGAGCGTAAATACTTAGGTAGTTCGACGCGATGACACAGCGTTATGGCGGCATCTTCTGTATCTAAATAGAAGCCCCTCACTACCTTATTTCTCCTGACATGCAAGCTATTCACCTAACTTGCCAAATCAAAGACAATGACTCTAAACATGCAGACGTGCGGCATCAACAGACCAACCAAATGCAGCCCCCTCTTGCCGAGCGGTAAGCCACTTGGTCCAGTACATGTCCATGCTCCCATGTAATTAATTAGTGTTTTAATCAGCGGACAAATTACGTTTCCCATCCCAATTCTTCATCTCCTCTATTAAAATTCCACTGGCATAATTTTGTATCCCCTGGCCAGCGGCGCCATTACACCTTTTCCCTTCAACTCCTGCATGCCTCCCATGCCACCCAGCTTCCTTTAAATTGCAACATATAACCCTTCTTTCAAAAGCCCCCCGTTGAGCATTGCATTGTGGTGGCCACAACCTCAGGTCCAGCCAGATCACCTACCTATGCTTGCCGATCTCACGACAATGAGTAGCTCATTGGCAAGTGCCAGAAACGGTAGAGGAGGTGGAGGGTTCAAGCCATGAACACCGACCGGCCCTTCTCTCCCTCAAAAGGAAAAAATGATCAATGACTGAATCCTCTTCCCTCATAAAAAGGATCTATCTTCTCTGCATCGTATGGTACGGTGGCTGGACAGCGATCTTCGTGTGATGGTGCACCTACGGCTGCCTGCAAGCCGCTCGCCGCCGTAACTCTCTGGGTCCTGCATGAACGCTAGGCCGCCTCGCCTCTAACGGCTCATCCGGTTCGGCCAAGACGCCTCAACCCCGACAGCACTCCGACTACTAGACGAACGCCTCAGCCGAGATTCTCATCCGTTGCTATCTCCTTGCCGGTAACCTTGTGCGGCAAAAAACTGCTCTCACAAGCTAACCTTGTGCGGCAAAGGAGGAAACCGGTATGCATGGGCGTTCAGTGCTCCTTCCTGTTGGTCATGCAAGACGTACGTCCAACTTCGGACTACAATAACAAGCAGGTCATGTACACTCTATTCTTCATTTTTTTCCCTGTGAGTGTTACTTAAAAAGAAAAGATCACAGTAACCGTACAATGCCCAAATAATAAAGCACAATTATGTAGTAGGAACGAAAATCTGATTTTAAGTATCGAACTCCTTTCCCCCAAACACTTAGTGATAGCATTTTAATTTTTCTGACTGATATGACATCCGTCTGTAAGAAAAACATATATATTTCATTTCATGCAGAGTTTAGACTGAATTGGAGAGTGAGAATAAGCTTGATATACCAAGTAATTTTGCCCAATTGAGGGCTTCAGGTCTGTCATTCAACTTTGCAAGCTGTCGACAGTGCTTGAGGAATAACATTTAGTGATGGCCAGAATCTTCCGATCCATGCACATGTTTATCAACAGTGTAACACATTCATTTTATCATTATGTGATGCAAGAAATATATAAATATTTTCCATCTAAACGTGTTCTAGATTGTACAAACTTTTGCGTATATTTAAATTTTTGAGATGGTGTTATGAAATTTAAATCTTTCAGCCTAACATGATGTAAGGACATGAAAGGTTCAACGTTATTAGCCACAGTTCTTTTAGATAACTTGGAAATTAATTCACAATTTTCGAAACTTGCTGATGCACTGGTAACTCATAAATGGTGCTTCTGCTTTATTTCACTTGCTGATGCACTGGTAACTCATATAGTTGATATATTTTTTTTGCATATTTTTTGCTTACATTTCCCGCAGCAACGCGCAGGGCATCACCTAGTATATATAAAATATGGTTTTATTCTATCTAATTTTATAAACTAGCTAAAAGTATTGTTTTGGGGGCAATACCAGCAACACTAGCATAAGCGATATTCTGTTACACGCACTAGCTTTTTCCTGATATAGCATGGGCATGGGGTTTGAAGAAACAAATTGGGATACCCTGCGCAAATTTCTGCACATCTCGCTATTATCTTTTACATATATTTCCTGATATAGCATGGGCAAGGGGTTTATATAAGCTTTGCTGTTGGAACATAAATAGTGACTATATGGTTGTAAAAAGAATTTATTTTCATTTTCTTGTAAAGCAAATGTGGTGTATCCAGGAACTAGGGATGGAAAAAGAGCGGAAATGGACGGAACTGGGTGCTACCATATTTGTTTTCATATTTTTTTACAGAAGCAGAAATGAATACAGAAACCCTGGAAATGAATATAAAAACAGATGATATCGGAAACAAACATTGTGCGAATATGGAGCGGGCACGTCGTGGAAAGCGTATGTTGACTGGAACTTGAAAACCCCTTGAACCATAAAAGAAAACATAAGCAAGCCAAGAAACTTAACCAATTTTTAACATGGCTATAAAATAATACGATTAGGTGCTTTAGGGTATATGATTACGTTAGTGACTTAGCGTAGTATTGTAGTAGCACTGGACAATTGTGTGGATTTCGTTGACTACTTGTGTGGTATAGTATAAGTTGGGCCTCACATGGACCATTCTACTCACTGTCTCATTATGTGTTGTTTGATGGTTGAGTTACAAAGCAATCATTGCCCATAGTATAAACGGAAATTCAATATTCACATAAACAAAAAGTTCCATTTCCATGTCTGTTTTGCCAAAAAAACACTGTTCCATTTTTGTTTCCGTTTCCGCATTAAAAATTCCGTTTTCCTTTCCATTTTGCAAATTTCCGTTTTCGTTTCCGTATATCCTTTGCATTTTCCGTTTTCCATTTTCCATTTACATATTGGTTATAATAGTGTGGTATACAAAGAATAGTTTATCTCGAGACCAAATGTAAAGAAGCTAAGACTCAGACTATACGTTTCCAACAAGAAACAGAGGACCAAAACTCTATGAAATTAAGGCATCAACTATCTGTTTAGGGGCTCCAGACTACATTATTCAAGCATCCAAAAAAACACTAGTAAAAAAAAGTTCATCTAAGCTTATTTGGAGAACCTTTCAAAGTAAATCGGTAACCTTCCTAAAAATAACCATATCACCAATCAAAATGTGTTCATCTTGTTAGTTCCCACATGGGATAGTGGAACAACCCCAACCCTAGATGCCCCCTGAATAGCGGGTAATGGAAGCATCAGATCATGATGGCAGGAGAAAGTGGTGGTAGATAGGTAACATGCAGAAGAAATGCTAGTGACTGTGAGTGCTGGCTACTGCTTTTCATGAACATGTGAAATGGATTGCCAAGGAAAGCCTTTTAACAACATACTGTAAGACAGAAGAAATGATCCTTTCTTAGAATGCTACTTCATAGCATTATGCTTCATGGAAGCAAAAATACACAATACCAAAAACAAGTTTATTTTTACGTAAATAATTTAACGGGTCTATAGCATTAAATATCAGATGGGCTAACCACAGAAAACACATTGGCGGCAGAAAACCGCTGAAGCAGCAGGTATACAAGCTGTAGGAAAGAAGGATGCTTTAAAATAAATTGATAAGATGAACCCTTTACCTTGTAGTTACATGATCTTCAACTATTTTATGTTCGTCTTCAGTGAACATGAACCACATGTCTTTGTTCTTGGTTCTAGTTTCGTCATCAAATTCTGATAAAAAACATGGCATTGCTAGTCAGTATATATATTGCTAGTGGGTAAAATGAAAACTTACCTCAAAATAATTACAAACCTTGACGCATTATGTTTGTATTATTATTACAATAGCCACCCAGCTTCCAGTAATTTACTCCATTGTCTACCATAACAGGAGTGGTCCTAAGAACATGTTTCAGCTCCTCTGATTCTGGCACAGTTGGGAAGTACAAGAAGAAAATTAATACAGAACAACTATATACCTTCTTTTTTCTGAACAAAGCTTGGACTTTTAACACATCACATGACAAAACAGGCGGATAAGAAAGGCACCCTAACTCACGTGTCAAATGAGACTTGGACCTAAGTGGTGATGCATACGTCTACATCTCCCACCAACTGAAATAGGCTCAGTTTGGTTGTGGTAATTAGTAAAATAAACAACCAGTTTATGCCTCAAATGCTAAGAGAAAATTTTCAGCTAGTTTACGTTCTGGAAAATAAACTACCCAGCCAGTCTAAGACTTCACATTATGCAAATTATGAACACAAAAATAAACCAAAAGTTGCAAGTAGAGGATAAATTAATTGAAAAGGAAAACCATACACACTCGGATTATGCTTATTTTGCATACTGGATGTTGTCAATGAAAGATTATGTTAGGTTCAACTAAAGGGGTTCCTCATGATTGCTTCGGCTCTCCTTATTACCTATAAATAGGGATTAATTACTTTGGTTCTGATTGAAGACCGACTTTTTTATCATATTGAAGGAAACAGATCATGATGTCAAATTTCCAGTTAGAATTTTTAACGTGTATCTGATATCCACCCCTGTAAGTAGGACAAGTTATGACGACTTATCAATATTACTGCAAGACCTGGCTTTAGGAGCATTTGCTCTAAACCTCAAGCAGCCCATGGCCCTCAACTTCTTTAAACTCTAACACCAATTGCACAAGTTCACACTACCACCAGCAAGATTCACCATAGCTACCCTCTATTTAACCTAGACTAGATTCCGAGTGAACGCTATTGTGTCCCGATGGGGAGCACAGTAAGAACTGTGATGGATAGTAGGACAAGAAACAAGATGCAAAATATAATTCCATGGTGCCATGACAAAGACACAACGAGTGAAATATGGCATGGAAAACAAAGAAGAAGTTTGGTAGGACAAAGAGTGTGTATAAAGGAGATCATGCAACATTATTGGGCAGTCAACGAAGGCAATCGACTAAAATATAAGTGGACCAAACAAAATAAAAGAACGTGACTAAGTGTTGATTATATTATTTTCGAAAAAAAGAGTTCACTATATTGCTTCTCTTGCATACCACGTGCATCCACATTTCTCCCACTAGCAAGACAACTTATCATCGAGTTGTAATTGGCCAGCAACCAGTCTTAACATCGGCAGAATGACTCGTCTTATTTAAGGCATAAGCCTTTTCTGGCGGTGGTCCACCAACATTTAGTATGAGGCAGAAAATGCGCGCAAAGCTCAAGCAACTCCGACTTGGCAGGATACATGATGAGCATCTAGGCGGTTAACAACGGTGATGCCAAAATAACAGCAACATCGACGACATGAGGAATTCCCGTGATGTTTGTGTGGCTATCTATGTTGATAACAACAACTTGGATCTCGATGATGTTGGCAGGATGTCAATGTATGTCTAAGGGCCCAGTGACGGGTGTCGTGTTCTTCTCAAGAACATGCTCACGTGAAGAACATATTGATGTTTGTGGATTCCTAGTGCATGCCAACGAACGTCGTGTTGTTAATGGTTAGTTGTTACACATAGTAAACAATTTGGTTCGGTTTTTCCACACACGCGTTGATACTTAAATTTTAGTGCGAGCTGAGTCATGGCCACAACAGTTGCGCATTGATAAATAAAGACAATGGCTTTGATGCCAAGTTGCCACATCCTCATCGCTTGATCTTGGAAATTAAGTTGGACGCAAGACGTAACTTATGTCATCAAACCCTATGTCCTAGGGCCGTGTTGATACAAGATCAAAGAGATTTGAAGAATAGAGAGGATGTGTAGGGATGGCAACACATGCAGTGGAGATAAGAGAGATAAAAATTGTTGCCTTCTGCCCCCAAAATAGGAAGTCCAATCTTATAAGAATCACACAAACATAGAACCTAATATTATGGTAACTGATTGATAAGGTAGTAACTTAAGATATAACCAAACGAAGTGACCAAGCCTAGTTAATTGATGTTCATATTAACTCCCCTGCAAAACGCATGCACTGGTCCGTTATGAGCATGATGACATCTCCACCCTTGGAAAGACAACACATTCTATCATCGTAGTTTAGGGGAGCTGTTAGTGATTGTCTCCATTGTCAGGTTTATCTAGAAAAACACATATGCTAAGAAATGACTTCAACAAAAAGGTACGGTTTACCCTTTTGAAGGATGAGCCATTTACTTGTGGTACACCTCTCATTTAATATGCCTTGGTGAATTGAATGGCTATCCTTTGGAAACATGGGTATCACATAGAACTACAAGATCTCATGTCACTTGTAAGTTCATTGGATTTCAAAACTCCACGTCCATACCAATATGATATGCTAGTATGATAACCAAGCGATGCACTTATTGTAAATGGCAAAGGGAAGCAACAAAACACTACACTTGAAATTAATTCTTAGTTGTAGTATAGGGCAACCTTATTAGTTGACCTAGCATGTTGCCTACGATTGGTGAAAGCGAGGCCATGAAAACACGCCCTTATACTAGTAGGATCATTGTTGGCATCAAGTCTTGTTTTTATGAGGCTTGTATAATCTTATATTCCTCCATGGTTTCACGATATTGCGATAACTACCCGTAACACTCTAGCACACTCCAGGGAGAGGATGTCATGGCATCATCATGGCATTGGCATAACATCCATGTGACAGAAAGCAAACACGAGGGCCATCATCCTAGAAATTTTTGCTTGGAGAGTGCCTAGATGGTTCGGGTGACACCAACAAAATGTGGATTTTGCTAAGGGTAATAAAAGCATTACATAAGGCAAAGAGCCTCTTAAGATTATGGTTTCACACC
Source organism: Hordeum marinum (assembly GCA_022496015.1). Lineage (NCBI taxonomy): Eukaryota > Viridiplantae > Streptophyta > Magnoliopsida > Poales > Poaceae > Hordeum > Hordeum marinum. The sequence goes on along the minus strand of CM039677.1, from coordinate 95,415,306 downwards.
GAAAATGTCACAAGGAGAATGGTCCCTGGTAGGGTGGAGGAGATCACATTAAAAAGTAGCCTCCATTGGCTCTCTTTATTACCGCCACCTAAAGTGGGTCATTTTACTAAAAGCCGTCCCGGTATGCTTCTTCTTCGAGGTCTGACCTTTTTTCTCTCAACTCTTTTCTCGGACTTTGTGCTACTCTTCGACAATAATTCTTAACCAGTATCTCAACGTCTTTGCCTCTATAGTGCCTTTTTGCCTCTCCTTCTCCATCCTCAACTACTTCCCCTCTCCACCCCTCCCCTTTGACTTGCCTGGGTTAATTTAGATTGCCATTATGTCCTTACTATATATCCCTTTTTTCCATATGAGGAATCTTCATTACTACCATATGGGATAGCGTTCATCATGTGTATGTCCATCTAAACTTGACTGAGTGGGTGTCTTAGGATCACCATGACTCTCGAAGGTGCCATGAGGGGTCGACTTGGTGCGTTCACCAAATGGTGATCTAAGTTTTCTAGAGGTAGTAGGCCAAAAATGGAAGCTGCCCAATGGTGGGCTTTCGACATCAAAATTGGTAGGTTGGTGTCACGTGTAGAACACTGTGCGACATTCATATTTCCATTATTGTCTGTGTAACCATCCTTGTCACAGTTGCTTGTATTTTGGCAGGATAAGTAACAATGGGACCAATGGTGTCTAACGTCTTATTATGGCCACAAGGATAATGCCAAGTTTTTTTGCATCTCAAATACCTTCTTACTCTGCCCATCAAGTTGGATAAATAGCTTACATTGACTTTGAATTAGTTGATCAATGGCCATGCAAGTACAAACCTTAAAGTCATAGCCAATGACTTAAATATGAACCTAGTGCACCCCTCCCACAAGGAATGCAAGTATTTCAGGTAAGGGGTAGTAGAACCTTACAATCAGGTGTCGTGATGAAGATAGTCACAAAAAAGTGGAGTGAGAGAGAAAGAGAGAGGCCAGAAGAGTCCTTCGGGTTCGTGCTCTCTGATGACGGTTTGTGTTACTCGGTTTGATCGGTACAACATCTTCGATCCCCCTTCTTGACGACAGTGGCGCAGCGGAAGCTAGGGTCTCCTAGAAATTTCTTTGCGGCTGCTTGCTCTGCTCCCTTGTTGCTCTTCGTGTCATCTCGGTGCCCTGTTGCCTCCTTCGACGGCTATCCCCGATAGCTTTCCATCTCCTTTTGGTTGTGCGTGGACAACGGCGAGTTGCCGGGAATGTATATTCCAAGTCTAGGTGGTCGCTCTAGGGCTACTTCACACTAAGAGGCCGGCATCCTTCTAGCTCTCGAGCGTGCATCTTTGAATCCCAACGGAGCGGCGCCTTTGTTCCAACGCGAGGGGGTAGGGTTCCCCATAAATGATAGAGATGTGTTGTGCTTCCTCCTGTCCCATGGTGCTACATGAACATAATTCCCATAGGATGGTCGGCCATGTCTTGCTTGGCTGCTTCGGCCATGATTTCTTCAGTGCCAAGCATGAAGTGCTTCGTCTTTAGCAAGTTGTGCTCTCTTTTGTTCCTTTTCATAGGTGCTTGTAATGGTTGTAGTTGTGTTTGCTCTCGAGTAAACCCCATTGTATCGGTTCAGCCATTGTGTTGCCAAGGTGTGTTGTATTTCCTGCTCGGTTGATGGCTTCGCTAAATCAAAGCCGGGCTCATCTAGAACATGTTGTCTAAAAAGATGTGCCAGAAAAGGGGAACACGAAGCACTATAGTGAAAACAAGTTAGCCAATTGATAGCAATCTTAATTTACTTGACTCCAAATAGACGGTCAAGTTGTATTTTATCATGAGTTAAAAAAGTTCCATCCAATTACAACATCATGGAGCACATAAGAATAAATTAAGGTATCGACATATTACGGTATGTTTCCTTTTGTGGTATCCTTTACTATCCATATCCATAAACCCTATTGTCATACCTGTATCAGTTCCCCTCTTAAATTAATTTCACATGTATTAATTAGTGCAAAATAACCTAGAATATCTTAAGCCTTACATATACTAATTACTTTATTAGTATATCCTTTCATGTCTCTACGCTAATCCAAGAAAAAGGTTAAACACTAAATCCTAACTACACGGTTAGTTATGTGACATATAATATAAGGCTAAGGCTGAAAAGACTTAACACCTATTACCCGTAGGCCTTTTGTAGTTTTCTTTCATTCATATTTGTAACATAACTGTTTCTATTAATGAAAATTATCATAGATCGATTGTTCTACTGTCCAGGGTTTCAAAAGAATGTCCACATGCATGAAAAAAATTGGGTTGGACTACTCTAACAGTATGTTTATATTAAAATACTTGAATTTATCTATTTGTTAACCCACAGTCAGTACACATTCATGGATGGTAGGCAGACAGTTTGACGTTAGTGACAGTTAGATACTCCCTCCAGTCTTAACGTTAACCATTTTCTTCTACTGCTCCCTCCGGTCTTTAAGAAGATTTTTTTTAAATACTAGCACAATCTCCAATATAGTACATAAAATATCTATTTTGGTATAATTCTAAATCCTGATAAGATTGTTATATTATGTGAGTATCTTTAAGATAAATTTATATATTCTAGAAGATATTAGTGGTTAAGGTTTTAAAAGTTTGACAAAAGCTATGCCAATAAAACCTAGTAAAGTACCTATATTTACAAAGATGTATTCTAGAAAAAATATATACATATTAAACAAAAGTAAAAGATATCAAAGACTGAAAGCTAAACAGATGAACAAAGCTAAAGAAATTGAATGCAGGAAATGAAAATATATCAAGCCATACTGCCACAGACCATTCCTTGCTGCATGCTTGACTTCTTCTGCTTCCTTTATTTGAGAAAGGACATTTTTAGCTTCCTCATTGCTAGAAGCTCCTCCTTCCATTATTCTTTTTAGCTCCTTTTGCTATGAAACAAGACAAAAAACAATAATCATTAATGTCAACCAAGTGACTTGACCACAAAAAAAAGGAAGTTCCCAGGATATATACCTTTCTGGTTGCAGCTTTGACTTTTTGTCTGGCCACACATTCTCTATCTTCAATGTTAATGCAGGTCCTCAACTTTCTGAACGAAGTTACAAGATAATTAATATGACAGTATGAAGTGAACTACACCAGCAAACATGGTAGCCTGTACTTACTCAGAAGATAATGCCTCATCACAGAGACAATTCAGCACCTCCAGCTTACATGAAGGGTTCAGATTTTTATATCCTGATACCCCCTGATTTAAGCAGTGAAGGGTGAACTCTTCTGCATGTAACGTGAAAGCGATGTACTCGCCGACTTTTCTTATCCAATTATCTCCATGTCTTGGATACTTAACAAAAGGGCTAAGAAAAAAATAACCTCATTTACTCATTTATTAACTGCATGGGCAAAACTACAAGGGAATAGCAGTTTGTGAGTATACTTACTTATCTTTGCCATTTTCTATGACAGACAGAAGATTTATGTGAAGGTCAGCAACAACTGAAGACACCTCTTGGAGTTGATGATCACTAGTTAAGTCTTTGAGAGTTTCCTCTGGTTGCCCCTTCTTTATTTGGCAGATCTGATTAAATCATTTGGTACATTATTCTTTTCGTAATACAGAAGAAAGGGTCTCTAAAAGTAAGCAGGCAGCTAAGAACAGTTAAACATTTTCATTTGTGGAAACAGATACCAAGTTTGGTGCCAGATTAAAAAATAAAATGCAAATAAACTTTCTTTCAATTATAAATTGAGAAAACATAAACAATATGCTCCTCAAGTTGATGATCTATTTTGTGTTAACAAGACAGAAGTAGTAAGAAAACAACATAATTGTTTAGCTCGGCAACATTCTCAGACAACTTAACTAACCGTAACTAGCTAGCGTGAATCAGATTTAGAACATAATATTTGCTTTCCATAATTACCTCGCCAAATGAGCGGCAGAACTCCAGAAATTGAATAGCAGCGCCGACATCTTCAGACTGCAGCTTTACACCTGCAATGCAAGTCACGGGAGTACCCCTGGGTACAACTATTTCATCCTTGAGAGTACTGATGCTCTTAGTTTGCACCAGGTTGACCTTCGGCCTCTTGGCAGCAGGGACCATTCGCCCCGTCGGCTCCTCCCCTCTGCGCTTTCTGTCAAACAAAACCAGATAAACAGATGTCTCAACAAGAACAAAAATCTAAAATCCCTCATGGCAAGTATCGGCTCCAGATTGCTTACCTGCACCTGCTGCAGTTGCAGTCATTCCTGCATTTGGGGCATTCCCAGGCCTTCTTCTTCAACACCTCATCCGCAATCAAAGGGTACCTATTAAACAAAGAGAACATCAACAAACAAACCCAAACAGGATTGCCTACCACAGGCTCTAAGAAAAAGCAGAGATCAAATTATTTTACCTGTTACATATGCAATTCTCGCAGTATCTGAGAGGGCACTTGCCCCTCTTATTGAACCCTTTGCAATCTGCCGTGACCCCTGTTTTTCTCTGACGGCACTGAGGAATAGCAAAACAGAAGAAAAAAAATGAAACGAAAGACCATTTTTATTTTTACAGAAACAGTAGGACTCTGCTGCATACTTTCTATTGAATTTGGATTCTATTACAAGCAGGAAAGAATAAGGAGCTGAGGGCTAAGAGGCCCCTAGAACGATATAACTTCTATATAGAAAGGTTCGGCAATCTCTGTTTTTAGGCTGGAAATGTAGTTGATGCAGCTGGTCAGTATGTCGGGAGATCCAATATGGACAAAAATATTGCCAGCAGGCTCTAGCGAAAAGACATCAGAAAAATAAGTGGTCTCTGATCTCCATCACATCTTCTCCACACATAACACAGTAGTAGTCCTCAATAAAGAAATTCCTTCAGGAAAGCATATCTCTGGTATTAAGTCTGTCTTGCAGGAGAAGCGAGAAGAAAACCTTGTGTTTCTTTTGCCAGGAAGAACCGATATCGCCGTATCTGCTTCTTTTAGCAGATGGTTTGCTGGAGCTTTCGAAGAAAGTATTGAATGATGGGGAACTGATGGACCTGAAGATCGTCAGAACAGCTCCGGGAATTTCATATCTATTGTTTGCTGATGAAACATGACAGTACTCTGTTCTTCCAAGCAAACCGACAACAGGCTAAGGTTGTGAAGAATGTAATACATAAATTTGAGGGGTGCACTGGACAGTTGTCAACTTCACAAAAATGCTCGCTCCTGTCCAGTAGCGTGTGGGAGGTGGAAAGACAAGAGGAGGTGAAATCCCCACTAGGAAAGGTGCACGTTTGAGGAGAAATACCTAGGAAATTTTCCAACCAATCAATGAAAGATTTATTAAGCGGCTCTCCGATTGGAATGAAAATTCATATCTATGGCAACGAAGGTGGTGTTGGTCCAATCAGTGGCACGGGCTCTTCCAACATACTCCATGAGTGTGTTTAAAGTTCCCTCGAGTTCCCATAACAATTACATGAAGACCATCAGGCAGTTTTGGTGGGGAGAAGATGCAGGAAAAGGATAGTGCATTGGGCATCGTGGGACAGTTCGATCAAACCGAAAATATGTGGAGGCATGGGATTTAGAGAAATAAAGTGCTTCAACCAGGCTCTGTTAGTGCGGCAGACATGGAGGCTTATCGAGTCGGCGGCGGGTTTATGTGCTCTGTTTTGTAAAGCTGAGGTACTACCCAACTGGTAATGTCCTTGATACAGTTTTTATCGGTGAAGCATCCCAAGCATGGAGAGGAATTGAGTTCGGTTTGGAACTGCTTAAAAAGTGGGGTAATTCTATTCGAGTCTGGAGGGATAATTAGATTCCGAAGGAACCTTCGCTGAAGATTCAGGGTAGCAGGAGACGTTCAAGGATACGACGTGTGTGGTCTAATGTTGCCGGATGGTGAACAGTGGAATGAACATTTGATAAGGGAAGTTTTCTGGCCAAATGATGCTGAGTTGATCATGAAGATTAAGGTATCGAGAGGAGACCTTGAGGACACCCATGTGTGGCACTTTGAGAGCAGTGGATAGGTTGCCTACAACCTGAAGCATGCTGACCCGGCGATGGCGAGCAGCAGTAACAATCCTGATGGGGAGCAGTCCATGTGGCCGCTGATTTACCGAAAAAGGCTTTCGCCCCGCTTTATACATAAAGCAACGATCAACAACAATTCGGTACAAACGAACGCTACCACAACACATGCACACACCCAAGGCAGGATACATAGGCGCTGATCGCAGCAACACCACCCCTAGCACTACAAGAGCAACCAGGAGCTCAACCGGGAACACGCCACCATGAAGAAATGAAGCCGCATACGATGAACCGTGGGCTCTAAGGCGGCGCCTTTAGGAAGGATACGACACCGGAGCGCCGCCACCATCCGATCCGAGGATCAAAGTTTCCCCTGGAGCAGCACAACGAGCAGTGAGAGCCTCGATGGCGCCTTTAAGAAGGGAACAAGCTTCGCCGCCGCCGGTCCGTCCGAGGATAGAACAAGTTTTCACCCCGGTCAACACTCACCGCCACCGAACGCCACCACCCAGCTACCACGCCACTCACACGGCCATGGCCACCGAGCAACACCAAGCCACGGGCTCTGCCCATGAGCACCGCGCTACCACCGCCAGGGCCGCCGCCCCGGCATCCAAGACCTTGACACCACCTCATCTGATATCTGCCACTACCCCAACCAAAGAGACGAGCGGAAAGGTCTCCCTTTCACACCCCTGGGCAGCTCCCAGCGTCGAGGCCCAATAGGCCGGCCAAAACTGGCCTCCATCGGCCCGTCCTACAGCACCGGGCGCAAGAAGAGCTCAGTCCTGCGGCACCGTGTGCGAGACGAGGTTCGTCCTGGTGCACCATGCGCGAGACGAGGTCGGTCCTACCATGCCGGGCGCGTGACGAGGTCGGTCCTACCACGCCGGGCGCGTGATGAGCGATGGACCGCAACTGGGAGAAGGACAACCCTTCGATGAAGTAGCGCCCGGACGATGAGGAGAGGGAGCGAAGGCTGACACAAGTCGACTACAAGACGAGCCAACACCGGAACATGCCAGACGCCGCCGTAGTTGACCTGCCAACCCGCCGTGACGCCACCCACGGCCAGGGCAGCAGCCACACCGGGCCACTGCCCAACCCGCGCTGCCCGGCAAGCTCGAAGCGCGGGAGTCGCCGGGCACGCACAACCACCAGCACAGTCGGCTGCCACAACCACCAGCTGACCCCCACCGGAAGGCCAAGACCAGGCCACCGGCGACCAGCCTCCACCCGGGGCTCAGACGAGCACCCGCCACCACCTCACGCCGCCAGCCAGCCCCGCGGCACCAGATCCGGGTGGATCTGGCCAGACGCCCGTTCGCACTCCTCCACCTGCGCCGAAATCGATGGCAAACGCCGCACCCCGCACGGGCCCTGGCAGCTGTCGTGCCGCCACCAATCAACCATGCTGCCGCTTTCGTGCCGCTGCACCGCCACCCGAGTGCGCCATCCCGCGCCAGAGCCCCACGGGCAGAGGAAAACGCCCGGCCGTCGCCGCACCGACCGGGCTTTGTCCGTCAGCGCCTGCCACCGGCGCGGGGAAGGGAGGTAGGGAGGTGGGGTCAGGAGGTGAGGCGGCTAGGGTTCCCTCCCATCACTCACTGGAGCGAGCCGAGAAGGTCGGGGGGAATTAATTTCCTCCAGTTTGCAAAGCTTTTGACATTGATGTGGCCGCTGATTTGGAAAGCGTGCCAAACAAAATTAGAGTTTTTGGTTGGAGACTGGCGTCAGACAATCTAGCCACTAAAAGAAACAAATGGTGAAGGTCCCTGGAAGCTGACAACATTTGTAACATATGTGGGTGTGCTGAAGAAAATGGTTTTCATGCGATAGTGAACTGCACTAAAGCCCGTGCGTTGAGGAAGGAACTGATGAGTATGCCTTTCAGTATTCAGAACCAGAGTGCCGCCTTCTGCTCCTCTCTAGAATTAGACCTGAGCAGCACAGTCTCGTGCTTCTTATGTTGTGGCGTGCATGGCACCTAAGAGCATCTCCAACAGCAACCCTAGAAACGCAGCAATGCCGAGAAAACTTCCTTTTAAGTCACTTGGAGCAAAAAAAACGCCTCCAATAGAAGCCCTACAGGTATATGGTGCCTAGAAATTTTTAGGTCCTGTCCAAATTATTGCTAGAACTGATGCAAATATACATCAAACCAACAGTTGCCCAAAAATCAATTCAGCTGCGGCAGGAATCCCAACAAATGAAACTTCGTACCGCCAACTCGCCACCCACCGCGACCGCCGCCACCGCTACTCCATCAGCCGCACCCAGCCCCACCGGCCGCTGCCACCCCGCCGGCGGAGGGGGTTGCGGCAGATGTCTCCTGGCCTGCCCATCGTCGGATCCTTATGAGAGCACCCAAGCTGAAACTTAGGGCACCAGTTTAGGTCTGCTGGAAAAGAAGAAGAAATTCTGGTGACCAAGAACCTTCACTCTCCACACCTAAAACCAGTTTTAGGGCACCAAATTATTGGGCTGCTGTTGGAGATGCTCTAAGGGATGCCGTTGTGCTTGGTCAGGGACGGAGCTCTGTCACAAGTTCGGGTGAACTTTCTTCAGAACTATGTTTACACGTAGTCGACGGAGATGCCTCCGAGCAAGGACAGAAAGGGCAGAAGTCCTCTTGTTGCGCCGGACCTGAAGAATGGAACAGAGTCATCGAGAACTTCAGAGCAGATGGGTGTTTCAAACAAGACCAGATGGACTAAGCCTCCCCCTGGAGGGCTGAGAGTGATTGTGGCTTTCCCCTGCTCATATCTTGGCATGCCTCTCCGATAAAATATTCAAACGTCAGGATTTCCAAGAATTGCAAAAATTATTGCTGGATGGAAGGCAAAATGGGTTTCTTCTGCTGGTGACCAACCCTGGTGCGTTTTGTGCTCTCTGCTCTGCCTATATTTCAGCTGTTGGCGGTGGATCAGCCCGAATGGGTCATCAAGCAGATCGATAAGCTCAGAAGGGCTTTCCTATGGGCTGAGTCTGATGCCGTCAGCAGCAGGGAAGTGCCTGCTGTGTTGGTCCCAAGTTTTTATGCCCCTGAATCTGGGTGGACTTGGCATCCCTGACTTGGCTGCTCAAGGGAAGGCCCTTAAACTTAAAGTTCTCTGGCTATGGCAAAACGCAACGGACGCACACAAACCTTGGCATGGTCCACCCCTTCCATGTGACAAGGAGGTCAAAGGCCTGTTTGTTGCCAGCACTTCCATCACAGGAAGTGGCTGTTCTCTGTCGTTCTGGAACGATCAAAGGTTAAATGGCTTTGCCCCATTTACTATTGCCTACCCAAAGCTCTACAAGCATGGCTGGAAAAGAAACATCTCAGTTGCAGATGACTTGGCAGATAAAAGATGGATTATCACATAAAGAGGGACCTAGACTCTTAAGGTCCAACAAGAATGCATTGATTTCTGGCATAAATGCTCTCCTTCTCTCTGTCCGATGTGTTGGATAATGTGGAATGAAAGTGGGTGGAAATGTAAAAAATACTGCCAGCTCCCATTACACTATTCAGTTTATAGGCAAAGTTGATCCTCCCCTGAAGCAGCTTATCAGCAAATCAAACTCCCCACGAAGGTCATTTTTTCTCGTGGCTGTCTGATCAAGGAAAATGCTTAACTGCGGATAATCTTGCTAAAAGCAGGAGAACACCATTTGCTACCTTTGCATATTTGCTCACTGTCCTTTCACTGCAGGGATATGAGGTTTCTTCCTCACAAAGTTCAGTTTCTCCTTCACTTTGATGCCAAATGGTAACACTAAAAGTTTGCTAAACTGGTGTTTCTTCTGACAGAGATTTCCAAGAGCCCTTGGAAAGCCGGTGGAGCTGTGTCCTGTGAAAGGAGAGCTCATCCTCTGAAGCATTAAACAAGTTCTCTGAGGGCCTCTGCCACTGTTGTCTGATGGATACCAAGCCTTAATCCATCGATCCGTCTGTGGTTTCGCAGCCCTCAATGGTGAGGTGGCCCCTCAAGTGACAAGTTATGGTTTGTTCCCTGATTATTTCCAGCCTGCGTAGCAAACCAGAAACCAAAGCAAGGTGACCCCAACACAGGGATGACACGGAGACAATAACTGCAACACCAGGACAGTATCAGATGGAGCAGCAACCTTCACTACTGCATCAAGCAGCAGCATTGAACTCTGGAATCTGGATCCAAGTCCAGCACAACCCAGCACTGTGCCGCTCGAGGTGTCACTCCAGAACTTGTTGTCTGATGTTCGATTCTGTCGTTCTGACCGGCAGCGACGCCAACTAAATCACCTTCAATGGCTGGCCACGTGCACAGGCACTGGGAAAGCAATACACATAACGCACAACAGAAGGCACATAATTTCCAAAACAAAACAAAAAGGCAGCAGAAGGAGGACGCACAGCAACATGAATACAAACACCACCCTAAAAGCATATATACTAGACTCCACAGGATAGGTACAGTTTTTATGAAACGAACACTGGAAAATTAGCTAGTGATGATGTGTCATCACCATGTTTCTGAATATATAAATCGACAAATATCCATATTATTATTTTTAGAAGGACAAATATCCATACCTATGACAAGAGTAATTCAATGGCAGAAAATAACATAAGCCGAATTTCAGTTTACTTGTTCCAACCAATACCGATTAATTAATATAATACTGTTTTGATAAGTAACTAGAGCAATATGGTACTTCAACTAAATCTCTATCATTTCAATGTACGTTCCAAGTTGAATACTTATTTGCTAGGAGGAGGTGTTATCAGCATATGTATGATTCATCAACTATCATCTCTGAACCTTATCTTCTTCAGAGCCTTATTGTCAAAGTGGTGGAACCAAAATCACAGCTGCCCCTAATGCAAACACGAATTGAACTAAAAAGTACAATACTAAGACACACCACATTGCATTTAATGGGTTTTACCATCATCTTGTTTCATGCAACAGATTGCTGGGTGCAGTACCCCAAATGTAAATACCGATACAAACATGAGGGATCATCCAAAGATTATGGCAGTTCCCTAGAAATAGGCAATATAATAGCGCTAACCTAATGGAACGATGTATAGAATCCTCTGAAGATTAGTCCCTAAGAAAATATATCACAAAAAAAAAAGTGAATGCATCGCATCCTCACTTTCATTATTCATAGGACAACCAATCATCCATGAGCAGTCCCAAGAATTTATCTACCAAGTGCACTACAGACAAGATAAATACCACAGATATCTAGTACAGTACCAATTTGGAAGAATAATTAGTCTTCCAATGAGGGATGGATGTCTGCCAGAAAAGATTTGACACAAAATAAATCCCAGGACTAATTATAAAGATTATAAGCATCCTAAGAGCAGGTATTATATGCAAACTAAGATATCTGCACTCTTGTATCTAAGAAACTGGCATTGACAGAAGATACAGATGTTTTAGGTGCAAAAAAATTTAAACAAACTAGTCAGATGTGAGTGGTCTCTGCTACATGTTACGTCCCAGTCCACTCCGACCCCTGAAGCTCCAGCAGAGCCGTCGCCTGCTCAAGCCCAATCCCCTTCCTCTCCTACACCCATCTCTCTATCGGATCTCGCGAATTCGTGAAGTAATCGTAGCTGGAGCGTAACACTACACGTCCATCCATGATCAATCAAATAAATTAATTAACGTACGAGGGGCTCACCTGGTGGCATGTCCACGCATCGACGGCGACGCTGAGGAAGTTCGCCTCCGGGGCAGCGCCAGCCTCGTCGCCGGCGCCGTTCGTCCCTGGGGCGACGCCATCCGAGGCGCCGCCGTCGCACTCCTCAGCACCCACCTTGGAGCCGGCGCCGCTTCCCTCCGAGGGGACGCCGTTCGTAGACGAGCCATTTGCCGGCGGAGGAGGAGGGAGTACAATCCCAGAACCGGAGCCGCCATCCTTGCCCTTGAACTTGAACTTGTTACCATGGACGTTATTTTCGAAAGAGTTGATGTAGGCCCCAAATCTAAGATCAGATTTAGAATTGTTGTCGTCGTTAAATAACTCATCGATACGTTCCGTAAGGCATGAATCTAGGGTATCATCTTCAGATCTAGCCTGAAAAAGCCGAGAAGAAGTCGTCGTTGCAAAACGGCTCTTCTCTTCTTTGTACGAAGTCGGTGGCGAGTCCCAACTCTCATGCTCGTGTTCTTCATGCTTTCTTCGGAGCTTCCGACGAATCTCAGGAAACATATCTGATTTGTCGTCGTCAAAGTGATGCTTGTCATTGGCATTGTGCTCGGAGAATGGACCACACGAGGGATCCATCGTCCCCACAAGCACGAAAGGGAAGGAGATAGGTGAGGATGGGAAGAACAGTGTGAGGATAAACCTAGATGCAAGAAACCTTAGCAGCTCATCCATAAATAGGTGATGAGGGTGGCAACTTGGGGCTAGAGACAAGAGGGTCGGGACGGGCTGATAAGGGTGGGCCAACTTGGGGCTAGAGACAAGGAGCACAGGGATGTGCTGATGAGGGTGGGCCAATTTGGAGCTAGAGAAAAGGGGGTCGGGATGGGCTAAACAGGAACTTAAGTTGAAAGGCCAACATATATCTCCATGAATGCAGGATAACTCTTAGCGAACATGGGTCCCAGCCCAACTAGCATGTGCTCCACCACGGCAGCATCTGGAGGCCCACAAACCCGCAAGGTTGAATAGGAACCCCCAGCTAGGGTTCCGCCACCACCTCGATCTGTCGCCACCCTTCTAGATCCAGGTGGTGTGCGCGAGGAGTGAGACGATAACGAGCTTCCCAACACAGAGGAAAAGATAGGAGAATGCGGCGAGCTCGAAACCGGATCAAGGATTCCATGTGAGGTCATCGCCCCGCACCGGAGCCGGAGAAGAGCGAGTCACTGCCCCAAGGCGCAAACGCGCAATGTTTGTTTGGACCACTATCCCGACTAGCCAGACCTCATGGAGTGCCACCTTGGCCACCATCACGTCCCAAACCAAACACTAGAGAACCCGACATCCGCCCTCCCAAGGGCTCGTCATCCTCTGCACTGTAATCACAAACCTCGTCCAAGGCCCCAAACATATTTCGCCAACCACACTGGGAGATAGGGTGCACCGTCTGAGCAGCCACGAGAGCCGCCACGAGAGGAGAGAGAAACGTACACCACTTCACTTCGATAGACATAGTTCTTAGAAGTCACTAATATGTATGAATCAAATGGGAAGACAAATTCATATCATCAAATCTCCCTGGTTGTAAAATAAAATGTAAATTCCCGAGCTAACATATGAGCCCACAAAGCACGAAAGAAACTAAAATAAGCTCCTATTGCACCATTTGGATCCTCTGGTTTGATCACATGCATGTCACAAAACAAAGAATAAGCCACGGACCTACACAATGATGAGATATCCGTAAGTCTCATAATGTACTCTCTTCGTTTCTAAATATAAATCTTTTTAAAAAATTTATTATACTACGAATATATGTAGATGGACTTATATTTAAAAACAAAGGAAGTAGATAATATAGCACCAGCCACTTGAGGATGGATTGGCATACTGACCTTATAATGTACTATCACCTATGTACACTAATATAAGAAGGTTTTTTAGTTTAATTCGAACTGCAAAAACTTCAATAGCCATACTGAATCGGAGTAATACCAGTTTGCAGGGCGGGTCGTCGTGGCGTGCCGTGATGGGAAGGAGGAGCGGCACAGTGTCGAGCGTGCATGAGGCGCTCCGTGACTGCCATCACTGACGCCCTGTTCGTCGACAATGGGAAGACAAATTCATATAATCAAATCTCTCTGGTGGTAAAATAAAATGTAAATTCTCGAGCTACCATCAGAGTCCACAAAAGCACGAAAGAAACTGTAATAAGCTCCTATTGCATCATTTGGGCCCTCTGGTTTGATCACATGCGTGTCACAAACCAGAGAATAAGTTAGAGACCTATACAATGATGAGATACCCGCAAGTATCATATCGTACTCTCTTCGTTTTCAAATATAAATCTTTTTAGAGATTTCATTATGAACCACGGGTGTATGTATATGGACTTATATTTAAAAACAAAAAGAGTAGATAATATAGCACAAGCCAGTTGAGGATGGTTGGCATACTGACCTTATACTGTACTATCACCTATGTACACTAATATAAGAGTTTTTTCAGTTTGATTTGAACTGCAAAAACTTCAATAGCCATACTGAATGGGAGTAATACCTGTGAGCTGCCATTTGCCCTGGGCAGGACTAAACTGATGCTTGCCTATATATGAACGACCTCCATTTCTGACGATGACAAGCTCAGACCTAATACACATGTCCACTTTACTTGTATATTGGCACTTTAATTGTTGCTTTCTGTGCCCTGTGCCCGGCCGTTCTAAACCACCTGGGCAGATTCTTTCAGAAAATCTATGATTTCTACACACCGTGACAACGAAACGTACCGGACGCTTACAGATCTCAGTACAAGAGCAGACACAGAACTAACCAAGCAAGCTACATCCAGAAGGCTACCGGAGAAAATGACCGGCGATCCTTAAACATTTGGCAGGACCTAGTGCGGCGTTCAAAGATCTGCAGCTCCCCCTTATGACTGTATCTGATATGAGGCGAAACGTGGTGACGTTGAGCATGCATCCAGCGGTGTAACCAGACCTCATCCCCTCGCGCACCACACACGCCACGAGGCAAAACCTGGCGCCGCCCATGCAGGTGAGAGTGGGCATCTCCATCGCCTTCTCTTGCTCCAGAGCTTGTCGCCGGCCATCTTCCAGTCCAGCGGCGGCATCTTCATGTCACCGGCAGGGGTAGGGGAGGCGACCTGGCAGGCGCCGACGTAGCCATCCTCGTGAAGCCCGACCCAGGCGTCCAGGTAGCCGTCGAAGTGGCCTCTGTTCATGAAAGGCAGCACCCAGTCCCCGTGAGGCGTCCACTCGGAGCGGCCGGTGTCGAAGGACAACTGGACAAGGTACGAGAGCGCTGACGAACACAGCCAAACGTGGTGCAAGAAGACAAGAAGATGGTGCGTCCGTTCGGGTGCGCGGCATAGGAGCAGATCCTTTCGTACTCGGTGAACGGCATGGGCGCGGTGCTTCTCCGGGACCAGTTCATGGTTGGCATCAAGGAGTGCATACCAGTAGAAAACTGAACTTTTATCTGCATCATTAGTCTCGGTTGGTTCTTGAACCGCTACTAACGTGATCATTAGTGTCGATTCGTGACGGGGATCATTAGTGCCGGTTCGTTACGGACCTTTAGTCTCGGTTGGTAGTTTTAACCGGCACTTGAGGTGTGGTGGCGGGCTGACGTCAGCCTGTGGTCCCACGGGAAGCTTTAGTTCCGGTTGATGGCTCCAATCGTGACTATAGACAAACCTTTAGTCACAGTTGAAGCCACCAATCGGAACTAAAGGATGGTCACGGTTGTGGTTGAAGTTTAGTCTCACATCGCCAAGTAAGGAGCGCTTGCATCGTTTTATAAGCCCACCCCTCTCTGCCTTGTTGAGTTTCTCTCAAATTGAAAATAGATGCCTTTATATGGGAAATTTGACCTCAAATCAAACTGAATTTCAGTCTGATTTCAGGTCGAATTTTTCCTACATAAGCGTATATATGTTCAATTTTTGCTATTTATTATGTTATTTTAATTTTTTAAACATATTTTAACTCAAGAATTTTTCTACATTCAATATGCACCATTCAAAGACACATTATCACTTTTCAACCCTTTTTGGGCCTCATTTACTATTTTTCATGCATTTCATGATTTATTTTGAGCTAAAATGACCCTCAATTGAAAAGCAGTGCAAATGAACTCTCAAATGGTTGAAAGTTGACATGATATCATCATTTCACCCACATAACATGTGCTAAAAAGTTGAGAGGCTTACGACAAAAATTAGATGCACTTCGTGTACAAAATGGACAATCTCTTTCGAAGTATCAGGGTTTCGGACGAAAACTCGTCTGTTGCAAAGGCATTTCATTTTTTAACTTATTTGATCTACATACTTTTTGTGTGTTCAAAATGCACCATTCAAAGCCACATCATCAATTTTCAACCCTTTCTCACTTCATTTGCTATTTTTCATGCACTTACTAAATTTTTTTCAGCAAAATAACCCTGAAATTGAAAAGCACTTAAATGAACTCTAAAAAGGTTGAAAGTTGGCATGGTATCATCATTTCACCCACATAACATGTTATAAAAAGTTGAGAGGGTTACGACAAAACTGGATGCACTTCGTGTACAAAATGGACAATCTCTTTCGAAGTAGGAGGGTTTCAGACGAAAACTCGCCTGTTACAAAGACATTTCATTTTTTAACTTATTTGAACTCCATAATTTTTGTGTCTTCAAAATGCAGCATGCAAAGCCATATCATCAATTTTCAACCCTTTCTGACCTCATTTGCTATTTTTCATGCACTTGCTGATTTTATTTCAGCAAAATAACCCTGAAATTGAAAAGCACTTCAAATGAACTCGGAAAAGGTTGAAAGTTGGCATGGTATCATCATTTCACCACATAGCATGTGCTAAAAAGTTGAGAGGGTTACGGCAAAAACTGGATGTACTTCGTGTAGAAAATGGACAATCTCTTTCGAAGTATTAGGGTTTCGGACGAAAACTCGCCTGTTACAAAGGCATTTCATTCTTTTTAACTTATTTGAACATCATATTTTTTGTGCCTTCAAAATGTAGCATTCAAAGCCACATCATCAATTTTCAACCCTTTCTGACCTCATTTGCTATTTTTCATACACTTATTGATTTTATTTCAGCAAAAAAACTAAAATTGAAAAACACTTCAAATGAACTCTGAAAAGGTTGAAAGTTGGCATGGTGTCATCATTTCACCCACATAGCATGTTATAAAAAGTTGAGAGGGTTACGGCAAAAACTGGATGCACTTCGTGTACAAAATGGACAATCTCTTTCGAAGTATCAGGGTTTCGGACGAAAACTCGCCTGTTACAAAGGCATCTCATTCTTTTTAACTTATTTGAACTCCATACTTTTTGTGCCCTCAAAAAATGCATCATTCAAAGCCACATCATCAATTTTCAACCTTTTCTGACCTCATTTGCTATTTTTCATGCACTTACTGATTTTATTTCACCAAAATAACCCTGAAATTGAAAAGCACTTCAATTGAACTCTGAAAAGGTTGAAAGTTGGCATGGTATCATCATTTCACCCCACATAGCGTGTTATAAGTTGAGAGGGTTACGGCAAAAACTGGATGCACTTCGTGTACAAAATGGACAATCTCTTTCGAAGTAGGAGGGTTTCGAACGAAAACTCGCCTATTACAAAGGCATTTCATTCTTTTTAACCTATTTGAACTCCATACTTTTTTGTGCCTTCAAAATGCAGCATTCAAAGCCACATCATCAATTTTCAACCCTTCCTGACCATATTTGCTATTTTTCATGCAGTTACTGATTTTATTTCAGCAAAATAACCCTGAAATTGAAAAGCACTTGAAATGAACTCTGAAAAGGTTGAAAGTTGGCATGGTATCATCATTTCACCCACATAGCATGTTATAAAAAGTTGAGAGGGTTACGACAAAAACTGGATGCACTTCATGTACAAAATGGAAAATCTCTTTCGACGTATCAGGGTTTTGGACGAAAACTCCCCTGTTACAAAGGCATCTCATTTTTTATATAAGCTAAGAATTACCAAATTGGATATAATGATAAAACACCATAATATTAAATAGTAGAAAGAAGAATCACTGGAAAACTATTTTTAAAGCAAAGTTATTCATAAACTAGTGATTCACACAAATTTCAAATAATTTAAATTTAAACTATTCGAATTTGAAAACTATTGCCACTAACAGAAAGTTCATAAATTTTATGACCTAACGCAAAAAGATTCACTCATTAGTTGTCAATAAAGCACACAAAAACTCAGAAACAACAGAAAATAAATAAAGCAAAAAACAAAAAAATGAAAAATAATTAAAAATAGGCCGCCTACTGGGCCTCCACGGCGTGCGTACGACTAGAAACCCAACAGGGCCAGGATGCAGGCCCGCAAGGCCCAGTAGGCCCAACATGGCCACACAAGTTCGATAGGCCCACATAGGCCTGCTTTGAGAGGAGCTCGAGGATGCAGCTGCACCGGGGCTTATAAACCAGTGCGGTTACCCCTCACTTGGCAAGGTGGGACTAAAGTTTCCCTGCACCGCGCCTGCGCGAGCACCACCTTTAGTCGCGGTTGGTGGCTCCAACCGTGACTAAAGACCCCCCTTTAGTCACGGTTGGAGCCACCAACCGCGACTAAAGGTCAATTTCAGCCAGCCCAAGCGGCGGGAAGCCAGACCTTTACTCGCGGTTGGTGGCTCCAACCGCGACTAAACCGCGACTAAAGGGGGCCTTTAGTCGCGGTTGGAGCCACCAACCGTGACTAAATGGTCATCTATATATACAACACTTCAAAAAAATTCAGTTACTCTGCATCTTCTCCTCTTCACGACATCGCTATCGTCGCCGTCTTGCCTCCCCGACGCCGCCCGTGCCGTCGCCGTCTCGCCGCGCCGTCGCCATCTTTCCTCCTCGCGCCGATCTCCGACGCCGCTCGCGCCTGTTCCTCCTCGAGCCCGGCCTGACCTTGCCTCGTCGTCGCCTCGCCGTTGCCTCGCCTCACTGTCGCCCCGTCGCCCCGCTATGAGCTCCCCCCTCTCCCTGTTGGAAATATATCCTAGAGGCAATAATAAATTAGTTATTATCATATTTCCTTGTTCATGATAATCGTTTATTATCCATGCTATAATTGTATTGATCGGAGACTTAAATGCATGTGTGGATACATAGACAAAACCATGTCCCTAGTATGCCTCTAATGGACTAGCTCGTTGATCAAAGGATGGTTACGGTTTCCTAGCCATGGACATGAGATGTCATTTGATAACGGGATCACATCATTAGGAGAATGATGTGATGGATAAGACCCAAACTACAAACATAGCATATGATCGTGTCAGTTTATTGCTACTGTTTTCTGCATGTCAAGTATATGTTCCTATGACCATGAGATCATGCAAATCACGGATATCGGAGGAGTGCCTTGTGTGTATCAAACGTCGCAACGTAACTGGGTGACTATAAAGGTGCTCTATAGGTATCTCCGATGGTGTCTGTTGAGTTGGCATGGATCGAGACTGGGATTTGTTACTCCGTGTAACGGAGAGGTATCTCGGGGCCCACTCGGTAATGCAACATCACAATAAGCCTTGCAAGCAATGTGACTAATTGTTAGTTGCGGGATCTTGTATTACGTAACGAGTAAAGAGACTTGCCGGTAACGAGGTTGAACTAGGTATGGAGATACCGACGATCGAATCTCGGGCAAGTAACATACCGAAGAACAAAGGGAACGATATACGGGATTAACTGAATCCTTGACATAGAGGTTCGACCGATAAAGATCTTCGTAGAATATGTAGGAACCAATGTGGACGTCCAGGTCCCGCCATTGGTTATTGACCGTAGAGGTGTCTCGGTCATGTCTACATAGTTCTCGAACCCGCAGGGTCTGCACACTTAAGGTTCGGTGACGTTTCGGTAGTGTAGAGTTATGTATGGTGGTGACCGAAGTTTGTTCGGAGTCCCGGATGAGATTCCGGACGTCACGAGGAGCTCCGGAATGGTCCGGAGGTAAAGATTCATATATAGGAAGTCCCAGTTTGGTTTCCGGAAAAGTTTCGGGCTCATCGGTAGTGTACCGGGAGTGCCGGTAGTGTACCGGGAGTGCCGGTAGTGTACCGGGAGACCTCCGGGAGGGGTACTTCGACCCCAAGAGGTCCATGGGCTGTGGGAGAATAATAACCAGCCCTTAGTGGGCTGGGAAAACAGCCACAAAGGCCCATGGCGCAGGAGAGAAAGTCCTAAAGCAAAAAGTGGAAAATCAGCCAATAGGAGGCAATCCTACTCCAACTAGGATTGGAGGTGAAGTAGGATTGCTCCCACCTCCTATTTCGGCTGACCCAAAGGCCTTGGCTGCCTCTCCTCTCCTCTCCTCCTATATATACTAGTGGATTGGGTGGTTTTTGAACAGAATTTCCGGCCACGTGCTACCCGTTTCACCGGTGCACAGTTTCTCCTCTAGATCGGTTTTCCGCAGCGCTTAGGCGAAGCCCTGCCGGAATCACTCCACCACCATCACCGGAGCGCCGTCACGCTGCCTGTGAACTCTCTCTCCTCTCCACCTCCTCTCGCTGGATCGAGACGGTGGAGATCGTCATCAAGCTGCACGTGTGCTGAACGCGAAGGTGCCGTCCGTTCGGCGCTAGATCGGAAGGACCGTGATCGAGATCGCGAGACAGTTCGTGATGAGATCGCGGAACGGATCATGATGAGTTCACGGGACAGATCGTGATCAAGATCGTGAGACGGATCGTGATGAGATCGCGGGACGGATCATGATGAGTTCACGGGACGGATCGTGATTGGATCGCGGGACGGATCGTGGTGAGATCGCGGGACGCTCGGCGATTTGGATCGCGAAGATGTTCGACTACACCAACCGCGTTTCTTAACGCTTCCCGCTTAGCGATCTACAAGGGTATGTATATCCACTCTCCCTCTCGTAGATGATCATCACCATGGATAGGTTTGCATGTGCGTAGGAAAATTTTTGTTTCCCATGCGACGTTCCCCAACAGTGGCATCATGAGCTAGGTTGATGGTTCGATGAGATCTCGAGTAGAACACAAAAGGTTTGTGGGCGTTGATGCTTAGATTGCTTCCTCCCTTGGTCATATTTTGGTTCAGCGGGATTGTGAGATGAAGCGGCCCGGACCAACATTACTCGTACGCTTACGAGAGACCGGTTCCCTCGACGCAACTTGTTGCCTAGATGGCTTGCGGGTGACAGTTTCTCTCACTTTAGTTGGATCGGATTCGATAAAGGCGGTCCTTGAGAAGGTTGAAAAGCAAACTAGTGTATCACCGTTGTGGTTTATGCGTAGGTGAGAATCGTTCTTGCTAGATACCCATAGCATTCACGTAAAATATGCAACAACAATTAGAGGACGTCTAACTTGTTTTTCAGGGTATGTTGTGATGTGATATGGCCAATTACATGATGAGATATATGTGATGTATGAGATGATCATGTGATGTATAGATTATCACGACTTGCATGTCGATGAGTACGGCGACCGGCAGGAGCCATAGGGTTGTCTTTAATTATTGTATGACCTGCGTGTCAATCATTAAGCGCTATGTAATGCTTTACTTTATCGCTACGGTAGCAATAGTAGTAGAAGCATGCAGGGCGTGACAACCCCAATGGCAACACATTGATGGAGATCAAGATGATGGAGATCATGGTGTTGTGCCGGTGACGATGGAGATCATGCCGGTGTTTCGAAGATGGAGATCTTAAACACAAGTTCATGGCCATATCATGTCACTTATGAATTGCATGAGATGTTAATCCTTTTATGCACCTTGTTTTGCTTAGTACGGCGGTAGCATTATAAGGTGATCCCTCACTTGAATTTCAAGATGAACTGTGTTCTCCCCGAGTGTGCACCGTTGCGAAAGTTTGTCGTGTTGAGACACCACGTGATGATCGGGTGTGATAGACTCTACGTTCACATACAACGGGTGCAAGCCAGATTTGCACGCGCAGAACACTCGGGTTAAACTTGACGAGCCTAGCATGTACAGACATGGCCTCGGAACACGAGAGACCGAAAGGTCGAACATGAGTCATATAGTAGATATGATCAACATAATGATGTTCACCATTGCAGCCACCTCAACTCACGTGATGATCGGACTTGAGTTGGTGAATTTGGATCATGTATCACTCGAATGATCGGAGGGATGTCAATTTGAGTGGGAGTTCTTAAGTAATATGATTAATTGAACTCATTATCATGAACATAGTCAAAGTGTGTTTGCAAATTATGTTGTAGATTACTAGCTCGCGCTGTAGCTCCCTTGTATTTTATATGTTTCTAGAGAAATAGAATTGAAAGATGTTGGTAGCAAATTTGCGGACTGGGTCCGTGATCTGAGGATTGTCCTCATTGCTGCACAGAAGGCTTATGTCCTTAATGGACCGCTTGGTGCGCCACCCCCTCTAGCGTCGTCTATAGATGTTGTGAACATCTAACAGGCACGTTTCGATGACTACTTGATAGTTTAGTGCATCATGCATTACGGCTTAGAATTGAGGCTCCAAAACGTTTTGAACGTCACGGAACATATGAGATGTTCTAGGAGCAGAGATTGTGATCTCAGGCTCGTGCCTTTGTTGCGAGATATGAGATCTCCAACAAGATTCTTTGCTTGTAAGATGAAGGAGAATAGCTCAATCGTTGAGCATGTACTCAGACTGTCTGGGTACTACAATCGCTTGAATCAAGTGGGAGTTGATCTTCCAGATAAGATAGTGATTGATATAGTTCTCCAAGTCACTATAACTAAAGCTACTAGAACTTAGTGATGAACTATAATACACCAGGGATAGAAGTATTGATCCCTGAGTTGTTCGCGATGTTTGACACCGCGAAGGTAGAAATCAAGAAGGAGCGTCAAGTGTTGATGGTTAATCAAACCACTAGTTTCGAAAAGGGCAAGAGCAAGGAGGGAAACTTCATGGATAGCAAGTCAGTTGCTGCTCCAGTGAAGCAACCCAAAGTTGAACTCAAACCCGAGACTAAGTGCTTCTATTATGAGGTGAGAGGTCGCTGAAGCGGAACAACCCTAGATACTTGGTAGATAAGAAGGCTGGCAACATCGACAGAAGTATATTTGATATACGAGTTATTGATGTGTACCTTGCTAGTACTCCTAGTAGCACCTGGGTATTGGATACCGGTTCGGTTGCTAAATGTTAGTAACTCGAAATAAAAGCTACGGAATAAACGGAGAACTAGCTAAGGGTGAGGTGACGATGTGTGTTGGAAATGTTTCCAAGGTTGATGTGATCAACATCGCATGCTCTCTCTACCTTCAGGACTAGTGACGAACCTAAATAAATGTTATTTGGTGTTTTGCGTTGAGCATGAACATGATTAGATCATGTTTGTTGCAATACGGTTATTCATTTAAGTCAGAGAATAATAGTTATTCTGGTTACATGAATAATACCTTCAATGGTCATGCACCCAGTGAGAATGGTTTGTTGAAATCTTGATCGTAGTAGTACACATGTTCCTAACATTGATGTCAAAAGATACAAAGTTAATAATGATAGTACCACATACTTGTGGCACTGCCGCTAAATGTCATATTGGTATAAAGCGCATGTAGAAACTCCATGCTGATGGATATTTGGACTCATCGATTTCGAATCGGTTGAGACATGCGAACCATGCCTCTTGGGCAAGATGACTAAAGGACCCCGTTGGATGGAGCGGGCAAGTGATTCATTGGAAATGATACATGTTGATGTATGCAATCTAGTGAGTCTTGTAGCGTGCAGTGGATATCGTTTTTTTCTTACCTTCACTGATGATTTGAGTAGATATAGTGTATATTTACTTAATGAAACACAAGTCTGAATCGTTTGAAAGGTTCAAGCAAATTCAGAGTGAAGTTTAAAGATCATCATGACAAGAAGATAAAAATGACCGCGATATGATCGTGGAGGTGAATATCTGAGTTACGAGTTTGGCATACAACTTAAGACAACGTGAAATTTGTTTCACAACTAACGCCACCTGGAACACCATGGTGTGATGGTGTGTCCGAACATCATAGTCACGCTCTATTGATATAGTGCATACTGTGATGTCTCTTATCGTTTTACTACTATAATTTTTGGGGTTATGCATTAGAGACAACTACATTCACTTTAAATAGGGCATCATCTAAATCCGTTGAGATGACACCGTGTGAATTATGGTTTGATAGAAACCTAAGCTGTCATTTCTTAATGTTTGGGGCTGCGATGCTTGTGTGGAAAATGTTTTCACATAATAAGCTAGAACCCAAAGCGGACAAATGTATCTTCATAGAATACCCTAAGAACAGATGGGTATGCCTTCTATCTCAGATCCGAGTGCAAAGTGTTTGTTGCTAGAACTGGGTCCTTTCTCGAGAAAAAGTTTCTCTCGAAAGAATTGAGTGGGAGGAAGATAGAACTTGTTGAGGTTGTTAAACCTTTGTTCAACCAGAGAGTAGCGCAGCGCAGAAAGATGTTACTGTGAAGCCTACGTTAGTTGAAGAGGAAGTTAATGATGATGATCATGAAGCTTCAGGATCAAGTTACTATCAAACTTCGTAGGTCGACAAGGATGTGTACTGCTCCTAAGTGGTATGACAACTCGGTCTTGGAGGTCATGTTGTTGGACAACGATGAACCTACGAGCTATGGAGAAGCGATGATGGGCCCGGATTCCGACAAATGGTTGGAGGCCATGAAATCCGAGATAGGATCCATGTATTAAAACCAAGTGTAGACTTTGGTAGACTTGCTCGTTGGACGGCAGGTCGTTGAGTACAAATGGATCTTTAAAATGAAGACAGACATTGATGGTGAATGTCACTATTTGTAAAGCTCGACTTGTTGCAAAGATGTTTGTGACAAGTTCAAGGAGTTGACTACGATGAGACTTTCTCACTCGTAGCGATGCTAAAAGTCTGTTGGAATTATGTTAGCAGTTGTTGTGTTTTCAATTATGAAATCTGGCACATGGATGTCAAAACATCGTTTCCTTAATGGTTTACTTGAGGAAAGGTTGTATGTGATACAACCAGAAGGTTTTGTCAGGCCTAAGGATGCTAAAAGGTGTGCAAGCTTCGGTGATCCTTCCATGGTCTGAAGCAAGCATCTCGGAGTTGGAATATACGCTTTGATGAGGTCATCAAAGTTTTGATGTTTATACAAAGTTTATGAGAAACTTGTATTTGCAATAAAGTGAGTGGGAGCACTATAGAATTTCTGATAAGTATATGTGGATGACATATTGTTGTTCAGAAATAATGTAGAGTTTCTAGAAAGCATAAAACGGTTATTTGGAAAGTGATTTTCAAAGGAAGACCTGGATAAAGCTACCTAATTGTTGAGCATCAAAATCTATAGAGATAGATCAAGATGCTTGATGAGACTTTCAATGAGTGCATACCTTCACAAGATTTTGAAAGAGTTCAAAATGGATCAGCCAGAGAAATAGTTCTCGTCTGATTTGTAAGGTGTGAAGTTGAGTGAGACTCAAAGCTCGACAACGGCAGAAGAAAGAGAAAGGACGAACGTCGTCCCCTATGCCTTAGCCATAGGCTCTATATTATGCCATGCTGTGTACCGCACCTATGTGTGCCTTGCCATGAGTCTGTCAAGGGATACAAGAGTGGTCCAGGAGTGGATCACCGGACAGCGGTCAGAATTATCCTTAGTAACCAGAGGACTAAGGAAATGTTTCTTGATTATGGAGGTGATAAAGAGTTCGTCGTAAAGAGTTACGTCGATGCAAGCTTTAATACCTATCCGGATGACTAGTAGTAGCAATCTGGATACGTATAGTGGAGCAGCCATTTGGAAATAGTACCAAGTGGAGTGTGGTAGCAGTGTTTACGGTTTGACATAGAGATATGCAAAGTACACACAGATCTGAATATCGCAGACCCGTTGACTATAAGACCTCTCTCACATGCAAAGCATGATCGAGCCCCAGAACTCATTGGGTGTTAGATTCATAACAATGCGAATCACATGGTGATGTGAACTAGATTATTGACTCTAGTGCAAGTGGGAGACTGTTGGAAATATGCCCTAGAGGCAATAATAAATTAGTTATTATCATATTTCCTTGTTCATGATAATCGTTTATTATCCATGCTATAATTGTATTGATCGGAGACTTAAATGCATGTGTGGATACATAGACAAAACCATGTCCCTAGTATGCCTCTAATGGACTAGCTCGTTGATCAAAGGATGGTTACGGTTTCCTAGCCATGGACATGAGATGTCATTTGATAACGGGATCACATCATTAGGAGAATGATGTGATGGATAAGACCCAAACTACAAACATAGCATATGATCATGTCAGTTTATTGCTACTGTTTTCTGCATGTCAAGTATATGTTCCTATGACCATGAGATCATGCAAATCACGGATATCGGAGGAGTGCCTTGTGTGTATCAAACGTCGCAACGTAACTGGGTGACTATAAAGGTGCTCTATAGGTATCTCCGATGGTGTCTGTTGAGTTGGCATGGATCGAGACTGGGATTTGTTACTCCGTGTAACGGAGAGGTATCTCGGGGCCCACTCGGTAATGCAACATCACAATAAGCCTTGCAAGCAATGTGACTAATTGTTAGTTGCGGGATCTTGTATTACGGAACGAGTAAAGAGACTTGCCGGTAACGAGGTTGAACTAGGTATGGAGATACCGACGATCGAATCTCGGGCAAGTAACATACCGAAGAACAAAGGGAACGATATACGGGATTAACTGAATCCTTGACATAGAGGTTCGACCGATAAAGATCTTCGTAGAATATGTAGGAACCAATGTGGACGTCCAGGTCCCGCCATTGGTTATTGACCGTAGAGGTGTCTCGGTCATGTCTACATAGTTCTTGAACCCGCAGGGTCTGCACACTTAAGGTTCGGTGACGTTTCGGTAGTGTAGAGTTATGTATGGTGGTGACCGAAGTTTGTTCGGAGTCCCGGATGAGATCCCGGACGTCACGAGGAGCTCCGGAATGGTCCGGAGGTAAAGATTCATATATAGGAAGTTCCAGTTTGGTTTCCGGAAAAGTTTCGGGCTCATCGGTAGTGTACCGGGAGTGCCGGTAGTGTACCGGGAGTGCCGGTAGTGTACCGGGAGACCTCCGGGAGGGGTACTTCGACCCCAAGAGGTCCATGGGCTGTGGGAGAATAATAACCAGCCCTTAGTGGGCTGGGAAAACAGCCACAAAGGCCCATGGCGCAGGAGAGAAAGTCCTAAAGCAAAAAGTGGAAAATCAGCCAATAGGAGGCAATCCTACTCCAACTAGGATTGGAGGTGAAGTAGGATTGCTCCCACCTCCTATTTCGGCCGACCCAAAGGCCTTGGCTGCCTCTCCTCTCCTCTCCTCCTATATATACTAGTGGATTGGGTGGTTTTTGAACAGAATTTCCGGCCACGTGCTACCCGTTTCACCGGTGCACAGTTTCTCCTCTAGATCGGTTTTTCGCAGCGCTTAGGCGAAGCCCTGCCGGAATCACTCCACCACCATCACCGGAGCGCCGTCACGCTGCCGGTGAACTCTCTCTCCTCTCCACCTCCTCTCGCTGGATCGAGACGGTGGAGATCGTCATCAAGCTGCACGTGTGCTGAACGCGGAGGTGCCGTCCGTTCGGCGCTAGATCGGAAGGACCGTGATCGAGATCGCGAGACAGTTCGTGATGAGATCGCGGAACGGATCGTGATGAGTTCGCGGGACAGATCGTGATCAAGATCGTGAGACGGATCGTGATGAGATCGCGGGACGGATCGTGATGAGTTCACGGGACGGATCGTGATTGGATCGCGGGACGGATCGTGGTGAGATCGCGGGACGCTCGGCGATTTGGATCGCGAAGATGTTCGACTACACCAACCGCATTTCTTAACGCTTCCCGCTTAGCGATCTACAAGGGTATGTAGATCCACTCTCCCTCTCGTAGATGCTCATCAGCATGGATAGGTTTGCGTGTGCGTAGGAAATTTTTTGTTTCCCATGCGACGTTCCCCAACACTCCCCCCTCTCCCTCGCCCCCTGTGCCGCCATGGCGGCCGTCGGCCCCTCCCCGGCCCGACCCCCCCCCCCCAATTTTGATGAACACACGCACACACACAATTTTTATAATTAGATGAATTTTGACATTTTTAGAAGAATTTTGACATTTTTGACATTTGAGGAATTAATTAGTATAATGTATGTATAGAAATATTGAGGAATTTTGAGATTTTGATACAATGTAGAAATTTAGGGTTTAGGGTTTATACAATGTAGAAATTTTGACATTTAGGGTTTAGCAATTTGACATTTGATCCAATATATGTATAGCAATTAGTATATGTATGTATAATATATAGAATACATTTGAGGAATTCTGACAAAGCATAGAAAAAGTTTGTTATGTATTTGCAAAATCAAGTTAAAAAGAATTACAAAAATCACAATCAAGCATTTTTTTTAAATTTCCATAGAATTTCTTCTTGGAGTCAATGATGCCTGGCCCCCATCCTCGTCGTTGACTCGTTCGCGAAGACGTCCTGCTTTAGAGGGGCAGCATTCGGGACTGGGCCCCGCCTAGATGGCACTGGGAGGTGCTACCTTCAGGGGCACGCAGCTTGGTGAGGAACCCAGGTCCCGTCGTCGACCCAGAGCTTCTTTGGTGGCGTTCGCGTGGGCCACTTTCGGTGCGGAGGCAGCTGGCCCTGCCGGAGGTGGTACATCGTCGTGTCAGGGAGGAGGAAGAGCACGTCCGTGGGTACATGGATGCATTGGACGTCAGGTTCTCCAATACCTGGCAGGTTCTTCAGGGATCTCACCCGAGCTATGTCTTGTCATAGTTCCTTCTCTTTGGGTTTCCACCGTCTGTCGCTCGAGACGTTAACTGTATCTGTAGTAGTGATATTATATAATCAATAATATTCGAGATGTATTAGTAATAATATTTGAGATGTATTCGAGATTATATTCGATAATATCCGAGACGATTTATTCGAGATTATATTCGACGATGCATATTATGTACTATGATTCAGTTTTCTAACTTGAATACTAAATTGTTTTATCTTTCTTCTGGGTTAGTTAAATATAAGCTATGGACAATACCGACAGAGAAGGAGAAGAGGCTCTGTTCAACATCATACACTCCACGAGCCAAGAGCATGAACATGAAGATGATGACGGCTCACAATATCTGATCAATTCCGGTGAGGGTTGTATGTTTGATGTAGACAAAAGAATAGATGAATTCGACAACGATGTTGACGAAGAAAATGTTCATCAAATAACAAAGACCGGCGAGGTATATTTATTATATAAGCCATCCAGTGATCATTACATGTCTTAATTGAGTTGTATATGTATTCACAAATCGATCTTTCTTCTTTTAGGCCTCCAGATCTAGCAAATCTTCTACAAGCGACAGGGTAAAGCGAGGCTCGGCCAGAAAGTTGGACGCTGGCGTAAAGTTCAGCATCGATTCCATCAATACATCAACTGGCAAACCGCTTGAACGTAAGAAAAATGCGACCAAGTTCAAGAATCAATGCGGAGTTATTGTTAGGGACCTAATCCCGATCTCCACACAAGAATGGAAAAAGGCAGCAAAGGGAGATTGACAAGGAGTTACTTTTGTTGATGAAAGAGCAAAAGATGTGCTTTGGACCGAGCTGCTGTCACATTTCACACTACCAAAAAACTTGACAGATGCAAATCTGAATAAAGTCAGAAACTATGCTCTTAAAAAGATGGCGATCGCATTCAACACCTTCAAGAACAATGCATGGGCTGCATACGTCAAAGGAAACAAGACGACCCCAAAATTTGAGGGAGCACTTGTGAAAGCAAAAGATCACTGGGACGATTTCGTGAAGTTCAAGGAATCGGAAGTAGCTAAGGAACGGTCGAGAAAGAACAAGATTAATGATGCGAAAAAGGAGTGGCACCATACTCCGGGGGCAGGTGGCTACCGGACGGCCCTGCCTAAGTGGGATAAATCCGAAAAAGATATGATTAGTGTAGATTGTTGGAAATATGCCCTAGAGGCAATAATAAAATGGTTATTATTGTATTTCCTTGTTCATGATAATTGTCTATTGTTCATGCTATAATTGTGTTAACCGGAAACCGTAATGCATGTGTGAATACATAGACCACAACATGTCCCTAGTGAGCCTCTAGTTGGCTAGCTCGTTGATCAATAGATGGTCATGGTTTCATGACCATGGACATTGGATGTCGTTGATAACGGGATCACATCATTAGGAGAATGATGTGATGGACAAGACCCAATCCTAAGCATAGCACAAGATCGTGTAGTTCGTTTGCTAAAGCTTTTCCAATGTCAAGTATCGTTTCCTTAGACCATGAGATTGTGCAACTCCCGGATACCGTAGGAATGCTTTGGGTGTGCCAAACATCACAACGTAACTGGGTGGCTATAAAGGTGCACTACGGGTATCTCCGAAAGTGTATGTTAGGTTGGCACGAATCGAGACTGGGATTTGTCACTCCGTATGACGGAGAGGTATCTCTGGCCCCACTCGGTAAGACATCATCATAATGAGCTCAATGTGACTAAGGAGTTAGCCACGGGATGATGTGTTACAGAACGAGTAAAGAGACTTGCCGGTAACGAGATTGAACAAGGTATAGGGATACCGACGATCGAATCTCGGGCAAGTATCATACCGGTAGACAAAGGGAATTGAATACGTGATTGATTGAATCCCCGACATCGTGGTTCATCCAATGAGATCATCGTGGAGCATGTGGGAGCCAATATGGGTATCCAGATCCTGCTATTGGTTATTGACCGGAGAGGTGTCTCAGTCATGTCTACGTGTCTCCCGAACCCATAGGGTCTACACACTGAAGGTTCGATGATGCTAGGGTTATAAGGAAATAGCGTACATGGTTACCGGAGGTTGTTCGGAGTCCCGGATGAGATCCCGGACGTCATGAGGAGTTCTGGAATGGTCTGGAGACAAAGACTGATATATAGGAAGTCAGTATTTGGCCATCGGAAGTGTTTCGGGAATTACCGATAGCGTACCGGGACCACCGGTAGGGTTCGGGGGGTCCACCAAGTGGGGCTACCATCCCTAGAGGGTTGCATGGGCCGAGAGTGGAAGGGACCAGCCCCAGAGTGGGCTGGTGCGCCCTCCACCCTAGCCCAAGGCGTAGGAAAGGTGGGAGGAAGGGGAAACCCTAGACCCAGATGGGCCTAAGGCCCACTAGGGCGGTGCCCTCCCCCTCTTCCCTCTCTGGCTGCCGGCCAAAACCCATCTAGGGCTGCCGCACCACCCTAGGGTGGGAACCCTAGGGGTGGGCACCCTCCTCCCTCTCCTCCTATATATAGTGGTGGTTTTTGGGCTGCCAAGAACACAAGTTTCTTCCTCTCTCGGCGTAGCCCTACTCCTCCCTCTCCTCGTTCTCCGTAGTGCTTGGTGAAGCCCTACCGGAGACCACGCAGCTCCATCGTCACCATGCTGTTGTGCTGCCGGAGCTCTCCCTCAACCTCTCCCTCCTCCCTGCTGGATCAAGGCGTAGGAGACGTCACCGGGCTACACGTGTGTTGAACGTGGAGGCGCCGTTATTCGGCGCTAAGATCGGAGTCCACCGCGATCTGAATCGCTATGAGTACGACTTCACCAACCGCGTTGTTGTAACGCTTCCGCTTAGCGATCTTCAAAGGTATGAAGATGCAATCTCTCCTCACTCGTTGCTGGTTTCTCCATAGATAGATCTTGGTGATTGTAGGAATTTTTTTGATTTACCACTACGTCTCCCAATACAGATGTCACTCCAGTTACAGTAACCTGGCCCCCGAGGTGCAGGACATGGTTTTATGTGCATGGGGGGAAGTTGGACCCAAAGACAGGGGATATTATGGTGAAGGCAAGTCTTCAAAAAGTGACAGATGAAATTCTGATGAAAATAGAAGAAGCTCGAACAGGGGTGTTCACACCCAAGAGAGAGGATGACGAGCTTATGCGCGCCCTGAAGAATCCTGAACACCTGGGAAGAACATGAGGCGTGGGTGTTGTTCCGTGGTTTGAGGGGTTTGCGGGTTGGAACGATGACTACATAAGCCGTGCAAGAAAGAAGATGTAGGAGGAGCGGAAGAAGAAGGAGGAAGCACTCCGCCTTGAAGGCATCGAATCAAAGGACCTGGAGTTGGAAGACAGACTCAGGCGGCAGCAGGAGCAGATCAACTCACTCAGCCAGGATAGGGCGTCTCAGCGGCAGCATGAGCAGATCAATCCAGCATTTGATACCACCATGCCATCTATGCCGAGAAGCAGCGTGGGTTCCGCCTAGGCCGATATCGATGACGATGCACTGCTAGCTAGGTATCCTGTGGATGATATCCAAGACAGGACTAACTGTGAGCTACACATGAAAGTGAAGAACTTATCCATGAAGGTGGCGGACGTCTATGCTTTAGCAAATCCCCCAGAAGCGACCTTCCATTGCAATCCCATTCCAGCTGGCTATGCTCGTGTCGGGGTTGATGAAGTGATGTCAGCATATCACGAGCTACAACTTGAAATTCCTGGAGGTGATGAGGAGAGAACACTGGGAGAGGCCATACATCGTATAATTCTATGGAAAAAGGATTGCATCGTCTTTCCAAGGCCACCGACTCCTCCTCCTCCATGTCTGCCGCCTCGTCAATTGACTCCGACTCCTCCTCCAAGTCCGGCACGACGTCAGCCAACTCCTCCTCCTCCAAGTCTAGCACCGCGTCAGCAGACTCCTCCTCCAGGTCCGGCACCGCGTCAGCCTCCTCCTCCTCCTCCAAGTCCGGCACTACGTTAGCCGACTCCTCCTCCAGGTCCGGCATGGCGTCAGCGTGCTACGTCGCCGAAGCAACAACGGAAGAGAGAGGCCGTAGCCTCAAGGACTAGTGGTACAATAGGCAAGAAATTAAAATATGGTCCAAGCAGCCTGAAGCCTCTTCCGAAGTTGCCTTACCACATGACCGACGAGGAACTCGACAGAGTGGATGCCAAATTGAAGGCCCATTTTGGACCGAAACCACCCCAGCCGCCAAAGGAGAAAGTACCTAAGCATGTCTCACAACACTTCATTGATATGACTCAACTGGCTCAGAGGGACATCGACTATGTGCAGTCTATCAAGAAGTCTTTGCTTGCAGGAAAAAAGCAGTCGAGCTCGAGCTCGAGCCAAGGAGTTGGGAAAAAAGCGGGAAAACTATCCCCCAGCTGGGAGAACAGGCAGTGCAATCGATCCCCCCGCTCATTGTACAAACACCTGTGAGTACCGTCAATCGGCCAGACGAAGAAGTAACCGAAGAGCATATTAGGATGGCTAAAGAGGCCGGTGTCACTGTTGAACAACTCCTAGGCCTTGAGGAAATGCCCGTGCTTAAAGAGACAGAAGTAAAATATCAATATGCCCGTGACAAACCTCTGGTCAAGCCTAAAGATGTCAAGCTTCTACCAACACGAATATATGAATTGAATACGTGGTACATGCAAATAACAACAAATACCAACGAAGAGTCCCTCATGGTGAAATTTGAAGAGAGGCATTACTTCCATAAAATGGATGTGTGGATTCATTATGCAGAGTTCTTCCAATTATTCAATCAAGACGCACTCGACAAATCTTTAGTCAGTTGCTATTGTATGTAAGTGATTTCTTTCTATAATTTAAAGTCTCTACCTAGTTGTGCTCTCGTTCATTACCTGGAATTATTCTCACTATATTTGTTTTTGTGGTATTGTGCAGAATGAAGATGCAAGAAATGAAACAAGCTGGACGCTATGGCGTTGGGTTCATTGACCCAAATACGATTAATCAATAGATATGGGAAACTTTATATACGAAAAAAGACACGAAGAAAAAAATGCTAGAATTTTTGATCCATCTAAACACCCAACCAGAAATACTACTTCCTTACAACTTCGGATATATCTTGTACTACAAATTCTATTTTTTGCTTACTAGAAGTTAATAAGTGTTGTTGATGAGTTATGCAGTTACCACTAGATCTTGTTAATCATTGAAGTTGACAAGGGACAAGTTGAAGTACTTGACTCGCTATTAAAGGATGCATCCGAATACGTAATCGTGAGGGGGCTGGTTGATAGGTAATTTCAATCATTATCGCACTATGTCGACCTCTATAATTACTTCATTTCCTGATATCAACTAGTTAATAACTCATTTATTCATTTTCTTTGCTGGCGGTCAGGGCTTGAGCCAAGTTCATCAAACAGGTCCCAGGCGACTGGGCACCACAACTGAAATGGACGCGATCCAAGGTAATTAAGTACTATTAGCTAGCTAGCTACATCCCTGCATCTCTTTAATTGTAGTTTCAATACCATTATCATGCTTGATTAATTAATTATTACCTGATTGAATTTTATTCTCGTAAAGTGCATGGTGCAAGAGCAGGGGACTAGTTTATGCGGATACTACGTTTGCGAGTACATTCACATGATCACGTCTGAAAGGAGCAGAAACGAAAGAAATCTTTGGGTATGTTTGCCAGAACACTATCCATAATTTTTTTATCATGATATAGCTAATATATATACACACAACTAATATATTCATCTTGATCTCCATCTTGTAGCTGACGGAGGTGCGGGGCCAGCTCATACCAGAGGCTCGGGTACGAGCAATTCAAGAGGAATTATCTCGATTTCTGCTCGACCAGGTCATAAATCCCAATGGAGAATACCATTACAATATCCACAGGGACGACAATTAGCTGGATTTCTACGGGGCCTGCATATATATATATATATTTAATGATCCCCAAATTGTAGGAGAAATTGTATATATATAGTTATCATACTAGCAATTCGATGATATATATATATATCTAATCGCGGTTCGATGAGAAATTCTATTTATATTTATATATATGCGCATGCACAACATGTGTATAGTATGTACGTAGTAGCATAATATATGTTTGAAATGAAAATTAATTAAATGGAAAACATAAAATTAAAAGGAAAATTAAACCATAATTAATTCATAAACCCCTAAAGAATTAAAAGGAAAAATAAAACAAAACTAAAAAAACTAAAAACTTTTAGTCCCGGTTAGTGTTACCAACCAGGACTAAAGATCCCCCCAGCCCACGGCACCGTTAATGCCACGTGGAGGGCCTTTGGTGCCGGGCCGTGTTGGACCGACACTAAAGGGATGGGATAGGCTTTACTCCCCACCCTTTAGTGCCGGTTGGAGAACTGGCACTAAAGGCCCTTACCAACCGCGACAATAGGCCGGTTCTGCACTAGTGGCAGGTCATCATCGGTGGTGGAGGACAGGGACAACACCTCGACGGCTCGAGGCTCTATCAGAAAGTATGAAAATGCATACAGCGTATCGTCGGCGGTGGTTAGGAAGATTTTGTAGGCGTCCTGGAGCGCATCCGGGACGAGAGGGCCGGTGATCAGCCTGGCGGCGTCCGTGTCATAGACGAGGGTGGCGGGGTGTTCGTTGCTGGCTGCGAGGATGTGGCTGGCTGGCTGCTGCCCACCCCAGGGCGGTGAAGGCCATGCAGTGGATAGGATTGGGCGAGAGCAGACGGACGACGGGGGGCTCGTCGAGGAGCCTGTGGCTGATGTGATCGTCGGGGCTATCGGCGTCGATCTTGCGGATGGTGAAGCCCTTGTCCCAGTCGTCCAACACATGGTAGAGGTGCTTCTCCTTGCGCTTCTGCCGCTTGTACATCCTTGAGTCGTCCATTAATCCAATTTCTTGGTTTGTAGCTATAGGTGCCTGGCGCATACAGTACGGGAGATATGGTTTTGGAACCGATGTGATCTCATCTTGCTTGCTAGCGGGAGGTTCAGGACACTAGTAGAAAACGGTCCTTTAGTCTCGGTTCGTAAAGGTCTTTAGTCCCGGTTACCTAAAAGCCTCCACTTTTAGTCCCGGTTGGATTATGAACCGGGACTAAAAGGGCTCCGCGTGGCAGCTTTCTGGAGCGGGACGTTTAGTCCCGGTTGCTGTTACCAACCGGGACTAAAGGTATTTTTTAAAATAATTATATATATATATATATTTATTTTTTTCGATTTTTCAAATCTTTGAATTATTTGACAATTTAATCTCTAATGACCTCTCCTCACTGTTCTTCAATTATTTGACAATTTAATCTCTAACCACCCCTCATTTCAAATCGTCTAACTTTTCGGTCGGTCACCCATCCTTCCACTCCTCCAACCCCAGCACGCTTAACTTTCGAGTTCTATCACCCTTAGTTTCCAAGTCTGCACTTGTTGTTTTCTTTACAATAGTAAGCTATCAATCCTATTAACCCTTAGATCTTCATGTCACATGATTTAATTTTTTGAATTCAAAACAATTATTAAAATAAAGAACAATTATTAACAAATAATAATGATTAATTTAAAAACTTCAAAAAACCGCAAAAAATTCTCAAAAAACAAAAAACCAAAAAAATAAAAGTTCAAAATAAAATAAGTAATAATAATATTGAATTTCAATGAAAATAAAATAAGTAATAATACTATTTTATTCATTTTCCCCATTTATTCATTTAATATGGCATAATTAATATCTTTAAATCTATAAATCTAAATTCAAACATTAATATATCCATTATTGTCAGAAAAATATGAGGAATCCAAATATGACATAATTTATTTATTTATAAATAAAATTAATTTTTCATAACACTTTTTTCGACATCGTATGCAAAAGTTCTAGCCGTTTTACTTTTTCATAACACTTTTTTAAAACTTGTTTCAACTCCAGACTTTTTGTACGTTCAAGATGCACCATCCAAAGCCACATCATCAATCTTCAACCCTTTCCCACTTCATTCGCTATTTTTCATATATTTATTGAGCTAAATGACCCTGAAATTGAAAAACAC
The DNA here is from genome assembly GCA_022496015.1 of Hordeum marinum. Lineage (NCBI taxonomy): Eukaryota > Viridiplantae > Streptophyta > Magnoliopsida > Poales > Poaceae > Hordeum > Hordeum marinum. The sequence continues at coordinate 95,378,729 of CM039677.1, read as the reverse complement.
TACAAATGAACTCTGAAAAGGTTGAAACTTGGCATGGTATCTGTTGGAAATATGCCCTAGAGGCAATAATAAATTAGTTATTATCATATTTCCTTGTTCATGATAATAGTTTATTATCCATGCTATAATTGTATTGATCGGAGACTTAGATGCATGTGTGGATACATAGACAAAACCATGTCCCTAGTATGCCTCTAATAGACTAGCTCATTGATCAAAGATGGTTAAGGTTTCCTGGCCATGGACATGAGATGTCATTTGATAACGGGATCACATCATTAGGAGAATGGTGTGATGGACAAGACCCAAACTACAAACGTAGCATATGATCGTGTCAGTTTATTGCTACTGTTTTCTGCATGTCAAGTATATGTTCATATGACCATGAGATCATGCAACTCACTAACACTGGAGGAGTGCCTTGTGTGTATCAAACGTCACAACATAACTGGGTGACTATAAAGGTACTCTACAGGTATCTCCAAGGGTGTCTGTTGAGTTGGCATGGATCAAGACTGGGATTTGTTACTCCGTGTGACAGAGAGGTATCTCAGGGCCCACTCGATAATACAACATCACAACAAGCCTTGCAAGCAATGTGACTAAGTGTTAGTCACGGGATCTTGTATTACGGAACGAGTAAAGAGACTTGCCGATAACGAGGTTGAACTAGGTATGGAGATACCGACGATCGAATCTCGGGCAAGTAACATACCGAAGAACAAAGGGAACATCATACGGGATTAACTGAATCCTTGACATAGAGGTTCGACCGATAAAGATCTTCATAGAATATGTATGAACCAATATGGGCATCCAGGTCCCGCTATTGGTTATTGACCGTAGAGGTGTCTCGGTCATGTCTACATAGTTCTCGAACCCGCAGGGTCTGCACACTTAAGGTTTGGTGATGTTTCAGTAGTATAGAGTTATGTATGGTGGTGACCAAAGGTTGTTCAGAGTCCCGGATGAGATCCCGTATGTCACGAGGAGCTCCGTAATGGTCCGGAGGTAAAGATTCATATATAGGAAGTCTTATTTTGGTAGCCAGAAAAGTTTCATGCTCATCGGTAGTGTACCGGGAGTGCCGGTAGTGTACCGGGAGACCATCGGGAGGGGTATTTCGACCCAAGAGGCTAAATGGGCTGTGGTAGAGTGAATGCCAGCCCTTAGTGGGCTGGTGGAAGTCCCACACAAAGCCCATGCGGCTAGGAAGAAAAAGCCCAAAGAGAAAAGGTGGAAAAAGGCAAAAATAGGGTGAATCCTAGTCCTACTAGGATTGGAGGTGGATTCCACCTCCTCCCCTTGGTTCGGCCGACTCCTAGAGGCTTGGACCTTGGGGAAAGCCTCATCCTCTATTCCTCTTATATATACTGGAGGTTTTAGGGTTTTTGGACAAGATTTTCAGCCACGTGCTACCCGTTCCTCTAGTGCATAGTTTCTCCTCTAGATCGGTTTTCTGTAGTGCTTAGGCGAAGCCCTGCCGGAATTGCTCCACCACCATCACCGCGGCGCCATCAGGATGCCGGTGAACTTGTCTACCTCTCCGCTCCCTCTTGCTGTATAAAGAAGGCGGAGATCGTCATCGAGCTGTACGTGTGCTGAACGCGGAGGTGCCGTCCGTTTGGCGCTAGATCGGAAGGATCGTGATCAAGATCACGAGACGGATCGTGATAAGATCGCAGGACGGATCGTGATGAGTTCGCGGGACGGATCGTGATGAGTTCGCAGGACGGATCGTGATTGGATCGCGGGACGGATCGTGATGAGATTGCGGGACGCTCGGCGATTTGGATCGCGAAGATGTTCGACTACACCAACCGCGTTTCTTAACGCTTCCCGCTTAGCGATCTACAAGGGTACGTAGATCCACTCTCCCTCTCGTAGATGCTCATCACCATGGATAGATATTGCGTGTGCGTAGGAATTTTTTTTGTTTCCCATGCGACGTGCCCCAACAGTGGTATCAGAGCTAGGTCTATGTGTAGATGAGCTCTCGAGTAGAACACAAAGAGTTTGTGGGCGTTGATGCTTAGATTGCTTCCTCCCTTGGTCGTGTTTTGGTTTAGAGGTATTGTGAGATGAAGCAGTCCGGACCAACATTACTCGTACGCTTACGAGAGACTGGTTCCCTCAACCGCAACTTGTTGCATAGATGGCTTGCGGGTGCCAGTTTCTCTCACTTTAGTTGGATCGGATTCGACAAAGGCGGTCCTTGAGAAGGTTGAAAAGCAACTAGTGTATCACCGTTGTGGTTTTTGCGTAGATGATAATTGTTCTTGCTAGATACCTGTAGCAGCCACGTAAAACATGCAACAACAATTAGAGGGCGTCTAACTTGTTTTTGCTGGGTATGTTGTGATGTGATATGGCCAATTACATGATGTGATATATGTGATGTATGATATGATCATGTGTTGTATAGAATATCACGACTTGCATGTCGATGAGTACGGCAACCGGCAGGAGCCATAGGGTTGTCTCTAATTATTGTATGACCTGCGTGTCAATCATTAAGCGCTATGTAATGCTTTACTTTATCGCTAAACAGTAGCAATAGTAGTAGAAGCATGTTGGGCGCGGCAACCCCGATGGCGACACGTTGATGGAGATCAAGATGATGGAGATCATGGTGTAGTGCCGGTGACGATGGAGATCATGTCGGTGCTTTCAAGATGGAGATCAAAAGCACAAGTTCATGGCCATATCATGTCACTTATGATTTGCATGTGATGTTAATTCTTTTATGCACCTTGTTTTGCTTAGGACGACGGTAGCATTAGAAGGCGATCCCTCACTTAAATTTCAAGATGAATTGTGTTCTCCCCGAGTGTGCACCGTTGCGAAAGTTCGTCGTGTTGAGACACCACGTGATGATCGGGTGTGATAGACTATACGTTCACATACAACGGGTGCAAGCCAGTGTTGCACATGCAGAACACTCGGGTTAAACTTGACGAGCCTAGCATGTACAGACATGGCCTCGGAACACAAGAGACCGAAAGGTCGAACATGAGTCATATAGTAGATATGATCAACATGATGATGTTCACCATTGAAACCACCTCAACTCATGTGATGATCGGACTTGAGTTGGTGAATTTGGATCATGTATCACTCGAATGACTGTCGGGATGTCAATTTGAGTGGGAGTTCTTTAGTAATATGATTAATTGAACTCATTATCATGAACATAGTGAGTAGTGTCTTTGCAAACTGTGTTCTAGATTACTAGCTCACGCTGTAGTTCCCTTGAATTTTTATATGTTCCTAGAGAAATAGAGTTGAAAGATGATGGTAGCAATATTGCGGACTGGCTCCGTGATCTGAGGATTGTCCTCATTGCTGCACAGAAGGCTTATGTCCTTAATGCACCGCTTGGTGCACCAACCCCTCTAGCGTTGTTTGTAGATGTTGTGAACATCTGACAGGAATGTTCTGATAACTACTTGATAGTTTAGTGCGTCATGCATTATGGCTTAAAATTGAGGCTCCAAAAGTTTTGAACGTCACAAAACATATGATATGTTCTAAGAGCTGAAATTAGGATCTTAGGCTCATGCCCGTGTTGCGAGATATGAGATCTCCAACAAGATTCTTTGCATGTAACATGAAAGAGAATAGCTCAATCGTTGAGCATGTGCTCAGATTGTCTGGGTGCTACAATCGCTTGAATCGAGTGGGAGTTGATCTTCTAGATAAGATAGTGATTGATATAGTTCTCCAAGTCACTGTCACTAAGCTACTAGAACTTGGTGATGAACTATAAAATGCCAGGGATAGAAATAATGATCCCTGAGTTGTTCGTGATGTTTGACACCGTGAAGGTAGAAATCAAGAAGGAGCGTCAAGTGTTGATGGTTAGTCAAACCACTAGTTTCGAGAAGGGCAGGAGCAAGGAGGGAAAACTTCATGGATAGCAAGTCAGTTGCTGCTCTAGTGAAGCAACCCAAAGTTGAACCCAAACCCGAGACTAAGTGCTTCGATTATGAGGAGAGCGGTCGCTGAAGCGGAACAACCCTAGATACTTGGTAGATAAGAAGGCTGGCAACGTCGACAGAAGTATATTTGATATACGTGTTATTTATGTGTACCTTGCTAGTACTCCTAGTAGCACCTAGGTATTGGATACCGGTTCGGTTGCTAAATGTTAGTAACTCGAAATAAAATCTACGGAATAAACGGAGCACTAGCTAAGGGTGAGGTGACGATGTGTGTTGGAAATGTTTCCAAGGTTGATGTGATCAACATCGCACGCTCTCTCTACCTTCGGGATTAGTGGCAAACCTAAATAAATGTTATTTGGTGTTTTGCATTGAGCATGAATGTGATTAGATCATGTTTATTGCAACACGGTTATTCATTTAAGTTAGAGAATAATGGTTATTTTGTTTACATGAATAATACCTTCAATGGTCATGCACCTAGTGAGAATGGTTTGTTGAATCTTGATCATAGTAATACACATGTTCATAACATTGATGCCAAAAGATACAAAGTTAATAATGATAGTACCACATACTTGTGGCATTGCCGCTGAATGTCATGTTGGTATAAAACGCATGAAGAAACTCCATGCTAATGGATCTTTGGAATCATTCGATTTTGAATCGGTTGAGACATACGAACCATGCCTCTTGGCCAAGATGACTAAGGACCCCGTTTTCCGGTTTGATGGAGCGGGCAAGTGATTTATTGGAAATGATACATGTTGATGTATGCAATCCAATGAGTCTTGTAGCGTGCGGTGGATATCGTTATTTTCTTACCTTCACTGATGATTTGAGTAGATATAGTGTATATTTACTTAATGAAACACAAGTCTGAATCGTTTGAAAAGTTCAAGCAAATTTAGAGTGAAGTTTAAGATCATCATGACAAGAAGATAAAAATGTCTGCGATATTATCGTGGAGGTGAATATCGGAGTTACGAATTTGGCATACAACTTTAGACAATGTGAAAGTTGTTTCACAGCTCACGCCACCTGGAACACCATAGTGTGATGGTGTGTCCGGACGTCATAGTCATGCTCTATTGGATATGGTGTGTGCTATGATGTCTCTTATCATTTTGCTACTATAGTTTTGGGGTTATGCATTAGAGACAACTACATTCACTTTTGATAGGGCACCATCTAAATCCGTTGAGATGACACCGTGTGAATTATGGTTTGATAGAAACCTAAGCTGTCATTTCTTACTTTTTGGGGCTGCAACACTTATGTGAAAAAGGTTTTCACCTAATGAGCTCGAACCCAGAGCGGACAAATGCATCTTCATAGAATACCCTAAAGACAGTTGGGTAAACCTTCTATCTCAGATTCAAGCATAAAATGTTTGTTGCTAAAACTGGGTCCTTTCTCGAGAAAGAGTTTCTCTCAAAAGAATTGAGTGGGAGGAAGATACACTTGATGAGGTTGTTGAACCTTTGTTCAACCAGAGAGTAGCGCAGCGTAGGAAGATGTTTCTGTGAAGCCTATGTTAGTTGAAGAGGAAGTTAATGATGATGATCATGAAGCTCGTTGGACGGCAGGTCGTTGAGCACAAATGGATCTTTAAAATGAAGACACACACTTATGGTAAATGTCACCATTTATAAAGCTCGACTTGTCGCAAAGAAGTTTCCGGCAAGTTCAAGGAGTTGACTACGATGAGACTTTCTCACTCGTAGCGATGCTAAAGTCTGTTGGAATTATGTTAGCAGTTGCTGCATTTTTTAATTATGAAATCTGGCAGATGGATGTCAAAACATCGTTTCCTTCCTTAAGGAAAGGTTGTATGAGATATAACCAGAAGGTTTTGTCAGTCCTAAGGATGCTAAAAGGTGAGCAAGCTTCAGTGATCCTTCTATGGACTAAAGCAAGCATCTCGGAGTTGGAATATACACTTTGATAAGGTGATCAAAGTTTTTAAATCTATACAAAGTTTATGAGAAACTTGTATTTGCAATAAAGTGAGTGGGAGCACTATAGAGTTTCTGATAAGTATATGTGGATGACATATTGCTATTCGGAAATGATGTAGAATTTCTGGAAAGCATAAATGGTTGTTTGAAAAGAGTTTTTCAAAGGAAGACCTGGATAAAGCTACCTAATTGTTGAACATCAAGATCTATAGAGATAGGTCAAGATGCTAGATGAGACTTTCAATGAGTACATACCTTCACAAGTTTTTGAAAGAGTTCAAAATGGATCAGTCAGAGAAAGAGTTCTCGCCTAATTTGTAAGGTGTGAAGTTGAGTGAGACTCAAAGCTCGACAACGGCAGAAGAAAGAGAAAGGATGAACGTTGTCCCCTATGCCTTAGCCATAGGCTCTATATTATGCCATGCTGTGTACTGCACCTGTGTGTGCCTTGCCATGAGTCCGTCAAGGGGTACAAGAGTGATCCAGGAGTGGATCACTAGACAGCGATTAATATTATCCTTAGTGACTAAAAGACTGAGGAAACGTTTCTCAATTATGGAGGTGATAAAGGGTTCGTCATAAAGAGTTACATCGATGCAAGCTTTAACACTTATCCGGATGACTCTTAGTAGCAATCCGGATACGTATAGTGGAGCAGCCATTTGGAATAGTACCAAGTGGAGTGTGGTAGCAGTGTTTACAGTTTGACATAGAATTTTGCAAAGTACATACGGATCTGAATGTCGCAGACCCGTTGACTATAAGACCTCTCTCACATGCAAAGCATGATTGAGCCCTAGAACTCAGTGGGTGTTAGATTCATAACAATGTGAATCACATGGTGATGTGAACTAGATTATTGACTCTAGTGCAAGTGGGAGACTGTTGGAAATATGCCTAGAGGCAATAATAAATTAGTTATTATCATATTTCCTTGTTCATGATAATCATTTATTATCCATGCTATAATTGTATTGATTGGAGACTTAGATGCATGTGTGGATACATAGACAAAACCATGTCCCTAGTATGCCTCTAATAGACTAGCTCGTTGATCAAAGATGGTTAGGGTTTCCTAGCCATGGACATGAGATGTCATTTGATAACGGGATCACATCATTAGGAGAATGGTGTGATGGACAAGACCCAAACTACAAATGTAGCATATGATCGTGTCAGTTTATTGCTACTGTTTTCTGCATGTCAAGTATATGTTCCTATGACCATGAGATCATGCAACTCACTAACACCGGAGGAGTGCCTTGTGTGTATCAAATGTCGCAACATAACTGGGTGACTATAAAGGTACTCTACAGGTATATCCAAGGGTGTCTGTTGAGTTGGCATGGATCAAGACTGGGATTTGTTACTCCGTGTGACGGAGAGGTATCTCAGGGCCCACTCGGTAATACAACATCACAACAAGCCTTGCAAGCAATGTGACTAAGTGTTAGTCACGGGATCTTTTATTACGGAACGAGTAAAGAGACTTGCCAGTAACGAGGTTGAACTAGGTATGGAGATACCGACGATCGAATCTCGGGCAAGTAACATACCGAAGAACAAAGGGAACATCATATTGGATTAACTGAATCCTTGACATAGAGGTTCGACCGATAAAGATCTTCGTAGAATATGTAGGAACCAATATGGGCATCCAAGTCCCGCTATTGGTTATTGACCGTAGAGGTGTCTCGGTCATGTCTACATAGTTCTCGAACCCGCACGGTCTGCACACTTAATGTTTGGTGACGTTTCGGTAGTATAGAGTTATGTATGGTGGTGACCGAAGGTTGTTCGGAGTCCCGGATGAGATCCCAGACATCATGAGGAGCTTCAGAATGATCCGGAGGTAAATATTCATATATAGGAAGTCCTATTTTGGTCGCCGGAAAAGTTTCGGGCTCATCGATAGTGTACCGGGAGTGCCGGGAGTGTACCGGGAGACCATCGGGAGGGGTATTTCGACCCAAGAGGCTACATGGGCTCAATTTCCAATAGTCTCCCACTTGCACTAGAGTCAATAATCTAGTTACATTGTGATGTACCGAACACCCATAGAGTTCTGGTGTTGATCATGTTTTGCTCGTGAGAGAGGTTTAGTCAACGGATCTGCGACATTCAAATCCGTATGTACTTTACAAATGTCTATATCTCCATCCTGGACATGTCCACGAATGGAGTTGAAGCGGCGCTTGACGTCTTGTCTTCTTGTGAAACCTGGGATCCTTGGCATGGGCAATAGCTCCAGTGTTGTCACAGAATAGAGTCATCGGGCCCGACGCATTGGGAATCACTACTAGGTCGGTGATGAACTCCTTCATCCAGACTCCTTCTTGTGCTGCTTCCGAAGTAGCTACGTACTCCGCTTCACATGTAGATGCCGCCACGACGCTTTGCTTGCTGCTGCACCAGCTGACTGCCCCTCCATTCAAAATATACATGTATGCGGTTTGTGACCTGGAGTCATCCGGATCTATGTCAAAGCTAGCATCGACGTAACCCTTTATGACGAGCTCTTCGACACCTCCATATACGAGAAACATGTCCTTGGTCCTTTTCAGGTACTTCAGGATATTCTTGATCGCTGTCCATTGTTCTGCTCTGGGATCACTTTGATACCTCCCTACCAAACTTATGGCAAGGTTCACATCAGGTCTGGTACACAACATGGCATACATAATAAAGCCTATGGCTGAAGCATAGGGGATGACACTCATCTTTTCTCTATCCTCTATCGTGGTCGGGCATTGAGTCGTACTCAATCTCACACCCTATAACACAGGCAAGAACACCTTCTTGGACTGATCCATATTGAACTTCTTCAATATCTTGTCAAGGTATGTGCTTTGTGAAAGACATATGACGCGTCTCGATCTATCTCTATAAATCTTGATGCCTAATATGTAAGTAGCTTCTCCAAGGTCCTTCATTGAAAAACACTTATTCAAGTAGGCCTTTATGCTTCCCAAAAGTTCTATATCATTTCCCATCAACAATATTTCATCCACATATAATATGAGAAATGCTAAGAGCTCCCACTCATTTTCTTCTAAATACAGGGTTCTCCATAAACCTGTATAAATCCAAACGCTTTAATCACCTCATTAAAGCGAATGTTCCAACTCCGAGATGCTTGCAACAGCCCATAGATGGAGCACTGGAGCTTGCATACTTTGTTAGCATCTTTAGTATCGACAAAACCTTTCGGCTGCATCATATATAGTTCTTCCTTAAGGAAAGCATTAAGGAATATCGTTTTGACGTCCATTTGCCAGATCTCATAATCAAAAAATGCGGCAATTGCTAACATGATTCGGACGGACTTCAGCATCGCTACGGGTGAGAAAGTCTCATCGTAGTCAACTCCTTGAACTTGTCGATAACCCTTAGCGACAAGCCGGGCCTTATAGACGGTCACATTACCATCCGCGTCAGTCTTCTTCTTAAAGATCCATTTATTTTCAATGGCTCTCTTATCATCAGGCAAGTCCACCAAAGTCCACACTTTGTTCTCATACATGGATCCTATCTCAAATTTCATGGCTTCAAGCCATTTGTTGGAATCTGGGCCCGCCATCGCTTCTTCATAGTTTGAAGGTTCACCGTTGTCCAACAACATGATCTCCAGGATAGGGTTGCCGAACCACTCTGGTGCGGAATGTGTCCTTGTGGACCTTCGAGGTTCAATAGCAACTTGATCTAAAGTTTCATGATCATCATCATTAACTTCCTCTCCAGCCGGTGCAGGCTCCACAGAAACAACTTCCTGTGCTGCGCTACTCTCCGGTTCGAGTGGAGGTACAATTACCTCATCAAGTTCTATTTTCCTCCCACTTACTTCTTTCGAGAGAAACTCTTTCTCTAGAAAGGATCCATTCTTGGCAACAAAGACTTTGCCTTCGGATCTGAGGTAGAAGGTATACCCAACAATTTCTTTAGGGTGTCCTATGAAGACGCACTTTTCTGCTTTGGGTTCGAGCTTCTCAGGTTGAAGTTTCTTCACATAAGCATCGCATCCCAAAACTTTCAAAAACAACAGCTTAGGTTTCTTTCCAAACCATAATTCATATGGTGTCATCTCAACGGACTTAGACGGTGCCCTAATTAAAGCGAATGCGGCAGTCTCTAATGCGTATCCCCAAAATGATAGCGATAAGTCAGTAAGAGACATCATAGATCGCACCATATATCCAATAGAGTGCGATTACAACGTTTAGACACCCCATTTTGCTGAGGTGTGCCATGCGGCATGAGTTGCGAAACAATTCCACATTTCCTTAGGTGCGTGCCAAACTCGTGACTCAAATATTCTCCGACGATCAGATCGTAGGCACTTTATTTTCCTGTCACGTTGATTCTCTACCTCACTCTAAAATTCCTTGAACTTTTTAAAGGTTTCAGACTTGTGTTTCATTAAGTAGACATACCCATATCTGCTTAAGTCATCAGTGAGGGTGAGAACATAATGGTAGCCACCGCGAGCCTTAACGCTCATTGGACCGCATACATCAGTATGTATTATCTCCAACAAGTCAGTTGGTCGCTCCATTGTTCTGGAAAACGGAGTCTTAGTCATCTTGCCCATGAGGCATGGTTCGCACGTGTCAAATGATTCAAAATCAAGAGGCTCCAAAAGTCCATCAGCATGGAGTTTCTTCATGCGTTTGACACCAATATGACCAAGGCGGCAGTGCCACATGTAAGTGGGACTATCGTTATCAACCTTACATCTTTTGGTACTCACACTATGAACATGTGTAACATCACGTTCGAGATTCATCAAAAATAAATGTAACATCCCAAAATTTCATTTTGTAATGTTATGAAATATAGCTATGCATCATCATCACTTTGTTTGAATGTAATGAATTTGTTGAAGTGCTTCTTTTGATTTTCTGAAAGGCCATTTCAATTTTCCCATGTATTTGTTTCACCTATTTGAAAACCTTTGGAAATGTTCAAACAAAGAGGGGAGTAACATGACACTCCACACCAGGGGCATCTTGGTGAAATATTTGAGCAATAAAACTAGGGAGTTATTTGAAAGTTTATCTCAAAAGGATTTAAAATCAATTAGGCATTTTTCTGAAAATAAATTTTAAAAAGATATTCAATATGACAGAGGAAAAATGTTCATTAAATAACATTAATTCTCCTGATCATTTTGATATATATATTTCCTATATTTGGAAATACTTTGAATGCATTAAAAGAGTTTTTATCGCTTTGGAAATAAATAAGGAAATGTTTTAAATAGAAACAGGCCGGCCCACAACCTTTAATTCCCGAAACTACTCCGAGTCGGCCACCGACGCGCTAACCACGCCTCCCACCCTCACTAACGCGTGTGACCCACCGACCGACCGCGGCGTCAGCGCGCTCATCCCCTTCCCCGCGCTTGACCACCGTCGCCGGAGATCCCTCTTCGCGGATCTCGCCCCTCGTGCCCTCCCCGACCACCGCACCGCCCCTATATAAACCCCAACCCTCTCCTCTATTCATTCCACACCCGAAACCCCTTTTTCCCTCGCCGAAGTTCGACACCCAACCAGACCTCCCCGAGCTCGTGCCCGTCGCCGCACTCACCCCGAGCCCCCTCCGACGCCACCAATCGACACCGGAGCCTCACCGCCGCCGTTTGAAGCTCTCGGACGCCGCCCCCGACCACCGCACCGTCGTCCCCGAGCACATCCGACCATCGACCGCCGTTGACCTTACCGGAGACCTTGACCCCCTCTCTGTAAGCCGCCATCTCCACCCGTATCCGTCTGATCCCAATCCAACGCGCGAGATTAGATCAATTTAAACCCCGAACCGGTACGCGTTAGTTGTCGGTCGTCCACTTGCTAGCTCTCGCACGCACGCCCTCGCGGCCAATCACAACATGCCACGTAGACACTGTCCGATCGATAGAAAGTTTTTCTTTTTCTTTTCTGTTTTAGAAAACAGAATGTATTCTGTTTTTGTTTTTATCATATCTTTTAAAATATTTGGTGTTTTTCGTTGATTCTTTTTGCATTAGTTCACAAATATGTTGTAGTTTATGTCTGTATGCTTAGATTTCAAATTTGAACTTTAAAATTTGAATCTAATCAAATTTGTTTAAATTACTAAAATCTATATAACTAGAGTTTAAAAATATTTTTTTGTATGAATCTTTTTGCCATTGTTTTGTATTAGTTAGACCTATCATCCTACTTAGCTTGAAATTTTTTAGGATGAATTTGGTTACTGTTTTTAACAAAAACAGAATCTGTTTAGTTCTTAATAGATTTAAATTAAATTGATTTTTAATTTAATTTTAACCTGAATTAGTTTAACTTTTGTTTTTAGATTTCATTAGGTTCTGTTGATTCAACATTAGGTGTATTATGTTCTATTAATAAAATATTTTTTACAAATTGTTTTGTGCTCTAGTTTGAATAGGTACATCTTGTTTTCACCATTTATATTGTTTAGAAAAAAGTTTTGTAGTAACTCTTTTTGCACAATATTTTTATAATGAAATACTTTCTGTTTTCAAATAAAATTTTGTATTTACTTTTCTGTTATCTAAATTCCTAGTTGTTCCAAACAAAATTTTGACTTGTTATGTATTAGTAGAGATTTTGACACCAAATTTTTAGAGTCTTATACTTTAAGCGATTCTTCTTTTTGATTGTGCTATTGTTTGTTGAAGCATTTGTTTACCATGCTGTTGAATGAATTATTTTGTGTTTATGCTTATGGTGTGCTCTTGTTTGATTTGTTAGATCATTCGGAGTGCGAAGCTTGCTATCTAGAGTCACTTGATTACGAGGATCGTCAGCAAGGCAAGTCACTTTGACCATGTATACCTATGTTTTATTGCATTAGTTCTTCCATATCCCCAATTGCATGCAAAGTAGGTAAATTGGAAACTTGGTTACATTGTTGTAGTATCATGTGGTAGGTACCCCCTCAACCCTTTGACACATTGGCCCCAGGAAACGTTGATTTAAATTTTGCTATGCTATTAGTAGACGGGGTTGGTTGTGTGATTCATGAGAGTTGTGAGTTAATAATTTCAAGACCTACATGATGATCAAGTCTTCAAGACTCCAAGTTTTCAAACTACCTCTGGGTGGATGATGGTTGAACGGCGCCCTAGAGAAACCAGTGGTGTGCCTAGATGATGTTGGAGAAGTGCCAGTATTCATGCGGAAAGGTCCACCCAGGCACAAAGAGATGGATGGATGCTTCAAGACCCAAGCTTACCTGCACAGCCACAAGCCATTATGGGCTCTGGCTTGGTTGGATATCGTGGTGACCTTGGACAGGCGGTGCTACGAGATGTAGAAGAACGGTAGGAAAGGATGGGCACCGATAGAGTCTCGGGGAAACCCTTTTTGAAGACCATGTTTTGGTCATCCGTTTCTCAAACACCCTGAAGTGCGAGAAATCCAACGGAGGCGATCAAATCTTGTGGGGAACGTGTGCAAAACTTTGTAGAGTACCCAAAACCTAATCGATTAGCCGTGTCCACGGTCATGGACAGTTTGAGCCAAAGGAACTGAAACTATCTGGAACTCTCAACACATTTAATTACATTGATGTGGGTATTAATGTCAACTTGGGTATGAGAATTGGTTGGTGGAACCATCTCATTAATCAACCAACATTGTAGTAATTATGCTTTTGCCCTCTCTTGTTGTAGGAAAAATTTGGCTTTATGCAAAAACTTACTACCCCCCCTGCCATATATGCATATAGAATAGATGATTATTTTACCCCCTCTCTTGTGACATTGCCGGCATATTCAATATGCTGACCTATACGGCTGCAACGTATCATGTTGCAGAGTACTTTTCCGACCAGGAGTGAGGATACGCTCTACGCTCGGTGAGATGCCCTTGGAGTCAGATGGACTCAACTACCTTTGAAGCTTCCGCAAGATTAGTTATTCTCATGAGTTGGCCTTCAGCCACTTTATTGTAATTCTTATTGTAATAAAGGACTCGATATGAGATTTTTTGATTATTAAAGCTGTGTGATTTCACTTTGATATATACATTGATGTACCGTGTGTGTACCAGCATGATTTTGGGATGGTACAGAAACACCGGAGATTTGACCTTTCAGGTCGGGTCGCTACAATATACAATTGACCAATGGGGCATGACCATAAAACATTTCTCTCATATAAACAGAACAACCATTATTCTCATATTTAAATGAGTAGCCATCTCGCATCAAGCGAGATCCAGATACAATGTTCATGCTCAAAGATGGTACTAAATAACAATTATTAAGGTTTAAAACTAATCCCGAAGGTAGATGTAGAGGTAGCGTGCCGACGGTGATCACATCGACCTTGGAACCATTCCCGATGCGCATCGTCACCTCATCCTTTGCTAGTCTCCGCTTATTCCGCATCTCGTGCTTGGAGTTACAAATGTGAGCAACTGCACCGGTATCAAATACCTAGGAGCTACTACGAGCGCTGGTAAGGCACACATCAATAACAAGTATATCACATATACCTTTAACGTTGTCGTCCTTCTTATCCGCTAAGTACTTGGGACAGTTCTGCTTCCAGTGACCGGTACCCTTGCAATAAAAGCCCTCAGTCTCAGGCTTGGGTCCATTCTTGTTCTTCTTCCCGACAACTTGCTTACCGGGCGTGGCAACTTCTTTGTCATCCTTCTTGAAGTTTTTCTTACCCTTGCCTTTCTTGAAACTAGTGGTCTTATTGACTATCAACACTTGATGCTCCTTTTTGATCCCGACCTCCGCTGATTTTAGCATCGAGTACAACTCAGGAATGGACTTCTCCATCCCCTGCATGTTGTAGTTCATCACAAATCTCTTTTAGCTAGGTGTAAGCGACTAGAGGATTCTGTCAATAACTGAGTCATTCGAAAGATTAACTCCCAGCTGAGACAAGCGGTTGTGCAACCCAGACATTTTGAGTATGTGCTCGCTGACAGAACTATTTTCCTCCATCTTACAACTAAAGAACTTGTCGGAGACATCATATCTCTCAACCCGGGAATGAGCTTGGAAAACCATTCTCAGCTCTTGGAACATCTCATATGCTCTGTGTTGCTCAAAATGCTTTTGGAGCCCTGGTTCTTAGCTGTAAAGCATGCCGCACTGAACCAGGGAGTAATCATCACTATGCGACTGCCAGGCGTTCATAACGTCTTAAGTTGCTAGGAAAACGGGTGCGTCACCTAGCGGTGCATCAAGGACATATAATTTCTTGGAAGCTATGAGGATGATCCTCAAGCTACGGACCCAATCCATATAGTTGCTTCCATCGTCTTTTAGCTTGGTTTTCTCTAGGAACGCGTTGAAGTTGAGGGCAACATTAGTGTGGGCCATTGGATATAAAATATAGATTGTAAAGACATTTTAGACTAAGTTCATGATAATTAAGTTCACATAATCAAATTATTTAATGAACTCCCACTTAGATAGACATCTCTCTAGTCATCCAAGTGACACATGATTCACGTCAACTAGCCCGTGTCCGATCATCACGTGAGAAGAACTAGTCATAAATGGTGAACATCCCCATGTTGATAGTATCTTCTATACGACTCATGGTCGACCTTTCGGTCTCCTGTGTTCCTAGACCATGTCTGTACATGCTAGGCGCGTCAAGTCAACCTAAGTGTATTGTGTGTGTAAATCTGGCTTACACCCGTTGTATGCGAACGTTAGAACCTATCACACCCGATCATCACGTGGTGCTTCGGAACAACGAACCTTAGCAACGGTGCACAATTAGGGGGAACACATTTCTTGAAAATTTAGTGAGAGATCATCTTATTTGAGCTACCGTCGTTCTAAGCAAATAAGATGTAAAACATGATAAACATCACATACAATCATATAGTGACATGATATGGCCAATATCATCTTGCTCCTTTGATCTCCATCTTCGGGGCACCATGATCATCATTGTCACTGGCATGACACCATGATCTCCATCATCGTGTCTTCATGAAGTTGTCTCGCCAACTATTACTTCTACTACTATGGCTAACAGTTAGCAATAAAGTAAAGTAATTGCATGGCGTTTTTGATTGACATGCAGGTCATACAATAAATTAAGAAAACTCCTATGGCTCCTACCGGTTGTCATACTCATCGACATGCAAGTTGTGAATCCTATTACAAGAACATAATCAATCTCATACATCACATATATCACATCACATCCTTTGGCCATATCACATCACACGACATATGCTGCAAAAACAAGTTAGACGTCCTCTAATTGTTGTTGCAAGTTTTTACGTGGCTGCTATAGGTTTCTAGCAAGAATGTTTCTTACCTACGCAAAAACCACAACGTGATATGCCAATTTCTATTTACCCTTCATAAGGACCCTTTTCATCGAATCTGATCCGACTAGAGTGGGAGAGACAGACACCCGCTAGCCACCCTATGCAACAAGTGCATGTGAGGCGGTGGAACCAGTCTCACGTAAGCGTACGTGTAAAGTCAGTTCGGGCCGCTTCATCCCACAATGCCGCCGAATCAAGATAAGACTATTAACGGAAAGCAAATTGACAAACTTGACGCCCACAACAACTTGTGTTCTACTCGTGCATGGATTCTACGCATATACCTAGCTCTGATACCACTTTTGGGAACGTAGTAGTAAATCAAAAAAAATCCTATGTGTCACCAAGATCAATCTATGGAGAAACCAGCAACGAGCAAAGGGGGAGTGCATCTTCATACCTTTGAAGATCGCAAAGCGGAAGCATTACTAGAACGCGCTTGGTGGAGTCATACTCGCACGATTCAGATCACGGTCGATTCCGATCTAAGCGCCGAACAATGACGCCTCCGCGTTCAACACACATGCAGCCCGATGATGTATCCTATGCCTTGATCCAGCAAGGAGGAAGGAGAGGTTGAGGGAGAGCTCCAGCAGCACGACGACATGGTGACGGTGGAGCTGCGTGGTACTTCAGCAGGGTTTCGCCAAGCGCTACGGAGGACGAGGAGGAGGAGGGGTAGGGCTGCGCCGAGAGAGAGAGATCTGTTGTGTGCAGCCCCAAAAAACCCACATATATAGGGGGAATGAGGAGGAGGGCCGGCCACCCCTAGGGAAACCCTAGGAGGTGCGACGGCCTAGATGGGGAGGAGGGGCGGCGCCCTAGGGTGGCCTTGGCGCACAAGGCAGCCCCCACGCCTAGGGTTTGGCCCCCTTCCACCCTTGCTGCGCCTTGGGCCTTGGTGGGAGGTGCACCAGCCCACTCAGGGGTTGGTCCCTTCCCACTATCGGCCCATGCAGGCCCCCGGGGCTGTTGGCCCCTCCCGATGGACCCCCGGAACCCTTCTAGTGGTCCTAATACATTACCGGTGATGCCCGAAACACTTCCGGTGACCAAATCCTTACTTCCTATATATCATTCTTTACCTCCAGACCATTTCGGAACTCCTCGTGATGTCCGGGATCTCATCCGGGACTCCGAACAACCTTCGGTAACCATGTACACAATTCCCATATAACCCTAGCGTCATCAAACCTTAAGTGTGTAGACCCTACGGGTTCGGGAGGCATGTAGACATGACCAAGACACCTCTCCGGTCCATAACCAACAGCGGGATCAGAATACCCATGTTGACTCTCACATGCTCCACGATGATCTCATCGGATGAACCACGATGTCGGGGATTCAATCAATCCCGTATACAATTCCCTTTGTCCACAGGTATGTTACTTGCCCGAGATTCGATCGTCAGTATCCCTATACCTTGTTCAATCTCATTACTGGCAAGTCTCTTTACTCGTTCCGCAACACATCATCCCGTGGCTAACTCCTTAGTCACATTGAGCTCATTATGATGATGTCTTACCGAGTGGGCCCAGAGATACCTCTTCATTACACAGAGTGACAAATTCCAGTCTCGATTCGTGCCAACCCAACAGATACTTTCGGGGATACCCGTAGTGTACCTTTATAGCCACTCAATTATGTTGTGACGTTTGGCACACCCAAAGTATTCCTACAATATCCTGGAGTTGCACAATCTCATGGTCTAAGGAAATGATACTTGACATTAGAAAAGCTTTAACAGACGAACTACACGATCTTGTGCTATGCTTAGGATTGGGTCTTGTCCATCATATCATTCTCCTAATTATGTGATCCCATTATCAACGACATCCAATGTCCATGGTCATGAAACCGTGACCATCTATTGATCAACGAGCTAGCCAACTAGAGGCTCACTAGGGACATGTTGTGGTCTATGTATTCACACATGTATTACGGTTTCCGGTTAATATAATTATAGCATGAACAATAGACAACTATCATGAACAAGGAAATATAATAATAATCACTTTATTATTGCCTCTAGGGCATTTTCCAACAACAATAATCAGTCAGCTGCTTCTCACGTTGCCGGTTATATATTCATGACTCATGACTAGAGACCACCAAACCCTCTAAGCAAACCAATAATGTACGGATTTGCTAATTTTCAATCGGATGAAATTATTTTACTAACCTTTACTAAAACTAGGGAAAATGCCCATGCATTGCAACGGAAGAAAGAAAATGCCACATCTCTAAGAAGTATTCAAGACCCTTCACACAGGTCCACGTTCTCTATTTTAACATAGCAAATCAACAATGCACTTATCCTCCCACCCATCTCCCCTCCCTTATGTGTGGTATATGTAATTGCAATGCTTTAAGATCTAAAGTAATACTGGAAATCCTATTATCCACAATATTCTCACGATACGCATAAGTAATAATTGATTTCATATTTAATAATTTATTGTCCACAATATTTACACAATAACCAAAAGTTAAAAACAAAAGAGCTAGTGTGTTGCAATAGGTACAAAATATAAACATGTGCTCAAAAACTCGGGGAAAAATCCACTCAAACAACTTTACAAGTAACAAAAAACCAAAGCAGGGCAGCATTATTCAAACTATTTTTCTTGTAAAAATATATTTTCAGTTTGTCAAACCCATAACTTTCTCAAAATACATATAATAAGTAAACGTGGATATGATCGTACTTGATATTTCAAGTTGCATGGTCTCTGTCCTCCTTGGTGATGCCCACAAATATTTGCATTACGATGAAAATAGCAAAGTATATTTTATTAATTAATGATAGCATATGCATAAGGGCACTATTTTTTTTCTTACTGATATATGTGTTTGCATTTGTAATATAAGTGAAGTCTTAATTTGGTTGTACACATATTAGATAGCTCCATCGGAATCAATCATATTGTAAGTACATTCATACCAAATTTTCAAGGTTGCATATCGGCATCGATATTCTTAAAAAAACATTATCAAAAGAGTTTAAAACAATATGAAAATCAAAGCTAAGCTATTGGCTTATGTAAAGCTTGTATCGGCTAAATTGCACATTTTTCATACATCAGAAATATTTTTTATGTACACGTTTAATATTTTCTAATTTCATGGTCTACATTTTTCTAAATATAATTAGGTTTGAGATTATCCAAATACATGATTAACCTTTTTGAAAAGTTATATTTTTATGTCTAGTTTGTTCCATACACATTGTACATTTTTGTATACATTTTTCTTTTACATCGGAAACATTTTTCTATGCATATTTAACATTTTCTAAATGTATGATCAACATTTTAAAAAATAAGCGAAAAACATGTATTATTATTTTTCCAGACACAGTACATTTTTTGTATATAATGAAAACCTTTTTCTATTCAAGTTTGATATTTCTTTAATGCATGATTAATAGTTTTTCGAAGTTTGTGTATGAGTGATTTTTATAAATAAAATATTCAAAGTTTATCATAATAAAGCCAGAAGAGAAGAAACAAAACGAATGTAGAAGAAGTGAAAAACAGAAGAAAAAAGTAAGCACTAAAGGCCGGGCCAATCGAGCAGCTGGCGAGGCTAAGGGAGAAAAGGAAGAGAAAAGGAGGAGAATGAGAATCAAACCTGGGTCTCCAGGGTGAAAGAGGCAGCGTCCAACCACTTGGGCTATCTATGCACTCGTGACAAATGAGGGGACCGCCTCTTCTTCAATTAAAAGAATCACGCGATTTAAAAAACATAATCGTTTTCTTCACTTACCGGTGGCATAGGGGATAAATTCATGCGAACTCTAGGGGTAATTTTCGTGACGGACGACCAGAAGCAATAGTCTCTTTATTATTACTAGCAAATATGCCCGTGCATTGTAACGGAAAACAAAAATATTATGCCCTAGCCAAATAAGTATGGCTTAATACCCCGACATATGAGCGTCCTCTATATTTTATTTTAACACGGCGACCCATCATATTGCCATATTATCTTTTTTCCACCCTCGTTAATGATGGCTGTGGTGTTCATGTGATCAAATTTTGTCGATTGATGTCCACTTATCTTTTTTGTGAAATGCGTGGACAATTGTTTGCTCAGCGAACATTTTTGAGTCAATGAAAACCTTTTATGAAATTGGGGAAGAAATTTTGAAACTCGCAATTTTTTTGAGTTTTCAAGAACATTTAAAAAAAATTCATATACATTTTCTTCAAATTCATGAATATGTTTTGAATAAATGGTCATTTACAAAATCATTAAAGGTTTATATTTGCTGAATATAATTTTCGAAATCTTATAATATGCGAACAGTTTTTTTGAATCATGAACATATTTTAATCCGTGAACATTTTATGATTTCCTAAACTTTTTTTTGAATTCCCGAACATTTTATGATTTCATGAACAATTTTTCCAAACCCACAATTTTTAAAATTTGGAAAATCCCGAATTAATTTAATAAAGAAAAAGAAGTTGAAATAGTAAAATATTGACACATGGGCCGGCCCATGAATGTGATGGGGGAGGAGTAGGTGCATGTTTGCGAAAATCCATTTCTAAGCTCGGGCTCATCTGCACCCCGCTGAGTAAAAAAAGTAAAAACAAATAGTAAAAAAATTCAAAAAATTCCAAATTATTTTTGGGTTGTACATAATTTCATGCATGAGGTTCACTCCAATTTTTGTATCATTTGAACATCTAATCAGCTCTCGGCAAAAAAGAAAAATTCGGGGTCTCGAAAAAAGTTTACTGTTCACGCACTGCTTTGACCCGATTTGTTTTTGTTTCTGAGAGCTGTGCAGATGTTCAAATGATACAAAAATTGGAGCGAACCTCACGCATGAAATTATCTTACACCCAAAACAATTGGAATTTTTTGAATTTTTTTACTATTTGTTTTGATTTTTTTACTGAACGGGTGCAGATGAGCCTTGACACCAAAACACCTCATTTGCATGTTTGCTGCTATAAAGAGAGAAAAGGTGGAAGAAAAAGATGAGAGTAACCAGAATCAAACTTTGGTCTCCCTCATGGGGGACTAGAGCTCTAGCCACTCCACGTCGTTCATGCTTGTGATTATTCAGGATCCCGGTGTATAAAAACCGATCGGACAACGACTTTAACAGAAGAAATTTGAATCATTTCTTCACTTATGGATGGCAATGTGGGTAATTCGAGGCAACTTTGGAGGTATTTTTTGACGGATGACCAAAAACACTATTTGCTTTATTATTACTAGTACAAATGTCCGTATGTCGCATCTGGAGAAAAAACCACTCCTCACAAACACACACTTGACGACATTAGCAGATCCTTTAAATCTTTCACGGATCTTATACAAGAAACAACATGATAAATGGTATTGTAAAGGGCGGTGAGTTTTAGTGTCCTAAAATTGTGTCCAATTTATTAGACAACATAAGTCTCTATCTAGTTGTGGGTATCAATTCATGCCTTTGTTGTAATTCCAGGTGATGCGGAAAAAATAGTGCATTAAGTTGAAAATAGCAAAGTACGTTTTAGTACTTAATGGTAGCACATGCATAAGAGCATTATGTTTGTTTTGTTGATATTTTTTTTGCAATTATAGTCTAAGTTAAGACTTAATTTGGGTTGTAAACACGTTAGGCACCTCCATAAAAAATAATTAATCTGTAAGGATGTGCATAACGAATGATGTCCATAACGAATATTCAAGGTTGCATATCAACATTGATATTCTTAAAAAATATATGGGCACAATTTCAAACATGAATCCACTTAATTTACATGAAGCTTGTATTGTACATCATAGCATATGGGTTGGTTATAATTACCATTTTATTCAATTTAAATAGGTAGGAGACATTTTCAAAATACACCATAAAAAGAGAAGTATTAATTAAAGGCCTAAGAGCATCTCCAATAGACGGTTCAAATGTAGAAATACCTAACTTTTGAACTGTCCGGGGCAAAAAACGCTGCTCCAACAGACGGTCCATATGTACAAAAATTTGGACCGCGGCCTCCCGGTGATGTAAAATACAACACCTCGTTGTGCAAATTCACATCACGAGATACAACTGCTCCAAATTCGGCCACTGCCCGCGAAACCCCAACCGCTCTTCGTTCTCTTTCCCGCATGCCCGCTCGCGCCTGCCCTAACACCGATCGGACGGAATCCGCCGCCGCGACCGCCCAAATCCCTGCCGTCGTTGTCGCCGCCGCCCAAAATCCCCGTCGCCTCCCTCGCCTCCCTCGCCGGAAGCTGGCTCGCAGCCGCCCGGGCGCCGCCGAATCGGAGGCAGCCGTCGTGGGATTCGGTGCCTTCGGCGTCCCGACTGTCCCGGTAGGCCTTTGCCGGGTCTTAGGCCACCGCCGACCTCCTCCCTGTCGGCCGTGGGCCTCTCCACGGTCCTTGCGGTGCCCGCATGACCGCCACAACAAGCCCGCCGCCTGGCCGCCGAACTCTTCTTCGCCGCCCACCGAGCTCAGCTCTTATCACCGCCGCCGTCCAGAGCCAACCGCAGTCGTCCGCAGCAGCCAATCCAACCGACGGCTATCTTCTTCCACCTATTGGAGTTGCTCTTTTGGACCATCAATTTGGGCCATCTGTTGGAGTTGCTCTTTTGGACCATCAACATATGTTGGAGTTGAGCATTTTTCGGAGCTCCAAAACGCACTTTTTGATGGTCCAAATTTTACATCGGCGGTTTTGGACCGCCAAAATTTGGACCTTCTATTGGAGATTCTCTAACATAAACATAATTTTAGAAATAATCAACATACAAATAATATCATATTTAGAATCTTCACATTTTTCTGAACGATTTTCATATATAATATGTTAAATTTGAAGTTACGTTTTGAAAGATACGAATGTTTTAAAAAAAACCTTGTTTCCGATAAAAGGTGAAGCAGGTGAGATTCGAACCCAGGTCTTTCAAGAGGATCTAGCCATTACGCTGCCTGTGCGGTTGATAGAATCCTGGGCATAGCAGTACATGAATCGTGCAGCGGCCGGCGACGTAACACAACAACGAATCATTTTTTCGTTTATGGGTGGCATAGTGGGTAATTTTTGTCAACTTTGAGGGCAATATTGATGACGGACGACCAGGAGTTATCGTTGCTTTATTATTATTAGGTAGAGTTTGTTTTACACTGTAATTACACTAAGTTTCACTAAATGCCCTGTTTTACAATGTAATTTTCAGTTGTTTCACTGGAATATGTTGTGGTTTCCAACAACGATTTTCAGTGTTTCATTTTTTGTAAATCTTCTGCTAATGTATTGTAAATCTACTGCTATATGCACTGTAAATTTACTGCAAATGCATTGTAAAAACTCAGTGTAATTCATGTACTATGTAAAGAGCTATTTTGATCATGCTTTTCATGTCTATATTCATCCCACGACCCCCATGCTTCTTTTCTATGTAGAGGAGGTGAGGGCAGTTGTTTCTCACATAAGGAACCCCCTATGTTTTTGTGCAGATTACTGAGAAGAAGGTGAGGGGAGGTGTTTCTCATAGGAGGTAGAAGTACTAGTGAAAGTGATGAAGGGAAGTTTGGCAAGAGAGGTATGTTTTAATGGAGCTAGCGATATGGTGATATTTGTTTAGTTCTCCAGCTTGTTCTTTTGGGGTTTTAAAGCAGGGACCCGTTTAATTTCTGTCCAGGGTCTCTTTTTGATTCTTAAGGGCATGTTTAAGTGAAGAGGGGGGGGGGGGGGGGGGAGGACAACAATAGTGGGAGGACATGAAAGAAGCAGAGGACAGTTGTCAAACTCTGGATGGCCGAAAAATATGACTGAAAGCGAATTGAATTTCAGTCGGATGTAAAATAGACAGTCCTTAATGTAACTCCCGCCTACACTTTTTGTCTATAGAGTAGACATGGGCATTACATATAATTGCCTTGCATGTTGCATCTTCACCGTGGATCTCAAATATAACATGAATGTGCTTCTTCAACTTCCCATCATATTGATTTGGACACCATCATTAGCAGCCGGGTTCTGCCGCGGCGACTATTTCGCCTTAAGCGATCGAGAACATTCGTTCGCTTAAGATATGAACAAGGTCGGGTCGGCTTAATTAGGGCACGCAGTTAAAAAATGAAGAATAAAACGGGGTCCCAGGATCAAATCATGGTCTCCAGTGTTCCACCAGCGCAGCTAACCACTCCTCCCACTCCGTGTTTCTTGTTGGTAGTAGGATCGAAACCTATTAGAGACGACCGAGCCGGTCTTCTCCATTTTTTTCTTTTCTTTTGTTTCATTTCTTTTTTCTTCTCCATTTTTCCATTCTTTTTTCCTTTCTTCTCACATTTGTTTCATTCTTTTATGTTTTTCTCAATATTTTGTTTGGTTTCCTTTTTCTTCTGCATTTTTTTGTGCTTTCTTATGTTTGCCTGCGTTTCACTCTACATTTTCGTACATGTCAAAAATATTGTTTGTAACAAGTGATCGTCATTTTTTATACATGTTCAACATTGTCCCAACGTTTTTTCAATATTTTTTAAATACTCGTTCAACATTTTAATAGTTATTTAATATTTTTTCAAATACTTGTTTAACATTTTTAATACACATTCAACATTTTCAAATACTTGTTTAACATTTTTTCATATACTCGTTCAACATTTTTAATACACATTCAACATTTTCAAATACTTGTTTAACATTTTTTCATATACTCG
Source organism: Hordeum marinum (assembly GCA_022496015.1). Lineage (NCBI taxonomy): Eukaryota > Viridiplantae > Streptophyta > Magnoliopsida > Poales > Poaceae > Hordeum > Hordeum marinum. The sequence goes on along the minus strand of CM039677.1, from coordinate 95,353,824 downwards.
TTCAACATTTTTAATACCAATTTCAATATTTTTCAAATACTTGTTCAACATTTTCATACTTATTTAACATTTGAAATACTTGTTTAACATTTTTCAAATTCTTACTCAACATTTTTCATATACTCATACAATATTTTTATATACATGATCAATATTTTTATAATACTTTTTCAACATTTTTCAAATACCTATTCAACGGTATTCAAATACTTGTTTAACGTTTTTCAAATAATTGTTTAACATTTTTCAAATGTTTCAACAGAATGTTTTTTTATAATATATATATTTAGAATATTTTAAATTATAAAAAAGTAAAAAAAGCTAAAAAGAAACAAAAAATAAAAAAGGAGGTTGTGCCCTCCTGTGTTGGTGGGCCGGCCCATCTAGGTCGCCCCCTTTAGCTATTACTCGCCCTTCACTCGCATAAGGTGAGACATAGGGCACCCTGGGTTCCGCCAAAGGACGGATACTTAATACGTGCCATCACTTGCGCGTCTTTTAAGTTTTATGTGTACGTGATCGCGCCGATTGTTTGGGGTGGACCTTATGAGCCGACCTCGATAGCGAGTGCTTATGTTGCATCGTCGGCAGCGTTTGACCATCTACGACAACATGACGAGTTGCCAGTCAAAGTGCACCTTGTAGAGGGAGTACCAGGATGAGAACGAGGCGGTTTGGATAATACTAGCATGCGTCACCAGACTCACCTTTAACCTTGGGCCATCAAACATTGTGACGTGGCTAGGAAAATACCGGTGAAGGCCAGACCTACATTTTCGCCCCATAGCTCAAGAATCTGAAAATGAAGAGTGCCACTAAACAAAACTCATGCTTCTCGTCGACCCAACTAAGAATGAAAAATTCACTGGTACGATAGTCGCTCACGCACGCATCCTTGACATAGGTATCGCCACGTGACCGGTTCATGCCCATATACACAAGCTAGGTTTCGTGTTGTGCTAAGAGACGCCTGTCACCATAGACAAGAATGCATGTTGCCACCAAGTCCCATGGCCCACCTATTATGGGAGGTCACATGTGCTGTCATAAGTCCACTCAAGGGCCCGTTCCACAACCCCTTGCCTTGGCTGGCGATTAGTGGCCGCCTAGAGTATTGACCTCAGAGGACATAGCCTCCACTAAAGTCACCACAGTATGCTGTAAAACCTCGACTCACAAACAACCTATGCTGCCACATGTTTAGCTAGATCGCCCCAAGGATCTATTGCAGATCCACTACATGTGGACGCGAGAACGACACACACACCGTTATTGGCGCAAAGCTCTTTGTGATCCTTTCCATCTTACAAGACAAAGATGGGAAGCCTTTAGATAGGGTTTTGGGGTAGTAGAACATATGTACCGTATACGCTTTCATTAGCCTCCCATGAATCAAATCCTCATCTTCAGATCGTTCACCCTCCAACTAACCATTTTCCGGCTCAATAAGAACACATAGCATAATATCTCTTCTTTACTTGATTTCTCTCCGCTCTCCCCTAGGGCATCCCCAGCGAGCTCCTTTCCAAACACCGTGTACGACCGTGTCTTCCTCTTATCCGACTCAGTGGCTGTCTAATGCAAGCGGTGGCCTAAATGAAGGTAGCCCCGTGCTCACTCCATAGACTATCCACGTTGTCCTCATCTGCGACTAGGTCGTGCTGAAGGTAGATCTAAGGGGGGAGGGGAGCCATGGCAGCCCCTAAAAAATGTAAAATAATTGTTCTGTGTATTTAACACTAAATATCTAACAAGTAAATGCTTGTTTAAGACTATATATGTTGAGATTATGATGTTTAGACAAAATATATTATGCTACCTTTCGAATTGGGAGAGGGATCCTCCTAGTGATCTGACTGTACCCCAAACCAACTGCCTAGGGTACCAACCAAACAAGCCACAAATAATCTATTAATGCTCTCATGTTCGAGACTAGAAATAATCCTTTGCTGATATAGAATGATTAATAATTATATAAATACGACACGAACATGTAAATTTGAGTGTACGCCAATCAAATGCTAACACGTCAATTTGAGTGTACGCCAATCAAAAGCTAATAATTTCCCTCAATTTTTGAACATCCAGGGAACAAACTTTAGAAGGTGCTACAAGTCATGCTGAGTTTCCATATGGAGAAGGACAAACATGCCACAAGGTTTGTATTCAAATGCGGTGACTGAATCTTCGAGAACTGTTGGTTGTTCTATATTCTATAAATGTATATAACTTTCATGCATAAGAAAACTGCCATTGCACATGTTCGCAGGTCTCGGCTAGGGTGGATTCACCTGCCAAAATAGAACATCAATATAAGATGAGAAAAATTCACATCTCCCACTCTAAACTAAATAAAATAATCATCAAAGATTCTAAGAGCATAAATACATAGGTAGTTTGATGTCATGGCACATGTTATGGAGTGACGTGGCTTGAGACTGCGTTAGTATCTTCCCTAAAGAGGAAGGGATGATGCAGCACAACGACGTTAAGTATTTCCCTCAATTATGAAACTAAGGTATCAATCCATAGAGGAAGATCACGCACCCACGTAAATAGCACCTGCACACAAATAACAAATACTTGCAACTCGACGCGAAAGAGAGGTTGTGAAGCTCTCTACGGTAATAAGATAGATTAGGTAATGATAGTTTTGGCAAATAGATCCTGCAAGAACACAAACTAAAATAAAGAAATAAAAAGTGCAGCAAGGTATTTTGGATTTTTTTGGATTAATAGACCTGAAAACAAAAGATGCAAATGTTAGATCAGAAAGCAATATGTTGGAAAAGTAGACTCGGGGGCCGTAGGTTTCACTAGTGGCTTCTCTCATGAGTATAGCACACGGTGGATGAACAAATTACTGTTGGGAAATTGATAGAAGATCAAATAATCATGACGATATCGAGGCAATGATCATTATATAGGAATCACATCCAAGATAAGTAGACCGAAACGATTCTGCATCTACTTCTGTTACTCCACACATCGACCGCTATCCAGCATGTATCTAGCGTATTAAGTTCATGGGAAAACGGGGTAATGCAATAATAATAGTGACATGATGTAGACAAGATCTATTCATGTAGGAATAGACCCCATCTTGTTATCCTTAATGGCAATGATACATGCGTGTCTCGCTGCCCCTTCTGTCACTAGGAAAAAACACCGCAAGATCGAACCCATCACAAAGCACCTCTTCACATGGCAAGAAAAATCGATCTAGTTGGCCTAACTAAACCAAAGATTCGAAGAAGAAATACGAGCTATAAATAATCATGCAAATAATAGACCAAAGAAGACTCAAATCATATTCATGGATAGAAACTGATCATGAACTCAAAATTCATCGGATTCCAATAAACACACCGCAAAAGTCATTACATCAAATAGATCTCCAAGGTACCATTGTATTGAGAATCATAGAGAGAGAGGAAGCCATCTAGCTACTGCCTACGGACCCGTAGGTCTATGGTGGACTACTCACGCATCATCGGAGAGGCACCTATGAAGAAGATGAACCCCTCCGTGATGGTGTTAGATTGGATCTCGAGTTTTTGGAACTTGCGGAATTTATAGGCTCGATAGTCTGTTGGGGGGACGCCCGAGGTGCCCGCCCTCTACCAGGCCGTGCTAGGGGCCTCGTGCGCCCCCCCTGGTGGAGGGTGGCCACCCTGGGCCCCCTCTTTTGGTCATATTTGGCCCACCTTGGCTCTTCTGGTCCATAAAAATTCTCCAAAAATTCCTGCAGCATTTGGGCTCCGTTGGGTACTGATTTTCTGCAAGGTAAAAAACAAGCAAAAAACAGAAACTGGCACTTTGGCACTATGTCAATAGGTTGGTCCCAAAAATGATATAAATTTGCTAAAAAATGATTGTAAAATATCCAAGATTGATAATATAATAGCATGGAACAAGCAAAAATTATAGATACGTTGGAGACGTATCAACATCCCCAATCTTAATTCCTACTCATCTTCGAGTAGGTAAATGATAAAAACAGAATTTTTGATGTGGAATGCTTCCTAACATGTTCATCATATATTATTTTCTTTGTAGCATGGACATTTGGACTTTTAAATGGTTCAAAGCAATAGTCTAGTTTTGACATGAAAACTTTAATAGTCAAGCATATCAACAAGCAACCATGTCTTTCAAAATATCAATGCTAAAGCAAGTTATCCCTAGCCCATCATGTTCGATCATTGATCCATTCACAATACACACTCAAATATTAGCTACACCTAATGTTCAAGTACGATCATAGTGCCTCCTTGTTGGTGCTTTATAAGAGAAGATGGAGACTCAAATTGAAAAATAAAAATTGCATAAAGTAAATAGATAGGCCCTCCGCAAAGGGAAGTAGGGATTTGTAGAGGTGCCAGAGCTCAAGTGTTTAAATTGACAGAGAAAAATATTTTGGGTGGCATGCCTTTCCTCTCAACGAAAACGTCTGTGAGATTTCAATATCTTTCCACACTAGATACATCATAGACGGTTCCCAAATAGAAAATAAAGTTTATTCCTTTTCCACCATACTTTCACTTTCCATGGCTAGCTGAATCCACGGTTGCCTTCCATACCAACACTTTCCAAGGAATTTATATTTTGACGACATAAAGTAAATATTTTCCTTTTTCATTTTCGGACTGGGCATCCGTATTACCACCATACTCTCGTACAATGACAAGTGAATAAACATCCATCTTAAGAATAACACATCTAGCATGGAAAAATATCGGTCACCCCCATTAGCGGTACGAGTACACAAAAAGGAAATTTTATTTTGAAAGTTTAGAGATGGCGCATACAAATTTGCTTGGAACGACATGGAAATGCCGTATATATGTATGTATGGTGGACTCATATGGCAAAACTGGTTTTAAGGATTTTGGATGCCCAAGTAGTATTTATACTTAGTACAAGTGAAGGCTAGCAAGGGATTGAGAAGCATCCAACCAAGAAACAAAAAATCACATAAGCGAGCATTAAGCATTAATAACACTGAATAATGCACCATAAGTACGGTGTAATTTCGTAGCACAACTATTGACTTTCGTGCTTGCATAGGGAATCACAAACCTTAACACCAATATTCTTGTTAAGCATAATTACTCACTAACATAACTCACATATTATTATTTTCATGTCTCAAAACTATTACAAAGAATCAAGTTTAATTTTTCAAATGATCTTCATGAAATTTTATATTATACCCCTCTTGAATATCTATCACCTTGGGACTAGTTTCACATACTGCAATTGCTTTTGACAAGTTCACATGGATATAAGTGAAGAACACGAGCATACAAGTTTTATCTCTCAAAATAATATAAGTCAAGCATGAGAGGATTTCTTCAAAATTACTAACTCTGAAATTAATATAAGCATGAGAGCATTTCTTCAAACATGTGAAAGCACGCCATGCTCAAAAGATATAAGTGAAGCATAAGAGCAGTTCCTAGCAAATCATAGCATATTTTGGATCTCTCAAATAGGTGTGTGCAGAAGGATAAAAGAAAATAAAGCAAAGATACAAAACGCTCCAAGCAAAACTCATGATATGTGACGAATAAAAATATAGTTCCAAGTAATATGCCGATGGTTGCTACAAGAAAGAGGGGATCCCACTCGAGGCATCCCCAAACTTAGTTGCTTGTTACTCTTTGGATAGTACCTTGCGGTGTTGTAGCATCCCCAAGCTTAGGATCTTCTTACTCCTTATTCCTTCATCCATCGTGATCTCACCCAAAACTTGAAAACTTTAATCACAGAAAACTTGACAAAATTCTCGCGAGATCCGTTAGTATAATAAACCAATTACCACTTTAGGTTATGTTGTAAACCCATTCGTATTTTATTATTGCATTATACATACTATATTCTAACTTTACCATGACTTATACCCCCCGATACAAGCCATAGATTCATCAAAACAAGCACACATTGCGACGAAAACAGAATATGTTTCAGACATAACAATCTGTAGTAATCTATATTCTACCCATACTTCTGGAACTCTAAAAATTCTGACATATTAGGATGACATAAATAATTTGTATATCAATATTGTGTTAAAATTTCACCTAAATATCACGGTCCAGCAAAAAACGAAATTTCGTTTATTGGGAATAAAGTTTCTGTTTCAGATTCAACATTGTTTCTACTCATCTTATGGATCATTCTAAAGGCATTACTTGGCACAAACACAAAATAAAACATAAAAATACAATTATAACAGAATCACAATTGTTCAAAACACTCAAAAAAGAAAGGAAAAGATAAAAAATAATTTATTCATTGGGTTGCCTACCAACAAGCGCTATCGTTTTATGCCTCTAGCTAGTCATAACACATATATTCAAGTATTGTCATCCTTAGTTTTCACTCCATAAAAGGCCCTCATAATTGATTCATATGGTGGCTTAATTCTTGTTCTAGGGAAGTGTTCCATACCCTTTCTAAGAGGAAACTAAAACTTAATATAGCCTTCTTTCATATCAATCACGACACCTATAGTGCGTAAAAATGGTCTACCAAGTATGATGGGACAAGACGGATTGCAATCAATATCAAGAATAACAAAATCAATGGGCACATAGTATTGGGGAACGTTGCATGGGAAACACAAAATTTCCTACGCACACGCAAGATCTATCCATGGTGATGAGCATCTACGAAAGGGAGAGTGGATCTACATACCCTTGTAGATTCCTAAGCGAGAAGCGTTAAGAAACGCGATTGATGTGGTCGAATGTCTTCGCGATCCAAATCGCCAGGGGTCCCGCGATCCAATCACGACCCGTCCCGATCTAGCGCCGAACGGACGACACCTCCTCGTTCAACACACGTACAACTCGATGATGTTCTACGCCTTCTTGATCCAGCAAGAGGGAGCAGAGAGGTAGATGAGTTCTCCGACAGCGCGATGGCGCGACGGTGGCGGTGGTGGAACTATTCCGGCAAGGCTTTGCCTAAGCACCACCAAAAAGTAGAGGATATGATTAATCGGGGAGAGAGGGCTGCACCGTGGCTTAGTGTTTTCTGGTGCGGATGCCCTCTCTCCCCTCCAGTATATATAGGAGGAAGGGGAGGGAGGCCGACACCCCTAGGGTACCCGCTAGGAGTCGACTGAAGTGGTGGAGGTGGGAGAGTCCACCTCAAATCCTACTCCTAGTAGGATTCCACTTGGAATCCTTCCCTCTCTTGGATTTTTTCCTCCTCCCACCTCCTAGCCGCATGGCCCCTTAGGGGTTGGCTTGCCCAGTCCACAAAGGGTTGGTGATCCACTTCTAAGGCCCATGTGGCCTTCCAGCGTGGGTGGCCCCTCCTTGTGGTCCCTTGGAACCCTCTCGGCACTCCCGGTACACTACCGAAGTACCCGAAACTTTTTCCGGTGACCAAAACGGGGCTTAGTATATATCAATCTTTACCTCCGGACCATTCCGAAGCTCCCCATGACGTCTGGGATCTCATCCGGGACTCCGAACAACCTTCGGTCACCACCATACATAACTCAATACTACCAAAACGTCACCGAACGTTAAGTGTGTAGACCCTACGGGTTCGAGAACTATGTATACATGACCGAGACACCTCTACGGTCAATAGCCAATAGCGGGACCTGGATGCCCGTATTGGTTCCTATATATTCTACGAAGATCTTGATCGGTTGAACCTCTATGTTAAGGATTCAGTTAATCCCGTATGTTGTTCCCTTTGTTCTTCGGTATGCTACTTTCCCGAGATTCGATCGTCGGTATCTTTATACCTAGTTCAATCTTGTTACCGACAAGTATCTTTACTTGTTCCGTAATACATGATCCCGTGGCTAACACTTTAGTCACTTTGCTTGCAAGGCTTGTTGTGATGTTGTATTACCGAGTGGGCTTTGAGATACCTCTCCGTCACAGGGAGTAACAAATCCCAGTCTTGATCCATGCCCACTCAACAAACACCCTCGGAGATACCTATAGAGCACCTTTATAGTCACCCAGTTATGTAGTGACGTTTGATACACACAAGGTACTCCTCCGATGTCAGTGAGTTGCATGATCTCATGGTTATAGGGACAGATACTTGACATGCATAGAACTATAGCAATAAACTGACACGATCATATGCTACGTTCATAGTTTGGGTCTTGTCCATTACATCATTCTCCTAATGATGTGATCCCGTTATCAAATGACATATCATGTCTATGGCTAGGAAACCTTGACCATCTTTAATCAACGAGCTAGTCTATTAGAGGCATACTAGGGACACAGTGTTGTCTATGTACCCACACATGTATTTGAGTTTCCAATCAATACAATTATAGAATGGATAACAAACGATTATCATGAACAAGGAACTATGTTAATAACTAATTTATTATTGCCTCTAGGACATATTTCCAACAGTCTCCCACTTGCACTAGAGTCAATAATCTAGTGCACATCACCATGTGATTTACATCGTAATGAATGTAACACTCATACAGTTCTGGTGTTGATCATGTTTAGACTTTGGAAGAGGTTTAGTCAACGGGTTTGCGACATTCAGATCCATGTGCACTTTACAAATATTTATGTCTTCCTCCTTGATGTAATCGCGGATGGAATTCAAGCGTCGCTTTATGTGTCTGGTCCTCTTGTGAAACCTTGGTTCCTTGGCCAGATCAATGGCACCAGTGTTGTCACCGAATAGAGCCATTGGATTCAGTGCACTGGGAACTACTCCAAGATCTGTCATGAACTCCTTCATCCAGAAACCTTCCTTCGCCGCCTCCGAGGCTGCGATGTACTTGGCTTCGCATGTAGAATCCGCTACCACGCTCTGCTTGGAACTGCACCAGCTTACCGCTCCCCCATTGAGAATAAATACGTATCCAATTTAAGACTTAGTGTCATCTGTATTAGTGTCAAAGCTTGCATCGACGTAACCCTTTACAATGAGATCTTGATCACCTCCATAAATGAGAAACATTTCCTTGGTCCTTTTCAGGTACTTAAGGATATTCTTGACCGCCGTCTAGTGCTCCATTCCTAGATCAATTTGAAACCTTCTGGCCATACTGTCATGCCCAAGATGCGATCCTATCGTTATTTCGACACGAGGGCCTCGACAGGGATAGAAGTGCATCTCGTCGTATTGCAAGAATGGATATCATTACAAGTACATGTACAGAAGAGATGAGTATATGGAATTGGCTTACACTCGCCACAAGCTACAACAAGATCACATCAATACAACAACATACTCAAACATCATAGAGAAGAGCAAGGTCCGACTCCAGACGAAACCAAACGATAAAAACACATCCATCCTTGCTATCCTAGGCTGCCGCCTGGAACCCATCCAAGATTGATGATGAAGAAGAAGAACAACTCCAAAATAAACAAGCATCACGCTCATGTCAAATCATCACATTACCTGTACCTGCAACTATTGTTGTAGTAATCCGTGAGCCATAGGGACTCAGCAATCTCATTTCCAAGGGTATCAAGACTATTAAAGCTTAATGGGTGAGGTATGGTTAAGTGGTGAGGCTGCAACAAGCGTCTAAGCATTTATTTGAGTGGCTAACTTACGAATATAGAAAAATAAAGTATGGTGGTCTATGCATAACGGACGTGAACTAGAAATGATCACTAACCGATCCTGAACACCTACTTACGTCAAACATAACCCCACCGTGTTCTCTCTCGGATAAGGACTCACGAGAAGAGACAATCACGGTTACACACATAGTTGGTGTATTTTATTAGAGTTTACTTCCGGTTTGCTATGACCGAGTGTTAAACAAAGTTTCCAAGTTTGCCACATAACCGCGGGCACGGCTTTCCGAAAGATTTAACCCTGAAGGGGTGCTCCAACTCGTCCATCACTAATTAACCACACGCCGCGGGAATAACCTCGACCACGAATCTCGTGATCATCCTAGGCAATTCCAAAGGAAATCCGACACCTCGAGATAGCCCGAAGAAGATCAGAGTTCCTCATGCAAGACATTCGAGAAAGGTAAAACAAGTCCAGCGAGGCCGCCAGGCGTGTCGACGAACCCGATAGGAGCTACGTATCTCGTTCTCAGGACACGACCAGATGAGCATAGCATACAGTGGCCTGATAGAAATCACCCGAGTTGCCCCGGGTTGGCCCCGCACATGACTCTAATTTGGACCAACACTCATGAGGAGCACTGGCCTGGGGGTTGATTAAATTATCCGCGGGTGCCGCATGTCCCTATGCATTTTATTAGTTGTTAGGCAAATGTAGTACCAATGTTGGGCCTTGCCAGACAAGCTTTATCCTAAAACAAAAATCAAGGGGGTCCCCTTAACAACCCCGAGCATGTTAGGAGCTCTCAATTATGGAACATAACACCGGTTCACAAGTAACTAGGGGCGGCAAGAGTGGAACAAAACACCGAGCAAAAGGCCAAGCCTTCCACCCTTTACCAAGTGTATATGTGCATTAAATTAAATAGCAATCATATTGTGATAACAAAAGGATGTCCATGTTGACACATGGAAGCAATTGCACTTGCAGCTAGAAACGCTATAGGAAGGGTTGAGCAAGCGGTAACATAGCCACACAATGGTTTCCTGGGAGGTGGAGGTTAGAGGCTTATCATGGCAATGTTGGGAGGCTTGTCAAATAAGTGATAGGTAGCATGACATAACAATAAAAGCAGGACAACTAGCATAACAATGATAGTAGTGGTATCCAGGGAAATGTGTCATCTTGCATGAGATCCCGCTTGGAAGAAGCACGAGTCCATGAAGAAGACGAGCCAACGTAGTCGAATGAATCCTCACACTCTGAACACTTTTGGAACTCTATTGAGAAGGAACAATCTGGAAACAATAATCAACACATCATAACACCACAACATATGCATGACATGATGCGCAAACCAATATGATGCATGTCCGGTTTAATATGCAAGGCATGGCATGGCATGGCAAGAACAAGAAACAACTACTACATATTAAGTGAAGTTCAATATGAAACGAGTTGCATATTGACGAAACTCCACGATCAAGTTATTTAGTTCAGTACCGTTTATGTCATGGATTTGTCATGACAGATGTCCGGGTGAACGGACTTAGGTTCGGGGCAAAAGCGCAACTGTGTGGCGGCTTGAAGGGGTTGGTCGGAATCGAGAGACACGGAGTTTACCCAAGTTCGGCCCCTCCGATGGAGGTAAAAGCCTACGTCCTGCTTGTCTGGTATTGATGATGAAGGAGATCCCTCGGTTACAAGGGTGTTGTTTGCTACCTCTAATCATGAGAGCCTATAATCTGTCTATCTCTAATCTCTTGTGTCTGTCTAAACTTGTGGACTTGTGAACTTGTGAACTTGTGAACTTGTGAACTTGTCCCTCTAGGGGTGCTCTACCCCTCCTTATATAAGTGGAGAGGGTAAGTTTACAAATAGAGTCCTACTAGGAGTAGGATTAGGACTAGTCTCTTTAGAATCCTATTCCGGGTCTTGTTTCTCTTGTAAGCAAATCCTTTCTCTTTTAGGCCTTCTCTGGTGAGCTGCCTAGCGCCGGCTCACATGTCGGGTCTTGGGCCGGATCACCAATAAAATGTCATGTCTTTACCGGGTCTCCCGTGATTCGCCAGGCCGGGTCATACCGCGAGGTATATCCCCGGCATTAGCCCCCAGGTTAGCTTGAATTTATTCATGCTAAGCTCCTGAAATAAGAGTAACAAATATGTTAAGTGGCGGGCTTGCTCATTTGGCTGGCTTATAAAATGGCTCCTCAGAAATCCGGGTCTTTTTTTGCATATGAATGAGTCGTCTTGATAATCATCTTGCTTGTCAATGTCCTTTGGAAAATATTGAGAATAGAACACCCATATGCCATTGAGTCGGCTTCCAATACTATTGTCGGGTCATCTCCGCCAGGTCATAATCATTGATGATACCGGGTCATTATCGTTGGTGACGCCGGGTCAAATAACTAGAATGCAGCTGACTTGATAAAATATTGGGATGAAAATCCATGTGATGTAAAACCGGACTTCCATTGTTGTGAAGCAGGGCGGCTTATATAAAATCTGGCGAGTTATGATCTTTTGATAACGCCGGGTCATAAATGTTGGTGACGCCGGGTCTAACAACCGAACTCCGTAATTAACATCTTGAAAATTCTCCTCAAAGTTTTTGATATGTCCATATTACCTATAGCCCCCAAGATCCAAGATTATCCATGATAACTTGGTGCTTTGCAATAATATTTTGCACTGTGTAGCCCCCAAGTGCCGGGTTGGCTTGCCTGCAGCAACCTAGGACTTATAATTGTCTTATACCTTATGAAACTTCAGCAGGTGTAGCCTCCAAGGGCCGGCTCATCAGTATGTGATGACCGGGTATTCAATTTGACCATATAATCTATTTGAATTGCTGAATGCTGTAGCCCCCAAGTGTCGGGTCGCACGCGTGCGGCGACTTGGGACTTTAGAAAATTTGATCTGAGCGATGTAGCCCCAAAGTGCCGGGTCAGTAATAATTACTGGCCTGGGACTTAGAAAAATATAGAAAGGCCGACTCATCTCCTTGAGACAATATGGTCTTGCTGACAATGTAATGATTTGAAAACCGTCTTGCATTAGCCCCCAAGTGCCGTGGTGCGTGCTTACAGCGACATGGGACTTGCATAATTGATATAAACTTGGACTTGAATAATGTAGCCCCCAAGTGCCGGGTCGTCTGCCTGCGGCGACTTGGGAAAGAATAATATGACTCACCACAATTTGTTGGATGAATCCTTAACCATGGTTGTAATATAACCCAGAATGAATATCCTGGAATAATTCCTTTGTCTTTGACATGAAATCCCTGCTCGTGGTTGCAATGCAACCCGGCAAATATATATTGGAGAAATCCATGAGTGTTGTAGATTACTACAGAGCACAATTGAAGAAATCCGAGAACCGGTCAATTAGATGACACGACATTATATCTGATAGGGCGGCCCTTGAAAAATAATGAATTCTCTGAGCTGGCTTAAAAACCCCAATCATTTAGTACCGCTTATGATAAACCATGAAGATCCAGCCAAGGTTGGCTATTAAAGATCCATTTTCTTTTGTAGAATACTTAACAGCGACTCATCTTAAGAGATAAAACCTGCAAAAATGAACAAGACAGAATATATTCTGCATTGTTGTAAAGGCGGCTTGAAAAAGCATAACCCGGAGATGTTAAATTTGTTCATAACATTGCTCCTTCTTTCATAATCTTGCTCTGACCCGGCTTGATAAGCTGACATGACATGTGAATAAGATGCAATGTATGATGCTATGTATGATGCAATGTATGATGAAATGTTGACTTGTCAACATTTTTGGCTTAAGAGCCGGCTGTTAGGGTTAAATAAGCTACACCCGGAGGGTGGGAAGCCCCCTTCGACAGCTATGTTGACTTGTCAATATTTTTGGCTTAAGAGCCAGTTGTTAGGGTTAGATAAGCTACACCCGAAGGGTGGGAAGCCCCCTTCGACAACCAAGTTGACTTGTCAACTTTTTTTTTTGCTTAAGAGCCGTCTGTTAGGGTTAGATAAGCTACACCCGGAGGGTGGGAAGCCCCCTTCGATAGCTATGCTGACTTGTCAACATTTTTGGCTTAAGAGCCGGTTGTTAGGGTTAGATAAGCTACACCCGGAGGGTGGGAAGCCCCCTTCGACAACCAAGTTGACTTGTCAACTTTTTTGGCTTAAGAGTCGACTGTTAGGGTTAGATAAGCTACACCCGGAGGGTGGGAAGCCCCCTTCGACAGCTATGTTGACTTTTCAACATTTTTGGCTTAAGAGCCGGTTGTTAGGGTTAGATAAGCTACACCTAGAGGGTGGGAAGCCCCCTTCGACAACCAAGTTGACGGAGTCAACTTTGTGCACCATCTTATAAGTCGCCATCTTGTAAGCCACCATTTTGTATGAAGAAACGACAGAAGCCTCCAAGTGACTTTACGATGATCCAATAAATCCGGGCACCCATGTTTGAATGGTGCATCACGGCGGTTCGTCTTCTTGGGCAAATTTTAATCTTCCACCAAAAATGTAGTAGCCCCCAGGATCGGGTTAACTTTGCCATGACCCGGGGTTCTCATTGAAAACGACCAAATGTGTCTCGCCATGTCTATAGCCCCCGAGTCTTAAGTTGACTTGAAGAGGCGGCTTGAGAATCTCCACTGAAGGTTGAGTTTGAACATGGCGGGTTATAGATGATCCCGTATGATTTGTTTTAATAATCCGGTCGATGATTCATCCCGGCTGGTTATTACAGTGAACCAAATTGTAATGGCGGCGACTTGTGCACCTGTCCGTTGGGCGGCTCGTATCGACGAACACTGCACCGATATGTTGATGTAGATCAAACTGTGGGCAGTGTCTTGCACGCATCCGTTGGGTGGCTCGTATTGGTGTATGCAGCCACTGGCGTGTTGATGTAGACATAGAAACCATCTACGGCATTGTAAGCCAGTGCTGTTGTGAAAGACGCCATGACGTTGTAAGCCGACGCGGATGGTGAGAGACGGCCACAACATTGTAAGCAGGTGCGGATGGCGAGAGACGGCCACGACGTTGTAAGCCGGCGCGGATGGCGAGAGACGGCCAAGGCGTTGTAAGCTGGCGCAGATGGCGAGAGACGGCCACAGCGTTGTAAGCCGATGCACCCATGAGAGATGGCCACGGCGTTGTAAGCCGTCACGGATGGCGAGAGACGGTCACGGTGTTGTAAGCCGATGCACCCATAAGAGGCGGCCAAGGCGTTGTAAGCCGACGTGGATGGCGAGAGACGACCACTGTGTTGTAAGCCGGCGCAGTCGCGAGAGATGGCCGCGATAAGCCGTTGCAGCACGACACGGACGCACACTGGTCCAGAATGGTGTTAACGTGCTTCCATCTCCGCAGCATCTCTCCACTTGAATAACCGTCCTGTGTAAAAACAGGGCAAAGTAATTGTCCTCGGACAAATAATATGTACTGAAAAATAGATTGGATGAATCTCACCTAGGATTTTGGTCGGATAAATGCGGACACCCGGTATTGAATTAAGCTAGGCGTAGTCCATAACATTTTTTTTCATCTGGCATCTTATCTTCTCAACTACTCGCCTCCCACCTCTCTTTTCCTTTATCTCCCTAGCTGCTCCTCTCTCTCACAGCTTCAGCCGGCCTCCTGAGCCGCCGAACTGGCAGCAACGGCAAGCTGGCGTGCGGGGAGAGGCAGCGGCGAGCCGGTGGGCGCGGCAGGCAGCGCACGAGGAGCAGCAACGGCGAGGTGAGGCGCAGCAAGCGGGCAACCAGGCGCACTCGGCAGCGGAAATTGCAACCGGCGGCAGAGGCAACTCGAGGCAAGCACGACGAGGTGAGGCCGTGGTGGTGGGACCAGCACAGCGGTGCCGGGGCGGCTCGAGGCGAGAACGTCAAGGTGAGGCCGCGACAGTGTGGGGGCGGCTCAACCATGGCAGATGTCAGGCAGCTCCTGCTGGGCGAAGCGCACGCCGGGCGAGCACAACAAGCAGATGTACGCACCTGCAGTACCGAGGGCAAGAGTGTGTGCGGGTTGGCTGGGTCGGAGAGGAGCTGCAACTAGGCAGCGGCGAGGTGCAGCGCCAGGTTGAAGGAGAGGCGCTGGGCAGCCACGTGCATCGTGGCGGCTGCCCCTTTTCTTTTCTATATGAGTCTGAGTCCGTGTCAAACTAGCAATATCTTGATTTTTTTAACCTTTGAATGATTCCAATTCTTCCACTGCTTCTGATGGTTTCCAGGCGGAAAAAACCATGCATGCGATTAGCTAGCATGAAGTCATGCCTATCAAGATCTGGTTGATTTTTCTTCACGTGAGGAAGTGGTAAAATCTTAATTGGCTTTGCTCAATCCATGGACCACCATAGCGGCCACTCCCGAAGCCCTGACCGGAAACAACTTTTTCAAGTTGACTTTGACTTATATTCGGACTGGACACGCCTATGTTGACGAGTCTTGGCTGATTCTGACCACTTATCTATAGGAACGCACAGGGTATTGCCGAGAGGATGTAACGTGCAGGTTGTACAAACGAGGAGCGATGGCGATGGCGAGCCCCCGGACTGCATGGTTATAATTTTCTTCAAAACTCTTGCAGTAGATATGTGCATATGTTGGCTGAGCCACAAGCCGTGTGATGATGGTGAATTTGTACCGATGGACCGATATAGCGGATGAGTTTGGTCGGGATGTGATTTGGTCGCTGTTGACGGTGAAGAATCCTGCCCGGATGATGACTCCAAACGCAGTAGGCCCCATGGATGTTGCGTGTGGACGCTACCACTAGAAACTTCTCTAATCTAATTTATGTTTCCTCTTAATTTTCTTTAGTCTCAACTTATAAACTCAGGGTCGACGTAGATCCTTTCGTGTTGGCTCTTCTTTATCCGGCGATCAACAATCTTCTCGATCCTTTGGAGAGCTTCCTCCAAGAACACAAAACCACCGTGTGCAGTCCTCACGGTGGGTGCCAACTGTCATGGATTTGTCACGACAGATGTCCGAGTGAACGTACTTAGGTTCGGGGCAGAAGCGCAACTGTGTGGCGGCTTGAAGGGGTTGGTCAGAATCGAGAGACACGGAGTTTACCCAGGTTCGGCCCCTCCCATGGAGATAAAAGCCTACGTCCTGCTTGTCTGGTATTGATGATGAAGGAGATCTCTAGGTTACAAGGGTGTTGTTTGCTACCTCTAATCACGAGAGCCTATAATCTGTCTATCTCTAATCTTTTGTGTTTGTCTAAACTTGTGAACTTGTGAACTTGTCCCTCTAGGGGTGCTCTACCCCTCCTTATATAAGTGGAGAGGGTAGGTTTACAAATAGAGTCCTACTTGGAGTAGGATTAGGACTAGTCTCTCTAGAATCCTATTCCGGGTCTTGTTTCTCTTGTAAGCAAATCCTTTCTCCTTTAGGCCTTCTCTTGTGAGCCGCCTGGCGCCGGCTCACACGCCGGGTCTTGGGCCTGGTCGTCCTGCGACCCGCCTACCGGATCACCAATAAAATGTCATGTCTTTATCGGGTCCCCTGTGAGTCGCCAGCCCGGATCATACCGCGGGTATATCCCTAACAGTTTAGATACTCATTAATATTAAATGTTTTTAAACATGGCAAGAGTTGAAGCATGAACAACTACAACATCTAGACATTTTAAATGAGACCGTAAGCAACATATAGCATTCCCGAAATGACCCCATATGTTAATTTCGAAATTGGTCCAGATCTGAACTAAACATATTTTAGAGTTGTTAAACAGCAAAATAAATGTCACCATGTGATTCTACACATTTTTGTAGGCAAGTTACATGTATAAAACATTTGCATCGGAGCTACGGTTTAAAAGTTATTAAACAATTCATTTTGACATGGCATTCACGCAAAAACAATGAAAACAACAATTTAATCATTTTTATCACATGTGAGAGTTAGAAAATGTGAATATACACGAAATTCTATTCACTTTTCATATATAAACTTTTTACATATGACACATGGTTAATTATTTGTGAGCGGTGCAAAAATATGTTTTTTTCTGAAATTATGCAATGCCCTGGTTTATTTAACAAATTCGTCCAGAGGAAAAAACGCATCAGGCCAAATCTGGCTAGCCCAACAGCAGCAATGGGCGATGGGTAACTAAAATACGCACGCGGGCGAGGAATAGGAGGCCGGAGCGCTCACCTTGCTGGGCTGGGCCCAGATTGGTGGAAGCTGACTGGCTTGGGCCTTCGGCACCGCTGGGCCGCAGGCGAGGCCGGGCCACGCACGGGAGCGAGGTGCTCGGGGGGAGCTCCTCTCCCTCGAGCTGGAGGCCATGGCAGCTACGGCAGGAGGTTGGAGGCGAGGGCGGCAGGCACAGGAAGGCACGGGGCATCCGGGATTTGGCTGGGGGCGACTGGATTGGGCGATCCCCGGCCGGATCTGGGCGGTGCGATGGAGGTCCGGCGGCGGGGTGCGGGATCTGGTGACCTCCATGGCGGGGCTGCTCCTGCGGGCAGAGAAGAAGAGAGAGAGGTGAGAGGGAGAGGGAGGAGAAGGGGAAGAAGGAGAGGGAAGGGAGGAGGTCCGGCCAGGGGCTCCCGCGGCAGCCCGCGGGAGGAGACCGGCGGTAGGCGGTGCTAGAAGCTGCGGGGTCGGGGCGCCATGGGAGGCTGGGGCACTGGAGTCGCTGGACGTGTCCGGTTTGACCGCGGACATGTCCGGTAGCTGGGCGAAAGGGCGATTTTCAGCCCCAGATCTCAGATCCGAGGGCTGAAATTGGCTATGAAGGTGGGATTTCGGGGGGAGAGGGAGGTGGAGCTAGCAGGTGGAAGTTTTTGAGGGGGGGCTGTAATTTTTACGTGGGGGAAACCCTAAAGAATGAGGGGGCTCTCTCCATGGGGGGTTTAAATAGGGAATGGCACAGGGGGATGGACCTCGTCCGTTCGATCGCGATCCGATGACCACAAATGGAGGGGTAAGCTAGGTTGGGCCAGTGGGCTGCGTAGTTGGGCTAGGTGGGCATGAGAGAAAGAATTGTGGCCCGTGACACGAGTTTTGAAATACCGAAAACATCCGACGAATAACCCGATGACAGTGTCGCTACAGGCGACCGTTGGGAAATCAAACGAACTCTGGTTGCGACGAAATTTGTCAGGCGGTCCACCTACAATAAAACAAGACTGCATGCCGACTTTCGACCCAATCTGAGAATATTTTATATGCACTTTAAAAACAATATTTTATCGATGCCGTGGGCGCGTGCATGTGTGGTTGGTCTCGAAACGGTTGACGACAGGAACAGAGAGAACCGACAACTATGAACGGATGCAGTTTTAAAAAACGAGTGATGATGCTATGCAGATGATGTGAATGATGCGATGATGAATGCAACAACCAGACAAATCACACGACAATAATGGAATAAAAGGGGAATCTTCTGGAGCGTCTGTCCTGTGCTGTTACAACTCTCCTCCACTACACGAGGATCTCGTCCCGAGATCTAGAATGAAAAGGGGAAGAGAAGGAGCAAGAGGTAAAACTTAGTTGCTTCCCTGACAAATGAGTGAAACCAATGATCATTGAAGATTTGAATGAGATGAAGAATTTCACGAGGAACAAGCAAGAATTCACAAGAAATTTCGGCAGCACTTCAGTAGGAAAGAGAGGCAAAATTTGATATGATGGAAAGAAATTGAAAGAGAGGCACCAAACTTCGGTTGGATTAGAATCAAAACTTTATAAGATGAAAGGATCATGAAAAGATTTCACAGCACTCTAGTTAAATGAATAAACAAATAAAGAACATGATCTTGACAAGGCAAGATGATAGATTGAAGAGAGCAACAAGATATGCAAAACTTATTTCACCAAGAGGTGGAGGAGACACTTGGATCACTTATCACACCATGATAGCAACAATACTTACGAAATGCTTTAGGTGAAATCCAATCCAAGATAACTCTGAGAAAGGAATGATGAGTTTACTTATCTCATTCTTGACAATTTTCCTTTGAGACTCCTCATCATCAAGAATTTAATACCACCATCACAAAAGCCAATGGAGAGGAATTGAACTTAGAAACCCAAGATAAAGAACACTTGAGCACTGTGATGCCCCCAATTTCGACCGTACGCTAAACATACATGCATTGCGTAGGACCAAGATCAGGGACTCACTAATCAATATCACAACACAACTCTAGACACAAATTTAAAGTCATACAACTTCATATTACAAGCCAGGGGCCTCGAGGGCTCGAATACAAAGCTCGACAAGCACGAGTCAGCGGAAGCAAATAATATCTGAGTACAGACATAAGTTAAACAAGTTTTGCCTTAAGAAGGCTAGCACAAACATAATAACGGATCGAAAGAGGCGAGGCCTCCTGCCTGGGAACCTCATATCCTACTGCTGGTCGGGGGCCACCTCCACGTAGTAGTAGGCTCCTGCGGTGGTGTAGTAGTCATCTCCGGCGTACTCCATCTCCTGGGCTCCATCGTCTGAACGCAGAATCACATTGAGGGGGAAAGAGAAAGCAAAGCAACGATGAGTACTCATCCAAAGTACTCGCAATACTGACATCAGAACTATGCTAAGTATGCATCATTATCAAGGGGGGTGGGGTTATATCTGGACTGACTGCAGAAAGCAAGAATAGGGGAAAGTCCTAGTCCTATCGAAGACTAACATCTTCAACATCTTGTAGCATGAGAAGAGAGTAGACTGGCATCTCATATATAGTCATATTATTGTAGCAATTTTATTAAGTAACCACGCCCAGGGATTCTTCCTTGACTCCCTGCGAGTAAGCAATCCTGGAGCCACATTCATTTAAAGTAAATCACATTTATAGTTGTATAAGGTCAAGGTACAACTCTAAGTCGTCCTGTTACCATGGACACGACTATTCGAATAGATAAGTTCTTCCCTGTAGGGTGCACCATATTTCCAACACGCTTGATCACCTCCGATCGGACACACTTTCTGGGGTAATGCCCGGCCTCGGGATCCAAAACGTCATCACCCCACCTAGACTCAACAAAGAGGCCAGCCCGCCGGTCTACTCCTAAGCTCGCAGGTTCATGGGCCCACTTGCCCTTGCACTCCTGCACGATGCGCACGCGGCCGAAAACAGACCTAGCACCCCTTAACTTACAAGCGCGATGCGTTCCAGTCCAATCCGGCGCGCGCCACTCCATTGCTGATGTCCGAAGAGCTTCGGCTGATACAACGACGCTGAGTACCCATAACTTCTCCCACGTGAAGGTTTAGTGCGTAAAAGGTCAACGACCAACTCGGATCAAATACCCAACCGATTAACATTTTATTAGTGCGGGGCAAGCTCGAACCATACAGTCCGTCGCCCCGCCAATAACTCTCGGGTGCCTTACCGGCGCACCCCACCAAGTCTTCGGATGCCTTACGGCGCATCCCACCAAATCTTTATCTCACGGGCACCCTTGGTGCCGACCCGTCTTTCAGTAGTATTTCGGTAACAAGTCATAGACGCTGTGTGGATATAACATTAAGACGGGAACTGAGGAATCACCCTCAATGGTCCCTGCTTGATGTAACCGTCAAGGTGGACCTTAGAGGAATCACCCTCGAGGGTCCCACACTTGAGGGGTTGCACGATAGAGACATCATCGGGAATGGTGAAGGAGGAATCACCCTCGATAACTACGACCGACTAGCTGCACCACAGGGCTAGCATCATGAGTACTTCACGAGGTATCACCCTTGGTACTCGATAGTAGCACTGCAGAGTCATACAACTAAGGGGAGTGCATGTTGGGGAACGTTGCATGGGAAACAAAAACATTCCTACGCACATGCAAGATCTATCCATGGTGATGAACATCTACGAGAGGGAGAGTGGATCTACATACCCTTGTAGATCGCTAAGCGGGAAGCGTTAAGAAACGCGGTTGGTGTAGTCGAACGTCTTCGCGATCCAAATCACCGAGTGTCCGGCGATCTCATCACGATCCGTCCCGCGATCCAATCACGATCCGTCCCGCGAACTCATCACGATCCGTCCCACGATCCAATCATGATCCGTCCCGCAAGCTCATCACGATCCGTCCCGCGATCTCATCATGATCCATCCCACGAACTCATCACGATCCGTCCCGCGATCTCATCACGATTCGTCTCGCGATCTTGATCACGGTCCTTCCGACCTAGCGCCGAACGGACGGCACCTCCGTGTTCAACACACGTATAGATCGATGATGATCTCCGCCTTCTTGATCCAGCAAGAGGGAGGGAGAGGTAGAAGAGTTCACCGGCAGCGCGACGACGCTCCGGCGATGGTGGTGGAGCTATTCCGGCAGGGCTTCGCCTAAGCACTGTAGAAATCCGATCTAGAGGAGAAACTATGCACTAGAGGAACGGGTAGCACGTGGCTGAAAATCTTGTGCCAAAACCCTAAAACCCTCTAGTATATATAGGAGGAGAGGAGGAGGAGACTTGCCTCCCAAGGAGGAAGCCCTTGGGTCAGCCGAACCAGGAGGGAGGAGTCCTCCTACTCCACTCCTAGTAGGATTAGGACTCCTTCCTAATTTAGCCCTTTTTGCCTTTTTCCACCTTTTTCCTTTTGGGCTTTTCTTCCCAGCCACACGGGACTTGTGTGGGACTTCCACCAGCCCACTAAGGGCTGGTATTCATCCTCTCACAGCCCATGTAGCCTCTTGGGTCGAAATACCCCTCCCGATGGTCTCTCGGTACACTACCGGCACTCCCGGTACACTACCGATGAGCCCGAAAATTTTCCGGTGACCAAAATAGGACTTCATATATATCAATATTTACCTCCGGACCATTTCGGAGCTCCTCGTGACGTCCGAGATCTCATCCGGGACTCCGAACAACCTTCAGTCACCACCATGCATAACTCTATACTACCGAAACATCACCGAACCTTAAGTGTGCAGACCCTGCGGGTTCGAGAACTATGTAGACATGACCGAGACACCTCTACGGTCAATAACCAATAGAGGGACCTGGATGACCATATTGGTTCCTACATATTCTACGAAGATCTTTATTGGTCGAACCTCTATGTCAAGGATTCAGTTAATCCCGTATGATGTTCCCTTTGTTCTTCGGTATGTTACTTGCCCGAGATTCGATCGTCGGTATCTCCATACCTAGTTCAACCTCATTACCAGCAAGTCCCTTTACTCCTTCCGTAATACAAGATCCCATGACTAACAATTAGTCACATTGCTTGCAAGGCTTATTGTGATGTTGTATTACCGAGTGGGCCCTGAGATACCTCTCCGTCACACGGAGTAACAAATCCCAGTCTTGATCCATGCCAGCTCAACAGACACCCTCGGAGATACCTGTAGAGCACCTTTATAGTCACCCAGTTACATTGCAACGTTTGATACACACAAGGTACTCCTCCGATGTCAGTGAGTTGCATGATCTCATGGTCATAGGAACACATACTTGACATGCAGAAATAGTAGCAATAAACTGACACGATCATATGCTATGTTTGTAGTTTGGGTCTTGTCCATCACATCATTCTCCTAATGATGTGATCCCATTATCAAATGACATCTCATGTCAATGGCTAGGAAACCTTGACCATCTTTGATCAACAAGCTAGTCTACTAGAGGCATACTAGGGACAAAGTGTTGTCTACTTATCCACACATGTAATGTGTTTCCAATCAATACAATTATAGCATGGATAATAAACAATTATCATGAACAAGGAAATATGATAATAACTAATTTATTATTGCCTCTAGGGCATATTTCCAACAGTCTCCCACTTGCACTAGAGTCAGTAATCTAGTTCACATCACCATGTGATTCGCATTGTTATGAATCTAACACCCAATGAATTCTGGGGCTCGATCATGCTTTGCATGTGAGAGAGGTCTTATAGTCAACGGGTCTGCCACATTCAGATCCGTGTGTGCTTTGCAAATCCGTATGTCAAACTGTAAACACCGCTACCACACTCTACTTGGTATTATTCCAAATGGCTGTTCCACTATACGTATCCAGATTGCTACTACGAGTCATCTGGATTGGTGTTAAAGCTTGCATCGACGTAACTCTTTACGATGAACTCTTTATCACCTCCATAATCGAGAAACATCTCCTTAGTCTTTTAGTTACTAAGGATAATCTTGACCGCTGTCAAGTGATCCACTCCTGGATCACTCTTGTACCCCTTGACGGACTCATGGCAAGGCACACACAGGTGCGGTACACAACATGGCATACTATACAGAGCCTATGGCTAAGGCATAGGGGACGATGTTCGTCCTTTCTCTTTGTTCTGCCGTTCTCGAGCTTTGAGTCTCACTCAACTTCACACCTTAGAAATCAGGCGAGAACTCTTTCTTTGACTGATCCATTTTGAACTCTTTCAAAATCTTGTCAAGGTATGTACTCATTGAAAGTCTCATCAAGCATCTTGATTTATCTCTATAGATCTTGATGCTCAACAATTAGGTAGCTTTATTCAGGTCTTCCTTTGAAAATCACTTTTCAAACAACCGTTCATGCTTTCCAGAAATTCTATATTATTTTCGATCAACAATATGTCATCCACATATACTTATCAGAAACTCTATAGTGCTCCCACTCACTTTATTGCAAATACAAGTTTCTCAGAAACATTGTATAGACTCAAAAACTTTGATCACCTCATCAAAGTGTATATTCCAACTCTGAGATGCTTGCTCCAGCCTTTAGATGGATTGCTGGAGCTCGCACACCTTTTAGCATCCTTAGGACTGACGAAACCTTCTAGTTGTATCACATACAACCTTTCCTCAAGTAAACTGTTAAGGAAACAATGTTTTGTCATCCATCTGCTAGATTTCATAATTCTAAAATGCAGCAACTGCTAACATAATTCCAACAGACTTTAGCATCGCTACGAGTGAGAAAGTCTCATCATAGTCAACTCCTTGAACTTGCCGGAAACATCTTTGCGACAAGTCGAGCTTTATAAATGGTGACATTCACCATAAGTGTCTGTCTTCATTTTAAAGATCCATTTGTACTCAACGATCTACCGTCCAACGAGCAAGTCCACCAAAGTCTATACTTGGTTTTCATACATGTATCCTTTCTCGGATTTCATGGCCTCTAACCATTTGTCGGAATCCGGGCCCATCATCGCTTCTCCACAGCTCGTAGGTTCATCGTTGTCCAACAACATGACCTCCAATACAGGGCTGTCGTACCGCTCAGGAGCAGTACACATCCTTGTCGACCTACGAGGTTTGATAGTAACTTGATCCGAAGTTTCATGATCATCATCATTTACTTCCTCTTCAACTGACGTAGGCTTCACAGAAACATCTTCCTGCGCTGCGCTACTCTCTGGTTGAACAAAGGTTCAACAACCTCATCAAGTTCTATCTTCCTCTCACTTAATTCTTTCGAGAGAAACTTTTTCTCGGGAAAGGACCCATTTTAGCAACAAACACTTTGTGCTTGGATCTGAGATAGAAGGTTCACCCAACTGTTCTTAGGGTATTCTATGAAGATGCATTTGTCGCTTTGGGTTCGAGCTCATTAGGTGAAAACATTTTCCACACAAGTGTTGCAGCCCCAAACATTAAGAAATGATAGCTTGGGTTTCCATCAAACCCTAATTCACACGGTGTCATCTCAACGGATTTAGATGGTGCCCTATTTAAAGTGAATGTAGTTGTCTCTAATGCATAACCCCAAAATGATAGTGGCAAAACCATAAGAGACATCATAGTATGCACCATATCTAATATAGCATGACTATGACGTTCAGACACACCATCACACTATGGTGTTCCAGGTTGCATGAGTTGTGAAACAACTTTCACATTGTCTAAAGTTGTATGCCAAACTCGTAACTCAGATATTCACCTCCACGATCATATCGCAGACATTTTTATCTTCTTGTCACGATGATCTTAAACTTCACTCTGAATTTGTTTGAACCTTTCAAACGATTCAGACTTGTGTTTTATTTACTAAATATACACTATATCTACTCAAAGCATCAGTGAAGGTAAGAAAATAACGATGTCCACCGCACGCTACAAGACTCATTGGATTGCATACATCAATATGTATCATTTCCAATAAATCACTTGCCCGCTCCATCAATCCGGAAAACGGGGTCCTTAGTCATCTTGCCCAAGAGGCATGGTTCGCATGTTTCAACCGATTCAAAATCGAGTGAGTCCAAAGATCCATAAGCACGGAGTTTCTTCATGCGCTTTATACCAATATGACATTTAGAAGTAGTGCCACAAGTAGGTGGTACTATCATTATTAACTTTGTATCTTTTGGCATCAATGTTCTGAACATGTGTATTACTACGATCAAGATTCAACAAACCATTCTCACTTGGTGCATGACCATTGAAGGTATTATTCATGTAAACAGAATAACCATTATTCTCTAACTTAAATGAATAACCGTGTTGCAATAAACACGATCTAATCATGTTCATGCTCAACGAAAAACACCAAATAACATTTAATTAGGTTTGTCACTAATCCCGAAGGTAGAGAGAGCTTGCGATGTTGATCACATCAACCTTGGAAACATTTTCAACACACATCATCAACTCACCCTTAGCTAGTTCTCCGTTCATTCCGTAGCTTTTATTTCGAGTTACTAACATTTAGCAACCGAACCGGTATCCAATACCCAGGTGCTACTATGAGTACTCGCAAGGTACACATCATTAACTCGTATATCAAATATACTTCTGTTGATGTTGCCAGCCTTCTTATCTACCAAGTATCCAGGGTTGTTCCGCTTCAGCGACCGCTCTCCTCATAATCGAAGCACTTAGTCTCAGGTTTGGGTTCAACTTTGGGTTGCTTCTCTGGAGCAATAACTGACTTGCTATCCATGAAGTTTCCCTCCTTGCTCCTGCCCTTCTCGAAACTAGTGGTTTTTAATAACCATTAACACTTGACACTCCTTCTCGACTTCTACCTTCGCGGTGTCAAACATCGCGAATAGCTCAGGGATCATTATTTCTATCCCTGGCATTTTTTAGTTCATCACCAAGTTCTAGTAGCTTAGTGACAGTGACTCGGAGAATTATATCAATCACTATCTTATCTGGAAGATCAACTCCCACTCGATTCAAGCGATTGTAGTACCCAGACAATCTGAGCACATGCTCAACGATTGAGCTATTCTCCTTCGTCTTGCAGGCAAAGAATCTTGTTGGAGATCTCATATCTCGCAACACGGGCACGAGCCTGAGATCCTAATTTCAGCTCTTAGAACATCTCATATGTTCCGTGATGTTCAAAACGTTTCGGAGCCTCAATTCTAAGCCGTAATGCATGACGCACTAAACTATCAAGTAGTCATCAGAACGTGCCAGTCAGATGTTCTCAACATCTACAAACAACGCTAGAGGGGTTGGCGCACCGAGCGGTGCACTAAGGACATAAGCCTTCTGTGCAGCAATGAGGACAATCCTCAGATCACGGACCAAGTGCGCAATATTGCTACCATCATTTTTCAACTCTATTTCTCTAGGAACATATAAAAATACTAGGGAGCTACAACGTGAGCTAGTAATCTACAACATAATTTGCAAAGACACTATTGACTATGTTCATGATAATGAGTTCAATTAATCAAATTACTTAAGAACTCCCACTCAAATTGACATCCCTCTGGTCATTCGAGTGATACATGATCCAAATTCACCAACTCAAGTCCGATCATCACGTGAGTTGAGGTGGTTTCAATGGTGAACATCATCATGTTGATCATATCTACTATATGACTCATGTTCGACCTTTCGGTCCCTTGTGTTCCGAGGCCATGTCTGTACATGCTAGGCTCGTCAAGTTTAACCCGAGTGTTCTACATGTGCAACACTGGCTTGCACCCATTGTATGTGAACGTAGAGTCTATCACACCCGATCATCACGTGGTGTCTCGACACGACGAACTTTCGCAACGGTGCACACTCGGGGAGAACACAATTAATCTTGAAATTAAAGTGAGGGATCACCTTATAATGCTACCGTCGTCCTAAGCAAAACAAGGTGCATAAAAGAATTAACATCACATGCAAATCATAAGTGACATGATATGGCCATGAACTTGTGCTTTTGATCTCCATCGTGAAAGCACCGACATGATCTCCATCGTCACCGGCACGACACCATGATCTCCATCATCTTGATCTCCATCAACGTGTCGCCATTGGGGTTGTTGCTCCCATCATGCTTCTACTACTATTGCTACCGTTTAGCGATAAAGGAAAGCATTACATAGCGCTTAATGATTGACACGCAAGTCATACAATAATTAAAGACAACCCTATGGCTCCTGCCGGTTGCCATACTCAACGACATGCAAGTCGTGATATTCTATACAACACATGATCATCTCATACATCACATATGTCACATCATGTAATTGGCCATATCACATCACAACATACCTTGCAAAAACAAGTTAGATGTCCTCTAATTGTTGTTGCATGTTTTACGTGGCTGCTACGGGTTTCTAGCAAGAACAATTCTCACCTATGCATAAACGACAACGATGATACATAAGTTGCTTCTCAACCTTCTCAAGGACCGCCTTTGTCGAATCCGATCCAACTAAAGTAGGAGAAACTGACACCCACTAGCCATCTTTGTGCAATGAAGTTACACGTCAGTCGATGGAACCAGTCTCTCGTAAGCGTACGAGTAATGTTGGTCCGGGACGCTTCATTCCACAATACCGCTGAACCAAAACACGACCAAGGGAGGAAGCAATCTAAGGATCAACGCCCAAAAACTCTTTGTGTTCTACTCGAGATCTCATCTATACATAGACCTAGCTCTGATACCACTGTTGGGGAACGTTGCATGGGAAACAAAATTTTTCCTACGCACACGCAAGATCTATCCATGGTGATGAGAATCTACGAGAGGGAGAGTGTATCTACATACCCTTATAGATCGCTAAGCGGGAAGCGTTAAGAAACGCGGTTGGTGTAGTCGAACGTCTTTGCGATCCAAATCGCCGAGTGTCCCGCGATCTCATCACGATCTGTCCCACGATCCAATCACGATCCATCCCGCGAACTCATCATGATCCGTCCCATGATCCAATCACGATCCGTCCCGCGAACTCATCATGATCCGTCCCGCGATCTGATCACGATCCATACCGCAAAATCATCACGATCCGTCGCGCGATCTCATCACGATTCATCTCGCGATCTTGATCACGGTCCTTCCAATCTAGCGCCGAACGGACGACACCTCCGCGTTCAGCACACGTACAGCTCGATGACGTTCTCCGCCTTCTTGATCCAGCGAGAGGGAGCAGAGAGGTAGAAGAGTTCTCCAGCAGCACGACGGCACTCCGACGATGGTGGCGGAGCTATTCTGGCAGGGCTTCGCCTAAGCACTGCAGAAATCCCATCTAGAGGAGAAACTATGCACTAGAGGAACGGGTAGCACGTGGCTGAAAATCTTGTGCCAAAACCCTAAAACCCTCTAGTATATATAGGAGGAGAGGAGGAGGAGGCTTGCCTCCCAAGGAGGCAGCCCTTGGGTCGGCCGAACCAGGAGGGAGGAGTCCTCCTCCTCCACTCCTAGTAGGATTAGGACTCCTTCCTAATTTAGCCCCTTTTGCCTTTTTCCACCTTTTTCCTTTTGGGATTTTCTTCCCAGCCGCATGGGCCTTGTGTGGGACTTACACCAGCCCACTAAGGGCTGATATTCATCCTCTCACAGCCCATGTAGCCTCTTGGGTCGAAATACCCCTCCCGATGGTCTCCCGGTACACTGCCGGCACTCCCGGTACACTACCGATGAGCCCGAAACTTTTCCCGCGACCAAAATAGGACTTACTATATATCAATCTTTACCTCCGGACCATTCCGGAGCTCCTCGTGACATCCAAGATCTCATCCAAGACTCCTAACAACCTTCAGTCACCACCATGCATAACTCTATCTACCAAAACGTCACCGAACCTTAAGTGTGCAGACCCTGCGGGTTCGAGAACTATATAGACATGACCGAGACACCTCTATGGTCAATAACTAATAGCGGGACCTGGATGCCCATATTGGTTCCTACATATTCTACGAAGATCTTTATCAGTCGAACCTCTATGTCAAGGATTCAGTTAATCCCGTATGATGTTCCCTGTGTTCTTCGGTATGTTACTTG
This sequence comes from Hordeum marinum, assembly GCA_022496015.1. Taxonomy (NCBI): domain Eukaryota; kingdom Viridiplantae; phylum Streptophyta; class Magnoliopsida; order Poales; family Poaceae; genus Hordeum; species Hordeum marinum. Next base: position 95,324,138 of record CM039677.1, on the reverse strand, counting down.
CCCGAGATTCGATCGTCGGTATCTCCATACCTAGTTCTCTCATTACCGGCAAGTCCCTTTACTCATTCCGTAATACAAGATCCCATGACTAACAATTAGTCACATTGCTTGCAAGGCTTATTGTGATGTTGTATTATCGAGTGGGCCCTGAGATACCTCTCCGTCACACGGAGTAACAAATCCCAGTCTTGATCCATGCCAGCTCAACAGACACCCTCGGAGATACCTGTAGAGCACCTTTATAGTCACCCAGTTACATTGCAACGTTTGATACACACAAGGTACTCCTCCGATGTCAGTGAGTTGCATGATCTCATGGTCATAGGAACACATACTTGACATGCAGAAAACAGTAGCAATAAACTGACACGATCATATGCTACGTTTGTAGTTTGGGTCTTGTCCATCACATCATTCTCCTAATGTGATCCCATTATCAAATGACATCTCATGTCAATGGCTAGGAAACCTTGACCATCTTTGATCAACGAGCTAGTCTACTAGAAGCATACTAGGGATAAAGTGCTGTCTACTTATCCACACATGTAATGTGTTTCCAATCAATACAATTATAGCATGGATAATAAACAATTATCATGAACAAAGGAAATATGATAATAACTAATTTATTATTTCCTCTAGGGCATATTTCCAATAGTGCGGTGATGTGAGGGGGGATGGCTTGTCGGCCAGTCGACCGAGTCTTCGGGTCTTCAAGTCGTCGATGAAGAAGCAGGGGCAACTGGGACTAATGGGTCACTGGGGGTTCACTAACCAACCTATACTAAGCATTTGGTATGATTGCATGAATAGTAGCAGTTCATCAAAAAGAGGCTATGCATCAGAATAGGAGCTAACTAATACAGTAGCAAAAATCTAATGCAAGAATAATAGGGAAAGAGGTGGGTGATATCGGAATGCTCAAGGGGGTTTGCTTGCCTTGTTGCTCTGCTGCAAAAGGCTGGTCGTCAGGGGCGTAGTCGTACTCGGTAGCAGCGTTAGTCTTGGGGTCTACCGGAGAGAAGAGGGGGGAAGAAGCAATAAATATAAAGCACAGATGCAACACGATGCATGACATGGCAATATGCAGGGCTAGGTATGCACTAACGCAATACTACACATTGCAGACATAGCGAGAGAATATCTGACGATATTTCCTGGGTCTTTGGATTTATCGGACAGTCGAATCGGAGGGGAAAGTTCCATGTTCATCATGCTAGAAGCATGTGACAAATGAATGAATGGCATATTTGGATTCATGGGATTCTTCTGATCAACTTTCATATCTAAATTATTTCATCTGAGCTACGATTTAAAAGATATGATTTTCTAAAGTCTTTATTAATTACTAGAATTAACAGATTATTACTTATTCGAAAAATCCTTTATGAAAACATGCTGACATCAGCACTGCATCAGCAATCAACAGGGGGCTGGCCAGGTCAACCCTGACCAGTGGGCCCCACTTGTCACAGACACATACAAATTCTAGTATTTTGAATTAAGTCAACAGAGTTTAATTAAGGGAGGGCCCCACAAGTCAGTGAGACATTAGTGTTAACCTAACTATTTTAACTAATCTACTCTGTTAATTTAGGCAGCTGACAGGGGGACCCACCTGTCATACTCACAGGGGCACGGGGTCCCACCAGTCAGTGACTAGTCAAGCCAGTCAGCCCAGTTGACTTGGTCAACCCAGTCAACTGGGGCCAGGGGCCCCACTGGCAGTGACCCAGGGGTGGACCCCAGGTGTGCCACATCGGTGGCCGGCGCCAGAGCGTCGCCGGCGAGCTCCGGACGAGGCCGAATACTCCGGCGAGCTCAAAAATGCTCCACGGGGGGCCATTTGGCGTGCGGCCGGGCGTGTTCTAGATCTAAGGTAGCCGCCGATCCGTTCCAGGCATCGGGGCAAGCTAAGGTGGATGGTGGCGAGTAGCACGTCGACGGCGGCGGAGCAAGGCTTCGGCCAGCGATGGCAAATGGCGATGCATCGTGCAAACGAGGGAACTAACGATGCGGGGCAAGCCTACGCGGTGCGGCGGGTTGAGTGGTGGCGGCGATTGGACCAAATGGTCACCGGAGAGGCGCCGACGACGAGGTCAGGCGGCGGCGCATTCGGGCTCCGGCAAAATCTAGCGCTAGAAGCACCGGCTCATCGCGAGGAGCAAGGGGGGAGAAGTAGGAGCTCACAAAGGGGCGTTGTCGTTCAAAATGGGCTCGGGGAAGGCTTGACGGCGACGAATTCGACGATGGCGTGCGGCGACGTTCCGAGGAAGAATACGAGCACAGACGGCGTTGCAGGGGCTCCAGTGCTTGAGCGTGTGGTCGAGGGGGTTGAGGAGATCACGGCAGAGCTCGTGGGCGCAACGGCAGGGCGCAGGAGGCATGGTGGTCGTGGCTACCTGTCGGCCATGGCGACGGTGGTGTTCGGGCGAGGTGCGAGCGGGCGAGGGAGAGGGAGAGAGCGAGATCTAGGGTTCGAGGGAGAGAGTACAGGGGCTGTGGGGCCGTTCTTATCCTCCACGCTGTCGAGGCTACGCGGTGCATCGGCGACAGGCGAGCTCGCCGCCCTGTTGCGACCGCTCTGGTCGCTACAGAGGAAGGAGACGACGAAGGGGAGAGGTGGACCGGCACTGTGGCCACTTGGGCCCAGTGGCACGGGCCTTTTCTTTTCTTTTTTTCTTTTTCCTTTTCCCACCAATTGTCTTATTTTATTTTAGCCCCATTTCATCACTGAAAAAATGCATCACTGGGTCAATTAAATATGTTGCAATTTTAGGGAGGGCAACATCTAGCTTGGGCATTTTTGTAATCAGTTTACATTTCCAATTTGAATTTAAAATGCATTTTTAAAATGCTTTCAGCTTCTGTTATTGATGGTGGGGTCCACACCACATGTTTGGTGATGTTATTTTCCCCAACATTATTTACCTTGGATTATTTCACAACTTTGGAACATTTTAGTTTTGTTGTTTGAAGGTTTAAATTTGTCACATTGAATCACAAGGCATTTGAAGGGAATGTGGGAATTGGAATTGATTTTCAACTTGATCATATTCCACTTAGCAAAATAATTAGTTGCTGACCATGCCATTATTGTAGCTTAATTACATCATCACTGTAGCACTGACACCAGGGTGTTACAAGCACCCCCAACAAGTATCTTGAATAACAATTCGAGAAGAATTAAATCCTTAACAAACCATCATGATAGAAAGATGATATAAAGAAGTGAAAGTTGCAAAATAACAAGATTGATGCCTTGCCATGATTTAGATGATGCTTCGGGACAAGATACTTGAGCAAAACTAGGAACTTCGGAAAAGAAAGATGACTACTTAGTTGAGAATTTTCGATATGATGCACAACTACGGAAGAAGAATTGAGATCACCTTGATGAAACAAGAATAAGAATTATGTTATGCTTATCCTTCATCAAGTTAAATTGATGACAAGTAATGGATTTCGCACACCACTTATTCTTCTTGAAAAAGATTGAAGAGAGATGACACAAACTTGAAGAAGTCTTGAACGAGAACACCGGTAAGAATTCACAACCGAAAGAGGACACTACGATTGAACGAAGATACATGAGAACGAAGAGATCACGATCCACCTAATGGAAAACTTCACAAGGCACCAGAATGATTGAGATACGAACAAAGAGACGACAATTGAGAAGAATTTGAGAATGAAAGCTGAAAGCTGAGAATGAAGAAATCTTATGAAATGATGGCCTTCGGAGGATAGACAAATGAAAACAATACTCAAATGCTCCGGATAGATATGGGAGGAATTACTCACGATCAAAACAATTTGAGATGTTAGCAACAACCCGAAACCATGAATATTTGGAAGAACAAAGAACGATTTAAGAGAAACTCTCCTTCGGTCTTCAATACTGAGAATAATGATGAGAAACAACATCATGAATTACTGAGGCACTTCGGAACAATGAATAAAGAGAAGGTTGAGCCCATGAAGAAAATAATCTGAAGCAATTTTCGAGACAACATATGACTAATGAAATTCATTCTTACATCATATTAGAAGAACCTGAGGATATCTCCGGAAGATTAGAAGAGCCAGGTAAGATCCTGGGGAAAACCTGTGGGTTATGGTCCCACTCAAAGAAACCACCGTTGAAATGATTGCTTAGGAAGAGATGGCACTGGTAAAAATTAAAACTTGATGAGGTGAGAACCTCAAAATAATTTAAGAGGGTATGAATGGAAATGAAAGTCTTTTGAGATATCTTCAGCACTCCAGATAGAATAGAGAGGGATGAATAAGCAAGAGACGCTTGGATAAGAATTCCCAACAAGAAAAGAATTGAACAAATGAGTAAGGATATGATGAACACCGAGAGGTTGAATCGAATCCATCGGAGAAGAATAACAACAAGAACTAGGAATATGAGGATCGATCTTGAAACTGAAAGTCCTGAGAATCTTCACAAGGATCATCGGCAACAATACAAGAGAAAAGATAGCGGAAGCATCACATGAATAGAATATGCACTTGGATGAGAATTAATCATTGAAGAAAAAGGGCGGGAGGGTGGGGGAAAACAACGAAACTTGGGACATATGAGACAAACTCCAAAGAAGAATATGGGGATAGATCTTGCAAAATTGGAGAGGATTGAATTGCCTTGAAGAGAAGCACACCGGATAAAAAGAATTGATATGACAACTCCGGTTGAGCAAAATAATTAGCAATCCCACAGACATATGAGAACACTTAGGAAAGATATGAAATCACCACTTGACATCGACGCAACTCGAATTACCATATTCAAAACAAAACAAAGGATGAGGCTTATGAAACAAGCCAAAACAAATGCATAATAGAGATTTCGCTCGATATTTTCGTGGTAAGGTTTGCACGGGCTCGATCTTATAGTATCCATCATGTGCAAGGCAGTGCACACGACATACAAAACGTCCCCGAGTCGTAGCAAGCTACAAGGACTCTTTAAGACACAACGAGACCGCTGTAAGAAAGACCGTGAACAAACAAATCCACTAGATGTCAAAACCCAACCTGACATCATGATCTGTTGAAAGATAGTTTAGGTAACTACTTGAATTCCCACCTAAGAACTTCCGAATCTTTCTTGGTTATGCAATCGGGTGTTGGGGATACAAGGAGGAAAATATCTCACACAACTAACAAGCCCTACACGCCAACTGTATCCATCCTTCAACACATAACCAGAGGTCTTAGAAACTCATCTATCTCGGACCCTCGAAAACACAACGATACCAAACATGGCAGTACCCTAGACGCCTCCCCAGTACTGGGTGACTCTAACCTTATCTCGCCACAAGAAGTATTGAAGCAATTTCGAACATCCTCCATCCTGAGATACTAAGGAAACTGAACGACAATGATGTGCCAAGAATCCCTGGAGTTCAACTCCCCGGAAGAAATCAAGTCAGACAGGAGGCACCAAGACAGAACTCCGTCACATCGGCATCATATAGTTTCCAAAATACCCGCGTGATCCTAAATTTGTTTTTGAGTGAGAAGAGGGTAGAATCAAAATTCCTAAGTCGTAATTCCTCACCAGAGTATAGAAGAGGAGTAAAGAGAATCCTACTCTACGATATAACTAGACTCAAAAAAGTTTTTCACTAGACTTGACTGAGCCAAATTCGATCAATCAAGGGGGCTCCTAGGTTGGTACAGGCTCTGATACCAACTTGTCACACCCAAGATGCGATCCTATCCTTATTTCGGCACGAGGGCCTCGACAGGGATAGAAGCGCATCTCGTTGTGTTGCAAGAACGGATATCATTACAAGTACATATACAGAAGAGATGAGTATATGGAATTGGCTTACACTCGCCACAAGCTACAATAAGATCACATCAATACAACAACATACTCAAGCATCATACAGAAGAGCAGGGTCCGACTACGGACAAAACCAAACGATAAAATGACATCCATCCTTGCTATCCCAGGCTGACGCTTGGAACCCATCCAAGATTGATGATGAAGAAGAAGAACAACTCCAAAACAAACAAGCATCGCGCTCACATCAAATCATCGCATTACCTGTACCTGCAACTGTTGTTGTAGTAATCTGTGAGCCATAGGGACTCAGCAATCTCATTTCCAAGGGTATCAAGATTATTAAAGCTTAACGGGTGAGGTATGGTTCAGTGGTGAGGCTGCAGCAAGCGTCTAAGCATTTATTTGAGTGGCTAACTTATGAATATAGAAAAATAAAGTATGGTGGTCTACGCATAACGTACGTGAACTAGAAATGATCACTAACTGATCGTGAACACCTACTTACGTCAAACATAACCCCACCGTGTTCTCTCTCGGATAAGGACTCACGAGAAGAGACAGTCACGGTTATGAACACAATTGGTGTATTTTATTAGAGTTTACTTCAGGTTTGCTATGGCCGTGTGTTAAACAAAGTTTCCAAGTTTGACACATAACCGTGGGCATGGCTTTCCGAAAGATTTAACCCTACAAGGGTGCTCCAAGTCGTCCATAACAAACTAACCACACGCCGCGGGAATAACCTCGATGATCTTGTGATCATCCTAGGCAATTCCAAAGGAAATCTGACACCTCGAGATAGCCCGAAGAAGATCAGAGTTCCTCACGCAAGACATTCGAGAAAGGTAAAACAAGTTCAGCATGGCCGCCCGACGTGTTGACGAACCCGATAGGAGCCACGTATCTCGTTCTCAGGACACGACCAGATGAGTGCAGCGTACAGTGGCCTGATAGAAATCACCCGAGTTGCCCCAGGTTGGCCATGCACACAACTCTAATTTGGATCAACACTCATGAGGAGCACTGGCCCACGGGTTGATTAAATTATCCACGGGTGCCGGCGGGTCCCTATGCATTTTATTAGTTATTAGGCAAATGTAGTACCAATGTTGGGCCATGCTAGACAAGCTTGATCCTAAAACGAAAATCAGGGGGGTCCCCATAACAACCCCGAGCATGTCAGGAGCACTCAATTATGGAACATAAGATCGGTTCACAAGTAACTAGGGGAGGCAAGAGTGGAACAATACACCGAGCAAAAGGCCAAGCCTTCCACCCTTTACCAAGTGTATATGTGCATTAAATTAAATAGCAATCATATTGTGATAACAAAAGGATGTCCATGCTGACACATGGAAGCAATTGCACCTGTAGCTAGAAACGCTATAAGAAGGGCTGAGCAAGCGGTAACATAGCCACACAATGGTTTGCTGGGAGGTGGAGGTTAGAGGCTTATCATGGCAATGTTGGGAGGCTTGTGAAACAAGTGGTTGGTAGCGTGACATAACGATAAAAGCGGGACAACTAGATAGTAGTGGTATCCAGGGAAATGTGCCATCTTGCCTGAGATCCTGCTTGGAAGAAGCACGAGTCCATGAAGAAGATGAGCCAACGTAGTCGAATGAATCCTCACACTCCGAACGCTTTCGGAACTCTATCAAGAAGGAACAATCTGGAAACAACAATCAACACACGATAACACCACAACATATGCATGGCATGATGCACAAACCAATATGATTCATGCATGGTTTAATATGCAAGGCATGGCATGGCATGGCAAGAACAAGAAACAACTACTACATATTAAGTGAAGTTCAATATGCAACGAGTTGGATATTGACAAAACTCCACGATCAAGTTATTTAGTTTAGACCCATTTAGGTACTCATCAATATTAAATGTTGTTAAACATGGCAAGAGGTGAAGCATGAACAACTACAACATCTAGGCATTTTAAATGAGGCCGGAAGCAACATATAGCATTCCCAAAATGACCCCATATTTTAATTACGAAATTGGTCCAGATCTGAACTAACCATATTTTAGAGTTGTTAAACAGCAAAATAAATGTCACCATGTGATTCTACACATTTTTCTAGGCAAGTTACATGTGTAAAACATTTGCATCGGAGCTACGGTTTAAAAGTTATTAAACAATTCATATTGACATGGCGTTCGTGCAGAAACAATGGAAACATAAAGTTAATCATTTTTACCACATGTGAGAGTTAGAAAATGTGAATCTACATGAAATTCTAGTCACTTTTCATATATAAAGTTTTTACATATGACGCACGGTTAATTATTTATGAGCAGTGCAAAAATATGGTTTTTTTCTGAAATTATGCAATGTCCTGGTTTACTTAACAAATTCGTCCAGAGGAAAAAAATGCATCGGGCCAAATCTAGCTAGCCCAACAGCAGCAATGGGCGACGAGTAACTAAAATGCGCACACGGGCGAGGAATTGGAGGCCGGAGCGCTCACCTTGCTGGGCTGGGCCCAGATCGGTGGAAGCTGGCTAGCTGGGGCCTTCGGCACCACTGGGCTGCGGGCGAGGCCGACCCACGCGCGGGAGCGAGGCGCTTGAGGGGAGCTCCTCTCCCTCGAGCTGGAGGCCATGGCGACTGTGGCAGGAGGTTGGAGGCGAGGGTGGCAGGCACGAGAAGGCATGGGGCGGTAGGGATCGGGCTGGGGGCGGCTGAGCTCCGGCGGCGGGGTGTGGTATCCGGTGACCTCCATGGCGGGAATGCTCCTGCGGGCAGAGAAGAAGAGAGAGAGGTGAGAGTGAGAGGAAGGAGAAGGGGAAGAAGGAGAGGGAAGGGAGGAGGTCCAGCCAGGGGCTGTAGCGGCGGCCTGCGGGAGGAGACCGGTGGTAGGCGGCACTAGGAGCTGCGGGGTCAGGGCGCCATGGGAGGTTCGGGCACTGTAGTCACCGAACGTGTCCGGTTTGACCGCGGACATGTCCGGTAGGTGGGGAAAGGGCGATTTTTAGCCCCAGATCTCAGATCTGAGGGCTGAAATTGGCTATGGAGGTGGGATTTCGGTTGAGAGGGAGGTGGAGCTAGTAGGTGGAGGTTTTGAGGGGGGGCTGCAATTTTTACATGGGGAAACCCTAGAGAGTGAGGGGGCTCTCTCCATGGGGGGGGGTTTAAATAGGGAATGGCACTAGGGGGATGGACCTCGTCCGTCCGATCGCGATCCGATGACCACGAACAGAGGGGTAAGCTAGGTTGGGCAAGTGGGCTATGTAGTTGGGCTAGGTGGGGATGAGAGAAAGAATTGTGGCCCGTGACACGAGTTTTGAAACACCGAAAACATCCGACGAATAACCCGATGACAGTGCCTCTATAGGCGACCGTTGGGAAATCAAACGAACGCTGATTGCGACAAAATTTGGCAGGCAGTCCACCTATAATAAAACAAGACCGCACACCGACTTTTGACCCAATCCGAGAATATTTTATATGCACTTTAAAAACAATATTTTATCGATGCCGCGGGCGCGTGCATGTGTGGTTGGTCTCGAAACGGCCGACAACACGAACAGAGAGAACCGACAACTATGAACAGATGCAGTTTTCAAAAACGAGTGATGATGCTATGCAGATGATGCGAATGATGTGATGATGAATGCGACAACGAGACGAATCACACGACGACAACGGAATAAAAGGGGAATCTTTTGGAGCGTTGGTCCCGGGCTGTTGCACATACTTATCGCAAGGCTGACATCGGGTCTTGTGCACATCATTGCGTACATGATAGAGCCTATGTCTGAAGCATAGGGGATGGCACTCATCTTTTCTCTATCTTCTGCAGTCAATGGGCATTGTGTCTTACTCAACTTCACACCTTGCAACACAGGCAAGAACCCCTTCTTGTACTGATCCATTTTGAACTTCTTCAAAACTTTGTCAAGGTATGTGCTCTGTGAAAGTCCTATTAAGCGTCTCGATCTATCTCTATAGATCTTGATGCCTAATATTAAAGAATCTTCTCCTACGTCCTTCATTGAAAAACTCTTGTTCAAATATCTCTTCACACTTTCCAACATTTCTATATTGTTTCCAATCAACAATATGTCATCCACATATAATATTAGAAACGCTATAGAGCTCCCAGTCACTTTCTTATAAATACAAGCTTCTCCGTAAACTTGTATAAACCCGAACGCTTTGATCACCTCATCAAAGCGCAGATTCCAACTCAGAGATGCTTGCACCGGTCCATAAATGGATCGCTGGAGTTTGCAAACTTTGTGTGCATTCTCTGGATCGACAAAACCTTCTGGTTGTATCATATACAGCTCTTGCTCAATGAAACCATTAAGCAATGCTGTTTTGACATCCATCTGCCAAATTTCATAATAAAAAATGCTGCTATTGCCAACATGATTCTGACGGACTTAAGCATCGCTACGGGTGAGAAGCTCTCATCGTAGTCAACTCCTTGAACTTGTGAAAAACCCTTTGCCACAAGTCGAGCTTTATAGAAGGTGACATTACCGTCCGCGTGCGTGTTCCTCTTAGAAATCCATTTGTTCTGAATGGCCTTTCGCCATTCAGGTAATACTTCCAAAGTCCATACTTTGTTTTCATACATGGATCCCATCTCGGGGATTTCATGGCCTCTAACCACTTCTTAGAATCCGGGCCCATCATCGCTTCTCCATAGCTCGTAGGTTCATCGTTGTCTAACAACATGACCTTTGAGACAGGGTTGTCATACCACTCAGGAGCAATACGCGCCTTTGTCGACCTACGACGTTTGATAGTAACTTGATCCGAAGCTTCATGATCATCATCATTAACTTCCTCATCAACCGATGCAGGTTGTACAGAAACATCTTTCTACGCAGCGCTACTCTCTGGTTGAAGTAAAGGTTCAATAACCTCATCAAGTTCTATTCCCCCCACTCAATTCTTTCGAGAGAAACTCTTTCTCAAGAATTTTTCCGTTTTTAGCGACAAAAGCTTTGCCTTCGGACATGAGATAGAAGGTATACCCAATTATCTCTTTTGGGTATCCTATGAAGACGCATTTCTCCGCTTTGGATTCCAGCTTTTCAGGCTGTAGCTTTTTGACATAAGCATCACATCCCCAAGCTTTAAGAAACGACAACTTTGGCATCTTGCCAAACCACAGTTCATACGTCGTCTCAACGGATTTCAATAGTTCCCTTTTTAAAGTGAATGCAGTTGTCTCTAATGCATAACCCCAAAACGATAGTGGCAAATCGGCAAGAGACATCATAGAATGCATCATATCTAATACGATTCGATTATGATGTTCGGACACACCATTACACTATGGTGTTCTAGGCGGTGTCAATTGTGAAACAATTCCACACTGTCTTAAGTGACTGCCAAACTCATAACTCAGATATTCTCCTCCTCGATCAGATCGTAGGAATTTAATCTTCTTGTTACGATGATTCTCAACTTCACTCTGAAATTGCTTGAACTTTTCAAACATTTTAGACTTGTGCTTCATTAAGTAAATATACCCATATCTACTTAAGTCATCAGTGAAGGTGAGAAAATAACGATATCCACCGCATGCCTCAATGCTCATCGGACCGCACACATCAATATGTATGATTTCCGACAAGTCATTTGCCTGTTCCATTGTTCCAGAGAACAGGGTTTTAGTCATCTTGCCCATGCGGCATGGTTCACATGTGTCAAGTGATTCAAAATCAAGTGACCCCAAAAGTCAATCACCATGGAGCTTCTTCATGCGTTTTACACCAATATGGCCTAAACAGCAGTGCCACAAGAAAGTGCCATCATTATCAACTCTACATCTTTTGGCATCAATGTTATGAACATGTGTATCGTCACTATCGAGTTTCAATAGAAATAAACCCTTCACATTCGGTGCATGACCATAAAAGATAGTACTCCTATAAATAGAACAACCATTATTCTCTGATTTAAATGAGTAACCGTCTCTCAATAAAAAAGATCCAGATATAATGTTCATGCTTAATGCAGGCACTAAATAACAATTATTTAGGTTCATAACTAATCCCGATGGTAATCAAAGAGCGAACATGCCGACGGCGATCACATAAACGTTGGAACCATTTTCCACGAGCATCGTCACTTTGTCCTTTGCCAGCCTTCATCTATTCCGTAGCTCTTGTTTTGAGTTACAAATGTGAGCAACCGAACCGGTATCAAATACCTAGGCACTAGAACGAGAGTTGGTAAGGTACACATCAATAACATGTATATCATATATACCTTGTTTGGTGTAGGCCGCCTTCTTGTCGGCCAAATACTTGGGGCAGTTTTGCTTCCAGTGATCAGTTCCCTTGCAATGAAAGCACTCAGTTTGTGGCTTGGGTCTAGCCTTGGGTTTCTTCAAAGGAGGGGAAACTTATTTGCCACTCTTCTTGGAGTTACCCTTCTTGCCCTTCCTATTCTTCTTGAAACTAGTGGTTTTATTGACATTCAACACTTGATGCTCTTTCTAGATTTCAGACTTAATGACTTTCAGCATCGCAAACAACTCGGCGACTGACTTGGTCATCCCGTGCATGTTATAGTTCAACACAAAGCTCTTGTAGCTAGGTGGCAATGATTGAAGAACTCTGTCAGTGATCGCCTCCGGTGGAAGGGGCATCCCTAACTCAGCCAGATGGTTCCAATACCTAGACATTCTTAGTATATGTTCACTGATAGACCCGTTCTTTTCTATCTTGCAAGCATAGAACTTATCGGAGGTCTGATACCTCTCAACCCGGGCATTCTTCTCAAAGATAAACTTTAACTTCGAGAACATCTCATATGCTCCATGACGTTCAAAACATCTTTGAAGTCCCGATTCTAAGCCATACAACACTGTACATTGAACTATTGAGTAATCTCCAGAACGTGCCTCCCAAGCGTTCTTAACGTCTTTGGGCGACATGGGAGCGAGTGGGTCACTAAGAGGTGCATCAAGGACATAAGCCTTCTAGGAAGCCATGAGAATAATCCTCAGATTATTGGCCCAGTCTACAAAAAGTTACTTCCATCATCTTTCAACTTGGCTTTCTCTAGAAACGCATTAAAATTCAGGGGAACTACTGCGTGAGCCATTGATCTACCACATAAACTTGCAAAGGTTACTAATATTATTGTTCAAGATAACGAGTTTAGTTAATAAAATTACTAGAAACTCCCACTCAAATTGACATCCCTCTAGTCATCTAAGTGGTACATGATCCAAATTCACCAACCCAAGTCCGATCATCACGTGAGATGAGGTGGTTTCAATGGTGAACATCATCATGTTGATCATATCTACTATATGACTCATGTTCGACCTTTCGGTCTCTTGTGTTCCGAGGCCATGTTTGTACATGCTAGGCTCGTCAAGCTTAACCCGAGTGTTCTGCACGTGCAACACGGGCTTGCACCCGTTGTATGTGAACGTAGAGTCTATCACACCTGATCATCACGTGGTGTCTCAACATGACGAACTTTCGCAATGGTGCACACTCAGGGAGAACACAATTTTATCTTGAAATTTTAGTGAGGGATCACCTTATAATGCTACCGTCATCCTAAGCAAAATAAGATGCATAAAAGGATTAACATCACATGCAAATCATAAGTGACATGATATGGCCATGAACTTGTGCTTTTGATCTCCATCTGCAAAGCACCAGCATGATCTCCATCCTTACCGGCATGACACCATGATCTCCATCATCTTGATCTCCGTCAATGTGTCGCCATGAGGTTGTCGCGCCAACTGTTGCTTCTATGACTATTGCTAACTCATAGCGATAAAGTAAAGCAAAACGGCAAAAATAATTAAAGACAACCCTATGGCTCCTGCTGGTTGTCGTACTTATCGACATGCAACTCGTGATATTCTATACAAAACATGATCATCTCATGCATCAGATATATCTCATCATGCAATTGGCCATATCACATCACAACATACCCTACAAAAACAAGTTAGACATCCTCTAATTGTTGTTGCATGTTTTACATGGCCGGGGCTGCTACGGGTATCTAGCAAGAACAATTCTCACCTATGAAAAAACCACAATGGTGATACACAAATTGCTATTCAACCTTATGAAGGACCGCCTTTGTCGAATCCGATCCAACTAGAGTAGGAGAGACATACACCCGCCAGCCATCTTTATGCAACAAAGTCACATGTCAGTCGATGGAACCGGTCTCTGATACATCTCCAACGTCTCTACTTTTCCAAACTCTTTTGCCCTTGTTGTGGACTCTAATTTGCATTATTTGAATGGAACTAACCCAGACTGATGTTGTTTTCAGCAGAATTGCCTTGGTGTTATTTTTGTGCAGAAATAAAAGTTCTCGGATTGACCAAAAAATTTAAGGAGAATATTTTTGGAATTAATAAAAAATATTGACAAAAGAATCAACTATAGGGGGCCCATCACCTGGCCACAAGCCTAGTGGGCGCACCCACCCCCCTAGGGCGCGTCGGGCAGGCTTGTGGGCCCCCTGCTGCTCCTCTGACCTCGTTTCCACTTCTATATATTCCTATCTGGGGAGAAAAAATCGGAGAGAAGAGTTCATCACGTTTCACGATACGGAGCCGCCGCCACCTCCTATTCTTCCTCGGGAGACCAGATCCGGAGTCCGTTTTGGGCTCCGGAGAGGGGAAATCGACGCCTTCGTCATCACCAACCATCCTTCATCACCAATTCCATGATGCTCGACACCGTTCGTGAGTAATCTCATCGTAGGCTTGCTGGACGGTGATGGGTTGGATGAGATTTATCATGTAATCGAGTTAGTTTTGTTAGGGTTTGATCCCTAGTATCCACTATGTTCTGAGATTGATGTTGCTATGACTTTGCTATGATTAATGCTTGTCACTAGGGCCTGAGTGCCATGATTGCAGATCTGAACCTATTATGTTTTCATGAATATATGTGTGTTCTTGATCCTATCTTGAAAGTTATAGACACCTATTACGAGTTATGATCCGCATCCCCCAGGGTGACAATAACTGAGATTCTTTCCGGTGATTACCGTAGTTTGAGGAGTTCATGTATTCACTAAGTGCTAATGCTTTGGTCCGGTTCTCTGTTAAAAGGAGGCCTTAATATCCCTTAGTTTCCAATAGGACTCCGCTGCCATGGGAGGGTAGGACAAAAGATGTCATGCAAGTTCTTTTCCATAAGCACGTATGACTATATATGGAATACATGCCTACATTACATTGATGAATTGGAGCTAGTTTTGTGTCACCCTATGTTATAACTGTTGTATGATGAATGTCATCCGACATAATTATCCATCACTGATCCATTGACTACAAGCTTTTCATATATTGATCTTTGCTAAGTTACTTTTCCGTTGCTGCTGTTACAAACACTACAAAAGTGCTACTATCACTTTGCCACAGTTACCGTTACTCCATATTACTTTGCTACAGATATCAAGTCTTTCAGGTGTGGTTGAATTGACAACTCAACTGCTAATACTCGAGAATATTCTTTGGCTCCCCTCGTGTCGAATCAATAAATTTGGGTTGAATACTCTACCCTCGAAAACTTTTGCGATCCCCTATACTTGTGGGTTATCAAGACCTTTTTCTGGTGCCGTTGCTGGGGAGCATAGCTTTATTCTCTGAGTCACTTGGGATATATATCTTTTGATCACTATCAGGAATCTTAAAGATCCAAAAACCAACATCTACCCCTCAACTACGAGGATAGGCAGGGAACTCCCATCTAGCTCTGCACTTGATTCACCTTCTGTTATGAGTAAATTTGTGACACCACCACCTGCTAGTAATTCTGATATGTCACAAGTAATTTATGATGATGCTTCTGCTATGCATGATGCTTGTGATGATATAGTGGCACTGGGCGAATTTCTTGATGAACAAATTGCTAGAGCCAATGCTGAAACTGATAATATTTCTGAATGTGATGAAATTATTGAAACTGAACACTATGATACACCTGCTAGACCTAGCTCTCCTAGATCTGAATTGCCTGATATACCTAAAGGTTATGTTATGGAAGGAGAGGTAGCTAGGGACTTTCTTGCTTGTAAGGATAGAGATGATCTTAAGAAATTGCTTCGCTAGTGGAAGGAAAAATCTTTTAATGCTAGAATGCAATATGATCCTAAGTTTGCTACTTCACCTATCTTTGTTACTGATAAGGATTATGAATTCTTTGTTGATCCTGAGTTAATTACTTTGGTTGAATCCGATCCTTTCTATGGTTATGAATCTGAAACTGTTGTGGCACATCTTACCAAATTGAATGATATAGCCACCCTATTTACTCATGAGGAAAAAAAATCGCTATTACTACATTCTTAAGTTGTTTCCTTTCTCGTTAAAGGATGATGCGAAGATATGGTTTAATTCTCTTGGTCCTGGTTGTGTGCGTAGTCCCTAGGATATGATCTATTACTTCTCTAAGAAATATTTTCCTGCCCATAAAAAACAAGCTGCCTTGCAGGACATTTTAACTCTGTGCAACTTGAAAAAGAGAGTCTCCCACAAGCTTGGGGGAGGATTCTCAAATTACTTAATGCTTTTCCTGATCATCCCCTCAATAAAATGAAATACTTGACATATTTTATAATGGACTAACCGATGCTTCTAGGGACTACCTAGATAGTTGTGCTGGTTGTGTTTTTAGGGAACGAACTATTGAACAAGCTGAATTACTATTGAATAATATATTGAGCAATTATAATGACTGGACTATTCCCGAACCACCTTCAAAGCCAACTCCGAAGAAAAGAGGTATTCTATTCCTCAGTCCTGAAGATATGCAGGAGGCAAAGAAATCTATGAAAGAAAAGGGTATTAAAGCCGAAGATGTTAAGAATCTACCACCTATTGAAGAAATACATGGTCTTGATAACCCGACACAGGTAGTAGAGGTAAGTTATCTCAGTAGAATTGATGAAGGAGATATTCCTTATAATAAGTCTGCTAGCCAATGCTTGGATGAATTTGATAATTTTATTGTGAAGCAAGAAAATTTCAATGCATATGTTTCTAGACAATTGAAACATAATGCTTATATGCTTGATCGCTTGGGTGATTATTTGAGTAGAACTGTCAATGATCTTAAGCTTATTAGTAAACATGCTTCCATGGTAACCACTCAAGTAGAACAAGTACTTAAGGCTCAAAATGATTTGCTTAATGAGATGAATAGTAAAGAAAATGATCATTCTGTTAAAGTTGTGACTAGAGGAGGTAGAATGACCCAGGAACCTTTGTATCCTGAGGGCCATCCTAAGAGAATTGAGCAAGATTCTCAAAGAGTTAATACATATGCACCTATTCGTTCCAATAAGAGTAGGAAAAAGAATGATGATTGCACTTTGCATGTTGCTAGTGAACCTGTTATAGATACATCTGAGAATCCAAATGATATTTCTATTTCTGATGCTGAGACACAATCTGGTGATGAACATGAGCCTAGTGATAACATTAATAATGATGTTCATGTTGATGCTCAACCTAGTAATGATAATGATGTGGAGATTGAACCTGCTAATGATCTTGATAACCCACAACCTAAGAATAAAAGATACAATAAAAGAGACTTCATTGCTAGGAAACACAGTAGAGGAAGAGAACCATGGGTTCAGAAACCCATGCCCTTTCCTCCCAAACTATCCAAGAAAAAGGATGATGAGGATTTTGAGCGCTTTGCTGAAATGCTTAGACCTATTTTTTACGTATGTGCTTGACTGATGTTTTGAAAATGTCTCCTTATGCTAAGTATATGAAAGATATTGTGACAAATAAAAGAAAGATACCGGAAGCTGAGAATTACACCATGCTTCCTAATTATACTTTCAAAGGTGGAATACCTAAGAAATTAGGAGATCCTGAAGTACCTACTATACCATGCTCTATTAAACGAAATTATGTTAAATCTGCTTTATGTGATCTTGGAGATGGTGTTAGTGTGATGCCTTTCTCTTTATACCGTAGACTTCATTTGAATAAGTTGACAGCGACTAAAATATCTTTGCAAATGGCTGATAAATCAACTACTCTGCCTATCGGTATTTGTGAGGATGTACCTGTCGTAGTTGCAAATGCTACTATCTTGACAAACTTTGTTATTCTTGATATTCCCGAGGACGACAGTATGTCGATCATCCTTGGTAGACCCTTTTTGAGTACTGCAGGGGCTGTTATTGAATGCAACAAGGGCAATGTCACTTTTCATATTAACGGTAATGAACATACGGTACACTTGCCGAAGAAACAACCTCAAGTTCATAGTATCAACTCTATTGAAAAAATTCCAACGATTATTATTGGAGACTTTGAGTTCCCTCTCCCTAGTGTCAAGAAGAAATATGATATACTTATTGTTGGGGAAATGCATATCCCCATTGAGGTAATTTAGTGTTATTCGAAAATTGTTCGGTTTCATGTTATTCGAAAGAAGTTTGTTAATAAGACTTGATCAACCTTATTGATGGATTCCTTTTGATAAGCATGAGATGGATGAATTTAGTACCTAACTTTTACTTTCTGTTACCTAGATGAGATTAAGTAAAAATGCTATTATTTTCCTTTTTCTGAGTTTCCCATACAATAAAAAAGTGACCTAAAAATAAAAGTTTTTCAAATGTCCTGAAAATGGAGTATGATTTTTTTGGAATATTTAAGAATTTTTGGCATTGAGTATGCATCAGGGGGCTGCACCAGTGGGCCACAAGCCTGCAGGGCGCGCCCACCCCCTTGGGCATGCCCTTATGGCTTGTGGGTCCCACGTGACCCACTCCACTTATTCCAGCACCCATTCACTTCATCTTCCTCCAGAAAAAATCCCACCATTGCTCAAACCCGTGTTCTAGCTCCTTTTGCTGTCATTTTTGACCTCCTTGCTCAAAGCTCCATTCGCAAAACTGTTTTAGGTGATTGCTCATCGGTATGTGACTCCTCCAATAGTCCAATTAGTTTTTGTTCTAGTACCTTATATATTGCAGATTTTTGCTGTTGTGGTGACTGTGTTTTTGAGCTTGCATGTCAAATTTGTATGGTCCCAAGTAGTTTTGATGCATGATATAGTCTCTAGGCACTTGAGGGAGTAATTGCTATGAGTTTTGTTCACCTTTATTTTTCGTTCACTAAATATTTCAGAAATTTTTCAGAGAAATAAAAGATGTTGAGAAGATTACTAAGAGGTTCTTCAAGCCGGGGTTCTAAGGAAGATGAAAATGAAATGAAGGAGAAACCCAAATATAATCTTCCTCGCGTTGCAGAAATTCGACCATGTGAATGGTCGTGTGACACATTCTTGAGGCCGGCCGGAATTTATGAAGATTTCTATTATTTGGCCAAGAATGCAAGCATCACCGACTTTCTCAATGATAAGTGTGACCAGTATCTCTTGCTCACTAATACGTTTGTGCAAAATTTTCACTTTCATCCTAGGGAAGGCCCTCCTACAATAGAATTTCACTTATATGATGTGCCTAAGAAAATCAACCTTTATGATTTTTGCAAAGTTTGCAAGATACCCCATGAGGGCAGCATCAGGGAACCACGTCCTCGAGACATGTAAGATTTTATTGCCGCAGTCACTGTAGGGGAAGAGAGAGGCGTGTCAAAGGCAAGAACAACTAGTTTACATTTTCTTGTGCTATGCTATTATTCATTATTTGTGGGAAGATGTTTAGTTGGTCGCTAGGAGAGTGGAAGCCTTAGTGCCCTTGACCTTGCTATTTTGCGCCATGCTTTATTTGCTGATAGAACCTTTAGTCTGGGCTCTATGGTGGCCCAACAGTTGAACACCAACCAGTTGAAGGGGCCCACATTCGGAGGTATCTATGCATCTCGTTTAGCTAAACATTTTGAGATACCCATTAGGCTTCACGAGAAAGATGAAAGGTTGATACCCACAAAGTTTCTAGATTATGACCATATGGTAGCCCATGATGTCATTAAGAATAATGATGATAGGAGGCTGCTTTACAATTTAGTATTTAGTCAGGTTACTTGTGAGATTATTACTTTGCTTCCTTCTTCTCTTTTTGATATTCATTCAGGCAGGTACACTGTTATGCCCGATGACATCTACCGATATTGGGGGTTGTCGCAACCCCCAGCACCTGAGCAGTCTCCGGCCCTCGATCCATATCAGGTCCCGGTCTTTCAGTGGGAGCCACAGGAGGTCACTAATCAGTGGAACCTTCAGTGTCCTCTGGAGTATCCCGGAGAAGGTTATTTCCAGGCATGGCCCTAGACCAACTTAGGCCAAAAGCCTAATCTTGGGGGAGTACGTATTTCTCACCGACATTACATTCATGTTCACACACTTATTTCAGTTGTCGGTGTTCATACTTTTTCATTGTACTATCCATGGTAGTTTATTTCTTGTTTTTATTTCTTCTTGTGTGTTTAATTAACTTTGAGGAAAATACAAAAAAAATTAGTTCTGGCTTTATTTCCCAGTTGCTTAGTTGTAGCATTAAAGAGAAAACCCAAAAATATTTCTCGTTCTTCTTTTTTCTTGTTGGGAGATTTCCCTTGTAAATAATTTTCCTTTCTTCTCTTTGGGTCGTAAGGAGAAGACCATGATGATATGTTGAGTGGCTCTCATATGCATTATTGTTTATCTTACAAAGGGCCCATATTGCCTTGTCTTCTCCTTTGGTTTATTGTTTGTAGATTCTATCTTAGTCCAATGCACATGCACTCTTATTATTATTCACATCGTTCGATCGTGCAAGTGAAAGGCAATAGTGATGATATTTGATGAAAAGACTGAGATGGAGAAAAGCTGGTATGAACTCGACCTATCTTGCTTTTGTAAATATGATTAGCTCATCGTTCCGAATTTAGTACATTATGGGTTGAATGTGTTTGCAATGATAATTAGAGATTATAGTTATTCATGCCATGCTTAATTAGCTAAGAGTGAACAATGGTTCTTTTTGAGTGCCAACATGCGCATTAAAATAGTTGTGATGTAGTATGATAGAATGGTATCCTCCTCTGAATGATTCAAGTGGCTCGACTTGGCACATGTTCACGCATGTAGTTGAAACAAATCAACACAACCTCCACGATATTTATGTTCATAACGAATTATATCCTACTCATACTTGCATTCAATGTTGGTTAATCTCAAAGCATGTTGATGACCGTGTCGCTCTCTAGTTGGTCGCTCCCCAGTCTTTTGCTAGCCTTCACTTGTACTAAGCGGGAATACTGCTTGTGCATCCATCTCAATAAACCCAAAGTTGTTCCATATGAGTCCACCATATCTACCTATATGCGGTATTTACCTGCCGTTCCAAGTAAATTTGCATGTGCTAAACTTTAAACCTTCAAATAAACTTTCTGTTTTGTATGCCCAAATTGCTCATGTGGCGACTGGGGGCTGTCAGTATCTTCCATGCTAGGTGGGTTATTCTCACGATATGTGTTGATTCACTATCATTCACGAGAAAGTGGTTGGTAATCGGGATGCCCAGTCCCATGCTCGAAATAAAAAGGAAATTATAATTAAACAAAACTCCCTCAGGACTGTGTTTGTATGGACGATATCCGTAGATTCGGCCCGCCGTGGAGTGTGACTGATTGGTGGAGGGGGAGTAAAAACTTTACCATTCTGTTTGGGAACCGCCTATAATGTATCTAGCATGGGAGATATTGGAAACCTCTTGGTCGTTATGTGAGCAATGAAATCATACCGCTCCAAAAATCATTACTTATCTTTGTTTTAAAAAGCTTGAGCTCTGGCACCTCTGCAAATCAATGCTTCCCTCTACGAAGGGCCTATCTATTTACTTTATTGTGGAGTCATCATCCTCTTATAAAAGGCACCAGTTAGAGAGCACCATCGTCATTTGTATGCCTTGCTATTAATTGATATTGAGTATGAGCATAACTAGATATCTCTTTCTCTCCATGAATTACAATGTTTAGTCAGTCCTTGTTCTCCAGAGGTGCTCTGCATTTATGTTTTGTGGTCTCAGAAAGGGCTAGCGAGATACCATTATGTCATATTGTATCATGATTGTTTTGATAAAATTGTTGTCATCCGAGACTTATTATTATTACTCGCTAGTTGATTATGCCATTGATATGAGTAAATGTGAGACCTAAATGTTATTGTGAATATGGTTAGTCCATAATCCTTGCCGAAAATCTGAACATAAGTTAGACATATTTACAACAGCAAGATCAAACAGAGTTTGTAAAAGTTTTGCTTTATCACTTTCAGTTTATGAATTGAATTGCTTGAGGAAAAGCAAAGGTTTAAAATTGGGGGAGTTGATACGTCTCCAATGTATGTACTTTTCCAAACTTTCCTGCCCTTGTTTTGGACTCTAATTTGCATGATTTGAATGGAACTAACCCGAACTGACGTTGTTTTCAGCAGAATTGCCTTGGTGTTATTTTTGTGCAGAAATAAAAGTTCTCGAATTGACCTACAAATTTAAGGAGAATATTTTTGGAATTAATAAAAAATATTGGCAAAAGAATGAACTGCAGGGGGCCCACCACCTGACCACAAGCCTAGTGGGCGCGCCCACCCCCTTAGGGCACGCCGGGCAGGCTTGTGGGCCCCCTGCTGCTCCTCTCACCTCTTTCCACTTCTAGATATTCATATTTGGGGAGAAACAATCAAAGAGAAGAGTTCATTGCATTTCACCATACGGAGCTGCCGCCACCTCCTGTTCTTCCTCGGGAGACCAGATCTCGAGTCCGTTTTGGGCTCCGGAGAGGGGAAATCGACGCCTTTGTCATCACCAACCATCCTTCATCACCAATTCCATGATGCTCCCCACTGTTCGTGAGTAATCTCATCGTAGACTTGTTGGACGGTGATGGGTTGGATGAGATTTATCATGTAATCGAGTTAGTTTTCTTAGGATTTGATCCCTAGTATCCACTATGTTCTAAGATTGATGTTGCTATGACTTTGCTATGCTGAATGCTTGTCACTAGGGCCCGAGTGCCTTGATTTCAGATCTGAACCTATTATGTTTTCATGAATATATGTGTGTTCTTGATCCTATCTTGCAAGTTGTAGACACCTATTACGAGTTATGATCCGCATCCCCCAGGGTGACAATAACTGGGATTCTTTCCAGTGATTACCATAGTTTGAGGAGTTCATGTATTCACTAAGTGCTAATGCTTTGGTCCGGTTCTCTATTAAAAGGAGGCCTTAATATCCCTTAGTTTCCAATAGGACCCCGCTGCCACGGGAGGGTAGGACAAAGATGTCATGCAAGTTCTTTTCCATAAGCACGTATGACTATATATGGAATACATGCCTACATTACATTGATGAATTGGAGCTAGTTCCGTGTCACCCTATGTTATAACTGTTGCATGATGAATGCCATCCGACATAATTATCCATCACTGATCCATTGCCTATGAGATTTTCATATATTGATCTTTGCTAAGTTACTTTTCCGTTGCTGCTGTTACAAACACTACAAAACTGCTACTATCACTTTGCCACAGTTACCGTTACTTCCATATTACTTTGCTACTGAATACTTTGTTGCAGATATTAAGTCTTTCAGGTGTGGTTGAATTGACAACTCAGCTGCTAATACTCGAGAATATTCTTTGGCTCCCCTTGTGTTGAATCAATAAATTTGGGTTGAATACTCTACCCTCGAAAACTGTTGCGATCCCCTATACTTGTGGGTTATCAGTCTCTCATAAGCGTACGAGTAAGGTTGGTCCGGGCCGCTTCATCCCACAATACCGTTGAATCAAGAAAAGATCAAGGGAGGAAACACTCTGAGCATCAACACCCACAAACTCCTTTGTGTTCTACTCATGATCTCATCTACACATAGACCTAGCTCATGATGCCACTATTTGGGAACATTGCATGGGAAACAAAAAATTTCCTATGAACATGCAAGATCTATCTATGGTGATGAGCATCTATGAGAGGGAGAGTCGATCTACATACCCTTATAGATTGCTAAGTTGGAAGCGTTAAGAAACACAGTTGATGTAGTCAAACGTCTTCACGATCCAAATCGCCAGGCGTCCCGCGATCCAATCACGATCCGTCTTGATCTAGCACCGAATGGACGACACCTCCGCGCTCAGCACACGTACAACTCGATGATGATCTCCGCCTTCTTGATCCAGCGGTGGTGGTGGAACTATTTCGGCAGGGCTTCGCCTAAGCACCACCAAAAAGTAGAGGATATGATCTATCGGAGAAAGAGGGCTGCACTGTGGCTTAGGGTTTTCTGGTGCGCCCCCCTCTCTCCCCTCCAGTATATACAGGAGGAGGGGGAGGGAGGCCGGTGCCCTGAGGGTTCCCCCTAGGAGTCGGCCGAAGTGGTGGAGGTGGGAGAGTCCACCTCCAATCCTACTCCTAGTAGGATTCCACTTGGAATCCTTCCCTCTCTTGGGTTTTTTCCTCCTCCCACCTCCTAGCCTCATGGCCCCTTAGGGGCTGGCTTTCCCAGCCCACAAAGGCCTGGTGAGCCACTCCTAAGGCCCATGTGTCCTCCCGGCATGAGTGGCCCCTCCGGTGGTCCCCTAGAACCCTCCCGACACTCCCGGTACACTACCGAAGTACCCAAAACTTTTCCGGTGACCAAAACGGGACTTCCTATACATCAATCTTTACCTCCGGACCATTTCGGATCTCCTTGTGATGCCCGTGATCTCATCCGGGACTCAGAACAACCTTCGGTCACCACCATACATAACTCAATACTACCGAGACATCACCGAACGTTGAGTATGCAGACCCTGCGGGTTTGAGAACTATGTAGACATGACCGAGACACCTCGATGGTCAATAACCAATAGTGGGACCTAGATACACGTATTGGTTCCTACATATTCTATGAAGATCTTTATTGGTTGAACCTCTATGTTAAGGATTCGGTTAATCCCGTATGTTGTTCCCTTTGCTCTTCGGTATGTTACTTGCCCGAGATTCGATCATCGGTATCGTAACAAATCCCAGTCTTGATCCATGCCCACTCAACAGACACCCTCGGAGATACCTGTAGAGCACGTTTATAGTCACCCAGTTATGTTGCAACGTTTGATATACACAAGGTACTCCTCCGGTGTCAGTGAGTTGCATGATCTCATGGTCATAGGAACAGATACCTGACATGCATAGAACTATAGCAATAAACTGGCACGATCATATGCTACGTTCATAGTTTGGGTCTTGTCCATTACATCATTCTCCTAATCATCTGATCCCATTATCAAATGACATCTCATGTCTTTGGCTAGGAAACCTTGACCATCTTTGATCAACGAGCTAGTCTATTAGAGGCATACTAGGGACACAGTGTTGTCCATGTACCCACACATGTATTTGAGTTTCCAATCAATACAATTATAGCATGGATAATAAACAATTATCATGAACAAGGAAATATGATAATAACTAATTTATTATTGCCTCTAGGGCATATTTCCAACACATTGTTCCTATTTGCAAGAATAAGAACATCATTGATATGTCTTGATACGTCCATTTTGCATCATGCTTTTATATTGATATTTATTGCATTATGGGTTGTTATTACACGTTATGGTACAATCCTTATGCCTTTTCCCTCTTATTATACAAGGTTTACATGAAGAGGGAGAATGCCGACAGCTAGAATTCTGGACTAGGAAAGGAGCAAATCTGAGATACCTATTCTGCACAACTCCAAAAGTCCTGAAAATTTATGGAGAATTATTTTAGAATATATAAAAAATACTTGGCGAAACAGATACCAGAGGGCCCCACCAGGAGGTGACAAGCCTACCAGGCACGGCCACTATCGTGGGAATGAGTCTGACAATAGAATATAGGGGTACGAAAGGAGAGGGTAGAGTCCTAGCTACGGCGAGGGTGTGCACACGGATGTATGAGTTCAGGCCCCTCTCGTGGAGGTAACAACCCTACGTCTTAGTGCTTGGGAGCTCTTGTCGTGTGGAATATGAGTGTTACAGGGGGTGCGAAACCTTGTGCCAGAGGGGAGGGGCAACTTATATAGAGTACGTTGCCCCTCATGATTGTTAGGCAACCATGGGTTCGATCATGGTAATAAAGACATACGTTACTAGTAACATACACAATAAATGATACTAATGACGATTGGCCGAACACCTTCCTATTGGCCTCCTTGAGGTGCCTTCTGGTCTTCTGGTGTCAACCGGTAGTGAGGTCTTCCGAGTGACAGGAGACTGTCGAGTGGAGGAAGGAACCTCTGAGTGACTTAACTGTCGAGTGACTATCACGTCATGATGACTTCAGTCGGAAACTCTCTTGCCATCATTAAGTCCTCCAATATAGTGTCCTTAGGTAGTGTATGTAGGTCAATCCTAGGACCCTACCCTAGGTACATATCCTCGTCATTAGCCCCCGAATGGATTGGGGTTGGAGTAAAAAAGGAGTCGATGCCAATTCTAATAAGGCACCGAGATTCCGGATGTATTTTGGAGCTTCAAGGAAATCTGCGTCGATTGAAATCTTTGTCGCTCACCCTAATCAATTCTGCCTTGATGAACGTCCCAGTGGATTTGAGCACAAAATATGTTCCGAGTGAGTCACCAGGATCTTTTGATGCGACAGGTCGCTCTGCCAGGTTCCGATTTCACGCGATTCGAAAAATTTGGGAAGCGCGCGCTGCGTGAAATTATTGCAAGGACTGGGGAAAGTGGGGGCGCAAGGCCTCGATTTCCACGCCACCCAGTATGCCTCGTACAACGCGACTCCTGCGGCGGAGATACTTGGAGATTTAGCGGGCCCGCATGTCAGCGACTCACTCGGCTGATATAAGATATCACTGTGCTGCGGGTAGCACATTATTCTTCCCCCAAATACTCTCTTTTCCTCCGTATCCTCTGCCCCATGCGAGCCGCTCAGCTCTGTCCCGACGACCGCCGCCACTGTGATGACGAAGAGCAAGACCAAGAAGCTTGAGCACGCCAAGAAGGGAGCCGTCAAGGGCAAGGCCAGGAAGCCGTCCAGTGCCCGATTTATGGCACCGTTGGGTGGATCCAGGGAGATTTCCTCCTGTCAATGGTCACGGCAAGGGATGTCGAGAACCTCGTCATCTACAGGCTCGTAGCCGATGGCGCATGGAGGTTGCTAGAGGAGGAGATCGAGCCGGAGCCGCACAAGGGGGAGCGGATCCTTCTCCTCACCCACATCGAGCGAGGTTTTTCTATGCCTCCTCATCCTTTCTTCCGTGGGTTTCTGAACTTCTGCGGAGCACAACTCCATCATTTTCATCCAAATGCTATTTCATATCTCGCCATTTTCATCACTTTATGTGAGTGTTTCTTGGGCTGTCATCCCCATTGGGGTCTTTTCAAGCATATCTTTACTGTCTGATCCTAGTCGGTCAAAAAGGCCAACCCAGAGGATGATAGGACCAATGTCATCCAGTTATGCGGTGGCTTGGGTATCAAAAATAGGGCTAGGAGTTCCTTTCCATCTATGACCTTTCCTGAATCTATTTGGGGTTGGCAGTCGACTTGGTTCTACTGCAAGGATATTGCATCTCCCAACATGTCGACTGGTCTTTCCCCTTTCACATCAGAGCGACCCATTATCCCCAAATCTTTGTCAGTGCTAGAAGGGGAGAAAGTCCAAGTGGGAATCTTAGTGAATGCCATAGTGGCCCTTGTTCGTGGCGGAGTGACGAGGATGGATCTACTGGAGACATTTCTCAGTCGATGGATCCAGCCCCTCCAAGCGAGAGACCATGCCATGTGGCACTACTCAGGTCCTAAGGACACCACTCGAACACACCTAGAGGAAGTCTCGGAGGAAACTGTTGCATAGTGGCATCAGAGCATCACCGGGGCCTGCGACAACCCTTTGGGAGCCAAGCGGATCAAGCCCTTCTCTATCGAGAACCCGCCACCAAATCTGGTAAGTCATACTTTTTATTGAATGCTTCGATGTTTCGTCGATTGACCGGTAGTATCAGTCGACTGACTTTACTATTTGAATCTTGCAGGAGATGACGAACATGCACTCGCCTGTGCCTAATGGAAATTAGCCCGAAGATGGAGGGGAGAGCGAGGGCGGCAGTGTAGACTTTGATTATGCAGATGATAGCGAGGACGACTACGAGGAGTCAGGCGAGAACGAAGAAGAAATCAATTCTCCCCCACGCATCGAGCATCGCTCCAAGAAGTGTCAGGACCCCACTGCTGCCCCAAGCAAGACCCTAGCATTGAGTAGCAGGAACCCGAAACATGACAGAGCCTCGATAGCTGAGTCGAGTGAACGGGACGCAAAACAGCCCAAGTCTAACACGCCAAAGCCTCGGAAGGCTTTGCCCTATATGAAGATTGATGTACCTATTGTCTCAACATAAGTGTCCATTTTCTTTTTCTTCTATTGTTGTGGAATGTCATATCTTTGCTGTTTGAGTGGAATTTGTCTGTCAGAGCCGCTACTTCAGTGATGTCGCCTCCAAGGGATGAAGGAGAGACCATGGACTTGGATACTGCTGACGCGGCCACCTCTCAACGCGGTACGACAAACTTTCACTGTTCTGTTTTTTGGAAATGACTTGCAGATCGAATGATCCATATTGTCGACTGGAAATTGCAGAAATCATCCAATTGGAGGATGACGACGAGCAATCAAGTGTACGCGCTTAGAGAAAGCCACCAGGGTAGATGCTTCGTAAGTCGACCGCCACAACTTCCCTAGGGCTCGGCGATTCGTCCCGAGTCAGACCTGCAGTTGCAACGTCGAGTGCCCCACCAGCTGCTTTGACCATTGTGGCTTCTGTGCCAGTCGGACAGCCTCAAGCAACCTCGACTGCACCAACCTCAACATCAACTCCCCCGATGACTGCCTTTCCTTTGCATCACATCTCGGAGGACCAGACTGGAGCTGGCAAGGAGGCCATGATCCAAGCCGAGTAGATGATGCTGCGCACAAAGGAGGCATACGAAGCTAGTAAGTTGGCTTATGATGCCAGCTCACCGCTTCGCACCAATATCTGAGTAACCGCGATTGTAAGTTCGTTTCCGAATGAATTTCAGTCGTTCTTGATTGCACACCCAGTGGGTGTTTTCCTTTTGAAGCAAACTTGTTTGTTTTTCTCTCGAGTAGATCAGGTCTTAGTCGAGTGGTAGTAGGTCTAGTGGGGGCACGCTGAGTGCATCCACTGGGTGTAGTCCCCGAGACCGCTGTCGAATGGTGTTGGCATCGACAGGGGTCTTAGAATTGTTTTGACGATCACTCGACATGTCGAGTGATAGCAGGTCTAGTGGGGGCACGCTGAGTGCACCCACTAGGTGTAGTCCCCAAGACCACCGTCGAGTGCTTGCACTGGCGGTGGTCTGATAGAGACAATGTCTGCATGCTTGCACAATTTTTTTGAGTCACTCGACTGGTCGAATGATGATAAGTCCAGTGGGGGCACGCTGAGTGCACCCACTGGGTGTAGTCCCCGAGACCGCCGTCGAGTGCTTGCACTGGCGGGGGTCTATTAGGAACAATATTTTGCTCGGACAGGTCGGAGCTAGTCAAGTGGTTTCATATCCAGTGGGGGCACGTTGAGTGCACCCACTAGGTGTAGTCCCCGAGACTACTGTTGATCGCGAGCGATGAGCAGTAGTCTTAAGAACATGGACTTAGGGTCCTTTTTCGTACGCGGAGTACGCTTGTCACTCGGTTTGTCGAGTATTCTTTTGCTTTAGAATTTCCACCTCCGAATGCTTATCCTAGGGACGGAGAGGTCCGGACCTACCCTACAGGTTTCATGGATATCATTTACATCAACCATGATATGACGCAGGTTTCATGGACATCATTTCCATCAACCATGATATGACGCTTTTTAGGGGTGTGGGGTGGGGCGGCAGACCGCTATCCAGTCGACAATACTTGATCCTTTCCACTCGAGAGCAGAGATAATTTGATGTTGACTGAACTACTTCTTTGTTGATTTCATAGAGCTTGTGAACTTGGCGTGTGGTACAAGGACCTGGAGAAGGAGAAGAACCAGCTACAATTGGATCTGGAAGTTTCCAAGAACAACCTGGACCGGGCGCAGACTGAACTGAGGACTCTCGGAGGTACTCCTTATTGGCCAAATGCACTGTCGCTTTTTCTTCCATCCTTTAAACCAAGTGCTCTCACTCAAACAGACGTGTGTCATGAGAATCGTCGACTCCAAGCGTGACTCAACAATGCTATTTCTTTAGATACCATGAAGAAGGCACTGGAGGACAAGGACAAGGCACTCGCTGACGCCCAAAAGGTGGCGAGGGAAAAACTGAAGCTGTTGAAAAGAAGCTCTCCACTGCCAAGAAGCTAGAAGAAAAAAACTCCAAATTGAAGCAGGAACGGGCTGACTGGACCAAGAAGACTGAACAACTGACCAGGAGGTGTAATGGTCTGGAGAAGCATTTGGGAGACTTCACGAAGAAAATGTTCATCATGCTCGATGGTAACTTTCCTTGCCGAGTGAACTTCCTTAATTCCCATAGGTAGTAATGTGACTATCTTTCTATTCCTTTCTCCGTATAGAGTTCTGCCAGGACATTGAAAAGGATACCGAAGAGACTGAACCAAACCTGGATCATTCGACTAAAGGCTGCGCTGGAGAAGATTGACAAGGAACTGTGGCCCGAAGACGCCGTCCAGACTGGCCTTGAATCGATGATGACTCGTCTCAATGAAATTCCCAGTCGAGTGCAAGCATGGAAGAAGTCTGCTGCTTGCTGTGGAGTCGACGTGGCGCTTTCACTCGTTAGAGTCCATTGCAAGGAGGCAAGGGAAGACAAACTGAAGGCTCTCCAGGTGATCAACACGAAGACACTTAAATGCGAAGATTACATGGAAACATTCATTAAAGCATCCACTCAGATCGCCGACAAGATTGACTTGGACACCTTTGTCGAGCCTGTGAGTCCCTCAGGTGCTTGAAGAAACTTTACACGCAGTTAAAACTTTATACGCCTCGAAATGCCGAGTGGAGATGTAACCGTCTTAAAACTTCATTCAGGCCTTAGGCCTGAGCACTTTTGTTTGCGTGAACAACTTTTATCCGCGGTAGAAACTTTGGATTTATCTGCACTTAGCTTTCAATCCTTTATTTGACCAAATTTTCTTTGTTCCCGAATGGAATGATTGGTCTAGCCAAGTCCCCAAGCGAGAAGAATATTCATCACTCAGGTGAAGATTTTTACTTAGGCGAAAGCTGATTCGCAGCTAAGTCCACGAGTGTGAGGATCACTCGTCACTCAGAGAAGTTTCTGAACTGAGACGAAGACTAGTTCATAACTAAGTTTTCGAGTGAATGGACTGCTATACACTCAGATGTTTTTTTAACTTAGGCGAAAGCTGGTTCACAGCTAAGCCCCCGAGTGTGAGGATTGGTCAACACTCGAAGAAGTTTTTGAACTTAGACGAAGACTGGTTCGTAGCCAAGTTTTCGAGTGAACGGACTGCTATCCACTCAGAAGATTTTTTAACTTAGGCGAAAGCTGGTTCGCAGCTAAGCCCCCGAGAGTGAGGATTGCTCAACACTCGAAGAAGTTTTTGAACTTAGACGAAGACTGGTTCATAGCTAAGTTTCCGAGTGAACGGACTGCTATCCACAAAGAAGTTTTTTTTAACTTAGGCGAAAGCTAGTTCACAGCTAAGCCCCCGAGTGTGAGGATCGCTCGCCACTCAGAGAGGTTTTGAACTTAGACGAAGACTGGTTCATAGCTAAGTTTCTGAGTGAACAGAATGCTATCCACTTGGAAGGTTTTTTAACTTAGGAGAAAGCTGGTTCGCAACTAAGCCCCCGAGTGAGAGGATTGCTCGTCACTCGGAGAAGTTTTTTTGATTGTAGGATGGTGCGATCGGAATCGACAAAAGACTGCAGAAGTCATAACCTTCATAAATGATGTTGTCTGGAACACTTTTATTGCATCAAAACAACTCAGTCTTCAAGTATAGAAACGTCGGAGTAGAGCTGCGTTCCAGGTTCGCGGTTCGTCGATCTGCTTCTTGAGGTTGAAGAGATGGTAAGCTCCATTCTTAAGCACCTTGGTGACGATGAAGGGACCTTCCCATGCTGGCGCAAGCTTGTGAGGTCATTGTTGATACACTCGGAGTACCAAATCACCTTCATGAAATGACCAACTCTTGACATGTTTTGCATGAAAGCGACGCAAATCTTGCTGATACACAGTCGACCGAATCAGGGCCATCTCACGCTCCTCTTCCAGAAGATATACTCCATCCTGTCATGCTTGTTCTCCTTCAGCCTCGGAGTACAGATCCACAGAAGGGGAATTTTGAAGGAGATCACTTGGCAAAATGGCTTCAGCTTCATACACTAGGAAGATAGGAGTGCGCCCTGTCGACCGATTTGGAGTCGTTCTCAAGCCCCAGTGAACAGACGGCAGTTCAATAACCCAGGCTCCAGCTGCATGATCTAAGTCTCGCATGAGTCGAGGCTTCAGCCCTTGAAGGATAAGGCTATTGGCTCGCTCAGCTTGACCGTTAGTTTGCGGTGTGCAAAGGATGCGTAATCTACCCTAGTGCCTTGGGTGAAGTAGAAGTGTCTGAACTCTTCCGAGTCGAAGTTTGAGCCATTATCTGTAATGATACTCTGGGGAACTCCATATGTGACGATTATCTCTCTCATGAATTTGATCGCAGTGCGTGAGTTCAGCTTCTTTATAGGCTTGGTCTCAATCCACTTAGTAAACTTGTCGAATCCAACAAGCAAATGAGTATACCCACTCTGGCCTATCCGAAAGGGACCGATCATATCCAAATCCCAAACAGCAAACGACCAGATGAGTGGAACAGTCTTCAAGGCGGATGCAGGCTTGTGTGATAACTTTGAGTAAAACTTGCACCCTTCGCAGCGATCAACAATGTCCTTGGCCATATCGTTGGCACGCAGCCAGAAGAAACCCGCTCGGTATGCTTTGGTGACAATTGTCCGAGAGGACGCATGATGACCATAGGTTCCCAAGTGAATCTCCTCCAGAATCATTCGACCTTCTTCAGGAGAGATGCACCGCTGTGTCACCCCAGTTACACTTCCTCTGTAAAGTTGATCATCCATCACAGTGAAAGCCTTGGATCTGCGAACAATCTGTCGAGCTTCAGTTTCGTCCTCTGGGAGTTCTTGCCTCACGATATACGCAATATATGGCACTGTCCAATCGGGCGTGATGACCAGAATCTCCATGACAAGATCTATGACTGCCGGGACATCAACTTCAGTTGGATTAGAGGCACTTATAGCTTGTGGGGGATCTTTAGTGAAGGGATCTTCCTGTATCGATGGAGAATGTAGGTGTTCCAGAAACACATTGCTGGGGACAACCCTCCGAGTGGATCCAATCTTTGCTAGCTCATCTGCTGCCTCATTCTTCACTCGGGGAAGATGGTGAAGTTCCAAACCTTCAAACTTCTTCTCAAGCTTTCTCACAGCATTGCAGTATCCGGTCATAGTGGGTTTCCTGACATCCCACTCCTTCATCACTTGATTGACCACCAAATCAGAGTCGCCGTAAACCATCAAGCGCTTGACGCCGAAGAGATGGCCATACACAACCCATACAAGAATGCTTCGTATTCTGCTTCATTGTTGGAGGAATCAAAGTGAATCTACAGGACATAACTGAGTTTGTCGCCTTTTGGGGATACCAAAACTACGCCAACACCAGACCCATTCAACATTTTTGAGCCGTCAAAGAACATGGTCCAGTGTGCTGAGTGGATTTGGATTGGCTGCTGCTGTTCAAACAACTTGGCCAAGAAATCAACAAGTGCCTGAGACTTGATCGCCTTTTTAGCTTCAAACTTGATGTCAAAGTAGACGAGCTCAATAGCCCATCTGGCCACTCGACCAGTCGCATCTCGATTGTTGAGAATCTCAGATAATGGAGCATCGCTGATGACTGAAATCAAGTGATCTTGAAAGTAGTGTGCCACCTTCTTTGCTGACAAATAAATACCGTAGAAAAGCTTCTGGTAATGTGGGTACCTTTGCTTCAAAGGGGTCAACACTTCAGAAATGTAATAGACTGGTTGTTGGACCTTGTACGCCTTGCCTTCCTCTTCCCTCTCGAAAGTGAGAACTGTACTGATGACCTGATTAGTAGCCGCGATGTACAGGAGCAAGGGCTCTTTGCTGTGGGGAGCAGCAAGCACCGACTGGGTGTAAAGTAGGGCTTTGAGCTCGACAAACGCTGCTTCAGCTTCTGGAGTCCACTCAAACGTATCGGACTTCTTCATCAATCGGTACAAAGGCAATGCGTTCTCACCGAGACGAGAAATGAATCGACTCAATGCCGCCAGGCAACCTGTGAGCTTTTGAACATCGTGCACTCACACATGGCTTTTCATTCGGGTAATGGCACTGATCTTCTCAGGATTGACGTCGATTCCTCATTCAGAAACGAGGAAACCGAGCAACTTGCCACCAGGAACACCGAAAGTACACTCGGATGGATTTAACTTTATATCATACCTCCTCAGATGGGCAAATGTCTCGGCCAAGTCAGCCAGCATGTTGGAACCTTTGCGAGACTTGACAACGATATCATCCATGTAAGCTTCGACATTTCGAGGAATCTGGTCGAGTAAGCATTTCTAAATCATGCGCATGAAAGTAGCGCTAGCATTCTTCAAACCAAAAGGCATGGTGATATAGCAGAAGCACCCGAATGGGGTGATGAAGCCTTTTTTATTTCATCCGGACCAAACATATGGATCTGATGGTAACCAGAGTATGCATCAAGAAACGATAAACGCTCACACCCCGTAGTTGAATCAACAATCTGATCAATGCGAGGGAGTGGAAAATGATCTTCCGGGTAGATCCGATTGATATGTTTGAAGTCAATACACATGCGGAGTGATTTGTCCTTCTTGGGGACCATGAGGACGTTCGAGAGCCACTCGGAGTGGTAAATATCACGTATGAACTTAGCCGCCAAGAGACGAGCTATCTCTTCGCCGATTGCCTTCCGTTTTTCCGCCGCCGACCGACACAAGTGTTCTTTCACAGGCATGGCCTTTGGATCGACTCTCAATCGGTGCTCAGCCAGTTCCTTGGGTACACCCAACATGTTAGCAGGCTTCAATGCGAAGATGTCCCAGTTCTCATGGAGGAACTGGATGAGCTCGGCTTCCTATTTGCCGTCGAGTGTCATCGAGATGTTAGTCAGGGCGGCATTGGGGTACTTTCTTCACCTCACCTGCCGACTAAAAAGCTGACTCAGAAGCAGGCTTCTTAGCACGCAACAAATCAGCAGGGTTAGCGCTCTTCTTGTACTCTTCTAACTCGACCATAGCCATCTGATCGACAATTTTGGAGCCCTGCTGAAGGCACTCCTCATCCCTTTGTCAATTCCCTATGACTGCGATCACACCTTTGGGCCCAAGCATCTTTAACAAGAGATACACGTAACATGGACAGGCCATGAAGCGAGCATAAGCAGGACGACCAAGGATTGCGTTGTATGTGCTCTAGAAGTCCACGACTTCAAACGTCAGTTTCTCTTTGCGAATTTTTTTATCGGTGCCGAACACCACATCCAACGCAATCTGGCCAAGTGATTTGGCCTCATTCCTTGAGATGACTCCATGGAACTGCATATTGCTCTCATTGAGTCGGGACATCAGAATGCCAATTCCCTTAAGGGTATCCGCATACAGAATGTTCAGTCCACTTACTCCATCCATGAGGACTGATGACCCACAAGTATAGGGGATCTATCATAGTCCTTTCGATAAGTAAGAGTGTCGAACCCAACGAGGAGCAGAAGGAAATGACAAGCGGTTCTCAGTAAGGTATTCTCTGCAACCACTGAAATTATCGATAATAGATAGTTTTATGATAAGATAATTCATAGCGGGTAGCAAGTAACAAGTGTAACAAAGGTGCAGCAAGGTGTCCCAATCCTATTTATAGCAAAGGCCAAGCCTGTACAAACTCTTATATAAAGCAAAATGCTCCCATGGACACATGGGAATTTGTGTCAAACTAGTTTTCATCATGCTCATATGATTCGCGTTCGTTACTTTGATAATTTGATATGTGGATGGACTGGTAGATGGGTGCTGCCCTTACTTGGACAAGCCTCCCACTTATGATTAACCCCTATCGCAAGCATCCACAACTATGAAAGAAAAATTAAGCTAAACCTAACCATAGCATGAGACATATGGATCCAAATCAGCCCCTTACGAAGCAACGCATAAACTAGGGTTTAAGCTTCTGTCACTCTAGCAACCCATCATCTACTTATTACTTCCCAATGCCTTCCCCTAGGCCCAAATAATGGTCAAGTGTTATGTAGTCGACGTTCACATAATACCGCTAGAGGAGAGACAACATACATCTCATCAAAATATCGAAGGAATACCAAATTCACATGATTACTTATAACAAGACTTATCCCATGTACTTAGGAACAAACGTAACTACTCACAAAGCATATTCATGTTCATAATCAGAGGAGTATTAATGATGATCAAGGATTTGAACATACGATCTTCCACCAAGTAAACCAACTAGCATCAACTACAAGGAGTAATCAATACTACTAGCAACCCACAGGTACCAATCTGAGGTTTTGAGACAAAGATAGGATACAAGAGATGAACTAGGGTTTGGAGAGGAGATGATGCTGGTGAAGATGTTGATGGAGATCGACCCCTCTCGATGAGAGGATCGTTGGTGACGACGATGGCTTCAATTTCCCCCTCCCAGAGGGAAGTTTCCCCAGCAGAACAGCTCCGCAGGAGCCCTAGATTGCTTCTGCCCAAGTTCCGCCTCGAGACGGCGGCGTTTTGCCCCGAAAGCTCTGTTATGTTTTTACCAAGTCAAAACCCTCCATATAGCAGAACATGGGCACCGGAGGGCTTCCAGGTGGGCTACAAGCCTCAGGGGCGCGCCCCCAGGCTTGTGACTGGCTGGTGGCCCCCCTGATGTATTTCTTTCACACGATATTTTTATATATTCCAAAATAATTCTCCTTAGATTTTCAAGACCTTTGGAGTTGCACAGAATAGGTATCTCAGATTTACTCCTTCTCTAGTCCAGAATTCCGATTGCCAGCATTCTACCTCTTCATGTAAACCTTGTACAATAAGAGAGAAAAGGCATAAGTATTGTACCAAAATGTGCAATAAAAACCCATAATGCAATAAATATCAATATAAAAGCATGATGCAAAATGTACATATCAACTCCCCCAAGCTTAGACCTCGCTTGTCCTCAAGCGAATGCCAAAATCGATAAATATGCCCACATGTTTAGAGATAGAGGTGTCGATAAAATAAAGTGCGGACATGAAGGCATCATGATCATCTTTAGAACAACAACATAAATTGACATATAATTTCTTATGCTGAAGTAACAATTCTTTCACAAGGTAAAGTATGAATCAAGAAATCTATTGGGAACCAACAAACTGTGATCTCAGCCATTGAAGCAATTCCAATTTATCATAACGTAGGAAAGAGTCAATATAAGAGATTGTAAAGCAAACCCACATACTCAATCATCTTGTAGTGTTTCACAATTGCTAACACTCACGAGGTACCTATGAGTTCAAAGCTTCAATCGGACAGAGAGAAATATAGGGGCTTATAGTGTTGGCTCCCTACTATTTACCTCGAGGGTAATGTCAACAGTAATAGCTCATGATCACCCACTTTCGAGTGGATATATGTGTCTAAATCATTTCCCAACACATGACACTTGCCAAGAAATAAAGGCGAAGTAAGGAAAGTGATGGAGATCACCGCGACTCTTGCATATAGGTAAGTACTCGAAAATAGAAGTAACAGATAGGCCTTCGCACGGGGAAGTAGAGGTTGTCATGCGCTTTTATAGTTGGATGCACAATCCCTTAATGAAAAAGAACGTTACTTTATATTGCCCCTTGTGATAGAGAACTTTATTATGCAGTCCGTCACTTTTATTTATTCCCTATCACAAGTTCGTATAAATCTTATTTTCCTCACACTAATAGATCGCACATATTTAGAGAGCAATTTTTTATTGCTTGCACCGATGACAACTTACTTGAAGGATCTTACTCAATCCATAGGTGGGTATGGTGGACTCTCATGGAACAACTGGGTTGAGGGTGTTTGGATGCACAAGTAGTATATCTACTTGGTGCATAAGTTTTGGTTGATATGAGGTGGAAGCAAGCGACACATGTTGAAAGATCTATAACCATATAACTTCTATTCGGAAGTAAGTAAACATAACCCATTATGTTGTCTTCCTTGTCCAACATCAACCCCTTAATATATAATATTTTAATGAGTGCTCACAATCATAAAAGATGTCCAAGATAATATATTTATATGTGAACCTCTCTTTCTTTATTACTTCCTTCTAATTGCCACAATGACCAAAAGCTATGTTTGTCAACCCACAACAAGTTTTAATCGACATACTTCTTATATGTGAAGTTATCACTCCCCATGAGATCATCATATATACTGTTTGCTTTTATTCTATACTTCTTTCCATTTCTTTTTCCCAAGATCAAGATCATAGCAAACAAGCTAAGCCCTCAACTCAAAACTACTCTTTATTATATAACACTCGGACTTGCTTACATAGGGGGAACATAAAACAAAAACTCAAGACTAGATCACACGAAAACTTTATTGTACTAGATCAAGATATAATCAAAAGGACCGAACTAAGAAAAACGATAAAAATAAAGGATGTGATGGTGATACGATATCGGGGCGCCTCCCCCAAGCTTGGCACAAGCCAAGGGGAGTGCCCATGCCCATGTGTCTAGTTTTTTTTCTTCGGAGGTGGTGACGTTGGAGTTGTTGATGAGGTTGGAAGCTTGTCTAGTTTCCTCCAAAGCATAAAATTTTGTTCCCTCAGATCGTCCGTTTCCTGCTCAAGCTTCAATATCCTTTGACATAATTCTTCCTTGATCTCCTACAGGAAACGAGAAGGGATAAATAGAACGTTAGGTTTTCGCCTTGTGTTTGGGAGGCTTGATTTCTTGAACTCCACATGCATATCTCCTGGCTGAGGTAGGGGGCTTCTTCTTCATCCGATCTTTCTTCCTCATACTTGCCTTCTTGTTCCTCCTCCGAGAACAATCCATAAGGATCCAAGTCCCCATAGAGATTGGGATTCACAAGATAATGCGATATATAGCTCTCCCCATCAGAATTTCGGGACGACATATTGTTCTAAATCTGCAGCGGAAACAACTCAAAATGAAAATAGGAGGCATTGGCGTGATACGATAGTCAAAACCTTCAAGAGACTGTATAATGATTTTTTACCAACCCGAAGGAGTATACCACAAGAAAATGGACTCCAGATGGTACACGAGGTAGCCACAAGCCATAGGGGCGCACCCAGGGGGGTAGGGCGCGCCCCTCAGGCTTGTCGCCTCCTCGTGCACTATTCGGACTACATTAAATTTCCTAATTTTTCCATATTCCAAAACGAATAAAATTTGCCATTGAAAAAGTTTTGGTGTCATTTTATGATATGTCTCCAACGTATCTACTTTTCCAAACTCTTTTGCCCTTGTTTTGGACTCTAATTTGCATGATCTGAATGGAACTAACCCAAACTGACGTTGTTTTCAACATAATTGCCTTGGAGTTATTTTTGTGCAGAAATAAAAGTTCTCGGATTGACCTAAAAATTTACAGAGAATATATTTGGAATTAATAACAAATATTGGCGAAAGAATCAACTTCAAGGGGCCCACCACCTCGCCACAAGCCAGGGGGTGCACCCCTTGTGGCTTGTGGCCCCCCTGTTGCTCCTCCGACCTCGTTTCCACTCCTATATATTCCTATTTACGGAGAAAATTTTTAGAGAGAAGAGTTCATCGCGTTTAATGATACGGAGCCACCACCACCTCCTGTTCTTCCCCGAGAGGGCAAATCTCGAGTCTGATTTGGGCTTCGGAGAGGGGAAATCGACGCTGTCGTCATCACCAACCATCCTTCATCACCAATTTCATGATGCTCTCTGCCGTTCGTGAGTAATTTCGTCGTAGGATTGCTGGACAGTGATGGGTTGGATGAGATTTACCATGTAATCGATTTAGTGTTGTTAGGGTTTGATTCCTAGTATCCAATATGTTCTAAGATTGATGATGCTATGACTTTGCTATGCTTAATGCTTGTCACTAGGGCCCGAGTGCCATGATTTCAGATCTGAACCTATTATGTTTTCATGAATATATATGTGTTCTTGATCCTATTCAAGTTGTAGACACCTATTACGAGTTATGATCCGCATCCCCCTGGGTGACAATAACTGGGATTCTTTCCGGTGATTACCGTAGTTTGAGGAGTTCATGTATTCACTAAGTGCTAATGCTTTGGTCCGGTTCTCTATTAAAAGGAGGCCTTAATATCCCTTAGTTTCCAATAGGACCCTGCTGCCACGGGAGGGTAGGACAAAAGATATCATGCAAGTTCCTTTCCATAAGCACGTATGACTATAGATGGAATACATGCCTACATTACATTGATGAATTGGAGCTAGTTTTGTGTCACCCTATGTTATAACCGATGCATGATGAATACCATCCGACGTAATTATCCATCACTGATCCATTGCCTAAGAGCTTTCCATATATTGATCTTTGCTAAGTTACTTTTTCTTTGCTACTGTTACAAACACTACAAAACTGCTACTATCACTTTTACCACCGTTACCGTTACTTCCATACTACTTTGCTACTGAATACTTTGCTTCAGATATGAAGTCTTTCAGGTGTGGTTGAATTGACAACTCAGCTGCTAATACTCGAGAATATTCTTTGGCTCCCCTTGTGTCGAATCAATAAATTTGGGTTGAATACTCTACCCTCAAAACTGTTGCGATCCCCTATACTTGTGGGTTATCAAGACCATTTAAGCACCGTTGTCGTGGAGCATATCTCTATTCTCTGAGTCACTTGGGATATATATCTGTTGATCACTATGAGGAATCTTAAAGATCCAAAAACCAAGATCTATCCCATAACTACGAGGACAGGTACGAAACTGCCATCTAGCTCTGCACTTGATTCACGTTCTATTATGTGTAAATTTGTGACACCACCACCTGCTAGTAATTCTGATATGTCGCAAGTAATTGATGATGCTACTTCTGCTATGCATGATGCTTATGATGATACTTTGCTTGATGATACTATGCTACCGGGTGCATTTCTTGATGAACAAATTGCTAGAGCCAATGCTGAAACTGATAATATTTCTGAATCTGATGAAATTATTGAAACTGAACACTATGATAGACCTGCTTGACCTAGCTCGCGTAGATATGAATTGCCTGATATGCCTGAAGGTTATGTTATGGAAGGAGAGGTAGCTAGAGACTTTCTTGCTTGTAAGGATAGAGATGATCTTAAGAAATTGCTTCGCAAGTGGAAAGAAAAATCTTTGAATGCTAGAATGCAATATGATCCTAAGTTTGCTACCTCACCTATCTTGGTTACTGATAAGGATTATGAATTCTCCGTTGATCCTGAGTTAATTACTTTGGTTGAATCTGATCCTTTCTATGGTTATGAATCTGAAACTATTGTGGCACACCTTACTAAATTGAATGATATAGCCACCCTATTTACTCATGAGGAAAAAATTCACTACTACTATATTCTTAAGTTGTTTCCTTTCTCATTAAAGGGTGATGCTAAGATATGGTTTAATTCTCTTGCTCCTGGTTGTGTGCGTAGTCCCCAGGATATGATTTATTACTTCTCTGAAAAATATTTTCCTGCCCATAAGAAACAAGCTGCCTTGCAGGAAATATTTAACTTTGTGCAAATTGAAGAAGAAAGTCTCCCACAAGCTTGGGGGAGGCTTCTCCAATTACTTAATGCTTTGTCTGATCATCCTCTCAAGAAAAATGAAATACTTGATATCTTTTATAATGGACAAACCTATGCTTCTAGGGACCACCTAGATAGTTGTGCTGGTTGTGTTTTCAGGGAATGGACTATTGAAGAAGCTGAATTACTATTGAATAATATATTGTGCAATGATAATGATTGGACTATTAGCGAACCACCTCCAAAGCCAACTTCGAAGAAAAGAGGTATTCTATTCCTCAGTCCTGAAGATATGCAAGAGGCAAAGAAATCTACAAAAGAAAAGGGTATTAAAGCTGAAGATGTTAAGAATCTACCACCTATTGAAGAAATACATGGTCTTGATAACCCGACATAGGAAGTAGAGGTAAATTCTCTCCGTAGATTTGATGAAAGAGATATTCTTTATAATAAGTCTGCTAGCCAATGCTTGGATGAATTTGATAATTTTATTGTGAAGGAAGAAAATTTTCAATGCTTATGTTAATAGACAATTGAAACATAATGCTTACATGCTTGATCGCTTGGGTGATTATTTGAGTAGAAATGCCAATGATCTTAAGCTTATTAGTAAACATGCTTCCATGGTAACTACTCAAGTAGAACAAGTACTTAAGGCGCAAAATGATTTGCTTAATGAGATGAATAGTAAAGACAATGATCCTTCTGTTAAAGTTGTGACTAGATATGGTAGAATGACTCAGGAACCTTTGTGTCCTGAGGGACATCCTAAGAGAATTGAGCAAGATTCTTAGAGAGTTAATACTAATGCACCTATTCATTCCAATAAGAGTAGGAAAAAGAATGATGATAGTACTTTGCATGCTGCTAGTGAACCTGTTATAGATACATCTGAGAATCCAAATGATATTTCTATTTCTGATGTTGAGACACAATTCGGTGATGAACATGAGCCTAGTGATAACATTAATAATTAGGTTCATGTTGATGCTCAACCTAGTAATGATAATGATGTGGAGATTGAACCTGCTAATGATCTTCAGAACCCACAATCTAAGAATAAAAGATACGATAAAAGAGACTTCATTGCTAGGAAACATGGTAGAGAAAGAGAACCATGGGTTAAAAAAACCATGCCCTTTCCTTCTAAACCATCCAAGAAAAAGGACGAAGAGGATTTTGAGCGCTTTTTTGAAATGC
Source organism: Hordeum marinum (assembly GCA_022496015.1). Taxonomy (NCBI): domain Eukaryota; kingdom Viridiplantae; phylum Streptophyta; class Magnoliopsida; order Poales; family Poaceae; genus Hordeum; species Hordeum marinum. Next base: position 95,281,334 of record CM039677.1, on the reverse strand, counting down.
TTAGACCTGTCTTTTTGCGTATGCGCTTGACTGATATTTTGAAAATGTCTCCTTATGCTAAGTATATGAAATATATTGTGACAAATAAAAGAAAGATACTGGAAGCTGAGATTTCCACCATGCTTGCTAATTATACTTTAAAAGGTGGAATACCTAAGAAACTAGGAGATCCCGGGGTACCTACTATACCATGCTCTATTGAAGGAAATTATGTTAAAACTGCTTTATGTGATCTTGGAGCTGGTGTTAGTGTTATGCCTTTCTATTTATACCGTAGACTTGATTTTAATAAGTTGACACCTACTGAAATATGATTGCAAATGGCTGATAAATCAACTGCTTTACCCATCGGTATTTGCGAGGATGTGCCTCTTGTGGTTGCGAATGTTACTATCTTAACGAGCTTTGTTATTCTTCATATTCCCGAGGACGACAGTATGTCGATCATCCTTGGTAGACCTTTTTGAATACTGCAGGGGCTGTTATTGATTGCAACAAGAGTAATGACACTTTTCATGTTAATGGTAATGAGCATACAATTCATTTTCCGAAGAAACAACCTCAAGTTCATAGTATCAACTCCATTGAAAAAATTCCAACGATTATTATTGGAGGTTTTGAATTCCCTCACCCTACTACTAAGAAGAAATATGATATACTTATTGTTGGGGACATGCATATCCCCATTGAGGTAACCTAGTGTCATTCGCAAATTCTCCGGTTTCATGTCATTAAAAAAAAAGGTTTGTCAATAAGACTTGATCAACCTTATTGATGGACTCTTTTTGACGAGCATGAGATGGATGAATTTAGAAAGCACTACCTTCCGTAACCAAATTTTATTCTCTGTTCCTTAGATTCAATTTAGCAAAAATGCCATTATTTTCTTGTTTTATATTTTATCCGTGAAATAGAAAAATGACCTATAAATAAAAGTTCCAAGAATTCCCTAAAAATTTAGTATGATTTTTCCTAGAATATTTAAGAACTTTTGGCACTGAGTATGCATCAGGGGGCTGCACCACTGGGCCACAAGCCTGTAGGGAGTGCCCACGCCCTGGGTGCTCCCTAGTGGCTTGTGGGTCCCACATGGGCCCCCCTCATTTATTCCAGCCACCGTCCACTTCTTCTTCCTCCAGAGAAAATGCCACCATTGTTCAAACCCATGTTCTAGCTCATTTTGCTGCCATTTTCGATCTCCTTACTCAAAGCTCCATTTGCAAAACTGTTTTTAGGGGATTGCTCATCGGTATGTGACTCCTCCAATGGTCCAATTAGTTTTTGTTCTAGTGCTGTACATATTGCAAATTTGTGCTGACGTGGTGACCTTGTTCTTCAACTAGCATGTTAAATTTATATGGTCCCAAGTAGTTTTGATGCATGATATAGCTTCTAGGCACTTGTGGGAGTAGTTTCTATGAGTTTTGTTCACTATTATTTAGAGTCACTAAAAATTTCAGAATTACATTTCAGCAAAAGAGATGATGAGGAGATTGTTAAGAGGATCTTCAAGCCGGGTTTTAAAGAAAAAGAAAGTGAGAAGCTTAAATACAACATCACTCATACCGCGGAGGTTCGTCCATGTGAATGGACAAGTGAAGCATTCTTGAGAGTGGCTGGAATTTATGAAGATTTCTATTATTTATCAGAGAATGCAGGCATTACCGACTTCCTCCATGATAAGTGTGACCAATACCTCTTACTCACTAATACTTTCGTGCAAAATTTTCACTTTTATCCTAGGAAAAATCCTCCCATGGTAGAATTTCATTTATATGATGTGCCTAAGGAAATGTCACTTTATGATTTTTGCAATGTTTGCAAAATACCTTTTGAGGGTAGCATCAGTGAGCTACGTCCTAGAGACATGGAGGATTTTATTGCCGCAATCACTGTGGGGGAAGAGAGAGGGGTGTCGAAGGCCAGAGCAGCTAGTGTACATTTTCCTGTTTTATGCTATTATTCATTATTTGCAGGTAGATGTCTACTTTGTTGGGGCGAGAGTGGAAGCCTTAGTGCTCCCGACCTCGCTATTTTGCGCCGTGCTTTACTTACTGATAGAACTTTTAGTCTGGGCGCCATCGTGGCCCAACAATTGAATTTAAACCATCCAAAGGGTACCATATTTGGAGGTATATATGCATCTCATTTAGCTAAACACTTTGAGATACCTATTAGGCTTGACGAGGAAGATGAAATGCTGCTTCCTACAAGACATTTAGATTATAATAGTATGGTAGCACATGATTTTATTAAGAAAGATAATGATAAAAGGCTGCTTTACAACTTATTATTTAGTCAGGGTACTTGTGAGATTATTACTCTGCCTGCTCCTTCTTTTTTCGATATTCATTCAGGCAGGAACACTATTTTGCCCGATGACATCTACCGATATTGGGGTTTGTCGCAACCCCCAACACCTGAGCCAGCACCAGCTCTTGATCCATACCAAGTCCTAGTTTTTCCATGGGAGCCATAGGAGCTCGCCAATGAATGGAGCCCTCAGTATCCTCTGGAGTATCCAGGAGAGGGTTATTTCCAGCCATGGCCCTAAACCAACTTAGGCCAAAACCCTAAGCTTGGGGGAGTACATATTTCTCACCGACATTACATTCATGTCCACACACTCATGTTATTAGTCGGTGTTCATACTTTTTCATTGTATTATCCATGGTATTTTATTTGTTCTTTTTGTTTTCTTCTTGTGATTTTAATCAATCTTTAAGAAAATAAAATATATATTTAGTTCTAGCTTTACCTTTTAAGTTTCTTTAGTTGTATCATTAATAGAAAACCCAAAAAAGATTTCTCGTTCTTCTTTTGCTTGTTGGGAGCTTTCCCGTGTAAATAATTTTCCTTTCTTTTCTTTGGGTCGTAAGGAGAAGACCACGATGACATGTTGAGTGGCTCTCATATGCATTATTGTTTATCTCATATAGAGCCCATATTTCTTTGCCTTCCCTTTTGAGTTATTGTTTACAGATTCCAGCTTAGTCCAATGCACGTGCACTCTTATTATTATTCACATCATTCGGTCGTGCAAGTGAAAGGCAATAATGACGATATATGATGAACTGACTGAGATGGAGAAAAGCTGGTATGAACTCGACCTATCTTACTTTTGTAAATATGATTAGCTCATCGTTCTTAATTCAACCCATTATAGATGAAACATGTTTGCAATGACAATTAGAGATTATAGTTTCTCATGCCATGCTTAGTTAGCTAAGAGTGGATAATGGTGTGTCTTGAGTGGCAACATGCACATTAGAATGGTTGTGATGTAGTATGATAGAATGGTATCCTCCTCTGAATGATTTGAGTGGCTTGACTTGGCACATGTTCACGCATGTAGTTGAAACAAACCAACATACCCTCCATGATGTTTATGTTGATGGTGATTTATATCCTACTCATGCTTGCATTGAACGTTGGTTAATCTCAAAGCATGTTTATGACTGTTGTTGCTCTCTAGTTGGTCGCTCCCCAGTCTTTTGCTAGCCTTCACTTGTACTAAGCGGGAATACCGCTTGTGCATCCATCTCCATAAACCCAAAGTTGTTCCATATGAGTCCACCATACCTACCTATATACGTTATTTACCTGCCGTTCCAAGTAAATTTGTAGTTTCCATTCTCCAAGCCTTCAAATAAATATTCCGTTTTGTATGCCCAAATCGCTCATGTAGTGACAAAGGGCTGTCAGTATCTTCCATGCTAGGTGGGTTATTCGCACGATATGTGTTGATTCACTATCATTCACGAGAAAGTGGCTGGTACTCGGGATTCCCTGTCCCATGCTCAAAATTCAAATCAAAGTATAATAAAACAAAACTTCCCCAGGATTGTGTTTGTATGGACAGTACCCGTGGATTCAGCCCGCCGTGGAGTGTGATTGATTTGGTGGAGGGGGAGTAAAAACTTTACTATTCTGTTTGGGACCTGCCTATAATGTATCTAGCATGGAAGATATCGAGATCTCTTAGTTGTTATGTTGGCAATGAAAGCATGCCTCTCAAAATGATTATTCATCCTTGTTTTAAAAGCTCGAGCTCTGGCACCTTTGCAAATCAATGCTTCCCTCTACAAAGGGCCTATCTATTTTACTTTACCGTTGAGTCATCATCCTCTTATAAAAGGCACCTGTTAGAGAGCACCACCATCATTTGTATGCTTTGCTATTAATTGATATTGAGTATGAGTATGACTAGATCTCTTTTACCATGAATTACAATGTCCAGTCAGCCCTCATTCTCTAGAGGTGCTCTGCATTTATGTTTTGCAGTCTCACAAAGGGCTAGCGAGATACCATTATGTCATACTATATCATGATTGTTTTGATAAAATTGTTGTCATCTCAGATTTATTATTATTACTCGCTAGTTGATTATGCCATTGATATGAGTAAATGTGAGACCTAAATGTTATTGTGAATATGGTTAGTCTATAATCTTTGCTGAAAATCTGAACATAAGTTAGACAAATTTACAACGGCAAGATCAAACAGAGTTTGTAAAAGTTTTTCTTTATCACTTTCAGTTTATCAACTGAATTGCTTGAGGACAAGCAAAGGTTTAAGCTTGGGGGAGTTTATACATCTCCAACGTATCTACTTTTCCAAACTCTTTTGCCCTTGTTTTGGACTCTAATTTGCATGATTTGAATGGAACAAACCCGAACTGACGTTGTTTTCAGCAGAATTGCCTTGGTGTTATTTTTTTTGTAGAAATAAAAGTTCTCGGATTGACCTGAAAATTTACGAAGAATATTTTTGGAATTAAAAAAATATTGGCAAAAGAATCAACTACAGGGGGCCCACCACCTGGCCACAAGTCAGGGGGCGCACCCACCCCCTAGGGTGCCCCCTAGTGGCTTGTGGGCCCCCTGTTTCTCCTCCGACCTCATTTCCACTCTTACATATTCCTATTTCTGGAGAAAAAATCAGAGAGAAGAGGTCATCACGTTTTATGATATAGAGCCGCCGCTACCTCCTGTTCTTCCTCGGGAGGGCAAATCTGGAGTCTGATTTGGGATCCGAAGAGGGGAAATCGACGCCGTCGTCATCACCAACCATCCTTCATCACCAATTTCATGATGCTCTCCGCCATTCGTGAGTAATTCCATTATAGGCTTGCTGGACGGTGATGGGTTGGATGAGATTTACCATATAATCGAGTTAGTTTTGTTAGGGTTTGATCCCTAGTATCCAATATGTTCCGAGATTGCTGTTGCTAGGACTTTGTTATGCTTAATGCTTCTCACTAGTGCACGAGTGCCATGATTTCAGATCTGAACCTATTATGTTTTCATGAATATGTATGTGTTCTTTATCCTATCTTGCAAGTTGTAGACACCTATTACGAGTTATGATCTGCATCCCCCAGGGTGGCAATATCTGGGATTTTTTCCGGTGATTACCGTAGTTTGAGGAGTTCATGTATTCACTAAGTGCTAATGCTTTGGTCCGGTTCTCTATTAAAAGGAGGCCTTAATATCCCTTAGTTTCCAATAGGACCCCTCTGCCACGGGAGGGTAGGACAAAAGATGTCATGCAAGTTCTTTTCCATAAGCACGTATGCCTATATATGGAATACATGCCTACATTACATTGATGAATTGGAGCTAGTTTTGTGTCACCCTATGTTATAACCGTTGCATGATGAATGCCATGTGACATAATTATCCATGACTGATCCATTGCCTATGAGCTTTCCATATATTGATCTTTGCGAAGTTACTTTTCCATTGCTACTGTTACAAACACTACAAAACTGCAACTACCACTTTTGCCACCGTTACCGTTACGTCCATACTACTTTGCTGCTGAATACTTTGCTGCAGATATTAAATCTTTCAGGTGTGGTTGAATAGAAAACTCAGCTGCTAATACTCGAGAATATTCTTTGGCTCCTTTTGTGTCGAATCAATAAATTTGGGCTGAATACTCTACCCTCGAAAACTGTTGCGATCCCCTATACTCGTGGGTTATAAGTTTACTTACCGTACCACATACCTATTCCTTTTCGGAGTCTGTAACGTTCCGGTAGGTCTCCCTAGTGTACTCCTCTGGAGTTATGGTATTAATCATATTGGTCTCAACATTTATGGGAGTACCTGAGATATAATGTTTGATTCTTTGCCTGTTTACCACCTTTGGGTTTGTGCCTTCGGCCTTGTTGATCTTGATGGCACCGGAACGATATACTTCCTCGATTATGTAAGGCCCTTCCCATTTAGAGAGAAATTTTCTTGCAAAAAATCTTAAAACAAGAATTGTATAGCAAGACATGATCACCTACATTAAATTCACACTTTTGTATCCTTCTATCATGCCATCTCTTAACCTTTTCTTTAAACAACTTGGCATTCTCATAGGCCTGGGTTCTCCATTCATCAAGCAAGCTAATGTCAAATAACCTCTTTTCACCAGAAAGTTTGAAATCATAATTGAGCTCTTTAATTTCCCAATAAGCTTTATATTCTATCTCAAGAGGTAAGTGACATGCTTTACCATAAACCATTCTATACGGAGACATATCCATAGGGTTCTTGTAAGCAGTTCTATAAGCCCATAGTGCATCATCAAGGTTCTTAGACCAATTCTTCCTAGATCTATTAACAGTCTTCTGCAAAATCAATTTAATTTCCCTATTTCTCAATTCTACTTGACCACTAGACTGAGGATGATAAGCAGATGCAATTCTATGATTAACATCATACTTAGCAAGTAATTTACGGAAAGCATCATGGATAAAGTGTGAACCACCATCAGTCATTTAATATCTAGGGACTCCAAATCTAGGGAAAATAACTTCTTTAATCATTTTAATAGAAGTGTTATGATCAACGCTACTAGTTGGAATAGCTTCTATCCACTTAGTAGCATAATCAACAACAACTAGAATATGAGTATACCCGTTAGATTGTGGAAAAGGTCCCATATAATCAAAACCCCAAACATCAAATGGTTCAATAATAAGAGAGTAATTCATAGGCATTTCCTGACGTCTACTAATATTACCAATTCTTTGACATTCATCACAAGACAAGACAAACTTACAAGCATCCTTGAAGAGAGTTGGCCAATAAAAACCAGATTGTAGTACCTTGTGTGTAGTTCTATCTCCGGTGTGGTGTCCTCCGTAGGCCTCGGAGTGACATTTGCATAGGACCCGTTCCTGTTTATGCATAGGTACAAAACATCTAATAGTACCATCTACTACTTCTTTATAAAGGTGTGGATCATCCCAAAAGTAATTCTTAAATCATAGAAGAACTTTTTCTTTTGTTTGTATGTGAAACTAGGCGGTATAAATTTAGCAACAATGTAATTAGCATAGTCAGCATACCATGGAGCATTACGCGAAGCCTTTATGACTGCTAATTGTTCATCAGGAAAGCTATCATCAATAGGTAGTGGGTCATCAAGAACATTTTCTAACCTAGACAAGTTATCTACTAAGGGGTTATCAGCACCCTTTCTATCAATAATATGCAGATCAAATTCTTGTAGCAGAAGAACCCATCTAATAAGTCTAGGTTTAGCATCTTTCTTTTCCATAAGGTACTTAATAGCAGAATGATCAAAGTGAACAGTTACTTTGGAATCAACAATATAAGGTGTAAACTAATCACAAGCAAACATGACTACTAAAAATTCCTTTTCAGTAGTAGCATAGTTTCTTTGAGCACTGTCTAGAGTTTTACTAGCATAATGGATAACATTTAAGTTCTTATCAACTCTTTGTCCTAGAACAGCACCAACAGCATAATCACTAGCATCACACATAATTTCAAAGGGTAGGTTCCAATCAGGTGGTTGAACAATAGGTGCGGAAATCAAAGCATTCTTTAGGATTTCAAATGCTGCTACACAATCATCATCAAAAACGAATGGAACATCTTTTTGTAAAAGATTAGTGAGAGGCCTAGAAATCTTAGATAAATCTTTAATAAACCTCCAATAGAAAGCATCATGACCAAGGAAGCTTCTTATACCTCTTATATCCGTAGGACACGCCATTTTTTCAGTAGCATCAACTTTAGCTTTATCAACTCCAATACCTCTTTTGGAGATTTTGTGCCCCAAGACAATGCCTTCATTAACCATAAAGTGGCACTTCTCCCAATTCAAGACAAGATTAGTTTCTTTGCATCTCCACAAAACTCGATCAAGGTTGCTCAAGCAATCATCAAAGGAAGTTCTGTAAACGGAAAAATCATCCATGAAAACCTCAAGAATCTTTTCACAAAAGTCAGAGAATATAGCCATCATACATCTTTGAAAGGTAGCAGGTGCATTGCATAAACCAAAAGGCATACGTCTATAAGCAAAGGTACCGAAAGGGCAAGTAAAAGTGGTTTTTTCTTGATCCTCTTTTGACACATGTATCTGAGAGAAACCAGAGTAACCATCTAGAAAGCAAAAATGAGTATGTTTGGATAATCTTTCTAGAATTTGATGCATAAAAGGTAGAGGGTAATGATCTTTCTTGGTAGCTTTATTTAATTTCCTAAAATCAATTACCATTCTATAACCTGTAACAATTCTTTGCGGGATCAATTCATTTTTATCATTAGGAACAACGGTGATACCTCCTTTCTTAGGGACACAATGGATGGGACTAACCCATCTACTATCAGCAACAGTATAAATTATACCTGCCTCCAGAATGTTGGAGATATTCCCTAGAGGCAATCATGTATGATGATATTTCCTATGTGTTTATGAATAAACATAGTCCTTGGACATTATCATTGATGTGTATTAACAAGTACGTGACTTGTTTGTGAGACTGCATTGTATGATAACTGTCCTAAATGGTCCCTAGTCCAAAGGGTTGTGTGGACGCACAACTAATCAGACTAGCATATGACATGGTGGATGGTTCGGTCTCACTGACCATGTAGCATTGGATGCCAGTCGAATAATATGGACTTAGAAAGGTCTGGTCGGATTCGACATAGTCGGATCCGAGTCGAGATAAGGTCTCAGTTGGATAGACCCAACTATGAGACGCAGTGATAGGTCATCTATGAGTCTCTAGTACAACATATGTTCTATGTCCTAAGACCCGAGTTGGCGCATGTACTCGGGATGGTGACAGACTTTCTTTGGGCCGACCAAACGCTACTCCATGACTGGGTATACAAAGGTAGGTTTCGGGCTTGTCCAGACCCATGCTGCGAGACATGGTCGAGCAAGATGGGATTTGCCCCTCCTACCAGGAGAGATATACTCTGCCCCCCTCAGGTGATCCGACCTGGATAAGCATGGCCATGCGATGAGGATTATGAGATAATCCGAATGTTGGTCGGATTCATCGAAACGAGAAAGAGGTCATGCTGCAACAAGGATGACCATGTCGCCTTGTGCACGACAACATATATCGTGTGGCAAAGGGAACAGAAGTGTGAAGTACAGGTTCGCCTAACCAGCTTCATCGGACACTTGGAGTCGGCACATCTTGCTAGAGGCCGCTACCGACCGGTTGAGTCAGATGTCATCTGACTCGCGACCAAGTGGACGAGAACCTAAAGGGTCGCACGCTTAAGGGAAGGAACACGTGGGCTTTAGGATCCGTGCGAGGCCCAAGAGTTGAGCCCGCGCCGGATGCCTATATATAGTGGAGGTGCGGCACACCCATCCGGTTGATCGCTTCGGCGCCGTCATTAGGGTTTGCATGTGTTGTGAATAGCCACTGCCACTCGCCACCGCCGACCATGTGATCAGACCTAGCAGTCCGCCGCATGGGTGTTCCTCCTGCACGCGCGGATATCGTTAGAGGCGGTGCACCTGCGTCGCTCCGGCAAACCTATACGTGGGATGCGGTGACCGGCTGATCGAGGGAGATCGGAACGGCTATTCGAGGGAGATCGGACGAGGAGGAGACGGACCACACGAACTTGCTTCCCCAACTCTACTTTCGCCGCACGGCACATCAGTCTAGTGGTAACAATCTGTGATCCATCTCCATAGCATGTTCTTGGATGTTCTGCACGTAGGAAAATTTTAATTTGCATGCGATGCACCTACGGTAGAACCCAACACAGAAGCTTTAGTATTTATTTTCTTACCACCTCTTTCATCTTAGGATTCAACGTAGTTGGTGATCAACAACTAGATTGGCATCAGGCTCCATATTAATTTTATGTTGACATAAAGTGGGACTAATGCCCTTAAGATCATAAAGGGTATATCCAATAGCAGCAAGGTGCTTCCTCAGAGTTTTCAATAATCTCTTTTCTTCATGCTCTGAAAGATTAGCACTAATAATAACAGGATATATCTCCTTTTCATCAATATAAGCATATTTCAAAGTATCAGGTAATTGTTTAATCTCAAACACGGGATCACCCTTGGGTGTAGGAGGATCACCAAGTATTTCAACTGGTAGATTGTGTTTCAAAATAGGCTACTGATCAAAGAAACTTTTATCTATTTAATTCCTCTCATTCATATGCATATCATTTTCATGGTCTAGCAAATATTGTTCTAAAAGATCAGTAGGAGGCACAACAATAGAAGCAAGACCAATAATTTCATCTCTACTAGGCAATTCTTTGTCATGGGGTTGTCTACAAATTGTAGAGAAGTTGACGCATGAGACACATCCCCAAAACTCACAGTAACTGTTTCTTTCTCACAATCAATCCTAGCATTAACAGTATTCAAGAAGGGTCTGCCAAATATAATGGGACAAAAATCATCTTGTGGGGAACCAAGAACAAGAAAATCAGTAGGATACTTTATTTTCCCACACAAGACTTAAACATCTCTAACAATCCCAAGTGGTGCAATAGTTCTCTATTGGCAAGCTTAATAGTAACATCAATTTCCTCTAGTTCAACTGGTGCAAGATCATGCATAATTTCTTTGTATAAGGAAAAGGGAATTGCACTCACGCTAGCACCCATATCACACAAGCCATGATAACAATGATCTCCTATTTTAAAAGAAACAACAGGCATGCCAACAACTGGTCTATGTTTACTCTTAGTATCAGGCCTAGCAATTTAGAAGCTTCATCATAGAAATGAATAACATGCCCATCAATATTATCAACCAAGAGATCTTTAAACATAGCAATAATAGGTTCAACTTTGATTTGTTCATAGGGTTTAGGTGTTCTACCACAACTCTTACGAACCACAGTTGAAGCTTTAGCATGTTCCTTTATTCTAACGGGGAAAGGTGGTTTCTCAATATAAGCTACAGGAATAATAGGATCAACATTATAAGTAATAGTTTCCTCTTCAACTTTAACAGGTTCAACTACTTTCACTTCAATGGGAGAATGATATTTAAACCACTTCTCCTTAGGGAGATCAACAAGAGCAGCAAAAGATTCACAAAAAGAAGCTACTATCTGAGAGCCAAGTCCATATTTAGTGCTAAATTCACGAAAAGCATCGGTGTCTACGAAGGATTTAACACAATCAAACTTGAGGTTCATACCTGACTCCTTACCTTCATCAAGTTCCCAATCTTCAGAGTTGCATTTAATTCTTTCCAATAAATCCCATTTGAAGTCAATATCCTTCTTCATATAGGAACCAGCACAACAAGTAAGCATGGATTGATCATTACGAGAAAGCCAAGCATAAAAATTCTGAATAATAATTTCTCTCGAGAGCTCATGATTGGGGCATGAATATAACATTGACTTAAGCCTCCCCCAAGCTTGAGAGATTCTTTCTCCTTCACAAGGCCAAAAATTATAAATATAGTTCCGATCATGATGAACTAGATGCATAGGATAGAACTTCTGATGAAATTCCATTTTCAATCAGTTGTAGCTCCATGATCCAATATCATCACATAGACTATACCATGTCAATGCCTTCTCCTTAAAAGATAAAGGAAAGACCTTCTTCTTGACGTGATCCTTGGGCAGACCTGCAAGCTTAAATAATCCACAAACTTCATCCACACAGATTAGATGCAAATCAGGATGTAGTGTTCCATCTCCTGCATAAGGATTAGCCAGCAGTTTCTCTATCATACCCGAAGGAATTTGATAATAAATATTTTCATTCGGTTCAGTAGGTTGAGAGACAACTCTTTGTGTTTCCAGTTGAGGTGAACATACCACAAACAAGCCCCTTAAAGGATTATTTTCCATAGTAACAAATGACAGTAAATTTCAGCACACTATATAAATTTTTCCTTACCAGATTCCACTTACCAAAGGCGCTTCACTCCCCGGCAACGGCGCCAGAAAATAGTCTTGATGACCCACAAGTATAGGGGAACTATCATAGTCCTTTCAATAAGTAAGAGTGTCGAACCCAACGAGGAGCAGAAGGAAATGACAAGCGGTTCTTAGTAATGTATTCTCCGCAAGCACTAAAATTATCGGTAACATATAGTTTTGTGATAAGATAATTTTTAGATGGTAGCAAGTAAGAAGTGTAACAAAGGTGCAGCAAGGTGGCCCAATCCTTTTTATAGCAAAGGACAAGCCTGGACAAACTCTTATATAAAGAAAAGTGGTCCCGAGGACACATGGGAATTTCTGGCAAGCTAGTTTTCATCATGCTCATATGATTCACGTTTGTTACTTTGATAATTTGATATGTGGGTGGACCAGTACTTGGGTTCTGCCCTTACTTGGACAAGCCTCCCACTTATGATTAACCCCTATCGCAAGTATCCTCAACTATGAGAGAAAAATTAAGGTAAACCTAACCATACCTTGAGACATATGGATCCAAATCAGCCCCTTATGAAGCAACGCTTAAACTAGGTTTAAGCTTCTGTCACTCTAGCAACCCATCATCTACTTACTACTTACCAATGTCTTCCCTAGGCCCAAATAATGGTGAAGTGTTATGTAGTCAATGTTCACATAACACCACTAGAGGAGAGACAACATACATCTCATCAAAATATCGAACAAATACCAAATTCATATGATTACTTATAACAAGACTTATCCCATGTCCTCAGGAACAAACGTAACTACCCACAAAGCATATTCATGTTCATAATCAGAGGAGTATTAATGATGATCAAGGATCTAAACATATGAGTTCAACACTACTAGCATCAACTACAAGGATCTAAACATATTCATGTCCCACCAAGTAAACCAACTAGCATCAACTACAAGGAGTTCAACACTACTAGCAACCCACATGTACCAATCTGAGGTTTTGAGACAAAGATCGGATACAAGCGATGAACTAGGGTTTGGAGAGGAGATGGTGCTAGTGAAGATTTTGATGGAGATTGACCCATCTCGATGAGAGGATCGTTGGTGATGACGATTGCTTCGATTCCCCCCTCAGAGGGAAGTTTCCCCGACAAAACCGCTCCGCTGGAGCCCTAGATTGGTTCTGCCCAAGTTCTGCCTCGAGACGGCGGCGCTTCTCCCTGAAAGCTCTGTTATTATTTTTTCCAAGTCAAAACCCTCCATATAGCAGAAGATGGGCACCGGAGGGCTGCCAGGTGGGCCACAAGCCACAGGGGCACGCCTAGGGGGTAGGGCGTGCCCCCTAGGCTTGTGACTGCCTGGTGGGCCCCCTGATGTATTTCTTTTGCCCAATATTTTTTATATATTCCAAAATAATTCTCCATAGATTTTTAGGACTTTTGGAGTTGCGCAAAATAGGTATCTCATATTTGCTCCTTCTCTAGTCTAGAATTCTAGCTGCCAGCATTCTCCCTCTTCATGTAAACCTTGTAAAATAAGAGAGAAAAGGCATAAGTATTGTAGCAAAATGTGTAATAACATCCCATAATGCAATAAATATCAATATAAAAGCATGATGCAAAATGGACGTATCAAGGACCTTGCGGAGTTGAGTGCCTCCCACAACGGGATTCACCACCAAAGCCTACTGACCGGGGGTAGTGACATGAGCAGGATGATCCGATTGATCAAATGTGATAGCGGTCTGGGACCATTTAAGGTACGTGGGGGTTGCAGGAACAGCCATGTTGACTTCTCTATTGATAACCTTCAATCGACTCTTACTTTCAACATCAGCAAAAATCATCAGGGTGGCGTTGACTTCGGGAAAATTTCTTTGTGTTCATCATCCTCTTTTTCTGGTGTTTTCTTAGTCGACTAACCCTCCTTGGTAAGCGGCACTGTCGAGTGGTATGTTTAGGCAATATCAAGTTGCCTTCTTCATCTTTCTTCATGTGTATTGCACATGATAAATCCAGAACATCGTTTCCCAATGGATTATTTCCTTTCTTGGGGGTGAAATGTCCTTTGGACTTCCCCTTATTTTTCCCTTGCGCAGCTAGAGTGGCTGCCTCTGCCTGGACAGGGCCATCAGCTTTGCGTTTCTGTTTCCGACTGGAATTGCCGTCGGCATTGTTGTCGACTGCTTTTCCTTTGCCGCTACGGAGGCAGTCTTCCTCTTCACCAGTGGCGTATCGAGTGGCTATATCCATCATCTTGCTCAAGGAAATATCACCTATCCACCCAAACTTCAGGTAAAGCTCTCTATACTTCACACCTGCCTTGAAAGCGCAAATAGCTTGATGCTCAGAGACGTTCTCCATTGTGTGATGCAGAGTGGACCAATGTTGAATGTAATCCCTCAAGGACACGTTGGGCTTCTGTACGCAGTGTTGCAAATCGATCAAACCAGTCGGACGCTTGCAAGTGCCCTCGAAGGTTCTGATGAACACTCGGGCAAGATCCTCTCAGCAGTAGATGCTAGAAGGAGCCAAATGCTTCAGCCATGCTCAGACCGAATCGTCCAACATCAAGGACAAATGCTTCATGAAAACTTTGTCGTTTCCTCCTCCGATCTACACCGTGACTCGGTAATCATCCAACCATGTTTCTTGCTTTGACTCACTAGAAAACTTGCTTATCCCAGCCACCAACCTGAAGTTGGGGGATCTCTGCAGAATGAATGGCTCTTCTAAAACACTCGGGGCCATAAATAGCGGCACTGCTTCCACTCGGGTAATCTCTGTCATGACCATCTCTGTGGGCTCTGCCTCTGTCGATCCTCTTCTAGGTGAGGTAATCTCTTACATCAAACCCTGATCTCCACTGGTAACCGAACGGGCGCCTTTCATCATGGTGTCGGGGCACATACGAACCATTACCCGGAGGAGTAGGCACTCGACGGTGGTCATCATGGTGAAACTGATCTCGCCCCTGACCTCGATGCTGATCTACACGATAACCTCCACCTTTGCGACGCAAAGGTGACCCTAGACTATGCACCGACTGAATTGAGTCTACCTTTGGCGAATTGCTGTGCAATCTATTGCACGACTGGGAAACAACTGAGTTCTGGCACTGCGTTGCATCAAGCAACGCCCAGCTGCAGCAAACCTCTACCAGCCTCTAAACGTGATGGATGAATGAAATCTGCGATCCTAGCCGTTGCTGCAACATTTAAAACTGGAGTGTGATATACCTCAACATTGTTCTGAGAACCACTCGAAAACAACTGTCGCTGACGTCGACTGGGAAGTGGTGGATCCTGGCGAGCACGCTCATCGAGTTCCTCCTGGATCTCTTCAAGTCGAAGGCGCACGACCTCCAAGGCCCGAGCCTCAACAGTCGTACCGACGATGGGCATATGGAGGATCTCCTCATCCCGATGATGCTGGTCATTTGACGCTCCACCAGACTTGCGCCTGCCATGGCCTAAGCCAGGCTCTAATGTGAACCAGCCATAAGAACCTCCGCCGCAAGATCGCATCTCTCACACTCGGAGGGGACGTCAGACTGATCTGATGCCGAGTCGAACATGCCGTGAAGTGATTCTGCGGGCTCAATAGCCACAACCTTCAGTGACGAAATTTGGCGAGCTACTGCATGCCTCACCCATCGCTATAGCCGCGAACGACCAGATCGCTTGTGGCGACGAACAACGGGGAGGACTGACAGATACAGAGTCGACGACTGCCATAGAAGAACGCCGCAGGAGCTTGCGCGGAAGTGCGCTGCCCCACGGATCGGGAGCGCCTCGATATCTAGAGGCTCCTCCTGAAGCCATGTCAAATTGTCGTCGATGAAGGTGAGCATTCTGAGACGGATCTCGTGGCCCAGGAACAAACCACCACCGGAAGACATGACGAAGGGGAAAAATGCAGCCTCGCTAGAAGTCGCTTAGATACCTGCCCCACGGTGGGCGCCAACTGTCGTGGGAACGAGTCTGACAATAGACGATAGGGGTACTAAAGGAGGGGGCAGAGTCCTAGCTATGGTGAGGGTGTACACACGGATGTATGAGTTCAGGCCCATCTCGTGGAGGTAACAACCCTATGTCTCAGTGCTCGGGAGCTCTTGTTGTGTGGAATATGAGTGTTATATAGAGTACGAACCCTTGTGCCAGAGGGGAGGGGAGGCTTATATAGAGTACGCTGCCCCTCATGAATGTCAGGCAACCAAGTGTTCGATCGTGGGAATAAAGACTTACGTTACTCGTAACGTACACAATAAAAGATATTAATGACGATTGGTCGAACGCCTGCCTGTTGGCCTCCCTAAGGTGCCTTCTGGTCTTCTGGTGTCGACTAGTAGTGAGGTCTTCTGAGTGACGGGAGACTCAAGTGGAGGAAGGAACCTCTGAGTGACTTAACTGTCGAGTGACTATCACATCATGATGACTTCAGTCGGAAACTCTCTTTCCATCATTAAGTCCTCCAATATAGTGTCCTTAGGTCGGGTATGTAGGTCAGGACTAGGACCCTACCCTAGGTACATATCCTCGTCAGCCACCCCCTGGTCGCACCTAGCAGGCTTGTGGCCCACCTGGCTGGCCCCCGACGCCCATCTTCTCCTATATGTTGGGTTTTGACCTGGAAAAATATAGAGAGATCTTTCGGGATGAAGCATCGCCATCTCAAGGCGAAACTTGGGCAGAACCAATCTAGAGCTCCGGCAGGGCTGTTCTGCCGGGGAAACTTCCCTCCCAGAGGGGGAAATCGAAGCCATCGTCATCACCAACGATCCTCTCATCGAGAGGGGGTCAACTCCATCAACATCTTCACTAGCACCATCTCCTGTCCAAACCCTAGTTCATCTCTTGTATCCGATCTTTGTCTCAAACCTCAGATTGGTACCTGTGGGTTGCTAGTAGTGTTGATTACTCCTTGTAGTTGATGCTAGTTGGTTTACTTGGTGGAAGATCATATGTTCATATCCTTTATGATAATTAATACTCCTCTGATTATGAACATGAACATGTTTTGTGAGTAGTTATGTTTGTTCCTGAGGACATGGGATAAGTCTTGTTATAAGTAATCATGTGAATTTGGTATTCGTTTGATATTTTGATGAGATGTATGTTGTCTCTCCTCTAGTTGTGTTATGTGAAGGTCGACTACATAACACTTCACAATTATTTGGGCCTAGGGGAAGGCATTGGGAAGTAATAAGTAGATGATGGGTTGCTAGAGTGACAGAAGCTTAAACCCTAACTTATGTGTTTCTTCGTAAGGGGTTGATTTGGATCCATATGTTTCATGCTACGGTTAGGTTTACCTTAATTCTTCTTTCGTAGTTGCGGATGCTTGTGATAGGGTTTGATCATAAGTGGGAGGTTTGTCCAAGTAAGGGAAGCACCCAAGCACCGGTCCACCCACATAGCAAATTATCAAAGTAACGAACGCGAATCAAATGAGCATGATGAAAACTAGCTTGACAGAAATTCCCATGTGTCCTCGAGAGCGCTTTGCTTTATATACGAGATTGTTGAGGCATGTCCTTTGCTACAAAAAGGATTGGGATACCTTGCTGCACCTTTTCTACACTTGTTACTTGTTACTCATTACAAATTATCTTATCACAAAACTATCTATTACCGATAATTTCAGTGCTTGTAGAGAATACCTTACTGGAAACCGCTTGTCATTTCCTTCTGCTCCTCGTTGGGTTCGACACTCTTACTTATCAAAAGGACTACCATAGTTCCCCTATAATTGTTGGTCATCAAGACTCTTTTCTGGCGTCGTTGCCGGGGAGTGAAGCACCTTTGGTAAGTGGAATCTGGTAAGGAAAAAATTTATATAGTGTGCTGAAATTTACTGTTACTTGTTACTATGGAAAGTAATCCTTTGAGGGGCTTGTTCGGGGTATCTTCACCTTGATCGGAAACACAAAGAGTTGTCCCTCAACCTACTGAACCTACTAAAAATATTTATTATGAAATTCCTTCGGGTATGATAGAGAAATTGCTGGATAATCCTTATACAGGAGATGGAACACTACATCCTGATTTACATCTAATCTATGTGGATGAAGTTTGTGGATTATTTAAGCTTGTAGGTCTGCCCAAGTATCACGTTAAGAAGAAGGTCTTTCCTTTATCTTATAAGTAGAAGGCATTGACATGGTATAGGCTATGTGATGATATTGGATCATGGAGCTACAACCGATTGAAAATGGAATTTCATGAGAAGTTCTACCCAATGCATCTAGTTCATCGTGATCGGAATTATATTTATAACTTTTGGCCTCGTGAAGGAGAAAGAATTGCTCAAGCTTGGGGGAGGCTTAAGTCAATGTTATATTCATGCCCCATTCATGAGCTCTCGAGAGAAATTATTATTCAGAATTTTTATGCTCGACTTTCTCCTAATGATCAATCCATGCTCGATACTTCTTGTGTTGGTTCCTATATGAAGAAAGATATAGATTTCAAACGGGATTTATTGGAAAGTATTAAACACAACTCTAAAGATTGGGAACTCGATGAAGGTAAGGAGCCAGGTATGAACCTTAAGTTTAATTGTGTTAAATCCTTCGTAGACACCGGTGCTTTTCATGAATTTAGCACTAAATATGTACATGACTATGAGATAGTAGCTTCTTTTTGTGAATCTTTTGAAGTGAAAGTAGTTGAACCTGTTAAAGTTGATATCCCTAAGGAGAAGTGGTTTAAATATCATCCTCCCATTAAAGTTAAAGTAGTTGAACCTGTTAAAGTTGAAGATAAAACTATTACTTATAATGTTGATCCTGTTATTCCCACTGCTTACATTGAAAGACCACCTTTCCCTGTTAGAATCAAGTAACATGCTAAAGCTTCAACCGTGGTTCGTAAGAGCTCTACTAGAACACCTACACCCCCCTGAGAAAATTAAAGTTGAACCTAGTATTGCTATGGTTAAGGATCTCTTGGTTGATAATATTGATGGGCATGTTATTCAATTTTGTGATGAAGCCACTAGAATTGCTAAACCTGATGCTAAAGATAAACATAGACTCATTGTTGGCACGCCTGTTGTTTCTTTTAATATAGGAGATCATTGTTATCATGGCTTATGTGATATGGGTGCTAGTGTGAGTGAAATTCCCTTTTCCTTATATAAAGAGATTATGAATGATATTGCACCAGCTGAGGTAGAGGAAATTGATGTTACAATTAAGCTTGCTAATAGAGACACTATATTACAAGTTGGGATTATTAGAGATGTTGAAGTCTTGTGTGGGAAAATAAAATATCCTACTGATTTTCTTGTTCTTAGATCGCCACAAGATGATTTTTGTCCCATTATATTTGGTAGACCCTTCTTGAATAACGTTAATGCCAGGATAGATTGTGAGAAGGAAACGGTTACCATAAGTTTTGGGGATACGTCTCATGAGTTTAATTTCTCTAAATTTCATAGACAACCCCATGACAAAGAAGTGCCTAGTAAGGATGGAATTATTGGTCTTGCTTCTATTGCTGTTCCTCCTACTAATCCTTTAGATCAATATTTGCTAGACCATGAAAATGACATGCATATGAATGAAATGAATGAAATAGATAAGATTTTCTTTGATTAGCATCCTATTCTGAAACACAACTTGCCCGTTGAAATACTTGGGGATCCTTCTCCACCCAAGGGTGACCCCGTGTTTGAGCTTAAATAATTACCAGATACTCTGAAATATGCTTATCTTGATGAAAGGAAGATATAGCCTGTTATTATTAGTGCTAGCCTTTCAGAGCATGAAGGACAAAGATTTTTGAAAACTCTGAGGAAGCATCGTGCTGCGATTGGATATACTCTTGATGATCTTAAGGGCATTAGTCCCACACTATGTTAGCACAAAATTAAAATGAAGCCTGATGCTAAACCAATTTTTGATCACCAACGACGGTTGAATCCTAAAATGAAGGAAGTGGTAAGAAATGAAATATTAAAGCTTCTAGAGGCACGTATCATTTACCATATTGCTGATAGTAGATGGGTTAGTCCCGTTCTTTGTGTCCCTAAGAAAGGAGGTATTACCGTAGTTCCTAATGATAAAAATGAATTGATCCCACAGAGAATTGTTATAGGATATAGAATGGTAATTGATTTAGGAAATTGAATAAAGCTACTAGGAAAGATCATTACCCTCTACCTTTTATTGATCAAATGCTAGAAAGATTATCCAAACACACACATTTGTGCTTTCTAGATGGTTATTCTAGTTTCTCTCAAATACATGTGTCAAAATAGGACCAAGACAAGGACATATTTACCTGCCCTTTTGCTACCTTTGCTTATAGATGTATGCCTTTTGATTTATGCAATGCACCTGCTACCTTTGAAAGGTGTATGACTGCTATATTCTATGATTTTGTGAAAGGATTGTTGAGGTTTTCATGGATGATTTTTCTATTTCCGGAACTTCTTTTGATGATTGTTTGAGCAACCTTAATCGAGTTTTGCAGAGATGTGAAGAAACTAATCTAGTCTTGAATTGGGATAAGTACCACTTTATGGTGAATGAAGGCATTGTATTGGGACATAAAATTTCCAAAAGAGGTATTGAAGTTGACAAGGCTAAAGTTGATGCTATTGAAAAATGTCGTGTCCAACGGATATTAGAGGTATAAGAAGTTTCCTTGGTCATGCTGGTTTCTATAGGAGATTTGTTAAAGACTTCTCTAAGATTTCTAGGCCGCTCACTAATCTCTTGCAAAAAGATGTTCCATTCGTTTTTTATGATGATTGTGTAGAAGCTTTTGTAATTCTTAAGAATGCCTTGATTTCTGCACCTGTTGTTCAACCACCTGATTGGAACCTACCCCTTGAAATTATGTGTGATGCTAGTGATTATGCCGTTGGTGCCATTGTAGGACAAAGAGTTGATAATAAATTAAATGTTATTCATTATGCTAGCGAAACTCTAGACAATGCTCAAAGAAACTATGCTACCACTGAAAAAGAATTTTTAGCAGTGGTGTTCGCTTGTGATAAGTTTAGACCTTATATTGTTGATTCTAAAGTAATTGTTCACACTGATCATGCTGCTATTAAATATCTTATGGAAAAGAAGAATGCTAAACGTAGACTTATCAGATGGGTTCTTCTGCTACAAGAATTTGATTTGCATATTGTTGATAGAAAGGGTGCTGGTAACCCCGTAGCAGATAACTTGTCTAGGTTGGAGAATGTTTTTGATGACCCACTACCTATTGATGATAGCTTTACTAATGAACAATTAGCTGTCATAAAGACTTCGCGTAATGCTCCTTGGTATGCTGATTATGCTATTTACATTGTCGCTAAATTTATACCGCCTAGTTTCACGTACCAACAAAAGCAAAAGTTCTTCTATGATTTAAGACATTACTTCTAAGATGACCCACAACTTTATAAAGAAGGAGTATATGGTGTTATTAGACATTGCGTACGTGAGCATGAATAGGAACAGATCCTACAGAAATGTCATTCCGAGGCCTATGGAGGACATCACGCTGGAGACAGAACTGCACATAAGGTATTACAATCTGGTTTTATTGGCCTACTCTCTTCAAGGATGCTTGTAAGTTTGTCTTGTGATGTGATGAATGTCAAAGAATTGGCAATATTAGTAGACGTCAGGAAATGCCTATGAATTACTCTCTTGTTATTGAACCATTTGATGTTTGGGGTTTTGATTATATGGGGCTTTTTCTAACGTCCAACGGGTATACTCATATTTTAGTTGTTGTTGATTATGTTACTAAGTGGGTAGAAGCTATTCCAACTAGTAGTGCTGATCATAACACCTCTATTAAGATGCTTAAAGAACTTATTTTCCCTAAATTTGGAGTCCCAAGATATTTAATGACTGATGGTGGTTCACATTTTATTCATGGTGCTCTCTGTAAATTGCTTGCTAAGTATGATGTTAACCATATAATTGCATCCCCTTACCATCCTCAGTCTAGTGGTCAAGTAGAATTAAGCAATATAGAAATTAAATTGATCTTACAAAAGTCGGTTAATAGATCTAGTAAGAATTGGTCTAAAAAACTTGACGATGCATTATGGGCTTATAGAACTACTTACAAGAATCTGATGGGTATGTCTCCGTATAAAATGGTTTATGGTAAAGCATGTCACTTACCTATAGAGCTAGAGCACAAAGCTTATTGGGCAATCAAAGAGCTCAACTATGATTACAAGCTTGCCGATGAGAAGAGGTTATTTGACATTACCTCACTTGATGAATGGAGAACCCAGGCCTATGATAATGCCAAGTTGTTTACAGAAAAAGTTAAGATATGGCATGATAAAAGGATACAAAAGCGTGAATTTAATGTAGGTGACCATGTCTTGCTATACAATTCTCGTTTAAATTTTTTTGTAGGAAAGCTTCTCTCCAAATAGGAAGGGCCTTATATCGTCGAGGAAGTATATCGCTCCGGTGCCATCAAGATCAACAACGCTGAAGGCACAAATCTAAAGGTGGTAAACGGGCAAAGAATCAAACATTATATTTCAGATACTCCCATTAATGTTGAGACCAATTTTATCAATACCATAACTCCAGAAGAGCATATTAGGGAGGCCTACCGGAATGTTTCAGACTCGAAAAGGAATAGGTACGTGGTCTGGTAAGTAAAGCGACTCCAAAACTTTCCCAATAGCAATTTTACTCAGTTTTGGAATATTTAAAAAATTAGGAAAAAAAATTAGTCCAAAGTACGCACGGGGAGGCGACAAGCCTGCTAAGCGCGACCACCCCCTGGCCACACCTAGGGGGCTTGTCACCACCCCGTGCGCCCCTGGATTCCGTTTTCTTGTGGAACACCCATTCGGATCGGCAAAAATTCATTATATAATCTCTCGAAGATTACAACTTTCATATCACGACAATACCTCCTATTTTCATTTGAGCTATTTCTGCAGCAGATTTAGAGCAAGATGTCGTCCCAAGAGTCTGATGGGGAGAGCTACATATCACACTATCTTGCCAATCCCAAGCTCTATGGGGACCTAGATCCTTATGGATTATTCTCGGAGGAGGAACAAGAGGACAAGTACCAATAAGAAAGCTCAGATGAAGAGAAGACTCCTATGCATCAACTAGGAGACATGCATGTGGAGTTCAGGAAATCAAGCCTCCCAAACGCAAGAAGAAAAAACAAAGTTCTATTTATCCCTTCTTGTTTTCTGTAGGAGAGTAAAGAAGCTTATGTCAAAGGATATTGAAGCTCGAGCAGGAAGTAGATGACCTGAGGGAACAAAATTTCATGCTTAAGAGGAAATTGAGCAAGCTTCCAGCCTCATCAACAACTCCACCACCATCATCTCCGAAGAAAAACACCTGAGCAAATGGGTATGGGCACTCCCCTTGGCTTGTGCCAAGCTTGGGGGAAGCGTCGCGGTATTGTATGACCATCACACCTTTCTTCGTTTTTCGTTTTTATTGTTTTTCTTAGTTTCATCCTTTTTGATTTTGTTTTGATCTAGTAGAATAAAAGTTTTAGTATGATCTACCTTTTAGTTTTTGCTTTTGCTCCCCTTATGTAAGAAAGTCCGAGAGTTATATAATAAAAAGTAGTTTTGATGAGTGGGCTTTGCTAGATTACTATGCTCTTGAGAGTAATGAATAAAGAATAATAGAAAAAATGCAAAGAGTATGCATAATGATCTTATGGGGAGTGATGACTTCACATATAAAAAGTATGTCGATTGAAATTTGTTGGGAGTTAGGAAACATAGCAATTGGGCATTGGTGCAATTGGAAAGCAAGTGATAAAGAAAGAGAGATTCACATATAAAAACATTATCTTGGACATCTTTTATGATTGTGACCACTCATTAAAATATTACATGCCAAGAAGTTGACGTTGGACAAGGAAGACAATATAATGGGTTATGTTTGCTTGCCTCCGGATAGAAGTTATATGGTTTTAGATCCTTCAACATGTAGTGCTTTCTTCCACCTCATATTAGGCAAAACTGCCACACCAAGTAGAGATACTACTTGTGCATCCAACCACCTCAACCTAGTTTTGCCATGAGAGTCCACCATACCTACCTATGGATTGAATAAGATCCTTCAAGTATGTTGTCATTGGTGCAAAAGGCAATAAAAATTGCTCCTAAATATGTGTGATCTTTTATTGTAAGGGAAATAAGCGTTGTACGAACTTATGATAGTAAAGAAATAAAAGCGACAGACTGCATAATAAAGGTTGCTATCACAAAGGGCAATACAATGCGGCGTTCCTCTGCACTAAGGGTTTGTGCATCGAAAAACAAAAAGCGTATGACAACCTCTACTTCCCCCTACGAAGGGCCTATATGTTACTTCTACTTTTTAAGTAATTACCTTTATGCAAGAGGCATGGTGATCCTCACCACTTCCTATATTTTTCCTCTCTCTTGGCAAGAATTATGTGTTGGGGAATGATCTAGACGCATATATCCACTTAGATGTGGGTGATCATGAGTTATTATTGTTGACATCACCCTTGAGGTGAATAGTTGGGAGGCAAAACTATAAGCCCCTATCTTTCTTTGTGTCTGATTGAAGATTTGATCTCGTGGGTACCACATGAGTGTTAGCAATTGTGAAATACTAGAAGATGATTGCGTATGTGGATTTTCTTTACAAGCTCTTATATTGACTCTTTCCGATGTTATGATAAATTGCCAATTGCTTCAATGCCTAAGATCATAGTTTGTTGGTTGTCAGTAGAGTTATTGGTTCATACTTTATCTTGTGAATGAATTGTTACTCTAACATAAGAGATTTTACACAATAAGTATTGCTGTTCTAAAGATGTTCATGTTGCCCTCATGTCCGTATTTTATTTTATCAATACCTCTATCTCTAAACTTGTGGACATATTTATCGATCTCGGCAAGCGAGGTCTAAGCTTGGGGGAGTTGATACGTCCATTTTGCATCATGCTTTATATTGATATTTATAGCATTATGGGGTGTTATTACACGTTATTGTACAATCCTTATGCCTTTTCCCTCTTATTCTAGAAGGTTTACATGAAGAGGGAGAATGTCGCCAGCTGGAATTATGGACTAGGAACGGAGCAAATCTGAGATACCTATTCTGCACAACTCCAAAAGTCATGAAAAATTATGGAGAATTATTTTGGAATATATAAAAAACACTGGGCAAAACAGATACCAAAGGGGGCCACCAGGAGGTGACAAGCCTGCCAGGCGCGACCACCCCTTTGACTGCCCCTAGCAGGCTTGTGGCCCACCTGGCTGGCCCCCGATGCCCATATTCTCCTACATGTTGGGTTTTGACCTTGAAAAAAAAATCAAGAGAGAGCTTTCGGGACGAAGCACCGCCATCTTGAGGCGGAACTTGGGCAGATCCAATCTACAGCTCCAGGAGGGCTGTTCTATTGGGGAAACTTCCCTTCCAGAGGGGGAAATCGAAGCCATCGTCATCACCAACGATCCTCTCATCGAGAGGGGGTCAATCTCCATCACCATCTTCACCAGCACCATCTCCTCTCCAAGCCCTAGTTCATCTCGTGTATCCGATCTTCTCAAACCTCATATTGGTACCCGTGGGTTGCTAGTAGTGTTGATTACTCCTTGTAGTTGATGCTAGTTGGTTTAATTGGTGGAAGATCATATGTTCATATCCTTTATGATAATTAATACTCCTCTGATTATGAAAATGAACATGTTTTGTGAGTATTTATATTTGTTCCTGAGGACATGGGATAAGTCTTGTTACAAGTAATCATGTGAATTTGGTATTCGTTCAATATTTTGATGAGATGTATGTTGTCTCTCCTCTAGTGGTGTTATGTGAACCTTGACTACATAACACTTCATCATTATTTGGGCCTATAGGAAGGCATTGGGAAGTAATAAGTAGATGATGGGTTGCTAGAGTGACAGAAGCTTAAACCCTAGTTTATGTGTTGCTTCGTAAGGGGCTGATTTGGATCCATATGTCTCATGCTACGACTAGGTTTACCTTAATTCTTCTTTCGTAGTTGTGGATGATTGCGATAGGGGTTAATCATAAGTCAGAGGTTTGTCCAATTAAGGGCAGCACCCAAGCACCGGTCCACCCACATATCAAATTATCAAAGTAACGAACGCGAGTCAAATGAGCATGATGGAAACTACCTTCACAGAAATTCCCATGTCTCCTCGGGAGCGCTTTGCTTTATATACGAGTTTGTCCATGCCTATCCTTTGCTACAGAAAGGATTGGGATACCTTGCTACACCTTTTCTACACTTGTTACTTGTTACCCGTTACAAATTATCTTATCACAAAACTATCTGTTACCGATAATTTCAGTGCTTGTAGAGAATACCTTACTGGAAACCGCTTGTCATTTCCTTCTGCTCCATCGTTGGATTCGACACTCTTACTTATCGAAAGGATGAAGATACATCCCCTATAACTGTGGGTCATCACTTCTCCATCATATCCACTTTTCCAAACTCTTTTGCCCTTGTTTTGGACTCTAATTTGCATTATTTGAATGAAAATAGCCGGACTAACGCTGTTTTTAGCAGAATTCCCTTGGTGTTATTTTTCTGCAGAAATAAAAGTTTTCGGATTGACCTAAAAATTTAAGGAGATTATTTTTGGAATTAATAAAAAATACTGGCGAAAGAATCAACCGGAGGGGGGGCCACCCACAGGTCACAAGCCCACAGGGCGCGAACAAGGGAGCTTGTGGCCCCCCTGGAGCTCCACCGACCTCGATTCCAACTCTATATATTCCTATTCGGGGAGAAAACAATGAGAGAGAAGAGTTCATCACATTTCACAATACGGAGCCACCACCACCTCCTGTTCGTCCTCGGGAGGCCAGATCTGGAGTTCGTTTTGGGCTCCGGAGAGGGAAAATCAACGCCATCGTCATCACCAACCATCCTTGATCACCAATTCCATGATGCTCTCCACTGTTCGTGAGTAATTCCATCGTAGGCTTTCTGTACGGTGATGGGTTGGATGATATTTACCATGTAATCGACTTAGTTTTGTTAGGGTTTGATCCGTAGTATCCACTATGTTCTGAGATTGATGTTGCTATGACTTTGCTATGTTAATGCTTTTCACTAGGGACCAAGTGCCATGATTTCAGAACTAAACCTATTATGTTTTCATGAATATATATATGTGTGTTCTTGATCCTATCTTGCAAGTTGTAGTCACCTATTACGAGTTATGATCCGCATCCCCCAGGGTGACAATTACTGGGATTCTTTCCGGTGATTACCGTAGTTTGAGGAGTTCATGTATTCACTAAGTGCTAATGCTATGGTCCGGTTCTCTATTAAAAGGATGCCTTAATATCCCTTAGTTTCGATAGGACCCCACTGCCACGGGAGGGTAGGACAAAAGATGTCATGCAAGTTCTTTTCCATAAGCATGTATGACTATATATGGAATACATGCTTACATTACATTGATGAATTGGAGGTAGTTCTTTGTCACCCTATGTTATAATTGTTACATGATGAATTATATCTAACAAATTATCCATCACCGATCCATTGCCTACGAGCTTTCCATATATTGATCTCTGCTAAGTTACTTCTCCGTTGCTACTGTTACAATCACTACAAAACTGCTATTGTTACTTTTGCTACCGTTACTGATACTTCCATACTACTTTGCCACTGAATATTTTGCTGGAGATATTAAGTCTTACAGGTGTGGTTGAATTGACAACTCAGCTTCAAATACTCGAGAATATTCTTTGGCTCCCCTTATGTCCAAACAATAAATTTGGGTTGAATACTCTACCCTCGAAAACTATTGTGATCCTCTATACTTGTGGGTTATCAAGACCTTTTTCTGGCACCGTTGTCTTGGATTATAGCTCTATTCACTGAGTCACTTGGAATTTATATCTATTGATCACTATGAAGAATCTGAAAGATCTAAAAACCAAGATATATCCCTCTACTACGAGGGGAGGTAAGGAACTGCCATCTAGCTCTCCACTTGATTCACCTTCTGTTATGAGTAAGTTTGTGACACAACCACCTGCTAGTAATTCTGATATGTTGCAAGTAATTGATGATGCCACTTCTGCTATGCATGATGCTTATGATGATACTTTGCTTGATAATATTGTGCCACTAGGTGAATTTCTTGATGAACAAATTGCTAGAGTCAATGCTGAAAATTATCATACTTCTAAAACTGATGAAATTATTGAAACTGAACACTATGAGATACCTGCTAAACCTAGCCCTCCTAGATATGAATTGCCTGATATTCCCGAGGGTTATGTTATGGAAGGAGAGGTAGCTAGGGACTTTCTTTCTTGTAAGGATAGAGATGATCTTAAGAAATTACTAAGCAAGTGGAAAGTAAAATCTTTGATTGCTAGAATGAAATATGATCGTAAGTTTGCTACTTCATCTATATTTGTTACTGATAAGGATTATGAATTCTCTGTCCATCCTGAGCTAATTACTTTGCTCGAATCTGATCCTTTCCATGGCCATGAATTTGAAACTGTTGTGGCACATCTCACTAAACTGAATGATATAGCCACCCTATTTACTCATGAGGAAAAAATTCGGTATTATTATATTTTCAAGTTGTTTCGTTTCTCATAAAAGGGTGATGCTAAGATAGGGTTTAACTCTGTTGATCCTGGTTGTGTGCGTAGCCCCCAGGATATGATATGTTACTTCTCTGAAAAATAGTTTCCTGCGCATAAGAAACATGCTGTCTTGCAGGAAATATTTAACTTTGTGCAAATTGAAGAAGAGAGTCTCCCACAAGCTCGGGGAGTCTTCTCCAATTACTAAATGCTTTGCCTGATCATCCTCCCAAGAAAAATGAAATACTTGATATCTTTTATAATGGACTGACCGATGATTCTAGGGACCACCTAGATAGTTGTGTCGGTTGTGTTTTCAGGGAACGAACTGTTGAACAAGCTGAACTTCTATTGAATAATATATTGAGCAATGATAAGGATTGGGCTATTCTCGAACCACCTCCGAAGCCAACTCCGAAGAAAAGAGGTATTCTATTTCTACTTCCTGAAGATATGCAAGAGGCAAAGAAATCTATGAAAGAAAAAGGTATTAAAGATAAAGATGTTAATAATCTACCACCTATTGAAGAAATACATGG
The DNA here is from genome assembly GCA_022496015.1 of Hordeum marinum. Classification (NCBI taxonomy): domain Eukaryota; kingdom Viridiplantae; phylum Streptophyta; class Magnoliopsida; order Poales; family Poaceae; genus Hordeum; species Hordeum marinum. The sequence continues at coordinate 95,252,045 of CM039677.1, read as the reverse complement.
TCTTGATAACCCAACACAGGTAGTAGAGGTAAATTTTCTTCGTAGATTTGATGAAGGCGATATTCCTTATAATAAGTATGCTAGCCAATGCTTGGATGAGTTTGATAATTTTGTTGTTAAGCAAGAAAATTTTAATGCTTATGTTAGTAGATAATTGAAACATAATTCTTTCATGCTTGATCGCTTAGGTGATTATATGAGTAGAACTATCAATGATCTTAAATTGATTAGTAAACATGCTTCCATGGCAACTACTCAAGTAGAACAAGTACTTAAGGCACATAATGATTTGCTTAATGAGATGAATAGTAAGAACAATGATCATTTTGTTAAAGTTGTGACTAGAGGTGGAAGAATGACTGAGGAACCTTTGTATCCTGAGGGCCACCCGAAGAGAATTGAGCAAGATTCTCAAAGAAGTAATATTGACGCACCTAGTCGCTCCAGTAATAAGAGGAACAAGGATGATGATAGAACTTTGCATGCTGCTAAGGAACCTGTTATAGATACACCTCAAAACCCAAATGATATTTCTATTTCTGATGCCGAGACACAATCTGGTGATGAACATGAGCCTAATGATAATATTAATGATGATGTTCATGTTGATACTCAACCTAGTAATGATAATGATGTGGAGATTGAACCTGCTATTGATCTTGATAACCCACAATCTAAGAATAAAAGATATGACAAAACAGATTTTAGTGCTAGGAAGCATGGTAAAGAAAGAGAACCATGGGTTCGGAAACCCATGCCTTTCCTTCTAAACCATCCAAGAAAAAGGACGAAGAGGATTTTGAGCGCTTTGTTGAAATGCTTAGACCTGTCTTTTTGCGTATGCGCTTGACTGATATTCTGAAAATGTCTCCTTATGCTAAGTATATGAAAGATACTATGAATAATAAAAGGAAGATCCCGTAAGCTGAAATTTCCACCATGTTTGCTAATTATACTTTTAAGGGTGGAGTACCAAAGAAATTAGGAGATCTAGGAATACCAACTATACCATGCTCTATTAAAGGGAATTATGTTAAAACTGCTTTATGTGATTTGGGAGCTGGTGTTAGTGTTATGCCTTTCTCTTTATATCATAGACTTGATTTGAATAAGTTGACACGTACTGAAATCTCTTTGCAAATGGCTGATAAATCAACTGCTCTACCTATTGGTATTTGTGAGGATGTACCTGCCATACTTGCAAATGCTACTATCTCAACGGACTTTGTTATTCTTGATATTCCCAATTATGATAGTATGGCGATCATCCTTGGTAGACACTTTTTGAATACTACATGGGCTGTTATTGATTGCAACAATGGCAATGTCACTTTTCATATTAATGGTAATGAGCATACAATACACTTTTCGAAGAAACAACCTCAAGCTCATAGTATCAACTCTTGGTCATTATGTGAGCAATGAAACATTATTATTCATCTCGGTTTAAAAACTTGAGCTCTGGCACCTATGCAAATCAATGCTTCCCTCTATGAAGGGCCCTTCCATTTACTTTATTGTTGAGTCATTCCCTTCTCATAAAAGGCACCAGTTAGAGAGCACCACCGTCATTTGTATGCTTTGCTGTTAATTGATATTGAGTATGAGCATGACTGGATCTCTTTCACCATGAATTCATATGTCTAGTCAGCCCTTGTTCTTTAGAGGTCTTCTGCATTTATGTTTTGCGGTCTTAGAAAGGGCTAGCAAGATATCATTTCATCATATTGTATCATGATTGTTTTGATAAAAGTGTTGTCATCTGAGAGATATAATTATTCCTCGCTAGTTGATTATGTCATTGATATGAGTAAATGTGAGACCTAAATGTTATTGTGAACGTGGTTAGTCCATGATCTTTGCTGAAAATCTGAACATCAGTTAGACATATTTACAACAACAAGATCAAATAGAGTTTGTAAAAAAAATTCTTTATCACTTTCAGTTTATCAACTGAATTGCTTGAGGACAAGCAATGGGTTAAGCGTGGGGAGTTGATACATCTCCATCGTATCTACTTTTCCAAACTCTTTTCCCCTTGTTTTGGACTCTAATTTGCGTGATTTGAATGGAACTAACCCGGACTGACGTTGTTTTTAGCAGAATTGCCTTGGTGGTATTTTTGTGCAGAAATAAAAGTTCTCGAATTGATCTGAAAATTTATGGAGAATATTTTTGGAATTAATAAAAAATACTGGTGAAAGAATCAACCGGAGGGGGCCACCACAGGTGGCAAGCCTGCCAGGCGCGGCCATCCCCTGGCCGCGCCTAGCAGGCTTGTGGGCCCCCTATTGCTCCACTAAACTCAATTCCACTCCTATTTATTCCTATTCGAGGAGAATAAAAAAGAAGAGTTCATCACGTTTCATGATACGGAGCCGCCGCCACCTCCTGTTCTTCCTCGGATGACCAGATCTGGAGTCTATTTTGGGCTCCGGAGAGGGGAAATCGACGCCATCGTCATCGCTAACCATCCTTGATCACCAATTCCATGATGCTCTCTGCCGTTCGTGAGTAATTCCATTGTAGTCTTGCTGGACGGTGATGGGTTGGATGAGATTTATCATGTAATCGAGTTAGTTTTGTTAGTGTGTGATCCCTAGTATCCACTATGTTCTGAGATTGATGTTGCTATAATTTTGTTATGCTTAATGCTTGTCACTAGGGCCCGAGTGCCATGATTTCAGATCTGAACCTATTATGTTTTCATGAATATATATTTGTTCTTGATCCTATATTGCAAGTTATAGACACCTATTATGAGTTATGATCTACATCCCCCAGGGTGACAATAACAGGGATTCTTTCCGGTGATTACTGTAGTTTGAGGAGTTCATGTGTTCACAAAGTGCAAATGCTTTTTTCCGGTTCTCTATTAAAAGGAGGCCTTAATATCCCTTAGTTTCCATTAGGACCTATAACGACCCGACCTGAAAGGTCGAATCTCCGGTGTTTCTGTACCATCCCAAGATCATGCTGGTACTCACATGGTACATCAATGTATATATCAAAGGGAAATCACACAACATAAATTAATTGAAATCTCATATCGAGTCCTTTATTACAATAATGATTACAATAAAGTGGCTGAAGGCCAACTCATGAGATAAACTAAACCATAAACTAGCGCAAGCATCGAAGGTAGATGAGTCCATCTGACTCCAAGGGCATCTCACCGAGCGTAGAGCGTATCCTCACTCCTGGTCGGAAAAGTACTCTACAACATGATACGTTGCAGCCGTATAGGTCAGCATATTGAATATGCCGGCAAAGTCACAAGAGAGGGGTAAATTAATCACATATAGAGCATATTGAATATTGAATATTGATTAATGAGATGGTTCCACCAACCAATTCTCATACCCAAGTTGACAGTAATAACCCACATCAATATACTTAATTGTGTTGAGAGTTCCAGATAGTTTCAGTTCCTTTGGCTCAAACTGTCCATGACCGTGGACACGGCTAATCGAGTAGGTTTGGGTACTTTGCAGAGTTTTGCACACGTTCCCCAAAAGATTTGGTCGCCTCCGTTTGATTTCTCGCACTTCAGGGTGTTTGAGAAACGGATGACCAAAACATGGTCTTCCAAAGGGTTTCCCTACGACTCTGTCGGTGCCCATCCTTTCCTACCGTTCTTCTACATCTCGTAGCACCGCCTATCCAGGGTCACCACGGTATCCAACCAAGCCAGAGCCCATAATGACTTGTGGCTATGCAGGTAAGCCTTGGGTCTTGAAGCATCCATCCATCTCTTTGTGCCTGGGTGGACCCTTCCGCATGAATACTGACACATCTCCAACATCATCTAGGCTAACCACTAGTTTCTCCAGGGCAATCTTTGAGAAATTCTCAATGAATCTCCTGTAATATCCGGCAAGTCCGAGAAAACTACGGATCTCCTTAACTAAGGTGGGTGACTTCCACTCGGTGACTGCTTCAACCTTAGCGTGGTCTATTGCTATTCCTTCTCCGGAAATAACATGTCCAAGGAATCCGACTTCCGTCAGCCAAAATTCACATTTACTGAACTTGGTATACAACTGATGCTCTCTAAGCTTCTCCAGAACTAAACGCAAGTGTTCCTTGTGTTCTTCCTCGCTCTTGGAGAATATCAAAATGTCATCGATGAACACCACGACAAACTTGTCCAAATATTCCATAAACACTTTGTTCATCAAATTCATGAAGTAGGCAGGAGCATTAGTCAAACCAAAGGACATGACTGTATACTCGTATAAGCCATACCGGGTGGTGAAAGCTGTTTTGGGTATATCCTGTTCACGAGTCTTCAGTTGGTGATACCCTGATCGAAAATCGATCTTGGAGAATACTTTGGCGCCTACTAGCTGGTCAAATAGGTCGTTAATCATCGGCAGAGGGTACTTATTCTTGATAGTCACCTCGTTCAATGCTCGATAATCGACCACCATCCTCAAGGTTTTGTCTTTCTTCTCCACCAAAAGAACTGGGGCTCCCCAAGGTGATGAACTTGGGCAAATATATCCCTTGTCCAATAGCTCCTTAATCTGCTTCTTGATTTCCACTAAATCATTTGCGGGCATCCGATAGGGTCTCTTGGAAATTGGGGCTGTCCCTGGTAGTATCTCTATTAGAAACTCAATCTCCCTATCTGGTGGCATGCCTGGTAATTCCTCCGGGAATACATTTGGGAAGTCTCGTACAACCGATACTTCCTCTTGAACAACTCCGGTGAGGGAATTTAACCGAGCACTCATCTGTGTGTGTCGGGATACATACTTAATCCTCTTGTTCTCCGGAGTGGTGAGTGAAATAGACTTGCTAGGGCAATCAAGGTTTCCTTCATACTTGGTAGTCCAATCCATGCCTAGGATTACATCCAATCCCTGGGATTCTAAGACGATGAGATCGGTAGGAAAAACATGGTTTCCTATGTGGAGTTTCAGGGTGTGGCATCCTATCCCTGCCATCATCATTCCTCCAGGGGAATTTACCTTAATGGGCTGACTAAGGGTTTTGGTGGGTAAACCATACTTTTCCACAACTACCCTTGATATGAATGAATGAGTTGCACCAGAATCAAAAAGTACCATAACTGGACGTGAATGCAATGAAAACTTACCAACCACAGTCTTGGGCTGATCATAGACTTCTTCCACGTCGAGGTGGTTCACCTGAGCACGAGGAAACGGATTTGGCTTCTTAGCTGCGGAGTTGTCGTTTCCATTCTGCTTGTTCTGAGGGCATTCAGTGGCATAGTGCCCTATCTTTTGATACTTGAAGCATGTGATGTGGTTCAGATCCTTCTGAGCTGGAGCGGGACGGTGTTGGTTGCCATTCCCACTTCCATTACCATTCTTAAAGCTACCATTGTTGGGACGATTATTCCCATTTCCTCCATGGTGGTGGCCTCCATGGTTGTGCACTGGATGAGTGTGTCCTCCATACTTACCATTCCCTGATCCGGTATTTCCTGAGTACGGGGTGTAGCGGGGCTTCTGATGAGCTCCAGAGGTAGACTTCCCCTGTGCATACTTCCTCTTGCGGTTCTCAATTTGCTGTTGCTTCCCCTCCAAGATGAGGGCCTTGTCTACCAGCTCCTGGTAGTTGCTGAAAGTAGCCACCATCAGTTGCACGCTCAACTCATCATTGAGTCCTTCCAAGAACTTTTCCTGCTTGGCTGCATCGTCGGTCACATCTCCTGGTGCATAACGAGCCAACATGTTGAAGTCGTCCACATATCGGGCCACGGAATGGTTCCCTTGGCGTAAGTTGCGAAACTCACGCTTCTTCAGACTCATGGCTCCAGTTGAGACATGTTCGATGCGGAAAGCTTGCTTGAACTGCTCCCAAGTCACATCAGCAATGGGGTATGTGGTGGTGTAGTTCTCCCACCATGAAGCGGCTGGGCCCTCCAGTTGATGGGCAGCAAAACGCACTTTTTCAGCCTCAGTGCATCCTGCGGTGGTGAGTTCCCTCTCCATCTTGCGGAGCCAATCATCTGCCACAATGGGCTCTATGCTGCTGGAGAAGGTTGGGGGATTCAGTCTCAGAAAACGGGTGAGGTTGTCGCCTTGAGGTGGAGGGTGGTTATTGTGGTTGTTGGTCTGATTCTGAATCAACAGCTGCATCAGGGCGTTCTGCTACTAGAGAAGTTGGGTGAGCTCTGGCGGGAAAGTGAAGTCGGGCTCACGTCGCGGAGGCATCTTGCTGTTTTCAGAGGGGTGAGAATTAGAATAGAACAAGGACCTAAAAGGGAAATTCACTACCCATATGCAATGCAACAAACATACCACACCAAACACTCATTCATTTAATCAACTCAAAGTCAAACATCGAGATACAAATCTCCATTCAAACTAAACATCGACCTACGCCTTAACGACGAAAATAAAGATACATGGGGAATATCTAAAGTTCTCCTCAAAAGTACATGGTGACGGAGCCTCCTCCAGTGGTGCTCTCCTCATAGTCATCATCGTTGCTAATCAAAGGAGCCATGTCTCCCTCGGGATGAATATTTTCACCCATGTCCATCTGTTCCTCCAGAGTTGCGATGCGAGTGTTCAACTTCTCGATCCTCTCTAAGAAATCCTTCACCTCATAATCATGCTCGTACTCAGCTTCCCGTAAGTCAGCTTCGAGGTCAATCTCGCAGTTCATCAGACTCTTGATCGTCTTCGTGTCGGCACATACCCTAAGCTTCAAGGTCCTGACGTGCGTCTCCAAGGTCTGGATATAGGAAATTGTGGTGTCTTCAATTGGAGAGGTTAGGATATTTCCATTTGCATCCCTGCGACAAACCACACTGAGTCCTGGGGAAATGGTTCCACCTCTGTATTCCTCCTGAATACGTCCAAGGGCACGATGAATGGCCATGTCTCTCCCAAGTATCCAGCTGGGTGCCACAAACTTGAAGTCGATGGGTTCCTTCTGATTCCCAAAGGTCTTCCCTGGGATGTGCACCTCGATCCTGTAGCGTCCGTCTTGGGGAAAAGACATGATAGGAGTCCTAGTGATGCTCGACAAGGCAATCCTCACGTCCCTGACGATCCTCATCAGCTCCTTGCCAAAGGGCATCGTTGCGTCAGGCTGGCAAAACTCCGTGATCAAAACTGGGATGAAGGTGGCCATCTATAAATTTTGAAGCAATCGGAGGGAAATCAGAAATGAGTAGATGAGAGTATAAGAATTTTAAAGACAAAGAGAAATAAATCCTAAGGCTTTCCAATCCTAGAGGTTACGTCCTACGATCAACGTGTGCTTTGATACCATTTCTGTAATGACCCGACCTGAAAGGTCGAATCTCCGGTGTTTCTGTACCATCCCAAGATCATGCTGGTACTCACACGGTACATCAATGTATATATCAAAGGGAAATCACACAGCAAAAATTAATCGAAATCTCATATCGAGTCCTTTATTACAATAATGATTAAAATAAAGTGGCTGAAGGCCAACTCATGAGATAAACTAAACCATAAACTAGCAGAAGCATCGAAGGTAGATGAGTCCATCTGACTCCAAGGGCATCTCACCGAGCGTAGAGCGTATCCTCACTCCTGGTCGGAAAAGTACTCTACAACATGATACGTTGCCGCCGTATAGGTCAGCATATTGAATATGCCGGCAAAGTCACAAGAGAGGGGGTAAAGTAATCATCTAGTCTATATGCAAATATGGTAGGTGGGGTAGTAAGTTTTTTTGCATAAAGCCAAATTTTTCCTACAACAAGTGAGGGCAAAGGCATATTTACTACAATGTTGGTTGATTAATGAGATGGTTCCACCAACCAATTCTCATACCCAAGTTGACATTAATAACCCACATCAATATACTTAATTGTGTTGAGAGTTCCAGATAGTTTCAGTTCCTTTGGCTCAAACTGTCCATGACCGTGGACACTGCTAATCGATTAGGTTTGGGTACTCTGTAGAGTTTTGCACACGTTCCCCACAAGATTTGGTCGCCTCCGTTTGATTTCTCGCACTTCAGGGTGTTTGAGAAACGGATGACCAAAACATGGTCTTCCAAAGGGTTTCCCTGGCCTTGGGTCTTGAAGCATCCATCCATCTCTTTGTGCCTGGGTGGACCTTTCCGCATGAATACTGACACATCTCCAGCATCATCTAGGCTAACCACTGGTTTCTCCAGGGCGCCGTTCAACCATCATCCACCCAGAGGTAAGTTGAAAACTTGAAGTCTTGAAGACTTGATCATCATGTAGGTCTTGAAATTATTAACTCACAACTCTCATGAATCACACAACCAACCCCGTCTACTAATAGCATAGCAAAATGTAAAACAACGTTTCCTGGGCCCAATGTGACAAAGGGTTGAGGGGTACCTACCACATGATACTACAACAAGTAACCAAGTTTCCAATTTACCTACTTTGCATGCAATTGGGGTGATGGAAGAACTAATGCAATAAAACATAGGTATACATGATCAAAGTGACTTGCCTTGCTGACGATCCTCGAAATCAAGTGACTCTAGATAACAAGCTTCGCACTCCGGATGATCTAACGAATCAAACAAGAGCACACCATAAGCATAATTACAAAACAATTCACACAATTCAGCAAGGGTAAACAAACAATACTAAAACCATACAATAGTATCAATCAAGAGAAAGAAATCAAAATAAAAGAATATTTTGTCTCACAAAAATTTGTAGTGTCAAAAACTTTTACTACTACTACTTTAAGACAAACAACCAAGCAATAGCTAGTAGAAAAAAGAATATTAAAGAAAAATCAATTTTTTGTAAACAGAATCAAGTTCACTAAAACTTTTGTGTAAATAAACACTACTAAAATGAAAATAACTAGAATGTTCCTATAACTTTGGAATAGGAAACCAAAACAATGATATTATTATCACTAATATTATTAACATCATATTACTTAACAGAATTGAATTACTAAAATTATTTATTACAAATCTATCTCAATCATCTAACTAGTTTGTGAAAGTAAAACTAAATTGTTTTATAAAACTATACCTAATGAAAATATATAAAGATTCCTATAACAACATGGTATAAAACTAAGCAATCATTCTAAATAATAGCAAATAGTGTTACCTAAATATTTGAACAACAGAAACTTATGAAAAATATTAACAAAAGTTAAACTAATACAGGTTCAAATTAAATTAAAATTAGGAAAACTAAATTACATTAGGAACTAAACAGATTTTGTTTTTTGTTAAAAATAGTAACTAAATTTATTAAAAAAAAACTCAAATCATGTGGAATGATAGATTTAACTAATACCAAACAGTGGCAAAAAGATTCACTCAAAAATATTTTTTTAAACTATTGATATACATATTTTAGTAATTTGAACAAATTTGATTAGATTCAAAATTTAAAGGTCAAATTTGAAAACTAAGCATACTGACATAAACTACATCAAATATGTGAACTAGTGCAAAAAGAATCAACAAAAAAATCTAAATAGTTTAAAAGATATGATAAAAACAAGATTTGAAAACATTCTGTTTTCTAAAACAGAATCAGAAAAGAAAAAATAAAACTCATCGGACAGGGGCTACGTGGCGAGTCGTGGTTGGTCGAGAGGGTGTGCGTGCGTGCGTTTATGGGCGGGTGACCGAAGCTTAGCACGTACCGGTTCGGGTTTTAAAACGATCTAATCCTACACGTTGATCTACGATCGAACGGATAGGGAGGGGGAGAGGGGCTCACAGAGAGAGGGGTCGCCGTCAAGGGGGTTCTCCGGCGAGGCCGAGGCGGCGAGGTCGTCGGGGAAGGCGCTCCGGTGGTTGGGGACGGCGTCCGAGGGGTGCAAATGATGGCGGCGGGTCTCCGACGTGCTCTGGTGGGGTCGGAGGGGAGTGCGGTCGACAGAGGCGACGGGCACGAGCTCCGGGAGCTTCGGTGGGGATCCGAGCTCCGGCGAGGGTGTGGGCAGCGCTCTGGTGAGGTAGAGTGGGGGCTCGGGGTGGAATGAGAGGCGGAGGGTCGGGGCTACTTATAGGGCCGGAGCGGTGGTCGGGGAAGGAAAGAGGAGGGAGATCCGGGAGAGGGATCTCCGGCGACGGCGGCACGCGCGCGAGGAAGAAGGCGACCGCGACGTCTTTGGGAACCGGCGGTGGGGCCAGGGCGTCAGAGAGAGGGAGGGCGGCATCAGCACGTCGGTCGGTCGGCTCGGAGCGGTTTCGGGAAGTAACTGCTGTGGGCCGGCCCGTTTTCAAATTAAATCGTTTCCTTTTTAATATCCAAAGCAGTAAAACTCATTTAAAAGCATTCAAAAAATCCCCAAATATAGGAAATATATATATCAAAATGATCAGGAGAATTAATGGTATTCAATGAACATTTTTCCTCTGTCATTTGAATAATTTGAAAAAAATAATTATTTTTAGAAAATGCCTATTTGGTTTTAAAACCATTTGCAAATATTTTTCAAAAGACCCCCTGGTTTTATTGTTCAAATATTTCACCAAGATGTCCTTGGTTTGGAGTGTCATGTTACTCCCCTCTTCCTTTGAACTTTTCCAGAGATTTTCAAATAGGTGAAACAAGAAAAGGGGAAAGATGAAAGTGACATTTCAGAAATTCAAAAGAAACACTTCAACCATTATATTCATTCAAACAATATGATGATTATGCATAGCTATATATCATAACATTCCAAAATGAAATTTTGGGATGTTACAGGACCCCACTGCCACGGGAGGGTAGGACAAAAGATGTCATGCAAGTTCTTTTCCATAAGCACGTATGACTATATACGGAATACATGCCTACATTACATTGATGAATTAGTTCTGTGTCACCCTATGTTATAACTGTCGTGTGATGAATGTCATCCGAAATAATTATCCATCACTAATCCATTGCCTACGAGCTTTCCACATATTGATCTCTGCTAAGTTACTTCTTCGTTGCTACTGTTACAATCACTACAAAACTCCTACTATTACTTTTGCCATCGTTACCGTTACTTCCATACTACTTTGCTACTGAATACTTTGTTGCAGATATTAAGTCTTTCATCTGTGGTTAAATTGGCAACTAAGCTGCGAATACTCAAGAATATTCTTTGGCTCCCCTTGTGTCAAATCGATAAATTTGGGTTGAATACTCTACCCTCGAAAACTGTTGTGATCACCTATACTTGTGGGTTATCACCCGACACGGGTAGTAGAGGTAAATTCTCTCCATAGATTTGATGAAAGTGATATTCCTTATAATAAGTCTTCTAGCCAATGCTTGGGTGAGTTTGGTAACTTTATTGTTAAGCAAGAAAATTCCAATGCTTATGTTAGTAGACAATTGAAACATAATGCTTACATGCTTGATCACTTAGGTGATTATATGAGTAGAACTATCAATGATCTTAAGCTTATTAGTAAACATGCTTCCATGGTAACTACTCGAGTAGAACAAGTAATTAAGGCACAAAATGATTTGCTTCATGAGATGAATATTAAGAACAATGATCATTCTGTTCGAGTTGTGACTAGAGGTGGTAAGATGACTCAGGAACCTTTGTATCCTGAGGGCCATCATAAGAGAATTGAGCAAGATTCTTAGGGAATTAATACTGATGCACCTAGTCATTCCAGTAATAAAAGGAAAAAGAATGACGATAGGACCTTGCATGCTACTACTGAACCTGTTATAGATACACCTGAAAACCAAAATGATATTTCTGTTTCTGATGCTGAGACACAATCTCGTGATGAACATGATACTAGTGATAATATTAATGATTATGTTCATGTTGATGCTCAACCTAGTAATGATAATGATGTGGAGATTGAACCTGCTATTGATCTTGATAACCCACATCCTAAGAATAAAATATATGACAAAAGAGACTTTGTTGCTATGAAGCATGGTAAAGAAAGAGAACCATGGGTTCAGAAACCCATGCCCTTTCCTCCTAAGCCATCCAAGAAAAAGGATGACAACGATTTTGAGAGCTTTGTTGAAATGCTTAGACCTGTCTTTTTGCGCATGAGCTTGACTGATATTCTGAAAAGGGCTCCTTATGCTAAGTATATGAAAGATTTTTTGACTAATAAAAGAAAGATACCGGAATCTGAGATTTCCACCATGCCTATCAATTATACTTTTAAGGGTGGAGTACCAAAGAAATTAGGAGATCCAGGACTTCCTACTATACCATGCTCTATTAAAAGAAAGTATGTTAAAACTGCTTTACGTGACCTTGGAGCTGGTGATAGTGTTATGCCTTTCTCTTTATATCGTAGACTTGATTTGAATAAGTTGGTACCTACTGAAATTCTTCGCAAATGGCTGATAAATCAACTGCTTTACCCATCGGTATTTGTGAGGATGTACCTGTCATAGTTGGAAATGTTACTATCCTAACGGACTTTGTTATTCTTGATATTCCCGAGGATGACAGTATGTCGGTCATCCTTGGTAGACGTTTTTTAAATACTGCAGGTTTTTTTATTGATTGCAACAAGGGCACTGTCACTTTTATGTTAATGATAATGAGCATATGATACATTTTTTTAAGAAACAACCTCAAGTTCATAGTATCAACTCCATTGAATTTTTTTTCAATGATTATTATTGGAGATTTTGAATTCCCTGTTCCTAGTTTCAAGAAGAAATATGATATACTTATTTTTGGGGATATGCATATGCCCATTGAGGTAACTTAGTGTTATTCGAAAATTCTCCGGTTTCATGTTACTCGAAAGAAGTTTGTTAATAAGACTTGATCAACCTTATTGATGGATTCCTTTTGATGAGCATGATATGGATGAATTTAGAAAGCACAATTTTCTGTACCCAACTTTTAGTTTCTGTTAGTTAGAGTAAATAAAGTAAAAATGTTATTATTTTTCTGTTTTCTGAGTTTTCTGTGCAATAGAAAAATGACTTGAAAATAAAAGTTCTTCAAATGCCGTGAAAATGTAGTATGATTTTCTCTGGAATATTTAAGAATATCTGGAACCGAGTACATACAAGGGGGCTGCACCAGTGGGTCACAAGCCTGCAGGGCACGACCACCCCCCTATCCGCTCCAAGGTGGCTTGTGGGTCCCACGTAGACACCATCACTTATTCCAGAGCCCATCCACTTTGTCTTCCTCCATAAAATATCCCACCATTGCTCAAACTCGTGTTCTAGCTCATTTTGCTGTCATTTTCGATCTCCTTGTGCAAAGATCCATTCGCAAAACTATTTTAGGGGATTAATCTTCGGTATGTGACTCCTCCAATGGTCCAATTAGTTTTTGTTTTAGTGCTTTATTTATTACCAAATTTTGATGCTGTGGTGACCTTGTTCTTGAGCTTGCATGTCAAATTTGTATGGTCCCAAGTAGTTTTGATGCATAATATAGCCTCTAGGCACTTGTGGAAGTAGTTGCTATAAGTTTTTTTGAGTTTTGTTCACCTTTATTTTGAGTCACTGAAAATTCCAGAATTTTTTTAGAAAAAGAAATGATGAGGAGATTGTTAAGAGGCTCTTCAAGCCTGGGCTCTAAAGAAGATGAAAATGAGATGAAGAAGAAGTCCAAGTACAATCCTCCTCACGTCGCAGAAGTTCGACCATGTGAATGGCCAAGTAATGCATTCTTGAGGGCGGCCAGAATTTATGAAGATTTTTATTATTTGGTAGAGAATGCAGGCATCACCAACTTCCTCAATGATAAGTGTGACCAGTACCTCTTGCTCACTAACACCTTTGTAAAAAACTTTCACTTTCATTATAGGGAATACCCTCCTACGTTAGAATTTCACTTATATGATGTGCCTAAGAAAATGAACCTTTACGATTTTTGCAATGTTTCAAAATACCCTTTGCGGGCAGCATCAGTGAACCACGTCCTAGAGACATGGAGGATTTTATTGCCGCAATCACTGTAGAGGAAGAGAGAGGGGTGTCAATGGCAGGAGCAGCTAGTTTACATTTTCCTGTTCTACACTATTATTAATTATTTGGGGGGAGATGTTTAGTTGGTCGTGGGGAGAGTGGAGGCCTTAGTGTTCCCGACCTCGCCATTCCGTGTCACCCTTTAATTGCTGATAGAACTTTTAGTCTGGGATCTATGGTGGCCCAATGTTTGAACTTAAACTGTTCAAAGGGGCCCATATTCGGAGGTATCTATGCATCTCGTCTAGCCAAACACTTTAAAATACCCATTAGGCTTGACGAGGAATAGGAAATTTTGCTACCTGCAAATATTTAGACTATGACAGTATGGTAACACATGATTTTATTAGGAAGAATAATGGTAAGAGACTTCTTTACAACTTAATGTTTAGTCAAGGTACTTGTGAGATTATGGTGCTAGCTCCTTCTTCCTTGTTCGATATTTATTTTGGCTGGTACATTATTATGCCCGAGGACATTTCCAGATATTGTGGTCTGTCGCAACCCCCAGCACCTAAACCGGCACCAGTCCTTGATCTGTATCCAGATCCAGCTTTTCAGTGGGAGCCACAGGAGCTCGCCAACCGGTGGAACCCTCAAGACCCTCCAGAGTATCCAGGAGAGGGTTATTTTCAGCCATGGACCTAGACCAACTTAGGCCAAAAGCCTAAGCTTGGGGGAGTACGTATTTCTCACCGATATTACATTCATGTTCACACACTCATCTTGATAGTCGGTGTTCATACTTTTTCATTGTACCATCCATGGTAGTTCATTTATTTGTTCCTCTTTCATCTTGTGTGTTTAATTAACTTCGAGAAAAATCCCAAAAAATAGTTGTAGATTTACCTTTCAGTTTGTTTAGTTATAGTACTAAAAGAAAACCCAAAAAGATTTCTCGTTCTCCTTTTGCTTGTTGGGAGCTTTCCCGTGTAAATAGTTTTTCTTGTTCTTGGTTTGTATTTTCTTTCTTTGGGTCATAAGGAGAATACCACAATGAAAATGTCGAGTGGATATCATATGCATTATTGTTTATCTATCAGAGAGCCCATATTACCTTGACTTCTCCTTTGAGTTATTGTTTGTAGATTCCAGCTTAGTCCAATGCACGTGCACTCTTATTATTATTCACACCATTTGGTCGTGCAAGTGAAAGGTAATAATGACGATATATGATGAAAAGCTTGAGATGGAGAAAAGTTGGTATGAACTCGACCTATTTTGCTTTTGTGAATATGATTAGCTCATCATTCTGAATTCAGCTCATTATGGGTGAAACATATTTGCAATTACAATTAGAGATTATAGTTACTCATGCCATGCTTAATTAGCTAAGAGTGGATAATGATTTGTCTTGAGTGCCAACATACGTATTAAAATGGTTGTGATGTGGTATGATAGGATGGTATGCTCCCCTGAATGATTCAAGTGGCTTGACTTGGCACATGTTCATGCATGTAGTTGAAACAAAATCAACATAGTGTGCACGATATTTACGTTCATGGTGATTTATATCCTACTCATGCTTGCATTCAATGTTGGTTAATCTCAAAGCATTTTGATGACTGTTTTCGCTCTTTAGTTGGTCGCTCCCCATTCTTTTGCTTGCCTTCACTTGTACTAAGCGGGAATTCTGCTTGTGCATCCACTTCCTTAAACCCAAAGTTGTTTCATCTGAGTCCACCATACCTACCTATATGCGGTATTCACCTGCCGTTCCAAGTAAATTTGCATGTGCCAAACTCTAAACCTTTAAATAATATTCTGTTTTGTATTCCCGAATCGCTCATGTAGCGACCAGGGGCGGTTAGTATCTTCCATGATAGGTGGGTTATTCTCACGATATGTGTTTATTCACTATCATTCACGAGAAAGTGGCTGGTATTCGAGATGCATAGTTCCATTCTCAAAATCAAATAAAAATATAATGAAACAAAACTCCCCCAGGATTGTTGTTTCTTTGGACGATACCCGTGGATTCGGCTAGCCGTCGAGTGTGATTGATTGGTGAAGGGGGAGTAAAAACTTTATCATTTTGTTTGGGAACCTCCTATAATGTATCTAGTATGGAAGGTGGTGAAATCTCTTGGTCGTTATGATGACAAAGAAAGCATACCGCTCAAAATTGTTATTCATCCATGTTTTAAAAGCTCGAGCTCTGGCACCTCTGCAAATCAATGCTTCCCTCTGCGAAGGGCCTATTTATTTTACTTTACTATTGAGTCATCCTCCTCTTATAAAAAGCACAAGTTAGAGAGCACCACTGTCATTTGTATGCCTTGCTATTAATTGATATTGAGTATGAGTGTGACTGGATCTCTTTTACCATGAATTACAATGTCTAGTTAGTCCTTGTTCTTTAGAGGTGCTCTGCATTTATGTTTTGCGGTCTTAGAAAGGGATAGCGAGATACCATTATATTATATTGTATCATGATTGTTTTGATAAAAGTGTTGTCATCCGAGATTTATCATTATTGCTCGCTAGTTGATTATGCCATTGACATGAGTAAATGTGAGACCTAAATGTTATTGTGAATGTGGTTAGTCTCTAATCTTTGCTGAAAATCTTAACATCAGTTAGACATATTTATAACAACAAGATCAAAAAGAGTTTGTAAAAGTTTTTCTTTATCACTTTCAGTTTAGCAACTGAATTGCTTGAGGACATGTAATGGGTTAAACTTGGGGGAGTTGATACGTCTCCATCGTATCCACTTTTCCAAACTCTTTTGCCGTTGTTTTGGACTCTAATTTGCATGATTTCAACGAAACTAACCCGGACTGACGCTGTTTTCAGCAGAATTGCCTTGGTGTTATTTTTGTGCAGAACTAAAAGTTCTCGGATTGACTTGAAAATTTACAGAGATTATTTTTGGAATTAATAAAAATACTGGTGAAAGAATCAACCGAGGGGGACACCCACAGGTCACAAGCCCATAGGGCGTGGCCACCCCTTGGTCGTGCCTAGCTAGCTTGTGGGCCCCCTGGAGCTCCACTGACCTTGATTCCAACTCTATACATTCCTATTCGGAAAAAAATGAGAGAGAAGAGTTCATCGCGTTTCACAATATAGAGACGCCGCCACCTCCTGTTCTTCCTTGGGAGGCTAGATCTGGAGTCCGTTTTGGGCTCCGGAGAGGGGAAATCCATGCTATCGTCATCTCCAACCATCCTTCATCACCAATTCCATGATGGCCTCCGCCGTTCATGAGTAATTCCATCGTAGGCTCGCTGGACGGTGATGGGTTGGATGATATTTACCATGTAATTGAGTTAGTTTTGTTAGGGTTTGATCCCTAGTATCCACTATGTTCTGAGATTGATGTTGCTATGACTTTACTATGCTTAATGCTTGTCACTAGGGCCCGAGTGCCATGATTTCAGATATGAACCTATTATTTTTCATGAATATATATATATATATATATACATATGTGTGTGTGTGTTCTTGATCCTATCTTTCAAGTTGTAGACACCTATTACGAGTTATGATCCGCATCCCCCAGGGTGACCATAACTAGGATTCTTTCCGGTGATTACCGTAGTTTGAGGAGTACATGTATTCACTAAGTGCTAATGCTTTGGTCCAGTTCGCTATCAAAAGGATGCCTTAATATCCCTTAGTTTCCATTAGGACCGCGCTGCCACGGGAGGGTAGGACAAAAGATGTCATGCAAGTTCTTTTTCGTAAGCACGTTTGACTATATATTGAATAAATGCCTACATTACATTGATGAATTGGAGCTAGTTATGTGTCACCCTATATTATAACTGTTCCATGATGAATGCCATCTGACATAATTATCCATCACTAGTCCATTGCCTATGAGATTTTCAGATATTGATCTTTGCTAAGTTACTTTTCCATTGCTACTGTTACAATCACTACAAAACTACTACTGTCACTTTTGCCTTCGTTATCGTTACTTCCATACTACTTTTCTACTAAATACTTTGCTGTAGATATGAAGTCTTTCAAGTGTGGTTGAATTGACAACTCAGCTGCTAATACTCAAGAATACTCTTTGACTCCCCTTGTGTCCAATCAATAAATTTGGGTTGAATACTCCACCCTCGAAAACTATTGCGATCCCCTATACTTGTGGATTATCTAGAATCATTAATTCTTACAAAAGGATTTTTAATAGTAGAACCCGCCAAGTGCAAATTAAGAGAACATTCTTCAATATTGGTAAGACCAAGCACATCACATAGAAATTTTAGAATAGTGGAAACACTAGCACCCAAATCACACAAAGCAAAGCATTTATAATTTTTAATCTTGACTTTAATGGTAGGTTCCCACTCGTCATGCAATGTTGTAGGAATTGAAATCTCTAATTCCAACTTTTCTTTTATAGTAGAAGAACTTAAATCATGAAAGGGGTTGTGGTTAGTGATTTTAACATTCATAAACCCATAGTCTAGATCATCACCATAAATATCATCATATAACACATGTATCTTATCTCTAAGAGGTTCTTTGATCATATTTTCAAGAAAATCATACTCATACCCTTCCAAAATTCCCCTCGTAATCCAATCAAATTCCTCATAAGTTTCATGATATAGGGTGTGAGTTATTTCCACGTAGGGAGCTCTCTTCCTAAGATTTTCACTATAAGATTGATAGTCTCTAGAGTCTAGGCTACGCAAGGTTTCTTTATCATGGAGGATTTCTTCAATAGGAGGATATTCAACATCTTTATTGTAGAAGGCAAAAATCTCCCTAGCTTCTTGTATGATGAAATCAAATTCTCGCATAAGGATAATAGTAGCAATTTTTTTAGCCTTAGGATGTTTAATTGGGAAGTTCATAAAACACTTTCTGCAGAGCGGGATGAATGTGCACAAATTTCCTTTCCAATTCTTCAATGAGCATGACAATAGCATCCGCATAACTATTCGTGCTAAGAAGAATAGATCTCTTACGCATAGGTATTGTTCCCGTACAATCAAAGAAGTCTTGAATAACGCTCTTACCGATAATGTTTCCATCTCCAACTTGAAAAGTTTTAGTTTTAAGAAGAGATTCAATTTCATGATCTAGAGAAAAAGATTCAAATTTTCCTCAATATTAGTACTAGTGATACCCCTAGATTTTCAGCAATAACCTCGTTTGTTTCAGACATGATGGCAAAGCGAGCAATCAAGCACACAAGCAAGAAGATGAACGGGAAAGAGCGAAAGGCAAATCTTTTTTAAAATCGTTTTAGAAGTGGGGGAGAGGAAAACGAGAGGCAAATGGCAAATAATGTAAATGCAAGAGATGAGTTTGTGATGGGTTCTTGGTATTCTTGACTTGCTATGTATCTCTCGGGCAACGACGCCAAAAATCCTTCTTGCTACTTCTCGAGCATGCGTTGGTTTCCCGTGAAGAGGAATGGTTTGATGTAGCAAAGTAGATAAGTATTTCCCTCAGTTTTTGAGAACCAAGGTATCAATCCAGTAGGAGATACAAGTGATCCACCAATAGATATACGTGCACAATGAATCAAACTCTTGCACCCAACGCTATAAAGGGGTTGTCAATCCCTTCACGGTTATTTGCAAGGATAAGATCTAGTAGAGATAGATATAATAGGATGCTTGAAAGAAAAGTAAAACTAAAATTAAAAAAATGCAGCAAGTGTTTTTGGTGTTTTTGGTTTTAGATCTGAAAATATAATATGGAAAATAGACCCAGGGGCCATAGGTTTCACTAGATGGCTTCTCTCATGATGGCAAGTATTACGGTGGGTGAATGAATTACTGTCGAGCAATTGATAGAAAAGCGGATAATTATGAAGATATTCAAGGCAATGATTATGCATATAAGCATCACATCCGTGACAAGTAGACCAAAACAATTCTACATCTACTACAATTACTCCACACATTGACCGACTCCTGTCTACATCTAGAGTATTAAGTTCATGAAGAACAAAGTAACACATTAGGTTAGACGACATGATGTAGAGGGATAAACTCAAGAAATATGATGAAAACCCCATCTTTTTACCCTTGATGGCAACAATACAATACGTGCCTCGCTACCCCTACTATGTCACTGGGTGAGGACACCGCAAGAATGAACCCAAAACTAAGCACTTCTCCTATTGCAAGAATTACCAATCTAATTGGCCAAACGAAACCAATAACTCGAAGAGACTTGCAAAGATATGAAATCATGCATCTAAGAATTCAGGAAAGACTCAAATAATATTCATGGATAATCTGAACATAAACCAACAATTCATCGGATCTCGACAAACACACCGCAAAATAGTATTACATCGGATAGATCTCCATGAAGATCATGAAGAACATGGTATTGAGAAGAAAAGAGGGAGAAGAAGCCATCTAGCTACTAGCTATGGACCTGTAGGTTTGTGGTGGACTACTCACGCATCATCTGAGGGGCAATGGAGTAGATGTAGATGCCCTCCGTGATCGAATCCCCCTCCGGGAGATTACTGGAAAAGGCTCCAAGATTGGATCTCTCAGGAACGGAGGCTTCTGGCAACGGAAAAGTATTTGTGTGTCTCTTTTTTGGTATTGGGGTAATATTTGGGTATTTATAGGACTAAGCTTAGGGCTAGGAGACCTGCCAGGAGGTGGCAAGCCTGCCAAGCGCGGCCAGGGGGTGGCCGCACCCCCTGGCTTGTGACCTCCTAGCAGAGTCCCTGCCTTGCACTCCAAGCCTGGTAGATCTCTTTCGTTCCAGAAAAAATCATTCTTAAGATTTTATTCCGTTTAATATTCCATATCTGCAATACTCAAAAACAAGGAAAAACAGAAAGTAGCACTAGGCTCTAGATTAATAAGTTAGTCCCAAAAATAAAATATAAAATAGCATATTAATGCATACAAAACATCCAAAACAGATAATATAATAGCATGACACAATCAAAAATTATAGATACGTTGGAGACGTATCAGCACCCCCAAGCTTAATTCCTGCTCGTCCTCTAGTAGGTAAATGATAAAAACAGAATTTTTGATGTGGAGTGCTACCTAACATATTTATCCATGTAATATTCTCTATTGTGGCATGAATATTCAGATTCGTAAGACTCAAAACAAAATCTTAATGCTGACATAAAAACAATAATATTTCAAGCATACTAGCAAAGCAATTGTATCTCTTCAAAATATAATGGCAAAAGAAAGTTATCCCTACAATATCATATGGTCTGGCTATGCTCCATCTTCCCCACACAAAGTATTTATATCATGCACAACCCCGATGAAAAGTCAAGCAATTGTTTCACACTTTTATTTTCTCAAACTTTTTCAACTCTCACGCAATACATGAGCGTGAGCCATGGATACAACACTATAGGTGGAATAGAATATGGTGGAGGTTGTGAAGGAAAAGGAGGAGATAGTCTCACATCAACTAGGCATATGAACGGGCTAGGGAGATGCCCATTAATAGATATCAATGTGAGTGAGTAGGGATCGCCATGCAACGGATGCACTAGAGCTATAAGTGTATGAAAGCTCAAAAAGGAAACTAAGTGGGTGTGCATCCAACTTGCTTGCTAATGAAGACCTAAGGCAATTTGAGGAAGACCATCATTGGAATATACAAGCCAAGTTATAGAATGAAAAATTCCCGATAGTATATGAAAGTGACAAAATAGGAGACTCTCTATCATGAAGATCATGGTGCTACTTTGGAGCACAAGTGTGGAAAAGGATAGTAGCATTATCCCTTCTCTCTTTTCTCTCATTTTTTTATTTTGGTGGGCATCTAAGGCCTCTCTTTTTTTATTTGGGCTTCGCTGACTGAGGGAGTCCTAGATTAAGGGGTCCCCGGATAGCCGTCCCATTGTTCATGGGCCGGACTATATGGGTCGCAAGACAGGCATCGGAGGATCGAGGACCACTTGTGCTAGGACGGAAGCCTCATGGAGTCAAGACGTGTGCTCCAAGTTATTAGCTATAGTTAGGCAAGTTATCTCTTCGACATGTAGCCGACCATGTGTAGGCCAAGGACACCCTCGACATCTATATAAGCCTGAGTGTTTTAGGAGTTAGAGATAGAACAACTCATCTAGGGTTAGACATACGATCTCGAGGTAGATCAACTCTTTAACCCCTTACACCATCAATACAATCAAGCAGGACGTAGGGTATGACCTCCATTGGAGGGCCTGAACCTGGGTAAACTCATGTCCCCTTCGTCTCCTGTTACCGTCGATCCTAGTCTCATAGTTCGGGACCCCCTACCCGAGATCCGCCGATCTTGGCACCGACATTGGTGCTTTCATTGAGAGTTCCTCTATGAGCAACGAAGGAATCGATGGCTCGCCTCGTCACAAGTAGCGAGATCCGTATCGAGGGGACTCTCGCCCCCGATCAGAATTTCGTCGGCAACGACATCTCATCGCACGCCGGCCCGGTCGACCGGCATGGTCAGACCGGAAGGTTCCCCCCAATAAGTGCATTAAGTTCGGAACCCTAGAGTTCGTGACTGATTCACGGGGAACACTCGTTCCAATGGAACCCTCAATGTTCGATGGAAAGCCTGTAAATCCGGATGCTTCGACATCCGATGCATCAGGTCCCACGGTGGAATGGAACACGGATCCGCTTCCATGTAACTTTGTAACTTCGGAACTGTCACACCGCTTGACGAATCCACTCGTGTTACCGACATGCATCCTGCCATTGCCTCGTTCTTAAACGAGTTGTTCGATCGGATCAAAACTATGTGTATATTGGAGGACCATGTTCTGATCTATGATCGGCTCGGGATTAGACCCGATGACACGGAGATTCATGTCCCTTCGGTCACTCACCTTGTCGCCATCGTCGAGTGTCCGGTCGCGAATTCTGCCTGACAACCGGCATTGAAAACCGTATATACCCCCGTCCACGATATCCAAGACCCAATTGGAGAATCAGAGGCGGGGAATCGCTTTAAAGCCAAACCGTCACTGGTCCAGGATCCGTCGTGCGATTCAGAAACTGCACTCCCGAACACTCGTTGCGACGGGGAATGAAATTTTTTCCACCCACTGCCCAAGATGATTATCCAAGTACCATGCCAAAGCCCATGTCTTCGGACTTCTGGGATATCAAGAAAATATGAGGAGAATCAGTCCAACACTTTTGGGCAAGACTCCTCCTCACTAGGAGTAGAGTAAAAGGTCTTAGTGACCAAGACGTAATGGCAATTTTCATCAGCAATTGCCATGATGAAGGGATTCTTAATGCCCTGGCCCACCGGCGCATAAATGACTTTTCAGAGTTATCCGAATTGGTACAGAAGTACTGCGCCATGGAGAGTGTCTGGCAATCCGAGTGCTTGTTCTCAGAACCAAAATTCTCCGAACACCCTAGAGGAGTTCGTAGAAAGAGGGTACCTCCAAATCGGCTAGCCAGGCATGAACCCGTCGAGAAAAGAAACAAGTCCCTTTTCGGGACCGACACCGTCCTTGATGGACTTTTAGATAAACCTTGCTCCATTCATTCCATGTTGTTGAACACAAACCCTATGCATAACCTTCGAGCTTGTTGGGTATTCAGGCAAGTCGCAGAAAGTGGTGAGTCTATCCTCGACACACCTCCATCGAACAGGCGCTATCCTTTGCAAAACGGATTCGATGACGAAGTCCTAACGGTCTATGAGGTCTTCCCCTCGAGGATCAGGCGTAAAAGACCTCTTAGGGAGCACAAGCAAGTGTACCACGTGGAAGCTACTAGCCCATGGGCAGACATACCGATTACTTTTGGGAACACTAACCAGCCGCCCATCCTTCCCGGTCACTCACCAGCCGCTCTAGTCTTGAATCCCATCATTGATGGATACAGACTACATAAGGTGCTCATGGACGGCGGCAGTGGCCTAAACCTCATTTACGAGGCCACTCTGGAGAAAATGCAGTTCGACCGATCTCGCACCAAACATAGCAACACAACCTTTCGAGGAATTATCCCAGGGAAAGAGGCACGTTGTTCTGGATGTATCATCCTGGACATTGTGTTCGGGACGCCTAAAAATTACTGATCTGAAGAACTTCTCTTCCACATCGTCCCCTTCCTCAGTGGCTATCACGCCCTGTTAGGACACGACGCCTTTACAAAGTTCCAGGCTATAACCCATTACGGGTACATGAAACTCAAAATGCCAGGACCAAACAGAGTGATCATGCTCGCCGGTGATCCGAATATAGCCCTTCGGGCCGAAGACAAGACGACAATGGTCGCCCTCGAGGCATTAGCGGAAACTTTCGCCACCAAGGAATTGACCGCTCTATGATCGACAGTTAATAGTGACGATGTGATCCTCAATAAAAGGCCCGAGTCCACGTCCGTTAAACTCACAGAGGAAATCGTCAAATTTCAGGTGTCCACGGACCCCAATAAAACAGCGTCCATCGGAGCCCAGCTCGATCCCCTTATGGACGAGGCATTGCGGAATTCCCTCCGTGAAAATTGGGACATTTTCGCTTGGCATCCTTCCGATATGCCCGGTATCCCACGTCGGCTCGCTGAACACAACTGAATATTATTACAGGCTTTAAGCCCGTGAAATAGACCCTGCGCCGCTTCTCCGAACCCAAACGGCAAGGCATGGGCGAAGAATTAGCAAAATTACTCGAGGCTGGATTTATTGGGGACATCAGACACCCCGAGTGGGTAGCAAACCTAGTAATGGTACCTAAGAAAGACAAATCCTAGCGGCTATGTGTCGATTTCAAAGACCTCAACAAAGCCCCAAGGACCCTTTTCCCTTACCACGCATAGACCAGATCATTGATGCCACAGCCAGACACGATTTGTTGTGTTTCCTCGACGCTTACTCCGGATACCATGAAATTAAAATGAAGGAATCCGATCAGGCGGCTACCGTATTCATCACCCCTACGGTCCATTTTGCTTCAACGCGATGCCCTTCGGGCTAAAAACCGTTGGGGCCACATACCAGCACGTGATCCAAACCTACCACGCCAAATAGGTCAGAAGGACTGTTGGGCCACGTACCAGGGTGTGATCCAAACCTGCCTCGCCAAACACATCGATCAGTTGATCGACGACCTCCGTTGAACTTTTGCTAATTTGCGCGAATATGATATACGACTCAATCCGGAAAAAAGTGTATTCAGAGTTCCCTCGGGCAAGCTGCTTGGATTCATCGCCTCCCATAGAGGAATAGAGGCAAATCTGGCTAACATCTGTGCTCTGTCTGAACTTGCAATCCCCATAGAGCTGAAGCATGTCTAGAGACTAGCCGGGTGCGTAGTTGCATTAAGCCGCTTTATTTCCCGCCTCGCAGAAAAGCTTTGCCTCTCTATAAGCTGCTGAAACGGACAAACAATTTTGAATGGACCGATGAAACAGCGGTTGCATTGGAAGAAATCAAAACAATACTGGCAACCAATCCCATACTCATGGCACCAGGCATCGGTGAGCCCATGTTGTTATACATATTGGCCACCAACAAAGTAGTCAACGCGGTGCTCCTCATCAAATGAGATGAGGAAGGACATAAATTTCGAGCACAGAAGCCGGTATATTATGTTTCAGAGGTACTAACGCAGTGCAAGTCCAGATAGCCACATTATCAAAAAATAGCCTATACAGTATTCACGGCATCGAGGAAACTCCGACACTACTTCCAGGAGTGTGCGGTAACGGTGGCATCGAAAGTGCCCTTGAATGATATAATCAACAATAGGGACGCTACCGGCCACATAGCCAAATGGGCCATTGAGCTCCTTCCCTTTGAAATAAGCTACAAGCCACGTCGCGCCATTAAATCTTAGGTACTAGTAGACTTCTTGTCTGAATGGACAGAGGCCGAGCTCCCCAGGGAGTATAGTGCATACTCCCATTAGACAATGTACTTCGACAGGTCCAAGACCTTGGCCGGTCTGGGGGCTGGAGTTATCCTCACATCCCCTACACGTGACAACGTAAGATACGTGTTGCAAATCATGTATGCCGATTCCAACAATGCCGCCGAATACGAAGCCCTTCTTCATGGTCTTTGGATGGCGGTGTCAATGGGGATATGATGGCTAGAGGTACGGGGAGACTCAAACCTGGCCATATCCCAAATTAATAGTGAATTTGACGCCAAAAAATCGGAAGATGGCGGCATATAGAGACGTTGTCCTCAAGATATATGCTTGGTTCGAGGGGTTGGAATTCCACCATGTTGCTCAAGACAACAACCAAGCCACCGATATATTGTCCCATATTGGAGCCAAGCGCAATCCCGTCCCGAGAAACACCTTCCTAGAGTAGCTCTTCAAGCCCTCCGTAGCGTGGCAGGACGACACAAATGGCACCGGTCCGAAAACAGCGGACGAGGTTGTCCCCCCTATAAACGAACCAGATGATGGCATCATAGGCGGCTCAACAATGAATGAGACGCCCTCGGCTCATGAGGTAATGGCAGTAATTGTGCCATGGACATAGCCCTTCCTCGCCTGCCTCCTTCACAAGGAACTCCCCGATGATCAAACTGAGGCTCGATGCATAGTTCGACGATCCAAGGCTTACAAAGTGCACGAGGGTGAGTTATACAAGAAAAGCACCACTGGAGTATTATAGAGGTGTATATCCAAGGAAGCGGGACGGGACCTCCTCTCCAAAATCCATGCAAGCATGGGCGGGCATCACACCGCGACAAGATCTCTTGTCGGCAAAGCCTTCCGAGCTGGTTTCTTTTGGCCTATAGCTCGAACCGACGCCCAGTCACTCATTCAACATTGCGTCGGGTGTCAAATCTTCGCAAATCAAATTCACATGCCCCCAACAGCTCTTCAGACTATTCCGATCACTTGGACTTTTGCGGTCTGGGGCTGGACATGGTTGGACCCCTCAAAGGGTGAACCAAGGAAAATAAATACCTACTGGTCATGGTTGACAAGTTCACCAAATGGATAGAAGCAAAGCCTGTTAAATCGGCTAAATCCGGACTAGTGATTGAATTTATATCTAGCATAGTACACCGTTACGGTGTCCCGCATAGTATAATAACGGACAATGGAACCAATTTCGCGGCCTAAGAGGTCAAGGACTGGTGCGCAAAAATGGGCATAAAGCTCAATTAGGCATCGGTCTACCATTCGCAAACCAACGGACAGGTCGAGTGAGCAAACGGTCTCATTATGAGCGGCATCAAGCCATGTTTGGTCTGATCTCTTCAAGAGTCCTACTATCATTGGGTGGAGGAACTCGACTCCATTCTATCGGGCCTGCGTACTACCCCGAATAGATCAACGGGTTATACACCGTGTTTTATGGTCTATGGGGCAGAGACGGTTCTCCCTTGCGATATTATACACGACGCACCAAGAGTGCGCATGTAGGAGGAAAAGGAGGCCGAGTTAGATCGACGGGACGACTTAGATGCCCTGGATGGGGAGCGGGACATAGCTCTGGCTCGATCCACTCTTTACCAACAGC
This sequence comes from Hordeum marinum, assembly GCA_022496015.1. Lineage (NCBI taxonomy): Eukaryota > Viridiplantae > Streptophyta > Magnoliopsida > Poales > Poaceae > Hordeum > Hordeum marinum. The sequence goes on along the minus strand of CM039677.1, from coordinate 95,224,760 downwards.
AAGCTCGGCGGTACCAAAGTAGGGAGGTCAGGGCAAAATCATACAACATAGGAGAACTCGTCCTACGGCTCCCAGAGAAACAGAAAGAAAAACTCAACCCCAAGTGGGAGGGTCCTTTCATCATTGATGAAGTGCTCGCGGGAGGGGCCTATCATTTGTGGAATTCATCCGATAACAGCCTTGAACCAAACCCATGGAACATAGCTCGTCTTCGGTGCTTCTACGGATAAACCGGTTTTGTCCATACTCCCCTACACTTTTTTACTTTTCGGTTATTTTTTGCCTTTTTAGCCATTTCCTTTCCCACTTTGTTGTTCGATAGGGACAATTTGGATTCCTACCCTATGTTTGGCTGAACCAATCTTGTACTAGGGATACTCGGCATACACCATAAAGTGTTAAATCCGAACACAACACGTGGGGGCTTCTTTTAATAGCCAATATTTTAATTGATTATACTTATCGGGCGCGCGTGTTTCTTTTGTCATGTTTTAGCCATCATATGCATCAATTCGAACTAAGACTTTGCCAATCTAGGTTGCCTTGCTCATGTGGTTACTCTCTAGGTTCCCGCTTGTTCAGCTAGAGAGTAAAGGGAGCACCTCTACGATTTCTACGACCGGGTCATCCGGACAAGTACCTCAGACGGGTGAAGCCGAAAGCTAGCTATCTTACGTAGACAATTGGTCGGCTATGATGGAAACATCTTATACGACCCTAGTTGCTATTTCTGTTGTTTGGGTCTCCTATTCCCAAAGGACACTTAGTAGTGTACTGTAAGTATGCGGATGCCTATCTACATTCTTCGTAGAACCCCGACGAAAGGTATTGCTAAAGGTACTCTTTTCATCAGAAGATGTTTCTTACACTATGTCGTAATATGACATATCTTTCTATGTGCTAAAGGTATTATTTTTACCAATTCACAATTACTTCCTAACATGACTCTTAACATTACCATCTTTATATCTCAAAACTTTATGCGGGGAATCAAACTTCTCATAATACTCAATGCATTTAATATGGAAGTTTTTTATATCCCTCTTGGATGACTATCATATTAGGACTAAATTCATAACCTAAAAAAATTACCATGTTGTTTAAATACTCTCAAAATAATATAAGTGAGGTAGGAGACTTCAATTATTTCTATAAAATCAAACACCGTCATGCTCTAAAAAGGTATAAGTGAAGCACTAGAGCAAAATTTCCTATCTCAAAAGATATAAGTGAAACACATAGATTATTCTAATAAATTCATGATTAATGCATGTCTATCTCAAAAGATGTGTGCATCAAGGATGATTGTGGCAAACTAGAAAGCAAAGACTCATATCATACAAGACACTCCAAGCAAAACACATATCATGTGGTGAATAAAAATATAGCCTCGAGTAAATTTACCGATGGATTGAACACGAAAGAGGGGATGCTTTCCGGGAAACCCAAGCTTAGGCTCTTTGTCATCATTGAATATGACTTGGGGTGCCTTCGTCATCCCATGCTTAGGGTGTTGCCACTCCTTATTCCATAGTCCATCAAATCTTTACCCAAAACATGAAAACTTCACAACACAAAACTTAACAGAAAACTCGTGAGATCCGTTAGTAAAGAAAATAAATCACCACTTTAGGTACTGTTTTGAAATCATTCTTTATTTATATTGGCGTAATACCTACTGTATTCTAACTTCTCCATGGTTCATACCCCCTGATACAACCCATAGATACATCAAAATAGGTACACAACACCAAGAAAATAGAATTTGTCAAAAACAGAATTGTCTGTAGCAATCTGAAAACTTAGTACACTTATGTAACTCAAAAAATTCTGAAAAATTAGGAAAACCTGGGAAATTTGTATATAAATCTTTTGTAAAAATTTAAGATTCATCCGACGCTCTGAAAATATATAAAATTTCTGGAATGAGCGCAAAAGTTTCCGTTTTTCACCAAGATCAAATCAACGACCACCATAGACCATCCCAAAGGTCTTACTTGGCTCAAACACTAATTAAAATACCAAAACACAATTAATATATAAGTATTAATGTGGGAAACACTCAAAAACAGAAGCAAAAACATGACATAAAAATAAAATTGGGTTGCCTCCCAACAAGCGCTATTGTTTAACGCCCCAAGCTAGGCAAAACACCATAGTTCTAGGTATTGTCATCTTTGGTATGCAATCCGTTCTCATCACCTGGATCATCGCCTTAGATATCATCATATAAAATGCATATCTTATTTTTAATGGTTTCTCCTATTTTTGCTTCTAACAAATCATCATTGAAGCCTACATAAATGCCCCTAGTGATCCAACCAAATTCATCATAGGTTTCAACGTAAATAGTTTGGGTAATTTTGGAATAGGGAACTCTTCTTCTAAGATTATCATGTTAAGATTGATAATCTCCAAACTCAAATCCACGCAAGGTTTCTTTATCGTGTAGGATTTATTTAATCGGAGCGTGCTCAATATCCTTTTTATAGAAAGCAAAAAGTTCCCTAGCTTCTTGTATGATAAAATCAAATTCATGCATAAGGATGATCGTGGCAACCTTTTTGGCCTTAGGATGATTAATTTTGGGAAGTTCATAAAACACTTCTTGCAAAGCGGGATGAAGGTGCAAAAATTTTCTTTCCAATTTTTCAACAAGAATGGCAATAGCATTAGCATAACAATTTGTGCTAAGAAGAATAGATTTCTTGTCCATAGGCATTACTCTAGAACAATCATAGACCTCTTGAATAACACTCTTCCCAATAATATCACCGTCTCCTACTTGAAATTTTTTAACTTCATAATTAGGAGGAGGTTTAGATTCATGGTCTAGAGAGCAAGATCCAAATTTTTTGTCGAGATTATCACTACTAATACCCTCAAATTTTCAATGATAACCTTCCCGGATTCAGACATGGTGGCAACTAATCGATATAGCATGCAAGCAAACAAAAGGCAAACGAAAAGGCGAATGGAAGAAGGGCGAATAAAAAGTCAAATCTTTTTGGTATTTTCTGAAAATCATTTTAGACGTGGGGGAGAGGAAAATGTGACGCAAATGGTAAAAAAAGTAAATGCAAGAGATGAGTTTGTGATGGGTAATTGGTAGGCTTGATGTGTATCCTCCCCGGAAACGGTGCTAGAAATTGGCAAGTTGGAGAGTTCTTGTGTTGACTTTGCTATGTATCCTCCCCGGCAATGGCGCCAAAAATCCTTCTAGCTACCTCTTGAGCTTGCATGGGTTTTCCCTTGAAGAGGAAAGAGTGATGCATCGAAGTAGATAAGTATTTCCCTTAGTTGATGGGAACTAAGGTACCAATCTAGTAGGAGGAACAAGAAAGTCTCCAATGGATGCACCTACACAAAGAATCAAACTCTTGCACCCAACGCTCTAAAGGGGTTGTCAATCCCTTCACGATTATTTGCAAGGATTAGATCTGATAGAGATAGATGTAATAGATTGTGGAAAGTAAAAGGTAAATAAATTGCATCAAGGTATTTTTGGTATTTTTGGTTTGTAGATCTGAAAATATATTATGGAAAGTAGACCCGGGGGCCATAGGTTTCACTAGAGGCTTCTCTCTTTAAGGAAATTATCACGGAGGGTGAAGAAATTACTGTCGAGCAGTTGATAGAAAAGCGAATAATTATGAAGATATCCGAGGCAATGATTATGCATATAGGCATCACGTCCATGTCAAGTAGGACGAAACGGTTCTACATCTACTACTATTAATCCACACATCGACCGACTCCTGCCTGCATCCAGAGTATTAAGTTCATGAAGAACAGAGTAATGCATTAGGTAAGATGACATGATGGAGAGGGATAAACTCAAGCAATATGATGAAAACCCCATCTTGGTACCCTTGATGTCAACAATACAATACGTGCCTCGCTACCCCTACTTTGTCACTAGGTGAGGAGACCACAAGATTGAACCCAAAACTAAGCACTTCTCCCATTGCAAGAATTACCAATCTAGTTGGCCAAACCAAACCAATAACTCAAAGAGACTTGGAAAGATATGATATCGTGCATATGAGAATTTAGAAAAGACTCAAATAATATTCATGGATAATCTGAACATAAACCCACAATTCATCGGATCTTGACAAACACACCGCAAAAGAGTATTACATCAGATAGATCTCCATGAAGATCATGAAGAACATGGTATTGAAGCACAAAGAGAGAGAAGAAGCCATCTAGCTACTAGCTATGGACTCGTAGGTTTGTGGTGGACTACTCATGCATCATCGGAGGGGAAATGGAGTTGATGTAGATGCCCGCCGTGATCGAATCCCCCTCCGACAGATTATTGGAAAGGCTCCAAGATTGGATTGGTAACCCACAAGTATAGGGGATCACAACAGTTTTCGAGGGTAGAGTATTCAACCAAATTTATTGATTCGACACAAGGGGATCCAAAGAATATTCTCAATTATTCGCATCTGAGTTGACAATTCAACCACACCTGTAAGACTTAATATCTGCAGCAAAGTATTCAGTAGCAAAGTAGTATGGAACTATCGGTAACGGTAGCAAAAGTAACAGTAGCAGTTTTGTAGTGATTGTAATAGTAGCAACGGAGTAGTAACTTAGCAAGGATCAATATGTGTAAAGCTCGTAGGCAATGGATCGGTGATGGATAATTATGTCGGATGTCATTCATCATGCAAGAGTTATAACATAGGGTGACACAGAACTAGCTCCAATTCATCAGTGTAATGTAGGCATGTATTCCACAAATAGTCATGCGTGCTTATGGAAAAGAACTTGCATGACATCTTTTGTCCTACCCTCCTGTGGCAGCGGGGTCCTATTGGAAACTAAGGGATATTAAGGCCTCCTTTTAATAGAGAACCGGACCAAAGTATTAGCACTTAGTGAATACATGAAGTCCTCAAACTACGGTATCACCAGAAAGAACCCCAGTTATTGTCACCCTGGGGGATGCGGATCATAACTCGTAATAGGTGTCTACAACTTGCACGATAGGATCAAGAACACATATATATTCATGAAAACATAATAGGTTTAGATCTAAAATCATGGCACTCGGTCCCTAGTGACAAGCTGAAAGTGCGTTATATCGACTGGAGGGGGGGTGAATAGGAGATTTTTACAAATTCATCACTTGAGGAATTTCAACTTGAGGAATTTGAAATTTGATGAATAACTAGCAGCGGAATAACTACTCAAGTGCATGAGAAACATAGCAGTAGCATATTCATCATGGTGAAATAAAGCATGCACAGATTACAGGTAGCGTGATACATGATAAGTAGGTGAGGAACAAGGTAACTTGAAGAATTTGAGGTGAGGAAATGGTGAAAGTCTTCAATCAAATTATTTGAACAATAAATATCAATTTCATCAATAGGTATACGAGGAAATGAAAGGGTTGAGGAAATAGAACCGGGTAGCTCGATGAAGACAATGGTTTGATGACCCAGTTCCAACTGTTGTGACAGTCATACGTCTGGTTTGGAGCGGCCTAGTATTGAAACCAGAGGACACACAGTCCCAGGACACATAGTCATTGTCGTATTCTCCTTGATCTAAGGTCACAAAGTCCTCGCTGGACACTCATGGTAAGTCTTCAGGGTAGAGTTCCAAAACCCTCACAAACTGGTCACCCAGTGATCCACAATTGACTGTTGGATGGTCTTGATCAAGGTCACTCCGTGATCCCCAATTGACTACAGGATGCACTAGACCATGACGCCTAGCCGTCTGGAAGATACATAGTCTTGAAAGGTAACAAGCATCAGTTCCACACAGGAACAATCTCTTCAGTGATGCTCAATCACTTTGGGTTTGGTGGTTTGGATTTGGGTTTTTCCTCACTGATGATTTTCTCTCAAAGTCCTTGGAGGATGGGTTGATCTTAAATGACAAGTGTCAGTTCTCTCTCGGAGCATCCAACCAACTAGTGGTTGTGGGGGTGGCTATTTATAGCCAGGGTGCAACCTAAAATGATAAGGCATAAATGCCCCAATGATATGACCGTTATGTGGATAGAATGATTGGGGACAGCTGGCGCTAAGCACATCAACGGTCGGAATTTCGAACTATGAAAGTCCTCAGGCTTATCATGTTCCTCACTTGTAGGCAATTCGCACTGGCAAAATCCTAACTCCTCAGTGAGACCAATTTCCTCGGAGACCAGAAGATCATTGTCTCTATCACTGAAGAACTTGACTGAACTGCAAGAGATTTCCAAAGGCTTCACTCGAAGGATTGGATGGTTGAGGCTTTTGAGTTGAGAATTTGTGGGAAATTTTCCTTAGTATTACCTCTACCCCCTTGATCAGTACATTGTTTCCTATGACTCAAAGAAAGGAAATGAAACTATGAAAACAAAAGTCTTCACGTTTCATAGTCCACGTTCATATCTTCAAGGTCACACCAACTTCTTCATTTTCAAAGTCTTCAGGGAATACCAAAGTCTTCACCAAATTCTTTAGTTTAAAACATACATTTTTAGGGGTTGATAATCTTCAAATATATCAAACTCCTCAGCGACTTGTAGAGCATGTGTGCACTTACAAACACATCAGTCTCTTAACCTATAAGTCTTCAATACACCAAAATCACTAAGGGGCATTAGATGCACTTACAATCTCCCCCTTTTTGGTGATTGATGACAAAAGGCCTAAGTTTTCAACGGGGATAAACATATGAAATGTAAGTAGTGAGTTTGAGGAATTTGATTGCAAGATATAGAAGGACCCCCCTGCAGATGTGCATATTTGAGGAATTTGCTTTGGACTGCAAATGCACATGGCAGGATAAAAACATGGAGAACTTGTTGGGGAACGATGCATGGGAAACAAAAAATTTCCTATGCACATGCAGATATATCCATGGTGATGAGCATCTACGAGAGGGAGAGTGGATCTTCATACCCTTGTAGATCGCTAAGCGGGAAGCGTTAAGAAACGTGGTTGGTGTAGTCGAACGTCTTCGCGATCCAAATCGCCGTGCATCCCATGATCCAATCACGATCCGTCCCGCGATCCAATCACGATCCGTCCCGCGATCCGATCCCGATCCGTCCCACGAACTTGATCACGATCCTTCCGATCTAGTACCGAACGGACGACACCTCCGCGTTCAGCACACGTACAACTTGATGACGATCTCCACCGTCTTGATCTAGCAAGAGGGAGTGGAGAGGAAGAAGAGTTCTCCGGCAGCCTGATGGTGCTCCGGCGATGGTGGTGGAGCAATTCCGGCAGGGCTTCGCCTAAGCACTGCAGAAATCCAATCTAGAGGAGAAACTATGCACTAGAGATTAGGGTTGCACGTGGCTGAAAAAACTAATACAAAACCCTAGAAATCCACTAGTATATATAGGAGGGAGGGAGGAGGAGAGGCAGCCTTGCGTCCAAGCCTTGGAGGCTTCGGCCGAAGTGGGAGGTGGAGGAGGACTCTCCTCCTCCACTCCTAGTAGGACTAGGATTCCTCCTTTTTGCCTTTTTTTCCACCTTTTTCCTTTGGGTTTCTTTCTTCCAGCCACATGGGCCTATTGTGGTTGTTCCACCAGCCCACTAAGGTCTGGTTATTACTTTCCCACATCCCATGAAGCCTCTTGGGTCGAAATACCCCTCCTGGAGGTCTCCCGGTACACTACCGGCACTCCCGGTACACTACCGATAAGCCCGGAACTTTTCCGGCGAGCAAAACAGGACTTCCTATATATGAATCTTTACCTCTAGACCATTCCGGAGCTCCTCGTGACATCCGGGATCTCATCCAGGACTCCGAACAAACTTCGCTCACCACCATACACAACTCTATACCATCGAAACGTCACCAAACCTTAAGTGGGCAGACCCTGCGGGTTTGAGAACTATGTAGACATCACTGAGACACCTCTACGGTCAATAACCAATGGCAGGACCTGGATGTCCACATTGGTTCCTACATATTCCATGAAGATCTTTATCGGTCGAACCTCTATGTCAAGGATTCAGTTAATCTCGTATGATGTTCCCTTTGTTCTTCGGTATGTTACTTGCCTGAGATTCGATCGTTGGTATCTCCATACCTAGTTCAACCTCGTTACTGGCAAGTCTCTTTAGTCGTTCCGTAATACGAGACCCCATAACTAACACTTAGTCACATTGCTTGCAAGGCTTATCGTGATGTTGTATTACCAAGTGGGCCCTGAGATACCTCTCCATCACACGGAGTAACAAATCCTAGTCTTGATCCATGCCAACTCAACAGACACCCTCGGAGACACCTGTAGAGCACCTTTATAGTCACCTAGTTACGTTGCGGCATTTGATACACACAAGGTACTCCTCCGATATCTGTGAGTTGCATGATCTCATGGTCATAGGAACATATACTTGACATGCAGAAAACAGTAGCAATAAACTGACACGATCATAAGCTACGTTTGTAGTTTGGGTCTTGTCCATCACATCATTCTTCTAATGATGTGATCCCATTATCAAATGACATCTCATGTCCATGGCTAGGAAACCTTAACCATCTTTCGATCAACAAGCTAGTTCACTAGAGGCATACTAGGGACATTGTGTTTGTCTATGTATCCACACATGTATCCATGTTTCCAATTAATACAATTATAGCATGGATAATAAAAGATTATCATGAACAAGGAAATACAATAATAAACACTTTATTTATTGCCTCTAGGGCTTATTTCCAACAGTCTCCCACTTGCACTAGAGTCAATAATCTAGTTCACATCACTATGTGATTTACATTGTAATGAATCGAACACCCATGCAGTTGTTATGTTGATCATGTTTAGCCCTTGGAAGAGGTTTAGTCAACGGGTCTGCAACATTCAGATCCATGTGCACTTTGCAAATATTTTTGTATTTCTCCTTGATGTAATCACGGATGGAGTTGAAGCGTCGCTTTATGTGTCTGGTCCTCTTTTGAAACCTTGGTTCCTTGGCCAGAGCAATGGCACCAGTGTTGTCACAGAACAGGTTCATTGGATTCAATGCACTCGGCACTACTCCAAGATCTGTCATGAACTTCTTCATCCAGACACCTTCCTTCGCCGCCTCCAGGGCTGCGATGTATTCTGCTTCGCACGTAGAATCAGCTACCACGCTTTCCTTGGAACTGCACTAGCTTACCGCTCCCCCGTTAAGAATAAATACGTATCCGGTTTGCGACTTAGAGTCGTCTGGATCAGTGTCAAAACTTGCATCGACGTAACCCTTTACGATGAGCTCTTCATCACCTCCATAAACGAGAAACATTTCCTTAGTCCTTTTCAGGTACTTAAGGATATTCTTGACCGCTTGCCAGTGCTCCATTCCAGGATCACTTTGAAACCTTCTGGCCATACTTATGGCAAGGCTGACATCGGGTCTTGTGCACAGCATTGCATACATGATAGAGCCTATGGCTGAAGCATAGGGGATGACACTCATCTTTTCCCTATCTTCTGCAGTTGCTGGGCATTGAGTCTTAATCAACTTCACACCTTGTAACACAGGCAAGAACCCCTTCTTGGATTGTTCCATTTTGAACTTCTTCAAAACTTTATCAAGGTATGTGCTTTGTGAAAGTGCTATTAAGTGTCTCGATCTATATCTATAGATCTTAATGCCTAATATGAAAGCAGCTTCTCCTAGGTCCTTCATTGAAAAAATCTTGTTCAAATATTCCTTCACGCTTTCCAGCATTTCTATATTGTTTCCAATCAGCAATATGTCATCCACATATAATACTAGAAATGCTATAGAGCTCCCACTCACTTTCTTGTAAATACAAGCTTCTCCGTAAACTTGTATAAACTCAAACGCTTTGATCACCTCATCAAAGCGCTTATTCCAACTCCGAGATGCTTGCACCAGTCCATAAATGGATCGCTCGAGTTTGCAAACTTTGTCAGCATTCTCTGGATCGAAAAACCTTCGGGTTGCATCATATACAACTCTTCCTCAAGGAAACCGTTGAGGAACGTTGTTTTGACATCCATCTGCCAAATTTCATAGTTGAAATAAGCAGCTATTGCTAACATGATTCTGACAGACTTAAGCATTGCTACGGGTGAGAAAGTCTCATGGTAGTCAACTCCTTGAACTTGTGAAAAACCCTTTGCCACAAGTCGAGCTTTATAGATGGTGACATTACCGTCCGCATCTATCTTTTTCTTAAAGATCCATTTGTTCTGAATGGCCTTTCACCCTTCAGGTAGTACTTCCAAAGTCCATACTTTGTTTTCATACATGGATCCCATCTCGGATTTCATGGCCTCTAACCATTTCTCGGAATCTGGGCCCATCACTGCTCCTCCATAGCTCTTAGGTTCATTGTTGTCCAACAACATAACCTCCAAGACAGTGTTGCCGTAGCAATCAGGGGTAGTGCTTGGCCTTGCCGACCTACGAGGTTCAATAGCAGCTTGATCCAAAGCTTCATGATGATCATCATTAACTTCCTCTTCTACCGTCATAGGTTCCATAGAAACATCTTTCTGCGCTGTGCTACTTTCTGGTTGAAGTAAAGGTTCAATAACCTCATCAAGCTCTATTTTCCTCCCACTCAATTCTTTCGAGAGAAACTCTTTCTCAACAAATGTTCTGTTCTTAGCGACAAACACTTTGCCTTCGGATCTGAGATAGAAGGTATACCCGACTGTCTCTTTCGGGTATCCTATGAAGACGCATTTTTCCGCTTTGGGTTCCAGCTTTTCAGGCTGAAGCTTTTTGACATAAGCATCACATCCCCAAACTTTAAGAAACGACAACTAAGTCTTCTTGCCAAACCACAGTTCATATGGCATCATCTCAACGGATTTTGATGGTGCCCCATTTAAAGTGAATGCAGCTATCTCTAATGCATAACCCCAAAACGATAGTGGCAAATCAGCAAGAGACATCATAGAATGCACCATATCCAATAAGGTTCGATTATGACGTTTGGACACACCATTACGCTGTGGTGTTCCGGGCGGTGTCAACTGTGAAACAATTCTACACTGTCTTAAGTGACTGCCAAACTCATAACTCAGATATTCACCTCCTCGATCAGATCGCAGGAACTTAATCTTCTTGTTACCATGATTCTCAGCTTCACTCTAAAATTGCTTGAACTTTTCAAACGTTGCAGACTTGTGTTTCATTAAGTAAATATACCCATATCTACTTAAGTCATCAGTGAAGGTGAGAAAATAATGATATCCACCACGCATTGTAACATTCATTGGACCACACACATTAGTATGTATGATTTCCAATAAGTCACTCACCCGTTCCATTGTTCCAGAGAACGGCATTTTAGTCATCTTGCCCATGGGCATGGTTCACATGTGTCAAGTGATTCAAAATCAAGTGACTCCAAAAGTCCATCAGATGGAACTTCCTCATGTGTTTTACACCAATATGACCTAAACGGCAGTGCCACAAGAAAGTGGTACTATCATTATCAACTCTACATCTTTTGGCATCAATGTTATGAACATGTGTGTCATCACTATCAAGATTCAATATGAATAAACCCCTAACATTGGGTGCATGACCATAAAAGATATTACTCATATAAATAGAACAACCTTTATTCTCTGATTTAAATGAGTAACCGTCTCGCAATAAACAAGATCCAGATATAATGCTCATGCTTAACGCAGGCACAAAATAACAATTATTCAGGTTCATTACTAATCCCGATGGTAATCGAAGAGAGAGCGTGCTGACGACGATCACATCAACCTTGGAACCATTTCCCACGCGCATCATCACTTCGTGCTTTGCCAGCCTTTGTTTATTCCGTAGTTCCTACTTTGAGTTGCAAATGTGAGCATCCGAACCGGTATCAAACACTACAGGAATCTGAGATTTTGTCGTCCGCCATGGCAGACGGCAAAGGGGGGAAACACGGACGGCAAAGGCTTTGCCGTCAGTCAGCTGACGGCAAACTAGACGGCAAAAAAATATCCGGTAAAGAGGTGATTTGCCGTCTGCTTTTTGTACGGCGGACGGCAAAGACTCTTTGCCATGAGGGAGCAGACGGCAAATAAAATGGGACGGTAGATCAACAGGCCGTCCCGTTAAGTGCTAACGGCAGGCTTCCCCCCTTTGCCGTCTGCTCTTAGCCCCCTTTTGCCATCTGCCCCGTCATGGCAAAGGGGGACCCTAGCCCCTATCCTCCCCCTCTTTGCCATCTTCTCTTGGCCCTTTGCCGTCTGCCCCTCACAGCAAAGGGGGGAACCCAGCCCCTCTCTTTCCCCCCCTTTGCCGTCTGCCATGTGCCTCTTTGCCATGCGGGGGCAGATGGCAAAGTCTCTCACCCCTTTGCCGTCTGCCCCCTCGTGGCAAAGGGGCATCCCAGCACCTCTCTTACCCCTTCTTTGCCGTCTGCCTTGAGCCCCTTTGCCATGAGGGGGCAGACGACAAAGGCTGAAAACAACCCTTTGCCGTCTGCCCCCTCATGGCAAAGGCTCAAAACAGCAACCTCACCTCTTTTATTTTCTATTATATCCAGCAAATTTCACAATAATCAGGATATATATATATTTGACAGGAATAAATTTGTTTTCGTACTCATAACCATATTAAAATAACGTTCATCCATAGTACATACATATTATTCAAGTTGCTTCCGTAGCAAACCATATATTACACCAGTTTAATCCATATACATACAAAGTTTCATATATATCCATATACTACAATAGTTTCAATACAAGCTTCCGTGAAGCCATGGTACAAGCAATCATATGCAAGCATTCCATCAATGTAATCCAAGCTTCCCGTGAAGTGAATGTAATCTGCAAAATGACAAATAAGAAAGTTAGAAGAAGAATACTAGATGAAGAAGAGAAGTATATGTAGGTTATTTCGGAGAGAACTTAGCTAAGTATAGGCCATTTAATAGCTAAGTTACGTGGAATATGTCATCTTGGAGCTACATAGCCTTATTATGTCATTTAGGAGAGAACTTAGCTAGGTATAGGCCATTCTAGAGCTAACATGGGTAAAATATGTCATTTTGGAGCCAACTATGATTATTAAATCCATTTTAACCTTATTATGTCATTTTGGAGCTAAATTAGTCATTTTAATGAGCTAACCAAGGTTCTTATGATGTTTTTACCTACCTATGCTAATTATGTCATTTTGGAGGATAATTAGCTAAGTATGTCTTTGTTGGGGAAAATAACCTATGTAGAAGAAGAAAGAGAAGAAGCAAGAAGAGAAGAAGCAAGAAGAGAAGAAGAAGGAGAAGAAGAAGGAAGAGGAGAAGAAGAAGAAAAGAAGAAGGTCAAGAATAAGGATAAGAAGGAGAATAAGAAGGAGAACAAGAAGGAGAACAAGAAGGAGAAGAAGAAGGAGAAGAAGAAGGAGAAGGATGAGGAGGAGGAGGAGGAGGAGAAGGAGAAGGAGAAGTAAAAGAAGAAGGGGGAGGAGGAGGAGAAGGAGAAGGAGAAGGAGAAGGAGAAGGAGAAGGAGAAGGAAGAGGAGAAGAAGAAGAAAAGAAGGACAAGAAGAAGGAGAAGAAAGCTTCTCTCCTCCTCCTTCTCCTTCTTCTCCTTCTTCTTCCTCCTTCTCCTTCTCCTTCTTCTTCTCTTCTTCTTGTTCTTCCTTTTTTTCATTTCTCCTCTTTCTTCTCCTCTTGTCCTCTTCTTCGGGCTAAATGAGCTAATTATGCCTTTTTGGAGCTAATTATTTCATTTTGAAGGATAAATAGCTAAGTATAGGTCATTTATTATTAAATAGGCCATTTTGGAGCTAACTAAGCTAATTATGTCGTTTAGGTGGAAGCCAAGCTAAGTATAGGCCATTCTAGAGCTAACTTGGGTAAAATATGTCATTTTGGAGCCAACTATGATTATTAAATCCATTTTGACCTTATTATGTCATTTTGGAGCTAAATTAGTCGTTGTAATGAGCTAACCAAGGTTCTTATGATGTTTTTTACCTAACTATGCTAATTATGTCATTTTGGAGGATAATTAGCTAAGTATAGGTCATTTATTATTAAATAGCCCATTTCGGAGCTAACTAAGCTAATTATGTCATTTTGTTGGATATTTAGCCAATTTAGTCTTTTTTGGATAACTCTAAGCTACGTAGAAGTAGAGAAAGAGAAGAAGCAAGAAGAGAAGAAGAAGGAGAAGTAAAAGAAGAAGAAGGAGGAGGAGGAGAAGGAGAAGGAGAAGGAGAAGGAAGAGGAGAAGAAGAAGAAAAGAAGAAGGACAAGAAGAAGGAGAAGAAGCTTCTCTCCTCCTCCTTCTCCTTCTCCTTCTTCTTCCTCCTTCTCCTTCTCCTTATTCTTCTCTTCTTCTTCTTCTTCCTTTTTTTCATTTCTCCTCTTTCTTCTCCTCTTGTCCTCTTCTTCGGGCTAAATGAGCTAATTATGCCTTTTTGGAGCTAATTATTTCATTTTGGAGGATAAATAGCTAAGTATAGGTCATTTATTGTTAAATAGGCCATTTTGGAGCTAACTAAGCTAATTATGTCATTTAGGTGGAAGCCAAGCTAAGTATAGGCCATTCTAGAGCTAACTTGGGTAAAATATGTCATTTTGGAGCCAACTATGATTATTAAATCCATTTTGACCTTATTATGTCATTTTGGAGCTAAATTAGTCATTGTAATGAGCTAACCAAGGTTCTTATGATGTTTTTACCTAACTATGCTAATTATGTCATTTTGGAGGATAATTAGCTAAGTATAGGTCATTTCTTATTAAATAGCCCATTTCGGAGCTAACTAAGCTAATTATGTCATTTTGTTGGATATTTAGCCAATTTAGTTTTTTTTGGATAACTCTAAGCTACATAGAAGTAGAGAAAGAGAAGAAGCAAGAAGAGAAGAAGAAGGAGAAGTAAAAGAAGAAGGAGGAGGAGGAGGAGAAGGAGAAGGAGAAGGAGAAGGAAGAGGAGAAGAAGAAGAAAAGAAGAAGGACAAGAAGAAGGAGAAGAAGCTTCTCTCCTCCTCCTTCTCCTTCTCCTTCTTCTTCCTCCTTCTCCTTCTCCTTATTCTTCTCTTCTTCTTCTTCTTCTTCCTTTTTTTCATTTCTCCCCTTTCTTCTCCTCTTGTCCTCTTCTTCGGGCTAAATGAGCTAATTATGCCTTTTTGGAGCTAATTATTTCATTTTGGAGGATCAATAGCTAAGTATAGGTCATTTATTATTAAATAGGCCATTTTGGAGCTAAATAAGCTAATTATGTCATTTAGGTGGAAGCCAAGCTAAGTATAGGCCATTCTAGAGCTAACTTGGGTAAAATATGTCATTTTGGAGCCAACTATGATTATTAAATCCATTTTGACCTTATTATGTCATTTTGGAGCTAAATTAGCTAAGTATAGGTCATTTTTTATTAAATAGCCCATTTCGGAGCTAAATAAGCTAATTATGTCATTTTGTTGGATAATTAACCAATTTTGTCTTTTTTGGATAACTCTAAGCTACGTGGAAGCCAAACATACCATTATCGTCATCACGACGGTGAAGCACGGTGGCTCTGGCTTGTTTCACCTGGAGAAGGCTGCCCTGGAGAATGCTCCACTGTAGAAGGGTCATGCGATGCGTTTCGGGAGATATTCTGCACCAAACATCGTTTGCAATGTGTCATTATCATGATGACACTCTTAAGATCACTGCATTGAGATGAAACTCACCGTCCCCGCCATGTTAATGACTGGCATCACCGGAGGGACTTGGTCGGTCTTCTCGCACATAGACTGTACATTTGGTTTCGACAAGTCAAACTTTTTAGTTATTAATGAAATGGACATTAAAATGCTAGATTTGAAATAATATGAAGAAGAAACTCACCACGAAGAGCTCGTACATGGCCCTGTTAGACGCATCATTCCGTGCCCTCTCTGCCTCAAGCAATGCAGTCGTCCTCTCCTCCAGCTCCTTCATCTCCTTATCCTTCTCCGCCAAAGCTGCCTTCATTGCTTCTCTCTCCTTCAGAATAGCAGCCTGCAACAGAACTCATTGTTAGCATTGTAAACATATTGGTTCCCACGCACAACATAATGCGGAAAGATAGTTGAGTCCATTAAACTAACCTCGATGGCGAGCTCGATTGGCCGTGGACGAGGTGTTATCTCAGGACAGGAGCTCGTTTGGCGTGCCTTTATCTGCCGAGAGTGCTAGGACAACGTATAAGGCCGTCTCCATTGGCGATCGAGCCATGGGGCCTCCCGTTGCCAGCTATCATCACCAGATCTGGATCAATAGGCCCCTCGCTCGGGTTAAAGTCCTCCCCTTTCCTCGCCTTCCCGTGATCTCTGTACTTCACGAGCTTGTGGTGGGAGGATATGTTGGTGAACTTTTCTGGATCCTCGAGGTCAGACTCAGAGAATGCCTTGACCTTCTTATACGAGGCAGTATGGGCCATCGCATACATGTCATACATTTGTGGCACCTCCGTCTTATTTAGACGCGCCTAAAAGAGAGAGAGAGAGAGGAAAATTGTATTAGTAATGGGCTGAAGATAGCATTAAGAATGAATTGCATGAGGCATGAAGCAAATCACATACCCGGTTCTCGCCAAATTGGTTTAAGCTGACGCTCCCTTGATGGTGTGGCACACCAACCATTTTTCCACGCCTCTCCTTGGCGTTGTTGTGGCTGGCCTCCCACGTTTCGGAGCACCACTGATCCACCAAGGCCTCCCAACAATCCAACTTATCCACACACCATCTTGGGGGAACCTAAGTTAATAAAGAGAAATTTGAGTGCGTAAGAACCAAATCAAGGAAACTAACTACAAAGCCTTAATAATATGTAATTACCTTCATGTAATGATCCTTCTCCATCTTAGAATCGCGACACTTCGCCTTGTCCTTCCTAATACGCCGCGAGGCATAGTAATCTCGAACAGCCTGCACCCGAGCCTCGTGCCGAAAGTTTTGAAGTAGGCGGCGACATTGGGTATCGATAACCTTTGCCGCGTCCTCCTCGTATCCCTCCTCACACCTGTAGTAGGTCTGCAAACGAGACAACACCGATTAGTACAATAACTAGCTACGGTTGATTTATAATTGTGTAAAGGAGAAATTACCCAGAACTGTCGGATCACCATGTCGGCCCTCGTGTGGCACAAAACACCGTCGATCTCCAACTCCGGCCAGGCCAGGGCACCCAAGTAGTGCTCCCAGGTCATTCCTACCTCTCTCTCCCGACCGGGCAATGTAACAAACCCCGGGAAGTTTTTACGGCAAAACACACCAAGGACACTGTTGGCCTTGCGGACACCCTTGGCAACAATCCAACCCCTGCAGTATGACAAATTAAAGCCAAAACAACAAATATTTGAGAAAACGTGAAGGCAAAAGGTTAAATAAGAGTAAATTAACTTACTTCGCCCCATTGGGCTTAATCGACCACCTCTGCTCGCGGGTCGCCGGCATGAGCGGGAGCCCCGAACTACCACTCTGGTAGACGGTAGCCTCCTCACCCAGCTCCTCGTCGCTATCAGCATGGCCACTTGGCTCAGGCTGACCCTGATCAGCCCAGGTATCCCACTGGGTCTCTAGGGCCGTACCCTCATCCCTGCTTTGCTCCGGAGTCGCCTGGAACGAAGCCTCCGGAGTCACCCGAGGCTCGTCGACCTGAGGCGCGTCGACTTGAGGCTCGTCAACCTGAGGCACGTCGACCTGAGGCGCATCGACCTGAGGCTCGTCCACCCTAGAAGTCCTGTGCTCAGGTGAATCAGCTTGGGGTGGCGGCGAGGAAGGTGTGGCAGCCACCGCCCTACCTCTCCCACGGGCACGTGTACCTTTAGTACAACATAAATACCAACATGAGTAATAAAATGTATATAAATACCAACATGACTACAACATAAATACCAACATGCGTACAACATAAATACCAACATGAGTAATACCTTTAGTACCTCTCGCCTTCGCGGGAACTCGACCTCCTCTCACGGGGGCCGCGAGAGTCGAAGAAGCGGCCACTCCATGCAGAGTAGAGAGCAACGCTCTCCGAAGAGCCGACTCAGGAATAATGGAAGTACCCATCCCATGACCCGCCGATGAAGGAGCCACGGAGTGCTTTCGACCCTTTCCCACCATCTTTCAACACCTGTCATGACAAAGAGTAAATGAAATTAGTACAACATAAATACCAACATGAGTAATAAAATGTATATAATTTAAGTGTATCATCGTCATAAATACCAACATGATTAATAAAAATTGAATACCTAACATGAACTCAAAATTTATATATAGTAATAGTTGAATACCTGACATGAACTAATCATGCTCGTCTATATATGCTTCGGGGTCAATAAATGCATCATGATCATCACTATCATCAATAAATGCATCATCATCATCACTATCAGGAAGAACATGTGGAAGGCCACCATTATGTAATCGGTCAAGAAGTGACAGGTCATCCGCAGCAGTAACCTCTTCTTCTTCCTGCTCTTCCTGTTCGGGCTCAGGTGTTAAGACGGATTCACCGTCGCTGTCTACTTCAATGTTCTGGGGTGAAGTAGAGCGGTTCTTGAAACGTTTCTTGGACATACGTATTTCTTGGAAGAATTCTCCTTCATATGTGTCTGGGTTAATGTGAGGTTCGTAATCCTCTTCATTGAGGGTAGGTGGTCTAAAATGTGGTGGCACTTCATAAACGACATCCCAACCTTTCAGATTTGGATTAGTTTGGCAGGCCCACGGTAGATAGAAAACTTGTGTCGCCTATTGAGCCGTAATATAGACATCTGGAACATCTAAGTGGGTGTTTTGGTTGATTTCTACTAGTCCTATATGTTCATGAGTCCTTCTAGTCTCCCTCGGCTCAAACCAATGACATTTGAAGACTACGACGGTCGGTGGGTTTTCACCATAGAATAGAAGTTCATAAATTGCTTCAACTCTTCCATAATACTCGGTGCCTCCTTCGCTGATAGCAGAGACACAACAATTTGTAGTCTTTAGGTCGGGCATAGATAGCTCTTTGCCAAAGGTACGAAAGTGATACCCGTTGATGTTGTATTTGTGAAATGAACGGACCTTATAGTCAAAACCATTAGCGACTTGTCTCAACTCGGCGTCCATAGACTCTGCATCAGCCTACAAGTTTAATATGAAAGAATGGATGCATTAGCCGCAAATTAGACCAAGAAATCAAATGTACCATTAATGGTAATTAATTACCCTTTGTTTGAACCAAGAGATGAAACCGGGATAGTCGCCTCCATGCTTTGCGAGAAGCTCATACTCTTCGACGGAATCCTTTTCGATGACCGCTCCATCCAAGAATTCGGCAACATATCGACTATATCAAATATCCGGGAATAAGAGTAGTTGAAAGGAATTAGAAGTTACGGAACAATAATTTACCGAGAACTTACTCGATGTAGGGCCGCACTTCTGTTAGGTTGGTGAAGATATACAATGAAATGGTCCGCCATTCTTCGACATCCAACGATTTCCCTTTCGAAGCACCGGATGGTGCGAGCTTCCCTTTGAATAGGCTGAGGTTGGATCGACCTTTTTTTGGATTGTCATCATTGTACCGAGGCTTCGGGTTATGCAAATGATTAATTTTGGCTTTGTAGTGTGCTGTCACGAAGTTTGCCGCCTCCTTGGTAATGAATGCCTCGGACATCGATGCTTCAATTCTACGTTTATTTTTACACTTAGCTCGAAGCGTCTTCTGCATCCTCTCAGTTGAGAAGCACCATCAATTTTGAACGGGCCCCCCCAATCTTGCCTCAGTCGGGAGATGCAAAATCAAATGTTGCATTGGATTAAAGAAGCCCGGTGGAAAGATCTTTTCTAATTTGCCGATCAACTCCGGCGCCAACTCTTCCATTTCATCTAGCATGCCAGGCGATAGTTCTTTCGCACAAAGAGAACGGAAGAAATATCTCAGCTCTGCCAGTACTAGCCATTCATCCTCAGGGATAAAGCCACGCAACATCACCGGCATTACCCGCTCAATCCATATGTGCCAATCATGACTCTTGAGACGAAATATTTTCAATTTCTCAAGACTTGCTCCCCTCTCTAGATTCGCAGCATACCCATCGGGGAACATCAACCGCATTTTCACCCACAATAGCAGTTCCCTCATAGATGGCCTTTGAAGATTGAACCATGCCTTTGGCTTCGCTATGCTTTGCTTTCCTTTCCGTTATCGCAACTTCTGTAACGGTCTATCACATAGAGCCTCCAGGTCGATTCTAGCCTTAGGATTATCTTTTGACTTCCCCTCTATGCCGAACAATGTACCAACAATGGCCTCCGCAATATTATTTTTAGTGTGCATCATGTCGATGTTGTGTGGGCAAAGGAGGTCTTTAAAGGAAGGCAGATCCCACAAACATGACTTGTGAGTCCAGGCGTGTTGCGTATTATACCCTTTGAAATACCCTAGACGTTTAGGATCCGGCTCGAGACCGTTTATCTGATCTAGGATCTGTTGGCCTGTCAACGCAACTGGTGCAGTGTCTTTGACAACTCTACCTTTGATGAAATTCTTCTTGTCTTTTCTGAACTTATGGTTAGGATCCAGGAATTGTCTATGCATGTCGAAGCAAGAATACTTGCGACCAGCCTGCAGCCAACGGAACTGAAGAGCTGCCTTGCATGTGATGCACGGGAACCTTCCATGCACACACCAGCCAGAGAATAGCGCATACGCCGGATAATCATGCGTCGAGTACATGTACCACACATGCATTTTGAAATTTGTTTTGGTAGCGGCGTCGTAGGTCTTGAACCCATTATCCCAGGCTTCTTGCAACTCATCCTTAAGCGGCTGCATGTACACATTCATATTCTTCCCCGGATAGTTGGGCCCTGGAATCATCAACGTCAGGAAAATGTTCTTTCTTTTCATAATCTCTCCGGGTGGGAAATTGAGTGGAATGACAAATACAAGCCAACAACTGTATTGTGTTGCCGTCATACCGTACACATTGAACCCATCCGTGCTGATGGCAACTCTTGGATGCCTTGGATCTTCCGATTTATCCTTATGTAATGCATCGAAGTGCTTCCACGCAAAACCATATGAAGTGTGTACCAACATCTTGTTCCCATCCGCATCTAGTTCGGTTCTTTTGCCCAATTTGTGCCATGTCATCTGTCTGGCCGTCTCTTCGACCATGAAAAGACGTTGAAGTCTTGGTATGATTGGCAGATACCGAAGAACACTAATGGGGATTTTGGTCTGATTCTTCTCACCCATACCATTGTGTACCACAATATACCTGGAAGAATTGCAAATGGGGCAATAGTTAAAGGCCGCATACTCAAGCCTAAATAAGGCACATCCATTCTCACAGGCATGTATCTTCTCATAGGGCATCTTAAGTACACGGAGGATTTTCTCTAACTGGTATAGGTTTGCAGGCAGTACATGGCCTTCGGGTAGAAAGCGTCCAAATATCGTCATCATCGCGTCATAGCATTCTCTGCCTAGGTTGAGTTGAGCCTTCAGAGCCATTACTTGCGCGATGGCATCCAGCTGACAAAGCTCAGTCTGCTCGTGGAGAGGACGTTTTGAAGACTCCAACATTTCATAGAAGGCCTTTGCAGATTCCTCCATCTCATCGTCTGAATCTCGAGCATCATCAAAGTCTTGCACCATGTCTTCGATCCCCGTACCATGCTCGTCGGTGCGACGACGAATCACCACAGCTCTGGCATGTTGGTCAGATTCACCATGAAAAGTCCAAACCGTATAATTAGGCGTAAAACCCCACTTCTGCAGGTGTTTACCCATTTCAAACTCTGTCTGCTTTTTCCAGTTGTCGCAGTTGGGACAGGGGCACCATGTTTTTTGTTGGCCATTTGCAAATGCAGCTCTCACAAACCCCCTGGTTTTTGTTAACCATTCATTGGTCATGTCTTTCTGACTAGGGTGACCAGTGTACATCCAAGCACGATCACTCATGTTGCCTAGCTACCTATGGGCACAGAGGAAATAAATTAGTATATAATTCATCACCTATATTCATCCGCTAATCAAGTTTGTCAGTTTTATTATGTCCATGCAACCTACACGCTAATAGGTAAAGATAGGTCCTAATCCCACCCGAGTATGTGTAGATTGGGTTCAATTTCCCATGCTCTGCTCCAGATGCGATGCAGAATTTCTGCAGCACCTCCCCTCTGTTCTCCTGATACACGTCTCGGCAATGAGCAGAGAGGATGTGTACCGGGAGAACAACAGGGAGGCACTGACGAAATTCCGCATCGCATCCGGAGCACAGCATACGGGAAAACGAACCCAATCTACACATACTCGGGCTGTCCATGGATAACGTTGGACAATTTTTTCTTTACTAATAAATAAACCAACTAACCTAAACCTAAACAAACCTAATAAACCAACCTAAACCTAAACCTAAACTAACCTAAAACTATAACTAAACTAACCTAAACCTAAACTAACCTAAAACTAAAACCAAACTAACCTAAACTAACCTAAAACAAAAACTAAAATAACCTAAACTTAAACTAATTACCTAAAAATAAAACTTAACTAACCTAAACAAACAAAACAAAAACAAAACTAACTAAAACTTAAACTAACCTAAATCTGAACTAACCTAAAAACAAAACAAAAAACAAAAAAAACTCACCGGGGGTGGGGGAGGGCCGGCCTGGGGTGGGACCGGCCGAGGATGGGGCGGCCGAGGGCAGGGCCGGCCGGGGGAGGGGGTTGCCGGGGGCTGGCGACGGCTAGGGAGGGGCGGCGGCGAGAGGAAGGGGCGGCCGGAGGGGGCGGGGAGGAGGCGGCGCTGGGGCGGCCGGAGGGGGCGGGAGGAGGGGTGGTGACGCTGGGGCTGGCGGCGGCCAGGGGAGGGGCGGCGGCGAGAGCAAGGGGCGGCCGGAGGGGGCAGGGAGGAGGCGGCGCTGGGGTGGCCAGAGGGGGCGAGGAGGAGGAGTGGGCGGCGCTGGGGCTGGCGGCGGCTAGGGGAGGGGCGGCGGCGAGAGCAAGGGGCGATCGGAGGGGGCGGGGAGGAGGCGGCGCTGGGGCGGCCGGAGGGGGCGGGGAGGAGGAGGGGGCCGTGCTGGGGTGGGCGCGGGTGAGAGAGAGAGGGGGTCGCGAGGGGTGAGAACGAGCGGGGGAGATGGCCGTTAGGAGGGGGCCTCTCTTTGCCGTCCGCCCCCCGACGGCAAAGAGCTGGACGGCAGACGGCAAAGAGGGCGCCGTTATGGGGTGGGGGAGGGGGTGTGCGGTGGGGGGGGGCTCTTTGCCGTCTGCCCTAGCCTTCTTTGCTGTGATTGGGCAGACGGCAAAGGCCTGGCACATGGCAAAGACACTGTTTGCCATGTGCCAGTTCTTTGCCGTCAGCTTTTGGACAGCAGACGGCAAAGAGAAACTTTGCCATGTGTCAGCAGACGGCAAAGGCCTGGCACATGGGAAATAACTGAATTCCAGTAGTGAAATACCCAGGCACTACTACGAGAGCTAGTAAGGTACACATCAATAACATGTATATCATATATACCTTGTTTGTCATTGGCCGCCTTCTTGTCAGCCAGGTACTTGGGGCAATTCTGCTTCCAGTGACCAGTTCCCTTGCAATAAAAGCACTCAGTTTCTGGCTTGGGTCCATGCTTGGGCTTTTTATAAGAGTAGCAACTACTTTGCCATCCTTCTTGGTTTTACCCTTCTTGCCCTTGCCCTTGACCTTGCCATTTTTCTTGAAACTAGTGGTTTTATTAACCATCAACACTTGATGTTCTTTCTGGATTTCAGACTCAGCGACTTTTAGCATCGCAAA
Organism: Hordeum marinum; assembly: GCA_022496015.1. Lineage (NCBI taxonomy): Eukaryota > Viridiplantae > Streptophyta > Magnoliopsida > Poales > Poaceae > Hordeum > Hordeum marinum. Next base: position 95,201,029 of record CM039677.1, on the reverse strand, counting down.
CAGCTCGGTGACTAACTTGTTCATACCGTGCATGTTATAGTTCATCACAAAGCTCTTGTAACTAGGTGGCAGTGATTGAACAACTCTGTCAGTGATCGCCTCTGGCAGAAGGGCAATTCCCAACTCCGCTAGACGAGTTGAATACCCAGACATTCTGAGTATATGTTCACTGATAGACCCGTTCTCTTCCATCTTGCAAGCATAGAACTTATCGGAGGTTTCATACCTCTCGATCCGGGCGTTCTTCTGAAAGATAAACTTCAACTCCTGGAACATCTCATATGCTCCATGACGTTCGAAACGTCTTTGAAGTCTCGGTTCTAAGCCATACAATATTGCACACTGAACTATTGAGTAATCTCCAGTACGTGTCTCCAAACGTTCTTAACGTCTTCGGAGGTCATGTCTTCTGGTTGGTCACCAAGCGGTGCATCAAGGACATATGATTTTTGGGAAGCCGTGAGGATAATCCTAAGACTACGGGCCTAGTCAACGAAGTTACTTCCATCATCTTTCAACTTAGCTTTCTCTAGGAACGCATTAAAATTCAGGGGTGCTACTGCGCGAGCCATTGATCTACAACAAAAATATGCAAAGTTTACTTAGACTATTGTTCAAGATAATAAGTTTACTTAATCAAATTACTAAAGCTCCCACTCAAATTGACATCCCTCAGGTCATCTGAGTGTCACATGATCGAAATCCACCAACTCAAGTCCGATCATCACGTGAGTTGAGGTGGCTTCAATGGTGAACATCATTATGTTGATCATATCTACTATATGACTCATGTTCGACCTTTCGGTCTCTTGTGTTCTGAGGCCATGTCTGTACATGCTAGGCTCGTCAAGTTTAACCCGAGTGTTCTTGGCGTGCAACACTGGCTTGCACCCGTTGTATGTGAACGTAGAGTCTATCACACCCGATCATCACGTGGAGTCTCAACACGATGAACTTCCGCAATGGTGCACACTCGGGGAGAACACAATTTATCTTGAAATTTAAGTGAGGGATCATCTTATAATGCTACCATCGTACTAAGAAAAACAAGGTGCATAAAAGGATTAACATCACATGCAATTCATAAGTGACATGATATGGCCATGAACTTGTGCTTTACATCTCCATCTTGGAAGCACCGGCATGATCTCCATCGTCACCGGCACGACACCATGATCTCCATCATCTTGATCTCCATCAACGTGTCGCCATCTGGGTTGTCATGCCTTGCATGCTTCTACTACTATTTATACCATTTAGCGATAAAGTAAAGCATTACATAGAGCATAATGATTGACACGCAGGTCATACAATAATTAAAGACAACCCTATGGCTCCTGCCGGTTGCCGTACTCATCGACATGCAAGTCGTGAAATTCTATACATCACATGATCATCTCATACATCACATATATCACATCATGTAATTTGCCATATCACATCACAAAATACCCTGCAAAAACAAGTTAGACGTCCTCTAATTGTTGTTGCATGTTTTATGTGGCTGCTATGGGTTTCTAGCAAGAACAATTCTCACCTACGCATAAACCACAACGGTGATACATAATTTGCTTTTCAACCTTCTCAAGGACCGCCTTTGTCGAATCCGATCCAACTAAAGTGGGAGAAACTGCCACCCGCAAGCCATCTAGGCAACAAGTTGCATCGAGCGAACTGGTCTCTCGTAAGCGTACGAGTAATGTTGGTCCAGGCCGCTTCATCTCACAATACCACTGAACCAAAATACGACCAATGGAGGAAGCAATCTAAGCATCAACGCCCACAAACCTTTTGTGTTCTACTTGAGATCTCATCAACACATAGACCTAGCTCTGATACCACTGTTGGGGAACGTTGCATGGGAAACAAAAAATTTCCTACGCACATGCAGATCTATCCATGGTGATGAGCATCTACGAGAGGGAGAGTGGATCTACATACCCTTGTAGATCGCTAAGCGGGAAGCGTTAAGAAACGCAGTTGGTGTAGTCGAACGTCTTCGTGATCCAAATCGCCGTGCGTCCCGCGATCCAATCACGATCTGTCCTGCGATCCAATCATGATCCACCCCACGATACGATCACGATCCATCCCACGAACTTGATCATGATCCGTCCCACGAACTTGATCACGATCCTTCCGATCTAGCGCCGAACGGACGGCACCTCCGTGTTCAGCACACGTACAACTTGATGCTGATCTCCACCATCTTGATCAAGCAAGAAGGAGTGGAGAGTAAGAATAGTTCTCCGGCAGCGTTATAGCGCTCCGGCGGTGGTGGTGGAGCAATTCCGGCAGGGCTTCGCCTAAGCACTGCAGAAATCCGATCTAGAGGAGAAACTATGCACTAGAGAAATGGGCAGCACGTGGCTGAAATTCTAGTGAAAAAACCCTAAAACCTCTAGTATATATAAGAGGAGAGGAGGAGAGGCCTTGTCACAAGGGCCAAGGCCTCCTTGCTTCGGCCGAAGGAGAGAGGGAGAGGTGGAGTCCACCTCCAATCCTAGTAGGACTAGGATTCACCCTATTTTTCCTTTTTTTCACTTTATCTCTTAGGCCTTTTTCCTCCAGCCGCATGGGACTCTTGTGGATGTTCCACCAGCCCACAAAGGGCTGGTTTACACCCTCCTACATCCCATGTAGCCTCTTGGGTCGAAATACCCCTCCCAGAGGCCTCCCGGTACACTCCCGGCACTCCCAATGCACTACCGATGAGCCCGAAACTTTTCCGGTGACCAAAATAGGACTTCCTATATATGAATCTTTACCTCCGGACCATTCCAGAGCTCCTCGTGATGTCCGGGATCTCATCCGGGACTCCGAACAAACTTCGGTCACCACCATACATAACTCTATACTACCCAAACGTCACCAAACCTTAAGTGTGCACACCCTGCGGGTTCGAGAACTATGTAGACATGACCGAGACACCTCTACGGTCAATAACAAATGGCAGGACCTAGATGTCCACATTGGTTCCTACATATTCTACGAAGATCTTTATCGGTCGAACCTCTATGTCAAGGATTCAGTTAATCCCGTATGATGTTCCCTTTGTTCTTCGGTATGTTACTTGCCCGAGATTCAATCGTTGGTATCTCCATACCTAGTTCAACCTCGTTACTGGCAAGTCTCTTTACTCGTTCCGTAATACAAGATCCCGTAACTAACACTTAGTCACATTGCTTGCAAGGCTTATTGTGATGTTGTATTACCGAGTGGGCCCTGAGATACCTCTCCGTCACACGGAGTAACAAATCCCAGTCTTGATCCATGCCAACTTAACAGACATCCTCGGAGATACCTGTAGAGCACCTTTATAGTCACCCAGTTACGTTGCGACGTTTGATACACAGAAGGCACTCCTCCGATGTCCGTGAGTTGCATGATCTCATGGTCAAAGGAACATATACTTGACATGTAGAAAACAGTAGCAATAAACTGACACGGTCATAAGCTACGTTTGTAGTTTGGGTCTTGTCCATCACATCATTCTCCTAATGATGTGATCCCATTATCAAATGACATCTCATGTCCATGGCTAGCAAACCTTAACCATCTTTCGATCAACGAGCTAGTTCACTAGAGGCATACTAGGGACATTGTGTTTGTCTATGTATCCACACATGTATCCATGTTTCCAATTAATACAATTCTAGCATGGATAATAAACAATTATCATGAACAAGGAAATATAATAATAAACACTTTATTTATTGCCTCTAGGGCATATTTCCAACACATTCCAGATATGAAAAATTGGGATGTTACAGGGTCCCAGTATTTCTTCTCCATCATCCCTTGGCCCGAATGGATCTTTCTCTACGTCTAGAGAACAAACCACCATGGGAGTTTTAGATGGGTAGGGTTTGTCCATATTGAATTTCTCCAATATTTTCTGGTCATAGGTAGCTTGTTGCACCATGATTCCTGAGAGAAGGTGCTCATGTCGAATACCTAACCAAAATTTGGTATTACCCAAATCCTTCATCTCAAATTCCATCTTTAGGTGATTGTGTGCTTCATCAATGTCTTTTGTGTTGCCAATGATGTTGGGGTCATCGACATACACTAAAATGATGCAAAATCCTATAGAGGACTTTTTGATAAAGACAAGGCAATAAATACTATTGGAGTAACCTTTCTATAGAAGAAACTCACTGAGTCAGTAGTACCACATGCGTGCTCACTGTCTTAAGCCATATAAGGACTTGTTTAGTTTTACACAATACATGTTGTGTTTTGCGCTTGAATTCAGGATAGAGATTCCATCACAAACCTCCATATACATGTTCGAATTTAATGACCAATAAATATGTGGTCATGACGTCCATCAATTGCATAGATAGACGATTTTGCACTGCCAAAGATATAAGGTATCGGAAAGTGGTTCCACTCATTACAAGAGAATATGTCTCATTGAAATCAATGTAGGGTCTCTATGTGAACCCTTGTGCTATGAGCCTTTCTTTGTATCTCACCACCTCATTGTTCTCATTACTTTTCCAAAGAAAAACCCATTTTGTATTCGACAGGGAAAACATTGGGAGGTGTCGGTATTGCTTTTGTGAATACCTTTTTTTGTTAAGCAAGGCAATTTCTGCTTGTAGTGCATCCTTCCATTTAGAACAGTTGGAGCGCTGTTGGTACTCAATGATAGTCTTTGGATGATGATCAGTGAGAAGGGTATCTGCAATTTTTTTAGAAAAATAAATGCTGACAGTCGTAGACTTACAATCGAAAGATTCTCTAGAATCGATATAGTTGATGAAAATTTCCCGCACCTCTAGTGACTCTTCGTGATTTCCCAATATGCGTGAGTCTGGGTGTTCCGACGGCCCAGCCAGTGTGTGCAAACTGAAGTTGGGTTGTGAAGGTTGCCCTTCCATTGGGTGTATACTACCCATAAGGTGTTTGTCAATGTTGAGTTGACTTGCATTTACTAACATCAAGCTATTGAGAGATGATGAGGGCGAGATTACACTTATGCAATCCCATTATGATGAGAAGATTTTGAGTCATTTTGGATATTCGGACTACAAAATTTCTCAAACGCCATATGATCCTAGTGTGCTGATTCAAAAGATCAAAAGCACAACTAAAGATCAATTGAGATGCTCTCAAATTATTGGTTCACTAATGTATCTAGCGAGCGCAACGAGGCATGATATCGGTTTTTCTGTGAGCAAACTAAGCCGGTTTATTGCCAATCCGGGTGATGTACATAGTCATGTTGTTGAAAGATTTATGCGCTATCTGAAAGGTACTATGAACCATGGACTTCACTATACCAGATACCCGTCGGTACTTGAAGGGTATAGTGATGTGAATTGGATTTCTGATGCTGATGAGATGAAGGCCACTACCAGGTATATGTTGTTAGAGCATATTTCTCCATATGTGGTTTTGGTAATTTTTGACAATCCCTATGGACTAATGGTTTCCTTGAGTTATATTCGAAGGATTTGACCATAGGCATTTTTTGAAGTCCATTTGTTGGCTTCAAAGAGTTTATATGGTGACCAAGGTGGTATTCAAGGTTTTATCCAAAGATTGGTCATGTGAGAGTTGAGCTTATTGCAAGCATGTCTTGAAGAAAAAGATTGTGTGAGCATTCATGTTTACCTTCAATACATCATATCTATGAAGAGATAAGATAAGACACAAGGTTGATCAAGACTAAGTCAAAGAGTGAATCTCAAGTTGATCAACACACAAAGCGTATAAGATGTACCGAGAGGGATCAAGTGATCCCATGGTATGGTAAGCATTGTCCATTATGCTTTGTGTACTAACCCATTGTCTACGTGAGAGTTCTGTGTGGGGTTAGTGATAACCCACAAGGATAGGGGATCACAACAGTTTTCGAGGGTAGAGTATTCAACTCAAATTTCTAGATTCGACACAAGGGGAGCCAAAGAATATTTGAGAGTATTACCAGTTGAGTTGTCAATTCAACCACACTTGGAGATAAATATCTGCTGCAAAGTGATCAGTAGAACAGTAATATTATAGTTTGATAGCAATAGTAATAGTAAAAGTAGTGGTAATAGTAGCAACAATAGTTTTGTAGCAAGTGCAATAGTAACAGCAGTAGTAGTAACTTAGCAAGAGCAATAAGTGGAAAACTCGTAGGCACTGGATTGGTGTATTCATTGGATGATATTCATCATATAACAGTAATAACCTAGGGAGACACAGAACTAGCTCCAGTTCATCAATGTAATATAGGCATGTATTCCATATATAGTCATACGTGCTTATGGAAAAGAACTTGCATGACATGATTTGTCCTACCCTCGTGTGGTAGTGGGGTCCACAAGGAAACAAAGGGATATTAAGGCATCCTTTTAATAGAGCACCGGAACAAAGCATTAACACATAGTGAATACATGAACTCCTCAAACTACGGTCATCACCGTGAAGTATCCCAAATATTGTCACTATGGGGTTGACGGATCATAACACGTAATAGGTGCATATGACTAGGCAAGATCGGATCAAGAACATATATATAATGATGATAACATAAACGGTTTATATCTGAAATCATGGCACTTGGGCCCTAGTGACAAGCATTAAGCATGGCAAAGTCATAGCAACATCAATCTTAGAACATAGTGGATACTAGGGATCAAGCCCTAACAAAACTAACTCGATTACATGATGAGTCCCATCCAAATCCTCACCGACTAGCAAGCCTACGAAGGAATTAGTCACTCCTGGTGGGGAGCATCATGGAATTGGTGACGAAGGAGGGTTGATGATGATGAAGATTGAAGATTCCCCTCTCCGGAGCCCCAAACGAACTCCAGATCTGGCCTCCCGATGAAGAACAAGAGGTGGCGGCGGTGGCGTATTGTGAAACACGATGAAACTTTTTCCTTGATTATTTTCTGGAAAATTAGGAATTTATAGCACTGGAATTAGCATAGGGGGGGGGGGCACGAGGTGAGCACCACCCACTAGGCCATGCCAGGGGGGCTGGCGCGCCCTGGTGGGTGGTGCCCCCCTAGGCCCCCTCTCTGGTTGCTTCTGGCTCCAAAATTCCCCATATATTCTGAAACAATTCTCCAAAAAAATCGTTCCAATTCGAGAACTTTTACTTCTGCACAAAAGCAACACCATGGTAGTTCTATTGAAAACAGCGTTAGTCGGGGTTAGTTTCATTCAAATCATGTAAATTAGAGTCCAAAACAAGAACAAAAGTGTTGGGAAAAGTAGATACGACGGAGATGTATCAACACCCTCAAGCTTAAACCCTTGGTTGTCCTCAAGCAGTTTAGTTGACAAATTGAAAGTGAGAAGGAAAAACTTTCACGAACTCTTTTGTTCTTCTTTAGATACATATGCTTAAGTTGCACCCAGGTTTTCAACAAAGATTATGACTAACCATATCAACAATAACTCTTAAAGATTATATTAACTCATATCGATGTCACAAGCAACGAGCGAGCAATAATAAAATATCTCAAGTGCAAATGTTTGTCAAAACAATCATGATATAATATGACAATAATGGTATCTTGCTAGCCCTTTGTGAGACCGCAAAACATAAATGCAGAGCACCTCCAAAGTTCAAGCAGCGACTAAACATTGTAATTCATGGTAGAAAAGCTCCATTCATGATGCAGCCAGTTGGAAATATGCCCTAGAGGCAATAATAAATTGGTTATTATCATATTTCCTTGTTCATGATAATTTTTTATTATCCATGCTACAATTGTATTGATTGGAAATCAAATAGATGTGTGGGTACATAGACAACACAGTGTCCCTAGTGAGCCTCTAATACACTAGCTCGTTGATCAAAGATGGTCAAGGTTTCCTGGCCATAGACAAGAGTTGTCATTCGATAACGAGGTCACATAATTAGGAGAATGATGTGATGGACAAGAGCCAAACTATGAACGTAGCATATGATCGTGTTAGTTTATTGCTATTTTTTTCTGCATGTCAAGTATCTATTCCTATGACCATGAGATCATGCAACTCACTGACACCGGAGGAGTACCTTGTGTGTATCAAACGTCACAACATAGCTGGGTGACTATAAAGGTGCTCTGTAGGTATCTACGAGGGTGTCTGTTGGGTTGGTATGGATCGAGACTGAGATTTGTCACTCCGTATGACGGAGAGGTATCTCTGGGCCCACTCGGTACTACAACATCACAAGAAGCTTGCAATCAATGTGACTAAGGAGTTAGTCATAGGATCTTGTGTTACGGAATGAGTAAGGAGATTTGCCGGTAACGAGATTGAACTAGGTATGGAGATACTGACGATTGAATCTCACGCAAGCAACATAGCGATGGACAAAGGGAACTGCATACGAGATTGTCTGCATCCTTGACATCGTGGTTCGACTGATAAAGATCTTCGTAGAATATGTAGGAACCAATATGGGCATCTAGGTCCCGCTATTGGTTATTGTTGTCTCGGTCATGTCTACATAGTTCTCGAACCCGCAGGGTCTGCATACTTAACGTTCAGTGACGATTTGGTATTGTTGAGTTATGTATGTTGGTGACCGAAGGTTGTTCGGAGTCCCGGATGAGATCCCGAACGTCACGAGGAGGTCCGGAATGGTCTGGAGGTAAAGATTTATATATGGGAAGTCATATTTTGGCTATAGGAAAAGTTTCGGATTTTTCCGGTATTGTACCGGGAAGCTTCCAGGAGGTTCCAAAAGGTTCCAGAGGGTTCTGGAGGAGTCTGGAAGGGTCCCTCCATCTCTTAGGACGTGCATGGGATGTAAGGGGGGGTCCAAGCCTTGTCGGTCCAGCCCCCAAGGGCCCATGTGGCTAGGGAGTAGGAAACCCTAAAGGGGAAGGCACCTAGGAGGTGCCTCGGGGAGGGAGGACTCCTCTCTCCTGGCTGCCGCCCACTTCCTTGGAGGAAGGGCTAGTGCTGCACCCCATCTAACCCCTCCTCCTATATATAGAGAGGGAGAGGGAGGGAAGCAACACCCTAAGGCATAGGTGCAGCCCTCCCTCTCTCCCTAGATGTGTTTCTCCACTGAAAATGCATCTATGGGAGCGCTTGGTGAATCCTTGTTGAGATTTCTCCACCACCACTGCCACCATGCCATGGTGCTACCGGAGAACTCATCTACCTATCCAACCTTGGTTGATGGATCAAGAAGGCGGAGACGTCATCGAGTTGTATGTGTGCCGAACGCGGAGGTGTTGTCCGTTCGATGCTAGATTGGGACAGGTCGTGATTGGATCACGAAGACGTTCGACTACATCAACCACATTTCTTAATGCTTCCCGCTTAGCGTTCTACATGGGTATGTAGATCCACTCCCCCTCTCGTAGATGTTGATGTCCATAGATAGATCTTGGGTGTTCGTAGGAATTTTTTTGTTTCCCATGCAACGTTCCCCAACAGTGGCATCATGAGCTAGGTCTATGCGTAGATAACATGCACGAGTAGAACACAAAAGTGTTTGTGGGTGTTGACGTTCAGATTGCTTACCTCCTTGGTATTATCTTGATTCGGTGGTATTATGGGATGAAACGGCTCGGACCAACCTTACTCGTCCACGTACGAGAGACCGGTTCCATCGACTGACATGCAACTTGTTGCATAAAGATGGCTGGCGGGTGTCCGTCTCCCCCAGTTTAGTTGAATCAGATTCAACAAAGGTGGTCCTTGATACGTCTCCAAGGTATCCATAATTTCTGCTTGTTCCATGCTGTTATATTAGCAATCTTGGATGTTTTACAATCATTTTATAACAACTTTATATCATTTTTTGGGACTAACCTATTGACATAGTGCCAAAGTGCTAGTTGCTGTTTTTTGCTTGTTTTTTACTTCACCAAAAGTCAGTACCAAACAAAGCCCAAATGCTGCGGGGATTTTTGTGGATTTTTTATTGACCAGAAGGAAGCAGATGGGCGAAAGATCACCAGAAGAGGGGGCCTAGGGTGGCCACCCTACACCAGAGCATGCAAGAGGCAACTAGCGCACCCCGGTAGAGGGTGGGAAGCTCGGGCACCCCCTCAACCGACAATCGAGCCTATAAATTCCCAAATATTCAGAAAAACCTAGGGGAGTCGACGAAACACAATTCCAGCCGCCGCAAGTTCCAGAACCTCGAGATCCAATCTAACACCATCATAGAGGCATACATCTTCTTCATAGGTGCCTCACCAATGATGCATGAGTAGTCCACCATAGACCTACGGGTCCGTAGTAAGTAGCTAGATGGCTTCCTGTCTCAATCTCTCTATGTTTCTCAATACAATGGTCTCTTGGAGATCTATTTGATGTAATGACTTTTGCGGTGTGTTTGTTGGGATCTGATGAATTTTGAGTTCATGATCAGTTTCTATCCATGAATATGATTTGAGTGTTCTTTGATGTCTTATTTGTATGATTACTTATAGCCTCATATTTCTTCTTCGAATCTTTGGTTTAGTTAGGCCAACTAGATCGAATTTTCTTGCCATGCGAAGAGGTTCTTTGTGATGGGTTCGATCTTGTGGTGTTCTTTCTTAGTGACAGAAAGGGCAGTAAAACCTGCATGTATCATTTACATTACGGATAACAAGATGAGGCCTATTCCTACATGAATATATCTTGTCTACATCATGTCACCGTTCTTATTGCATTACTCCATTTTCTCATGAACTTAATACACTAGATGCATGCTAGATAGCGGTCAATGTGCGGAGTAATAGAAGTAGATGCAGAATCGTTTCGGTCTACTTATTTTGGACATGATGCCTATATAATGATCATTGCCTGGATATCATCATGATTATTTGATCTTCTTTCAATTGCTCAACAGTAATTTGTTCACCCACCGTTTGCTATACTCATGAGAGAAGCCACTAGTGAAGCCTACGGCCCCCGTGTATACTTTTCCAACATATTGCTTTCCGATCTACTATTTGCATCTTTTGTTTTGAGATCTATTAATCCAAAATACCTAAAAATACCTTGCTGCACTTTTTGTTTACTTATTTTATTTTGTGTTCTTACGAGATTTATTTGCTAAAACTATCATTACCTAATCTATATTATTACCGTAGAGAGCGTGGCAACCTCTCTTTCGCATCAGGTTGCAATTATTTGTTGTTTGTGTGCAGGTGTTGTTTACGTGGGTGCGTGATCTTCCTATACGGATTGATACCTTGGTTTCATAACTTAGGGAAATACTTAGCGTCGCTGTGCTACATAATCTCTTCCTCTTTGGGGAACTACCAATGCAGTCTCAAGGCACGTCAAAGGAATTTCTGGCGCCGTTGCCGGGGAGGAAGCAATCTCATCTACCAGTTTCCGAATAACAAATCTCATCTCCTTGCAATTTACATTATTTTCCATTTGCCTCTCATTTTCCTCTCCCCCACTTCACAAATTTTCCGTTTTATTCTCCCTCTCTTTTTCATTTGCCTTTTTCTCGCTAGATCTCTTGTTCACCAATCTCTTCACTATGGCTAGTTCTTTCGTTATTGCATTTACCCCCGACACTGAGGTTCTTAATTTTAAACAAAGGGGAGGGGAGAATCTTAAATATGCTTGGTATATGATTTGCAATGCTCATAATAGATCTATTCGCAAAGAATCTACCATTGTTCTTCTTCATTGTATTTATGTGGGCATCACCACTTGGTATAGAATCGTCCTTGATATGATTACCGACGGAAATTTCTTGAGGTGCCCTGCTTTGGATGCTTATAATGCTATGGGAAATTTAGTGGGTTCCCCACCTATCATTATCAATGTAACAGTTTTAACTCTTGAGAATTTTATGAAAAAGGTTAGATGCTATTGAAAAGAAAATGCTCACCGAGGAAAATATTGAGAACTTCGATAAAAGCATGCATAATCTTTCTAATAGAATTGGGTCAAACGTCGGAGACGCTCTTAAAATATTAAAGGAAAAAAGAACCCGTAGTCAATAAAAGAATTGAAGAAATCCCCACTAGAATTGATAAATTGAAAGAAATCTTTCGTAATTTAGGTTCGGCTTTATCTACCAATAAGATTATTGAAAAAAATCCCTTTAGTAAATATTGCAAATCTTTGCAAATTTCTAGGAACAAGGGTACCACTTCTAGTAAAAACAATGAGGATCTTAAAATGATTAGCATTCATCCCAATATTTTTGAAGTGGTAAGCAACTTTCATGGCAAGAATACATTTTTCAATCTTATTCCTAGAAGTATTTTCATTGAAAATATGCATGATAGATTCTTTAAAAATTCTTGTTGTGTGAATAAGGAGTTGGAAACTAAGGATGACAATACTTGAATACATGCGTTATGCCTAGCTAGGGGTGTGAAATGATAGCGCTTGTTGGGAGGAAACTCAATGAATAAATTATTTTTTATCTTGTTTTGCACAATTATGATTGTTTTATGTTTTATTTAGTGTTTGTGCCAAGCAATGCCTTTGGAATGATCCATGAGATGAGTAGAAACAATGTTGAATCTGAAATAGAAACTTTGTTCCCACTGCACAAATTTTCGTTTTTTACTGGAACGTTATATTGAGCTGAATTTTAACACACTATTTCTATAAAGATTCTTTAGATTTTACTATTTTTTCAGAATTTTTACCGTTCCAAAAGTACGGGTAGAGTACAGATTACTACAGACTGTCCTATCTGAAACATATTTTGTTTTCATTGCATTGTGTGTTTGTTTTGATGAATCTATGGCTTGTATCGGGGGGTATAAGTCATGGTAAGTTAGAATACGGTAGGTATAATGCAATAATAAAATATGAATGGGTTTACAACAGTACCTAAAGTGGTAATTTGCTTTATTATACTAACGGATCTCACGAGAATTTTGTCAAGTTTTGTGTAATTGAAGTTTTCAGGTTTTGGGTGACATCACGATGGATGAAGGAATAAGGAGTTATAACAGCCAAAGATTGGGGATGCTACAACACCCCAAGGTAATATCCAAGGAGTAACAAGCAAGGGATGCCCCGAGTGGCATCCCCTCTTTCTTCTAATAACCATCGATATACTACTTGGAACTACATTTTTATTCGTCACATATCATGAGTTTTGCTTGGAGCGTCTTGTATATTTGCTTAATTTGTTTTTATCCTTTCTGCACACACCTATTTGAGAGATCCAAAATATGCTATGATTTGTTAGAATTGCTCTTTATGCTTCACTTAAATCTATTGAGCAAAGGAATTGCTCTAGTGCTTCACTTATATGTTTTTGAGCATGGCGTGCTTTTACATGTTTGAAGAAATGCTCTCATGCTTCACTTATATTTTGAGAGTTATTAATTTTGAATAAATACTCTCATGCTTCACTTATATTATTTTGAGATATGAAACTTGTATGTTCATGTTCTTCACTTATATCCATGTGAGCTTGTCAAAAGCAATTGCAACATATGAAACCAGTCCCATAGTGATAGTTATTCAAGAGGGATATAATAAAAACTCTCATGAAGATCATTGGATAAATTAAACTTGATTCTTTGTAATAGTTTTTAGACATGATAATAGTGATATGTGATTTATGTTGATGAGTAATTATGCTTAGTAAGAATATTGGTGTTAAGGTTTGTGATTCCCTATGCAAGCACGAAAGTCAATAGTTGTGCTACGAAATTACATCCTACTTATGGTGCATTATTCAGTGTTAGTTATGCTTAATGCTTTCTTATGTGATTTTTTGTTTCTTGGTTGGATGCTTCTCAATCTCTTGCTAGCCTTCACTTGTACTAAGTAGAAATACTGCTTGTGCATCCAAAATCCTTAAAACCAGTTTTGCCATATGAGTCCACTTTAGGTACCTATATATGGTATTTCCATGCCGTTCCAAGCAAATTTGTATGTGTCATCTCTGAACTTTCAAAATAATTTTTCCTTTTTGTATGCTCATACCGCTCATGAAACGTTAGGGGGTGACCGATATTTTTTCATGCTAGACGTGTTATTCTCAAGATGGGTGTTGATTCACTTGTCATTGCACGAGAGTATGTCGGTAATAGGGATGCCCAGTCCCAAAATAAAAAAAGAAAAGGAATTTACTTTATGTTGTCAAATAATAAATTCCTTGGAAAGTGTTGGTATGGAAGGCAACCATGGATTCGGCTAGCCATGGAAAGTGAAAGTATGGTGGAAAAATGAATAAACTTTATTTTCTGTTTGGGAACCGCCTATGATGCATCTAGTGTGGAAAGATATTGAAATCTCTCAGTCGTTTTCGTTGACAAGAAAGGCATGCCACTCAAAATATTTTTCTCTATCTATTGAAACACTTGATCTTTGGCACCTCTACAAATCCCTAGTTCCCTCTACGAAGGGCCTATCTATTTACTTTATGCAATTTTTATTTCGCAATTTGGGTCTCCATCTTCTCTTATAAAGCACCAACTAGGGGGCACTATGATCATACTTGAGCATTAGGTGTAGCTAATATTTGAGTGTGTATTGTGAATGGATCAATGATTGAGCATGATGGGCTAGGGATAACTTGCTTTAGCGTTGATATTTTGAAAAACATGGTTGCTTGTTGATATGCTTGAGTATTAAAGTTTTCATGTCAATACTAGACTATTGCTTTAAACCATATGAAAAGTCAAAATGTCCATACTATAAAGAAAAGAATATGTGATGAACATGATAGGAATCATTCCACATCAGAAATTCTATTTTCATCATTTGCCTACTCAAGGATGAGTAGGAATTAAGCTTGGGGATGCTGATACGTCTCCAACGTATCTATAATTTTTGCTTGTTCTATGCTGTTATGTTATCAATCTTGCATGTTTTACAATCATTTTATAGCAACTTTATATCATTTTTTGGGACTAACCTATTTACATAGTGCCAACGTGCGAGTTGATGTTTTTGCCTGTTTTTTACTTTGCAAAAAATCAGTACCAACCGGAGCCCAAACGTTGCAGGGATTTTTGTGGATTTTTATGGACTAGAAGGAAGCAGATGGGCCAAAGATCACCAGAAAAGGGGGCCCAGGGTGGCCACTCTCCACCAGGGCATGCCAAAGGCCCCTGGCATGGCCGGGTAGAGGGTGGGCACCTCGGGCACCCCCTCAACCGACTGATAACCCACAAGTATAGGGGATCAGTTGTAGGCTCTTTCGATAAGTAAGAGTGTCAAACCCAACGAGGAGCTAAAGTTAGAACAAATATTCCCTCAAGTTCTATTGACCATCGATACAACTGCACGCACGCTTAACGTTCGCTTTACCTAGAACAAGTATGAAACTCGAAGTACTTTGTAGGTAAAACGGGATAGGTTTGCAAGATAATAAAGAGCATGTAAATAAAAACTAGGGGCTACTAATATAAATAAACAAATAAGTTAGTTTAACGAGTGTGGATAAGTGGTGGTAGGAGTTGCGGAATTGTCCCTAGGCAATCGATAACTACACCGGTCATCATTATGGCAATTTTATATGAGGGCGAGGCATAAGCTAACATACTTTATCTACTTAGAATATATGCACTTATGATTGGAAATCTAGCAAGCATCCACAACTACTAAAGACCATTAAGGTAAAACCCAACCATAGCATTATAAGGTATCAAGTCCTCTTTACTCCCATATGCAACAACCCACCTACTCGGGTTTATGCTTCTGTCACTCAAGCAACCCACCATAGGCGAATCATGAACACATTGCAACACCCTACAACGAGGATCCCTCATGCTTGCGCGACACAGAGAGCACCATAGGACAACACCAATAATAAAACATGCAACTCAAACCAATCATGATCATCAATCAACACATAGGACAACTAAAATCTACTCAGACATCATAGGATGGCAACACATCATTGGATAATAATATGAAGCATAAAGCACCATGTTAAAGTAGGGGGTACAACGGGTTGCGGGATAATGGATCGCTGTAGATAGATGGGTGAAGGTGATGGAGGTGTTGGTGAAGATGACGGAGTTCTTGGAGTAGATCGTTGTCACGATGATGGCCCGATGGCATTCCAGCACCACCGGGAGAGAGGGGGAGAGATCCCCCTCCTTCTTCTTCTTCCTTGACCTTCCCCCTAGATGGGATAAGGGTTTCCCCTATGGTCCATGGCCTCCATGGCAGCGGAGGGGCGAGAGCCCCCCCCCCCCCCGAGATTGGATCTCTCTCTGTTTCCTTCTATTTCTGCGCTCCCAGATTCTGGCCTTTCATCATTTCTTAAATATCCAGAGATCCGTAACTCCGATCGGGCTGAAATTTTGAGGGGATTTTTATTCTAAACATATCTTCCTTGTGGAAGAAGGATAGCTCGAACTGACTTAAGGGGTGGCAACAAACCTGCCAGGTGCGGCCAGGGGGGTGGTCCGTGCCTAGGAGGCTTGCCACCTCCTCGGGCATCGTCTCGCGTTGATTCTTTTTCCCAAAAAGACATATATTCCAAAAAAATCTCCGTAAGTTTTTATCGCGTTCGGACTTCGTTTGGTATGGATATTCTGCGAAACAAAAACATGCAACAAACAGGAACTGGCACTAGCCAGTGGATCAATATGTTAGTCCCAAAAATAGTATAAAAAGTTGAGAAAAGTATATGAAAGTTGTAGAATATTGGCATGAAAAAAAAATATAGATACAATGGATACGTATCACCAACTATCGAGTCCATAAATTCTCAAATATTCAGAAAACCCTAGGGGAGTCGACGTAACATAATTCCAGCCATGCAAGTTGCAGAACCTCGAGATCCAATCTAACACCGTCACGGAGCGGTACATCTTATTCATAGGTGCCTCTCTGATGATGCGTGAGTATTCCACCATAGACCTACGGGTCCGTAGGCAGTAGCTAGATGGCTTCCTCTCTCTCTATGTTTCTCAATACAATGGTCTCTTGGAGATCTATTTGATGTAATGACTTTGCGGCGTGTTTGTTGGAATCCGATGAATTTTGAGTTCATGGTCAGTTTCTATCCATGAATATGATTTGAGTATTCTTTGATCTCTTATTTGCATGATTACTTATGGCCTCATATTTCTTATTCAAATCTTTGGTTTAGTTAGGCCAACTAGATCGATTTTTCTTGCCATGGGAAGAGGTGCTTTGTGATGGGTTCGATTTTGCGGTGTTCTTTCCCAGTGACAGAAAGGGCAGCAGGACACACATGTATCATTGCCATTAAGGATAACAATATGGGGCCTATTCCTACATGAATAGACATTGTCTACATCATGTCAGCGATCTTATTGCATTACTCTGTTTTCTCATGAACTTAATGCACTAGATGCATGCTGAATAGCGGTCGATGTGTGGAGTAATAGAAGTAGATGCAGAACCGTTTCGGTCTACATATCTTGGACATGATGCCTATATAATGATCATTTCCTGGATATCGTCATGATTATTTGATCTTCTATCAATTGCTCAATAGTAATTTGTTCACCCACCGTGTGCTATACTCATGAGAGAAGCCACTACTGAAACCTACGGCCTCCGGGTCTACTTTTCCAACATGTTGCTTTCCGATCTACTATTTGCATCTTTTGTTTTCAGATCTATTAATCCAGAAAACCCAAAAATACCTCTTTGTACTTTTTGTTTACTTATTTTATTTTCTGTTCTTGCGAGATCTATTTGCCAAAACTATCATTACCTAATCTATCTTATTATCGTAGAGAGCGTGACAATCTCTCTTTTGCGTCGGGTTGCAAGTATTTGTTGTTTGTGTGCAGGTGCTGTTTATGTGGGTGCGTGATCTTCCTCTACAGATTGATACCTTGGTTTCATAACTGAGGGAAATACTTACTGTCGCTGTGATGCATCATCCCTTCCTCTTTTGGGAACTACCAACACAGTCTCAACCCACGTCAGTCCTTGTAGAAGTTTAAAAGGCAACTTTATTATCACCGTTGTGGCTTTGTGTAGGTAAGAATTGTTCTTACTAGTTTCCCATAGTAGCAGTGTAAAACTTGCAACAACGAAGTAGAGGACGTCTAATTTATTTTTGCAGGGCATGTTGTGATGTGATATGGTCAAGACGTGATTTGATATATCTTGATGTGTGAGATGATCATGTTTTGTAATAGTTATCACGACTTGCATGTTGATGAGTACGGCCACCGGCATGAGCCATATGGTTGTCTTTAATTATTGTATGACCTGCATGTCAATCATTAAGAGCTATGTAATGCTTTACTTTATCGCTAGACGATAGCAATAGTAGTTGAAGCATGGTTGGCACGACAACCCCAATGGCAACACAATGATGGAGATCATGGTGTCATGCCGGTGACGATGGAGATCATCTCGGTGCTTTGGAGATGGAGATCAAAAGCACATGTTCATGGCCATATCATATCACATATGATTTGCATGTGATGTTAATCCTTTTATGCATCTTATTTTGCTTAGGACGACGGTAGAATTATAAGGTGACCCCTCACTAAAATTTCAAGATAAAATTGTGTTCTCCCTGAGTGTGCACCATTGCGAAAGTTTGTCGTTTTGAAGGACCATGTGATGATTGGGTGTGATAGACTCTACATTCACATACAACGGGTGCAAGCCAGTTTTGCACACGCGGAACACTCGGGTTAAACTTGAAGAGTCTAGCATGTACTTACATGGCCTCGAAACACAAGAGACCAAAAGGTCGAACATGAGTCATATAGTAGATATGATCAACATGGAGATGTTCACCATTGAAACCACCTCATCTCACGTGATGATCGGACTTAGGTTGGTGGATTTGGATCATGTCACAGTCAGACAACCTGAGGACTGTTGATTTGAGTCGGAGTTCTTAAGTAATATGATTAATTGAACTCATTACATGAACATAGTCAAAATTTCTTTGCAAATTATGTTATAGATCAATAGCTCATGTTGTAGCTCCCTTGAATTTTGATACATTCCTAGAGAAAAAGCAAGTTGAAAGATGATGGTAGCAATTATGCGGACTGGGTCCGTGATCTAAGGATTGTCCTCATTGTTGCACAAAAGGCTTATGTCCTTGATGGACCGCTTGGTGCGCCATCCCCTCAAGCGTCGTATGTGGGTGTTGAGAACATCAGACAAGCACGTATTTGATGAGTACTTGATAGTTTAATGCATCATGCTTTACGCCTTAGAATTGAGGCTTCAAAGACGTTTTGAATATCACAGAGCATATGCGATGTTCCAAGAGCTAAAATTGGAATTTCAGGCTCGTGCCCATGTTGCGAAGGATGAGACCTCCAACAAGATTCTTTGCTTGCAAGATGAAGGAGAATAGCTCAACCGGTGAGCATGTGGTCAGATTGTCTGGGTGCTACGATCGCTTGAATCAAGTGGGATTTGATCTTCTAGATAATATAATAATTGATATAGTTCTCCAAGTCACTGCCATAGATCTACTAGAGCTTCGTGATGAACTATAAACATGCCAGGGATGGAAAAGATGATCCCTGAGCTATTCGCAATGTTTGACACCACGAAGGTAGAAGTCAAGAAGGAGCATCAAATGTTGATGGTTAGTAAAACTACTAGTTTTGAGAAGGGCAAGAAGGAAAACTTCATGAATGGCAAACCAATTGTTGCTCTAGTGAAGAAACCCAAGGTTGAACCTAAACCCAAGACTAAGTGCTTCTATTATGAGGAGAACGGTCACTGAAGCGGAACAACCCTAGTACTTGGTAGATAAGTAGGATGGCAATGTTAGTAGAAGTATATTTGGTATACTTGTTATTGATTTGTACCTTACTAGTACTCCTAGCAGCACATGGGTATTAGATACCAGTTCAGTTGATATTGTTAGTAACTCAAAATAAAAGCTACGGAGTAAACAGAGACTAGCTAAGGGCGAGATGACGATGTGTGTTGGAAGTGTTTCCAAGGTTTATGTGATCACCATCGTGCGCTCCCTCTACCTTTGGGATTAGTGTTAAACCTGAATAAATGTTATTTGGTGTTTGCATAGAGCATGAACATGATTAGATCGTGTTTATCGCAATACAATTATTCAGTTAAGTCAGAGAATAATGGTTATTCTGTTTACATGAGTAATACCTTCAATGGTCATGCACCCAATGTGAATGTTTTATTGAATCTCGATCATTGTGATACACATGTTCATAGTATTGATGCCAAAAAGATGCAAAGTTAATAATGATAGTACCACATACTTATGGCAGTCCCGCTAAGGTCATATTCGTGTAAAGCACATGAAGAAACTCCATGCTGATGGATCTTTGGACTCACTTGATTTCAAATCGGTTGACACATGCATACCATGCTTCATGGGCAAGATTACATAGACCTTGTTTTCGATATGATGGAGCGGGCAAGTGACTTATTGGAAATAATACATGTTGATGAATGCGGTCCAATGAGTGTTGAAGCGTGCGGTGGATATCGTTCTTTTCTTACGTTCACTGATGATTTGAGTAGATATGCGTATATTTACTTCATGAAACACAAGTTTGAAACGTTTGTGTAGGATCAAAAGTAGTGCTAGAGGGGGGGTGATTAGACTACTTGACCAAATAAAATCTACTTTTTCCCAATTTTAATTCTTGGCCAATTTTACCATTCATAGTATGTCAATTACACCCTACACATGCATGTCTAAGAGTATAGCAGCGGAAAGTAAATACATTGCACATGAAAGTAAAGAGAGGGTAGGAAGGTCAAACTCAATTGGTGACACGATGTTTTTTCCTATGGTTCCGATAGGTGGCGCTATCGTACCTCCACATTCATGGAGTCTTCAACCCACAAAGGGTAACGGTCACGAGACTCCATGGAGGGCTCTACCCACGGAGGGTTCCACGAAGAGGTAACCTTGACTATACCATGACGGCCTACGTCCACAGAGGACTAGCCTTACTCGGGGTAGATCTTCACGAAGTAGGCAATCTCCTTGCCCTTACAAACTTCTTGGTTCACTCCACAACACGAAGTATGAGGCTCCCAAGAGACACCTAACCAATCTAGGGGGCACCACCCTCCAAAAGGTAATAGGCTCGATAATGACTACGGGTGGGCACTATAAAACCGAAAACCAAAAAACCGAACCGAACCGAACAATATTAACCGATTTGTTGGTTAATTTGGTGGTTGGATTTTTGGTTCGTTGGGAAATTTTAAGGTTGTTTGATGGTTTGTTTTTGTTCGGTTTTCAATGTCCAGAAACCAAATAGACCGAACAAACCAATATATAAGATACCCCATGTAATACCTTGCTTCCAAAAGTGCAATAGTTTGGAGGCATCACGTATTTCTCCGCACATAATACACTTCGCGTTCCATGTGATTTTTTTACTTAATTATGTTTGCTAGTTTGCTTGAGCGAATATACCATAGAATGATATTAAGGTTGCTAGCTCTTATGATTATTTTATGCATATTATACAATCCAAATCAGTGCTCTTGAGTCATTACACTTATACTGACAAGTGCATGTATTTTGGTTTTTTGGTTAACTGAACAAACCGAACCGATATATTATGGTTAATATGGTTCAGTTTCTAAATTTTGTGTGATTATTTTGGTTTATATTTCTTGTAAACTGAAATTATTAAAAATTGAATAAACCGAACCGTATTAACCATATATAAAGAACGCCCAACCCTAGTAATGAGGATGAACTCCTTGCTCTTGTGCTTCAAGATGATAGACTCCTCAACACACAATCACTCTATCACAGATTTGGCTTGGTGGAAGAGATGAGATTGGTGGAAAGAAATTGGGGAGGCTAGAAATCAAGATCCATATGATTGGAGTGGAAGATATTAACCTCAACACAAGGGTAGGTGGTTCTCTTTCAGAAAACTGATAGGATAGGTATGGAATAGTTCCAAGTGATTCTCTCTCGAGTAGGTGGTGGTGAAGGGGTATATATAGGCATCCCCAAAATCCAACCGTTACACGCAAAATGACCAACTCGGTGACACTGATGTGTTGATCTCGGTGGTACCGAAGTGACCAAAAGGTGACAACTTTTGAATCTCGGTGAGACCAATATAGGAATCTCGGTTGCACCGATAAGGTGACCAGTGGTTAGAATGCCCAATATCAGTGACGCCGATTCGATAATCTTGGAGGGACCGAAACTGTGAACTTGCATAATAGAAAGTTGACAGACCAACTTGGTGGCACCGAATGCAGTATCAGTTGCACCGAAAAGCTAGGGTTTGGCTGAGTCTTTCTAGGGTTTGGAATCGGTGGCACCGAGTGTAAAATGTTGGTTGCGCCGATTTGAATATTTGGCTTTGGAGAGACTTTGGTGGGAGAGTTTGCGGTTGTTTTTGGTGACTATCACTTGTGCACGTATGAGCATTTTGTTCACCAACAAAACCTTACCCCCTTTTAATAGTATTGGCTTTCCTATGGACTCAAAGTGATTTCTCACAAATATAAAATGTAGAGTCCTCTTGCTTTAAGCTTTGCCAACCTATTTCCTTGCATCTTGGGGTATTCCACAACCTCCACAATCCTTTTGCCAATCCTATCATTGAACATTTCCTGAAATATACTTAGTGGAAACATTAGTTGAATGACTTATATGTTGTTATAAATTACCAAAACCACCAAGGGAGCAAGTGTGTTTTCAATCTCTCCCTTTTTGGTAATTGATGTCAATATATAGATCAAAGCTTCAACATATGATATAATAAATGAATATAATCGTTGCTTTGAGAAGTATGTGATAAGAAAGAGCTCCCCCTAAATTTGTGCATTATTTGAAATTTGTGTTTGAATGCCAATGCATAATCGCTTAGGTACAAGGGGCACTTCTTCCATGTCACATACAACTTGGTGGTGTGCGAGAGAAATAAAGAGTTGACAACATAGCATTACACATCAAGCAAAGTGAGTGATCATCACATAATCATTAAGATGATAGGAAATAGTAGCAACACATATAACATCGTGTGATCAAACACAAACACAAAAGTATGTCACGTCAAACTAGGAGAACCAAATGTTTTGTAAAACCAGCAATAAGAACAAGACGCTCTCTCACTCTAAGCCTAAGATCTATATACAACTTATCCCCCTTTGGCAAGAAATTACCAAAAAGTTCAAAGAGATATAGCTAATCGTTCTACGGCTGATCTTCTCCGGTCGTAGATGTCGGAGTCGAGAGAACTGCGTCGATGAAGACTTCTGCTGAAGTCTTGGATGGAGCTAGAGTAGATACTGGAGGCACTGGAGCTAATGGAGCTGAAGATACAATGGCTGGAGCAGAAGATGAAGGCCTTGTCTCTGGAGCTAGTACTGTATGAGTCCTGGCCTTAGTTATAAACTGGGCAGTCGTCCTGACAGGTGCACTATCTTCCTCATCATCAGAAGAAGAATCAGATTCCAAGGAGTGGCGATGGATTGGGGCTTCATCAACCTCCTTCTTGAGATCATTGTCTGTCTTAGTCAGCCCATCAACCTTGTCATTCAGAGTTTTCACTCTATCATCAATAATGTTCACAAGGCTCTGTTGAGTATCCATGATGGTCTTGATGTCCTTCTTCATTTCCATGACAGTGGTGATCAAAAGATCCATTTGCTCGTTCAAGGACCTGGGAACCTGAGCACTAGTGGCTCGAGCTGCCTCTGCTTCTGCCTCTGCATGTGCTTGAGCTACAACTGATGTGGGATGGTCTGGTTCCATCACCACAACATTGTCCTCTAGATCTATCTGAAGTGGCAAGTCTGGACTGTCCAGAGCAAATATGTGCTTCTCAAGCTGAGAGTTGATGAGCATATGAATGTAGGGTGCATAGCGGCAAGAACGCTTCTGATCAACAACAACCCTCTTCACTGTCTCTACTATCAAGTCCATCACTCGAATCCTAGTGTGACAATCAAGATGGATGAGCATATTTATGGAGTATCCACGAATCATCCTCTCATCTCCAGACTTGGGCATCAAGGTATGCCTCAGAATAGTGTTCATGGTACGGAGGCCTGGCTGGAGAAAGTAGATAGAACCAAGCTTGTGAGATTGCACTTTATCTGCAGGGATATGATTATACATATCATTCATAGCATTGTGGCTATCCTTGGATTCTCTGTAGACATCAAATCTCCATCCTGAACCTCTGGGACTCCTAAGATGGTAGCCCACTCATCAATAGTAGACTCATATCTTGCTCCTTCAATAATCCAAACAATTCTGCCATCTCCATAAAAATGAGAAGTGGAATAGAACTGCATGATCATCTCATCATTCCAAGCAGTGAACTCATTCCCAAAAATTTTATCAAGTCTAATGCAGTGGAAGTTGTCTTGGACACAAGGAAAGTAATCCACATTGTCCTTGATGTACTCTGAGTCAACATATCTCATGTCACTCACTGTAGGGCTCTTGTCTAGCAAAACTATCTCATAGAAGTCTTGCTGCTCCTTGGTATAAAATCTGTAATCAATAGTAGTCTTTCTTCTCCGGACATATGGATCAATCGCTCTCCATGCCCTCAAGCCTGAATCCTTCCTCTTCTTCATATCCTCATCAACTGGGTGGCTGGCATCATGAACTGGAAGGTGAGGTCCGAGCTTCATCAGAACAGTCATAGCATCATCATCATCATCTGCTTCTCTGAAAGTGGACTTATTGTTCTTCTCAGAAGCAAGTATATCCATGGTAGTTGTCTTGGACTTCTGCAGCTTTCTTTGAAGTAGCCTTGGTGCTCTTGGAGGGGCCTGGCTTGGGCATAGCATCAGCCAAAAGTTTCTTGGCTTTCTTCTTAGGAGGGGCGTGAGCAGCAGGTTCTCCTCTTCCTCCTCTGCAGCAGTAGCGCCAGTAGCCTCCTCTGGATCCTCAAACATAGAGGTAGGCCTGCCCTGCACATGGATGATCCTCTTCCTAGCTGTCTTCTATGGCACAACTTTCTTGGGGACCTCAACAGACACTGTTGCCCTAGCAATCTCATGTGCTTTGTAGATTTCTATAGGAGCATAAATTTTGTTGACCACCTTCCTCGATGAGGTGGCCTCATTGGCATCCTTCCTTGCAGCCTTCTCTTGCTTCTTAGCAAGAATCTCTTCTGAGACAAAATTAGAATCTTCTTTCTCTGAGTTGGGTCTCTTCCTTGTCCTTGTTACAGCCTTAGGCAACCCATGAGAACTGGGAGTGCCTGGATCTGAAAAGGAAATGGCCTCAGGACTAGTGCCTAACCTCATGTCAACATTCTGCTCTAGCAAGTTCTGACTATCTGATCCTGACATGCTGACCCTATGAATAGTGTATAGAAGAGTAGAATAGGATAAGTCATCACAAAATGCAGGTGTTTTTGAAAGTTTGAATAAAAAAATCATAGATGTAGTTCACTGGAAAATTGGATTTAGGTGTCACCGAGTCAAACATTTCGGTGCTTCCGATACACACAAAGCTCTTAACCGAAACTTGGCAACAATTTCGGTCAGACCGAAAACTATCACTCGGTCTCACAGAGTTCTGTCCTCAGTAGCACAAAAAGGCAATTCGTGGAACCGATTTTTCTGACTCGGTATCACCAAGATGCAACTTTGCGGGCAACTAAACCTAGTATTTTTTGATTCGCTAGACTGTTGAGTTTTTATCATGGACTGAACGATCTCAAATGGTGGCTAGATAATGAAGAAACCCTAATGCGCAAGAATTGGAAGGTTGGAGCACAAGAGGGGGCCAAATCCATACCCTAACTCGGTGATGGATCCACTACGGCGGCGACGGGGGCGAAGATTCCATCGATGGTGGCGATTCCCAGCGGCGGAGATGCTCAGGAAGGCAAGGCGATGACCAGGGGCTCCTTCTGCGGTAGCTAGGGTTGTGGAGGCGCGGCATTTGAAGAATAGATTTCAAAAGTCGGGGTCCACCGATTAGATACCCATCATTGTCGATGACACCGATTTGATATTTTCGGTGTCACCGAGTTTCAAAACTGTCCGTTGATAGGGAAACTCAGTGTAACCGAGAATATGAAATCAGTCTTACCGAGATAAGAGACCAGATCAACCCTAGGCATTCAGTAAGACCGAGAATTGTGGGTTGGTTCCACTAATATGCACTTGGGAGGTTTTAATGGTCAGTCCTTGACGATACGGAACTCCGAGTGCTCAACACACAGAGGGATCAAAAAGCACTTGTTCAAATTTTGTGATGCAACATGAATAGAGTATGAGGTGAGAAAGCATAGATAGCTAAAGGAGTGGTTCTAGGCATTCTTGTATATGCAATTGACAAATAAATATGAAAAGCCAAATAGCAACAACTGGATATCCTCGAGTCAGTAAATAAGTGCAGACTAACATGCTCACACAATAAGATGTCAAATCAAATCATGGCAAACATGCATAAACACAATAGCATCTAACAAGCACTTTGGCGATGACGGAGTCATCTATATGTGAGTATATTGACTTAGGAGCCAAGTAAGAATACTTGATCATAGGTCATACTCATTGTTTAAGCACAAGTGGGGTTACCACTTATAAATAAAGCATTTAATGTTGTCACATACTAAGAGATGCTTTAACTCAAGTCTTAGAGTAAAGCATCCCCCTTGATGTGACATCCCCCCTTAGGAGGGACAACTTACCTTGGTTTTTTTATTAAGACTTCATGTTGGTCTGGTAGTGGTCGATGCTCAAAGTTGATGAAGATCACCAAGAGTTGGGAGCATCCTTGTTGTTTCATTACTCTTCTCACCTACATGGGTTAGTCCCAACTCACAAGAGACAAATACAAGGATATCTATGGACATGGAGTGCAAAGCATATGTGATAATGTCCATTGATTTGTTGATTACCTTGTCCCTTGATTACCTTTGAGGGAATGTGTGACTCCTTGAACTATTGCATAATGTTGATGTTGATTGCAACTAGTTCTTGCCAATAATGAATATGAGTGAATTTCATTGGCGGAGTCACCCCTCAAGAACTTCCTAGTTCTTCTTCTTGGGGACCCACATCAAGTTGATGGGGATCCTTGGTGTTGTAGTAGTCTTTGTAGAAGTTGATCTTGAAGTAGCCTTGGGAACCCACTCCACCAAAGCTAGGGATTCATCTTCATATGAGTCAATGTCCTCTTGAAGCTTGTTCTTCCCCTTGAGCTTGTGGTCTTGTGATGGAAGTTCATCTTGAGTTTTTGTTTCCCTTGGGGAGAGTGTTTTCACGTTTCTCCTTTTGAGGAACAAACTTAGGATTGAGGTATTGACCTTTTTCCCATTCAACTCCATTAGCCTTGAAGTAGCCAACACCACAATTCTTCCAGTATCCTCCATGCTTGCGTACAATCTCCTCAAATTTTTTGCACCCTTCAAGACTCTTGTAGATACCTTTATCTATAATCCCATTCAAGAGTTCATTTTCTTGCTAAAGTTTAACTTGTCTAAGAGAAGAGTTAGTGGGATCAAGATAACTACTAGAAGCAATATCACTGGATTTATCATTTTTATTGCTACTAGTTGAAGAACCTTTCTTTCCTTTGTTACTAGCTTGCTTAGACTTAACTTGAGTCATGAATGTAGATAAGATAAGTCGTTTGGCTAGATAAGAGGAAGTCTTCTTTCGAAGATCGTCATTGATAGCTTTAAGGAACTCATGCTCTTTCTCTAAATTGATCTTCTCGAAGCATAGCTTCTCATGTGTCCTTACAAGCTCTCTATGATCTTCTAGAGTTGACTCGTGGTCTAACTTAAGAGTTTTTAGTTGTTGAGTTAGTCGTTCGATTTCCATGTTATCATCAACGCATGACTTATCTACACTAGAGTGAGTACTATCAAGTTCATTTTGACTACCATTACTAGATTTTTCAAATAACAAGTCATCTTCAGTTAACAAGTCATCTTCATTACTATTGAAATCAAGATACTTGGGGTGTGATACCTTGGGGCCTTTAGCCATGAAGCAACTTCCACTCCCTTCGTTTGGTGAATCAAATAGATCATAGGAGTTGGTAGTCACTAGTGCAAGTCCCGCAACACCTTCATCTTGACTATAGTCGGAGTTGGAGTGATAGCTTCACTCGGAGTGGTTGTCAGAGTCGGAGCCGGAAACCCATTCACCAACATGAGCTTGATGTTTCTTCTTGAGTAGCTCTTGGTGTACTTGTCCTTCTTCTCCGAGTCCCTACTTCTCCTTGAGGGTCTTCATTCATAATGATCATGTCTACTCCTTCTCTCTCTCTTCGAGGTGACTTGTCTCTTGAGCTTCATCTTCTTGGTGACTCTTCTTTCCTTTTGTAAGGAGCCATGCACTTATTTGAGTAGTGTCTAGGCTTCCCACAATTGTAGCAGTTTGGGTCATGACTTGACGAACACTTCTCTTCATATCTTGAGTTGGAGCTTCACTCTTTTCTTCTATTCTTGTAGAACTTGTTGAATTTCTTGACCATGAGACTTATCTCTTCATTTGTGACAAGGTTATCGCTTGAGGTAGCGGGAGCATCACTTGTGGCTTTGTAAGCATCGCTAGACTTGTGGTGAAGCTCTTCCTTGTCTTTGAGTGTCATCTCATGAGTAAAAATTCTTCCAATCACTTCCATTGGGTTGAGATCTTTGTAGTTGGGCATCATTTGGATCAATGTGCAAATGGTATCATATCAATCAATCAAGTGCTTCTCTCTCGAGTAGGTGGTGGTGAAGGGGTATATATAGGCATCCCCAAAAATGCAACCGTTACACACAAAATGACCAACTCGGTGACACCGATGTGTTAATCTCGGTGGTACCGAAGTGACCAAAAGGTGGAAACTTTTGAATCTTGGTGAGACCGATATAGGAATCTTGGTTGCACCGATAAGGTGAACAACGATCAGAATGCCCAATCTTGGTGACCCCTATTCGACAATCTCGGGGGGGGGGGGACCGAAACTGTGAACCTGCGTAACAGAAAGTTGACACTCCAACTTGGTGGCACCAAATGCAGTATCGGTTGCACCGAAAAGCTAGGGTTTGGCTAAGTCTGTCTAGGGTTTGGAATCGGTGGCACCGAGTGTAGCATGTTGGTTGCACCGATTTGAATATTTGGCTTTGGACAGACTTTGGTGGGAGTGTTTGTGGGTGTTTTTGGTGACTATCACTTGTGCACGTATGAGCATTTTGTTCACCAACAAAACCTTACCCCCTTTTAATAGTATTGGCTTTCCTCTGGACTCAAAGTGATTTCTCACAAATATAAAATGTAGAGCCCTCTTGCTTGAAGCTTTGCCAACCTATTTCCTTGCATCCAGGGGTATTTCGCAATCTCCACAATCCTTGTGCCAATCCTATCATTGAACATTTCCTGAAATGTACTTGGTGGAAACATTAGTTCAATGACTTATATGTTGTTATAAATTACCAAAACCACCAAGGGAGGAAATGTGCTTTCAGTTTGCAAAGTTCAAGCAATTTCAGAGTGAAGTTTAAGATTATCGTGACAAGAAGATAAAATGTCTACGATATGATCATGGAGGATAATATATGAGTTATGAGCTTGCTATGAAACTTAAGACAATGTGGAAACTGTTTCACAACTCACGCCACCTGGAACACCATAGTGCGATGGTGTGTCCGAACGTCGTAGTCATGCTTGATTGGATATGGTGCGTACTATGATGTTTCTTACCATTTTGCCATTATCATTTTGGGTTTATGCATTAGAGACAACTACATTCACTTTAAATAGGGCACCATCTAAATCCGTTGAGATGACATCGTATGAATTATGGTTTGGCAGAAACCTAAGCTATCATTTCTTAGAGTTTGGGAATGCGACACTTATGTCTGATAAGCTCAAGCCCAATGAGGAAAGTGCATCTTCATAGGATACCCTAAGGAAATAGTTGGGTATGTCTTCTATCTCAGATTCGAGGGCAAAGTGTTTCTTGCTAAAACGGGTCCCTTCTCGAGAAAGAGTTTCTTGACAGAATTGAGTGGGAGGAAAGTAGAACTTGATCAGGTTTTTGAACCGTCACTTCAATTGGAGAGTAGTACATCGCAGAAAGATGTTTCTGCGGCGCCTAAACCAAGTGATGAGGAAGCAAATGATGATGACCATGAAGCTTTAGAGCAAGTCACAACCGAACCTCATAGGTCGACAAGGACTCGTTCCGCCCTTGAGTGGTACGACAATCCTGTCTTAGAGGTCATGTTGTTGGACAACACTAAACCTACGAGCTATGAAGAAGCGATGGTGGGCCCGGATTCTAACAAATGGCTAGGAGCCATGAAATCCGAGAAAGGATCTAGGTATGAAAACCAACTATGGACTTTGGTATACTTGCCCAATGAACGACAGGTCATTGAGTACAAATGGACCTTTAAGAAGAAGACAAACGCTGATGGTAAATGTCACCATTTATGAAGCTCGACTTGTCGCAAAGAAGTTTCCGACATGTTCAAGGAGTTGACTGCGATGAGACTTTCTCACCCGTAGCGATGCTAAAGTCCACTGGAATTATGTTAGCAGTTGTTGCATTTTTCTATTATGAAATCTAGCAGATGGATGTCAAAATAGAGTTTCCTTAACCGTTTCCGTGAGGAAAGGTTGTATGTGATACAACCAGAAGGTTTTGTCGGTCCTAGGGATGCTAAAAGGTATGCAAGATCCAGCGAACCTTCTATGGACTGGAGCAAGCATCTCGGAGTTTCCATATACGCTTCGATGAGGTAATAAGAGCTTTTGGGTTTATATAAAGTTTATAAGAAACTTGTATTTTCAAGAAAATTAGTGGGAGCACTACAAAAGTTCTTATATGTATATGTGGATGGCATATTGTTGATCAGAAATAATGTAGAATTTATGGAAAGCATAAAGGGTTGTTTGAAAGGATATTTTCAAAGGAAGACATGGATAAAGCTACTTAAATATTGGGCATCAAGATCTATAGAGATAGATCAAGACGCCTGATAAGACTTTCAATGAGTACATACCTTGACAAGATTTGGAAAGAGTTCAAAATGGACCGGTTAAAGAAGGAGTTCTTGCCTAATTTTTAAGGTGTTAAGTTGAGTAAGACTCAAAGCTCGACCATGGCAAAAGAAAGAGAAAGGACGAAGGTCGTCCGCTATGCCTTAGCTATAGGCTCTATATAGTATGCCAAGCTATGTACCGCACCTGGTGTGTGCTTTGCCATGAGTTTGTCAAGGGGTATAAGAGTGGTCCAGGAGTGGATCACTGCAAGATGAAGGAGAATAGATCAATCGTTGAGCATGTGCTTAGATTGTATGGGTGCCACAATCGCTTGAATCGAGTGGGAGTTGATCTTCCAGATAAGATAGTGATTGATATAGTTCTTTGAGTCACTATCACTAAGCTACTAGAACTTCGTGATGAACTATGATTATGCTAGGGATAGAAATGATGATCCCTGAGCTATTCGCGATGTTTGACACCGCAAAGGTAGAAATCAAGATGGAGCATCAAGTGTTGATGGTTAGAAAAACCACTAGTTTCGAGAAGGGCAAGGGCAAGGAGGGAAACTTCATGGATGGCAAGTCAGTTACTGCTCCAGTGAAGCAACCCAAGTTGGACCCAAACTCGAGACTAAGTGCTTCTATTATGAGGAGAGCAGTCACTGAAGCGGAACAACCCTAGATACTTGGTAGATAAGAAGGCTAGCAACATCGATAGAGGTGTATTTGATATACGTGTTATTGATGTGTACCTTGCTAGTACTCCTAGTAGCACCTGGGTACTGGATACCGGTTCAGTTGCTAAATGTTAGTAACTCGAAGTAAAAGCTACGGAATAAACAGAGACTAGCGAAGTGTGAGGTGACGATGTGTGTTGGAAATGTTTCCAAGGTTGATGTGATCAACATCGCATGCTCTCTCTACCTTCGGGATTAGTAACAAACCTAAATAAATGTTATTTGGTGTTTGTGTTAAGCATGAACATGATTAGATCATGTTTATTGCAACACGGTTGTTCATTTAAGTTAGAGAGTAATGGTTATCCTATTTACATGAATAATACCTTCAATGGTCATGCACCCAGTGAGAATGGTTTGTTGAATCTTGATCGTAGTAATACACATGTTCATAACATTGATGCCAAAATATACAAAGTTAATAATGATAGTACCACATACTTGTGGCACTGCCGCTAAATGTCATATCGGTACAAATCGCTTGAAGAAACTCCATGCTGATGGATCTTTGGACTTATTCGATTTCGAATCTGTTGAGACATGCGAACCATGCCTCTTGGGCAAGATGACTAAGGACCCCGTTTTCCGGTTTGATGGAGCGGGCAAGTGATTTATTGGAAATGATACATGTTGATGTATGCAATCCAATGAGTCTTGTAGGGTGCGGTAGATATCGTTATTTTCTTACCTTCACTGATGATTTGGGTAGATAATAGTGCATATTTACTTAATGAAACACAAGTCTGAATCATTTGAAAAGTTCAAGCAAATTCAGAGTGAAGTTTAAGATCATTGTGACAAGAAGATAAAAAATATTTGTGATATGATTGTGGAGGTGAATATCTGAGTTACGAGTTTGGCATACAATTTTAGACAATGTGAAAGTTGTTTCACAACTCACGCCACCTAGAACACCATAGTGTGATGGTGTGTTCAAACGTCATGGTCATGCTTTATTGGATATGGTGCATACTATGATGTCTCTTATCATTTTGCCACTATCGTTTTGGGGTTATGCATTAGAGACAACTACATTCACTTTAAATAGGGCACCGTCTAAATCCTTTGAGATGACACCGTATGAATTATGGTTTGATAGAAACCTGAGCTATCATCTCTTAATGTTTGGGGCTGCGACGCTTATGTAAAAAAAGGTTTTCACCTAATAAGCTCGAACCCAAAGCGGATAAATGCATCTTCATGGAATACCCTAAGAATAGTTGGGTATACCTTCTATCTTAGATCTGAGCACAAAGTGTTTGTTGCTAAAACGGATCCTTTCTTGAGAAAGAGTTTCTCTTGAAAGAATTGAGTGGGAGGAAGATAGAACTTGATGAGGTTGTTGAACCTTTGTTTCAACCAGAAAGTAGCGCAACGTAGAAAGATGTCTCTGTGGAGCCTACGTTAGTTCAAGAGGAAGTTAATGATGATGATCATGAAACTTTGTGTCAAGTTACTATTGAACCTCATAGATCGACAAGGACGCATAATGCTCCTGAGTGGCACGACAACCCTGTCTTAGAGGTCATGTTGTTGGACAACGATGAACCTAAGAGCTATGGAGAAGCCATGGTGGGCCAGGATTCCGACAAATGGTTAGAGGCCATGGAATCCGAGAAAGGATCCATGTATTAAAACCAAGCATAGACTTTGGTAGACTTACCCGTTGGACGGTAGATCATTGAGTACAAATGGACCTACAAGATGAAGACAGGCGCTGATGGAAAATGTCACCATTTATAAAGCTCGACTTGTCGGAAAGAAGTTTTCCGCCAAGTTCAAGGAGTTGACTACGATGAGACTTTCTCACTCGTAGTGATGCTAAAGTCGGTTGGAATTATGTTAGCCGTTGCTGTGTTTTTTACTTATGAAATCTGGCAGATGGATGTTAAAACATCATTTGCTTCCTCGAGGAAAGGTTGGATGAGATACAACCAGGAGGTTTTGTCAGTCCTAAGGATGCTAAAAGGTGTGCAAGCTCGAGTGATCCTTCTATGGGCTGGAGTGAGCATCTCGGAGTTGGAATATACGCTTTGATGAGGTGATCAAAGTTTTTGAGTCTATACAAAGTTTATGAGAAACTTGTATTTACAATAAAGTGAGTGGGAGCACTATAGAATTTCTGATAAGTATATGTGGTTGACATATTATTTATCAGAAACATTGTAGAATTTCTGGAAAGCATAAATGGTTGTTTGAAAAAGGTTTTTCAAAGGAAGACCTGGATGAAGCTACCTAATTGTTGGGCATCAAGATCTATAGAGATAGATCAAGATGCTTGATGCGACTTTTAATGAGTACATACCTACACAAGATTTTGAAAGAGTTCAAAATGGATCAGTCAAAGGAGTTCTTGCCTGATTTGTGAGGTGTGGAGTTGAGTGAGACTCAAAGCTCGACCACGGCAGAAGAAAGAGAAAGGAAAAAGGTGGTCCCCTGTGCCTTATCCATAGGCTCTGTATAGTATGCCATGCTGTTACCGCACCTGTGTGTGCCTTGCCATGAGTCCCTCAAGGAGTACAAGAGTGATCGAGGAGTGGATCAGTGCACAGCGGTCAAAATTATCCTTAGTAACTAGAGGACTAAGGAAATGTTTCTTGATTATGGAGCTGATAGAGAGTTCGTCGTAAAGGGTTACGTCGATGCAAGCTTTGACACCAATCTGGATGACTCTGAGTAGCAATCCGGATACGTATAGTGGAGCGGTCATTTGGAATAGCTCCAAGTGGAGCATGGTAGGAACATCTACATTATGACATAGAGATTTGAAAAGTACACATGGATCTGAATGTCACAGACCCGTTGACTAAACCTCTTCCACAAGCAAAACATGATCAGCACCAGAATTGTATGGGTGTTAGATTCATTATAATCTAAATCACATAGTGATGTGAGCTAGATTATTGACTCTAGTGCAAGTGGAAGACTTTTTGAAATATTCCCTAGAGGCAATAATAAATTGGTTATTATCATATTTCCTTGTTCACGATAATTGTTTATTATCCATGCTAGAATTGTATGAATTGTTTATTATCATGCGAGGCCCAGACAAGGAAAGGCAGGAAGACCCGAGCAGATAAGCCGCCTGGAGATGGCTTGCTCGGGAAGGCAAGATGATGTAGAGATAGAGTCGGACACATAGTAAGAGTCAGTATGAGAGTTGTGTAACCCGTGGTCTTGACCTCCTTTATAAGGGCGTGACCCGGGGCGACTTAGACAGAAACCAATTGATCGTGAACTAGGTCAAGCGAATCCGCTCTCTTGTAATCGATACTCCAATCAATACAAGCACAAGCAAGACATAGGCTTTTACCTCTTCTTGAGAGGTCGAACCTGGGTAAACTCGTGTCCTTCGTCCCAACCAACCCCTTTGAGTCCATCACCTTAGTGATGGCCTCGAATCTAAGTCCTCGGTTATCTGCCGTGACAAAACCATGACAGTTGGCGCCCACCGTGGGGCTAGCGCTCGGTGGTGTTGAGTTCTCAAAGGGCTCTCTCCCGAGGATCAAGGGGTACGTGATCGGAAGGATGAACAAAAGTCGCCGCGGCCGGCTCTACATCGACGATGCCGGCTGGGGTCCCGACGCCAACTCTGTGGAGTACGGTTTCCTGGTTCCCTTCGACGAAATCCACGTCTTCATCGGCAAAATTGGCAGATCTACACCCGGGCCGGACGTCTGCACCGACATCGTCGAGTCATTTCGGCATGCGCAACCCGTCCGACACGTGCAACCCGCCCGTGTTAACCCGGGCAGGAAGCATGTTTTCGTTGGCTTCACTCAAGGTATGGATCTTGAGGCTTCTATGTCGCAGGAGACCCTCATCTATTAAGAGGATGGATCTTCGAGCGGAGAGGCAGAATCAATCTACTAAATTCACGATGGCGGGCTTGGGGGCTACGACGAGCCTTACCCCGAGTCGGAGTGGTCTGATCCAGATGATCATGCATTGCCAACTCATGCGGCCGTGTTCATGGCAGGGACAGAGTCGGGCACAAGCGGTGCAGCCGCCGGGGCAGCAGACATGGGGGCTGACCCGCCGCCGGCTCAGGTTCTCCTGGATCCGATGAACGAGCTCACAGCCCTGATGGCAACTGAAGTCACGCCTGGCAATCAAGCCGCCCGGAACCTAGAGATCACGAGACTGAGGGATCAGATGGCGGAGGTCCAACAGAGGATTGGCGCATTAAAAGCTTAGATGGACGCGGAGGCAGAGCGCCTTAAGACGGATGCCTTCCGCCTTGAACTGGAACAACAGTCGGCGACCGCGGTGCGGCAGATGAGGCATCAATCCCACCTGTGAGAGCAATATGAGGCTCTAAACCTTTTAACATGCCAGGAACGGGTTGGACAATGGAAGCACCTGGAAGTCGCCCGGCGGCTCGGCAACAGCTTAACCTGCCCCGATGGAACCAGACCTCACCAATGGCTTTCCCAACGCTGGTGGGTCATTATTCAAACCCGATAGAGAACATGGTGGTTGCGGCCACCCGGCTTCAAACAATTCCTATTCCTGACGAGGCGCCTCACGCTGAGGAGGTGCGGAACGCCATTGGATATCTACAGACGGCTATGGCCCAGCAAGAGAAGTATACCCACAGCCAGAGTCGCGTGCATTCGACCCCCCTCCCAGCCGCAACTTCAGTCGGTGCTATGAGTCACCAGCGGTTTCTAACAGTGATCGGCACCGGGGCCCGCCGTGAGACGACGAGGTGGCTTTGGATGATCAGGCGCTCGTAGATCGGGCGAGGGCACAACGTGAGGCGGCGGCTCTGGCAGCGGTGGCTCATCAAGAGCCTGCACCTTCTGTCTCAGTTGGAGCGGGAGTAACCACCAGGGCCGTGGGTGTACCGTGCTTGGTGCCGGCTCTGCGGACCTAGCGTCCGCCGAAGGATTTCAAAGGCCCCCGCAAGGTCCCAAATTACGCCACCGATCTACCCCCGGAGGCTTGGATTGAGAGTTATGAATTGTCTATGGAGATGTTGGACATCAACGACGCGGTGTGTGCAAAGTATTTTATCATGATGCTAGAAGGGCCGGCTCGCACGTGGTTGAAGGGTTTGCTGCCCAATACCATCAATTCTTTGGCTGAGTTAAAAGCAAGGTTCATCAAGAACTTTCAAGGAACGTGCAAGCAGCCCATGACAATCGTGGACTTGGATCATTGTGTACAGCAGGAAAATGAGTCGGCTCATCACTGGGTCCAGTGGGTTTCAACTATCATCCACTCATCTGAACAGATTACGGCGGCTCAAGCGGTCTTGATTCTGGAAAAAAATTGCCACTTTACGCCTTTTAAACAAAAGCTCGGCCGACTCAAGCGCACGTGTCAAGACATGGGGGAGCTCATGGCGGCTCTCATGGAATATGCCGATTCTGATAATATGAAGGATCCGAGCTCTGATGAAGAGAAGCCCAGTCATAGTAAGAAGAATGACAATGGAAAGGGTGCGGCAGGCAACGGTAACCAAGGCAAGAGGAAGAACCCGGACGACGGGTCAAAACTGGTGGCCAACGCCAACACCGGCAACAATCGTGCTAAGGGTAACGGGAAGTTCAAGCAGCCTTTCAATAAGGGTAAGACTCCTTTCAATTTGGAGGAGATGCTCAATAAACCTTGTCCGGAGCACAGTCGGCCTGACAGACCGGCAGGTCACACGTGGGGTAATTGCCACGTTGTGCAAAAGTTCAAGGATTATAGCTTACGTCAGCATAACAACGATGATGGCCCGCCAGGCGGCTCAGGACCAGGCGGGTAAGGAGTCGGGTTTGGGTCCGGAGGCTCTGGATCCGGTCATCATGGCCAGTGCAACCAAGGAGGACATCATTCGCACGCTGGTGACAATAATCAACAGTGGAACAACCAGTCTGTATATCAGAGTAATCCAAAGTAGCTCAGCTCGGGTCAGTATCATGTTTTTATGACCAGTCTTGACAGGCATGACCAGAAGTTGTGCAAGCGGGCAGCTAATGCTGTCAGGCCGGCTCTACCACAATACCTGAAGTGGTCTGAGTATGATATAACTTGGACCAGGAAGATCACCCACCACGTGTTGATGACCCGGGGCGGCTGGTGTTGGTAGTTGCTCCCCAAGTTGGAGGCTACGTGTTTACCAAGGTGCTTATGGATGGTGGCAGTAGCATCAATTTCTTGTACTATGACACTTTCTGCCGGATGAAGTTACTCGATAAGGATCTTAAGCAGTCGTCAACAGTTTTTCACGGCGCGGTGCCAGGCAAGTCATCTTTTCCGGTGGGGAGGATCTCTTTGGAACTCGCCTTTGGTGATGAATACAATTACAGGGTGGAGACCTTGTGTTTTGAGGTGGTCAAGATCAAAAGTCCGTATCCTGCTTTGTTTGGACGTCCGGCTTACGCCAAATTCATGGCTAGACCTTGTTATGTGTACTTGCAGCTCAAGATGGCGGGCCTCAAAGGTATGATTATGGTACATGGTGATCGAGAGATGGCTATTGAGTGCGAGGAAGGAGATGCGGCTTATGCAGAGTCCAGCTGTGCTGAGGCAGAGCTCAAGTTTTACAAGGAGAATGTTGACCCGGAGGACATGACTCCGCTGAAAAAGCCAACCACACAGGTTGAGCCGTCCCTCAAATTGTCAGCAGATGATACCAAATTGGTGGATTTCAATCCGGATGACTCGTCTCAGCAATTCACTGTCGGAGCTAATATGGATCCCAAATAGGAAAGCGCGCTCATCGAATTCATCCATGAGAATCGGGACATCTTCGCGTGGAAACCTTCTGACATGTCGGGTGTATCGAGAGAGTTCGCTGAGCACCACCTTAATGTGGATCCTAAATTCAAACCAGTCAAGCAGTTTCTACGACGGGTCAACAAGGAGAGACGCAAGGCCATTGGGGAAGAGATAGCCCGGCTTTTGGCGGCGGGTTTCATCATCGACGTCTTTCACCCAGAGTGGCTCGCTAACCCAGTGCTAGTTCTCAAGAAAAATGGCACGTGGCGTATGTGTGTGGATTACACGGATCTTAATAAAGCTTGTCCGGATGACCCGTTTGCTCTCCCTCGTATTGACCAGATCACTGATGCAACGGTGGGTTGTAAGAGTTTATGCTTCTTGGATGCTTATTCTGGTTATCATCAGATCAAGATGGCAGTCAAGTACCAAGACAAGACGGCTTTCATCACGCCTTTTGCTGCTTTCTGCTATGTGTCTATGCCTTTCGGGCTCAAGAGTGCCAAGGCGACTTACCAGCGTTGCGTGTAGAACTGTCTTCATAGTCAAATCAAGCGCAGCGTTCATGTGTATGTGGATGATATTGTGATCAAGTCAAGAAAGGAGACTCTATTGGACGACTTGAAGGAGACTTTCGACAACTTACGGGTCTATAAGATGATGCTTAACCCAACTAAGTGTGTCTTCGGTGTTCCGGCAGGCAAGCTCTTGGGATTTCTGGTATCTGAGTGTGGCATTGAGGCTAACCTAGATAAAATCAAGGCTATCACCTCCTTGTCGGAGCCGGCATGCATCAATGATGTTCAGTGCCTGACGGGACAGATTGCTGCACTAAGCCGGTTTATAAGCTGCCTTGGTGAGAAGGCTATCCCTTTGTACCAAATGATGAAAAAGACGGACAATTTTGTCTAGAGTGCGGCGGCGGGTGAAGCATTTGAAGCACTCAAGAGATAGCTCACTGAGCCGCCGGTCTTAGCCGCTCTGGTTGAGAAAGAACCTTTGCTCTTGTACGTGGCAGCTAATAATAGGGTTGTCAGCGCCGCAATCATTGTTGAGCGTAAGGAGTCGGGGAAGGAATATTCGGTTTAGCGTCCGGTTTACTATATTAGTGAGGTCCTGACGGAATCCAAGCAAAGATATCCACATTGGCAGAAGTTGGTGTATGGGGTGTTCATGGCCAATCGCAAGCTAAAGCACTACTTC
Organism: Hordeum marinum; assembly: GCA_022496015.1. NCBI lineage: Eukaryota > Viridiplantae > Streptophyta > Magnoliopsida > Poales > Poaceae > Hordeum > Hordeum marinum. The sequence goes on along the minus strand of CM039677.1, from coordinate 95,161,584 downwards.
CTGGGGCACCTGATTACAATGGTTAGCTCTGCCCCGTTGGGAGATATAATTCAAAACAAAGAAGCCACTAGCAGGATCGCCAAGTGGGAATTAGAGCTTGGACCTCTCAATTTGAGATATGTGCCTCGCACGGCGGTTAAGTCACAAGCCTTGGTGGATTTCATCAACGACTGGACTGAGTGTTAGGCGCCTGAGGAAAAGCGGATAACACATATTGGATAATCCACTTTGATGGATCCAAGCAGCTGGAAGGATCAGGAGCAGGGGTTGTCTTAACTTCCCCCAAAGGTTATAAGTTATGTTATGTGCTAAGGTTGATGTTTCCTTGTACTAACAATGCAGCTGAGTACAAAGCTCTGCTTCATGTCCTCTGGGTGGCTAAGGAGATGAACCTGAGCCGGGTTAGATGCTTCGACGACCCAGATCTTGTGGCCCAGCAAGTTTCAGGCACTTGGGATTCCAAGGACCCATGGATGGCGTCTTACCGCCAGGTGGTGATATCATCGCTGGTCACTTCAAGGGTTATCAGGTGGATCATATCAATCGTCGCAAGAACGAGGCGGTTGATGCTCTGTCAAGGCTGGGTTCTCTGACAGGACCCTGATCCTAAGCCATAAGAATCCAGCACGTAAGACATACATCACTTTGTGGCCTCACGCACGGTTAACTCCACGGCTGCCACCTTACCTGGGTCGGGACCGTTTGCGTCTCTTGGCTCACGTATGTAATATGCCGCTAGCATTCAAACGTCAAAGAACCTGGGTCGAAATGACTAGTCATAGAACCAAGTGGCACATCCGTACAGGAACAACCATACGTAACCCAGCAATGCAGGTGTCGGCCTCTAGCATGTGTAGACGAGTCATAGCAAGCTACAAGGACTCCATTACATCGTGGGACATAAATGTCATCACTTCATGTAGACGAGTCGTAGCAGGCTACAGGGACTCCATTACACTGCGAGACATTTCCCCGAAGGGACAGACACAGCGGCAAAGAAAGATACATGTCGGTCAATCAATGTGTCCGGAGCAGTAGCAACCTACCAAGGCTCGATGGAAGCACAAAGAGGCAGTTCCCTGTAAAGAGTACTACTAAAGGCACACAACTAGGTGTTGAATCCCATACATATCGTTGTACGTCACACGTACGCACGACATGCCCGATATGCATAGATACAACTATGGCATCACAACATAACCATACAACAATGCAATATTTATTTAGGAGGCTCATAAGAGCCAACATAGTGTGATATTACAAGTAGGGGTCACATGACCTAACACACAAATCATAAAAACAACAAGCGGAAGCTTAACATGTCTGGGTACAGACATCTAGAAAAGAAGAAGTCTAAGGAAGCCTGTCTATCTACAAGGCCCTCCAGAGGAACCAGACCTCTGGCTGGGATTCCCAAGCTAAATGGCCAACATCAATCTTATCATAGAAACCACTAGCGAGACTGGATTCTCCTCTGCAAAAACATAATTAAGCAACAGTGAGTACTGAGTACTCAGCAAGACTTACATTAGAACTAACTACATATGCATCGGTATCAACAAGGAAGTTATGGGGTTCAATGCAGCAAGCCAACTTTGACTCGGTGGCTATCCTGTACTACGACTTTCACAACTTTGAAAAGTTTTGTGAAGCGTACACGAGTCCACTAACACCACCACAATACACCACCATGGATCCACTCCCGTCTTCCTACGAGAGTGCCATCTACGGTATTCACACTTGTCTTGAAGCTTTTATGAGTAACCCTTTAAATTGTCTATGAACCATATAAGTATCCAAGTAGTCCATATCCACGGACGCGACTATTCGAATAGATTGATTACCTTGCAGGGGTGTACTTCATGACACATGCTCTCGCCACTTACCACCATGTGCTCGTAAAAAGGTACCTCGACAACCTTCAACGAGGGAGTCGGCCATGACCTAACTAACCAAACAAGACTCTAGTCCAGGTTTATCGCCTATTTGAGACTGAACCCGCAAGGAATTCCGGCCGAAGTTCCCTCAACAGCCCCAAACGATGTGTATGGGGTTCTAAGCCCACCTCGATGGATGGTACTACGCTTGGTACACCGGGTCACAATGCCTAGTCTCTCCCAAGACCACCTGTACGGGGTGCCACTCGGTAGACTACTAGCATATCCTACAAACACCAGAAACTAGTTGCAACTCATGGACAGAGATCAAGTCGGTTAATAAGTTGAGAGAGTCAATTAAGGTTCCCAATGTGCGGTAGTAGCTACTCTTGGACAACATACACATGACTCAGTTCTTAGGGATGGTCCCAATGAGACAACCCGCCATTTACTCCTACATGGCCTCTCATCGCTACCTTTACCAAATCGTGTTCACAACTTAACACTCATCATCAGAGCAAGTTCAATTCACTCTGGTTCATCACCTAGATGAATCAGACCTGACACAACTCTAAGCATAGCAAGCATAGCAGGTTAAAGGCACAACATGGCTCAAGCATCTACCGGGTATGCTAGGTTGCATGGTTCAGCTATTTATTGTGACAATGACAGGTCATGCAGAGGAATGGGTTCAACTACCGGAACATGTAAAAGTTGAAATGTTTTGTCCTAATGCAATAAGTGAGAGCAAGGGAGAGAGAGTGGGATTGTATCGGATATTTTCAAGGGGGTTGCTTGCCTGATAAGACGATCACACGTTACTGCTCCTCAGATGGATACTCGACCGCATCCTCCGGAACAATGCCTAACACGAAGAACAACCACCGAAAGGGAACAAATCAATACACATCAAATGCAACAATATGATGCATGAATATGGCATGGCAATATGATGTGTTTGAGCTAATGCATCTAGCAACAGATTTAAATGAAGTAGGTTTGAACTCAAGGTTCAAATTCAACTTCATATATGGAGTTCCATAATGTATTTGAGCTAAAATGTCCAAGTTCACCTATTTAGGTTTCCCTAACATGGATTAAAATGGTACAAATGGATTCATTGAATTTTTCTGATCAATTTTCATATATAAATTATTTTCATCTGATTTACAGATTAATTTATATGAATTTTCTAAGTTTTTAGAATTTTCCGGAATTTATTGAAGTACAAAAATGCAAATATTGCGTCAGTTTGACGTCACCGTGATGTCAGCAGGTCAAAGGCGCCAACCCAGGTCAAACCTGGCTGCTGGGCCCCACCTGTCACTAACTCACTCTTCTAACAGGTTTTTTAATTAATCTAACTATTGGTTTATCAAGACCGGGCCCACATGTCAGTGACTCGGGGGGTTGACTAACCGGTGATTAGCCTTAAGCTAATCACCTGACGATGGGGTCCCACCAGTCGGTGGCTCAGGCGACGGCTCGTCGCCGACGACCTTTGGTCACGGCGGTGTCCGTGCTACCGACCACGGGAGCGGCGGCTAGGGGCATTGGGGCGAAGCCCAGGCTCGCCCGCACCTCGGGGAGCTAGCTAGGGCCGCGGGGGATGCTGGAGGCAGCGGCTGTGATGCCGGAGGCGGCGGTCAGAGCTCGGTTGAGGTGATGCACGCACTAGCAGGGAAAAAACGGCGGCAGGGCTAGGGGAAGAGGACCGGGGCCTCACCAAGGGGCCTCTGGTGCTGGTGGCATGGTCGGGGACGCGCGGCAACGGCGGATCGACAGCGGCGACGGCGGTTTCGGTCCGGCAACGGAAGAGAGTAGAGGAGAGGATGAGAGTAGCAAGGGGGGAGGAATGGCTCGAGGAGGGGGTCAGGTGGTCGCCTAAGGGGATAGGGGAAGGGAGAGGCTGCCAGCGCGACGCAGGAGCTGGCGTAGTGAGCCGCCGTGCTTGCCTTCCCCTCTGCCTAGTGGCAGAGGTGCCCTTGGGCCGGGCCGCATCTACAGCAGGTAAGGCCCAGGTAATCCTTAGCCTTTCTTTTTTTGGTTTTGTTTTCTATTTTTCTCAATTTTTTTATTTGTTTTCAAAACCAAACCATTTTATAATATTCTGAAAGTTAATATGTGGCCTGTTATAATATAACCAAAGGCACTCATAGATTTCCAGAATTATTGGAGCATTAAAAGTATTTATAGCATTTTAAAACTCCAATCTGAATAGTTATTGATTTTATTCAATATCCAAAATGACATTTTTAAAATATGCACCACCCTTGGTTTATGTTGCCATAGTATTCCGGAGGAGATGAACATTTTTCAGAGCCACTTGGATCATTGAAAAATATTTTGGTTGAGCCTATTTGAATTCAAATTGTGCTAGGGTTTTGATCATCCCCATTTCAAGTTTAAAAGGAAATTAAACATGATGCAATCACAAGCATGGATCCTAGTGCATGCTAAATCTAGGGATGTGACAACTCACCCCCACTTAAAAGAATCTCGTCCTAAGATTCTGGAGTCGACGGGAAAAGAGCCGGATACTCAAATCAAAGACGATCTTCATGCTTCCAGGTAGCTTCATTCTTAGAATGATGCGACCACTAAACCTTCAGAAACTTGATATTCCGACGCCGGGTTAGACACTTAGCTTGATCGAGAATACGAACATGATATTCTCGATATAAAAGATCATCTTGAAGATCAAGCGTTTCGTGGTCCACTTCACGGATATGATCCTTGATGCAACGCCTGAGTTGAGAAACGTGGAAGACATCATGAACTTGGGAAAGATGTCGGGGCAGTTCCAATTGGTAGGCAACCTCTCCTTGTTTAGCAAGAATGCGAAAAGGACCAATGTAACGAGGAGCCAATTTGCCCTTAATACTGAAGCAATGGGTACCCTTCAGAGGAGTAACCCGAAGGTAAGCCTTTTCGTCAACCTCATAAGTTACTTCCTTATGATGGCGATCATACTGGCTCTTCTGACGAGACTGAGCTGTCTTGAGATTCTCGCAAATTACGCGAACTTGCTCTTTTGCTTCTTGGATCATATCTGGGCCAAAGAATTGTCTTTCCCCGGTCTCTGACCAGTTCAAAGTTGTACGACATCTTCATCCATAAAGAACTTCAAAAGGAGCTTTGCCCAGACTGGATTGGTAGGTGTTGTTATATGCAAACTCTACAGATGGAAGACACTTCTCCCAATTCATTCCGAATGAGATGACACAAGCTCTGAGCATGTCTTCGAGAATCTGATTGACTCTTTCAACTTGTCCACTTGACTAAGGGTGAAAAGCAGTGCTAAAGGAGAGACGGGTTCCCATATCATTATGGAAACTTTCCCAAAATCGAGAGGTGAAGACTTCCACGATCCGAATTGATTTCTAATGGAACACCATGCAGGGATACTATTCAAGAGATATACAAGTCCGCCAACTGACTAGCTATGATACTCTCTCGAACAGGAAGGAAATGAACACCATGAGTTGACCTTGTTGCAGCATAAGATTGTTGCAATAGGATTTATGACTTAACGCATCCACCATAACATTTGCCTTGCCTGGGGTGTAAGTAATTCCTAAGTCATAATCTGTAAGCAGCTCTAACCATCGTCTTTGTTGTAGATTCAGATCTGGTTGAGTGAATATATACTTCAGCCTTTGGTGATCTGTGTAAATCTCGCAACGATTACCAAGAAGGTAATGTGTCCATACCTTAAGTGCATGGACTACTGCTGCAAGCTCCAAATCATGTGTTGGATAATTTTCCTCATGTGGGTGCAACTGTCGGGATGCATAGGCGATCACCTATTGGTCTTGCATAAGAACACATCCAAGTCCTTGTTTGGAAGCATCACAATAAATGACAAAGTCCTTGGAGAAGTGAGGTGTCACAAGCATGGGAGCAGAGGTCAAACGTCTCTTCAGTTCCTAGAAACTGTGCTCACATTGTGGGGTCCACTCAAACTTCTTATCTTTCTTAAGGAGTTCTATCAGAGGCTTGGCAACTTTGGAGAAGTTCTCAATGAAGCGGCGACAATAGCTCGCTAAACCAAGGAAACTTCTAACTTGCTTAATTGTTTCAGGTGGAGTCCAGTCAAGAATGGCCTGAACTCTTTCAGGATTGACTGCAATGCCCTTTCCGGAGATCACATGACCTAGATAGGTCACTTCAGGTAACCAAAATTCACACTTGGAGAACATGGCATAAAGGCGGTGCTCTCTGAGTTTTTCTAGCACAATTCTGAGGTGCTCAGCATGTTCTTCTTCATTCTTCGAATAAATCAAAATATCATCAAGGTAAACCACGATGAACTTATCTAAGTATTCCATGAAGATTGAGTTCATCTTGGAGAACACTGAAGATCCAGCAAGTTGATCATACAAATCATTGATCCTGGGGAGCGGATACTTATTCTTTATTGTGACCAAGTTGACGGGTCGGTAATCCACAACCATTCGATCCGTTCCATCCTTCTTCTTCACAAAGAGGATAGGACAAGCCCAAGGAGAAGAGCTAGGTCGAATCAAACCCTTTTGCAAGGACTCATCAAGTTGCTTCTTGAGCTCAACTAATTCCAAGGATGCCATCTTATAACGTCTTCTGAAATTGGAACAGTTCCTAGGATGAGGTCTATCACAAACTCTACATCCCTGTCAGGCGGAATGCCTGGCAATTCTTCTAGGAAGACATCCGGAAAATCTCTTACTACCGGTATATCTTCAAGCTCAGGAAGAGGGTTGGCATTGAGTGAATAGAGCTGATGCTTTGCAACTCATGTTGAAACATGGACTATCTTGCCAGATGGATGCGTAAGCTGAACAGACCTGGTGGAGCAATCGATCTTGGCATGTTGAGCTATCATCTAGTCCATACCCTAGATGATATTAATATCTGAATACTTGAGAGCTATCAATGAAGCAAGGAATACAAGTCTATCAACACAGATTTCATTTCCATGGCTTATTCTTGTGGTATGCCATCTAGACCCTGGAGACTGAATTTCAAGAGCAGTTGGCATATCACAAAATGACATGTCATGCAACCAGGCATAGCCTTTCGAGATGAAGGAATGTGATACTCCTGTATCAAATAGAACTGATGCCGGATGGCAATTGACAAGGAGCATTCCAAGGAGAACTTCTGGATCATCATTAGCTTCTTTAGCTGAGACGTGATTCACATATCCCTGTTCAGTGATGGTTGGCTTGGCCTGGATCACCTTGACTGGTGACTTATTACGGTCAACAAACTTTCCAGACTAAGGTGAAACACCATTGGACTGAGTGCAATTGCAAGCGATGTGGCCTGGTTCTCCACACTTATAGCAAATCATAGAAGTATGACGTGGAATTGCATTAACATGCGGTCCACCAACAGGTCTAGGTGGAGCATTTGGCTGAGTTGGACGAGGCACCACACAGGATGGCCCCGATGCATATCCAGGAGGAAGCAATGAGTTCGGAACCCAAATCCGGCGCTTATGAGATCTAGAATCAGAGGTAGAAGCCAAATCATGGTTGTGCTTGCAAGATTCTTCATAGGTGAACTGGGTTGTCTCTGCATTAATGGCCTTGTTCAGAGGAGCTTGGAAGGTATCACAATGATGCAGGTGAAGATCATGACGCAACTTTGGGTTGAGACCATTCCTGAACCTAGCTTGCTTCTTGGCATCCGTGGACACTTCTTCTATGGCATAACGTGCAAGGTTCTCAAACTCTCAACTATAAACATCTACAGCCATCTCACCCTGGGTAAGGTTACAAAACTCTTCCATCTTTCGGTCCATGAGACCCCGAGGAATATGATGCTCATGGAAAACCTCTGTGAATTCTTTCCAGGTAGGAATATGGCCAGCTAGAATTATAGTCTCATAGTTCTCCCACCATATACTAGCAGGCCCCTCCAAGAAATATGTAGCATAGGTGACCTTGTCAGCCTCGGCCACGTTCGCGGAATGTAGCTTGTTTGTGATGCTACAGAGCGAGTCATCTGCATCGAGTGGCTCAATGGAGTGATGGAAGGTGGGTGGGTATAGCTTGATGAAATCACGGATAGTCATTGTTCGAGCACATTGATGTGCGGTGTTTTCCTGAATACGTGCCACCAAGCGATTTGACTCACGCTTATCATTCTCAATGTCTAACATGAACTATGCCAACGAAGGTGAATCCGATAGAACTTCAGCATCTCTGGTTCCACATCTCTGGCCCTTCTTGCGACCAATGGCAGATTGGCTACTGCAGGACATCCTGATGATGAGAAACTAGGATTAGACATGGCAACATGCCAAAAGTTAGGAGGGAACACAGAAGCATTGATCTTCAAAGAAATCCTAGGGAAAATTGGGCAGCATAATGGCTGCGAATGCTTAGAAATGAGACATCCTGCAAAATATTTAGGTGCCACGACACCTTAATATAACAATATCAAGATTCTGATTGAGCTAACAAGCTACACAGATAACACTCGAGGACTGGATGCAACTCAGATCAACCATTCATTTAAGTCTCCGTAATAGTAACACGAGATCCTGGTAGGTAGATAAGAAGCCTAGTTCTTAATCCCTGTAGAAAAGGAGAGGGTGACTCAGAATCAGAATAACTTGGGGAAAGGAATAAAAAGAGCCTTATATTCCCTTCCACAATCAATTCCCTTATATAACTAAAGAGTTGCTAGACTCAACGTCGAATAGTTTGGCTTGGTAATCCTACCGTCAGTCAGCTCTGATACCAACACTATCGGGACCCCGATCCTAAGCCATAAGAATCCAGCATGTAACACATCACATCACTTTGTGGCCTCACGCACGGTTAACTCCATTGCCACCTTACCTGGGCCGCGACCGTTTGTGTCTTTTGGCTCACGTATGTAATATGTCGCTAGCATTCAAACGTCAAAGAACCCAGGTCGACATGACTAGTCATAGAGCCCAAGTGGCACATCCATATAGGAACAGACATACGTAACCCAGCAATGCAGGTGTCAGCCTCTAGCGTGTGTAGACGAGTCATAGCAAGCTACAAGGACTCCATTATGCCGTGGGACATAAATGTCATCACTGCACGTAGACGAGTTGTAGCAGGCTACAAGGACTCCATTACACTGCGAGACATTTCCCCGAAGGGACAGACACAGCAGCAAAGAAAGATACATGCCGGTCAATCAATGTGTCCGGAGCAGTAGCAAGCTACCAAGGCTCGGTGGAAGCACAAAGAGGCAGTTCCCTGTAAAGAGTACTACTAAAGGCACACAACTAGGTGTCAAATCCCATACATATCGTTGCATGTCACAGGTACGCACGACATGCCCGATATGCATAGATACAACTATGGCATCACAACATAACCATACAACAACAAAACATTTATTTAGGAGGCTCATAAGAGCCAACATAGTGTGATATTACAAGCAGGGGTCACATGACCCAACACACAAATCATACAAACAACAAGCAGAAGCTAAACATGTCTGGGTACAGACATCTAGAAAAGAAGAAGGTTGAGGAAGCCTATGTATCTACAAGTCACTCCACATGAACCAGACCTCTGGCTGGGATTCCCAAGCTAAATGGCCAACATCGACATTATCGTAGAAACCACTAGCGAGACTGGAGTCTCCTCTACAAAAAAATAATTAAGCAACAGTGAGTAGTGAGTACTCAGCAAGACTTACATCAGAACTAACTACGTATGCATCGGTATCAGCAAGGAAGTTGTGGGGTTCAATGCAGCAAGCCAGCTTTGACTCGGTGGCTATCCTGTACTACGACTTTCATAACTTTGAAAAGGTTTGTGAAGCATACATGAGTCCACTAACACAACAACAGTACACCACCATGGATCCCCTCCTGTCTTCCTATGAGAGTGCCATCCACGGTACTCACACTTGTCTTGAAGCTTTTATGGGTAACCCTTTAAATTGTCTATGAACCATATAAGTATCCAAGTAGTCCATATCTGCGGACGCGGCCATTCGAATAGATTGATTACCCTGCAAGGGTGTACTTCGTCACACATGCTCTCGCCACTTACCGCCATGTGCTCGTAAAAAGGCACCTTGGCAACCTTCAAGCGGAAGCTCAGCGAGGGAGTCGGCCACTACCTCGCCTCCATGTGCTCGTAAAAAGGCACCTCGGCAACCTTCAAGCGGAAGCCCAGCGAGGGAGTGGGCCACGACCTGACTAACCACACAAGGCTCTAGTCCTGGTTTATCGCCAATTTGATACTGAACCCGCAAGGAAGTCTAGCCGAAGTTTCCTCAACGGCACCAAATGATGTGTACAGGGTTCCCAAGCCCACCTCGACGGATGGTACTACGCTTGGTACATCGGGCCACAATGCCTAGTTTGTCCCAAGCCCACCTGTACAGGGTGCCACTCGGTAGACTACTAGCATATCCTACAAACACCAGAAACTAGTTACAACTCGTGGACAGAGATCAAGTCGGTTAATAAGTCGAGAGAGTCAATTAAGGATCCTAGTGTGCGGTAGTAGCTACTCTTGGACAACATACACAGGACTCAGTTCTTAGGGACGGTCCCAATGAGACAACCCGCCATGTACTCCTACATGGCCTCTCACCTCTACCTTTACCAAATCATGTTCACAACTTAACTCTCATCATCAGAACAAGTTCAATTAACTCTGGTTCATCACCCAGATCAATCACACCTGACACAACTCTAAGCATAGCAGGTTAAAGGCACAACATGGGTCAAGCATCTACCAGGTATGCTAGGTTGCATGGTTCAGCTATTTATTATGACAATGACAGGTCATGCAGAGGAGTGGGTTCAACTACCGGAACATGTAAAAGTTGAAACGTTTTGTCCTAATGCAATAAGTGAGAGCAAGGGAGAGAGAGTGGATTGTATCGGATATGTCCAAGGGGGTTGCTTGCCTGATAAGACAATCACATGTTACTGCTCCTCAAATGGATACTTGACCATATCCTCCGGAACAGGGCCTAACACGAAGAACAACCATCGAAGGGGAACAAATCAATACACATCAAATGCAACAATATGATGCATGGATATGACATGGCAATATGATGTGTGTGAGCTAATTCATCTAGCAACAGATTTAAATGAAGTAGGTTTGAACTCAAGGTTCAAATTCAACTTCATATATGGAGTTCCATAATGTATTTGATCTAAAATGTCCAATTTCACCTATTTAGGTTGCTCTAACATGCATGAAAATGGTACAGATGGATTCATTGAATTTTTCTGATCAATTTTCATATATAAATTATTCTCATTTCATTTACAGATTAATTTATATGAATTTTCTAACTTTTTAGAATTTTCTGGAATTTATTTAAATACAAAATGCAAATATTGCGTCAGTGTGACGTCACCGTGACGTCAGCAGGTCAAAGGCACTGGCCCGGGTCAAACCCGGCGGCTAGGCCCCACCTGTCACTGACTCACTCTTCTAACACGTTTTTTTAATTAATCTAACTCTAGATTTAACAAGGCCGGGCCCACATGTCGGTGACTCGGGGGGTTAACTAACCGGTCATTAGCCTTAAGCTAATCACCTGACGATGGGGTCCCACTGGTCGGTGGCTCAGGCGACGGCTCGTCATCGGTGACCTCTGGTCACGGCGGTATCCATGCTACCGGCCACGGGAGCGGCGGCTAGGGGCACCGGGGTGAAGCCCTTGCTCGCCCGCACCCCGGGGAGCTAGCTAGGGCCGTAGGGGATGCTGGAGGCGGCGGCTGCGATGCTTGAGGTGGAGGCCGGAGCTTGGCTAAGGCGGCGCGCGCATTAGAAGGGAAAAACGGTGGTGGGGCTAGGGGAAGAGGACTGGGGCCTCACCGAGGGGCCTCTTGCGCCGGTGGCATGGTCGGGGACGCGCGGCGACGACGGATCGACGACGACGACAGTGGCTTCGGTCTAGCGATGGAAGAGAGCAGAGGAGAGGGGGAGAGCATCAAGGGGGAGGAATGGCTCGAGGAGGGGCCCAGGTTATCGCCTAAGGGGATAGGGGAAGGGAGAGGCCGCCAGCACGACGCAGGAGCTAGCGCGGTGAGCCGCCATGCTCGCCTTCCCCTTTGCTTGCTGGCAGAGGTGGAAGACAACCCTGTCCCTGTGCTGGGCCGCATCTACAGCAAGTAAGGCCGAGGTAATCCTTAGCCTTTCTTTCTTTGTTTATTTTTCTATTTTTTCAGTTTGTTTTGATTTGTTTTCAAAATCAAACCATTTTATAATATTCTGAAAATTAATATGTGGCCTGTTATAATATAACCAAAGGCACTCATAGATTTTCTAAAATTATTGGAGCTTTGAAAGTATTTGTAGCTTTTTAAAACTCCAATCTAAATAGTTATTGATTTAATTCAATATGCAAAATGACATTTTTAAAATATGCGCCACCCATGGTTTATGTTGCCACATTATTCCAGAGGAGATGAACATTTTTCAGAGCCACTTTGATCATTGAAAAATGTTTTGGTTGAGCCTGTTTGAATTCAAATTGTGCTAGGGTTTTGATCATCCCCATTTCAAGTTTAAAAGTAAATTAAACATGATGCGATCACAAGCATCGATCCTAGTGCATGCTAAAGCTAGGGATGTGACATTCTCAGCGAAAGCTGGTGCCGCCTAATATTTTCTTGGATGTGCTACATCACCCGTCGATTAAGTTACCTTCAGAGGAAGACTTGGCTATTCCTAACCCGGAGGGGCAGCTGGTGGCGGCTCTACATGTTATTCCTGATTGGACCGTGCCTTATTTGGCGTACTTAACTCACGGCGAGTTACCTGATGATGAAAATCTTTCCAGACAGATCACCAGGCGGTCTAAGTCCATGATGATAGTCAACGGCGAGTTACATAAGTGCAGGGTCACCGGCGTGTTTCAACGTTGTGTCTCACCCAAAGAGGGCAAGGAGATCGTAAATGAAATTCATGCTGGCGATTGTGGTCATCACGCTGGCTCAAAATCTCTGGTGGCCAAGGCCTTTTGACATGGCTTCTTCTGGCTAACGGCTCATAAAGATGCAAATAAGTTAGTCCGCAAGTGCGACAGATGTCAAAAGTTTGGCCGGCATGCTCATGTCCCGGCTCAAGAGTTGCGCACGATTACAATTACTTGGTCGTTCGCAGTCTGGGGCCTTGATATGGTGGGGCCTTTCAAGAGATCCAAGGACAAGAAGACCAACCTCTTGGTGGCGGTTGACAAATTTACCAAGTGGGTAGAAGCTGAGCCGGTTGGCAAGTGTGACGCGGCTATGACGGTTCAGCTCATTAAGAAGTTGATCTACCATTTTGGCTACCCTCACAGTATTATCATAGATAATGGTACAAACCTGTCTAAGGGGGCAATGAAAGCGTTCTGTGAAAGTGAACACATCAGACTTGATGTTTCCGCAGTTGCTCACCCACAATCAAATGGACAGGCCGAGCGCGCTAACCAAGAAATTTTGAGGGGTATTAAACCCCGGCTTATGGTTCCTTTACAGCGAACACCGGGTTGTTGGGTGGAGGAGTTGCCTTCCGTCTTATGGAGCATCAGAACCACCCCCAACAGATCAACATGTTATACACCTTTCTTCATGGTTTATGGTGCAGAAGCCGTGTTACCAAGCGATATCCGTCATGACTCGCCACGAGTGGCGGCTTACATTGAGGGGGACAACGAAACGACACGTGAAGACACGTCGGATGCCTTGGAGGAGGAACGTGATCTGCCGGCGGCTCGATCAGCGATTTATCAGCAAGACCTGCGCCGCTATCATAGCTGCAGAGTCAAGACCCGGACGTTTCAAGAAGGCGACTTAGTGTTGCGGTTGATTCAAGATCAGACAGATGCACACAAGTTGTCCCCTCCATGGGAAGGACATTTTGTGGTTAGCCGCAATCTCAACAACGGGTCATATTACCTCATTGACGTCCGAGACGACTCAAATACCTTGGGGCAGGAGACCCGCCGGCCGTGGAAGATAGCGCATCTACGACCTTACTATAATTAAGTTGTCAAGACTTGACATTGTACACCATCATTGTACATATCATATATATATATATATATGAATAAAGTTGGCATCCCTGCAAGTCGGGGCCTCTTCCGTTTCGCATATCTCAATTGGTGCAAAAAAGTTAAAACATGATCGTTGAGGGGGCTTCCCACCCACTGGGTGTAGCTTATCACACCCTATCGGTCGGCTCTCAAGCCAAATAAGTCGACTCAGTTGACATGATCGTCCAGGGGGCTTCCCACCCACCGGGTGTAGCTTATCACACCCTATCGGTCGGCTCTTAAGCCAAACAGTTGACTCCGTCAACAAAGGTCACTTGGGGGCTTCCAACCCACCGAGTTTAGCTTACACACCCTCTTGATCGGATCTTAAGCCAAAAAGGGTTAAACCTGCCTGTAAGTTGATGCTGCTCCGCTATGTGACCCACCGAACTCTTACAAGTTAATCTCGCCTTGAGACCCTGTACTGGTTAAAGGTTAAAATGGCGGCTCTTGTCACGCGAGGGCCGACTTACAGAAAGCAAGGATAAACTCTCCCATCTACTGCAGACTCTCCGCTATGTGGCCTGTTCGTACTCTTAGACAGTTAATCCTTAAGGACCCTCCACTGTTTAAGGTTAAAATGATAGATTTATGTCACGTGAGAGTCAGTTCATGGGCTATCAGGGTACTCATGCCCTGCCAAGTCTCTTTGGGGACGTCACACTTCTTGTCAGTTAATCTCGCTTAGAGACCCTGAGCCGCTCAAATGAATTGATGGCCAATCTCGATAGAGACCTTGTACTGCTAAGGAGTTTTTAAGTGGCGAGTCACCTCAGAAGAACCGACGCATGAGTTAAACAAAAAGCAAGTCAGAAAGATATAGCATCTTTGGGTGGTGTTATCTTAAGCCATCCTCCTGACAATATGAGATTAATCTATTCTCGCAGGTTGGTTAATTACCAAGAGCCGCCACAATATCTAATATGAGTTGAAGGCACAAGGCATATGTCATATGTTAAGCCGGACGATTTCATATGTGCACGATGACACAGTTCAGGCAAACAAAGTTTACTACACGCCTATTACAATGCTCTCTGTGGAGCTCAAAAGAGATGGTTCAAAGTGTTTTACACCCCCTATGGCGGGTCACAAGGCCGGATTGTCCACGACGTTACCAAGGTCATGAGTTGGATGGCGGGTTAACCTGCGGCGGGTCTTCGACCTCCATGATCTGGAGATTGTCCATGTCCCAGTTGCAGTTGGTTAAAGCCGCAAAGTTTGCATCTTCAAAGAGGGGGGACGGGTCAAGAGTAGGAGCAAAGAGATGCTTATGGCGTGCAGGCGTTAAGTCTTTGGCTTCATAAGTTGGGCCGTGTATTCTCTTGTGCTCGCCGTCATAAGCCGCCTGGTATGTGGATAAGTTCACTTCGTTTGCTAACACGGAGGCAAAGACTCTGGAAGACTTCATGCACCGAGCGTAGTCAGCCTCCGTGAATTCTGAGCCATCATCCTTCTTGGATGGAAACCCGTCCATCATGTCCTCGGGAGTCAACTCTGGGGCGAAAGCTAACGCCCGGCTTATGGCTGCGATGGCTCCTTTTCGGGCGGCCGATTTCTTAAGCTCTTGGATTTGTTTCGGTAGGGTGGACAGCAACTCTATGACTCCCTTGATAGTTGAAGGGATGTTGTCCTTATAGAGCACCGCCTTGATTGTGCAGAGAGCTCCGCAATACAGCTGCTTTGTCAAAGTATAGACGACTTTCAATGGTAGCAAGTTGTCAGTAGCAAGTTGCCAACTCCTTTGACCTGCATAAGATGGATTTTTCGATTATAAGTCACCGGTAAAAGTATTCACACAAGAGGTCTTGGTTGAGTATCTGGTACTTACCAAAGATGGTGGTAGACATCTTCGCAATGTGGCGCTTTAAGGCATGAAGCTCGTCAGACACAACCACAAGCCGCTGGTCCGCATCATCAGCATGTTTCGCCAGGGCATCTTGCTCCGTCTCAGCAGACTTTTTGAAGGCCGCAAATTCAGCTTTAACTTTTGTAAGTTCCTCAACGACGAGCCAGCACTTCTCATCTGCTTTGCCTCGGGAGGCTTGCTGGGTGGCTAGATTGCTCCTTAAGCGGGCCAATTCAGACCCGGCCTCGTTTAAAGTTTCATGTGACATATCAAAAACAAAATGAAGGCTAAGTCGCTAGGATGGTATATTACCAGATGGTTAAGAGTAAGACGATATAAGACAAGTTTCAAGCAGATTGCAAGCAATATGCTCGACACTTAGGGGATAATGTCAATTTGTTCTCCAAGGGTACAAGAAAGTCCCGACTCATCTTCATTAAAGTTATGTCGGCCCTTGGGGGCTACACGTGGCTCGTTGCTCTACCTACAAGAAAGTTTCGGTTCATCTTCATCGAAGTTAAGCCGGCCCTTGGGGGCTACATCGGGCTCTCTGGTCTATCTATACCAAAGTTCTGGCTCGTCTTCATCGAAGTTAAGTTGGCCCTTGGGGGCTACATCGGGCTCTCTGGTCTATTTACACCAAAGTTCCCGCTCATCTTTTATCAAGACAAGTCGGCCCTTGGGGGCTATAGATGGCGCTTCAAACAACTACGTACGCGTCAAAGCATCGGCTCAGTCGTCAAGTCTTAAGTTGATCATTGAAGACTACAAGCTAAGTGTTTCTACTTATATCTAGACCTGGCTTACCATTGGCAAATATTAAATCGGACCTTGGGGGCTACGTAATGGTATAAGGGAAAGAAAGCGAGAGTACCTCATATTTCTTCTTCATCAAGTTCACAAGCTTGAGCTCCATATTCCGACTAGTAGACAGGAGGTTCAGATAACCAGCGTGAAGTTCATCAGCTGTCAGCTTCTCTAGCACGGGGAGCTCAAACTCTAACTTCTTCGAGGCTTCAGTTGCCTTAGTCTGCTTTGTTAACACATGAGTTTCAGTAGAGTGAAAGCCGGTGCCAGTAGTGGTGACGTTCGGAGTACTCGAATCGTCAGCAGCTGGTGAAGGGCTTGGCGGCTTAGAATTGGCCCTCAAAGGACTCTCAAGAATCATATCATTGGCTGCCGGCTCAACAGAGCGACGAGCTTCTTCAGGCGTGTCCTTGGAGGCCGCAGAGGGATCAGCATGCGGTGCAGGAGAATCCAGTGTGGCAGGCTCCGGCTCTCGAGCCTTGGGAGCAGGGGTAGACCCGCCGGTCTTCCTTTGTTTTGCTTGGGCCCTAGAAAATACGTAAGGTCATGGTTTGAGCTTTACAGATAATACAAGTTTGAACATAAGCATGAAAGTCACATACTCTGGGTTGATCTTCAAAGGCGGCAGAGCAGTTCCGGTAGAGTCGCCGGATGAAGGAGGTGAGTCCTGAAAGCTATTAAGACAATATAAGACAATGCCGAGTTATAAAAGCAAGACTGATAAAACAAAGCCAGGTTGAATAAATACCTCAATCGGCCGTTTCCGTTGAGCCAGAGAGTGGGATAACCTGGCCATGAGGTCGTTAGAGCCGGTGCTCCAGGTCTGGCATCGGGAGAGTTGTTGTTGCTTTTTCTAAAGAAAGTGGGGATCTAAGTAAGCAAGAGGATGAGAGAGTGGAACCTTTCGGACGACCCGCCGTATCTTCTGTGGTGCAAGATGTTCTGAGTTAGATGAAACTTAAGTTACCTCGGGAACGTTGGCATGGCTTGTCTCCATTTCGTCCTGTGAATTATTATTGTCAATAAGGTGCATGAAGAGACGACCAAGAGAGTCAAGTTCTACCTCCGAATCGTCAGATTCCGGTTGTTCTTGAGGGGCGGTTTTTGTTCTTCCGGCCGTCAGCTTTATCCTTTGACTTCTTCGGAGGAGGAACGTACTTCTTTTTCCAGAAGCCAGAATTGGCCTGAAGTGTAAGCCGACAGAGGTCAAACGATTGTTAAGTATATATGGATAGCTAACACGGGAATGAGGAGACCCAGAGTCAGCCTTATGTTTGGGGCCGGGTTTGCGGCACAGAAAGGCGCTAACCCGGTGGCGCTACAAGCTCCTGAAGACTCATGGACAAGGCTCTTGATGGCGGCCACAATGTTATCTTCTAATAACGTGGTAGGGTTATAGCATAGGGGTCATCAGATTCACCTTTATACTCGCACATGAGATGGCTTCGCTGGCTCAGGGGTATGACCCTCCAAGAAATCTAGCAGCGAGTTAGATCCATGCCCGTCACTCCATTGGCCATAAGGGCCTTAATCTTTGCATGAGCTGGAGCGTACTTTGCCCGCTCAGTGCCTGACAGCCGGCCAGGGAGTTCAGTTGTCGTCTTGAGTCGGGATGAACGATAACCTGGCAAGGAATGCTCTCCTTCTGGAGAGGTGTCTTTGCTGTAAAACTAGGTTCTATTCCAGTGTTTAGGATGACTTGGCATCCGAATAGCTGGGACGGTCACATCCTGTCGCCTCTGAATGGAGATCCCGCCAGGCTCTAAGCTTGGACCAACTTTCACCTCCGTCTGGCGATTCGCGTAAAAGAACTCACAAAAGAGACCAACAGACGTCTCTTATTGTATATAAACTTCACTGAGTATTTGGAAGTTGCACATGTTGGAGGCAGAATTGGGAGCGATGTCTTGAGGGCACATTTTAAAGAAATGAAGGACATCACAGAAATTTTTGAGCTGGGTGGGCTAAACCCACGCACGAGGTCATACGCAAACACAACTACTTCACCCTCTTGGGGAACGGGTCTCGGCTCGTTGCCTGGAACCCATCAATGGATGACATCTTTGGCTGGTAAAGTCCCTGCATCTACAAAATCCATCAGGAATTCTTCGGTGGCAGAAGAGCCGACCCAATTGCAAGAATTGGATGCACGAGACATGGTGGCGGCTTAAAACTGTGCAAAATAACAACGTGTGGCGAGTCAGAAGGTGACAGACAACTAAGGGCGGTTAAAAAGCCTAAGTTCTATAAAGCTAAGTCGTCGGAACAGTTTTGATGAAAGTTGGAAATTCACTGGCGAGTCAAGCTTGCAGGAAAATGAGGAAATTTTTACTAAGTGTGGAAAACAGGTTTCACAGAATATCTATGCAGTTATGGATCTACGAAATAGAGAAAAATTGGGTTTATTCTAAACCTAGCAACGAACAGTTGAACTAGCGATGTCTGAAGACAGGGAAGAGAGCAACTACAGATCCGCGTGGTGTTGTCATCAATTTCCTATGGTCTACCACAATGGAAAAGAGGACATTGTCGTGTTCAATGATCTATACCCTATCTTACATTATGGAGAGATCGTGTTCTAGAGGGCGGAGGAACTCCGTGAAAACCCTACTGAGAACTACGGATCTAGGGAAGGAGAAGAACTCACCGGAGATGACGCAACGGACGCGGGTAGAGCTCTGGTACGATTAGGTTGATGCGATGGCCTGGAGAGACGACGGCGTAGAAGCTTCACCGAAGCAAGATGCGCTGGAGCGACGACGTCGGAAGGTAGAAGAAGTGCGAGCGGAGAAGGAAATGAGACCTGCCCTTCGCGGTCCTATTTAATAGGCAAAAGGTGGAAACAGGCGCGAGAATCCAGGCGACGGAAGTTAATTGACCGAAACGGACACCTCGATTTTCGGGCCGTCAATTTAATAATGGAAAGATACGTTGCGGTCATCAGGGAATCTTTTTGATATCTCCGGCATGACGTCACCGCGGGTTATTCTGTCTTACTTCTAGGTGATAATGAGCAAGACTTGCCACCAAAGTGAGACGGAAGATTGAAGCAAGACTTTCCGCCAAGTGAGACGGGAGATTGAAATCAGCAAGCTCAAATCAACCTAGGGCCTAATGTTGGCGATATAACCCCGCGGTGAGACCCGCCCAGATGGGGCCGGGTCGTACCTGGCGGACCATAAGCCAGACCAAGCATGGGCCTGGAGGCATAAGCCTAGACCTATGGCGGCTCACCAAGATGGGCCAAGGCGAGGCCCAGACAAGGAAAGGTAGGAAGACCCGGGCGGATAAGCCGCCCGGAGACGGCTTGCTCAAGAAGGCAAGATGATGTAGAGATAGAGTCGGACACATAGTAATAGTCGGTATGAGACTTGTGTAACCCATGGTCTTGACCTCCTTTATAAGGGCGTGACTCGGGATGACTTAGACAGAAACCAATCGATCAAGAACTAGGTCAAGCGAATCTGCTCCCTTGGAATCGATACTCCAATCAATACAACCACAAGGAGGACGTAGGCTTTTACCTCTTCTTGATGGGCCGAACCTGGGTAAACTCGTATCCTTCGTCCCAACCAACCCCTTTGAGTCCATCACCTTAGCGATGGCCTCGAATCTAAGTCCTCGTACATTTTCCGTGACAAAACTACAACACAACCCATTCGCATTTTATTAATGCGGGGCAAGCGCGGCCCAAAATGTGTGGTCCCGTCGCCCCGTCTCGAGGATGTGTGGCAAAGGCCTCTCTCACCAGTCCATGCCCCATCATCATCAAACCGTGGGTACCCCTCAGGGCCGACCCATCACCAACATGTTTTTGTAACCAGGTCATAGTAACTCTATGTATGAAACATCAAGACGGGAGCTGAGGACTCACCCTTAATGGTCCCCGCTCAATGTAACCGTCAAGGTGGACTTAGAGGAATAACCCCCGAAGGTCCCACACTTGAGGGGTTGCGCGACAGAGACATCACTGGGAATGGTGAAGGAGGAATCACCCTTGATAACCACGATCGACTAGCTGCACTACAGGGCTAGCATCATGAGTACTTCACGAGGTGTCACCATCGGTACTCAATAGTAGCACTGTAGAGTCGTACAACTAAGGGGAGTGCGGTGATGTGAGGGGCCTGTCTTGTCGGTCAGTTGACCGAGTCTTTGAGTCGTCGAGTCATCAGGTCGCCGATGAAGAAACAGGGGCAACTGGGACTAAGGGGTCACTAGGGATTCACTAACCAACCTATACTAAGCAGTTGGTATGATTGCAGGTATAGTAGCAGTTCATCAAAAATAGGCTACGCATCAGAATAGGAGCTAACTAATATAGTAGAAAAAATATAATGCAAGAATAAGAGGGAAAGGAATAGGCGATATCATAATGCTCAAGGGGGTTGCTTGCCTTGCTGCTCTACGGCAAAAGGCTAATCGTCAGGCGTGTAGTCGTACCCGGCAGCAACGTCAGTCTCGGGGTCCACCGGAGAGAAGAGGGTGTTGGAAATATGCCCTAGAGGCAATAATAAATTGGTTATTATCATATTTCCTTGTTCATGATAATCGTTTATTATCCATGTTATAATTGTATTCATCGGAAACTCAGATACATGTGTGGATACATAGACAACACCATGTCCCTAGTATGCCTCTAATAGACTAGCTCATTGATCAAAGATGGCTATGGTTTCCTAGTCATGGACATGAGATGTCATTTGATAACTGGATCGCGTCATTAGGACAATGATGTGATGGACAAGACCCAAACTACAAACGTAGCATATGATCGTGTCAGTTTATTGCTACTGTTTTCTCCATGTCAAGTATTTGCTCCTATGACCATGAGATCATGCAACTCACTGACACCGGAGGAGTACCTTGTATGTATCAAACATTGCAACATAACTGGGTGACTATAAAGGTGCTCTATAGGTAACTCTGAGGGTGTCTGTTGGGTTGGCATGGATCAAGACTGGGATTCGTTACTCCGTGTGACGGAGAGGTATCTCAGGGCCCACTCGGTAATACAACATCACAATAAGCCTTGCAAGCAATGTGACTAAGTGTTAGTCATGAGATCTTGTATTATGGAACGAGTAAAGAGACTTGCCGGTAATGAGGTTGAACTAGGTATGGATATACCGACGATCGAATCTCGGGCAAGTAACATACCGAACAACAAAGGGAACATTATACGGGATTAACTGAATCCTTGACACAGAGGTTCGACCGATAAAGATCTTTGTAGAATATGTAGGAACCAATATGGGCATCCAGGTCCCACTATTGGTTATTGACAGTAGATGTATCTCGGTCATGTCTACATAGTTCTCAAACCCGCAGGGTCTGCACAATTAAGTTCGGTGACGTTTCGGTAGTATAGAGTTATGTATGATGGTGACCGAAGGTTGTTCGGAGTTCTGGATGAGATACCGGACGTCACGAGGAGCTCCAGAATGGTCCAGAGGTAAAGATTGATATATAGGAAGTCCTGTTTTGGTCGCCAGAAAAGTTTCGGGCTCATCGCTAGTGTACCGGGAGTGCCGGTATTGTACCGGGGGACCATCGGGAGAGGTATTTCGACCCAAGAGGCTACATGGGCTGTGGGAGGAGTTAAACCAGCCCCTGGTGGGCTGGCCGAAGCCTCTTCTAAGGGACCATGCAGCTGGAGTTGTTTGAGAACGAAAAAATCCAAAGGTGGAGAGGTGGAAAGAGTTTCCAAGTGGAAAGGAGGAATCCTACTCCTAATAGGATTGGAGTAGGACTCCTCCACCTCCAATTTTGACCAAACCTTGAGGGTTTGAGGCTGCCTCCTCCCCTCCCTCCCTCCTATATATACTAGAGAATTTGGATGAAAAAGCTAACCCTAATAGCCACGTGCTACCTCTCCTCTAGATCGCGGTTTCTCCTCTAGATCGGTTTTCAGCGGTGCTTAGGCGAAGCCCTACTAGAATAGCTCCACCACCATCACCGCAACACCATCGCGCTGCCAGAGAAATCATCTACCTCTCTGCTCCGTCTTGTTGTATCAAGAAGGCAGAGATCTTCATCGAGCTGTACGTGTGCTGAACGCGGAGGTGCCGTCCATTCGGCGCTAGATCGGAAGGACCGTGATCAAGATCGCGAGACGGATCGTGATGAAAACGCAGGACGGATCATGATGAGTTCTCGAGACGGATCGTGACTAGATCGCGGTACGGATCATGATGAGATCGCGGGATGCTCGACAATTTGGATCGTGAAGACGTTCAACTACACCAACCGCGTTTCCTAACGCATCCCGCTTAGCGATCTACAAGGGTATGTAGATCGACTCTCCCTCTCATAGATTTTCATCACCATGGATAGATCTTGCGTGTGCGTAGGAAATTTTTTGTTTCCCGTGCAACGTTCCCAAATAGTGGCATCATGAGCTAGGTCTATGTGTAGATGAGATCTCGAGTAGAACACAAAGAGTTTGTGGGCGTTGATGCTTAGATTGCTTCCTCCCTCGGTTGTGTTTGGGATGAAGCGGCCCGGACCTACCTTACTCGTACGCTTACGAGAGACCGGTTCCATCGACTAATGTGTAACTTCGTTCCACAAAGATGGCTGGCGGGTGTCTGTTTCTCCTACTTTAGTTGGATCGGATTCGACTAAGGCGGTCCTTGAGAAGGTTAAAAAGCAACTTATGTATCACCGTTGTGGTTTATGCATAGGTGAGAATTTTTCTTGCTAGATACCCATAGTAGCCACGTAAAACATGCAACAACAATTAGAGGACGTCTAACTTGTTTTTGCAGGGTATGTTGTCATGTGATATGGCCAATTACATGATGAGATATATGTGATGTATGAGATGATCATGTATTGTACAGAATATCACGACTTGCATGTCGATGAGTACGGCAACCGGCAGGAGCCATAGGGTTGTCTTTAATTATTGTATGACCTGTGTGTCAATCATTAAGCGCTATGTAATGCTTTACTTTATTGCTAAACGGGAGCAATAGTAGTAGAAGCATGGTGGGCGCGACAACCCCGATGGCGACACGTTGATGGAGATCAAGATGATGGAGATCATGGTGTCATGCCGGTGACGATGGAGATCGTGCTGGTGCTTGCAAGATGGAGATCAAAAGCACAAGTTCATGGCCATATCATGTCACTTATGATTTGCATGTGATGTTAATCCTTTTATGCACCTTGTTTTGCTTAGGACGACGGTAGCATTATAAGGTGATCCCTCACTTAATTTCAAGATAAATTGTGCTCTCCCCGAGTGTGCACCATTGCGAAAGTTCGTCGTGTCGAGACACCACGTGATGATCGGTGTGATAGACTCTACGTTCACATACAAAGGATGCAAGCCAGTGTTGCACATGCAGAACACTCGGGTTAAACTTGACGAGCCTATCATGTACAGACATGGCCTTGGAACACAAGAGACCGAAAGGTCGAACATGAGTCATATAGTAGATATATCAACATGATGATGCTCACCATTGAAACCACCTCAACTCACGTGATAATCGGACTTGAGTTGGTGAATTTGGATCATGTATCGCTCGAATGACCGGAGGGATGTCAATTTGAGTGGGTGTTCTTAAGTAATTAATTGAACTCATTATCATGAACATAGTTAGTAGTGTCTTCGCAAAATTATGTTGTAGATTACTAGCTCACGCTATAGCTCCCTTGAATTTCTATATGTTCCTAGAGAAATAGAGTTGAAAGATGATGGTAGCAATATTGCGGACTAGGTCCGTGATCTAAGGATTGTCCTCATTGCTGCAAAGAAGGCTTATGTCCTTAATGCACCGCACGGTGCGCCAACCCCTCTAGCGTCGTCTATAGATGTTGTGAACATCTGACAGGCACGTTCTGATGACTACTTGATAGTTTATTGCGTCATGCATTACGGCTTAGAATTGAGGCTCCGAAACATTTTGAACGTCACGAAACATATGAGATGTTCTAAGAGCTGAAATTAGGATCTCAGGCTCGTGCCCGTGTTGCGAGATATGAGATATCCAACAAGATTCTTTGCCTGCAAGATGAAAGAGAATAGCTCAATCATTGAGCATGTGCTCAGATTGTCTGGGTGCTACAATCGCTTGAATCGAGTGGGAGTTGATCTTCCACATAAGATAGTGATTGATATAGTTCTCCAAGTCACTGTCACTAAGCTACTAGAACTTGGTGATGAACTATAAAATGCCAAGGATAGAAATAATGATCCCTGAGCTATTCGCGATGTTTGACACCGCGAAGGTAGAAATCAAGAAGGAGCGTGAAGTGTTGATGGTTAGTAAAAACCACTAGTTTCGAGAAGGGCAAGGGCAAGGAAGGAAACTTCATGGATGGCAAGTCAGTTGCTACTCCAGTGAAGCAACCCAAAGTTGAACCCAAACCCTAAGTGCTTTGATTATGCGGAGATCGGTCGCTGAAGCGGAACAACCCTAAATACTTGGTAGATAAGAAGGCTGGCAACGTTGATAAAATTATATTTGATATACATGTTATTGATGTATACCTTGCGAGTACTCCTAGTAGCACCTGGGTATTGGATACCGGTTCTGTTGCTAAATGTTAGTAACTCGAAATAAAAGGTACGGAATAAACGGAGAACTAGCTAAGGGTGAGGTGACAATGTGTGTTGGAAATGTTCCAAGGTTGATGTGATCAACATCGCACGCTCTCTCTACCTTCGGGATTAGTGACGAACCTAAATAAATGTTATCTGGTGTTTATGTTCAGCATGAACATGATTAGATCGTGTTTATTGCAACATGGTTATTCATTTAAGTTAGAGAATAATGGTTATTCTTTTTACACGAATAATACCTTCAATGGTCATGCACCCAATGAGAATGGTTTGTTGAATCTTGATCGTAGTAATACACATGTTCGTAACATTGATGCCAAAAGATAGAAAGTTAATAATGATAGTACCACATACTTGTGGCACTGCCGCTAAATGTCATATTGGTATAAAGCGCATGAAGAAACTTGATGCTGATGGATCTTTGGACTCATTCGATTTCAAATCAGTTGAGACATGCGAACCATGCCACTTGGGCAAGATGACTAAGGACCCCGTTTTCCCGATTGATGGAGCGGCCAAGTGATTTATTGGAAATGATACATGTTGATGTATGCAATCCAATGAGTCTTGTAGCGTGCAGTGGATATTGTTATTTTCTTACCTTCACTGATGATTTGAGTAGATATAGTGTATATTTATTTAATGAAACACAAGTCTGAATCGTTTGAAAGGTTCAAGCAAATTCATAGTCAAGTTTAAGATCATCGTGACAAGAAGATAAAAATGTTTGCGATATGATCGTGGAGGTGAATATCTGAGTTACGAGTTTGTCATACAACTTTAGACAATGTGAAAGTCGTTTCACAACTCACGCCACCTGGAACACCATAGTGTGATCGTGTGTCCGAACGTCATAGTCGTTCTCTATTGGATATGGTGCGGGCTATGATGTCTCTTATCGTTTTGCTACTATAGTTTTGGGGTTATGCATTAGAGACAACTACATTCACATTAAATAGGGCACCATCTAAATCTGTTGAGATGACACCATGTGAATTGGTTTGATAGAAACCTAAGCTATCATTTCTTAATGTTTGGGGCAGTGACACTTGTCTGGAAAATGTTTTCACCTAATGAGCTCGAACCCAAAGCGGACAAATGCATCTTCATAGATTACCCTAAGAATAGTTGGGCGAACCTTCTATCTCAGATCAAAGCATAAAGTGTTTGTTGCTAAAACAGGTCCTTTCCCGAGAAAAAGTTTCTCTCGAAAGAATTGAGTGGGAGGAAGATAGAACTTGATGAGGTTGTTGAACCTTTGTTTCAACTAGAGAGTAGCACAGCGCAGAAAGATGTTTCTGTGGAACCTATGTCAGTTGAAGAGAAAGTAAATGATGATGATCATGAAGCTTCGGATCAAGTTACTGTCGAACCTCGTAGGTCGACAAGGATGCGTACTGCTCTTGAGTGGTACGACAACCCTGTCTTGGAGGTCATGTTGTTGGACAACGATGAACCTACGAGATATGGAGAAGCGATGATGGGCCCCGATTCTGACAACTGTTTATAGGCCATGAAATCCGAGAAAGGATCCATGTATGAAAACCAAGTATAGACTTTGGTAGACTTGCTCGTTGGACGGCAGATCGTCGAGTACAAATGGACCTTTGAGATGAAGACAAACGCTGATGGTAAATGTCACCACTTATAAAGCTCGACTTGTCACAAAGAAGTTTCTGACAAGTTCAAAGAGTTGACTGCGATGAGACTTTCTCACTCGTAGAGATGCTAAAGTATGTTGGAATTATGTTAGCAGTTGCTGCATTTTTCAATTATGAAATCTGGCAGATGGATGACAAAACATCGTTTCCTTAACATTTTACTTGAGGAAAAGTTGTATGTGATACAACCAGAAGGTTTTGTTAGTCCTAAGGATGCTAAAAGGCGAGCAAGCTTCAATGATCCTTCTATGGACTGAAGCACGCATCTCGGAGTTGGAATATACACTTTGATGAGGTGATCAAATTTTTTTAGGTCTATAAAAAGTTTACGAGAAACTTGTATTTAAAATAAAGTGAGTGGGAGCACTATAGAGTTTCTGATAAGCATATGTGGTTGACATATTGTTGATCTAAAATGATGTAGAATTTCTGGAAAGCATAAATGGTTGTTTGAAAGGAGTTTTTCAAAGGAAGACCTGGATAAAGCTACCTAATTGTTGAGCATCATGATCTATAGAGATAGATCAAGATGCTTGACGAGACTTTGAATGAGTACATACCTTTATAAGATTTTGAAAGAGTTCAAAATGGATTAGTTAGAGAGAAGTGTTCTCGCTAGCTTTGTAAGGTGTGAAGTTGAGTGAGACTCAAAGCTTGACCAGGACAGAAGAAAGAGAAAGGACGAATGTTGTCCCCTATGCCTTAGCCATAGGCTCTGTATAGTATGCCATGTTGTGTATCGCACCTGTGTGTGCCTTGCCATGAGTCCGTCAAGGGGTACAAGAGTGATCCAGGAGTGGATCACTGGACAGCGGTCAAGATCATCCTTAGTAACTAAATGACTAAGGAAATGTTTCTTGATTATGGAGGTAAGAAAGAGTTCATCGTAAAGAGTTACGTCGATGCAAGCTTTGACACCAATCCGGATGACCCTTAGTAGCAATCCGGATACGTATAGTAAAGTAGCCATTTGGAATAGCTCCAAGTGGAGTGTGGTAGCAGTGTTTACAGTTTGACGCAGAGATTTGCAAAGTACACATGGATCTAAATGTCTTAGACCCATTGACTATCAGACCTCTCTCACATGCAAAGCATGATCGAGCCCCAGAACTCATTGGGTGTTAGATTCATAACAATGCGAATCACGTGGTGATTTGAACTAGATTATTGATTCTAGTGCAAGTGGGAGATTGTTGGAAATATGCCCTAGAGGCAATAATAAATTGGTTATTATCATATTTCCTTGTTCATGATAATCGTTTATTATCCATGATATAATTGTGTTGATTGTAAACTTAGATACATGTGTGGATACATAGACAACACCACGTCCCCACTATGCCTCTAATAGACTAGCTCGTTGATCAAAGATGGCTATGGTTTCCTAGTCATGGACATGAGATGTCATTTGATAACTGGATCACGTCATTAGGAGAATGATGTGATGGACAAGACCCAAACTACAAACATAGCATATGATCGTGTCAGTTTATTGCTACTGTTTTATGCATGTCAAGTATTTGTTCCTATGACCATGAGATCATGCAACTCACTGACACCGGAGGAGTACCTTGTGTGTATCAAACGTTGCACTGTAACTAGGTGACTATAAAGGTGCTCTACAGGTATCTCCGAGGGTGTCTGTTGGGTTAGCATGGATCAAGACTGGGATTTGTTACTCCGTGTGATGGAGAGGTATGTCAGGGCCCACTAGGTAATCCAACATCACAATAAGCCTTGCAAGAAATGTGACTAAGTGTTAGTCACGGGATTTTGTATTACGGAACGAGTAAAGAGACTTGTCGGTAATGAGGTTGAACTAGGTATGGAGATACCGACGATCTAATCTCAGACAAGTAATATACCGAAGAACAAAGGGAACATTATACGAGATTAACTGAATCCTTGACATAGAGGTTTGACCCATAAAGATCTTTGTATAATATGTTGGAATCAATATGGGCATCCAGGTCCCACTATTGTTTATTGACCGTAGAGGTGTCTTGGTCATGTCTACATAGTTCTCGAACCTGTAGGGTCTGCACACTTAAGGTTCGGTGACGTTTTGGTAGTATAGAGTTATGTATGGTGGTGATAGAAGGTTGTTAAGAGTTCCGGATGAGATCCTGAACGTCACGAGGAGCTCCAAAATGGTACGGAGGTAAAGATTGATATATAAGAAGTCCTGTTTTGGTCGCCGGAAAAGTTTCGGGCTCATCTGTAGTGTACCGGGAGTGCCGGTAGTGTATCGGGGGACCATCGGGAGAGGTATTTCGACCCAAGAGGCTACATGGGATGTGGGAGGAGGTAAACCAGCCCCTGGTGGGTTGGCCGAAGCCTCCTCTAAGGTCCCATGCAGCTGGAGTGGTTTGAGAAGCAAAAAATCCAAAGGTGGAGAGGTGGAAAGAGTTTCCAAGTGGAAAGGAGGAATACTACTCCTAATAGGATTGGAGTAGGACTCCTCCACCTCCCATTTCGACAAAACCATGAGGGTTTGAGGCTGCCTCCTCCCCTCCCTCCCTCCTATATATACTAGAGGATTTAGAGGAAAAAGCTAACCCAAATAGCCACGTGCTACCTCTCCTCTAGATCGGTTTTCAGCGGTGCTTAGGCTAAGCCCTACTAGAATAGCTCCACCACCATCTCCGCAATGCTGTCGCGCTGCCGGAGAACTCATCTACCTCTCTGCTCCCTCTTGCTGTATCAAGAAGGCGGAGATCGTCATCGAGCTGTATGTGTGCTGAACGCGGAGGTGTCGTCCGTTCAGCGCTAGATCGGAAGTACCGTGATCAAGATCGCGAGACGGATCGTGATGAGATCGCGAGACGGATCGTGATGACTTCGCGGGACGGATCGTGATTGGATCACAGGATGGATCGTGATGAGATCAGGGGATGCTCGGCGATTTGGATTGCAAAGACATTCAACTACACCAACCGCGTTTCTTAATGCTTCCCGCTTAGAGATCTACAAGGGTATGTAGATCCACTCTCCCTCTCGTAGATGCTCATCACCATGGATAGATCTTGTGTGTGTGTAGGAAATTTTTAGTTTCCCATGCAATGTTCCCCAACAAAGGGGGGGAGAAACAATAAATATAAAACATAGATGCGATCACAATGCATGACATGGAAAAATGCAAGGCTAGGTATGCACTAACGCAGTACTACACGTATCAGACGGAGCAGGAGAATATCTGACGATATTTCCCGGGTCTTTGGATTTATCGGACAAACGATCCAGGGAAAAAATTACATGTTCAAAATGCTAGGAGCATGTGACAGATGAATGCAGGGCATATTCAGATTCGTGGGATTTTTTGATCAACTTTCATATATAAATTATTTTCATCTGAGCTACGGTTTAAAAGATACGATTTTCTAAAGTTTTATAGATTTTCTGGAATTATTTTGATTAAATATATCAACATTATCCAGAAAAGTGAATGATGATGTCGGCATGAGGTCAGCATTGCATCAACAATCCATAGTGGGGCTGACCAGGTCAAACCTGACTAGTGGGCCTCACCTGTCATAGACACACGTCTATTTCAGTTTATTAAATTAAACTAAAGAGAGTTAATTAACAGGTGGGTCCGCATGTCAGTGAGAGATTAGGATAATTTAATTATTTTTATTAACCTAATTAGTTAATTAAACACCTAACAAGGGGGGCCCATATGTCATAGACACAGGGGAGGGGCCCCACTAGTCGGCAACTAGGCGATGCCCAAACAGCCAGTTGACCAAGTCAACTGGTCAACTGGGGCTGGCTTGGCCCACGTGCAGTGGCTCTGGGGGTGGCTCGAGCCCAGCCACTTCGGCGGTGGGCGGCGACTGGCCGCCGGTGATGCTCCGGCAAGCTCCGGAATCGAGCCAGGGCTCGTAAATGGTGCTCCGACCATCATTTAGCATGTCGCGACCACCTACGAGAAGGTGGTGCTCGCGCACGTCGATCTAGGCCATTAGCGGCACCGGGGGTGGTTGGTAGGGGCGCCGGCAATGAGAAGAGGCGGCAACCATGCGGGAGCTCGATGGGATCAGCACTACGGTGAACTATCGAACGTGTGGAAGCGGCAGGGAGATCCTACGTGACGGGCCGAAGCAAATGGGCACTAGCCTAAGACCATATGGTTATCAGGGCCTCGCCGACGATGAGCCCGAGCAGAGCTTAGGCGCGGACATGGCGGTTGAGGACCGAACAGAGCCACAACGAGCTCGGAGTGAGGCCAAGAAGAAGCCGCAGCTCACCTGCGTTGTAGAGAAGGCCTGAGGGAGAATTGGCAGCGAAGCTCGTTGGAGCCGAGGTTGAAGATGACTCCGCGTGGACGCTAGGGCGGTCCAGAGCTCGATCCAGAGGTGGCTGGTGGTGTAGCGTAGCGAGGCGGAGTCGGTGAGCATGTCAGTGGAGCTGGAGAGGCCCGGAGAGCGCGGCTAGCCGGTGGCCATGGCGGTGGTGGCGCTCAGGAAGGAGAGCGGCGACGTGAGGAGGAAGAGCGAGGGGGGTGGCGAGCTAGGGTTGGGGGGAGGTGAGGCGCCTCGGTGGCGGCCTTATCCCCTCCACCGATGGCGATGAGACAGTGCAGCAGCGACGGCGCCCTGTAGCGACCGAGCGGTCTCTATAGGAGGAGGAGGATGACACATGGGGTGGCTGGCTGGCCAGTTGGGCCGGCCCGGCTGGGCCGCGCACTGTTGCCATGGGAACTTGTTCCAAATAATACTTGGCAATATTATGCAATACCTCACCAAGTTTGAGGAATTTCCAAATCTGTTTGAAGTGTTCAAAGGAGTTTAAGAGCATCTTTAAAATGCAAATTGGCTCTGTTTTGATGGTGGGGTCCACACCAACATCAAGGTGATGTTGTTTTCCTTAACAACATTAGTTGTGAGATTTTTAACAAGTGTGCAACATTTCTCTTATGCTATTTGCAACTTTATTTTCTCACAATAAAGTTCAAGGCAATTGAGGTGGAATTTGAAATGACATATGACTCCATTGTGATCATGCACTGTTTAGCAAAATGGATTAGCTTAAACTTGGCCATTACTGTAGCTTAATTACAATGAACACCGTAGCATAAATCTAGGGTGTCACAATTCTCCCCTACTAACAAGAATTCTCGCCCCGGGAATCAATAAGTAGAAGGAAAGAGCCCTGGGTATTCTACACGAAGATGATCTTCGCGTTCCCAAGTGGCCTCATCTTCAGAATGATTTGCCCATTGCACTTTGAAGAACTTGGTAACCTTCTAACGAATCCGATGTTCAGTTTCATCAAGAATGTGTACCGGTTGCTCTTTGTAAGAAAGGTCTTGTTGCAATTCAAGCATATCATGATCCACTACTCGGATATGATCCTTGAAGCAGCGACGAAGCTGCGACACATGCAACACATCATGAACCTGAGAAAGGGTTGGCGGTAGTTCCAATTGAGATGCCACTTTACCACACCTTTCGAGAACAATGAAAGGACTGATGTATCGAGGAGACAACTTGCCCTTGATCCCGAAACTGTGTGTACCTCTCATTGGCGTGACTCGGAGATAAGCCTTTTCGCCAGGTTGATAGACCATATCCTTGTGATGAGGGTCATACTGACTCTTCTGACGAGACTGAGGAACCTTCAGATTTGCATGAATAATGTAGACTTGATCTTCGGCATGTTGGATAATATTCGGACCGATAAGTGTACATTCCCCAGTTTCTGAACAATTCAGAGGAGTCCGACACTTACATCCATATAATACTTCAAAAGGAGCCATCTTCAGACTAGCTTGATAGCTATTGTTTTAGGAGAACTCAGCATACAGGAGAGATTCCTCCCATTTCTTGCCAAAATAAATGACACAAGCTCGAAGCATGTCTTCGAGAATCTGATTGACTCTTTCAACTTGTCCCTGGGATTGAGGGTGAAAAGCGGTGTTGAAGGACAAATGAGTTCCCATAGCTTCCTGGAAACTTGCCTAGAATCTTGAAGTGAATAAACTGCCATGGTCTGAACTAATCACTAATGGAATACCGTGGAGGGAAACAACTTTGGACATGTAAAGATCTACTAGCTGACTAGTAGTAATAGTTTCCTTGACAGCCAGAAAATGTGCAACCTTGGACAGGTGGTCAATGACGACAAGAATAGCATCATTACCCTTATGCGACCTCGGAAACCCAATGACGAAGTTCATTTCAACATGATCCCATTTTCATTCAGGAAAAAAAATAGGTTGCAGAGTTCTAGCAGGATTTTGATGTTCTACCTTGATCCGACGACAAATGTCACATTCTGAAACATAGCGAGCAATGTCTTGTTTCATATTTGACCACCAGAACCTTTGACGGATGTCTTGGTACATCTTGGTACTACTCGGATGAATACAAAATGGAGTATCATGACCTTCCTTCATCACTTTCCTAGTTACATTCAGATTTTCCTCCTTGGTGGGAACGAATAAGCGACCCCTAAAGTACACGGCGCCATCTTCAGGCATGGTGAAGAATGAGGGTTTACCTTCCACAAGATATCGTTTAATCTTTTCGACTTCACTGGAATAGAGTTGCATAGCTTTGATGTTGTCCACGAGATCTGGCACAACAACCAGGTTACTCAAAGAACCCTGGTTAAGAACACGGAGGTTCATCTTGCGAAACTCCAGTGGAGGGGGAACGAGATAACCTCGAGGAACAATATGCAGGTTCAACTTTCAGAATTCTTATTGAAAAAGGGGGTGAACCTTGTGAACCTGAAGGTGGTTGCAGTATGACTTGCGGCTCAAAGCATTAGCCATTACATTAGCTTTACCATGTGTATAAGAAATTCCCACATTGTAATCTGCTATGCGCTCCATCCATCTTTGTTGACGGAGATTCAAATCTGGTTGAGTAAATAGGTACTTCAGACTTTGGTGATCGGTGTAGATCTCGCATTGATTACCAACAAGGTATTGCTGCTACTCTATCCGTGCATGAATTACTGCAGCAAGTTCAAGGTCATGAACTGGGTAGTTCTCTTCATGAGGACGCAACTGATGAGAGGCATAATCAACCACTTTGCGTTCTTGCATTAGGACACAACCTATTCCCTGACGCGAAGCGTCACAATAAATGACAAAGTCCTTACAAGTATCCGGAGGAGCAAGCACTGGGGCAGACATCAACTTGTCTTTAAGTGCCTGAAAGCTCTCCTGACATTTTCTTTCCACTCATATTTAACACCTTTGTGAAGCAGATTGGTTAAGGGCTTTGCAATCTTGGAGAAGTTCTTGACAAATCAACGGCAATAACTGGCGAGTCCGAGAAAACTTCTGACTTGCTTGACATTCTTTTGGGGAGTCCAGTCAAGAATAGCCTGAACTCGTTTAGGGTTGACCACAATCCCATCCTTGGAGATCACATGACCAAGGTAGGTTACTTCGTCCATCCAGAACTCACACTTGGAATACTTGGCATATAGGTGGTGTAGTCAAAGTCTGTCCAGTACAAGATGAAGATGTTTATCATGCTCTTCTTTATTCTTGGAAAATACTAGAATATCATCCAGATAAACCACGACGAATTTGTCGAGGTGGTCCATGAAGATATAATTCATTAAATGAGAGAAGGTTGCTGGAGCATTGGTTAAACCAAAAGACATGACGGTGTACTCATATGAACCATAGCGAGTAACAAGTGCGGTCTTCGGAATATCCTCTTCACGAACACGGATCTGATGGTAGCCCAACCTCAAGTCGAGCTGAGAGAAAATTGAGGCACCAGCAAGTTGATCATACAAACCATTGATCTGAGGAAGTGGATATTTGTTCTGAATTGTAGCTTGGTTGATTGGTCGATAATCCTGGACCATACGGTTTGTCCCATCCTTTAACAAAGAGAGAAGGTGCTCCCCAAGCAGAGGAACTTGGACGAATTATACCCAGTCGTAGCGAATTGTCGATTTCTTGCTTAAGTTCAAGGTGTTCATGTGGTGGCATTTTATACAGACGCTTGGCTATAGGAGTGGTACCAGGTACCAAATCTATGACAAACTCGATAGCTCTAGCAGGGGGGATCCCTGGAAGTTCTTTCGGAAAAACATCTTGGAAATCCCAGACAACTAGAATGTTTTCAATCCCCTCAAGAGGTGACTCATTTAAAGCATTAATGGCATACAGCCGGGTTCAACATCTCGAACAAGATGAGCATGGTAGCTGACTATCTCATTCGAAGGATGCAGAAGGTGGACAGTTTTGGTGGCACAAACGACGGAAGCAGTATGTGCTTTCAACCAATCCATTCCGAGGATAAGGTCGATATTGGAAGACTTCAACATTATGGGGGAGGTATGGAACTCCGATCATTCAATTTCAATGGGAATGTTGTGACTAATAATGGAGGTTCGACATCGGCCCGCGAGGGTGTTTACCACTATTGGGACGTTCATCTCTTCACACTTAATGTCATGCATGTATGCGAAACCTTCAGACATAAAAGAATGTGATGCTCCTGTATCAAACAATACAGAATCTGGTACTACGTTGATGAGAAGACTACCCATCATAGTAGCAGGCTGGTCTTGAACTTCATTCAAATCAACATTGTTATCTTGAACACGTCCCTGAGCAGGCTTGGCATTGTTGTTGCGGGGTTGGTTGGAAGGCAGTGCAAGTTGATTTTGATTCTATCTGCATTCTCTAGCACGGTGTCCTAGACGACCACACTTGAAGCACAATCCATCCTCAGGACAAGAAGGGGGAACAAGAGATCGTGGTGGCAGATCTAGGAGCCTCAACTGCCTAGGTGGGGGTGGAGGCAGACGAGGTGTAGCATAGGATGGCCTCGGAGCAGGAGCAGGTGCATGGTACATGTTGTGGGGAATCTAGATCTTGCGCTTCTAACTTGCTAAGCCTAAAGATGAGCCCATGTCACGGTTGCGCTTGCTGCTATCCTTGTAGTCCTGCAGACCTGTTTCCACTATAATGGACTTGTTCACCAAGGTGGCAAAGTTGTCAAAGTCCTCAACAAGGAGTGCCAGTTTGATATCAGGGTGGAGGCCTTCATGGAACTTCTCCTTCCTACGAGCATCCATTGCAACGTCTTCTTCAACATAGCGAGATAAGTCCAGAAATTCCTGCTAATAAGCATCCACAGTCTTGTTCCCCTAGACGAGATTGCGGAACTCACGCTTCTTCTTGTCCATCATTCCGTGAGGAATATGGCAAGCACGGAATGCAGCTTGGAACTCCGGCTAGGTGATTGTCCCAACAAGCTGTGAGCACTTATGACTGTCCCACCATTCAGTGGTGGGACCCTTCAGAAAGTCTGAGGCAAAGGTGACATAGCTAGCCACTGGGGCGCCTGAAGATTCCAGCTCATAAGCGATGTCACGGAGCCAGTCATCTGTGTCAAGCGGCTGAGTTGAGCTGCGGTAGATCATAGGGTTGAGGCGCATGAAGTCTCGCAGAGTCATTGGGGCTGGCTGCTGATTCATATTTGGCCTTGGGAACTGGTCCGTAAGCCCTTGCATAAACTAGTGATTCAGTTAAACTGCTGCATCATACCAGCCATGTATTCAGGTGGCGGTGGGTGGTCAGCCGCACCACGACCATGACCAGCTGGCCTAACCATTCTGTCGAAACAATTAACAGTGGTATTTTAGCATTGGGTATTGCAAAGACAATGAGTTATTTATGAATTAAATTGCTCAATGAGGGTAGTGCAATAGATACAACATAGTAGTTCGAATTCAACATACAGATCCATACATAGGTCTATTACAAACCATAAGTCTGTTACAACATAGACGATAGGTCCAGCATGAAATTAGTCTAGACAACTAGGCAACACGCATGCACGCGATAGAAGGATACAACAACGGACATAGAAAAGCTACATCAACGTCGGGAACAATGAAAGAACCAACAGAACTGCAGATGACCCTGAATGTTGAACCTGGTGGCAGGGTTCTGCATCCCGTGCACAGCCTGATGCAGTACCTGCATATTAAGCAAGAGTACAGGTCCATGTGCCGGGGTACGACCTCCAACACCAGGCCACTCAAGACCCGGAGGAAACCCAGTCCGAGGCATAAAGGATGTACTCCGGATGTATCCCCACGGTGACAGCTGCAAAAAGTGCTCCAAAGTCCGATAAAGACAAGCACGGGTGGCGTACAAGTCGATGTTAAGAGCCCGGACAGTGCGATCCAATGCCTCAGTGTACTCAACTAGAACCTATGGGTCATAACGACGAATCACGTACGGGGTGCAGACAGCAGTGTAGGACCGGTCGTTGCGCTGCCATGCGAAAGGGGTCAAGACCTCAGCGTCGGCGACAGTATCAACTCCAGCAAGAACATATGGAATGTATCTGTATGTCATCTCCTCCAAACTAGAGTTCGCTGCACGGAGACGAATAATAGCAGCATAAGCAGCATCATGTACTGCCATCTCAACAGTCACTCCAATGCCACGGAAGGTGTGCAACTCAGTGATGGAGAGGTCCGGTCGATCCTAGATAACCATCTCAGCCTCATACTATTCCTGGTTGAACTCGCGATAATCCTCGTAAACAGTGTACTCGGGGTACCAGCGATATCCGAACTTCTTCAAGAGGTCGACCAGAATAGCCGGGAACCCAGTCGTATCGCGCACGAAGGTCAGACGAACGATCTGCCTACTAGGACACATCTGTAACAAGGAGATTTAAGATGTCAAATGACAGTGTGTGCATTATAACTTCAAAGGAAACAATTGTCGACGAAACAAATCTCCAGTGGATGTGATCACGAGAACCTAATGTTAGAGTTAGCAAAATATTTAACCCGAAAGAGGAGAGATATCAGAACCCAGAGTATAGACGAGGAATAGAAGATCCTAATACCACCCGATTGAGATGTGGGCCAATACCCACAGGTCCCAAGATCGAAACTTGGCTCTGATACCAACTTGTGACACCCCCAATTTCGACCGTACGCTAAACATACACGCAATGCATACGACCAAGATTAGGGATTCATTAATCAATATCACAACACAACTCTAGACACAAATTAAAGTCATACAGCTTCATATTACAAGCCAGGGGCCTCGAGGGCTCCAAAACAAAGCTCGACAAGCACGAGTCAGCGAAAGCAAATAATATCTGAGTACAAACATAAGTTAAACAAGTTTTGCCTTAAGAAGGCAAGCACAAACATAACAACGGATCGAAAGAGGCGAGGCCTCCTGCCTGGGAACCTCCTATCCGACTACTGGTTGGGGGCCGCCTCCATGTAGTAGTAGGCTCCTGCGGTGGTGTAGTAGTCATCTCCGGCGTACTCCATCTCCTGGGCTCCATCGTCTGAACGCATAATTGAATCAAGGAGGAAAGAGAAAGCAAAGCAGCGGTGAGTACTCATCCAAAGTACTCGCAAGACTGACATCAGAACTATGCTAAGTATGCATCATTATCAAGGGGTGGGGTTATATATGGGCTGACTACAGAAAGCAAGAATAGGGGGGAAGGACTAGTCCTATCAAAGACTAGCATCTCCAGCATCTTGCAGCATTAGAAGAGAGTAGACTGGTAACTCATATATAGTCATATTATTGTAGCAATTTTAGTAAGTAACCTTGCCCATAGATTCTTCCTCGTCTCCCTGCGAGGAAGCAATCCTGGAACTGATATTCATTGCACAATTCAAGTCACAATTGTAGTTGTATAAGGTTAAGGTACAACTCCAAGTCGTCCTGTTACCGTGGACACGACTATTCGAATAGATGAATTCATCCCTGCAGGGGTGCACCACATTTCCAACACGCTTAATCACCTCTGGCCGGACACACTTTCCTAGGTAATGCCTGGCCTCGGGATCCAAAATGTTGTCGCCCCACC
Organism: Hordeum marinum; assembly: GCA_022496015.1. Taxonomy (NCBI): domain Eukaryota; kingdom Viridiplantae; phylum Streptophyta; class Magnoliopsida; order Poales; family Poaceae; genus Hordeum; species Hordeum marinum. The sequence goes on along the minus strand of CM039677.1, from coordinate 95,122,945 downwards.
AAGGCTCAACGAACAGGGCAGCCCACCGGTCTAAATCCTAAGTGCGTAGGTTCATGTGCCCACTTCCCCTTGCACTCCTGCATGATGCGTAGGCAGCCGGAAGCAGACCTAGTACACGTAGTCCGGGAGCTGTACCTTCTAGCCCAATCCGGCGCGTGCCGCTCCATTGCTGAAGTCCGAAGAGCTTTGGCTGATACAACGACGCTTTGTACCCATAACTTCTCCCACGTGAAGGTTTAGTGCAAAAAAGGTGAAACGACCAACTCAGATCAAATACCCAACCCATTAGCACTTTATTAATGCGGGGCAAGCGCGACCCCATAAAGTGTGGTCCCATCACCTCGTCTTGAGAATGTGTGGCAAAGGCCTCTCTCTCTAGTCCATGCCTCATCATCATCAAACCGTGGGTACCCCTTAGGGGCGACCCATCACCAATATGTTTTTGTAACCAGGTCATAGTAACTCTATGTATGAAACATCAAGACGGGAGCTGAGGAATCACCCTCAATGGTCCCCGCTTGATGTAACCGTCAAGGTGGACTTAGAGGAATCACCCTCGAAGGTCCCACACTTGAGGGGTTGCGCGATAGAGACATCACCGGGAATGGTGAAGGATGAATCACCCTCGATAACCACGATCGACTAGCTGCACTATAGGTCTAGCATCATGAGTACTTCACGCGGTGTCACCCTCAGTACTCGATAGTAGCACTATAGAGTCGTACAACTAAGAGGAGTGCGGTGATGTGAGGGGCTTGTCTTGTCGGTCAGTTGACCGAATCTTCAAGTCGCCGAGTCATTGGGTCGCCGATGAAGAAGCAGGGGCAACTGGGACTAAGGGGTCACTAGGGATTCACTAACCAACCTATACTAAGCAGTTGGTATGATTGCAGGTATAGTAGCAGTTCATCAAAAATAGGCTATGCATCAGAATAGGAGCTAACTAATACAGTAGCAAAAATCTAATGCAAGAATAAGAGTGAAAGGAATAGACAATATCGGAATGCTCAAGGGGGATTGCTTGCCTTGCTGCTCTGCGGCAAAAGGCTGATTGTCAGGTGCGTAGTCGTACCCGGCAGCAGCGTCAGTCTCGGGGTCTATAGGAGAGAAGAGGGGGGAAGAAACAAATAATATAAAGCATAGATGCAATCACAATGCATGACATGGAAAAATTCATGGCTAGGTATGCACTAACACAATACTACACGTATCACACGGAGCGGGAGAATATCTGACGATATTTCCCGGGTCTTTAGATTTATCGGACAGACGATCCGGGGAAAAAATCCATGTTCAACATGCTAGGAGCATGTGGCAGATGAATGGAGGGCATATTCAGATTCGTGGGATTTTTCTGATCAACTTTCATATATAAATTATTTTCATGTGACCTATGATTTAAAAGATATGATTTTCTAAAGTTTTATAGATTTTCTGGAATTATTTTAATTAAATAAATCAACATTATCCAGAATAGTGAATGATGATGTCAGCATTGCATCAGCAGTCTATAGTGGGCTGACCAGGTCAAACCTGACCAATGGGCCTCACCTATCATAGACAGAGATCTATTTCTGTTTATTAAATTAAACTAAAGAGTGTTAATTAACAGGTGGGTCCGCATGTCACTGGGAGATTACGCTAATTTAATTATTTCTATTAACCTAATTAGTTAATTAGACACCTGATAAGGGGGGCCCATATGTCATAGACATAGGGGGAGGGGCCCCACCAGTCAGTGACTGGGCGGTGCCACTAGTTGACCAAGTCAACTGGTCAACTGGGGCTGCCCTGGCCCACGGGTAGTGGCACTGGGGGTGGCCCCAGCGTAGCCATTTCAGCGGTGGCCGGCGACTGGCTGCCGACGATGCTCTGGCGAGCTCCCAAATTGAGCGAGGGCTCAGAAATGGTGCTCCGGCCACATTTAGCATGCCACGACCACCTACGAGCAGCTGGTGCTCGTGCGCATCGATCTGGGCCATCAGCGGCACCGAGGGTGGTTGGTAGGGGTGTCGGCAATGAACAGAGGCGATGACCATGCGGGACCTCGACATGATCGGTGCTATGGTGAACTATCGAACGTTTGGAAGTGACAGAGAGATCCTATGTGACAGGCCGAAGCGAATGGTCACTAGCCCGACAACATATGGTCATCGGGGCCTTGCCAGCGACGAGCCCAAGCGGAGCTTAGGCGCGGCCATGGCAGTTGAGGGCCAAATCGAGCCGCAACAAGCTCGGAGTGAGGCGAGGACGAAGCCACAGCTCACCTGCATTGCAGAGAAGACCCGGGGGAGAACGGATGCATCACACGGGAGGGAGAATTAGCGGCGAAGCTTGTCGAAGAAGAGGTTGAAGACAACTACGCACAGGCGCTGGGGCGGTCCTGAGCTCGATACGGAGGTGGCTGGTGGCGTAGCATAGCGAGGCGGAGCCGGTGAGCACGTTAGTGGAGCTGGAGAGGCCTAGAGAGCGCGGCTAGCCGGCGGCCATGGCGGTGGTGGCGCATGGGAAGGAGAGTGGCGGCACGAGGAGGAATAGCGAGGGGGTAGTGGCAAGCTAGGGTTCGGGGGGGGGGCAGGTGAGGCACCTCGATGGCGGCCTTATCCCCTCCACCGACAGTGGTGAGCCGGTGCAGTAGCGGCGGCGCCCTTTAGCGACCAAGCGGTCGCTACATGAGGAGGAGGACGACGCGCAGGGTGGCTGGCTGGCCAGTTGGGCCGGCCTGGCTGGGCCGCGCACTGTTGCCATGGGCTCAAGTGCACAGTGTATTTTCCCTTTTTCGTTCTTTTTCTTTTTCGGGTTTCTTTTCCAGCACCTTTTTCATTTATTTCTTGCAATATTCCTTTAGTGCATAAACATGCCACTTGTTCAAAATAATACTTGGTAATATTATGCAATACCTCACCAAGTTTGAGGAATTTTCAAATATGTTTGAAATATTCAAAGGAGTTTAAGAGCATCTTTAAAATGCAAATTGGCTCTGTTTTGATGGTGGGGTCCACACCAACATCAAGGTGATGTTTTTTTCCTTAAGAACATTAGTTTTTAGATTTTTAACAAGTGTGTAACATTTCTCTTATGCTATTTGCAACTTTATTTTATCGCAATAAATTTCAAGGCAATTCAGGTGGAATTTGAAATAAGATATGACTCCATTGTGATCATGCACTGTTTAGCAAAATGGATTAGCTTAAACTTAGCCATTACTGTAGCTTAATTACAATGACCACTGTAGCATAAATCCAGGGTGTCGCAGCATAAGTTCCAAAAGGGTAGGTAAAGGTAGTTTTCTCTTGATCAGATTGTGACACATGTATTTGAGAGAAACCGGAATATCCATCCAAGAACAAAAGTGTGTGTGCTTGCATAATCGTTCAAGCATTTGATCAATAAAAGGCAAGGGGTAATGATCTTTTCTAGTAGCTTTATTTAATTTTCTAAAATAAATTACCATCTTATAGGTAGTAACAATTCTCTCCGGAATAATCTCATTTTTATCATTTGGAACAACAGTAATAACTCCTTTCTTAGGAACACAATGAACGGGACTCGCCCATCTACTATCAGCTGTATGATAGATTATACCTACTTCTAGAAACTTTAATATTTCAGTTCTTACCACTTCTTTCATCTTAGGATTCAATCGTCGTTGGTGATCAACAACGTGTTTAGCATCAGGTTCCATATTAATCTTGTGCTGACATAGAGTGGGACTAATGCCCTTAAGATCATCAAGAGTATATCCAATAGCAGCCCGGTGCTTCCTCAGAATTTTCAATAATCTTTCTTCTTGATGTTCTGAAAGGTTAGCACTAATAATAACAAGATATATCTTTTTCTCATCAAGATTAGCATACTTCAAAGTGTCAGGCAATTGTTTAAGTTCATACACATGATCACCTTTAGGCGGAGGAGGACCTCCAAGAGTTTCAATAGGCAAATTGTATTTTAGTAGAGGTTGTTGTTGAAATAAGTTTTTATCTATTTCATTTCTTTCATGCAAGTGCATATCATTTTCATGGTCTAGCAAATATTGTTCTAGTGGATTGGTAGGAGGAAGGCACTAGAATCAAGACCAATTATTTCATCCTTACTAGGTAATTCTCTATCATGAGGTTGCCTACTAAACTTGGAAAAATTAAACTCATGAGACACATCACCAAACTCAAAACTAACGGTTTCTTTTTGACAATATATCTTAGCGGTAACAGTGTTCAAGAAAGGTCTACCAAAGATAATGGGACAAAAGTCATCTTGTGGGGGACCAAGAACTAGAAAATCAGTAGGATATTTTATTTTCCCACACAAGACTTCAACATCTCTAACAATCCCAAGTGGTGTGATGGTGTCTCTATTAGCAAGTTTAATACTAACATCAATATCTTCTATTTCAGTCGGTGCTATGTCATTCATAATTTCTTGATATAAGGTAAAAGGAATAGCACTCACGCTAGCACCGAAATCACAGAAGCCATGATAACAATGATCTCCTATTTTGACTAAGACAACAGGCAAGCCAACACGGGTCTATGTTTTCCCTTTTCATCGGGTTTAGCAATTGTAGTAGCTTCATCACAGAAGTAAATGACATGCCCATCAGTATTTTCCACCAAGAGATCTTTAACCATAGCAATACTAGGTTCTACTTTAATTTGTTCAGAGGGTTTAGGTGCTCTAATATTACTTTTGTGAACCATAGTTTATACCTTAGCATGTTCCTTTATCCTAATAGGGAAAGGTGGTTTCTCAATATAAGTAGTAGGCACAACTGGATCAACATTGTAAATGATAGTTTCTTATTTAGCAATGACCGATTCTTTAATTTCTCCTTTAATAGGGGGATGATATGTAAACCACTTCTCTTTAGGGAGATCAACATGAGTAGAAAATGATTCACAAAAAGAGGCTACTATCTCAGAGTCAAGTCCATATTTAGTGCTAAACTTGTGAAAAGGATCGATATTCATAAAAGATTTAACACAATCAAATTCAAGCTTAATACCTGACTCATTCCTTCGTCGAGTTCCCAATCATCAAAGTCGCATTTAATTCTTTCCAAGAGATACCACTTGAATTCAATAGTCTTCGTCATAAAAGGACCAATACAAGAAGTATCGAGCATGGTTTGATCATTATGAGAAAGCCGAGCATAAAAATTCTGAATAATAACTTCTCTCGAGATATCATCATTGGGGCATGAATATAACATTGACTTAAGATGCCCCAAGCTAGAGCGATACTTTCTCCTTCACGAGACCAAAAATTATATATATAATTCCGATCACGATGAACTAGATGCATAGGATAATTTTTTTGGTGGAATTCCAATTTTAAACGATTCTAGTTCCATGATCCAATATCATCACATAGCCTATACAATGTAAATGCTTTTCCCTTCAAACTTAAAGGGAAAACCTTCTTCTTAACTTCATCTCCGGATAAACCTGCAAGCTTAAATAGTGCACAATTTTTTTCCACATGTACTAGGTGCATATCAAGATGTCCAGTTCCATCTCCTTCATAAGGACTAGCTAGCAGTTCTTCTAATATACCCGAAGTAATTTCATAACCAATATTTTCAGTAGGTGTTGTAGGTTGAGGGGCAAATGAAAGCGCATTCGCTCCCTTGGCGGTTTTGGTAATTAATAACAACATATATGTCATTGTACTAATGTTTCCACTAAGCATATTTCAGGAAAAGTTCAATGATGGGTTGTCAAAGGGATTGTGGAATACACAAAGATGCAAGGAAATAGACTAGCAAAGCTTAAAGCAAAGGACTCTACATTTTACCTTTTGTGAGAAATCACTTTGAGTCCATAGGAAAGCCAATACTATTAAAAGGGGGTAAGGTTTTGTTGGTGAACAAAATGCTCATACGTGCACAAGTGATAGTCACCACATACACCCACAAGCTCTTCCAAAAAAGTCTGTCCAAAGCCAAATACTCAAAATTGGTGCAACCAACACATTCCACTCAGTGCCACCGATTCCAAATCTTAGACAGACTCAGGCAAACCCTAGCTTTTCGGTGCAACCGATTCTGTTTCGGTGCCACCGAGTTTGGGTTGCCAACTTCCTGTTACGCAAGTTTAGAAAATAGGTCCCTCCAAGTTTTTTGAATCGGCGTCACCGAGATTGGCAATCTGACCATTGGTCACCTTATCAGTGCAACCGAGTTTTATGTATCGGTCTGACCGAGATTCAAATGTTGCTACCTTTAAGGAAACTCGGTACAAGCGAGATTCACACATCGGTTCCACCGAGTCTGACTTATTAGGTGTAATGGTTGGATTTTTGGAGATGCCTATATATACCCCTCCACCACCACTCACTCGAAAGAGAAACTCTCAGAACATTTCCCCACTCATACCTACTGATTTTTTGAGAGAGAGCCACCTACTCATGTGTTGAGATCATGCCATTCCATTCCAACCATATGAATCTTTATCTCTAGCCTCCCCAAGTTGCTTTCCACCCAATAAACCTCTTCTACCAAGCCAAATCTGTGAGAGAGTGATTGTGTGTTGACGAGTCTATCATCTTAAAGCACAAGAGCAAGGACTTCATCGACACTATCCAGCCTATTACCTTTTGGAGGGTGGTGCCTCCTAGATTGGTTAGGAGTCACTTGGGAGGCTCCTACTTGGTGTTGTGGAGTGAACCAGAAGTTTGTAAGGGCAAGGAGATCGCCTAATTCGTGAAGATCTACCCCGACTTAGGCTAGTACTCCGTGAACATAGGCTGCCATGGTACAGTCAAGGTTGCTTCTTCGTGGAACCCTTTATGGGTAGAGCCCTTCATGGACTCTCGCGCACGTTACCCTCCGTGGGTTGAAGACTCCATGAACGTGTACGTATGATAGAACCACCTATCGGAACCATGGGAAAAATCACCATGTCACCAATTGCGTTTGCTCTTCCTAGACTCTCTTTACTTACAAGCTTGTCTTCACTTTCCACTGCTATACTCTTAGACATGCATGTGTACGGTGTACTCGACCTACTATGAATGCTAAAATCTGCCAAGAATTAAAATTGGGAAAAAAGTATATTTGTATTTGGTCAAGTAGTCTAAGCACCCCCCCTCTAGCACTACTTTCGATCCTACAAGTGGTATCAGAGCATTGGTCTCCATTGCATTGGTCTCACAACCTCGGAGAGTATGGCGTCTAGTGAGGGAAATTATCAACATAGTGGTCCATACTTTGATGGCACAAATTTTGCTAGTTGGAAGCACAAAATGAAAATGCATTTGCTTGGTCATAACCCCGCCGTTTGGGTTGTTGTTTGTGTTGGTATGCAAGGTGAATTCTTTGCGAAAGGAAGGGAACCCGCTCGCAAAGCGAGTGCAGATGAATTGAAGATGATCCAACTCAATGCTCAAGCATGTGACATTCTCTTCAACTGCCTATGCCCAGAAGAATTCAAAAAAATCAACCGTCTTGAGAATGCAAAAGAGATTTAGGACACTTTGATTGATATGCATGAAGGTATAGAATCTATGAGAGAATCCAAGTTGGATGTTCTTAAAAGTCAACTTGACAAGTTCAAGATGAAGGATGGTGAAGGAGTCGCTGAAATGTACTCTAGGCTAGCTCTCATCACCAATGAGATTGCCGACTTAGGAAGCGAAGAAATAATGGACAAGTTCATCATCAAGAAGATACTTCGAGCTTTGGATGATCGATATGACACTGTATGACGCCCAACTATAAAGATCTCAAGCCAACGGAAGTGATTGGTAGGATTGTTGCTCATGAGATGACACTCAAAGACAAGGAAGAGCTTCACCACAAGTCTAGCGGTGCTTACAAAGCCACAAGTGCTTCTCCCGCTACCTCAAGCGACAACCTTGTCACAAATGAAGAGATAAGCCTCATGGTTAAGAAATTTAACAAGTTCTACAAGAATACAAGGATAGATCGAAGCTCCAACTCAAGACACGAAGAGAAGCGTTCATCAAGTCGTGACCGAAACTGCTACAATTGTAGGAAGCCCGGACACTACTCCAATGAGTGCACAGCTCCTTACAAAAGAAAAGAAGAGTCCCCAAGAAGACGAAGTTCAAGAGACGAATCACCTCGAAGGGATGATCGTTATGAACGAAGACCCTTAGGGAGAAATAGGGACTCGGAGAAGAAGGACAAGTACACCAAGAGCTACTCAATAAGAAAAAATCAAGCTCATGTTGGTGAATGGGTTTCCGACTCCGAATCGGACAACCGCTCGGAGAGAAGCTATCACTCCAACTACGACTATAGTCAAGATGAGGTGTTGTTGGATTTGCACTAGTGATAGCTGACTCCTACGACATATTTGATTCACCAAATGAAGGGAGTGGATGTTGCTTCATGGCTAAAGGCCCAAGGTGTCACACCCCGAGTATCTTGATTTCAATAGTGATGAAGATGACTTGTTAATTGAACATAACTTTCTATTTGACAAATCTAGTAATGTTAGTCAACATGAACTTGCTAGTACCCACTCTAGTCTAGATAAGTCATGCGATGATAATAAGTTGGAAATAGAATGACTAACTCAAGAATAAACACTCTTAAGTTAGCTCATGAGTCTACTCTATGAGATAATAGAGAGCTTGAAAGGATACATGAGAAGCTTCGCTTAGAGAAGCTCAATTTAGAGCAAGAGCATGAGTTCCTTAAAGCTATCAATGACGATCTTCGAAAGAAGACTTCCTCTTATCCAGCCAAACGACTTCTCTTGTCTACGTTCATGTCACATGTTAAGTCTAAGCAAGCTAATAACAAAGGAAAGAAAGGTACTTCAACTAGTAGCAATAAAAATGATTTATCCAATGATATTACTTCTAGTAGTTCTCTTGACCCCACTAACTCTTCTCTTAGCAAGGTTACACTTGAGCAAGAAAATGAACTCTTGAAAGGGATTATAGAGAAAGGTATCTGCAAGAGTCTTGAAGGCTGTAAACAATTTGAGGAGATTGTACGCAAGCATGGAGGATACCAGAAGAATCGTGGAGTTGGCTACTTCAACGCTAATGGAGTTGAATGGGAAGAAGATCAAAACCCCAATCCCAAGATTGTTCCTCAAAAGGAGAAGTATGAAAATACTCTCCCCAAGGGAATAAAGTCTCACGATGACCTTCCATCACAATACCCCAAGCTCAAGGGCAAGAACAAGCTTCAAGAGGACATTGAATCATATGAAGATGAATCCCAAGCTTTGGTGAAGTGGGTTCCCAGGGCTACTACAAGCTCAAATTCTACAAGTGCTACTTCAACACTAAGGATCCCCATCAACTTGATGTGGGTCCCCAAGAAGAAGAACAAGAGAAGTTCTTGAGGGGTGACTCCGCCAATGAAATCCACTCATATTCATTATTGGCAAGAACTAGTTGCAATCAACATCAACATCATGCAATAGTGCAAGGAGTCACACATTCCCTCAAAGGTAAGCAAGGGACAAGGTAATCAACAAATCAAAGGACATCATCATATATGCATTGCACTCCATGTCCATAGATATCCTTGTATTTGTCTCTTGTGTGTTGGGACTAACCCATGTAGGTGAGAAGAGTAATAAAACAATGAGGATGCTCCCAACTCTTGGTGATCTTCATCAACTTTGAGCGTCCACCACTACTTCACCTACATGAAGTCTCCATCGACTAAACCAAAGGTTAGTTTATCCCTCCTATGGGGGATGTCATTTCTAGGGGGAGCTTTACTCTAAGACTTGAGTCAAAGCATCTCATAGAATGTGACAACATTAAATGCTTTATGTAAAAGTGGTAACCCCACTTGTGCTTAAACGATGAGTATGAACTATGATCAAGTATTCTTACTTAGCTCCTAAGTCAATATACTCATATATATAGATGAACCCGTCATCAGCAAAGTGCTTGTTAGATGCTAATGTGTTTGTGCATGTTTGTCACGATTTCATTTGACATCTTATTGTGTGAGCATGTTGGTCTGCATTTATTTTCTCATTTGAGGATATCCAATTGTTGCTATTTGGCTTTTGATTTTTCATTTGCCAATTCGATATACAAGAATGCCTAGGAACACTCCTTTAGCTATCTATGCTTCTCACCTCATATTCTTTTCATGCTATATCACAAAATTTGAACAAGTACTTTTCGATCTCTTTGTGTGAGGAGCACTCGGAGTTCCGTATCGACAAAGGACTGACCACTAAAACCTCCCAAGTGCATCTCGGTGGAACCAACTCAAAAATCTCGGTCTCATCGAATGCCTAGGATTGATCTGGTTTTCCAATCTCGGTACCGCCGATTTCATATTCTCGGCTACACCGAGTTTCCCTATCAGCTTATTGTTCTGAAAATCGGTCACACCAAAATATTAAATCGGTGTCACCGACAGCGATGTGTATATAATCTCTGGATCCCAACGTTTTGAAATCCACTCTTCAAATGTCGCACCTCCAAAATCCTAGTTGCCGACCCGAAGACCCCTGGTCATCGCCTTGCTTCCCCGAGCGCCTCCACCGCTGGGAATCGCCATTGTCGACGTATTCTACTCCATCGTCGCCGCCGTAGCGGATCCATCACCAAGTTAGGGTATGGATTTGCCCCCCTCTCGCGTTCCTCTTTCCGATTCATGCGCATTAGGGACTTTTCCTAGTCTATCCACTGTTTGAGATCATTCTGTCCAAAAGAAAACTCCACAGATTAGAGAACATTGGATTTTCTAGGGTTTGCCTTCCGCGCGATGGAACCCGGTTGAACCGAAGTGAGAAAATTGGTGTCACCGATTTGTCTGTCTGTGTTGCCGAGAACTTTCTCGGTGAAATCGAGTGCTACCTTTCGGTCTCACCGAAAGGGGTGCCAAGTTTCAGCTTAGGAGAAAGTCTGTCTCAGTAGCACCGATATTTTTGCTTCAGCTGTACCGATTTTCATGTGACAGAATGTAAACTTTGAGAATCTTTTGTTCAAAATTTCAAAAATCTATGCATTTTGTGATGACTTATCCTATTCCACTCTTCTATACTCTATTCACTGGGTCAGACATGCCAGGCTTAGAAGACAGTCAGAATCTGCAGGAGCAGAATGTTGAGATGAGTTCATGCACTAGTCCAGAGGCCAGTTCTTTCTCAGATCCAGGCACTCCCAATTCTCATGGGTTGCCTAATGTTGCAACAAGGACAAGGAAGAGGCTCAACACAGATGAAGAAGATTCTGATCTCGTGCCAGAAGAGATTCTTGCTAAGAAGCAAGAGAATCCTGCAAGGAAGTCTGCTACAAAGGCGAGCTCATCTAGGAGGGTAGTTAGCAAAATTTATGCACCTCCAAAGACTTTCATAGCACATGAGAGTGCCAGAGCCACCATGTCTATTGAGATCCCCAAGAAATCATTACCTAACAAGGCAGGGGAGAAGAAGACAGCCAGGAAGAGGATCATTCATGTCATTGGCAGGCCTACCTCTATGTATGAGGATCCATAGGAGGCTGCTGGTGCTGATGCTGAGGAGGAAGAGGAGGAGGAACATGTGGTCAAGGCCCCTCCCAAGAAAAAGGCAAAGAAACTTTTGCCTAATGCTATGCCTAAGCCTGGCCCCTCAAAGAGCACCAAGGTTGCATCTAAGAAACCAGCAGCACAGAAGTCCAAGAGGACTACCAGAGATATACCTGCTGCTGAGAAGAACAAGACATCCACTTTTAGGGAAGCAGATGATGATGATGCTATGTCAGTCTTGATGAATCTTAGACCTCATCTTCCTATACATGATGCCAGCCACCCAGTTGCTGAGGATATGAAGAAGAGGAAGGATTCATGCCTGAGGGCATGGAGAGCCATTGATCCATATGCCCAGAGGAGGAAGACTGCGATGGATTACATGTTTTATACCAAGGAGCAGCAAGACTTCTATGAGACCATCTTACTTGACAAGAGTCCTGCAGTCAGTGACATCAGATATCTTGCCTGGAGGTACATCAAGGCAAATGAGGACTATTTTCCATGTGTGCAAGACAACTTCCACTGCATTGGACTTGACAAGTTTTGTTGGGAAGGAGTTCACTGCTTGGAATGGTGAGATGATCATGCAGTTCTATTCCACTGCTCATTTTTATGAAGATGGTAGGATTGTCTGGATGATTGAAGGAGCAAGATATGAACCTACTGTTGATGAGTGGGCTACCATCTTAGGAGTCTTGGATGGTGACTTGGATGTTTATTCTAAATCCAAGGAGAGCCACAATGCTACAAAGGACATGTACACTACTATTCCAGCTGCTGACTTGCAATCTCACAAGTTAGGATTTACTTCCTTCAAGCGTGCCTCCGTACCATGAACACTATCCTAAGGCATACCTTGATGCCCAAGTATGTAGATGAGAGGATGATTCGTGGATACTCCATCAACATACTCATCCATCTTTCTACTCACACCAGGATTCGAGTGATGGATTTGATAGTAGAGACTGTGAAGAGGGTTGTTGCTCACCAGAAGCGCTCATGCTACTATGCACCCTATATTCAGATGCTTATCAACTCCAAGCTGGAGAAGCACATCTTTGCTCTGGATAGACCCCACTTGCCACTTCAGCCATATTTTGAGGACAATGTTGTGGTGATGGACCCAGACCATTCCACATCAGCTGCATCTTAGGCACAGGCAGAGGCACATGCAGAGGCAGCTAGAGCCACTAGTGCTCAGGCCCCCAGATCCACGAACGAGCAGATGGATCTCTTGATCTCCACTGTCATGGATATGTAGAAGGACATCAAAACCATCATGGACACTCAGGAGAGCCTTGCGAACATCATTGAGGATAGAGTGAAAACTCTTAACGACAAGGTAGATGGGCTGACTAAGATAGTCAATGAGCCCAAGAAGGAGGTTGATGAAGCCCCTATCCGTCGCACCTTTTCAGAATCTGAGGTTGATGATGATGAGGATAGTGCACCTATCAAGACGACTACCTAGTTCATGACTAAGGCCAGGACACAAACAGTGCCAGCTCCAGAGACGAGGCTTCATCTTCTACTCCAGCCATAGTGACATCAGCTCCATCAGCTCCAGTTCCTCTAGTGTCTGCACCAAATCCATCCAGAACATCAACAAAAGTCTTCACCAGCACAGTTCTCTCGACCCCGACATCGACTACCGGAGGAGATCGGTCGAAGAACGATTAGCTATATCTCTTCGAACTTTTGGGTAACTTGTTGCCAAAGGGGGAGCCGTTGTATATAGATCTAGGCTTCGAGTGAGAGAGCATCTGCTTTTTATTGTTGTTTTTCAAAACATTTGATCTTTTGGTTTGGATGTGAGATATTTTTGTGCGTGTTTGATCATACGTTGTTATGTGTGATGCTACTATTTTCTATCTTTTGATGATAATGTGATGATCATTCACTTTGCTTGATGTGTTGTGCTATGTTGTTAATTCTCATTACTCTCGCATAGCACCAAGTTGTATGTGACATGGAAGAAGTGCCCCATGTACCTAATAGATTGTGCATTTCCATTCAAACGCAAATTTAAAAATAATGCACAAATTTAGGGGGAGCTCTTACTTATCACATACTTCTCAAAGTGACGATTATATTATTGATTATATCATATATTGAAGCTTTGATCTATATGTTGTCATGAATTACCAAAAAGGAGGAGATTGAAAGCACATTTGCTCCCTTGGTGGTTTTGGTAATAATTAATAACAACATAAAAGTCATTGAACTAATGTTTCCACTAAGCATATTTCAGGAAAGTTCAATGATCGGTTGGAAAAGGGATTGTGGAATAACCCAAGATGCAAGGAAATAGATTGGCAAAGCTTCAAGCAAAGGACTCTACATTTTACCTTTTGTGAGAAATCACTTTGAGTCCATAGGAAAGCCAATACTATTAAAAGGGGTAAGGTTTTGTTGGTGAACAAAATGCTCATATGTGCACAAGTGATAGCCACCACATACACCCACAAGCTCTTCCACAAAAGTCTGTCCAAAGCCCAATACTCAAAATCGGTGCAACCAAAACATTCCACTCGGTGCCACCAATTCCAAACCTCAGACAAACTCAGCCAAACCCTAGATTTTCAGTCCAACCGATTCTGCTTCGGTGCCACCGAGTTTGGGTTGCCAACTTCCTATTACTCAAGTTTACAAAATTGATCCCTCTGAGTTTTGTGAATCGGCATCACCGAGATTGGCGATCTGACTGTTGGTCACCTTATCGGTGCAACCAAGTTTTATGTATCAGTCTCACCAAGATTCAAAACTTGCTACCTTTAAGGCAACTCGGTACAACCGAGATTCACACATCGGTTCTACCGAGTCTGACTTATTAGGTGTAACAGTTGGATTTTTGGAGATGCCTATATATACCCCTCCACCACCACTCACTCGCAAGAGAAGCGCTCAGAACAATTCCCCACTCATACCTACTGATTTTCTGAGAGAGAGCCAGCTACTCATGTGTTGAGATCATCCCATTCCATTCCAACCATATGAATCTTGATCTCTAGCCTCCCCAAGTTGCTTTCCACCCAATCAACCTCGTATACCAAGCCAAATCTATGAGAGAGTGATTGTGTGTTGAGGAGTCTATCATCTTGAAGCACAAGAGCAAGGAATTCATCGACACTATCGAGCCTATTACCTTTTGGAGGGTGGTGCCTCCTAAATTGGTTAGGTGTCGCTTGGGAGCCTCCTACTCGGTGTTGTGGAGTGAACCAAGAAGTTTGTAAGGGCAAGGAGATTGCCTACTTCGTGAAGATATACCCCGAGTTAGGCTAGTCCTTCGTGGACGTAGTCCGTCATGGTATAGTCAAGGTTGCTTGTTCATGTAACCCTCCATGGGTAGAGCCCTCCGTGGACTCTCACAATAGTTACCATCCATGGGTTGAAGACTCCATGAACATGGACATACGATAGCACCACCTATCGGAACCATGGGAAAAATCATCGTGTCACACTTTATGTTTGCTCTTCCTACCCTCTCTTTACTTACATGCATGTCTTTACTTTCCTCTTATATACTCTTAGACATGCATGTGTAGGGTGTACTTGACATACTATGAATGCTAAAATCTTCCAAGAATTAAAATTGGGAAAAAGTAGATTTTTATTTAGTCAAGTAGTCTAATCACCCCCCCCCCCTCTAGCACTACTTTTGATCCTACAACAAATAATTGTGGTTCCGATCATGGTGAAGATACCCTGAACAAACCCCTAAAGGATTGCTTTCCATAGTAACAAGTGACAGTAAATTTCAGCACGCAGTATAAGTTTTCCTTACAGATTTCCACTTAGCCAGAGCGCTTCACTCCCTGGCAACAGCGCCAGAAAAGAGTCTTGATGACCGACAAGTATAGAGTATCAATCGTAGTCCTTTCGATAAGTAAGAGTGTGAACCAATCATCTAACAACTACTCCACAATGCATTCCCTTAGGCCCAAGGATGGTGAAGTGTCATGTAGTCAACGTTCACATGACACCACTATGGGAATCACAACATTCATATCATCAAAATATTGAACACGTATATTTTTTCACATGATTACTTGCAACATGATTTCTCCCATGACCTCAATAACAAAAGTAACTACTCACAAATAATACACATTCTCAAGCTTAGAGGTGTTTTTAATAGCATAATGGATCTGAACATATAATCTTCCACCAAATAAACCATATAGCAATCAACTACACAAGGTAATCAACACTACTAGTCACCCACAGGTACAAATCTGAGGTTTCGGTACAAAGATTGAACACAAGAGATGAACTAGGGTTTGAGAGGAGATGGTGCTATTGAAGATGTTGATGAAGAAAGGCCTCCCCAAGATGAGAGGGTTGTTGGTGATGACGATGGCTTTGATTTCCCCCTTCGGGAGGGAAGTTCCCCTGGTGGAATCACTCCACCGAAGGGCAAAAGTGCTCCTGCCTAAGTTCCGCCTCGAGGCAGCGGCGCTTCATCCCGAAAGTCTGCCTCCTTATTTTTTTTAGGTTTTTTGGGAATTTATACTAGAAGATGGGCTCCGAAGATGAGCCTAGGTGAGCACCCTCCACAAGGGCGTAGTTAGGGGGCCTGGCGTGCCTTGGTGGATGGTGGCCACCTTGTGCCCCCACCTCGGTAGTTTTCAGCTCCAGTAATTTTTATTTATTGCATAAAAAATCTCGGTAAATTTTCAGCTTCATTGGGGATGTGCAGAATAGGTATCTCTGAAGCAAATTGTGATACCAAGCAAATTGTGAGAGAATATGCATTAGAATTACTCGCTAAAGCATTATTATGCATAAAAATATTATAAATAACAGTAGTAAAACATTATGCAAAATTGAGGTATCATACCGCACATAGGTAGATATGGTGGACTCATCTAGAATAACTTTGGTTTAAGGATTTTGATACATAAGTAGTATTCCCACTTAGTACAGGTGAAAGCTAGCAAATAGATTGAGAAGCGGCCAGCTAGAGAGCAAAGACGGTCATAGACATGCATTATGAATAATAAACATTGAATGTTGTCATGAGTAGGATATGGACAACATGAACATAAATATCATCAAGGCTATGTTGGTTTTGATTCAACTACATGCGTGGACATGTTCCAAGTCAATCCACTTGAAATATTCGGAGGAGGATACCATATCATCATACTACATCACAACCATTTTAATGCATGTTGACATCTAAGATAAATCATTATCCACCCCTAGCTACTTGAGCATGCCATGAGCAACTATAATATCTAATTCTCATTGCAAAGATGTTTGATCATAATATGTTGAATCATGGATACTAGGTTAAACAAATCTACAAAAACAAAAACAAGTTGAGTTCATCTCGCTTCTCTCTGCCATGACCAATTCGTCAAATATCGTCATTATTGTGTTTCACTTGCACAATCGAATGATATGGAAATAATAATAGCAGAAGAGTGTCGTGGACTAAGCTGGAATCTGCAAACATTTTATTCAAGCGGAGAAGATAAAGTAATATAGGCTCTTTGTTAGATCAACCGTAAAGCATATGAGAGCCAGTCAACATTTTCATCATGGTCTTCTCCTTGGTATGACTTGATAAAAGGAAGAGAATTTCAGAGAAACACACTGAAATATTTTTGGAGTTTGTAGTTTTTCGTGAAGAAGCAAGTAAGAGAGGGAAAAACAAATACGAGAAAGAACTATTTACACGGGAGAACTCCGAACCAGCAAAACAAGAAATAAGAAATCAGTTTGGGTTTTCTTTTAATACTACAACTGACTAAACTGAAAAGAAAAACCGAAAAGAAGCAAGAAGTATTTTTGGATTTTCCCAAAAAAATTCAAACACACAAGAAGAAAGCGAGAAAATAAATCTAGCATGGATAATACAATGAAAAAGTGTGAACACGGACAACTTGAATGAAATGTGTGAGCATGAATATAAAGTCGGAGGAATAGGTACTCCCCCAAGCTTAGGATTTTGGCCTAGTTTGGTAATCACCATCCGTATCCCGGATAATAATCTGAGTCGATACTAGGTGGTGGCTGCACCGGAGTGTCCCACTCATGTGATTCCTCCTAAGCTGCTACTAGGTTGTTCTGGTAGGCGATAATGTCATCTGGCATATTTTTGTGTCCATTCCTGGCAACAAAATCAAACAAGGCAGGTGCAAGCAACGGGATAACAACACGGGTTATGACACTGAATACTAAGTTGTAGCGAATATTATGAGAGAGGTCAACTTTATCAATAAAGTGGTGGTCCAGCAATGACATGTGATCTAGATAAACCTTGGGCAAAAGATAATCATGTGGGTGTATCTGAACTTCGAAATGACTCTCTAAACGAGTACTATAAATGCCACCATGTATCTCGTCCTTACTCTTGTTAAGGTGTAGGTGTCGTGCAACAATAGCTCCTAAGCTAAATGTATGTTCATTGTGTAATGCACGTCATAAAATGGCGAGGTTAGGGGCACTAAGTGCACCAACCTTTTCCTTCACGGTTAAACAATTCGAAATGAAAAGAGCAAAGTAGTGAACAGAAGGAAACTTCAAACTGGTAGCAGTGGCTTTTGACACGCCTCTTTCGTCACCCACTATTAAAGTGAGGATAAAGTCCTCAAACTCTATCGGTCTAGGCTCTCTTAATTCCCCGTCAGAAGGAATTAGACAAATGTTACAAAAGTTGGCAAGTGATATCTTATAATTTTCAGCATAAAGATAAAATTGCACCTTAGGGGGGTCATTCTTACTTAGAAAATGAAATCTTTGCACAAAGGAATTTGTAAGGATGTGGTATTGGTCACACTCATCCGCAAGGAAGTTGGTCAGCCCAGTATTTGCAACAAATTGGGCAAATTCTTGATGGAAACCAGCCTCCTCCAAAAAGGGAGTATGTGGCCATTCACACGGCTACACTTCTTCCTTCCTCTGAGTGTTGTGGTCGCTATCAGACGATTCCCCAATGACTCCTCTAGCATTCTTCTTGGAGGAATACTTCCTAAAGAAATTCATCTTATTTTCTACAAATAAATTTCTAAAAAATTTATTCCACAAATTTTTTGCCAACAAAACTAAATAAGATTGATAGAAACTACTCCTAGGGATGCATAGAGGCGATATCCAGCATGCAAGATACTTAGAACTCTAAGAATTCAACATGCAAGATTATTTACAACAACACAAAGAGTAGATAATTATTCTGAAAATAAAACACTAAATCAAAAACTAATTGGAGCAATGGGGGAGTTACATACCAATAAGAAATCCCCTAAAAAGTTTCGGAAATGGAGCTTCGAGCAAATAGATCGAAATCCACGGGTTCTTGAGAAAGAACAAGAGGGAGAGAGCAATGGTGATTTTTTTTCAGGAGGTAGGAGATGACATGGGCTAAGGGAATAAGTGAGGGGACCCACATGGGGCCCACCACCCACCAGGCTACGCTAGGGGTGGCTGGCGTGCCCTAGTGTCTTGTGGGCACAAGGTGCACCCTCCTCTGGTCTTATTTGTACGAAAAATTCATAAATATTCAGAAAAAATAGTATTAAATTTTCAGAGCATTCTAAGAATTTTTATTTTTGGCTCATTTTTTATTGCACGGGAAATTCAGAAAATAGGATAAACTTGGCATTTTATTCTATTTAACTAAGAAAAACAGAAAACAAAAAGTGGATACAAAGAATTGTGTCTACTAGATTCATCAACTTCATACCTCTCAAAAATGATCCATTAATAAGGTTGATCAAGTCTTATTAACAACCACTTTCAATTAGCATGAATCTGAAGAACTTTCGTAAAACACTAAGTTACCTCAATAGGGATATGCATATCCCCAACTATAGTTATATCGTATTTCTTTTTGGCAATAGGTAGAAGTAGATGAAAACTTCCAAAAGTGAGTGTCAGAGAATTTTCAATATCATTTATACCATTCACATGGAATTGCTTCTTCGGAAAGTGCACCGTATGCTCATTACCATTGATATGAAAAGTGACTTTGCTTTTATTGCAATCAATAACAGCCCCTGCAGTATTCAAAAAGGGTCTACCAAGGATAATTGACATGTTGTCGTCCTCGGGCATCTCAAGAATAACAAGCTCCGTTAAGATAGTAACATTTGCAACAACAACGGGCAAATCCTCACAAATACATATAGGTATGGTAGTTGATTTGTCAGCCATTTGCAAAGATATATCAGTACGTGTAAGTTTATTCAAATCAAGTCATTTATATAAAGAGAAAGGCATAACACTAACACCAGCTTCCAAATCACACAAAGCAATTTTGACATAATTTCTTTTAATGGAGCAAGGTACAGTTGGTATTCTAGGATCTCCAAGTTTTTTAGGTACTCCATCTGTCGTTGTTTTCTCACGACAATGCCATGGGTAGGCTTATCGAGAGTGGTTGGGGACGAAGGACGCCAACGGGATCCGGGAACGGGATTAGGCACAAGAGGTGAGGGACACACGATGTACCTAGGTTTGGGGCCCTTCGTGGGAGGTAACACCCCTAGTCCTGTTGGTCTAGTTAGATGGTGGATGATGTTACTATGGTTCTCCTTGAGTTGTTGTCTAGAGGTGGAAGAAGGAGCAGTCGGCTCCTCTTCCTTTCCTACGTGAGAGTGTAGGATGGGGGAAATTCCTTCGTGCTTGTGTGCGTGTCCGATGCATGGGGGCCTCGGAGGGGTTTTATAGGCCAACCCCCTAGCTTACAATATACCTAAAGTACTAAAAGGCGGGGACCCGGATGGCAGCTTCTCTAGCTGGCCATGGGGGGCACCCGCTGCACCGTCTCATCGCTCGTAGGGCCCGTCGGCTGCGTGGTCCCACCGCCAACTAGCGGCCGCCAGCCGGCTCTTCGATTGGTACGCGCTCACTTGCCGCGGCACGGGCCGCCCAAGCGGTGTCGCTTTGTGCCAGCCGGCCAAAGTCTCTGGTATGGCCGACAGCACTGTAGCCACGCAGAGGCAGGTAATGGAGTGGGCAGGGACATGCCGGCACTGTTGCCTCGCCCGGTCGCAATCGACCACGGTCAGCAGTACGACCGACCGAAGTGTAGCCATGCATGCCCACGCATCAGCGGTCGCTGTAGCCACACCGAGGTCCATTGTGGGGGTCGCGTCTTGTCAGTGTACTTGATTGCAGTGAGAGGGGATGGTGCCCACCCGTCCAAAGGTTAGAAGAAGGGTCGGTCGTAGTGCAGCCGGCCGCAGGTTGGCCAGGGGTTGGGTGGCGAGCTCCCTGATCAGCTGGCCGTGGGCCAGCCGACAATGGTCCTGCCTACTATCCTCTAGGCGGCCTTGGGCCAGCCGGCCGTGGGTTCGCCAACAGCACGCAAGCCGGTTGCGGACCAGCCGTCCGTATGATTTTTCTTCAATGAGGGAGAACTCCCTAGTCTTGGCCAACCTAGGGGTAGAAACCCATCAGTAGTCCTCGAAGCCAGTAGGGCCCCGCGTCCCCTCGACGATGGGGAGCCGGTGACTTCATCAGGCGGTGTCCACCTTTCGCACGGGATCGATCGACTGGCCACGTCGGTGATCGCTCCCCTGCTTCGGGTCCCGTGCTGGACCATGGCATGCCACGCGGGGCATAATCATGCAGAGGGCCCCGCCCCTAGGGCCGGTGGGACCTCGCCTGGGGCCTAGCCAAAGAGGACGCAGGTGTAGCCTAGTAGGCCTTGGGCCAGAGGCTGGGATCCTCTATGCTTGGACCCCAACCATCGCGGCTCGAGATGCCCACGTCCCGCGGATTCCTCGGGGGAGTGGGCGCAGTTAATCCCCACCTCCCCCAGGCGTCACCCTTTTATTTATAAGGGGAGGGGGAGGGGCGGAGGCAGGGCACGCACCCCTGAACCCCATCGTCTTCTTCCTCTCTCTATCGTCGCTCAGCTCATGCTGCCGCTCTGTTCGCCTGCCACACCGCGCCGATCGCTGCAGAGATGACCAACGGACCCTCCGACAGCTAGAGTGGCTCCGTCGTCACGGAGGAGGACATCGTGTACCTCCGCCGTGCCCTCATGCTACCGCCGGAGGACCGTGTGGCCGCCCGTCCGCCGGGCCACGAGGTGGTGCCCGAGCCTAAGGAGGGGGAGTTTGTGGTGTTCGTCTGGCACTTCCCATGAGGCTTCGGCCTGCCGGTGAGCCACATCTTCCACCTTCACATGGATACGTTTGATCTTCAGTCGCACCACCTTGGGCCCAATGCCATCCTCTATCTTTCGAGCTTCATGACTCTCTATGAGGGCTACCTCGGGCTCCTCCCCTTCATGGAGTTGTTTAAGAAGCTCTTCTACCTCAAGGCTTTATGGAACGGCGACGAGCCATATGCCTGCGGGGGCACGGTGGTGTGCGTCCGCATCCCTCTATTCCCCCGCATCACCCTCATCGACTCCGTCAAGAAGTGGAATCGGACATTATTCTACGTGAAGAACGACAACCCGCAGTGGGACTACATCCGACTGCCGGCCTTCATCAATGCCCCGTCCTCTAGGGTGAAGTGGACGAGCGACGGCCTGACTGGAGCCGTGGTTGGGGAGCTGGGCCGGCTCCAAGCCATGAGAAGCGGAGAAGGACTGGTCGCGGCCGACCTGGTGACCGCTTTCATTGATCGCCAGGTGCTGCCCCTCCAAAAGAGGCCGCATTGGATCTGCGACATGTCGGGCTGGCGGGACCCCTACCGTATGTCCACCTTCGAGCTTACGCCGGCTCGGGTGGCGAAGCGGGTGAAGGTCATCACCAACTTCAAACTGATGCTAATGACTTGGACCTTTGGCAAGACGTCGTATAGCCGGCATGACCCGATGCCCCTGGTACGCCCCGTCGAGGTGACTTCCTTTTCTTCCGTCATTTTCCAGCCACCCCCTTGCTCACATGTCGTGCTCACCATAGCACTTTGTTTGATAAACACGCTGGACGGCCCGCACCCCCAGATATTCCAAGCGGCGCACACCGAGTCCGACCCGGAGGACCTTGATCTGAAAGGCGGCGCTGAGGAGGAGGTCGACTCCTCGGGAGAGGGCGAGGCGGATGAGGCGATAGGCGACCCGAGAGCCAGCGGATCTAGAGCAGCTGGTGAGTTCCCCTCCAGACCCTCGATCAAAGATTGGACTGACGATGACGATGATGATGATGATGTCCGGATCCTGGACGCACCTCCCCCCATAGCTCGGTGGGTGGCACGTGGACGAAGCGAGGAGAAGCCAGCTCGTGGCCAGATGGCTGACGCCTCCCATCGGGAGAAGAGGCCGGCGCTGGGGTAGCCGTCGGTGCAGCTGCCTGTTTTTAAGAGAGTGCAAACGGTGGTCGTGAAGCCGCCAACATGGGCCAAGCAGGCCCTTCCCATCATCGTCGGGTGAGTACTTCTATTTCTTGTGGGTTTTTTTGAGTTTATGAGCCATCGAGCGCCTGATGGTTCGGCCTTTCTTTGTTATAGGGATCCTATCGAGCTCCATGACACGGAGTCGGTTGCCGACCTGGTGGAGCCCACAAGTCGGTAGGCCTAGGAGCACACGGCCACATTACGCGAAGAGAAGAGGAGGCTCATGGAGTTGCGAGCCTTGAAGACGGGAGCAAAGGGCGGGCCCTCGCTCTCGAGGGCCTCTAGTGATGGGAGGCGGAGACGACCTGCATACCCGGCGCGTGCAACAGACTCGGCGGCGGAATCGACGCGGATGTCGAGGCCTCCATCGAGTGAGCCGTGAGAGCCGACTGCGGAGACGACCATGTCTCCGCCCATGGCTCCGGCCCAGGAGAGGGCTTGGCGGACGGAGACCGTGGTGACTCCGCCCACCATCGAGCCGGCCGCGACTGACGTGCCGGGGGTCATGGTTGTGCCGGAGGCGGCGCCACAGACGTCGGTTGGTGGGAGGAGCGATCCGGACTAGGCGACTATCAAGATGGTCCAGCAGGTGGTGGAGCCAATGGCGCCGATCGCAAAGGAGCCCGAAACTGGCTCCCGCGCCCTCGTGGTTACCGCCAACCCTCTGCCAGCTGGAGCCGTAGCGGGGGCGGGGTCGAGCGGCAGGGCGAGCTAGTCGAGAAGGACCATGCTCGACGTAATTCGGGACTACGAGGCGCTGGCCCGCGCCTCGGCTGTCCTTCCTCCGCCAGCCAGCAGCCAAGCCCTCATTTCCAGGGAACCGGGCCGCATCTCGGCATAGTGTCGCGAAGGGCTGGTCAAGTTCGTGGAGGCTGTCGACATCGCTTTACGGCATAGACGAGGCGGTGGAGGTAAGGCCTCTTAGGCCGCGTCCAGTTTTCAGTGGGGGCACGCGAGTGCACCAACTGGGTGTAGCTCCCGAGATTCGGGCCGGCTGACTGGCCGCACAGCACCCGGGCCGGAAATACTTTTGCTGACTTGTTGATGTCTACTATGCAACCTTCTTCCTGTGGACTTGTGTTGGGCCTCCAAGCGCAAATTTTTGTAGGATAGTAGAAATTTTCCCTCATGTGGATGACCTAAGGTTTATCAATCCGTGGGAAGCGTAGGATGAAGATGGTCTCTCTCAAACAACCCTGCAACCAAATAATAAAGAGTCTCTTGTGTCACCAACACACCCAATACAATGGGAAATTGTATAGGTGCACTAGTTAGGCAAAGAGATGATGATACAAGTGCAATATGGATGGTAGATATGGGTTTTTATAATCTGAAAATATAAAAACAGCAAGGTGACTAATGATAAAAGTGAGCACAAGCGGTATTGGAATGCTTTGAAACAAGGCCTAGGGTTCATACTTTCACTAGTGCAATTTCTCTCAACAATACTAACATAGTTGAATCATATTTAAATACCTCTCATGCGACAAAGAGTTCACTCCAAAGTCACAAATAGCGGAGAACTAACAAAGAAATTATTGTAGGGTATGAAACCACCTCAAAGTTATCTTTTCCGATGAATCTTATGAGCTATCCCTATAAGTGTCACGAACAGCCGTAGAGTTCGTACTAAAATAACACCTTAAGATACACATCAACCAAAACCCTAATGTCACCTAGATACTCCAAGATCACCACAAGTACCCATGGGCTTGATTATACGATATCCATCACACAGTTTCAGATATTCATCATGTTAAATCCAACACAAAGAACTTCAAAGAGTGCCCAAAGTTTCTACTTGAGATTCAAGACGAAAACATGTGCCAACCCTTATGCGTAGATTCCCAAGTTCACGGAACCCGCAAGTTGATCACCAAAAGATACATCAAGTGGATCAATAGAACATCCCATTGTAACCACGGATATCCCATCCCAAGACATACATCAAGTGTTCTCAAATCCTTAAAGAGTCAATCCTATAAGAAAACTTCAAGGGAAAACTCAATTTACCACAAGAAGATAGAGAGGGGGAAACTCCATATGATTGATCTATATCAATAAACCTCGCGGTACATCAAGATTGTATCATCTCAAGAACACGAGAGAGAAAGAGATCAAACACATAGCTACTAGTACATATCCTTAGCCCGGAGGGTGAACTACTCCTTCCTCATCATGGAGATCACCGGGATGATGAAGATGGCCTTCGGTGATGGTTTCCCCCTCCGATAGGGTGCCGGAACGGGCTCCTGATTGGTTTTTCGTGGCTCTGGAGGCTTGCAGCGGCGGAACTCCCGACCTAGGTTTCTTTTCCGAGGTTTGGGTATTTATAGGAGTATTTGGCATTGGTCCCACGTCCAGAAGGTTCCCGAGGAGGTCACAAGCCAGCTAGGAGTGACCAGGTGGGTGGCCGCGCCCTGGTGGCTTGTGACTCCCTTGGGACTCTTCTCTGGCATATTTTTGCTCTAGTATTTTTTATATTTTCCAACAATATTCTTCGTAATTTTCAGCCCATTCCAAGAACTTTTATTTCTGCACAAAATCGACACCATGGTAGTTCTGCTGAAAACAGCGTCAGTCCGGGTTAGTTCTAATAAAATCATACCAAAATCATACAGAATTATTGTAAATATGGCATGAATACTTCATAAATTATAGATACGTTGGAGACGTATCACTTATCTTTTTGGCTTTTGACGAGGCAGTTGCCCATGAAGGCGGGGAGCATTAGGTGGTAGACGCACTTTGACGAGGCGGTTGCTATTCACAACCACGCAAGTCCAGCTTTTACCGGCTTGAGCAGGAGCTAAAGCAGACGCGAGGTATGCTCATTCTAGAAGGGTGCACGACTGCACCCACTAGGTGTAGCCCCCAAGAGTTGGGCTGGCTTCTCAGTAGCCGGCATGAATCTTTTGCATTTTCGGTAACTTGGGTCAATTTTTTCGCAGAAGAGCTAGAGGCCCTGACCGCCATTCAGCAGAATAGGGGCGAGGTGGCCTGCGAGCGGGACCGGCTAGAATGGGATCTCTAGGTGATCATGTCGGAGCGGAACCGGCTAGCCGGCCTGCTCGTGGATGGGCAGGCGACCCAGGAGCCCCTGAGCACGACGCTAAACCGGGAAGTGACGGCCCGAGAGGACGCCGCCAAGCAGGCGGCTGACACTACAAAGCAGGCCACCGCTCTCCAGGGCAAGGTGAATCGCGTCGAGAGCGAGCTTGAGGCACGTGGGGCCATCCTTGCATGGGCGTAGATGGCGCTGGAGAGGGAGAAGAACATGGGTTGATGTCTACTATGCAACCTTCTTCTTGTAGACTCGTGTTGGGCCTCCTAGCGCATAGTTTTGTAGGACAGTGGCAATTTTCCCTCAAGTGGATGACCTAAGGTTTATCAATCCGTGGGAGGTGTAGAATGAAGATGGTCCCTCTCAAACAACCCTACAACCAAATAACAAAGAGTCTCTTGTGTCCCCAACACACCCAATACAATGGTAAATTGTATAGGTGCACTAGTTCAATGAAGAGATGGTGATACAAGTGTAATATGGATGGTAGATATAGGTTTTTGTAATATGAAAATATAAAGACAGCAAGGTAACTAATGGTAAAAGTGAGCACAAACGATATTGTAATCCTTAGAAATAAGGCCTAGGGTTCATAATTTCACTAGTGCAATTTCTCTCAACAATAATGACAAAGTTGAATCATATGTAAATACCTCACGTGCAACAAAGAGTTCACTCCAAAGTCACAAATAGCGGAGAACTAACGAACAAATTATCGTAGGGTACGAAACCACCTCAAAGTTATCTTTTCCGATAAATCTTATGAGTTATCTCTATAAGTTTCACGAACATCCCTAGAGTTCGTACTAAAATAACACCTTAAGACACACATAAACCAAAACCCTAATGTCACCTAGATACTCCAATGTCACCAAGAGTACCCATGGGATTGATTATACGATATGCATCACATAATTTCATATTCATCATGTTCAATCCAACACAAAGAACTTCAAAGAGTGCCCCAAAGTTTCCACCGGAGATTCAAGATGAAAACATGTGCCAACCCCTATGCATAGATTCCTAAGGTCACGGAACCCGCAAGTTGATCACCAAAACATACATCATGTGGATCAATTGAACATCCCATTGCCACCATGGGTATCCCATCACAAGACATACATCAAGTGTTCTCAAATCCTTAAAGACTCAATCCAATAAGAAAACTTCAAAGGGAAAACTCAATTCATCACAAGAAGATAGAGAGGGGACAACTCCATATGATTCATCTATATCAATAAAGCTCGCGACACATCAAGATCGTGCCAACTCAAGAATACGAGAGAGAGAGAGAGAGAGAAAGATCCAACACATAGCTATTGTTACATACCCTCAGCCCCGAGGGTGAACTACTCCCTCCTCATCATGGACACCACCAAGACGATGAAGATGGCCTCTGATGATGGTTTCCCCCTCCGGTAGGGTGCCGGAATTGGCTCCTGATTGGTTTTTCGTGGCTCTGGAAGCTTGCAGGGGAGGAACTCCCGATCTAGATTTCTTTTTGGAGGTTTCTATATTTATTGGAATTTTTGGTGTCAGTCTCACGTCAAGGGGGCCATGAGGCGGTGACAAGCCTGCTAGGCACGACCACGGGGTGGCCGCGCCTGGCAGGCTTGTGACCTCACCGTGGCTCTTGTGGCCCAATCTTCAATGCTTCGGGGGTCTCTTTTGGTCCAAAAGAATCGTACTAAATTTTTAGCCCATTCTGAGAACTTTTATTTCTGCACAAAAAATGACACCATGGTAGTTCTGCTGAAAACAACGTCAGTCAGGGTTAGTTCTAATAAAATCATACCAAAATCATATAGAATTCTTGTAAACATGGCATAAATTAGTGCAAAACTGTAGCTCTTCTCATGAACCTTCTCACGATGAAATAACAAGCTATCCACATGTTAAAGTATAGACTAACAAACTATGCTTTTAGTCACCAAACAATTGCAATTCATCTTATTTTCAGCAAGGGTCTATGTAAGAGCTTTGATTTAGAAAATTCCACATACTCAACTATCATATAGTCTGTCATGATTGCTAACACTCAAAGCATATTTTTAGAGCAAATGGCATCGGTCGAACACAAAGAAAGATAGGGGCTTAAAGTTTCACCTCTCAACTTTTTTATCATATAGATAACTGTCAATAATAATAATTCATGATCAAATATATTTGAATGGTCATATATGCTTGGATATTTCCTCAACACATGACGCTTGCCAAGAGAAAAAGGCGAAATATAGGAAGTGGTGAAGATCACCATGACTCTTGCATAAAGGTAAGTACTAGAGGGTAAAAGATAGGCCCTTCGCAGAGGAAAGCATTGATTTGTAGAGGTGCCAGAGCTCGAGCTTTTAAAATAGATATGAATAATAATTTTGGGCGGTATGCTTTCATTGTCACCATAACAATCGAGAGATCTCGGTATCTTCCATGCTAGATACATTATAGACGGTTCCCAAATAAAATGGTAAAGTTCTTACCCCCCTCCACCAATCAATCACACTCCATGGCGAGCTGAATCCATGGGTACTGTCCATACCAACAACATTCCCGAGGGAGTTTTGTTTACTTATTTGCATTTTTTTTAGTTCAGGACTGGGAGTCCCTATTACCAGCCACTTTCCCGTGAATGATAGTGAATCAACACATATTGTGAGAATAACCCACCTAGCATAGAAGATACTGACAGTCCCTAGTCATTCTATGAGCGATTTGGGCATACAAAACTGAATATTATTTGAAGGTTTAGAGTTTGGCACATGCAAATTTACTTGGAACGGTGGGTAAATACCGCATATAGGTTGGTATCGTGGACTCATATCGAACAACTTTGCGTTTAAGGGTGTTTGGATGCACAAGTAGTATTTCTACTTGGTGCGGAAGTTTTGGCTAGTATGAGGTGGAAGCAAGCACCACATGTTGGAGGATCCATAACAATATAACTTCTATAAAAATATACCCAAACATAACTCATTAGGTTGTCTTCCTTGTATGACTTCAACTAATTTGCTCAAGTTTGAAAATAATTAATAGGGATCACAATCATAGAAGATGTCCAAGATAGTATATTTATATGTGAAATCTCTCTTTCTTCAATATTCTTTCATGAATTGTTCAAGTGGCCAATGCGGTGTTTGCTAACTTTCAATAAATTTGACCACCTATACTTCTTATATGTGAAGTCATTACTACCCAAGTGATACGCATATAAAACATATATAATTTCAGATTTATGATATTCAATTCATTCAACCATCACTCATAGGATATAAGTAAAGCACGAGAGTAAATGACAAAACTACTCCAAAACATATAAGTGAAGATCAATGAGTAGTCAAACAATTAAGTAGCTATGTGAGGACTTTCTCTCTCTCTCAATAAATATTTTATGATCTGAGTATTTTATTCAACAAAAAGCAAAATAAAAATAGCACTCCAAGCATATCATGCATCATGTGAATGAATTAAAATTTAGGCTCAACATAGGCTAACCGATAATTGTTGATGAAGAGAGATGCGATGCGTAGCATTCACAAGCTTAGATGCTTGAGACTTCTTGAAATATTTACTTGGGGTGCCTTGGGCATCCCTAAGCTTGATCTTTTGTATCTCGTTCAATCCTGTCATATTATGGTTTCACCTATTCTCAAAAACTTCATCCACACAAAACTCGAAAATAAATTTGCACAATAATTTTAAAACATTAGGTATTGTATACTATCATTTCCACAATTTATATCTACCAATTTAGGCTATGGAAACTATAGGATAGGTAGAAAACAAAACTATGACATCAATCTGTCCATTCAGAACAGTCTGTAGAAATTTATGTAAACAGTGTACTTATGTAACTCAACCAATTATGAAAATTTAGGACATGCTAAGAAATTTTTATGAAAACTCTGTGTAGAAATTTCAGAAACTTTCCATGTTCCAGTAAAATATGAAAATTCAAACACTAAAGCAAAATATTATAAATAACACCTAACAGAGAACAACAAAATAAAGTAACGCTCCAAGCAAAACTCATATGATGTGACAAATAAAAATACAGATTCCAGGTAAGATGATAATGTTGAAGACAAAAGAGGGGATGCCTTCCGGGCATCGTCAAGCTTAGTCGCATGGGTCTTCCTGGAATATTACCTTGGGGGTGCCTTGGGCATCCCCAATCTTAGGTTTTTGTCATTCCTTATTCTCCTCATATCATTTTCTCACCCAAAACTTGAAAACTTCAATCATCTAAAACATAACGGAACTTCGTGAGAAGGGTTAGTGTAGTAAAGATAAATCATTCACTTAGGTATTGTCAATACAAGATTCATAATTATGCCCACATGATACCTACTGTATTCCATCATTCCCACAATTTATATCACTTAATATAAGCCATGGAAACACTAAAACAAGAAAACTATGCATGCAAAACAGAATCTGTCAAAGATAGAACAGTATGTAAAGATCTGAATGATCACTATACTTCCCTGACTCTAAATATTCTGAACAATTACGACAACTCAAGGAATTTGCATATAAATATTGTGTAAAAATTTCAGAATTTTTTTACGCTCTAGTAAAATCATATAATTCACATACTGGACACAAAACTTTCTCTTCTTGTACAGAATCAAACTAGCAAGTATCCACACTATCCCCAAGGCTTTAATTGGCACTTTATTGAAATAAAAGACACAAACATGATTACTACAGTATATTAATCATGTGAAAACATAAAAACAGATGGTAAAAGTGTTTGGTTGTCTCCCAACAAGCGCTTCTCTTTAATGCCTTTTAGCTAGACATGATGATTTCAATGATGCTTGTATAGGAATAATAATTGAAACATGCAAAAGAGCATCATCAATCTCATGAAAAGCACATTTAAGTCTAACGCACTTCCTATTCATAGGGATTTTGTGAGCAAACAATTTATGGGAACAAGAATCAACTAGCATAGGAAGGCAAAACAAGCATAACTTCAAACCCTTGAACACATACAGAGGAAACTTGATATTATTGGAATTCTTACAAGCATATGTTCCTCCCTCATAATAATTATCAGTAGCATCATGAAGGAATTCCACAATATAACCAGCACATAAAGCATTCTTTTCATGATCTACAAGCATAGAAATTTTACTACTCTCCACACAAGAAAATTCTTCGCATGACTAATAGTGGGAGTATCATAAAAGAGTTGAATACTACAAACTGGTTCCACACTAAAAGAGTAATATTCAGTAAAAATATATTCATAATTATGACAAGTATCATAATAGTAATCATCACTCCTTTTCATAGCATAAGTATCATCACAATAATCATCATAAGTAGGAGGCATGCAATCATTATAACAAATTTGATCATTCAAAGTAGGGGGGAATAAAAAGATCATCTTCATTAGGCATAGCGTCCCCAAGGTTGGGACAAAAATTAATTGCAGCAAATAAATTCCCAAACATGCCATTTTCATCAAACATAGCATCCCCAAGCTTCTGCCTTTGTATATCATAAACACAATCACTCTGATTGTTAATAGTATGAATAGCACCAATAGTATATCAATTATTATCATCATCCTCCAAGTTGGTGCCATAAATATTTTCAAGATTATAAGAAGTATCATTATTTTCCCAATTATAATTATCACAGCAAGCAATAGGCATAACAAAATCATCCTCAAGTGTATCATCTTCCACAACTATTTTTGATTCATTCTCATGAGGCCTATCAATAATGGGAGCAACTTTATTTGGGAGAGATACCTATTTACCTTTACTTTTACTTCTTTTCTTCTGATTCACCACATTATATGTGGGTTGATTTCATTCCTGCAAGCTTCTTTTTGAAGACGTTGGTTGAATAAAAAGCTCCTCCTCGTTACCTGATTCATCATAAGAAAAAATAGGAGGATATTGGGAAACCTCTTCCCCTTCATTAGTATTCTCTTCATCTTATATTTGTTTTCTTGTCCTTAAGTATTTGGCAACATAAGGATTCTCAATGCAATTTACCACGCAATACATATATATTTCATTTAGATCAAAATCAATCATTGTCATGAGAACCCAAGTTGGAACATCCTTAGTTTTATGTTTCATTTCTTCATACCCCAAAAATAGACTAAGTTAATTATGATGCTCAAGGGTAATGAGGTTATCACAAGTTTTGGACACAATTCGATCATAAAATAATTCACATTGGAAATTAAAATGACCACTTTCATTGCAAAGTTCACAAGGATGGCGAGAAATATTAAATCTTTCAACACAAACATATAGCCTCTCTTGCAACCATTTAGTTTCTAAATACTTATGCCTCTTACAAAATATATCTTCCCTTTTAGGCATGTCTTGACAAACACTATGCACTCCACGAAAATTGACATGCTTATAAGAAATCTTTTTATCATGAATAGTGCAATCATCATTAGTACTATGGATATTCGAAGAATTCATTCTAACAACATTGAAATCATGCTCATCACTCAAAGATTTAGTGCCAAACATTCTAATGACTTCTTCTTCTAACACTTGAGCACAATTTTCCTCTCCATCAAGTTCACGAAAGACATTAAAAAGATGAAGCATATGAGGCAACCTCACTTCCATTTTTTAATTTTCTTTTATAAAACAAAACTAGTGAAAAACAAGAAACTAAAATATTTAATTGCAATATCTAAAGATATACCTTCAAGCACTCACGTCCCCGGCAATGGTGCTAGAAAAGAGCTTGATGTCTACCATGCAACCTTCTTCTTGTAGATTCGTGTTGGGCCTCCAAGCGCAGAGTTTTGTAGGACAGTGGCAATTTTCCTTCAAGTGGATGACCTAAGGTTTATCAATCCATGGGAGGTGTAGGATGAGGATGGTCTCTCTCGAACAACCCAGCAACCAAATAACAAAGAGTCTCTTGTGTCCCCAACACACCCAATATAATGGTAAATTATATAGATGCACTAGTTCGGAGAAGAGATGGTGATACAAGTGTAATATGGATGGTAGATATAGGTTTTTGTAATCTAAAAATGTAAAAACAACAAGGTAAATAAAGGTAAAAGTGAGCACAAACGGTATTGCAATACTTAGAAACAAGGCCTAGGTTTCATACTTTCACTAGTGCAATTTCTCGCAACAATAATGACATAGTTGATTCATATGTATATACCTCACGTGCGACAAATAGTTCACTCCAAAGTCACAAATAGCAGAGTACTAACGAAGAAATTATTGTACGGTATGAAACCACCTCAAAGTAATCTTTTCCGATCAATCTTCTGAGCTATCCCTATAAGTGTCACGAACAGCCCTAGAGTTCTTACTAAAATAACACCTTAAGACACCCATAAACCAAAACCGTAATGTCACCTAGATACTCCAATGTCACCACGAGTACCCACGGGCTTGATTATACGATATGCATCACACAATTTTAGATTCATCATGTTCAAGCCAATACAAAGAACTTCAAAGAGTGCCCCAAAGTTTCTACCAGAGATTCAAGACGAAAACATTTGCCAACCCCTAAGCATATATTCCCAAGGTCATGGAACCCGCAAGTTGATCACCAAAACATACATCAAGTGGATCAATAGAACATCCCATTGTCATGACGGATATCCCATCGCAAGACATACATCCAGTGTTCTCAAATCCTTAAAGACTCAATCCAATAAGAAAACTTCAAAGGGAAAACTCAATTAATCACCAGAAGATAGAGAGGGGAAAACTCCATATGATTCATTTATATCAATAAATCTCGTGGTACATCAAGATCGTGCCAACTCAAGAATGAGAGAGAGAGAGAGATACAACACATAGCTACTGTTACATACCCTCAGCCCCGAGGGTGAACTACTCCCCCCTCGTCATGGAGACCACCGAGATGATGAAGATGGCCTCCGGTGATGGTTTCCCCCTTTGGTAGGGTGCCGGAACGGGCTCCCGATTGGTTTTTCATGGCTCTGGAGGCTTGCGGCGGTGGAACTCTTGATCTAGGTTTCTTTTTGGAGGTTTCTATATTTATAGGAATTTTTGGCGTTGATCTCACATCAAGGGGGGCCATGAGGCAGTGACAAGCCTGCTAGGTATGGCCGGGGGGTGGCCGCGCCTGGCAGGCTTGTGACCTCCTCGTGGCTCTTCTGTCCCAACACCAATGCTTCGGGGATATCTTTTGGTCCAAAAAAATCATACTCAATTTTTAGCCCATTTCGAGAACTTTTATTTCTGCACAAAAAACCACACCATGGTAGTTCTGCTTAAAACAGCGTCAGTCCGGGTTAGTTCTAATAAAATCATACCAAAATCATATAGAATTATTGTAAACATGGCATGAATACTTCATAAATTATAGATACATTGGAGACGTATCACGGGCCTATAGTTTGCCTTCGAAATGGATGATGCTTTCCAGCGTGAGTTTTACTTTCGAGCCCTCTTCCTCAGCTAGCTGCCTTCATCTTGCTTTCGACTCAATTTTTGACTCTTTTCTTTTCTCAGACCAGTTCCCAGAGACCCAGTGCCATACCGAGCGGGTTGTGGAGGATCACCAGGAGTGCCATATCACGGGCAGGAGATTGAGGAGAATGCCGACTGGGACGTGGCGGAGCTTGGGCTGGCCATTGAGAACCGGTTGATCCATATTCAGCGTTGCATGGACCGGCTCCAAATGGCTGGCAAGGAGGTGATCTCTGCCCTCTGGCCAGGTCATTGGGCCCCGGTGGGCCGCGTGGCATTGTGGCTAGAGAACGCGGTGTCCTAGCTCGAGGTTTGGAAGGCGTCGGCAGCTCGTGTTGGGGCACAGATAGCCCTCCGGTTCGTTATATTGTGGTACTCCGGCATCAACTTGGACTAGTTAGCCATGATGCGCGCGATTTCGGAGGCAGAATGGGTAGCCCGTGAAGGCGCCCTTGTCCGTCGAGCCAACGAGCTGGCCTCGTACGTCGACCCGGACGAGCTCCTGTCGGCGCTTGGCGAGGATGGCGAGCCAGTTGCCGAGGACTCGTTCAGCAATCCCCAAGGACCCGAAGATGAGGAGGTTGCCGACAAGAGCACTGCATCCAGTACCGGCAGCGACACCGAAGCCACAGAATCCACGGAAGCGGACCCGAAGGCCGTGACCTCCCTTGAGTGACTTGATGAGCCGGTCGGCGATGCACCGACAGCCTGAGTGGCCCTGCGTGCTTTGTATCTTTTCTTTCTTTGCTGAAAACTTGTTTAATTAAGTCGCATTTGCACCTACTAGGGGTGTATTGTAAAGACTCCTCGGCTTGTGGCCTATGCTCTTAAATTGCTTGAAGTTTGAAATGTTTGCGTGCCGGCTCCTCCTTTGCCCTTTGCCTTTTGACTCATATTTCACGCAAGGACTCCTTCCGGCTTCTGCCCCGCTTGTCGGACAGCTGGGACCCGGTCTGGGACAGGGACAGGGCATCGTCCTTGGGGAAATGAGCAGGCCTTAGAGTCGTCCAGCTAGGGTTGCGGCGAGCCGGCACATGCTGGTTTCTAGAGGTAACATGATCCGACTGGACCTGTCCGGCTGCTACTCGTGAAACGTCATTCGCGGGATAACTTCCTTCCTACCCCATGGTTCAGCCAGCCGGACAGCCGGGGGCCAGTCTGTGGCTGGGTAGGGCGGCAGGGACGGATTGATTGCTCACACTACTTGTCCGCCTCGGAGAAGAGATGGCGAGCCCCCGGTCTAGGAGGCCGAACTCGGGTGCCTCGGTTAAAAATGACACGCCTTTGAAGGAAATGAAAAGGGGTGTGCCCCAAGTGTCGGCTTGGGGCCCCCGTTGCATTCATTAACTTCCAACAGAAGGGAAGATACATACATACACAGGTTTTTGCTTAGCAGTAGAACAGTCGAAGGAGCGTTGCTTTCCATGGGTGCTCCGTCTCCTCGCCAGAGGTGTCCCTTTTGCGTTTCAGCGACTTCTGGTCATCAATCGGGTAGTAGGCATTGTTGTGCAATGCCTTGCTGATGATGAATGGGCCCTCCCATGGGGAGGACATCTTGTGCTGGCCGGTTGTTCGCCGAATCCGCCTGACCACCAAGTCCCCCTCACAAAAGGAGAGGGACCGGATCCGCTTGCTGTGGTGGTGCCGGAGCTTCTGTTGGTAGATAGTCGTTCAGCTGAGCACAAGCTCGCGAGCCTCCTCGTGGAGGTCGAAGCCATCTTATCTTGCCTCCTTCACATCCTTCTCCGTATACAGGGTGACCCGAGGCGAGTCGAACTCGACGTCTATGGGGATGATCTCCTCGGACCCGTATACGAGAAAGAAGGGGGTCTAGCTGGTCGACTGGTTGGGCATGGTCCTGATGCTCCAAAGGACAGTCGGCATCTCATCGATCCAGCAGTCGACTAACCATACAAGGGGTGCCACGAGCCGGGGCTTGAGGACGGCCAGGATTAGGCCGTTTGCCCATTCCGCCTGGCCGTTTGACTGTGGGTGGGCCACCGACGCGAGGTCGAGCCGGATGCTCTCTTGGCAGCAGAAATGCGCCATTGCGCCCTTGGCGAAGTTCATGCCATTGTCACTGATGATGCTGTGGGGAACTCCATAGCGGATCGTGATGTCCCTGATGAACCCAACGATGGTGGGGTCGTCCAGCTTCTTGGTGGGTCTTGCCTCTATCCACTTGGTCAACTTGTCGACTACCATGAGCAAATGCGTCATGTCGCCTCGTGTAGTTTTGAAGGGTCCTACCATGTCCAGTCCCTAGACGGCAAAGGGCCACGAGAGTGGGATGGTCTGGAGGGTTGTTGCCGGCAGGTGGCTCTGCGTGCTGAAATGCTAGCACCCCTCGCACTTGTAGACCAGCTGCTTGGCCTCCTCCAAGGTCGTCGGACAGTAGAACCATGGCGGAATGCTTCGCCACCAAGGCCCTGGAGGCGGCATGATGCCCGCACTCGCCCTGGTGGACGTTGAGGAGGATTTCTTGCCCCTTCTCCGGCTCGACACAACATTGTAAAAAGCCGGTGGTGCTGCGATAAACCAACTTGCGGTTGATGATGATGTAGGCCGGGGCCAGGTGCTGGATTTGTCTTCCCGTGGCTTCGTCAGGGGGGAGCTCGCCGCACAAGAGGAATGCCAGAATGGGCTGGGCCCATGAGGGAGATGAGAGGGGAGCTGGCTGGAGCTCAAGTGGGGCATCGGAGGCAGATGGAGCCCTCGGGTCCGGCTCGCCAGCCCCCCGGGACCGGCTGACCAATCCCCAGGACCGGGGCGCTAGTCCCCGAGACTGAGATAGCGAGAGGGGCATCGATTGCCATCATGACGGTCGTGGAACCGGAGCCGGCCGTTGCAGGGGCGTTGGAGGTTAGAGCCAACGTGGCCAGCACAGCAGCCAGAGATGTTAGTGCCAGTAGGGCAGCCGGGTCCGACGGCACCGAAAAAGCAGCCACGGCTGATGGCGCCGGCATGGCGGTCGGATCTTATGAAGTGCCGGTGGCGTTGGCCGGCATGAAGATAGACTTTAATTCGAGGGAAAGCTTGATCGAAGGCTTGTGTAGCCGCTCGAGGGAGACGCCGACTAGGATGGCCTGTTGGGTGGAGTCGATCTTTGCCAGTGTATCGACCGCCTCATTGTCCGCTCGGGGGGCATGGTGGAACTTGTAGCCCTCAAAGGAGCCGGTCAGCTGCTGGACGAGGAAGTGATAGCTGGCCATGTTGGCGTCCCTGACGTCCCATTCGCCAGAGACCTGCTGCGCCACGAGGTTGGATTCGCCAAAGTAGAGGATGCGTCGGATCCCGATTTCCTTGGCAAGCAGAAGGCCGTGGACGAGCGCTTCATTCTCGGCCAGTTGTTGGAGGGGGCGAAGAGGATCTGGAGTGTGTACTTGAGTTGGTCCCCCTTCAGGGATGATAAGACGATGCCGGCTCCCAGACTGGTCCGCATCTGCGAGCCATCGAAGTGCATGTGCCAATGCGTGGAGTCCGGGGGAGGCGACACGAAATCGGTTTCGGCCTAGTCAACGAGGAAGTCGGCCATCGTCTGTGACTTGATAACAGTGCGCGGCTCGTACCGAATCTCTTGGTCGGTGAGGGCAACGGCCCATTTGGCGATCCGGCCAGTGGCATCTTGGTCGCTCATGATCTCGCCGAGCGGGGCCGTGCTCACCACGGTCCTGGTGTGCTCCTGGAAATACTGCTTGACTGATACGTCTCCATCCTATCCACTTTGCCAAACTCTTTTTCCCTTGTTTTGGACTCTAGTTTGCATGATTTGAATGGAACAAACCTGGACTGACGTTGTTTTCAGCAGAATTGCCTGGGTGTTATTTATGTGTAGAAATAAAAGTTCTTCGATTGTCCTAAAAATTTACGGAGAATATTTTTGGATTTACTAAAAATACTAGCGCAAGAATCAACCAGAGGGGGGCACCCATAGGCCACAAGCCTGCCAGGCGCGGCCACCCCCTGGTCACGCCTAGCGGGCTTGTGGGCCCCCTATGGCTCCTCCGACCTCAAATCCAAATCCATATAACCCTATTCATGGAGGGGGGAAATCACAGAGAAGAGTTCATCATGTTTCACGATACGGAGCCGTCGCCACATCATGTTCTTCCTCGGGAGACCAGATCTGGAGTCTGTTTTGGGCTCCAGAGAGTGGAAATCGACGCCATCATCATCACCAACCGTCCTTCATCACCAATTCCATGATCCTCTCCGCCGTTCGTGAGAAATACCATCAT
This sequence comes from Hordeum marinum, assembly GCA_022496015.1. Lineage (NCBI taxonomy): Eukaryota > Viridiplantae > Streptophyta > Magnoliopsida > Poales > Poaceae > Hordeum > Hordeum marinum. The sequence goes on along the minus strand of CM039677.1, from coordinate 95,084,431 downwards.
AGGCTTGCTGGACAGTGATGGGCTGGATAAGTTTATCATGTAATCGAGTTGCTATGACTTTGCTATGCCTTTGCTATGCTTAATGCTTGTCACTAGGGCACGAGTGCCATGATTTCAGATATGAACCTATTATGTTTTCATGAATATATATGTGTTGTTGATCCTATCTTGCTAGTTGTAGACACCTATTACGAGCTATGATCCGCATCCCCCAAGGTGACAATAACTGGGATTCTTTCTGGTGATTACTGTAGTTTGAGGAGTTCATGTATTCACTATGCTAATGCTTTGGTCATGTTCTCCATTAAAAGGATGCATTAATATCCCTTAGTTTCCATTAGGACCCCGCTGCCACGGGAGGGTAGGACAAAATATGGCATGCAAGGTATTTTCCATAAGCACGTATGACTATATATGGAATACAGCCTACACTACATTGATGAATTGGAGCTAGTTCCGTGTCACCTTATGCTATAACTGTTGCATGATGAATGCCATCCAACATAATTATCCATCACCGATCCATTGCCTACAAGTTTTCCACATATTGATCTTTGCTAAGTTACTTTTCTGTTGCTACTATTACAATCACTACAAAACTGTTGCTGTAAATTTTACCATCGTTACCGTTACTTCCATACTACTTTTCTACTGAATACTTAGCTGCAAATATTTAGTCTTTCAGGTGTGGTTGAATTGACAACTCATCTGTGAATACTCGAGAATATTCTTTGGTTCCATTTGTGTCGAATCAATAAATTTGGGTTGAATACACTACCCTCGAAAACTATTGCGATCCCGTATACTTGTGCGTTATCAAGACCTTATTCTAGTGCCATTGCTGGGGAGCATAGCTCTAATCTCCGAGTCACTTGGGATTTATATTTGTTGATCACTATGAAGAATTTGAAAGATCCAAAAACCAAGATATATCCCTCTAATACGAGGGGAGGTAAGGAAGTGCCATCTAGCTCTGCACTTGATTCACCTTCTGTTATGAGTAAGTTTGCGACACCACCACCTACTAATAATTTTGATATGTCGCAAGTAATTGATGATGCCAATTCTGCTATGCATGATGCTTATGATGATACTTTGCTTTATTACAGTGTGCCACTGGGTGAATTTCTTGATGAAAAAATTGCTAGAGCTAATGGTGAAAATGATGACACTTCTGAAAGTGATGAAATTATTCAAACGGAACACTTTGAGACACCTGCTAGACCAAGCTCTCCTAGATATGAATTTCCTGATATTATTGAGGGTTATGTTATGGAAGGAGAGGTATCTAGGGACTTTCTTGCTTGTAAGGATAGAGATGATCTTAAGAAATTACTATGCAAGTGGAATAAAAAATCTTTAAATGCTAAAATGAAATATGATCTACTTCACCTATCTTTGTTACTGATAAGGACTATGAATTCTCTATTGATCCTCAGTTAATTACCTTGGTTGAATCTGATCCTTTCCATGGCTATGAATCTGAAACTGTTGTGGCACATCTTACTAAACTAAATGATATAGCCACCCTATTTACACGTGAGGAAAAAAATTCTTTATTGTTATATTCTCAAGTTGTTTCCTTTCTCGCTAAAGGGTGATGCTAAGATATGGTTTAATTCTCTTGCTCCTGGTTGTGTGCGTAGTCCCCAGGATATGATATATCACTTTTTTGAAAGATATTTTCCTGCCCATAAGAAACAAGCTGCCTTGCAGGAAATATTTATCTTTGTGAAAAATGAAGAAGAGTGTCTCCTACAAGCTTGGGGGAGGCTTCTCCAATTACTAAATGCTTTGCCTGATCATCCTCTCAAGAAAAATGAAATACTTGATATCTTTTATAATGGACTAATCGATGCTTCTAGGGATCACCTAGATAGTTGTGCTGGTTGTGTTTTCAGGGAACGAACTGTTGAACAAGCTGAAATACTATTGAATAATATATTGAGCAATGATAATTATTGGACTATTCCCGAACCACCTCCGAATCCAACTCTGAAGAAAAGAGGTATTCTATTAATCAGTCCTGGAGATATGCAAGAGGCAAATAAATCTATGAAAGAAAAAGGTATTAAAGCTGACGTTGTTAAAAATCTACCACCTATAGAAGAAATACATGGTCTTGATAACCAGACACAGGTAGTAGAGGTAAATTCTCTTCGTAGATTTGATTAAAGCGATATTCCTTATAATAAGTCTGCTAGCCAATGCTTGGATGAGTTTGATAATTTTGTTGTTAAGCAAGAAATTTTTAATGCTTATGTTAGTAGACAATTGAAACATAATGCTTTCATGCTTGATTGCTTAGGCGATTATATGAGTAGAACTATCAATGATCTTAAACTGATTAGTAAACATGCTTCCATGGTAACTACTCAAGTAGAACAAGTACTTAAGGCAGAAAATGATTTGCTTAATGAGATGAATAGTGAGAACAATGATCATTCTGTTAAATTTGTGACTAGAGGTGAAAGAATGACTTAGGAACCTTTGTATCCTGAGGGCCACCCTAAGAGAATTGAGCAAGATTCTCAAAGGAGTAATATTGATGCACCTAGTCGTTCTAATAATAAGAGTAACAAGGATGATGATAGAGCTTTGCATGATGCTAGTGAACCTATTATAGATGCATCTGAAAACCCAAATGATATTTCTATTTCTGATGTTGAGACACAATCTAGTGATAATACTAATGATGATGTTCATGTTGATACTCAACCTAGTAATGATAATGATGTGGAGGTTGAACCTATTGTTGATCTTGATAACCCAAAACCTAAGAATAAAAGATATGACAAAAGAGATTTTATTGCTAGGAACCATGGTAAAGAAAGAGAACCATGGGTTCAGAAACCCATGCCCTTTCCTCCTAAACCATCCAAGAAAAAGGATGATTGGGATTTTGAGCGCTTTCTTGAAATACTTAGACCTGTCTTTTTGCGTATGCGCTTGACCGATATTCTGAAAATGTCTCCTTATGCTAAGTACATGAAAGATATTGTGCCTAATAAGAGCAAGATATCGGATGCTGAAATTTCCACCATGATTGATAATTATACTTTTAAGGGTGGAATACCAAATAAATTGGGAGATCCAGGAATACCCACTATACCATGCTCTATTAAAGGGAATTATGTTAAAACCGCTTTATGTGATTTGGGAGCTGGTGTTAGTGTTATGCCTTTCTCTTTATATCGTAGACTTCATTTGAATAAGTTGACACCTACTAAAATCTCCTTGCAAATGGCTAATAAATCAACTGCTCTACCTATCAGTATATGTGAGGATGTACCTGTCATAGTTGCAAATGCTACTATCTTAACGGACTTTGTTATTCTCGATATTCCAAACAACGACAGTATGTTGATCATCCTTGGTAGACCCTTTTTGAATACTGCAGGGGCTGTTATTGATTGCAACAAAGCCAATGTCACTTTTCATATTAATGGTAATGAGCATACGGTACACTTTCCGAAGAAACAACCTCAAGTTCATAGTATCAACTCCATTGAAAAAATTCCTACGATTATTATTGGAGACTTTGAATTCCCTCTTCCTACCGTCAAGAAGAAATATGGCATACTTATTGTTGGGGATATGCATATCCCCATTGAGGTAACTTAGTGTTATTCAAAAATTCTTCGGTTTCATATTATTCAAAAGAAGTTTGTTAATAAGACTTCATCAACCTTATTGATGGATTCCTTTTGATGAACATGAGATGCTTGAATTTAGAAAGCACAACTTCCTGTACCCAACTTTTACATTGTTATATTAACTAAACTGTTATTATTTTTCTGTTTTCTGAGTTTTTCGTGCAATAGAAAAATGACCTAAAAATATAAGTTCTTCAACTGCCCTGAAAATGCAGTATGATTTTTTCTGGAATATTTAAAAATTTGTGGCGCTGAGCACGCTGCAGGGGCTCAACCAGTGGGTGACAAGCCCATAAGGCGCAGCCACCCCCCTGGTCGTGCCTAGCAGGCTTGTGGGTCCCACGTGGCCCCCTTCACTTATTCCAATACCCATTCACTTGATATTCCTCTAGAAAAAATCCCACCATTGCTCAAACCCATGTTCTAGCTCATTTTGCTGCCATTTTCGATCTCCTTGTGCAAAGCTTCATTCGTGAAACTATTTTGGGAGATTGTTCATCGATACGTGACTCCTCCAATGGTCCAATTAGTTTTTGTTCTAGTGCTTTATATATTGCAAATTTTTGCTGCTGAGGTGACCTTGTTCTTGAGCTTGCATGTCGAATTTGTATCGTCCCAAGTAGTTTTGATGCATGATATAGCCTCTAGGCACTTGTGGGAGTAGTTGCTATAAATTTTGTTGAGTTTTGTTCACCTTTATTTTGGGTCACTAAAAATTTCAGATTTTTTCAGAGAAAGAATTGCTGAGGAGATTTTTGAGAGGCTCTTCAAGCCGGAGTTCTAAGGAACATGAAAATGACATGAGGGAGAAACCCAAGTATAATCTTCCTCGCGTCATAGAATTCGGCCATGTGAATGGCCGCGTGACACATTCTTGAGGGCGGACGGAATTTATGAAGATTTCTATTATTTGGCCAAGAATGCAGGCATCTCCGACTTCCTCGATGATAAGTGTGACCATTACCTCTTGCTCACGAATACCTTTGTGCAAAACTTTCACTTTCATTCTAGGGAAGACCCTCCTACGGTAGGATTTCACTTATATGATGTGCCTAAGAAAATGAACCTTTATATTTTTTGCAAAGTTTGCAAAGTACCCTATGAGGGCAGCATCAGGGAACCACGACCTAGAGACATGGAAGATTTTATTGCCGTAGTCATTGTAGGCGAAGAGAGAGGTGTGTCAAAGGCAAGAGCAACTAGTTTACATTTCCCTGTATTAGTCTATTATTCGTTATTTGCGGGGAGGTGTTTAGTTGGTCACTAGGAGAGTGGAGGTCTTAGTGCCCCTGACCTTGCCATTCTGCGCCATGCTTTATTTGCGGATAGGACCGTTAGTCTAGGCGCTATGGTGGCCCAACGGTTGATCACCAACCGTTCGACGGGGCCTATATTCGGGGGCATCTATGCATCTCGTTTAGCCAAACATTTTGAGATACCCATTAGGCTTGACGAGGAAGAGGAGATGCTTCTACCCTCGAAATTTTTGGACTATAACCGTATGGTAGCACATGATGTTATTAAGAAAATGATGATAGGAGGCTGCCTTACAACTTAGTTTTTAGCCAGGGTACTTGTGAAATTATTACTCTGTCCGCTTCTTCTTTGTTCGATATTCCCTCTGGCAGGTACACCATTATGCCCGGAGACATTTACAGATATTGGGCTCTGACACAACCGCGGGCTCCAGAGCCGGCACCGGCCCTTGATCCTTACTCGAAGCCAGTTTTTCAGTGGGAGTCGCAAGAGTTCGTCAACCAATGGAACTCTGAGGACACTCATGAGTATCCAAGAGAGAGCTCTTTCCAGCCATGGCCATAGATCAACTTAGGCCAAAAGCCTAACCTTGGGGGAGTACGTATTTCTCACCAACTTTACATTCATGTTCACACATCCATCTTAAGTAGTCGGTGTTCATACTTTTTCATTGTACCATCCATGGTAGTTTATTTCCTTGTTTCTCTTTCTTCTTGTGTGTTTAATTAACTTTGAGAAAAATACAAAAAAAGATTTCTAGCTTTATCTTCTAGTTGCTTAATTGTAGCATTAAGAGAAAACCCAAAAAGATTTTTCGTTCTTCTTTTGTTTGTTGGGAGTTTTCCTATGTAAATAGTTTTTTTCGTTCTTGTTTTGATTTTTCTTTCTTTGGGTCATAAGGAGAAGACCAAAATGAAAATGCCGAGTGGCTCTCATATGCATTATTGTCTACCAATTAGAGAGCCCATGTTACCTTGTCTTCTCCTCTGAGTTATTGCTTTTCAGATTCCAGCTCAGTCCAATGCACGTGGACTCTTATTATTATCCACACCATTCGGTCGTGCAAGTGAAAGGCAATAATGATGATATTTGATGAAAAGATTGAGATGGAGAAACGCTGGTATGAACTCGACCTATCTTGCTTTTGTAAATATGATTAGCTCATCATTCCGAATTCAGTTGATTAAGGGTGAAACATATTTGCAATGACAATTAGAGATTATAGTTGCTCATGCCATGCTTAATTATCTAAGAGTGGATAATGGTTTGTTTTGGGTGCAAACATGCATATTAAAATAGTTGTGATGTGGTATGATGGGATGGTATCCTCTTCTGAACGATTCAAGTGGCTCGACTTGGCACATGTTCACGCATGTAGTTGAAACAAAATCAATATAGCCTCTAGGATATTTATGTTCATGGTGATTTATATCCTACTCATGCTTGCATTCAATGTTGGTTAATATCAAAGCATGTTGATGACTATGTCGCTCTCTAGTTGGTCGTTCCCCAGTCTTTTGCTAGCCTTCACTTGTTCTAAGCGGAAATACTGCTTATGCATCGAATCCCTTAAACCCAAAGTTGTTTCATATGAGTCCACCATACCTACCTATATGTGGTATTCACCCGCCGTTCCAAGTAAATTTGCATGTGCCAAACTCTGAACTTTCAAATAAACATTCTGTTTTGTATGCCCAAATCACTCATGTGGCGACTAGGGGTTGTCAGTATCTTCCATGCTAGGTGGGTTATTCTCATGATATGTGTTGATTCACTATCACTCAAGAGAAAGTGGCTGGTAATCGGGATGCTCAGTTCCATGCTCGAAATAAAAGCATAATATAATTAAACAACACTCCCCCAGGATTGTGTTTGTATGGACGGTACCCGTGGATTCGACTCGCCATGGAGTGTGACTGATTGGTGGAGGGGGAGTAAAAACTTCATCATTCTGTTTGGGAAGTGCCTATAATGTATCTAGCATGGAAGATGTTGAAAACCTTTTGGTCGTTATGTGAGCAATGAAAGCATACCGCTCAAGAAAATTATTACTTATCTCTATTTTAAAACTCGCGCTCTGGCACATCTGCAAATCAATGCTTCCCTCTCTGAAGGGCCTTTCCATTTACTTTATTGTTGAGTCACCCTGTTCTCATAAAAGGCACCAGTAAGAGAGCACTGCCGTCATTTGTATGTTTTGTTGTTAATTGATATTGAATATGAGCATGACTAGATATCTTTCACCGTGAATTACAATGTCTAGTCAGTCCTTGTTCTTTAGAGGTGCTCTGCATTTATGTTTTGCGGCCTCAGAAAGGGCTCGAGATATCATTTCATCATATTGTATCACGATTGTTTTGAAAAAGTGTTGTCATACGAGAGTTATTATTATTGATCGCTAGTTGATTATGTCATTGATATGAGTAAATGTGAGACCTAAATGTTATTGTGAACATGGTTAGTCTATGATCTTTGCTGAAAATCTGAACATCAGTTAGACGTATTTACAACAACAAGATCAAACAGAGTTTGTAAAAGTTTTTCTTTATCACTTTCAGTTTATCAACTAAATTTCTTGAGGAAAAACAATGGGTTAAGCTTGGGGGAGTTGATACGTCTCCATCATATCCAATTTTCCAAACTCTATTGCCCTTGTTTTGGACTCTAATTTGCATGATTTGAATGGAACTAACCCAGAGTGACATTGTTTTTCAACAGAATTTCCTTGGTGTTATTTTTGTGCAGAAATAAAAATTCTTGAATTGTCCTAAAAATTTACGGAAAATATTTTTGCATTTAATAAAAAGTACTGGCGCAAGAATGAACCAAAGGGGGGCACCCACAGGCCACGAGCCTGCCAGGCGGGAGCATCCGACTTGCTGCGCCTAGCACGCTTGTGGGGCCCCTATGGCTCCTCCGACCTCAACTCCAACTCCATATTACCCTATTCACAAAGAAAAAAATCAAAGAGAAGAGTTCATCGCATTTCACGATACAGAGCCGCCGCCACCGCCCGTTCTTCCTCGGGAGACCAGATTTGGAGTTTGTTTTGGCCTCCGAAGAGGTGAAATCGATGCCATCGTCATCACCAACCATCCTTCATCACCAATTCAATGATGCTCTCCGCCGTTAGTGAGTAATCCCATCATAGCCTTCCTGGACGGTGATGGGTTGGATGAGATTATCATGTAATCGGGTTTGTTTTGTTAGGGTCTGATCCCTAGTATCCACTATGTTTTGAGATTGATGTTGCTATGACTTTGCCATGCTTAATGCTGTCACTAGGGCCCGAGTGCATGATTTCAGATCTGAAACTATTAATTTTTCATGAATATATATGTCTTTTTATCCTATCTTGCAAGTTGTAGACACCTATTACGAGTTATGATCCGCATACCCCAGGGTGACAATAACTGGGATTCTTTCTGGTGATTACCGTGGTTTGGAGAGTTCATGTATTCACTAAGTGCTAATGCTTCGGTCCGATTCTCTATTAAAAGGAGGCCTTAATATACCTTAGTTTCCATTAGGACCCCGTTGCCACGGGAGGGTAGGACAAAAGATGTCATGCAAGTTCTTTTCCATAAGCACGTATGACTATATATGGAATACATGCCTACATTACATTGATGAATTGGAGCTAGTTCTGTGTCACCCTATGTTATAACTATTGCATGATGAAGGCCATATAACATAATTATCTATCGCCAATCCATTGCCTACGAGTTTTCCACATATTGATCTTTGCTAAGTTACTTTTCCGTTTCTACTGTTACAATCACTACAAAATTGTTGATGTTACTTTTACCATCGTTACCATTACTTCCATACTACTTTGCTACTAAATACTTTGCTACAGATATTTAGTCTTTCAGGTGTGGTTGAATTGACAACTCAGCTGCGAATACTCAGAATATTCTTTGGCTCCTCTTGTGTCGAATCAATAAATTTGGGTTGAATACTCTACCCTCAAAAACTGTTGCGATCACCTATGCTTGTGGGTTATCATTGACCTTCTCGGTGGTGAAGTATATGATGTAGCACATCTTTTGGTAGTGGGGGTAGTTATGCTTGGAGGCGGAGTGGACCTTCCTGAGGTAGTAGACGGGGCGCTGGACCGGCAGCGTTTTGCCATGCCCCGACCGCTCCAACACCAGCATGATGCTGATCACGCGGGTGGTCGCTGTGATGTATGCGAGCATCAGCTCCTTCTCAGGCGGAGCCACCAGGACGGGAGCGCTAGAGAGTGCGCGCTTGAGGTCGCGGAACACCTCGTACGCCTGCTCGGTCCACTCGAACTTGGGCGTCTTCCTCATGAGCTGGTAGATCGTAGGGATTTCTCCCCCAGCCAGTTGATGAACCGTCTAAGCAAGGCAAGGCAGCCGGCAAACTTCTGGATGTCGCGGATCTTGGCCGGCTTGTGCATGCGCTCAATGGCCTTGATCTTCTCCGGGTTAGCTTCGATGCCGCGAGCAGACACGAAGAAACCCAGGAGCTGGCCGGATGGCACGCCAAAGACAAATTTTCTCCGGGTTGAGCTTGATCTTGTATTCGTGCAGGTTAGCAAATGTCTCTCGGAGATCGTCGAGGAGGTTGAAATGCTTCTTGGTCTTGACGATGATGTCGTCCGTGTAGACGTGGATGTTCCTGATGATGTGAGGCAGGAGACACTTCTGCATGCGGCACTGGAAGGTAGCGCATGAGTTCTTTAGGACAAAGGACATGGTGATGTTGCAGTAGGCCCCGAAAGGGGTGATGAACATCTTTAGCCGGTCGGCTGGATCCAGCTTGATCTGGTGGTAGCCTGAGTAGGCGTCCAGGAAGGATAGCATATCACAGACGGCCGTGGAGTTGATGACTTGATCGATCTGCGGTAGAGCGAACGGCTCCTTGGGACATGCCTTGCTCAGGCTCGTGTGGTCGATACACATGCGCCAAGTCTTGTTTTTCTTCAGCACTAGGACTGGGTTGGCCAGCCAGTCCGGGTGGAACACTTCCATGATAAAGCCGGCTGTGAGCAGCCAGGCGATCTCTTCTCCTATAGTATGTTGCTTCTCCTTGGAGAAACGACACAGGGGTTGCTTGACCGGCTTTGCATCCAGCCGCACATGAAGTTTGTTCTCGGTGAACTTCCTCGGAACACCCGACATGTATTTTTAGACCATGCAAAGATGTCCCAATTCTCATGGAGGAAGTCGACGAGCTCACCTTCCTATTTGTTGTCGAGGCGGGCATCGATGGTAATGCACTGCATGGGGTTGGCTGGGTTGAGTGGCACCTGTGTGGTGTCCTTGGATGGCTAGAATGATGCTTTGCCAGCCGACTGGAACGGAGGAGCCGGTATGGCTAGCTAGCCAGAGGTGTGGGCCACGATGCGGTCGAGCTGCCACTTCTCCTTGCTATCTCCAACGCTTTGGCCAGCTGGCTACCGTCGCATGCACATACGATCGACATCTTGTAGTCGTCGATGGTGGTGATGATGCCCCTGGGACCCAACATCTTGAGCTTGAGGTAGGCGTAATGGGGGACTGCCATGAACTTGACGAGGGCCGGCCTGCCCAGCATCGCGTGGTAGGGACTGTCGAGGTCTACTACCTCGAACCATATCGGTTCATAGCGGAAATGGCTCTGGCCGCCGAAGAGTACACCGAGCTCAATCTTGCCAATGGGGGTGTTTTCCCGGCATGATGCTGTGGAAAACCGTCCCACTCGCTCGCAGGTCTTTCTCCTGGAGCCCCAGCTTGAGCATTATGTTGCGATAGAGGATGTTGATGCTGATGTCCCCGTCGATCGACACCCACAAGAAATAGCAGGTGCGTTTCTCAGAGACGATGGTAGGATTGAGGATGAGGGCGTAGCTGCCAAGGCTTGGCATTACAGCTAGGTGGTCCGCCCGGCTCGAGGTAACCGGCTTCTCGGACCAGTGCATGAACTGGGGGGTTGAAGGCATGGTGGCCTTCACCTCGCACTGGAGCCGGCGCTGGGTGTGCTTGTCCGTCTCCTCACTGGTGAAGACGACATAGGATCCGTCCTGGTTGGGGAACTGATTGAGCAGGCGGTCGTCGCGCGGGGCCGGAGCCGGGACCGGAGCGGGAGCGAGAAGGCCTCCCCCCGAGCCAACCGCTATGAGAATCTACACTGCCGGAGCATATGCATGGATGCCTTGGCCCCGAAATGATGCTTGCAGGGAAGGCCGAGCATCTGCTCGAAGGTGAGGTTGGGCTACCACGCGGCCTTGCTGGTGCGCTGACGTTGGCTCGAAGCCTAGGCAACCAGTTGCTCTTCTTCGATGGTGGCGACCTACAGGATCTCATAGTGGCAATCTAGCAGGTCAGTTTTGCGCTTGTAATTCTACGACTGGTGGTTGTTGGTGGGCGGTCGTGACGCAGCCCGTGGTGGGGTTGGCTTGCCGGGCGTGCTGACCTTGACCCACATTGCGGAGTCGGCTATGGCGTACTTGTTCGCCTTGGCCATGAGGTCTGACAGGGTTGCTGGTTCGGAGCATAGGAGCTTGTGCTTGAGGTGGGTGTTGTCGTGGCAACCCTCGATGAAGTACTAGATGGCCTACACCTCATGCAGTCCTTCGCAGGAGTTGTGGAGCTCGGTCCATCGGGTGAGGTAGTCGCGGTGGGCCTTGTTCGGGCCCTGAACGCACATGGCTATTTCGCGGGAGCGGCCCGGCCATTTGTAGGTGCCAGTGAAGTTGCGGACGAACGCCTCCTCGAAGTCCGTCTAGGTGTTGATTCTATTGGCCGCCAGGCTATTTAGCCAGGTGCGGGCTGAGCCGATCACCATTAGGGGGGATGTAGCACATGGCTATGCGCTTGTTTCCCCTGGCTATGCCGACCATGGTGGTGTAGTCGATCAGCCAGTCCTCCAGCTTGGCTGCGCCATTATACTTCGGGGTGTCACGCAGGAGGCTGAAGCTGGTTGTTAACGGCTCGTTGCGGATTTGGGGGCCGAAACAGGTCGGGCCGATCAAACCCTACTCCTCGAAGAGGGCCGACTGCGCCATCCGGTCGAGGTGGGGACGCGGGTCGTTCTCGCTGTGGGGGACCCATGGTTCGAGCCGGGCCGCGAGATTGGCACGGACAGCTGGTGGGGGAAACCACGCCAGGTCCCGCCGTGGAGGCGGGGTGTGTCTGCGGCTGTGCTGGCTACCACCAGTCGGCACCTCGTTGCGACGGTTGCCGCTAACAGGGACATCATTGTGCCGGCTGCTCATAGCCGGCTGCTCATTCCCGCGCTGCTGGAGATGCCGAGCGTTGCTTCCCCCGTCCCGCCAGCCGGAGGCACAAGGGGAGCTGGAGTGCTGGGCCGGCTGACGGCCAGCAGCCCTAGTGCTCTCACCCTCGGGACGGGGAGCCTCGGAGACGGCTCCACCGGGGTTGAGGCCGACTTGTTGTGCGTTGGCGGTGTCGATGATGTCCTTGATGTTCTTCTCACACGAAGCGCGTTCCTCGCCCTCCAAGGTAGCCAGGTCCTCGTAAGCCGCATTGGCAGTCCGCACGTTGGCAGAGGGGGTGTCATAGATGGACAGTCTGCCATCGAGGATTTCCGCAACCACGCGGGCGTGGTTACGTATAGCCCCACGTCGTTTGGGCTCGGTGCTAGCCAGGGTGAGACCATAAGCGGAGATATACTCATGCTGCGCGGCTTCCATCCGGCGCTGCTCGGTCGCGAGGGCATTGGCATCCTCGAACAGCTGTCGGCGGGCCACCTCCCGCTCGGCTATGGTTGTGGCCGAGATCGCTGTTGGAGCAATGGGGGTGCACAGACCCTGAAAGGTAGTGCCGAGCGGGTCGGAGGTACCGGCACGGGCGGCGGCCGCGTCAGCCTCGGCCCGCGCTCGGCCAGAAGAGGTGGAGGAGACGGTGACCATTACCCCCGCGCAGACACGTGATCTGTCGACCTTGCCCGGGACGAGTGAACCCACAGACGAGGGCGGGTCGACGCAGTCGAGTACTTGGCTAGGGTACTCCTCGACTGCTGGCTCGTCGGTGAGGCTCAGCCTGTTGACGCGCTCGATGAGTGTGATGATGTCAATTGGAGGATCGCTGCCAGGGCCGACAATGTCGCCCGCAGGGCCAGCGGGAATGAGATCCCAACCTGCAGGAGCAGGCCCCATGAGTATGCAGTTCCGCCCGGATGCGGGGAGGCCGGGGGAGGTGGTGAAGGGTCCTGCCCGAAGCGTGACTCCGTCCGACGCCACGGACAGCCCCACGGTGGGCGCCAACTATCGTTGTTTTCTCACGAAAAATGGCATGGGTAGGCTTATCGAGAGTGGTTGGATCCAAAGGACGCCCACGGGCTCCGAGAACGGGATTAGGCACAAGCGGTGAGGGACACACGATGTACCCAGGTTCGGGGCCCTCCATGGGAGGTAACACCCCTAGTCCTGTTGGTCTAGTTAGATGGTGGATGATGTTACAATGGTGCTTCTTGAGCTGTTGTCTAGAGGTGGAAGAAGGAGCAGCCGGCTCCACTTCCTTTGCTACATGAGAGTGTGGGATGGAGGAATTCCTTCGTCCTTGTGTGCGTGTTCGATGCATGGGGGCCTCATGGGGTTTTATAGGCCAACCCCCAGGCTTACAATATCCCTAAAGTACTGAAAGGGGGGACCCAGCTGGCAGCCTCTCCAGCCGGCCAGGGGCCCACCTGTTGTGCCTTCTCGTCGCTCGTAGGGCCCTCCGGCTGCACAGTCCCATCGCCAATAGGGGCCCACCAGCCGGCTCTTCGATTGGTCCACGCTCACCTGCCATGGCACGGGCCGCCCAAGCGGTGTCGCCTTGCGCCAGCCGGCCGAAGTCTTCGGTACGGCCAGCAGCATTGTAGCCACGCGGATGCAAGTAATGGAGTGGGCAGTGGCGTGCCAGCACCGTTGCCTCGCCCGGTCGCGATCGACCATGGTCAGCGGTACAGCCGAACGAACTATAGAAACGCGTGCACACGCGTCAGCGATCGCTATAGCCACGCTGAGGTCCATCATGGGGGTCACGTCTTGTCGGTTTACTTGATCGCAGTGAGAGGGGACGGGTGCCCACCCATCCAAAGGTTAGCGGAAGGGCTGGCCGTGGTGCACCCAGCCGTAGGCTGGCAGGGGTCGGGTGGACGGCTCCCTAATCAGCCGACCGCGGGCTAACCGACAGTGCTCTCGCCAGCTATTCGCCAGTCGAGTGTGGACCAGTAGGCCGTGGGTTCACCAGCGGTACACCAGCCGGTCGCGGACAAGCTGGACGTATGGATTTTCTTCAAAAGGGGCAGAACTCCCTAATATTGGCCTACCTAGGGGTAATAACCCCATCACCATTTCAACTTCAGGTATCTTTATTTTAATATTGATGATGTCGTTCATGTATTTAGCATAAGGAGGCATCTTTAAGATATCGGTTAAGCGGGTACACAAAAAGACTGGCCTAATCATTTCAGCAAAGCGTTCAAATTCTTCATCATCCTTTTTCTTAGATGGTTTAGGTGGAAATGGCATGTGTTTCTGAACCCATGGATCTCTTTCTTTTCCATGTTTTCTAGCTATAGGGTCTTTTTATCATATCATTTATTTTTGGATTCTGGGTTATCAAGATCAACAGTAGGTTCTATTTCTACATAATTATCTGGTTCTTTATCACTACTAGGTTGGGTATCCACATGAACATCACTATCATTATCATTATCACCAGGTGGATGTTCATTACCAGATTGAGTTTCAGCATCAGAAATAGAAACATCATTATTATCATCAGGAAGTTTTACTATCTTAGGTTCACTAGAGGCATGCAAAGTCCTATCATTTTCCTTTTTCCTTTTGTTCTTACAAGGACTAGGTGTATCAGCATTAATTCCTTGAGAATCTTGTTCAATTCTTTTAGGATGACCCTCAGGATAAAGAGGTTCTTGGGTCATTCAACCTCCTCTAGTCACTACTCTAATAGCATGATCATTCATATTAGTATTCATTTCATCAAGCAATTCTCTTTGAGATTTAACAACTTGTTCTAACTGAGTTTGAACCATAGATACATGTTTTCCTACATCTCTAACATTATTACTGATTCAAAATAACAAGTCACTCAAGCAAGCAATCATATCAGAATTATATTTCAATTATTTCAGAACATTTGCATTGAAGTGATCTTGTTTCCTAATTTAGTTATCAAACTCATATAAGCACTGACTAGGATGTTTACTGTAAGGGATATCACCTTAATCAAACTTTAACAAAGAATTTACCTCTACCACCTGTGGAGGTGGTGGTGTGTAAAGTCCATGAATTTCTTTAATAGGTGGTAAATTCTTAACATCCTTAGTCTTAATACTTTTTCCTTCATACATTTCTTTGCCTTTTGCATATCTTCAGGAATGAGAAATAAGATACCCCTATTCTACAGAGTTGGTCGAGTGGTGATTTAGGGAGAGTCCAATCATCATAATTTTTCAATATATTATTCAATAGTGCCTCAGCTTGTTCAACAGTTCATTCCTAGAAAACACAACCAGCACAACTATCTAGGAAGTCCCTAGAAGCATCAGTTAGTCCATTATAGAAGATATCAACTATTTCATTTTTCTTAAGACGATGATCAGGCAAAGCATTAAGAAATTGGAGAAGCCTCCCCAAGCTTATGGGAGACTCTCTTCCTCAATTTGTGCAAAGTTAAATTTTTCTTGTAAGGCATCTTGTTTCTTATGAGCATGAAAATATGTTTCAAAGAAGTACTAAATCATATTCTGGGGACTACGCACACAACCAGGAGCAAGAGTATTGTACCATATCTTAGCATCACCCTTTAATGAAACGGAAATAATTTGGGAATATAATAGTAGTGAATCTTCTCATCATGAGCAAATAGGGTGCCTATATCATTCAGCTTAGTAATATGTGCTACCATAGCTTCAGTTTCATAGCCATGAAAAGGATCAGATTCAACCAAAGTAATTAACTCTGGGTCGATAGAGAATTCATAATCCTTATCGATAAAAAAGATAGGTGAAGTAGAAAACATAGGATCACATTTCATTTTAGCATTCAAAGTCTTTTCCTTATACTTGCATAGTAGTTTCTTAAGACCATTTCTATATTTAGAAGAAAGAATATCTCTATATATTTATCCATATAAAGCATAACCTTTAGGTATCTTAGGCATTTGAAATCTAGGAGATCTAGGCCTAATAGGTGTTTCATAATCATCGGTTTCCAAGATCTCATCAGTTTCATCAGTTTTAATGATTTCATTCTCTCTAGCTCTAGCTATTTGTTCATCAAGAAATTCACCTAGTGGCACATTATCATTAAGCATGGTACTAGCATCATCATAAGCATCATTCATAGTAGAAGTAGCATCATCAATATCAGGATTACTAGCATGTGGTGGTGTTGCAAACTTACTCATAACAGAAGGTGAATCAAGTGGAGAGCTAGATGGCAATTCCTTACCTCCCCTTGTAGTAGAGCGAAAAATCTTGGTTTTAGTATCCTTCGGATTCTTCATAGTGATCAATTTATATAAATCCCAAGTGAGTCAACAAATATAGCTATGCTCCCTGGCAACGGCGCCAGAAAAGGGTCTTGATAACCCACAAGTATAGGGGATCGCAACAGTTTTCGAGGGTAGATTATTCAACCCAAATTTATAGATTTGACACAAGGGGAGCTAAAGAATATATTTGAGAGTATTAGCAGTTGAGTTGTCAATTAATACACACCTAGAGATAAATATCTGCAACAAAGTGATCAATAGCATAGTAGTATGATAGTTTGATAGCAATAGTAACAGTAGCGGTAGCGGTAACATTAGTAGTAATAGTTTTGTAGCAAGTGCAACAGTAACAACAACAATAGTAACTAAGCAAAAGCAATAAGTGGAAAACTCGTAGGCACTGGATCGGTGTATTCCTTGGATGATATTCATCATATAATAGTCATAACCTAGGGCGACACAAAACTAGCTCCAGTTCGTCAATGTAATGTAGGCATGTATTCCGTATATAGTCATATGTGCTTATGGAAAAGAACTTGCATGCCATATTTTGTCCTACCCTCCAGTGGCAGCAGGGTCCATAAGGAAACTAAGGGATATTAAGACCTCCTTTTAATAGTGAACCGGAACAAAGCATTAACACATAGTGAATACATGAAATCCTCAAACTACGGTCATCACCGTGAAGTATCCCAAATATTGTCACTATGGGGTTGACGGGTCATAACATGTAATAGGTGCATATGACTAGGCAAGATCGGATCAAGAACATAGATATAATCATAATATCATAAACGGTTCAGATCTGAAATCATGGCACTCGGGCCCTAGTGACAAGCATTAAGCATGGCAAAGTCATAGCAACATAAATCTTAGAACATAGTGGATACTACGGATCAAGCCCTAACAAAACTAACTCGATTACATGATGAATCTAATCCAACTCCTCACCGCAAGCCTATGAAGGAATTACTCACTCCTGGTGGGGAGCATCATGGAATTGGCGATGGAGAAGGGTTGATGATGACGAAGACCGAAGATTCCCCTCTCTCGAGCCCCAAACGGACTCCAGATCTGGCCTCCCGATGAAGAACAAGAGGTGGAGGCAGCTCCATATCGTGAACCGAGGTAAAACCTTCTCTCTGATTTTTTTTCCGGAAATTTGTGAATTTATAGCGTTGGAATTAGGGTCGGGGGACGAGGTGAGCACCACCCGCCAGGCCGCGCTAGGGGGGCTAGCGCGCCCTGGTGGGTGGTGGGCACCCTGGCCCCCTGTTTGGTGGCTTCTAGCTCCAAAATTCCTCACATATATTCTAAAAAAATTCTCCAAAAAAATCGTTCCGTTCTGAGAATTTGTATTTCTGCACAAAAACAACACTATGGTAGTTCTGCTAAAAAGAGCGTCAGTCCGATTTAGTTTCATTCAAATCATGCAAATTAGAGTCCAAAAGAAGAACAAAAGCATTAGGAAAAGTAGGTACAATGGAGTCGTATCCATTAGGTACGTGTCCATGGGCGTGCGTCAAGAGGAAGATCTCATACAACCCATGGAGAATGACATCAAGTGGTGATCGTCATCAAGTTTACGGTGTGCAAGTTCAAGTGAAGCATCACGAAGAGATCATGCTTGAAGATTTCCATCATTGTGGTGACAATGGACTTATGAAGATGTGCTGAAGAGTGGCTCACCCATAGTGGAGTATGGGGGAGAAATCAACTTGTTTTCATCGAGCCAACGCAACAAGAAAGGTGGTCCATCTTGAGGAAGTCAAGATCATCAGCTTCTATCTCAAGTGGACTATGTGCAAGCTATAGGTTTTCCCTTGATAGGTTTTCTATTTTACCAGTGTCATTGTGGTATTGGAGAGACCGGGTTATAGGATCGATAGCTGTACTATCAAGGGGGGCCTCTCAAGTGGTTAGCTTGATCGTATCGTTCGTTGAGAGCTCAAACCTTTTATATCCTTGCATCATCTTTCTTGGTTCTTGTTTGGTGTTTCTCTTTGTGAGTTTTGAGCTTATGTTCATCTTCATTACAAGCTCGAGTTCATCGAAAACGGAGTCCATATGCTTCTTCTATGATGTTTTTGATGTTGGAGTTTTTATCGGTTCTTCATTCATAGAGATTTTTGTCGCCGTTTGGATAGTATTTGTCGTCGATAACCCACAAGTATAGGGGATCGCAACAGTTTTCGAGCGTAGATTATTCAACCCAAATTTATAGATTCTACACAAGGGGAGCCAAAGAATATTTGAGAGTATTACCAGTCGAGTTGTCAATTCAACCACACCTAGAGATAAATATCTGTAGCAAAGTGATCAGTAGCATAGTAATATGATAGTTTGTTAGTAGCGGTAACAATGGTAACTGTGATTTTGTAGCAAGTGTAATAGTAGCAACAACAATAGTAACTTAGCAAGAACAATATGTGAAAAGATCGTAGGCACTGGATCGGAGTATTCGTCGGATGATATTCATCATATAACAGTCATAACCTAGGGCGACACAGATATAGCTCCAGTTCATCAATGTAATGTAGGCATGTATTCCGTATATACTCATACGTTCTTATGGAAAAGAACTTGCATGACATCTTTTTTCCTACCCTCCCGTGGCAGCGTGGTCCATAAAGAAACTAAGGCATATTAAGTCCTCCTTTCAATAGAGAACCGGAACAAAGCATTAGCACTTAGTGAATACATGAACTCCTCAAACTACGGTCATCACCGCGAAGTATCACAAATATTGTCACTATGGGGTTAATGGATCATCACACGTAATAGGTGCATATGACTAAGCAAGATCGAATCAAGAACATAGATATAAAGATGATAACATAAATGGTTCAGATCTAAAATCATGCCACTCGGGCCCTAGTGACAAGCATTAAGCATGGCAAAGTCATAGCAACATCAATCTTAGAACATAGTGGATACTAGGGATCAAGCCCTAACAAAACTAACTCGATTACATGATGAATCTCATCCAACCCCTCACCGACCAACAAGCCTACGAAGGAATTACTCACTCCCGGTGGGGAGCATCATGGAATTGGCGATGGAGAAGCGTTGATGATGACGAAGACCGAAGATTCCCCTCTCCAGAGCCCCAAACGGACTCCATATCTGCCCTCCAGATGAAGAACAGGAGGTGGCGGCGGCGGCTCCGTATCGTGAAACGAGGTAAAACCTTCTCTCTGAATTTTTTTCTGAAGAATTGTGAATTTATAGCATTGGAATTTGGGTCGAGGGACCCACGAGGTGTCCACCCTCCACAGGGCCATGCCAGGAGCTTGGGCACCCTGGTCCCCCTCTCAGGAAGCTTCTGGCTCCACAATTCCTTCAATATTCCAAAATAAATCTCCAAAAAATTTCGTTCCGTTCCGAGAACTTCTATTTCTACACAAAAACAACACCATGGTAGTTCTGTTGAAAACAACGTCAGTCCGGGTTAGTTTCATTCAAATCATGCAAATTAGAGTCCAAAACAAGAGCATAAGTGTTAGGAAAAGTAGATACGTTGGAGACGTATCAACTCCTCCAAGCTTAAACCCTTGCTTGTCCTCAAGCATTCAGTTGACAAACTGAAAGTGAGAAATAAAAACTTTTACGAACTCTTTTGTTCTTGCTTACATACATATGCTTAAGTAGCACCTAGGTTTTCAGCAAAGATCATGACTAACCATGTCAACAATAACTCTTAAAGACTATATTAACTCATATCAATGACACAAGCAACTAGCAAGCAAAAATAAGATATCTCAAGTGCAAACAATTTATCAAAAGAATCAAGATATAATATGACAATAGTAGTATCTCGCTAGCCCTTTCTGAGACCGCAAAACATAAATGCAGAGCACCTCCAAAGTTCAAGCAACGAATAAACATTGTAATTCATGGTAGAAAAGATCCCGTCATCATGCATTCAACATTCACTATACACAATGCATGAGGATAACAATAGTGCTCTCAGATCTGGCGCTTATTTGAGAAGGTGATGACTCAACATTAAAGGAAATAGATAGTCCCTTCGCAGAGAGAAGCAGGGATTTGTAGAGGTGCCAAAGCTCAAGGATTAAATAAGAGATAAGTATAATTTTGAGAGGTACACCGTTCCCCTCAACATTACAACCAAGAGCTATCAATCTCTTCCATGTTAAAAAAAATAGTGGAGGTTAACAAGAGATAAAAGTAAATGTTTACTCCCCCTACACCAACAAACACATTCCACGGCGAGCCGAATCCACGGGTACCATCCAAACCAACAACATTCCTGGGGGTGTTTTGTTTAGTTATTTGCATTTATTTTCATTTCGGGACTGGGAATCCCTATTGCCGCCCTTCTCAGGCAAGGACGGGTGAATAAACACTCATCATAAGGGTAACCCACTTAACATGGAAGATACTAACCACCCACTGTCGCTCCATGAGTAGTCCAGGTACACAAAACATATGTTCATTTAAAATTTTAGAGGTGGCAAATGCAAATTTACTTGGAACGGCAAGGTAATACCGCATATAGGTAGGTATGATGGACTCATCTCGAATAACTTTGGTTTAAGGATTTTAATGCACAAGGACAATTCCCACTTAGTACAGGTCAAGGCTAGCAAATAGATTGAGAAGCGGCCAGCTAGAGAGCGAATATGATCATAAACATGCATTACGAATAATAAACATTGAATGCTATCATGAGTAGGGTATGGACACCATGAACATAAATATCATGAAGGCTATGTTGGTTTATATTCAACTACATGCGTGAACATGTACGAAGTCAAGCCGCTTGAAACATTCAGAGGAGGATACTATATCATCATACTACATCACAACCATTTTAATGCATGTTGACATCCAAGATAAATCATTATCCACTCCTAGCTACTTGAGCATGGTATGAACCACTATAATCTTTAATTGTCATTGCAAACATGTTCAATCATAATGTGTTGAATCATGGATATCAGGTTAAACATATTTACAAAAACAAAAACAAGTTGAGTTCATACCCGCTTTTCTCTACCACAGTCAATTCATCCAATATCATCATTATTGCTTTTCACTCGCACAATCGAATGATATGAAAATAATAATAGTGCAAGAGTGTTGTGGACTAAGCTGGAATCTGCAAACATTTTATTCAATAGAAGAATACAAAATAATATGGGCTCTGTGTTAGATCAACAATAATGCATATAAAAGCCGCTCAACATTTTTATTGTGGTCTTATCCTTGGTATGACTCGATGAAAGAAAAAAATCAGAGAAACACACTAAAATATTTTTGGAGTTTTAGATTTCTCGAAGAAAGCAAATAAGAGAAGGAAAAAAACGAGAAAAACAATTTACACGGGAGAACTTCCAACAAGCAAAAGAAGAAATGAGAAATCTTTTTGGGTTTTCTTTTAATACTACAACTAACTAAACTAAAAATAAAAAACCAAAAACAAGTAAGAAGTGTTTTTGGATTTACTAAAAGTTTTTCGAACACACAAGAAGAAAACGAGAAAAATAAATCTACCATGGATAATACAATGAAAGAGTGTGAACACCGACAAATAAAATGAAATGTGTGAACGTGAATGTAATGTCGGTGGGAATACATACTCCCCCAAGGTTAGGCTTTTGGCCTAGCTTGGTAATCACCATCTTTATCCTGGATAATGTCCTGAGTGGTAGCCTAGCAAGGCTCTTGGTGTAGCCACCTAAGCCCTCCTGGCAGCTTCCACCTCTGCATTGTACGTGCGGGCCTCGCTCTCATAGACGAAGTATCTTCCCTTGTTGTTAAAATCAAAGAGAGCAGGAGAAGGTAATACAATAGGCACAACGGGACCATTATCAAACCTCAAGTTGTAAGTATAGTTATTAACTCTGCCTGTAATCAAAGTCCAAGTACCGGCTAGGTAAGATAGGATCATTAGGCCAAGGGGACACTCCCAACCTCATAGCGAGGCAAGAAGCATAAATCCCTCCATAGAAATTACCATTAGAAGCCTTGAGAGTCAATCTCCGTACGATAATTGCTCCTAAGTTGTAGTCTTTAGTTCCGGTTAAAGTAATGCAAATAAGACTCAAATCATGAGCACAAAGCGTGCTACAATCCTGATTGCCTACAATGCATTTACCATTAAAGAGTGCAATGTATTGAATAGGCAGAAAATGGATGTCTTTTTATCCTACCTTGTGTCACCCCTCTAATTTCACCACAACAAAGGGTTCTCAAGAATGATTCAAACTCAGGTTTAGTTGGTTCTTCTAGCGAACCCCAATATGGAATTTTACATGTGTCACAAAATACGTCTAAACGCATGGTGAAAGCATTATTATACAGAATAAATGAAACCCTTGACTCACGAGGAAAATATTTGAATTTCTTAGTAAATTTCTCTATGAGGGTGAGGTGTTGAATGAACTTATCTTCGATGAACGAAACCAGATTGGCGTTGCAAGCATACTATTCAAATTCTTCCATAATACCTGCACTTCCCATGAAAGTGTTACACGGCCAAAGGCATGATTTAGTTTGAGTGTCCCTTATCGAGCTTGCACTTGGCTCAACATAAGATTGTCGTATGGAATTTTCACTTGATGATGCCCTCGGGGATCTCGTCCTCGAAGAACTTCTGAAGAATTATTCTAAAAATAAACCGCTAAATCAAAAACTAATTGGAGCAGTGAGGGAGTTACATACTGAGAAGCAATACCCTAAAACAGTTTTGGAAATAGAGCTTTGAGCAAAGAGATCGAAATCCACGAGTTCTTGAGAAAGAACACGAGGGAGAGAGCAATGGTGATTTTTTTCATGAGGTAGGAGATGACATGGGCTAAAGAGATAAGTGAGGGGACCCACTAGGGGGGCACCTTCTACTAGACCGTGACAAAGGGGTCTCGCGTGCCCTGGTGGAGCATGGCCACCTGGTGCACCCCCTTCTGGTGTTATTTGTCCGAGAAATTCATAAATAATTAGAAAACTTTCATGTTAAATTTTCAGAGCATTCTGAGAACTTATATTTTTGGGTCATTTTTTTATTGCACGGGGAAAACAGAATACTCGAGAAGCATGGCATTTTATTTTATTTTATTAAGAAAAACAAAAGAACTAAAGGTGGATACACAGAGTTGTGTCTACTAAATTAATCAAATTCATACCTCTCAAAAATGATTCATTAATAAGGTTGATCAAGTCTTATTAACAACCACTTTCAATTAGCATAAAACCAAAAAACTTTCATATAACACTAGGTTACCTCAATGGGGATAGGCATATCCCCAATCATAATAATACCATATTTCTTTTTGACAATAGGTAGAGGTAATTGGAAGCTTCCAATAATGAGTGTGAAAGAATTTTCAATAACATTGACACCATTTACTTGGAATTGTTTCTTCGAAAAGTGCATCATATGCTCATTACCATTGATATGAAAAGTGACCTTGCTTTTATTGCAATCAATAGCAGCCCCTGCAGTACTCAAAAATGGTCTACCAAGGAAAATTGACATATTATCGTCCTCATGCATCTCAAGAATAACAAAGTCAGTTAAGATAGTAACATTTGCAACAACAACGGGTACATCCTCACAAATACCGATAGGTATGGCAGTTGATTGGTCAACCATTTGCAATGATATTTCAATAGGTGTGAGTTTATTCAAATCAAGTGTTTTATATAAAGAGAATGGCATAACACTAACACCCTCTCCTAAATCACACAAAGAAGTTTTGACATAATTTCTTTTAATGGAGCGGGGTATAGTTGGTATTCCAGGATCTCCAAGTTTTTTAGGTACTCCATCCTTAAAATAATAATAAGCAAGCATGCTGGAGATTTCTACTTCAGGTATCTTTCTTTTATTAGTGATGATGTCTTTCATGTACTTAGCATAAGGAAACATCTATAAGATATCCGTTAAATAGTTACACAAAAAGACTGGCCTAATCATTTCAGCAAAGCGTTCAAATTCCTCATCATCCTTTTTCTTAGATGGTTTAGGTGGAAAAGGCAAGGGGTTTTGAACCCATGGTTCTCTTTCTTTACCATGTCTTCTATCCACAAAGTCTTTTCTATCATATCTTTTATTTGTAGGTTGTTGGTTATCAAGATCAACAACAGGTTCTATTTCTACATCATTATCTGGTTTTTTATCATTACTAGGTTGAGTATACTCATGAACATCATTATCATTATCACTAGGTGGATATTCATTACCAGATTGAGTTTCAGCATCAGAAATAGAAACATCATTAGTATCATCCGAAGGTTTTTATATCTCAGGTTCACTAGAAGCATGCAAAGTCCTATCATTTTTCTTTTATTTTTCTTCTTAGAAGGACTAGGTGTATCAGCACTAATTCCTTGAGATTCTTGTTCAATTCTTTTAGGATGACCTTTAGGATAAAGTGGTTCTTGGGTCATTCTACGACCTTTAGTCACCACTCTACAAGCATGATCGTTAATATTATTATTCATTTCACCAAGCAATTCTCTTTGAGATTTAGCAACTTATTCTAACTGAGTTTGAACCATAGAGGCATGTTTTCCTACACCACTAACGTCAATACTGATTCTAAATAACAAGTCACTCGAGCGAGAAATCATATCAACATTATATTCCAAGTGTTTCACAACATTTGCATTGAAGTGCTCTTGTTTCATATTGTAGTTATCAAACTCATATAAGCATTGACTAGGATGTTTATTATGAGGGATATCACCTTCATTAAAATTTGATAAAGAATTTACCTCTATCACCTGTGGAGGTGGTGGTGTGTTGAGTCCATGTATTTCCTCAATAGGTGGTAGATTCTTAACATCCTCAACTTTAATACCTTTTTCCTTCATACATTTCTTTTCCTCTTTCATATCTTCAGGACTGAGAAATAAGATACCCCTCTTATTTGCAGTGGCTTCAATTGGTGGTTCAGTGATAGTCCAATCATCATAGTTCTTCAATATATTATTTAATAGTTCCTCGGCTTGTTCAACAGTTCGTCCCTAAAAACACAACCAGCACAACTATCTAGGAAGTCCCTAGAAGCATCTGTTAGTCTATTATAGAAGATATCAAGTATTTCATGTTTCTTAAGAAAATGATCAAGCAAAGCTTTAAGCAATTGGAGAAGCCTTGTAATGCCCAAGATGCGATTCTATCCTTATTTTTGGCACGAGGGCCTTGACGAGGATAGAAGCGCATCTCGTCGTTTCGCAAGTGCACTAAACATTGCATACATGTAGGAAGAGAAGAGTATATGAGTTGGCTTACACTCACCACAAGCTATCTTACAAGTTCACACAAATTATTCATACATCATCCAGAAGACAAGGTCCGACTACAAACGAAACCAAACTATAAGAAAGAAGCAATGTAAAACTGCCTTGCTATCCCAGGATCACCACCAAGAAGCTCCCTACTCATCGGGATAGATAACGTACATGCGCCTACTTTCTTCATCGTACTCCCACTGGAGCCGAGTCACATCGTCTGGCACATTCTCATCAACACCTGCACATGTATTGTTATAATCGGTGAGCCACAGGGACTCAGCAATCTCATAACCTGGGTACCGAAACTATGTAAGCTTTTGGGTGAGGAAGGGTAAGTGGTGAGGTTGCACCAAGAACCTAAGCATGTATTTGGTGGCTAACTTACGAGAACATGAGTGTAAATATGGTGGCCTATGTCAGACGGTCGTGATCTAGCATGATCACTAAGTGATCCTGACACCTACTTACGTCAATCATAACCCCACCATGTTCTCTCTCGGTTCATCTTCACGAGCAGAGACAGTCATGGTTACGCACATAGTTGGTGTATTTTATTTGAGTTTACTTCAAGTTAACTATAACCGGGTATTAAACAAATCTGCAAGTTGCCAGATAACTATGGGCATGGCTTTCCAAAAGTTTTAACCCTACAGGGGTGCTCCAACTCATCCATCACAAATTAACCACACGTTGCGACAATAACCTCGACCATGAATCTCGTGATATTCCTAGGCCATTCCACTAGAAAACCGCCACCTCAAGATAGCCCAAAGAAACATCGGAATTCCTCGCGCAAGACATTCAACAAAGCTAAAACAAGTGAAGCAAGACCGCCCAATGTGTCGACGAACCCGATAAGAGCCGCGTATCTCATTCTCGGGACACGACGGATGAGCGATGTTTACCACGCCAATCGCCGAGTTGCCCCAGGCGACGTTAATAAGCTGCTCCGGGTTGGACCAACACACATGAGGAGCACTGGCCCAGGTTGTTGATTAATTATCCACGGGGTTGCAAAGCCCTATGCATTTTATTAGGTTGTTAAGAAAATGTAGTACCAAAGTTGGGTCTTGCCAGACAAGCTTTAATCTCAAACGAATAATCAAGGGGGTCCCCATAACAACCCCGAGCATGTTAGGAGCGCAAAATATGGAACATAACACCGATAACAATTATCTAGCGACGGTGAAAGTGGAACAAAACACCAAGAAAAAGGCCAAGCCTTCCACCTCTACTAAGATATATAGGTGCATCAAATTAAATAGAAATAATATTGTGATATCTCAAAATATCCACGTTATCACATGGAAACAACCTACACCTGAAGCTAAGAATGTTATAACAAAGGCTGAGCAGCAGTAACTTAGCCAAACAAGGTTTGGTAGGTAGTGGAGGGGTTAGAGGCTTTCATGGCAATGTAGGAGGCTTGACATGTAAGTGGTAGGTAAATAAAGCATAACAATAAGAGCGAGACATCTAGCAAAGCAAAAATAGTGTCGGGATCCGGGTATGGTCATCTTGCATGGTTGTTCTTCACAGGGACAAAGAGTTGGGTCCTCATAGTTGTACTCTCCTAGATCCTCATACTCAGGCTCAACCCTCGGCTCTACCCAAAGAGAAAAAGCACCAAATAAACATACAACCAAGGTGCAATGGACAAACAAGATGATGCATGACCCATTTGAAGTATTTAACATGGCAACCCTAAGCTAGCCATGTTTCTCATGCAATTGTTAAGTTATTAGAATTCTGGATAGAACCTCATGTTTAGTTGTTTGAACATGCATGATCATGGAAAATATGGACGCTTCATGCTAAATCGATGCAAATGCATATGAAGAATGTCGGAAACGGAGTAATATAGCTCCCCAAGGCCTCTAGGAGGGTGACATGGGGGCCAACTGTGAGTGGCCGGGGAAAAGAAGTTGGAAAAGGGGGCTTGGGGGATTCGAACCCAGGTCTCCTGGGTGCTAGAAGGAGTTCTATCCACTGCGCTAGGAGGGGGCTCATGATCAAAGGGGGGGTCTGGCCCCACTTGTCCCTACCAAGGCGCGGGGCTTGCTTTTCTTCTACCTACGGACACATAGAAGAAATGGTGGCTCTGACTGCCATCACCGGTGGTCTCCGACAAGGGAGAACCTCGACGGAGATGCGGGAACCCTAGATGGTTCCAATCTCATGGTAAGGGAGCGGCGGAACAACTGCGGGAGGCGAGCGGCCCGAGCTCAAACTTGAGCTCAGCCATGGTGTTGCGGGTGGTAGGGCTGTGCGAGCCAGGCGCCGGCGTGGGCATGCGGGAGTGCGTGGGGCGGCGATGCAGGAGCGCCAGCATGCTGGGCTGCAGTTGGTTGGGCATGCAGGTGAGCAAGAACATAAGCGAAAAGAAAATGTATGTGTACACTAAAACTATGCCAGAGGACGAAGGATATGATCTTGGCACAGTCAAATCGACGTATATACAGAGCTAAACGATTTTCTAAAAGGCGTGGGAGGTGCGGAGGCTCACCTAGTGCCCCAAGGACATGTTGGTGTGGTCGGAGCGACAATTGAGTCGACGCAAGGAAGCTCTGAACTTGACGGCCTTTGGGTCCGGGAAGAAGAGAAGAAAACACTATCAAGGAGGGCGGTCCAGAGGCTGTGTTGTCGCATGCGTCGTCGGGGAAGAAGAGTTGCAACGGGAACGCCCTTCCCGTGGCACGAGACCACCAGATGCGCGGCATGGAGGTTACCCCGAGCTCGAGCTCGGGTTCATCCGGAGCATGCTGTACATGGCTATGGCGTGGAGCGTGGCTTACTTACCTGGCAGCGGCGAGGGGAAGAGACGGATAGAATGGAGAGGCTAGGTCTAGGGCATCGCGGGGGACAAGATCTTATAGGCCGCAGAGACCTACCTCGAATGCCAAATAAACACAGACGCGGATGTGGCTTCCTGGATGGGGTGTCGTACAGGTAGAAGATGATCGACAGTGCGCTGGGGAGTGAGCTTCGTTGCGGGAGGTGAGGAGCTGGGCAAGGAGAGGCCCAGCTGGGGGTTCTCTCTCCCTCTCCAGCGAAAAGGCTTATTATAAATTTATAAAAGTATAGCAAACTAGCAATTTATGCCAGGAAGTTTGGAAGAGAGATGAGAGAAAATAAAATACTTATGCGCTCATAAAAATCAGCACTATTTTATAAATATGGTATGGCATTTTTAGAGCAAACGATTTTTATCACATATAATTAATATAACAAACTATTTTGCAAAGAATATAAAGGCAAAATATACAAACATGGCAATGAGCTATTGTTAACAGGCATACAGAATATTTAAGAGAACAATGACATTTTGAAGAAGTGAACAAGCAAGTAAATTCATCAACCAAGCATTTATTTGAAATAGGAGAGGTGGATATAGTTGAGAAATATTTTCACACCAAAGATTCACAAATCTCCATGCACACTAACACCACAACACACACTCACACACAACTAGCACTTGATGCTACCATGACAAGATGACAAGATGCTTATGATATCATGATGCAAAGATGAAATTCATAAAGCACAAATTATTAATATTCAAACCACATAGGCAAAACATGGAGGTCCACACATGAAAATATTCCAAATATGACAAGGGATGATCTTGGGATGCTACAACTCTTCTCCACTACACGAGGATCTCGTCCCGATATCTAAGAACGAAAGAACTCTGGAAATTCGGAACGGAGAAGATCCTCATGTTCCCAAGTGGCTTATTTGTAGGAGTGATGAGATCACTTCACCTTGAGAAACTTGATTGACTTGTTGCGAGTCTTACGCTCAGTTTCTTCAAGAATAGCAACTGGATGCTCACGATAGGATAGGTCTTCTTGGAGATCAATGTCTTGGAGGTCAACGGTGCGCTCGGGAGACTTGAAGCACTTCTTGAGCTGAGAGACGTGAAACACGTCATGAACATTTGAGAAATTGGGATGAAGCTCGAGTTGGTAGGCATGGTCTCCCCTCTTACCCACAATCTTGAAAGGACCCACAAAGCGAGGGGTGAGCTTCCCTTTGATGTCAAAACGCTGAGTGACCTTCATAAGAGAAACTCTGAGATAGACAAAATAATCAATTTGAAAGGACATGTCCCGATGTTTGTTATCATAATAGCTCTTCTGGCGGGATTGAGCTACTTTGAGATTTTTTCATGAATTACACGGCACATCTCTTCTGCTTTAGTGATCATGTCATTTCCAAGGATTTGACGCTCACCGGTTTCAGACCAATTTAGCGGGGTGCGGCACTTCCTGCCGTAGAGGATCTCGAATGGAACCTTTCCAGAACTAGCTTGGAAGCTGTTGTTGTATGAAAATTCGGCGAATGGGAGGTAGTCTTCCCACTTCATGCCAAAAGAGATCGCATAGGCTCTGAGCATGTCTTTGAGGATTTGATTGACTCTCTCAACTTGACCACTTGTCTGACGGTGGAAGGCAGTGCTGAAACGAATCTTAGTCCCCATTGTAGTCTTGAAGGAATCCTAGAACTTGGAAGTGAAGAGGCTTCCATGATCCAAGGATATGAGCTGAGGAATACCGTGCAAAGAGACTATCCTTGAGGTATACAGCTCTCCCAGCTGAGCTGTCGAGATCAATTCTTTAACCGGAAGGAAATGGGCAACTTTGGTGAGCTTGTCGATAAACATAGAGATGGCATCATTGCCTCTCATGGACTTAGGGAATCCAGTGATGAAATACATCTCCCCATGATCAAATTTCCACTCTGGGATAGGCAAAGGATGAAGGAGACCTGCTAGGCGTTGATGTTCCGCCTTCACTCTGCGGCAAACATCACATTCGTTCACGAACTGAGCAATCTCATGCTTCTTGGAAGTCCACCAGAAGGTTTGCTTGAGGTTCTGATACATTTTGGAACTGCCTGGATGAATGGAGAGGAGAGTATTGTGTGCTTCATCCATGATAACGTTTCTATGATCACCTTTTGGAACCACCAGACGGTCCTCAAAGAACAAGGTATCTTTGTCATCCACATGGAAGCACTTATACTTCGGAATGCTCTTGGCCACACCTTTATTCACTTTCTTCACCATAGCATCAAGAAGTTGAGCTTGGTGAATCTGATCTTCTAGAGTCAGAGAGACTTGAAGATTGGCAAGAAATCCTTGAGGAACAATTTGGAGTTTGATCTTGTGGAAGGCTTCACAAAGCTCGGGTTGAAGAGGCTTCAGGATAAGACTGTTGCAGTATGCCTTTCAGCTGAGCGCATCTGCAATGACATTTTCTTTTCCAGGAGTGTACTCAATGCGGATTGTACTCCTCAATCATTCCACCCAATGTGTCTGCCGAAGACTGAGATTCGGTTGAGTGAAAATGTACTTCAAGCTCTTGTGGTCGGTGAACACCTGAGTTGTTCTTCCCAAAAATAGATGTCTCCACAGGAACAGAGCATGAACAACTGCCGCCAACTCAAGATCATGAGTGGGGTAGTTCCTCTTGCTAGGCTTCAACTGACGCGAGGTATAAGCAACAATCTTCTTATCTTGCATGAGAACGGCACCAAGACCTAGGAGGGAAGCATCACAGAACAATTGGTAAGGCTTTGATTGCTGGGGAGGAACAAGAACTGGAGCTGAGGTCAGCTTCTCCTTGAGAATATTGAATGCCACATCACACTTAGGAGACCAGGCATACTTGACATTCTTCTGGAGGAGGTTGGACAGAGGCTTAGCAATTTTAGAGAAGTTCTCCATGAATCTACTATAGTAACCTGCAAGCCCGAGGAACCTACGAAGTTGCTTGACATTCTGAGGAGGCTCCCACTTCAAGATGGCCTCAACTTTCTCAAGGTGCACCTTGATGCCCTCGGCAGAGATGATGTGCCCAAGGTAAACCAATTCATTGAGCCAAAACTCACACTTGGAGAACTTAGCATATAACCGATGCTCTCTTAGCTTTTCAATCACAAGCTAAAGATGCACTGGATGCTCTTCTTCAGTCTCCGAGAAAACAAGAATGTCGTCCAAGTACACCAAGACGAACTCATTTTTTAAGGGAGAGAATATGAAGTTCATCATTCCGAAGAAGGTCGGAGGAGCATTAGCAAGACCAAAGTACATGATGGTGTACTCATAAGAGCCAAAACTCGTCTGAAAGCAGTCTTTGGAATATCTTCTTCACGAATGCGAATCTGATGATAGCCCATGCAAAGATCTAGCTTCGAGAAAACCTTGGCCCCTTTCAGTTGCTCAAA
Organism: Hordeum marinum; assembly: GCA_022496015.1. NCBI lineage: Eukaryota > Viridiplantae > Streptophyta > Magnoliopsida > Poales > Poaceae > Hordeum > Hordeum marinum. The sequence continues at coordinate 95,052,546 of CM039677.1, read as the reverse complement.
CAACTCATTGATGTTGGGAAGTGGATACTTGTTCTTGATTGTCTCGTTTTAATGGTCGGTAATCGACACAAAGTCGGTCTGTGCCATCCTTCTTCTTGACAAACAGAACACCACAACCCCACGATGAAGAACTTGGTCTGTTCAAACCCAGACGCTCTTGTTCATCTACCTATTTCTTCAATTGTTTCAGCTCTTCAGGGCCAAGCTTATAAGGACGCTTGCACACCGGTTCAGTTCCAGGCTCGAGATCAATTACGAACTCTACTTGCCGGTGCAGAGGCATTCCTACCAATTCTTCTAGAAAGACATCTTCACACTCACAAACAACCGGAATCTAAGAAATGGATAAGATTTCACACTTCTCATTGAGAGAAATAGATGAATCGTGTCATCGCGAGCTGCGAAAATGATCACGTCTTCTGAAGGATGAGTCAATTTGACTTCTTTGTCTTGAAAATCAACATGCGCCTTGTTCATAGAAAGAAAATCCATGCCAAGAATGAGATCAATATCGGAATTGCCGAGAACAATTGGAGAGGCTAGAAAGGAATAGCTTCCCATCTTGACAGAAACATCCGAAATAATCTTATGAGAACTCATTCACATACCTGGAGAGACCACACGAAAAGGACTTGCCAAATGTTCCGTGGGTAAATCATGCTTTGCAACAAAAGTCCATGAAATGAATGACCGCGATGCACGAGTGTCAAATAAAACTTTTATAGGAATAGAATTAACTAAGAGATTACCCATGATCACTTGGGAAGAATCCTCTGCTTCAGCTACATTCACCATGTTCACTCTGACTGACTTGGGATTGTGCTTCACCATAGCACTGCCTGGAGGCCTGATAGGAGGTGGAGGTAGGAGACGGCGTTGGCTGTTGCACTTGTTTGAGTAGTGACCCTTCTGACCACACTTGTGACTAGTAACCTCTAAGAGCGGACGGAAGTTTCCTAGAGGAGGAGCATTTGCTGACTTGGTGCCTGGGACCTCTGCTGAAATCCTGGGTTGGGTGCGTGGGAAGGACCATGACCACCATGCTGCCTCTGCTGTTGAGGAGGATGAAACGGAGGTGGAGGAGGGACCCAATACATTTGGTGCTTAGGAACCATCTGAGAGTTGGAATAAGAAGAGTTGGAGTCTATAAACTGCTTCGTTGAGTTTTCCAACCTAAGCTGAGTCGCCTCGACCTTCAAAGCAATGTTCTAGAACTGATCAAACTCACGAGGATCTTGCAGGACTAGACCTGGCAGAAGTTCATCCTTGTGACCACCTCTGAACTGATAAATCTTGGACTTCTCATCAGGAATATCTTGCTTAGCATAGCAGGCCAAATTCTAGAACTCGACATTATACGTATAGACAGACATGCTCCCTGCTTCAGATTCCTGAACTTCTCATGCATCTCCTCGACAAAGCTCGTCGGGATGTGATGAGCTCTAAAGTCACGGCAGAAATCATCCTAGCTGATAACATGATCGACCCTGGAGTCCTTGTACTACTGCCACCAATCTGCTGCCTGACCTTTGAGCTGGAAGGTCGCGAACCTGACATAGTCCACAGGCCTGATATTGCTACACTCAAAATGCTTGTTCATGTCACGGAGCCAATCTTCCGCAAAAAGAGGTTGATCACAACAAGTGAAGGACTTGGGCTGGTTGGCGATTAACTGGTTGAGAGTCCCGAACTGAGGTTGATTCTGGAAATTCCCTTGATGACCTTGCAGTCCCTTATTCCTTTCTTGCATCATTTGAAGCAGCATCTGAGTATTCGCATTGGTTGCAGCCATCAGAGCTTGCCAAGCTTTTGGAGGAGGAGGTGGACGTGGGTGTGGTCGAGGGTTAGGATGCTCCCCATCACGACCCGGATTCCTGCAAGTTGGTGGAGCCATCTTGAAGATGGACAAGAACATCAGCACACCATTGAGAAAGATGATTGAAATAAGTTGAATCAAATGGCTTGAAAGAAATTCCAAAGAATATCATCAATTGCATTCATACTGAAAATTAGTAAGAACCCCTTCTTCGGGTTGTGATAACATCATAAGATCCTGAAGCCACTTGAATAAACACAACAAGGTATTAAGCTAAGATGTGCTCGGAACAAATGTATAAACCCTCATACATCTGACGAAAGAGATCCTAGGTAACGACTAGAATTTCCACTTAAGAACTTCCGACATCTTTGGTTATGAAATCGGGTGTCTGGGATACAGGGAGGCAAAATATCTCCATGCAACTAACAAGCCCGACACTCCAACTATATCCATCCATCAACACATAACCAAGAAAACCTCGGAAATCTTGTACCTCAGAACTTCGAAAAACATCTGATATACTAATTGTGGCAATACATCTAACCACTCTCCCCAGTACTGGGTGGCACCAAACTACTCTCACCACAAAGAGTATAGAAGCGTTTTCGATGTCGGCAACCTCTAGTATTCCGGAACTGCAACAATACAAATGTGATGACAACACCTCGGAGCTCAACTCCTCGGGACACTACCACAACCCCTCATGTCAAGAGGCACCAAGAATAATGTTCTCGTCACAACATATCGGAACAATCCCAACAATAACCGCATGATCCTAAAAAAATTGAGCGAGAAGAGGAGTAGAATTAAAAATTCCTAAGTCGAATACCTCACCGGAGTATAGAAGAGGAGGAAAAGAAACCTACTCTTCGATATATAACTAGACTCAAAATAGTTTTACTAGACTCGACTCGGCCAAGTTCGATCAAGAAAGGGGCTCCTATGGTCGGTATGGCTCTGAATACCAACTTCTAACGCCCAAGATGCGATCCTATCCGTATTTTTGGCACGAGGGCCTCGACGGCGATAGAAGCGCATCTCGTCATTTTGCAAGTGCAGTAAACATTGCATACATGTAGGAAGACAAGAGTATATGAGTTGGCTTACACTCACCACAAGCTATCTTACAAGTTCACACAAATTATTCATACATCATCTAGAAGACAAAGTCCGACTATGGACGAAATCAAACGATAAGAAAGACGCAATGTAAATTTGCCTTGCTATCCCATGATCACCACTAAGAAGCAATCTCCCTACTCGTCGGGATAGGTAACGTACATACGCCTACTTTCTTCATTGTACTTCCACTGGAGCTGAGTCACATCTTCTGGCACGTTCTCATCAACACCTGCAGCTGTATTGTTGTAATATGTGAGCCACAGGGACTCAGCAATCTCATAACCCGGGAACCGAAACTATGTAAGCTTTTGGGTGAGGAAGGGTAAGTGGTGAGGATGCACCAAGCACCCAAGCATGTATCTGGTGGCTAACTTATGAGAACATGAATGTAAATATGGTGCCCTACGTAAGACGGTCATGATCTAGCATGATCACTAAGTGATCCTGACACCTACTTACGCCAATCATAACCCCACCATGTTCTCTCTCGGTTCATGTTAACGAGCAGAGACAATCACGGTTATGCACACGTTTGGTGTATTTTACTTGATTTTACTTCAATTTAACTATAACCGGGTGTTAAATGAATCTCCAAGTTGCCACATAACTGTGGGCATGGCTTTCCGAAAGCTTTAACCCTGCAGGGGTGCTCCAACTCATCCATCACAAATTAACCACACGCCGCGGGAATAACCTCGACAACGAATCTCGTGATCTTCCTAAGCCATTCCACTGGAAAACTACCACCTCGAGATAACCCAAAGAAACATCAGAATTCCTCGCGCAAGACATTCAAGAAAGGTAAAACAAGTCCAGCAAGACCGCCCGATGTGTCGACGAACCTGATAAGAGCCACGTATCTCGTTCTTAGGACACGACGTATGAGCGATGGTTACCACGCCAATCACCGAGTTGCCCCGAGCGGCGTTAATAAGGTGCTCTGGTTTGGACCAACACTCATGAGGACCACTGGCCCGGGTTGTTGATTCATTATCCACAGAGTTGCAAAGCCCTATGCGTTTTATTAGGTTGTTAAGCAAATGTAGTACCAAAGCTGGGTCTTGCCAGACAAGCTTTAATCTCAAACGAATAACCAAGGGGGTCCCCATAACAACCCCGAGCATATTAGGAGCGCAAAATATGGAACATAACACCGGTAACAAGTAGCTAGGGACGGCAAAAGTGGAACAAAACACCAAGCAAACGGTCAAGCCTTCCACCTCTACCAAGATATATAGGTGCATTAAATTAAATAGCAATAATATTGTGATATCTACAGATATCCATGTTATCACATGGAAACAACCTGCACCTGCATCTAAGAACGCTATAAGAGGGCTAAGCAGCAATAACTTAGCCAAACAAGGTTTGCTAGGTAGTGGAGCTGTTAGAGGCGTTCATGGCAATGTAGGAGGCTTGACATGTAAGTGGTAGGTAACGAAAGCATAACGATAATAGCGAGACATCTAGCAAAGCAAAAATAGTGTCGGGATCTAGGTACGGTCATCTTGCATGTTGGTTTTTCAAAGGGACAAAGAGCTGGGTCCTCGTAGTTGTACTCTCCTGGATCCTCGTACTCAGGCTCAACACTCGCATCTATACTAAGAGAAACAACACCAAATAAACATACAACCAAGGAGCAATGCACAAACAAGATGATGCATGACCCATTTGAAGTATTTAACATGGCAACTCTAAGCTAGTCATGTTACTCATGCAATTGTTAAGTTATTAGAATTATGGACAGAACCTCATGTTTAGTTGTTTGAACATGCATGATCATGGCAAATATGGATGCTTCATGCAAAATCGATGCAAATGCATATGAACAATGTCATAAATGGGGTAACATAGCTCACGGTACCCTCACAACAAGGTACGATCATTAATGAAGACAAAACACAAGAAGAGGAAGGCCATGGGCTATTCCTTGGTATTCCAAGGATGACACTGTATAGGAAATGGTAAACTAGCAATAATAGAGCTAAAGATCAAGCAAAACTATGGAGCATAGCTCCCACAAGTCACACAACAATTCTACACACATCCTGTCCACAAATAGCAACATGGCAACTTGCACAACACATATCGAGAGCTGCAGGAGGTTTCCATCCACAACCAAAGTATGTATAGAATCTATACAGCATGCTTAACAAATCATCCAACTACACAAACTTGAGAGGAAGCATGGATCACTAGCAATGAAGCTCACAAGATGGCATGATGAAACCGTTTTAAGGGGCTTTGTGAAAATTCCAGTTTTTTGGTATCTGAGTTAACCTAAAAGCAACTTGATAGCAGCAAACAATTCTGCTAGAGATCATTTCATGGCATGAAGCTTGGCAAGTTGATAGAGGACAACAACTACTACAAAACACTAGCAGTGAGCTTGAGCTAAAACATCACGGATCACTTGGTAGCATCCCCTAAACATGGCATGAAAATAACTACAGATTCTTGGACTTAGACAAATTTCATTAAGAGAAAAGCAGTAGTTTATTTCAACATAGCATCTTTAACAGGATATAACTAAAAGATGAATTATCCAATTGGAAAAGTAAAGGCACCAAATGACAAAGGGTGACAAGCACAGCAATTGATGGCATTGGACCAACCCCAAAGGAAAACTATATTCATGGGAATCATCCACACAACATCAGAAGAAAAAATACAGATTCTCAACACTTAGAAATATTTAGCATGTGACAATAGCAACTTTTCTTAGCTACTTTGCAGCAAGATACCCACTAACATACAAGCTTATCATGGCAAAGGAAAATACCAGGGCCTAGTGCCCACAAAACCATACCACATTCATGTTGACACATCTACCAAAGCAGGCATGGATTAATTCATATGAAAAATAACAAAAGGCCACGTCACCACAAAATAGCTATTTGTCAACTTGCTCAAAAGTGAAAACAAACTACACTATTGGATTCCTTGGGAAATTCTTCCCCAAATTCATATATCACACCCATATATTTGCATAAGCAAAACTTACACAAACCAAGATGAAAAAAACACAAGAATCCTATATGACTTACAAGTCAAAACCTTCCTATTTTAGCCACTGCCAAAAATGGCTATGTCCTGATCTTGACATTTTCCTAAAATGGGAATAACACAAAACAGAGAATAAAACAATTCAACAAAAAATAAAAAAAGGGGGACACTTGGCATACACACCAGGGCCCCTAGGAGGGTGACATGGGGGCCCTCGGGCCCATTGTCAGTGGCCGAGAAAAATAACTGGAAAATAACAAAAGGCCACGTCACCACAAAATATAATTTTTGTCAACTTGCTCAAAAGTGAAAACAAGCTACACCATTGGATTGCTTGGGAAATTCTACCCCAAATTCATATATCACACCCATATATTTGCATAATAAAAAATCACAGAAACCTAGATGGAAAAAAGCACAAGAATCCTATATGACTTATAAGTCAAAACCTTCCTATTTTAGCCACTACCAAAAATGGCTATGTCCAGATCTGGACATTTTCCTAAAATGGGAATAACACAAAATAGAGAATAAAACAATGCAAGAAAAAATAAAAAAGGGGGGCACTTGGTATACACACCAGGGCCCCTAGGAGGGTGACATGGGGGGCCACTGTTAGTGGCCAGGGAAAATAACTGGAAAAAGGGGGCCAGGGGGATTCGAACCCGGGTCTTCTGCGTGCTACAAGGAGCGCTAGCCACTGAGCTAGGAGGGGGCTCATGCTCAAAGGGGGGGTCTAGCCCCTCTTGAGCCTACCAAGGTGTGGGGCTGACTTTTGTTCTGCCTACGGACATAAAGAAGAAACGGCGGCTCTGGCAGCCATCATCAGCGGTCTCCGGCGAGGGAGAACCCCGACGGGGGTGTGGGAAGCCTAGATGGCCCCATCCCCATGGTAAGGGAGCAGCGGAACATCTGTGGAAGGCGAGCGGCCCGAGCTCAAACTTGAGCTTGGCCATGGAGCTGCAGGCGACAGGGCTACCCAAGCCAGGCGACGAGTGCGGGCATGCGGGAGAGCGCGATGCAGTGATGTGGGAGCGCCAGCATGCTAGGCTGCAGCTGGCTGGGCACGCAAGTGAGCAAGAACATAAGCGGAAAAGAAAATGTACGCGTACAATAAAACTATGCCGTAGCGCGGAGGATACGCTCTTGGGACGGTCAAATCGGCGTATATACAGAGCTAAATGATTTCCTAAAAGGCATGGGAGGTGCGGAGGCTCACCTAGTGCCCCAAGGACATGTAGGTATGGTCGGGGAGACGATTGAGTCGATGCAAGGAAGCTTTGAACTTGACGCCCTTCGGGTCCGGTAAGAAGAGAAGAAAATGCGATCAAGGAGGGTGGTCCAGAGGCTACGTCGTCGCGTGCGTCATTGGGGAAGAAGAGTTGCAACGGGGACGCCCTTCCCATGGCACCAGAGCACTAGATGCGCGGCATGGAGGTTACCCCGAGATCGAGCTTGGGTTCATCTAGAGCATGGCGGACATGGATATGGCGTGGAGCGTGGCCTACTTACCTGGCGGCAGCGAGGGGAAGAGAGGGATAGAATGGAGAGGCTAGGTCTAGGACATCACGGGGGACAAGATCTTATAGGTCGCGGAGAGCTACCTCAGCCATAAAATCATCGCAGACACGAACGTGGCTTCCTGGATGGGGTGTTGTACAGGTAGAAGACGATCGACAGAGTTACCTTGCTAGGTGGGCTGCGCTGGGGAGTGGGCTTCGGTGCAGGAGGTGAGGAGCTGGGCGAGGAGAGGCCTAGCCGGGGGTTCTCTCTCCCTCTCAAGCGAAAAGGCTTTTTTGACAAATTAAAATAGCAGGAGAGGCCCCTACTATTATTCTATTAAATGGGAACTGTCATAAGGTTTTACAAATCCATGGAACAGCAGCAAGGATCAAGCAACAACTGATAGGGGAATTTACAAGTGGATGGTTGGAAGAAATCTATCTTTAAAAGAAGATTTATTAGGATTAAGTCTAAACTGAAGAATTTCCAAATCTGATTTCAGCATCCTAATCCATTCTTGTTGTGTGGCTAGCACTCCATCAAAGATAAGCCGGTTGTGTTGCTTCCAAATATTCCATGTAGCCAACTTGCATATTTCTTTGAACAACGTTTTATTCCAGTTATTTCCTTCAAGGTCCAATCTTGCTTGCAGGTCTAATGCATTGTCCGAGACGATAACAAGTCTGTTCCAATAGCTGGTTCAAATGCACAATGGAAGAAGAGGTGGTCATTAGTTTCAAGTGAATCCTCATAGCACAATACACAAGAGTGGCCATCACCAATTGCAAACTACTTTCTCAGTAGTAAATCACGTGTATTTAATCTACCCATTCGTTGCAACCATGCAAAGACTTTGTGTCGAAGAATGCACTTAGTTTTCTAGATGCTCGTCAGATAATTTGGAGCCTGCACATTCCTAAATAGGTATCGATAGAATTTCTAGGGTCTGAATTCCACATCACCCCAACAGTAGATTGATACGTCTCCATCGTATCCACTTTTCCAAACTCTTTTGCCCTTGTTTTGGACACTAATTTGCATGATTTGAATGGAACTAACCCAGCTTGGTGTTGTTTTCAGCAGAATTGCCTTGGTGTTATTTTTGTGCAGAATTAAAAGTTCTCATATCGTCCTAAAAATTTACGGAGAATATTTTTGGATCTAATAAAAAATACTAGTGGAAGAATCAACAGGAGGGGGGCCACCTGCAGCGCACAAGCCTGCTAGGCGCGGCCACCCCCACTGGCCGCGCCTAGCAGCCTTGTGGGGCCCATGTGGCTCCCCCGACCTCATCTCCAACTCCATATAACCCTATTCACGGAGAGAAAAATTAGAGAGAAGAGTTCATCGCATTTCACGATACAGAGCCATCGCCACCTCCTGTTCTTCCTTGGGAGACGAGATCTGGAGTCCGTTTTGGGCTCTGGAGAGGGGAAATCGACGCCATCGTCATCATCAACCATCCTCTATCACCAATTCCATGATGCTCTCCGCCGTTCGTGAGTAATCCCATCATAGGCTTGCTGGACGGTGATGGGTTGGATGATATTTATCATGTAATCGAGTTAGTTTTGTTAGGGTTTGATCCGTAGTATCCACTATGTTCTGAGTTTGATGTTGCTATGACTTTGCTATGCTTAATGCTTGTCACTAGGGCCTGAGTGCCAGGATTTCATATCTGAACCTATTATGTTTTCATGAATATATATGTGTGTTCTTGATCCTATCTTGCAAGTTGTACAAACCTATTACTAGTTATGATCCGCATCCAGCTACCTCTTGAGCTTGCGTTGGTTTTCCCTTGAAGAGGAAAGGGTGATGCAGAGAAGTAGATAAGTATTTCCCTCGGTCGTTGAGAACCAAGGTATCAATCCAGTAGGATGAACAAGCAAGTCACCGATGGATGCACCTACACAAACAATCAAACTCTTGCACCCAACGCTATAAAGGGGTTGTCTATCCCTTCACGGTTATTTGCAAGGATTAGATCCGATAGAGATAGATGTAACGAGTGCGGCAAGTAAAAGGTAAATAAATTGCAACAATGTATAGATCTGAAAATATATGATGGAAAATAGACCCAGGGACCATAGGTTTCACTAGAGGCTTCTCTCTTAAAGGCAAATATCATGGTGGGTAAACAAATTACTGTCAAGCAAATTGATAGAAAAGCGAATAATCATGTAGTTATCCAAGGAAATGATCATGCATATAGGCATCACGTCCGTGACAAGTAGACCAAAATGATTCTGCATGTAGTACTATTACTCCACACATCGGCCGACTCGTGCCTGCATCTAGAGTACTAAGTTCATGAAGAATAGAGTAACGCATTAAGAAAGATGACATGATGTAGAGGGATAAACTCAAGCAATATGATGAAAACCCCATCTTGTTACCCTTGATGGCAATAATATAATACGTGCCTCGCTGACCCTACTATGTCTCTGGGTGAGGACACTACAAGATTGAACCCAAAACCAAGCACTTATCCCATTGCAAGAATTACCAATCTAGTTGGCCAAACCAAACCAATAACTCGAAGAGACTTGCAAGGATATGAAATCATGCATATAAGAAATCAGAGGAGATTCAAATAAGATTCCTGGATAATTTGAACATAAACTCACAATTCAACGGATCTTGACAAACACACCACAAAAGAGGATTACATCGGATAGATCTCTATCAAGATCAAAGAGAGAGAGAGAGAAGAAGCCATATAGATACTAGTTGTGGACCCGTAGGTCCGTGATGAACTACTCATGCATCATCGGAGGGGCAACGGAGTTGATGTAGATGCCCTCCGTGATCGAAACCCCCTCCGCAGATTACCTGAAAAAGTCCAAGATTGGATCTCTCGGGAACGGAGGCTTTCGGCGGCGGAAAAGTATTTTTCGTAGCCCTTTTTTTGTTGCGGGAATATTTGGGTATTTATAGGCCAAAGAATAGGGTTAGGAGACTTGTTTCCTTCCGGTTAGCATTCTTGTGGCGCCTTGGCACCTCCCCTGACGTGCACTCCAAGCTTAGATGACTTGTTTCCTTCTAGAAAAATTCCTTCTAAAGGTTTTATTCCATTAGGACTTCGTTTAATATTCCATATCTGCAAAACTCAAAAACAAGGAAAAAACAGAAACTGGCACTTGGCTCTAGATTAATAGGTTAGTCCCAAAAATAATATGAAATACCATATTAATGCATATAAAACATCCAAAACAGATAATATAATAGCATGCCATCATAAAAAAATATAGATACGTTGGATACGTATCAGCATCCCCAAGCTTAATTCTTGCTCGTCCTCGATTAAGTAAATGATAAAAACAGAATTTTTCATGTGGACTGCTACCTAACATATTTATCCAAGTAATATTCTTTATTGTGGCATGAATATTCAGATACATAAGACTCAAAACAAAAGCTTAAAATTGATGTAGAAACAATAACATTTAAAGCATACTAGCAAAGCAATTGTATATCTTCAAAATATAATGGCAAAAGAAAGTTATCCCTACAATATCATATGGTCTGGCTATGCTCCATCTTCCCCACATGAAGTATTTATATCATGCACAACCCCGATGAAAATTCAAGAAATTGTTTTCACACCTTTATTTTCTCAAACTTTTTCAACTCTCACCCAATACATGAGCGAGCCATGGATATAGCACTATAGGTGGAATAAAATATGGTGGAGGTTGTCAAGGAAAGGGAGAAGATAGTCTCACATCAACTAGGCAGATCAACAGGCTATGGAGTTGCGCATCAATAGATATCAATGTGAGTGAGTAGGGATTTGCATGCAACGGATGCACTGGAGCTATAAGTGTATGAAAGCTCAAAAGGAAACTAAGCGGATGTGCATCACGAAGAAAAATTCCACTAGCTATATGAAAGTGACAAAAAATTCCACCCCCTGGCCGCGCCTAGCAGGCTTGTGGGGCCCTCGTGGCTCCTCCAACCTCCTCTCCAGCTCCATATAACCCTATTCACGGAGAGAAAAATCAGAGCGAAGATTTCATCGCGTTTCACGATACAGAGCCGCCGCCACCTCCTACTCTTCCTCGGGAGACGAGATCTGGAGTCCGTTTTGGGCTCCGGAGAGGGGAAATCAACGCCATCGTCATCACCAACCATCCTTCATCACCAATTGCATGATGCTCTCCGCGGTTCGTGAGTAATCCCATCATAGGCTTGCTAGACGGTGAAGGTTTGGATGATATTTATCATGTAATCGTGTTAGTTTTGTTATGGTTTGATCCCTAGTATCCACTATGTTCTGAGATTGATGTTCTTATGACTTTGCTATGCTTAATGCTTGTCACTAGGGCCCGAGAGTCATGATTTCAGATCTGAACCTATTATGTTTTCATGAATATATAACTGTTCTTGATCCTATCTTACAAGTTATAGACACCTATTACGAGTTATGATCCGCATCCCCCAGGGTGACAATAACTGGGATTCTTTCTGGTGATTACCGTAGTTTGAGGAGTTTATGTATTCACTAGGTGCTAATGCTTTGGTCCGGTTCTCTATTAAAAGGAGGCCTTAATATCCCTTAGTTTCCATTAGGACCCCGCTGCCACGAGAGGGTAGGACAAAAGATGTCATGCAAGTTCTTTTCCATAAGCATGTATGACTATATATGGAATACATGCCTACATTACATTGATAAGTTGGAGCTAGTTTTGTCTCGCCCTAGGTTATAACTGTTGCATGATGAATGACATCGAACATAATTATCCATCACCAATCCATTTCCTACGAGCTTTCCACATATTTATCCTTGTTAAGTTACTTCTCCGCTGCTACTGTTACAATCACTATAAAACTGCTACTGTTACTTTTGCTACCGTTACCGCTACTTCCATATTACTTTGTTACTGAATACTTTGCTGCGGATATTAAGTCTAACAGGTGTGGTTGAATTGACAACTCCGCTGCAAATACTCGAGAATATTCTTAGGCTCCCCTTGTGTCGAAACAATAAATTTGGGTTGAATACTCTACCCTCGAAAACTGTTGCGATCCCCTATACTTGTGGGTTATCAAGACCTTTTTCCGGCGTCGTTGCCGGGGAATATAGCTATATTCTCTGAGTCACTTGGGATTTATATCTGTTGATTACTATGAAGAATCTGAAAGATCCAAAAACCAAGATCTATCCCTCTACTACGAGGGGAGGTAAGGAACTGCCATCTAGCTCTGCACTTGATTCACCTTCTGTTATGAGTAACTTTGCGACAGCACCACCTGCTAGTAGTTATGATATTTCGCAAGTAATTGACGATCCCACTTCTTTTATGCATGATGCTTATGATGATACTTCGCTTGATAATATTGTGCCACTGGGTGAATTTCCTGATGAACAAATTGCTAGAGCCAATGCTGAAAATTATGATACTTCTGAAACAGGTGAAATTATTGACACTGAACACTTTGAGACACCTGCTAGGCCTAGCTCTCCTAGATATGAATTGCCTGATATTCCCGAGGGTTATGTTATGGAAGGAGAGGTATCTAGGGACTTTCTTGCTTATAATGATATAGATGATCTTAAGAAATTACTATGCAAGTGGAAAGAACAATCTTTGAATGCTAGAATGAAATATGATCCTAAGTTTGCTACTTCACCGATGTTTGTTACTAATAAGGATTATGAATTTTGTGTCGATCCTGAGTTAATTACTTTGGTTGAATCTCATCCTTTCCATAGTTATGAATCTGAAACTACTATGGCACATCTTACTAAACTGAATGATATAGCCACCCTATTTACTCATGAGGAAAAAATTTGTTACTAGTCTATCCTTAAGTTGTTTCCTTTCTCGTTAAAGCGTGATGCTAAGATATGGTTTAATTCTGTTGCTCCTGGTTGCGTGCGTAGCCCCCAGGATATGATTTATCACTTTTCTGAAAAATATTTTCCTGCCCATAAGAAACAAGCTGCCTTGCAGGAAATATTTAACTTTGTCAAAATTGAAGAAGAGAGTCTCCCAGAAGCTTGGGGAGGCTTCTCCAGTTCTTTAATGCTTTGCTTGATCATCCTGTCAAGAAAAATGAAATACTTGATATCTTTTATAATGGACCAGCCGATGCTTCTAGGGACCACCTAGATATTTGTGTTGGTTATGTTTTCAGGGAACGAACGGTTGAACAAGCTGAAATACTATTGAATAATATATTGAGAAATGATAATGATTGTACTATTCCTGAACGACCTCTGAAGCCAACTCCAAAGAACAGAGGAATTCTATTTCTCAGTCCTAAAGATATGCAAGAGGCAAAGAAATCTATGAAAGAAAAAGGTATTAAAGCTGAAGATGTTAAGAATCTACCACCTACTGAAGAAATACATGGTCTTGATAACCTGACACATGTAGTAGAGGTAAATTCTCTTTGTAGATTTGATGAAAGCGATATTCCTTATAATAAGTCTCATAGCCAATGCTTGGATGAATTTGATAATTTTGTTGTTAAGCAAGAAAATTTTAATGCTTATGTTAGTAGACAATTAAAACATAATGCTTTCATGCTTGATCGCTTAGGTGATTATATGAGTAGAACTATCAATGATCTTAAACTGATTAGTAAACATGCTTCCATGGTAACTTCTCAAGTAGAAGTACTTAAGGCACATAATGATTTGCTTAATGAGATGAATAGTAAGAACAATGATCGTTCTGTTAAAGCTGTGACTAGAGGTGGAAGAATGACTCGGGAAACTTTGTATCCCGAGGGCCACCCTAAGAGAATTGAACAAGATTCTCAAACGGGTAATATTGATGTACCTAGTCGCTCCAATAATAAGAGGAACAAGGATGATGATAGAACTTTGCATGCTGCTAGTGAACCTGTTATAGATACACCTGAAAACCCAAATGATATTTCTGTTTCTGATGCTGAGACACAATCTGGTGATGAAAATGAGCCTAGAGATAATATTAATGATGATGTTTATCTTGATGATCAACCTAGTAATGATAATGATGTGGAGATTGAACCTGTTGTTGATCTTGATAACCAACATCCTAAGAATAAAAGATATGACAAAAGAGAATTTATTTCTAGGAAGCATGGTAAAGAAAGAGAACCATGGGTTCAAAACCCATGCCTTTTCCGCCTAAACCATCCAAGAAAAAGGATGAAGAGGATTTTGAGCACTTTCTTGAAATACTTAGACCTGTCTTTTTGCGTATGCGATTGACTGATATTCTAAAAATGTCTCCTTATGCTAAGTATATGAAAGATACTGTGACTAATAAGAGAAAGATACCGGAAGCTAAGATTTCCACCATGCTTGCTAATTATACTTTTATGGGTGGAGTACCAAAGAAATTAGGAGATCCACGACTACCAACTATACCATGCTCTATTAAAGGAATTATGTTAAAACGGCTTTATGTGATTTGGGAGTTGGTGTTAGTGTTATGTCTTTCTCTTTATGTCGTAGATTTGATTTGAATAAGTTAACACCTACTAAAATCTCTTTGCAAATGGCTGATAAATCAACTACTCTACCTATCGGTATTTGTGAGGATGTACCAGTCGTAGTTACAAATGCTATTATCTTGGTGGACTTTGTTATTCTTGATATTCCTGAGGACGACAGTATGTCGATCATCCTTGATAGACCCTTTTTGAATACTGCAGGGGCTGTTATTGATTGCAACAAGGGCAATGTCACTTTTCATATTAATGGTGATGAGCATATGATACACTTTCCGAAGAAACAACCTCAAGTTCATAGTATCAACTCCATTGAAAAAATTCCAACGATTGTTATTAGAGACTTTGAATTCCCTTTCCCTACTTTCAAGAATAAATATGATATACTTATTGTTGGGGACATGCATATTCCCATAGAGGTAACTTAGTGTTATTCAAAAATTCTTCGGTTTCCTATTATTCGAAAGAAGTTTGTTAATAAGACTTGATCAACCTTATTGATGGATTCCTTTTGATGAGCATGAGATGGATGAATTTAGGAAACACAACTTCATGTACCCAACTTCTACTTTCTATTAATAAGTTTAAATTAAGTAAGAATGCCATGTTTTTCTTGTTTTCTGAGTTTCCCGTGCAATAAAAAAGTGACATGAAAATAAAAGTTCTTCAAATGTCCGAAAAATGGAGTATGATTTTTTCCGGAATATTTAAAAAATTCTGGCATTGAGCACACCGCAAGGGGCTGCACCAATGGGCCACAAGCCCACAAGGCGTGGCCACCCCTCTGGCCGCGCCTAGTAGGCTTGTGGGTCCCACATGGCCCCCCCTTCACTTATTCCAGCACCCATTCACTTCATCTTCCTCCAGAAAAAATCCCACCATTGCTCAAACCCGTGTTCTAGCTCCTTTTGCTGCCATTTTCGATCTCCTTGTTCAAACTTCATTCGCGAAACTGTTTTGGGAGATTGTTCCTCGGATGTGACTCCTCCAGTGGTCTAGTTAGTTTTTGTTCTAGTTCCTTATATATTGGAAATTTTTGTTTCTCTGGTGACCTTGTTCTTGAGCTTTCATGTCAAATCTGTATGGTCCCAAGTAGTTTTGATGCATGATATATCCTCTAGGCACTTGAGGGAGTAGTTGCGATGAGTTTTGTTGAGTTTTGTTCACCTTTATTTTGGGTCACTAAAAATTTCAGATTTTTTCAGAAATGTTGAGGAGATTATTAAGAGGCTCTTCAAGCCGGAGTTCTAAGGAAGATGAAAATGAAATAAAGGAGAAACCCAAGTATAATCTTCCTCGCGTCGTAGAAATTCGACCATGTGAATGGCCGTGTGACATATTCTTGAGGGCGGCCGGAATTTATGAAGATTTCTATTATTCGGCCAAGAATGCAGGCATCACTGCTTCCTCAACGGTAAGTATGACCATTACCTCTTACTCACAAATACCTTTGTGCAAAATTCTCACTTTCATTCTAGGGAAGACCCTCCTATAGTAGAATTTCACTTATATGATGTGACTAAGAAAATGAACCTTTATGATTTTTGCGAAGTTTGCAAAATACCCTATGAGGGTAGAATTAGGGAACCACATCCTCGAGACAAGGAAGATTTTATTGCCGCAGTCACTGTAGGGGAAGAGAGAGGCATGTCAAAGGCAAGAGCAGCTAGTTTATGATTTCCTATGCTATGCTATTATTCATTATTTGCGAGAAGATGTTTAGTTGGTCGTTGGGAGAGTGGAAGTCTTAGTGTCCCTGACCTTGCTATTTTCTGCCATGCTTTATTTGCTGATAGAACCTTTGGTCTGGGCGCTATGGTGGCCCAATGGTTGAACACCAACCGTTCAAAGGGGCCCATATTCGGAGGTATCTATGCATCTTGTTTAGCCAAACATTTTGAGATACCCATTAGGCTTAACGAGAAATATGAGAGGCTGCTACCCGCAAAGTTTATAGATTATGACCGTATGGTAGCTCACGATGTTATTAAGAAAACTAATGATAGGAGGCTTCTTTACAGCTTATTCTTTAGTCAGGGTACTTGTGAAATTATTACTCTGCCTGCTTCTTCTTTGTTCGATATTCTCTCAGGCAGGTACACCATTATGCCCAGAGAAATTTACAGATATTGGGGTCTGACCCAATCCCAAGCTCTATAACCGGCACCAGACCTTGATCCGTACCCGGAGCCGGTTTTTCACTAGGAGCCGTAGGAGTTTGGCAACCAATGGAACTCTGATGATGCTCCTGAGTATCCAGGAGAGAGCTCTTTTCATCCATGGCCACAGACCAACTTAGGCCAAAAGCCTAAGCTTGGGGGAGTACGTATTTCTCACCGACTTTACATTTATTTTCACACACTCATCTTACTAGTCGGTGTTCATACTCTTTCATTGTACCATCCATGGTATTTTATTTTCTTGTTTCGCTTTCTTCTTGTGTGTTTATTTAACTTTGAGAAAATATAAAAAATAGTTCTAGCTTTATTTTCTAGTTGCTTAGTTGTAGCATTAAAAAGAAAACCCTAAAAAGATTTTTCGTTCTTCTTTTACTTGTTGGGAGCTTTCCCATGTAAATAGTTTTCTCAGTCTTGTTTTTATTTTTCTCCCTTTGGGTCGTGAGGAGAAGACCACAATGAAATGTTGAGTGGCTCTCATATGCATTATTGTTTACATATTAGAGAGCCCATGTTACCTTGTCTTCTCCTTTGAGTTATTGTTTGCAGATTCCAGCTTAGTCCAATGCACGTGAACTCTTATCATTATCCACATTGTTCGGACGTGCAAGTGAAAGGCAATAATGACGATATTTGATGAAAAGATTGAGATGGAGAAAAGCTGGTATGAACTCGGCCTATGTTGCTTTTGTAAATATGATTAGCTCATCGTTCCAAATTCAGTTAATCATGGGTGAAACATATTTGTAATAAAAATTAGAGATTATAGTTATTCATGCCATGCTTAATTAGCTAAGAGTGGATAATGGTTTGTTTTGGGTGCCAACATGCATATAAAAATGGTTATGATGTAGTATGATGGGATGGTATACTCCTCTGAACGATTCAAGTGGCTCGACTTGGCACATGTTCATGCATGTAGTTGAAACAAAATCAACATAGCCTCCACGATATTTATGTTCATAGTGATTTATATCCTACTCATGCTTGCATTCAACGTTGGTTAATCTGAAAGCATGTTGATGATTGTGTCACTCTCTAGTTGGTCGCTCCCCAGTCTTTTGCTAGCCTTCACTTGTTCTAAGCGGGAATACTGCTTGTGCGTCCAATCTCTCAAACCCAAAGTTATTTCATATGAGTCCACCATATCTACCTATACATGATATTTACCTGCCCTTCCAAGTAAATTTGTATGTGCCAAACTCTAAGTCTTCAAATAAACATTCTGTTTTGTATGCCCAAATCGCTCATGTGGCGACTAGGGGCTGTCAGTATCTTCTATGCTAGGTGGGTTATTCTCACGATATGTGTTGATTCACTATCATTCACGAGAAAGTGGCTAGTAATCGGGATGCCCAGTTCCATGCTCTAAATAAAAGCAAAATATAATTAAACAAAACTCCCCTAGAACTATGTTTGTATGGACGGTACCCGTGGATTTGGCTCGCCATGGAGTGTGACTGATTGGTGGAGGGGGAGTAAAAAAATTATCATTCTCTTTGGGAAACGCCTATAATATATCTAGCATGGAAGATGTTTAAAACCTCTTGGTTGTTATGTGAGCAATGAAAGCATACCGCTCAAAAATCATTACTTATCTCCGGTTTCAAAACTCGAGCTCTGTCACCTCTGCAAATCAATGCTTCCCTCTTGAAGGGTCTTTCCATTTACTTTATTTTTGAGTCATCATCTTCTTATAAAAGAAACCAGTTAGAAAGCACCACCGTGATTTGTATGCTTTGTTGTTAATTGATATTGAGTATGTGCATGATTGGATCTCTTTCACCATGAATCACAATGTCTAGTCAGTCCTTGTTCTTTAGAGGTGCTCTACATTTATGTTTTGCGGTCTCGAAAAGGGCTAGCGAGATACCATTTTGTCATATTGTATCATGATTGTTGTGAAAAAGTGTTGTCATCCGAGAGTTATTATTATTGCTCGCTAGTTGATTGTGTCATTGATATGTGTCGTGGTTTCGTCACGGCAGATGCCATAGGTAGGCTTATCGAGAGGGGTCGAAGGACGCCGGCGGGTTCTAGGAGCGGGATTAGGCACAAGAGGTAGAAGACACACGATGTACCTAGGTTCGGGGCCCTCCGTGGGAGGTAATACCCCTAGTCCTGCTCGGTCTAGTTGAGACAATGGTCGGGTTACAATGGTGCTCCTTGAGCTGTATGGATCGAGGAGGAAGAATGAGCTAGCCTTCTCTTCCACCTCTCTACGTGCGTGTGCGTGGAGTGGATGTGGAGGGGACCCTCAGAGAGCAGCTGATCGATCCTTCCCTGCATGGGGGTGGCCCGGGGGGTTTATAGGCCAACCCCCGGAATACAATACAAGTAGAAGGTCAAAGGGCCCCCTAGCCGGCAGCCTCTCTGGCCAGCTGCGTGGGCCGGCCGGGGGGTCTTGTCACCGATAGGTCCCGCCGGCTGAAGGGTCCCTTCAAGAACCGGTGGGGCCCACGAGGCGGGCCCTGATGCTGGTCACATCGCGACACGGGCTGCACCTTGTGGCGTCATCTTGCGGCGGCCGGCCGGGGTCAGCGGTACCGCCGGCCACCCTGTAGCCACGTCGGGGCAGGTAATGGAGTGGTTGGAGGCGTGCCTGCACTGTTGGAATCCCGATCACCATCCGCCAGGGTCAGAGGCCCTGACGTCTTCGCTGTGGGCATATCGGTGCTGACCCCCGATGGGACGGGGCCCACTGTTGCCACGCACGCCCTGCAGACGGTATCCAATGCTCAGCCGGCTGGGCGTAGCCGGCGGATCACCTCCGGCAGGGCACAGCCGGACCGCAGGGGGAGGCGGCCCGCCGTTTAGTCGCGTTAGGAGGCGAGGGAAAAGGGGCGCTTGAGGCTACCCCGGGGTCATCCCCCCGTCAGTAGTCCCCGAAGACGGGGAGGACCCGCCGACGGGCCATGGCGGTACTCGTCGGCTTGAAGATCATTCTTGTGCCGTGGGCGGCCTTGAGAGTCGAGCAGAACCGGCAAGCGATGGCCGGCTCCACGGCCGGCCGACGCTTCGTGCGCCGCCTCGGGCTTCCCGCCTGGTTGGGGAGACGCGCCACACGGCGGAAAAGACCGGGCAGCGGGGCGGGGGCCTCCGCGGCCGCAGCGTCGCCCGCGCGTAGGGATCCTTTACGGCGCGGGGCGGACGGTTGGCATTCCCGAGTGCCACAATGTCCTCCCCGCACGTTACGGGAATCGTGGGGGTCGTGCGCAATGAATCCGTCCCCCACGATCGCCCGCGCGTGGTATAAATGTCGAGAAGGGGGAGGCAGAACGGCCCGTTCGCTCCCCCTCCTGCTGCCGCATAGCCTTCGTCGCCTCCCTCCCCCCGCCACGAGAGAGAGAGGCCGAAGCACGAGGACAGGCCACGCCACCGCGCGCCACCGAAGAGAGCTTGGACCACCGCCGAACACCCATGCCCGTCGACGCGATTGCACGCCGCCTCGGCGACCATGGCGGGCAAGGGCACCTGGGACGGGAGCGACGTGGACGAGACCTTCATCGAGCACCTCCACCACCGTCGCAAGCTCCCGGCGGAGGAGCACTTGGTGTTGCGCCTAGCTGGGCCGGAGAACTCCCAGGCCCCGCGGGAGGGCAAAGTGGTTGTCTTCGCCAACCACTTCCTCCGCAGGCTCGGGTTGCCGGCGAGCGCCTTCTTCCACTGCTTTCTGATGTGGTTCGGCCTGCAGCCGCACCACCTCGCCCCCAACGACGTCCTACAGCTGGCGGCGTTCGTCACCCTCTACGAGGGATACTTGGGGGTCGCACCAAGTCTTGACCTCTGGTGCCGGCTCTTCTTCCTCAAAAGGCAGATGGCGAAGGACCCGGCGATGAAGCAGATGGTGATGACCGCCTGCGGAGGCGCCCTAATCCACATTCGCAAGGGAACCGGCTTCCTAAAGCTCTCGCTTCACGAGTCGGTGAAGCGATGGCAGCGGGGGTTCTTCTACGTGAAGAATGCGAAGCCGGAGGAGGACTACATCAACCTCCCCGACTTCGCCAACCATCCGCCGACCGCGATGCTAAACTGGCGAGCGGTCACATCTCCGGCGCCCAAGACGGCGGACTGGCTCTGCGAGCGCCTGCTCGCGATGACCGGGACGGAGGGGCTGAAGGCCACAGACCTGCTGGCCACGATGGTGGCGCGCTGGGTGCAGCCACTGCAGAGTCGGTCGCACCTCGTCTCCCAGATGGGAGGATGCCACGACCCCTGCCGGCTCTCCACCAAGGAGATGAAGCCGGCCTATGTGGCAAGGAGGGTAACGCCATTTCGATGACGAAGATGGCGGAGGGAGAATGGCAATGGGGGAAAACCCCGTACAACCAGAGCCGCCCGGCACCAGGGGTAAGTGACAAGCCGGTTCCTCCCATCCATCTTCTTTTAGAGGTGCTACCCCTCCCCCCTTAGTATGATAGTGCGCCGCCCGGCCCGCCTGTAGCTCTTTCCTTTGCTGCAGAACTACGGGGAGCCGGCCCTCGACACGGCAGAGTCGGACCGCGAGGAGGTCGAGGACGCCGACGACGTGGAGTCGGCCGACTCCGAGCGAGCCGGAGCATCTGGTGTCGGCGACGCGGAGACGGAGACAAAGGGGGCCAAAGAGGCCGAATTGACGGGAGAGTCCCCTCCCCAGACGCGCGTTGCCGAGGCTCCGGAGAAGTCCGAGGCTTCGAAGGACGAGGTCATGGCACCGCGGAGGCGCCAACCTCGAGCTGGCGGTGGCGGGTCCCCTGAGGAGGGCGATCCCCGTCGTCGCCGGGTAAGTCCGTCTTCTCCTCCACCTTGGTCCATCTTTCCCTCCCCCTAGTCTCTTACTTCTTCGTGACCAGGGATGCGCGCGCCCTGGGGAGGACATCGGATGGCGGGACGGAGAGGGCGGCGCCGCCGACGGCGGGCGACGAGAGGGAGCGCCAGGCGTGGCTCGACATCGAGGCGGCCGAGCGGGAGCGGCGTGTCCAGGAGCTCTGCCCCTGGGAGAAGGCGGCAAAGAGGTGAGGGGGAGCTAGCGGGGAGGCCACTGGCGGAGGGTAGGAGCCGTTCCCCCTCCTCCAAGGAAACGGCGGGGAGACCGCGGGCGGAGCTTGGGAGCCCTTCCCCCGCGGCCGGGAGAAGAGGTCGAAAGGCCACCATAGCTCCGAGCGAAGGGCGGAGGCGAGCGCGACGGACGAGGGGGACGAGGCGGCAATGGGCCGTGACGCCGCCCGGTCGATTGCGGGCGACGTGCCGCCGGGGCCGGAGCTACCGGAGGCGCCGGCATCGAAGGAGAGTCAGCCCGGAGCAGCCGGAGGTGGGGTGCCGAAGGTGGGAGCCGCGGTGGCCGTGAAAACGGCCACCGCAAGTGCGTCGACGGTGGCCCCCGGCACGGCGGTGAGAGGAGGGGTTGGTCGCATCAAGGTCTCCAACAAGGAAGGACCCACAGACGGAGGCCGGCCGTAGTAGACCTGGGCGGCGGCCGGGAGCCCGTCCCCTGGCGGGCCGTCGAGCACCCTCGAAGCGGCGGTGGCCGCCGTTGTGGAAGCGTTTGTGGCGGCCCGCGCCCAGGCGACGCAAGACGCTCGGGCTGCCCAGCAACCGGATGGTGAGCTTGGAGTAGGCGCTCTAAGTTAGTTTCTTCTTTCCTTCCTCCCTTTACTTGCGTTTTTCGTCTTTTCCAGTGGGGAAGTGCCAGCGCACCCACTGGGTGTAGCCCCCGAGGCTCGAGCCGGCTGGGGCGCAGGCGGGTCGAGCCTAAAGCTCTTGTTGTTTTGCAGGCAGCACATGACCGTCGGGTGGCTGTGTACAACACCCTGCTAGGGTTGTACCGGGGAGCTAAGAACCGGCTCGCCATCGTGTCCGCAGACCTACGAGGTACGTTGCCCTTGCGATCTTAGCGTTTTGTGATCTTCCAATGGGAGCGCGCGAGCGCACCCACTGGGTGTAGCCCTCGGGAATCAGGCCGGCTGCCCCGGAGGCGGGCGGAATCCTTTCTGACTCCCGTGTCTTCTTATGCAGGTACTCATGCCGAGACGGTCTGCCTCCGGCGCCAGGTGGTGCACCTTTACAAGGAGCGGGAACTCCTAACGACGGAGGGTGACCGGCTTCGTGGGGAGGCAAACCAGGCGAAGGCGGAGCGGGAGGGCCGTGAGGCGGCCCACTGTCAAGCGTTGGCGGACCAAGAGGCGGCCCTTCGTCGGGAGGCGGAGGAGCGGGAGAAGGCACTCCGCGAGAAGCTGGAGGCCAAGGATGCCGCCCTAGCCAAGGCGGCCGAGGACGCGCAGGCGGCCCGGGATGAGCACGAGCACCGGTGCCAGGAGTGGTCCGCCAAGGACGTGCGGCTGCAGGAGCAAGGGCACGAGGTGGATCAGATGCTGCACAGTAAGTTTCCATCGCCTTGCTCTTCTCGTGCCCTCCTTCTTGGTTTTCTGGTTTGCCTCCCCGCTCATACCCCATCCTCTTCTTAGGGCTTTTCCCTGGCATGCGGGAGGTCGGGGAGGCGTCCGTGGAGGCCGAATTGAGGCCCGGCGGGTGCAAGGAGAGGTCGTCAGGCCGCTGGCCCCCTGGACCCTGGACGAGGTGGGGATCGCCGCCGAGGTGGGGATCGCCGCCGAGGCACGCCTGTCGGAGGTGCTTCACTCCCTGAAGCGGCTCCAAGCGGCCGGCATGACGCTGGTCCGCATGCTCTGGCCCGGCGCGATGGAGCCAGTCTCCATGAACCGGCTGTCTAGGTGGCTGGAGTTCGGGGCGGTGCGGGTGAACGCCTGGAGGGCCTCCGCGGCATGAGCCGGCACGGGCATGGCGCTCCGCATCGCCAAATCGTGGTACCCTGAGCTGGACTTGGGTTTGCTCATGGCCCAGCACGCTGGCGCCGACTCGGAGCTAGAGGTGGTGGCCGATGAGATGCTGGCAAGGGCGAGCGACCTTGCGTCCTTCGCCGCGTGGGACGAGTACATCCCGGAGCGCGGGGCGGACAGCGTGGTGGTCCCGGAGGACCAGTATGGGCTCGCCCTGGACGACCCAGAGGGAAGCGCCGCCAAGACGGCTGACGAAGAGTCTGACACCGACGAATACGCCGAGTCCGAGCCGGCTCCGGCTGAGGGGGCTTCTACCTCGCCCGCCCCGGAGGTGCCGGCCTCGAAGGCGCCAGTGCCGCCGGCTCCCGGGGCGTGAGCACCGCTGGCTCCAGCGGCGTTAGTACTTGGAGGAAGGCCGGACCGATGCTGCCATAGCTTAGGACTTTTCTTTCCTGCACTTTTGTTTTTAGACTAGAATTCCACCCATTGGGGGTGTATATGTAACGAACTTGTGGCTGTGGGCCTTTTTTATATGTAATGAACTTGTGGTATTTATCTTAGAAAGAATGTGCGTGTCGGCTCTTCTTTCACCCTTTGCCTTTTGACTTGTGTTTGCGCGCCAGGATTCCCTCCGGCTTCCGCCCCGCCTGCCAGCTAGCCGGGGG
Source organism: Hordeum marinum (assembly GCA_022496015.1). Taxonomy (NCBI): domain Eukaryota; kingdom Viridiplantae; phylum Streptophyta; class Magnoliopsida; order Poales; family Poaceae; genus Hordeum; species Hordeum marinum. The sequence goes on along the minus strand of CM039677.1, from coordinate 95,028,029 downwards.
CCGATCTGGGACAGGGACGAGGCTTCACCCTTGGGAAAATAGCGGGCTCCTAGAGTCAACCGGCTAGGGCTAGGTTGAGCTGGGAGAGGCCGATTACTAGGATTAACATAGCTTGGCTGGGCCGGTCTGGCTGTCGCGCGCGTCGGCTGACTTTCGTGTGAGAAGCCCCTTCGTACCCCGCGGTCCCTTCAACCAGACAGCCGGGAGCCAATCTATAGCTGGTTAGGGGAGGGGAGGCGAAGGGCTTCTCGCTCACATTATTTGTCCGCCTCGGTGGGGAGCCGGGCAAGCCCCCGGGCCCGGGAGCCGGACCCGGTTGACGTGCCTTAAATAACAGAACTTTGTAGGAATCGAAAAGGGCGTGCCCCCAGCGCTGGCTTGGGGGCCGCCGTCGCATTCATAAGCCCAAAAGAGGGAGGATACATACAATGGTTTTCAGCAATAGAATGGACGGAGGAGCGCCGCGTTCCATGGGCGCTCTGTCTCCTCGCCGGAGGCGTCTCTCTTGCGTTTCTGCGGCTTCTGGGCGTCTATTAGATAGTACACGTTGTTGCGCAGCGCCCGACTGACGATGAATGGGCCCTCCCATGGGGAGGACAACTTGTGCTGGCCGCCGGTTCGCTGGATCCGCCTGAGCACCAAGTCTCCTTCGTGAAAGGAGAGCGGTCGGATGTGCTTGCTATGGTAATGCCGGAGCTTCTACTGGTAGATGGCTATCCGGCTCAAGTCCAGCTTGTGGGCCTCCTCGAGGAGGTCGACGCCATCTTCCCTTGCCTCCCTCGCGTCCTTCTCGGTGTATAGGATGACCCGAGGCGAATCGAACTCGATGTCGGTGGGGATGATCGCCTCGGACCCTTAAACGAGAAAGAACGGAGTGTAGCCGGTCGACCGGTTGGGCATGGTACGAAGGCTCCAAAGGATAGCCAATAGCTCCTCGACCCAACAGCCGGCCGACTGGACCAGCGGTGTCACGAGCCGTGGCTTGATGCCGAACAGGAGCAGGCCGTTCGCCCTCTTAACCTGGCCGTTCGACTGCGGGTGGGCGACGGACGCCAGGTCGAGCCGGATGCCCCGCCTCGAGCAGAAACGCGCCAGCACGCCTTTGGCGAAGTTCGTGCCGTTGTCGGTGATGATGCTGTGGGGGACACCGTAATGTACCATGATGTCTTCGATGAACCGGACGGCCGTGGGGCCGTCCAGTTTCTTGATTGGTCGGGCCTCAATCCACTTGGTAAACTTGCCGACAACGACAAGCAAATGTGTCATGCCGCCTCATGCGGTCTTGAAAGGTCCCACCATGTCCAGACCTTAGACGGCGAATGGCCACGAAAGGGGGATGGTCTGGAGAGCGCTAGCCGGAAGATGGCTCTGCGTGCTGAAGCGCTGGCAGCCCTCGCACTTGTCAACGAGTTCCTTGGCCGCCTCCAGAGCAGTCAGCCAGTAGAAACCGTGAAGGAATGCTTTGGCCACCAGGGACCTGGAGGCGGCGTGATGCCCGCACTCTCCCTGGTGGATGTCGAGGAGGATTTCTTGCCATTTCTCCGGCTCGATGCAGCATTGGAAAACGCCGGTGGTGCTGCAATGAACCAGCTCGTGGTTGATGATGTTGTAGGCCGAGGCCCAGTGCTGAATTTTCCTTGCAATGGCCTCATCGGAGGGGAGCTCGCCGCGCTGGAGGAACACCAGGATAGGCCGGGCCCACGAGGGAGCCGAGATAGGGCCGGCCCAGCCCCCGGGACCGGCTCGCCAACCCCTGGGAGCGAGGCGGCGGTGGAAGCATTGACCGTCGTTATGATGGCAACGAGGCCGGTGTCGGCGTGCGTGGGCACGACCGGCTCAATCGCCGCGGCGGACGGCCCCGGACTAGCGGATGGTGGTGGTGGAGCCGGCAAAGCTGCCGCAGCCGGCGGGGCTGGTTGGGCAGTCGGTTCCGCCGAGGTGCCGGCCGTGTTTGCCGGCACGAGGATGGACTCCGATTCGGGAGAAGGTTTGATTGAAGGCTTCATCAGCCGCTCGAGGGAGACGCCGGCTGGGATGGCCTGCCGGGTGGAGCCAATCTTGGCCAGCGCATCGGCCGCCTTGTTGTCCGCACGGGGGATGTGGTGGAACTCGCAGCCCTCAAAGGAGCCGGTGAGCTGCTGGACGAGGAAGCGATAGCTGGCCATGTTGGCGTCCCTAGCGTCCCATTCGCCAGAGACCTATTGTACCATGAGGTCCGATTCACCGAAGCAAATGATGCGCTGGGGAAACTCGGAGACGGCCCCACCGGGGGTGAGGACAACCTGTTTTGTGTTGGCGGTGTCGATGAGGTCCTTGATGTGCCGCTCGCGTGCGGCCCGTTCCTCGCCCTCCAGGTTGCCAAATCCTCGTAGGCAACCTTGGCGGTGCGCAGGTTGGCCGTGGGGGTGTCGTAGACGAGGAAACGGTCGCCGAGGATCTCTGCGACCATGCGGCCGCGTTCCCGCACGGCGCCACGCCGGCTGGGCTCGGGGCCGGCCAGGGTGAGACCGTATGCGAAGTTGTATTCCCGCTGCGCGGCCTCCATCCGGCGTCGTTCGGTAACGAGGGCGCTGGCGTCTTTGAACAGCCGGCGACAGGCTGCCTCTAGCTCGGCTCTGGCGGCAACCCCGGAGGGTGGCGGCGAGTGGGTCGGAGGTGCCGGCGCGGGCGGTGGCTGCGTCGGCCTCAGTCGCTCGGCCACGGCCCGAAGTGTTGGAGGAGACGGTAACCATCACTCCCACATGGGTGTGGGGGCCGATGGCCTCACCCGTGGTGAGCGTGCCCACGGACGAGGGAGGGTCGGTGCGGTCAAACACCCAACTAGGGTACTCGTCGGCCTCCGGTTCTTCGGCGAGGCTCAGCTTGCCGAACCGCCCGGCGAGCACGGCGACATCGAGTGCTAGGTCGCGGCCGAAGCACTCGTCAGAGATGCCGGTCATGCTGCCCGCAAGGCTTGCTGGAGCAAGCCCCACGAGCACGCGGTTCTGCCCGGACGCGAGGCGGTTGGGGGAGGTGGTGAAGGGTCCCGCTCGGAGCGTGACTCCGTTCGGCGCCGCAGATGGCCCCATGGTGGGCGCCAACTGTCGTGGTTTCGTCACGGCAGATGCCATAGGTAGGCTTATCGAGAGGGGTCGAAGGACACCGGCGGGTTCCGGGAGCGGGATTAGGCACAAGCGGTAGCTGACACACGATGTACCCAGGTTCGGGGCCTTCCATGGGAGGTAATACCCCTAGTCCAGCTCGGTCTAGTTGAGACAATGGTCGGGTTACAATGGTGCTCCTTGAGTTGTATGGATCGAGGAGGAAGAAGGAGCTAGCCTGCTCTTCCGCCTCTCTACGTGCGTGTGCGTGGAGTGGATGTGGAGGGGACTCTCAGAGAGCAACTGATCGATCCTTCCCTGCATGGGGGTGGCCCGGGGGGTTTTATAGGCCAATCCCCCGGAATACAATACAAGTAGAAGGTCAAAGGGGGCCCCAGTCGGCAGCCTCTCTGGCCGGCTACGGGGGCGGCCGGGGGGTCTTGTCACCGATAGGTCCCGCCGGCTGAAGGGTCCCGTCAAGAACCGACAGGGCCCGCGAGGCGGGCCCCGATGCCAGTCACATCGCAGCACGGGCCGCACCTTGTGGTTTCGTCTTGCAGCGGCCAGCCGGGGTCAGCGGTACGGCCGGCCACCCTATAGCCACGCCGGGGCAGGTAACAGAGTGATTGGAGGCGTGCCGGCACTATTGGAAGCCCGGTCACCATCCGCCAGGGTCAGAGGCCCTAACGTCTTCGCCTTGGCCATATCGGCGCTGACCCCCGATGGGACGAGGGCCACTATTGCCACGCACGCCCTATAGACGGTATCCAATGCTCAGCCGGCTGGGCGTAGCCGGTGGATCACCTCCGGCAAGGCGCAGCCGGACCGCAGGGGGAGGCGGCCCGCCCTTTAGTCATGTTAGGAGGTGGGGGAAAAGGGGCGCTTGAGGCTACCCCGGGGTCATCCCCCCGGCAATATGAGTAAACGTGGGACCTAAATGTTATTGTGAACGTGCTTAGTCCATGATCTTTGCTGAAAATCTGAACATCAGTTAGACGTATTTACAACAACAATATCAAACAGAGTTTGTAAAAGTTTTTCTTTACCACTTTCAGTTTACCAACTGAAATGCTTCAGGACAAGCAATGGTTTAAGCTTGGGGGAGTTGATATGTCTCCATCATATCCACTTTTCCAAACTCTTTTGCCCTTGTTTTGAACTCTAATTTGCATGATTTGAATGGAACTAATCCGGACTGACACTGTTTTTAGCAGAATTGCCTTGGTGTTATTTTTGTGCAGAAATAAAAGTTCTCAGATCATCCTGAAAATTTACGGAGAATATTTTTGGATTTAATAAAAAATACTGGCACAAGAAGTAACCAGAGGGGGGCACCTACAGGCCCCAAGCCTCCTAGGCGCGGCCATCCCCCTAGGGGGGCTAGCAGGCTTGTGGGGCCCTCGTGGCTCCTCTGACCTCCTCTATAGCTCCATATAACCCTATTCGCAGAGAAAAAAATCGGAGAGAAGGGTTCATCGCGTTTCACAATATGGAGCCGCTGCCACATCCTGTTATTCCTCAGGAGACCAGATTTGGAGTCCGTTTTGGGCTCCGAAGAGGGCAAATCGACGCCTTCGTCATCACCAACCATCCTTCATCACCAATTCCATGATGCTCCCCATCGTTCGTGAGTAATCCTATCGTAGGCTTGCTGGACAGTGATGGGTTGGATGAGATTTATCATGTAATCGAGTTGGTGTTGTTAAGGTTTGATCCCTAGTATCCACTATGTTCTGATATTGATGTTTCCATGACTTTGTGCTTAATGCTCGTCACTAGGTCCCGAGTGCCATGATTTCAGATCTGAAGCTATTATGTTTTCATGAATATATATGTGTTCTTGATCCTATCTTGCAAGTTTTATACACCTATTATGAGTTATGGCATCCCCCAGGGTGACAATAGCTGGGATTCTTTCCGGTGATTACCGTAGTTTGAAGAGTTCATGTATTCACTAAGTGCTAATTCTTTGGTCCAGTTCTCTATTAAAAGGCGGCCTTAATATCCCTTAGTTTCCATTAGGACCCCGATGCCACGGGAGGGTAGGACAAAAGATGGCATGCAAGTTCTTTTCCATAAGCATGTATGACTATATATGGAATATATGCCTACATTACATTGATGAATTGGAGCTAGTTCTGTGTCACCCTATGTTATAATTGTTGCATGATGAATGATATCCAACATAATTATCCATCACCAATCCATTGCCTACGAGCTTTCCACATGTTGATCTTTGCTAAGTTACTTCTCCGCTACTACTGGTATAATCACTATAAAACTGGTACTGTTACTTTTGCTATCGTTACCGTTACTTCCATACTACTTTGCTAATAAATACTTTGCTACAGATATTATGTCTTTCAAGTGTCTTTGAATTGACAACTCGGCTACTAAAACTCGAGAATGTTATTTGGCTCCCCTTGTGTCGAATCAATAATTTTGGGTTGAATACTCTACCGTCTAAAACTGTTGCGATCCCCTATACTTGTTGGTTATCATAGATCCATTCATCATATGTCATAGGGTTTAGGGTAATCATGTTTATGGTGATCATTAAGTTATCCAGCTCCAGTCTTGCTTCTCTTGATAAAGGTAGGTGGAAGTGGGATGCGGGATCAGTGTCTTTTTTAAATTGTGCCAAAGAGACATCTTCATTTGTTGCATAAGATAATAGACATTCATGGGAGTCTGCTAGCACCTATTGATTATGCCACTGGTCTTTCCATAGAAGAATAGTGTCACCAGAATTTGTAATACATGTTGTAATGCCTCTGTAAATGTGTGATAGCGAGAGCACATCTTTCCACCAAAAAGATCCACAACTCGGCACTGCCTGTGGTGGCGTCGTGTCATAGTGTGCATACCAAACTATCATGACCCAAGGAGTATCAACCTTATGATAAAACTTGTGTAGGAATTTCAATAGCAGAGCCTTGTTTTGTATTTTTAGGTCAATGATACCATGTCCCCCTTTATCTTTTGGTCTACATACCAAGTCCCATCCTACTAGAGAGTGTGTTTTCGCGTCTTTGTCTTTAGTTTTCCTCCATAGACAGTGTCTCCTGGCTTTGTAAAGGATATCAATGATTTTGATCGGCAACTTGAGCACACACATAGCAAATGACAAAAGTGATGATAAGGCTGAATTAATTAGTTGCACTCTTTCTCCATATGAAAGCCAAATTGTTATGCTTGTTAATCGGCACTCAATTCTATCAATGAGCGGCATCAAGTCTCTAACCGAAGGTCTGGTTGTGCCCATAGGAAGACCTAAATATGTAAATGGCATGGAACCCACCTGAAAACCAAAAATTGAGGCTAAATCAACAGTTGTTTCTTGGTTGATATTAATAGGCATGAGCTGCGATTTAGAATAGTTATCTTTAACCCTGTGGCATTGGCATAAGCATCTAGCAATTGGTTCATGATTCTTATCTCTATACTTTTTGCCAGGAGGATACTCAATGTGTCGTCTGCATATTGTATTACAAGATATAGTTCAGAAGTTGGTTGATTCATTGGTAATGATAGGTATCCTTCAACCCACACTCTATTAACCATAGATTGCAACAAGTCAGCTACTAAGACAAATAGCAGGAGTGAGCATGGATCTCCCTGACTGACTCCACGTTTGCATTCAAATTCTTTCCCTGGTACACCATTCACTAGAACAGAGGACAATCCAGACTCCAATATCATTTTCACCCATGAACACCACTTCTCATCAAAACCTTTGCATCTCAGCATATTGAGGATGAAAGAATGATCCATTGTGTCAAATGCTTTGGCAAAATCAAGTTTCAGAACCACAATTTCCTTATCAGACTGTTTGCATTGGTGGAGAAATTCATATGCCCGAGCTAGGAAATCTTGAATTGTTCTAGATCTGATGAAACCATATTGGTTCTGGTGCACAATCTGCAGAATCCATTGTTGGAGTCATTCTGCTAGCAGTTTTGTTAACACTTTGAGAACACAGTTAAGTAGAGAGATTGGTCGGAAGTCATTAACAATTTCAGGGGTGTTTGTCTTTTGTATGAGTGTAATGAAAGATGTATTCAGGCACTTGAGATTAATTTTACCTTCCCAAAAATCCTAACAAAGCTGGTAGAAATCCTCTTTACTGACATCCCAACAAACTTTGAGGAAAGACCATTAAATCCATTAGGTCCAGGTGCCCTATTAGTCGGTATAATTTTGATAACTTTGTCAATCTCCTCATGTGTGAAAGGAGAAGACAATGCCTCAAGACCAGTAGTGCTTGTAACTAAATCCTAGAGATCAGAATCGGCAAATGTTTATCTAACAATACCCATTCTGTTTTTTGAAACATTGGAAAAATGCAGTTTCTTTCTCATCATGGTTATAAATAGTTGTACCATCTGGCATCTGTAGAGAGGGGATAGCATTTCGGTGATATATTTCCGTCGCCCTAGCCTGAAAGTACTTAGTATTGTCCTCCCCTTCAACTGCCCATCTATATGTACATCTTTACTTCCAGTAAGCACTTTGGTATTTGAGCAGTTTCATCAAGTGATTTTTCAAAATACTACTAAAGTTCGATTTAGGCGAGAGTAAACGCTAATCTTCCAAACGCAAAAAGGCTTATTATAAATTTATAAAACTATAGCAAACTAGCGATTTATGCCAGGAAGTTTGGAAGAGAGATGAGAGAAAAGAAAATACTTATGCACTCATAAAAATCAGCAGTATTTTATAAATATGGCATGGCGTTTTTAGAGCAAACAATTTTTATCACATATAATTAATATAACAAACTGTTTTGCAAAGAATATAAAGGAAAAACATACAAACATGGCAAGGAGCTATTTTTAACATGCATACAGAATATTTAAGAGAAGAACAACATTTTGAAGAAGTGAACAAGCAATTAAATTCATCAAACAAGCATTTATTTGAAATAGGAGAGGTGGGCATAGTTGAGAAATAGTTTTACACCAAAGATTCACAAATCTACATGCACACCAACACCACAACACACACTCACACACAACTAGCACTTGATGCTACCATGACAAGATGACAAGATGCTTATGATGCCATGATGCAAAGATGAAAGTCATGAAGCACAAATTATTAATATTCAAACCACATAGGCAAAACATGGTGGTCCACACATGACAATATTCCAAATATGGCAAGGGATGCTCTTGGGCTGTTACAAGCCTCCCCCAAGCTTGTGGGAGACTCTCTTCTTCAATTTGCACAAATTTAAATATTTCCTCTAAGGCAACTTGTTTCTTATGAGCAGGAAAATATTTTCTAGAGAAGTAGTAAATCATATCCCGGGGACTACGCACACAACCAGGAGTAAGAGTATTGTACCATATCTTAGCATCATCCTTTAATGAGAACGGAAATAGTTTAAGAATATAATAGTAGCGAATCTTCTCGTCATGAGAAAATAGGGTGGCTATATCATTCAGCTTAGTAAGGTGTGTTATGAAAGTTCCAGTTTCATAGCCATGAATAGGATCAGATTCAACCAAAGTAATTAACTCTGGGTCGACAGAGAATTCATAATCCTTATCGGTAACAAAGATAGGTGAAGTGGAACACTTAGGATCACATTTCGTTTTAGCATTCAAAGTCTTTTCTTTATACTTGCATAGTAATTTCTAAACATCATTCTATCCTTACAAGAAAGAATCTCTCTAGCTATTTCTCCATCTAAACCATAACCTTCAGGTATCTTAGCCATTTCAAATCTAGGAGAGCTAGGCCTATTAGGTGTTTCATAATCATTAGTTCAAAGTTCTCATCAGTTTCAGCAGATTCAGCAGTTTCAATAATTTCATTCTCCTTAGCTCTAGCAATTTGTTCATCAAGGAATTCACCTAATGGCACAGTTTCATCAAGCATGGTACTAGCATCATCATAAGCATCATTCCTAGCAGAAGTAGCATCATCAATATCAGGATTAATAGCATGTGGTGGTGTTGCAAGCTTACTCATAATAGAAGGTGAATCAAGTGCAGAGTGTGATGACAGTTCCTTACCTCCCCTCGTCTTCGAGGGGAAAATCTTGGTTTTAGTATCCTTTAGGTTCTTCATAGTGATAAGTTCATATGAATCCCAAGTGACTTAACAAATATAGCTATGCTCCCTGGCAACGGTGCCAGAAAAAGGTCTTGATAACTCACAAGTATAGGGGGTCGCAACAGTTTTTGAGGGTAGACTATTCAACCCAAATTTATAGATTCGACACAAGGGGAGCCAAAGAATATTTGAGAGTATTAGCAGTTGAGTTGTCAATTCAACCACACCTGGAGATAAATATCTGCAGCAGAGTGACTAGTAGCACAATAATATGATAGTTTGATAGCAGTGGGGACAGTAATAGTAGAGGTTACAATAGTAACAATGATTTTTGTAGAAAGTTTGACAGTAGCAGCAACAATAGTAACTTAGCAAGAACAATATGTGAAAAGATCATAAGCACTGGATCAGAGTATTCTTTGGATGATATTCATCATATAACATTCATAACCTAGGGCGACACAGAACTAGCTCCAGTCCGTCAATGTAATGTAGGCATGTATTCCATATATAGTCATACGTGCTTATGGAAAAGAACTTGCATGACATCTTTGGTCCTACCCTCCCGTGGCAGCGGGGAACATAAGGAAACTAAGGGATATTAGGGCCTCCTTTTAATATAGAACCAGAACAAAGCATTAGCACTTAGTGAATACATGAACTCCTCAAACTACGGTCATCACCATGAAGTATTCCAAATATTGTCACTATGGGGTTGACAGATCATAACACGTAATATGTGCATATGACTAAGGAAGATCGGATCAAGAACATAGATATAATGATGATAACATAAACGGTTTATATCTGAAATCATGGCACTTGGGCCCTAGTGACAAGCATTAAGCATGGAAAAGTCATAGCAACATCAATATTAGAACATAGTGGATACTAGGGATCAAGCCCTAACAAAACTAACTCGATTACATGATGAATCTCATCCAACTCCTCACTGACCAGCAAGCCTATGAAGGAATTACTCACTCTCGGTGGGGAGCATCATGGGATTGGTGATGGAGAAGGGTTGATGATGACGAAGACCGAAGATTCCCCTCTCTGGAGCCCCAAACGGACTCCAGAGTTGGCCTCCTGATGAATAACAGGAGGTGGCAGCGGCTACGTTTGTGAAACGAGGTTACACCTTCCCTCTGATTTTTTTCTAGAGAATTGTTGAATTTATAGCGTTGGAATTAGAGTCAGGGGACCCACGAGGTGTCCACCCTCCATCAGGTCGCGCCAGGCCCTAGCGCGACGTGGCGTTCCCTGGTGGAGCGTGGGCACCCTGGGCACCCTCTCAAGTAGCTTCTCGCTTCATAATTCCTTAAATAATCCAAAATAAATCTCCATAAAATTTCATTCCATTCTGAGAACTTTTATTTCTGCACAAAAACAACCCCATGGTAGTTCTGTTGAAAACAACGACAGTCCGGGTTAGTTTCATTTAAATCATGCAAATTAGAGTCCAAAACAAGAGCAAAAGTGTTATGAAAAGTAGATGTGTTGGAGACGTATCAGTCGTTTGCTATCCAACAAGCATGAGTTTTCTCAATTCGGAGCTCATATGCGAAAGTTATGGTCGTTCGGGTATTCCTGCATTCATCGGGTCCCTAGCGGTTGTACGGCTGGCCCGAGCGGTTGTACTGCTAGGCCTGTACGTGTGGTGCACCTACCGCCCCAGCGGTGATACCCTGGGGTTGCTGCTCTCAGGTTGTACCGCCCAAGATCTGGCCAACTCTAGGGAGTAGCTTCAGGCAGTTGTACCGGTCCAGCACCACCCTACCACCGGACTAGGTTCTGTTGTGGAGCGGTTCTTGGGCGGTGATGGACCGGTTGTTCTGGTCAACTTGTTTTGGCCGGTACTACTGGTGTTCAGAGCAGTTGTACCGCTCGCGACTTAGCCATCACCCGTGCTCGGTCCTAGCGGTTGCATAGGTGCAACCACCATCTCATCTACCGCTTGGGGTGATTCCTCTCTGTTTTAAAGCGGTTGTTGAATGGTGGTGGAGCGGTTGCTCCGGTTACTCGCTTCAACCGGTACTACCGCCAGCGCTGCTGGTTGTAACACTCAGTAGAGTTTATGTGGGGTTCCCGTGTTTTCCGGTTGTACCAGTGCGCGTAGCGGTTGCACCGCTCCTATGTTATTCTGCACATAACTGTCAAATTTGTGGGGACCTATTTAATGGGGTCTTCTTCCCCAATGGTCCCCAAACTTTGAGCTTGTGTTTGCCCCCAATGTTGACCTTCTTTGAGCTTGCTAACTCTCAATCCCTCCAATGATTGTTGCTAGTTCTTGAGGAAAAAGAGAGAGGAGATCTAGATCCACATTTCCTCCAATCACTTTCTCCTTATGTGAGGGGGACCCCTTGGATATGGATCTTGGAGTTCTTCATCTTTTTCTTCGTTCTTCCTCTCATTTTCTTCCATAGCATTAGTTGTTGTGGTGGGATTTGGGAGAGAAGGACTTGAGCACTCCATGTGCCCTTGCCATTGCATTTGGTGCATAGGTTTGAGTTCTCCACGATGATACATGGAAGTGAAGTTTGAGAAACTTATTAATCTTGGGTGTTTGAGCACCCTAGAGGTTGTTCCTCTTGGTTTCCTTGGCGCCCTAGACGGTTGATGGTGCCTCGGAGCTCAATCATTGTGGTGTAAAGCTCCGGGTAAGCGCCGGGGTCTCCAATTAGGTTGTGGAGATCTCCCCAAGCATTTGAGGTCACCTCAAAGCCACGATCCATTGTGGTGAATCTTCGTGGTGGTGTTGGGAGCCTCCAATTAAGTTGTGGAATTTGCCCCAACCTTGTTTGTATGGGTTCGGTGACCGCCCTCAAGGATCCCTTAGTGGAATCACGACATCTTGCATTGTGCGAGGGCATGAGGAGATTATGGTGGCGCTAGTGGCTTCTTGGGGAGCATTGTGCCTTCACACCACTCCAAACAGAGATTAGCATCCGCAAGGGTGTGAACTTCGGGATACATCGTCTTCTCTGTGTGCCTCGGTTATCTCTTACACGAGACCGTTACTTATGCACTTTACTTTGTGATAGCCATATTGTTTCTTGTTATATATCGTGCTATCACTTAGTTGCTTATCTTTCTAATCATAAGTTGTTGGTGCACATAGGTGAGCCTAGTTGTTTTAGGTTTTGTGCTTGACATATTAAACACTAGTTTTATTCCGCCTAAACCGTAATTATTTTAAAGCACCTATTCACCCCATCTAGGCAACATCCACGTCCTTTCATATGTTTATCCTTGGAGGTGGTGGTGTTTCCTACAAGTCCCGCAAATAACGGTCTTAACGAAATTGACAATGGAAGCAAAATTAATAGCATTAGACACATCTGGTGTCGAAGCAGAATTTCTTCGAGATTTTTTATGGACTTGCCAGTGGTTGAGAAGCTGGTTCCTGCTATCCTTATGAACTGCGATAATCAGACAATTATTGTCAGATTAAAGATTTCAAAGGAAAACATGAAGTCCAACAAACATATAAGAATGAGATTGAAAGTTGTCAGACATTTAAGAAACTCCGGAGTGATAGCGTTGGATTATATCCAAACGGCTAAAAATCTAACAGATCCCTTTACTAAAGGGCTATTGCGTGTTGTGGTAGACAATGCATCGAGGAATATGGGTATGAGACCCACATGATTTGCCACGGTGGTAACCCAACCTATGTGATCTGAGATCCCGTGAAGTAGGATCTGGAAAAAACAAACCAGTGGTGAACTGGGAAGAATAACTTTACTACCCCACTCTGTTGGAGATGAATACTTTGGAGATGAATACTCTCGGATACTACACGGTAGGATGACTACTATCTTAATGTATTCCAAAGCTTATGTAAGGGATCTTTCAAGGGACACACCTACATGAGCCCGACTGCTCGTCACAATCTATGAGATTGGGGTGATCTCTAGTAAGCTCATGAATAGGTCAAGAGTGTGACTAATATGCTCCACCCGAGGGGTCGGCTTTCGGCGGCCTAGTACTAGTAAGACATGTGGTGAAACTTCTTTACGCCAAACTGACAATTCAAGGCATAGTCCATTGTTCAGTCGTGAAGGAATTTAGCTACGTGCTCTAGGTGAAATTCAACCTTAATAGGTCTTCACTGAAATGCTAGTATATCAAAATAGTGACCGAAACATAGGACATAATGGGCCCTTGAGATCTGCTAGGGGATTTTTAAAATATGGGGTGGGCTTTTGGCCCATCCAACAATTTCTAAAAATCTCTAAGGGCCTATGTAGGTGTCATGACAAGGAGATAATGGGAAGTTTAGTACCACACCACTAGTGGAGAAGGAGTTGGACCTCCTTATAAGGAATTCTCTTTCACATGCTATTGTACCTTGAGAAGAGAAGTGGTCCTCATGCACTCCTCCTTCGCCGCCCGCCTCGCCACACCATGCCACGCCACGCCTCGTCAAGACGCGACGCGGGTTGTGGGAATGAGCCGAGCCGGGCTCATACCTATGTACTTATTTTTGCAGGTCAAGAACGAAGAGTCCGTAAAAAAGGCGTCACGTATCCGAGATGTCAGATCATGGGCTTCGCCGACTCGGACCTGGGTCCAGCCCACGTCTCTCCACCCGGATATATGTATGTATATATATATATGAGGCATCGACCAACCCTAGCGACCACGAACATATCACATCTGCTCCACGCGAACTGCCCATATCGTTTCTTTTGTTGTTGTTGTCGCTGGCGACTCCATCACGTTCACCTCGTATACGGTTGACGAGAGAGCAGGCCTTTGAAACCCCGCCTCTTTGGATCCTCTATGTGGGAGGGGCGATTAGGTTTTTGGGGAGCGATCCTACGCGATGGCTCGCCGTTGTTCGTCAACGTCCACTTCATCATCTACGTTTGTGTTTTCTCCGTCGTCACCATGTCCATCGATGCCGAACGTGCCACCATCGAGAAGACTGCTGCTAACCAGAAGTTGACCGAGGAGGCTGCTGCCACTGCTATGGCCAACTGGCCTATTGGAGGGTATAATACATTTATCCCGCTCCTGTTTATTTCTGTGTTAGCCGTACTAGTGATCTGCGTAGATGTTTTCTTTGTCTATCTAGTACGCAATAGCATTTATTTCAGGATTTCGGCGATGTGCATTCAGTGGGAGGAGATGATCTCGTCGACGACGAGGCGCCTACGGTGACTTTGTAAATTTCAAGATGATATGTCGGCATAGTCTTTCGGAGGTGCTCATAGGGGTATGGTGTGCGTGTGTTCGTTCATATGGGTGAGTGTATGCGTGTGTATATGAACACTTGCGTCTGTACTGAGTATGATCAAATATCAGTATGTGTTTAATACTGTTTACGCCATGCTCATGTTTTATTTTTGAATTAATTTAATCGAAAAATTGCCTATTTGTTCAACAATCAATTGGCTAATCTAGGCAGAAGGCCAAAAAAATTACATTGCATCCCTTGGCCCTAGTGTGACAGAGCTAAAAATTGCATTGCATGGCTTGTTGTGCAGACTAAATTGGAACGAAATCACAAGTACAGTAGTCGTCATGTATACTATGGCGTGCCTAAATGCTGCCATGCTCAAGATCTCATGTCAATGGTCCTGATGTGTCATCATTCAGGCCACAAAATCACCCACAAGAGGCGATCACTTCAGTAGACTCGTAATCCGAAGAAACCATTCTGAAATGAAGGCGATCACTTTAGTAACCGAGAAGTTGCTGCAAGAGTGCTGCCTGCAATACATGGTAGTACATTGCTATTTCATTTGTTGAAATTTGTCTTAATATATGGTTACAGTTGGACTTGGTACTAGTACATACTGTAGAAGGCAACTTCGAGTAATAAACAAAGATTTTTGAACCAGAGTTCCATGCCACGCTTGGCATACAAGAAAGTATGACGAGTTCTACAAATTTCTAAGTAGCAACACAGCTTCATCTCTCGAATCTTGGTAAAATAGTAAACATCGAACTCAGCATTAGGAACTGTAGCGCAGCAACCAATCAATTGAAGTAAAGAGCGATTTTCTGCCAAAATTTCATCAACTTTAGCCAAATTGTCACACTGGCCTACAAGAGTTAGGATAAATTCCAAAATCTGGAAACAGACAAAAACACAGCCGGGAGTTTCTTATGTCAGATCTGGACAGCGGATGCCCATGAATTTGCGCATCAGAGAGCACTGAGCATAGTTGACCAGGTGAGCCGGGTCAGCAAAGTCGTCCTCAATCCTCCTCGTCCAGTGCAAAGCCATTTTGAAGAAGAAAATCTCGAATGTGTGAGGCCGGAATGAAAAAAGACTTGAGCCCACCCAATCCACCGTGGACAGTGCCGACCACATTTCCCTCGAGATTCACGAGAGGCCCGCCTGATGCACCGGCGTCGCTGTCAATCTGTGCTTGCAACACGGTCATGGCATAGCCTGCTCTGTTCTTGCTTATATCCTGGATCCTTCTTCTCTGCCCAATAAAGCCTTGGCACGTTGAGCGTGGCCTCAGATGCGGCCATGAGAGGAGCATACAGTCTTGCAGATCCTGTGTGGCCAGATTGAGATTCAGCGCTGGGTGCGGCTCTCCGCACACCTGACCATTCAACCCCTTCAACTCAGAGGCAGGCACAGCGAGGAGAAGACAGTCAATTTGGCAATTCACGCCAAAGGCCTTTGCAGTTCCATATACGCGCTCTCCAATGCCGGCTGCCTCGCGGATATCACTTTCAAAGTGATCGCACAGCACCTGGATCCTGAAAAGGTCATTGATAGTTTTTGCTGTGACGGGGGCACTTGTGGCATGATACACATGCTCCACAGAGTGTGCAGTGGTTAGTATTGCGAATTCCGCGGCCTCAGGATCGAAGCCAACGACCCATCCCGTGGAGTTGAAGGATGTTGCTTTCAGGGCTTTCACCAGCTCCTCCTTTTACATGCTTTTGGCGGACTTGGCCAGTTCGCTGATCCTTTTCTTGTTTTTTGGAAATACCTCCACGTACACGATCCATGATCGGGTTGCTTCAAAGGCAGGGAGCCAGTTGGGGCCAGCAGGCGCAGCAGCCATGTCCTCCTTCCTGTAAACAGAGTAGATACAGATATAAAACAAGATTGCAGGTATGAAACAAGCAAGAGCAGTAGATGGGATGGGATGGTTTTTTTTTTTTTTTTGAAGGAAACTTGGACTTTATTGATCACATGAACATAATGTCATTACAAATAAACTCTCGGATAGAAACCGGA
Source organism: Hordeum marinum (assembly GCA_022496015.1). NCBI lineage: Eukaryota > Viridiplantae > Streptophyta > Magnoliopsida > Poales > Poaceae > Hordeum > Hordeum marinum. The sequence goes on along the minus strand of CM039677.1, from coordinate 95,011,670 downwards.
GTCACCCCACGGGACACACACCTAGGAGAGTTCTCAGATAAACGAGCTAAAGTGTGGGCAGGAACATTTGCACCACGGTAAATATGCTTGATAAAGCAGCTAGAAAAAGAAGACATCAACTGTTTGATATCTTCAGTGACCGGACCGAGCAGGGAACGATCATGTTCTGAAGAAGTCACCCTCTGAACCATCGACAAACAGTCCGATTCCAGTAAAACACGACTAAAACCTTCAGAGTTTGCAAACAGCAGGGCTTGCCGGATCGCCAAGGCTTCAGCCATCTCAGGCGTTGTGATCCTTTCAAAGTGTTCGCTACAGGTAGCCAAACACGTTCCCATGTGGTCTCGGATCACAATGCCAACACCCATCTGCTTCGAAGATGAGAAGATTGCGGCATCTATACTGACAGACACAGTACCCGCCGGCGGCGGAGACCATTTAGCTGCAGGTTTGGTCTCACGCCTGTGGTCGGTAGCAGGTTTGTATAGATGCTGAACAATCAAATCAATGTAAGCTTTAACCTTCATTGCTAGGGTAGTCGGCTGCAACAGGTTTTCACCCTCTCGTATTTTATTCCGCACATCCCAAATATGCCACATTGTCCTCATGACACATGTTGCTTCTAGATCTGAGCTTCGCTTCAGGAACTCCAGAGCCCATTCCCTTGGAGAAGAGAAGGAGCGCCTTTGCAAGTGGATGCAGAATTCAGACCTGACTCCATCCCAAACTTCCCTGGCATATTGACAGAACAACAGGGAATGTTCAACGGTTTCTGTTCTTCCACAGAAAACACACTTATCTGATGCTGGTATATTTCGGTGACACAGTTGGGTGCCGCTGGGAAGACAATCGTGGGCGAAGCGCCAGAAATTGATCTTCATCTTCCCCGGTGTCTTGGTGGACCAGAGTTTCTTCCACTGTCTCTCATCATCGACAAAACTGGAGGAAGAGCCACTCCCCCGAACACTCCTGTCAGTATGGAACTTGGCCGACCTGGCAAGGTTATAGGCCGATTTAACTGAGTATATCCCAAAGCGAGTGTGAGGCCAAGAGGGGAAATCATCTCCCCCGTGTCAACTGATTGGGATCTGAAGGATTCTCTCTGCTGTGTCCTCCACGAAAATGGTACGGACCAAGTCGGCATTCCAAGTTTTCGAGTCCTCCAAGATCAGAGAGTTAACTGTTTGGTCTGCCGGAATCGAGACCTGAGGGCATAACCAGCCAGGAGAAATCCCGGGTATCCAATTGTCACTGAGCACCTTGGTTGTAGCACCATCACCTATGCCCCACCGGAGCCCCTTCTCCACCAGTTTCTTCCCAAATAGAATGCTCCGCCAGGTATACGAGGAAGAACGAGGAGTTGGTGCGTTCCAGAAATCACAATTTGGATAGTAACGTGCCTTCAGTACTCGGGCACATAAGGAGGAGGGATCGGTCAACAGTCTCCAACACTGTCTGCCCAGCATGGCTTGATTGAAAAGTTCTAGGTCCCTGAATCCCATTCCTCCGAGAGCTTTGGGGGTTGTTAACCATTTCCATGATCTCCAATGTAGTTTTTTCTGTCCATTTTCGACACCCCACGAGTGATTGGCAATCGATTTTCTCATGCTTTCACAGATGGAGACCGGCAGTTGGAAACAACTCATGACATACACCGGAATGGCCTGAATCACAGACTTCAGAAGTGTTTCCTTGCCCGCCCGAGAAGCGGGACGATCAGACCAGCCACTCATACACTTCCACATGCGATCATATAAATATTTAAAAGTGCTCATTGGTGATCTTCCCACCTCCGTTGGCATACCTAGGTAGGTCTCCTGTAGTGCCTCGGACTGGACACCAATAAGTTGCATCACCTCATCCTTGATCGCCTGTGGACAATGGGAACCGAAAAAGATGGAGGATTTATCCAAATTCACCTTTTGTCCAGAGCCTTCACAAAAAGTATCCAAGGTACTCTTCAAAGAGGTCACACTTCTCACATCAGTATGAGCAAAGAAGATACTGTCGTCTGCAAACAGAAGATGAGAAATAGGGGGGCCAAGTCTACCATTGCATAAACCTTGTAGTTCACCTTGGGCCTCCCTCTGTTGCAGAAGACTAGATAATCCTTCCGTACATAGGAGAAAGAGATAGGGGCTGATGGGGTCCCCCTGCCGAATCCCTCTTGTCGGAATAACCGGCTGCGTCAAGTCACCATTCACCCGGACTGCATATCTGACCTGAGTGACACATCTCATAACCGTGCTGATCCATTGGTGAGCAAAGCCCAATTTCTGGAGGCATCCCGAGAGATAGTCCCACTCCACTCGGTCGTAAGCTTTCATCATATCCACCTTGAGGGCAAAGAAAGGCCTTTTTGCTCTTGTTTTCTGATGGTGTGGAGGCATTCATAAGTAATAAGTGCGTTGTCCGTGATTAGGCGCCCCGGAACAAAAGCACTCTGATTTTCAGACACCACCGTGGGCAAGAAGACCTTCAAGCGGTTAGCCAAAACTTTCGAGGCAATTTTATACAACACATTGCACAAGCTGATGGGGCGAAAGTTTTTTAGATGTTCAGGGTTAGCTACCTTCGGGATTAGGACAATGATCGAGTCACAAAAACCCTCCGGAATGTCTCCACCTTCCAAGGAACCCCTGACAGCCTGGCAAATCTCTGACTCAAAGAAGCTCCAATGAGTTTGATAAAACAGTGCCGGAAACCCATCGGGGCCCGGGGCTTTAGTAGGACCCATCTGGAACAATGTTGTCTTTATCTCATCATTAGAATACTCACGCAACAGCTCATCATTCATATCTGAAGTTACTTTGCATGGGATGGCATCAAAAATAGCATCAGACGACAAAGTAGGTTCAGATGTGAAGAGGTGGCCATAAAACTGTTGCACCATACCTTTGATCTCATCTGTATCATTGCACTTAGATCCATTCTCCCGACGCAAGGAGGTAATTCTGTTAGTGCGCTTGCGTGCAGAGGCTCGGGCATGGAAAAAGGCTGTATTGTGATCACCTTCACGCAGCCACTCTACGCGTGATCGCTGCCTGGCCATAACTTCCTCCCTTTCGAACATCTCACAGAGTTCTTTTTCCAGCATGCGGACCTCTGTAGCAGGTGGTTCTGGCACTGAAGTTCGCATCGCTTTCAGCTTACGCTCTAGGCTTTGTATTTTTTTCCGGACATTGCCGAAAGAGTCGCGGCTCCAATTCCGGAGTGAGCCCGCAACAGAGTGTAGCTTGGCCCAAGTTGAGTGTAGCGACGACGGCCCAATGTCCCTTGCAGCCCAAGCACTCTCCAGTACTTCGTGGTAGTCTGCCGTCCTGAGCCAGGCAGCTTCAAAACGGAATCCTTGCTGCACTGAAGATAAATTAGCTCCCTCCTGGAGCTTAGAGAGCGATATGGAGATGGCGAGATGATCTGAGGCCGTGGTGATCAGGTTCTCCACTTGACAACCATCAAATAATAATGTAAATTCATCATTAGCCACCGCACGGTCCAACCGAACTTTGACATGATCATCCCCTCCCTGGCGATTGTTCCAAGTAAATTTGGGGCCCGAGAAACCGAGATCAGCCAGTCCACAATCATCAAGGCAGTCTCTCCCATCTGCGTCTCGCCCCTAGTGCGAACGCCCAAGTGTTCATCCTGGGTAAGAGCTTCGTTAAAATCCCCGCAGCAAATCCAGGGCCCCTTCCATAGGGGTTTTAGTCGCCGTAAGAGGGACCAGAATTCATGTCGAGCCTCCCTACGGGGCTCTCCATAAACAAAGGTTGCCCTCCACTGTGCACAATTTGCCGAAGATATCACCACATCCATGCAATGAGAATTGTAGCACTTAAGGTCCACCGTAAATTTCGGTAACCAGAACAAAGCGAGACCTCCACTGAGACCCACAGAGCTGACCGCAAAACTGCCAGAATAACCAAGTGACCACATAGAGTTTTGCGCTCTAGTATCCTTCATCTTCGTCTCTGAAAGAAAGAAGAAGGAGGGTCGAAAAGTCCGCACTAACCAGCGGAGCTCGCCAACTACCGAGTCCGACCCCAGACCTCGGCAGTTCAAACATAGAATACTCATTGCGTTCGGCAGGGCTGCTCAGCAGCCGCCGCCAGATCCGCCGATCGTGCCTCTACCTCATGGGTAGATTTCTTTTGTCTCTTGCTCCCGGGATGGGATGGGTTGGGAACCCAACTGCCAAAGAAATTTCCATTCCAAGTCGCAGTTGCAGTACGGTACACTTGAAGCTACTAGTATAACAGTTATATTTGAACCTATCCTATCTATAGCAACATGGATGGTAATGAATCAAGATGAAATCGAGCAAGTACTCTTCAGAGGTACTACATCATTGCAATTTGCAAAACAAGGATGTCATTTAAACTAGTAGTATGGCCACCAAACTCGCGAGATTCTACAACAGCGCAAGGCGAATGATGCTACGAAATATTGATCCAGTTATAATAAGGAGATTGGACATGGAAAAAGTAGGCGCAAGCAGAAGAAGCAGATGCGACGAAACCTCCGTCAGGAAGGATGGAGAGCGCAGGAGCAGTCTCACCTCGCTGGAATCATGAAGGAACGCAGCCTGGTCAGGTCAGATCACGGGTGGGATCGACACGAAACCCGAGACGAAGCTGGACAAAAGATGTGCTGCTGCTGCTACTAGTACTCCTACATCGCAAGCCAGGCGTCGCGAGCACGAGAAGCTAATCTGCCACCACCGCCTGCCTCGTCAAAGGCAAATCGATCGAAATGGCCCAAACCCCTGAAAAACTTGGTTGAAACAAGACGACGACCAAACCCCTGAAAAACCCCAACCACAAACAAACAAGCAAGCAGATCCCGAGGGCACGCGCGGCGCGCCTGTTGAACTCGACGTGCGCCGCCGCATGCGCGTACTACAGGTCACGGGGACGGTATGTACCTGGTGTTGCTCGCCGTCCGCCGCTGCTTCGCCTTGTCGGTCGTCGCCGCCCCCCTTGCTGAAACTCCCTCCTCGGCCGCCCCGCCCGCCGATGCTTGGCCTTGTTGGTTGTCGCCGCCACCTCGCTGAAACTCCCTCCTCGGCCGCGCCGCCCTCCCGCTCCAGCCCCCGCCCCCGCCCCCGCCCGCTCAGGGACCCGGCTTGCCTGGTACAGATTGCGTGGGAGCCAAGTGGCCTCCTGCCTGCCTGCTCTTTTATGCCCCGGCGCCCCGGCCGGTGTAGCACCGTCCTTCACACCTTGTGGACCCCGCTACACCTAGGGTTCGGGGTGGAAACCGATCTTTCTCTCTCTCTTCCAGTTCGAGGATCAACCTAACCAATGCCATGCTCCTTCTGCTTCTTTTTGTCTTTGTCGTTGTGTGAGTTGCGACGAGCTAGGAAGGGTGGTAGCCCTGTATAGCCTCAGTGCGTGGGCAATGGGCATGCAGCAAATCCCTCCCCCGTCAAAACTAGTACTGTACACTATAAAGGTGGTCGTGCGTACATTACATACAACAATATGACAGCAAAAAACTCCCGAGGGACCTTCGGGTTGCCACATTTCTTCATGAAATAACATTTTAGGGAAGAAACGGATCACCGGCTAATTAATTACTCTTGTACTAGTAATTAACTGGTGGTACACTCCGTGGAAGTGAGTTTACCCCCACCAACTAATCACTGCACGCTCGGGTAGCAGATTGTTCACCGTTCGAAAACGCAGGAGTAGATAAGATCAAATGCCATCGACCAACGGGCAGGAGGTCCGGTCTCACGCCAGCCACAAGGGAGCATCATCGATCGTTCCTGCGCGACGCTACGTCACGCATGCAGGCAGCTGTAGGAGGCTGGCACTTTTACTTGCAGCAGGGGGGGGGGGGGTAGTTGCCACTTTTGCCGCCACGCCCCATGGCAAAAAAAACGGCTTCGAGCGAGCGAGCGCGCGCGCGCACCGCGGTGCGGTGACACGCCGACACGGGTGGCCCATGGATGGCCCTCGACCGCGCAAAAAGCCCTGGAGGTCGGCACCGGGCCCGCACGCCAGCGACCGTCGCGGTGGACTCGAGTCGTCCAGTGGGCAGGGCGACGGTGGCAGATGCAGCTACGTTGGCTTAAACGCCGTAACCAATCTCCTTCTCTCTCTCCGAATCTCTCCCTGCAGGCTCGTACAGCACACGAAGTAGAACGGAACACAGACCCAGACACACGCCCCTAGCTTTATCTCTTCTGCTTTGATTTTCTCTCTGCCTAGCGAGGTCGTCACACACGCGTCCTCCCACTCCCTGTACACGGAATCGCGGCCACGAGGTGTGGAGAAACCCACAAGCCACAACCCCGACTCGATCCGCCCACCACGATGAGCTCAACTTTACTTCTACGGTCGCCATGAACTCAACATTACCCGAGCCGAGCATCGCACTCGCACGCACAAAACCCAACTCTTTTGTATTGATGCAAATAAGCGACGATCCAGCCGGTTCGGACCCATTAAATTTGTTGTTATTTTCCAACTTAAATTTAGCTACGTACATTCCGGACATGGAGTATTTGATCCCGAGCTCATATGTTCCCTGATGAACAGTAAAATCCAAAAAAATAGTAAAAACATTCAAAAAATTCTGAATTTTTTTATGATAAACATTGATGAAAGTTTTACCTTCCTGCAAATTGTTGTTATGAAATGACATTCTTGTAAGCCTGGGCAAAAATAACAAAATCGATGCTCCAAAAACACTATTGTTGGAAGCAATTTGGAGCATCGGTTTTTTTTGTCCCGACCTCCACGAATGTTATTTCATCACGAAAATTTGCAGAATGTTAAAACTTTTGTCAATGTTTATCAAAAAAAATTCAGATTTTTTTAACACTTTGTATTATTTTTTTGGATTTTACTGTTCATCAGGGTGCATATGAGCTCGGGACCAAAAGAACACTTTCGCGTACATGCCGGCCTATATTAAGGGTATCTCAAAAGTGTTGAAACACGTCATTAGTCCGTTGACCATCGTGGCTAACCACAGGACAGCTTCTACGGGACGGCTACCAGCGCGTGCACTTCTTGCGCACCTTCACGATCGCATGCACGGCATGCTCGGCCTGTCGGCCGTTGTAGATAGCCTCACGGCCTCCATTGTATCTTTCTCATGTAACTGCATATATACCCCTTGAGGGATTGAATATAGAGTATGGTGATTGCTTCATTACTTTACTTAGAGATAAATACATTAATGATCACTATAGTTGCGACAGAAGCACAATACGGTCACTGAACTTTGGAATACGCTTGATACGGTCAATGAATACGATTTGACGTGAAAATGCGGTCACTGTATCACGTACACGGTGGGTACATATCGGTTGACCACGTGTTGACCGGTCGTCCAGGCTAGGTGGCGAACCGCAGAGGCGTCATTGTTGGTATTTTGCATTAAGCCCCCTGGCCATCACGGAATCCACCCATTCACCCCTCCTCCACTCATGTTGCCTCTTCGTCTTCGATTGGAAATAGGGGAGCGGATGCATAGGCGACGCCGCCCCTAGCGATCGTCGACGGTGCAGGCAAGTTGAGGCACGGAGCTCCTCCGCGGTTGCATAGGCGCCGCCGCCGTGCGTGTTCTTCTCGTGGGAGGCGTCAGGGATGGCCCGTGTTCATCGCGCAGAAGGGACGCTACCCCCGTCTAAGATAAGTATCCGCCCCCATGGAACCCGAGCCTTTGTGCGTTTTGATCGTCTAAAAATCTCCTTTTAGGGACGCATTTCCATCTAAGATGTGTTCTAGTTGCAAGGTTCGACCGATTGTTCTAGGGTTTTCACAAAGGAACTGGTGGTTAATGGAATTGGGGCTTAGGGTTTTTGAGAGTTAAACAAATTGAAGCTCTCAACGATTGTGATGCATCTTGTACTTCTGTTGTTGTGTAAGGTCGTCGAAGCAGCAATTTTTCGGTGGAGATCAACCATGGTGGATTTTTTCTTGGCCATAGCAGGAACTGTTCTTATGTAAATGGTCGTGCCATTTGGTATGATCAAGTGGGTCGCCTGGTCACCTATTATGATTGGAAATCTTGTGGAAGAAATAGGTTATGAGATGGCAGGGAGGCTTAAGGTTTTCTACTATGTCCCCATCCTTACACTTAGCACAAATGGTCTCAGGGCAATTATTGATGATGAACAGGCTGACAGAATGCTCATGTTTCTTGATATTGGTCACCATTTTTTCAGCCTTTATTTGGATCATGATGATAGCTTATGTGCTAACCTTAGTGAGGATGATGTTGTGAATCATCCAAGAGCTATTCTGCCTCCAGTTTTCAACCCAACGAGGAGAGTGCATAGCAATTGAGAGAATGCAAAAGTTGAGGAAGAAGTAGAGCATGGAGAAGTTCAGGCAGAAGCAGAGCATGGAAAAGGAGAGGAAGCACAGACAGATGTGGCGCATACTCCTATTCAAGTTGTCTATCCTAATTGTGATGTAGATGATGATGTCAACCAGTTTGAGTTTGTTAAGAGGGCATCAGCACAAACATATGTGGGTAATCAAAGAGATGAAGAACAGGCAGATGGTCTGCAAGAAGGTGATGTAGGTGGAAACATAAGAATGAGGAGGAGTGTCAGGCAGAACGAGTTGAACTATGCACTGGAAGCAGAGGATGTAGAGTGATACAAATGATAAGGATTATGAGCCTGGTCTGCTTGCGGATAGTAACAATGAGATAGGAGATGGTGATGATGATCTGTATGCAGATAATTTAGATGAGGATGAACCTGAGAACAAAGATGAAAAGAAGTCAAATGAGAAAGCAAAGCAAAATGGGAAAGAGAAAGTTGTTCATACTAATCAAGAGAAAGGGAGACAAGCATACAACTCTGATGAAGACATATCTGAGACTGATGATTTGTGGTTTCCTGATTCATATGACGAAGAGCTCAATTTGAAGTTCAAATCCTTCAGAGAAGAGGATCTTCATAATCCAAAGTTTCATGTTCGGCAGGTGTTGGGGATATAACCCCACGGTGAGACCCGCCCTGGGGGGCTCCGGGTTAAACCGGACGGCTCGTAGCCAGCCCAAGAGTAAGTCGTGAAGACTGGAGGCCCAACAAGCGTAGCGGCTCACAGGATGGGCCAACGGGGTGGCCCGGATGAGAAGACCCGGGCATGTAAGCCGCCCGGGGACAACTTGGGCAGGATAGGCAAGAGAAGATAGAGGCAGACTCGGACATGTAATGAGAGTCGGCCACAACTTGTATGACCCGTGGTCTTGACCTCCTATATAAAGGCAAGACCCGGGGCGACTTAGAGATCAGGTTATCGTGAACTAGGTCAAGCTTTAGCTCCCTTGTAATCGATACAACGAGCAATACAAACACAAGCAGGACGTAGGCTATTACCTCACCTTGAGGGGCCAAACCTGGGTAAACTCGTGTCCTTCGTCCCCGCCAACCCCTTTGAGTCCATCATGTTAGCGATGGCCTCGAATCCAAGTCCGTTCACCCGGACATCTGCCGTGATAAATCCACGACAGCTGGCACCCACCGTGGGGCTGATGCTTGGTGGTGTTGAGTTCTCGAAGGGCTCCCTCCCGAGGCTCGAAGGATACGTGGTCGAAAGGATCAGCAAGAGTCACCGTGGCCGGCTCTACATCGACGATGCCGGCTGGGGGCTTGATGCTGAGTCCGTGGAGTTTGGATTTCGGGTTCCTTTTGGCGGGATCCACGTCTTCATCGGAAGGGTTGATGGATCTACCCCCGGGCCGGATGGCTGCACCGACATCATCGAGCCGGCTCGGCGTCTACGACCTGCGTGTAACATGCATCCTGCCCATGCTAATTCGGGTCAGAAGCGTGTCTTCGTAGGCTTCACTCAAGGTACGAATCTAGAAGCTTCCGGATCACAGTAAACTCTCGTCTATTCAGAGGACGAATCTTCAATTGGAGAAACGGAGTCGGTGTACCAGCTCCGCAACGATGGCCTTGGGGGCTACGGCGACATCTGCCTTGAGTCAGATCGCTCTGAGTCGGATGATCTTGAGCTTCCGGTTCATGCTGCAGTGTTCATGGCGGGGTCAGCCCGAGGCACGAGTAGTACAGCCATGGGAGCCGCCACCTCGGGTGATAGCCCGTCGCCGCCGGCTCAAGTTCTTGTGGAGCTGATGGACGAGCTCGCGGTTTTAATGGCCACTGAGGTCACACCAGATAACCAAGAAGCTCGAAATTTAGAGATCGCAAGGATCAAGGGCCGGATGACAGAGGAATGACAAAGGATGGCCGAGCTAAAGATCTAGATGGAGGAAGAGGCAGAACGTATCAAGGCAGATGCTTTCCGTCTAGGGCTGGAGCAAATATCAGCAGCAGCGGTACATCGGAGGAGGCATCTATCCCGTCTGCCAGAGCGCTATGAAGCAAGGAACCTCTTCAATACTCCTGGCGCGGGGCAAGTAACAAACACCCCCGAAAGCTGCCCGACGGAGCGACCAGCGACTCATCCGGCCCGGCGTAACCAAGCTTCACCTAGTGGCTTTCCAACGCCGGCGGGTCATTATTCTAACCCGGGCGAGAATATGGTGGTAGCGGCCACCCGGCTTGAGACAATTCCTATCCCGGATGAAGCACCCTTTGCAGAGGAAGTGCGGAACGCCATCGGGTACCTGTAGACGGCCGTGGCCCAGCAGGAGAAATATGCTCACAGCCGGAGCTGTGTTCATTCAACCCCTCTCCCCAGCCACAGCTTCAGCCGGTGCTACGAGTCACCAGCAGGTTCTAGCAGCAACCGGCACAGAGAGATTCCGACGGGTCACCGTTCGGGTAGAGACACGTCAGCATTTGTAAACCATGCGGGAAGCCCGCAAGAGGCGCCAGCTAGGTCGGCTTACCAGGAGCTCGTGCCTTCCATTTCAGTAGGGGCAAGAGTAAACTCCAGGACGGTAGGGCTGCCGTGTTTTTCACCGGCTTTGCGGAGTGAACGGCTGCCGAAAGACTTCAAAGGGCCCCGCAAGGTCCCAAATTATACCACTGATTTACCCCCGGAGGCCTGGGTGGAGAGTTATGAACTGGCCATGGAGATGCTGGAGGTCAGTGAGGCAGTTTATGCCAAGTATTTCGCCATGATGCTTGAAGGCCCGGCTCGCACGTGGCTAAAGGGGTTACCACCTAATACCATCAATTCATGGGCGGAGCTCCAGGCCCGGTTCATTAAAAACTTTCAAGGGATGTGCAAGCAGCCTATGACCATTGTGGATCTTGATCGCTGTGTCCAACAAGAGAACGAGTCGGCCCATCATTGGGTACGGCGGGTCTCAACAATCATCCACTCCTCGGAGCAGATCACGGCGGCCCAAGCAGTACTGATCTTGGAGAAGAACTGCCACTTTGTCCCTCTGAAGCAGAAACTTGGCCGGCTCAAAGGTACGTGTCAGGACATGGGAGAGCTCATGACGGCTCTCACAAAATATGCCGACTCTGACAGCACGAAAGATCCGGGTTCTGATGATGAGAAAGCTGGCCAAGGTAAGAAGGGCAATCAAGGCAAGGGTGCAGCAAACAATGGTAGCCAGAGCAAGTGTAAGAATCCAGAGTCCGGGTCAGAGCTGGTGGCTAATACAAACACCCAGCAGAATTACCCCAAGGGCAATAGGAGGTTCAGACCACCCTTTGGCAAGGATAGCTCTTCCTCGAACATGGAGGAGTTACTTAAGCGACCTTGTCCAAATCACAGTCTGCCTGATAAGCGGGCAAGCAACACATGGGAGAATTGCAATTTCATGCAGAAGTACAAGCGGTATTTCACGCAACCTAACAATCGAGATGGTGGTCTGCCAAGCGGTTCAGGACATGGTGGGTCAGGAGCTGGGTTTGGTTCTGGCGGCTCAGGGTCCAGTCATCTGAGTCAGGATAATCAGGGGGGACACCAGCCACATAATAGTAACAATAATCAACAACAACAGCGTAATCAGTCTGGTTTTCAGAGTAATCCGAAGCAGCTCAGCTCCGGGCAGTACCACGTTTTCACGACCGGCCTCAACAAACGGGACCAAAAGTTGCGAAAGCGGGCAGTTAATGCGGTTGCACCAGCTCTTCCGCAGTACTTAAAGTGGTCTGAATATGACATAACCTGGAGCCGGGAAGATCACCCGCCGCATGTCGATGACCCAGGGCGGCTGGCTTTGGTTGTATCCCCCCAGGTGGGCGGATATATGGTGAAGAAGGTGCTTATGGATGGCGGCAACAGCATAAACATCCTTTATTATGACACTTTCCATCCTTTATTATGACACTTTCCGGCGGATGAAGTTGCTTGACAAGGATTTAAAACCTTCATCCACCGTCTTTCATGGTGTGGTTCCGGGTAAGTCAACGCATTCGGTGGGCAGGATTTCGTTGGGAGTGGCTTTTGGCGATGAGTACAATTACAGGGTGGAATCTTTGTGGTTCGAAGTGGTCAAGATCAAGAGTCCTTATCATGCATTATTTGGACGGCCGTCTTATGCTAAGTTCATGGCTAGGCCCTGCTATGTTTACTTGCAGCTCAAGGTGCCCGGCTTAAACGGTACCATTACCGTTCATGGTAACCTAAATACGGCTATTGAGTGTGAAGAAGGAGACGCGGCTTACGCAGAGTCCAGTTGTGCCCAGGAGGAACTTAAGTTCTATAAGGAGAATGTTGATCTGGAGGATATGACCCCGCTGAAAAAGCCCACCACGGAGGTTGAGCCGCCAGGAGGAGTTCAAATGATGAAGAAGACAGACAAATTTGTCTGGAGTAAAGCGGCAGGTGAAGCACTTGAGGCGCTTAAAAAACAACTCACTGAGCCGCCAGTGCTGGCCGCTCCGGCTGAAAAAGAACCGTTACTCCTTTATGTGGCGGCTAATAACCGGGCAGTGAGTGCTGCAATCGTGGTCGAGCGCAAGGAGGCTGGAAAGGAGTATCTAGTGCAAAGACTAGTTTATTATATCAGTGAGGTCCTGACAGAGTCTAAGCAAAGGTATCCACATTGGCATAAGATGGTATATGGGGTTTTCATGGCCAACCACAAGTTAAAACACTATTTCTTAGGGCACCAGATAACTGTGGTCAGTTCTGCTCCGCTTGGGGATATTATCCAGAACAGAGAAGCCACGAGAAGGATTGCTAAGTGGGCATTGGAGCTGGGACCTCTCAATTTAAAATATCTGCCTCGCACGGCTACCAAGTCCCAAGCCCTTGTGGATTTCATAAATGATTGGATGGAGTGTCAAGCTCCCGAGGAAAAGCCGGATGATACATACTGGACTATACACTTTGATGGATCCAAGCAGTTAGAGGGACTGATGTTCCCTTGCACTAACAATGCGGCTGAGTATGAAGCTTTGCTTCATGGTCTTAGGTTAGCCAAGGAGATGAATTTGAGCTGAGTCAGGTGTTTGGGCGACTCAGATCTGGTGGCTCAGCAAGTTTCTGGCACTTGGGATTCCAAAGACCCGCGGATGGCGGCTTATCGTCAGGCGGTTGATATTATTGCGGGTCACTTCAAAGGATATCAGGTAGATCATATTGATCATCGCAGGAATGAGGCGGCTGATGCCTTATCACGGTTAGGTTCTCAACAAAAGCCGGTGCCACCCAATGTCTTTCTGGACGTCTTACACCATCCGACTGTTAAGATACCTTTAGAAGAAGATTTGGCTATTCCTGACCCGGAGGCAGAATTGGTGGCGGCTCTGCATGCTATCCCAGATTGGACTATTTCCTATTTGGCCTATTTGACCTGGGGCGAGTTACCTGAGGATGAAGACCTAGCCACAAAGATCACCCGGCGTTCTAAGTCCATGACAATAGTCAATGGTGAGTTGCATAAATGCAGCGTGATGGGAGTTTTCCAACGTTGTGTTTCACCAGAGGAGGGTCGGCAGATCTTGAATGAAATCCATGCTGGCGATTGTGGACACCATGCCGGCTCGAAGTCTTTGGTGGCCAAGGCTTTCCGGCATGGGTTTTTCTGGTTGACGGCTCATAAAGATGCAGAGGACCTAGTCCGTAAGTGCGACGGCTGTCAGAAATTTGGCCGGCGGGCTCATGTTCCGGCTCAGGAGTTAAGGATGATACTAATTACTTGGCTATTTGCGGTCTAGGGGCTTGACATGGTGGGACCTTTCAAGAGATCCAAGGATAAGAAAACACACCTCCTGGTGGTGGTGGACAAGTTTACCAAGTGGGTAGAGGCAGAGCCGGTCAGAAAATGTGACGCGACTACGGCGGTTTTATTTATCAAAAAGTTGATCTACCGTTTTGGTTACCCACACAGCATCATCACTGATAATGGTACAAATCTGTCCAAGGGGGCTATGAAAAAATTCTGTGACGAAGAGCATATCCGGCTTGATGTTTCAGCAGTGGCGCATCCACAATCCAACGGTCAGGCGGAGCGTGCCAATCAGGAAATTCTAAGAGGGATTAAACTGCGGCTTATGGTTCCTTTGTAGCGAATGCCCGGGTGTTGGGTAGAAGAATTACCCTCCGTCTTATGGAGCATCAGGACCACCCCTAACAGATCCACGGGTTTCGCGCCTTTCTTTATGGTGTACGGGGCCGAGGCAGTTTTGCCCAGTGACATCCGGCATGACTCGCCAAGGGTGGCGGCTTACGTTGAGGCGGACAATGAGATGGCACGTCAAGACGCATTGGATGCTCTGGAAGAGGCGCGAGAGCCAGCAGCGGCCCGGTCGGCAATTTATCAACAAGACTTGCGTCGCTATCACAGCCGCAGGGTCAAGACCCAGACGTTCGAGGAGGGCGACTTAGTGCTCCGGCTGATTCAGGACCAGACAAATATGCATAAGCTCTCTCCTCCATGGGAAGGACCTTTTGTAGTCAGCAGAAATCTCAACAATGGGTCATATTACCTCATCGATATCCAAGATGACTCAGATACGGCGGGTCAGGAGACCCGCCGGCCGTGGAACATCGTGCATCTCTGGCCTTATTTCACTTAAGGGTGTAGAGACCCTTCATTGTACACTATCATTGTACATGTCATAGTTATATAAAGAAGTATCACTGCAAAAAGTGAAGTCCCGGCTCAGGAAAATGAGTCGTGGCACCAGACGTTATACCACAAAAGCCCGGCTCAGGAAAATGAGTCGCGGCGCCAGGCGTTATACCACAAAATCCCGGGTCAGGAAAATGTGTCGCGACACCAGGCGTTATGCCACAAAAAAAGGGCTCAGGAAAATGAGTCGTGGCGAGGGCGGCTTCTTACCTTTGGGTACAGCTTCTAACGCTTATCCGCCGGCGTCGTACGCCGTAAAACCGGCTTAGGAAAATGAGTCGTGGCGAGGGTGGCTTCTTACCTTTGGATACAGCTTCTAACGCCTATCCGCCGGCGTCGTACGCCGTAAAACCGGCTCAGGAAAATGAGTCGTGGCGAGGGCGGCTTCTTACCTTTGGTACAGCTTCTAACGCCTATCCGCCGGCGTCGTACGCCGTAAAACCGGCTCAGGAAAATGAGTCGTGGCGAGGGCGGCTTCTTACCTTTGGGTACAGCTTCTAACGCCTATCCGCCGGCATCGTACATCGTACTGCTGAAGGGGGATTCTTACGGACGGGTATCGCTTCTAACACCCTATCGGCCGACTTTATGCCAAATTTCCGGCTAACACGTTTAGACGCGGTTGTGAGGGTTTTTTACCGACGGGTAGATAACACCTCATAACCCGCGAACGGCAGCTTATTACCTTCGGGTATAGCTTCTAATACCAATTAGCCGGCCTCATGGCACAAAAATCTGGCTAAGGAAAATCAGCCGCGGCGAGGGCGGCTTCTTACCTACGGGTACAACTTCTAACGCCTATCCGCCAGCCTTTACGCTATATTATTACCTTCGGGTACAACTTATAATGCTTGTTAACTAGCCTTATGCTACAAAAATCCGGTTGACATGATTAGCAGCGGACGGAAATCATTTCGGCCGACTATCGACCCAAGAAGAAGAGACAACCGACGGAAATTATCAACCGGAATGCATACGAGGAAGATGGCACTTTGAAAGCCGGATTTTTTCTAATTTAAAGAGATCAGCGCAGCAAATATCACAGGACATATATTACAAACGCTCTATGTAGAGCCCAAAAGTGTGGATCAAGTTTTTCAAGTCCTCTACTACGAGTTAAAGGAGAGCCGGCTATTTACAAAGTGGAGCTAATCAACTGGCCGGCGGCTCATCCTGCTCCGGCTCTTAGGGTGCTTGGATCTGAAGGTTGTCCAAGTTCCAGTTGCAGTCAGCTAGAGCTGCAAAAGTCCCTTCTTCAAAGAAGGGAGATGGGTCAAGATCAGAAGCGAAGAGGTCCTTACTGCGAGTGGGCGTCAAGTCCTTCCATTCGTAGAGTGGGCCACGAATTCTCTTCGGGTCAGCATCATAAGCTGCCTGGTAAGTGTCTAGGTCAGCCTCTTCTGCTAAGACGGAAGCCAGAAACCTGGAGTCCTTGACGCACCGGATGTAGTCAGCTTCTGTGAACTCAGAGCCATCATCCTTCTTGGAGGGAAGCCTTCCATCATATCAGCCGGAGTAAGCTCCGGAGCGAAGGCCAGAGCCCGACTTATGCCTGCGATTGCTCCCTGGCGGGCGGCTGATTTCTTCAATTCGGCAATCTACTTTGGCAGGGTGGAGAAAAGTTCCAAGACCCCTTTGAGAGTTGAAGGGATCTTGTCTTGTACTGAACAGACTTGATGGTGAACATCGCCCCACAGTAGAGCTGCTCCGCCAGGGTGTAGATAGCCTTTAGAGGCAGTAAGCTATCGGACGCCAGTTGACGGCCTCTAGGACCTGTATAAGCCGGAGGTTTTCATGATAAGTCGCCAGTTCAAATGTGATAACAGCAATTAAGGAAAAGTTGTCAAGAGCTCACCGAAGAGGGCGGCTGTCATCTTTGTGATATGGCGTTTCAAGGATTGCAGCTCGTCAGAGACGATCATCAACCGCTGATCAGCGTCGTCCGCCCGTTTGGTCAGCGTGGCTTTCTCAGACATGGCAGACTCTCTGAAAGCGGCGAACTCCGCCTTGACTTTAACAGCTCTTCGGTCAAGAGCCGACATTTCTCATCGGTGGCACTCTGGGTAGCCTGTTGATCAGCCAGGTTGGTCTTTAAGCCGGCCAACTGTGACCCGGCTTCAGTCAAGGATTCCTGCAAACATTTCAAAGCAGAGAGTAAAACAGACAAATCTCAAACAGATTGCAAGCAATATGCATGACACTTGGGGGCTAATGTCTATTTTTCAGAAGTTCACTATGAAGAGTCCCGGTTCAACTTTAAACAAGTTTGAGCCGGCCCTTGGGGGTTACTATTAGCTCTTTTAAAATTATCTTCTAAGAAGTCCCGACTCAACTGTGAACAAGTTTGAGCCGGACCTTGGGGGCTACTATTAGCTCTTTTCAATTATCTTATAAGAAGTCCCGACTCAACTTTTAACAAGTTTGAGCCAGACCTTGGGGGCTACTATCGGCTCTTCTAATTATCTTCTACAGAATAATTTTATCTAAAAGATAACTATGCAAAGTCCTGGATCAATATGATTAAGCCGACACTTGGGGTCTACGTAGGGATATAAGGAGGAAAAGAATACCTCATACTTCCTCTTCATGAGGTTAACCAGTTAGAGCTCCAGGTCCCGGCTGGTAGATAGGCGGGTCATGTAGCCAGCATGAAGCTCCTCAGCTGTCATCTTCTCTAAGGCAGAAGGCTCAAAATCAAGCTTCCTAGAAGCTTCAGCTGTTTCACCCCGTTTGGTCAGCACGTGAGCCGGGGGAGAATGCAAACCAGCGCCAGAGATTTCAACTTCTGGGCCAGTCGTGTCCTTAGCCGCCTGGGCAGGGCTCGGCGGTTTAGCAGGATTCGTTTGTGGATTATCTGGCACAACATCATCAGCGGTCGGCTCTGCAGAAGCGGCTTGGATATCTTCAGCCGGCTGCGAGTCATCCGGCTTTGAATGCTCCGGCTCTTGGGCAGCAGGGCCGGGGGAGGACTTGTTGGTTTTCCGACGCTTGGCTTGAGCACTGTAAAATGAGAGGATCAGAATCCAAAGGATACTACTGCCGCATAAAGAGCCGGATGTCATAGTGGGAAATACTTACAACGGGTTGATCTTGGGAGGCGGCAGAGCAGTCGTCGAAGAGTCGTCGGAAGAGGGTGATTTCTGGGAGACAATTCAAGAAAGATGAGACAGCGTTGAGGTCACAAAGTGAAATTAATTAAATGGAGATACATGCCTCTGCGGGGCATTTCTTCGGAGCTGCGAGTTTGGCAAGCCAGACATAAGTTCAGTAGAACCAATGCTCCGGGTCTGGTGACGCTCAGCCTGTTGTTGCTTCTTCAAAAGAAAATCGGGAGCCAAATAAGCAAGAGGATGAGAAAGAGGAACTTTTCCAATAACCCGCCGCGGCTTCCGGGGGACAAAATATTCTGAGCCGGAAGAAATATAAATTACCTCAGGGGCGTTGGCGTGGCTTGTCTGAACATCATCCTATGAGTAAAACAAGTGTAAGTAAAATAGGGTAATAAAATGGCAGAAAGCAGCCAAGGTTTACCTCTGAGCCAGACGATTGTGGCGGGTCAAACCATCCTTCTTGTGGGGCGGTCTTCTTGGACTTCTTAGCCAGAACTTTCTTCTTGGGCTTCTTCAAGGGAGGAACATACTCCTTCTTCCAGAAATCAGAGTTGGCCTGGAAAGGTAAACCGGTTAAACGGTAATGAGTCAGAAAAGTATAAGTGACAAGGAGAAAAAGGGGGAAGAGTCGCCTTACATCTGGGGCCAGATTTTTGGCGTTAAAATGCGCCAGACCAATGGCGCTTTATGATCCGGATGTTTCATGGACAAGGCTCCGGATGATGGTGGTGATGTCATCCTCCGTCAGTGTTGATTGGCTGAAGCATAATGAACTATCATACTTGCCTTCGTATTCACACATGAGCCGACTTCTATGACTTAAGGGCATAATCCGCCAAGAAATCCAGCAGCGGATCAAATCCAGCCCGGTTAAACCATTGGCCATGAGGTCCTTGATCTTGGCATGAGCCGGCTCATACCTTGCACGTTCCGAAGCTGATAGCCGGCCAGGAAGCTCTGAAGTTGTCTTGAGCCGGGAGGGACGATAACCCAGCAGTGGACGCTCATTCTCAGGAGAGGTATCCTTGTTGTAGAACCAAGTCTTATTCCAGTCCTTTGGATGGCTCATCATCTGCGTGGCCGGAAAAGTAATATCCCTACGCCGTTGGATGGAGATCCCGCCAAGCTCTAGACTCGGACCGGCTTTCATCTCAGTTTGCCGGTTGGTGTAGAAAAACTCTCGAAATAACCCCACAGACGGCTTGGCTTGCAGATAGACTTCACAGAGCACTTGAAAGTTGCATATATTTGAGATGGAGTTGGGGGCCAAGTCTTGGGGGTGAAGCTTGTAAAAGTGAAGGACGTCACGAAAGAACTTCGAGCCAGGAGGCACGAATCCTCGCTCGATATGATCAGAGAAGACCACTACTTCGCCTTCTTGAGGAGTGGGCCGTGTTTCATCACTCGGGACCCTCCAATTAAGAGCCTCCTTGGAAGGAAGGGTACCCGCATAAACAAAATCCAATAAGAATTCCTCCATGATGCAAGACCCAACCCAGTTGCATGAGTTGGAGGCGCGAGACATGCTGGCGGCTTAAAGACTATGCAAATTAAAAGTACGGCAGTCAAGAGAAAAACAAATATCTACGACGGCTTACAATTTTAAGGGTTCTACAAATGATATGCCATGGTCCGGCTGATGAGAGACGGAGAGGCCTGGCGAGTCAACAAAGAAAAGAGGAGGAGCGAAAATCGGCTAAGTCCCAAGAAATAGATTTCGTAAAGTTCAGCTAAAATGACGAATCTACAAAAGCAGGAAAAATGCCTCTATTTTTAGACCTAAGGACGAACGGGCGAGGCGGACAAAACCTGAAATGGCAGCTGAGCAGGGACCGATCTATGTATTATTTCTTAGCGCCTATTACACAGCGGCGCCACGAGGTCGAGCGACTGTTCGGAGTTCATACGCTAAAGCACGGCCGGCGGCAATGGAGTTCGAGTTCTAAACGATGACGGCGGCGAAGTTGTATAGAAACCCTACCGAAGACTATTATGGATCTAAAAGAAGAAGACTTACCAGCGACGGTGTGAGGAGTGCAAGATGAACTCTGGTTCGCAACAGGGGGATGCAGTGGCCAGTCGACGGTGAGACGGAGACGGCGCCGGAGCAAGAGAAGCAGGAGCGGAAGTATCAGAGAGGAAGGAGATGACAGCGCAAGCGGGAGAAAGGAAATGCCGCCCACAGTAGTCCTATTTAAAAGGAAAATGGGGCAGGCGCAAAAATCCAGGCGTCACAAATCGTCCGACCGAGGCGGACGCCTCGATTTTCGGGCTAACCATTTAATAGAAGGATTTGGCGGTGCGTCAGCAAATCTTTTTTGCAAAGTCCACGCGACGTCACGGGGGGTCACTACCGGGCGACTCAATGAGGAACAGAAGAGAAGGATGAAATGAGCAAGCTCAAATCAACCTGGGTCCTAATGTTGGGGATATAACCCCACGGTGAGACCCGCCCTAAGGGGCTCCGGGTTAAACCGTACGGCTCGTAGCCAGCCCAAGAGTAAGCCGTGAAGACTGGAGGGCCCAACAAGCGTAGCGGCTCACAGGATGGGCCGACGGGGTGGCCCGGATGAGAAGACTCGGGCGTGTAAGTTGCCCGGGGACAACTTGGGC
This sequence comes from Hordeum marinum, assembly GCA_022496015.1. Lineage (NCBI taxonomy): Eukaryota > Viridiplantae > Streptophyta > Magnoliopsida > Poales > Poaceae > Hordeum > Hordeum marinum. The sequence continues at coordinate 94,990,965 of CM039677.1, read as the reverse complement.
AGGATAGGCAAGAGAAGATAGAGGCAGACTTGGACATGTAATGAGAGTCGGCCACAACTTGTATGACCCGTGGTCTTGAGGATGTAGAGTGATACAAATGATAAGGATTATGAGCCTGGTCTGCTTGCGGATAGTAACAATGAGATAGGAGATGGTGATGATGATCTGTATGCAGATAATTTAGATGAGGATGAACCTGAGAACAAAGATGAAAAGAAGTCAAATGAGAAAGCAAAGCAAAATGGGAAAGAGAAAGTTGTTCATACTAATCAAGAGAAAGGGAGACAAGCATACAACTCTGATGAAGACATATCTGAGACTGATGATTTGTGGTTTCCTGATTCATATGACGAAGAGCTCAATTTGAAGTTCAAATCCTTCAGAGAAGAGGATCTTCATAATCCAAAGTTTCATGTTCGGCAGGTGTTGGGGATATAACCCCACGGTGAGACCCGCCCTGGGGGGCTCCGGGTTAAACCGGACGGCTCGTAGCCAGCCCAAGAGTAAGTCGTGAAGACTGGAGGCCCAACAAGCGTAGCGGCTCACAGGATGGGCCAACGGGGTGGCCCGGATGAGAAGACCCGGGCATGTAAGCCGCCCGGGGACAACTTGGGCAGGATAGGCAAGAGAAGATAGAGGCAGACTCGGACATGTAATGAGAGTCGGCCACAACTTGTATGACCCGTGGTCTTGACCTCCTATATAAAGGCAAGACCCGGGGCGACTTAGAGATCAGGTTATCGTGAACTAGGTCAAGCTTTAGCTCCCTTGTAATCGATACAGTGAGCAATACAAACACAAGCAGGACGTAGGCTATTGCCTCACCTTGAGGGGCCGAATCTGGGTAAACTCGTGTCCTTCGTCCCCGCCAACCCCTTTGAGTCCATCACGTTAGCGATGGCCTCGAATCCAAGTCCGTTCACCCGGACATCTGCCGTGATAAATCCACAACAGCAGGTATTTGAGAGTGTAGAGTTGTTGAGGACTGCCAACAAAAAGTACGCATGTCAGAACATAGTTGATATCAAGTTGCCCGTGAATGACAGGAAGAGATTGAAAGCAAAGAGTGATGAAGACTGCACATGGTACTTGTGGGCATCATATGATAATAGGACTATGGCATTCATGGTGAAAAGATATGTGAGTGAGAACACATGCAGCAAGAAGTGGAAGATTAGGGCTTTCACATCTAAATTCCTAGCACATAATTACCTAGAGAGTTTCAGGGCTGATCAAGACATGAACCTTGTGAATTTTTTCTAGGGTTGTTCAGAAAGAATGGCATACGACACTAGGCAGTATGAAGTTGCAGAGAGCAAGAAGGATGGCAATGAAAATAGTATATGGTGATGAAGGAGGCAAGTATAAGCTTCTCCGGAATTATGCTAATGAAGTTAGGAGAAGCAACCCTGGCTCACCATTTTATATCTCACTTGATGAGAATGCAAGGTTCAACAAGCTATACATGTGTCTGGATGCTTGCAAGAGTGGATTCCTTCAGGGTTGCAGGCCAGTGATCTTTGTTGATGGCTGCCACATAAAAACAAGGTACATAGGTCAACTACTTGCAGCTGTTGGTGTAGATCCAAATAACTGCATCTTTCCAATAGCAATTGTTGTGGTTGAAGTGGAGGACACCCCTAACTGGATATGGTTCCTTGACACACTGAAAAGGGATCTTGGCATCATCAATGTTGAACCATGTACTATCATGTCAGACAAACAAAAGGTAACCCTTGTTCATGTTGATATTTACCTTGTGTTTTTCATACACTTTTTTCTGTTGGTTGTTAAAGCCTTTGGTTGATGCAATGTGCAGGGTCTCATAAGTGCAGTTGAACAACTATTCCCTAAGTCAAAACACAGATTTTGTGTGAGGCACATGTGGTAGGACTTCCAACAGTCTTTCAAAGGGGGTATTTTGAAGAACCAACTATGGAAGATACCAAGGAGCAACATAGTTCAGTTATATGAGAAGGGGATGCAGGAAATGAAGCTACTAAATGCAGATGCCCACAAGTGGCTTCATGAGCTGGATCCAAAAACTTGGGTCAAAGATTTTCAGAGTGATTTGCCAAAATGTGATATACTACTGAACAACATATGTGATGTTTTTAACAGGTTGGCTCAAAATATTTTGATGCATATGTTATTTGGTACCAATCTTACCAAAATATTTTCATGCTTAGGTTCTTCTAACACATGTGGCATTTGCAGGTATATTTTGAAGTCTAGGGAGCTGCCAATACTTACCATGGTTGAAGAATCTTTAGGCAGCTTATGACAAGGCATTACAAAAAGCAGATTGAATTAGACAAGTGGCCAGGTAATATATGCCCTAAAATCAGGAAACAAGTTGATAAAGCCTGTGAGTTTGCAAACACATGATGTCTGGAGGGCCAGGTAACATATGCCCTAAAATCAGGAAACAAGTTGATAAAGCATGTGAGTTTGCAAACACATGCTATCTGGAGGGCTCAGGTGATGGTATTTTCCTAGTTGGTGACAGAGGGATAGATTACATAGTTGACATGCATAAGAGAACATGCACTTGTAGAAGATTTCAGAAATCAGGGGTTCGATGTTCTCATGTGGTAGCTGATGACCCACAAGCATAGGGGATCTATTATAGTCCATTCGATAAGTAAGAGTGTCAAACCCAACGAGGAGCAGAAGGAAATGACAAGCGGTTTCTAGTAAGGTATTCTCTGCAAGCAGTGAATTTATCGGTAACAGATAGTTTTCTGATAAGATAATTTGTATACAGTGAACAACTGTAGAAAAGGTGCAAAAAGGTAGCCCAATCCTTTTTGTAGCAAAGAACATGCCTGGACAAACTCTTATATAAAACAAAGTGCTCCCGAGGACACATGGGAATTTCCGTCAAGCTAGTTTTCATCATGCTCATTTGATTCTCGTTCGTTACTTTGATAATTTGGTATGTGGGTGTGATGTCTACTACACAACCTTCTTCTTGTAGACTCGTGTTGAGCCTCCAAGCGCAGAGTTTTGTAGGACAGCGACAATTTTCCCTCAAGAGGATGACCTAAGGTTTATCAATCCGTGGGAGGTATAGGATGAAGATGGTCTCTCTCAAACAACCCTGCAACCAAATAACAAAGAGTCTCTTGTGTTCCCAACACACCCAATACAATGGTAAATTGTATAGGTGCGCTAGTTCGGCGAAGAGATGGTGATACAAGTGCAATATGGATGGTAGATATAGGTTTTTGTAATCTGAAAATATAAAAACAGCAAGGTAACAAATAGTAAATAATGAGCAAAATGTTGTATAAGTGCTTGGAAACACGGCCTAGGGTCCATACTTTCACTAGTGCAATTTCTCTCAACAATACTAACATAGTTGAATCATATGTAAATACCTCTCATGCGACAAAGAGTTCACTTCAAAGTCAAAAATAGTGGAGAACTAACGAAGAAATTATTGTAGGGTACAAAACCACCTCAAAGTTATCTTTTTCGATCAATCTTATTAGCTATACCTATAAGTGTCACAAACAGCCCTAGTGTTCGTACTAAAATAACACCTTAAGATACACATCAACCAAAACCCTAATGTCATCTAGATATTCCAATGTCACCACAAGTACCCATGGGCTTGATTATATGATATGCATCACATAATTTCAGATTCATCATGTTCAATCCAACACACAGAATTTCAAAGAATGCCCCAAAGTTGCTACCTGAAAGTCAAGACAAAAACATGTGCCAATCCTTATGCATAGATTCCCAAGGTCACGGAATCCGCAAGTTGATCACCAAAACATACATCAAGTGGATCGATAGAACATCCCATTGTGACCACGGATAATCCTTCGCAAGACATACATCAAGTGTTTCTCAAATCCTTAAAGACTCAATCCGATAAGAAAACTTGAAAGGGAAAACTCAATTCATCACAACAAGATAGAGAGGGAAAAACTCCATATGATTCATTTATATCAATAAGGCTCACGGTACATCAAGATTGTGCCATCTCAAGAAAAGGAGAGAGAGAGAGAGAGATCAAACACATAGCTAGTGGTACATACCCTCAGCCCCGAGGGTGAACTACTCCCTCCTCGTCATGAAGACCACCGGGATGATGAAGATGGCCTCCGTTGATGGTTTCCCCCTCCGTCAGGGTGCCGGAACAGGCTCCCGATTGGTCTTTCATGGCTTTGGAGGCTTGCGGTAGCGGAACTCCCGATCTAGGTTTCTTTCTAGGGGTTTTAGTATTTATAGGAATTTTTGGCGTCAGTCCCACGTCCAGAAGGTTCCTGAGGAAGTCACAAGCCAGGGGGACGCGCCCTAGGGGGATGCCCCTGTGGCTTGTGGCTTCCTCAGCCTTCCTCTCCGGTGACTCTTCGCTCCAGTATTTTTTATATTTTCCAAAAATATTCTCCGTAAATTTTCTGCTCATTCCGAGAACTTTTATTTCTGCACAAAAGCAACACCACGGTAGTTCTGCTGAAAACAGCGCCAGTCCGGGTTAGTTCTAATAAAATCATACCAAATCATATAGAATTATTGTAAACATGGCATGAATACTTCATAAATTATAGATATATTGGAGACGTATCAGCATCCCCAAGCTTAATTCCTGCTCATCCTCGAGTAGGTAAATGATAAAAGAAATAATCTATGAAGTGTGAATGCTAGCATAGTGCATACATTTGATCAATGATAATTCCAAACACTTTTTCTAGCATAATTATATATAATAAATAGTAGCTCATCTCATAAAACTTCTCATGATGAAATAACAAGCTATCCACATGTTAAATTATAGACTAACAAACTATGGTTTCAGTCGCCAAGCAATTGCAATTCATCTAATTTTCAGGAAGGGTCTATGTAAGAGCTTTGATTTAGCAAATTCCACATACTCACTATAATATAGTATTCCATAATTGCTAGCACTCAAAGCATATTTTAGAGCAAATGGCATCCGTCGAACACAGAGAAAGATAGGGGCTTAAAGTTTCACCTCCCAACTTATTTATCACATAGATAATTGTCAACAATAATAATTCATGATCAAATATATTTGAATGGCCATATATGCTTGGAACTTTCCCCAACACATGACGCTTGCCAAGAGAAAAAGGAGAAATATAGGAAGTGATGAAGATCACCATGACTCTTGCATAAAGGTAAGTACATGAAAGTAAAAGATAGGCCCTTCGCAAGGGAAGCATTGATTTGCAAAGGTACCAGAGATCGAGATTTTAAAACGGAGATGAATAATAATTTTGAGCGGTATGCTTTCATTTTCACCATAACAACCGAGAGATCTCGGTATCTTCCATGCTAGATACATTATAGGTAGTTCCCAAACAGTATGGTAAAGTTTTTACTCCCCCTCCACCAATCAATCACACTCCACGGCGAGCCGAATCCACGGGTACCGTCCATACCAACAACATTCCTGGTGGAGTTTTGTTTAATTATTTGCATTTTTTCTTTGATTTCGGGACTAGGAATCCCTATTACCAGCCACTTTCTCGTGAATGATAGTGAATCAACACATATTGTGAGAATAACCCACCTAGCATGGAATATATTGACAGCCCTAGTTACTATATGAGCGATTCGGGCATACAAAACAGAATATTATTTGAAGGTTTAGAGTTTGGCATATGCAAATTTACTTGGAACGGTAGGTAAATACCGCATATAGGTAGGTAAATGGTGGACTCATATGGAACAACTTTGGGTTTAAGGGTGTTTGGATGCACAAGTAGTATTTCTACTTGGTGCGGAATTTTTGGCTAGTATGAGGTGGAAGCAAGCACCACATGTTGGAGGATCCATAACAATATAACTTCTATGCAAATACACGCAACCATAACTTATTACGTTGTCTTCCTTGTCCAACTTCAACTAATTTGCTAAAGTTTAAAAATAATTAATGGGTAATCACAATCATAGAAGATGTCCAAGATAGTACATTTACATGTGAAATCTCTCTTCCTTCAATATTCTTTCATGAATGGTTCAAGTTGACCAATGCGATGTTTGCTTACTTATAGTAAATTTTACCACCTATACTTCTTATATGTGAAATCATTACTCCCCATGGGATAAGCATATAAACATATATAATTTCAGATTTATGATATTGAATTCATTCAACATTTACTCATAGGATATAAGTGAAGCAAGAGAGTAAATGACAAAACTACTCCAAAACATATAAGTGAAGATCAATGAGTAGTCAAACAATTAAGTAGCTATGTGAGGATTTTTCTCTCTCTCTCTCTCTCAATAAAGATTTTCAAATCCGAGTATTTTATTTAAACAACAAGAAAAATAAAAATATCGCTCCAAGAATAGCATGCATCATGTGAACGAAATAAAATTTAGGCAAATTTAGGCTCAACATAGGCTAACCGATAATTGGTTATGAAGAGAGATGGGATGTGTAGCATCCCCAAGCTTAGATGATTAAGACTTCTTGAAATATTTACTTGGGGTGCCTTGGGCACCCCAATCTTGAGCTTTTGTATCTCGTTCAATCCTCTCATATCATGGTTTCACCTATTCTCAAAAACTTCATCCACACAAAACTCGAAAAGAACTCGTGAGATAGGTTAGTATACATAATAATAAATAAAATCTTTATGTAATGCCAAAACAAGTTGCACAATAATTTTCAAACATTAGGTACTGCATACTATCATTTACACAATTTATATTTACTAATATAGGCTATGGAAACTATAGGATAAGTAGATAACAAAACTATGACAACAATCTGTCCAAACAGAACAGTCTGTAGCAATTCATGAAAACAGTGTACTTTTGTAACTCAAACAATTATTAATATTTAGGACATGCTATAAAATTTATATGAAAAAACTTTGTAAATTTTTTAGAAACTTTACATGTTCCAGTAAAATATGAAAATTCAAACACTACAGAAGAAGTTTCTGTTTTTACCCAGCACATATCAAAACATGCAATGCAAGCATCCTAAGGCAATTCTTGGAACTTTTTATTGAAAAACAAGATTATAAATAACACCTAACAGAGAAAAACAAAATAAAATGACGCTCCAAGCAAAACTCATATTATGTGACGAATAAAAATATAGCTCCAAGTAAGATACACCGATAGTGTTGAAGACGAAAGAGGGATGCCTTTCGGGGCATCCCCAAGCTTAGACGCTTGAGTCTTCCTTGAATATTACCTTGGGGGAGCCTTGGGCATCCCCAAGCTTAGAAGCTTGAGTATTACTTTAATATTACCTTAGGGTGCCTTGGGAATCCCCAAGCTTAGGTTCTTGTCACTCCTTATTCACCTCATATCAGTACCTCACCCAAAACTTGAAAACTTCAATCACACAAAACTTAACGGAACTTTGTGAGAAGGGTTAGTGTTATAAAGAGAGACCAGTCACTTAGGTACTGTGAAGACAAGAATCATAATTATTCCCATATTATACCTACTGTATTCCATCATTCCCACAATTTATATTACTCAATATAAGCCATAGGAACACTTGAAACAAGCAAACTATACATGCAAAACAGAATCTGTCAAAAACAGAATAGTATGTAGAGATCTGAATGATTACCATACTTCCATGACTCCAAACATTCATAAAAATTAGTAAATATCACATAATTTTCATAGAAATGTTGTGTAAAAATTTCAGAATTGTTTGACGCTCTAGTAAAATAAGATAATTCATATACTGGACGCAAAACTTTATGTTTTTGCACAGAATCAAACAAGCAAGTTTCCACACTATCCCAAAGGCTTTACTTGGCACTTTATTGAAATAAAAGACATAGAACATGATTACTACAGTATCTTTATCATGTCAACACACAAAAACAGAAAGTAAAAGTGTTGGGTTGTCTCCTAACAAGCGCTTTTCTTTAATGCCTTCTAGCTAGGCATTATGATTTAAATGATGCTCGTATAGGAATATTAATTGAAACATGCAAAAGAGCCTCATTAATCTCATGACAAGCACATTTAAGTCTAACCCACTTCCTATGCATAGGTATTTTGTGAGCAAACAATTTATGGGAACAATAATCATCTAGCATAGGAAGGGAAAACAAGCATATCTTCAAGAATTTGAACACCTAGAGAGGAAACTTGATATTATTGCAATTCCTATAAGCATACGTTCCTCCCTCATAATAATTTTCAGTAGAATCATGAGGGAATTCCACAATATAACCAGCATATAAAGCATTATTTTCATGATCTACAAGCATAGAAATTTTACTACTCTCCACATAAGCAAATTTCTTCTCATGACTAATAGTGAGAGTATCATAAAAGACTTGAATACTACAAATTGGTTACACACTAAAAAGTAATATTTAGTAAAAGGATATTCGTAATTATGACAAACATCATAAGAGTAATCATCACTCCTTTTGATTTCATAAGTATCATCACAATAATCTTCATAAGTAGGAGGCATGCAATCATTACAACAAATTTGATCATTCAAAGTAGGGGGGATAAAAAGATCATATTCATTAAGCATAGCATCTCCAAGCTTGGGAAAAACATTAATTGTAGCAAATAAATTCTCAAACATGTCATTTTCATCAAACATAGCATCCCCAAGCTTGTGGCTTTGTATATCATAAACATAATCACGCTCATCATTAATGGTATGAATAGCACCAATAGTATAGCAATTATTATCATCATCCTCCAAGTTGGTGCCATAAATATTTTCAAGATTATGATAAGTATCATTATCTTCCCAATCATAATTATCACAACAAGCAATATGCATAAAATAACATCCTCAAGTGTATCATCTTCCACAACTATTTTTGATTCATTCTCATGAGGCGTATCAATAATGGGAGCAACATTATTTGGGAGAGATACCTCTTTACCTTTACTTTTCCTTCTTTTCTTATTCTTCACCACATTATGTGTGGCTTTATTTAATTCCTCCAAACTTCTTTTTGAAAAGGTCAGTTGAATAAAAAGCTTCTCCTCGTTACCTGATTTATCATAAGAAAAAATAGGAGGATATTGGTAAACCTCTTCCCCTTCATTAGTATTCTCTTCCACTTCTGTTTGTTTTCTTGTCTTTAAGTAATTGGAAATATAAGGATTCTCAATGCAATTTACCACGCAATACATATAGATTTCATTTATATCAAAATCAATCATTTTCATGAGAACCCAAGCTGGAACATCCTTAGTTTCATGTTTCATTTCTTCATACCCCAAGAATAGACTAAGTTCATTATGATTCTAGAGGGTAATGAGGTTATAACAATTTTTCGACACAATTCGATGATGAAATAATTCACATTGGAAATTAAAATGACCACTTTCATTGCAAAATTCACAAGGACAGCAAGAAATATTCAGTCTTTCAGCACAAACATATAGCCTCTCTTGCAACCATTCAGTTTCTAAATAGTTATGCCTCTTACAAAATCTATCTTCCCTTTTAGGCCTGTCTTGACAAATTCTATGCACTCCACAAAAATTGACATGCTTATAAGAAATATTTTTATCATGACTAGTGCAATCATCATTAGTACTATGGATATGCAAAGAATTCATACTAACAATCATGCTCATCACTCAAAGATTTAGTGCCAATTTTTTTAATAACTTCTTCTGCTAACACTTGAGCACAATTTTCCTTTCCATCATTTTCACGAAAAACATTAAAAAGATGAAGCATATGAGGCAACCTCAATTCCATTTTTTGTTGTTTTATTTTATATACTAAACTAGTGAAAACAAAGAAACTAAAAGATTTAATTGCAAGATCTAAAGATATAACTTCAAGCACTCACCTCCCCGGCAACGGCGCCAGAAAAGAGCTTGATGTCTACTACACAACCTTCTTCTTGTAGACTCGTGTTGGGCCTCCAAGCGCAGAGTTTTGTAGGACAGCGGCAATTTCCCCTCAAGTGGATGACCTAAGGTTTATCAATCCGTGGGAGGTGTAGGATGAAGATGGTCTCTCTCAAACAACCCTGCAACCAAATAACAAAGAGTCTCTTGTATCCCCAACACACCCAATACAATGGTAAATTGTATAGGTGCACTAGTTCGGCAAAGAGATGGTGATACAAGTGCAATATGGATGGTAGATATAGGTTTTTGTAATCTGAAAATATAAAAACAGCAAGGTAACAAATAGTAAATAGCGAGCAAAACATTGTATAAATGCTTGGAAACGAGGCCTAGGGTCCATACTTTCACTAGTGCAATTTCTCTCAATGATACTAATATAGTTGAATCATATGTAAATACCTCTCATGCAACAAAGAGTTCACTCCAAGTCAAAAATAGTGGAGAACCAACAGAGAAATTATTGTAGGGTATGAAACCACCTCAAAGTTATCTTTTTTGATCAATCTTATGAGCTATCCCTATAAGTGTCACAAACAGCCCTAGAGTTCGTACTAAAATAACACCTTAAGATACACATCAACCAAAACCCTAATGTCACCTAGATACTCCAATGTCACCACAAGTACCCATGGGCTTGATTATATGATTCGCATCACATAATTTCAGATTCATCATGTTCAATCCAACACAAAGAACTTCAAAGAATGCCCCAATGTTTCTACCGGAAAGTCAAGACAAAAACGTGTGCCAACCCGTATGCATAGATTCCCAAGGTCACGGAACCCGCAAGTTGATCACCAAAACATACATCAAGTGGATCGATAGAACATCCCATTGTCACCACGGATATCCCATCGCAAGACATACATCAGGTGTTTCCCAAATCCTTAAAGACTAAGTGCGATAAGAAAACTTGAAAGGGAAAACTCAATTCATCACAACAAGATAAAGAGGGAAAAACTCCATATGATTCATCTATATCAATAAGGCTCGTGGTACATCAAGATCGTGCCATCTCAAGAACACGGGAGAGAGAGATCAAACACATAGCTACTGTTACATACCCTTAGCCCCGAGGGTGAACTACTCCCTCCTTGTCATGGAGACCATCAGGATGATGAAGATGGCCTCCGGTGATGGTTTCCCCCTCCGACAGGGTGCCAGAACGGTCTCCCTATTGGTTTTTTGTGGCTCTGGAGGATTGCGGCGGCGAAACTCCCGATCTAGGTTTATTTCTAGGGGTTTTAGTATTTATAGGAATTTTTGGCATCGGTCCCACGTCCAGAAGGTTCCCGAGGAAGGCACAAGTCAGGGGGACGTGACCTAGGGGGGCGCCCCTGTGGCTTGTGGCTTCCTCGGCCTTCCTCTCCGGTGACTCTTCTCTCTAGTATTTTTTATATTTTCCAAAAATATTCTCCGTAAATTTTCATCTCATTCCGAGAACTTCTATTTCCGCACAAAAACAACACCACGGTAGTTCTGTTGAAAACATCGTCAGTCCGGGTTAATTCTAATAAAATCATACCAAAATCATATAGAATTATTGTAAACATGGCATGATTGCTTCATAAATTATAGATACGTTGGAGACGTATCAGGGTCGACCGGTGCTTGGGTGCTGCCCTTACTTGGACAAACCTCCCACTTATGATTAACCCCTACCGCAAGCATCCACAACTACGAAAGAAGAATTAAGGTAAACCTAACCATATCATGAAACATATGGATCCAAATCAGCCCCTTACGAAGCAACACATAAACTAGGGTTTAAGCTTCTGTCACTCTAGCAACCCATCATATACTTATTACTTCCCAATGCCTTTCCCTTGGCCCAACTAATGGTAAAGTGTTATGTAGTCGATGTTCACATAACACCACTAGAGGAGAGACAACATACATCTCATCAAAATATCGAACGAATACCAAATTCACATGATTAGTTATAACAAGACTTATCCCATGTTCTCAAGAACAAATGTAACTACTCACAAAACATGTTCATGTTCAAGATATGAGGAGTATTAATTATCCTAAAGGATCTGAACATATGATCTTCCACCAAGTAAACCAACTAGCATCAACTACAAGGAGTAATCAATACTACTAGCAACCCACATGTACCAATCTAAGGTGTTGAGACAAAGATTGTATACACGAGATGAAATTGGGTTTGGAGAGGAGATGGTGCTGGTGAAGATGTTGATGGAGATTGACTCCCTCTCGATGAGAGGATCGTTGGTGATGACGATGGCTTCGATTTCCCCCTCCGGGAGGGAAGTTTCCCCGGCAGAATAGCCCTGCGGAGCTCTAGATTGGTTCTGCCCAAGTTGATTCTTGCGCAAGTATTTTTTATTAATTCCAAAAATATTCTCCATAAATTGTCAGGACTTTTGGAGTTGTGTAGAATAGGTATCTCAGATTTGCACCTTTTCCAGTCCATAATTCCAGCTATTGGCATTCTCCCTCTTCATGTAAACCTTGTAAAATAAGAGAGAAAAGGCATAAGTATTGTACCATAATGTGTAATAACAGCCCATAATGCAATAAATATCAATATAAAAGCATGATGCAAAATGGACGTATCAACCCCCCCCCCCCAAGCTTAGACCTCGCTTGCCCTCAAGCGAAAGCCGAGATCGATGAATATGTCCACATGTTTAGAGATAGAGGTGTCGATAAAATAAAATACGGACATGAAGGCATCATGATCAACTTCAGAACAACAATACTCATTGTATGAGATTCTTTATATTAGAGTAACAATGCATTCACAAGATAAAGTATGAACCGAGAACTATATTGACAACCAACAAACTATGATCTCAGTCACTAAAGCAGTTGACAATTTATCATAACATCGGAAAGACAATATAAGAGCTCGTAAAGCAAATCCACATACTCAATCATCTTTTAGTCTTTCACAATTGCTATCACTCACGCGGTACCCATGAGATCAAAGCTTCAATCGAACACAGAGAAAGATAGGGGCTTATAATTTTGCCTCCCAACTATTCACCCCAAGGGTGATGTCAACAATAATAGCTCATGATCACCCACATCCGAGTGGATATATAAGTCTAGATCATTCCCCAACACATAATGCTTGCCAAGAAAGACGGAATATAGGAAGTGGTGAAGACCACCATGACTCTTGCATAAAGGTAAATACTAGAAAGTAAAAGTAACAAATATACCCTTCGTAGAGGGAAGCAGAGGTTGTCATGCGCTTTTTGTTTTTGGATGCACAAACTCTTAATGCAGAGGAACGTCGCGTTGTATTGCCGTTTGTGATAGCAACCTTTATTATGCAGTCTGTTGATTTTATTTCTTCACGATCACAAGTTCGTACAACGCTTATTTCCCTTACAATAAAAGATCACACATATCTAGGAGCAATTTTTATTGCCTTTTTGCACCGATGACAACTTACTTGAAGGAACTTATAATCCATAGGTAGGTATGGTGGACTCTCATGGAAAAACTGGGTTGAGGTGTTTGGATGCACAAATAGTGTCTCTACTTAGTGCGGAAGTTTTGGCTAATATGAGGTCGAAGGAAGCACTACATGTTAAAGGATCTAAAACCATATAGCTTGTATCCGGAGGTAAGCAAACATAACCCATTGTGTTTTCTTCCTTGTCCAACATCAACTTCTTGGCATGTAATATTTTAATGAGTCGGCACAATCATAAAAGATGTCCAAGATAATATATTTATATGTGAATCTCTCTTTCTTTATCACTTCCTTTCAATTGCACCAATGACCAATTACTATCTTTGTTAACTCCCAACAAATTTCAATCACCATTATTTTTATATGTGAAGTCATCACTCCCCATAAGATCATTATATATACCCTTTGCGTTTGTTCTATTATTCTGTATTCATTACTTTCAAGAGCATAGTGATCTAGCAAAGCCCTCTCATCAAAACTACTTTTTATTATATACATCTCGGACTTGCTTACATAAGGGGAGCAAAAACAAAAACAAAAAGATAGATCATACTAAAACTTTTATTCTACTAGATCAAAACAAAATCAAAAAGGATTGAACTAGGAAAGATAAAAACAAAAAGGAAAAAGGAAAGAGGTGTGATGTGATATGATACCGGGTCACCTCCCCCAAGCTTGGCACAAATGAAGGGGAGTGCCCATACCCATGTGCTCAGGTGTCCTTCTTCGGAGGTGATGGTGGTGGAGTTGTTGATGAGGTTGGAGGCTTGTTCAATTTCCTCTTAAGCATGAAATTTTGTTCCCTTAGATCATCTACTTCCTGCTCGAGCTTCAATATCCTTTAACATAATTCTTCTTTACTCTCCTACAGAAAACGAGAAGGGATAAATAGAACCTTGGGTTTTGTTCTTGCATTGGGGAGGCTTGATTTCGTAAACTCCACGTGCATGTCTCCCAGTTGAGGCATAGGAGTCTCCTCTTCATTTGAGATTTCTTCTCGTTACTTGTCTTCTTGTTCCTCCTCTGAGAATAATCCATAAGGATCTAGGTCCCCATAGAGCTTGGGGTTGGCAAGATAGTGTGATATGTAGATCTCCCCATCAGAATCTTAGGACGACATCTTGCTCTGAATGTGTGCCGAAACAACTCAAAACGAAAACAGGAGGTGTTGTCGTGATACGAACGTCGAAACCTTCGAGAGATTATATAATGAATTTTTGCCGACCCGAAGGGGTGTTCCACAATAAAACGGAGTCCGGAGGTACACGTGGTAGTGACAAGGCCCCTAGGCGCGGCCAGGGGGTGGCCACGCCTAGCAGGCTTGTCACCTCCCCGTGCGTCCTTCGGACTGTTTTTTATTTTCCTAATTTTTTTAAATATTCCAAAACTGAATAAAATTCCTATTGGAAAACTTTTGGAGTTGGTTTACTTACCATACCACGTACCTATTCCTTTTCAGAGTCTGAAACATTCTGGTAAGTCTCCCTAATATGCTCTTCGAGAGTTATGATATTGATAACATTGGTTTCAACATTAATGGAGTACCTGAAATATAGTGTTTGATTCTTTGCCCGTTTACCACCTTTGGATTTGTGCTTTCGGCGTTGTTGATCTTAATGGCACCGAAACGATATACCTCCTCGACGATGTATGGTCCTTCTCATTTAGAGAGAAGTTTTCCTGCAAAAAATCTTAACCAAGAATTGTATAGCAAGACATGATCACCTACATTGAATTCACGCTTTTGTATCCTTTTATCATGCCATCTCTTAACTTTTTCTTTAAACAACTTGGCATTCTCATAGGCCTGGGTTCTCCATTCATCAAGTGAGCTAATGTCAACTAACCTATTCTCACCAGCAAGTTTGAAATCATAGTTGATCTATTTGATTGCCGAATAAGCTTTATGCTCTAGCTCTAGAGGTAAGTGACATGCTTTACCATAAACCATTTTATACGGAGACACACCCATAGGACTCTTGTAAGCAGTTCTATAAGCCCATAATGCATCATCAAGTTTCTTCGACCAATTCTTCCTAGATCTATTAATCGTCTTTTGCGAGATCAATTTAATTTCTCTATTGTTTAATTCTACTTGCCCACTAGACTAAGGATGATAAGGGGATGCAATTCTATGATTAACATCATACTTAGCAAGCAATTTACGAAAAGCACCATGAATAAAATATGAACCACCATTAGTCATTAAATATCTGGGGACTCCAATCTAGGGAAAATAACTTCTTTAAGCATCTTAATAGAGGTGTTATGATCAGCACTACTAGTTGGAATAGTTTCTACCCACTTAGTAACATAATCAACACCAACTAAAATATGAGTATACCCATTGGACGTTGGAAAAGGTCCCATATAATCAAAATCCCAAATATCAAATGGTTCAATAACGAGAGAATAGTTCATAGGCATTTCCTGACGTCTACTAATATTGCCAATTCTTTGACATTCATCACATGACAAGACAAACCTACGAGCATCCTTGAAGAGAGTAGGCATGTAACAGCCTGAGACTGACGCTCCAGAAGATTCCCCTTTTATTCCATTCTTGTCGTGTGATTCGTTTGGTTGTTGCATTCATCATTGCATCATTCGCATCATCTGCATAGCATCGTCACTCATTTTCGAAAACTTACATCCGTGAGTAGCTGTCGGTTCTCTCCGTTCATGTCGCTGACCATTTCGAGACCAACCTCACACGCACGCGCCCGCGGCATCGATAAAAATATTATTTTAAAGTGCATATAAAATATTCTCGGATCGGGTCGAAAGTTGGTGTGCGGTCTTATTTTATTGTAGGTAGACCACCTGCCAAATTTCGTCCCAACCAGAGGTTGTTTGGTACCCTGACGGTTAAATATATAGCAGCACTGGTCGGTCAAATTATCGAACATTTTCTCGGTGTTTCAAACCCATGTCACGGGCAAAATTCTTTCTCTCATGCCTACCTATCCCAACTACATAGCCAAGTAGCCCAACCTAGCTTGCCCCTCCGTGAGTGGTCATCGGATCGCAATCGGACGAACGAGGTCCAACCCACCCTAGACCATTCCCTATATAAAGCCCCCATGGAGAGAGCCCATTCACTCTCTAGGGTTTCCTCCATGTAAAATGCTAGCCACCCCCCTCAAAACCCCACCTTCTATCTCCACCTCTTCCCAATCCTGAAACCCTATCCCCCAAGCTAAATCTGGCCCTCAGATCTGAAATCTGGGACTCAGATTTCGTCTTCCAGCTCCGCCCGAACATTGTCCGCCCCTGGCCGGACGTGTCTGCCCGACCACAGGGGACGAGCCACCACCGCTGGACGCGTCCACCCAACCAGAGCCCTCACATCACGCCTCCAAGCCCGGTCGGCCCTGCCGCCTCGCCGGAGGTCGAGCTCGCCGGCCACCGCAGGTCGCCATCGCCCCTACTTCTCCCTTATCTTCTCTCTCTCCCCTAACCATTCTCTCTCTCTTCCCTTCGCAGGGAGCCAAGCTGACGCCATGGAGGGCCATTTCCTGGGCCTCACCGCCAGTGACCGCCAGATCTGGTCACCTCGGCTGCTCTCCGGCCGGATTCGCTCCATCCCGAGGCTCCCGCGCCGTCAAGGAGTCTGGCCATCGCCGCACCACGCCCTGGTCGCCGTCGGCCTCGAAGGAAAGGTCAGGGACGACTTCCTCCCTCGCCTGGGCCTCCCCCCGCCAAGGCCCAGGGCGGCTTCGCCCAGCCCAAGCCTAGCTAGGCCGCTCCACCGACCTTGGCTTCTAGCCCACTAGGTGAGGAAGCCCAGATCCTACCCCGCGCCATGCGCACCTTGTATTATATTGCGCCCACCAGTTTCGGCCCGCATAGGTTTTTCAGATTCTACGAATTTAGTTTTATCCTAGGAATTGCATATATACAGATTTTCGCCATGATTTTAAAATGCCATTGGTTAAATAACCGAGCATCATATGTAAAAACTATAGATATGTAGGATGCTCAGAAAAATGCGTAGATTATTAATATGCATTTTCATCCATGTTTGAAGTACTTACACTCGCTGTTTTGCATCATTTTGCATAATTACCATTATTTTGCATTGTCATATTTATTTACCCGTGCATTGGAATTAACCCCACAATATATTAAAATGTTCATGTTATCGGCATCGCATTTTCATGCATGACAAGCTTGTCCATTGTAACATTTGCACTTAACTTGTATTTATAATTGCTAAAAGGGGATTAGGCCATAAACTTGCATAAATAATTGTGACATATTTTCCTACATGAACATGTGCATATTATATATGATTTCCGGGTAGAAAAATCCATCGAATTTATCTGTGCATTTAGTTTTGTCATTTGAGTAAATTTGTGCACATGATATTTTGCCATGATGCCCTTTTGTTTATTTCGTGTGATTTAATCCATACATATTTTGGAATAGTTGCCAATGTGAGATATGCCCTTTGACATGTGCACTAGCACCTGGTCATTTTGCTTGCCATAGAAATCCATGTTTAGGTGTTGTTTTCTTGTTTCCAACATGCTATAAAAAATCTGTTGTTTTGAGATGCTAAAATATTTCCAAGTCTAGGATCTGTAATATTTTGTTGTTGTCTTGCCATGTACTTTACTAACGATCTATAGGTCTTTTGTGGTTGGTGCAATGGAGTTACTTGTAGCTTATAATGTCCTCTAACATGCTGTTAAGTTTCATGCCATAATATGACCTTTAGCATATAGTTTTACTGCTGTCAATATGCCTTCGTGATAAAAACTGCATTGTCAAAAACTGCTATTTTCACTAAGTCTGAAACTGTTTTCAATTAGCAATGTTGTGAGCTTCCTACCATGTGATCCATGCCACTTTTGAGTATGATATGTGAAGATGAAATGAAGTGTGTGTTATATGCTAATGCCCCATGCTTAGTTTGTGCATTTTAGGATCTTGTAGCTTGTTGTCTTCATGCGTGCAAAATGCCATGTTGCTGTTTTGGACAGATTTGCACTAAACCTTGTATGGGTGTTTGTGGTTGAACCGTAGTCCCATTTTGGACATGCCATATATGAAACTTGCTTATAATTTAATGTAGTATCATAATATGTTACTGCATTCATGATTTGATATGTTTGTGGTTGTAATTTTCAAGCATTTTGCATTCATGGCATATTATCTTGAGCGGGTCATAACTTTTAGACCGTAGCTCCGTTTGAGATGTTCCATATATGTAAATAGACTAGAATGACATGTATAATTGCATGGTATACTTTATTCTGTTGTTTAGAAAATATATGGTTAGTTCAGATCTGGACCAATTTCGAAATTAACATATGGGTCATATCGGAAATGCTATAAGTTGTTTCTGACCTCATTTAAGATGCCTAGATAGATAGTTTACTTATGCTTCACCTCTTGCCATGTTTATCAACATTTCATATTGTCGTGTACCTAAACAAGAGTGAACTAAATATTCGAATGGGGAGTTTCGTCAATATGCAACCCATTGCATATTGAGCTTCATTTAATGTGTAGTGTTGGATTGTTGTGATTGCATTGCATTGCATAATCAACCATGCCATGCATAATATTTGTTCGCGCTTCATATCATGCATATGTTTTGGTGTATCATGTGTTGATTGTTGTTTCGGATTGTTCCTTCTCTATAGAGTTTCGAAAGTATTCGGTGTGTGAGGATTTGTTCGACTACGTTGGCTCGTCTTCTTCATGGACTCATTCTTCTTCCAAGCGGGATCTCAGGCAAGATGCCACATTTCCCTGGATACCACTACTATCATTGCTATGCTAGTTGTCCCACTTTTATCATTATGTCACGCTACCTACCACTTGTTTGACAGGCCTCCCAACATTGCCATGAAAACCCTCTAACCCCTTCACATCCCAGCAAAAACTTTGTTTGGCTATGTTACCGCTTGCTCAGCCCTTCTTATAGCATTTCTAGTTGCAGGTGCAATTGCTTCCATGTGACAACATGGACATTCTTTTTTTATATCACAATATTATTGCTATTTAATTCAATGCACATATATACTTGGTAAGAGGTGGAAGGCTTGGCCTTTTGCTCGGTGTTTTGTTCCACTTTTGCCGCCCCTAGTTATTTGTGAACCGGTGTTATGTTCCATATTGAGCGGTCCTAACATGCTTGGGGTTGTTATGGGGGCCCCCTTGATTTTTTGTTTTAGGATACAACTTGTCTGGCAAGGCCCAAAATTGGTACTACATTTGCCTAATAACTAATAAAATTGCATAGGGACTTGCCAGCACCAGCGGATCTTTAATCAACAACCCGGGCTAGTGCTCCTCATGAGTGTTGGTCCAAAACAGAGCCACTTGTGGGGCCACCTCGGGGCAACTCGAGGGATTTCTATCAGGTCGCCGTACGTAGTGTTCATCCGGTCATGTCCTGAGAACGAGATACGCGGCTCTTATCAGGTTCGTCGACACGTCGGGCGACCTTGCTGGATTTGTTTTACCTTTCTCAAATGTCTTGCGCATGGGATTTTGATGACACTTCGGGCTATCTCGAAGTTGAGATTTTCCATCGGGATTCTGCAAATACTACGAGTGATTCCGCGGTTAAGTAATTCCAATGCGGCGTGTGGTTAATTTGTGATGGATTAGTTGGAGCACCCCTGCATGGTTAAATCTTTCGGAAAGCCGTGCCTGCGATTATGTGGCAAACTTGGAAACTTTGTTTAACACCCGGTCATAGCAAACTTGAAGTAAACTCTAATAAAATACACCAACGGTGTGCATAACCATGACTGTCTCTTCTCGTGAGTCCTTATCTGAGAGAGAACATGGTGGGGTTATGTTTGACGTAAGTAGGTGTTCAGGATCACTTAGTGATCATTACTAGTTCACGACCGTTATGCGTAGACCATCATACTTTACTTTCTCTATTCGTAAGTTAGCCACTAAAATAAATGCTAAGTTGCTTGCTGCAGCCTCACCACTTAACCATCCCTCACCCATTAAGCTTTAATAGTCTTGATACCCTTGGAAATGAGATTGCCGAGTCCATGTGGCTCATAGATTACTATAACAATAGTTGCAGGTACAGGTAATGTGATGATTTTGACGTGAGCGCAATGCTTGTTTGATTTGGAGTTCTTCTTCTTGTTCATCAATCTAGGATGGGTTCTAGGCGGCAGCCTGGGATAGCAAGGGTGTATGTCATTTTATCGTTTGATTTCGTCTGTAGTCGGACCCTGCTCTTTTGTATGATGTTTGAATATGTTGTTGTATTGATGTGATCTTGATGTAGCTTGTGGCGAGTGTAAGCCAATTCCATATACTCATCTCTTCTGTACATGTACTTGTAATGATATCCATTCTTGCAAAATGACGAGATGTGCTTCTATCCCTATCGAGGCCCTCGTGCCAAAATAAGGATAGGATCGCATCTTGGGCGTGATAAGTTGGTATCAGTGCATGTACCGGCCTAGGATCCCTCTTGATTGATCGAACTTGGACGAGTCGAGTCTAGTGAAAAACTATTTTGAGTCTAGTTATATCGGAGAGTAGGATTCTTTTTTACTTCCCTTCTATACTCTGGTGAGGAATTACGACTTAGGAATTTTGATTCTACCCTCTTCTCACTCCAAATTTTTTTAGGATCACGTAGGTATTTTTGGAAACTATATGAGGCCGGTGTGAAGGAATTCTGTGTTGGTGCCTCCTGTTATCGAGGAGTAGAGCTCCGATGGATTTTTGCACATTGTTATCATTCGGTTTCCTTAGTATCTCAGGACAGAGGATGTTCGAAATTACTTCAATACTTTTTGTGGTGACATAAGGCTGGAGTCACCCAGTACCGGGGAGGCGTCCGGGGTACTGCCATGTTTGGTACCGTTGTGTTCTCGAGGATCCGAGATAGATGGAGTTCCAAAGCCTCTGGTTATGTGTTGATGGATGGATACAATTGGAATGTAGGGCTTGTTAGTTGTGTGAGATATTTTGGCTCCCTGTATCCCCAACACCCGATTGCATAACCAAAAGATTTCGGAAGTTCTTAGGTGGGAATTCATGTAGGTACCTAGGATTATCTTTCCAACAAGTGCATAAGGGGTATGTATTTGTTCTGGCTTGTTTCGTAAGCCTCATCCTTTGTTTTTTTGGAGTATGGCAATTCGAGTTGCTTCGATGTCAAGTGGTGATTTCATATATTTTCTAAGTAGTGTTCTCATATTTTACGGGAATGCTACTCCTGTTGTTCAACTGGAGTTGTCATGAAATTCTTTTCAACCGGTGCGCTCCTCTTCAAGATATTCAATCCTCTCTAATATTTGCAAGATCAATCCTCATGTTTCTTTCCGGAGTTCTTCTCATCCGTCCTAAATCGTCTTTGTTTTCCCCACCCTACCGCCCTTTTTCTTCAATGATTAAATTCTCATCCAAGTGCTTTTCTCTTCATCAATGCTTTCACATTCATTTCTTCCGTATTGTATCCGGTGAGATTCTCAGGAGTTTCAGTTTCAAGATCTATCCTCATATACTTTGTTCTTGTTGTTATTTTTCTCTAGTGGATTCGATTCAACATCTTGGTGTTCGTCATATCATTTTTCATTCGTTCAATGGTTGACATGTTGGAAATTCTTATCCAAGCCTCTCTTGTTTATTCGTCTCTCTTTGTTCTATCTGGAGTGCTGAAGATGTCTCAGAATTTTCGCATATTCATTCAAATCTCTTCAATTATTTTGAGGTTCTCTCCTCATCAAGTTTCAGTTGTACCGATGCATTGTCTCATCCTAAGGTATCATTTCAACGGTGTTCTTTTGAGTGGGCCCATAACCCATAGGTATTTCCCCATGATCTTACGTGGCTCTTCTATTCTTTCCGAAGATGTCCTCGAGTTCTTTTCAAATATGATGTAAGAGTGATTTTCATTAGTCGTATTCCTTCTCCATTATCGCTTCGAATTATTTTTATCATTTTCTCAACTGTTCTTTATTCATTATTCTGGAGCATCTCAGTAATTCATGGTGTTGTTTCTCGTCATCATCCTCAGCATTGAAGACCGAATGAGAGTTTCTCTTAAATCTTATTCCATTCTCCTAGAGGTTCATGGTTCAGCTTATTGCTATCCTCTCAAATTGTTTTGATCATGAGTAATTCCATCCTTATCTATCCGGAGCATTTCAGAATTGTTTTCATTTCTTGATCCTCCGAAGGCCATCGTTTCAGAAGATTTCTTCATTCTCAGCTTTCAGCTTTCATTCCTTCATTTGTATCTCAATTATTCTGGTGCTTCGTTCAAGTTTTCTATTAGGTGGATCATGCTCTCTTCGTTCTCATGTTATACCATTCATTTGGGTTATGCTCTTTAGTTTCTAATTCTTATCGGTGTTCTCGTGCAAGACTTCTTCAAGTTTGCACTCTATCTCTCTTTCCTATCGTTTTCAAAAGAATAAGTGGTATGCCAAATCCGTTGCTTGACATCAATTTAATTTGATGAAGGATAAGCATAAAATAATTCTTATTCTTTTCATCAAGGTGATTTCAATCCTTTTCCAGAGTTTTTCATCATATAAAATTCTTGGTTCCATGTGTTCATCTTTTCTTTTCCGGAGTTCCAAGTTTTCTCTAATATCTCATAGCGAAGCTTCATCTAAATCATGGCAAGGCATCAATTTGTTCTTTTGCAACCTTCACTTCTTTTCTATCATCCTTTCATTCTGGTGTTCTTCAAGAGGTCCTTCATGGTGGTTTGTTAAGGATGTAAGTCTTCTCGAAGTGTTCTTCAAGATTCTTGTTGGAGGTGCTCAAGTGTTCTTTATCTTGGATTTCTAAGTTCAATTACTTCTCCGTTGTCTTTTGAGATGGTGTTATTAAATTTTTATTATGAGGAGTCTTGAATGAAAATTGTCAAGAATAAGTTAAGTAAACACATCATGTCTTTGTCGGAGTTATCTTGGGTTGGATTTCACCTAAAGCATTTCCTAAGGATTTTTGCTACCATCGTGTCATAAATGATCCAAGTTTCCTCCTCCTCCTCTTGCTAAAAGAAGTGTTGCATATCGTGTTGCTCTTAAACAATCAATTGTTTCTGTTGTGGCAGGTTGCCACCTCATAATTTTGAGATGTTTTCCATAAGCCCACAACAAGCTATTCTTTTCATTGTTGATGCTCCAACAACTCTTCTCATTCCTTTATTTACAAGGGTGCTTTCAAATTCAATTGTGGTAGAAATATGTCATTTTGTTCTCCATTCCTTCCTTTCCAATGATCTAGTTTCTATTTGTTTGATCCGGAGGTGCTCTCTTCAATTCATCATCTCCATTTATCAAGATCGTATTCTTATTGTGCTCATCCATTTAACCGGAGTGTTGTGTTCTCTTTTCAAGTTCCCCCATCTTATCAAATTTTTCCTCTCTATCCTACCGAAGTGCTGCCAAAATTTCTTTTTGAATTCTTGCTTGTTCCTCATGTCGTTCTTTATCTCTTTCCAACCTTCATGTTTCATTGGTTTCACTCGTTTGTCAAGAAGCAACTAACTTTTTCTTTTGTTGGTATGTGAAACTAGGCGGTATAAATTGAGCAACTAAGAAAGAAGAATTAAGGTAAACTTAACCATAACATGAAACATATGGATCCAAATCATCCCCTTACGAAGCAACTCATGAACTAGGGTTTAAGCTTCTATCACTCTAGCAACCCATCATCTACTTATTACTTCCCAATGCCTTCCCCTATGCTCGAATAATGATGAAGTGTTATGTAGTCGACGTTCACATAACACCACTAGAGGAGAGACAACATACATCTCATCAAAATATCGAACGAATACCAAATTCACATGATTACTTATAACAAGACTTATCCCATGTTCGCAGGAACAAACGTAACTACTCACAAAACATGTTCATGTTCAAGATCAGAGGAGTATTAATTATCATAAAGGATCTGAACATATGAACTTCCACCAAGTAAACCAACTAGCATCAACTACAAGGAGTAATCAACACTACTAGCAACCCACAGGTACCGGTCTGAGGTGTTGAGACAAGATCGGATACAAGAGATGAACTAGGGTTGGGAGAGGAGATGGTGCTGGTGAAGATGTTGATGGATATTGACCCCCTCTCGATGAGAGGATCGTTGGTGATGATGATGGCTTCGATTTCCCCTCCGGGAGGGATGTTTCCCCGGCAGAACAGCCGTGTCGGAGCTCTAGATTGGTTTTGCCCAAGTTCCGCCTCGAGACGGCGTAGCTTCGTCCCGAAATATCTCTTCTGATTTTTCCAGGTCAAAACGCTTCATATAGGAGAAGATGGGCGCCGGAGGAGACACAGGGGCCCCACAAGCCTGCTAGGCATGGCCAGGGGGTGCCCACGCCTAGCAGGCTTATGGCCTGCTAGTGGCCCCCTTTGGTTGATTCTTGCGCCAGTATTTTTTATTAATTCCAAAAATATTCTCCGTAAATTTTCAGGACTTTTGGAGTTTTGTAGAATAGGTATCTCAGATTTGCTCCTTTTCCAGTCCAGAATTCGAGCTGCCGACATTCTCCCTCTTCATGTAAACCTTGTAAAATAAGAGAGAAAAGGCATAAGTATTGTACCATAATGTGTAATAACAACCCAAAATGCAATAAATATAAATATAAAAGCATGATGCAAAATGGACGTATCAGTAGCCTGTTGTAGGAATGACGTAATTGATCCTCTTGAACTGGTACACCATTGCTACTCAAAGCAAATGTTCAAGAAGGAATATGAAAACATCATCTATCCTTGGAAAGATAGGAGAGAGTGGGATGAAATTTGTGGTCCCCCAATGTTACCACCATTGTACCAGAAGCATGTAGGAAGGCCTTCCACTTCATGGAGACAACCACCTGGAGAGGTTGATCATAGAAAGGGAGGGAATAAAATCACAAGGCATTGTGTGATCATGGATTGTCCATACTATGGAGAGCCAGATCACAACAGGTCTAGATGCAAATACTTGAAGACTGGACTTCCACCACCAAGTGCAAATAGTAGGGGCAATGTGCCAGCTCTAGATGAAGCCAATGGTGCTTCCATTGTGCCAGCTCCAGATGAAGGCAATGGTGCTTCCAGTGTGCCACCCACAGTTGCATTAGCTGAAGATGATCTAGTTGTAACTCATGTAATATAGATTTCCAGCTCCTCAAAACCAAATGCATCATATTCATGCTTGCCATATAACTAACACAAAGTGTTCTTGTGTAATAGCAGGGACAACAAGAACCAAGTCTTATGTTTGAAGATCTTATGGTGGACAACATGATTGCCTAGGTATAAATTACTTCAGAATCACTTGCTTATTTTCCTTCTTGTTTTTCTGGTATCATATATTTGACAATTCTGCAGATGCCAACACCAAGGGTTGTTGAACAGAGGCCATTACCTACTACTGGGTTTCTCACTACTACCCAAGTGATACTCAACTAGACTACTGCTAGTCAAGCAAGCCTGATAACCCACAATTATAGGGGATCAGTTGTAGCCTCTTTCGATAAGTAAGAGTGTCAAACCCAACGAGGAGCTAAAGGTAGAACAAATATTCCCTCAAGTTCTATCGACCACCGATACAACTCTACACATGCTTAACGTTCGATTTACCTAGAACAAGTATGAAACTAGAAGTACTTTGTAGGTGTGATAGGATAGGTTTACAAGATAATAAAGAGCACGTAAATAAAAACTAGGGGCTTCTAATAAAGAAACAACTAAGTTATTTTAACGAGTGTGGAAAAGTGGTGGTAGGAGTTGCGGAATTGTCCCTAGGCAATTGATAACTAGACCGGTAATCATTATTGCAATTTTATATGAGGGAGAGACATACTCTAACATACTTTCTCCACTTGGATCATATGCACTTATGATTGGAACTCTAGCAAGCATCCGCAACTACTAAATATCATTATGGTAAAACCCAACCATAGCATTATAAGGTATCAAGTCCTCTTTACTCCCATATGCAACAACCCACCTACTCGGGTTTATGCTTCTGTCACTCAAGCAACCCACCATAGGAAAATCATGGACACATTGCAACACCCTATAGCGAGGATCCCTCATGCTTGCGCGACATGGAGAGCACCATAGGAGAGCAAAAATAATAAAACATGCAACTCAAACCAATCATGATCATCAATCAACCAATAGGACAAAATAGATCTACTCAGATATCATAGGATGGCAACACATCATTGGATAATAATATGAAGCATAAAGACCATGTTCAAGTAGAGGGTACAACGGGTTGCGGGGGAGTGGACCACTATAGATAGATGGGTGGAGGTGATGGAGGTGTTGGTGAAGATGACGGAGTTGTTGGAGTAGATCGCCGTCACGGTGATGGCCCCGGCGGCGTTCTGGTGCCACCGGGAGAGAGGGGGAGAGAGCCCCCTCCTTCTTCTTCTTCCTTGAACTCCCCCTAGATGGGAGAAGGGTTTACCATCTGGCCCATGGCCTCCATGACGGCAGAGGGGCAAGAGCCCCTCTGAGATTGGATCTCTCTCTCTGTTTCCTTCTGTTTGTGCGCTCCCAGATTCTGGCCTTTCACCGTTTCTTAAATATCCAGAGATCCGTAACTCCGATCAGGATGAAATTTTGAGGGAATTTTCCTTATAAAAATATATTTCTTTTGGCCAAAGGACAGCTCCAACCGATCTAAGGATAGCCACAAGCCCTCAGGGCACGCCCTACCCCTAGGGCGCGCTTGGCAGGCTTGTGGGCCCCTCAGGCATCGCCTTCTGTTGATTCCACTTCCCAAAATTCACATATATTCCGCAAAAAATATCCATAAGTTTTTTATCCCGTTTGGACTTTGTTTGATATGGATTTTCTGCGAAACAAAAAACAAGCAACAAACAGGAACTGGCACTAGGCACTGGATCAATATGTTAGTCCCAAAAATAGTATAAAAATTTGCCAAAAGTATATGAAAGTTGTAGAATATTGGCATGAAACAATCAAAAATTATAGATACGATGCAGACGTATCAGCATCCCCAAGCTTAATTCATGCTCGTCCTCGAGTAGGTAAATGATAAAAAAGATAATTTTTGATGTGGAATGCTACCTAGCATAATATTGATCATATAATCTAATCATGGCATGAATATTAAGATACGAGTGATTCAAAGCAATAGTCTATATTGACATAAAAACAGTAATACTTCGAGCACACCAACAATGCAATCGTGTCCTTTCAAAATAAATGGCCT
Source organism: Hordeum marinum (assembly GCA_022496015.1). Classification (NCBI taxonomy): domain Eukaryota; kingdom Viridiplantae; phylum Streptophyta; class Magnoliopsida; order Poales; family Poaceae; genus Hordeum; species Hordeum marinum. The sequence goes on along the minus strand of CM039677.1, from coordinate 94,963,439 downwards.
TAGAAAGTTATCCCTACAAAATCATATGGTCTGGCTATGCTCCATATTCCCCACACAAAGTAACTAAATCATGCACAACCCCCATGACAAGTCAAGCAATTGTTTCAAACTTTTTATGTTCTCAAACCTTTTCAACTCTCATGCAATACATGAGTGTGAGCCATGGATATAGCATTATAGGTGGAATAGAATATGGTGGAGGTGATGAGGAAAAAGGAGAAGATAGTCTCACACCAACTAGGCGTATCAACGGGCTATGGAGATGCCCATAAATAGATATCAATGTGAGTGAGTAGGGATTGCCATGCAATGAATGCACTTAGAGCTATAAGTGTATGAAAGCTCAAAAGGAAAACTAAGTGGTTGTGCAAAAAATTCCACTAGTTATATGAAAGTGACAAAATAGGAGACTCTCTATCATGAAGATTATGGTGCTACTTTGAAGCACAAGTGTGGAAAAAGATAGTAGCAATTGTCCCTTATCTCTTTCTCTCATTTTTTTCATTCTTTTGGTGGGCATCTTTGGACTCTTTTTATTTATTTATTTGGGCTTCGCTGGCCACTTTTATTTTTTGTAAATTCTGGAGACTCATCCCAACTTGTGAGGGATTCATAGCTTCCATCATCCTTTTCTCACACGGGACAATGCTCTAATAATGAAAATCATCACACTTTTATTTACTTACAACTCGATACCTAGAACAAAAATATGACTCTATATGAATGCTTCCGGTAGGATACCGGGATGTGCAACGATCTAGCCTAGCAAATGACATCAAAAAAAGGACAAGCCATGAAAACATCATGCAAGTTGTCTTACGATCATGCAAAGCAATATGAAAATGCTGGTGTATGTCATACTAAACGAAACGGTGGAAGTTGCATGGCAATATATCTCGGAATGGCTATGGAAATGTCATAATAGGTAGGTATGGTGGCCGTTTTGAGGAAAATATATGGTGGCTGTTTTGAGGAAGATGGGTTTGATGCACCGGCAAAAGTTGTGTTGTACTATAGAGGCTAGCAAAGGTGGAAGGGTGAGAGTGTGACAGGATTATTACCCCTAGGTAGGCCAAAGCAACGGGGTCTTCCCCCTTTCGCTTCGAAGAAAAACTACGCGACTGGCTGGAGGATGTCCGGCATGAGCCTGTGCCAGCTGGCGCCCCGACCGGCTGGTCAAGGAGCCGGCTGGACCCTCGGTCGGTTGGGCATTGTCGGCTGCCCATGGGACGGCTCTTTCATTGACCTTGGAACAGACATGCCCCGTCTCGTCCCTCTGCGCGCGGGTACGACGACACGACATGACCGGCACGACGGGCGGCTCTGTGGCTACAGTGGTTGCTTACGCACTACGGCGCGTGGCTAAAGTCCAACCGTCCCGGCCGCTGACCTTGGTGAGCGTGACCGGGCGGGAGAACAGTGCCGGCACGCCCTTGCCACTCGATTACCTACCCCGGCGTGGCTACAGTGCTGCCGGCCGTACCAGAGACTTCGGCCGGCTGGCGCTAGACGACGCCCCCCGGGCGGCCCGTGCCGCGGTAGGTGGGCAAGGGCCAATCGCAGATTCAGCTGGCGGGCCCCAACGGGAGATGGGACCGCTCGGCTGGCGGGCCCCACCAACGAGGACACGGTGCGAGCGGCGGGACCCTCTGGCCAGCCGGAGAGACTGCTAGCCGGGTTCCCCCACCTTTGTACTTATAACATATTGTAAGAGACGGGGGGTTGGCCTATAAAAACCCTCGAGCCCCCCACGCAACGGGGACGGACACATGCACACACGAACCACCATCTCCACACAATCCCTACTAGCAGTGGAGGAAGAGGAGTCGGCTGCCCCTTCTTCCTCCTCTAGACATAGCTCCAGGAGTGCCATTGTACTTAGACCCGTCCATCCAACCAAACCAAGAAGGACTAGGGGTATTACCTCCCTTGGAGGGCCCTGAACCTGGGTACATCGTGTGTCGACACCGCTTGTGCCCAATCTTGCACCCGGAGCCCGTCGGCGTCCTTCGGCCCCAACCATCTACGATAAGCCACCCCATGGCATCTGTCATGAGAAAATGACTACAGTTGGCGCCCACCATGGGGCCGTACGCGGCGCCGGCCGGATTCATGCTCCGGGCGGGACCCCTCGCCATTCCCTGCCGTCGCCGCTCATCCCAGTGAAACTGTGGGGAGCTCGTGGGGCTTGCCCCGGCACGCCCTACGGGCAACTCCGTCGGCCTCACGATCAACATCGACGCGCTCACCAAGCGCTTCGGCAGGCTCAGCCTCGCCGAGGCTCCGACCGCTGACGAGTACCCCGCGGGGGTGCTCGTCTGCGCTGGCCCACCCACGACCGTGGGCGCACTCGCTGCGACTCAGTCCAGCGGCTCCCATGATCACGTGGGAGTGATGGCCATCACCTCCTCCACCGCCTCTAGACGGGCGCGGGTCGCGGCTACTACTGCTGCCGCCCGCGTTGGCACGTCCGACCCGCTCGGTGCGGCCCTCTGGGGCTTGAGCACTCCGATCGCCCCGACGACAAACCCCGACACCGCCGCGGCCGATCTCGAGGCGGCTCGTCGTGTCCTGTTCGAGGACGCCACCGCCCTTGCAGCCACGCGGTGCCGCATGGAGGCGGCACAACGGGAGTACACTTCCGCCAATGGACTCACCCCGGTTGGCACCAAGCCCAACCGGCGTGGGGCTGTGCACGATCGCGGTCGCGTGGTCGCCGAAATCCTTGGCGGCAAGATGCCCGTCTACGACACCCCCGCAGCCAACCTGTGGGCTCTCAAGGAGGCCTACGAGGAATTGGCCACCTTGGAGGGTGAAGAGCGTGCTGCCCATGAGCGCCACATCAAGGAGCTCATCGATACTGCTGGTGCGCAACATCATCTGCTCACGATGGGCAACGCCGCCACTGAAGGCCCCCGGCCCAAGCGCGAGGGCATGGGAACTGCCGGCCGCCAGGCGGCCCAGTACTCCTGCTCCCCTCGTGTCTCCAGCCGCCGGGCCGGAGAAAACAACCCCCGGCCTTCTCAGTCGTCGGGGAGCGAGCAGCCATCTGTCAGCAGTCGGCGCACTAACGAGCCGCATCGGAGCGGCCGCCACCACGAAGTGCCGGCATCCGGCAGCCGGCGCAGCCATGGGCACACGCCGCCCCCGCGGCGCGAGTCGGGGCAGTCGGCGCCACCCACCGTCCGTCCCGAGCTCTCGGCTCGGCTCGGACCACGCGTCCCCCATAGTGAGAACGATGCCCGTAACCGCCTTGACAGGCTTGTGCAATCCTCCCTCCTCGAGGAGGAGGGCTCGATTGGTCCGGCTTGCTTCGGCCCCCGGATCCGCACCGAGCCATTCCCAACCGGCTTCACGCTCCCTAGGGACACACTGAAGTACAATGGGGCCGCCAAGCCCGAAGACTGGCTGATCGACTACACCACCGCGATGGGCATTGCCAGGGGGAACAAGCGCGTAGTCATTCGCTATGTCCCCCTCATGCTGATCGGCTCGGCCCGCACCTGGCTCAACAGCCTGGCAGCCGGCAACATCAACACCTAGACAGACTTCGAGGAGACCTTTGTCCGCAACTTCATCGGCACTTACAAGCGGCCTGGCCGCCCCCCGTGAACTCGCCATGTGCGTTCAGGGGCCGAGCGAATCCCTCTACGACTACCTCACTCGGTGGACCGAGCTCCGCAACTCCTGCGAGGGGGTGCACGAGGTGCAAGCCGTGCAATACTTCATCGAGGGCTGCCGGGACAGCACCCCTCTCAAGCATAAGCTCCTGTGCTCCGAGGCGTCCACGCTTGCCGAGCTCATGACCAAGGCAGACAAATACGCCACGGCCGAATCGGCCATCCAGGTCAAGACAACCCCGCCTTCCAAGGCGACGGCGACACCGGCCGCGACCCGGGTGGCTGCCGACAACCGGCAGCCGCAGAACAACAAACGGAAGAATGACCAGCCGGATCCCCCGCTATGGGAGCCGGTAGGTCAATACCGTCGAGGATCAGGAGGCAGCTGCCCAACCTTCCAGCCAGCGCCAGCGCACCGGCAAGGCTGCCTGGCAGCCGAAGCTCACCTTCAAGCAAATGCTCGACCTCCCCTGCAAGAACCATTCAGGGGCCAAACCCTCTACGCACACGCTCCGGCAGTGCAACTTCTCACGGCGATTGGCCCGGAGGGACGGCCTTCCGGCTCCCCTCGTGCCGCCAGCCCTTGCACCGGCTCCGGCCCAGAACGACGGTCGTCTAATCGACCAGTTCCCCAACCAGGACGATTGCTATGTCATCTTCACGAGTGAAGAGATGGGCAAACACGCTCAGTGCTAGCTCCGACGTGAGGTGAACGCCACTATGCCGACAACTCCCCAGTTCATGCACTGGTCGGAGAAGCCGGTCACTGGGAGCCAGGACGATCACCTTGTCGTGATGCCAAATCCCGGCAACTATGCCATGGTCCTCAACCCCACCATCGCCACCAAGGAGCGAGCTTGCCGCTTCTCGCGGGTGCTGATATATGGCGGCAGTAGCATCAACATTCTCTACCTCGACACGATGCACAAGCTGGGGCTGAAGATAGAAGACCTGCAGGCGAGCCGGACGGTCTTCCACGGCATCATGCCTGGGAAGTCCTGCTCCCCTATTGGCAAGATCACGCTCGACGTCCTCTTCGGTGGACCCGGCCACTTCCACCGCGAGCCAGTGCTGTTCGAGGTCATGGACCTCGCGAGCCCCTACCACGCGCTGTTGGGCCGGCCAGCTCTTGTCAGCTTCATGGCGGTCCCCCATTATGCCTACCTCAAGCTCAAGATGTCGGGCCGCAAGGGAATCATCACCATCAAGGGCGACTACAAGATGTCGCTCGAGTGCGCTCGAGACGGCAGCCGGCTGGCCGAGGCCCCAGAGATCGCCGAGGAGAGGCGACAGCTCGACCGGCTCGTGGCCCTTGCTGCCAGCCAGTCAGCCGTGATGGCTCCTCCCTCGCAATCCGTCGGTAAGGCCTCCTTCCATCCGTCCAAACACACCAAGCAAATCCCGCTCGACCCGGCCAACCCGGCTCAGTGCGTCACCATCATCTCCCGCCTCAACGGCAAATAGGAAGGCGAGCTCGTCGACTTCCTCCGTGAGAATTGGGACATCTTTGCATGGTCCCCCAAGGACATGCCGGGTGTTCCGAGGAAGTTCGCCGAGCACAAACTCCACGTCTGGCCGAACGTCAGGCCGGTCAAGCAACCCCTACGCCGCTTCTACGAGGAGAAGCAGCATACTATAGGCGAAGAGATCACCCGGCTGCTCGCAGCCGAATTCATCATGGAAGTGTTCCACCCGGACTGGTTGGCCAACCCAGTCCTGGTGCTAAAGAAGAACAAGACCTGGCGCATGTGCATCGACTACACTAGCCTGAACAAGGCTTGTCCCAAGGACCCATTCGCCCTGCCGCGGATCGATCAAGTCATCGACTCCACGGCCGGCTGGGACTTGCTGTCCTTCCTGGACGCCTACTCAGGCTACCACCAGATCAAGTTGGATCTGGAAGACCAGCTGAAGACCTCCTTTATCACACCCTTTGGGGCCTACTGCTACATCACCATGTCCTTCGGCCTGAAGAATGCATGCACCACCTTCCAATGGTGCATGCAGAAGTGCCTCCTGACTCAGATAGGCAGGAATGTCCATGTCTACATGGACGACATTGTCGTCAAGACCAAGAAGCATTTCAGCCTTCTCAACGACCTCCGGGAGACCTTCGTGAACTTGCACGACTACAAGATCAAGCTCAACCCGGAGAAGTGTGTTTTCGGCGTCCCCGTCGGCCAGCTCTTGGGTTTCTTCATGTCCGCCCGCGGCATTGAAGCTAACCCCGAGAATATCAGCACGATCGAGCGCATGCCAAAGCCGACCCGGCTCCATGACGTCCAAAATTTCACCGGCTGCCTCGCCTCGCTCACCCGGTTCATCAGCCGGCTGGGGGAGAAGGCCCTACCCCTCTACGGGCTCCTCCGCAAGCTGGATCTAATCGAGCTGGGTCAAACCAAGAAGCCAGGCATCTTCGACTGGCTAGACGAGGCGGATGAGGCCTTCCGCGGCCTCAAGAAGGCTCTCACACGCGCGCCCATCCTGGCCACGCCGGCTGAGAAGGAACCACTCCTCGCCTACATCACGGTGACCACACGCGTCATCAGCATCGTCCTGGTGGTCGAGCGGCCAGAGGAGGGCAAGTCCCTGCCGGTGCAGCGACCTATCTACTACCTCAGCGAGGTCCTCTCCATGTCCAAGCAGAACTACCCCCACTACCAAAAGATGTGTTATGGCATATACTTCGCCGCCAAGAAGGTCAAGCAGTACTTCCAGGAGCATACCATTACCGTGGTGAGCACGACCCCGCTCGGCAAGATCATGAGCGAACAGGACTCCACCGGCCGGATCGCCAAGTGGGTCATCGCCCTTGCCGATCATGAGATCCGGTACGACCCAAGAACCACCATCAAGTCACAGGCATTGGCGGACTTCCTCATCAACTGGGCGAAGACGGAATTCATTCCGCCTCCCCCAGACTGCATGCATTGGCGCATTCACTTCGACGGCTCAAAAATGAGGACCGGCCTGGGTGCCGACATAGTCCTCTCCTCCCCGAAAGGTGATCAGCTCAAATACGCCCTCCAGATCCACTTTGCCGCCTCCAACAACATGGCCGAATACGAGGGCATTGTCCATGGCCTCCGGCTCGCCAAGGAAATCGGCATGAAGCGCATCCTTTGCTTCGGTGACTCCTACCTCGTGATGCAGCAAGTCTCCGGTGAATGGGATGCCAGGGATGCCAACATGGCCAGCTACCGCTTCCTCTTACAACAGCTCACCGGCTCCTTCGAGGGTTGTGAGTTTCATCATGTCCCCCGGGCGGACAACGAGGCAGCGGATGCGCTGGCAAAGATCGGCTCCACCCGACAGGCCATCCCAGCCGGCATCTCCCTCGAATGATTGCTCAAACCATTGATCAAGCCTTCCCCAGAATCGGAGTCAATTTTCGTGCCGGCGGGCACCGCCAGCCCCTCAACGGCTCTGGCCCCTCACCAGCACCTTTGCAACCGGCCCCCAAACCGTCGGCCGCCCAGCCGGCTCCAATCGAGCCGGCGGCGCCCGAGGTGGCCGGCTCCTACAACACGGTTGTCATGATGACCATCGACCAGCCGGCCCCGGGGGCTGGCGAACCGGATCTAGGGGCTGACCAACCAGTCCCGGGGGCTCCCGAGCCGGTCCCGGGGACTGATCAACCAGTACCGGGGGCTCCCAAGCCGGCCCCCGTCTCGGCCCCCTCGTGGGCCCAACCCATCTTGGCGTTCCTCCTACGTGGCGAGCTTCCTCCGGACAAGGCCTTGGCTATGCAAGTCCAACGCCGGGCCACGGCCTATGGCATCATCAACAACAAGCTCGTCCACCGCAGCACCACCGGCGTCTTCCAGCGATGCGTCGAGCCGGAAAAGGGTCTGGAGATCCTCCTCGACATTCACCATGGAGAGTGCGGGCATCATGCCGCCTCCCGGACCCTGGTGGCCAAGGCTTTCCGCCACGGCTTCTTATGGTCGACGGCTCTCGAGGCGGCTAAGAAGTTGGTCGACGAGTGCGAGGGCTGCCAACGCTTCAACACGCAAAGCCACCTGCCGGCAACGGCCCTCCAAACCATCCCCGTCTCGTGGCCCTTCGCCGTTTGGGGGCTGGACATGGTGGGCCCATTCAAAACCGCTCGAGGCGGCATGATGCACTTGCTAGTGGCCGTCGACAAATTCACCAAGTGGATCGAGGCGCGACCAATCAAGAAGCTGGACGGCCCCACGGCCGTCCGGTTCATCGATGACATCACGATACGCTACGGCGTTCCCCACAGCATCATCACCGACAATGACACCAACTTCGCCAAGGGTGCACTCACGCGTTTCTGCTCCAAGCAAGGAATCTGGCTCGACCTGGCCTCCGTCGCTCATCCATAGTCAAATGGCCAGGTCGAGAGGGCGAACGGCCTCATCCTGTCTGGCATCAAGCCCCGGCTAATGACGCCGCTGGTAAGGTCAGCCGACTGCTGGATCGATGAGCTGCTGGCCGTCCTTTGGAGTCTTAGGACCACCCCGAACCGGTCAACCGGCTACACTCCCTTCTTCCTTGTGTATGGGTCCGAGGCGATCATCCCCACGGACATCGAGTTCGATTCGCCTCGGGTCGCCCTATACATGGAGAAGGATGCAAAGGAGGCAAGGGAAGACAACGTCGATCTGCTTGAGGAAGCTCGTGAACTAGCCTTGAGTCGGACGGTGATCTACCAGCAGAAGCTTCGGCACTACCACAACAAACGGATCCAGCCACTCTCGTTCCACGGGGGGGACTTGGTCCTCAGACGGATCTAGCGAACCGCCGGACAGCACAAGCTGTCCTCCCCATGGGAGGGCCCGTTCATCATCTGCAAGGCACTACACAACAACGCATACTACCTGATAGACGCCCAGAAGCCGTAGAAGCACAAAAGAGATGCCTCCGGTGAAGAGACGGGGTGCCCATGGAATGCGGCACTCTTGCGCCCGTTTTACTGCTGAAAAAATCAATGTATGTATGTATCCCCACCCTTTTGGGCTTATGAATGCAATGGGCGCCCCAAGCCGGCTCTTGGGGCGCGCCTCGTTTCGTTTCTCTCAAAAGTGTTCCTCACTCACCGGCTCTCCGCCGGCTCCCGGGCTCGGGGCTAGCCGGCTGGGCCTAGAAGCGCCTCTCTGGAAAACGGCTAAGTAATGTGAGTCGGCCAAACTTCCCACCCTTACCAGCTACAGAACCGGCTCCCTGCTGTCCGACCGACGGGGCCCCGGGGCGGCAAGGTTTGGCTCACACGAAAGGTCGAAACGAAGGGAGATCCCTTCGGGGCCCAGCCGGACCATCGCCGCGTCTCTACCGCTCTACTTATCCCGAAAAACCCTCGCGATTCCTAAGTTTTGAACCGGCTCCCTTGAGGCGAATGCCCCGACCCAGCTACAGACCGGTTCCCGGCTGTCGTCCTGGCCGGGCCGAAACCAAAGGGGAAAAGGAATAGAAACGAAAAGAGTCAACGCGGGCAAAAAGGGATAAGGACGAGGCGGCATGAGTCACAAGGCAAACACGACAAAATATTCATGGCATAAATATTAAGGCAAAAGCGGTCCACGGCTAGCATTCAGTTCATTACACAAACACCCCTAGTGGGTGGATTCAAGTTTTACATGCAGGGAAAAACAGAAAGATAAAAAAGATGCCCGGGGGCTCAGGCCACCGATGCGTCGCCAGCCGGCGCGTCGCGGGGTGGCTCGGTCCTCGCCTCGGAGGTGGTCGCGGCCTTCGGGTCGGCCTCCTTGGCCTTCGAGGCGGGATCCTCGGTCTTGGCCGTCTTGCCGCTCGAGTCGGTGCTCTCGTTGGTGACTTCATCATCCGGCGGGACCTGAGGGATGCCGAAGGAGTCCTCGGGCAGCGGCTCGCCATCCCCACCATGGGCCGGCAGGAACTCGTCCACGTCGACATACGACGCGAGCTCGTTGACCCATTGGACAAGGGCCGGCTCGCGGGCCTCCCGCTCTATGGACGGCATGTCCCGCATGGTCGCCAGCCGGCCCAGGTCCACGCCACGGTACCAAGACGTGACGAACCAAAGCGCCATCTGTGCCCCGGCTTGGGCAACCGACGCCTTCCAGGCTTTGAGGCGAGGGACAGCGTGCTCCAGCCACTGAGCCACGTGGTGCATCGGAGCTCCCCCTTGACCCGGCCACAGCGCGGTGATGACCTCTTTGTCGGCGGTTTTGAGCCGCTCCATGCTCCGCTCAAGATGGTTCATCCGCATCTCGATGACGAGCCCGATCTCTTCCATGTCCCACACGACATGCTCCTCGATGGAGCGACCGCACTCCCGAAGGTATTCTCGGTGCTCCTCAACGGTGCGTGCAGCGCGGCGATGAGTTTCCGGAAAGCGCCCTGGAAGGAAGAAGAAGAGAAGGAAAGAAAGGCAAGTTGAAACACGAGAAATGGCAAAGGGAAAAGCAACCGACTGGGGAAGAGAAAGACTGACACCTACCTTCGATCGTGTCGTCCACCCCAAGGGCGAAGTGGAGCGGCGCCTTGCGCTCCGACGCCAGGGCTGCCTCCGAGGTGGCGAGGGAACCCCGGACCTCCTCGAGCATCCTCTCGAGATGGGTCACCTTCTTGGAGGGCGGCGGTCCTTAGGGCGGCGTCAGCCGCCTCCTTGACGGCCGTCTCTCGGGCCACCACCTCCTTCGCCGCCTCAGCCTTGAGCCGGTCCTGGATCGCCTCCCTGTCGACCAGCAGCATGGCCAGCCGGTCCGTTTCCTGCACGGCCGCCTGGACGTCTCACGCCAGCCGGTCCCGCTAAGAGACAAGTCTGGTCTTCTCCCCCCGAAGCGTGGCCGGCTCACCTGCAAGACACAATGGGCGTTAGCCAGCTCCCGGGGGCTACGTACCCCTCCTACGAAGTGCAACTGACCTTGCACGTGAGTCAGCTCCTCCTCCAGGCAGTAGAAGCCGTATTTGCCGCGGTCATGGATGCCGACCGCCTCCGTGAATAGCTTCTCCCGCAGGGAGGTCCCTTCCTACCACGAAACGGCAAAGGTCAAGACATGCTCAAAAAAGATCCGGCCCGACTGCCCGTCAGCCGGTCAGTCGGCCCACATCTTGGGGGCTACACCCAGTGGGTGCACTCACACACCCCCACTGAAAATCCTAAGTTAAAACAACCGGCTTACCTCAGCACGCTGAAGGGCGGCGTCTGCCAGCTCCTGTCGGCACCGGTCCAGGACACTCCCTAGGTCCGCAAAACAAGGGACCGGGCTGCCTACCTGGGGGGGCTGGCAGGGCCGGCGCGCCAGCAGTTCCCAGTCGCGGACCACCTCCTGCATCGACCGCAAGGTCCTCCGAGCCCGGCCGCCGCTGCCGCCCGGGCTCGCCGCGTCTCCAGCCGCCGGGGGCGGGTTGATGACGGCAAGGGGCCGGGAGTCGCTTCCTGCAGGCCCCCCGCCCAGCGCCGTCATCGCCTCCTCTCCCGGCCGCTCCGGAGCGTCGGTCGTGCCGAAAGGCACCTCCACCTCCATGGCCGCCGCCTCCGGGGCCGCCGGGACCTCCAGCACCTCAACCCGGGCCGACTCGGCCATAGGCGGGGTCACCTCCGGCACCTCAGGCCGGGTCGCCTTGGGAGCCGGCTCCGTCATCGCCTCCCTCGCCTGGGCCGTCTCTTGCGTGGGCGGAGGCGTTGGCGGGTCCATAGCCGCCCCTCACGGCTCGCTTGACGAAGGCCTCGACATGCGGCTTGACTCTGCTGCCGAGTTCGACACCCGTGGAGGATCCGCCGACCCCCTCCGCCTCCGGCTGCTCGAGGTCCCGGAGTGCGCGGCCCCTCCTCGTGTCCTGGACCTGGAGGCTCGCAGCTCCGTGAGCCACCTCTTCTCCTCCCGCTGGGTGGCCGCGTGCTCGCGGGCCAGCCGGCTGGCGGCATTCGTCGGCTCCCCCGATGGCTCCTCCTCATGGAGCTCGATGGGGTCGCTGCAACGCCCAAGGACCGGTCATTGACCGGCTTGCGAGGCAAAGGCAAAAAACTTACGCGAAATAAAAACTTACCCGATGACAAGGGGCAAAGCCCGCTTGGCACGTGGTGGCGGCTTCCATGCGGCCACCTTCACCCGCTTCGGGCCGGGCGGCGGGGCCACCCCATGAGCCGGCCTCTTCCCCCGGCCGGCCGCTCCGGCCATCGGGGCTTGACCCGATCACTCCTTGCTCCTCCGGCCCTACCGCACTAAAGGGGAGGTTCATTCAGAATCATCAAGGCGTCATCATCGTCGTCGTCATCCGTCCAGTCCTTGATCGAGGGGGCAAGAGGGAACTCACCCACTCCGCTGGGCTCCCCGACCGCGTCGGATCCTCCGGCTCCACTGGGAGCGCCGGTTTGCGGGTCAACCGGCTCGTCGGCTCCTCCCGAGGAGTCCACTCCTTCCTCCGGGGGGCCTCCCGTCTGGTAGTCTTCAGAATCGGAGTTTTCAAGCTCCGCCTCGAAGATCTGCGGGTGCGGGCCATCTGACGTGTTCTATCGCACCAGCAGCTACGGTCAGCACATCAAAGTAAGTTCTCCAGCCGGCTGCCGGCTGGGGAATATCAAACGAAAAAGAACTGCCTCGACGGAAAACATACCAAGGGAGGCCGGTTGATGCGGTCATGCGGCTCCATGCCGAAGGACCACGAGACGGGCTTCAGCTTGAACGTCGTGAGAGTGTTCACCCACTTCGCCACGTGAGCCGGCGTCAGCTCGACGATGGACAGCCGGCAGGGGTCGCACCGGCCGGACATTTCGCAAATCCGTTGTGGCCTCATCTGGAGGGGCGACACCGGTCACGAGATAAAGGCCACCACCAGGTCGGCGGCAACCAGCCCCTCGGAGCTCTTTAGCTGCGTGAGCCGGCCAAGCTCGTCCAGGGCCACGCCGCGTGGGGTAGTCCCCAGCCAGTTCTGCTGGGAGGACTGCCTGTCCTCAAATGGCGGCAGCCGGATGTAATCCGTCCTCGGGTCGACGTACTTCACGTAGAAGAACGTCCGGTGCCACCCCTTGACGGAATCAATGAGGGAAAGAGGAGGAAAGCGAGTGACGCCGCGGCAGCACACCATTGTGCCCCCGTAGGCGTCACTTTTTAGAGGTTTGAGGTAGAAGAGAGCGCTGAAGAGGTCGATGAACGGAAGGATACTGAGGTACCCCTCGCACAATGTCACAAAGGCGGAGAGGTAAAGGATCGAATTCGGACCGAGGTTGTGCGGCTGGAGGTCAAAAGTATCTAGAAGGAGACGAAAGAAGATACTCAACGGGAGCCCGAAGCCCCGGGAGAAGTGCCAGAGGAACACGACGTGTTCCCCTGGCTGTGGCACCGGCACTATCTCGTCGCCCGGCGCGCGTGCGTCCGCCCGCTCCTCCGACGGCAGCATGCGCGCGCGACGCAGCTTGGCGATGTCCACCTCGACCACGAAGAGGCCAGCCTAGCTGCCACCGCGTCCATCGTCCATCCCGACGGCGGTACGGCGTGCGGGTATGGGTGCGGGCTCGGGTGCGACGGCATGCGAGGAAGGGAGAGAGGCAACAAACAAGGGCAGCAAGGAGGCAAGTGGGGTGCGGGTACCTCCGCCTCCTGCCCTTCCTCTCCTTTTATAGGGGAGGCCACGACCGGGGGACGTGGGATTGATTGTGCCCACTCCCCCGGGAAACTCCGCGCGCGTGGGTGGCCCAGGCCATAACAGCCGCTTCGGGGCGCAGAGGATCCTGCCCTGCGCCCCGAGGCCTACTGGGCTACGCCTGGGTCCTAGCGGGCTAGGCCCGGGCGACGTCCCTTCTCCTCGCGTGCGTGGGACCCACCGCATCATTACTCGCCGCGTGGCATGCCGCGTGCCGGCGTGCCGGTACCCGAGGCATCGGGTCCAATGATCGACCCGGCTGCCCCTTCGCCTTTGAGCCGGAGGCAGGTAATGCTGAGGGGAAGCCACCGGCTCCCCACCGTCCGCCAGACGCGGGCCCCCGCCGGCTTCGGGGACTACTGGCGTGGTTATTACCCCTAGGTAGGCCAAAGCAATGGGGTCTTCCCCCTTTCACTTCGAAGAAAAACTACACGGCCGGCTGGAGGACGTCTGGCGTGAGCCAGTGCCGGCTGGCGCCCTGGCCGGCCGGTCAAGGAGCCGGCTAGACCCTCGGTCGGCTAGGCGTGGCCGGCTACCCATGGGCCAGCTCTTCCGTTGACCTTGGGATGGACATGCCCCGTCCCGTCCCTCTATGCACGGGTACGATGAGAAAACGTGACCGGCACGACGGGCGGCCCTGTGGCTACAGTGGCCGCTTACGCACTACGGCGCATGGCTACAGTCTAACCGTCCCGGTCGCTGACCTTGGTGAGTGCGACCGGGTGGGGGAACAGTGTCGGCATGCCCTCGCCACTCGATTACCTGCCCCGGCGTGGCTACAGTGCCGCCAGCCGTACCGGAGACTTCGGTCGGCTGGCGCTAGACGACGCCCCCCGGGTGGCCCGTGCCGCGGCAGGTGGGCGAGGGCCAATCGCAGAGCCGGCTAGCGGGCCCCAACAGGAGATGGGACCGCTCGGCCGGTGGGCCCCACCAATGACGAGACGACATGAGTGGCGGGACCCTCTGGCCAGCCAGAGAGACTGCCAGCCGGGTCCCCCCACCTTTGTACTTATAACATATTGTAAGATCCGGGGGGTCGGCCTATAAAAACCCCCGAGCCCCCCATGCAACGGGGACGGACACACGCACACACGAACGATCATCTCCACACAACACCTACTGGCAGTGAAGGAAGAGGATCCGGCTGCCCCTTCTTCCTCCTCTAGACACAGCACCAGGAGCGGCATTGTACTTATACCCGTCCATCCAACCAAACCAAGTAGGACTAGGGGTATTACCTCCCTCGGAGGGCCCTGAACCTGGGTACATCGTGTTTCGACACTGCTTGTGCCCAATCTCCCACCCGGAGCCCGTCGGCGTCCTTCGGCCCCAACCATCTACGATAAGCCACCCCATGCATCTGCCGTGAGAAAACGATGACAAAGTGCGTATAATCCATGGACTCAACATTAGTCATAAAGAACTCACATACTTATTGCGAAAGTCTATTAGTTATCAAGCAAAGCATTAGTTGCATGCTCCTAGGGGAGACGTTGGTAGGAGTTAACCATCACGCGCTCCCGACCCTCACACAAAGGTTGACAATCATTAAACAAATCATGCTCCGACTTTGTTACATAACGATTCACCATACGTGCATGCTACGGGAATCACAAACCTTAACACAAGTATTTCTCCAATTCACAATTACTCACTAGCATGACTCTCATATTACCACCTTTATATCGCAAAACTATTGCAAGGAATTAAACATATCATATTCAGTCATCTACAAGTTTTATGTAGGATTTTATGACTAACCATGTGAATGACCAACTCCTGTTAACTCTTTAAATAGATATAAGTGAAGCATGAGAGTTTAATTATTTCTACAAAAGATATGCGCATGCCCTAACAAATATAAGTGAAGCAAAAGAGCATTCTACAAATGGCAGTTTTCTATGGGTAGAGAAACAGGCGATCCAAACTTCAAACGATATAAGTGAAGCACATGAAGCATTCTATAAAGCCATACTCAAAAGATATAAGTGAGCTGCAAAGAGCCTTCTATAAATCAACCAATGACCTTCTCATACCAGCATGGTGCATTATTTAAATAAAAATAAAAAGCACACGACGCTCCAAGTTTTATGCATATCATGTGACGAATAAAAATATAGCTCCAAGTAAAATTACCGACGGTTGTTAGAAGAAAGAGGGGATGCCTTCCGGGGCATCCCCAAGCTTAGTTTCTTGGGAGTCCTTGAATATTACCTTGGGGTGCCTTGGGAATCCCCAAGCTTAGTCTCTTTCCACTCCTTATTCCTTCATCCCTCGTGATCTCACCCAAAACTTGAAAACTTCAATCACACAAAACTTAACAAAACCCTCGTGAGATGCGTAGTATAATAAAACAAATCACCACTTTAAGTACTGTTGCCAACCAATTCATATTTTCTTTCTTACATTTTAGATACTGTATTATAATTTTTCCATGGCTTATACCACCGATACAATCGATAGTTTCATCAAAACGAGCAAAACAATGCAACAAAAACGGAATCTGTCTTAAACAGGACAGTCTGTAGCAATATGAACATTCACCATACTTCTGTAACTCTAAAAATTCTGAAAAATTAGGAAAAAATAAAACAATTGCATATTAGTACCGTGTAAAAAAGTTAGAAACTTTTGCCATTCCTGTAAAAAATGTAAATTCACGCACTACAGCAAAAGTTTCTGTTTTTTCACTGCACACACCAAACAAGCAATCTAATCACCCTAAAGGCAAATATTAGCACATTACTTTTATAATACAATGGATTTATACAAGGGGATAATTATTTTTGTTGAAAATTTTCTGTAATCAAGATTTGCAAAGTTTCCATGGGCATGAACAAAGTTCAAGGAGCTCCCCCACTTTAACGGTGCTCGTCCTTCTTACTTTCACTTCTCATTTTTTTTAAGTTTTAGGTTCCCCTCTTTATATTTTTTGTTTTTAAACTACATCAAATCACACAACAGAATAAAATAACTCTCTAAAACTTCCGGGTTGTCTCCCTGGCAGCACTTTCTTTAAAGCATTAAGCTAGGCATAAAGTGCTCAAGTAATGGATCCACCCGGATCCCAAGGTATATCAAAGCCAATTTTAATTAACAATGATTTTTAGTTTAGTAGTGAGCACAATGTAACATGTATCATGCAGCAAAGAATTATAACTCTCTTCCTATGCATCGGCCTGTCATACAAGAACAATTCAATCACACAAAGTAAAGGCTAATACATAGCATAAGCAATTTCTTCCAATTTTATCAAATTGGAAACATAGAGAGGTGGAGATGTAGTTCCTCTCTCATAATAATTGCAAGTAGGAGCACAAAACACATGCATATTCTATCTATCAAAATCATCATGTGTAATAGTAAAAGGCAACCCATCTATATAATCCTTAATAAGTGCAAACTTCTCCGATATAGTGTAATTGGGAGAATTCAAAAAGATAATTGGACTATCATGCGTGGGTGCAATAGCAACAATTTCATTCTTAAAATAAGGAACCATATCAAGTTCATATCCATAAGCATCATTCATATTGGCATCATAGCCACAAGCATAGCAACCATCAAGTTCATTAAAAAGGGATATTTCAAATGAATCCAAGGGATCATAGCAATCAACATAGCATTCATCCTTCGGTAAGAACGAAGGGAAATTAAACAATGTATGAGTTGAAGAGTTACTCTCATTAGAAGGTGGGCACGGGTAGCTAATCTGCTCTTCCTCCTTTTGTTCTTCGCTCTCCTCCTCATCTTTCTAATGAGCTCACAGTTTCAGCAATTTCTTCTTCCATAGTTTCCTGCAAAATATTAGTCTCTAGCGGCCATTCTTTAAATAAATGCATCAATATCGGAATTATATTCATAATTATCATAGCAAAATTTAAGTATAGCAAAAATTTAGGTCTATAAACAGCATCATCATAATTTTCACACTTCTCAAACAAAGATTCAATTTCATAAGCACCCTTAAAAGCAACGAATTCTTCTATTCGTTCCACATCATAGTAATCATAAATACCATTAGCATAAGAAGCCAAGGTTTCATTATCATTAAATTTACATGAAAAAGGAAGGTGTTGAGCCTTCATCCTAGAGCAACAAGTATAATCATATCTCAGGCATAGATTCCAAGCATACCATATCAACATATAAATCTGATCCCATAACAGTTTCCCTTTTTGAGTCAAGCGATAATCCCTAAAGTATTCACGTTGATCCAACGTGTCTCCCATTATATAATTGAATGAGGTTTTCTCAGGATTATTGAAGTAGTGCATATATCTTTCACATAACGAGCATCGAGGGTTTTAGGAGGTTCCCCATCTACATTAGTAGCAAGTACACCTAATTTTTTTGGTATTTCATGTTCCATATCCATAGCTAAAGATAGAGAACAACTCAGAACAGCAAATAAAATCTACTTAGTGATAAAGAAAACAAGCACACACGAGAATATTCACCCCACGCTATTGCTCCCCGGCAACGGCGCCAGAAAAAGGTCTTGATAACCCACAAGTATAGGGGATTAGTTGTAGCCTCTTTCGATAAGTAAGAGTGTCGAACCCAACGAGGAGCTAAAGGTAGAACAAATATTCCATCAAGTTCTATCAACCGCCGATACAACTCTACACACGCTTAACGTTCGCTTTACCTAGAACAAGTATGAAACTAGAAGTACTTTGTAGGTGTGATAGGATAGGTTTACAAGATAATAAGGAGCACGTAAATAAAAACTAGGGGCTGCTAATAAAGAAACAAGTAATTTAGTTTAACGAGTGTGGAAAAGTGGTGGTAGGAGTTGCGGAATTGTCCCTAGGCAATTGATAACTAGACCGATAATCATTATTACAATTTTATATGAGGGAGAGGCATAAGCTAACATACTTTATCTACTTGGATCATATGCACTTATGATTGGAACTCTAGCAAGTATCCGCAACTACTAAAGATCATTAAGGTAAAACCTAACCATAGCATTATAAGGTATCAAGTCCTCTTTACTCCCATATGCAACAACCCACCTACTCGGGTTTATGCTTCTGTCACTCAAGCAACCCACCATAGGAAAATCATGAACACATTGCAACACTCTACCGAGAGGACCCATCACGCTTGTGCGACACGGAGAGCACCATAGGACAGCACCAATAATAAAACATGCAACTCAAACCAATCATGATCATCAATCAACCAATAGGACAAAACAGATATACTCAGACATCATAGGATGGCAACACATCATTGGATAATAATATGAAGCATAAAGCACCATGTTCAACTAGAGGGTATAGCGGGTTGCGGGATAGTGGACCACTATAGATAGATGGGGGAAGGTGATGGAGGTGTTGGTGAAGATGACAAAGTTGTTGGAGTAGATCGCCGTCACGATGATGGCCCCGGCGGCGTTCTGGTGCTACCGGGATGGAGGGGGGCTCTCCCCCCTCCTTATTCTTCTTCCTTGACCTTCCCACTAGATGGGAGAAGGGGTTACCCTATGGTCCATCGACTGCATGGCGGCGGAGGGGCGAGAGCCCATCCGAGATTGGATCTCTCTCTCTCTCTCTTTGTTTCCTTCTATTTCTGCACTCCCAGATTCTGGCCTTTCACCGTTTCTTAAATATCCGGAGATCCGTAACTCCGATCAGGCAGAAATTTTGAGGGGATTTTCCTTATAAAAATATATTTCCTGCGGCCAAAGCACAGCTCCAACCGACCTAAGGGGTAGCCACAAGCCCTTAGGGCGCACCCTACCCCCCAAGGCACGCCTGGCAGGCTTGTGGGCCCCTCGGGCACTGCCTTCTGTTGATTCCACTTCCCAAAATTCCTGCTGGTTGACTGAAGCAACTTGCATTCAAGGAAAGTATGGTAAGGCCAGTTGCCTTGCATTTTCACATTATCCCTGGGGGACGGGTTTACTCGATAGGATCTAGGGGCACTGTCCTGGATGGGTTACGTTCATTCAGAACGAGCTTAATCACAATACCCCTCTGGAGGACATACCTGAATGGCTTAAGCTCTTCCTAATGGAAGAAAAGATGTCTAGTATGTGACAAGAGAGCACATGGAGGGATCGCTTCCCAGGTTGGATGGAAGGAAATAGGTAAATGCTAAACCCAAATCTGAGGTTGCGGATGTCACATATATATGTGATGAAAAGGAACCCCTTGTCCGTCCAGGTACTCACCCCGCCAGAACTCGCAATCAAACATAGGGTTGGCAAACTAGGAAGGCACAGAAAAGAAGGCAGTTGCGAAGGCGAGGAAGGTATTTTTGAATTTCCTCAAAAATATATATCAATGAAGTAGTTGAATTGAAGTAAACGTGCCCTTTTTCCCAGAATTGAATTTTTTTTAAGATTACTTCCGGATTTAGGTGTTTTTCTAGTGAGTCCTGGTAAAGCTCCCAAACGGCATTTTTTTAAACGAGGTCCTCGATAACGGGACATGAAGACTCCTTTTTTTCCAAAAAAATCTCCGTAAGTTTTTATCCTGTTTGGACTTCGTTTGTTATGGATTTTCTGCGAAACAAAACACATGCAACAAACAGGAACTGGCACTGGTCACTCCATCAATATGTTAGTCCCAAAAAATAGTATAAAAAATTGCCAAAAGTATATGAAAGTTGTAGAATATTAGCATGAAACAATCAAAAATTATAGATACGATGGAGACGTATCAAAGCCAAGCTAGCTCAAGAACCATTAGGCCAGGTGAGTTAGCACAGAAGCTTGAGGCAATGAAAAATCAGAAAGTTAGGGTACTAGAGGAGAGGAAGCAGGCCATCCTTCCATCTAGGAGGGAAGAAGAACTGAAGAAAGCTGAAGACATATCAAGGAAGAAACATGAGGTAGCATAAAAGAAAGCAAAACTAGATGAGAGAAGAAGACTGGTTGCACTTCAGAGGAGTGCCAAAAGAGAGGAAGTAGTAGAGATAAACAAGAAACATAAAGCTAAGACCAGACAAATTATTGTAGAAACAATGAAGACTATATCTATAGAGAAAAAGGCAAAGCAAGAAGCTGAGAGAAGAGCTGCTGCTCAGAAGAAGGAGGTGCAAAAGAAAGCATACAGGGAAGCATCTATTACAAAAAAAGAAGAGGCAAAGAGAAAAGCTACTGCACAGAGAGAAGAAGAGAAGAAGCTTGCTTATGCTAGGAAAGAAGAAGAGAAGAAACTTGCTGCTGCTAGGAAAGAAGAAGAGAAGAAGCTTGCTGCTGCTAAGGAACAGTAGGAGAAGAGGCCTGCTACAAAAAGAAAGCCAACCTGGTTTGGCAATGAAGCTCATTATCCCAACAAATCTTCAAGATCATAAATGTTTGGTGTCTTTAGGTAGTTTCAAAGACATAGTGTTTGGTCTGTTTATGATCATGTAGTAAGAGCTGTTGAAATGATCATGTATGGTACTGTTTAGTAATTTTTGTGGATGATGATGTTTAGTACTCTTCATGAATGATGATGCTTGCTTATTTTGGTGGATGGTGATGTTTGGTATTCTTTGGTCTTCTTCTCATGCCAATTTTATTCCAGTTCACCAGTTTAATGCCATTTTATCTTGTATTCTGGTGAATGGTACTTTGGCTTATGACAACATTTTGGACAGAAATCAAACATTCAAAACATGCACTTCTTATTATAGAGAGAAAATGTTGATCAAACATTGAAACGAGCAAGAATTGCTTATTCTGGACCTAAACTGATGATCATGTAAGTCATGCAGATTCATGAAACATAAAATAACATAGAGTTTGAACATTGGCACTTTACATTCCATTGCATTAGGCTGAAACAAAAGGTAGGAAAGCCACTTAACATTCCATTACATCAGCTAAAACCAGAGTTCACCACCATCATTACATGAGATACATAAAGAACCTAGCAGCAAGACCTTGCAGCACCACAACAGCAACAAGCATCTTCACTTCTTCAACATGATCACCACTAGTGCAGCAAGACCTAGCACCACCACAATAGCAACCAGCATCTTCATGAGCATCACCAGCTCTCTCCCAAGAATCATCAGTGCAACAACTTGTTGCCTGGTCATTAGATTGGCACTGTCATTCTTCAAAACCTTCTTACCCAAGCTAACAGATCCATTCATATAGAATAGCTCTTGTGCTTTCAGAAGTTCCTCCCTGCGTTCCTCCACCGCAACCAATAGCATGCACAGCTGCGTCAACGGTGACATAATGCTTGTCAACAAGGTACTCAACATACTCCAACTCCCACTGCCAGAAATCACAAGTCACCTATCCCAAATAAGAGACGAATGTCTTGGTCAAAAAAGCTTCAATCTTTGGATCCAGAACAAAAGCTAAACCATGGAAAGGATGTAAATCGAACAGAAACACTTACCCCGTGTTTCCGACACTTGTAAAAGACCCATCCGACATGCTTCTCTCTTGTGGAGACATACATGTGAACCTTCTCCTTACAGGTCGGGCATTGGGCCAGCGGCAGCGCCAATGCCCGGTGGCGGACAGTGGAGACGGACGAGCTAGCGACAGACATGAGCACCAGAGGGGAAGGAACTGTCCTCCCCAATCGGAATCGAAGGCGGCGACAACCAAGTTGAGGGAAGGCGGGGCAGAGTGAGGGGTGGCGGAGCAGAGCAACGGGAGGGAGGGAGTTAGGGATTTGACGGGTTGCTTTTTTACAGAAAACCCCTCCATGCAAGATTGGTCGAATCAAGACGAACTACGTGGGGGTCAACAGTTGGTCAAACCCACCGTGAATGTGCTACAGTGACCGTATTTTCATGTCAAATTGTACTCAATGACCGTATCGACTGTATTCCAAAGTTCAGTGATCGTATAGTGCTTCCGCTGCAACTATAGTGACCATGACTGTATTTATGTCCTTTACTTGGTATAGTGCTTCCACAATGAATCGCCCCACAGTCGCTCAACCGACTTCGACTCCACCCCCGGTGACCCCTTCGCCCCCACTCTCGTGGCTCACGCGCCGTCGACCACTAACCATGCCAAGCAGGCCGCTACGGAACCTGCGGTCTCCTCTTCCACGACTCATGCTCGTGGCTTCCAGCTGCGTGGGCTCTTTGCCGTCCCTCGGGCCTCTCTCTCTTTGAAGTGCGCGCGACCGTCCTCCACACGAACGGCAGCGAGATGTTCCCTCACCTTGACCTTGGTCCCATGACAGCCTCGCTCCCCCAGGCCTTGACGTTGGCCCCTCCACCGTCGCCAGCCTCCCTTCCTCCATCGCCCACCACTTTCACCACAAGCTCGAACTGGAGACCGGTAACTACTCCAAGTGGCGTTGGTTGTTCTAATTCATCTATTGCCATCACCACCTCGATGTCTCCATCGATCCGGTCGAGGCGCCTGCCGTCTAGCGCAATGATGACATTACCATCGTACTCTGGATGTACGAGGTGATCGCTGAAGATCTCCAAGACGTTGTGATGTCGCTGAAGAGCACGACGCGCGATCTCTGGGTCCAGCTCCACCTGCTGTTCCACGACAACCAACCGGGGCATGCCATCATCCATGAGGCGGAGTTTCGTAACTCGCTCGAGGGCAACCTCTGAGTCGCTGAATACAACCGTCGGCTCAAGGCGCTCGCCAATGCACTCTGTGATGCCGACGCTCCGATCTATGATCAAGCACTAACCCTCTAGCTCATTCGTGGGCTCAGCCAGTGCTTCCACATGATGGCGACACTCTTGACGATTGTCGGTGTACTAAGAACTAGGGTCCTTAGCACCCAGACTTATGCACGGGCAACCGCTGTCCTCGTGCCGGCATACCCTGGCTGAGCTCACATCAATCTCCAAAGCAAACCGAAGGCAAACCGACAGACTATCACGAGTCGAAATAGCCCTCCCGCAAGTGTCACCCGGCAAGATCTCAGGCCGCCAAGCCACCGCTCAACATCTCCAAGGGCTGATTGTCTACATCAGCTGAGGTGTCAAGCGGACAGGTGGACATGCGGAGCTGGCCAGGGCATGTGGCTGCAACGTCGGGCCTGTTGTAGCTTTAATGACACCCGTGCTGTGGCATGGCAGAAAAATAAGAGGTAGCTGGGCGAACGACACAGAAGGAGAGGCAATCCTTGTCGGGGAACGTTGACAATGCGCCACCTCATGGCGCATTCAATGCGCCTGTCCTAGTCCGTCAGTGTTAGGTATTTCCCACTACCTATCCTGACTAGCAGTCTGTGTAACTACAGTACGCACTGTGAAACCATGTAAAGACCATTTTAGCCCTTGTGGTGACCCCTGATACGTCCATTTTGCACCATGATTTTATATTGATATTTATTGCATTATGGGCTATTATTAACATTATGGTACAATACTTATGCCTTTTCTCTCTTATTTTACAAGGTTTACATGAAGAGGGAGAATGCCGGCAGCTGGAATTCTAGACTGGAAAAGGAGCAAATCCGAGATACCTATTCTGCACAACTCCAAAAGTCCTGAAAATTTACAGAGAATATTTTTGGTTTTAATAAAAAATACTGGCGCAAGAATCAACTAGAGGGGGCCACCTGCAGGCCACAAGCCTGCTAGGCGCGGCCACCCCCCTAGCCGCGCCTAGCAGGCTTGTGGGACCAATGTGGCTCCTCTGACGCCCATCTTCTCCTATATGTTGGGTTTTGACCTAAAAAAATCAGAAGAGAGATTTCGGGACGAAGTGCCGCCATCTCGAGGTGGAACTTGGACATAACCAATCTAGAACTCCGATAGGGTTGTTTTGCCGGGGAAACTTCCCTCCCGGAGGGGGAAATCAAAGTCATCGTCATCACCAACAATCCTCTCATCGAGAGGGGGTCAATCTCCATCAACATATTCACCAGTACCATCTCCTCTACAAACCCTAGTTCATCTCTTGTATCTGTCTTTGTCTCAACACCTCAGATTGGTACCTATGGGTTGCTAGTAGTGTTGATTACGCCTTGTAGTTGATGCTAGTTGGTTTACATTGTGGAAGATCATATGTTCAGATCCTTAATGATAATTAATACTTCTCTGATCTTGAACATGAATATGCTTTGTGAGTAGTTACGTTTGTTCCTGAGGACATGGGATAAGTCTTGTTATAAGTAATCATGTGAATTTGGTATTCGTTCAATATTTTGATGAGATGTATGTTGTCTCTCCTCTAGTGGTGTTATGTGAACATCGACTACATAACACTTCACCATTATTTGGTCCTAGGGGAAGGCATTGGGAAGTAATAAGTAGATGATGGGTTGCTAGAGTGACAGAAGCTTAAACCCTAGTTTATGCGTTGCTTCGTAAGGGGCTGATTTGGATCAATATGTTCCATGCTATGGTTAGGTTTACCTTATTTCTTCTTTCGTAGTTGCGGATGCTTGCAAGGGGGGTTAATCATAAGTGGGAGGTTTGTCCAAGTAAGGGAAGCACCCAAGCACCTATCCACCCACATATCAAATTATCAAAGTAATGAACGCGAATCAAATGAGCATGATGAAAACTAGCTTAACAGAAATTCCCATGTGTCCTCGGGAGTGCTTTGCATTATATAAGAGTTTGTCCAGGCCTGTCCTTTGCTACAAAAAGGATTGGGCTACCTTGCTGCATCTTTTCTACACTTGTTACTCGTTACGAAGTATCTTATCATAAAACTATCTGTTACCGATAATTTCAGTGCTTGCAGAGAATACCTTACTAGAAACCGCTTATCATTTCCTTCTGCTCCTCGTTGGGTTCGACACTCTTACTTATCAAAAGAACTAATATATATCCCCTATACTTGTGGGTCATCAAGACTCTTTTCTGGCGCCGTTGCCGGGGAATGAAGCGCCTTTGGCAAGTGGAACCTGGTTAGGAAAATTTTATATAGTGTGCTGAAATTTACTGTCACTTGTCACTATGGAAAGTAACCCTTTGAGGGGCTTGTTCGGGGTATCTTCACCTTGACCGGAAACACAAAGAGTTGTCCCTCAACCTACTGAAAATATTTATTATGAAATTCCTTCGGGTATTATAGAGAAACAGTTAGCTAGTCCTTATGCAGGAGATGTAACACTACATCCTGATTTGCATCTAATCTATGTGGATGAAGTTTGTGGATTATTTAAGCTTGCAAGTCTATCCGAGGATCACGTAAAGAAGAAGGTTTGTACTTTATCTTTAAAGGAGAAGTAATTTACATGGTATAGGATATGTGATGATATTGGATCATGGAGCTACAACCGATTGAAGATGGAATTTCATCATAAGTTTTATCCTATGCATCTAGTTCATCGTGATTGGAATTATATTTATAACTTTTTGCCTCATGAAGGAGAAAGAAACGCTCAATCTTGGGGGAGGTTTAAGTCAATGTTATATTCATGCCCCAATCATGAGCTCTCTCGAGAAATTATTATTCATAATTTTCATGCCCCAATCGTAATGATCAATCCATGCTCGATACTTCTTGTGTTTTTCCTATATGAAGAAGGATATTGACTTCAAATGGGATTTATTGGAAAGAATTAAACGCAACTCTGAAGATTGGGAACTCAACGAAGGTAAGGAGTCAGGTATGAACCTTAAGTTTGATTGTGTTAAATCCTTCGTAGACACCGATGCTTTTGGTGAATTCAGCACTAAATATGGACTTGACTCTGAGATAGTAGCTTCTTTTTGTGAATCTTTTTCTGCTCATGTTGATCTCCCCAAGGAGAAGTGGTTTAAATATCACCCTTCTATTGAAGTGAAAGTAGTTGAACCTATTAAAGTTGAAGAGAAAACTATTACCTATAATGTTGATCCTGTTATTCCTGTTGCTTATACTGAGAAACCACCTTTTCCTGTTAGAATAAAGGATCATGCTAAAGCTTCAACTGTGGTTCGTAAGAGCCATGCTAGAACACCTACACCCCCTGAGAAAATTAAATTTGAGCCTAGTATTGCTATGGTTAAGGATATATTTGTTGATAATATTTATGGGCATGTTATTCAATTTTGTGATGAAGCTGCTAGAATTGCTAAACCTGATGCTAAAGATAAACATAGACTCATTGTTGGCACACCTGTTGTTTCAGTTAAAATAGGAGATCATTGTTATCATGGCTTATGTGATATGGGTGCTAGTGTGAGTGCAATTCCCTTTTCCTTATATAAAGAGATTATGAATGATATTGCATCAATTGAGTTAGAGGAAATTGATGTTACAATTAAACTTGCTAATAGAGACACTATATCACGAGTTGGGATTATTAGATATGTTGAAGTCTTGTGTGGGAAAATAAAATATCCTACTAATTTTCTTGTTCTTGGTTCCCCACAAGATGATTTTTGTGCCATTATATTTGGTAGACCCTTCTTGAATACAATTAATGCTAGGATAGATTGTGAGAAGGAAACAGTTACCATAAGTTTTGGGGATACATCTCATGAGTTTAATTTCTCTAAATTTTGTAGACAACCCCATGATAAAGAATTTCCTAGTAAGGATGAAATTATTGGTCTTGCCTCTATTGATGTGCCTCCTACTGATCCCTTAGAGCAATATTTGCTAGACCATGAAAATGACATGTATATGAATGAAAGGAATGAAATAGATAGGATCTTCTTTGATTAGCATCCTATTCTGAAACACAACTTGCATGTTGAAATACTTGGGGATCCTCCTCCACCCAAGGGTGATCCTGTGTTTGAGCTTAAACAATTACCAGATACTCTGAAATATGCTTATCTTGATGAAAAGAAGATATATCCTGTTATTATTAGTGCTAACCTTTCAGAGCATGAAGAACAGAGATTATTGAAAACTCTGAGGAAGCACCATGTAGCTATTGGATATACTCTTGATGATCTTCAGGGTATTAGTCCCACTCTATGTCAGCATAAAATTAAAATGGAGCCTGATACTAAACCAGTTTATGATCACCAATGACGGTTGAATCCTAAAATGAAGAAAGTAGTAAGAAATGAAATATTAAATCTTCTGGAGGCAGGTATTATTTACCCTATTGCTGATAGTAGATGGATTTGTCCCGTTCATTGTGTCCCTAAGAAAGGAGGTATTACCGTTGTTCCTAATGATAAAAATGAATTGACCCCGCAGAGAATTGTTACATGTTATAGAATGGTAAATGATTTTAGGAAATTGAATAAAGCTACTAGAAAAGATCATTACCCTCTACCTTTCATTGATCAAATGCTAGAAAGATTGTCCAAACACACACATTTCTGCTTTCTAGATGGTTATTCTGGTTTCTCTCAAATACATGTGTCAAAAGAGGACCAAGAGAAGACCATCTTTACCTGACCTTTTGGTACCTTTGCTTATAGACGTATGCCTTTTAGTTTATGCAATGCACATGATACCTTTCAAAGATGCATGACTGCTATATTCTCTGATTTTTGTGAAAGGATTGTTGAGGTTTTCATGGATGATTTTTCCGCTTACGGAACTTCTTTTGATGATTGTTTGAGGAATCTTGATCGAGTTTTGCAGAGATGTGAAGAAACTAATCTTGTCTTGAATTGGGAAAAGTGCCACTTTATGCTGAATGAAGGCATTGTCTTGGGACATAAAATTTCCAAAAGAGGTATTGAAGTTTATAAGGCTAAAGTTGATGCTACTAAAAAGATGTCGTGTCCTACGGATATCAGAGGTATAAGAAGTTTCCTTGGTCATACTAGTTTCTATAGGAGATTTATTAAAGATTTGTCTAAGATTTTTAGGCCTCTCACTAACCTTTTGCAAAAAGATGTTCCATTCGTTTTTGATGATGATTGTGTAGAAGCTTTTGAAATTCTCAAGAATGCTTTGATTTCTGCACCTGTTGTTCAACCACCTGATTGGAACCTGCCCTTTGAAATTCTGTGTGATGCTAGTGATTATGCCATAGGCGCTGTTCTGGGACAAAGAGTTGATAACAAATTAAATGTTATTCATTATGCTAGCAAAACTCTAGACAGTGCTCAAAGAAACTATGCTACTACTGAAAAGGAATTTTTAGCAGTTGTGTTTGCTTGTGATAAGTTTAGACCTTATATTGTTGATTCTAAAGTAACTGTTCACAACGATCATGCTACTATTAAATATCTCATGGAAAAGAAAGATGCTAAACCCAGACTTATCACGTGGGTTCTTCTGCTACAAGAATTTGATTTGCATATTGTTGATAGAAAGGGTGTTGATAACCCAGTAGCAGATAACTTGTCTAGGTTAGAGAATGTTCTTGATGACCCACTTCCTATTGATGATAGCTTTCCTGATGAACAATTAGCTGTCGTAAATGCTTCTCTTAATGCTCCGTGGTATGCTGATTATGTTAATTACATTGACGCTAAATTTATACCGCCTAGTTTCACATACCAACAAAAGAAAAAGTTCTTCTATGATTTAAGACATTACTTCTGGGATGACCCACACCTTTATAAAGAATGAGTAGATGGTGTTATTAGACGCTGTGTACCTGAGCATAAATAGGAATAGATCCTACAGAAGTGTCATTCCAAGGCCTACGGAGGACACCACGCTGGAGATAGAACTGCACATAAGGTATTACAATCTGGTTTTTATTGGCCTACTCTCTTCAAGGATGCTCGTAAGTTTTTCTTTTCATGTGATGAATGTCAAAGAATTGGCAATATTAGTAGATGCCAGTAAATGCCTATGAATTACTCTCTTGTTATTGAACCATTTGATGTTTGGGGTTTTGATTATATGCGACCTTTTCCAACGTCCAACGGGTATACTCATATATTAGTTGTTGTTGATTATGTTACTAAGTGGGTAGAAGCTATTACAACTAGTAGTACTGATCACAACACCTCTATTAAGATGCTTAAAGAAGTTATTTTCCCTAGATTTGGAATCCCCGGATATTTAATGACTGATGGTGGTTCACATTTTATACATGGTGCTTTGCGTAAATTGCTTGATAAGTATGATGTTAATCATAG
This sequence comes from Hordeum marinum, assembly GCA_022496015.1. Taxonomy (NCBI): domain Eukaryota; kingdom Viridiplantae; phylum Streptophyta; class Magnoliopsida; order Poales; family Poaceae; genus Hordeum; species Hordeum marinum. The sequence continues at coordinate 94,934,337 of CM039677.1, read as the reverse complement.
AATTGCATCCCTTATCATCCTCGGTCTAGTGGTCAAGTAGAATTAAGCAATAGAGAAATTAAATTGATTTTGCAAAAGACGGTTAACAGATCTAGGAAGAATCGGTCTAAGAAACTTGACAATGCATTATGGGCTTATAGAACTACTTACAAGAATCCTATGGGTATGTCTCCGTATAAAATGTTTTATGGTAAAGCATGCAACTTACCTCTAGAGCTAGAGCATAAAGCTTATTAGGCAATCAAAGTGCTCAACTATGATTTCAAACTTGCTGGTGAGAAGAGGTTATTTGACATTAGCTCACTTGATGAATGGAGAACTCAGGCCTATGAGAATGCCAAGTTGTTTAAAGAGAAAGTTAAGAGATGGCATGATAAAAGGATACAAAAGCGTGAATTCAACGTAGGTGATCATGCCTTGCTATAAAATTCTTGGTTAAGATTTTTTGCAGGAAAAATTCTCTCTGAATGGGAAGGACCATACATCATCGCGGAAGTATATCGCTTCGGTGCCATCAAGATCAACAGTGCCGAAGGCAAAAATCCAAAGGTGGTAAATGGGCAAAGAATCAAACATTATATCTCAGGTACTCCCATTAATGTTGAAACCAATGTTATCAATACCATAGCTCTCGAAGAGCATATTAGGGAGATTTACCAAAACGTTTCGTACTCCAAAAGGGAATAGGTACATGGTACGTTAAGTAAACCGACTCCAAAAGTTTCCCAATAGCAATTTTATTTAGTTTTGGAATATTAAAAAATAGGAAGATAAAAAGCAGTCTAAAGGACGCACAGGGAGGCGACAAGCCTGCTAGGCGTGGCCAACCTCTGACCGTGCCTAGGGGGCTTGTCACCACCCCGTGTGCCCCCTGGACTCCGTTTTCTTGTGATACACTCCTTCGGGGCGGCAAAACTTCATTATATAATTTCCCGGAGGTTTGCGGTTTCGTATCACGACAATATCTCATGTTTTCATTTTGAGTTGTTTCTGCAGCAGATTTAGATTGTCATGGCATTCCCCGATGCTCCGAAGGACAAGTTTTTCAAGAAGGTCATCAACCCTTATCTTGTAGAGGTGTTGCAACACTCTCAATGCGTGAGGGGGTGTTGCACATCTGTGACGTTGAGGGGACAAAGAAGACTGGAAGCGTGGAAACAAGGCTCGAAGCAATGGAGCAACAAGTCTTCCAGTGTTGAGGGATGGTGGAACGCGGACTCAATGCCAATCATACGATGATCTCGGAGTTTACCCATAAACACAAGCTGGACACTAAGGACATCGGGGAGCATATCTTCAAGCTTTACGAGAAAATTGAGCATCTCCAAGCCCAGATCTATGATCTGCAAAACCAAAACTGTGAGTATGAATACAGATTAAGGAGAATGAGTTTGGCTGCAGATTTGAGGATTCTGGAGACTCGTTCATCTTTTTTATGATGGTGAGCCATTGGCTTGGAAGCCAAAGGACAAATTTCCATCCTCATCAACAACTCCACCACCATCACCTCCGAAGAAGGACACCTGAGCACATGGGTATGGGCACTCCCCTTGGCTTGTGCCAAGCTTGGGGGAGGTGCCTGCTACCTCTTGAGCATGCGTTGGTTTTCCCTTGAAGAGGAAAGGGTGATGCAGCAAAGTAGATGAGTATTTCCCTCAGTTGTTGAGAACCAAGGTATCAATCCAGTAGGAGGAACAAGCGAGTCACCAATGGTTGCACCTACACAAACAATCAAACTCTTGTCAATCCCTTCACGATTATTTGCAAGGATTAGATCTGAAAGAGATAGATGTAAATAAGTGCAGAAAGTAAAAGATAAATAAATTGCAGCAAGGTATAGATCTGAAAATATATGATGAAAAATAGACCCGGGGCCCATAGGTTTCACTAGAGGCTTCTCTCTTGAAGGTAAACATCATGGTGGGTAAACAAATTACTATCAAGCAATTGATAGAAAAGCGAATAATCATGTATTTATCCAAGGAAATGATCATGCATATAGGCATTACGTCCGTGACAAGTAGACCAAAACAATTCTGCATCTACTACTATTACTCCACACATCGACCGACTCCTACCTGCATCTAGAGTATTAAGTTCATGAAGAACACTGTAACGCCTTAAGAAAGATGACATGATGTAGAGGTATAAACTCAAGCAATATGATGAAAACCCCATCTTGTCACCCTTGATGGAAACAATACAATACGTGCCTCTCTACCCCTACTATGTCACTTGGTGAGGACACCGCAAGATTGAACCCAAAACCAAACACTTCTCCCGTTGCAAGAATTACCAATCTAGTTGGCCAAACCAAATCAATAACTCAAAGGGGCTTACAAGAATATGAATCATGCATATAAGAAATCAGAGGTGATTCAAATAAGATTCATGTATAATCTGAACATAAACTCACAATTCATCGGATCTTGACAAACACACCACAAAAGAGGATTACATCGGATATATCTCCATGAAGAATATGGTATTTAAGCTCAAAGAGAGAAAAGAAGCCATCTAGCTACTGGATACGGACCTGTAGGTCTGTTGTGGACTACTCACGCATCATCGGAGGGGCAATGGAGATGATGTAGACGCCCTCTGTGATCGAAACCCCGTCCGGCAGATTATTGGAAAAGGCTCCAAGATTGGATCTCTCGGGAACTGAGGCCTTCGGTGGTGGAAAAGTATTTGCGTGTCTCTTTTCGATGTTGGGGGAATATTTGGGTATTTGTAGGCCAAGAATTAGGGTTATGAGACATGCCAGGAGGCGACAATCTTGCTAGGTGCGGCCAGGGGGGCTCGCGCCTAGCAGGCTTGTGGCGCCCTGGCTCCTCCCGTGACGTGCACTCCAAGCTTGGATGACTTGTTTCCTTCCAGAAAAATTCCTTCCGTGGGTTTTATTCCGTTTGGACTCCGTTTAATATTCCATATCTGCAAAATTCAAAAACAAGGAAAAAACAGAAACTGGCACTTGGCTCTAGATTAACAGGTTAGTCCCAAAAATAATATAAAATAGCATATTAATGCATATAAAACATCCAGAACAGATAATATAATAGCATGTCATCATCAAAAATTATAGATACGTTGGAGACGTATCAGCATCCCCAAGCTTAATTCCTGCTCGTCCTCGAGTAGTAAATGATAAAAACAGAATTTTTGATGTGTAGTGCTACCTAACATATTTATCCAAGTAATATTATTTATTTTGGCATGAATATTCAGATCCATAAGACTCAAAACAAAAGCTTAATATTGATATAGAAACAATAACATTTCAAGCATACTAGCAAAGCAATTGTATCTCCTCAAAATATAATGGCAAAAAAAGTTATCCCTACAATATCATATGGTCTGGCTATGCTCCATCTTCCCCACACAAAGTATTTATATCATGCACAACCCCGATGAGAAGTCAAGCAATTGTTTTCACACCTTTATTTTCTCAAACCTTTTCAACTCTCATGCAATACATGAGCGCGAGCCATGGATATAGCACTATAGGTGAATAGAATATGGTGGAGGTTGGCAAGGAAAGGGAGAAGATAGTCTCACATCAACTAGTCATATCAACGGGCTATGGAGATGCCCATCAATAGATATCAATGTGAGTGAGTAGGGATTGCCATGCAACGGATGCACTAGAGCTATAAGTGTATGTAAGCTCAAAAGGAAACTAACTGGACGTGCATCATGAAAAAAATTCCACTAGCTATATGAAAATGATAAAATAGGAGACTCTCTATCATGAAGATCATGGTGCTACTTTCAAGCACAAGTGTGGAAAAAGGTACTAGCAATGTCCCTTTTCTCTTTTCTCTCATTTTTTGTGGGCATCTAAGGCCTCTTTTATTCATTTTTTTATTTGGGCTTTGCTAGCCTCTTTTATTTTTCATGAAGTCCGGAATCTCATCCCCACTTGTGAGGGAATCATAGCTTCCATCATCCTTTCCTCACATGGGACATGCTCTAATAATGATAATCGTCACACTCTTATTTACTTATAACTCAAAAGAAAATTACAACTTAGTACCTATGACAAAATATGACTCTATATGCAATATGGAAGTGATGGTGCATGTCATAAAAGGAAATTGTGGAAGTTGCATGGAAATATATCCCAGAATGGCTATGGAAAGCCATAATAGGTAGGTATGGTCATTGTTTTGAGGAAAAATATATGGTGGCTGTTTTTAGGAAGGTATATGGTGGCTGTTTTGAGGAAGGTGTTTGTTGCACCGACAAAAGTTGCGCGGTACTAGAAAGGCTAGCAAAAGTGAAAGGGTGAGAGTGCGTACAATCCATGGACTCAACATTAGTCATAAAGAACTCACATACTTATTGCAAAAGTCTATTAGTCAATTAAGCAAAGCATTAAACACATGCTCCTAGGGGGAGGTTGGTAGGAGTTAACCATCACGCGCCCCCGACCCTCACACAAAGGTCAACAATCTATAAACAAGTCATGCTCCGACTTCCTTACATAACGGTTCAACATACGTGCATGCTACGGGAATCACAAACCTTTACACAAGTATTTTTACCAAATCACAATTTGCTTCCTGACATGTCTCTTAACATTACCATCTTTATATCTCAAAACTTTAAGCAAGGAATCAAACTTCTCATAAATACTCAATGCGCTTAATATGGAAGTTTTTATTATATCCCTTTTGGATGCCTATCATATTAGGAATAAATTAGTATGCTGTTTTAGAAACTACAAAAATAATATAAGTGAGGTACGATAGTTCAAGTATTTCTATAAAAACGCAAACACCACCGTGCTCTAGAAGATATAAGTGAAGCACATAGAGCAAAATTGCCCAACTCAAAAGATATAAGTGAAGCACATAGAGTACTCTAATAAATTCACGATTCAGTGTGTCTCTCTCAAAAGATGTGTGTAGCAAGGATGATTGTGTCAAAATAACAAGAAAAAGACACATATCATACAAGACGCTCCAAGCAAAACACATATCATGTGGTGAATAAAAATATAGCCTCAAGTAAATTTACCGATGGATTGAAGACGGAAGAGGGGATGCCTTCCGGGGCATCCCCAAGCTTAGGCTCTTTGGCATCCTTGAATATGAATTGGGGTGCCTCGGACATCCCCAAGCTTAGGATCTTGACCCTTATTCCATAGTCCATCACATCTTTATCCAAAACTTGAAAACTTCACAACACATCACTTAACAGAAAACTCGTGAGGTCCGTTAGTATAAGAAAATAAATCACCACTTTACGTACAGTTGTGAAATCAATCTTCATTTATATTTGTGTTATACCTACTGTAATCTAACTTCTCCATGGCTCATACCACAAGATACAACCCATAGATTCATCAAAATAGGCAAACAACTCAAAGAAAATAGAATTTGTCAAAAGTAGAACAGTCTGTAGAAATCTGGAAACTTCGTATACTTATGTAACTCAAACAATTCCGAAAAATTAGGAAAACCTGGGAAATTTTTATATCAATCTTTTGTAAAAATTTCAGATCAATTCGACTCTCTAAAAAATTAGAAAATTCCTGGACTGAGCGCAAAAGTTTCTGTTTTTCAGCAAGATCAAATCAACAACTACCATAGATCACCCCAAAGGTTTTACTTGGCTCACACACTAATAAAAACCCCAAAACACAATTACTACAGAAGTAATAATGTGGGAAACACTCAAAAATATAAGCAAAAACAGAACAGAAAAATAAAATTGGGTTGCCTCCCAACAAGCGCTATTGTTTAACGCCCTTAGCTAGGCAAAACATAATAGATCTAGGTATTGTCATATTTGGTATGCAATCAAAAAGTAGCTCTCATAATAGATTCATAAGTCAATCTTATTTTATTTCTAGGAAAGTGTTCCATGCCTTTCCTTAATGGAAATTGAAATCTAATGTTTCCTTCTTTCATGTCAATAATTGCACCAATAGTACTAAGGAAAGGTCTACCAAGAATAATAGGGCATGTAGGATTGCAATCTATATCAAGAACATCATTAATCCTTCTCATAGGTTTCTTAATAGTGGAATCCACAAGATGCAAATTTAGAGAGCAATCATCAAGATCCTGGTAACCTAGCACATCACATAAAGTTTTCGTAATCGTGGAAACACTAGCACCCAAATCACACAAATCATGCACTCATAATCTTTGATTTTAATCTTAATAGTAGGTTTCCACTCCTCATGGAGCTTTCTACTAATAGAAACTTCTAGCTCAAGTTTTTTTCAAAAGATTTCATCATAGCATCAACTATATGTTTAGTAAAAGCCTTATTTTGACTATAAGCATGAGGAGAATTCAACATGGATTTCAACAAGGAAATACAATCAATCAAAGATCAACTATCATAATTAAAGTCCTTGAAATCCAAAAGAGTGGGTTCATTGCTATTTAAAGTGTTGACCTCTTCAATCCCACTTTTATCAATTTCAGCATTAAGATCTATAAACTCCGAATCATTGGGACGCCTTTCAACTAAAGTTGGATTATCTCCAGTCTCATCATTATCAATATTTATATTGGAAAACAAAGATTCAATAGGAGTCACATCAATCACTTTAATATCTTCATCATTATTATCGCGAGAAAACACTTTTTCAAGCCATTCACTCTTAGCACGAATCCTAGCAGTTCTTTCCTTTCTTTCATCAATAGAAATTCTCATAGCTTTTAAAGACTCGTTAATATCATGCTTGGGTGGAGTAGATCTAACTTTCAAAGAATCAATATCAAGATAAATTCTATCAACATTCCTAGCCAAATCATCAATCTTAAGCACTTTTTCTTCAATAGACGCATTAAAATATTTTTGTGAACCAATAAAATCTTTAATAATATTCTCAAGATCAGAGGGCATCTTATTATAATTTCCATAAGAATTGTTGTAGGAATTACCAGAGTTATTAGAGGAATTACTAGGAAATGGCCTAGGGTTGAAATTTTCCCTATACGCATTGTTACCAAAATTGTTCCTAGCAAAAAAATTCACATCCATAGATTCATTATTATTTCCAATCAAAGAAGATAGAGGCATATCATTAGGATCAATAGGAGCACTCTTACTAGCAAACGATTTCATCAATTCATCCATCTTTTCACTCAAGGTATTTATTTCTTCAATAGCATGCACCTTTTTACTAGTAGGATATTATTCGGTATGCCATTGAGAGTAGTTTGTCATGATATTATCTAGGAGTTTAGTAGCTTCTCCTAATGTGATTTCCATAAAAGTACCACCCGCGGCAGAATCTAAAAGATTTCTAGATGCAAAATTCAACCCCGCATAGAAAATCTGTATAATCATCCATAAACTCAAACCATGTGCGGGACAATTCCTAATCATTAATTTCATCCTCTCCCATGAAAAGTTGCTTAAAATTCATTATATGGTTCCTAATGGAGATGCTCTTAGCGGGCGGAAAGTACTTGCAAATAAAAGCATCTTTACACTTATTCCATGAATCAATACTATTTTTAGGCAAAGATGAAAACCAAGTTTTAGCACGATCTCATAGCGAGAACGGAAATAGCTTCAATTTAACAATATCATTGTCCACATCTTTCTTCGTTTGCATATCACACAACTCGATGAAACTATTTAGATGGGATGCGGCATCTTCACTAGGAAGGCCAGAAAATTGTTCTTTCATAACAAGATTTAGCAAGGTAGCATTGATTTCATAAGATTCCGCACTAGTGGTGAGAGTAATAGGATTACTAATAAAATCATTATTATTGGTATTGGAAAAGTCACACAACTTGGTATTCTCAGACATCGTGACAAAGCAAGTAGTTAAGCACACGAGCAAAAGAAAGGCAAAAGAAAGAAGGGCGAGTAAAAAGGCAAATCTTTTTGGTATTTTCTAAAAAACGCTTTAAAGTGGGGGAGAGGAAAACGAGAGGCAAATGGAAAATAAAGTAAATGCAAGAGATGAGTTTGTGATGGGCACTTGGTAGGCTTGACATGTATCCTCCCCGACAACAGTGCCAGAACTCCTTCTTGCTACCTCTTGAGCATGCGTTGGTTTTCCCTTGAAGAGGAAAGGGTGATGCAGCAAAGTAGCTAAGTATTTCCCTCAGTTGTTGAGAACCAAGGTATCAATCCAGTAGGAGGAACAAGCAAGTCACCAATGGTTGCACCTACACAAACAAGCAAACTCTTGCACCCAACGCTATAAAGGGGTTGTCAATCCCTTCACGGTTATTTGCAAGGATTAGATCTGAAATAGATACATGTAAATGAGTGTGGAAAGTAAAAGATAAATAAATTGCAGCAAGGTATAGATCTGAAAATATATGATGGAAAATAGACCCCGGGGCCATAGGTTTCACTAGAGGCTTCTCTCTTGAAGGCAAATATCATGGTGGGCAAACAAAATACTATCAAGCAATTGATAGAAAAGTGAATAATCATGTAGTTATCCAAGGAAATGATCATGCATATAGGCATCAGGTCCGTGACAAGTAGACCGAAACAATTCTGCATCTAGAGTATTAAGTTCATGAAGAATAGAGTAACGCATTAAGAAAGATGACATGATGTAGAGGGATAAACTCAAGAAATATGATGAAAACCCCATCTTGTTACCCTTGATGGCAACAATAAGTACGTGCCTCTCTACCCCTACTATGTCACTAGGTGAGGACACCGCAAGATTGAACCCAAAACGAAACACTTCTCCCGTTGCAAGAATTACCAATCTAGTTGGCCAAACCAAACCAATAACTCTAAGAGACTTGCAAGGATATGAAATCATGCATATAAGAAACCAGAGGAGATTCAAATAAGATTCATAGATAATCTGAACATAAACTCACAATTCATCGGATCTTGACAAACACACCACAAAAGAGGATTACATCGGATAGATCTCCATGAAGATCATGAAGAACATGGTATTGAAGATCAAAGAGAGAGAATAAGCCATCTAGCTACTAGCTATGGACCCGTAGGTCTGTGGTGGACTACTCATGCATCATCGAAGGGGAAATGGAGATGATGCAGATGCCCTCTGTGATCGAAACCCCCTTCGGCAGATTACCGGAAAAGGCTCCAAGATTGGGTCTCTTGGGAACGGAGGCTTCTGGCGGCGGAAAAGTATTTATGTGGCTCTTTTTTATGTTGGGGGGATATTTGGGTATTTATAGGCCAAGAATTAGGGTTAGGAGACCTGCCAGGAGGCGACAAGCCTACTGGACGCGGCCAGGGGGGCCCGCGCCTAGCAGGCTTGTGGCGCCCTGGCTCCTCCCCTAACGTGCACTCTAAGCTTGGATGACTTGTTTCCTTCCAGAAAAATTCCTTCCGCAGGTTTTATTCCGTTTGGACTCCGTTTAATATTCCATATCTGCAAAACTCAAAAACAAGAAAAAAAAAACAAAAACTGGCACTTGGCTCTAGATTAATAGGTTAGTCCCAAAAATAATATAAAATAGCATATTAATGCATATAAAACATCCAAAACAGATAATATAGCAGCATGACATCATCAAAAATTATAGATGCGTTGGAGACGTATCAGTGCCCCGATATCGTATCACATCACACCTTTTTCCTTTTTCGTGTTCCTTACCTTTCCTAGTTCGATCCTTTTTGATTTTGTTTTGATCTAGTAGAATAAAAATTTTAGTATGATATACCTTTTAGTTTTTGCTTTTGCTCCCCTTATGTAAGCAAGTTCGAGAGTTATATAATAAAAAGTAGTTTTGATGGGAGGGCTTTGCTAGACTACTACGCTCTTGAAAGTAATGAATAAAGAATAATAGAACAAAACAAAGAGTATACATAGTGATGTTATGGGGAGTGATGACTTCATATATAAAAAGTATGGTGATTGAAATTTGTTGGGAGTTAACAAACGTAGTAATTGGTCATTGGTGCAACTGAAAGGAAGTGATAAAGAAAGAGAGATTCACATATAAATATATTATCTTGGACATCTTTTATGATTGTGACCACTCATTAAAATATTACATGCCAAGAATTTGATGTTGGATAAGGAAGACAACATAATAGGTTATGTTTGCTTGCCTCTGGATAGAAGTTATATGGTTTTAGATCCTCCAACATGTCGTGCTTGCTTCCACCTCATAATAGCCAAAACTTCCGCACCAAGTAGAGATACTACTTGTGTATCCAAACACTTCAACCCAGTTTTGCCATGAGAGTCCACCATACCTACCTATGGATTGAATAAGATCCTTTAAGTAAGTTGTCATAGGTGCAAAAGGCAATAAAAATTGCTCCTAAATATGTGTGATCTTTTATTGTAAGGGAAATAAGCGTTGTACGAACTTGTGATAGTAAAGAAATAAAAGCGACAGACTGCATAATAAAGGTTGCTATCACAAAGGGCAATACAACGCGGCGTTCCTCTTCACTAAGAGTTTGTACATCCAAAAATAAAAGGTGCATGACAACCTCTGCTTCCCTCTACGAAGGGCTTATCTGTTACTTTTACCTTTTAGTACTTACCTTTATGCAAGAGTCATGGTAATCCTCACCACTTCCTATATTTTGCCTCTCCCTTGGCAAGCATTATGTGTTCGGGAACAATCTAGATTTATATATCCACTCAGATGTGGGTGATCATGAGTTATTATTGTTGACATCACCCTTGAGGTGAATAGTTGGGAGGCAAAGCTACAAGTCCCTATCTTCCTCTGTGTTTGATTAAAGCTTTGATCTCGTGGGTACCACGTGAGTGCTAGAAATTGTGAAAGACTAAAAGATGATTGAGTATGTGGATTTGCTTAAAAATCTCTTATATTGACTCTTTCTGATGTTATGATAAATTGTCAATTGCTTCAATGACTGAGATCATAGTTTGTCGGTTGTCAATAGAGTTCTTGGTTCATATTTTATCTTGTGAATGAATTTTTACTCTAGTATAAAAAATCTCATAAAATGAGTATTGTTGTTCTAAAGTTGATCATGATGCCCTCATGTCCGTATTTTATTTTATCGACACCTCTATCTCTAAACATGTGGACATATTCATCGATCTCGGCTTTCGCTTGAGGGCAAGCGAGGTCCAAGCTTGGGGGAGTTGATACGTCCATTTTGCACCATGATTTTATATTGATATTTATTGCATTATGGGCTGTTATTGCACATTATGGTACAATACTTATGCCTTTTCTCTCCTATTGTACAAGGTTTACATGAAGAGGGAGAATGCCGGCAGCTCGAATTCTGGACTAGAAAAGGAGCAAATATGATATGCCTATTCTGCACAACTCCAAAAGTCCTAAAAACTTATGGAGAATATTTTTGGATTTAATAAAATACTGGCGCAAGAATCAATCAGAGGGGGGCCACCTGCAGGCCACAAGCCTGCTAGGCGCGACCACCCCCTGGTTGCGCCTAGCAGGCTTGTGGGGCCATGTGGCTCCTCCGACGCCCATCTTCTCCTGTATGTTGGGTTTTGACCTGAAAAAAATCAGAAGAGAGCTTTCGGGATGAAGCGTGACCGTCTCGAGGCGGAACTTGGATAGAACCAATCTAGAGCTCCGGTAGGGTTGTCCTGCTAGGGAAACTTCCCTTTCAGAGGGGGAAATCGAAGCCATCATCATCAGCAACGATCCTCTCATCGAGAGGGGGTCAATCTTCATCAACATCTTCACCAGAACCATCTTCTCTCCAAACTCTAGTTCATCTCTTGTATCTAATCTTTGTCTCAACACCTCATATTGGTACCTGTGGGTTGCTAGTAGTGTTGATTACTCCTTGTAGTTGATGCTAGTTGGTTTACTTGGTGGAAGATCATATGTTCATATCCTTAACGATAATTAGTACTCCTCTAATCTTGAACATGAATATGCTTTGTGAGTAGTTACGTTTGTTACTGAGGACATGGGATAAGTCTTGTTATAAGTAATCATATGAATTTGGTATTCGTTCGATATTTTGATGAGATATATGTTGTGTATCCTCTAGTGGGGTTATGTGAATGTCGACTACATAACACTTCACCATTATTTGGGCCTAGGGGAAGGCATTGGGAAGTAATAAGTAGATGATGGGTTGCTAGAGTGACAGAAGCTTAAACCCTAGTTTATGCGTTGCTTCGTAAGGGGATGATTTGGATCCATATGTTTCATGCTATGGTTAGGTTTACCTTAATTCTTGTTTCGTAGTTACGGATACTTGCAAGGGGGGTTAATCATAAGTGGGAGGTTTGTCCACGTAAAGGCAGCACCCAAGCACCAGTCCACCCACATATCAAATTATCTAAGTAACGAACGTGAATCAAATGAGCATGATGAAAACTAGCTTGACAAAAATTCCCATGTGTCCTCGGGAGCGCTTTGCTTTATATAAGAGTTTGTCCAGCCTGTCCTTTGCTACAAAAAGGATTGGGCTACCTTGCTGCACCTTTGCTATAGTTGTTACTTGTTACTCGTTACGAATTATCTTATCACAAAACTATCTGTTACCGATAATTTCAGTGCTTGCAGAGAATACCTTACTGGAAACCGCTTATCATTTCCTTCTGCTCCTTGTTGGGTTCGACACTCTTACTTATCGAAAGGACTACGATAGATCCCCTATACTTGTGGGTCATCAACCCCTTATCCTATAAAAGGAGGCATGAGGCTACCTTTAGAAGGGTTGACTCTCTGTTCATTCTACGCGCGTAGCTGCTTCCCCCGTGCATCCTTGCCGGGGTAGCGCTCTCGTAACCTTGAACATACATATAATCCACCAAAAACACAGGATGTAGGGTATTATGCTCCTGAGCAGCCCGAACCTGTCTAAACCACCGTGCACGCAACAGCCACTGGTGCTCTTTGTGCGCTCAAACTCCCCACCGAACCAAAAAGGGGCCTTGTCGGTCCCATAGATCGTCGTCTCCCCCGACATCCTTGACGTGCCGGATAGGAGGCATATTCGGCGCGCGAATCTTGATCGACTCTGCATGTCTCCACCAACATCTTTGTCGGCATCCATGGTGCCCAAGAAGGTCAAGGGGGCGTAATCAGCCATTCCTTCCCCGTCCAAGCTGCCCGCACCGACGGCTATGGGTGATGGGGGCGTGGGAGAACATCGTGCTCCCCGCGCCGGTAAGAAGAGCCACAACACGGCTCGTAGCTCTATGAATCACGACCGGGATCAAGTCCTGGTAGCATCCCAGGATGCACCGACAGCGGTCGAGGACCACGCCGATGCAGCAGGGGCAACCAACATAATAGTTGCAGGCGCGACCGCAGTGAATGCAACCGCAACGAACTTGATTGCGGTGGGCGCAACAGTGCCCCCGCCACACACGTCACAAGGCAACCACAACCAAAGCCCTAAGGGTGTCAACCCCGGGCAGAGGGCAGACAAGAACCCTGTGCGCCACTCGCGGGACACACAAGGCCGAGTTCAACAACCGCCCCGTGGCGAAGGCGGACGGCGGACGGTGGCCAAGGGGAGCGCTCTCCCTAGTGTAGGATCAAAAGTAGGTCTAGAGGGGGTGATTAGACTACTTGACCAAATAAAAATCTACTTTTTCCCAATTTTAATTCTTCGCAAATTTTAGCATTCATAGTATGTCAAGTACACCCTACACATGCATGTCTAAGAGTAGAGTAGTGGAAAGTAAAGACATTGCACATGTAAGTAAAGAGAGGGTAAGGAAAGCAAACACAATTGGTGACACGATGATTTTTGCCATGGTTTCGATAGTTGGTGCTATCGTACATCCACATCAATGGAGTCTTCAACCCACAGAGGGTAATGGTTGCGGGAGTCCACGGAGAGCTCTACCCACGGAGGGTTCCACGAAGAAGCAACCTTGACTATACCATGATGGCCTACGTCCATGGAGGACTAGCCTAACTCGCGGTAGATCTTCACGAAGTAGGCGATCTCCTTGCCCTTGCAAACTTCTTGGTTCTCCAAAGCTCGAAGTATCTTCTTGATGATGAATTTTTCTGTCATTTCTTCACTTCCTAAGCCGACAATCTCATTGGTGATGAGAGCTAGCCTAGAGTACATATCATCAACTCCTTCACCATCCTTCATCTTGAACTTGTCAAGATGACCTTGAAGAACATCTAGCTTGGATTCTCTAAAGGACTCAGTTCCTTTGTGCATATCAACCAAAGTATCCCAAATCTCTTTTGCGCGTTCAAGACGGCTGATTTTGTTGAATTATTTGGGGCATAGGTAGTTGAAGAGAATGTCACGTGCTTGAGATTTGAGTTGCAACATCTTCAATTCATCCGCAGTCGCTTCACGATGGGGTTCCTTTCCTTCCGCAAAGAATTCACCTTGCAAGCCAACACAAACAACAGCCCAAACGGTGGTGTTATGACCAAGCAAATGCATTTTCATTTTGTGCTTCCAACTAGCAAAATTTGTGCCATCAAAGTACGAACGTCTACGGTGATAGTTTCCCTCACTAGATGCCATACTTCTCCTAGGTTGTGAAACCAATGAAATGGAGACCAAGGCTTTGATACCACTTGTAGGATCGAAAGTAGGTCTAGAGGGGGGGTGATTAGACTACTTGACCAAATAAAAATCTACTTTTTCCCAATTTTAATTCTTGGCAGATATTAGCATTCATGGTATGTCAAGTACACCCTACACATGCATGTCTAAGAGTATAGCAGCGAAAACTAAAGACATTGCACATGTAAGCAAAGAGAGGGTACGGAAAGCAAACACAATTGGTGACACGATGATTTTTCCCATGGTTCCGATAGGTGGTGCTATCGTGCATCCACGTTCATGGAGTCTTCAACCCACGGAGGGTAACGGTCGTGAGAGTCCATGGAGGGTTCCATGAAGAAGCAACCTTGACTATACCATGACGGCCAACATCCATGGAGGACTATCCTTACTCGGGGTAGATCTTCACGAAGTAAGCGATCTCCTTGCCCTTACAAACTTCTTGGTTCACTCCATACCACGAAGTAGGAGGCTCCCAAGCGACACCTAACCAATCTAGGAGGCACCACCCTCCAAAAGGTAATAGGCTCGGTAATGTCCATGAACTCCTTGCTCTTGTGCTTCAAGATGATAGACTCCTTAACACACAATCACTCTCTCATATATATGGCTTGGTAGAAGAGATGGGATTGGTGGAAAGCAACTTGGGGTGGCTAGAAATCAAGATCCATATGGTTGGAGTGGAAGATCTTGACCTCAACACAAGGGTGGGTGGTTCTCTCTCAGAAAACTGATAGGATAGGTATGGAATGGTTCTGAGTGCTTATCCTTTGAGTAGGTGGTGGTGAAGGGGTATATATAGGAATCCCCAAAAATCCAACCATTACACACAAAATGACCAACCCGGTGACACCGATCTGTTAATCTCGATGGTACCGAAGTGACCAAAATGTGGCAACTTTTGAATCTCGGAGGGACCGATATAGGAATATCGGTTGCACTGATAAGGTGACCAACGGTTAGAATGCCCGTTCTCGGTGACGCCGATTCAACAATCTCGGAGGGACCGAAACTGTGAACTTGCGTAACAGAAAGTTGGAAGCCCAACTCGGTGGCACTAAATGTAGTGTCGGCTGTACCGAAACGTTAGGGTTTGGCTGAGTCTATCTAGGGTTTGGAATCGGTGGCACCGAATGTGGAATGTTGGTTGCACCGATTTTGAGTGTTTGGCTTAGGACAGACTTTGGTGGGAGAGTTTGTGGGTGTCTTTGGTGACTATCACTTGTGCACGTATGAGCATTTTGTTCACTAACAGAACTTTACCCCCTTTTAATAGTATTGACTTTCCTATGGACTCAAGGTGATTTCTCACAAGTAGAAAATGTAGAGTCCTCTTGCTTGAAGCTTTGCCAATCCATTTCCTAGCATATTGGGGTGTTCCACAAGCTCTTTGCCAACCCATCATTGAACTTTTCTTGAAATATACTTGATGGAAACATTAGTTCAATGATTTATATGTTGTTATGAATTACCAAAACCACCACGGGAGCAAATGTGCTTTCAATCTCCCCCTTTTTGGTAATTGATGACACCATATAGATCAAAGCTTCAACATATGATACAATCAATGAATATAATCGTCGCTTTGAGAAATATGTGAATGTGATAAGCAAGAGCTCCCCCTAAATTTGTAAATTATTTTGGATTTGCATTTGAATGCAAATACACAATCGATTAGGTGCATGGTGCACTTCTTCCATGTCACATACATCTTGGTGGTGTGCGAGAATAATTAGAGTGAATATCATAGCACAACACAATAAAGCAATGTAGAAAGATCATCTCATAAAGCATTAAGATGATGGGAAGTAGTAGCATCACACAAAAAGTGTATCACAAGCAATCAAAAGACAATTGTTTTTGAAAAGCAATAAACACCAAAACACTCTCTCACTCGAAGCCTAAAGATCTATATACACTTCTCCCCCTTGGCAACAAGTTACCAAAAAATTCAAAGGCATATATCTAAGCGTTCTTGGACTGATCTCCTCTGGTTGTTGATGAAGGAGTCGAGAGAACAACGTCGGCGAAGATCTCTGTAGATGTCATGGATGGAGTTGGAGTGGCAGCTGGAGGAACTGGAGCTGATGGAGCAGGAGCTGAGGTGACAGCAGCAGGAGCTGATGAAGAGGGCCTCAAGTCTGGAGCTGGCATAGTGGCTGATCTGGCCAAAGTAGGAAACTGTGTGCCAGTCCTGAGAGGTGATCCATCCTCCTCATCATCATCATCACCATCATCTGAAGAAGTGGTGTGAGGAAGTGGCACTGAGTCAACTTCCTTCTGGAGCTCTGTGACTGTCTTAGTCAGCCTATCCACCTTATCTTTAAGGGTCTTGATCCTAGTTTCAAAGATCCCCATAAGACTGTTCTGGTTGTCCAGAATCCCCTTAATGTCCTTCTACATGCCCTAAACTGATGATATCAACAAATCCATTTGCTCATTTCTGGATCTAGGGACTTGAGTACTAATGGCTCGAGTTGCCTCTGCCTCTGCCTGAGTTGTAGCAGATGTGGGATGATCTGGGTCTATCACCACGACGTTATCCTCAAGCTCTGGCTATAGGGGCAAATGGAGACTATCAAAAGAAAATATGTGCTTATCAATTTGAGAGTTGATAAGCATCTGGATATAGGGTGCATAGCAGCAAGAGCACTTCTGATCAACAACAACCCTCTTGACTGTCTCAACAATCAAGTCCATGACTCTGATCCTGGTGTGACTGTTAAGGTGGATCAACATGTTGATGGAGTAGCCTTGGATCATCTTGTCATCTCCCAACTTGGGCATCAAGGTATGCCTTAGAATGGTGTTCATGGTGCGGAGGCCAGCTTGAAGATAGTAGTGGATCCAAGCTTGTGAGATTGCACTTTGCCTGTAGGAATAGGATTATACATATCCTTCATGGCATTGTGGCTCACCTTGGATTCCATGTAGACATCCAAGTCTCCATCCTGAACCTCTGGGACTCCTAGAAGTGCAGCCCATTCATCAACTATGAACTCATTTCTTGCTTCTTCTGTCATCCATACCATCCTACCATCTCCATAGAAATGTGCAGTGGAGTAGAATTGCATGATCATTTCATCATTCCATGCAGTAAATTCTCTTCCAACAAACTCATCCAAACCAATGAAGTGGAAATTGTCTTGGACACTTGGAAAATAGTCCTCATTCTCCTTAATGAATTTCCAGTCAACATACCTCATGTCACTCACAGCTGGACTCTTGTCAAATAGCACAGTCTCATAGAAATCCTGTTTCTCTTTGGTATAGAATCTGTAGTCCACAGCTGTCTTCTTCCTTTGGGCATAAGGATCTATAGCTCTCCATCCCCTCAAACCTGAGTCTTTCCTCTTTTTCATATCTTCAGCAAGTGGATAGCTGGCATTATGTACTGGAAGGTGTGGTCTAAGTTTCATCAAGGTTTTCAAGTCATCATCATTCTCAACTTTGGAGGTAGTTCCCTTGTTCTTTTCAGAAGCTGGAATCTTCTTGGATGTCCTCTTAGGCTTTTCAGCCACAGCCTTCTAGGTTTTTGTGCTTTTGGATGTGCCAGACTTGGGCATAGCATCAACTAGAAGTTTCTTGGCCTTCTTCTTGGGAGGAGCCTTTGTATCTAGCTCATCCTCCTCTTCAGCAACAGCTGCCTCCTCTAGATCTTCATACATAGATGTAGGCCTGCCAGTCACATGGATTATCCTCTTTCTGGCTCTCTTATCCCCTGCCTTCTTAGGCATAGAATTCTTTGGAGGATCAATGGTCACTGTTGCCCTAGCACTCTCAAGTTCTTTGAAGGTTTCAACAGGTGCATAAATTTTGCTGACCACCCTCCTGGAAGAGGTGGCCTCATTTGCTGACTTCTTGGCAGCTTTCTCTTGCTTCTTGGCAAGAGCCTCCTCTGGCACAAAATCTGAATCTTCCTCATCTGAATTCAGCTTCTTCCTGGCCCTAGCGGCAACCTTGGGCAACCCATGGGAGCTGGGGGTGCCTGGATCTGAAAAAGAACTAGGCTCAGGGCTAGTGACTGAACTCATGTCAACACCCTGCTCTGGCAAATTATGACTATCTGACTTTGACATGCTGACCCTGTGAATAGAGTATAGAAGAGTGGAATAGGATAAATCATCACAAAATATTCAACTGGTTTTTGAAAGTTTGAACAGAAAAATTATAGATGTAGTTCACTTCAAAAATGGATTTCGATGTCACCGAGTCAAATCTTTTGGTGCTACCAAGACTCACAAAATCCTTAACCGAAACTTGGCAACAGTTTTGGTCAGACCGAAAACTGTCACTCGGTCTCACTGAGTTTTGTCCTCGGTAGCACAAAGAGGCAATCGGTGGAACCGATTTTTCTGACTTGGTCTCACTAAGATGCAATTTCACGGGCAACTAAACCTAAAATTTTCGATTCGCTAGACTATAGAGTTAATCTTGTGGATAGAACAATCTCAAACTGTGGCAAGATAATGGTGAAACCCTAATGCGCAAAATTCGAAGGTTGGAGCACAAGAGGGGTCCGAATCCGTACCCTAGCTCGGTGACGGATCCGCTATGGTGGCGATGGGGGTGAAGATTCCATCGACGGCGGCAATTCCCAGCGGCGGAGGAGTGTGGGAAGACAAGGGCGACGGGCAGGGGTCCTTCTGCGGCAGCTTAGGGCTTGGGGCGCGATGGTTTGAAGAGTGAATTTTTGAACCGTCGGGACCACCAAATATATACCCTTTACTATCGGTGACACCGATTCTAAATTTTCGATGTCACCGAGTTTCTCAACTGTCAGCTAACAGGGAAACTCGGTGTAACCGAGAATATGGAATCAGTAGTACCGAGACAAGAAATCCAAATCAACCCTAGGCATTCGGTGTGACCGAGATTTTGGTGTTGGTTCCACTGAGATACACTTGGAAGGTTTTAATGGTCAGTCCTTGTCGATACGGAACTCCGAGTGCTCCACATGCAGAGAGATCGAGAAGCACTTGTTCAAATTTTGTGATGTAGCATGAACAGAGTATGAGGTGAGAAAGCATAGATAGCTAAAGAAGTGGTCCTAGGCATTCTTGTATATCCAATTGGCAAATAAATATGAAAAGCCAAATAGCAACAATTGGATATCTTCGAATGAGTAAATAAATGCATACCAACATGCTCACACAGTAAGATGTCAAATGAAATCATGGCAAACATGAACAAACACAATAGCATCTAACAAGCACTTTGGCGATGACAGAGTCATCTATATATGAGTATTTGACTTAGGAGCCAAGTAAGAATACTTGATCATAGGTCATACTCATTGTTTAAGCACGAGTGGGGTTACCACTTTCACATAAAGCATTTAATGTTGTTACGTTCTTTTGAGATGCTTTAACTCAAGTCTTAGAGTAAAGCTCCCCCTAGATGTGACATCCCCCCATAAGAGGGATAAACTAACCTTGGGTTTTGTCGATGAAGACTTCATGTTGGCGAGGTAGTGGTGGAAGATCAAAGTTGATGAAGATCACCAAGAGTTAGGAGTATCCTTGTTGTTTCATTACTCTTCTCACCTACATGGGTTAGTCCCAACACACAAGAGACAAATACAAGGATATCTATGGACATGGAGTGCAAAGCATATGTGATGATGTCCATCGATTTGTTGATTACCTTGTCCCTTGCTTACCTTTGAGGGAATGTGTGACTCCTTTAACTATTGCATAGAGTTGATGTTGATTGCAAATAGTCCTTGCCAATAATGAATATGAGTGAATTTCATTGGCGGAGTCACCCCTCAAGAACTCTCTATTTATTCTTCTTGGGGACCCACATCAAGTTGATGGGGATCCTTGGTGTTGAAGTAGCACTTGTAGAAGTTGAGCTTGTAGTAGCCTTGGGAACCCACTTCACCAAAGCTTGGGATTCATCTTCATATGAGTCAAAGTCCTCTTGAAGCTTATTCTTGTCCTTGAGCTTGGTGTCTTGTGGTGGAAGGTCATCTTGAGCTTTTGTTCCCTTGGGATGAATATTTTCATACTTCTCCTTTTGAGGAACAAACTTGGGATTGGGGTATTGACCTTCTTCCCATTCAACTCCATTAGCGTTGAAGTAGCCAACACCACGATTCTTCCAGTATCCTACATGCTTGCGTACAATATCCTCAAATTGTTTGCACCCTTCAAGACTCTTGTAGATACCTTTCTCTATAAGCCCTTTCAAGAGTTCATTTTCTTGCTCAAGTGTAACTTGGCTAAGAGAAGAGTTAGTGGGATCAAGAGAACTACTAGAAGCAATATCATTGGATTTATCATTTTTATTGCTACTAGTTGAAGAACCTTTCTTTCCTTTGTTACTAGCTTTCTTAGACTTAACTTGAGGCATGAATGTAGATAAGAGAAGTCGTTTGGCCAGATACGAGGAAGTCTTCTTTTGAAGATCGTCATTGATAGCTTTAAGGAACTCATGCTCTTGCTCTAAATTGAGCTTCTCGAAGCGTAGCTTCTCATGTGTCCTTACAAGCTCTCTATGATCCTCTAGAGTTGACTCATGAGCTAACTTTAGAGTTTTTAGTTCTTGAGTTAGTCGTTCTATTTCTTACTTATCATCATCACACGACTTATCTATACTAAAGTGAGTACTAGCAAGTTCATTTTGACTATCATTACTAGTTGTCAAATAACAAGTCATCTTCAATTAACAAGTCATCTTCATCACTATTGAAATCAAGATACTCGGGGTGTGATACCTTGGGGCCTTTGGCCATGAAGCAACTTCCACTCCCTTCATTTGGTGAATCAAATAGATCATAGGAGTTGGTTGTCACTAGTGCAATCCCGACAACACCTTCATCTTGACTATAGTCGGAGTTGGAGTGATAGCTTCTCTTGGAGTGGTTGTGAGAGTCGGAGCCGGAAACCCATTCAACAACATGAGCTTGATGCTTCCTTCTTGAGTATCTCTTGGTGTACTTGTCCTTCTTCTCCGAGTCCCTACTTCTCCTTGAGGGTCTTCATTCATAACAATCATCTCTACTCCTTATCTCTCTTCGAGGTGACTCGTCTCTTGAGCTTCGTCTTCTTGGTGACTCTTCTCTTCGTTTCTAAGGAGCCGTGCACTCATTGGAGTAGTGTCCAGGCTTCCCACAATTGTAGCAGTTTCGGTCACGACTTGACGAACGCTTCTCTTCATATCTTGAGTTGGAGCTATGATCTTTGCTTCTATTCTTGTAGAACTTGTTGAATTTCTTGACCATAAGGATTATCTCTTCATTTGTGACAAGGTTGTCGCTTGAGGTAGCGGGAGCATCGTTTGTGGCTTTGTAAGCACCGCTAGACTTGTGGTGAAGCTCTTCCTTGTCTTTGAGTGTCATCTCATGAGGAACAATTCTACCAATCACTTCCATTGGTTTGAGATCTTTGTAGTTGGGCATCATTTGGATCAATGTGCAAATGGTCTCATATCGATCATCCAAAGTTCGAAGTATCTTCTTGATGATGAATTTGTCTGTCATTTCTTCGCTTCCTAAGCCGGCAATCTCATTGGTAATGAGAGCTAGCCTAGAGTACATCTCAACGACTCCTTCACTATCCTTCATCTTGAACTTGTCAAGCTGACCTTGAAGAACATCTAACTTGGATTCTCTCACGGACTCAGTTCCTTCATGCATATCAACCAAAGTATCCCAAATCTCTTTTGCGTGTTCAAGACGGCTGATTTTGTTGAATTCTTCAAGGCATAGGTAGTTGAATAGAATGTCACATGCTTGAGCATTGAGTTGCAACATCTTCAATTCATCCGCAGTCACTTCACGATCGGGTTCCTTTCCTTCCGCAAAGAATTCATCTTGCAAGCCAACACGAACAACAGCCCAAATGGCGGGGTTATGACCAAGCAAATGCATTTTCATTTTGTGCTTCCAACTAGCAAAATTTGTGCCATCAAAGTACGGACGTCTACGGTGATAGTTTCCCTCACTAGATGCCATACTTCTCCTAGGTTGTGAAACCAATGCAATGGAGACCAAGGCTCTGATACCACTTGTAGGATCGAAAGTACGTCTAGAGGGGGGGTGATTCGACTACTTGACCAAATAAAAATCTACTTTTTCCTAATTTTAATTCTTGGCAGATTTTAGCATTCATAGTATGTCAAGTACACCCTACACATGCATGTCTAAGAGTATAGCAGCGGAAAGTAAAGACATTGCACATGTAAGTAAAGAGAGGGTACGGAAAGCAAACACAGTTAGTGACATGATGATTTTTCTCGTGGTTCCGATAGGTGGTGCTATCGTACATCCATGCTCATGGAGTCTTCAACCCACGGAGTGTAACGGTCGTGAGAGTCCACAGAGGGCTCTACCCACGGAGGGTTCCACGAAGAAGCAACCTTGACTATACCATGATGGCATATGTCCACGGGGGACTAGCCTTACTCGGGATAGATCTTCACGAAGTAGGCAATCTCCTTGCCCTTAAAAACTTCTTGATTCACTCCACAACACGAAGTAGGAGGCTCCCAAACGACACCTAACCAATCTAGGAGGCACCACCCTCCAAAAGGTAATAGGCTCGGTAATGTAGATGAACTCCTTGCTATTATGCTTCAAGATGATAGACTCCTCAACACACAATCACTGTCTCACAGATATGGCTTGGTAGAAGAGATGTGATTGGTGGAAAGCAACTTGGAGAGGCTAGAAATCAAGATCCATATGGTTGGAGTGGAAGATCTTGACCTCAACACAAGGGTAGGTGGTTCTCTCTCAGAAAACTGATGGGATAGGTATGGAATGGTTCTGAGTGCTTCTCTTTCGAGTAGGTGGTGGTGAAGGGGTATATATAGGCATCCCCAAAAATCCAACCATTACACACAAAATGACCAACTCGGTGACACCGATGTGTTAATCTCGATGGTACCGAAGTGACCAAAAGGTGGAAACTTTTGAATCTCGGAGGGACCGATATAGGAATATCGGTTGCACTGATAAGGTGACCAACGGTTAGAATGCCCATTCTCGATGACGTCGATTCAACAATCTCGGAGGGACCGAAACTGTAAACTTGCGTAACAGAAAGTTGATAGCCCAACTCGGTGGCACCGAATGCAGTGTCGGTTGTACCGAAACGTTAGGGTTTGGCTGAGTCTGTCTAGGGTTTGGAATCGGTGGCACCGAATGTGGAATGTTGGTTGCATCGATTTTGAGTGTTTGGCTTAGGACGTACTTTGGTGGGAGAGTTTGTGGGTGTCTTTGGTGACTATCACTTGTGCACATATGAGCATTTTGTTCACCAACAAAACTTCCCCTTTTAATAGTATTTGCTTTCCTATGGACTCAAGGTGATTTCTCACAAATATAAAATGTAGAGTCCTCTTGCTTGAAGCTTTGCCAATCCATTTCCTTGCATCTTGGGGTGTTCCACAATCTCTTTGCCAACCCATCATTGAACTTTTCCTGAAATATACTTGATGGAAACATTAGTTCAATGACTTATATGTTGTTATGAATTAACAAAACCACCAAGGGAGCAAATGTGCTTTCACCTAGCTCTTCCACGAGCAGGAGCGCCACCCATGCCATGCATCGTTCCATGCCTAAAACCACGAAGGAAGCTCTGGCGACCATCCAAAGTTTGCTGAGCTTCACCAACCACGACAAATCAGACACGGCGAGTACCTCATGCGGGCGCCAAACGACACTCGTGGGACCCACCATCGGCCGCGACGCAGCCGAAGCTCGCACGGTCCAGTCGCATCCATAGCAGGAATAACCTTCCTTCCAGACTAACATACAAGACGAGGCATCACAAGCCTCATCGGACCTGCATATGAAGCAAGACCAGCGTCAAATCCGAAGGAAAGGCACAAGGAGGATGTACATACCACCAGCGAGAGGCGGCGGGAAACCCGTTGCCAATCTGACAGCCGTGCAGACCCAGTCGTCGATGAACCAACATCGGGGGCTCCCGACAGCCTGCCTTACGAGGTTGGTTGTGTGGCGTTCACCCGTGAGCTGTCGCAGGTCCGCTGGCCCTCTAACCGAGCGTTCAAGCCCGAGTTGCCGGACAAGTATGATGACAATATTAGTCCTTCAGAGTTCCTTGGCATCTACACCATAGTCGTGCAGGCTGCCGGGGTACGTGACGAGAAGATACTCGCCAATTACTTCCCGTTGGCACTCAAGCCCAATGTGAGGAGCTAGTTGATGAACTTGCCGGAGGGGTTTATCTCCTCCTAGGCGGATCTGTGCAATCAGTTCGTTGGTGCTTACCACGGGGGCCACAAGCTCCCCGGAGAGCCCAGCGATCTAAACGTGCTCCCCTAGCAGGATAGCGAGACCCTCCCCAAGTATATCCAGAGATTTAGCCACATGCAGCACAATATCCCAGACATCCGCCCCGTCGTGGTGCTCGCTGCGTTCCACACGAACGTACGCAAATCGCTGCATGCACGAGGAGCTGAGCATCAACAAGGTGCAAGACGTCGCCGAGCTCTACGCTCTGGCCGACAAGTGCACGCGGGCTGAAGAAGGAAGAAGGCTCCCGGGGGAGGACGCCGGCACAGAGGTGGATTTCGATGACGACGAGAACACACCCGCCTCCTTGAAGAAGGGACGTAGACACAACAACAAGCGCAGTCGAAGAAGGGTCGGTGAGGTCGATGAGCTTCGGTGCTGGCCCAGCCTAGGGGAACGCCGCTTCCCAGGCCTCAGCAGTGTCCTGCGCCGGCAGCGCCGATGGCTAGGGCGCAGGCTGACGGTCTCGCTCCTCCGCCTCCTGCTCCCGACGCTCCTCCTCGTCCTCCAGCGCCAACTGACGCTCCAACCTCATCTGCGCCTTGCCCTCGACACGCTCCACCACCAGCGTGCGTAACTTCTAGTGCAGGAGATACGCCGCCTCCTGCTCCGGTGTGGCCTTAAGCCAGATGGGAGGCGCGGACACCCACTCCCGGAGCTGGCCGGTCCACTTGTAGCGCTCTGGCTGGCGCTCCTCCGCCTCAACCTTGGGCTCGTGAATCACCGGAGGCACCGACAGAGCTGGAGCAGGAGGCATGACGTAGTCGCCCGCCGCGGACAGTGCGAGGGCTTCCTCGAGGCCCTCCCATTGCGCGTCCTGGCCGCGTCTGCTCTGCTCGATGGCGTAGGCCAGTGCCTCCTCGAGGGCGGCCTGGTAGGCAGCCTCCTCCTCCTATTCCTCTGGTTTCACCTCAGGAGGCTATGGTTGGACCGTCGGATCCAACTGGGCACCGTGGAGGCGCTCTTGCTCGTGCTCCAGGGCGAACCAAACCTCCCAATTAGGGGAGTT
Source organism: Hordeum marinum (assembly GCA_022496015.1). NCBI lineage: Eukaryota > Viridiplantae > Streptophyta > Magnoliopsida > Poales > Poaceae > Hordeum > Hordeum marinum. The sequence goes on along the minus strand of CM039677.1, from coordinate 94,908,607 downwards.
GTCCGCGTACGCAGGATCATGCCGCTGCTCGGGGGTGAGGAGCTGACGCAGACCGTGACACTGGTGGGATGGGGATGCGGTGGGGGGTCCAGATGCCAACCATGGGGGAGGTTGACATCTAGGTAGGGAAGAGGTTGCCTGTACTGCCAGTGCCATCGAGCTTGGTGGACTGAGATGTATAGGCGCTCCCGCGGTGGTGCACCGCAGCGAGGTCGCGCCGGTGTCCGGGACGAGCTTGCGCTCGGGGTGAGCTTGCCCTTGCCCTTGCTGAAGAAGCCCATGGCGGACGGTGGTGCTGGCTGGCTAGGGTTTCGTGGTCGTCGCTGAGGGAGCAAAAGTTGCCAAATGTGGATGGGAAAGGGAAGTGGATGAGGCCGGTCCCGCCGCACATTTGGATTAAAAAGGACGACGACCGACAACTTTCTGCTGCTGTCAGGTGGGCTCGAGGTTGGTGATTGGGTTTAATACGATCACGGGTGGTAGTTATGCGGCCGACATGTGGACAGAAGGCGGACACGATAAAAACGTGCGGCGCATCAGGTTCGTGTCCGCGAGACGAACGTTTTTTAAATTTGGATCGATGGGTGAGACCTCCACTTCTGTTGGCGGACACAGGCAGACGGTTTGTGTCGCTGCTTTGCAGTTGCTCTTCAGCCTGCCTGCTCGCGCCGTCCACGTCGGACTAGCTAGGAGACAAAAATGCCAGCGACGCAAGCATTCGCTTTGTACAGAAGCAAGTCCCACGCGACCTCCTTTCCTCTCTCAAAAATCTCTCATGCCCCGGGGTTGCCGCCGCCGCTTCCGCCTCGCCCCTCTCCGGCGCTCGTGCCCTCTCCATCTCCCACCGCGGGCTTCACCTCCTCCTGCCCCTGCCTGCGCTCTGTCCCTTCCGTCCTCGTAGTGGCAGGCATCGATGCTGAGCACCCCCTGCGTCACCGCTGCTGCGAAGGGCTCCTCAACGCCGACGCACGGGGAGGGCGCCTACGGGACAACCCTTAATGTGTCAGGCGACTCCATCCCCGGTCGTGTGAGGCAGAGGCCATCCCAGATCCGCCTCCTCCAGCCCATACTCGTCGTCACGCACAACGGGAAAGGTTGGCCACGACGGTGCTGGTTCGAGCTCCGCCACCCCATCCCCGGCCGTTGTTCGTCAGCTCCGCCTCCACGCCCGCCATCCTCACTTTTCGGCCCTTTTGTTTGTCGGGACCGGACCTCGACGGCGTTCGCCCCGGACAGGACCTCAACGGCGACGTGCAGGTACGACCTCTCTCTCTTTCTAATCCCCTCTTTTAGCAGTACACTGGCAAAACACTAAAAAAGCAGTACATTGGGAACACTAGGCATGCCATACACCCACTGATTCGTGCTCTATCCCTACTGAGATGCCTGGATACTTATCAAAATATAATGTGCCTGACATTATTGATTCCTTCGGATGATTCATAAGCTGATTATTAGCAGGTGTACGTGCTGATGATAAAAAGGAGCACCACTCAACCAAGTGGTTTGATATTTTGAGTCTAATGCAACACTGTTAGTTTACTTTCTTAGATTTTTTTAAAAATGGTCATTATCTTGAGTTCCAGGAATTCAAATTATCACACATATTAGAAGTCGTCACTTTTCGACCGTTTTCCCTAAATCTAAATGTGTTTCTGTACTAATCCCTAGGAAAAAATTCATACCATAATAGTAATTTGAGAATCGCTGAGTGTGTTCTTAACTCTCTGATCCAGAAAGTTTTTGTTGTAAGTTTTGCACTAGGACTATACGGCTAATGATATATGGATGGTAAGGTGCCATTATAACTGTGATTTCACTTTTATTTGTACCGCTTCGACTCCTATAAATTCGTAGACTACTAGTTGCTATAATGAAAGAAAAACATATATTTAGCTCAAATATGAGAGCTATTTAGTGATCTGGTCTTTGGATTTTTGCATTCAAATGTTAGAGCTCCGGTGATACTCAGATATCGATGCATCATGGGGCTAGAGAAGGTCCTTTTATGGGTGATGTTAGATATGTCATTCTAATACTGGTTTCAAATTTGCTTCGTCTTGTTTTTCCTCATTCATTAAATTATAGGATGCTATTTGTTTGTATGAATAAATGCAGATATGAAATTGTTCTTGATGGATGATTGTAACTAAGCTCATGTTCTAGATATAAAAAAAGTATCTGCTGGATAATGCTTTTGCAATCACTGATATCGGTATCAAGTCTACATTCCAATGTTGATACGTTGACGCGGGAAGCGGCGGAGCGTTCCAGACGAGATGCCTGGTGCCGGTTTCCTCGCCATGCTGCGACCAGCGCCTCCGCAGGTCAGTGGTGTTGCTGTTCTCTTTGACAACGGCGAGATCCGCAGCACATGCGAGTGGAAGACCGCGCTGCCAGTTTAAGTGTCATTTCTCTAGGTAATATGATTCTCATGTTACTAACAAATTCCATCCTTTGTTTGGCTGGCATGTAAACGGGTCGATGGGAATTTGCTGGCTGTAGCCCTAAGCTGAATCAGCACTTGATCGACCTCAAGCCATTGTGATGGCTCCAGCAGCAGGCACAAGATGGAAACTACAGGTTTGAGAAGGGACTAGCCGAAATGAACAAGTGCCATCTGCAACAATAGATACTTCTGTATAGGTATGTTTGAATGTAGTTACAGTTTTTCATGTGACATAATCTGTATCTATTACTTTCTTAGTAGGTTTTCTTATTTTCTGAGCATTAATCTAACAAACTAAATTTTACGGTTCCCTATGTACTCCCTTTACTGAATTTATTCCTCAATAATAAGGCAAGGATTACACGATAAAAAAATTATCCATTTATTTTAACAGCCATCTCAGTAAAGAACTAGGTAGAATAGAAAATTAAATACAAACACAATCTTGCCGAGCAGTTTTTGTTATATTTATCAAAAATTCTGGTTCATTGGATGGTTTTGTTATCATAATTCTGCTTCACCGAGTTTTATTCTAAAAGTGATATGAGATTTTATCTTGGAATAAACTCTACTGATTGAAACAGTGCTTCCAACTTAAATGGAAATGTTTAATGTCTTGGTAGAAACACAGATGCCCAGATAGTACTGTTTTAGTGTTCTATGATTGAAGTAAATTTATATATTGCAAACGAGCATATAAGAAATAAGGAAAAATATTTAAAACAATGACCACTATTTGCAAATTTCAGCTTCACAATTCATAGCTCATAGGTCCAGGTGTCTCGTGATTAAGAAAGCACAACAACAAAAGGCACATTCTACTGTCATTGCAGAGTGCGGGCATGGAAGGGGTCGTATGCCAAGAGATAGTCATGACTGGAAAAATTGTTGAATGTGTGGATGGGGTAGCTCATATATAGATTCTGAAAAGAAGAAAGGTGCTAAAGTTGTCCTGGAAGCAATTATTTTGCTTAAATGTTTTGATACTGATAAGAAACTACTCAAAAGAGAAGTTTTAAGGAACTACTCAACAGAGTGCAGTACGTAGAAATACCTTATTCAGCATGTTGGTGATACACTTATCATGGATGGGGTATGAATTTTTGGTTATATGCCGCAACTTGTTGAATTAGGTAAAATGAAGTTAAGGTGAACAAACTGAAACCACAATCAGTTTATCACCACCTGCCAGTGAAGCTCCGTTTTTCTATATTCAAGCCATGACAATGGTTTAGAAAACGAATCAACTCTACCATACTTGATTATTGCATTCCAAAGACCAAACACTACAGAAAAGGATTTTCATTTACGGGAAACAGTACTCTTGTACTGCATATATTCATAAATCTATAGAAAAGGTTTTGACTGTTCAGTACAAGAAAACACAATCTTAATATTCTGTAATCCCGAGTTATCCAAGTGAAACCTCCACGAATGATCAACGAGATTCAAGTTGATTTGGTCAGTCCTAGCATCCAACATATACATTTACACAACAGCATCAGAAATAGATTGCACATTCTTAAGTCTCAATTCACAATAGTGTTTAGTGATAATAGATCATAGATTACCTTTGTAAGTCGCTTAATGTTGTGATTCCTTTACCATAAATAGAAGCGGAAACAATCACAAGTCCTGACATTACCTACAGCCCCAACAATTTATTAGAAGGAGGAGAGACGAGATGCGAGTTGTACCTGAAAGGTGCAGGAGACCAAGGGAACTCACGAACGGGGCTCACATGATGTCTCTGCTACTCCTGCAGCTATCGTCCATCTCGACATCAATCTTCTTCACGCCGTCGAAGATTGGACTCTGAAATGACAGAGTTTTCCTGAAAAGACAGGCATGAAAAGTCTGGCCAAAAAGCAGAGAGGAGTTACTATGGGAGTGCTCAAGCATGGAAACGAGAAAAGGAATTATTTTACTCAAAAAGGGAATTTGGTGTTTTTTTCCTGCATAGACATGATTCCTTATAAATGCTTGAAGCACTCAGGCACCATTGCGCTAGCAAGCTGCATATCTGTATTTAACTGAACCAGCTATTGTCCTGTTTTTTACACCCATAATGCACTTTGAAGATAAGTGTATCTATATTCTGGCAATCTACATTGTTGCGTGTCCAATATGTTCTTGATTTGCATTTACCTCATGGATCTCTCTAAGATTCCAATTAAGGCATGACTTTATTATACAAAAATTTCAGTGGAGAAGGTCGTCTCATTTCTTTTAGTTAGTAGATACAATGGATGGCACAACAAATAGGTAACTAGCATTTCTTTAGATCATCTAGGTGCCTCGAAAATGCTTCCGAAATTTCAATGCTTTGGAGCAAACTCATGTTCCTTCATTTTGCTTGCAGGGTTGAAGTAGATCTTCACAAATCATTTTATCATATGTTTTAACCAGATCATTTTATCATATGCTTTGACCATCACTGGGAAGTTGCATTGCAAAACCGCAGACTTTTGTTTGGACGGTATGGCATCTTAATACTCCCTTTTTATTACTAATAACTGATGCTTATGTTTACAAGATGTACATAGGCTGCCAGAGATTAATTAAGTAGGCTGTGGGAGGTTAGTTCGGGTGATGTTGTATGTGTTTTGCACGTCCTCCCTATGAACCTAGGAATAGTCATACCGATTAGTTAGGAATGCAGGTCCTGGTTTTCATTAGAATCACAATATTGTTTGTTCAGCAGTCTTGCCGGTGGTGACACAGGGTTTGCTTTTTGGGATGTAGGTTTTGCTGCTGGTGAAACCCTAGGAGTTTGCTTTTTAATTTGAACACTTGTTGATGCAGGCATGTAATGCAGGTAATAGCAGAGCTCCTAGCCTCCTCAGGCTGGCATTGGCACATCAATAACGACTTGGAGCCCGTCAAAGAGGAGGTACAACCTTGAACTGATCTGGATCAAGTGGAGGTCAACGCGGTGCTGGACCTCTGCTTCGCACTGGCAGCAACGACGCCATTCTGGAAGCAGCAGGGGTAGTGGGCCGCGCTCGTGCCGGTGATGACACTGTTTGAGGAAAATGAAATCCTTGATCCAATGATTGCAGGAATCTGCAATTTATACAGAGGGAGGAGACACGACGATCCGAGGGGATGCGTCGGTTCCAGGGGACGGGAGAGAGAGCCGCCCGTTGCGGGAGGAACCGCATGACGGTTGGGCAAGGGGAGATTCCCCACTAATTACATGTGCTAATTAATCACAACACTTCCCCTAATCTACGCTTGACCATGTAGAATCATCTCACGATTATCCAGTTAGGGCTATCATCTCAAAAGATTCTTCTCCAAAAGTTCTTCATGAAAACTTGATGAGAACCTGAAACATAAACTCACAAAGAGATAGCATAATGTGATGTCATAAAACAAGGATATCTTAAGAAGAGACTCCCCCTGACGTCTGCTAGTCCCTAAGTCGTCGCATACCAATTTCATGAACATATTTCTGGAATGTAGAACTGGATAGAGACTTGGTAAATAAATCAGCAAGGTTGTCGCACGATTTGACTTGCAGAATGCTTATTTTCCCACTTTTCTGAAGATTGTGGGGGGGGGGGGGGGGAAACCATTTAGGAGAAATATGCTTAGTGATATTATTCTTGATGTATCATGTTTGCATCTGTGCAACACAGGCCGCATTATCCTCATAGATAATGGTGGGTGATTCTATCGAACCAATTCCACATGATTGTTGTATGTGGTTTATCATTCTGCGAAGCCATACACATTCACATGATGCTTCAAATAATGAAATTATTTCAGAATGATTGGTAGATGTTGCCATCAGTCTGTTTTGAAGACTTTCATGATATAGCAGCATCATCATGTAGGAACACAAAGCCGGTCTAAGATCTGGCATTATGGGGATCAGACAAATAACCGGCATCTGCATATCCAATCATACCAGAGTCCAGCTTGCTCTGAAACTGGAAAAATAGACCTAGATCCTTTGTGCCTTGGAGATATCGAAAGATATTCTTCACTCCAGACCAATGACGTTTGGTGGGAGCTGCGCTGTGTCTAGCAAGTAGATTCACTGTAAATGTAGTATCAGGTCTTGTGCAATTTGCAAGATACATAAGCGCTCCAACAGCACTGAGATATGGAACTTCAGGTCCCAACACATCTTCTCCATCATCCCTTGGTCTGAACGGATCTTTCTCTACGTCTAGAGATCGAACCACGATAGGAGTTTTAGATGGATAGGATTTGTCCATATTGAATTTCACCAATATTTTCTGGATATAGGCAGCTTGGTGTACCATGATTCCCGAGGGAAGGTGCTCAAGTTGAATACCTAAGCAAAATTTGGTTTTACCCAAATCCTTCATCTCAAATTCCATCTTTAGATGATTGCGTGCTTCATCAATGTTCGGTGTGTTGCCAATGATGTTGAGATCATCAACGTACACAGAAATGATGCAAAATCCTGTAGAGGATTTCTTGATGAAAACACATGGACAATCAGTGCTATTGGAGTAACCTTTCTGAAGAAGGAACTCACTGAGTCGGTTATACCACATCCGTCCCGACTGTCTTAAGCCATATAATGACTTGTTCAGCTTTACACAATACATGTTGCGTTTTGCACTGTTATTCGGGATAGAGATTCCGTCAAGAACCTTCATATATATGTCCGAATCTAGTGACCCGTAAAGATATGCGGTCACAACGTCCATTAACTGCATGGATAGACGATTTTGCACTGCCAAAGATATAAGATATCGGAAGGTGGTCCCACTCATTACTGGAGAGTATGTCTCATTGAAATCAATGTCGGGTTTCTGCGTGAAACCTTGTGCTACGAGCCTTGCTTTATATCTCACCACCTCATTGTTCTCATTCTGTTTCCGGAGGAAAACCCATTTGAATCCCACAGGGAAAACATTGGGAGGTGTAGGTATTGCTTCAGTGAATACCTTTCTTTTGTTAAGCGAGGCAATTTCTGCTTCAATTGCATCCTTCCATTTAGGCCAGTCGGAGCGCCTTTAGCACTCAACGATAGACCTTGGATCATGATCAGTGATAAGGATATCTGCAATCTTTTCAACAAAATATATGTCGACACTCGTAGTCTTATGGTCAAATGATTCTCCAGAATCAACATAGTTGATGGAAATTTCCTGCACCCCTAGCGACTCTTCGTGATTTCCCAATACGATTGAGTCTGGGTGTTCCGATGTTCCAGCCAGTTTGTGCACATTGGAGCTGGGTTGTGGAGGTTGCCCTTCCATTGGGTGTATACTACCCATCAGGTGTTTGTCAACGTTGAGTTGACCTGCATTTACTGACTCCGAGGATTTTCTCCTCGATTTCCTTTGCTGCTTGCTGCCATACTACCCCCCTCTTTTTAGGAACATGGAGTTGAGTGGTTTTTATTGGTACCTCCACTCTTTCTGGCGCGTTTCTGGCCGGATTTAAGGATTTTCTAACACCTTTCAGATCAGTAAATGAATCTGGCAGATTATTTGCAAGATGTTGCAAACTAATGATCTTTCGAACTTGAAGTTCGGTCTCATGGGTACGTGGATCAGAGGATGAAATGACATGAGCATTCCAATCAAATGACATGAGCATTCCAATCAATTTCTGGGCATTCTTTCTGGTACTTGAAATCTCCCCCTAATGCCGCAAAATGTTCCTCATTAAATATGCAATCAGCGTGACGGGCTGTGAACAGATCCCCAGTTAGGGGTTCCAGGTACTTGATAACTGACGGCGATTTGTACCCCACATAGATCCCCAACTTTCTGTGTGGGCCCATAGATGTCCGTTGTGGTGGTGAGATCGGGATGTATGCAGCACATCCGAACTTACGCAGATGGGAAATGCTTGGAGGATTTCCACGTACCAATTCCAGAGGGAAAGAACTGTGATATGCAGTTGGCCTCAATTGTATCAAGTCAGCAGCGTGTAAAACGGCATGACCCCAACAAGAGGTTGGCAAGTTGCAATTCGTCAACAAAGGTCTTGCAATGAGTTTAATCCTCTTAATCAATGCTTCAGCCAAACCATTTTGTGTATGGACATATGGAACAGAGTGCTGAACTTCAATCCCCAAAGCCATGCAATAATCATTGAAAGCACGTGAGGAGAATTCTGCAACATTATCCATTCGAATTGACTTAATTCGACTTTCAAGATAATGGGCTTGCAACTTAATGACTTTCCTCATTATCTTGGCAAATGCATGGTTTCGTGTGGATAGAAGACACACATGTGACCATCGTGTAGATGCTTCAATCAGAACCATGAAATACCGGAAAGGTCTAGATAATGGCTGAATGGGACCACAAATGTCTCCTTGAATACGTTCAAGGAACTGAAGTGGTTCAGCTTGTATTTTGAGGTGCGAGGGCCTCAAAATTAGCTTTCCCGTGGCACAAGATGTGCACACAAAATCAGAAGATTGAGGAAATTTTGACTCAAGCAAATTATGACCAATGGAATTGCTAGTAATTTTTCTCATCATCCCTATTCCAGGATGGCCTAGGCGATCATGCCAGGTTTGGAATGCGTTAACATTCTGAAAAATTACTTTGTATGCAACATATTCCACGGGTTTGATGTACGTATAGTACAAACCAGACAATAGAGAAGGAATTTTCTCATGTACCTTTTTGCCATATCCGTGATCTTTAGTAATGAGTAGATACTCCTCTTTGTTGTCTTCATGGGTTTCAATATGCCATTCTTACGGATATCTCGATAACTGATCAGGGTACGTGATGAGTCGGGATACAATAAAGCATCCTCAATCGTCACTTGTGTACCACTTGGGAGGGTGAATATGGCACGTCCAGTACCAACAATCACTGTATCGCGTCCAGCGATAGTTAGAATATCTCCATTCATCTTTTTAAGAGTTTGGAAATATTTCATCTCCCTCAGTATGGAGTTTGTGGTACCACTGTCCACAAGGCATAATTCCTCTTCTATCGGATTGTTCCCGTAGAAAACTATATAAAACAAAAGAATTTTCAATAAGAAAAACCTTATGTTAATACATAGAATACAATCTTATTATATCAAATGTGCTGATACAATATAATATAAAGACAACAACAAACTTATGTTCTTATTACAATCATCACAAATGGACATAATTAAGTAGATCACTAAGGAGGTCGAGGGACTAGTCAAAGTCGCCAAACACATCGTTTGAGGTGTACTCAAACAACATGGCCTCCGTTTCAGCAGGGTCCTCAAGTGGATAAGGAATCATGGCATTGCTCGGTCCAGGAGGAACATCTTGCGAAGCACCAGCTCCATTTGCGCCATGCGGATGAAGGTTGAAGTTGGCTTCAAACCTTTTCCCTTGAGGTGCTTTGCGTGCCTGAGATTGCTGGTACAACATGACCAGATGCTTGGGCATTGAGCACTTTTCAGTAGAATGCGTGTAGCATCCACACTTGTTGCAAAGCTTGGATTTATCAAACTTGGGCTTTGTAGTGCCTTTTTCCTTGCCCATGTTTCTGAATTTTCTGTTCCCATTGCGCTTGTGCTTGTGCTCAGAATTGGAATGTTTACCTTGAAAGGTACCATTAAACTTCTGTCTATTCGCGACATTCAGATGAACTTCAGGTAAAGGTTGTGCCCCAACTGGGCGCTGAGAGCCATTCTTAGCGAGTAGCTCATCATGCTTTTCAGCCTGAAGTAACATGTGAATAAGCTCGGAGTAGACAGTGTAGTTACGAGCACGGTATTGCTGTTGGAGGATCCTATCTGAAGGGAGCATAGTAGACAAAGTTTTCTCTATCTTCTCCCCCTTAGTAGGTTCCTTCTCACAAAAACGTAGTTTGGAACATATCTTATGAACAGCATGGTTGTACTCACCAATGGATTTGAAATCCTGAAGGCGGAGATGAGTCCAATCATGGAGTGCTTCGGGCAGGACTACTGCCTTCTGCTGTTCATACCTCGTTTTGAGGGCCAGAAACAGAGTACTAGGAGATTTCTCCTGTAAATACTCAGACTTGAGATCTGGATGAATATGATGCCTTATGATGAATAAAGCAGCATAGTTCTGCTGTTCTGTCAGCGGCGTGGCCCCAGCCGGGAGAGGAGTCTCCGGGGGTTGTATTGCACGCGCTATCCCACGGGACGCAAGACTGATCTTGATGTCCATAGCCCATGTAGGGTAGTTGTGGCCTTTGAGGGCAAGCTCCTCAAACTCTTTGGCAGTCATCTTTGCCTACATGGGGAACCAGAGATAATTAATTTACGGGTGGTAAATTAAAAACCATCATGGTTGAGTAATAAGAATGCAAATTCAAGTGTAAACTTGAAAGATTCTCAACCTCAATTGTGTGAACATTACACTTTGAAGATCACTTAGATCTCACAGTAATAGGCTGCATGGCCATTACCTTGTGTATGCTACAATTTAGATATAAGGAATACACGTTGAAGGTAACCGCTTGTCAAGATTGACAAAGCGTAGACCTCACAGTAAGAGAGGATAATCTGCAAATGTGCAGTAGATCACAACTCATTACCTTGTGATTCCAAATAAGACGAGGGAGAAATATTCAAAAATTTGCAAGTTTGATATGTGAGAGAAGATGATCTCAATCGCAAAGACATGTTCAATAAAAATGAGATGTGATAAACACATGAAACATGTCATTCTTCCCGAATGAAATTCGGTACTTTATTTATATTATCAAACCAATGCATAATATAAACACACTAATAATTACATAAGTCCTAACCTAAAATAAATCTAGAACTGGACTTAATGTAAGTAGCAGTCAAACTAAGTACTAAACAGTACTAATCTTAGTCTAAAACTGCAATATACAATCATTAGTACTAACTGGTACTACTAAACAGAGAAATAAGGGAATAAAAATAACAGCCACAAGGGGAGATTGTACGTGGCCTGCTAGAGTAAATCAAGCCACGTACAGACTTGTGGCCGCCCGAGGCTTATCCAGCCTGATGCCCAGCCAACCAACACCATAAGAGAGAGAGACGAGCGGGGTGACTGGATAAGGTCCGAAGACCAGAGCCAGCACCGGCCACCACCTCTCGTTCTCCTCCTCGTGTAGATGGCCAGAGAAGACCATGCCGCTTCCGGGGATTACTGGCGCACAGAGGACCCCTCCTTGTCGGAGGAAGAGGCGATGATGACGGGAGCATGGGGTGCTGCTCCGAGGCCAAGGCCGAGGCCAAGGCTTGCCGGAGCCCACGAGCCGGCGCGGCGGCCGGACTGGCGGTCAAGGGCAGCGGCGGCACGCCCAAAGAGGCGGCCGAAGCGCCGCTCCGCGCGGCTGCTCGAGCCCGCGTTCATCTCCTGCGATGGTGGGGCGTTGGCCACGGCGCCCTCCATTCCTGCTCCGAGGCGGACAACACCGGAGGCATCGGTGGGCGCTGAGACGAAGGCGAGCGCCTCCTCCGCGGTCACCTTAGTACGCATCGGCACAGGTAGGTAGCCGGGCGGGCTTCGACTTGGGCCGGCATCCTCGACGGCGGGCGTCGGCGGGCGCGGAGGCAGCCAGTGTGCCGGTGGAGGAGGGGGCGGAGGCGGGTCCGCGTGCACCATCGGCGCGGCGTGTCCGGCGAGCAGCCATGGGTCGAGGCCAACGGGAGGAGGCGGGGCGTCGCCAAGGTCGACGGGAGCGCCTTGAGCGGCGTCCTCTGTGGCGCGTTGGCCACCCGCGTGTCCAGGGGCGCGGTAACCGCCCCGGGCGAAGCCACCAGCGGCATTCTGACCGCGTCCAGTGGCACCTCGGCCACGTGCAGTGGCGTTTCGACCGCGTCCAGCGACGCTCAGGCTGCGTCCAGCGGCGCCCATGCTACGTCCAGCGACGGTACGGCGGCGACGGGCAACGAGGCGGTCCCGACAGTTGTCCTCTCTGATGAGGCGAAGGAAAAAAGTAGTCAGGGGGGACATCTCACCAGCGGTGAGTCTTCCTTCCCTTTTCTCTTTCTCTGTTCTCTCTTCTCGCTCTTTTCTGGAAAGCAAGTGCTGATAACGTGTTTGAGGAAAATGAAATCCTTGATCCAATGATTGCAGGAATCTGCAATTTATACAAAGGGAGGAGACACGACGATCCGAGGGGATGCGTCGGTTCCAGGGGATGGGAGAGAGAGCCGCCCGTTGCGGGAGGAACCGCATGACGGTTGGGCAAGGGGAGATTTCCCACTAATTACATGTGCTAATTAATCACAACAGACACTACACCTGGACGGTGCTGGCTGGGAGTGCTGACGCTCCACCTGGATGGCGCCGGTTGGGAGCTGTCGCATGGTAACTACGTGTTCGTGGCACGATGGCCGGGGACCAGACCTCGACAGGAATTGCCCTTTGCGCTCTCACAGTGTGACAAGCCTGCGGCGTCGTTATAGTTTTTGTTGAAATTTGAGAATGGGCTTTAGGCCCATAAGACAATTTCAGAAAAATCTCTAAGTGCCCATGTAGGTGGCATGACAATGGGGGTGGGAAGTTTAGTCCCACCTTGCTAGTGGAGAAGGAGTTGCACCTCTTTATAAGGGTCTTTTTTTCACATGCTATTGGAGCATGAGAAGAGAAGAGGCCCTCACGCCACGCCTCGTCACATCACGACGCGACGCGGGTTGTGGGAATGAGCCGAGCTTATACCTACGCGCTTATTTTTGTCGGTCGGGAACGAAGAATACATAACGCCACGATCTGAGACGTTGGATCGTGGGCTTCTACGCGACTGCTCGCTTCCGTTCGTCTACTTCACCTACGTACGCGTCGCCTCCATTGTCTTCGTCATGTCGTCCCCAACCGACGTCAACCTTGCTGCTGCCAAGAAGGCGGCCGAGGACGCTGCCGCCGCCAACTCTGCTGCTACTGCCAACTGGCCTATTGGAGGGTATAACACGTTTATCCCGCTCCTGTTTATATTAACTGTAGCACTACTAGCGTTATGCGTAGATACATCTACTGTTAGCATAGTACGTGTTTGCATGTTTGAATATCAGTATGTTTGCGCTTATGTCAATGCCATGCTAGTTATTATTTCGTGGATTAATTTGATCGGAAAATTGCCTATATTCTCAACAATCCAAAAACCTAATTTGTGTAGGAATTTTTCGAGTAATGGTTTTGCTGCTGCACTGAAACTGGACAAGTTTACCGGTACATACTTTAAGCGTTGGCAGACCAAAACCACCTTATGGCTCACGGCTATGAACGTGTTCTGGGTAGCCGGTGTCACTCCCACAGGAACGATCACTCCTGAAAAGGAGAAGGCGTTCAAGGAGGCCACTGTCTACTTTATTGGAGCAGTCCTTAGCGTGATCGGAGATAAGCTGGTTGACGCATATTTACATGTGGGGGTCGCCAAGGACTTGTGGGAGGCACTCGAATCTAAATTCGGGGCCACCGATGCTGGGAGCGAGATGTATGTTATGGAGCAGTTCCATGATTACAAAATGGTTAACAACCGTTCTGTGTTGGAACAAGCTCATGAGATAATATGCATTGCTAAGGAACTAGAGGTTCTTAAGTGCAATTTACCAGGCAAATTTGTCGCGGGATGTATAATTGCTAAGCTCCCTAATTCCTGGAGAAACTTTGCTACCACTCTGAAACATCAGAGGCGTGAATTCTCGATAGAGGATATCATCGGCCATCTGAGTGTTGAGCAAAACTCGAGAGCAAAGGACTCACATGGAAAAGCGGTTGAAGGCCCTTCGGTTGCCAATATGGTACAACGAAAGAACTTAATTCCCACAAGCCCAAGGGAAAGAATTCTGTCCAACAGAATACCGACTTCAAGAAGAAGGGAAAGAAGACCTTCAAGAGGAATAAGAAGGACGATGGCTGCTTCAACTGTGGTTCAGAGGAACATTGGGCCAACAAGTGCCCAAACAGGTACAAGAAGCCAACACAGGACAATAAGTCTGCCAATATGATTGTGGGCAACAATGAAAGTGGTGCATCTGGGTACGGTAATTTATTTACTGTACTTTCAGTTTGTCAGTCCACCGAATGGTGGGTGGACACAGGTGCAAATATTCATGTGTGTGCTGACATCTCATTGTTCTCTTCTTATGAGGCCACAGACCGAGGGTCCGTATTGATGGGGAATGGCGCGAGTGATTCTGTTCTTGGTGTTGGCACGGTCGATCTGAAGTTTACTTCGGGAAGGATCGTGCAGCTGAAGAACGTGCAGCATGTCCCCGCCATCAAGAAGAACCTCGTTAGTGGCTCCCTTCTGTGTAGAGAAGGGCTTAAGTTGGTTTTCGAGTCTAATAAAGTAGTTGTTACGAAATATGGACTTTTCGTTGGAAAAGGTTATGAATGCGGAGGTCTGTTCCGCCTTTCCCTTGCAGATTTTTGTAATAAAGTCATGAACAATATTCATTCGAATGTTAATGAATCTGAAGTTTGGCATTCACGTCTTTGTCACATTAGTTTCGGTGTTATGACGCGACTAGCAAAATTGAATTTAATCCCGAGTTTCACTTTAGCCAAAGGTTCTAAGTGCCATTCATGTGTGCAAGCAAAGCAACCTCGCAAGCCCCACAAGGCTGCTGAGGAGAGACACCTGGCGCCCCTAGAACTCATACATACAAATCTCTGTGAGATGAATGGTGTGTTGACTAAAGATGGAAAGAAATACTTCATGACATTGATAGATGATTCTACTAGATATTGCTATGTGTATCTATTAAATACTAAAGATGAGGCTCTACACTACTTTAAAATCTATAAGGCAGAAGTTGAGAACCAACTTGAAAAGAAAATTAAACGAGTCCGGTCTGATCGTGGTGGAGAGTACTTCTCAAATGAGTTTGATTCTTTCTGTGCGGAACATGGCATTATTCATGAGAGGACGCCTCCCTATTCTCCCCAGTCAAACGGGGTTGCCGAGCGAAAAAACCGTATTCTAACTGATTTGGTTAATGCCATGTTAGACCAAAGGCATGGTGGGGGGAGGCTATATTGACTTAGTGTCATGTCCTGAATAAAATTCTGACAAAAGATAATGAGGTCACTCCCTATGAGCAATGGTCGAAGAGAAGGACGACGCTCTCCTACTTACGTACTTGGGGCTGTTTGGCGAAAGTCAACGTGCCGATCCCTAAAAAGCGTAAGCTTGGACCAAAGACCGTGGACTGCGTTAATTTGGGCTACGCTAAGAATAGCGTTGGCTATAGATTTCTAGTAGTGAAATCTGAGGTACCTGACGTGAAGTTCGGTACAATTATGGAGTCTAAGGATGCTACATTCTTTGAGGATATATTCCCCATGAGAGATATGCAAAGCACTTCTAGATAGGAATCAGAGGAGACTCCTGAGCCAGCCATTCCTATGGAATATTATGAACAAACACATGATGAAAATCCTGAGGAGGATGATGAGGAAACCCTTGGTAGGGGCAAGAGACAAAGGACTGCAAAGACCTTTGGTGATGACTTCATTGTATACCTCGTGGATGATAACCCCACTTCTATTTCAGAAGCCTATGCATCTCCTGATGCTGATTACTGGAAAGAAGCGGTCCGTAGTGAGATGGATTCCATCATAGCTAACGGAACATGGGAAATAACTAAGCGTCCCTATGGGTGCAAACCATTGGGATGTAAGTGGGTGTTCAAAAGAAAGCTTAGGCCCGATGGTACAATTGAAAAGTATAAGGCTAGGCTTGTGGCCAAGGGCTATGCCCAGAAAGAAAAATAAGATTTCTTCGATACTTACTCACATGTGGCCAGACTGACCACCATTCGAGTACTACTCTCGTTGGCGGCCTCGCATGGTCTTCTCGTCCATCAAATGGACGTCAAGACAGCTTTCCTTAATGGAGAGCTAGATAAAGAAATTTATATGCAACAGCCAGATGGCTTTGTGATAGATGGTCAGGAAGGAAAGGTGTGTAAATTGCTGAAATCTTTATATGGTCTGAGACAAGCACCTAAACAATGGCATGAGAAGTTTAATACAACTCTGACATCTGTTGGCTTTGTTGTTAATGAAGCTGACAAATGTGTATACTATCGCCATGGTGGGGGCGAAGGAGTCATATTGTGCTTGTATGTTGATGACATACTGATATTCGGAACCAATCTCAAAGTGATTGAGGAGGTTAAGTATTTTCTGTCTCAGAACTTTGAGATGAAGGACCTTGGAGTGGCTGATGTTATCTTGAACATCAAGCTATTGAGAGATGATAAGGGTGGGATTACACTTCTGCAGTCCCATTACGTTGAGAAGATTTTGAGTCGTTTTGGATATTCGGACTGCAAAGTTTCTCAAACACCATATGATCCTAGTGTGCTGGTTCGAAAGTTCAAAGGCACAGCTAAAGATCAGTTGAGATACTCTCAAATCATTGGTTCACTTATGTATCTAGCTAGCGCAACGAGGCCTGACATCGCGTTTGCTGTAAGCAAACTGAGCCGGTTTGTTGCCAATCCGGGTGATGTTCATTGGCGTGATGTTGAGAGAGTTATGCGCTACTTGAAAGGTACTATGAACCACGGACTTCACTATAACGGATACCCGTCGGTACTTGAAGGGTATAGTGATGCAAATTGGATCTATGATGCTGATGAGATGAAGGCCACTACTGGGTATATGTTTACCCTTGGAGGTGGTGCTGTTTCCTGGAAGTCTTGCAAGCAAACGATTTTAACGAGATTGACAATGGAAGCAGAATTAACAGCATTAGACACCTCTAGTGTCGAAGCAGAATTTCTTCGAGATCTTTTGATGGACTTGCCAGTGGTTGAGAAGCCAGTTCCGGCTATCCTTATGAACTGCGATAACCAGACAGTCATTGTCAAAGTGAAGAGTTCAAAGGACAACATGAAGTCCAACAAACATATAAGAATGAGATTGAAAGCTGTCAGACGTTTAAGAAACTCCGGAGTGATAGCGTTGGATTACATCCAAACGGCTAAGAATCTAGCAGACCCCTTTACTAAAGGGCTATCACGTGCTGTGATAGATAATGCATTGTGGGAGATGGGTATGAGACCCACATGAGTTGCTATGGCAGTAACCCAACCTATGTGATCGAAGATCCCGTGAAGTAGGACCTGGGAAAACAAGCCAGTGGTGAACTGAGGAGAGTAACCTTACTAACCCACTCCGTTGGAGATGCAATACTCTCGGTTACTGTATGGTAGGATGACTACTGTCTTAATGTGTTGTTAAGCTTATGTGTAAGCAAGATGCTGTCCTACAGAGCGATCTTTGGAGGAACACACCTATATGAGCCCGACTGCTGGTCACGATCTATGAGATTGGGGTGATCTCTAGTAAGCTCACGAATAGGCCAGGAGTGTGACTAATATGCTCCACCTGAGGGGTCAGCCTTCGGCAACCTAGTACTAGTAGGACTTGTGGTGAAACTTCTTGACGCTAAACTAACAATTCAAGGCATAGTCCATTGTTCAGTTGTGAAGGAGTGTAGCTACTTGTTCTAGGTGAAGCTCAACCTTAACAGGTCTTCATTGAAATACCGGTATATCAAAACAGTAATTGGAACAGAGGACAAAATGGGCCCTTGAGATCTGGTGGGGGATTGTTGAAATTTGAGAACGGGCTTTAGGCCCATAAGACAATTTCAGAAAAAATATCTAAGGGCCCATGTAGGTGGCATGACAATGGGGGTGGGAAGTTTAGTCCCACCTTGCTAGTGGAGAGGGAGTTGCACTTTTTTATAAGGGTCTTTCTTCCACATGCTATTGGAGCATGAGAAGAGAAGAGGCCCTCGCGCACTCCTCCTCTGCCGCCCGCCTCGTCACGACGCGCCGCGGGTTGCGGGAATGAGCCGAGCCAAGCTTATACCTACGCGCTTATTTTTGCCGGTCGAGAACGGAGAATACATAACGCCACGATCTAAGACGTTGGATCGTGGGCTACCGAGTCGACGTGGGTTCAGCCCACGTCTCTCCACCCGGACGCCGCCTACATAAGCAGGGCTTTGGCCAACCCTATCCGTAACGGAAAACGGATCACATCTGCCTCCACATCGTTCCTTTTGCTGCTGCTGCCACCGGCGACTCCGGCCCGTTCACTGCGTACACGGTCGACGGGAGAGCAGGCCTTCGAAACCACGCCTCTTCGGGTCCTGTACGGGAAGAGGGGCAATTAGGTTTTTGGGGAGCGACTACACGACTGCTCGCTTTCGTTCGTCTACTTCACCTACGTCCGCGTCGCCTCCATCGTCTTCGCCATGTCGTCCCCAACCGACGTCAACCGCGCTGCTGCCGAGAAGGTGGCTGAGGACGCTGCCGCCACCAACTCTGCTGCTACGACCAACTGGCCTATTGGAGGGTATAACACGTTTATCCCACTCCTGTTTATATTAACTATAGCACTACTAGCGTTATGCGTAGATACATCTACTGTTAGCGTAGTACGTGTTTGCATGTTTGAATATCAATATGTTTGCGTTTATGTCAATACCATGCTAGTTATTATTTTGTGGATTAATATGATCGGAAAATTGCCTATATCCTCAACAGTTTTTTTGTACAAATGTAGACCTTGTATTACGGATCAGGCAAAACGCACCAATGGGGCAGTGGTACTGAACTGAAGAAACGATCTTTTTTCAATGAAATGTGACCTGGATTTTAAAGCGGACAAAAAAGGCTGCTGGATGGGCGTGCCCTACCTGCCGCTGCCCAGCCACAGATAGAAATGGGTGCGTACATGATATAAATAGGAAAGGGAAAGGGGCGCGTCCCATCCGGCACCGCCGAGGTTCCGTTCAGGCTGCGCCCCAACGACTAGTGCTAAATTAGCATGCACGTACCACATAAGATCTTGGCAACAGGTGAGCTATCATGCACAATTGTGCTCCTGAATCAAGCAAGTGTGCATGTTGAGTAATCTAGCTACAGATCTTGACAAAGGAGGACTCGTGTCAACAGCACGAAACAACAAATTTAAGTATTGACATTGGCCACTCTGACTACTGGTTAGCTTGATAGAAAGCTGTCCGACCAAATGGTAAACTTAATTTCACTGTTATAAAAGGCCAACACATAGCCCGACTAAGCATCGGGCTGCAGCAAGCGCCCCGCCTAGGAATAGCATGGCAGGTGTAATAACCCAGCAAATATACTAGTACTTAAAGAGGGCGACAGCTCATTCGGTGACATAGATGAATATGCCAAACATCTGTTTTTGATGATTTTTTTTGTCAGAATGTTGGTGTAGATTTTTAGAATATGTAGCCAGGTGGCGGATTAGCGACTCAAGCTCCAATCTGTAATCATGTTACATACTAGGCAAATTGAGGGTCTGGAGGCTAACTGCAAAATTCCTCAAGAGTTGACTCTTTAAGAGTGCTTGACTCTGCCAAGGATGGGTTAGTTTTCTGGGAATTCAGAGCAGATGGCCTCAAGTGTCAAGACTCCAACATAATGTAAATTATGTGCCTTACCGAAGCTTATTAGGCCACTTCTCCACTACCCTTTTAGTGAACTGAACACACATTCTAGGGAAACTGCCTCCAAAAACACCCGATTAATGTGATACTAATACTATCACTTGCTTACAGTATTCCTATTAAAACACTTGCTTATGTAATAAACAATGAATTCAGGTGCAAACTTTTGTGCTCTCAAGATCGTTGGCATTTTAGTATATGACCTAGTACCTCTCTTCAACTCTCAACAACAGGGTAAATCAAGCACAGTAGACTTTACAAATACTGTAAGATTTATTTACAGCCCACGCTTATACAAATATATGAGCGGGACATAAACCAAAGCTAAATGACAAACTTATTCAGGAACAAAAAGATCAACATAACAGAAACCCGATGCCGATTACTTGGTATACTTGCTTCACTAGAGTACTGGCAACAGCAAACATAGAAAATTATCGCAACGCTTACATCTTGTTTCATCTTCATTTAGTGTGGCACCATCAATACTTGGACAGCTTCCTATACTCCCAGGTAGGCTTCATCTTGTTCATAACTTTCTGTTGCTGGCATCTATGCAACTCAAGAAAGCGCATCTCCAGATGTCCCAGAAAAACAGTGTACCAAACCATAACCACAAACCAGAAACTGTTCCAGCAATGACTGAGTAGTACATCCAAATGGTTTCAAGTTCTTGATGACGTTCCTTCACCCCATCGTCTAATGTGGACACCGTACTTGAACCGTTTGTACATGAGATGTTCAACAGAGAGCCACAAAGTCCGATATTATTGCCATAAATTGAGGGGTCATCCAATGTTTGGAGTTGGTTGCCTGTAGGTATCTCTCCGGACAAATGGTTGTTCGAGAGATTAAGAGAACTGAGGAATATCAAGTTTGCTATGCTAGGAGGAATAGGACCTGATAGCTTGTTCCATGAGAGGTCAAGGGATTCTAACAACTTTAGACTGCCAATGTCCTTCGGGATACCACCAGATAGATAATTTCTTGACAGATTTAGTAACTGGATGGCTCTAAGATTTGTCAACTCTGAAGGGATTTCACCAGATAGAAAATTGCCAGAGAGATCAATACCAGTCACAACTGCATCTCTTCCCTGGAAGGTACACTCGCGTCCCTTCCAAGTTATGTCGATGTGGCCATTGCCATAATCTCCCTGTATGTTCATTATAAGCGGCTGCATCATGCGTCTCTGTCTCATCAGGGAAAAGTTGAGAAAGCTTTCTGGTATGGTACCTACAAAATTATTTCCAGCTAGATCAAGCAGTTGGAGATTAGACAGTTGTGATAGCTGCCAGGGAATACTTCCATAGAACATGTTTGATCGTAGTCCAAGGATCCTCAACAAAGGATTGCTTTCCCCTATCCACGGAGGAATTGCGCCAGACATCTTATTATTCCCGAGATCCAAAATGACAAGGTTTTTGAAGTTCTTCAACATTACTGGAAAGCAACCTGTGAGGTTGTTGTTTGACAGGTGCAACGACTTTAGCGAAGAACTATTGTGAGTCGAGGTTGGAACTTCCCCGGCAAAAGCATTGCTCGCCAGATCCAAGTATTGTAGTTCTTCCAAGTTCCACAAGCAACCAGGGAGATCTCCAAATATTTGATTCTTTGATAGATCCAGCACTTGCAACCTTGTTAGGTTACAATAGGCAGACAGTGGTTCTCCAAAGAAGCTATTTTTGTTGTCGGCCACCTTGATAACTGGCAACTGCCTGCTGTCGACACTAGGAGTGATACCAGTGAATTTGTTTCCAGATAAGGAGAGAACATCAAGATTCACCAGATAGGAGATGGCCGCAGGAAGCTCACCCACGAGACGGTTGTCACTGATGTCAAGTAATAACAGCTTTGTTAAATTTCCGATAGTAGGTGGTATCGTTCCAGCAAGGTGATTCTTGCCCAAATCCAGCACTGCCAAGTTTGCCAAGTTTCCCATCTCCACCGGGATGGAGCCAGTAAAGTTGTTTCCGGAAAGTCTGAGAAGAGCCACTTCCGAGTTGTTGATCTGCGATGGGATGCTTCCAGCTAGCAAGTTATTTGCAACATCGAATATCTGAAGGTTTGTCGAGTTTGTAAACATCTCTGAGCTAGGGGATGGTACCATTGATATTGTTGTCCGCTACACTGAAATACCTCATTGTTTGCACCCTGGCAAAAGATGGTGGCAAGCTTCCAAATAAATGATTCCTTTCCAGTATCATAACCTCGAGACTAGTAAGGTTCCCGAGCTCAGGTGGAAGAGTAGAAATCAAATCAGCATCTCTCATATCCAGAATCTTTAGCAAGTGAAGTTGCCCGAGTGACGCAGGGATTGACCCGCCAAGTGGGTTGTTGAAAAGTAATAGCCATCGCAGTGCAGACATCATCCCAAGCTCCTCTGGGATTCCTCTCGTGAGATTATTTGTCTCAAGACATAGTGTCTTGAGCTTTCGGAGCCTTGAGAATGAGCGAGGTATCGAGCCAGAGAATCCATTGAAGGACAGATTCAGGTACCCCAACCTTGGGACCATCACCGGCAGTGAATCTGGTAACGGCCCTGAGAAGGTGTTAGCCGATAAATCGAGGTCTCTCATCCCCACATTCATGGAGTTGATGATGAACTGTGGGAAGGCACCACTGAGATTATTATTAGCTAAAGATAACAGCTTCAAACCGGACATAGGTGAGAAGTTGGCATATTCTGGGTTGCTCAAGTGGTTATGTGCGAAATCTAACTTGACAATCACTGGGAAGTGACTGAGTTGGTAGGGGATGGCACCAACAAGGTTGTTATAGCTCAAGTCGAGAACGGTAAGTGTGAGAAACAGGGAGAGGTTTGCTGGGACCACACCAACAAGGTTGTTGCTGTTCAGGTTGAGCACGGTGAGGTTTTGGAACGCTGCAGAGTAGAAGGCATGAAGCGTACCATGGAGCCCCGCGTTGGGAAGGTTGAGCTCGGTAACATGTCCGGCAGCATCACAGGTGACGCCCAACCAAGAGCAGGTAGAGTTGACAATCGACCATGAGGATAGTGACTTGGCGTTGCCAATCAAAGTGGATTTCCATTGGAGAAGGGCTTCTGCTTCCGGGTTGATCGCCTTGGATGTGCATATCAGCAGGAAAACTGAGATGCATAAGAGTTTCTGCAGCACCATTTCGTGCAGTTGGAGTGTTGGTAAAAATGACAAGTTGTAGGCTGGTGTCGTTTATTGCCTTGGGACTTTAGAGGTAGCAATTAAGTACATTGTAGAGCTGTCGCTGGACCAACATATGCGTACAAAGACTTCAGACTTGGGGTCATCGTGCGAGGAAAATATCAAATCCTCCAGTGCTTTGAGGCCACACTCTTGGGTATCCCATCCCCAGCCTCACAGTGAAGTGATTACTATTCTCCGGTATGGTGAAGACCGGAGATGTATGTGCTTGTGGTTGCCGTTAACATAGGGCCAAACCAACTGTCAAATCACCTAGTCATTCTCTAGGACTGAACCTCCAGAACTGAATCCACATCACACTTATTTTTTGAAGGTGCCACGGTAGGAAGAAAATAAAGGCCGAAATTCCAAATGATGAACCGCTGAATCAACAAATGTATGAAGCAACCTGAGGAGGTAACTAGGCACAAGTGCCCAGGACTATAGAACATGACGACGAGACATACATAATTGCAACTCACGAAATTCAGAGAACAAGAACCGAACTCAGCTCTGTAGGAAATCGATCTCTCAAATCAGTAAGGTGATTCTATATAACATCGGTCTCACACATACAACATAAGTTGTGGTTGAAAAGCCGAGCGGACCCCCGACCCCGCGTCGCCCGAGCCTGGCGACCCGGGGGAAGCCCTAGCCGCTGCCGCGTCGGCCACCACCTCCCGTCCACCCCCGCATCGCCGTCGCCAGAGGGCCCGCCGGACCCTGGGATGGTGGCGGCGGGGCGGTTTCTTCTCCGTCTTCGCCATCACACTCCCCCTTTATGGTGGAGTCACAACCGAGGTCGTGGTAAATCCTTTATGAACGCCTAACAGCGGTAAAACAAAGTGTCGTACTGCCAGGTACAAACCATCTTCTGCATAACATTCTGCTGCATGGCATCGATGCAACTGAAGAACGTAATCCTCCAGATGTTCCAGAAAAACAATGTTCCAAACCATATCCAGAAACCAAAGACAGTTCCAGCAATCACTGAGTAGTACAGCCACAAAGTTTCAAGTTCATGGTGATGTTCATCTGCCTGATCCAGCAGTGTTGCAGAACTTGAATCATGCTTACACGGAGTGCTCAGGGGGGGACCACAAAGTCCCAGGTTGTTGCTGTATATTGACGGATCATCGAGTGTTTGGAGCTGATTGCCTGTAGGTATCTCTCCTGATAGTAGATTGTTGGAGATATTGAGCAAGCTTAGGCACAACAAATCTGATATGCTTGGAGGAATATGGCCCGAGAGTTTATTCCAGGAGAGGTCAACAGACTCGATATTTTTCAAACTGCCAATGTTTTTTGGGATACCACCAGATAAATTATTTCTTGACAAGTTCAGGAACCGCAGGGCTTGATGATTTACTAACTGCGCAGGAATCTCACCTGAAAGGGGGTTGCTTGACAGATCAATACCAGTCATAAGCGTAACTGTCTTACGGAAAGTATAATCACGCCCCTTCCAGATTATGTCCATCTGACCATCATATGAATAACGCGTACCAGTGTACATATAAGGCATATCCCCAAATATTTCAAAGCTTGCAAGGATAGCACTTACATCCATTTCTGGCATTGCCTCTATCATGTAAGTAAAGTTTGCAAAACTTGATGGAATAGAACCTGTAAGATTGATTTCAGCTAGGTCAAGCAACTGGAGATGAGAGAGTTGTGACACCTCCCAAGGAATACTTCCATGAAACATATTTGACCATAGCCGGAGAACTCTTAGCATGGAGAGGCTAGCTCCTATCCATGAAGGAATTGTGCCAGAAAACATATTGTCTCCAAGATCTAAGATTGCTAAGCTTTCCAAGTTCTTTATAAGAGATGGAAAATATCCCGAGAGGCTGTTGTTGGACAAATGTACTGATTCTAATGGAGAAGCATCATTCATGGAGGTTGTAACTTCTCCAATGAAGGCATTGCTTGACAAATCCACGTATGTAAGATTAGGAAGGTTCCATCAGCAACCAGGGATCATTCCAGACAGGAGATTGTTTGATAGGTCCAAGAACTGTAGATGACGTTGCTTACAGAAATCCTTGTCGATTACACCTGTCAACCTGTTACTGGACAGGAATATGTAGTTGACAGATAGGAGCGACAAGCTCGCTGGAATCTCTTCCTCCAAGTGGTTGCTGCTAAGGTCAAGGAATTGTAATAAGAATGATAAATTACCAAACCCAGATGGTATCATGCCTGTAAGATGGTTATTGGACAAGTCTAGCACCTGCAGGGAAGATCCTAGCTCCGCAGGGACTGAGCTGTTGAAGCAGTTGCCAAAAAGTAGGAGGTACTGCAGGGACTCCCATCTGCTGATCTCCTGTGGAATGCTTCTGGTGAAGGAGTTGTTTGCAATACTGAAAAAGCCAAGTTCAGTCCAGTTTGAAAACAATCCTAACTTGGCAGTGTCTGGGTTGGTCAAGTAGTTATTTCCCAGATCGATGTAATGAATTCGTGGGAGCTTGCTGAGTTGATTGGGGAGTGCACCAACAAACAAGTTGTTGCTCAAATCCAGGTAGGTCAGGGTGAGCAGCAGCGATATGTTTGGTGGGATGGTACCGACAAGGTTGTTGGCACAGAGGTCGAGTGTGGTGATGGTCTGGAACGCGCCGGGGAGTACAAGGCGTCCAGCGTGCCATTGAGGCTGGACCAGGATAGCTCGAGTGCGGTAACATGACCGGCATGGCCACAGGTGACGCCGAACCAATTGCAGATCGATTCAGCATGCGACCATGATGATAGGTAGGTGGAATTGAGCAAAGTGGACTTCCACCGGAGGAGTGCTTCTGCTTCCGGGCTGATTGCACTGGCCATGCATAGCAGCATATGCGAAGTTGTGAAACATGAGAGCTTGTATTGATGTGCCATCGCTCAAGGGTGTGGCTGGATAGACGCTGTGTTTGCACCTACAATCGAACAGCCAGCATGTCTATTATAGAAAATATTTACTGCTCTTGAGATGTCAGCTGCGTTGGCAAGAAAATGGAGGTCATCAGTCAGCAGTATAGGTTGGAAATAGTAGACTGGGTCAGCAGTGGATTGGCAATAGTTGTCTGGACGGGCATATGCCTACAGAGACTGAAGACTTGGACCCAGCCAACAATGGAAGTGATAACTTACTGGGCAATGTATAGATGTGGTTGTGGCTGTCCGTTAACAGAAAGCCAAGTCACCTGCACAGCTGCTTTGCCGAAGTAACACACTCAACCTAATGGCACAACAGCCAAAGCCTTCAGCTAGTCAATATCCGGGACCTGACTACGGAAGCTCTTTCTTTTCCCCGAGAACACACAGAAGCTCTGTTCAACGGTGTCATTGTGTCAAGAAAGAAACTCGGTCAAAGTGACCGGAAAGGTTCGACATCACTGTTGCTAGAATAAATTACCAGCCATGAAAAAGGTCTCCAAAAGGAGCAGCAAAATCAAAGAACAGTAAAAAGGCAGAAAATACAAAGCAACGTACTCTAGAAAAGAATGACAAACCAATAAGTAGTATCACAGGCCACAGGAACGGGACTTCCAAAAGGTTGCAAAGGAAATTGATAACTCTTAATTAAGCATCTGTATTTGAACTTCTGTATCTACAATCACCTAGTTATCCAGGAGCTCTTTCATGGTACAAATACTAATTTCAGCATCCGGCAAACCTGCTGTGTCTAGAGGGGGCAAAACCAGGCTACTGCTCATCCCTCCCAAACTGTATCTTGCACCAGCTGTTGTGGTTCAGGCTCTTGTCTATGAATGAATTTCCGAAACAGTGAATACTGAAAACTGTGAATGGATTGAAAACTTCAAAGCAGCGTCATGGTGAGAATGAGATGAAGAAGCATGTAAAAATTAGTTCTCTCAAAAATAAGGAAAAGGTTGTCGAGCCAAACAATAGCCATACAGAACAGAGCCTGCATCCATGAAATGCAACAACAACAACAACAACAACAAAGCCTTTAGTCCCAAACAAGTTGGGGTAGGCTAG
Source organism: Hordeum marinum (assembly GCA_022496015.1). NCBI lineage: Eukaryota > Viridiplantae > Streptophyta > Magnoliopsida > Poales > Poaceae > Hordeum > Hordeum marinum. The sequence goes on along the minus strand of CM039677.1, from coordinate 94,881,599 downwards.
AGGTGAAACCCATAAGATCTCGCGACCAACTCATGGTTCTGGCACATGGATAGCAAGCTTCCACGCACCCCTGTCCATGGCTAGTTCTTTGGTGATGCTCCAGTCCTTCAGATCTCTCTTTACAGACTCTTCCCATGTCAAGTTCGGTCTACCCCGGCCTCTTTTGACATTATCAGCATGCTTAAGCCGTCCGCTGTGTACTGGGGCTTCTGGAGGCCTGCGCTGAATATGCCCAAACCATCTCAGACGATGTTGGACAAGTTTCTCTTCAATTGGCGCTACCCCAACTTTATCTCGTATATCATCATTCCGGATGCGGTCCTTCCTTGTGTGACCACACATCCATCTCAACATGCGCATCTCCGCCACACCTAACTGTTGCACATGTCGCCTTTTAGTCGGCCAACACTCAGCGCCATACAACATTGCGGGTCGAACTGCCGTCCTATAGAACTTGCCTTTTAGCTTTTGTGGCACCCTCTTGTCACAAAGGATGCCAGAAGCTTGGCGCCACTTCATCCATCCGGCTTTAATTCGATGGTTCACATCTTCATCGATATCCCCATCCTTCTGCAACATTGACCCCAAATATCGAAAGGTGTCCTTCTGAGGCACCACTTGCCCATCAAGGCTAACATCCTCCCCCTCCTCGTTCCTAGTAGTACTGAAAGCGCACCTCATGTACTCGGTTTTAGTCCTACTAAGTCTAAAACCTTTCGATTCCAAGGTTTGCCTCCACAACTCCAACTTCCTGTTAACCCCCGTCCGACTCTCATCGACTAGCACCACATCGTCCGCAAAGAGCATACACCATGGGATATCTCCTTGTATATCCCTTGTGACCTCATCCATCACCAAGGCAAAAAGGTAAGGGCTCAAAGCTGACCCTTGATGCAGTCCTATCTTAATTGGGAAGTCGTTAGTGTCGCCCTCACTTGTTCGAACACTTGTCACAACATTATCATACATGTCCTTGATGAGGGTAATGTACTTTGTTGGGACTTTGTGTTTCTCCAAGGCCCACCACATAACATTCCGCGGAATCTTATCATAGGCCTTCTCCAAGTCAATGAACACCATATGCAGGTCCTTTTGCTCCCTATATCTCTCCATAAGTTGTCGTACCAAGAAAATGGCTTCCATGGTTGATCTCCCAGGCATGAAACCAAACTGATTTTTGGTCACGCTTGTCAATCTTCTTACACGGTGCTCAATGACTCTCTCCCATAGCTTCATTGTATGGCTCATCAGCTTAATTCCACGGTAATTAGTACAACTCTGAACATTCCCCTTGTTCTTGAAGATTGGTACTAATATACTCCGTCTCCATTCTTCTGGCATCTTGTTTGTCCGAAAAATGAGGTTGAAAAAGGGAGAACTAGGCTTCGAAACCAGGATCCCATGTGTATAGGTGTGAGGCGCTCGCCATTGTGCTGCTTTGGTATTCGTGCAAAAAGGGGGGAGATGGCGTAGGTGGGGGTCGAACCCACGACCTCCCTGGACACAGCCAGCGCCACACACCACTGGGCTACGGCTCGGCATGAAATGCAAACCCAAAAAAATGAAAACGCAAATCACTAGAAGATTACAGTTTTAAAATTACAGAACACTAATCAGGTTGGAGGAACAATCAAACTATGAACTGTTCAAGCAATCAACTGTGACTTCAGAAAAGAAGATGACTGGAAAGAGTGCACAAGTTCCATGTCAGAGAACGCATGCGGCAGGGTGTACTAGTCCAGTAAAGAGCTTGCTTGATAAGACCAAATGTGCAAAACATATATTATTTAGTAAGATGAGGATACCATACGCCATACACCATGTGCAAACACATATCTCAGCAATTGCAAAACCAACAAAACAAAAAAAGTGGCCACGAAATTGTTGAATTGGTTGTCTATTTCCTACTATGACTAGTACATAACTGCAACTTTTCTCTCTCCCTCCATCATATGACAAATCAAGTATGTAATGTTTACCTCCTCGTAAGGAGAAAATATATTCATCATTCTAAGGGGAAAGAGACAACTTAATTTCTGTTTGCACCCTAGAAAACTCAATTTGTTCTTTCACGTTCACAATGCTTTATTTCAAAGCAATGTATGGGTTGCTTGTTCTTTTGTGACCACAGGGAAGACGCCAAAATGCATACACGTGCATACCAAAACACACACATTCACACGATCGTCATCTGGTCGCACACTTCACCACTGATACATCGTTGAACGCTCTTAAGGTTCTAAACTTAATGTTGGGTTTCTAGGAACATTATACGCACACCATGGGGACATGTAGGCATGTAGCATTGAGATGGAATAAGATAGCATGTCCTGGTCTGACAGACAAATGACCAGAAGAAAGTTGTCAGGTTCCATGTACGGCAAGCTGTCGTCGTCAGAGTGTCATTGCCAGTGATGTAGCACAAATTTCTCCAGGGAACAATTTTAGAAGCAAGTAGAGCATGTGCTCCTCTTGAAGATCCCTACCTTGATACAGGTTGCAGTCTCAGGAGAAGTACTGGGATATGGGGTAAAAATGTAAAATTCCAGTGCATGCTGGAGGTTTCACTGTTTGAAGGGGTCTTGAAGGCAGTTCCAATGTATGCTAACTGAAACTGCTCTTCTACTCTGAACAACAGGAAAAATCAAGCATAATAGGCTTTAGAAATATTATACTGTAAGATTTACAACACATGCTTACAAAAACATGAGCGAGGCACAAACCATTACCCTGACTAAAGCTACACAACAAAATTGTTTAGAACCTTGAAACAAAATATGTCCACTGGAACATTGGTAATTCTTGAGCGCACTGGGAACAGAAACAGATATAATTATCACGGCGCTTACATCTTGCTTCATCTTCATTTGGTGTGGTACCATTCAATACTTGGACATTTTTCTATACCTCGGATATGCTTCATCTTCCTCATAACTTTCTGTTGCATGGCATCTATGCAATTCAAGAAAGCACATCTCCAGGGCTTCCAGAAAAACAATGTGCCAAACCATATCCAGATACCAAATATCGTTCCAGCGATCACTGAGCAGTACATCAACATGGTTTCAAGTTCATTGTGATGTTCCTTTCTCACATCTGATGTGGTCTTTGGACTTGGACCATGTTTACACGAAATGTTCAATAGAGAGCCACAAAGTCCCGGGTTATTGCTATAAATTGACGGATCATCCAATGTTTGGAGTTGATTCCCTGTAGGTATCCCCCCTGATAGAAGATTGCTCGAGAGATTAAGGGAGCTGAGGAATATCAGGTTTGATATGCTAGGAGGAATAGGACCTGATATCTTGTTCCAAGAGAGGTCAAGAGATTCTAAAAACTTTAGGCTGCCGATATCCTTTGGGATACTACCAGATAGACAATTTCTTGACATATTTAGTAACTGGATGCCTCTAAGATTTGTCAACTCCGGAGGTATAGCACCAAAAAGGGAATTGGCAGAGAGATCAATACCTGTCACAAATGCATCCCTTCCCCGGAAAATGTAATCCTGTCCTTTCCAAATTACGACCATAGTGCCACTGTATATATATCCAAAGGTGGCATATTGTAGGACGATTTTTATACCTGGCTGCATCGTGGGTGCCTGCTTCATGAAGGATAAGTTGACGAAACTTTCTGGTATGGAACCTATAAAATTATTCTCAGCTAGATCAAGCAGTTGGAGATGGGAGAGTTGTGATAGCTGCCACGGAATACTTCCATAGAACATGTTTGATCGGAGTCCGAGAATCCTCAACAAAGGATTTCTTTGCCCTATCCATGGAGGAATTACACCAGAAATATTATTGTTCCCGAGATCCAAAATAACAAGGCTTCTGAAGTTCTTCAACACAGCTGGAAAGCAACCTGTAAAGTTGTTGTCTGACAGATGCAGGGACCTTAGTGAAGAATTACAGTAACTTGAGGTTGGAATTTCACCAGTAAAAGCATTGCTCGATAAATCTAAGGATTGCAAATCTTTCAAGTACCAAAAGCAACCAGGAAGCTCACCAGACAACTGATTGTTTGATAGGTCCAAGAGTTGCAAAAGTGTTAACTGACAAAAGGCAGATGGCAATTCTCCCATGAAGCTGCTGTTGTTTTTATTTTTGGCCACCTTGACAGACGGCAACTGCCTGTTGTCAATATTAGGAATGATACCCGTAAACTTGTTGCCAGACAAGATGAGAGCAACAAGATTTATCAACGCGGACATGGTTGCAGGAAGCTCTCCGTCAAGGTGGTTGGATCTGATGGCAAGGAATTTCAAAGATGTTGCATTGCCAATATGAGATGGTATCACTCCAGTAAAGTGATTCTTTGACATGACCAGAAACTGCAAGTTTGGCAAGCTGCCCATCTCTACTGGGATGGAACCAGTAAAATTGTTGTTTGAGAGGAGGAGAGTGATTATCTCTTTACAGTTGCCAATCTGCGATGGGATGCTTCCAGCTAAAAAGTTTTTCGTAACATCGAATACCGCGAGGTTGGTCAAGTTTGAAAACATCTCTGACGGGATGGTACCATCGATATAGTTGTCATGTATAATGAACCAGGACATTGCTTGCATCCTGGCCAAAGATGGTGGCAAACTTCCAAATAGCTGGTTATGTGCCAGGTCCAAGTGCTCGAGATTAGTAAGGTTCCCCAGCTCGGGTGGAAGAGTAGAAACCAAACCAGCATTTCTGATATTGAGTTGCTCTAATAACTGAAGCTTCCCAAGTACGGCTGGGATCAACCCACCAAGTGAATTGTTGCTCAGTGAAAGAACTCGTAATCCAGGTAACATCCCAAGCTCCTCTGGGATCCCTCCTGTAAGATTATTTTCGTTGAGAAGCAGTATCTCAAGCTTCTGGAACCTCGAGAGGGAGCGAGGTATCAAGCTAGAGAATCCATTAGCTGACAGATCTAGATACCTCAACCTTGGGACCATTTCCGGCAGTGAATCTGGTAACTGCCCTGAGAAGTCATTACCTGACAAATCAAGGAATTCCATCCTCACATTGGTGTAGTTGAGGATGAATTGTGGGAAGGTTCCACTAAGATCATTGTTAGCTAGAGATAATAGCTTCAACCTGAACATAGGCGAGAACTTGTCATATTCTGGGTTAGTCAATCGGTTATTTCCCAGATTAACCTCGACAATTCTTGGTAGCTTGCTGAGTTGGTAGGGGATGGCACCAACAAGATTGTTGCTGCTCAAGTCCAAAAAGGTGAGCGTGAGAAACAGGGATATGTTTGCTGGGATGGTGCCAACAAGACTGTTGCTGTTGAGTTTGATCTTGGTGAGATTCTGATACGCAGCAGAGTAGAAGGCATGTAGCGTACCATGGAGCCCGAAGCCGGAAAGGTGGAGCTTGGTAACATGTCTGGCAGCGTCACAGGTGACGCCAGACCAAGAGCACATAGAGTTGGCAATTGACCACGAGAGCAGCGGGTTGGCACCAATCAAAGTGGACTTCCATCGGAGTAGTGCTTCAGCTTCAGGGTTGATTGCCTTGGCTGTGCATACTAGCAGGAAGATTGAGATGTGGAAGAGTTTCGGCAGTGCCATTGCAGCAGGTTATAGTGTTGGTATGAAAATGGCAAGCTGCAGGGTGCTCTATGCATTTCATTTGGAAATAGCTAGAGTACAGACAGAACGAATACATAATTGCACAAAAATACAAATACGTTGCAGTGCTGTCGCTGTACAGGTACATGGGTGCAAAGACTTCATAGTTGGGGTCGTGGGAGGGAAATAACAAATCTAGAGTCAGCGCTTTCAGGCCACACTCTCGGGCGTCCTGATTCCCATCCTCACAGGGAAGTGACTAGTAGTCTCCAGTAAGTCATAACCGATGACTGACTATGTGTGTGTCAGTTCACGGTACCCCCAAAATGTCACAAAGAAAGGAAAATGAGTACAACCCTTCATGTTAGTTTGCCCCTGTAGATGTGAGCTTAGTACTAAATCATCAGATTATGCAAACAAGTTTTCAGGGACGATACGAGAAGACTGGCTTTGTTTAGGTTGATGAGGTTTGGAAAGCTGCAGGGTAGAAGGCATGGAGCGTGTACCGTTGAGGCCAAGAGCGTCACTGACGGGTGAGGCTGAACCAAGAGCATATAGAGTTGGCCAGCGACCACAAGGGCAGCGAACCGGCACCAACCAAAGTGGATTTCCATCCGAGTAGTGCTTCCGCTTCCATGTTGATCGCCTTGGCTGCGCACATTAGCAAAAGAAATGAGATGTGGAAGAATGTCTGCATCTAACAATAATGTGACTCAGGGAGAAGCCCATCCAAACGTGCATGATAAAACAATGAGATCGTAGCGAATAGCCATGCCGCTGCAGGACTTATTTTAGATTTACGGATACTAATCAGGTTGGGAAAACAACCAAATTAAGATCTGTCTGGGCAATCGATTGTAGCTTTGGAAAAGAAGACGAAAGGAGTGCACAAATTCCCGGTCAACAAAACCCGTGGAATGGGGTCAACAGCTTGCTTGATCAGACCACATGTATAAGTTAAGGATACCATGCATCAGACAAACAAATTTCACTTTCATAGCAATTACCGAATTAAATAAATATAAGGCGGCCAATGAATCTGGCCCGTTTTACAGATGAAGACATAACGAGGTCGCATATCTCTTTCCTCTCCATTTTACGAAAACACAAGCAGATTGAAGATTTAAGAGACGGCCTAAGAAATGCGTACCTTTCCCAGAGACTCCTAGCCGTGGCCGGTCTGTCGACCGGCGGCCCCGACGAGGGCTGGCGAATGGGCGATCGTGCGGGGCGGTGGTGGGAGGCGAGGTGGTGCCGGGCGGCGGTGGGAGGCGGGGCGGAATGGGCTCGTGTTTTGGTCGGGGCTCCTCCAACGCCGCGCGGTGGCGGGGAGAGGGTGACGGCGGCACTGCCGGCCGCCGAAGCGGGGCGGCGAGGTGCAGCAATCGGCAGACAAGCATGAAGATAATACAGTATAAGTCAGTAAACTAAATTGGGCCTTCGGCCAGGCCCAGTGAAGAGACCACTCTCTCTCTCTCTTTCAATCGAATTCTGAAGGACCCCTCAGAAAAAGAAAATCAAATACTGAAGGTTTCTGAAAAAAACAAATTCTGAATATAGAAGGGGAAATGTTACATTTCAACCGGCGGATGATTTGTGTGTGTCTGTCTCCTTTGTGACCGTTCGATTTAATTTTAATCATAATCACGTAGCGTTACGCGAGAGACGGCGTACAAGTTTGCAACATCAGGAGTGTTGCAAACATAAGTTTGTGAAACATGGTATGTTACAAATAACGAAGCTTCGACAAGTAGTTGGTGCGTTAATTTTTTCATTAAAAGTTTTTTTTGCAACATCACCCTTGTTGCATAAGTTGTTCCGCAACATCATCTATGTTGCAAAAAGATATCAGACGAAAAAAAGGTTCTTGTAACACAAGCTCTGTTGTAAATATTTTTTCTGCAACATGAACTTTGTTACAAAAATAACACTTAAGAAAATAAGATGTCACGCTAGAAACCACTTCACATAGTTTTGGAACGAAGCCAGTGTTGTAGAATGACAATCGCAACAACCAACTTGTTGCAATTCATGATGCACACGATTGAAAAGATCTGGTGGCTATTTTCGCATCAATCGGATGGCCCCGGTGGCTATTTTCGCATCAATCGGATGGCCCCGGAGGCGGCCGATTGTTTTTGTTTTATCCGCCGGCGGATGTGTAGCGTCGCAATGTTATGCGTCCGTCGGTTGATCTTTCCGAAAGATCAGCCGGGTCGCGAACCGTTAGATTTGCTACATCAACGAGCCAGGCACGTCTTCACCACTGCAGGTTTGCAACACAGGTCTTGTTGCAGAATTATTTCTGCAACTTAGATCTTGTTGCAGATTTTTTTTTGCAACAACTGTTTTGTTGCGAATTTTTTTGCAACTGAGGTTTTGTTGTATTTTTTTACAACTAAGATCTTGTTGTAAAAAAAATTCACAATAAAGGTTTTGTTGCAAAAGATAGACCCGTCGTAAACTATTGCAACACCGCATATGTTTTAGAAACATAGTCTCTATTGTATAACCATTATACCGGACATTACTTGAACACGTGTCATCTAGAGGAAGTGGCGGACGCGGCCGCTGCGATACGCCGAATGATCGTTAGCTTTTCCCATATAAGAAGGACACAACAAACTTACAGAGGAAACATGCAAATGTTACATTTCTTTGAAATAAAATGTAAACCAAACAAGAATTAGAAAAAAAAGAAGCAAAAAGACCCAGAAAATACACTAAAAACAAAAGCTCGTTTTTCTCAAAAAGTACCCTTGGTAAACCGCCTGAAATAGTGTAAAACCCCGCCTACAGTGAGTGTTATCGTGCAAAAAAACTTTTGTTGTGGACAATACAGTGAATCCCATTTCGTGCATAGGGCGTAGATTATATTCTTTTTGAGGCGCAGAATAGATGTAAACGCGCCCAGCCCTTAACACACCCTTTCTGCATTTGGGCAAGTCCATTTAGATTGTAATCTTCTTCTTTTTCCCTTTTTTTAGTTTTTTTAGTTTTACTCTTTATTTTTTTCAGTTTATGATTTATTGGTTTTTCATTTTTCTCTATTCCAGTTTTTTTTTGCCAAAAAATAATCATTAAAACCTATTAACATGAGATCTAATTTAGAAGATTTCAACAAGAAAAATCTAACGGTGAAAAGGTTTTGTCATTTTGATGCACGGTTTAAAAGATAAAACATTTTGGGAAAAAAGAACCTACGAGAAAAGGGAAAAACTTGTAGGTTGCGACAAGTGGCGCATATGCAATGCATCATTTGTCAGCAGCAGAGAAGGTGGGAGTAATTTTTGTAAGGGGTATCCTTTAATTAGTGATTTCGCTGAAAATCGTGTGAAAATATCACCCGTAACGAGCACTACTAGGTCGGTCAGTATTAGGGTTGTCCTATGGTCGATGCATCACTACGGGTGATAAGTCTCCAACTTATCTATGATTTTTGATTGTTATATGCTATTATATTATCATGCTTGAATGCTTTATATGCGTTTGTATGTTGTTTTATATCATTTTTGGGGAACTAACCTATTAACTCATTGCCTCGTGTCAGTTGTTGTTTTCTTCGTGTTATTGAGTTTTCAGGAAACCTATACCAAACGAAGTCCAAACGCGACTAACCTTTTGACGATTTTTTATGGACAAAATTAAGACCTGGAAGCTTCAGAGGGAGGCCCGACGCTACACGAGGCAGCAGCAAGGCAACAAGGCGTGCCAAGGGAGTAGGGGCGCCCTGATGCCTTGGGACCACCTCGTGGCTCCGTTTACCCAAACCCCGCCTCTGTAAATTCTCTAAAATTGGAAAAAAAACACTAGAGAGCCATCCGAAATACTTTTTCTGCCGTCGCAAGTCTCTGTTCCGTCGTGATCCCATCTGGAGCCCTATTTTGGTGCCCTGCCGGAGTGGGGGATCAATCACGGATGGCCTTTACATCAACCTTGTTGCTTCATGATGTTACGTAAGTAGTCTATCACATACCTAGGGGTCCATAGCTAGTACCTAGATGGCTATCTCTCTCTATGATCTTCAATATAAAGTTCATTGCGATTCACGGGGTGATCTATTCGATGTAATTTTCTTTGGAGTGTGTTTGTTTGGATCCGATAAATTGTGGGTTTATGGTTAGATTATTCATGAATATGTATTGAGTCTTTGCTGATTTCTTATATGCACGATTGTTATAGCTTCGTATTTCTCTCCGGTCTAACGGTTTGGTTTGGCCAACTAGATTGATTTATCTTTAATGGAAGTGATGCGTTGTGATGGGTTCAATCTTGCGGTGCTCAATCCCAGTGACAGAGAGGGACATGACACGTATTTGTATTGTTGTCATTAAGGATAAAAAGATGGGGTTTATTCATATTGCTTGAGTTTACTTTGTCTACATCATGTCACCCTCCTCCAAGCATTACTCTCTTTCATACTTAATACTCTAGATGCATGCTGGATAGCGATGGATGAATGGAGTAATAGTAGTAGATGCAGGCAGGAGTCGGTCTACTTGCTTATGGATGTGATGCCTATATACATAGTCATCGCCGTGAATAAATATTTCAGAACTATGTGATATTCTATCAATTGAACAACAGTAATTTATCTACGCATCGTATGCTATCTTCGAGAGAGAAGCCTCTAGCAAAAACTATGGTCTCCGGGTCCACACAAAATATATTAATAAAACCCTAAAAAAATTCTTCCATTTATCTTTTATTTTATATTTATATTATCTCTCTATCACTACTTAATCCTTCCAAGTAACGAGTTTAAGGGGCTTGACAACCCTCTTGCCCGCGTTGGGTGCAAGTGTTTAGTTCTGTCTGTACAGGTCCTGATGACGAGAGTTTGCGTGATTCTCCTAATGGTTTGATAACCTCGGTTCTCACTAAGGGAAATACTTATCTCTATTGTCCTACATCTTATCTCCTCTTTGGGGAAAAACCCAACACAGTTTATAGGTAGCAACGGGTAATACGACAAATATTATACCATGCATAGAGCCCAAAATAGATAGAGAACGCACACACACCCCTTTTACGCACCCTTTCTACATTTGGGTAGACCCCCTTAGAGCGGTTCCTCGTGGTTTTATTCATTTCCTTCTTTCTTTGTCCAACACATATCACCGGGCACAACATGCCCCACATAGCATGGCTAGGATGGTATTTCCCTTGCACAATTTACTTGGTGTAACAAGATAGTGGCAAACTCACCAAGATAATGGTCCTTCTCCATTGGGTGGAGGTGTGTGGGGAGGTCCGTCCAGATCCAACTGGATCCGGCGTCGGCGACTCATTCTTCGGCGGGGGCAACGGGTAGCTTCGGCCATGGCCGACGCCTCCCTACTACTAACAGGGGCGATGGTGGTGCTGGCGGTGCGGACCGGGGTTGCCTTGGACGACTGGTAGCGGCGGCGTATTGGGTGGCTGTTGGGTGGCGCAGGCTACAATTCGGCTTGGGCTGCGGGCGGCGGCCTCCTCCTTGTTCTTGAGAGGGGGTGGCTACGGCATGGTGGTGGTGGCGCTTCCCCGACGACGTTGGGTGGCGATGACGGTCTTTGACCACGGACGTGTGGTGGCTAGGTGTTGTAGGTGGGAGGTGGTGGACCTCGGTTGTGGTGTAGAGTGGTGGAGCATGTCACAGGGAGCCGACAGAGTTGGGCGATTGGTGACTAGAGGTGCTGGGTGCGATGGGGTCCCGTTGTTTGGATCAGGAGTTGCTAGATCTAATGGGGCGACCCCCTGAAAGCACAACTTCTCCCTAGGTGTTTTTGGTAATTGATAACAACAGATATTTCATTGGACTAATGTTTCCACCAGGTGTATTTCAAGTAAGTTCAATGAATGGATTGGCAAAAGGATTGTGAGGAGATCCCCTAGATGCAAGGAACATCTATTGGCAACAAGATTGAATATTCTACATTTTACATTTTGTGAGAAATCACTCTTGAGTCCATAGGAAAGCCAATACTATTAAAAGGGGATTACGTGCCTATGATGATCTGGTTGCTCAAGTGCTTAGAGATTAGCCACCAAAAATACACATGAAATTCTCCCACAATTATTCTGTCCAAAACCAAATATCCAAAATCGGTGCCACCAACAATTTCCATTTTGCCCTACCGAGTTTCACTTAGATAGATTCCCATGCCAAACCCTAATGTCTCAGTACCACCAAGTTTTGAGAATCGGTCTCACCGAGTTTTGGACCAACTGTCTGGTTAGCCATTTTCAAGAATCGGTACCATCAAGTTTTGGAACAACTCTCTGGTTAGACATTTTCAAGAATCGGTACTACCGATATTTCTATATCGGTCTCACCGACAAGCCAAAAGTTGCCACATTTTGCACTAGTCGGTACAGCCGAGTTTTTGGAACGGTGTCACCGAGTTGGGGAATGATGTTGTAATAGTTGGATTTTTGGAGATGCCTATATATACCCATCCACCTCCTCTCATTCGTAGAGGAAGCACCCAAAACATACCTACACTTGCCCCATCCATTATTCTGAGAGAGAACTACCTACTCATGTGCTGAGATCAAGACATTCCACTCCAACCATATGAATCTTGATTTCTAGCCTCACCAAGTTGCTTTCCACCCAATCAACCTATTCTACCAAGCCAAATCCATGATAGAGTGATCATGTGTTGAGGAGACTATCTTTTGAAGCACAAGAGCAAGGAGTTCATCATTGTTACCACATATATTACCTTTTGGAGGGTGGTCCTCCTAGATTGGTTAGGTGTTGTTAGGGAGCCTCCTTCTTCGTGTTGTGGAGATGAACCAGGAAGTTTGTACGGGCAAGGAGATCGCCTACTTCATGAAGATCTACCCATAGTGAGGCTAGTCCTTCGTGGACGAAAGTCGTGATGGAATTGACAAGGTTGCTACTTTGTGGACCCTGACGGGTGGAGCCCTCCGTGGCTCTCGCGACCGCTACCCTACGTGGGTTGAAGTCTCCATCAGCGTGGACGCACGATAGCACCACCTATCGGAACCATGTGAAAAATCTTCGTGTCATCAATTATTGATTCTCCTCTCCCTACCTTTACTTTCATGTTCATGTCTTTATTTTCCGCTGTTATACTCTTAGACTTGCATGTGTAGGGTGTACTTGACTTGCTACAATTGCTAAAAATTGACAACATTTAAAATTGGGAAAATGCTAGATTTTTATTTGGTCAAGTAGTCCAGTCACCCCCCTCTAGACATACTTCGGATCCTACAAGTGGTATTAGAGCTTTGGTCTCCATTGCATTGGTTTCACAACCTAGGAGAGTATGGCATCTAGTGAGGCAAGTTATCATCGTGGAGGTCCATATTTTGATGCTACAAACTTTGCTAGTTAAAAGTATTAAATGAAAATGCATATTCTTGGTCGTAACCCCGCCGTATGGGCTTTTGTTTGTGTTGGATTGCAAGGTGAATTCTTTGGAGATGGGAAAGGAACCAGATTGTGAAGAAACCGCCGAAGAATTTAAGATGTTGCAATATAATGCTCAAGCATGCAACATTCTGATAACCCACAAGTATAGGGGATCGCAACAGTTTTCGAGGGTAGAGTATTCAACCCAAATTTATTGATTCAACACAAGTGGATCCAAAGAATATTCCCGAGTATTCGCAACTGAGTTGTCAATTCAACCACACTTGTAAGACTTAATATCTGCAGCAAAGTATTCAGTAGCAAAGTAGTATGGAAGTAACGGTAACGGTAGCAAAAGTAACAGTAGCAGTTTTGTAGTGATTGTAATAGTAGCAGCAGAGAAGTAACTTAGCAAGGATCAATATGTGGAAAGCTCGTAGGCAATGGATTGGTGATGGATAATTATGTTGGATGTCGTTCATCATGCAACAGTTATAACATAGGGTGAAATAGAACTAGCTCCAATTCATCAATGTAATGTAGGCATGTATTCCATATATAGTCATACGTGCTTATGGAAAAGAACTTGCATGACATCTTTGTCCTACCCTCCTGTGGCAGCGGGGTCCTAATGGAAACTAAGGGATATTAAGGCCTACTTTTAAGAGAGAGCCAGACCAAAGCATTAGCACTTAGTGGATATATGAACTCCTCAAACTACGGTAATCACCGGAAAGAATCCCAATTATTGTCACCCTGGGGGATGCAGATCATAACTCATAATAGGTGTCTACAACTTGCAATATAGGATCAAGAACACACACATATAAATATATTCATGAAAACGTAATAGGTTCAGATCTAAAATCATGGCACCCGGGCCCTAGTGACAAGCATTAAGTATAGCAAAGTCATAGCAACATCAATCTCAGAACATAGTGGATACTAGGGATCAAACCCTAACAAAACTAACTCGATTACATGATAAATATCATCCAACCCATCATCGTCCAACAAGCCTACAATGGGATTACTCACGAACGGTGGAGAGCATCATGGAATTGGTGATGAAGGATGCTTGGTGATGACGATGGCGTCGAGTTCCCCCTCTCCGGAGCCCAAAACGGACTCGAGATCTGGTCTCCCGAGGAAGAACAGGAGGTGGCGGTGGCTCCGTATCGTGAAACACGACGAACTCTCCTCTCTGATTTTTCTCTCCGCGAATAGGGTTATATGGAGTTGGAGAAGGAGGTCGAGGGAGCGACGAGGGGCCCACAAGCCTACTAGGCGCGACCAGGGGGTGACCGCACCTAGCAGGCTTGTGGCCTGCAGGTGGCCCCCCTCTGGTTGATTCTTGCGCCAGTATTTTTTATTAAAACCAAAAATATTCTCCGTAAATTTTTAGGATGATCCGAGAACTTTTATTTTTGCACAAAAATAACACCAAGGCAATTCTGCTGAAAACAACATCAGTCCGGGTTAGTTCCATTCAAATCATGCAAATTAGAGTCTAAAACGAGGGCAAAAGAGTTTGGAAAGTGGATACGATGGAGACATATCAACTCCCCCAAGCTTAACCCATTGCTTGTCCTCAAGAAATTCAGTCGGTAAACTGAATGTGATAAAGAAAAACTTTTACAAACTCTGTTTGATCTTGTTGTTGTAAATACGTCTAACTGATGTTCATATTTTTAGCAAAGATCATGGACTAACCACGTTCACAATGACATTTAAGTCTCACATTTACTCATATCAATGACATAATCAACTAGCGAGAAATAATAATAACTCTCGGATGACAACACTTCTTCGAAACAATCATGATACAATATGACAAAATGGTATCTCGCTAGCCCTTTCTGAGACCGCAAAACATAAATGCAAAGCACCTCTAAAGAACAAGGACTGACTAGACATTGTAATTCACGGTGAAAGAGATCCAGTCATGCTCATACCCAATATCAATTAACAGCAAAGCATACAAATGACGGTGGTGCTCTCTAACTGGTGCCTTTTATGAGAATGCAATGACTCAACAATAAAGTAAATGGAAAGGCCCTTCGCATAGGGAAGCATTGATTTACAGAGTGCCAGAGCTCGAGTTTTTAAAACAGAGGTAAGTAATGATTTTTGAGCGGTATGCTTTCATTACTCACATAACGACCAAGAGGTTTTCAACATATTCCATGCTAGATACATTATAGGCGGTTCCCAAACAGAATGATAAAGTTTTTACTCCCCCTCCACCAAATAGTCACACTCCACGGCGGGCCGAATTCACGGGTACCGTCCATACAAACACAATCCTTGGGAAGTTTTGTTTAATTATATTTTGCTTTTATTTCAAGCATGGAACTGGGCATCCCGATTACCAGCCACTTTCTCATGAATGATAGTGAATCAACACATATCGTGAGAATAACCCACCTAGAATGGAAGATACTGACAGCCCCCAGTCATCACATGAGCGATTTGGGCATACAAAACAGAATGTTTATTTGAAGGTTTAGAGTTTGGCACATGCAAATTTACTTGGAACGGTAGATAAATACCACATATAGGTAGGTATGGTGGACTCATATGAAACAACTTTGGGTTTGAGGAATGTTGGAAATATGCCCTAGAGGCAATAATAAAATGGTTATTATTGTATTTCCTTGTTCATGATAATTGTCTATTTTTCATGCTATAATTGTGTTAACTAGAAACCGTAATACATGTGTGAATACATAGACGACAACATGTCCCTAGTGGGCCTCTAGTTGGCTAGCTCGTTGATCAATAGATGTTCACGGTTTCATGACCATGGACATTGGATGTCATTGATAACGGGATCACATCATTAGGAGAATGATGTGATGGATAAGACCCAATCCTAAGCATAGCACAAGATCATGTAGTTTGTCTGCTAAAGATTTTCTAATGTCAAGTATAGTTTCCTTAGACCATGAGATCGTGCAACTCCCGGATACCGTAGGAATACTTTGGGTGTGCCAAACGTCACAACGTAACTGGGTGGCTATAAAGGTACACTACGGGTATCTCCAAAAGTGTCTGTTGGGTTGGCACGAATCGAGACTGGGATTTGTCACTCCGTGTGACAGAGAGGTATCTCTGGGCCCACTCGGTAAGACATCATAATAATGAGCTCAATGTGACTAAGGAGTTAGCCACGGGATGATGTGTTACGAAACAAGTAAAGATACTTGCCGGTAACGAGATTTAACAAGGTATAGGGATACCGACGATTGAATCTCAGGCAAGTATCATACCGGTACACAAAGGGAATTGTATACGGGATTGATTGAATCCCCGACATCGTGGTTCATTCGATGAGATCATTGTGGAGAATGTGGGAGCCAACATGGGTATCCAGATCCCGCTGTTGGTAATTGATTGGAGAGATGTCTTAGTCATGTCCACATGCCTCCCGAACCCGTAGGGTCTACACACTTAAGGTTCGATAACGCTAGGGTTATAGGGAAATAGTGTACGTGGTTACCAAAGGTTGTTTGGAGTCCCGGATGAGATCTCGGACATCACAAGGAGTTCCAGAATGGTCCGGAGGTAAAGATTCATATATAGGAAGTGAGGTTTTGGTCACCGGAAATGTTTCGGGCATCATCGGTAACGTACCGGGACCACCGGAAGGGTTTCTGGGGGGTCCACCGTGTGGGGCCACAAGCACCAGAGGGCTGCATGGGCCACAAGCGGGAGGGAACCAGCCCCTAGGTGGGCTGATGCGCCCCCCACAAGGGCCCAAGGCACAACACTAGGTGGGAGTGGGGCAAACCCTAGGGCAGATGGGCCCTAGGCCCACCCTAGGGCTGCCGCACCCCTCTTCCCTCCCTTGGCCGCCGCCCCAAGGCCAATCTAGGGCCGGCCGCAGCCCTATGGTGGGAACCCTATGGTCTGCACCCTCCCTCCTCCTCCTATATATATAGTGGGGTTTTGGGGTCTGCCATCTACACAAGTTTCTTCCTCTCTCGGCACAGCCCTACCCCTTGTAATGCCCCGGACACACAGATCAATACTAGTCTTTTCTGCACACTTTATCCTCACTCATGCGCACTCGGAACCAACTTCCTAGTCGGTCACCCATCCTAGAACTACTCGAAGCCAAGTACGCTTAACCTGGGAGTTCTGTTCGAATGGGCTCCCCGAAAAGAAGGAATTCCTTATTGATATGAGTAGTCTATCATCCCTAATAAGCCAGGCTATCACATACACCACCACTCAGAGGAACCGACGTCCTTGTAGGGTCATAGGAACGTTCCCTCTTGGCACAAACGTCTGTGCTTCCAGTCCGATACATGTGTCATTCCGTGTGCCACGACGGGTCACCAACATCTAGACTGGCCTCACAGATCAATACTAGTCTTTTCTGCACACTTTGTCCTCACTCATGCACACTTGGGACCAACTTTCGATCGGTCACCCATCCTAGAACTACTCCAAGCCAAGCATGCTTAACCTGGGAGTTCTGTTCGAATGAGCTCCTAGAAAAGAAGGAATTCCTTATTGATATGAGTAGTCTATCATCCCTAATAAGCCAGGCTATCACACCCCTCCTCGTCCTCGTCCTCCATAGCGCTTGGCGAAGCCTTGCCGGAGTACCACGCAGCTCCACCATCACCACGCCGTCGTGCTGCCGGAGCTCTCCCTCAACATCTCCTTCCTCCTTGTTGGATCAAGGCATAGAGACATCACCGGGCTGCATGTGTGTTGAACGCAGAGGTGTCGTTGTTCGGCGCTTAGATCTGATTCCACCGCGATCTGAATCGCTGCGAGTACGACTCCACCAACCGCGTTCTTGTAATGCTTCTGCTTTGCGATCTTCAAAGGTATGAAGATGCACTACCCCTTTGCTCATTGCTGGTTTCTCCATAGTTAGATCTTGGTGGCACGTAGGAAAATTTTGATTTACTACTACGTCTCCCAACAGTGGCATCATGAGCTAGGTCTATTCGTAGAATATATGCACGAGTAGAACACAAGTTGTTGTGGGCGTCGGTCTTGTTAATTTGCTTACCGTTACTAGTCTTATCTTGATTCGGCGGTATTGTGGGATGAAGCGGCCCGGACCAACTTTACAAGTACGCTTACGTGAGACCGTTTCCACCGGGTGACATGCACTTGTTGCATAAGGTGGCTAGCGGGTGTCTGTCTCTCCCACCTTAGTCGGATTGGATTCGATGAAAAGGGTCCTTATGAAGGGTAAATAGCAATTGGCATACCACGTTGTGGTTTTGGCGTAGGTAAGAAACGTTCTTGCTAGAAACCTATAGTAGCCACGTAAAAACTTGCAACTACAAATTAGAGAACGTCTAACTTGTTTTTGCAGCATATGCCTTGTGATGTGATATGGCCAAAGGATGTGATGTGATGCATTGTGATGTATGAGATTGATCATGTTCTTGTAATAGGATTCACGACTTGCATGTCGATGAGTATGACAACCGGCAGGAGCCATAGGAGTTCTCTTAATTTATTTTATGACTGGCGTGTCAATCATAAACGCCATGTAATTACTTCACTTTATTGCTAATCGTTAGCCATAGTAGTAGAAGTAATAGTTGGCAAGACAACTTCATGAAGACACGATGATGCAGATCATGATGATGGAGATCATGGTGTCGTGTCGGTGACAGTGATGATCATGGTGCCCCGAAGATGGAGATCAAAGGAGCAAGATGATATTGGCCATATCATGTCACTATATTGATTGCATGTGATGTTTATCATGTTTACATCTTATTTGCTTAGAACGACGGTAGCTAAATAAGATGATCTCTCACTAAAATTTCAAGAAATGTGTTCACCCTAACTGTGCACCGTTGCTAAGGATCTTTGTTCTGAAGCACCACGTGATGATCGGGTGTGATAGGTTTTAACGTTTGCATACAACGGGTGTAAGCCAGATTTACACATGCGATACACTTAGGTTGACTTGACGAGCCTAGCATGTACAGACATGGCCTCGGAACATGGAAGACCGAAAGGTCGAACATGAGTCATATAGAAGATACGATCAACATGGAGATGTTCACCATGGATGACTAGTCTGTCTCACGTGATGATCGGACACGGGCTAGTTGACGTGGATCATGTGTCACTTGGATGACTAGAGAGATGTCTATCTAAGTGGGACTTCATTAAATAATTTGATTATGTGGACTTAATTATCATGAACTTAGTCTAAAATTGTCTTTACAATCTATATTGTAGATCCAATGGCCAACGCTAATGTTGCCATCAACTTCAACGCATTCCTAGAGAAAACCAAGCTGAAAGATGATGGAAGCAACTATGCAGACTGGGTCCATGGCTTGAGGATCATCCTCATAGCTTCCAAAAGATTATATGTCCTTGATGCACCGCTAGGTGACGCACCCATTTTTCCAGCGGCTCAGGACGTTATGAACGCATGGCAATCGCGCTGTGATGATTACTCCCTGGTTCAGTGCGACATGCTTTACAGTTTATAACTGGGGCTCCAAAAGCGTTTTGAGCAACACGGAGCATATGAGATGTTCCAAGAGCTGAAACAGGTTTTGCAAGCTCATGCCCGGGTCGAGAGATATGATGTCTCCGACAAGTTCTTCAGTTGTAAGATGGAGGAGAATAGTTCTTTCAGTGAGCACATACTCAAAATGTCTGGGTTGCACAACCGCTTGTCTCAGCTGGGAGTTAATCTTCCGGATGAGTCGGTTATTGACAGAATCCTCCAGTCACTCCCACCTAGCTACAAGAGCTTTGTGATGAACTAAAACATGCAGGGTATGGAGAAGTCCATTCCTGAGTTGTACTCGATGCTGAAATCAGCGGAGGTCGAGATCAAAAAGGAGCATCAAGTGTTGATGGTGAATAAGACCACTAGTTTCAAGAAAGGCAAGGGTAAGAAGAACTTCAAGAAGGACAACAAAGCAGTTGCCTCGCCCGGTAAGCAAGTTTTCGGGAAGAAGAACAAGAATGGACCGAAGCCTGAGACTGAGTGCTTTTATTGCAAGGGTACCGGTCACTGGAAGTGGAACTACCCCAAGTACTTAGCGGATAAGAAGTCCGACAACGTTAAAGGTATATGCGATATACTTTTTATTGATGTGTACCTTACCAGCGCTCGTAGTAGCTCCTGGGTATTTGATACCAGTGTAGTTTCTCACATTTGTAACTCCAAGCAGGAGTTGCGGCATTAGCGGAGACTGGCAAAGGACGAGGTGACGATGCGCGTCGGGAATGGTTCCAAGGTCGATGTGATCTCCGTCGGCATGCTACCTCTACATCTACCTAGGGATTAGTTTGAAACCTCAATAATTGTTATTTAGTACCAGCTTTGAGCATGAACATTATATCCGGATCTCGTTTGATGCGAGATGGCTACTCATTTAAATCTGAGAATAATGGTTGTTCTATTTATATGAGAGAAATTTTTTATGGTCATGCCCCGTTGGTCAATGGTTTAGTTTTGATGAATCTCGAACGTGATGTTACACATGTTCATAGTGTGAGTACAAAAAAGTGTAAGATTGATAATGATAGTCCCACTTACATGTGGCACTACCGCCTTGGTCATATTGGTGTCAAACGAATGAAGAAACTCCATGCTGATGGACTTTTGGAGTCTCTTGATTTTAAATCATTTGACACATGCGAACCATGCCTCATGGGCAAGATGACCAAGACTCCGTTCTCCGGAACAATGGAGCGAGCAACTGACTTGTTGGAGATAATACATACCGATGTATGCGGTCCAATGAGCGTCGAGGCTCGCGGTGGCTATCGTTATGTTCTCACCTCACTGATGACTTGAGCACATATGGGTATGTCTACTTAATGAAACACAAGTCTGAAACCTTTGAAAAGTTCAAGGAATTTTAGAGTGAGGTAGAGAATCAACGTGACAGAAAAATAAAGTGCCTATGATCTGATCATGGCGGAGAATATTTAAGTCACGAGTTTGGCATGCACCTAAGGAAATGTGGAATTGTTACACAACTCACGCCGCTGGCACACCTCAGCGAAATGGTGTGTATGAACATCGTAATCGCACTCTATTGGATATGGTGCGATCTATGATGTCTCTTACCGACTTACCGCTATCATTTTGGGGATATGCATTAGAGACTGCCGCATTCACTTTAAATAGGGCTCCGTCTAAATCCGTTGAGACAACACCATATGAATTATGGTTTGGAAAGAAACCTAAGCTGTCGTTTCTGAAAGTTTGGGGATGTGATGCTTATGTGAAGAAACTTCAACCTAAGAAGCTCGAACCCAAAGGGGAAAAGTGCGTCTTCATAGGATACCCCAAAGAAACTGTTGGGTATACCTTCTACCTCAGATCCAAAGGCAAAGTCTTTGTTGCCAAGAATGGATCCTTTCTAGAGAAAGAGTTTCTCTCGAAAGAAGTAAGTGGGAGGAAAATGTAACTTGATGAGGTAATTGTACCTCCACTCGAACCGGAGAGTAGCGCAGCACAGGAAGTTGTTTCTGTGGAGCCTGCACCGGCTGGAGAGGAAGTTAATGATGATGATCATGAAACTTCAGATCAAGTTTCTATTCAAAGGTCCACTAGGACACGTTCCGCACCAAAGTGGTACGGCAACCCTGTCCTGGAGATCATGTTGTTGGAGAATGGTGAACCTTCGAACTATGAAGAAGCGATGGCGGGCCCGGATTCCAACAAATGGCTTGAAGCCATGAAATCCGAGATAGGATCCATGTATGAGAACAAAGTGTGGACTTTGGTGGACTTGCGTGATGATAAGCGAGCCATAGAAAATAAATGGATCTTTAAGAAGAATACTGATGCGGATGGTAATGTGGCTGTTTATAAGGCTCGGCTTGTCACTAAGGGTTATCGACAAGTTCAAGGAGTTGACTACGATGAGATTTTCTCACCCGTAGCGATGCTGAAGTCCGTCCAAATCATGTTAGCAATTGCCGCATTTTATGATTATGAGATCTGGCAAATGGACGTCAAAACGGCATTCCTGAATGGATTCCTTAAGGAAGAACTATATATGATGCAGCCAGAAGATTTTGTCGATCCTAAATATGCTAACAAGGTATGCAAGCTCTAGCGGCCCATCTATGGGCTGGTGCAAGCATCTCGGAGTTGGAACATTCGCTTTAATGAGGTTATTAAAGCGTTTGGGTTTATACAGGTTTATGGAGAACCCTATATTTACAAGAAAGTGAGTGGGAGCTCTGTAGCATTTCTCATATTATATGTGGATGGCATATTGTTGATGGGAAATGATATAGAACTTTTGGAAAGCATAAAGGCCTACTTGAATAAGTGTTTTTCAATGAAGGACCTTGGAGAAGATGCTTACATATTAGGCATCAAGATCTATAGAGATAGATCAAGACACCTCATAGGTCTTTCACAAAGCACATACCTTGACAAGATATTGAAGAAGTTCAATATGGATCAGTCCAAGAAGGGGTTCTTGCCTATGTTACAGGGTGTGAGATTGAGTACGACTCAATTCCCGACCATGGCAAAGGGTAGAGAAGAGATGAGTGTCATCCCCTATGCTTCAGCCATAGGCTCTGTTATGTATGACATGCTGTGTACCAGACCTGATGTGAACCTTGCCATAAGTATGGTAGGGAGGTACCAAAGTGATCTCGGAGCGGAACACTGGACAGCGGTCAAGAATATCCTGAAGTACCTGAAAAGGACCAAGGACATGTTTCTCGTATATGGAGGTGCCGAAGAGCTCATCGTAAAGGGTTACATCGATGCTAGCTTCGACACAGATCCGGATGACTCCAAGTCACAAACCGGATACGTGTATATTGTGAACAGAGGGGCAGTAAGCTGGTGCAGCAGCAAGCAAAGCATCGTGACGGCATCTACATGTGAAGCGGAGTACATAGCTGCTTCAGAAGCATCAAAGGAAGGAGTCTGGATGAAGGAGTTCATCACCGACCTAGGAGTGATTCCCAATGCTTTGGGCCCGATGACTCTATTCTGTGACAACACTGGAGCTATTGCCCTTGCCAAGGAGCCCAGGTTTCACAAGAAGACAAGACACATCAAACACCACTTCAACTCCATTCGTGATTATATTTAGGAAGGAGATATAGATATTTGTAAAGTACATACAGATCTGAATGTCGTAGATCCATTGACTAAACCTCTCTCACGAGCGAAACATGATCAACACCAGAACTCTATGGGTGTTCGATTCATCACAATGTAACTAGATTATTAACTCTAGTGCAAGTGGGAGACTGTTGGAAATATGCCCTAGAGGCAATAATAAAATGGTTATTATTGTATTTCCTTATTCATGATAATTGTCTATTGTTCATGCTGTAATTGTGTTAACCGAAAACCATAATACATGTGTGAATACATAGACCACAACATGTCCCTAGTGGGCCTCTAGTTGGCTAGCTCGTTGATCAATAGATGGTCATGGTTTCATGACCATGGACATTGGATGTCATTGATAACAGGATCACATCATTAGGAGAATGATGTGATGGACAAGACCCAACCCTAAGCATAGCATAAGATCATGTAGTTCGTCTGCTAAAGCTTTTCTAATGTCAAGTATCGTTTCCTTAGACCATGAGATTGTGCAATCCCAGATACCGTAGGAATACTTTGGGTGTGCCAAACATCACAACGTAACTGGGTGGCTATAAAGGTACACTACGGGTATCTCCGAAAGTGTCTGTTGGGTTGGCACGAACTGAGACTGGGATTTGTCACTCCGTGTGACAGAGAGGTATCTCTGGTCCCACTCGGTAAGACATCATCATAATGAGCTCAATGTGACTAAGGAGTTAGCCATGGGATTATGTGTTACGGAACGAGTAAAGAGACTTGCCGGTAATGAGATTGAACAAGGTATAGGGATACCGAGGATCGAATCTCGGGCAAGTATCATACCGATAGACAAAAGGAATTGTATACGGGATTGACTGAATCCCCGACATCGTGGTTCATCCGATGAGATCATCATGGAGCATGTGGGAGCCAACATGGGTATCCAGATCCCGCTGTTTGTTATTGACTGGAGAGGTGTCTCGGTCATGTCTATATGCCTCCCGAACCTGTAGGGTCTACACACTTAAGGTTCGATGATGCTAGGGTTATAAGGAAATAGTGTATGTGGTTACCTAAGGTTGTTCGGAGTCCCGGATGAGATCCCGGACATCACGAGGAGTTCCAGAATGGTCCAGAGGTAAAGATTCATATATAGGAAGTGAGGTTTTGTCACCGAAAATGTTTCGGGCATCACCGGTAACGTACCGGGACCACCGGAAGGGTTTTGGGAGGGGGGGTCCTCCGTGTGGGGCCACAAGCACCAGAGGGCTGCATGGGCCACAAGTGGGAGGGAACCAGACCCTAGGTGGGCTGGTGCGCCCCCCACAAGGTCCCAAGGCGCAACACTAGGTGGGAGGGGGGCAAACCCTAGGGCAGATGGGCCCTAGGCCCACCCTGGGGCTGCCGCACCCCTCTTGCCTCCCTTGGCCGCCGCCCCAAGGCAAATCTAGGGCTGGCCGCAGCCCTAGGGTGGGAACCCTAGGGGCTGCGCCCTCCCTCCTCCTCCTCCTATATATAGTGGGGTTTTGGGGGCTACCATCTACACAAGTTTCTTCCTCTCTCGGCGCAACCCTATCCCTCCTCCTCCGTCCTCCGTAGCACTTGGCGAAGCCCTGCCGGAGTACCACACAGCTCCACCGTCACCATGCCGTCGTGCTGCCGGAGCTCTCCCTCAACCTCTCCTTCCTCCTTGCTGGATCAAGGCATAAGAGACATCACCGGGCTACACGTGTGTTCAACGCGGAGGCGCCATTGTTCGTCGCTTAGATATGATTCCACCGCCATCTGAATCGCTGCGAGTACGACTCCACCAACCGCGTTCTTGTAATGCTTCCGCTTTGCGATCTTCAAAGGTATGAAGATGCACTCCCCCTTTGCTCGTTGTTGGTTTCTCCATAGATAGATCTTGGTGACACGTAGGAATTTTTTGATTTACTACTACGTCTCCCAACAAGGGATTGGATGCACAAGTACTATTCCCGCTTAGTACAAGTGAAGGCTAGCAAAAGACTAGGGAGCGACCAACTAGAGAGCGACACAGTCATCAACATGCTTTGAGATTAACCAACATTGAATGCAAGCATGAGTAGGGTATAAATAATTATGAACATAAATATCGTGGAGGCTATGTTGATTTTGTTTCAACTACATGCATGAACATGTGCCAAGTCGAGCCACTTGAATTGTTCAGAGGAGGATACCATCCGATCATAATACATCACAACCATTTTACTATGCATGTTGGCACCCAAAACAAACCATTATCCACTCTTAGCTAATTAAGCATGGCATGAGTAACTATAATCTCTAATTGTCATTGCAAATATGTTTCACCGATGATGAACTGAATTCGGAATGATGAGCTAATCATATTTACAAAAGCAAGATAGGTCGATTTCATACCAGATTTTCTCCATCTCAATCTTTTCATCAAATATCATCATTATTGCGTTTCACTTGCACGACCGAACGGTGTGGAAAATAGTAAGAGTGCACATGCATTGGACTAAGCTAGAATCTGCAAACAATAACTCAAAGGAGAAGACAAGGTAACATGGGCTCTCTAATAGGTAAACAATAATCCATATGAGAGCCACTCAACATTTTCATTGCGGTCTTCTCCTTACGACCCAAAGAAAGAAAAATCAAAATAAGAACGAGAAAAACTAGTTACACAGGAAAGCTCCCAACAAGCAAAAGAAGAACGAAAAAATCTTTTTGGGTTTTCTTTTTAATGCTAAAACTAAGAAACTAGAACTATTTTTTTGTATTTTTCTCAAAGTTAATTAAACACACAAGAAGAAGACGAAACAAGGAAATAAACTACCATGGATGGTACAATGAAAAAGTATGAACACCGACTACTTAAGAATAAGTGTGTGAACATGAATCTAAAGTCGGTGAGAAATATGTACTCCCCCAAGCTTAGGCTTTTGGCCTAAGTTGGTCTATGGCCATGGCTGGCCCTGATAATATTTGAAGTCATAGTTGGGCTTGTACTGGGCTGCGGTGGCTACCGCTTGAACGACTACAACATGAAGAAGAGTTGATTCCGCGCTCCTCTCGTACTCGTATGCCTCCTCTCTGGTTATAATGTATCTCTGTTTTTCCTTAAAGTTAAAGAAGGCAGCAGCAGGAAGGGTAACATGGACATCACGCTGTCTGTCAAAAATTAGTCGGCACTGGAGAGATTGATCGTTCCTTTCGAGAATCTAAGAACGTACCAAAGCCTCGTAATCAAGAAAAGCAGGTGGTAACTCAATATAATTTCCGCTTATGGGTACCCCAAGATAATTAGCTAAACGAGTGGCATAAATCGCACCAAAGAAATCTCCATCCTTAGCATTATTATGCAACCTTCTAGCAATAATGGCTCCTAAGTTATATCGCCTTTCCCCCATTACTTCACTCTTAAGAATACTAATATCGGTAGCACAAAGGTGGCTATGCTCAGTTTTACCGTTAATACATCTACCTATGAACAGAGCAAAATAATGTATGGCAGGAAAGTGAATGCTCCCCATGGTAGCCTATGTAATATTTCTAGTTTTTCGGACGGTAATGCTAGCGAGAAAATCATTATATTCAGTTTTGTGCGGATCACTATAACTACCCCATTATGGAATTTTGCATGCATGATTAAAATCCTCTATGTCCACAGTATGTGATTTATCATAAAGGTCAAATAGAACGGAAGGTTTATTACGATTGAGTGAAAATTCAAACCTCCGCACGAAAGCCTCCGCACGAAAGAATCCGTGAGTTGATAGTATTGCTTACATTTGTCCGACACAAATTCCTCAAGGCCAGCATTTCTTGTGTATGCGTAGAATTCTTCCTTGAAACCGGCATCACTCATGAATTGATCCGATGGCCATTCACAAGTTCGTACTTGTGCTTCCCTCGGTGGTTCAAGGTTGGGCTCACGTATCGCAAGTATCGGGCCCTTGTTGCTCGATGAACCCCCTTGAAACACCTTCCGCAACATTTTTTCTTTTTCTAAAAATTTCTGAAATTTTTAGTGACTCAAAATAAAGGTGCATAAAACTCAACAAAACTCATAGCAACTACTCCCTCAAGTGCCTAGAGGCTATATCATGCATCAAAACTACTTGGGACCATATAAATTTGACATGCAAGCTCAAGAACAAGGTCACCACAGCAGCAAAAATTTGCAATATATAAAGCACTAGAACAAAAACTAATTGGACCATTGGAGGAGTCACATATCTAGGAACAATCTCCCAAAACAGTTTTGCGAATAAGCTTTGAACAAGGAGATCGAAAATGGCGGAAAAATGAGCTAGAGCACGAGTTTGAGCAATGGTGGGATTTTTTCTGGAGGAAGATGAGGTGGATGGGTGTTGGAATAAGTGAAGGGGTGCCACGTGGGACCCACAAGCCTGCTAGGCACGACTAGGGGGGTGGCCGTGCCTTGTGGGCTTGTGGCCCACTGGTGCAGCCCCCTATAGTGTGCTCAGTGCCAGATATTTTGAAATAATCCATAAAAAACCATACTCCATTTTTAGAACATTTGAAGAACTTTTATTTTCAGGTCACTTATTTATTGCACGGGAACTCAGAAAATAGAAAAATAATAGCATTTCTCTTTATTTCAGCTAACTAACAGAAAGTAAAAGTTAGGTACAGGAAGTTGTGCTTTCTAAATTCATCCATCTCATGCTCATCAAAAGGAATCCATCAATAAGGTTGATCAAGTCTTATTAACAAACTTCTTTCGAATAACATGAAACCGAAGAATTTTCGAATAACACTAAGTTACCTCAATGGGGATATGCATGTCCCAAACAATAATTATATCATATTTCTTCTTGACAGTAGGAAGAGGGAATTCAAAGTCTCCAATAACAATCATTGGAATTTTTTCAATAGAATTGATACTGTGAACTTGAGGTTATTTCTTCGGAAAGTGTATTGTATGCTCATTACCATTAATATGAAAAGTGACATTGCCCTTGTCGCAATTAATAACAACCCCCACAATATTCAAAAATGGTCTACCAAGGATGATCGACATACTGTCGTCCTCGGGAATATCAAGAATAACAAAGTCCGTTAAGACGGTAGCATTTGCAACTATGACAGGTACATCCTCACAAATACCGATAGGTAGAGCAATTGATTTATGAGCCATTTGCAAAGAGATTTCAGTAGGTGTCAACTTATTCAAATCAAGTCTACGATAGAAAGAGAAAGGCATAACACTAACACCAGCTCCCAAATCACATAAAGTAGTTTTAACATAATTCCCTTTTATAGAGCATGGTATAGTTGGTATTCCTCGATCTCCTAATTTCTTTGGTACTCCACCCTTAAAAGTATAATTAGCAAGCATGGTGGAAATCTCAGCTTCCGGTTTCTTTTATTAGTCACAATATCTTTCATATACTTAGCATAAGGAGACATTTTCAGAATATCAGTCAAGCGCATACGCAAAAAAGACAGGTCTAAGCATCTCAACAAAGCGCTCAAAATCCTCTTCATCCTTTTTCTTGGATGGTTTAGGAGGAAAGGGCATGGGTTTCTGAACCCATGGTTCTCTTTCTTTACCATCCTTTCTAGCAATAAATTATCTTTTGTCATATCTTTTATTCTTAGGTTGCGGGTTATCAAGATCAATAGCAAGTTCAATCTCCACATCATTATCATTGCTAGGGTGAGTATCAACATGAACATCCTCATTAATATTATCACTAGGCTCATGTTCATCACTAGATTGTGTCTCAGCATCAGAAACAGAAATATCATTTGGGTTTTCAGGTGTATCTATAATAGGTTCACTAGCAGCATGCAAAGTTCTATCATCATCCTTATTGCTCTTATTACTGGAATGACTAGGTACATCAATATTACTCCTTTGAGAATCTTTCTCAATTCGCTTAGGGTGGCCCTCAGGATATAAAGGTTCCTGAGTCATCCTTCCACCTCTAGTCACAAGTTTAACAGAATGATCATTGTTCTTACTATTCATCTCATTAAGCAAATCATTTTGTGCCTTAAGTACTTTTTCTACTTGAGTAGTTACCATGGAAGCATGTTTACTAATCAGTTTCAGATCATTGATAGTTCTACTCATATAATCACCTAAGCGATCAAGCATGAAAGCATTATGTTTCAATTGTCTACTAATATAAGCATTAAATTTTTCTTGCTTAACAACAAAATTATCAAATTCATCCAAGCATTGGCTAGCAGACTTATTGTAAGGAATATCGCTTTCATCAAATCTATGAAGGGAATTTACCTCTACTACCTGTGTCGGGTTATCAAGACCATGTATTTCTTCAATAAGTGGTAGACTCTTAACATCTACAACTTTAATACCTTTTTGTTTCATAGATTTCTTTGCCCCTTGCATATCTTTAGGACTGAGAAATAGAATGCCTCTTTTCTTCGGAGTTGGCTTCGGAGATGGTTCGGGAATAGTCCAATCATTATCATTGCTCAATATATTATTCAATAGTATTTCAGCTTGTTCAACAGTTCATTCCCCGAAAACACAACCAGCACAACTATCTAGGTGGTCCCTAGAAGCATCGGTTAGTCCATTATAAAAGACATCAAGTATTTCATTTTTCTTGAGAGGATGATAAGGCAAAGCATTAAGTAATTGGAGAATCCTCCCCCAAGCTTGTGGGAGACTCTCTTCTTCAATATGCACAAAGTTAAATATTTCCTGCAAGGCAGCTTGTTTCTTATGGGCAGGAAAATATTTTTCAGAAAAGTGATATATCATATCCTGGGGACTGCGCACACAACCAGGAGCAAGAGAATTAAACCATATCTTAGCATCACCCTTTAACGAGAAAGGAAACAACTTAAGGATATAGTAATAGCAAATTTTTTCCTCATGAGTAAATAGGGTGGTTATATCATTCAATTTAGTAAGATGTGCCACAACAGTTTCAAATTCATAACCATGGAAAGGATCAGATTCAACCAAAGTAATTAACTCAGGATCAACAGAGAATTCATAATCCTTATTAGTAACGAAGATGGGTGAAGTAGCAAACTTAGGATCATATTTTATTCTAGCATTCAAAGATTTTTCTTTCCACTTGCATAGTAATTTCTTAAGATCATCTCTATCATTACAAGCAACAAAGTCCCTAGCTACTTCTCCTTCCATAACATAACCCTCGGGAATATCAACCAACTCATATCTAGGAGAGCTAGGTCGAGCAGGTGTCTCATAGTGTTCAGTTTCAATAATTTCATCAGTTTCAGAAATATCATAATTTTCAGCATTGGCTCTAGCAATTTGTTCATCAAGAAATTCACCCAGTGGCACAGTATTATCAAGCAAAGTATCATCATAAGCATCATGCATAGCAGAAGTGGCATCATCAATTACTTGCGGCATATCAGAATTACCAGAAGGTGGTGGTGGCGTCGCAAACTTACTCATAATAGAAGGTGAATCAAGTGCAGAGCTAGTTGGCAGTTCCTTACCTCCCCTCGTAGTAGAGGGATAGATCTTGGTTTTTGGATCTTTTAGACTCTTCATAGTGATCAACAGATATAAATCCCAAGTGACTTAGAGAATAGAGCTATGCTCGCCGGCAACGGTGCTAGAAAAAGGTCTCAATAACCCACAAGTATAGGGGATTGCAATAGTTTTCGAGGGTAGAGTGTTCAACCCAAATTTATTGATTAGACACAAGGGCAGCCAAAGAATATTCTCGAGTATTTGTAGCTGAGTTTTCAATTCAAACACACCTGTAAGACTTAATATCTGCAGCAAAGTATTCAGTAGCAAAGTAGTATGGAAGTAACGGTAACAGTAGCAAAAGTAATAGTAGAAGTTTTGTAGTGATTGTAACAGTAGCAACGGAGAAGTAACTTAGAAAGGATCAATATGTGGAAAGCTCATAGGCAATGGATCGGTGATGAATAATTATGTTGGATGTCATTCATCATACAATAGTTATAACATAGGGTGAAACAGAACTAGCTCCAATTGATTAATATAATGTAGGCATGTATTCCATATATAGTCATACGTGCTTATGGAAAAGAACTTGCATGACATCTTTTGTCCTACCCTCCCATGGCAGCGGGGTCCTAATGGAAACTAAGGGATATTAAGGCCTACTGATGCGGATCATAACTCGTAATAGGTGTCTACAACTTGCAAGATAGGATCAAGAACACACACATATAAATATATTCATGAAAACGTAATAGGTTCAGATCTGAAATCATGGCACCCGGGCCCTAGTGACAAGCATTAAGTATAGCAAAGTCATAGCAACATCAATCTCAAAACATAGTGGATACTAGGGATCAAACCCTAACAAAACTAACTCGATTACATGATAAATATCATCCAACCCATCACCGTCCAACAAGCCTACACTGGGATTACTCACAAACGGTGGAGAGCATCATGGAATTGGTGATGAAGGATGGTTGGTGATGATGATGGCGTCAATTTCCCCTCTCCAAAGCCCCAAACGGACTCCAGATCTGGTCTCCTGAGGAAGAACAGGAGGTGGCGGCGGATCCGTATCATGAAACGCGATGAACTCTTCTCTCTGATTTTTCCCCTCCACAAATAGGGTTATATGGAGCTATAGAGGAGGTCGGGGGAGGCACAAGGGCCCCATAAGCCTGCTAGGTGCAGCCGGGGGGGCGCTTATCAGGCTTGTGGCCTGCAGGTGGCCTCCCTCTCGTTGATTCGTGCGCTCGTATTTTTGATTAAATCCAAAAATATTCTCCGTAAATTTTCAGGACAATCCGAGAACTTTTATTTCTGCACATAAATAACACCAAGGCAATTCTGCTAAAAACAATGTTTGTCCAGGTTAGTTCCATTCAAATCATGCAAATTAGAGTCCAAAACAAGGGTAAAAGAGTTTGGAAAAGTGGATACGATGGAGACGTATCACATTCTATTCAACTGCTTATGCCTCAAATAGTTTAACAAGATAAGCCGTCTTGAGAATGCAAAAGAGATTTGGGATACTTTGGTTGATATGTAAAAGGAACCGAGTCTATCAGGGAATCTAAGTTGGATGTGCTACAAAATCAACTTGACAAGTTCAAGATGAATGATGGTGAAGGAGTCATGGAAGTGTACTCTAGGCTTGCACTCATCACAAATGAGATTGTCGGCTTAGGAAGTGAAGAGATGACTGACAAATTCATCATCAAGAATGTCCTTAGAGCCTTCGATGGAAAGTATGACACCGTGTGCACATTGATTCAAATGATGCCAAACTACAAAGATCTCAAGCCTACGGGTCATTAGAAGGATTGTTGCTCATGAAATGTCACTTAAGGACAAAGAAGAACTTCACAACAAGTCAAGCGATGCATACAAAGCTAAAAGTGACACTCCTGCTACTTCAGATGACAACCTTGTTACCAATGAAGAGATAAGCCTCATGGTCAAGAAATTCAACAGATTCTACAAGAGTAGAGGCAAAGAGAGAAGCTCCAATTCAGGATATGAAGAGAAGTGTTCCTCTAGTCATGACTGAAATTGTTAAAACTTTGGAAGGCCCGGACACTATTCCAATAAGTGCACGCCCCCCCACAAAAGGAGAGAAGAGTCACCTAGAAGATGAAGCTCAAGAGATGAATCACCTCGTGGAGAGAGAAGGAGTAGAGAAGATCGCTATGAACGAAGACCCTTCCAGAGAAGCAAGGACTCGGAGAACAAGGACAAGTACACCAAGATCCACTCAATAAGAAGACATCAAGCTCATGTTGGTGAATGGGTTTCCGACTCCGATTCTGACAACCAATCCGAGAGAAGCTACCACTCCAACTCCGACTATAGTAAAGATGAAGGTGTTGCAAGATTAGCACTCGTAACCTCCAACTCCTATGACATATTTGATTCACCAAATTAAGGAAGTGGAACTTCCTCAATGTCCAAGGGCCCCAAGGTATCACACCCCGAATACATTGACTTCAATAGTGATGAGGATGATTTATTAGGAGATGATGACCTGCTCTTGATAAAACTAGTGATGTTAGTCCCAATGAACTTGAATATAATCATGCTAATCAAGATAAGTCATATGATGATGATAAGAAGGATATTGATCATCTAACTAAAGAACTAAACACTCTTAAGTTAGCTCATGAATCTACTCAAGAAGATCATAGAGAGCTCTTAAGAACTCATGAGAAGCTACGCTTCGAGAAGCTAAACTTATAGCAAGAGCATGAGTTTCTTAAAGCTATCAATGACGATCTTCGAAAGAAGAGTTCTTATTATCTTTCCAAATGATTAATCTTGTCCACATTTGTTCCACAAGTTAAATCTAAGAAAACTAGCAACAAAGGCAAGAAAGGTTCTTCATCTAGTAGCAACAATAGTAATGATAAATCCAATAATGTTGCTTCTAGTAGCTCTATTGATTCCACTAAGGATTCTCTTAGCCAAGTTACACTTGAGAAAGAAAATGATTTATTGAAAGGGATTATAGATAAAGGTGTCTATAAAAGTCTTGCCAGATGTAAGCAATTTGAGGAGATTGTACGCAAGCATGGACGATACTGGAAAAACCAAGGCATTGGCTACTTCAACGCCAATGGATTTGAATGGGAAGATGGTCAATACCCCAAGCCAAAGTTTGTTCCTCAAAGGGAGAAGTATGACCATACTATCCCCAAGGGAATAAAAAATCAAGATGACCTTTCACCACAATACCACAAGCTCAAGGGCAAGGACAAGCTTCAAGAAGAGATTGACACATTTGAAGATGAATCCCAAGCCATGGTCAAGTGGGTTCCCAAGGCTACGTCAAGCTCTACCTCATCAAGTGCTACTTCAACTCCAAGGATCCCCATCAAGTTGATGTGAGTCCCAAAAAATAAGAACTAGAGAAGTTCTTGAGGGGTGACTCCGCCAACAAATTCACTCACATTAATCATTGGCAAGAATCATTGCAATCAATTCCAACCTTATGCAATGATTGAAGGATCACAAATCCCTCAAAGGTAAGCAAGAGACAAGGTAATTAAAGAATCAATGGACATCATCTATTTGTGCTTCACTCCATGTCCATAGATATCCTTGTATTTGTTCCTTGTATGGGACTATCCCGTGTAGGTGAGAAGAGTACGAAAAACAAGGATTGCTCCCAACTCAAGATGATCTTCATCAACCATGAGCATCCACCACTACATCACCTACATGAAGTCTTCATCTAAAAACCCAAGGTTAGTTTATCCCTCTTAGGGGGGATGTGTAATGCCCAAGATGTGATCGTATCCTTATTTTGGCACGAGGGCCTCGACGGGGATAGAAGCATATCTCATCGTTTCGCTAGAATGGATATCATTGCAAATACATGTAAAGAAGAGATAAGTATATGGAATTGGCTTACACTCGCCACAAGCTACATCAATATCACATCATTACAACAACATAACAATCATCATACAAAAGAGCAGGGTCCGACTACGGACAAAATCAAACGATAAAATGACACCCACCCTTGCTATCCCAGGCTGCCGCCTGGAACCCATCCTAGATCGATGATGATGAAGAAGAACTCCAAATCAAACAAGCATCGCACTCATGTCAAATCATCGCATTACTTATACCTACAACTATTGTTGTAGTAATCTATGAGCCACATGGACTCAGCAATCTCATTTCCAAGGGTATCAAGACTATTAAATTTTAATGGGTGAGATATGGTTAAGTGTTGAGGCTACTGCAAGCACTAAGCGTTTATTTGAGTGGCTAACTTACAAGTACAATAATAAAGGGGGACGAGTGTTGCATAAATGGACGTGAACTACTAATGACCTCTAAGAGATCTTGAACACCTACTTACGAACAAACATAACCCCATCGTGTTCTTTCTCGATTCAGAAATCATGAGAAGAGACAGTCATGGTTACACACACGGTTAGTGTATTTTATTTGAGTTTACTTCATGTTTGCTATGACCGGGTGTTAAACAAAGTTTCCAAGCTGCCACGTGACCATGGGCATGGCTTTCCAAAAGATTTAACCCTACAGGGGTGCTCCAACTCATCCATCACAAACTAACCACACACCGCGGGAATAATCTCGACCACGAATCCCATGATTTCCTAGGCAATTCCGTTGGAAAACCGCAACCTCAAGATAGCCCAAAGTATTCTCGGAATTCCGCGCACAAGACGTTCGAGAAAGGTAAAATGAATCCAGCAAGGCCGCCTAATGTGCCGACAACCCCGATAGGAGCCACATATCTCGTTCTCAGGGCAAATCAGATGGGTCACACTACAAGTCAAACCAAACCTCGAGTTTCCGCGCGGTGGCCCCGTAGTCTACCCGTTTTAGACCAACACTCATGAGGAGCACTGGCCCGGGTTGTTGATTAATTATCCATGGGGTCCAGAAAGTCCCTATGCAATTTTATTAGTTATTAGGAAAATGTAGTACCAATGTTGGGCCTTGCCAGACAAGCTTTACCCTAAAACGAAAGACAAGGGGGTCCCCATAACAACCCCGAGTATGTTAGGAGCGCAAATTATGGAACATAAAACCGGTACAAAGTAACTAGGGCGGCAAAAGTGAAACAAAACACCAAGCAAAAGGCCAAGCCTTCCACCTTTTACCAAGTATATATGTGCATTAAATTAAATAGCAATAATATTGTGATATATCAAAAGGATATCCATGTTGACACATGGGAACAATTGCACCTGCAACTAGCAACGCTATAAGAAGGGCTGAGCAAGCGGTAACATAGCCAAACAATGTTTTGCTGGGATGTGGAGGGATTAGAGGCTTTTCATGGCAATTTGGGAGGCTTGACATACAAGTGGTAGGTAGCAAGACAGTGATAGAAATGAGACAACTATCATGCCAATGATAGTAATGGTATCCAGGAAAATGATTATCTTGCCTGAGATCTCGCTTGTAAGAAGATCGAGTCCATGAAGAAGACGAGCCAACGTAGTCGAACGAATCCTCACACACTGAACGCTTTCGGAACTCTATCGAGAAGATGAAAACGGGAAACAACAATTAACACATGATAAACACCACAACATATGCATGACATGATGCACAAACAAATATGATGCATGTCTAGTTTAAATATGCAAGGCATGGCAAATCATAACAATCGATTACTACACATTAAGTGAAGCTTAATATGCAACGGGTTGCATACTAACGAAACTCCACGTTCGAAACATTTAGTTCACTCTCGTTTATTTACATGGCATGTTTAAATGTTGTTAACATGGCAAGAGGTGAAGCATAATGAAACTACACTATCTAGGCATCTTAAATAAGGTCGGAAACAACTTATAGTATTTCCGAAGCGACCTCATATGCAAATTATGAATTTGGTCTATATATGAACTAACCATATTTTATATTTATTAAATAGGGAAATAAAGTGCGCAATGCAATTCTACTTGTCATTCTAGTTGATTTACATATATAGATCATATAAAATGGAGCTACGGCCTAAAAGATATGACCAACACAAGATAATACGCCATGAATGCAAAATGCATGCACACATCAATCATAACCATCTCAAATCATGGATTCAACAAGATATTATGAAACTACATGAGATTCTAAGCAAGTTTCATATAGGACATGCTCAAAACGGAGTTACGGTTCAACCACAACAACCAACACAAGTTTTATTTGAAATCTGCCGAAAACAGCAACATAACATATTGCACACATGAAAACAACAAGCTACAAGATTCTAAAATGCACAAACTAAGCATGGGGCAGTAGCATATAACACACACTTCATTTCATCTTCACATTTCACACTCAAAAGAGTCATGAAGCACATGGTAGGAAGCTCACAACATGGCAATAAAATATAGCAGATTAGGACTTAGTGAAAATAACAGTTTTTAGCATAGCAGATTTTCGTTGAGGCATATTGGCAGCAGTAAAACTATATTCTATAGGGCATGTATTGGCACAAAACTTAACAACATGTTAGAGGACATGATGCAGTACAATTCATATCATGGTGGCAAGATCTAATTATGCATGGAATCATGGCTAGCATCAACACAACATGGCATTATGAAGAAAACAGATTCTCACACTGAGTGAAAATTAGACTAGACATGTGCAGTAGTTTTTAACAGATTGACATGTTGGACGATGAATATAAGTATGATGCAATCCTATTCATGGCAACCAACGGTACAACCTGGTAGGCAACAACATGCTTACCAAAAGACTCCTTGGTGGCAACCACAAAAGACTCCTAGATTAATAGCAAATCACATGGTAACAAAATAACAGTTTCAGACTTAGTGAAATTTAGCTATCTCCCAAAACTACAGTTTGACTATGCATGTAGGCATGGCAATAACAGTAGCATAACAATCATTTATAAGCATGGCAAGCACACTAACAACAACTAGACATGACACACTTCAAATCATACCATTGGCAAAATTACATAGGATGCATGGTTTGCTTAATATGATGCTCGCAAAATGGAACTCGTAGTTAATAGACTTCGGTTTTTAACGTGATAGCCACTGGAGAGCAAGAAATTGACATGATAATGAACTTCTACCTAGCAACCAGAGGCATGGCATCAAAGTAGACGTATTGTAGAACACATCTCATGAAGAAACCATATGGAAAAGACCTACGGTTTACTTCCAAGTATCCACACCAAACCGAACAAAATAACATATTGCACCTAACGACATGTTGCACTTTTGCAACAGAGTTTAGGACATGAATATGAACCCTAATGCACATGCAAAGGCAAACATCATGAATAGCACGAAAAGTAGGTCATTTTTCATATATAACTCATTTTCAACGGATGCACGGTTTAAAAGTTATAGCCCTCATAATTATGCATATTGATGTTTAAAACAAATATTTTAAGGACTTCGTCATTTTCTTTCACTTCAGGTCGAAATGGGACGAGGACGTGCTGGACGGTCGGGTCCGGTCGTTTGGATGGCGGGCCCATGGCGTCCATGGGTGAGGATGGACGGGGTCGTCCTGGCGCCATGGCCAGAGCTTGACGCAGCGGCATCTCACACCGAGGCCAGCAAGGCGAGGGGGGTCTGGTCCTCGCCGGATCTGCGGGTGCAGGGGCCGGATCCGGGGACGGCAGGGGTCG
Source organism: Hordeum marinum (assembly GCA_022496015.1). NCBI lineage: Eukaryota > Viridiplantae > Streptophyta > Magnoliopsida > Poales > Poaceae > Hordeum > Hordeum marinum. The sequence goes on along the minus strand of CM039677.1, from coordinate 94,843,500 downwards.
AGGGGGGTCAGCGGGAGCCCTACGAGGCAGAGGGAGGAACCGGATAAGGGGAGGAGGAGGAGAGAAGAGGGGGAGGCATGGGGGCGGCGTCCTGGATCTAACGGGGTTGCCGCGGTCGCTGTCGGGGCTTCACGCGGCGGGCGGCGGCGAAAAGTCTCTGGCGGGCGGCGGCGCTGGAAGACCAGTGGGGTTGGGCGGCTGGGTGCAGGGCACCGACGCGTGCGGCATGGGCGTTGGTGGCTCGAGCCGCGGTGGCTGGTGGCTTGGACCTGGGCATACCTGCCCCGGGCCTGGCGGGCTTCGCATGGGGAGGAGACAGAGTGGCGACGTGGAGCTCCCCGGTTGGCTGGGGAAGCTGACACGGCGGCGGTTTCCCAATCGGAAGGCGCCAAGTGGCGGCAGCGTAGCAGTCTAGCGCTGAAACTGAGGTGGGCGGCAGCTATCGGCATGGATCCCGAGGAGGAGGGAGGTGGAGGCTAGGGGATACCATTTTTGGCAGCGGAGACCTCCTATTTATAGCATGGGATTAGGGTTAGGAGGGTTTTGGGCGCTTCCGGACCCTCCGATCGTGATCGGACGGCTCTGGTCACGGGGCTAGGCTAGGTGGTTGGTTGGGCTGTGTAGATGGGCTTGGCTAAGAAGAGAGGCAAGGTTTGTGGCTCGTGATAGAGTTTTAAAACACTAAGAACAACTAACAACTAAACCGATGACGGTGCCGCTATGGTCGCCCATTCGGGTATCAAACGACCTCCGATTGCGACGAATTTGGTAGGCGGTTTACCTACAACATAATAAGACAGTCCGCAAAGTTTCTACCCAATCCGACAATATTTTATATGCACTTTTGAAAACAATATTTTATCGATGCCACGGGCGCGTGCGTGTGCGGTTGGTTTCAAAACGGTCAACAAGGAGAACCGGCAACTACTAATGGATGCAAGTTTTCAAAAGGGAGTGACGATGCTATGCATATGATGCGAACGATGCGATGATGAATGCGACAAACAAAAGAAACACACGACGAGAATGGAAATAAAGGGCAATCTTTTGGAGTGTCGGTTCTGGGTTATTACAGGATGTCACATCAAAGGTGAGCTTTACTCTAAGTCTTGAGTTAAAGCATCTCATAAGATGTGACGACATTAAATGATTTATGTAAAAGTGGTAACCCCACTTGTGCTTAAACGATGAGTATGACCTATGATCAAGTATTCATACTTGGCTCCTAAGTCAATATACTCATATACAGATGACCCCGTCATCGCCAAAGTGCTTGGTAGATACTAGAGTAGTTGAGCATGTTTGCCATGATTTCTATAGACATCTTTATGTGTGAGCATGTTGGTATGCATATCTTTTCGCATTCGAGGATATCCAATTGTTGTTATTTGACTTTTATTTTCTTTGGCCAATTGGATATACAAGAATGCCTAAGTACCCTCCTCTAGCTATCTATGCTTTCTTATCTCAAATTCTATTCATGCTTCATCACAAAATTTGAGCAAGCACTTTTCGAACCCTCTATGTGAGGAGCACTCGGAGTTCCGTTTCGACAAGAGCTGACTTCCAAAACCTCCCATATGCAACTCGGTGTAACCAATTCCATAATATCGATTCCATCTAACCACTAGGGTTGATCTGGTTTTTGTCCTCGGTACCATCAATTTCTCCATCTCGGCTCACCGAGTTTCACTGTTGCTTGGCAGTTAAGAAACTCGGTGGCATCGAAATTTTTCAATCGCTGTCACCAACAGTAAGGGGATATATATATATCCAGCTAGCCCAATTTTTGAAATTCAATCTTCAATCGTCGTCCTCCGCAAACCCCTGCTGTCGCACTTGTGTCTACGGACATCGTCACTTCATCTCCGTGCGCCCTCGCCACCGGAGTTCCTCGCCATCGATGGAAATCTTCTCTGTCGTCGCCACCGTAGGAGATCGTCACCAAGTTAGGGTAAATATCTCGACCCTTTTGTGCTCATTGATTCTAATTCTTGCGCATTAGGTTTCGCCCTTTATGTTTCCATGGATTGCAGTGTATCCATCCTCTAAACAAATCCCGTAGATTAGCAGAATGAGAAAATTTAGGTTTAGGGTTCCGCAACCTGCATTTCGGTATCACCGAGTGGAAAGAATCGGTATGAACGATTTGGTTTTTAGAGATCTAAGAACTGTCTTGGTGTGACCAAGTCATTCTTTTCTGTGAAACCGAAAAGGTGACCAACTCACTATGTAAGAGGGAGTCTGTCTCGGTAGCTCCAAAAATTGGAACTCAGTGGAACCGAATTACATGTTGCAGAATTATGAAACTATTTTTTGAGTTCAAACTTTCAAAAACTTCTGAATTTTGTGATACTTATCCCGTCTGCTCATCTATATCTATCCACAGGGTCAGTATGTTAGGCTCAGAGGACAGTGGCAATGACTTCAGAGAGCAGAGTGTTGATTTGGATGCTGGCACTAGCCCAGAAGCTAGTTCTTCCTCTTTAGAGGATCCAACACCCCAGTTCTCATGGGTTTCCCAAGGCTGCCCCAAGGTCCAGGAAGAAGCTTAATTCAGATGAGGAGGACTCAATTTTGTGCCAGAAGAGGTTCTAGCCAAGAAGCAGCAAGAAAAGAAAGAAAAAGCTGCTAGGAAATCTGCCAATGAGGCCACTTCTGCTAAGAGGCTAGTCAGGAAGGAGTATGCCATTTATGAAGCTGCAAGAGCACCAGAGAGTGCTAGGGTTGCTATGACTTCAAAGTCCATGCCCAAGAAGGCAGGCTAGAAGAGAGAGAGAAGGATATTGTTTGTGATGTTGTTCTCCCCTCCACTCCAGAATAACTTGATGAAGAGGAAGAAGAGGACGAGGAAGAACCAGTTGCACAACCTCCTCCCTCCAAGAAGAAAAATCTGATGGATGATGCAATGACCAGTCAAGCTGCATCCAAGGCCAAGCCATCTGCTCCAAAGAAGATTGCCACCAAGGCAAAGAGGACAACCGGAGATATTCCTCTTGCTAAGAAGAATAAGAGATCTTCCACCATGGAAGAAGAGGAATATGTTCATGTGTTGAGGAAGATGAGACCCCATTTTCCTGAACACAATGAGGATCACCCAGTTGCTGAGGACATGAATAAGAGAAATGACACTAGACTGAGGAAATGGAGAGTTGATGATCCATATGCCATAAGGAGGAGAACTGTTGTAGATGCTCCCTTCCGCACCAAGGAGCAGCAAGATTTTTATGAGATTGTCTTGTTAGACAAGAGTCCTACAGTTAGTGACATGAGATATGTGGACTGGAAGTACATTGAAGATAATGCTGACTACTTCCCTCAAAGTGCTAGAGAACTTCAAGGCCATTGACATAGATGCATTTGTTGGCAGACAGTTCATTGCATGGAATGATGAGATGATTATGCAGTTCTACTCTACAACTCATTTCTATCCAGATGGAAGGATAGTTTGGATGGCTGGAGGCACTAGGTACCAAGCTACAGTTGATGAGTGGGCTACCATCTTAGGATCCCCATGGGTACAAGAGGGAGATCTTGATGTCTATTCTTAGGCCAAGATGAGTCACTATTCCATGGTCAATATGTATAATCGTATCCCTGCTGGTTATGTCAAGACTCATCAGACTGGCTTTGTCTACTATCTACAAGCTGGATTACCCACTACCAACACTATCGTGAGATACACTTTGATGCCAAAGTCTGGAGATGACAAGATGATTAGGGGTTACTCCATCAACATGCTGCATCATGTAACACCCACACAAATTTTCAAGTGATGGATTTGATTGTTGAGACAATCAAGAGGACAACTGCTGATCAGAAGAGATCATGTGGATATGCTCCATACATTCATATGCTCATAATTCTGAAGTTGGAAAGAGCCTATGTGCACTTGATCGTCCACACCTGCCACTATCGCCAGAGTTCAAGGATAACATTATGGTGATGGATCTTTCTCATCCCACTTTAGCTACTGCACAGGCAGAGGCAGAGGCAGCTGGATCCACTAGTGCTCGAGTTCCGAGGACGAAGAGCGATCAAATGTCCTGTCTTATCAGCTATCTCCAAGGTATAAAAAAGAATGTGGCTGAGATCCTCAAGAACCAGAAGAGTCTTGAGAGGATTGTGGAGACAAAATTTCATGCTCTAGACACCAAGGTTGACGAGCCGATAGTGACTGTCAATGAGCTAAAATAGGAAGTGGATGCAGTGCCTAGTCCCCACTCTAGTGATGATGATGGTCCTACTCTCCAGCACAACACTCAGTTCAAGAGAAAAAGACAGAACGTCTACCGTGCCTACTCTACAGTTGAGGCCTTCCTTGTCAACACCAGCTACTGCTCCATCAGTCCCTCCTGCACAGCAGCTACTCCACCACCCCAGAGGACTTCAGCAGAAGCATTCACCGACGCCCTTCTTTCGACTCCTTCAACGGCTACCACAGGAGATCCATCCTAGAGAGACGATTAGTTCTACATACTTGGAACTTTTTGGTAAATTTTTGACAAAGGGGAAGAAGTGTATAGATCATAGGGCTTCAAGAGAGAGTGTTTTTGTCTTTTGGTTGCTCTCTTTGTGTTAAAAACATTTGGTTTATCACTTGGTTGTTCTTAAACTTCATCATGTTTGATCATACATTTGCTTGATGATGGTACTATTTCCTATCCATGTGATGTTAATATTATGATCATTCACTCTTTTTCGTGTTATGTGCATTGTAATCCATTCACATCATTTATGTGCACCACCAAGTTGTATGTTACATGAAAGAGTTACCCACACTCCTAATCGATTGTGCATTTGCATTCAAACACAATTTTATATAATGCACAAATTTAGGGGGGATCTTGCTTATCACATACTTCTCAAAGCGATGATGCAACTCAAGCGACGATGCAACTCATTGTTTTATCCCTATCGAAGCTTTGATCTATATGTTGTCATCAATTACCAAAAAGGGGGGATTGAAAGCACAACTTCTCCCTATGCGGTTTTGGTCATTAATAACAAAATATATTTCATTGGACTAATGTTTCCACCAAGTATATTTCAAGAAAGTTCAATGAATGTATTGGCAAAAGGATTGTGAGGAGATCAACTAGATGCAAGGAACATCTATTGGCAACAAGTTTGAAGACTCTACCTTTAACATTTTGTGAGAAATCACTCTTGTGTCCATAGGAAAGCCAATACTATTAAAAGGGGATGAGGTGCCTATGATGATCTGGTTGCTCAAGTAATTAGAGATTAGCCACCAAAAATACACATGAAATTCTCCCGCAAATATAATGTCCAAAACCAAATATCCAAAATCGGTGCCACCAACAATTTCCATTCATCCCTACCGAGGTTCACTTAGACAGATTCCCAAGCAAAACCCTAAGTTCTCGGTACCACCAAGTTTTGAGAATCGGTCTCACCAAGTTTTGGACCAACTCTTTGGTTAGCCATTTTCAAGAATCGGTACCACCAAGTTTTGAGAATCGGTCTCACCGAGTTTTGTACCAACTATCTGGTTAGTCATTTTCAAGAATTGATACCACCGAGATTTCTATGTCGGTTTCACCGAAAAGCCGAAAGTTGCCATATTTTGCACTCCTCGGTACAACCGAGTTTTTGGACCGGTGTCACCGAGTTCGGAAATAATGTTGTAACGGTTGGATTTTTGGAGATGCCTATATATATCCCTCCACCTCCTCTCATTCATAGAGGAAGCACTCAGAACATACCTACACTTGCCCCATCCATTTTTCTAAGAGAGAACCACCTACTCATGTGTTGAGATCAAGACATTCCACTCCAACCATATGAGAGAGTGATTGTGTGTTGAGGAGACTATCTTTTGAAGCATAAGACCAAGGAGTTCATCATAGTTACCACATATATTACCTGTTGGAGGGTGGTGCCTCCTAGGTTGGTTAGGTGTCACTTGGGAGCCTCCTTCTTCATGTTGTGGAGTTGAACCAAGAAGTTCGTACGGGCAAGGAGATCGCCTACTTCGTGAAGACCTACCCACAGTGAGGATAGTCCTTCATGGACGGAAGCTATCGTGTTTTTTTCATGACAGATGTCCGAAGACTTAGGTTCGAGGCCATCGCTAAGGTGGTGGACTCAAAGGGGTTGATCGGGACAAGAGAGGTTCGGCCCCTCGAGAAGAGGTAAAAGCCTACGTCCTACTTTGTGTTGTATTGATGGAGTATCAATTACAAGGGAGCAATTTTGCTTGACCTAGTTCTCGATTGGTTGGTTTCTGTCTAAGCCGCCCCAGGGACTCGCCTATAAATAGGAGGTCGAGGCCATGGGGTTACAAGAGTCCAAAACCTACTCATACAAGGTATTCGGCCCTATCTCTAAGACACCTTTCCTTCATGGACAAGCCACCTCCGGGTGGCTTACACGCCCGGGTCTTGTACCAGCTTCTGTCCTAGGGCCTTCATCTTGGCCCATCTGGTAAGCCGTCATGCGGCCCGGCCTTCAGTCTTCCGACCCACCTTAAGGATCTTGATTACGAGCCGCTTGGTATGACTCGGCCCCTCCTAGGCGGGTATCACCATGGGGTTATATCCCCAACATTAGGCCCAAGATTGATTTGAACATGTTCATGTCAATCTTCAAACTTACTTAGCGGCGAGTCTCACATCTTCATCACCAGAAAGAGAAAAAACTCACAACCCGCCACTAATGACGTCATCTTGGATATACCCAAAAGATTTTATGACGTCACGATGGATCTTCTCATTAAACGGTCGGCCCAAAAATTGAGGAGTCTCCTTTGGTCAATCATCACCGTGCCTCCTCGATTCTCGCGCACACTGTTACTGTCTCGTCGCATAAATAGGGAAAACGAGGGGTCCCCTTCCTTTCTCCGCAGCCACTGTCTTTCTTCTTCCTCCTTCAGATGCTCGCGCAACCGAAATTCCACCGCGCCAACCGGACCTCACCGTCGTCTCCAACACCAGCCGTTGCATCAACCTGACTTGATCCAGAGCCTTAGGAGTCTGTCCGCATCCACAAGGTGCCATTCTCAATCCTTGATAAGTTTGTACTCATGTTGTTTAGATTCCTCCCGAGTTCATCGGGTTTCTTCTAGTGTTCATCGCCGTTCATCCGATTGTTCCTCATAGCTTAGATGACGAATAGCTCCTTAACTCTTATAATGCTACCTATCTATTGCGGCCGTCCGCTCGATGTTCATATCCTGCTCATTGTAGATATGCAAACTATTTTCATCTGTGTAATGGCCATCTATTCTTCCACTGCTTTTTTAGGTTTAGAATATATTTCATTTTATTTTCGCCTGTAGATCTTGTAGTTGTAGCAGAAATAGGCGAAACCTATTTGCCCACACTTAGAAATATTTTCAACGTTGCCCTGTCAATTTAACCTGCCATCACAGTGCTGATTCTCGGATAAAATACGACGACGGCTTAGCACTTGGCCATAACTTATATCAGCATCACCACCATGTTGACCATAGCTGCCTTGATTATGTGGCGCTTCTAACCCGCCATACCTTGCATCCTCTCATAGTTTAAACCGTCATCATGTCGAGAGTGCCCGCATCTTGTGATTGGGTTGGCTCCGGAGTCACAGAGCCGCTTCTGCTTGACTTCGTATAAATGGGCGTCTTGCCGGCTCAAGACATTATACATTGGCGGGTTCCAAGGCAAGAAATCAGACCCACCCCTCACGAAGGGGAAGTTGTGCTACCTCTTGAGCATGCGTTGGTTTTCCCTTGAAGAGGAAAGGGAGATGCAGCGAAGTAGATAAGTATTACCCTTAGTTTTTGAGAACCAAGGTATCAATCCAGTAGGACGAACAAGCAAGTCACCAATGGATGCACCTACACAAATAATCAAACTCTTGCACCCAACGCTATAAAGGGGTTGAAAATCCCTTCACGGTTATTTGCAAGGATTAGATCCGACAGAGATGATGTAACGAGTGCGGAAAGTAAAAGGTAAATAAATTGCAGCAAGTATAAATCTGAAAATATATGATGGAAAATAGACCCCTGGGCCATAGGTTTCACTAGAGGCTTCTCTCTTGAAGGAAAATCTCATGGTGGGTAAACAAATTACTGTCAAGCAATTGATAGAAAAGCGAATAATCATGTACTTATCCAAGCCAATGATCATGCATATAGGCATCACACCTGTGACAAGTAGACCGAAACGATCCTGCATCTACTAATATTATGCCACACATCGACTGACTCCTGCCTGCATCTGGAGTATTAAGTTCGTGAAGAACAAAGTAATGCCTTAAGAAAGATGACATGATGTAAAGGGATAAACTCAAGCAATATGATGAAAATCCCATATTTTTATCCTTGATGGCAACAATACAATACGTGCCTCGCTACCCCTATTTTGTCACTGGTGAGGACACCGCAAGATTGAACCCAAAACCAAGCACTTCTCCCTTTGCAAGAATTACCAATCTAGTTGGCCAAACCAAACCAATAGCTCAAAGAGACTTGCAAGGATATGAAATCATGCATATAAGAAATCAGAGGAGATTCAAATAAGATTCATGGATAACCTGAACATAAACTCACAATTCATCGGATCTTGACAAACACACCACAAAAGAGGATTCCATCGGATAGATCTTCATGAAGATCATGAATAACATGGTATTGAAGATCAAAGAGAGAGAAGAAGCCATCTAGCTACTAGCTATGGACCCGTAGGTCCGTGGTGGACTACTCACGCATCATCGGAGGGGCAATGGAGTTGATGTAGATGCCCTTCGTGATCGAAACCCCCTCCGACATATTATCGAAAAATGCTCCAAGATTGGATCTCTCGGGAACGGAGGCTTCCGAGAGCGGAGAAGTATTTGTGTGGCTCTTTCTGATGTTGGGGGAATATTTGGGTATTTATAGGCCAAGAATTAGGGTTAGGAGACCTGCTAGGAGGTGACAAGCCTGCTAGGCGCGGCTAGGGGGGCTGCACCTAGCAGGCTTGTGGCACCCAGGCACCTCCCCTGATGTGCACTCCAAGCTTGGATGACTTGTTTCCTTCGATAAAAATTCATTCCAAAGGTTTTATTCCATTTTGACTCCGTTTAATATTCTATATCTTCAAAACTCAAAAACAAGGAAAAAACAGAAACTGACACTTGGCTCTAGATTAATAAGTTAGTCCCAAAAATAATATAAAATAGCATATAAATGCATATAAAACATCCAAAACAGATAATATAATAGCATGCCATCATCAAAAACTATAGATACGCTGGAGACTTATCAGCATCCCCAAGTTTAATTCATGCTCGTCCTCGAGTAGGTAAATGATAAAAATAGAATTTTTAATGTGGAGTGCTACCTAACATATTTATCCAAGTAATATTATTTATTGTGGCATGAATATTCAGATCCGTAAGACTCAAAACAAAAGCTTAATATTGTTATAGAAACAATAACATTTCAAGCATACTAGCAAAGCAATTGTATCTCTTCAAAATATAATGGCAAAAGAAAGTTATCCCTACAATATCATATGGTCTGGCTATGCTCCATCTTCCCCACACAAAGTATTTACATCATGCACACCCCCGATGAAAAGTCAAGCAATTTTTTTCACACCTTTCTTTTCTCAACTTTCTCAACTCTCACGCGTGAGCCATGGATATAGCACTATAGGTGGAATAGAATATGGTGGAGGTTGTCAAGGAAAAGGGAGAAGATAGTCTCAAATCAACTAGGCGTATCAACGGGCTATGGACATGCCCATCAATAGATATCAATGTGAGTGAGTAGGGATTTCCATGCAACAGATGCACTAGAGCTATAAGTGTATGAAAGCTCAAAAGGAAACTAAGTGGATGTGCATCATGAGGAAAAATATTCCACTAGCTATATGAAAGTGACAAAATAGGAGACTCTATCATGAAGATCATGGTGCTACTTTGAAAGCACAAGTGTGGAAAAAGGTAGTAGCAATGTCCCTTCTCTCTTTTCTCTCATTTTTTATTGGGCATCTAAAGGCCTCTTTTATTCATTTTTTATTTGGGCTTCACTGGCCTCTTTTATTTTTCATAAAGTCCGGATTCTCATCCCTACTAGTAAGGGGATCATAGCTTCCATAATCCTTTCCTCACATGGTACATGCTCTATAATGAATCATCACACTTTTATTTACTTACAACTCAAAAGGAAAATTACAACTCGATACCTATGACAAAATATGACTCTATATGCAATATCAAAGTGATGGGGTGCATGTCATAAAAGGAAACGGTGGAAGTTGCATGGCAATATATCTTGGAATGGCTATGGAAATGCCATAATAGGTAGGTATGGTGGCTGTTTTGAGGAAATATATATGGTGGCTGTTTTGAGGAAGGTATATGGTGGCTGTTTTGAGGAGGGTGTTTGTTGCACCGGCGAAAGTTGCACGGTACTAGAAAGGCTAGCAAAAGTGGAAGGGTGAGAGTGCGTATAATCCATGGACTTAACATTACTCATAAAGAACTCACATACTTATTGAAAAATTCTATTAGTCATTGAATCAAGGAATTAAACGCATGCTCCTAGGGGGGAGGTTGGTAGGAGTTAACCATCACGTGCCCCCGACCCTCACACAAAGGTCGACAATCTATCAACAAGTCATGCACCGACTTCCTTACATAGCGGTTCACCATACGTGCATGCTACGGGAATTAGAAACATTTACACAAGTATTTTTGCCAAATCACAATTTACTTCCTAACATGTCTCTTATCATTACCATCTTTATATCTCAAAACTTTATGCAAGGAATCAAACTTCTCATAAATACTCAATGCACTTAATATGGAAGTTTTTATTATATCCCTTTTGGATGCCTATCATATTAGGACTAAATTCATAACCTATACCAATTACCATGCTGTTTTTATAAACTCTCAAAATAATATAAGTGAGGTATGAGAGTTCAAGTATTTCTATAAAATGAAAACATCACCGTGCTCGAAAAGATATAAGTGAAGCATATAGAGCAAAATTGCCCAACTCAAAAGATTTAAGTGAAGCACATAGAGTATTCTAATAAATTCACGATTCAGCGTGTCTCCCTCACAAGATTTGTGCAGCAAGGATGATTGTGTCAAACTAACAATCAAAGACTCATATCATACAAGACGCTCCAAGCAAAACACATATCATGTGGTGAATAAAAATATAACCTAAAGTAAACTTACCGATGGATCGAAGACGAAAGAGGGGATGCCTTCCAGGGCATCCCCAAGCTTAGGCTCTTTGGCATCCTTGAATATGACTTGTGATGCCTTGGGAATCCCCAAGCTTAGGATCTTGCCACTCCTTATTCCATAGTCCATCCAATCTTTACCCAAAACTTGAAAACTTCACAACACAAAACTTAATAGAAAACTTGTGAGATCCGTTAGTATAAGAAAATAAATCAAAAGTTTATGAACTACTGTGGACTCATTCTTTATTTATATTGGTGTTATATCTACAGTAATCTAACTTCTCCATGGCTCATACAACCCGTGGATTCATCAAAATAGGCAAACAACGCAAAGAAAGCAGAATCTGTCAAAAACAGAACAGTCTGTAGCAAACTGAAAACTACGTATACTTATGTAACTCAAAAAATTGTGAAAAATCAGGAAAGCCTGGGAAATTTACATATCAATATTTTTTAAATATTTCAGATCAATTCGACGCTCTGAAAAATTAGAAAATTCTTGGACTGAGCGCAAAAGTTTCTGTTTTTCATTAAGATCAAATCAACTACTACCATAGATCACCCTAAAGGTTTTACTTGGCTCAAACACTAATTAAAACACAAAAACACAATTAATACAGAAGCAATAATGTATTAAACATTCAAAAACATAAGCAAAAATAGAACATGAAAATAAAATTGGGTTGCCTCCCAACAAGCGCTATTGTTTAACGCCCCTAGCTAGACAAACACAATATATCTAGGTATTGTCATCTTTGGTCTGCAATCAAAAAGTAGCTCTCATAATAGATTCATAAGGCAATCTTATTTTGTTTCTAGTAAAGTGTTCCATGCCTTTACTTAATGGAAATTGGAATCTAATGTTTCCTTTTTTCATGTCAATAATTGCACCAATCGTTCTAAGGAAAGGTCTACCAAGAATAATAGGACATATAGGATTTCAATCTATATCAAGAAAAATGAAATACATGCACATAATTCCTATTTTCAACAATAATACATTCATTAATCCTTCGCATAGGTTTCTTAATAGTGGAATCCGCAAGATGCAAATTTAGAGAGCAATCATCAATATCATGGTAACCTAGCACATCACATAAAGTTTTCAGAATAGTGGAAACACTAGCACCCGAATCACACAAAGCATGGCAATCATAATATTTAATTTAAATCTTAATAGTAGGTTCCCACTCATCATGAAGCTTTCTAGGGATAGAAACTTATAACTCAAGTTTTTCTTCAAAAGATTTCATGATAACATCAACTATATGTTTAGTAAAAGCCTTATTTTGACTATAAGCATGAGGAGAATTCAACATGTATTGAAGCAAGGAAATACAATCAATCAAAGAGAGTCTATCATAATTAAAGTCCTTGAAATCCAAAAGAGTGGGTTCATTGCTATTTAAAGTTTTGACCTCTTCAATCCCACTTTTATGAATCTTAGCATTAAGTTCCATAGACTCCAAATCATTGGGACACCTTGTAACTAAAGTTGACTTATCTCTAGTCCAATCATTGTCAATATTAATATTAGAAAACAAAGATTCAATAAGAGTCACATCAATCACTTTAAGTTCTTCTTCATTATTATTGCGAGAAAACACCTTTTCAAACCATTCACGCTTAGCACGAATTCTAGCGGTTCTTTCCCTACTTTCATCAATAGAAAGTCTCACAACTTTTAAAGACTCATTAATATCATGATTGGGTGGAGTAAATATAGCTTTCAAAGAATCAATCTCAAGCGAAATTCTATCAACGCTCCTAGCCAAATCATCAATCTTAAGCAGTTTTTCTTCAATAGAAGCATTAAAAACTTTTTGCAAACCAATAAAATCTTTAACAATATTCTCAAGATCAGAGGGCATCTTATTATCATTTCCATAGGAATTGTGGTAGGAATTACCATAATTATTAGAGTAATTAATAGGAAACGGCTTAGGGTTGAAATTACCTCTATACGCATTATTGCCAAAATTGTTCCTACCAACAAAATTCACATCCATAGATTCATTATTATTTCCAATCAAAGAATACAAAGGCATATCATTAGGATCAATAGGAACACTCTTACTAGCAAATAATTTCATCAATTCATCCATCTTTTCACTCAAGGTATTTATTTCTTCAATAGCATGCACCTTTTTACTAGTAGGAGATCTTTCTGTATGCCATCGAGAGTAGTTTGTCATGATATTATCTAGGATTTTAGTAGCTTCTCCTAACGTGATTTCCATAGAAGTACCACCCGAGGCTGAATCTTAAAGATTTCTAGATGCAAAATTCAATCCCGCATAGAAAATTTGTATAATCATCCATAAACTCAAACCATGTGCGGGACAATTCCTAATCATTAATTTCATACTCTCCCAAGATTGTGCAACATGCTCATGATCAAGTTGCTTAAAATTCATTATATCGTTCCTAAGGGAGATGATCTTAGCGGGCGGAAAGTACTTGGAGATAAAAGCATCTTTACACTTATTCCATGAATCAATACTATTTTTAGGCAAAGATGAAAACCAAGTTTTAGCACGATCTTGTAGCGAGAATGGAAATAGCTTCAATTTAACAATATCATTATCCACATCTTTCTTATTTTACATATCACACAATTCAATGAAAGTATTTAGATGGGATGCGACATCTTCACTAGGAAGGCTAGAAAATTGTTCTTTCATAACAAGAATTAGCTAGGCAGCATTGATTCCATAAGATTCCGCACTAGTAGCGGGAGCAATAGGAGTACTAATAAAATCATTATTATTAGTATTGGAAAAGTCACACAACTTAGTATTCTCAGACATCTTGACAAAGCAAGCAATCAAGCACACAAGCGAACGAAAGTCAAACAAAAGAAGAGCGAATAAAAAGGCAAATCTTTTTGGTATTTTCTGAGAATCTTTTTAGAAGTGGGGGAGAGGAAAACGGGAGGCAAATGGAAAATAAAGTAAATGCAGGACATGAGTTTGTGATGGGTACGTGGTAGGCTTGATGTGTATCCTCAGCGACAACGGCGCCAGAAATCCTTCTTGCTACCTCTTGAGCATGCGTTGGTTTTCCCTTGAAGAGCAAAGGGTGATGCAGCGAAGTAGATAAGTATTTCCCTCGATTTTTGAGAACCAAGGTATCAATCCAGTCGAAGGAACAAACAAGTCACCAATGGATGCACCAACACAAATAATCAAACTCTTGCACCCAACGCTATAAAGGGGTCAATCCCTTCACAGTTATTTGCAAGGATTAGATCCGATAGAGATGATGTAATGAGTGCGGAAAGTAAAAGGTAAATAAATTGCAGCAAATATAGATCTGAAAATATATGATGGAAAATAGACCCGGGGGCCATAGGTTTCACTAGAGGCTTCTCTCTTGAAGGCAAATATTGTGGTGGGTAAACAAATTACTCTCGAGAAATTGATAGAAAAGAGAATAATCATGTAGTTATCCAAGGAAATGATCATGCATATAGGCATGACATCCATGATAAGTACATCGAAACGATCCTGCATCTACTACTATTACTCCACACTTCGACCGACTCTTGCCTGCATCTAGAGTATTAAGTTCATGAAGAACAAAGTAACGCATTAAGAAAGATGACATGATGTAGAGGGATAAACTCAAGCAATATGATGAAAACCCCATCTTGTTACCCTTCATGGCAACAATACAATACATAGCTATTTACCCCTACTATGTCACTGGGTGAGGACACCGCAAGATTGAACCCCAAACCAAACACTTCTCCCGTTGCAAGAATTACCAATCTAGTTGGCCAAACCAAACCAATAACTCGAAGAGACTTGCAAGGATATGAAATCAAGCATATAAGAAATCAGAGGAGATAAAAATAAGATTCATGGATAATCTGAACATAAACTCACAATTCATCGGATCTTGACAAACACACCACAAAAGAGGATTACATTGGATAGATCTCCATGAAGATCATGAAGAACATGGTATTGAAGATCAAAGAGTGAGAAGAAGCCATCTAGCTACTAGCTATGTACCCGTAGGTCTGTGGTCGACTACTCACGCATCATTGGAGGGGCAATGGAGTCGATGTAGACGCCCTCCGTGATCGAAACCCCCTCCCGCAGATTACCGAAAAAGGCTCCAATATTGGATCTCTTGAGAACGGAGGCTTCCGACGACGGAAAAGTATTTGTGTGGCTCGTTCTGATGTTGGGGGAATATTTGGGTATTTATAGGCCAAGAATTAGGGTTAGGAGACCTGCTAGGAGGCGACAAGCCTGCTAAGCGCAGCCAGGGGGCGCCTAGCAGGCTTGTGGCGCCCTGGCACGTCCCCTGACGTGCACTCCAAGCTTGGATGACTTGTTTCCTTCCATAAAAATTCCTTCCAAAGGTTTTATTACATTTGGACTCTGTTTAATATTCCATATCTACAAAACTCAAAAACAAGGAAAAACAGAAACTGACACTTGGCTCTAGATTAATAGGTTAGTCCCAAAAATAATATAAAATAGCATATTAATGCATATAAAACATCCAAAACAGATAATATAATAGCATGCCATCATCAAAAATTATAGATACGTTGGAGACGTATCAAGTTGTCGTATTTACCGATCACCTCCTCCGAGGTTTTAGCCCACCTGGGTCAAAAAAATCGGGGACGTTCTTCACTTCTTCAAGATTCACCCACAAAACATAGGCCCCAATTCTGTCACCAACATGTGTCAGTTCCAAGTCCTATGTGAGGCATATCTGCAAGAAGAGCCATGTGTTGACCTCTTCCACGATTTCTTTTATGTCAATCGCCAAACTGAAGTGGCGGCTGGACCGAGTTTGGAGCTTGAAGGAGTCTCTATCTAGAGGCGAAGAGATATGCCCTATCCAGCAGTCGTCTTGCCTAGTCACCCCAAAGACTGGAACAAAACCTGGTTCTAATTCAAGGATACTTCCCCAAAATAAGAGAAGCAACTGTCGGGTTACCATTCTACCCGGCTTTACACTTCCACCGAGCTCCCAGACCGGATATTTGCCATAGAACAAGTGAAGTATGCTCCGGCTTTCACAAAGATCAGAGCCTTAATGGGTAATGGATTGACTGGCGTTGATATAACCCGCTGCTGGGTTACCTAGAGAATCTTGCCCCTGAGCCAGCATAATAGACTCATGTGCGAATATACGGGTGTGGTGAATGACCCTCTTCATTTTAATACCACCCCTATGACAGAGCAAGATATTAATTCTGCCGTCAAGTCACTTCTAGGCGACCCTCAGGACATTTGCAACCAAATCGGGTTGAAACCTTTCTATCTCAAGAACCCGACTCCAGATGTAAGAAACCTTTTTCAACAAATTGCTTGTTTTGTCTTAACCATCTGCTCTGCTTCTTGTAACCTTCCGGCGGCTTACGCACAGACCGACTCTAATTTCTAGAAGAAGAGATATACTCCTCCTTTGAAGAAGAAGTCTAAGGCGGGAAAAACCTGCGGCTGTAAGAAGAAAACCTTTGCTCAGGAACTGCTTGAGCTTGATGACTTAGAGGTAGAACTTGACTCCCTTGGCCGTCTCTTTATGCAACTTATT
The DNA here is from genome assembly GCA_022496015.1 of Hordeum marinum. NCBI lineage: Eukaryota > Viridiplantae > Streptophyta > Magnoliopsida > Poales > Poaceae > Hordeum > Hordeum marinum. Next base: position 94,826,737 of record CM039677.1, on the reverse strand, counting down.
GATGATGATTGTTCACTGGAGTAAGCAGAAACAAGTCATGCTGACGCCCCTGAGGTAACTTACATTTCCTCCGACTCAGAAATCTTGCCACGAGAGAAAATACGGTGGGTCATCCGAAAAGTTCCATTTTCACATCCTCTTGCTTACTTAGATCCCGACATTCTTTTGAAAAAGCAACATCACGACTCCAGACGTCAGACCCGGAGTACCGGCTCTGAAGACCTCTTGGCCGGCTTGCCAAACTCTTCGGCTCCTCGGAAACAGCGTGCTGAGGTATTCCTTCAACCAACTCCAACATCTGCATATGTTTTTTGCATTGTAGTATTACTCTATTTTTACCATCTTAACTTTTTAGGAGATGCCCCCTTCATCTGGCGACTCAACTACAGCCAAGATGCCTCCTCTCAAATTCAACCTAGAGTACATACCTTTACACTCCACAGTACATGCTAACACCCTTGTCCTTCTGTCGTATAACGATCTTTTTGCTTTTAGGGCTCAAGCGAAACGAAGGAAAAGAGGTGTGTCAACCACCACTCCTACGGCTCAAGAGCCGAAGATTGCCAAGCCGGACTCTCTTGTAGCTCACAATGAGCCCTCCGAGGCCAGAAAACATGCACCTAAAGATGCTCCTCAATCCTCTAAGACGGCTGACCATGACATGGCTGCTTCTGAAGGCCCAACAGAAGCGGAGCCTAAGCCACCCAGCCCTTCAACGGCCACCGAAGATATGACTCCTCCAGAAGTTGTTGTCACTGGGATGGGTTACCACTCTCCTGACTTGAGCCTCTCATCAGCATCTTCTCCGCACTTAGTCAAGATGGTAAAATCAACCTAGAGTACATACCATCTTGACTAAGCGCACAGAAGATGCTGATGAGCGGCTCAAGCTTGTGTAAGACGAGCTGAAAACCCGCAAGCGTCATATATCCAGGATGACTGCTGCCATCTTTGGTAAGTACTTAAGACGCAGAAAAATTCCTTGCCTTGCTCAAAAAACCTTGTGGGCGGCTTATAACCGCTAACTTTCTTTGCAGGCTAGATAAGCCGCCAACTGTCTTCTGATAGCTTGTTGAAGTTGAAAGCAGTATACACCTTGACAGAACAGCTATACTGCGGGACCCTGTGTACCATCAAGTCGATGCTGACTGAAAAAGGTGTTCCCAAATTTGTGAAAGGGGTGATAGAAGTTTTGTCTACCCTGCCCAAGCAAATCAAAGAGCTGAAACGATCAGCTACCAGAAAGGGAGGAATGGCTGGTTAAGCTGGTCGCTAGCTTTTGCCCCTGAGCTGACCAGAGAAGAGATGATGGATGGCTTCCCGTCCAAGAAAGATGACGGCTCAGAGTTTACTCAAGAAGATTACGCAAAATTTATGAAGGCCTCCCGAGTATTGGCATCGACACTTGTCAACGAGATTGATCTGACCTCATATCAGACGGCGTACGGCGAGTATAGCAAACGAGTGCGCTGTCCAACCATTGAAGCCAGGGACTTAATTCTTGCACGCCGTAAGCAACTCTTTGCTCCTAAAATTGAACTGTCTCCCCTCTTTGACGAGGCTCAGTTTGAAGCTTTAACAAACTGCAACTGGCATGTGGACAACCTTCAGATCGAGGAGGTCGAAGACTCGGCGCAGGATGACCCGCCGACGAGTTGAACACATTGCGCCTAATTGAAGGTAACCCGGCTAGCTGAACCGTCGAGTTTGAAAGTATGCAAAAACTTGAAGTCCACTGTATTTTGGTCTCTTTGAAGAGCTTTGTAATAGCCTAAGAAAAAACTTGATTGCCTCTGTCGTGCCATCACGCACTTATGGAATTTGAAGAGCTTTATGCACTTATCTGTCTTGTATTCTGCTCATGACTATCTATCGTCACACTTAATGGCGGCTTATCTTAGGAGACAAGACCTGCAAAAAACAAACAAGACAGAGTATGTTCTGTATCTTTTTGAGGGCGGCTTGAAAAGCACAACCTAAAGATGTTAAATCTTGTATGACCTTGCCTTTTCTTTTTCGAGAACTCATATGTTGGCTCTCCATGGCATTCGTTCTTTGAACTCTTAAAAGTACAGGGTCTCTGGTGAGAGTGGCCGTCAAATACTTTGAGCGGCTTAGGGTCTCTAGTCGAGATTAAATGATAGGAGTACAACGAGCCATATAATGGAAAAGTGCGGCAGGGCATGAGTACCCACGGGGCCCATAAGCTACTTCTTACGTGACATAAATCCGTCGTTTGAACCTTAAAAGTGCAGGGTCTTTAAAAGAGTAACTGTTTAAGAGTATGAATGGGCCACAAAGCGGAGAGTCTGCAGCAGATGGGTGAGTTTTTCCTCGCTTTTCATAAGCCGGCCCTCACGTGACAAGAGCCGCCGGTTTAACCTTGACCAGTATAGGGTCTCTAGTGAGAGTGACTATCAAATTCTTTGAACAGATCAGGGTCTCTAGTCAAGATTAACTGGTAAGAGTTCGGCGGGTTACCTAGCGGAGCAGCAGCAGCATACAGGCAGGTTTGACTCGAACTTACGGTGGCTGAAGAGCTGATAAAGAGGGTGTGTAAGCTAAACCCAGTGGGTTGGAAGCCCCCAAATGACCTTGTTAACGGAGTCAACTTTTGGGTATACAACCCGGCCTTACGGTGGTTGAAGAGCCGATCAAGAGGGTGTGTAAGCTAAACCCGGCAGGTTGGAAGCCCCCAAATGACCTTGTTGACGGAGTCAACTTTTGGGTATACAACCCGGACTTACGGTGGCTTAAGAACCGATCAAGAGGGTGTGTAAGCTAAACCCGGCGGGTTAGAAGCCCCCAAATGACCTTGTTGATGGAGTCAACTTTTGGGTATACAACCCGACCTTACGGTGACTGAAGAGTCGATCAAGAGGGTGTGTAAGCTAAACCCGATGGGTTGGAAGCCCCCAAATGACCTTTGTTGAAGCATCCATCTTTGCACAATCTTGTACGAATGGCAGTAGCCCCGTCTTGTAGGGATGCCAACTTTATTATATGAAAAAGGTATATACAATGATAGATGTATCTACATTGATGAGAGTCAATGACTCAAGTGTAGTAAGGCCGGAGATGAGCAATATTCCACGGCCTGTTGGTCTCTTGCCCAGAGGTACGTGATTCGTCTCGTACGTCAATGAGGTAATATGACCCGTTATTGAGATTTCTGCTGACCACGAAAGGTCCTTCCCAAGGGGGAGATAACTTGTGCACACCAAGTCGCCTTCTTGAAACGTCGGGGTCTTAACTCTGCGGCTATGATAGCGACGCAAGTCTTGTTGATAAATCGCCGATCGTGCTGCTGCAAGATCACACTCTTCATTCAAAGCATCTAATGCATTTTGACGCGTTGTCTTGTTATCTGTTTCAACGTAAGCCGCCACCCTAAGCGAGTCATGATGAATGTCACTTGGTAGAACGGCTTATGCGTCGTAAAACATGAAGAAAGGCGTATAGCATGTTGACCTGTTGGGGGTAGTTCTGATGCTTCAGAGAACTGATGGTAACTCCTCGACTCAACAACCCATGGCTATTGTAGGGGAACTATAAGCCAGGGCTTGATGCCTCTCAAGATCTCCTAGTTAGCACGTTCTACCTGACCATTGGATTGTGGATGAGCGGCAGCAGAGACATCAAGTCGTATGTGCTCACTCTCATAGAATGCCTTCATAGACCCTTTAGACAGATGTGTTCCATTGTCTGTGATGATACTATGAGGGTAACCAAAATGATAGAAACACTTTTTGACAAATTGAACCGACATGGCTGCATCACACTTGCTAATCGGCTCAGCCTCAACCCACTTGGTAAACTTATCCACCACCACCAAAAGGTGGGTCTTCTTGTCTTTAAATCTCTTGAAAGGTCCAACCATATCAAGCCCCTAGACCGCGAACGGCCAGGTGATTGGAATCATCCGCAATTCTTGAGCTGGCATGTGAGCTCGTCGCCTGAACTTCTGACATCCATCTCACTTGGTGACCAAGTCCTCTGCGTCCTTATGAGCTGTCAACCAGAAGAAACCCTGCCGGAAAGCTTTGGCCACCAAAGATTTCGAGTCGACGTGATGACCGCAGTCGCCAGCATGTATTTCATTTAAAATCTTCTTACCCTCTTCACGAGAAACGCAACACTGAAAATCGCAAGTGATGCTGCACTTATGTAGCTCGCCATTGACGATAGTGATGGATTTAGACCGCCTCATGATTTGTCTCGCCAAAGTCTCATCCTCAGGCAACTCGCCGCGAGTCAGATACGCCAGGTAAGGCAACGTCCAATCAGGAATAGCATGTAGAGCTGCCACCAGCTGCCCCTCCGGGTCAGGTATAGCCAGATCATCCTCAGAAGGTAACTTAACAGGGGGTGATATAACACATCCAAGAAGACGTTAGGCGACACCGGCTTACACTGAGAGACCAGCCTTGACAATGCATCAGCCGCCTTGTTCTTGCGACAGTCAATATGATCCACTTGATAACCCTTGAAGTGTCTAGCAATGATGTCCACCGCCTGATAGTAAGCCGCCATCTGTGGGTCTTTGGAATCCCACGTGCCTGAGACTTGCTGAGCCACGAGGTCTGAGTCGCCGAGGCATCTAACCAGGCTCAGGTTCATCTCCTTAGCCACACGAAGGCCATGAAGTAAAGCTTCATACTCAGCTACATTGTTAGTACAAGGAAACATCAACCTTAGCACATAACAAAACTTGTCACATCTAGGGGAAGTTAGTACAACTCCAGCCCCTGACCCTTCCAGCTGCCTGGATCCATCGAAGTGAATCATCCAATATGTGTTATCCGGCTTCTCCTCGGGCATCTAAGACTCTGTCCAGTCGTTTATGAAATCCACCAAGGCCTGAGACTTGACAGTCATGCGAGGCACATACTTCAGATTGAGAGGCCCAAGCTCTAATGCCCACTTAGCAATCCTGCCAGTGGCTTCCCTGTTTTGGATTATATCCCCCAACGGGGCAGAGCTAACTACGGTGATCTGGTGTCCAAGGAAGTAATGCTTCAACTTGCGGTTTTCCATGAACACCCCATATATCAGTTTCTGCCAATGTGGGTACCTTTGCTTGGATTCTATCAAGAATTCACTAACGTAGTAAACCGGCCTCTGGACCGGGTACTCTTTCCGTGCCTCCTTACGCTCCACAACAATCGCGGCGCTGACTGCCCTGCTATTAGCTGCCACGTATAGGAGCAAAGGTTCTTTCTCAACCGGAGCGGCCAAGATCGGCGGCTCAACCAACTGTTTTTGAGCGCCTCAAGTGCCTCATCCGCAGGCTTACTCCAGACAAAGTCATCCATATTTTTCATCATCTGGTACAGAGGTATAGCTTTCTCGCCTGGGCGGCTGATGAAGCGGCTTAAAGCGGCAATACGACCCACCAAGCTATGTACATCATTCACACTCGTCGGCTTAGACAATGACGTGATGGCCTTTATCTTATTCGGGTTAGCCTTGATGCCTCGCTCTGAAACCAAGAAACCCAAAAGCTTGCCTGCAGGGACCCCAAAGACGCACTTGGCCGGGTTAAGCATCATTTTATAGACCCATAAGTTGTCAAATGTTTCCTTTAGGTCGTCAAGCAGAGTCTCCTTCTTTTTGACTTAACCACAATATCATCCACGTACGCGTGAACATTGCGCCCAATCTGGCCGTGAAGGCAATTTTGCACACAACACTGATAAGTCGCATGCGCGCTCTTGAGCATGAAATGCATAGACACATAGCAGAAAGACCCAAAAGGTGTTATGAATGACATCTTCTCTTGGTCTTTAACTGCCATATTGATCTGATGATAACCTGAATAGGCATCCAGGAAGCATAAACTCTCACAACCCACCGTTGCATCAATAATTTGGTCAATACGGGGGAAAGAAAACGGGTCAACTTGACAGGCCTTGTTAAGATCCGTGTAATACACACACATACGCCACATGCCGTTCTTTTTAAGCACAAGCACAGGGTTTTCCAATCACTCCGAGTGAAAAACCTCCACGATGAACCCTGTTGCCAAGAGCCAGGCCACCTCTTCTCCAATTGCTTTATGCCGCTCTTTGTTGAAACGACTGAGGAACTGCTTAATCGGTTTAAACTTGGGATCCACATTAAGGTGGTGCTCAGCGAATTCTCTCGGTACACCCGGCATGTCAGTTGACTTCCATGCAAAGATAACCCAATTCCCATGAATGAATTCGTTGAGCATGCTTTCCTATGCGGGGTCCATGTTAGCCCCAATAGTGAACTGCTTTGATGAGTCGCCTGGGGTGAAATCCACCAGTTTAGTGTCATCTACCGCAAACTTCAAGGGCGACTCAGACTCTGTAGTGGGCTTCTTCAATGGGGTCATATCCACCGGGTCGACATTATCTTTGTAAAACTTGAGTTCTGCCTCCGCGCAACTTGATTCCGCATAAGGAGCATCACCTTCCTCACACTCAAGGGCCACCTTCCGATCCCCGTGCACTGTAATCGTTCCTTTGACAACCGACATCTTGAGCTGTAAATAAACATAACAGGGCCTGGCCATAAACTTTGCAAAAGTCGGCCGGCCAAACAAGGCGTGATATGGACTCTTCATTTTCACCACCTCAAACCACAAGGTCTCCACCCTATAGTTGTATTCATATCCAAACGCCATCTCGAGGGCAATCTTGCCCACTGGGTAGGCCGACTTACCCGGCACAACACCACGAAATATTGTTGAAAATGGTTTAAGGGCCTTATCATTTAACTCCATCCACTGGAAAGTGTCATATGTCGGGACACCGATCCTAAGTCATAAGAATCCAGACTGTAACATGTCACATCACTTTGCGGCCTCATGCATGGTAAGTTCCACGACTGCAGCCTTACCTTAGCCGGGACCATTTGCGTATTTTGGCTCACGTATGTGAACATGTCGCTGGCAATCAAACGACAGAGAAGCGGGGCCGACATAACTAGTCATAGAACCCAAGCGGCACATCCGTACGGAAACAGGCATACATAACCCAGCAATGAAGGTGTCAGCCTCAAGCGTGTGTAGACGAGTCATAGCAAGCTACAGGGACTCCATTACGTCGTGAGACATGAATGCCATCACTGCACGTAGACGAGTCGTAGCAGGCTACAGGGACTCCATTACACCGCGAGACATTTCCCCGGAGGGACAGACACAACAGCAAAGAAGGATACATGCCGGTCAATCAATGTGTCCGGAGCAGTAGCAAGCTACCATGGCTCGGTGGAAGCACAAAGAGGCAGTTTCCCGTAAAGAGTACTACTAAAGGCACATGACTAGGTGTTGGATCCCATACATACCGCTGCACGTCACACGTACGCACTACATGCCCGATATGCATATATACAACCATGGCATCACAACATAACCATACAACAACATGACTTCTATTTAAGAGGCTCAGATGAGCCTTGCATAATATGTTCTTATAGATAGGGGTCACATGACCTGACACTCAAGTCATACAACATGTTCATAAAAACCAAGCGGAAGCATAAGCTGTGCGAGTACAGACAGATGAAAGGATAAAAAGGCACATGGCCTGACTATCTACAGCCCACCACAGGGCAAAAGTCGTAGCTAGGACACCAACTATTCGGCATCGTCAATGTCTAGAAAGAACCCACCTAATGGGTCCTGGGTCTCATCTGCAACATTTATTAAGCAAACGTGAGTACAAACGTACTCAACAAGTCTTTAAAACAGACCTAGTCTATTCATGCTCATGTATCAACAAAGGGAGTGGTGGAGTTTATGCAGCAATGCCAACTTTGACTCATCGCTAACCTATACTACTCAATTTTAACTCTTTGTTTACATTTTAGATATCGCACACGAGTCCACTAACTCCATAACAATACACCACCATGGATTCACTTCCCCCTCCTAGGAGAGTGCCATCCACGGTACTCACACTTGTCTTGATATTTTTATGAGTATCCATTTGATTATCTATGAACAACATAAGTTCACCAAGTATTCCATATCCGAGGACGCGGGTATTCGAATAGTTTCATACCCTGCAGGGGTGTACTTCTTCACACACGCTCTCGCCACTTATCGCTCAGTGCTCATAAAACCATGCACCTCGGCAACCTTCAAGCGGAAGCCCAGCAAGGGAGTCGGCCATGACCGTCAATCACATAAGACCTTTAGTCCAGGTTATCGCCTATTTGAGACTGAACCCGCACGAAAGTCCGGCCGAAGTTTCCGCTATGGCCCCAAACGATGTGCGCAGGGTTCCCAAGCCCACCATTCGGGTGACCCTTGGTACACCGTGCCACTGCCTACCGTGTCGTAACCCACCCCTAGGGTCAGCGCTATGCACGGCCTCCAGCATGCTATAAACACCAGAAACTACTTGCAACTCCTGGACTAAGGACTAAGAAAATGATAAGTCGAGAGGGTCAATTAAGTATCCCAACGTGTGGTAGTAACTAGTCTTGGATCACAAACACGGAACTCAGTTCCTAAGAACGGTCCCAATGAGACAACCCGCTATGTACTCCTACATAGCGTCTCATCGCTACCTTTACCAAATCGAGTTCATCATAACATCATCACATCAGGCAACATTGTTTCACTCAGTTCATCACCCAGATGAATCCGACCTGACACAAAGCATAGCAAGCATAGCAGGCAAAGTAAGCTAAGCACATCATGGCACAAGCATCTACCAGGTATGCTAGGTTGCAAGGTTTAGCTATTTATTGTGACAATGTCAGGTTATGCAACAGAATAGATCATCTACCGTGTATGACTAACATGTGATCGATTGTCCTAATGCAATAAACAAGAGCAGGAGCGAGAGAGTGAGATGTTATCGGAATGATCAAAGGGGTTGCTTGCCTTGATGGGTAGCGGAAAGGTTCTCTCCTTCATCGGGATACTCGAGGGTATCCTCAGGAGCAGGGCCTACCGCAACGTAGATAAGAAACAATCAACACACGCAAGTGCAACAATATGATGCATGATCATGGCATGATAGCATGTATGGATGAGATAATGCAATTAGTATTCAAGTTAATTTGAAATGAGTTTGAATATAGGTTCAAAATCGTTCTTTATTTCAAATTCCATATACTAACCTATTAGCACATGTCAATGTTGACCTATTTAGATTGCTCTAACATGCATGACAATAGCACCATTGGATTCATTGGATTTTTCTGATAAATTCATATATAAATTATTTCCATCTGATTTACAGATTAATTTATATGAATTTTATAAGATTTGAACATTTCCTGGATTTATTTATAATTAGGAAAAGCTTTTATTGCATCAGCCTTAGGTCAGCATGACGTCAGGAGGTCAGCTGGCCGTTGACAGTTCAAATCTGACCAGTGGGGCCCACTTGTCAGTGACACAATCAATAACCAGAAGGTTAGTTTTAATTTAAACTCTAATTAACTAACTGGACCCACATGTCAATGACTAATTAGGATAATTGATTTAATTATTTTAGTTTTAAACTTTAATTAACTAAAACAGGGTCGGGCCCACCTGCCAGTGTCCCAAGGGGTCAAACCCCGTGGTCAAATGGCTGTGCTCGCCAGCGTTTAGCCGCTGGCAGCACTAAACGCGGCGGAGGGGATCAGGGTCCCTCCTCCGGCGACCAAAAGGACGGCGGAGGGCACCAAACGACTCAGCACACACGCACGCGTCCATTCCGACCCCTCCCAGGAGCTGAGATGGTTGGAATCAACGCCGGCAGTGAGCTGGGTGGCGGCCGGAGCTCGGGCGAGCACGAGCTCGTCGAGCCGGAGCTCAAACAAGGCACCTAAGGCCTCCTAAGGGTGCCTGGGGCCATCCTAAGCACGACCACGTGCTCAGACGCGAGCTTGGGCCGCTGCAACGACAGGCACGACCCCGCCGGCGGCGAGGAGCTTTCGGGCTCGAAGGTACTCGGCGCTAGAGTGCTCATTCGAAGGGGGAAAGAAGGGGGAAAGGACCAGGAGCTCACGGTGGTTGCAGCGACGTCGAGAGCGGGCTCAGGGAGGGCCTGGAGACGGCGATCAACGATGGCGAAGCTTCGGGTCAGAGGAGGAAGACGAGCTCGGGGACGGTGCTTCAGGGCTCCTAGCGATGCACAACTCAGCGAGGAGGAAGAAGGCGACGAGGCGGAGCAATTGAGGGGCTCAGGGGCGAGGGGGAGCGGCTAGAACGACGGTGGTGAGCTCGAGCAGGGCTCGGCCATGGCGAAGCAGAGAGGGGAGAGGAAGAGAGGCGGGCAAGAGAGAGAGAGAGGAAGCGATGGGGACGGCTCTGGGGAGCTTATCCCCGTCGCGCTGGCGAGGAGGACACACGCAGGCAGCTGCCGGCGTGGAGGCACGGCAGCACGCGCGCTCCGGCCACACGCTCGTCCTCCTAGCCGCCAGGAGGACGATGACCTCCCTGGGCCAGGTGGGCTGGCCTGGCCTGGGCCTTTCTCCCTTTTTTTTATTTCTTCTCTGTTTTCTTTTACTGACATTTGTTTATTTTCTTTTCAGGTACAAATGACTTTATAAAATATCCCATATATTTTCTATAATGAAGTTTGAATATTTCAAACTTGTCTCAAAAGTTTCAGGATATTTTGAAAACGAAAATAATGATAGTACTTTATTTAATTATTTCAGGAGCCTTATCCATTATTTTTGAATTACTTTGATTGTTCAAATAATTAGAATGGTCCCTGTTATAATCATGCCCAAATTTACCAGACATAGGGAACATTTTTAGTGGGCATTTTGGATTTGTTGAATTTTCACCAAATTTGAATTGTTTTGATTCAAAGTTAGCTTGGGGTTTCTTTTGTTCCCCATTTCATGTTAATGCAAAATGAAACATGATGCAGGCAAAATACTATTCCTAGGACATCTAGCTAGGGTTGTGACATCATAGTACAGGATGTTGATGCTGCTGCCACCATCCATAAGTACCTTTGTAAACTTATAACCTCCAACCTGAGGTGCCACCAGCAGCGCCAAGTGCCTCGGGTTCTCAACCCGCAGCGGGTGATCCTCCCTACTCCATGAGATAGGATATTTGAAGCACTTCAAATATTGCAGGAAAGCCGGCATTGTCACGTTGACCGCCCTCTTGTGTAACTTTTGATCTCGTTTTTCTAGGCTTGTAGTGAAAACATGATACTAGTCTCCGCTGAGTTGCTTCGGGTTACTCTAGTACCCTGACTGGTTGTTTTGCTGCTGACCATCATTGTCGGACTGCTGATGGTGACCACCTTGATTGCCTTGACCCTGAGCCACCTCCACCAAAACCGGTTCCTGAGTCGCCCGGACCTGAGCCGCTCGATGGTCCATTACCATTATTACGATACTGGTGAAGGTTGTAGTCCCAGAACTGCCTCATAATACTGCAATCCCTCCATGTGTGGGCTGTCGGCTTATCGGGCCAGCTGTGCTCTCGACAAGGCTTGTTGAGCATTTGTTCCAAGTTAAAGGGAATCTTACCCTTGTTAAAAGGTGTCTTGAAATTACCATTGTCCTTGGCATGATTATTCCCACTTGTGGCATTTGCTACCAGTTCTGACCCGCCGTTCGGGTTCTTTCTCTTGCCCGAGTTGTTATTTCCAGCTTCATTTTGTTGTTGACTCTTGCCATTGTTATTCTTCTTACCTTGGGTTGACCTATCATCATCGGAGCTCGGATCCCTAGTAGTATCCAAATCTGCATACTTCATGAGAGCCGTCATGAGCTCACCCATGTCTTGACACGAACGCTTCAGCCGCCCGAGCTTCTGCTTGAGGGGTAAGAAGAGACATGTTTTCTCTAAAATCAGGACCGCCTGAGATGTTGAGATGTTCTCGGACGAGTGGATAACCGTCGAAACCTGCCGGGCCCAATGATGGGCCGACTCACCCTCCTGCTGTATACAGTGGTCAAGATCCACAATCGTCATAGGCTACTTGTATGTTCCTTTGAAAAATTTTATATAGCGCACCTTCAATTCAGCCCAAGATGTGATGGTATTAGGAAGCAAACCCTTCAACCAAGTGCGAGCCAGGCCTTCTAGCATCATGATAAAATACTTTGCACAAACTGCCTCACTAGCGTCCAACATCTCCATGGCGAGCTCATAACTCTCAACCAAGCCTCAAGGGGTAAGTCAGCCGTATAATTATGCACCTTATGCGGCCCCTTGAAGTCCTTGGGCAAACGCTCGTTCCGTAGATCCGCCGTCAGGCAAGGCACACCAACCCCCCTAGATGAGGCACCAGCCCCTACTGAGGTGGAAAGGTTTATCGAAGCTGGCTTAGGGTTCACCGGGTAGTTTGTCACTAGCGTTGACCCCCGCTAAGCCTGGCCCCTGTCCATGATCTCTTGAGCATCAGCCCACTGTAAGTCATCATCGGGCAGGTTGTGTTGTTGTTCACTGCTGAAAACGGCTAGCAACTCTAGGCGCCGACTGTAGCTATGGCTGGGGATGGGTGTGGAATGCATATGACTCTGGCTGTACGTGTACTTTTCCTGCTAGGCCACTGCTGTCTGCATCAAATTAATGGCGTTTCACGCCTCCTCAGCAAATGACATCCCTTCAGCGAAGGGAGTGCATCGAGCCTGGCAGCCGCCGCTACCATGTTCTCCACCGGGTTAGAATAATGGCCAGGCGGTGTCACAAGGTGCCGTGGCGGGGTCCGATCCCTCCGGGGCGGGTCTTGCTGCCGTGGCGTCTCAGCAGCTCGGGTTACAACCGGCAGCGTGCTTGGCCCCACTTCGAGAGTGTTGAAGAGGTTTCGGGGCTGAATAGGGAGGCCGACTTGAGCCCTTCTCCGAAGAACCGCCTCCTAAGCGCGCCGGTCTATGCTAAAACGGAGGGCCTCCACCCTCAGACGTTCCGACTCAGCATTCATCTGGATTTGCAACGCGTTGATATCCTCCTAGGCCTGAGCCATCAGCCCCTTAATCCGGGTAATTTCCGCGTTGCGGTCTGCCTGATTTCTGGCTGTTACTTCAGTGGCCATCAGGACTGTTAACTCATTCATTAGCTCCAGCAAGACCTAAGCCAGCGGCTTAGGAGGCCTAACGTCTGGTGTGGCGGCTCCTGCCACCGCTCCGGATGTCGTGCTGTTGAAAGACGACGCCGGTCCTGCCATGAATACGACGGGTCGTAGAGCTCCAAAATACCGTCACCATCGGCATAGCCCCCGAGCTTGCCGTCATGAAGCTGGTAGATTGACTTCGCATCTCTGCTGGAGGGTCCTTCATTCGAAAGAGCCAAAGTTTCCCCTCCTGCCACAGAATCTTCCGTGCCTTGCGTGAAGCCGATGAACATTCTCCTCCGCCCGGGTTGAACATGGGCGGGTCGCGCACACCAGGCCGGCTCTATGAGGTCGGTGCAGACGTCCGGCCTGGACGTAGATCCGCCAATATTACCGATGAACATGTGAATCTTGCCGAAGGGAACCCGATACCCATACTCAATTGAGTCGGCCTCCGGTCCCCATCCTGCATCGTCGATGTAGAGCTTGCCACGACAACTCTTCGTCATCATGTCGATGGTGTATCCCTCGATCCCTGGGAGAGAGCCCTTTGAGAACTCAACACCATCACGTGCTAGCCCCACTGTGGGCACCAACTATCGTGGTGTTGTCACGGCAGATGTCCGAAGACTTAGGTTCAAGGCCATCGCTAAGGCGATGGACTCAAAGGGGTTGATCGGGATGAGAGACGCGAGTTTACCCAGGTTTGCCCCTCCGAGAGGAGGTAAAAGCCTACGTCCTGCTTTGTGTTGTATTGATGGAGTATTGATTACAAGGGAGCGATTTCGCTTGACCTAGTTCTCGATTGGTTGGTTTCTATCTAAGCCGCCCCGGGGACTAGCCTCTAAATAGAAGGTCGAGGCCCTGGGATTACAAGAGTCCAAAACGGACTCATACAAGGTATTCGAACCTATCTCTAAGCCGGCTTGCCTTCCTGGATAAGCCGCCTCCGGGTGGCTTACATGCCCGGGTCTTGTGCCAGCTTCTGTCCCAAAGCCTTCATCTTGGCCCGTCTAGTAAGCTGCCATGCGGCCTGGCCTTCAGTCTTTTGGCCCACCTTAAGGATCTTGATTACGAGCCGCCTGGTATGACCTGGCACCTCATGGACGGGTCTCACCATGGGGTTATATCCCCAACAGAAGCCGCGATGGAATAAACAAGGTTGCTACTTTGTGGACCCTAACGGGTGGAGCCCTCCGAGGACTCTCGCGACCCTACCCTTCATGGATTGAGGTCTCCATCAGCATGAACGTACGATAGCACCACCTTTCGAAACCACATGAAAAATCTTCGTGTCATCAATTGTGTTTGATTCTCCTCTTCATAACTTTACTTTCATGTGCATGTCTTTAGTTTTTGCTGCTATATTCTTAGACTTGCATGTGTAGGGTGTACTTGACTTGCTACAATTGCTAAAACTTGCCAACATTGAAAATTGGGAAAAGGATAGTTTTTTATTTGGTCAACTAATCTAATCACCCCCCTCTAGACATACTTCAGGTCCTACACCCCTCCTTTCCTGGTAGCGCTAGTTGGCAGTTGGTTGATGGCGTGGGTTGGCCGTTGGTGTAGGGGTTTGACTTGGTCCCCCGACAGCGGGCTTGTTGCTATCTTGCGCATGTCTCTCATCCTTCTCTGTCCAAGTCAAGGTGGAGGCTTGAGGCTTGGTTGTTGAGGCGGCCTCGTGTTTTGGCGGTGGTGTTAAGTTGTTAGAGGAAGCTGGGATGGCGGTCCTGGATGGCGGTATCCATGGTGAGCTTTTCGGTTGGCCTCATGGTGATGGTGGTGCCTACGCCTCTCGGCCGTGTGGGCAACAGGGGATAGGTGTGGAAGACTCTGGCATGCTCTGCTCGTGTCTGGATTTGGCGGGGTTGGCCTGACTCTCGTGGCGTGATGGCAAAGGCGCCTCCTAGTGGTATTGGCGAGTTCCCGAGCAAAAGCTTTGCGCTTGGCGCCGGTGACGACGTCGCCCGTGGGTGTCGTTCCCTTCTTGAAGGCGTAGTCGTGGGTCTCGTTCTTGTGTCGGGGCTTCGGCAGCGGCAACGCATCACGTCGTCACCCTCTTGGGGGCATTGTCGTGGAGTTTTGGTGTCATCGGTTGGTCCTAGGCGAGTTGTTAGGATAGCTCTAAGATTCTTGTTATATCTTGCGATCCACTTTGTAAGATAGTTTTCTCTCTCCATCTTGTATCGTTCGGCCTTGTACCGTTTGGTGTGTTTCTTTATATATAAAGCAGGATGAAAGCCTGTTTCAAGACTTATTAACATGATGGAGGGAGAGCCTCAATAGATATTTTTAATGATTGTTATCACATGTTATGCAAATTTCCTCTTGTACTTTTTCTTGTACCTTTTGAATTTTTCCTAAGGGGCAAATTCTATAGCCCATGAGCTAGCTAAGCAAAAAATTGAACCAGGCTTCCCCCCTTCCATTATATTCATAACGAAAATACATTGTCTTTAACCACAACCAGCAGGGCTAGGGAAAGGGAAAGAAGCAAGTTCGGGGCAATGTCAGGAAACCCACTATCTGCATCTGTCATCGGGAACACAGATCATGAGGCAAAAACCTGAACATCACCCAAAACTGCATTACAAGCTAACTAAACCACAAAATTTAGTGTATGCATAGATGAAGCTCTTGATTCTATTTCTCCCTGCATCCAAATGCCAAAATAGGTGGAGTGAAGTCTTTTTCTAATCAAGGCTCTTTGGAGTTGTCCAAAAAGTCATACGTATAACTCAGGCTATTAGCTAGAAACTTTTCCATACCTGCTATAAAGCCTATCCCATGTGCGGACTCACCGACCTTTGTCAGCAGATGAGTAATGATACATCTCCAACAACATTCAAGCCCAACAAAAGAACCTTGAGGGACAGTTCACCACCAAAATAATAGCTGCAAATTTGGTCAATACACACTAGTCATTCACCACCAAAATAATAACTCCAAAATAGATAAACTATTAATATTATGACATTCTAAACAGTCACGAGACAGGATGCTCTCATGACAACTTCTCCCTTGTCAGAAACATCTAGAGTCAACACCTTGGTCCTCCAGCGACTTCTCCGGATGTCGAAAACCAAAACCTACAAAGTCAGTATAGCATATTTCTTAGAGGTAATATTTTGAGTAATCATATTCCCGTATGGAAAATGAACGATCAAGCAAATCTCAACTAAATTTAACGTAACATCCACTTTGTTAGTCCAGTTTATTCCTTCTACAAAACGATTCTTGCAAACATCCAACATCGTTGTCTCCAACTGATAATAGAATAAGAAATAACTAAACTGAGCATAAGGTAACAGATTGCACATGAATATAATTTCTTCTCACTGTAACTGAATCCTACAAAATGTATAATACACTAACCTGAACTGTAGTAGAAACTTCCTTTCCCTCAAAACAGCTGATAATATCGCCTCTACAGATTCCAAGCATCTCAGCATGAGACCCACTTGACACCTAAGGTTTAATTGGCAACAATTACTATATAATATGTCACAAGTCCAGAAATAAACAATATAATGAGCATACATACCTCTTCAATAATAAGACCATTATCAATTTTGCATTTTCGCCTTATCCTCTCAATATGGGAGGGGTCTAGATGCTTGATAGCGAAAAGCTTTAATGTGAGGTGGAGCCGAGGGATGCGCCTATACATATTTATAGAATTTGGACATAAGCATGTAACCCTTTTTAAATGAGTAATTTTTATTGAATTCTAAAATATACAACATGCTGGAAAGCTTCTAATAGTATACCAACTACTTTGCAGCTCAATTTTAATTTAACATTGCAACTTAATTTTATGCTAAATGAAATTGAAAAATATAAATGAGGAAACTAACTTATATCTTTTGATCAAACAGACTAAATGTTGCAACATGAAAAATGTATCTGTCCAGCGGTTGAACTGAGTAGAACCATACCCATGATTCTTCCAGAAGTAGAAGCATTGGAGCAAGATATAAGAAGGTATGAAAGATCCGCTCGTAGAGTTGTTGATCATGCCAACAATATTTACACTGAAGTCAATTGCTGGCCCTCCATCATCAAACTATTAAAATCACATCCACAATGTTTTAGAATTGAAAATGGTACAAAAAAATTGATTAATCTGACAACAGTAAATAAAAATCAGCATAAAAAGACTCCCGCGGATGAAACTATTTTTGAGCAGAAAGGTTAATTTTTATTGGATATGCACTAATCCCTAAATTCTCTAAGTACTCTGGGAAGAGAAGCCAGGGAGAGCTCCGACGTTTTTTTTTCTATAGTGGGTCCTGATTGTCTGTGTCAGGCGGCGTTGTGGGACCATGTCTGCACTCACATTGGTCAAATGTAGTGCACCGCATGTCTGCTCCTTTTGATTTGAGGGTCTGCATGTAGAGATGGGAGGCGATTTGGGGTTGAGTGGTGACATAGTCGGCAGTCACTTAAGAGGAGGTGATTTAGGGTACACTACCGCCGCTCCATCCCCGTCTTTGATGCACCTGCTAGTAGGTTCGTCCTAGCAGCCAAGCATTCCTCAATGTTGGTGTTGGAGCTTACTCGCCATCAGATGGTTCTTCCATTGTTTTGGATGGTGGCACTGGCCAAATGTGTGTGAATGTAGCTGCTTCTTCTCCTTATGGTCGGGCTCCCGATGTTGCGGCTGTGCATTCCACGTTGTTGTGGTTGTTGTTGCCCCTAAAAGAGTTGGGTCGAATGAACCGGGTTTGAAGCCATTCTTCATGAGGAATTCCTTTAGAATGTCGTACCACACCCAAGGGACCTGCTTGAGGCCATAGAGGGTCTTGTTGAGTCTGAAGACTTTGTCAGGATGCTTAGGGTCTTCAAAACCTGGGGGTTGAGAAACATATACTTCTTCCTCAAGCTTACCATTGAGGAATGCACTTTTCACATCCATTTGATATAACATGATATCATGATGGTTAGCATAAGCAAGCAATATGCGAATAGCTTCAAGTCTAGCAACAGGTGCAAAAGTTTCATCAAAGTCAATTCCTTCAACCTGTGTGTAGCCTTGAGCTACGAGATGAGCCTTGTTCCTTACCACAAGGCCATTTTCATCTTGCTAGTTGCGGTAGATCCACTTGGTACGTATGATGTTATGCTTGCAAGGATTTGGCCACTTGACAAGTTCCCACACGTTGTTGAGCTTGAATTGATGCAATTCCTCTTGCATAGCTTGAATCCACTCAGGCTCCTTGAATGCTTCATCAACTTTGGTGGGCTCTATGATAGAGACAAAAGCAAAGTGCCCACAAAAGTTAGTCAAATGTGAAGCTCTTGAGCGAGTGAGGGGACCTGGTGCATTGATGTCATCGATGATTTTATCAATCTACACTTCATTTGCAACTCTTGGATGAGCAGGTTGACGTGACTGAGGATTTTCTTCAACACCATTTTCTTCAGGTGTATCAGCATGAATGTCTTCATTCGTCGGAATGACTTCCTCAGTGGGTATGATGTCTTCAGTAGCCTTCAGCTTAATGGATTCCTAAGGAGACTGTTCTAGCACAAAAGGCAGATGCTATCTTTGCGAGCCATCAGTTTCATCGAATCACACATCTACAGTTTCAACAACCTTGTGGTGGTAGGTGTTGAAGACTCTGTAGGCGTGCGGGTCCTTTCTGTAACCAAGCATAAAACCTTCATGTGATTTCGGTGCAAATTTAGAACTATGGTGAGGATCTCTAATCCAGCATTTTGCACCGAAGACTTTGAGATAACTTACATTTGGTTTCTTGCCAGTCATGAGTTCATATGAAGTCTTCTTGAAGAATTTGTGAAGATATAACCTATTGATGATGTGGCATGCAGTATCAATTGCCTCACGCCAGAAGCGACGAGGAGTCTTGTATTCATCAAGCATGGTGTGAGCCATCTCAACAAGAGTCATGTTCTTGCACTCCATGACGTCGTTCTACTGAGGAGTATAAGGGACAGATAACTCATGATTAATACCAAGTTCATCAACATTGGTGTTCTTGAACTCGATCCCATTATCACTCCTGATATGCTTGATCTTGACGCCGAAGTTCATGGAGGCCCTTGAAGCAAATCGTCTGAAGACATCCTACACTTCAGACTTGTATAGAATAATATATGCACCCAAGTGTAACGAGAGTAATCATCAACTATGACAAATCCATACCAACTTGAAGAATTTGTTAGTTTGGAGTAATGAGTTGGGGCAAAGAGATCCATGTGAAGCAATTCAAAGGGTCAAGTTGTGGTCATGATTGTCTTCGAGGGATGCTTGGATCTGGTCATCTTCCTAGACTCACATGCACCACAAAGGTGGTCCCTGAGGAATTTGACACCTTTAATGCCAATGACGTGCTTTTTCTTCACGAGTGTGTGCAAGTTCCTCATACCAGCATGTCCAAGTCGTCGATGCCATAGCCAGCCTTCTGAGGACTTTGCAAGTAGGCATGTGACAGGCCGAGGACCTGTAGAGAAATCTACAATATACAAGTCTCCTCTCCTAAAGCCTTCGAAGACTTTGGAATTGTCAGATTCCATGAGGACAATACAATGATATTTTCCAAATACGACAATCATATCAAGATCACAAAGCATTGAGACAGACATAAGGTTGAACCCAAGGGATTCTACAAGCATCACCTTATCCATGGTTCGATCCTTTGATATTGCAACCTTACCTAAACCCAATACCTTGCTTTTTCCTTTGTCTACGTAGGTGATATGCTTCAGATGAGATGGAGCAAGTGGCAAATTCATTAGTAGATTCTTGTCACCAGTCATGTGGTTTGTGCATCCACTATCGAGGACCCACTCAGTAGCTTTTCGAGGATCATCATGCAGATGACTTAGTACGACTTCCGAACTCATATGCTTCAGAGTGAAGAATATGACATCAATTTCATCAAACAGAATTACATCACACAAGATACTAAGCAAGTAGTGTGAGGTCGTGAGAAATGAGGAATTCATTTCTACATGGTTAGCTGGCGTCCTTTCAAGCATTTCCTCAGGTCTCCAGCAAATTCATCAGACGTTCAAGTTCATCTGGAGACATGACCCTGCATAAGAAATTAGTTCAATTTCTTCACCACCCACATCTGGAGGGGTGGAAAAGAGTTCATCATTCCGCGAGCATCATATGAGAAGGGAGGGATTGAAGCAAGTGCGTTTCGTTTCACAGGACGGGGATTAGAGTACTCATATGAGTAAGCAAAGAAATTCTTCGAGGACTTATGAACATAATGATTTGAAGAACAATGCACATATTCAGAACTCTTAGATTTTCCCTACGAAATAGATGCATTAGCATGAGAATGATATTTTTGACCATTTGAGGAATTTGGTCCAAGTGAAGACTTTGGTCCATATGAGGAATTTGATCTGGGGTTGCTGTTCTTCATGAGTGGTGTCGTGAGGACATCCACTTGAAGATTTTGTAGGTAGCTCTTGGGAACCTAGATTTTCTTCATAGGAGAACCGTTCCTACAGTTAGTTCCAATAAATCTGGCAAATACTTCACCTTTCTGATTTTTGAAGAATTTGTTGTTCGAGTCAAGTGACTCATCAGAGGAATATGAAGTTTTACAAGTAAAGCCAGATAAAGTGGATGGATCTACAGGAGGTCCTTTTGCAGCAACCCATGAGGTTTTGGGGTACTGCTTAGGTATCCAGTAGGATCCATCAGCGTTGAGTTTCCTCTCAAAGGGAATACCCTCTTTCCTAGGGTTCCTATTCAGAATCTGCTTTTTGAGGACATCGCAGAGGGTTTGATGCCCTTTGAGACTTTTGTACATGCCTGTCACATACAATTCCTTCAACTCTGCATTTTCGTTGGTGATACTTGTGGTATCCTTAGATGAGGAATTTGTGACCACTAGAATAGTTGAAGAATTTGCAGCAATAGAAGCATTTGAACATTCAGGTGAAGAATTAGCAGTTTCACATTCAATGCATTTCAAACAAGGTGGAACAAATTCTTCCTAAGCGGTACTGATCTATTGAGCCAGTAAGGAATCGTTTTCCCTTTGGAGATCCTCATGTGACACCCTTAGTTTCTCAAGATCTTGCTTTATTTGAAGAAATTCATAAGAAAGCTTCTCATGATCAGCTAAGAGAGCATTATGATGACTCTGAAGGTTATCATACTTTGTTTGAAGACTTTTGAGATCGTCAGATAGAGTTTGAGTCCGATCCACTTCCTCATTCAACAGATCATCGCTTTTGTCTAGTATTTTTTGAAGCTTTTCAAGTGCACTTTGCTGCCTAGTAGCAACATTAGCAAGTTTGGCATAGCTAGGTTTCACATATTCATCAGATTCACCATAACTTGATTCAGAGGAGGAGTGCTGCCTATGTACCTTGGAACCTTTAGCCATGAAGCAATAGGTGGGAGCGTAAT
Organism: Hordeum marinum; assembly: GCA_022496015.1. NCBI lineage: Eukaryota > Viridiplantae > Streptophyta > Magnoliopsida > Poales > Poaceae > Hordeum > Hordeum marinum. Next base: position 94,805,335 of record CM039677.1, on the reverse strand, counting down.
CATCATTGCTAACGTCAGAGTTGTTGGAGTAGTCATTTTCATCGTTGAAGATGGACTTGCTGACGAAAGCAGTAGAGAGAGCAAGGCTAGCAACACCAAATTCAGATTCCACCTCAGATTCTTCTTCTTCTTCTTCATATTCTTCAGATTCTTGTTCTGAGTCCATTTCCTTGCCGATGAAAGCCCGGGCCTTTCTGGAACCATTCTTCTTGAGCATTGAGGACTTTGAAGATGAGGACTTTGAAGATGAGGACTTTGCAGATGAGGACTTTGAAGATTTCTTATTTTTCTTCGAGTCATCAGAACTGTCGTCCTTGTACTTCTTCTTCTTCTTTGATTCTTTTTCCCAGAGAGGATAGTCAGAGATGAAGTGACCAGATTTCTTGCATTTGTGACAAGTTCTTTTCTTGTAGTCATCTAAGGAATCTGATTTCCTCAAACCACTTTTTGATGACTTTCCAAATCCACCTCTCCTTGAGAACTTCTGGAATGTCCTCACGAGCATTGCTAGCTCCTGACTTAGTTCTTCGGGATCACCAAGGCTACTATTAGAATCTTTGCCTTCGGATGAGGAAATTGCTTTTGCCTTCAGAGCACGAGATGTTCCATAGCTTGGCCCGTACTGGTCTCTCTTCTCAGCTTGTTGGAATTCATGAGTATTGAGTCTCTCAAGAATATCAGCAGGATCAAGTGAGTTGTAGTCTCCACGTTCTTGAATCATCAAAGCCAGAGTATCGAATGAGGAATCAAGAGATCTTAGCAGTTTCTTCACCACTTCATGGTCGGTGATACCAGTGGCACCCAGTGCTTGAAGCTCATTGAAGATATCAGTGAGATGATCAAAAGTTTGCTGAACATTTTCATTGTCGAGTCTCTTGAAGTGGATGAAGAGATTGCGAAGAACATCAACACGAGAGTCATGTTGAGTGGAAACACCTTTGTTGACTTTGGACAGCCTATCCCAGGTAAGCTTAGCAGACTCCAAAGCACTCACTCTGCTATACCGACATTTGCTCAAATGGCCATAGATGATATTCTTCGCTTGAGAATCAAGTTGCTTGAATTTCTTCATATCAGCAGAAGTGATAGTCGGAGAAATGCGGGGAACACCATTTTCCACAACATACCAAAGATCGTTGTCAATAGCCTCAAGATGCATGCGCATCGTGTTCTTCCAGTAGGGGTAATCTGTCCCACCGAAGGTAGGACACCCAGCAGAAACTTGATCATACCTGCAGTCGACATAACTAGAACTCCAGGTGGTTAAACCAAAATCATACCGAACAAGGGAGTACCTTGCTCAGATACCAATTGAAAGTGCGTTATATCGACTAGAGGGGGGTGAATAGGTGATTTTTACAAATTCATCACTTGAGGAATTTGAAATGTGATGAATAACTAGCAGCCGATTAAGTACTCAAATGCATGGGAAACATAGCAACAGCATAGTCATCATGATGAAATGAAACATGCACAGATTACAAGTAGTGTGATACAGGATAAGCAGGTGAGGAAAAAGGTAACTTGAAGAATTTGAGGTGATGAAATTGTGAAAGTCCTTAGTCAAATTCTTCAAATAGTGACGAGGGATAGAGGGGTTGAGGAAATAGAACCAGGTAGCTCGATGAAGACAATGGTTTGATGACCTAGTTCCAACTGATGTGATAGTCGTACGTCTGGTTTGGAGCGGCCTGGTATTTAAACTAGAGGACACACAGTCCCAGGACACACAGTCCTTACCGTATTTTCCTTGAGCTAAGGTCACAAAGTCCTCGCCCAACACTCGTGGTAAGTCTTCAGGGTAGACTTCCAAAACCCTCACAAACTAGTCACCCGGTGATCCACAATTGACTGCTAGATGCTCTAGACCAAGGTCACTCTGTGATCCCCAATTGACTGCAGGATACACTAGACCATGACGCCTAACCATCTGGAGGATACACAGTCCTCAAAGGTAACAAGCATCGGTTCCACACAGGAACAACTTCTTCAGTGATGCTCAATCACTTTGGGTTTGGTGGTTTGGGTTTTTCCTCACTGATGATTTTTTCTCAAAGTCCTCGGAGGATGGGTTGCACTCAAATGACAAGTGTTAGTTCTCTCTCGGGGCAGCCAACCAACTAGTGGTTGTGGGGGTGGCTATTTATAGCCAGGGTGCAACCTGACATGATAAGACATAAATGCACCTAATGATATGACCGTTATGTGGATAGGATAATTAGGGTCAGCTAGCGCTAAGCACAGCAACGGTCGGAATTTTGAACTATGAAAGTCCTCAGGCTTATCATGTTCCTCACTTGTAGGCAATTCGCACTAGCGAAATCCTAGCTCCTCAGTCAGATCAATTTCATTAGAGACCAGAAGAACTTTGTCTCTGTCACTAAAGAACTTGATTGAACTACAAGAGATTTCCAAAAGGCTTCACTCGAAGGATTGGATAGGTTGAGGCTTTTGGAGTTGAGAATTAGTTGGAAATTTTCCTTAGTATTACCTCGCTCCCCTTTAACAGTACGGTGTTTCCTATGACTCAAAGAAAGGAAATGAAACTACGAAAACAAAAGTCTTCACGCTTCATAGTCCTTGTTCATATCTTCAAGGTCACCAACTTCTTCATTTTCAAAGTCTTCAGGGAATACCAAAGTCTTCACCAAAGTCTTCAGTTGAAGACATACATTTTTAGGGGTTAGTAATCTCTGAATATATCAAACTCCTCTTCGACGTATGGAGCCTGTGTACACTCAGAAACACATTAGTTCCTTAACCTATAAGTCTTCAATATACCAAAATCACTAAGGGGCAATAGATGCACTTACATTCTCAATACTTTCCATGCTAGATACATCATAGGCGGTTCCCAAATAGAAAATAAAGTGTACTCCTTTCTCCACCATTCTTTCACAATCCATGGCTAACCGTATCCACGGTTGCCTTCCATACCAACACTTTCCAAGGAATTTATTATTTGACAACATAAAGTAAATTTCATTTTCATTTGGGGACTATGCATCCCTATTACCGCCGTACTCTCGCGAAATGACAAGTGAATAAACACTCATCTTGAGAATAACACATCTAGCATGGAAAAATATTGGACACCCCCTACCATTTCATGAGTAGTACGAGCACACAAAAAGGAAATTCATTTTGAAAATTAGAGATGGCACATTGATACGTCCATTTTGCATCATTATTTCCTACTATTATTTAATTTTTTTGTTGAATAATAATGCTCTGGGGAGTGATTCTAATGCCTTTTCTCTCATAATATGCAAGGTTTACACAAAGAGGGAGAATACCGGTAGCTGGAATTCTAGACCTAAGAAAAGCACATCAGAGATACCTATTCTGCACAACTCCAATGAAGATGAAATTTTACGGAGATTATTTTTGCATTTAATAAAAAATATTGGAGCATAAAACTATCGAAGGGGGCCTCCCAGGTGGGCACAACCCACTAGGGCGTGCCAGGCCTCCTAGGAGCGCCCTTATGGGTTGTGGCCACCTCGGCCCACCTCCGGTGCCCATCTTCTCGTATATGGTCACTCTTGACCTAGAAATAATCAAAGGAGGATTTTTAGGACAAAGCTCCACCGCCTCGAGGCGGAACTTGGGCAGGAGTACTTTTGCCCTCCGACCGAGCGATTCCACCGGGGGAATTTCGCTCCCGGAGGGGAAAATCGAAGCTATCGTCATCGCCAACACCCCTATCATCTTTTGGAGGCCAATCTTAATCAACATATTCAACAACACCATCTTCTCTCAAACCTCAGTTCATCTCTTGTGCTCAATCTTTGTATCGGAACCTCAGACTGGAACATGTGGGTGACTAGTAGTGTTCATTACCTTGCATAGTTGATTACTATATGGTTTATTTGGTGGAAGATTATATGTTCAGATCCATTATGCTATTCAATAATACTCTGATATTGAGCATGAGTGTTATTTGTGAGTGGTTACCTTTGTTCTTGAGGTCACGAGAGAAGTTATGTTGCCAGTAATCATGTGAATTTGATATGTGTTTGATATTTTGATGATATGTATGTTGTGATTCCCTTAGTGGTGTCATGTGAACGTCGACTACATGACACTTTACCATTCATGGGCCTAAGGGAATGCATTGTGGAGTATTTATTAGATGATGGGTTGCTAGAGTGACAGAAGCTTAAACCCTAGTTTATGCGCTACTTCGTAAGGGGCTGATTTGGATCCACATGTTTAATGCTATGGTTAAACTTTGTCTTAATACTTTTCTCTTAGTTGTGGATGCTTGCGAGGGGGTTAATCATAAGTAGGTTGTGAGTTCAAGTAAGAACATCACCTTAGCGCCGGTCCGCCCACATATCAAAGTAGCGAACACGAATCAAACTAGCATGATAAAAGTGACTAGACGAAATTCCCGTGTACCCTCAAGAACACTTTGCTTATTAGTAAGTGATTGTTCTGGCCAGTCCTTTGCCTCAAAAGGATTGGGCTACCTTGCTGCACCTTTTTTACCGCTATTGTTACTTTCTCGTTACAATTATTTTGCTATCAAACTATCTGTTAACTACAATGTCAGTGCTTGCAGAAATTACCTTGCTGAAAACCGCTTGTCATTTCCTTCTGCTCCTCGTTGGGTTCGACACTCTTACTTATCGAAAGGACTACTATTGATCCCCTATACTTGTGGGTCATCAAGACTCTTTTCTATCACCATTACCGGGGAGTGAAGTGCTCTTGGTAAGTGGAAATCGGTAAGGAAAAACTTATACTGCGTGCTGAAATTTATCGCTACTTGCTACTATGGAGAACAATCCTTTGAGGGGTTTGTTCGGGGTATCTTCACCTCGATCGGAACCACAATAAGTTGCCCCTCAACCTACAACACCTATTGAATATGTTACTTATAAAATTCCTTCGGGTATGTTAGAAGAACTGCTTGCTAACCCTTATGCATGAGATGGAACTGAACATCCTGATATGCACCTCTTATATGTGAACGAAATTTGTGTATTATTTAAGCTTGCAGGTTTACCCAGAGTTGATGTTAAGAAGAAGGTTTTCCCTTTATCTTTAGAGGGAAAATCATTGACATGGTATAGGCTATGTGATGATCTTGGATTGTGGAACTGGAACCATTTTCAATTGGAATTCCTTCAAAAGTTTTATCCCATGCATCTAGTTCATCGTGATCGGAATTATATATATAATATTTGGCCTCGTGAAGGAGAAAGTATCACTCTATCTTGGGGGGAGGCTTAAGTCACTGTTATATTCATGCCCCAATCATGACATTCCGAGAGAAGTTATCATTCAGAATTTTTATGCTCGGCTTTCTCATAATGATCAATCCATGCTCGGTAATTCTTGTGTTAGTTCTTATATGAAGAAGATTATTGAATTCAAGTGGGATCTGTTGGAAAGAATTAAATGCAACTCTAAAGATTGGGAACTCGACGAATGTAACGAGTCAGGTATAAAGCTTGAATTTGACTGTGTTAAATATTTTATGAATACTAATACTTTTCACAAGTTTAGCACTAAATATGGACTTGACTCTGAGGTAGTAGCCTCTTTCTACGAAGCATTTGCTACTCAAATTGATCTCCATAAGGAGAAGTGGTTTAAATATCATCCCCCTATTAAAGAAGAAATTAAAGAACCAGTCATAGATAAAGAAGAAACCATCTTTTACAATGTGGATCTAGTTGTGCCTTCTGCTTATATTGAAAAACCACCTTTCCCTGTTAGGATAAAGGAACATGCTAAGGTATCAACTGTCATTCGTAAAAGTAATATAAGAGCACATAAACCCTATGAGCAAATTAAATTAGAACCTAGTGTTTCTATTTTTAAAGATCTCTTGGTAGAAAATATTGATGGGCATGTTATCTACTTTTGTGATGAAGCTGCTAGAATTGCTAAACCCGATGAAAACGATAAACATAGACCCATAGAAGGCATGCTTGTTGTCTCAGTCAAAATAGGAGATCATTGTTATCATGGTTTATGTGATTTGGGTGCTAGTGTGAGTGCTATCCTTTTTACCTTATACCAAGAAATTATGGATGAAATAGCACCTGCTGAAATGGAAGACATTGATGTTATTATTAAACTTGCTAATAGAGACACTATCACACCACTTGGGATTGTTAGAGATGTTGAAGTCTTGTGCGGGAAAGTAAAATACCCTACTGATTTTCTAGTCCTTGGTTCCCCACAAGATGAATTTTGCCCCATTATCTTTGGTAGAGCTTTCCTGAGCACCGTCAAATCTAAGATAGATTGTGAAAAACAAATTGTCGGTGTCAGTTTTGGTAATGTGTCTCATGAGTTTAATTTTTCCAAGTTTAGTATTCAACCTTGTGATAAAAGCGTTGTCTAGTAAGGATGAAATAATTGGTATTTCTTCTATTGTTGTGCCTCCTACGGATCCATTAGAACAATATTTGCTCGACCATGAAAATGATATGCATTTGCGAGAAAGAAATGAAATAGATCAAATTTTCTTCGAACAACAACCTCTCTTGAAACACAATTTTCCTATTGAAACTCTTCGAGGTCCTCCTCCACATAAAGGTGATCCTGTGTTTGACTTGAAACAATTGCCTAACACTTTGAAGTATGCTTATTTTGATGAGAAGAAGATATATCATGTTATTATTAGTGTAACCTTTCAGAACATGAAGAAGAAAGATTATTAAAAGTTCTAAGGAAGCACCAGGCTGCTATTGGATATACTCTCGATGATCTGAAGGGCATTAATCCCACTCTATGTCATCACAATATTAATATGGAACCTGATGCTAAACCCGTTGTTGATCCCCGACGGCGATTGAATCCTAAGATGAAAGAAGTGGTAAGAACCGAAATATTAAAGCTTCTAGAAGCAGGCATAATCTATCCCGTAGCTGATAGTAGATGGGTAAGTCATGTTCATTGTGTCCCTAAGAAAGGAGGTATTATTGTTGTTCCTAATGATAAGAACAAACTCATTCCACAATGAATTGTCATTGGCTATAGAATGGTAACTGATTTTAGAAAATTAAATAAAGCTACTAGGAAAGATTATTACCCTCTACCGTTCACTGATCAAATGCTAGAAAGACTATCTAAGAACACACACTTTTATTTCTTAGATGGGTATTCTGGTTTCTCTCAAATACCTGTGTCACAATCTGATCAAGAGAAAACTGCCTTTACTTGCCCTTTTGGAACCTATGCTTATAGACGTATGCCTTATGGTTTATGCAATGCACCTGCTACCTTTTAAAGATGTATGACTGGTATATTCTCTAATTTTTGTGAAAAGAATGTGGAGGTTTTCATGGATGATTTTTCCATTTGCGGAACTTCTTTTGATGATTGCTTAAGCAACCTTGATCGAGTTTTGCAGAGATGTGAACAAACTAATCTTGTCTTGAATTGGGAGAAGTGCCACTTTATGGTTAATGAAGGCATTGTCTTGGGGCATAAAATATCTAAACGAGGTATTAAGGTGGATAAAGCTAAAGTTGATGCAATTGAGAAGATGACATGTCCTAAAGATATTAAAGGTATTCGAAGTTTCCTTGGTCATGCGGATTTTTATAGGAGGTTCATTAAAGACTTCTCTAAAATTTCTAGGCCTCTCACTAATCTTTTGCAAAAGGATATTCCTTCTGTTTTTTATGATTGTTGTGTGGAAGCCTTTGAAACACTCAAGAAAGCCTTAACCTCTGCACCTATCGTTCAACCACCTGATTGGAACTTGCCTTTTGAAATTATGTGTGATGCTAGTGATTATGTTGTTGGTGTTATCCTAGGACAAAGAGTTGATAAGAAATTGAATTTTATCCATTATTCTAGTAAAACTCTAGACAGTACCCAATGAAACTATGCTACTACTAAAAAGGAATTTTTAGCAGTTGTGTTTGCTTGTGATAAATTTAGATCCTATATTGTTGTTTCCAAAGTTATTGTTCACACCGATCATGCTGCTATAACATACCTTATGGAAAAGAAAGATGCTAAACCTAGACTCATTAGATGGGTTCTCTTGCTTCAAGAATTTGACTTACACATCGTTGATAGGAAGGGAGCTGAGAACCCCGTCGCTGGTAACTTTTCTAGGTTAGAAAATATTCTTGATGGCCCACTACCTATTGATGATAGTTTCCCTGACAAACAGTTAGCTGCAATAAGTGTCTCACAAAACACAGCTTGGTATGTTGATTATGCTAACTACATTGTCACTAAATATATACCACCTAGCTTCACTTATCAACAAAACAGGAAAAAAATCTATGACTTGATACATTACTTTTGGGATGACCCACACCTTTATAAATAAGGAGTAGATGGTATTATTAGACGTGGTGTACTTCAGCATGAACAAGAACAAATCCTACGGAAGTGTCATTCCGAAGCTTATGAAGGACATCATGCAAAAGATAGAACTGCTCATAAGGTATTACAATCTGTTTTTATTGTCCTACTCTCTTCAAGGATGCACGTAAGTTTGTCTTGTCTTGTGATGAATGTCAAAGAATAGTTAATATCGATAAGCTTCAGGAAATGCCTATGAATTATTCACTTGCTAAACCATTTGACGTTTGGGGTTTTGATTATATGGGACCTTTTCCTTCCTCCAACAGGTACACTCATATTTTGGTTGCGGTTGATTATGTGACTAAGTGGATAGAAGCTATTCCAACTAGTAGTGCTGATCACAACAACTCCATTAAAATGCTTAAAGAGGTTATCTTCCCGAGGTTTGGAGTCCCAAGATATTTAATGACCGATGGTGGTTCACACTTTATCCATGGTGCTTTCCGTAAGATGCTTGCTAAATATGATGTTAACCATAGAATTGCATCACCCTATCATCCTCAATCTAGTGGTCAAGTTGAACTTAGCAATAGAGAAATAAAATTAATATTACAAAAAACTGTCAATAAAAAAACTGTCAATAGGTCTCATAAGAATTGGTCTAAGAAGTTAGATGATGCACTTTGGGCCTATAGAACAGCTTATAAAAATCCTATGGGTATGTCTCCATATAAAATGGTGTATGGAAAGCTTGTCATTTGCCTCTAGAACTAGAACGTAAAGCATTTTGGGCAATTTAATAACTCAACCATGATTTCAAACTTGCCGATGAGAAGAGGTTATTTGATATTATCTCACTAGATGAATGGAGAACCCAAGCGTATGAAAATTCCAAGTTATTCAAAGAAAAAGTAAAAAGATGGCATGACAAAAGAATCCAAAAGTGGGAATTCAAAATAGGAGATTATGTTCTTTTGTTCAACTCTCGCTTAAGATGTTTTGCAGGAAAGCTTCTCTAAAAATGGGAAGTACCATTTATTGTTGAAGAGTTTATCGTTCTGGAGCTATCAAGATTAATAACGCCGAAGGTACTAACCCTAAGGTGGTCAATGGACAAAGAATTAAGCATTATATCTCAGGTATGCCTATTAACGTTGAAAGCAATGTTATCCAAACCATGGCACCGGAGGAACACATAAAAGAAACCTTCCAGAAAACTCCAGAATTCTTAAAAATAGGAGGTGTGTGATACGGTAAGTAAACGGACTCCGAAAAATCCACAAAAATATTTTTTGTCAGTTTTGGAATATTTTACAATTTTGGAAATAAATAAATAAACCGGAAGGCGATCGAGGTGAGCACGATACACCAGGGTGCGACCTGGTGGGTTGTGCCCACCTCGGATGCCTTCCTGACTCCGTTTTCCTTCCATATACTTGTTTCCCAAGAATAAAATTTCTCTATATATACCCCCGACTATTTTGATGACCGCATCATAGAAAAATCCTCTGTTCTTGTTTCTTGTTGTTTTCTTGTCAGATCTAGATCTCCATGGCTCCACCAAGCTCCTACAAGGACAAGTTCTTCGAGAAGGTCATAAACATGTACTTGCTGGAGGTGATGAAGCACCCTCAATCCATTAGGATGCGTGAGGGGGTGCTCCACATCCACGATGTTTAGGGACCCAAGAAGACTGGATGCGTGGAGGCTAGGCTCAAGGTGGTGGAACAGGAAATCTTTAGGTGCGAGAAGATGGTGGAGTGTGACTTAGTGCCAATCACTCCGTGATCATGGAATTCACCCGTGACCAGACGATGAATGGCCGGTCTGTGAAGGACATCATCTCCACCCTCAACGAGCAAATTAATTTTCTGCAGAGCCAAGTTTATGATCTTCAAAACCAAGTCTTCGAATATGAAGAAAGATTTAAGGGTATGAGTTTATCTGCTAGTTGCAGGACTCAGGGTACTCTCGTGTCAACCTTTGATGGGGAGCCCTTACCCTAGAAGCTGGAGGATAAGCTTACTACATGATCACCACCACCTACATAAACACCTCCACCTTCTTCATCACCACCACCAAAGGATACTTGAGCACATGGGTATGGTCACTCCCCTTGGCTTGAGCCAAGCTTGGGAGAGGTGCCCCGGGATTGTATCACCATCACTTTTATTCACCTTTACCTATTTTAGTTCGATTTTTAGCTTCCCTTTGCTTTAGTTGAATAAAAGTTTAGCATGATCTATTTTCGTGTGTTAGTTACATGGTGTGCCTATGTATGGAATCAAGTGAGAGTTATATAATAAAGTTTAGTTTGAGTTTTTTTGCCTCTCTACTTTCTTGTTGCAATCAAAATAAAGAAAATAAAAACAAATGAAAAGAATCATATGCTAATGTTATGGTGAGTAACGACATAACATAAGGAAAATTATAAGTAGTAAAATTTATTGGAGATTGACAAACATAACATTGGTCAATGATGCAATTCATGATAGAATTAATAAGGGAATAGAAGATTCACATGAAAATACACTATCTTGGACATCTTTTATGATTGTGAGCCCCCATCAAATATTATATGTCAAAATTGTTGGCGTTGGACAAGGAAGAAAATGTAATGATTTATGTTTGTTCATATCCACATAGAAGTTATATTGTCATAGACCCTTTAATATGTGGTGCTTGCTCAATATCTTTGCTAGCCAAAAATTCCGCACTAACTAGAGATACTACTTGTGCATCCAAAAACCCAAACCCAAATTCTTTCTTTGAGTGTCCACCATACCTACCTATGGATCAATAAAGATCCTTCAAGTAAGTTGGCATCGGTGCAACAAGGCAATAAAAATTGCTTCTAACAGTGTTTTGATCAATTAGTGTAAGAGAAATTGAGCGTTATACGAACTTATGATGGCAAAGTAATAAAAGCGATAGACAGCTTAATAAAGGTTGCTATCATAGGGGGAAATATAGTGTGAAGTTCTTTTACATTAAGGGATTGGGCATACAAACCAATAAGTGCATGACAACCTATGCTTCCCTCGGCGAAGGGCCTATCTTTTACTTTTATGTATTTACTTTTATGCAAGAGTCAAAGTATTCTTTCCTATTCCTTCTTACGTTTTCTTTTGCAAGCATCATGTGGTGAGGAAAGATCTAGGCGCATATATCTAGTTGGATATGGGTGGGCATGAGTTATTATTGTTGACATCACCCTTGAGGTGAGTAAGTTGGGAGGGGAAACTATAAGCCCCTAAATTCCTACGTGTCCAGTTGAAACTCTTTGTTCATGGGTATGCCGTGAGTGTTACCAATAATAGAAGACTAAATGATGGTTGAGGATGTGGACTTGCCAAAATTCTTCGACATGAGACCCTTCCTAAAAATATGATGAATTGTAGTTGCAAAGTTGACTGAGAACATAGTTTGTTGGTTCCCAATAAGGTTTATGCTTCATAGTTCTATGTTGTGATGAATTGTTACTTGTTCATGAGAAGATACTCCCTTCGTTCCTTTACATAAAGTGTATTTATTTTTTCAAAAGTTAAACGAGTACATGTTTGACCGAGTTTCTAATAAAATATATCAATATCCACAAGACCAAATTTATATCATTTGATCCATTGTGAAAAGAAGTTTCATATTTCATCTATTAGGTAATGCAGATGTCATTTTTTGTTCCATAATCTTGGTCAAACATTTAGATGGTTGACTTGCATCGAAAGCAATACACTTTATATTTTGAAATGGAGGGAGTATATGATAAAATGTATTGAAATAAGTTTTTATGATAGAGTTTGTTGTTGTTCTATCAATAAGCATGATGCTTCTATGTACGTATTTTGTTTTTATCGACACCTCTCTCTCAAACCATGTGGACATGATTTTCAATATCAGCTTTCGCTTGAGGACAAGCGAGGTCTAAGCTTGGGGGAGTTGATACGTCCATTTTCCATCATGATTTCCTAATGCTATTTACTTTGTTTTGTCGAATAATAATGCTTTGGGGAGTGATTAATGCTTTTTTCTCTCATAATATGCAAGGTTTACACAAAGAGGGAGAATACTGGCAGCTGGAATTCTGGACCTAAGAAAAGCACATCAAAGATACCTATTCTGCACAACTCCAATGAAGCTGAAATTTTACGAAGATTATTTTTTCATTTAATAAAAAATATTGGAGTAGATTATTGGAGTAGAAAACTACCAGATGGGGCCTCCTAGGTGGGCACAACCCACCAGGGTGTGCCAGGCCCCCCTGGGCGCGCCCTGATGGGTTGTGGCCACCTCATCCCACCTTTGGTGCCAATCTTCTTGTATATGGTCACTCTTGACCTAGAAAAAATCAGAGGAGGACTTTCGGGATAAAGCTCCATCGCCTCGAGACGGAACTTGGGCAGGAGCACTTTTGCCCTCCGACGGAGCGATTCCACCGGGGGAACTTTGCTCCCGGAGGGGGAAATTGAAGCTATCATCATCACCAACACCCCTCTCATCTTTGGGAGGGCAATCTTCATCAACCTCTTCAACAACAACATCTCCTCTCAAATCCTAGTTCATCTCTTGTGTTCAATCTTTGTATCGGAACCTCAGATTGGTACATGTGGTTGACTAGTAGTGTTGATTACCTTGCGTAGTTGATACTATATGGTTTATTTGGTGGAAGATTATATGTTCAGATCCATTATGCTATTCAATACTCCTATTATCTTGAGCATTATTATTATTTGTGAGTAGTTACCTTTGTTCTTGAGGTCACGAGAGAAGTCGTGTTGCGAGTAATCATGTGAATTTGATATGTGTTCGATATTTTGATGATATGTATGTTGTGATTCCCTTAGTGGTGTCATGTGAACGTCGACTACATGACACTTCACCATTCATGGGCCTAAGGGAATGCATTGTGGAGTAGTTATTAGATGATGGGTTGCTAGAGTGAAAGAAGATTAAACCCTAGTTTATGCGCTACTTCGTAAGGGGCACATTTGGATCCACATGTTTAATGCTACGGTTAGACTTTGTCTTAATAGTTTTCTCGTAGTTGCGGATGCTTGCGAGGGGGTTAATCATAAGTAGGTTGTTAGTTCAAGTAAGAACAGACCTTAGCACCGGTCCATCCACATATCAAATTATCAAAGTAGCGAACACGAATCAAACCAACATGATAAAAGTGACTAGACGAAATTCCCGTGTACCCTCAAGAACACTTTGCCTATTACTAAGTGATTGTTCTGGCATATCCTTTGCCTCAAAAGGATTGGGCTACCTTGCTGCACCTTGTTTACCGTTACCGTTACTTGCTCGTTACAATTATCTTACTATCAAACTATCTGTTACCTACAATTTCAGTGCTGGCAGAAATTACCTTTCTAAAAACCGCTTGTCATTTCCTTCTGCTCCTCGTTGGGTTCAACACTCTTACTTATCGAAAGGACTATGATTGATCCCCTATACTTGTGGGTCATCACACATATAAATTTTCTTAGACCGGCACGGAAATACTGCAGATAGGTAGGTATGGTGGACTCATATGGCAAAAAAGGGTTTAAGGATTTTGGATGCACAAGTAGTATTTCTACTTAGTACAAGTGGATGCTAGCAAATGGATAGAGAAGAAACCAACCAAGAAACAAAAATTCACATAAACAGGCATTAAGCATAACTAACACCGAATAATGCACCATAAGTAGGATGTAATTTCATAGCATAACTATTGACTTTCATGCTTGCATATGGAATCACAAACCTTAACACCAATATTCTTACTAAAGCATAACTACTCACCAACATGACTCACATATTACTATCATCATGCCTCAAAACTATTACAAGGAATCAAGTTTAATTTGTCGAATGGTCTTCATGAAAGTTTTTATTATATCCCTCTTGAATATATATATCATTTTGGGACTAGTTTCATATCACTGCTGCAACGACATGCTATACAAACGGTTTTTAACCCCTTTCCGCGACGTACTTTGAAACTGTCGCCTTGTATGTGTGGGGGATAGGGGGTCCATCCCACATGACGCAACAAACCCGTCGACGATGGTGTCCAACGGACGCAAACGTTTGCCAAACTAAGCATATGGGATGTCCGCATCTATCACAAATGAGGGTCACTGGATAATCATTTGAGATATGTGTATTTCCCATAGGGTTCATCCTTGCAACTCGTGTGAGATCACACAACATCGAACACGCTATTATGTGAAGCACCATTTACGATGTGCACCGAATTGCAAGCAGTTCACGATTATAAAGTGTGTACGATAAGGAGACAATCTCACACAGTTAGTTCCACTTTGACCATATGTGATATAATATAAGAGTGTATACGTTTATCATTGTAAAACCGTATGCGAAGGTTGAATATATCCCACACACGGGTTTCTGGTAAACATTTTTGATTTATAAAACGTCCCAAACGTGTGATCCATACTTCCCAAACGTGTCATCCAGAATAACTATGTCGGATGAAGGCCTATCGCACGCGTTCTTCTTTGACCAACGTTTACGATGGTACACAGTTCAAAATATGAAATCATGTGTGATAAGGAGACTAGCACAAACACTGTTGTCGTTAATCTGACAAATTCTTTCTCTTCTGACCATGCGCGAATACGAGAGTCATCGCACACGCCTCGAATGGAGAAACGTGTGTGATGTTGGAGTTGATCGCGGTCGTTTTGCTTTCTCAAATTGTGTGCATTGTAATGGCCTGTAGAGCAGGATTTGCCCCTAATTAAATCCCTTTGTTCATAATTCACATCATTTAAATTTGAAACTAGGAATTCATGTATTTCATATCGAATCATGTTTAGGTTTAAGAACGAATGCATAATTATTAACATGTACATATGCTCAAGAACTACATAAGCATCAATTCTCAAAAAAAGGAAAGTACAAAAGGGACAAATAAAGAATGATGGAAGCATGGTTGTACTAAAGATGGTAAAGAGAGAGACGAAAGACATTTTGTGTGTTGGAGAAGGTAAAGCGCAATGCCCATATTGTGCCCTCCTCCATGCCTAACGCATGAATGACTCTAGGCTAGCCCCTAGTGATGGCCGCCCACCCATCCTTCACTGTCTCCATTACAACTTCTCGATGCTCATTGTAGTCTTGATGATATAGTTTAACCTTCATTGCATGTCCAGCAATCATGTACTTTGCAAGATAATCTTGAGTAAACTGCTTTGGGAACCACTGCAAAAGAAAAAGATCCAGACATTGTTGTGTGACAACTCATTATGGGCAGTAGTAATAGAAGCCTACGGAGTTTGTAGTTACCATCCTACAGCTCACTGTTGTGTTGGATAGAGCGTAAACAAATAGCCTAATTGGCATTGTTCGTCTCTTTTCCACAACAATCATTTTCAGTTTCCTCACTTGATGATGGTTCATGAATATTTCATTACCCCACACGCAAAAAGGGTCTAGGAATGGATCTTTACCTAAGACATATGTACCTCCAAGCAAGAAGCCAATATTAGAAGCTAAAATGCAGTTGCAGAATGGTGTAATATATTACTCCACCAGTTCCACAATGTGTTGCATATAAACATTTTGAGAAGTCAACATTTACTTACTTTGGCCAAGTTTGTTGAGAAAAACATTTACATCTAGAATTACAATTCCATTTCATTAGATACATCACAAAATTTTATATTGTATACATTTTAGATGGTATATGTAGATACATCACAAAAATCTATATGCACTACATGACGAAACAGATGGAGTATAAGCGGAGGGATGAAAAGAACCTCAATGGAAAACGTTGGCCACTCCCGTTGTTTCCATGTGCAAGTACATGTAAAGTCATGATAAGTACATTAGGCTTAACATCAACCAAGTATACAAGGTATCTGCTTGAAATAAACAAGGCATATATGCTCACTATAACAACCAAAAATAGCCATTTGATACTGGACAAATGCTCAATGGAATCAACCTAACAACCAGGTAACATAAAGCAAGGCGTCTACTTGAAAACTAGACAAATGCTCACTGCAATCAATCTACCAACCAGATACAGAAAAGCAAGGGATCTACTTGAAAAGTAGACAAATGCTCACTACAACCAACCTGGCAACCAAATTCAGAGAAACAAGGCATAAATGTTTAAAGTGGGAGTTAAGGGCACAGGTTAACAACACCAGGCATAACAGGTGGTATTGATGAAATTGAACTAGACAGTTCATATTTGCACATAATGAGCATCACATTGTGAATAACTGAAAGAAACAAGGCATTCATGCTCACTATAACAACCAACTATAGCCATTGAAAACTGGACAAATACTCAATGCAACCAACCTAACAATCAGAGAAAGAAAAGCAAGGCATCTGCTTGACAACTGGACAAATGCTCAATTAAACACTGCATGATTATCGCATGGCAAAATCTACTACAATAATGGGTATGAGATGCCTAGCTACAAAAGGTATGATTTGCTCACATGATGTTGCCTCACTTGTCATGGATGGTCTCCTTCCACTTGGGATATGAGGTGCCCAGGGTGCACTCCCTGATGTCATAGATGGCATGTTTCCCGTTATAACAGCCGTAGTGTGTGCCATTATCTTGGTGGATGAGATCTGACTTTGGAGCTAAGGATCCCAAGCCACCATCGTAGAACATTTCCTTTGGAAAGGACAAAAGGGACTCGATGGCGTAGAAATCTCACAAATCCATGACCGTGAGGCGAAGGATATCAGCGGCGGGGCCTTTGGAGAGATCAATGGGGGTTGAACCAGAGGCGTTGCCGATGGACCACTTAACATGTGACATGGCCCGGGTGAAGCCGGTGATGTTGACGAGCTTGATGTCATAGCCAGATTTCCTGAGATACAGGAACACACATTCCCGCATACTTGAAGCCTTTGGCATGGCACTATAGGTAGCGTCCTCACCGGCTCCCACGGCGAGATGTTCATCCGGGATCGAAGGGTCGACGCGACCGACGCCCACCTCGCCATCGTACGACAGAGAGGCCATGATAGACCTCATTTTGCTCGTACACTCCTCGAGGTCCATGGGATATGTGGTTGGGCTGATTAGGCTGCAACTCTCTGGAGTACGGGATAGGGATCTGGGGCAAAGGGACACCGCCATCCTCATCTAAAAACTCAGGGCGGCGATGGTGTATGTGGATCGATGGGGACCCTGAACTTGTTTAGCTATGAGGCACGGGAAGACCGGCTAAGGTTGGTGGTGGGAGGCGGCGGTGGGGGCAAGCTTGGGTTCAAGTGGGGGAGGAAGGGGGAGGGGTGTTGTGTGGACAGGGGGGTGTTTGCGGATGTGCCGCTGCTGCTGCAAATTTTAGTAGTAATGGCGTGGGTGGAGATGGTGGTGGATGAGAGATTACGACGGTTCAAATGCCTTGGTAGCTGAAATTTTACTATAGGGTCGATGCGGTGGACGAGGAAAGGCGACATGCAGTTGAAATACCACTTCCAGTTAAATTTTGGTAAATGAACTGGATGGGAGCAACCAAGATCGCACACGGTCAAAACATAATAAAGTGTGTACGCTTTACGCTGTAACGAAATGTCATGCCGCGAAGCCACGAATTTTTGAATCACTCGAGGCGGGTAGCTCTTTCTGAGATTTCTCAAGGCGGGTTCATCTCACACGGTTCATCCTCAATTTCAGTCGCAAATGTCAAATTCATCCTAAATTGCCACATGCCCACAAACAGATGACCCAAACATTTGGAAAATTTTCAACACAAAATGCCTTATTTTACAGCAGATTAGTTGACATTAGTTCATATGCTCAATAATTTATAACCAGTTCGTCAATTTACATGAAGATGAACTCCACAAAATATTCACTATGCCATGGATGCACACAAACGCCACACCTCCGCCATCGTCATGACCTTCCTAGCCTCGGAACGAGTATTCAGAGGAGCTCATCAAGTTGATGAGCTCCACTGGTTCCACGGCGGAGACCGGTGGGGCTACCTTGGCCGGAGCAACCGTGATGCTTCTCGCAGGTCTGCCGCTGTTGATGAAGATGTCATGGCGTCCAGGTGGGCCATCGTAATACAGACGGGCGCCAATCTTGCTAGAGCAGCTTAACTGGTCACCGTGGCCGTTGTTGCTAGGGCAGCCGCCACAGCTGCAAGACCTGCACTGGCCTCCAATGCGGATGAGAGGCATGCAGCCTACTGCACCGCCTTCTAGTCCTGCTCCTGCCTCTTTTTGCCCTCTGCATCTGAGTTATGCTTCCTCTTTGCACTCTCCCGCCGTTTCTGCAACTTCAGATCCCTAGCCGCGCTCCTGATGGCATCCGCAGATGTGATAGATAGTTCCACACCGACACTGAGATGATGCTCGTCCTCGTCACATAGGAACACATCAAGGCTCGATTCCTAGACAGACAGAGCGATGGCCATTTGTATCCGATGTTGAAACTCGGGGTCAGCGGCGGCAGCGGCCACGGGAGATGACGGTTGACCGTTGGCCGACATGGAGGACAGCACGTCGGAATCCTATATCTCATCATCGTCGGCCGCGGCAGCTGGTTGTTTGCCGTTGCCCACCATGGCGGCCAAGGTGTCGGAATCCTCTATCACGTCGCCGTCCAACACAATCAGGACGGTGCCATGCACATCCCGATGGTTGAGCAACGGTTCCATTTGGTGTGTGTGGTGGTGGTGGCGAGCTATCGATGGAAAAATTAGGTGTTAGACGTTGTCCGGGAGATCTTTTATAGATCATTGTCGGGTTTGGGTTTGTACTATGCACATTACCCCTTTGCACTGGCTAATGCTTGCGGTTGGCACCACTAGGCAAGGACAATTTTGTTGTGTCCAGTCATTGCACACGGTTAGGGTAGCACACTCGTGTCTGCTGACGTGGCTTGGACTGCGTCGGTATTTCCCCAAAGAGGATGGGATGAAGCAGCACAATGACGGTAATTATTTCCCTTAGTTATGAAACCAAGGTTGTCGAACCAGTAGGAGGATCACCACCACCCAATAAGCAGCACCTACACACAAATACTTGCAACCCGACGCGAAAGAGAGGTTGTCAATCTCTCTACGGTAAAAAGATAAATTAGATAGTGGTAGATAGGAGAGATAGATTTCTCAAGAACACAAATAAAAATAGTAAATATGCAGCAATATATATTTGGGTTTTTGGTTTTGTAGATCTGAAAACAAAGATTGTAAAAAAATAGATCAGAAAGCAATATGATAGAAAACTAGACCCGGGGGTCATAGGGTTCACTAGTGGCTTCTCTCATGAGTATAGCGCACCGTGGGTGAACAAATTACTGTTGGGAAATTGATAGAAAATCGAATAGTCATGATGATATCAAAGGCGATGATCATTATATAGGCATCACGTCCAAGATAGATAGACTGACTCTTGCCTGCATCTACCTCTATTACTCCACACATCGACCGCTATCTAGCATGCATCGAGTGTATTAAGTTCATGGAAAAATGGAGTAATGCAATAATAACGATGACATGATGTAGACAAGATCTATTCATGTAGGAATAGAATCCAGCTTGTTATCCTTAATAGCAATGATACATGTGTGTCTTGCTTCCCCTTCTGTCACTGCGAAAGAACACCGCAAGATCAAACCCATCACAAAGCACCTCTTCCCATGGCAAGGAAAATCGATCTAGTCGGTCTAACTAAACCAAAGATTAGAAGAAGAAATACGATGCTATAAGCAATCATGCATATAACAGATCAGAGAAGACTCAAATAATATTCATGGATAGAAACTGATCATGAACTCAAAATTCATCGGATCCCAACAAACACACCGCAAAAGTTTACATCAAATTGATCTCCAAGAGACCATTGTATTGAGAATCGTAAGAGAGAGAGAGAAGAAGCCATCTAGCTACTACCTACGGACCCGTAGGTCTATGGTGGACTATTCACGCATCATCGGAGAGGCACCTATGAGGAAGATGAACCCCTCCATGATGGTGTTTAGATTGGGTCTCGCAGTTCTGGAACTTGCGGCGCCTGGAATTGTGTTTCGTCGACTCCTATAGGGTTTTTCAATTCCCAGGTAATTTATAGGCATGATAGTCGGTTGAGGGGGTCCCCGAGGTGCCCATCACCCACAAGGCCATGCCAGGGGGCCTCTGGCGTGCCCTGGTGGGTGTTGGCCACCCTGACCCCATATTCTGGTGTTCTTTGGCCCATCTGGTTTCTTCTGGTCCATAAAAAATCCACAAAAATCCCCGTGGTGTTTCATCTGTGTTTGGTATTGATTTTTTGCAAAGTCAAAAAACAAGTGAAACAGCAACTGGCACTTTGGAACTATGTTAATAGGTTAGTCCCAAAAAATAATATAAAGTTGTAATAAAATGATTGTAAAACATCCAAGAATGATAATATAACAGCATGGAACAAGCAAAAATTATAGATACGTTGGAGACGTATGAGCATCCCCAAGCTTAATTCCTACTCGTCGTCGAGTACTTAAATGATAAAAACAGAATTTTTGTTGTGGAATGTTGCGTAACATGTTCATCATATTATTTCCTTCTTTGTATATCATGGACATTTGGACTTGTAAATGCTTCAAAGCAATAGTCTAGTTTTAACATAATGACTTCAATACTCAAGCATGTTAACAAGCCACCATGTCTTTCAAATATCAATACTAAAGAAAGTTATCCCTAGCCCGTCATGCTCAATCATTGATCCATTCATGAAGCACACTCAAATGTTAATTATGCGCAATGGTCAAGTACGATCATAGTGCCCCGTAGTTGGAGCTTATAAGAGAAGATGGAGACTCAAAGCAAAAATAAAAATTGCATAAAGTAAATAGGTATGCCCTTCGCAGAGGGAAGTAAGGATTTGTAGAGGTGCCAGAGTTCAAGGTTTAAATTCAGAGAGAAATATGTTTTGGGTGGCATGCTTTTCCTGTCAACGAAAAAAACAAAGTAGCTTATAATACTTTCCATGCTAGATATATCATAGGCAGTTCCCAAACAGAAAATAAAGTTTATTCCTTTTTCCACCAAACTTTCACTTTCCATGAAGGGTCATATCCATGGTTGCCTTCCATACCAACACTTTCCATGGAATTTATTTGATAACATAAAGTAAAAAAATCATTTCGGGAATGGGCATCCCTATTACCGCCGCACTCTCGTGCAATGACAAGTGAATAAATACTCATTTTTAGAATAACACGTCTAGCATGGAAAAATATTGGACACTCCCCACCGTTTCATGAGCGGTACGAGCACACAAAAGAGAAAATTTATTTTTAAAATTTAGAGATGGCACATACAGATTTTCTTGGAACGGCATGGAAATACCACATATATGTAGGTATGGTGGAGTCATAAGGCAAAACTTGGTTTAAGGATTTTGGATGCACAAGCAGTATTTCAACTTAGTACAAGTGAAGGCTAGCAAATAGATTGGGAAGCAACCAAACCAAGAAACAAAAAATCACATAAGTGAGCATTGAACATAACTAACACGGAATCATGCACCACAAGTAGGATGTAACTTCATTGCATAACTATTGACTTTCGTGCATGAATAGGGAATCACAAACCTTAACACCAATATTCCTGCTAAGCATAATTATTCATTAACATAACTCACATATTACTATCACCATGTTTCAAAACTATTACAAGGAATCAAGTTTAATTTGTCCAATGATCTTCCTGAAAGTTTTTATTATATCTCCTTGGATATCTATCACTTTAGGCTAGTTTCATATATTGCCATTGCTTTTTGGCAAGCTCAAACAAATTTAAGTGAAGCACATGAGCATAAAGATTTCATCTCTCAAAAAAGTATAAGTGAAGCATGAGAGGATTTATTCAAAAAATACTAACTCTCAAATTAAGCTAAGTGAAGCATGAGAGTATTTCTACAAAAGTTTCAAAGCACACCGTGCTCAAAAAGATAGAAGTGAAGCACTAGAGCAATTCCTATAGCTCAAAAAGTTTAAGTGAAGCACATAGAGCAATTCTAACAAACCATAGCATGATTGTGGCTCTCTCAAATAGGTGTGTACAGCAAGGATACAAAGGAAAAACTAACAAACAAATCAAGCAAAGATACAAGACACTCCAAGCAAAACACATGATATATGACGAATAAAAATATAGCTCCAACTAAAATACCTGATGGTCGTTAGAAGAAAGAGGGGATGCCACTCGGGGGCATCCCCAAGCTTAGTTTCTTGTTACTCTTTGTATATATCTTGCGGTTGCGATAGCACCCCCAAACTTAGGTTATTGCTACTCCATATTCCTTCATCCATCGTGATCTCACCCAAAATTTGAAAATTTCAATCACACAAAACTCAACAAAATCTTCATGAGATCCGTTAGTATAAGAAAGCGAATCACTACTTTAGGTACTGTTGTAAACCCATTCAAATTTTATAATTGCATTATAACTACTGTATTTTTAACTTTAACATGGCTTATACCCTTCAATACAACCCATAGATTCATCAAAACAAGCACACAATGCAAAAAAAACAGAATTTGTCTCAAATAGAACAGTCTATAGTAATCTGTACCATATCCATACTTATGTAACTCTAAAAATTCTTTAAAATTATGAAAACATAAGGAATTTGTATATAAACACTGTGTTTAACTTTCAGCTCAATGTCACATTCTTGAAAAAATAAAAATTCATATACTGGACGCAAAGTTTTTGTTTCAGATTCAGCATCACTTCTACTCATCCTATGAATCATCCTAACGGTTCTACTTGGAACAAACACTAAATAAACCATAAAAACACAATCATAATAGAGGAATAATTGTGTCAACACTCAAAAACAGAAAGGAAAAAAGCAAAAATTTATTTATTCATTGGGGTTGCTTCCCAACAAGCGCTATCGTTTTACGCCCCTAGCTAGGCATATTGGATAGATTCAAGTATTGTCATCTTTAGTTTTGGATGTGGAATTTCTGTCAAGAGGTTTTGCAAATAGAATTTTAAACACATCATACATAGCAACCTTATCACTATCAAGTTGTCCCTCTACGTAACACCTTTGATTACCGGCCACGATCCACGAATATTGTTGGTTTACATCATTGAAAACATGTTGGATCATGTCTAAAATGGGGACTTCCTTTTTGATATTACATAAAAAATTGATTATTTCTAATAAAATATCTCATCATGTAATCAATATTGTAAAGGATTTCTCCTATCACCGGTTTTTCACAGCTCATACCATAAAAGTCAAAGATCTCCCTAGCTTCTCGTACTATATGATCAAATTCATGCATGAGAACAAGGGTAGCCAACTTATTAGCCTTAGGATTCTTAATGACGGCTAGCTCATAAAAACTCTTTGCAAGGTAGGATGGGTATGAATAAATCTATTTTCAAGTTTTAGAACTATCATCGAGATTGCTTCCGCATAGGATTTAGTTCTTTCCAGAATAGGGGTAGCATCGAGAGTCAAATTCCCAACGCAATTAAAAAAATCTTGAATAGTTTCTTTCCCTATAACATTCCCTTGCCCCAAAATGAAAGTTTTAGAATCATGATTGGCAGGACGTCCAATTTTAGGAGTCCTGCCATCATCCGTTTCTGCCATACCAAAATCACTCATGGTGACAACCAACAAGAGATCTGACGAGAAAAAGGGCAAATAAAATGGCAAATTGGTGAAGTGGGAGAGAGGAAAATGAGAGGCGAATAGAAAATAATGTAATTGCAAGGAGATGAGATTTGTGATTAGGAACCTGGTAGAAGATGGTGGGGTCCCCTCGGTGCCTATGATAGGCACGTAGAAGAGACTGCCTCCCCCCCACCAACGGCACCAGAAATTCCTTTGACGTGGCTTGGATTGTGTCGGTATTTCCCCAAACAGGAATGGATGATGCAGCACAGTGATGGTAAGTATTTCCCTCAGTTATGAAACCAAGGTTATCAAACTAGTAGGAGTATCACCACCACCCAATAAGCAGCCCCTGCACACAAACAACAAATACTTGCAACCCGACACGAAAGAGAGGTTGTCCATCTCTCTACAGTAAAAAGATAGATTAGGTAGTGATAGATAGGAGACATAGATCTCTCTAGAACACAAATAAAAAGAGTAAATATGCAACAATATATTTTTGGGTTTTTGTTTTTGTAGATCTAAAAACAAAGATTGCAAAAGACATAGATCGGAAAGCAATATGATAGAAAAGTAGGCCCGAGGGCCGCAGGGTTCACTAGTGGCTTCTCTCATGAGTATAGCACACCGTGGGTGAACAAATTACTGTTGGGCAATTGATAGAAAAACTAATAGTCATGACGATATCCAAGGCGATGATCATTATATAGGCATCACGTCCAAGATAGATAGACTGACTCTTGCCTGCATCTACCTCTATTACTCCACACATCGACCGCTATCCAGCATGCATCGAGTGTATTAAGTTCATGGAAAAATGGAGTAATGCAATAATAACGATGACATGATATAGACAAGATCTATTCATGTATGAATAGACCCCAAATAATAGCAACGATACATGTGTGTCTTGCTGCCCCTTCTGTCACTGCGAAAGAACACCGCAAGATCGAACCCATTACAAAGCACCTCCTCCCATGGCAAGGAAAATCGATCTAGTCGGCCTAAATAAACCAAATATTCGAAGAATAAATGCGATGCTATAAGCAATCATGCATATAAGAGATCAAGGAAGACTCAAATAATATTCATGGATAGAAACTGATCATGAAGTCAAAATTCAGTGGATCCCAACAAACACACCGCAAAAGTTTACATAAAATAGATCTCCAAGAGACCATTGTATTGAGAATCATAAGAGAGAGAGAGAGAGAGAGAATAAGCCATCTAGCTACTGCCTATGGACCCGTAGGTCTATGGTGGACTACTCATGCATCATCGGAGAGGCACCTATGAGGAAGATGAACCCCTCTGTGATGGTATTTAGATTGGATCTCGTGGTTCTGGAACTTGCGGTGGCTGGAATTGTGTTTTGTTGACTCCTCTAGGGTTTTTGGATTTCCAAGGAAGTTATAGGCACGATAGTCAGTTGAGGGGGTGCCCGAGGTGCCTAGCACCCACCAGGCCACGCTAGGGGGCCTCTAGCGTGCCCTGGTGGGTGTTGGCCACCCTGGGCCCCCTCTTTTGGTGGTCTTTGGCACATGTGGTTTCTTCTGGTCCGTAAAAAATCCACAAAAAACCCTGCAGCTTTTCATCTCTGTTTGGTACTGTGAAGTAAAAAAACAAGCAAAAAACAACAACTGGCACTTTGGCACTATGTCAATAGGTTAGTCCCAAAAAGGATATAAAGTTGTAATAAAATGATTGTAAAACATCCAAGAATCATAATATAACAACATGCAACAAGCAAAAATTATAGATACGTTGGAGACGTATCATCTGCTCGGGGTACAATCGCATACGGTTGTTTCGTCTGTTTCGTTTGCTATTTACATAATACTAGCATCTTTGAGATAAACGAGAGAAAAAACACAAGAGAGGTTCAAAAAACAACCATGCCCGCTAGTGACCCAAATATATACTCCCTCTGTTCCTAAATATGTATGTAGTTCGTAGTGAAATATTTAAAAAAAAGACTTGTAATTAGCTCAGATGAAGTATATACAAATATGGTGTTGTCATGTTTAAATTCGCAGTGCACAACTTTAATGTGTGGCACATGCTGCATATGTGCATGACCAAAAGTGTCCGATGTGACACCAAAGGGTTTCATGACAAACATAATATAGGGTGTTGCCCCCTACAGTATATGTCGGAGGATATATGGGGTCCTATGAACACATGACCTGGTTCAAACTTTGTCACACATTTATCCATGTCTGAATTTTTGTAAGACAACCAGGAGAATTTATACCTTAATATGGCCAAACCATCACATATTGTTGGTGGACAATTTAGGACGGTATAACCGCACCTAAAGCGAGCCCTCTCAGCGATTTGGATTTTTGACCATTCATTTTTTTGATCTAAATGTTTCTGGCCACTAGATCCGTTGTCCTAAGGGGCAGCTGCTCCCGCAGAAAAATCCCTCGATGGTGGTTCATTCGGGTTACAGCTTCGTAATAGACCCGCTATCGTGCTATTGGTAACCCTCTCAGCCCACACGATAGTTCGCTCACCTCCGCCCCTTCCAGTGGACAGTATAACCGCAACTAAAGCGAGCCCTCTCAGCGATTTGAATTTTTGACTGTTCATTTTTTTTATCTAAACTTTTCTGGCCACTGGATCCGCTGTCCTAAGGGGAAGCTGCTCACGAAGAAAAATTCCTCGATGATGGTTCATTCGGGTTACAGGTCCGTAATAGACCTGCTATCGTGCTATTGGTAACCCTCTCCGCCCACACGACAGTTCGCTCACCTCCGTCCCTTCCAGTTCCACTTTCCCTATCTCTGCCCGGTTCTCCTCAGTTGCCGCAGATCCCTGCCCCTGCCGCCGGTGTTTCGCACAGCTGCTTCTCAAGTCCACGTCGCCAATCTTATGAGCCCGCAGGTCAACTCCCACCCACGGCATCCAGCCCACCAGAAGGTGCACTCACGACGTCGCCCAATTGGATCTCAAGCCGCCACCCAGCTGGCCATCTCCATCCCCGCCGCCAGGTTGCTGCCCTTGCTCCACGCCATCGCTGCCGAAGGGGATCTAGCCGCGCTTGATGCGGGGCGACGCGCGCGGTCTGCTACGGGATCCAGCCAACGAAGGTGATCAGCTATCAGCGGTGGGCGCCTCCATTCCCATGCCACCGCTGGCTTGTGTTACCTTCCGCAGGTCAGCCAGTGCGAAGATAGGCTTGGGGCTTAATTCCTCAAATGTTTCTGCATTAGATTTCATCTCTATTTGTTGTGCTTTGAATTACTTCATGGATCTACCGTTTCTAAGTATGTACGGTCTGAGTATTCATCTTTGATCTATGTGTTGTGTATGATGCAGTACCTGACGGATGTTATTCGTAATTGTCTTTTTTGATGCTTTTGTATACGGTTTAATTTGTAGTGCTGGTGGACAAACGAGCTCATTGGAAGAAGGGGTGTCTGGGACGCCGCCTCCAACAACGCAGATGGGTGTCCCGTCCAGATGTCACATCATCTGGCTTGTCCCCAAAATTGTTGAACTTCTGCCCCTAAGGAGACAAAGGGGTGCATCAACGGGCGAGGAGTCCTAATCTATGTTCCAATTTATTCCTGTGAATTATTCTCGAGCTCCTTTCAAATTAGTGATTTATATCTGCTTTACTTTTGTAATTTATTTAGGTTGCAGATTGTAGGTTGATTTAGATTGCTAGCTAGATTCAGGAATTGAGTATCAGTTCTTTTGTATATTTGTTACAGAATTAAACCTAGCCAACATAAATGGAGTGGCACCATATTTGGATCGAATAGTATACTTACATTGAGTTCAACATGGTTTAGTTCGCCAAAATGCAGGGAGTTCTCACCATCAACATCACAAGGGACGGGCACAAATGCAATTTGAAATCAATAATACTACTGTTTTGTTAGTTTGCCGCCTGACCATCATCATTCTCTTAGTATGTTTGTCTACATTGAAATTACAGTATCTTTCTACTCTCGATTATTTTCTTTAGTCTCTAACTCAATTGTTGTAGGCCTGGGTCAGAATAAGCATGAAAAAAGAAACTTAAATAGGTCGGTGCTGATGAGGGGTTCACAGAAGGATTGTACTACAAGTAAAAAATGTCAGTAGCCTGTTGGTACTACTCTTTCTTCAGTCTTTAACTCAGTTGTTGTAGGCCTGGGTCAGAATAAGCATGAAAAAAGGAACTTAAATGGCTCGGTGCTGATGAGGGGTTCATAGGACATTACTACAAGTAAAAATGTCAGTAGCCTGTTGGTACTACTCTGAACCTGCATTTCCACCTTATTACCATTGGAAGATTCTACTATCCTTCAAATCCATTCATAACATTATTCGTATAGCATTCCTTATGCCAGTTTTATTTGGTTTGTGTGGTGCTTTACCAAAGCCTATATTTGGATTGACCTCATTATTCCATATTTTCATGTGCTTGAGAATATTAATTCATTTGTGAAACTAGATATTTTTCTCATGTGAAGGCTTGGTACATAACGTATTGTACATGCATCCTAGATTTATAGTTTTTTTCCATGTTATCCATGGTATGAAACAACCTTTACATTTATAGCGTATATTCAGTGACAACTGGGATTATGTCAACCTTTGCATGTATGATCGGATTGCATCTTGTTGGCACCGCAGTTAAGAATTGGATGTGGGGCAGGTTATCTTTTGCTTATTTGCTATAATTTTCTACCTGTTTTTCCTACCCCCGTGTATGTGCTGGAGTGCCGAGTATGCTTGCTTATCCGTTCAGTGGATACTAAATAGTTAGTATAAAATTATGATAATTTAAAAGAAGTATTATGGTGTGGTACAGTAATAATTTTAAAATTTAAAACTTCAGACCTTGCATCATATTTTTGTTGTAAATGTAGGCAGTGTGTTCAAGTTGCTCTGGAACAATTTGAAGGGTTTCGTTGACACAAAAACTCCAGCCAAGATTCACTACATAGAAGTTTAAAATTGTACTTGTTTCAGGTGCTTCGCCACATTCTGTGTGCTTTGTTACAAAGTTTAATAATTTGACCTATTTGCTATGTGGAACATGCATCATTTATTTGATCCTAATCTAATTCAATTCTTAACCACCGTCCTTTGGCTCTTGTTTTGAACAAATTCAGTGTTGGTTATTCATTTTCTTGACATGATACTTTGGGCAACGGTTTAGACTTCTTGAGCCATTCTCTATTTATTGTCGATGCATATTCAATCATGTTTCCTCTATATATGAATGACACACTAGAACTATGGATTTTTTCAGTCAACTGATTGTCCTATGACTCATCCTGCATCCAGTACATTTATGTTCCATTCCTAATTAAGGTTCATTTGTGATACCTTCCTCAGGATGGAAATGTTCCTCGGCACAATGACAAACATCAGTGGAGTAACAACCCTTTTTGCTGCTGCCGCTTATGTATTGTTGCTGCCACAAAGCTTACCTAGACACAGAGTCACGGTGTGTTAAAAAATGATTACATTTTCCTTTCGTAACCTGATGATGGTGTTAGTCACATCTGAGAAGTAGGGCGGGATTAGCTAGCCCTTTCTTGGATTTGTTTCTCATATAGTGTGTGGGGTCGCAGCTCAAAAAAAGAATGTGTGTGGGGTCGACTATTCATACTTGGATATACATATATATAAATCATATATCAGTAAATAGTATTTAGTTTGTTTTGGATGACTGATCATTGTTGTTTACCTAGAAATTGGTTTATCAACCTGTTACAATTTAATTTCCTTTATTGTGCATAGTTGCATATATATACTATTTATGGATTATATTCTGCCCTCACTTCATATGAAGAATAGCATAAATTGCTGACTGGGTTTCCATTTAATGACCAGTTGTATGTGTCTACCCATGCCGAAGTATCAGATGAAAGAAAGCATATGATAATGCTGATAGATTGAAACTATGTCTCCTTTTCAGAGGCCCATTGTATCATGCCTACTCAGTTTCAGCATGAATTCTCCTAGCTCAGCAAAACCTTAAACCTCGATCCTCTAAATCTGAGCGAGCTAAAAGATACTCCCTCTGTAAACAAAATTTCAAACACAGGAAGCTAAGGGGATTTGTTGGAACTTTCATTAATTGCAATAAACCGTCTCTGGTGAAGAAATCAGATGAGAAATACTTGTGCATTAATTTTGAAGGCAAGATATGATCCTATATATTACGAAAATATGTAACATTTTATTGGACAAGTGGATGGACAACGAAGCGTGCGCCTTTGGCCTATTATAATTAACATGTTACACTAAAATGGTCATAAAAATATGATCATCATAAGTAACATCTTACACTACAAATACACACCAAATTGTGTAATACTCCCTCCGTCCGAAATTACTTGTCGCAAAAATGAATAATAGTTGATGAATCTAAACTAAAATACATCTAGATACATCCATTCCTATGACAAGTATTTCCAGACGGAGAGAGTATAATATTACAACTCCTTGTTCTAACATAATTTTTAACACTACCATACAAAAATTAAAATGGATGGACGCAGCAATGTGCATCATTAATGATCTAGTAGGAATATATAGATCATGCGGTCCCACGACTTGGCGCGCCGTCGAAGATCAGTTGAGTGGGGCAAGAAGAACACAATCCCGCTGCATATTGCCAAATGTATATGCGAAAATGGTGTGGTCTGGTGTTTGAACAATTAATACACAATGGTACACTATCTATGATGTGGCATGCACCTAGCTGAGATAACTGGACATATATATATATACATACATATATATACATATATATACATATATACCCCCTAAGATTGGTTATATATATCGTTCCCCTCCCCACCACCCCCACCCCACACACATGATACGTAGCAGGGTGACATTCCAGCGTTGTCACTCAAATGGATGATATATAACGGCCCATCGGTATATAAGTGTGTCGTCAAAAACCGATGAATGCATGCATGGTCCACACACACAGAGAGAGACAAAGAGAGAGAGAGAGAGGGGGAGACGCGCACACACATTGTCACCCATCCTTGGCCTTCGAGCGTTGTCAGTAAAAGGCATGACAAATCCTTAGGGCCTGCCGATAAGTTTGTCGTCAGAAAGCGAACAATGTAGGCACATGATCCACACACATGCATGGGTTCACACACGCGCACGCGCGTGCACCCCCACCCCCACCCCCACCCCCTCACCCCACCCCCCACACACACACGCGCACACACCGTCACCCATCCTTTGCGTTCCAGCATTGTTAATAAAAGGCATGACACACCCTAAGGACACACTAATAGGTTTGTCATTGGAAACCGCACAATGTACACATCGTCCACACACAAGCATATGGGTTTTCACACACACACACACATCGTCACCCCATCGTTGGCCTTCCAGCGTTGTCAGTAAATGGCATGGCCGATCCTAAGGGACCACCGATAGGTTTGTCATCAGGAACCACACAATGTAGGCACATGGTCCACACACAGGCATTGGTACACACACACAAACACACACACACACACACACACACTTGATCCTTGACATTTTCAAACAGCAAAAGAAAATCATGGATATTTTCGAAACAAGGATCAGATTTATTTAGCGAGAATGACATAGAACACACACACGCACGCACACACACACACTCGATCCTTGACATTTTCAAAACAACAAAAGAAGTAAAAAAAATCATGGATATTTTCAAAACAAGGATCTCAAGATTTATTTAGTTGGAATGACATATCACTACAGGCATTTTTATTTATGCCTATAGTGATCATATCCCAACCGGTCACCCATCCTTGACTACTCCACCGAAAGCACGCTTAACTTCTGAGTTCCATTCGAATGGGTTACGGGCGAGAAAGTTGCGTCTTGCTGGTAACAGTTGCCTCCTACCATATACAAGGCGTGCCCTGATGGGCACCTGGTGGGACCAGACACACATCACAAATGTTTCTGGTAGTACTGGAAATGGGGCTGATGATGACATCTTGCTAATGCTCGATGGCGTGATGCTGATTTTGCCTGCTCTCTAGAATGCTTCGTCTCGTCCTTCTCGTCCGGTAGGTTGATGACGTGGCCGGCGCTTTGGCGGGAAATCGATTGGGGGAGTGGCGGGAGACCGATTGGGGGAGTGGAGGGAGAAGCGTGTTTGGAAAGATCATCATTTTAATACAAATTGGATAACTTCTGAAAGCAGGAAGCTCGAGCTAGCACGACATGCGCGCACCGTACTTACACACGCACTAGCTTTAGACGGGCGTATAGATTCATGGTTTGTTTAGCTTTTTGTATACTACACTAATCAAGTTTGTAGACATTTAACGTGCATAACTCAAATTTGAATTAAAGGAACATGCTTCGTGTCACCAAAATGGGTTGAAAAAAGGTATGTGTGTCCTTGGGTTCCTTTTTTTAAGTCCCATGCAAATAAACGTGAATGGATTGCAAACATCTCGAAGTCATGACGAGGCCACAAACATTGAGAAATTTGGCTATTAAATCATCATAAATCCACAACTCATCTAGAATTCTTGAAACTTAATTACCCCAGTGTCATGACACGACACTTGTACGACATGATAATTTTTTGTCTAGTGTGGGACAAGTCTCTTGCAGCACAAAACTTCTCACAAGAACCATTGTTGTTTTTGATACGAAACATGTCACCTTTGTGAAGGGAACGACATTCAATGTCTCTTCTTGCATTCATATTTTTTCTACATGCAACACAGCCTAAGAGAAGTGCAATGCTAAAGTGTGAAATTATTGAAACTGGTGTCTCGACACGACATTCATAGGACATGGTATATAAGTTTTGGGACAAACCTCTTACAAATTGGAGCTTCCCACGACAAGCATGGTGGTTTCGATATGGAACGTGTCATCTTTGTGGTCGAAACAACATATGAGTTTTCGAGGCATGCACTTAATGTGAAGAACTTAAGTTTGAATTACAAGCATGAGCTCCAGTGCACCAAAATGGATTAAAACCCATTTTGTGTCATTGGGTCCATATTTAGATCCCATGCACTGATGGTCATTGAATTACAAACATCTCGGTGTCATGACTAGACCGCAAACATTGATAATCTTGGTTTCAAAGTCCGAGAGAACCCAAAGCTCTCCATGAATTCACGAAACTTACACAGTGTCATGCGACGGCACATCTACGGTGTGCATTTTGTTTTTTGATGAATTTGGGACAAATATTGGGACATGCATCTTACAAGCCAAAGCTTATTCAAGAAGCCTTGTGATTTCGATAGGGAACATGTCACCTTTGTTGGTGAAACTACATTCAATGATTTGTTAGTCCACCGATTTGGCCCCTTTTATACATTAATTAATTTTTCTAGGGTTTAATATGCGTAGTTCAAATTTTGAACTAGAGGCTCATGCTCTGACATTGTGGTTTCGATAGGAAACATAACACCTTTTGTGGCGAAACTATATTCAATGTGTCTGATGACCTACAAGTATAGGGGATCTATCATAGTCCTTTCGATAAGTAAGAGTGTCAAAGCCAACGAGGAGCAGAAGGAAATGGCAAGCGGTTTACAGTAAGTTATTCTCTGCAAGCACTGAAATTATCGGTAACAGATAGTTTTGTGATAAGAAAATTTGTAACGAGTAAAAAGTGTAGCAAAGGTGCAGCAAGGTATCCCAATCCTTTTTGTAGCAAAGGATAGGCCTGGACAAACTCTTATATAAAGCAAAGCGCTCCCGAGGACACATGGGAATTTCTGTCAAGCTAGTTTTCATCATGCTCATTTGATTTGCGTTCGTTACTTTGATAATTTGGTATGTGGGTGGACCGGTGCTTGGGTTCTTCCCTTACTTGGACAAACTTCCCACTTATGATTAACCCCTCTCGCAAGCATCCGCAACTATGAAAGAAGAATTAAGGTAAACCTAACCATAGCATGAAACATATGGATCCAAATGAGCCCCTTACGAAGCAACGCATAAACTAGGGTTTAAACTTATGTCACTCTAGCAACCCATCATCTACTTATTACTTCTCAATGCCTTCCCTTAGGCCCAAATAATGGTGCAGTGTTATGTAATCGACGTTCACATAACACCACTAGAGGAGAGACAACATACTTCTCATCAAAATATCGAACGAATACCAAATTCACATGATTACTTATAACAAGACTTATCCCATGTCCTCAGGAACAAACGTAACTACTCACAAAACACATTCATGTTCATAATCAGAGGAGTATTAATTATCATAAAGGATCTGAACATATGATCTTCCACCAAGTAAACCAACTAGCATCAACTACAAGGAGTAATCAACACTACTAGCAACCCACAGGTACCAATCTAAGGTGTTGAGACAAAGATCGGATACAAGAGATGAACTAGGGTTTGGAGAGGAGATGGTTTTGGTGAATATGTTGATGGATATTAACCCCCTCCCGATGAGAGGATCGTTGGTGACAATATGGCTCCGATTTCCCCCTCCGGGAGGGAAGTTTCCCCGGCAGAATAGCCCTGTCGTAGCTCTAGATTGGTTCTGTCCAAGTTCCGCCTCGAGACGGCGGCACTTTGTCCCAAAAGCTCTCCTTTGATTTTTTCCAGGTCAAAACCCAACATATAGGAGAATATGGGTGTCGGGGGCCTTCCAGGTGGGCCACAAGCCTACTAGGCTCGGCCAGGGGGGTGGTCGCGCCTAGCAGGCTTGTCGCCTCCTGGTGGCCCCCTCAGGTATCTGTTTCGCCCACTATTTTTTATATATTAAAAAATAATTCTCCGTAAATTTTCAAGACTTTTGGAGTTCTGCACAATAGGTATCTCAGATTT
This sequence comes from Hordeum marinum, assembly GCA_022496015.1. Classification (NCBI taxonomy): domain Eukaryota; kingdom Viridiplantae; phylum Streptophyta; class Magnoliopsida; order Poales; family Poaceae; genus Hordeum; species Hordeum marinum. The sequence continues at coordinate 94,770,630 of CM039677.1, read as the reverse complement.
TCTTCTTTTCCTGTCTAGAATTCCAGCTGCCGGCATTCTCCCTCTTCATTTAAACCTTGTAAAATAAGAGAGAAAAGGCATAAGTATTCTACCATAATGTGTAATAAAAGCCCATAATGCAATAAATATAAATATAGAATCATGGTGCAAAATGGACGTATCAACTCCCCCAAGCTTAGACCTCGCTTGCCCTCAAGCAAAAGCTGAGATCGATGAATATGTCCACATGTTTAGAGATAGAGGTGTCGATAAAATAAAATACGGACATGATGGAAACATGAACATCTTTCGAACAACAATACTTATTGTATAAGATCTCTTTTGCTATAGTAATAATTCATTCACAAGATAAAGTATGAACCAAGAACTCTATTGACAACTAACAAACTATGATCTCAGCCATTGAAGCAATTGACAATTTATCATAACATCGGAAAGTGTCAATATAAGAGCTTGTAAAGAAAATCCACATACTCAATCATTTTTTAGTCTTTCACAATTGCTAGCACTCATGCGGTACCCACGAGATCATATCTTCAATCGAACACACAGGAAGATAGGGACTTATAGTTTTGCCTCCCAACTATTCAGCTCAAGGGTGATGTCAACAATAATAACTCATGATCACCCACATTCGAGTGGATATCTGAGTCTAGATCGTTCCCCAACACATAATGCTTGCCAAGAGAGATGAATATAGGAAGTGGTGAAGACCACCATGACTCTTGCATAAAGGTAAGTACTAAAAGGTAAAAGTAACAGATAGGCCCTTCGTAGAGGGAAGCAGAGGTTGTCATGCGCTTTTTGTTTTTGGATGAACAAACTCTTATTGAAGAGGAACGCCATGTTGTATTGCCCTTTGTGATAGCAACCTTTATTATGCAGTTTGTCGCTTTTATTTCTTTACTATCACAAATTCGTACAACGCTTATTTCCCTTACAATAAAAGATCACACATATTTAGGAGCAATTTGTATTGCCTTTTTGCACCGATGAGAACTTACTTGAAGGATCTTATTCAATCCATAGGTAGGTATGGTGGACTCTCATGGCAAAACTAGGTTGAGGTGTTTGGATGCACAAGTAGTATCTCTACTTAGTGCGGACGTTTTGGCTATTATGAGGTGGAAGCAAGCACTACATGTTGGAGGATCTAGAACCATATAACTTCTATCCGGAGGCAAGCAAACATAACTCATTATGTTGTCTTGCTTGTCCAACATCAACTTCTTGGCATGTAATATTTTAATGAGTGGTCACAATCATAAAATATGTCCTAGATAATATATTTATATGTGAATCTCTCTTTCTTTATCACTTCCTTTCAATTGCACCAATGAACAATTACTATGTTTGTTAACTCCCAACAAATTTCAATCCACATACTTTTTACATGTGAAGTCATCGCTCCCCATAAGATCATTATGTATACTCTTTGCTTTTATTCTATTATACTTTATTCATTACTCTCAAGAGCATAGTAATCTAGCAAAGCCCTCTCATCAAAACTACTTTTTATTGTATAATTCTCGGACTTGCTTACATAAGGAGAGCAAAACCAAAAACTAAAAACTAAATAATAATAAAAATTTATTCCACTAGATCAAAACTAAGTCAAGAAGGATCGAACTAATAAAGACAAGAAAAACGAAAAACGAAAAAGGTGTGATGTGATAAGATATCGGGGCACCTCCCCCAAGCTTGGCACAAGCCAAGGGTAGTGTCCATACCCATGTGTTCATGTGTACTTCTTCGGAGGTGATGGTGGTAGAGTTGTTGATGAGGATGGAAACTTGTCCTCCGTCTTCCAAGGCTTAGGCTCACCATCATAAAAAGATGAACAAGTCTCCAGAAACCTCAAATCTGCAGCCAAACTCGTTCTCTTAAATATGTACTCATACTCATAATTTTGGTTTTGCAGATCATAGATTTGGGCTTGGAGATGCTCAATTTTCTCGTAAAGCTTGAATATGTGCTCCCCGATGTCCTTGGTATCCAACTTGTGTTTATGGGTAAACTCCAAGATCATCATATGATTGGCATTGAGTCCATGTTCCACCATCCCTTGGCACTTGAAGACTTGTTGCTCCATTGCTTCGAGCCTTGTTTCCACGCTTCTGGTCTTCCTTGGGGACCTCAACGTCATGGATGTACAGCACCACCTCATGCATCTTAATGGTTTGAGGGTGTTGCAACACCTCTGCAAGATAAGGGTTGATGACCTTCTCGAAAAACTTGTCCTTCGGAGCACTGGGGGACGCCATGACGATCTAGATCTGCTACAGAAACAGCTCAAAATGAAAATAGGAGGTATTGTCATGATACGAAAGTTGAAACCTTCGGGAGATTATATAATGAATTTTTGCCGACCCAAAGGGGTGTTCCACAAGAAAACAGAGTCCAGGGGGCACACGGGGGAGTGACAAGCCCCCTAGGTGCGGCCAGGGGGTGGTCGCGCCTAGCAGGCTCGTTGCCTCCCCGTGCGTCCTTCGGACTACCTTTATATTGTAGTCATAGTCTTATAGTAGGCCCTCCATGCCTCTTTAGTCTTTCTAATCCTGAGGCCTTTTTCCTTCATTCATTTTGCGGTAGCTTACGCGTCAGAAAAATAGAACCTTTCCGGCCCAGGAATAAAAATAAATCCTATGACAATGATTCTTCCACCTAAATTCATAGAATATTCCCTAGAATTTATTAGTGCCATTTGTAAAAATGTTTGAAAACATTTTATGTACTGTTTTAATTAAAAAACCCTATTTAGCATTATAAGCTCCCGTCTTAAATAGTTTCGAAAATCTTTTTAAGTTCAAAACCCTAGACAAATATTTTTTAATATAGTCTTCAGTATTTATCGGAGTAGGGTAGCATTTTTAATAGTGGCTTGTGTGCTATGTTTTTGTGTGATGCTTATTTTTTATCGCTATTTATTGCGACGATAGATTGCACTGTTGACGAGGAAGTTGGACCCGAAGACTTTGAAGACCCCGGAGACTTTGTTGAGCCAGGCAAGCAGCCCTTTGACCATGTTAAGAAACCTTTTCATGCATGTCATATAACACTTGTTGTTTCGATGATTGATCATGATGTGGAGTTCCCCCTTTGGTGGGTTGGCTCCGATACTCTTACCATTGAAACTTGCATCGTGCATGACCCTACCACCTTATGAGGGTTATGCAGGTGGGTGTAGTTAGGATGCTAGTAGATGCTACCCAAGTGGGTTTGGGATTTATGCATAGTGATGGAAAGGAAGAAATGATTTCAAAGACTTTTTTGAAAACCCCATCGGGTGCCACTAATGCCCGAGGGAGATGATGGTGAGATGGGTGACCACTTGTGAAAGAAGTGATGTGCCGGAACAAGTTGAGGGTGTGATTTCGAAAATAGATTAGATTTAAGATTTGTCGACCGTCCCGACCTTACATGCGCAACCACAATAGCCCTTATGGGATGGGGCTTTGTTGATTACCTTGGTGGGTACTGGCAAGGAGCCCGGATTACTAGTGGCGGGAGTAGCATGGACACTCTCGATACGGGGTCGTAACGGTATGTATGATCATGCGTTGTCTTCACAGGCACCGGGCACACCGTTGGTCCCCTCATGGATGGTACGATCTAGAGCGAGGCTCGTGTGATGTACATCGTGAGGGTTGGGTACCAATCGAGTGGACTCTTTGTTTAGTATCGCTAGGGGAAAGGCATTGTTCGGGTACTTACCTCGGGTATGTGATGTACCACGAGTCGTGGATGACACGGAAGTTTCACACATCTTAATTGTTTGAGGGTGTTGCAGCACCTCTGCAAGATAAGGGTTGATGACCTTCTCGAAAAACTTGTCCTTCGGAGCACTGGGGGACGCCATGACGATCTAGATCTGCTGCAAAAACAGCTCAAAATGAAAATAGGAGGTATTGTCATGATACGAAAGTTGAAACCTTCGGGAGATTATATAATGAATTTTTGCCAACCCAAAGGGGTGTTCCACAAGAAAACAGAGTCCAGGGGGCGCACGGGGGAGTGACAAGCCCCCTAGGTGCGGCTAGGGGGTGGTTGCGCCTAGCAGGCTCGTCGCCTCCCCGTGCGTCCTTCGGACTACCTTTTATTTTCCTATTTTTTTTAATATTCCAAAACTAAATAAAATTGCTATTCGTAAATTTTTGGAGTTGGTTTACTTACCGCATCACGTGCATATTCCTTTTAAAAGTTTGAAACGTTCCGGTAAGTCTCCCTAATATGCTCATCCGGAGTTATGGTATTGATAACATTGGTTTCAACATTAATAGGAGTACCTGAAATATAATGTTTGATTCTTTGCCCATTTACCACCTTCGGATTTGTGCCTTTGGCATTGTTGATCTTGATGGCATTGGTGCGATATACTTCCTCGATGATGTAAGGTCCTTCCCATTTGGAGAGAAGTTTTCCTGCAAAAAATCTTAACCGAGAATTTTATAGCAAAACATGATCACCTACATTAAATTCACGCTTTTGTATCCTTTTATCATGATCACCCACAAGTATAGGGGATCTATTGTATTCCTTTCGATAAATAAGAGTGTTGAACCCAACGAGGAGCAGAAGGAAATGGCAAGCGGTTTCCAGTAAGGTATTCTCTGCAAGCACTGAAATTATCGGTAACAGATAGTTTTGTGATAAGACAATTTGTAACGAGTAACAAGTAAAAAGTGTAGCAAAGGTGCGGCAAGGTATCCAATCCTTTTTGTAGCAAAGGACAGGCCTGGAAAACTCTTATATAAAGCAAAGCCCTCCCGAGGACACATGGGAATTTCTGTCAAGCTAGTTTTTATCATGCTCATTTGATTCGCGTTCGTTACTTTGATAATTTTGTATGTGGGTGGACCGGTGCTTGGGTGCTGCCCTTACTTGGAAAAACTTCCCACTTATGATTAACCACTCTCATAACCATCCTAAACTACGAAATAAGAATTAAGGTAAACCTGACCATAGCATGAAACATATGGATCCAAATCAGCCCCTTACGAAGCAACGCATAAACTAGGGTTTAAGCTTCTATCACTATAGCAACCCATCATCTATTTATTACTTCCCAATGACTTCCCCTAGGCCCAAATAATGGTGAGGTGTTATGTAGTCGATGTTAACATAACACCACTAGAGGAGAGACAACATACATCTCATCAAAATATCGAACGAATACCAAATTCACATGACTACTTATAACAAGACTTATCCCATGTCCTCAGGAACAAACGTAACTACTCACAAAACATCTTCATGTTCATAATCAGAGGAGTATTAATTATCATAAAGGATCTGAACATATGATCATCCACCAAGTAAACCAACTAGCATCAACTATAAGGAGTAATCAACACTACTAGCAACCCACGGGTACCAATCTGAGGTGTTGAGACAAAGATAGGACACAAGAGATGAACTAAGGATCGTTGGTGATGACAATGGCCGTGATTTCCCCCTCCGGGAGGGAAGTTTCCCTGACAGAACATCCCTGCCAGAGCTCTAGATTGGTTCTGTCCAAGTTCCGCCTCGAGACAACGGCGCTTCACCCCGAAATCTCTCCTCTGATTTTTTTTCCAAGTCAAAACCCAACATATAGGAGAAGATGGGTGTCAAGGGCCTGCCAGGTGGGCCACAAGCCTGCTAGGCACGGCCAGGGGGTGGCCCCGCCTGGCAGGCTTGTCGCCTCCTGGTGCCCCCCAGGTATCTGTTTTGCCTAGTATCTTTTATATATTCCAAAATAATTCTACGTAAATTTTCAGGACTTTTAGAGTTGTGCAGAATAGGTATCTCAGATTTGCTTCTTTTCCAGTCCAGAATTCCAACTATCGGCATTCTCCCTCTTCATGTAAACCTTGTAAAATAAGAGAGAAAAGGCATAAGTATTGTACCATAACGTGTAATAACTGCCCATAATGCAATAAATATCAATATAGAATCATGGTGCAAAATGGACGTATCAGTGTCCTCTAGTGCACCAATTCGGCCCTTTCTATACATCAATTTAGTTTTCTACGGCCCTTTTCATACGAATGTCAATGAATTAGAAACATTTAGGCATGATAGCTCGGCCGCAATCATTGATAATATTGGTTTATTGAATTCATGTACATGCAAAACTTGTGTGATAACCATTTGGTGCCACTCATCAATTTTTTACTCCCTTTGTTTCTTTTTGAATTTGACCAAATTTTATATGCTAACTAAAAAGAAATGGACATAGTACTTGATATGGGGGATCCATGCGTGTAGCTGCAGGTTGATGATAGGACGCGTGTGAGCTTTCCGCCGCGTAGGCTCCACGGGACGCGTGCGAGCTGTCCGCCGTACAAGCTTGACAGGATGTGTGAGAGTTGTTTGTCGTGCATGCTTGACGGGACACATGAGAGTCTACTGTGCATGCTCATCGGGAAGCGATACTTTGACCTCCCCCCCCCCCCCCCGCTCGCCTCGCTCCTAACTTCTGAATTAATGGCTTCCTACCCATGTTTTATCATGTGGTTAATCGCCTGGACAGAGGGACTAGTTTGCTTGTGATCACTTTTCTATTCGTGCCTAGCCGAGAACTTTGACGCTTCGTCTGTTTTCGATGCATATACATGTACAAACAAACGAAATAATATAACAACAAATTAGCACCTGCAAAGATAATAATTTCTTACATGTGCATGATAATAAAAAAATTCCACATGTGGCAACTCCCCAAAGACACAGGGGCAAAAGAAGAAGGAAGAGGTTGAAGAAGGAAGACAAAGAAAACAATCTGGCCTGCTGCTATCTAATTTTTCATGGATTGCTAGGCACGGAGTTCCCCAATCTCCTTCATTGCCTCCATGACCTCCATCTCTTGTCGCCTCTCATCCGACATCTTCCGCATTGCGGCCATGGCGCGAGCTCTTTGCTCGAAAGTGTTGGTGGCCTGCGTCGTGTACGCATGAAGTTCCTTCACACACTCCATGGATTCCTTCAACAGCCCCTCTCACTCGATGTAGAGCTTCGCCAAGTCTTTCAAAAGTTCCTCAAAGAGTTCTTTCACACTCCCCTCCGAAGCACTTTTCTTCTCGAGGAGTTTCTTCCAGGCGTCGCTCTCCTCCATAAGTTTCTCCACGAGGCCGGTCGCCCTATCAACCGAGGTGTCGCTCTTCTCTAGTAGCTTCACCAGGTCATCGATCATGGTGTCCTTCCTATCGAGCTCAACGCGCATGTCATCGCTGTCCTTGGAGAGTTCTTTCAGCCTCCCCTCCGAGGCACTTTTCTTCTCGAGGAGTTTCTTCCAAGCGTCGTTCTCCTCCATAAGTTTCTCCATGAGGCTGGTCACCCTATCAACCAAGGTGTCGCTCTTCTCTAGTAGCTTCACCAGGTCATCGACCATGGCGTCCTTCCTATCGAGCTCAGCATGTATGTCGTTGCTGGCTGAGGAATCAAAGACTGCCAAATCATCCAGTTCTCCTCCGAGTCGAATGCGCTTGTGACTGTGAGAGTTGTCGCCTCTCCGCGAAGGATCCTCCCGGGCGTCCGCGGTGCTACCGGACATCTCTGTTGCAGCCAAAGCGTTGTGGTTGGAGCTCTCTCGCGCTTCCGTGGCACGGTGGTGGGACCTCTCGGCTACTTCCACGGCTTTGGTCTTTCTTCCCTGGTTATATCTTGACCCAGAAATCCCCCCCTACCAGCCATGGCAGACGGAATGAAGGACTAGCAAAGAAAGGCCTATTTTTTTGGTGGCGGGGGTGAAGAATGTGCGATAATTTTTGAGTCCAAGTTTGTGTTTTCATAGCCTACTACAGTAAACATCTACTAAGTGAGAAAACACATTTTGGTTTGGTAGATGTGAACTTATTTGCGGAAAAAATTAGCGCGTGGTAATTTGGAATGTGAAAGGAAACAAGTTTAATATTTTTTGATGGTTTTAGTTCCCCGGCACAGAAAGCTTTATGGTTTTTAGAAACCGTCTGGGAACGGGCTCATCGAGCAGACGTGTGGCCCTGCCTATACGAGCGGTGGGCCCTGCCTGTGTTGTGGGTGCAGGTTTGGTTAGACGCAACGCATGTGAGGAGTCCGTCGTGTAGGCTCAAAGGGATGCGTGTGAGTAGTCTGCTGTGTAGGCGTAGCTGGCTCATTGGGAATCAAGCCCTTTGACCTCAGACTATCTCCCACAACCCTATTCTATCCCAAGTTCTCCATTAGTGCTACACCTTCTCCTCCGGTCTTATCTATTTGGGCCGCCATTGCGGATCGCCTCCTTTTTTGATGGGCGATGAGGCGGCCAACAAGCGGGGGTAGGTGGAGGCTGAACCACACGAGCCTCTGGCGAGCATGGACTTTATCAACAGCATCCCTGATGAGATGTTGGTAACCATCATGTCTCTCCTCCCCATCAAATCTGTCGTGCAGACCACCATCCTCTCCAGGCAGTGGCGCCCCCTATGGCACTCCACCCCCATTGACCTCCTTGACGATGATGAGCTCTACAGCGAGAATCGCAAATGCTTAGACGCATTATCCCATATCCTCGCCACGCACATTGCGCCCGTCAAACACCTTGCCATTGGAACTTTCCATTCAAACTACAAGGCCGAACCCAAGTTTTACGACTGGTTCTTATTCCCCGCCCTAGATCATCTCGAGGAGCTCAACTTTGATGCTGGAGAATGGCGCTCACTACCTTTGTCCGTCCTCCGCCTCACACTCATATTGCGCCATGTTAAGTTCATCCGGTGCCTTTTCCCCAATATTAATGCCGTGCATGCTCTTCATCTCCCTAAACTGAAGCACCTCGAGCTCATTGGCGTCAGCATCTCGAAGTCGAATTTGGAGCGCCTGCTCAGTGGTTGTACAATGCTCAAGTACCTTCTTCTTCAGATGATGTTTGGGTTCAGTAGCCTCCACATCGCTACGACGAATCTCCATACGATTTATGTGCATGACTGGTGCCGCAACATGTTGTAAGTTGGGGAGTTTCATGATATGGTCATTGAGAATGTGCCTTTCCTAGGGAGATTGTTTGTACTTGATAAAGAAGGTCGAACAAGAATCAAGGTCATTGGCACATCAAAATTGACAATGTTGGGGTATTCGTGTGCTGAATTCTTTGAACTTGTTACAGCTAGATCCATACCCGTTCAGGTACAACAATCTTCTTCTCATTATTATTATTGTACATGACATTTTATCTAGTTTTTGTTGATCTATGTTCGGCTGTTATCCAAAAAATGATTCCCACAAGCATCGCATTGTCTCTGCACATAGTGAAGATCTTGGCACTACAATCTATCGGCCCCAATCTGGATGAAGTTGTTAAGTTCCTTATATGCTTTTCGTGCACGGAGAAGCTATACGTTGAGGTGATGTTCATTTCTTGTTAATTCTTAACCACAACGGAGTTCAATTTCTTGGTACTTTTACCCATGATTACACTGAAATGTGTACTATATATTTTTTTAGATGTTAATCATGAAGGATCAAAGATGGCATGTCAGTCTATTAGTGTATTTTATAAATCATGCAAATCAAATAGGCCTGTAGTGTTCGATACTGCATCTAAGCATTGATATGTTGTCTTCATTTACAAATACAAGCATGAGTTGGAGTGGAAAAGGTGGCGCAATATAACAATCCCATCGAATGCCTTGAATTCCATCTCACGGAAATTACTTTAAACCAGTACCGAGGCACCAATCCAGAGATTCAATTTGCCAGTTTCATTGTTCAGAAAGCAAGGGTACTCAAGGTAATGAGGTTTGCACTATATTTAGTGTGCCACAATGGATGGTTTACTGACAAGCAGAGGCGTCTACAGCGGAATGGAAAATGCTCTGCAGAAGCTAATTTTCACTTTGGAAGTTCATATGACAGATTATTCGGTAGTGATTCTATTGAGCCGATATATGACTTCTTGGTGGATGATCCCTTCGCAGAAATATTTCATCCCATGGATCCTGAAGATTGGATTTGAATTCTAATGTCAGTTTGTACCTTGTAATCTTTGAATTTGGGCCCCGTCATGTTGGAATTTGAACCTTGTAATATTGCTGGTATTTGTGATACAATATTTGAAATTGCATTGTGTTGTTTTCTTTTTATGTAATCATGTTCTTATAAGTACATATGATGTTGTTCTGTAGGTGCAACATTGATGTTGTGCAGACCAAGCAAATCACAGTACACACGGACTAAACTACGAAACCCGTCGGTGATGATTTCATCAATCGCTGATAGTTGTATACCAGCAAACGTTTCCCCACAACACACACAGGTTATTAGCACCAATCCTCCGTGTTATATCTGGTCTTCGCACACGATTATCATTACTCACCTGTTTGCTGTATATCGCACAAATCTTGTTATGACGAATCATTTGTGTTCTGTTGTATCAGCGCACACAGTTCATCCGAGTGAACTGTATGATGTACATCACACACATATGTAGTTTTGGTAACCGTTTCTATTATAAGACCAAACGGTTCATAAGAACAAAATGGCTGCCATAGATCACACACGCAACTACTTTCTGAATCATATTTGATGGATCCACCTTTGCACATAGTTCGTTCCATTAGCGATGGAGCTTAAACTATAATGTTTGTGATTCATGCATCACACACAGTTTCGTCGAAGGGTCTTTGATTAATGTGTCATGTTTGGACCATGCATGTCATAGCGACACACCTTGTCCGTTCGTGGTGTACACCAAGCATCCGATCTAGATGGAGAACTCACGCCCCACCGTGTGATCTTCTCTCGCGTCCCTGCACATGCTCTGCTCTCGCGCCCCTGCGCGTGCTGCTCTTGTGCCCCTCCGGCGCGCTCTGCCAGCGGTTGGGGCCGGCTCACGATTACGTTCGGGGCTCCATATGCATGCGGTTACGCCACGCGCATCGCCCCACGTAGTTATGTGCTTGACGACTGAATCACGCGTTGCAAAAACTGCCATCTGGACGTGTCAGTTTTCCAGGACGTCTGACCCCCATTTATACCCACGACCATTAACCATAGTCTCTTCATGCTTTCGATCGCGCCCCACAACACAATAAGAGCACCCTGGACGACGCATATAGAGAGCATGTCCAGCGGCGCTCCAATGGAGTTCGGCGTGCATCATGTGGAGATCCACATGAGGAAGACGGACCTCATGGTGGTGTACACCAATGACCCAGGCATGGTGGAGGACTCCATCGACACCATGGAGCGGCTCCTTGATGTGGATGACAAGTACAAAGTGGTCGGCTTCGACCTCGCTTACACCGGCGGTCATGCCAGACATGATCAGAATGTTGTCGTCGCCCAGTTGTGCATCGACCATCACATCCTCCTCTACCACTACCGCCTGGCCATAGTGCCTTGCGAGCATTTCACCAGGTTTGTCAACAGCCCAAACTATAGGTTCGCTATGGTGGACACCACCAACGATCCAAAGATGCTCAAGACTTCGGGCTTGGCCTGCCAGAAGCATGTCGACATCCTCCGCCACTACAGGGTCTGGGGCCGCAAGAAGGACATGGACTCCCATGTTGAGCTGGTCGAGGCCATCATTGACCCCTACTACGCTGACATGAAGGCTGAGTGCAACAAGAGCAAGCCTGTTTGGCACAGGGGCTGGGTGAAGAAACTAGATGAATATCACCTCCACACCGCGGCCAAGCAAGCGTACACATGCTACGAGATGTTCAGGCGGATCGTTGACCTGAGTAAGTGCCTCCTACCTGAAGACAACGAGGGATCAAGCCACAAGCAGAGCGCTGGTGTCAAGCATCACAAGAAGTAGATGATTAGATGATCGTTTCTCAATTCTCGTACTCCCTCTATGCAAAAATATTCATAGTTTTAAAGGGATAAGTTTATTATGCATGTAATAGTTTATTAAGGTGTGTGCCAATGTTATGTGTGTATTGGATGCTTAACTTGGTTATGCACTTGTGTTCTTCTAAACAGAGCATAGATGTTTGTGGGTAGATTGAGCAAATCACAGCGCATACGGCATAAACAACCAAAACCGTCGGTGATGATTTCATCAATCCCTGATAGTTCTTTATACGGAACCGTTTGCCCACAACACATCCGAGTGGCCTGCGTACACCACACACATCTTGATCTGAGAAACTGTTTGTGTTATTTTTGCTTATCGCACACAGTTCATCCCAGTGGCCTGTATGCCGTCTACCACACACATCTTGATCTATATAACCCTTTATGTTATTTTACCTCATCACAAATGGTTCATCCGAGTGACCTGTATGTCGTCTATCGCACACGTGATCATCTGGACAATCGCTTGTGTTCTGCTTGATCAGTGCAAACAGTTTATCGAGGTGAACTGTATGTCGTACATAGCACACACCTGTATTTTTATAAGCATTTGTATTATATTATCCAATCTCAAATAGTTTATCTAGGCCAACTGTTTGCCAAACATCGCACACGCAACCATTTTTTAGATCGTATTTGATGGATACGCCATCGCACACAGTTCACGTCATTAGCGACGGAGTTATAACTATACCGTTCGCGATTTGGTCATCGCACACAGTTTTATCGAAGGGTCTTTGATTGATGTGAAATGTTAGCAGCATCTTGTAGTAGTGTATATTGTCATTGCTTTTGAGAAGCCCAAATAAATTGAAGTGAAGAACATGAGCATAAAAATTTCATCTCTCAAAATAATATAAGTGAAGCATGAGAGAATTTCTTCAAAGTTTACTAACTCTCTAATCTAAGTGAAGCATGAGAGTGTTTATTCAAAAATTTAATAACTCTCAAATTAATCTAGGTGAAGCATGAGAGTGTTTCTTCAAAAAAATTAAAGCACACCGTGCTCAAAAATATATAAGTGAAGCACTAGAGCAATTCCCTAGCTTAAAAAATTTAAGTGAAGCATATAGAGTAATTATAACAAATCATAGCATAATTTTGGCTCTCTCAAATAGGTGTGTCCAGCAAGGATACTTGTGACAAACTAAAAAGAAAATCAAGCAAAGACTCAAATAATACAAGACGCTCCAAGCAAAACTCATGATATGTGACGAATAAAAATATAGCTCAAAGTAAAATACCGATGGTCGTTAGAAGAAAGAAGGGATGCCACTCGGAGAATCCCCTAGCTTAGTTGCTTGTTTCTCCTTGGATATTATCTTGGCGGTGATGTAGCATCCCCAAGCTTAGCCTCTTTTCACTCCTTATTCATTCATCCATCATGATCTCAGCCAAAACTTGAAAACTTCAATCACACAAAACTCAACAAAACCTTCATGAGATCCGTTAGTATAATAAAGCTCGCCACTCTAAGTACTACTGAAAACCTATTCATATTTTATTATTGAATTATATCTACTGTATTATAACTTTACCATGGCTTATACCCTTCAATACAAACCATAGATTCATCAAAACAAGCATACAATGCAACAAAAATAGAATATGCCAAAAACATAACAGTCTATAGTAATTTGTGCTCTAACCATACTTCTGTAACTCTAAAAATTCTTAAAGTATTTTTATAGAAATAATGTGTAAATTATTTGTATATAAATAGTGTATAAAAATTTCAGATCATTATCACGCTCCGGTAAAAATGAAAATTCCTGCACTAGAGTCAAAGTTTCGGTTTTAGATACAACATTGTTTCTACTCATCTTGTGAATCATCCTAAGGTCTTTACTTGGCACAAACACTAATTAAAACATAAAAACACAATTGTAATAGTAGCATAATTGTGTCGATACTCAAGAATAGAAAGAAAAATGTAAAAATAAATTTTATTCATCGGGTTGTCTCCCAACAAGCTCTTTCTTTATAGCCATTAAGATAGGCTTGAGATTTCAATGATGCCCTCATGAAATATAATAATAACAACAAAAAGAGAGCATCATGAAGCATATTGAAAACACATTTAAGTCTAACATACTTCCTATGCATTTCATACGCAAACAAATTATCAAGGCAAGTAAAAAACTAGCATATGGAAGGAAGAAGAAAGAGACAATAGCAATCTCAACATGAAGAGAGGTAATTTAGTGTCATGAAGATGTCTACAACCATAATTTCCTCTCTCATAATAATTAAATTTAGGATTGTAATAAAATTCAAAAATATATCTATAATAAACAATACTCTCTTTATGATCAACATGCATAAAGTTTATCATCTTTCAAAATAGTGGGATTATCATCAACTAAAGTTATGACCTCACTAAACCCACATTTATCAAAAAAATCATAAGATTGAACACTCTCCAAATATGTGGGATTCTTTTTACCTAAAGTTGACGCTCTTCCAAACCCACTTTCGATACTATTTGAAACATTATTATCAATAACATATTCAACATGATGCTTAAATAAATTTTCAAGAACATAAGAAGCATTATCACCCCAATCATGACCATTGTAATAAGAAGTGGACATGAAAAATTTAGCATCCCCAAGCTTGTTGGTTTGCATATCATTAACATAATTGACATTAATAGAATTTATAGTAACATTATTGAAATCATGTTGTTCAATCAAGGAGCTATCATGAATCACCTTATAAATTTCTACACTAGTGTTTATTGTTTTGAACCATATGAAAAAGTAAAAGGTTGAAGCAACCATTGCAGCTACTTATCCTAATACAAAAACTAAAAAATGTACTCAACTTGATACTCCTACAAGTCCAATGACAAGGCAAAGGTCAGCAACTATTGAAATTGCTTCTACATCTCTAACTACAAACTTGTCCTGCAACACACACTTGAAGTACTCAAGCTCCTTCGTGAGTGATTGTATCTCATGAGCTTGCTGAACAATAGAGCGCTCATCAGTCATCTTGTAGTCATAGAATTGCTCCATGACGTACAACTCGTTGCTAGCATCCGAGGTCCCAAACTTGACCTAGAGCACAACCCACATGTCCTTTTCGTAGTCAAACGACTTATAAAAATCCACAATGGAATTGTCAAGAACACTCAGAAGGGCGCCCTTGAAGAGGGTATCGATCTTCTCAAAAGCTTCCTGTTGTGCAGGATTAAGATCACCCTCGGGCTTGAGCTTGGTGGTGTCATAGCAATACATGGTTTGAAACCAGTAGACTGCTCTCGTGCGCCACCTCTTATATTGTACCCCCCTTGAAGGTGGGCGGCTTCAGATGCGCAGCAAAACCACTTGGAGTAAATTGCTTATAATCAGGTTTTTGGATTGTTGAGTATATGATTAAATTACTCTCAGTTTTAATCTGAATGAGCATTAAATAGAGGGATTTATATTCTTGTGCCCCCTCGTTCCTTATCTCTACTCATTCATCCCCACGCACTTAACATTTGCTCACTTTTCCCCACTCCTTAGTCTGAAACCCTCATAAATGGTCACACTGGGGAATACCGTCTGGTCAATGGTTTGACCGTTAACTACTAATGAGTGGGACCCTAGTTTTGGTGGATTGTTGGGCTGAAGCACGCCAATCCCTCCATCCCGTTTTGCACACGTCTTTTCATAGGCGCCCGTCATGTCGGGCTAACGGCATGGCCCCACACGGACTCATCGGGAATCCCAATGGTCCGACGGGCGCCTCGATCGTCAGTGCGGTGTGAATGCCGCATGGAGCCGCTTCGAATCACGACCTAAGGCCATTAGCTAGCTATTTAAGCCGGCCGTTGTCCCCCAGCCCTTGCACATCCTTCTCCTCCCTTCACCCCACCACCAACCGAGCCCATACACCTCCTCTCGCACTTCCGTTGCCATCAGGATGGTCCAACGGCTCATCACCATGCATGTGCAGCTCACTCCAGAGCGGCGCTTGCAAATTGAGGTGGAAATGCAGGCTCGTCGCACCGCCCACATCATTGTGGGTCTCCCTCCGGATTCGCCGGAGACGAAGGAGGAAGAGGAGGAGGAGGAGCATCAGTCGGCATCCATTGAGGGAGTCTTGTATTAGGGGGTCCTCGGATAGCTGACCTGTGGTGTATGGGCCGGACTATATGGGCCACTTGCCGAACACTAGATGATATGAAGGCCCAGTTACCAGGATGGAAGCTTCGAGGAGCATGGCTTGCACTCCATGTTTGATGTAGTAAATAGGCATGTTTATCTCTTCGGCATGTAACCGACCATGTATAAACCCTAGGCCTCCTCGGCATCTATATAAGCCGGGGGTTTTAGGGTATAGAGAGGACAACTCATCTACGGTTAGACTTACGATCTCGAGATAGATCAACTCTGTAACCCCTTACACCATCAAGACAATCAAGCAGGACGTAGGGTATTACCTCCATAGGAGGGCCCGGACCTGGGTAAACTCGTGTCCCCTTCGTCTCCTATTATCGTCGATCCTAGCCACACAGTTCGGGATCCCCTACCCGAGATCCGCCGGTTTTTACATCGACATTGGTGCTTTCATTGAGAGTTATTCTATGAGTGAGATGGGATCGACGCCTCGCCTTTTCATCAACGAAGAGGTCCGCAACATGGACGTTTTCGTCCCCGGGCAGATCTTCGCCTTCGGCAGCGTTGTGCTGCATGCTGGCTCCACCAGTCATCTAGACCGCATTGAGAGCCTTGCCTCTAATTAGGAAGTTAGATTTGGAAACCTAGAGTTTTCTGTCGACTCTTGAGGTTACTTGTCACTAATCGGTCTCACGGATTTGCCCATAGCCCCCTAGGACTCTGAGGCCTTAACCTCGAACCCCTCCGTTGGACACGCCAATGGGGTTACCCATGGCGGCAGTCTGATCTCTAACCCCGGCTTGGCCATCAAGCCGTACGACCGGACATGTGTTCCTACCAAACACTCCCCATGGGTGGACTTCATGGGGGTTGACTCCACAAGTTCTGAACAGTTGGATCCAATCGGTCCCTCAATAGTCGACGAAGCCTTGGAGCAATTCTCATCGTTGAAATCGCCGACGATCCAACCCCGATCTATGTCCGGCCCGGCTACAGTTCGGGCAGGGATGGATTTTCCGACCCACCCAGCACCCACTTGATAGCCACCATCGGAGACTTAACTAACATGCTAGACTATGCCACCGAGGAGGCAGAATACATGGATGAAGAGGACCGTGCTCCCACCCCCGTTAACACCGGGAGTTGGACTGCCACTTCTACGTGCGACATTTACATGGTGGATACTCCTGCCACCAATGGTGACAACACACCTCACAATTACGGTGACAAATTGGGTGACACGCCATCAAGGCGCCGGAAATTGCATAAGCAGTCCAAAAGCAAAAAAAGGGAAGACGAACTATTATCAGCAACAGGGATGGTAACACCCTTGCCGATCATGATCATCCTCATGTGCCCGAGCACCCGTTTGAGGATCTGGATGAAGCCGCGGACCAAAAGGACGCTGATACCCTCAAGGATGCTGAAGGCGACGATTATCTTCCCCCTATCAAGGAGGAAGACTTACCAAAAGTCGATGACTTGTACATCCCTGGTAACCTCGAGGATTAGGAAGAAATCAGGCAGCGGCTCAAAGCAACGGCTCGCAGCCTGAAGGACAAAGAGCAGCAACTCAAAGCCGAACAGGACGACCTCACTAATCGATGGACGAAATTCCTCTCACCCGAAGAAGCATACAGCACTGGTATGTCAAAGAAGCCCAAAATCTATCCTCGGAGGCGGTTGCTGCCACAATTCGATGATGAGCTCACTAACACTCTGTCTCCGCATCGTACCGCATATGATGAGCCGGACCGCCCTCCTCGTGGGGGCAACAGAGCGTCTAAAGACACCGGTTATATACCGGCAATGCCTCGAAGACAAGGTAAGGAGCCACTCAAGCCCAATGACCGGTTCAACCTGCGCGGCGACTTGAATCACAGAGCAGGCCATACGAGATCCATCTACGAATCTAGAGATTACTCGCCGAATAGAAGGGGAGAATATAGACCATGGTTTGACCAAAATCATAAAGGCCGGGAACGCAACCGGTCCCATACAAACGCCGAATACAAGCGGGACATAGCTCGAGTCAGAGGCGCCACTCACCCACTGTGCTTCATAGATGAAGTAATGCGGCATCAGTTCCCCGAAGTGTATAAACCTATAAATATAGAACAGTATGACGGGACCACTTACCAACCTGTATGGATCGAGGACTTCCTCCTTCATATCCATATGGCATGAGGAGATGATCACCATGCCATCAAATACTTACCTCTTAAGCTTAAGGGGTCAGCACGGCACTGGTTAAATAGCCTCCTCGAAAACTCCATAGGATGCTAGGAAGACTTGCAAGACGTGTTTTGCTCTAACTTCCAGGGAACCTATGTCCGCCCGCCGGACTCTTCCGACCTCAGCAACGTCATCCAGAAGCCTGGCGAGTCTGCCCGGCAGTTCTGGAATCGGTTCTTGACTAAAAAGAACCAAATCGTCGACTATCCGGATGTAGAGGCTATAGCCTCCTTCCGTCACAATATTCAGGACGAGTGGCTGGCCCGCCAGCTAGGCCAGGACAAACCTCAGACTATGTATGCCCTTACCTCCCTCATGACCCGCTTTTGTACGGGCGAAGATAACTGGCTGGCAAGACGCAGCCACAATTCCGAAGACCCTGTGGCACCTAAAGCCCAGGATGGCAACTCAAAGCCGAAGCGTAATAAGAACAAACGTCGGCACAATAGTAACGACGCCGATGACACGGCGGTCAACGCCGGATTCTACAACTCTCGACCCATGCAGCGGAAGAAGCCCCCTAAAGGCAATCGTGACGGACCCACTCAGCTCGAGAAGATCATGGACAGGACTTGCCAAATCCATGGAACTTCGGAGAAGCCAGCCAATCACAAATACCGCAACTGCTGGGTGTTTAAACAGGTCGGCAAGATACAACCCCAAGACCAGGGCAAAAGTTCGCGCAACGAGGAAGAAGATGAGCCTCAAGGTCCAATGGGCGGTGGTCAGAAGAAATTCCCTCCTGAAGTCAAAACGGTGTAAATGATATACGCCACCCACATACCTAAGAAAGAGAGGAAGCGGGCCCTTCAGGAGGTCTATGTTGTGGAGCCCGTAGCTCGGAAGTATAACCCGATCAGCGTGACCATCCGACTAGTATCCGTCATGGGGGCTCGGCTGCCCTCGTCCTAGATCCCATTACAGATGGGTATCACCTCACCAAAGTCCTAATGGACGGAGGAAGTAGCCTCAATCTGATTTACTCGGACAAGGTGAAAAAGATGGGTATAGATCCATCACGGATCAAACCCAGCAGCACTACCTTCAAAGTGGTGATCCCAGGTGTTGAGGCCCGGTGTACGGGCTCCGTAACCTTGGAGGTTGTGTTCGGCTCGCCCGATAACTTCCACAGCGAGGACTTGATCTTCGACATCGTGCCCTTCCGCAGCGGCTATCATGCTCTACTCGACCGGACAGCGTTTGCTCAGTTCAACGTAGTCCCGCATTATGCATACCTCAAGCTCAAGATATCGGGACCCAAGGGGGTCATTACTATAAATGGCAATACTGAGCGGTCCCTTAGAACAGAGGAACATGCACTGGCACTGGCGGCTGAATTCAGCAACACAGACGACCGACAAGCTTCGGCATTCGACATAAAGGCACCAAATGCCAAGAAGCGAGTTCGGATTCAGATCGAACACTCTGACCCTTGATACTTCTCCATCGTATCTATAATTTTTGATTGTTTCATGCCAATATTCTACAACTTTCATATACTTTTGGCAACTTTTTATACTATTTTTTGGGACTAACATATTGATCCAGTGCACAGTGTTAGTTCCTGTTTGTTGCATGTTTTCTGTTTCGCAGAAAATTCATATCAAACAAAATCCAAACGCGATAAAAACTTATGAATATATGTGATTTTTTGGGAAAAAGAATCAACGCGAGATGATGCCCGAGGAGGTCACAAGCCTGCTAGGCGCGGCCCACCCCCTGGCAGCGCCCTAAGGGCTTGTAGACACCCCTTAGGTCGGTTTGAGCTGTCCTCTGTCCGCAAGAAAGCTAATTTATGGATAAAGATCCCCTCAAAATTTCAGCCCGATCGGAGTTACGGATCTCCGGATATTTAAGAAACGGTGAAAGGCCAAAATCGGGGAACGCGGAAACAGAAGGAAACAGAGAGAGAGACAAATTTAATCTCGGAGGGGCTCTCGCCCCTCCACCGCCATGGAGGCCATGTACCAGAGGGGGAACCCTTCTCCCGTCTAGGGGGAAGGTCAAGGAAGAATAAGAAGGAGGGGGGCTCTCCCCCCTCTCTCCCGGTGGCACAGGAACACCGCCATGGCCATCATCGTGACGACGATCTACTCCAACAACTCCGTCATCTTCACCAATACCTCCATCACCTTTCCCCATCAATCTACAGCGGACCACTCTCCTGTAACCCTCTGTACCGTCTACTTGAACATGGTGCTTTATGCTTCATATTATTATCCAATGATGTGTCGCCATTCTATGATGTCTGAGTAGATCTATTTTGTCCTATTGGTTGATTGATGATCATGATTGGTTTGAGTTGCATGTTTCATTATTGGTGCTGTCCTATGGTGCTATCCATGTTGCACAATCATGAGGGATCCTCTCTGTAGGGTGTTGCAATGTGTTCATGATTTTCCTATGGTCGGTTGCTTGAGTGACAGAAGCATAAACCCGAGTAGGTGGGTTGTTGCATATGGGAGTAAAGAGGACTTGATACCTTATAATGCTATGGTTGGGTTTTACCTTAATGATCTTTAGTAGTTGCGGATGCTTGATGGAGTTCCAATCATAAGTGCATATGGTCCAAGTAGAAAAGTATGTTAGCTTATGCCTTTCCCTCATATAAAATTGCAATAATGATTACCGATCTAGTTATCGATTACCTAGGGACAATTCCGCAACTCCTACCACCACTTTTCCACACTCGTTAAACTAACTTAGTTGTTTCTTTATATAAGCATCCCCTAGTTTTTATTTACGTGCTCTTTATTATCTTACAAACCTATCCTATCACACCTACAAAGTACTTCTAGTTTCATACTTGTTCTAGGTAAAGCGAACGTTAAGTGTGCGTAGAGTTGTATCGGTGGTCAATAGAACTTGAGGGGATATTTGTTCTACCTTTAGCTCCTCGTTGGGTTCGACACTCTTACTTATCGAGAAAGTCTACAATTGATCCCCTATACTTGTGGGTTATCAAGACCTTTTTCTGGCGCCGTTACCGGGGAGCAATAGCATGGGGTGAATATTCCCGTGTGTGCTTGTT
Source organism: Hordeum marinum (assembly GCA_022496015.1). Lineage (NCBI taxonomy): Eukaryota > Viridiplantae > Streptophyta > Magnoliopsida > Poales > Poaceae > Hordeum > Hordeum marinum. Next base: position 94,749,456 of record CM039677.1, on the reverse strand, counting down.
TGCTTTATCACTAAGTAATTTTTATTTTCTGTTTTAACTTGTTTTCTATCTTTATATATGGGTAGGAAACACAAAATACCAAAAAAAATAGTTGTACTTGCTGCTCCAAAAGTTGAGGAACCACTAGTGTTTCGTACCACCGAAGAATATTACTTGGGTCATCTTCGATCCACTTGTGCTCGTACTGAAAACCCAACTAGCTTAGTTAAGGGAAATCATTAAATGAGCATGCTCATTATGTGCAACATCGCATATCTCAAAAAGGGAAACTTTTGTGGCATCAAATTAATACTTTGTGTTGTTATGCTTGGAATCTATGTGAAATTTATGATTTTACTTGTTGTTCTAAAGAATCTAAAAAACACCTTCCCTACCAATGTGTGTTTAATGATAATGAAATATTGTCCTCTTATGCTAAGGAGGCATATTTCTATAATGATGTTGAACAAATTGAAGAATTCGTTGCTTTTAAGGGTGCTTATGAAATTGAATATTTGTTTGAGAAGTGTGAAAATTATGATGATGCTGTTTATAGACCTGAAAATTTTGCTATACTTAAATATTGCTATGAGAATTATGAATATAATTCTGATATCGATGCATTTATTGAGAGCATGTCTGTTGCCTTGGAAGAGACTAATATTTTGCAGGAATATATGGAAGAAGAAATTGATGACACTGCGAGCTCATTGGATGAAAAATGTGAGGAGGAGAGCGAAGAACAAAAGGAGGAAGAGCGGATTAGCTACCCGCGCCCACCGCCCACCTTCTAATGAGAGTAAGTCTTCAACTCATACATTGTTTAATTTCCCTTCGTGCTTACCGAAGGATGAATGCTATGTTGATTGCTATGATCCCTTGGATTCATTTGAAATATCCTTTTTGATGAACTTGATGCTTGCTATGCTTGTGGCCATGATGCCAATATGAAATATCCTTATGGAGATGAACTTGCTATAGTTCCTTATGTTAAGAATGAAATTGTTGCTATTGCACCCATGCATGATAGTCCGATTATCTTTTTGAATTCTCCCAACTACACTATATCGAAGAAGTTTGCACTTATTAAGGATTATATAGATGGGTTGCCTTTTACTATTACACATGATGATTTTGATAGATATAATATGCATGTGCTTGCTGCTCCTACTTGCAATTATTATGAAAGAGGAACTAAATCTCCACCTCTCTATGTTTCCAATTTTCTAAAATTGCAAGAAACTACTTATGCTATGTATTGGCATTTACTTTGTGTGCATGAATTGTTCTTTTATGACATGCTGATGCATAGGAAGAGAGTTAGACTTCGTTGTTTCATGATATATGTTACTTTGTGCTCAATACTAAATTACAAATCATTGTTAATTAAAATTGGCTTTGATATACCTTGGGATCCAGGTGGATCCATTACTTGAGCACTTTATGCCTAGCTTAATGGCTTTAAAGAAAGTGTTGCCAGGGAGACAACCCGGAAGTTTTAAAGAGTCATTTTATTCTATTGTGTGCTTTTATAAAGTTTAAAAACAAAAAAGGGTAAACTAAATTTTTTTCAAAAAGAGAAGTGAAAGTAAGAAGGACGGGCAGTGTTGAAGTGGGGGAGCTCCTTGAACTTTGTTCATGCCCATAGAAACTTTGCAAATCTTGATTACAGAAACTTTTCAACAAAAATAATTATCCCCTTGTTTAAATCTATTGTATTATAAAAATAAGGTGCCAAGATTTTCCTTTAGGATCATTAGATTGCTTGTTTGGTGTGTGCAGTGCAAAAACAGAAACTTTGGTTGTAGTGCGTGAATTTACATTTTTTACTGGAACGTCAAAAGTTTCTGAAATTTTTACGCGGTACTGCTATGCAAATTGTTTATTTTTTCCTAATTGTTCAGAATCTGTAGAGTTACAGAAGTATGGTGAATGTTCAGATTGCTACAGACTGTCCTGTTTAAGACAGATTCTGTTTTTGATGCATTGTTTTGCTCGTTTTGATGAAACTATCGATTGTATCGGTGGTATAAGCCATGGAAAATTATAATACAGTAGCTACAATGCAAAAATAAAATATGAATTGGTTGTAAATAGTACATAAAGTTGTGATTTGCATTATTATTCTAACAGATCTCACGAGGGTTTTGTTAAGTTTTGTGTGATTGAAGTTTTCAAGTTTTGGGTGAGATCACGATGGATGAAGGAATAAGGAGTGGAAAGAGACTAAGCTTGGGGATGCCCGAGGAACCCCAAGGTAATATTCAAGGACCCTAGAGAAACTAAGCTTGGGGATGCCCTGGAAGGCATCCCCTCTTTCTTCTAACAACCATCGGTAATTTTACTTGGAGCTATATTTTTATTCGTCGCATGATATACGTAAATCTTGGAGCGTCGTGTGCTTTTTATTTTTATTTTAATAATGCACCATGCTGGTATGAGATAGTCCTTGGTTGATTTATAGAATGCTCTTTGCACCTCACTTATATCTTTTGAGTATGGTTTTGTAGAATGCTTCATGTGCTTCACTTATATCATTTGAAGTTTGGATTGTCTGTTTCTCTACCCATAGAAAACTGCCATTTGTAGAATCCTCTTTTGCTTCACTTATATTTGTTAGAGAGTGGGCATATCTTTTATAGAAATAATTAAACTCTCATTCTTCACTTATACCTATTTAGAGAGTTAACAGGAGTTGGTCATTCACATGGTTAGTCATAAAATCCTACATAAAACTTGTAGATCACTAAATATGATACATTTGATTCCTTGCAATAGTTTTGTGATATAAAGATGGTAATATGAGAGTCATGCAAGTGAGTAATTGTGAATTGGAGAAATACTTGTGTTAAGGTTTGTGATTCCTGTAGCATGCACGTATGGTGAACCGTTATGTAACGAAGTTCGAGCATGATTTTTTTAATGATTGCCAACCTTTGTGTGAGGGTCGGGAGCGCGTGATGGTTAACTCTTACCAACCTCTCCCCTAGGATCATGCATCTAATGCTTTGTTTGATAACTAATAGACTTTTGCAATAAGTATGTGAGTTCTTTATGACTAATGTTGAGTACATGGATTATACGCACTCTCACCCTTCCACCTTTGATAGCCTCTATAGTACCGCGCAACTTTCGTCGGTGCATCAAACCCACCTTCATCAAAACAGCCACCATACACCTTCCTCAAAACAGCCATCATACCTACCTATTATGGAATTTCCATAGCCATTCTGAGATATATTGCCATGCAACTTCCACCGTTCCGTTTAGTATGACATGCACCAACATTTTCATATTGCTTTGCATGATTGTAAGACAGCTTGCATGATGTTTTCATGGCTTGTCCGTTTTTTGGTGTCATTCGCTAGGCTAGATCGTTGCACATCCCGGTATCCTACCAGAAGCATTCATATAGAGTCATATTTTTGTTCTAGGTATCGAGTTGTAAGTAAATAAAAGTGTGATGATTTTCATTATTAGAGCATTGTCCCATGTGAGAAAAGGATGATGGAAGCTATGATTCCCTCACAAGTTGGGAGGAGTCTCCGGACTTTACAAAAAAATAAAAGAGGCCAGCGAAGCCCAAATAAACAAATAAAAAGAGGTCAAAGATGCAACCAAAATAAAGAAAAAAATAAAAAAATAAAAAAATGAGAGAAAGAGAGAAGGGACAATTGCTACTATCTTTTTCCACACTTGTGCTTCAAAGTAGCACCATGATCTTCATGATAGAGAGTCCCCTATTTTGTCACTTTCATATAACTAGTAGAATTTTTTGCACGACCACTTAGTTTTCTTTTTGAGCTTTCATACACTTATAGCTCTAAGTGCATTCGTTGCATGGCAATCCCTACTCACTCACATTGATATCTATTGATGGTCATCTTCATAGCCCGTTGATACGCCTAGTTGATGTGAGACTATCTTCTCCTTTTTCATCATCACCTCCACCATATTCTATTCCGCCTATAATGCTATATCCATGGCTCACGCTCATGTATTGCGTGAGAGTTGAAAAGGTTTGAGAACATAAAAAGTGTGAAACAATTGCTTCACTTGTCATCGGGGTTGTGCATGATTTAGATACTTTGTGTGGGGAAGATGGAGCATAGCCAGACCATATGATTTTGTAGGGATAACTTTCTAAGGCCATTTTATTTTGAAACGACACGATTGCATTGTTGGTGTGCTCGAAGTATTACCATTTTTATGTCAATATAGACTATTGCTTTGAATCACTCGTATCTTAATATTCATGCCATGATTAGATTATATGATCAAGATTATGCTAGGTAGCATTCCACATCAAAAATTATCTTTTTTATAATTTACCTACTCGAGGACGAGCAAGAATTAATCTTGGGGATGCTGATACGTCTTTATCGTATCTATAATTTTTGATTGTTTCATGCCAATATTCTACAACTTTCATATACTTTAGGCAACTTTTTATACTGTTTTTGGGGACTAACATATTGATCCAATGCCCAGTGCCAGTTCCTATTTGTTGCATGTTTTTTGTTTTGCAGAAAATTCGTATCAAACAAAGTCCAAACGCGATAAAAACTTACGGAGATTTTTTTCAATATATGTGATTTTTGGGGGAAAATAATCAATGTGAGACGATGCCCGAGGAGGTCACAAGCCTGCTAGGCGCGGCCCACCCCCTGGTCGCGCCCTATCGGCTTGTGACCACCCCTTAGGTCGGTTGGAGCTGTCCTTTGGCCGCAAGAAAGCTAATTTATGGATAAAGATCCCCTCAAAATTTTATCCCGATCAGAGTTACAGATCTCTGTAAATTTAAGAAACGATGAAAGGCCAGAATCGGGAACGCGAAAACAGAAGGAAACAGAGAGAGATCCAATATCGGAGGGGCTCTTGCCCCTCCGCCGCCATGGAGGCCATGAACCAGAGAGGAACCCTTCTCCCATCTAGGGGGAATGTCAAGTAAGAAGAAGAAGAAGGGGGCTCTCTCCCCCTCTCTCCCGATGGCACCGGAACACCACCGGGGCCATCATCATGACGGCAATCTACTCCAACAACTCTGTCTTATTCACCAACACCTCCATCACCTTCCCCCATCTATCTATAGAGGTCCACTCTCCCGCAACCCGTTGTACCCTCTACTTGAACATGGTGCTTTATTCTTCATACTATTATCCAATGATGTGTTGCCATTCTATGATGTGTGAGTAGATCTATTTTGTCCTATTGGTTGATTGATGATCATGATTGGTTTGAGTTGCATGTTTTATTATTGGTGTTGTCCTATGGTGCTCTCCGTGTCACGCAAGCATGAGGGATCCTCATTGTAGGGTGTTGTAATGTGTTCATGATTTGCCTATGGTGGGTTGCTTGAGTGACAGAAGTATAAACCCGAGTAGGTGGGTTGTTGCATATGGGAGTAAAGAGGACTTGATACCTTATAATGCTATGGTTGGGTTTTACCTTAATGATCTTTAGTAGTTGTGGATGCTTGCTAGAGTTCCAATCATAAGTGCATACGATCCAAGTAGATAAAGTACGTTAGCTTATGCCTCTCCCTCATATAAATTGCAATGATGATTACCGGTCTAGTTATCGATTGCCTAGGGACAATTCCGCAACTCCTACCACCACTTTTCCACACTCGTTAAACTAACTTAGTTATTTCTTTATATAAGAAGACCCTAGTTTTATTTACGTGTTCTTTATTATCTTGCAAACCTATCCTATCACCACTACAAAGTACTTCTAGTTTCATACTTATTCTAGGTAAAGCGAACGTTAAGCGTGCGTAGAGTTGTATCGGTGGTCGATAGAACTTGAGGGAATATTTGTTCTACCTTTAGCTCCTAGTTGGGTTTGACACTCTTACTTATCGAGAAAGGCTACAATTGATCCACTATACTTGTGGGTTATCAACTCTCAATAGGGACTCGCCCCCCATCGCACAACCTCAGGACCAACAAAGTATGTGCCGCAGATGCACAACTTCGCACTTAAGATTCAATGGGTATCGCTGGGGAACTTATGATAGGCGTTCGGTTGTTCCAAATTGTTATCATCAACACGTCTTCGGACAAACTGCAGGCGCTCCTATAAGAGCCTACCCATAGCATAAAGCTCACCTTTAACACAGCGGCCTTTCAAGATTTTGTTCGCAAAGTCCGCCCGCACCAACACCCATCAAGGTACATCCAAGCCAAGAGTCAACTAGCAACAGGGTATATGGAAGGCGGATGGTCACCAATTGAAGACCCCTAGTACAACAGCTCCTGCAAGACTTTATTTCTTATCACATACTTGTAAACAGCTACTTCGGCAGTCCGAGTTATAAGAGTTGTTGAGGAAATGCAGAATTGCTTGGCGCACGTACGCCTTATTTGTCCTGTTTTCGGCATATACTTTTTCCCTCCCTCTTCTCGTGAACCTGTTCGGTATGACTCAGGGTCACCGGCTAATAGATCGAGGTCTTGATTTCAAACACAAATAGCCTTAACCATTGTGTGTTCGGCGTCTTGGCATTCGCTTTATATGCATCGGTTCCGAACTATGTCTTTAGTCATTAAGTTGGGTTGCCCAGCTCTTGTGCTTGCCCCTTTACGTTCCGCTCGTTCGGCTAAAAGGGCAAAGGGAGCACCCCTACGATTGTGCTTTCGGATAGTCCGGTCAAGTACCTCAGGGGAGAAAGCCGAAAACGGACCGTCATAGTATGCGCGACCCGATCTGTGAACCCCAAGTTAGAAGTATTACACTTCAACCTTCATAAGCGGTTATTCCGTGTTATAAGAGGAATTTTCCCTTTGTGCAAACACAATGATGTCGTCTTTGGCCTCGGCTCGTCCGAACATCGCAAAAAAAACGGTGGCTAATCGAACGCTTCCCGCAGTCCTTTTCGCGCCCCTTCGGTTAAGTGAAAGAAATAGAGCATAATAGTCCGATTGCCTAGTCTGCCGCACTAAATCGCCTTGGGGTTCCTATAATTTGGCTAAGAAACGTAGTGCATTGGCATAGACACCCCATGTAGTATCTACATGGGGGCTGAAGCCGACGACTCGCATCTTTCAGTATCAAACAACCATACAGGAGTTATGAAGGAAGGCAAAAACAATATACATGCGGATACTAATATCATTAAAAATTATAAACAAGTTTTCGGACATATTACAATCTCATTCAAATATATTTTTCGCCCGAACACTGTGATGCTATCACCCGTGCACTCTCCATTACTCCATCGAAGTAGAGCTCGGGGCGTCGGTGCTCCTTTCCGGGCGGTGGTGGATCGGCGGCGACCTTCATTGGATTGAGCCCTGGTCAGTGTACTTTGGCCTTGGCAAGGTCCATCTGGACTCCTTCGATGCAGGAGGAACGCTTGACAGCATCGAGGCGGGGCATCGCATCAATCAGCCATTGCACCAGGCCAAAGTAGCTGCCTGGGAGTGGCTCGTCGGGCCATAGACAAATGTAGAGGTCCTTGATGCCCGGCTCCGCCATTTGGTGCATCTCCATCAGTTGTTTCAGCTGCTCCACCAAAAGAGGAGGACGCTCGGGGGCTCTCAATTGTGCCCAGAAGATCTGAGCTTCGTCTTCCTCTCCCCGCGAGGCAAGTAGCTGATTGGCATCTGCCACGCTCTTCTGGAGATTGGCGGCCATGCCTGAGGATCGCCACACCCGGGTCAACAATTTGAATTTGTTGTTCCCGAATACGCCCTTTAGGGAGTACGGCTTACCATCAGCTATCTCCTTGGCCTTCCAAACTTGTTCCTCGAAGAACCGTCTGTCCATCCGCTCCTTCTGGAGATCAGACCTCAGGGAGGACAATTCGTTCGAGACCGCCTTGTTCTTCTGCTCCAAGGCATCGCACTTGTTGTTGGCGTCCTTGAGCTCATCTTGTATCTCCGCCACACGAGCCTGGTGTTTATCACTGGTGGCTCGTAGGGCGGAGAGTGTGGTGGCCGCCGCCTTCTCCACGGCTGCTTCATCTTTGGCACGTTGAATCTTGGCCCGAAGGTTCTCAATCTCTTTCGACGAGGCTGCAACAAGACAACGTATTATTTAAAAGGATTCTGAACTAACCAAAGTCGGGGAGGATATTAGGATTTGATTCGAACTTACCTGTGCCTCGTTGAACCTCTTGTTGAGGGCTTCCATCTCATCCTCGGAGCGCTTGAGGTTCCGATGTATCTTGTCTAGCTTGGCGTCGTTTTTGGTCGCCACCGATGATGAGGCCTACATCACACATGCAATACATATATCACATCGGCACTTACTTCCCAAACTATAGAGATGACCCCTAGGTGAGTTTGTTCAACTCACCTAGGGCGGGGGCTGCCATGTACACAATACGACTAAATGAAATTTCAACTAAAACAATGGGCAACTTACTTGAAAGCCTACAAGGAGACCTTTGAAGGCCTCCTTCGGTCCGTTATCAACGGACTGGACGCTTTGTAATACCGCACCCATAAGGGTGCGGTGCTCCTCGGGGATGGAGGCGCTTGATAGAGCCTCCCTCATGGCCGACCACTCGTTGGTCGGCAGTACCGGGGATGATTGGATTTCCCGATCACCCACCGGGGTTTCGACCGATGCCTCCGGAGGCACCATGCGCTTCGGAGACGTTCTCGGAGGGGACTGATTGCATGCCCGCCCGGTCTCCTCGGTGTCCGGGCAGGGGATTGTCCCTGTTCTTCGGTGGCCAAAGCATTAGCTTTGGCCATGGGGGTACCCTCTGCACCCCTTGTGTCCGCCTCCATTCGGGTGTGTTGGGACGACACCTCCACGGCGTCCTTCGTAGCGCCTGGAGTGGGGGGTGCGAGGCGTCCCTGCTCTCCGCCAGTTTGGCAGGTGAGGTCTCCCCATCCGATATAACCTCAGTGGGGATGACACGCCGGGGGCTGTTAGACCAACAACCTGTGTGCTAGCAAACTCTAAGCCTACTGGCGACAGAAAGAAGGGTCTTCGGATCCTAACATGGATGGAGGGGTCTTGACCTTGAGGCTTCTTCATGGAACCTCTTTGGCATCTTCGGACGCAGAGCTCGAGTCCGAGCTGTCTGACAGGACCATCCGCGCTTGCTATGCCCTCTTAGGGGCAGGAGAAGCTGCCTGTCCCGAGGCGTCCGAAGATGTCGTTCTCTTCTTGGTGCGGGGGGATCACCTCCCCCCTTGCTCTCGACCTCCTCCTCCTCTTCTTCTTCCTCTTCGGCCTCCTCCTGATTTGAGGAGGCGGGCGTGTTTTCGGAAGCAACATCAGGTTGATCCTTGATGCCAAGACCAGCCTGACCTGGTTTCTTCTTCTTATCCTTCTTAGTGGGAGCCTCGTAGGGCTTCTCCACGAGCATCTTGGCTAGCAGCCTAGTCTGATCATCTTCGGGCTGAGGAGCCGGACTGCGGATGCTGATGGCTTTCTTCAGCCATCTCTACATAAACATATCAGACACGGGGTTATGGGCCTTCTATGTATAGAGCTAATCAGGCTAGGATGAGTCATACCTTGGAGTCTGGCTTGTCGACATGTAGGCCCTTGTCCTCGTCCTCGGCTGGCCAGCTCTTCATTGATTTGAAGAACGCCTTCCACGGCTTCTCCCGTGTAGAGCGGAAGAGTTTCCGGATTGTGGGCTCGGCATCGAGTTTCCGAGCCCGCGGGGGAGTGTCCCGGTGCTGGCAGGGGAGGATGCATCTTCGGAACATTACCTGGACCACATCGGCCAGTTTGGTGTTGTTCTCGACCAAGAAGGGGATCCGCTTTTGTAGATCGGCCACCTCCTTGCTCGATCCCCAGACAAGACCCTTTTCGATCCATGAAGCTAGTATGGTCGGAGGACCGGATCTGAATGCGGCGGCGGGGTGCAGGCCTTGTTCCTGTCGTTCGGCGATGTAGAACCACTCCTTCTGCCACCCCTTGATGGTGTCGATGAGGGTGCCTGCTAGCCAGTCGATGCGCGTGAGTTTGCCGATGACGGCACCACCGCAGTTGGCGTGCTTGCCACCGACACACTTCGGCTTGATGTTAAAAACCTGCAGCCAGAGCCCGAAGTGTGGCTCGATATGTAGGAATGCCTCGCAGAGGAGGATGAAGGCAGAGAGGTGCATGATGGAGTTCGGCAGAAGGTCGTGGAAATCGAGGCCGTAGAAGAACATTAAACCCCTAATGAAGGGGTGGAGTGGAAAGCTCAAACCCCTGATGAAGTGAGGGATGAACACCACCCGCTCGCCTGGCTTGGGGTGGGGATTACTTGCCCTTTCTCCGCTGCACGATGAGGAATATCGGCAGGGAGGTAGCCGGTCTTCTTAAGGTCGAGGATGTCTTGGTTGCAGACCGTGGAAACCTCCCACTGGCCGTTGGAGCCCGCCATTGTTGAGCTCGGAAGCAAGGGTGGAAGAAACCTAGATCTGTGCTCTGGAGGCGCAGGGGAATAGGAGGTGGAGACGTCGAATGGAGAGCGTGAGCGGCCTCTGGGGTTTTCTTTCTCCTTTTATGAGGTGTGTCGATTCGGGCTCCCCTTGCTCCGCCATGATTCCCTCCACTTCCCGAGACGCGCGAGCCGTTGTGGGCGTATGATTAACTACATCCCGTATAAAACGGGGCACGATCTATGTGTGGATAGATCGTGTGGATGGAACGGCCTCGAACCGCGCATCGAGTGCATGTGACTGGCCTATCGGTCGTGGTGGGCTGTGACCTTTCGTCAGAAAGGTCGTCAGGAAACATTACCTTTTTCCCGACGGTTGGCCTTCAAAAGCCAACTTATCTCATAGAATTCGGACGTGCCACAATGCGGAAAACTATTTGTCATCGAGGCCAAACTATGGTTCAGCGGAAGGAACTCACATCACAAGCCAAAGACTCTGTTCGTGAAGCAATTGGAGCTGAATACTCTTGGCATTGGAGGCAGGTTCGGGGGCTACTGAGGGAGTCCTGTAATAGGGGGGGCTCGGATAGCTGACATGTGGTGTACGAGCCGGACTGTATGGGCCACCTGCAGAACACTGGATGATCTGAAGGCCCAGTTACCAGGATGGAAGCTTCGAGGAGCACGGCTTGTGCTCCACGTTTGATGTAGTAAATAGGCATGTTTATCTCTTCGGCATGTAACCGACCATGTGTAAACCCTAGGCCTCCTCGGCATCTATATAAGCCGGAGAGTTTTAGGGTATAGAGAGGACAACTCATCTAGGGTTAGACTTACGATCTTGAGGTAGATCAACTCTGTAACCCCTTACACCATCAATACAGTCAAGTAGGACGTAGGGTATTACCTCAATAGGAGGGCCCGAACCTGGGTAAACTCATCTCCCCTTCGTCTCCTGTTACCGCCGATCCTAGCCTCACAGTTCGGGACCCCCTACCCGATATCCGCCGGTTTTGACACCGACACCCATGGAGGAGGACGACCCGAAGGCGGAGGCAGAGGTCGCCGTCAACCAGTCGGAGGAGATGGCGGAGCAGTAGGCCATCCTGGATTCCATCCGGGATGAGGACGAGGTGGAGGCCAACCTCCGTCTCATCCGGCAGAGGCGGGTGGAGGCTTATGCCATGTTAAACGAGTTGGAGGCGGACATAGAGGTAGAGGAGGCGGTAGTGGACCAGCCGCAGGCGCCGGAGGGGGCTGAGCCGCAACAGATGGCCATCTATCCACCAGAGGGCACAAAGATCATCGACATCTCTGGCAAAGAGTAGATAGGTTTTATTATGTAGTATGTAGGTTTTACATCATGCATGCTTTTGTATGAATTTTGTCCTTTCTAAATATGAGATATCCGGTTGTGTAATGATGTTTTCGATATAATATGAACCATGGTGGTGTTGAAAAAGAAGAAGGAAAAGAAACAATTTTTGTAGGATAAAACTAATTTGGTGTAATCAAATCAAAAAAAGAAACAAACAGTGCAATCAAATCAATAAAGAAAAGGGTGACGTTGCAATCAAATCAATAAAAAAACAGAACCATCGCGTGCACCATTTTATAGGCCTCTTTTATCCTTGTGGGCCTTCAACACGTCAATGACTTGCGAAGGCCCAACAAGGACTTGTTTGTATTTTGGGACACACAAGTGGGCGAGCAGAACCAACCTCTTGCGGATCGCCCAACGATCCAACGGTGCGGAGCCGTCCATGTGATCCAACGGCGTGCAGCCTGCATAGGGCCCGCCCTATGAATTCCTTCTAGAAGACCAGAGCTGAGGGATGTCCCTTGGCACTAGGGTATGATCGGACGAATGTTGTTCGATGCTAGGTTTGGAGAGATGTTGCGGGGTTTTGAGCCGGTCAGGGGGTTATCTTAGGTTTGACCAACATTCAAATGATGTTAACTAATGCAAAAAACAAAAAAATAGCAAACGTTTGCAGTTCGTCGTTTCATAAGACATAGTTACTATAAAATATATATAAACTTAGTTTAGAGATATTTTTATGGAAAATATTCTTTTGAGGTAAGCTACCATCACTAAGTTCAAATGAGAAGAACAAATTCAAAAATAATCAGTAAAATGGAAGACCTGCGCACAATGTCGTTGTATGTGACATGGTTATGACAAAAAAATCTTGGTTTGTGGACATTTCCATGAAAACTCCTTCGCACAAATGAGCTATCATGTACGATATTGTATAGAGTCCAAGAAGAGAGTGATAGTGGGCTTGGTTTTATGAAAAATTAAAAAGTCAAAAAAATGACCATATATTCTTTTTAGTGTGAATAAGAAGGATCTGAACTTATATTTTTATTATTGAAATTTTAAACTGTTTTTATAATTTATATTGAAAATTGTCTGTTTACCCTAACTTTGTCACCAACATAAGCTAACATGATCATTTGTTTGTATTTTTGTTTTATTTGTTGTTAGATCATTGCAACCTAGGCTAACATGATCATTGCAACATCACAGATAAATGGATTTCAAATGTTGCTTATAATTCAAAGATGAGTTAAAATTCAAATTCAAACATCACATCACATTCAAAACATCATATCAAATCACATCAACCTGCGTTAACTGTAATTATACTATGCCGGCCACAAAGGCCGGTAAGAGTTCACAAGTCTGCCAGGCATTAAATAAAAACATTAAAAATAAAAATAAAAACGAGGAGGTGCGCTGCCCCCTAGGCGTCCTCGTCGTCATTGTTGTTGGGGCTGATGAGGCCGATGAGGGTCGGCGCCGGGCCAGCCCAGGGGAACAACGTCTCCCAGGCAGTTGTGACGTCGTCCGCCGGTGGCTGCACCGCCACTGTCTGCGCTTTGGCATGGTGCTCCTCCTCCTCTTCCTCGGCATCCTTCTCCAACTCCTTGAGCTGCTGACCCTCGCTCCACTCTGCCCATAGGTGCTGCTGTCGCCAGAACTCTAGGTAGTCCCGCTACTGCTTTGGCGTCGCCAGCAGCCATATGGGTGGCGTGCTCGCCTAGTACTGAACCACCCCCTCCCAGACATACTCATGGAGCATGAGGGTGGTCGGCGCCTGCTCGAGCCTGGCTGGGGGGCGGCGGGGCCAGCGGCAGCACGACGTAGTTGCCAGCAGCGGAGAGTGCAATGGCCTCCGCCATCCGCGTCTGGTAAGCTGTCTCCTCCTCCTCCTGGCGCCACTCTTCCTCCTTGCTTACACGGAGGACGGCTTCCAGCGCCAGCGCCTCTTGGTATGCGGCCTCCACCTCCTGGTCCTCATCGCGCACGACGAGGGGCGACGGGGTGCCAGCCCGCATGTCGTGGATGCCATAGCGGCGCTGCTCCTCGTGCTCAAATGCAAACCAGACCTCCCAATTGGGAGAGTCTACAGCATAGGCCGGATTGAGCCGCTGCTCGGGCGTGAGATGCTGCTGTCGGCGCCTCACCTCCTCCGCATGTGCCCGCGCTGACCGTGGCACCGCCGGCACTGGGATCCTCTTCGGATCTAAGTGCCAGTAGTGTGGCAGGATCACGTCGGGGTAGGGAAGAGGGATGGTGTGCTCCCAGTGCCACCTTGCCTGGTGCACTGGGACGCTAATCCGCTGCCGAGGCGGACGAGAAGAGGATAGTGGGGGTAGCGCTCGCCAAGGGACGGCGGGGGCCTTGCCCTTCTTCTTGTCGGAGCTCGAGCCAGTCCCTGAGAAGATGCCCATGGTGGCTATTGGCTAGGGTTTGGTTTTGTCGCCGATGGGCTAGGGTTTGTAGATCCTGCCGGGGTGGAGGGGGCAGGCATGGCTCTCGAAGGATGGAAGCTACTGTGGGCTAGCCGGTTTCTAGTTATAGAAGGACGATGACCCAAACATGGATGGCTGATGACCGGGGCCTACCTCGCGTGCGCATTTACTATTGGCTATTGGGGTAGTTGGAAGGCCGCCATGCGTCCTCGAGGCGGACGAGGAGAAAGCGCGTGCACCTTTGTTCGGCATCCATGTGGCCGGAAATGGGGCAGGACGGACTCACTCGTCGGGTCCGACGAGCGTCGCAGTCCAGTGCAGCCCCACTCGTCAGAGTTAACAGTCAAACCATTGACCCGACGGCATCCTCCATTGTGACCTTTGGTGAGGGTTTCGGGCTAGGGGGTGGGGAAAAGCGAGCAAAATTTAAGGGTGTGGGGACGAATGAGCACAACTAAGGAACTAGAGGCACAGATGTAAAAGACCCTTAAATAAATCATGAAGATAGTAACAGAGATTATACTAATCATGCAAACTAGCATAGTATCCGAACAGATCAAATCTATAGCACAGATCAGAAACAAGAATTCTAGGACAATCTCAAATAAAGGGGACAGAATTGCATACGGTGCAGCGGGAGCAGAACCGCCGACACTGGTGTTGTCGATCATTTCATTGAGGAAGCAGTTGCTGAGATTTGGGAAGAAGTCGTTGTCCGAGAAGTAGTTGATGCCAGTAGTCGTGCGAGTGTGCTCCCCAAAAACCTGATCGCCCCTCTCCCGTACAGAGTCACAAGAGGCGGGGTTCCGGAGGCATGTTGTCCCTTCTTGCAGTGCATGCCGGAAGGAGGGATGGAGAAGACTTGGGTGGCGGTGCAATGATCTGGAATGGTGCGAAACCATATGTCGTGGTTTTCTCATGGGAGGTCTCGTGAGACGACAGATGCCATAGGTAGGCTTATCGAGGTGAGAGCAAGGCTGTCGTGGATGATCCGGGACGGGTATGTGAATAGCACGCAACGGTTTACCCAGGTTCGGGGTTGTCCAGAGAGATAATACCCCTACTCCTGCATGTCTGTATTTGTATGGTATATCTAGTACATGGTTGCTCCTAGAGCTGTATGGGAGAGGAGAGCCATGAGGCTTCTTGCCTCGTGTGTGTGTGAGCACGTGAGAGAGGGAGAATGAGTGGGCAGCCCCCTCCCTTGCATGGGTGTGGCCCGGGGGTTTTATAGGCCAACCCCCCGGATTACAATACAAATAGAAGGTCAAAGGGGGGCCCAGCCGGCAGCCTCTCTGGCCGGCTGCGGGGGCCGCCGGCTGTGGGGCCCTATCGCCGGTAGGTCCCGCCAGCCGAAGGGTCCTGTCAGGAACCGGCAGGGCCCACACGGTGGGTCCCGACGCCGGTCACGTCACGGCACGGGCCGCCCCTTGTGGCGTCATCTTGCGGCGGCCGGCCGGGGTCGGCGGTACGGTCGGCCACCCTGTAGCCATGCCGGGGCAGGTAATGGAGTGGTTGGGGCGTATCGGCACTGTTGGAAGCCCGGTCACCATTCGCCAGGGTCAGGGGCCTTGACGCCTTCGCTGTGGCCATATCAGCGCTGACCCCCGATGGGATGGGGGCCACTGTTGCCATGCATGCCCTTACGATGGTATCCAATGCACGGCTGGCTGGGGGGCAAGCGGCAACGCCCCCAGCCAGCCGGCACGTCGTAGCCGGCGAGGCGTAGCCGGCGGGCCGCTTTTGGCAGGGCGTAGCCGGACCGCAGGGGGAGGCGGTCCGCCCTTTGATTGTGTTAGAAGGCCGGAGCAAGGGGCGCTTGGGGTACCCGGGGGTCATCCCCCCGACAGTAGCCTTCGAGCCTTCGGTCGACTCATAGAGTCGGGCGGAGGGTTTTCGCAGTCGTTGTCGTTGTTGTTGTTGTTGCTGCAAAAGTTGTCGATGATGGTCGACCGCGGGTCGGGGACGACGCAGCTTGCTTCCAGCGGGGGCGCGCCAGCGCACCCGCTGGGTGTAGCCTCCGAGCCTCCGGTCGACTCGAGGAGTCGGGCGAAGGGTCTTTGTTGTTGCTCAAGCAGACGATGGCATAGAGGACGTCAGGCGTGGATGCGGAGTCAGCCGGCTGAAGGGCGCGAGGCGATGCCGGGGACGAGCGCGGAGTTCACTGGCTGGCGGTTTCCAGCGGGGGCGCGCCAGCGCACCCACTAGGTGCAGCCTCCGAGCGACTCGAGGAGTCGGGCGAAGGGTCCTTGCTGTTGCTGAAGTGAACGGCGGCGTCGAGGATACCGGGCATGGACGGAGGGTCCGTCGGCCGATGGGCGTGGAGCCCTACCGAAGGCGGACACGGGGTCCGCCGGCTGTCGAGCGCGAGGCGCTACCGGGCACGGACGGAGGGCCCGCCGGCTGATGGGCATGGAGCCCTGCCAAAGGCGGATGTGGGGCCCGCCGGCTGTCGAGCATGAGGCGCTGTCGAGCGCAGATGGAGGGTCCGTCGGCCGATGGGCGTGGAGCCCTGTCGAAGGCGGACACGGGGTCCGCCGGCTATCGAGCATGAGGCGCTGCCGGGAGCGGACGGAGGGTCCGCCGGCTGATGGGCGTGGAGCCCTGCCGAAGGCAGATGTGGGGCCCGTCGGTTGTCGAGCGCGAGGCGCTGCCGAGCGTAGACGGAGGGTCCGCCGGCCGATGGGCGTGGAGCCCTGCCGAAGGCGGACACGGGGTCCGTCGGCTGTCGAGCGCGAGGCGCTGCCGGGCACGGACAGAGGGTCCGCCGGCTGATGGGCGTGGAGCCCTGCCGAAGGCGGATGTGGGGCCTACCGTCTATCGAGCGCAAGGCGCTGCCGGGCGCGGACGGAGGGTCTGCCGGCCGATGGGCGTGGAGCCCTGTCGAAGGGTAGCCTTCGAGCCTCTGGGTGAGGAGGTTCCTCATGGACGATCGTCCAAAAGACAAGGTTAAGTCGGCACAGGTATATCAAATATTTGATTTTGGTAGTGCATGAGCTTTATGCGAAGGGTGCCGACTCAGTTTCGCCCGAGCCCCCTTAAGTCTTTTTCATGTTCACTCCGCTCTTTGGCTTTTGCTCTTGCTAGCCAGACAGCCGGGAGCCGTTCTGTAGCTGAGACGAAGAGTGGGCCGCGGAATGGAGCGTACAATACTCGGACTCTGGGAGCGAACTCGACCGAGCAGATACCCATAGATGAAACGACCAGGTCGCCCAAGCCGTTTTCTCCCCGGATGCTTTTCGCGTGTGGCGACCTTCAGCTTTTGCTCTTGCTAGTCGGACAGCCGCGGTGCGGTCTGTAGCTGAGACGAAGAGTGGGCATTTAGTCCCATGCACGCTACTAAGCCGTCCCGTGGGAACGAACGTATTGGGCCAAGCGGCCAGCCTCGGGCCGAGACTAGCCGGCGCCGGGGTGAATAGTAAAGTGTAGAATAAATGTCAAGATGGCCTCCAAGGGCCGCTCGGGGTCATTTGTTTTGTGTGTACGGTGCAAGGGTATGCGCGTGGAGATCTCACATTGCTTTTGGGTGCCGGCGAGGTGGTTTTGTCGTCGACGTGGTCCTGCTGATGCGCACGAAACGCTGCCAGGCACGGACGCGGGGTCCGTCGGCTGGTGAGCACAGGGTGCTTTCGAGGGCGGATGCGGGGTCCGCCGGTTGGAGTGCGCGAGGCGCTGCCGAGGGCGGATGCGGGGTCTGCCAGTTGGAGTGCACGAGGCGCTGCCAAGGGCGGACGTCGGGTCCCCGGACTAGAGTGCGCGAGGCACTACCGAGGGCGGACGCGGGGTCCGCCGGCTGGAGTGCATGAGGCGCTGTCGAGGGTGGACGCGGGATCCGTCGGCTAGTGTGCGCAAGGCGCTGCCGAGGGCGGACGCGGGGTCCGCCGGCTGGTGTGCGCGAGGTATTGCCGAGGGCGGACGTGGGGTCCGCCGGCTGGAGTGCACGAGGCGCTGCCGAGGGCGGACGCGGGGTCCGCCAGCTGGTGTGCGCGAGGCGTTGCCAAGGGGGGACGCGGGGTCCGCAGGCTGGAGTGCGCGAGGCGCTGCCGAGGGCGGACGCGGGGTCCGCCAGCTGGTGTGCGCGAGGCGCTGTCGAGGGCAGACGCGGGGTCCATCGGCTAGAGTGCGCGAGGTGCTGCCGAGGGCGGACGCGGGGTCCACCGGCTAGTGTGCGCGAGGCGCTGCCGAGGTCGGACGCGGGGTCCATCGGCTAGTGTGCACGAGGCGCTGCCGAGGGCGAACGTGGGGTCCGCCGGCTGGTGTGCGCGAAGCGCTGTCGAGGGCGGACGCGGGGTGATGTGCACGAGGCGCTGCCGAGGGCATACGCGGGATCCATCGGCTTGTGTGCACGAGGCGCTGCCGAGGGCGGACGCGAGGTCCGTCGGCTGGTGAGCGCGAGGGCGCTACCGAAGGGTAGCCTCCGAGCAAGAAGGTGCATTGCTTTTTTTTTTACGTCGCTGAGATGGTTGTTGGCGAAGACAGCCGGCGTGATTTGGCGCTTGCGGAACACGCCGGCACACCCGCTGCGTGTAGCCTTCGAGCCTCCGGGTGCTCGAAGGGGGTCCTGGCAGGTCAGGTCCGACCGAGCGGACGTCGAGGCGGACGGGTGGTCGGGCCAGGTCCTCAGCCGGCCAGGCGACGGAGGCGGCAGGCGGACCGGGAGGGCCGCGGCAGGCCACCCAAGTGGCAAAGCAGGCAGACGGTCATGCAAAAGGTTTTTTATTTTTTATTTTTTCTTTTCACCAGCCGGCCGCCACCTCGCCTCCACGTGGGCAACCGGCGCAGCAGTTAAGCGACAGGGTGGCTGCCGGCCAGGGGGTGGAACGACGTTGCCGGGGGTGGAGCCGAGGCCGGTGGGGCGAGGCGTGCGCGCGACCGCGGTCGGCCAGAGGAGGCGGAGCAGGTGGCCGGGGCCGGCCGGGCGAGGCGGAGCCCGCAGCACCGGGGGCCGCGGCGGTGGCAGCGGCCGCGGGAGAGGAGCGGCCGGGGCTGTGGCCGGCCGGGCGAGGGGCCGGCCAGCAGCGCCGAGGGCCACGGGAGGTGAGGTCACCAGGGGCCACGGCAGGAGCCGGTCG
The DNA here is from genome assembly GCA_022496015.1 of Hordeum marinum. Classification (NCBI taxonomy): domain Eukaryota; kingdom Viridiplantae; phylum Streptophyta; class Magnoliopsida; order Poales; family Poaceae; genus Hordeum; species Hordeum marinum. The sequence goes on along the minus strand of CM039677.1, from coordinate 94,730,304 downwards.
GGGCTGTGGCCGGCCGAGCGAGGGGACGTGGAGGGCCGGCTGGCACACCCGGCCAGCGATGGGACGCGAAGGGTTGGCTGGTGTGCCGAGCCGGCGACAGGACGCGGAGGGCCGGCCGGCGCGCCCAGCCGGCGACGGGACGCGGTGGGCCGGCCGGCGCAGAGGCGGAGCCGGCCCTGGAGGCGGGGCGGCGAGCCGGCGGTCGCGGGAGTTGACCAGGCTTGGAGAATCCAGCGGGGGCGAATGGAGGCAGCCGGGCATGGCCGCCGGGCCGGCATGGAGATGCCAGGGTGCGGGGGATGCGGACGCCCGAGCCGGCGGGGGCGGCACGGAGACACTGGCCGACCGGGTGGCGACGAGGGCACGAGCCGGCCGGGGACGCGCGAGCCGGCGGGGCGAACTCAAGGAGGCCAGCCACAGCCCGGCGTGGACGGAGCAGGGCCAGAGCGAGGCGAAGCCGCGAGCGCGCGTCCGCTGGAGATGGTTGTGGAGACGACTGTGCATGAAGACGGCCCGAAGCGCGAAGACCCACCGCATGCACACGAGCCATGCCAACCAGCCAAGCTAGCCTACGCAGCCAAATCCATTGGCTATGTTAGCTAGCTAGCTAGCTAGGTGCAAGCGCGTGCACGTACAGGGGCCGAGGAGCAGCACGGTGGCGCGGCCAGCCGCACGGCAGCAGCCGTGGTTGGTGGTGGTTGAGATGCGTTGTGCGAACACGAACGAAGAGCAGCGAGTGGAAGAGCGACGCGGCGCCATGGGCGCGCTGCCGGAGCGGCCGTAGAGGGGTGACGTCGAGGCCTCCGGCGTGGAGGAGCAACGGGCACCGAGCGCGCACGGCCGGGGCAACCGAGGCGACGCGTCGACGACCGTGCCGGAGCAAGACGCAGCGCGGGACGGTGCCCGGCCCTAGCGATGAACGCAGACGGAGGGACGATGGCGACGTCGCGATGGTGTCGAGGCCGATGGCCGGGGGAGAGTTGATGTCGAGCCCTCGAGCGCGGCCGGAGAGGCGACGGCAACGCCACAGCGGAGCTGGCGAAGATGGCGAGGCCGACGATGAAGGCGCGCCGCCTCGCACGGCTGCCCCGGGGGCGAGTTGATGTTGAGCCCTCGAGCGCCGCCGGAGAGGCGACGGCGACGCCACGGTGGAGTTAGCGAAGATGGCAAGGCCGACGACGAAGGCGCGCCGCCTCGCGCGGCTGCCCTGGGGGCGAGTTGATGTCGAGCCCTCGAGCGTGGCCGGAGAGAAGACGGCGACACCACGGCAGAGTTGGCGAAGATGGCGAGGCCGACGACGAAGGCGCCCGCCTCATGTGGCCGCCTCGGGGGCGAGTTGATGTCGAGCCCTCGAGCGTGGCCGGAGAGGCGACGGCGATGCAACGGCAGAGTTGGCAAAGATGGCGAGGTCGACAACGAAGGTGCGCCGTCTCGTGCGGCCGCCCCAGGGGCGAGTTGATGTCGAGCCCTCGAGCGTGGCCGGAGAGGCGACGGCGACGCCACGACGGAGTTGGCGAAGATAGTCCCGCCCGGACCGCGGAACCAACAGCAGCTTGCCCCATGGTGGGCGCCAACTGTCGTGGTTTTCTCACGGGGGGTCTCGCGAGACGACAGATGCCATAGGTAGGCTTATCGAGGTGAGAGCAAGGCTGCCGTGGATGATCCGGGACGGGTATGTGAATAGCACGCAACAGTTTACCCAGGTTCGGGGTTGTCCGGAGAGATAATACCCCTACTCCTGCATGTGTGTATTTGTATGGTATACATGGTTGCTCCTGGAGTTGTATGGGAGAGGAGAGCCATGAGGCTTCTTGCCTCGTGTGTGTGTGTGAGCACATGAGAGAGGGAGACTGAGTGGGCAGCCCCCCCCCCCCTTGCATGGGGGTGGCCCGGGGGTTTTATAGGCCAACCCCCCAGATTACAATACAAATAGAAGGTCAAAGGGGGGCCCCAGCCGGCAGCCTCTCTGGCCGGCTGTGGGGCCCTGTCGCCAGTAGGTCCCATCAGCTAAAGGGTCCCGTCAGGAACCGGCGGGGCCCGCGCGGCGGGTCCCGACGTCGGTCACGTCACGGCACGAGCTGCCCCTTGTGGCGTCGTCTTGCGGCGGCCGGCCGGGGTCAGCGGTATGGCTGGCCACCCTGTAGCCATGCCAGGGCAGGTAATGGAGTGGTTGGGGCGTGTGGGCACTGTTGGAAGCCCGGTCACCATCCGCCAGGGTCAGAGGCCCTGACGCCTTCGCTATGGCCATATCAGCGCTGACCCCCGATGGGATGGGGGCCACTGTTGCCACGCATGCCCTAACGACGGTATCCAATGCGCGGCCGGCTGGGGGGCCAGGCGGCAACGCCCCCAGCCGGCCGGCACGTCGTAGCCGGCGGGGCGTAGCCGGCGGGCCGCTTCCAGCAGGTCATAGCCAGACCGTAGGGGGAGGCGGCCCGCCCTTTGATTGCGTTAGAAGGCCGGAGCAAAGGGGCGCTTGGGGTACCCGGGGGTCATCCCCCCGACACCATATGTTGTGGCCGTGGCTAGGGTTGGACGAGATCTCATATATATACACGTCCATGTTGGGGAACGTTGCATGGGAAACAAAAAAAAATCCTATGAATGCCCAAGATCTATCTATGGAGATCAACAGCTATGAGAGGGGGAGTGCATATACATACCCTTGTAGATCACTAAGCGGGAAGCGTTAAGAAACGCGATTGATGTAGTCAAGCGTCTTCGCGGTCCAATCACGATCCGTCCCGATCTAGCGCCGAACGGATGGCACATCCGCATTCAGCACATGTACAGCTTGATGACGCATTCACCACCTTGATCCAGCGAGCGAAGGTGAAGTAGTAGCTTGAGTCCTACGGCAGCACGACGGTGATGTCTACTATGCAACTTTATTCTTGTAGATACGTGTTGGGCCTCCAAGCATAGAGTTTTATAGGACAGTAGCAATTTTCCCTCAAGTGGATGACCTAAGGTTTATCAATCTGTGAGAAGTGTAGGAAGAAGATGGTCTCTCTAAAACGACCCTGCAACCAAATACAAGAAATCTCTTGTGTCCCCAACACACCCGATACAATGGCAAACTTTATAGGTGCACTAGTTCGGCAAAGTGTAATATGGATGGTAGAAATATATTTTTATAATCTGAATAAATAAAAACAGCAAGGTAGCAAATAACAAAAGTGAGCCCAAACGATATTGCAATGATTGAAAATGAGGCCTAGGGTCCGTACTTTCGCTAGTGCAATCTCTCAACAATGCTAACATAGTTGGATCATATAACCATCCCTCAACGTGCAACGAAGAATCACTCCAAAGTTCCTATCTAGCGGAGAACATAAGAAGAAATTGTTTGTAGGGTACGAAACCACCTCAAAGTTATTCTTTCCGTTCGATCTATCCTAGAGTTCGTACTAAAATAACAGAAGCTATTCTTTCCGATCGATCTAATCAAGAGTTCATACTAAAACAACACCAAATAATTTCAGATTCATAATACTCAATCCAACACAAAGAACTTCAAGGAGTGCCCCAAGATTTCTACCGGAGAAACAAAGACAAGAACGTGCATCAACCCCTATGCATAGATTACCCCAATGTCATCGCGGGAATCCGCAAGTTGAATGCCAAAATACATATCAAGTGAATCAATACGATACCCATTGTCACCACGAGTATTCAATTGCAAGACATATATCAAGTGTTCTCAAATCCATTAAAGTATTCAATCCGATAACAACGAAATCTCAAAGGGAAAACTCAATTCATCACAAGAAGAGTATAGAGGGGAGAAACATCATATGATCCATCTATGTTAACAAATCCCATGATATATCAAGATCATGACATCTCAAGATCACGAGAGAGAGAGAGAGAGATTAAACACATAGCTACTGGTACAAACCCTCAGCCCTGAGGATGGACTACTCCCTCCTCATCGTGGTGGCCGCCGGGATGATGAAGATGGCCACCAGTGATGATCTCCCCCTCCGGAGGGTGCTAGAATGGGCTCCCGATTGGTTTTCGATGGCTACAGAGGCTTGTGGCGGCGGAACTTCCGATCTAGGGCTACCCCGAAGGGTTTCGGAATATTTGGGAATTTATAGTGCAAAGAGGGGCTGCGTGAGGCCACCCTGGCGCGCCCTGGTGGGTTGTGCCCCCCTCGGGGCACCCCCCCCCCAGGTGCAGCTCTGGCCCATTGGGTTCCTTCTAGTCCAAAAAATCAACAAAAATTTCGTGGTGTCTGGACTCCATTTGATATTGATTTCCTGCGATGTAAAAAACAAGCAAAAAACAGCAACTGGCACTGGGCACTGGGTCAATAGGTTAGTCCCAAAAAATGATATAAAGTTGCTATAAAATGATTGTAAAACATCCAAGAATGATAAAATAACAGCATGAATACTTCATAAATTATAGATACATTGGAGACGTATCAGACGGCATGGTGACGGTGGTGGTGGTGCGATCTCGACAGGGCTTCATCAAGCGCTGTCGTGATGTGATGGAGGAGAAGAACTACTAGAGAGAGAGAGGGAGGGCACTGCCAAGGCTTGGTGTGTTGTCTACCTCCCTCTCCTCTAGTATATATAGGAGGAGGGGTGGAGTAGGGCCAGCCTATGGTTCCCCTAGGGGGGCGGCAGCCAAGGAGTGGTGTCTTGCCACCTAAGGCAAGGGTGGCGCCACCCCTAGGGCTTGGCCCTTCATCATCCACTCGCATGGGCCTAGGTGGGAGGGGCTTCCAGTCCACCAGGGGCTAGTGCGCCCCCTCTGACAGCCCATGGGGCCCTCCGGGGCAGGTGGACCCTCCCGGTGGACCCCTCGGAACACTTTCGGCATCTCCGTCACAAAATCGGTAAGTCCCGAAACTTTTTCAGAACTCAAATACCAACTTTCTATATATCAATCTTTATATCCGGACCATTTCGAAGCTCCTCGTCATGTTTGGGATCTTATCCGGGACTCCAAACAAACCTTAGGTTACCAACATATGCAACTCAACTATACTATATCGTCACCGAACGTTAAGTGTGCGGACCCTACGGGTTAGAGAATGATGCAGTGATGACCGAGACACTCTCTGGCTAATAACCAATAGTGGGACCTGGATGCCCGTATTGGCTCCTACATATTCCGCGAAGATCTTTATCGGTCGAACCACGATGTCAAGGATTCAATCAATCATGTATACAGTTCCCTTTGTCCATCGGTATGTCACTTGCCCGAGATTCGATCGTCGGTATCTCCATACCTAGTTCAATCTCGTTACCGGCAAGTCTCTTTACTCGTTCCATAATACAAGATCCCATGATTAAATCCTTAGTCACATTGCTTCCAAGCTTCTTGTGATGTTGTATTACCGAGTGGGCCCAGAGATACCTCTCCGTCATACGGTGTGACAAATCTCAGTCTCGATTCACGCCAACCCAACAGACACCCTTAGAGATACCTGTAGAGCACCTTTATAGTCACCCAGTTACGTTGTGACATTTGATACACACAAGGCATTCCTCCGGTGTCCGGGAGTTGCATGATCTCATGGTCGTAGAAACAGATTCTTGACATGGATAAAGCAGTAGCAATAAACTAGTACGATCAAATGTTATGCTTACAGTTGGGTCTTGTCCATCACATCATTCTCCTAATGATGTGATCCCGTTATGAAGTGACAACTCATGTCCATGGTCAGGAAACCTTAAGCATCTTTGATCAACGAGCTACTCTAGTAGAGGCTCACTAGGGACACAGTGTTGTCTATATATCCACACATGTATCTAGGTTTCCGATCAATACAATTATAGCATGGATAATAAACGATTATCATCAACAAGGAAATATGATAATAACCATTTTATTATTGCCTCTAGGGCATATTTCCAACACTCCAGGTGGAGAGACATGGACTGGACCCACGTCCGAGTCAGTAACAGCCCACGATCCGATGTCTCAAATCGTGACGCGTCTATTACGGACTCTCTGTTCCTGACCGGCAAAAATAAGCGCGTAGGTATGAGCTTGGCTCGGTTCAATCCCGCAACCCGCGACACGTCGTGACGTGGCGTGGTGGGCGGCAGAGGAGTACGAGAGGGTCTCTTCTCTTCCCAAGCTCCAATAGCATGTGTAAGAGAATTCCTTATAAGAAGGTTCAACTCCTTCTCCACTAGGAGGGTGGGACTAAACTTCCCACTACACACACCACTCATGAATGGGTCATGAGAATTTCATAAATTTGTTGGGCTTTGGGCCAAAGGCCTACTAGCAAATTCCAACAATGTTTGTACTAGAGTGACTAATGTGGCCACGCTCGAATCTCTTGTTATCCGGGAAGCTCTTTGCCTGGCCCATGACCTACTACTATCACATGTGATTATAGCATCCGATTGCAAGGGAACGGTGAACGATATTCAGAAGAACACAGATGGTTTACATGCTAGTATCATCAAGGAAATTTCAGAGACATCACAACGGTTCACAAGCTGCTCTTTCATCTTCAAAGGACGTGCTTCAAACATAGAGGCACATAGCCTTGTTCACAAGCTTCTCTTTAATCTTCAAAGAACGTGCTTCAAACATAGAGGCACATAGCCTTGTTCACAAGCTTCTCTTTCAGCTTCAAAGGACGTGCTTCAAACATAGAGGCACGTAGCCTTGCTAAGTACGCTTTATGAATTTCTGTGGGACGCCACATATGGCTCCTTAATCCTTCGGACCTAAATTGTATCCCATGAACCTTGTTATTGATCAATAAAGTGAAGCGTGTTTGGACTCCAAAAAAAAGCTATATACATTTTTACTTTATTCCGGTGGTCTCTTAGGGTTTTAGCTATACTAGATGACCCGTTGCGCCCGTGACGCAAGAAGCCAATTAGAACCAGGTATTGTGTGGGTATTGTAGTGCACATATTAGCACCTTTAATCAAGTGAAAGAGAAAGAAAGAAAAGTTTAGTTGAGGTAGTAGATCCATAAAACCCATTTACCAAATGTTGTGTCCAAACGGGTTAATTGCAGAAAACAAAACCTTATCAGCCAAAGAGAGCATTCATATTTCAGTACCAATACGGATTCATAACTTGTATCGGACTATAGATGGGGCAACCCAGCAGATTATATTTAAAGTATCAACTCAAAGTACTTCATAATAAAAATTTCATGAATCATCATCAGCTCAAAAATTTACGACATGCCTTCCACTAAGTCGTACCTTTTCTAAGTTGAACCTGCATAAAAAGTAGAGCCGACAAAGATTAGAGGCATGACTAGTGTTAGTTGATCAAACTGAAAGACCTAGTAAAACACATGGTATGAAAAATCTCATCCCAGTAAACACAATATAACTATATAGGAACGAAGAAAAAAAGAGGCAAAACAATACCAAGAGTAGATTGAAAGAACATGCATTATAGCATCTACTGGGACAACAATGAATAAAACTAAAATATAGCATTGTAACTAATAAGCACCATCAAGTTTCCAAAAGGATGTCTTTTACCCAAAGATTACTATCAAATTTAATTAAAATTATAGCACCTTATTCAATTCTAATTCAAGAACCATGAACAATATCATCCATGGAGTTTATTTCTAAACTCAACACTTATTCATCAAGCACTTCTAACTTCAGGACGGGCGTTTACTGTATTTTTTCAGAGGTGTATATGCAGATTAACTTGTTAACTCAGCAAGTAGATGTATAAGCTAGCGGTTAGTGTTCTCAGAAAATTTAAATAGTTTTCTTACTGGACTATGTAATCTTGTCAACTGGAATATATACTCAGAGGTGTATATGCATATTAACTTGTTCAAAACTAAGCATTCATTCTTCTGCTGTAACAGAGAACCATCATACTCCATGGAATTTACACCAAAAAATCATGTTAAGTTTCGATGAAAGCACATGGCAAACCTCTGAGAGAGAGAGAGAGAGAGGCATGGTAAAGTCAGATCTCTCAAGGTTCAGGTTAGATCAACTCAAGAAATGCCATCTAAAAAAAGAACGACAAGAGTGACGTTTTGGCTCCTAGGTGTATATACACCTATTATGAAATACGTAGAAAAAACACATTTTAAAATGTTAAAAAAATTCAAGAAAAAACCCTGCGTGTACATCCGGACATCCTATGTTTGCACATAAAATTTCGGCGAAAAAAGGAATTTTTTGTGGCATGTATAACAAAGATAAAAATATGCCTCCTGAATAGCTGTAATCAAGCATCAAAAATTGTCTTTTTTACACAAGCCACAAGAAATGTCTTTTTCATCGAAACTTGGTGCACGCACATATAATGTCCGGATTTACACGTGGGATTTTTTCTCGATTTTTTAACATTTTAAAATGTGTATTTAGACAATGAGTGCATATACACCTACGAGCCAAATTGAATTTCCGAAGAATGACAACACATATTCTCGCCTGGAACAAGCTTCATGGTGTTTCAAGTGAAAACAGAGCAGCTGGAACGGCAAAGATGCGCAGCCACGAACACACGCACGCGCGTGCACACACAAACACACAAATAGGGAGACTATTCCATTCAAACTGCTACACGAAACTCTTCAAATAACTACAGGACATATAAATAGTCTTGATGTCTGGAAGGGCCACAAAGCAAAAGTGACAGAAAAGGTGTGGCGAAAAATAAGTTATTGGTTGTGACTCATGTTTTCTTCAATTCTTGGTTGAGATAGACGATCTACAGTAACACCTCAGAAAGGCTTATAGGAGCATACAGAGAAAATCGAGTTACTAAATGTAAACATGCCAAGCAATCAAATAACATAAAAGGCAATTCTTAAGAAAATCTAATAACAATTTTCCATTGCACGTCTTCAACCTTTCTCCCTCCATACTCACCTCGATGAAGTCACGGTACAACTGAACGATGCGAACTGAAAGAGGGACTGTAGCATTTATTTTTCTTCTTACCATAAGATTTCCTTCAACTCTGATGCTTTGGCCTTGCAGACATGGTCAGACAGCTCGTCATTGTGACTGCAATCTGCACATGAAGTTAGTGCTCGCAATAGGAAGCAACATGAGCATCACTTCAGAATATGTTTTTGTAGCTAGATAAATTAAACTTGGAGATGGTACTTCTTAAGGCTGATGGAAGGTGCAAATTGGAAGTTTCTTGTTCATGTACTGTCCCGGACAGCTAGATAAATTACTTCAGTTGCAGATAGTACTACTTGGAGATAGCTTGATAAATTACTTCAATTGGAGATTGTACTACTTCAGAATAAACTTGGAAACTAAATGTGTAAACTTGCATATTCAATGTGCAAAAAAGAACGAAAATACAAATAAATACTATATGTACAAAAACAGGGAAAGGAAACCATAAATTTGTTTGATTCTAGAGCATCCAACACGAGAACATAATAACAAACAACTAAGTCGTTAGTTTATCTGTTTCAAATATAGACTGGTAAGTATTTCAGAATACAACATATACCTTTTTTGCTCCACAAGCAAATAACCAATAGGGGTCATATTGTCCTATAATCGATTCCACAATATGAAGACATGGTTAAATGGAAAATAAGATAATTGAAAGAGTGAGGAGAAACTCCATTGACATGCACCCAGTACATTTCCTGGATTTTGTTGAGTTCAACAATTTGCCATTTAGGTCATCCCAAGAATTTTGACATGCATGTATGCAAAATCTCCATCGACATGCACTCCGAGGCAACTAATGCTAACAGAATGTTTGGAGTAGACACAGAAATAGGTGTTTATTTGCTCCATTATTAAGAGTTATCTAAAAGGGCACTAAAATAAGGGCAACCAGATCAACAAAACCACGTGCCACATAGATGATATTTCTATCATCTGAATGAGTTATCACCCTGTAAACAGAAAGTGAAATTTATTAACAACTTCATGACCCTTCTGAGTTATGTGCGTTAAACAAGAGACTTCCATTTGCTTCCCTTCTTTTTCGTAATCATGTATGATACCATAGGCATATTCCATGTCAACCTGAAAAGAAAATTACTGAGACACATACAAAATAAATGATTTGATCAGTGAAATCTGTAAAGTGGTATTCTCTTCACTCCCATAATCATGGGATCATAAAAGTTAAAACCATGTGAAATTAGTATAAGCCTGCTATAACACTAATTGGCACAAGGGTTGCCACTGTCTAACCTGAGTAAAAAAATCATTTCCTTTCGAGACCATCATCCAAGTGTCAATATCCTCAGGTACAAAATGCTCTTTACAAGCGTAAATCGGTTTATTAACTACGGTGTATGTATCGAGTATCCAATTTAGCTACTTGATACTCCCTCTGTAAACTAATATAAGAGCATTTAGAAAACTACTTTAGTAATATAAACGCTCTTATATTACTTTACAGAGGGAGTACAAATGTAAAAGATCTATAATACTACCTCATAATGCAAGGAGATTTTCAGTATGATGCTTATAGAACTGGGTTGAGTAGTTCACTCCCAGCCCTTGAGCTTGCAACATTTTGATATCTCTAAGCTTCAATTTGGAAGGATCGGTGATAACTAAAACTGATACCCATGCAGATACAAAGGCAATACTGTAATTATCATCCGAAGGCCACACATTGCAACCGACTCTGGCTGCATATATTTCAGAAAAAGTTCAGAGAAGTGCACGAGTTGGGTTAGCATGAACTCTCTCAAGATGAGCATACAGAACAATTTGCTCAAAACTACGTTCTGAAAATGAAAATGTATAACCCGGTGTAGTAAGTTCGGAAAGCGGTCTATGAGCATGCTGGCGAGAATCTCTCTTCCTCCCGCTTGTCTCCTTCCTCATTCTCCCTGCCTCTACCCACCCACACTTTGACTCATGGAGATAACAAATCAGCAGTACAAAGAGTTCAACAAAATCCCCTTATTGTGGGCACAATATATAGCACACAGAAAATTGATGCCTTAAATTGTTTGATGTGGGTAATTTTAAGCTCAACGGACACATAGTAGTTCAGACTTGAAGATTGATTAGTTAAAATAGCAATTTAATCAAGTGGCCATGTTTGACATGGCCACAACATACGTACTGATAGTTCCGGTGGCGCGCAGGCGGAGACCAGGGAAGAGGATGGAGCCATGCCAGAAGTTAGTCGTTGTCGAAGTGGCAGCCGGTGAAGAAGGGCCGCTGCATGGCCACAGGGCGCGCTCTCGGGGCATGACCATGTTCTTCACCTGTGCCGTCCTCCTTAATCTGCAGGGCATGACCATGTTCTTCACCCATGCCGTCCTCCTCAATCTGCAGGGCATGACCATGTTCTTCACCTGTGCCGTCCTCCTTAATCTGCAGGGCATGACCATGTTCTTCACCCATGCCGTCCTCCTCAATCTGCAGGGCATGACCATGCTCTTAACATGTGCAGTCCTCCTCAATCTGCAGCTGTTTCCCTCCCAGCAATAAGGAATCTTACTCACTCCTCACTCACCGTCAATGTGATCGTGGCCGTAATCATCTCTCCTTACTAATGAAAATGAGAATGAGAACGAGAGAGTTAGCAGTGACCCCGATCTAAGAGAGAAGGGAAACAAGAGAGAGGAAGCGTGGACGGACGGCGGCCATCTATGCAGTTTGTGTTACTCCTGCTGAGGACGACGGCGGCGGTGCCTTGGACCACCAGTGTGGCTCGAGCTGTGGCTTGAACTCCTCTTGATTCGCTGCTGCCCGCATGGGGATGGAGGACAGGGAAAAGCCGGAGCTGCGCTGGCCGGTCCCGATCTAGAGAGGAGGAAAGCGAGAGCGAGGAGGGTGGATGGACGGCGGCGCAAGGAGCTGCGTCCAGACGCCGCGCACAAAGAAGAGGAGGGGAATCGGGAGGAGAAGAGGCGCATAGGAAGGGGAGGAAAGAGAAGATGTGGAGGCAGATATTTTCTAGGGCTCGCCGCGTCTCTGGCCCAAACGCGTACATTGATGGTCGCCGACTTGTCGTATAGGCAGGAGACATTCCATGCATAAGCAGCAGTAAGCAAACAGCAAATCAGGACAAAAAGCAGCTGATTCGTTGGACCCATAGCTAACGCGGCCCACCCCACGGCCACTTTTTAAAGAAGACATGAATGTATAGAAAAACTAAGCTGAGCATGCGCCAGCAGCCAAAACCGAGATACAGAAAAATAATCATGCGGTCCAACGAACGCAGCTCACGAGGTTGTGTTAGAATGGCGGGTAGTCTAGCGACCTTTCTAAGTTAGATACATTTTTACTTGGTTATTTCAGTGGTCGACTGATGCCAACTTGAAGACAAAAATAAGGCCAAATTGAATTTCGGTTTTGGTTATTTCTGCTTCGGTCTCTGGCAATTCGAGGTCGGTTTTTGGCCCTAGGTTTATATTCACACCCCTAGTCGAGAGAGCTCGAGGCAATGGTTTCCTAGTAAGTGTGGGCCACCATGAAACAATGTCATTGGCTTTTACAAATTTACAGAAGTAATATGTTCAGGCAGCCAAGCGCCTTTTTGAGAACGGAGTGACGATTTGGAAAGGAGGGGCCAATGTACCAAGGAGGGGCCACCAAACCATTGAGGAGAAAAGAAAACAGATTACAATGTTCCGCCCATGCATCAAAATAGATAACCCTATAGAAACAATAAACAACGACGAACCATAAGTACTTCCGGTTGTGACATGACCTGTGTTAGTAGCATCACATTAGTATTATATGCATATTAGTATTATATGCATGATACTAATATATGACGAGCTAATTTGATGTCTCTCGTGTCCCCAAAGTTGCAGACTCGGAACATGCATAAAATTAGAGAACAACAATCTAGTCGACTGCCCATCCACGTCTGCATTTGCACTAGTAGTGTAGTATATACTCCGTATTTCTGTAATGTGTTGGTATTCCAAATTTATGCATGAATGAATTCCTGCGACGCCGTCCAGACGTCCACGTCCCCAAAATGGCTAGCTACTCATCTGTAGCACATAAAACGTTGCAGCTGCAAAACCAGATCAGAGATTCTGTCAGCGAAACAATTATTCCTTACAAGTACTAACAAAACAAAAGTGTTCAGCTATCTTTAAAAGAATGTAACTGCAACACAAACTAACCTGAAAACACTACAGGAACCACAGCTTATCACGATGATCAGGCCTTAAATAGCCGATGGTCTGGAAGTGCATTATGGCAGACCAATTAATCCCGTTTGTGATAAACTTCTCCACACAGTCATGCTTCCACGTAGGCGGAAACCGGGACGGGATGCTGCGGCACTTGTCACACGTCAACCGATCATACAAGAATACATCCTTTAGATTGACGGCTGTTTCCATGACACGCCTGACGTAGTTCATCATGTAATCTCGAGCTCGGAACCCGAAGATGGCGAGCGCGACCAGACTCTGATGCTGGAAAGCAGTTGCAGATGATTCCCATTGTGCACCCTTATTCTCACTGTACGAGAGTGCCTTCCTCTCCTTTGCATCTGTTTTCATTTCACACAGATGATCCCATACCTGTATGCCATAGGAAGATAGGTAAACAGAAACATTTTAAGTGATTCACAGCCATTCGTATTCAATGTGAACAATGAGAAACTTCAAAATTCAGTAGAAAGAAGAGAGCAAACTGTAAATTAGAGAGAGCATAGCAGTCCTTTCTGAATACAAGTTGAGAGAGCATAGCAGGGAGCTGGCGCCACCGTCCAGAAAGGACACTGGTTCTTGCAGCCTTGCGGATATCAAGTCGATCAATGATGGCAAGCAAAATATGTTCAGGCAAGTTGCTTAGCCTGTCATCTCGATTGTCTTCCTGCTTCAGACAACTGTCATTCTACATTTAGAGTAGAAACAAATTAGAGTTGACTTTGTATTAACGTCTGGAAGCTACAAAGTTGACAATCTTAAAGATGCAAATTCGATACGTCCTCAAAGATGCTAGCTTCTTAATTAGTCTTAAAAATGCAGACTTTAACAGTATCAAAGTTGCAGTTTCGATACTGCCGGGGGCGGAGGGGTGTGTGTGAATTTCAACATAATACGCCAATTTGCTGGGCAGCTGGTCCAACAGGAATGTGCAATCTTCAGATCATTAATTTCCTCCTCCAGAACTTGTATCAACTCGAGTGTGTGCCAATGCCGGAAGCTCAGCTTGCCACACAGGTAAATGCCTACTGCTAATCTGAACCAAGCAAGGTATACTAGCATACTGCTTACTGCTAATCTATTTGCTCTGGTACGGTACCCTAGTAGCACTGGCGGAGCCTCGTGGAGGCCAAAGGGGGTCGTGACCCCCCTTCCAAAACTGCATTTTTTCTTCCTATGTATACTAAGCGTTTTAGGCCAGCCCATCGGTGGATAATTTTCTCTTAATCCGATTAACTATTGTGTAGCCCTTACGTACAAAGCTAGCTAGATAGTATCATAAGCAGCTTGATTAATTATACGTACAAAGCTAGCTATCTGCTACAAGCAGCTTGATTGATTATTGTTAGAGCAGCTTCCTGCTTGTTGCTGCACCCAGCACGAATGCTTGCTTTCCTACTTCATTAGATGGACTCGTGGCTACTTGCTGCATCTGCTGGCATTAGATCGATTTGCCGTTTGCTTACTGCTGCTTATGCATGGAATGTCTCCTGCCTATACGACAAGTCGGCGACCATCAATGAGCTCTGCCAAAGGATGGAAGAAGTAAAATATGTTCGATTGCAATGTAATTTCGTGTCATTAACATCTGTTTTCATGCAATTTTGCTCTCACTTTAAAAATTGGCCCCTCCTTGATTGCTTGTGACGCTCCGCCACTGCCTAGTAGTAGACTAGTAGCAGTAGTAGTTAGTAAAAAGATAAAAAGAGATGTTTCGTTCCAGTTGAAGAGCTTAGCTGTACTTTGATAGTTGACAAATCTCTACCTAATAATCTGATAACTTTTGGTGGTACGTCGTCGCTGCTTTTATAGCAAAGCCCCTGTATTTATTTGAAATCAACCCGCAGTCCTATACTTAAGTGGAAAAAATGTTTTGTTTTTTCAAAAAGCCCCCTGGGCAGTGTCTTCCGGCTCTACATCTCGGCTGCGCGTCGACGGCCGCCCCTCCCCCTTTCTTCTCCTCCCCTCGCCGTCGACCTGCTTCTCTCTGGGGCAGCGACCGCCCCTCCCCTCCCTCCCTATCCTCCTTCCCTCGCCGCCAACCGTTTGCGTTCTCCGGGCAAGCAAAGACCCCGCACACGGATCCGGCGGCGGCGGTGTCTGTGGAGCGCTCGAGCGGGTCGGCTGCGAGCAGGTCGGCGAGCTCGCGGTCGCGCTTGCGGCAGGCGAGAAGTTGGCAGCGCAAGGGCGAGATCGAGGGCACGCTTGCGGCGGGCTCACCCGCAAGTCCTGTCGCTGCTTGGCGAGGCACTTGGAATTCCTGCGCGCCTCGTCGACGTCGGCGCTGGCTTTTGCGGGATGAGGCGGCGGCCTTCCTGTTTGTAATCAACCCAGGAAGATCAGAAGGAGAGGAAAGGGCACAAGGGGCGGCGGCGGCGATGCTGGTCCGGCGAGGTGAGCTGGTGGCGGGGAGGAGAGGAAAGGAAGGCACAAAAGTGGGGAGCCGCCGGTGCCCCTCGACGGCAGGGTTGGGCGCTCACCCTGGCGACGCAGCACCCAACCTCCCGCGCGAGCATGACGGCCGTAGCCGTCTCCGTCGCTGACAAAGGCTCCAGGAGGCGGGGAAAGGCGGGGAAGCGGTGGAGGTCGGCACGGGGCGGATCCAATCGGGAATTCGGTATCCAGTGCAGCCACTGACTCCTTCAGTCGACGCGACGACTCAGGTATATCGCCCTATCCCTCATCTCTTGCTTCCATCTGCTATCTTGAGATGGACAAAGACGATGCTTGCCGGCTCCCGTGCAGACCCTCCTCGCGGACAGCCTCCAGTCCAAACCAGCTCCCCTGTTCTGGCCCTGCCTCATCCCATGGCTGAGCAGAGCGAGGAGAACAAAAGAGGAAATACTCAGTTGATTTTGCACGCATGGGATATTCTAATCTGAACAAAAGAGGAAATCTGATCTGTTTTGTTGTCCCCAGATTAATAATGAAGGCGCCCACATCTTTCAAAGTCTGGTATGTCCATCGTTTGGTTGGCCAAAGGAGATGTTTTGCAAAATTTTGCATCTTGACCGGGCTGAAGGAGATGCTGTGCAAACTAAGCATGAGCATGCCAAGCAAACTGATGAAACAGTGGTCGCCGCCGAAAGTTGGCCGGGTGATTGATCAATATAGATGGGATATTCTTTGACGAAAGGCAGATAAGCAATCGTAGATGCCCCACTACCCTGGCTTGATCTGCAATGTCAAATCAAGATTTTTTTATCTATGGTCTACTACTGATCACCACATTGCCCGTTGTAGGGATCTGAACAGAACCAACTAAGGTGGTTTAGATCTCTTTCAGTTGCAGCCTGCAGTAAGTTCCCTACAACTGAAGGCTGGTTTGCATCTCTGCCTCTACCAATCAAGTACCGTGCAGCAACTTCAGCTTGATGCTAGCCAATGGATTTCTTTATGTTTCACATGGAGAGGATTTGGATGAAGTAATGTTTGTTTCTTCTGAATAAACTAAACGATGAATCTCTTATTACTTGCATCGTATACCTAATTGTAATGTCTTTCAGGGTCAAACAAAGGTATGATGAGTGACTAATTGACTACTGATATTCCCTAATACATTTGAATTTTCTGTTTTATCAACTTTCAGATTTTTCAAAATCCTGTTTATTATATAGTGCATTTACTCTTTTATTGCTAGCTCTGTACTAAGATTTTGAGAAATCTGTGCAAAAATTAAGATAGTTGTACGGAGTAGTTATGTTATACAGCTTCTGTTTACATGGTTCCTCTGATGTGTTTCAGAAGAGATACATATCGATAATTTGGTATAAACATTCATATAATTTTTTTCCTGCAACGAGAACCATGGTATCCACATTTTCTAGGTTTGTTTGTAATACGTGCCGTCTTCCATTTGACGTTCAATACTTGGTTTTAGAGCTGCAGTTATAGACAATACTATAAGGTACTTTCTGCTATCATATGGAAGTGTCATTTTTATGATTTTCAGACGTGTAGCAATGAGTTCTATAGATTAAAAATGGTCCGGATATTTTTGGTTGAATCTGTTCTCACAAAATTAGCAGAGGTATTTTTTGAGTTGTGCACATCAGAATATGCAATCCACTACAATGTACAATCTATTTAGTTCATCGATACTTTCCAATCTGCACTAGAAGCTAAAAAAAAGATCGACGAGCAAACTTGAGTAATAACATAATATTTGTATTCATATTGCAAATAATATTGATCTTATAATGAATGAATGGTTTTAGCTGTTGCAAATTTCAGTATAGTCAACACATAATGATGGCACCACAAATGCTTCTCGTATTGCAGGCTTGACTTGAGACACCACTACTGAAGGTATTTAACTGGTTTGTGCCTCTTGATAGATTTGTAGCTCTATGAATTGTTTTCCAAATAAACATATGAATTCCATTGGAAAATCAGTGTAGAACTCCAAGGTTTCTTTGTCATTGCGGCCTCTCACTTCCTACAAAGGTGGTCGATTTGAAGGAAAATAGTTAAGCACTGAGTTGATGGCGTTCGCTATTAAGGCTCTCCTGTCCACATAATGATATCCTCACAAAACCAAAATCATTTGATGATTTATATACAATTTTACTATACTCATTCTCCCGTCAGACTGAAAATGTGGTTCATGTAGAAAGGACTACATTCAGAAATAAGGATCATAGTAATACTTTTCCAATGATTCTCTTAGGGGTCATGTCTTCATGTTATTCATGGATTTTGATGTTTGAAAGTTATGACAATATAGATAGGGAGATAGCCTTCCGTGTCCCGGGGGCCACTATAGGCTGCACTGAAGGGCACACTGCAATTAGCAGGTAGACGGATGCGGCGATCCTGGATGTGATTTGCTGCTGTCATTTGTTGTCAAGGACGCCACTGTCCAAGTCGTTCTTCTGCCTTGGTTAGCGGTGCTTCTCTTCCATCCCACAGATTTAACTAATTTGTTTGATTATTGAGTGGTATGACCTAATTAATCTGTACTAGACCCACAAACAAAGAGTGGCATGCAAACTTTGTACAAGACAGTCTGAGGTAGCACTTGCTAAAGATGGGATGAAATATGTTCGGTGATACAAGTATTTTCAAAGGGAATCACTGACACGATTCAACTATTTACAAACTGAATTTTTGAACATACGAACACCCATGGAGAACCTCATTTATAAAAAAAACATATGTGAATGAATTTCTGAAATATTACCATCTGCAATGGACATGATAATGGTAGTAGAACACTTGTGATGCTGGACAAATGTTTAAAGTTTTATTTACCCGTTGCAACACACGGGCATATGTCCTAGTAAAGATAAAATATACTACTAGAATAGATTGTTTTTCAGGACAAGTATTTCAAATTCGAATCCCCCTATCTTTTTCAAACTCGAATCCCCTGTCTAATGCTGAGAGATATACTTTTTCTTAACTCGATGATGCATTTTTTATAGGTACTATTCCGAAGTATTGATGTCGAAAGGAAAGGGATCTAGAGGGATGGGACAAGAAGGAACTCACCACCATTGTGCAGATTAGGCTGACAGGAATCGATTTCCGTTTGCAGATAGAGGAAGAACTGATTTTTGCTTCCCCGCCTCCTCGGAAACTTCGCAGGAGGCGATGATGCGGCACCACGCGGCGTCTTTGGATGAGAGCATGGCCAAGGCGCGACGAGGGGTTTCGGCTGTGTCGGTGCCTGACCGGCGGCGGCCCATCCGTCGCCTCTGATTAACCTCGTACTATCCCTCCCGCTCTCACATGTCCTAGATCTGTTTATCGGAGAAGAAGGTGCACCGGGCGTGTACGGGTACCACCGGAAACACTCCAGCTGGGAAATTGAACCTTTCTTTCTTCCCGTCTTTTCTGGGTATTCCGACGATTTGTCCAGACCACCTTTATTATTATAGGGTTTACGAAAATGCTCAATGTAGCTCGGCCTTCATGGAGGCCGATTTTCAAATGATCAAAATTTTAATTTACACGTTTCGAGAAAAAAATGAAAGAAATACGCATACACTTCCTCCATTTCGTAATATAAAATGTTATTACATCCGAGTACTTAGAGACATGATGCATAAGTGTGTATTTTTTATGACAGAATACGTTAAAATGAGTGATACACAAAAAAAAAACTAAGTCTTTTTAGTAAATGCACTATTCATCCTTGCACTCCATGAACCTATTAATTTATTATGCACAAATCGCATTTCAAGGTATTTCATCCTAAAAATTTACACAAATGCACATTACATCCTTGTATACTTGTACAATTATTTTTCAGATTTTTTAAAAACTGAGAAGTTTGATTTTTTAATTTTTCAAAAATTCTTAACCTCCATTGAAGACGAGCTCCAAAACGCTCCACTCGTTAGTTTAGGCCTTCTTCTATGTGGCTTTTTTCCATATATTTAGTGTCTCTTTTATTTGCAGGATTTTCATAGCAATTTGAAAACACAAGATTGAAGTAACATGTCATGTTGAATCCTAAGTATAAGATTAATAAATTACACAATCAACGAGTGTTTGATGCCACATGAGAAGTAAAGGAGTTGTACATAAAAGAAAAACAGCCGAAGGGTTGACCTCTCAACTCTAAGAGAAGAGAAACTTAGCATCTTCTGATCTACTGGCTACTACTACTACTATGTGCTCCCTTTGCCCGCATCTGCTATTAGTATGTTGCAAATTAAATCCTACTTCCTCCGCTTTCTAAATATAAGTTTTTTTAGAAATTTCACTAGACAGATAACCAGGATTGCCATGATCCACCACGACGACAAAAACAGAAAATGCACCGGTTACACGTACAGGGCTTGATTGGCTTGAGAGATGACATACAAATCACAAGTGCAAAGCAACGTGTGACATACAAAATCAAATCACAAGCGACATGCAGACTCAAAAGGGACATAGTTGCCATTCACGAAAATAAGTTAGGCTCCACGGAGCTGGCCGCAACCAGGCTAAACATTCAACAAAGTCACAGCTCAACACCAAGGATGCCACTACAAAAGGATTCTCCTGAGTAAAAGGCTAAAAACACCCAATATATATATATATATATCAAAATAGATAGGGTATATATTATGCTAAAAACACAAAAAAATGCCACTTTATACACGGAAATGCTAATAACAGTCTTTGAACTCCCAGAAGCCAACTGGTGTATTATGCTAGCTGCCGCCATCGCATCATTTATCATCATCCAACTCCGCTCTCCGCTTATACGTCCACATCCACTTCCTCATCGAGGTCCTCATACTGGGGTAGAAGACACAACAAACTGTGAGCATGCATGTTCGTCATATGCAAACCAATAACTATTCTTTTTTAGGAAATATAGGTGGGACGAGAATATAAATGAGCAATATTATGCTTTTTTTAGTGTGTGTCATAAACAGGCTCGCCATTTCATGGAGGACGGTCACCTGCTCATAGGCACTTTGGCCCACTGGAGGTTGTGGGGGCATAACAGGCGATCTAGTCCTTTCGTCTGCATCGTTTTCTAGCAACGCATCTATCTGTTCGTTTCTATCATCCAGTTCAACTGCCTCGTTAAGGTCATACAAGGCACGAGCAGCCATGCCAGTGGAGGGCAAAGCGTGCTTCACTGGAGAATCTTTCACCTGTAAGTTTGAAAATATCTACTCATTAAAGTATTCGTTCGTAGTATGCAGAATTCATTTATCAAGATGATTCATTGCTAATAGTCCAGTGACTGGATAATGAAGGGAAGCTACAAGGCTAGCTCGTTACTTATATAGAGATAAGCAATCGTAATAAACAAGCCAGCAATCACGATATGACAATTAGCACAAAAATAGGGGTAGAAAACAAGCCAGCAATCACGATATGACATTTAGCACAAAAATAGGGGTAATCAACAAGCCAGCAATCAAGATATGACATTTAACACAAAATTAAGATGGAACAGGGTAATCAACAAGCCAGCAATCACGATATGACATTTAACACATAACTAAGATGGCATGGGGAAATACTGGACCTGGTCTGCAGAGGAGGCAGCATTTCCAAGCTTATTCTTTTCATCTTCCCAGAGTCTCTTCTTCAAATATATAGATTTTGTTCCATCGCTACCCTTAATTGTTTTATCATAGTCTGTAATATCGCCTTCTGACCTATATTTATCTGACCTAGTGATTATATCAGAGTCTCGCTCTCTTCTTTTCTTAGCTGAAAAACCGGACAAAAGATTAGATGTAAGTATACAAGCAATATGATAGGAAGATATTTCTGCAATAATGTACAGAATGAAGTATCAATAATGTGAAAGAAAAATTACTCCCTCCAGTGTTTCTACATAGTAATTGATCACATATATTTAATGTTTCAGATTAATATAGTGGGAACCTTTAGCTATTGCTTAATAAGATGGGTTGTTTAAACATGTTAAGATGCATGTGGAAGGGAAAGAATGTACGAGATTCACATTGTACTGATCATCATATGTTCTTCAGCAGTATATATACAATCATCCCAAGAAACCAACCAACCTACCAGCTTTTGCCTCATCACTAGTTGAGTATGGGATTGATCTCTTTTTAGCTGCAGTAGCATTTGGACTCCTTTCATAAGGACCATTTAGATCTTCATCGGCATGGACGCTGGAAGCTTCTTCATTAGCACCACGCTTTAAAATTTCTGAAGCAAGCATATCACCAAGTCTCTCAAAACGAGCTTGTGACCTGCACAACTCCAATAGTCAATACTTAGCTACAAATTCGCAAATCATGGAAAGATAGAATATAGAGATGTAAGCAAGTCAAGAATGTATTTTGTTACAAGATTTAACATGATGAAAACAGTATGCACCTTTTCAACTCCTCCCGAGCTTTCATAAAACGGACATGGGCTTTTAGGAACTTCTTCATTTTTGACGTCATTCTACATTGGAATCATAACTCAATATTAGAACAGGATGTATACATAATAAAACCACCTAGCAATTGATATAAATAATAAAGAAAACGACCAAATTAGCATGCGTAATTGTTGGTTAGATACCTATGACATTCTTCTTTCTCCCTCCTCAGCTGCTGATCAAGGTCACTTACATGGCTAGAAATCCTCCGCACTTCGTCCATTTTCTCATCCAAAACAATCTACCGAGTAAATGTTAATTAGAGCACGGAGTCAAGATTTTAGAAGGTCGGCCGATGTAAAGGACATACATTGGAAAAAGGGCATAAATAATAATTTAATCTTTTAACATGGTACGCTAACATTTACTAGTTATGTTCAAGAAATATGATATTCTGGACATGAATAGTCTCCCACATAAATATGGCCTTGTCAACAAGTTAGACTCCCATGTTTGGCAAAAACACATACATTTCTGGGTGGAATGTGTAATAACGCACAACATTGCATTGAAACAAAAACTGACCTCGAGATGAGATTTATCGTCACGCAAAGCCTCCATATCTGATCTAACTTGTTTCAGCTGCGTAATATTCAAATTTTGAAAAATTCAGAATTTCAATATGGAAAAATGTGACAAAGGTGCATGTGGTCTATAAACTGGAATACACACTGCTCAAAGCCTCATACCTCCTTTTCATAATCTTCTTTCTCGTCACCACTAGTGACTTTTTCCTTTTTCCTATCATTATTATCAGAGATAGGAGAACTCTCAGATGAGTTGGTTTCTCCGTCATCCATCTTCTTTTCATGCCTCCTCTCACTGAAAGATTGAAGATAACATGAACAGTAAATTACTCCCTCTGTTTCTAAATATAAGCCCTTTTAGAGATTTTAATATGGACTACATACGGAGCAAAATGAGTGAATCTACACTCCAAAATAGGTCTATATACATCTGTATGTAGTCCGTATTGAAAACTCTAAAGGGCTTATATTTAGAAACGGAGAAAGTACAAGATAAACATGCTGGCTCATATTCAAGACAGATAGAACATATCTAGTAAACCCACAAATCCACTGAAACTGCAGTGAAGTGTATTGCATTGCATTCCATTTAGATTGGAACAAATCATAGTTATCTGCGATGTTGATAATAATATAGCATATAAGAATACAAAATAACTTTAAAATACTAATGGGTTGAAAGTATTTCTACAATTAAATGGCTCCAAAAAACGAGGATCGTATGTTGAACTGCAATATATACCTCTTCCTGCTGGGAGACCGTGAAAAGCTAGACTCTGCAAGCAAAATTGCAAATAAGAACGTATAGCAGGAGCAAGCAGAACATAGAAGTGAACAGCTTTGTGTGTGTGTGTGTGAGAGAGAGAGAGAGAGAGTTTGTCTACCCCTTTCTTGAGAAGTTGGCCTTCGATCGTGAAGGGAACGATGACCCCTGAAATCTCTTCCAGGGGAATGTCTCCTGCGAGGTGAGAACCTCCTTTCAATCCTGCCTCTGAAATCACCACCTCTATAATCTCTTCTCCCTAAAAGAAATGAAGATTTACGAGTTTTATACAAGGAAGAACTCATGTCAACAAAGTAAAATGGAGCAATAAGGAGAAAAGGACACCCATAAGCCTGTCAAGCTTACCACGAACTTGATCTACAAGATTATTCAATTAGCAATAAGTAGCAGCAGCTCCAGGATAATGTCATTAGGCACGCAAAAAAAAGCAGCGCCAAAAAATAATACGCAAGCAGACACCAAGATACAATGATGCATCCATTAGGATAATAATACCAATACTCATAATGTTGATCATCTGAAGTGAAATTGAGGGAAGCTCCATAAGCAGCCCATACAGCAATTATGATAAGGTCTGCCATAATCCTGATATCACCATATAAACTAGCATTTGTCCAGATATCTTCGGCAAGGGATGGCAAATACTTGGATTGCCAGCGATAAGAATACTTCCCAATGAAACTAGTTGATGTGCCATGATCAAAAGATATGCAACTCGGTTCATTGCAAAGCCTGCTAATCATTCAGTGGACTCTGCCATAATCATAGCACATCGAACACATTATGGGCATCAATCAAAGGAGGCCCAGACCCTCAATGGTTCACCTTCTGACACAGCCCAAGCATTTAATGCTCACGACAAATCGTCGAAATACCAATCGAAGAAATCTATGGAAAAAGCCATGTTATCCTCTGGCAGCAGTCGAGTCTAATAAATTTGTGATGACAGTTAAATCAAAAGACAACCAGTAAGAATGCCACCTAATTCTGCAACAAGCTTCCAGTTGTTAGAATGATTACTCAATTGTTATCTATCTGCAGCAGCTGATGTTCAATTCAAGCAGTAGTACCAAAAATTACAGTAAACCACGCAAGCAAAATAAGCCACAACACATGAAACAGATAAATTAAATGAATCATGCAGCGAGCAGAAAAGTATCTTATCGACATTATGTGTGTACAAAATAAAAAAATGCTCCAAAAACATCCGCCCATAAATAATCTAATTCAGACATATCATTCCTTCAGAAGGACTAGCATGAGCAAATTCTCATAAATACATCCTTCTAGTCAACCAGATCTCCTCAAGAAGCAAAAACTAACAATTTGTAACTCGTCATGTGGCGGGCAAACAACTCATAATGACCGTGGTGTTCTTCAGCGGTAACCGTTTCATTTCGCTAAGACAAAAATCACCTGAATTTCACGAACGGCCATTCTTGGTGGGATCCAAAAACCCAATCTTTCCAGCATTCAGCCATCTCTGGCGGTACTCCCTACCCTAAATTTCCCAACATTCAATCCTGCATCTAGATTTCCGTAGATCTACACCCTAACCACCATGAAAATCAAGAGAATTGCGCAGCCTCCGACCCTCCCCGCATCTCGCTACGACAGAAACCCTAAACCCCGGGCGAGGATCTCGGCGAGAAACGACAGGCGACCGGGCAGGAGGGGGCAGTGGGGAGGCGGGCACGGGGAGAGGGGATGTGCATACGTACCGGCGTGGTGGGGCGGGAAGGTGGGCCGGGAGGAGGGGGGCCGGCGGAGCTCGGCCGTGCCGTGGGCGAAGCTGCAGAGCTCGCGGTCGCAGTTGCCGTTCTGCCACAGCGCGCACATCTTGGTCTTGTACGCCGGGCCGCGGCGCGGAGGGGGCAACATCGCTCGCCGGCGGGGGGTGTCCCGGTCGCGGGGGGCTAGAGGGGAGGATGCGGATGCCCTAGGTAGGCGGAGCACCTGGGTCGGGAGGAGTAGCGGACAAGGGCTGGGGTGGGTTCGGGCACTGCCAGGAGATGGCATGTAACTATGTTTTTTTTTCTTACGGTATAAGGCCAACTTCAGCGTGTGACCCATCCGGACGTCCGTTTGGCTGGATTCTATCCATTGGCCCTACAATGAGGCTGTTTATGTCCGGATCGGTCCGTCGCCGGGTCGGTGCGCCCAATGCGCGGCCGCACCTCAAATCGTCCATGGCGAACTGGGTATCTTAAAAAAATGGAAATGCCAGAAAAATGTAAATAAAACGCGAACGTTAATAATTATACATTAATAAAACATTCTTCAACGGCACCACGGCCCATAGTCTCCTTAATTAACATAATTAAAAAAACAGAAAAAATGCGCCGCCGCGCGTTGCTGCCATGGTCGTCGCCGTCTTCGGGCGTTGCCGTCGTCATCATCGTCGCCAGTGAGGTCGACGTACGGCGGCACCGTCCAGAGATGGGCCGGCGGCCCCTGGAAGGTTGGTGGTGCTGGCGGCGCCTGCACCACCTCCCGCGCGGCGATGACTCGCGCTCCGGTGACCGCGGCGGCGTGGGGCACCAATGCTCGGCCACCACTCCCTAGGCCATCTCCGTGACCGTGCACGACCACGTCCAGCGCTGGCCCACCAGGTGCGGGTCAAACGCGACCACTGGCTGCTCCTCGTGCACCTCCTCCTTCACCGCCACGGGCTGCTCCTCCACGGCTTCGGCCATCTCCAGCTCCGGGATGGCCACGTCGCCGGCCGCGAAGAGGGCCATCATCTCCTCCAGCACCACCCACTGGCGCTCATTGTGCGTGTTCATGGAATCTTCCATGACACGCTGGACGAGCCGGGCCTCCTCCTCTTCGATCATGCGAGGAGGTGGTGGTGGGGAAGGAGAGGGCGACGATGACGGGGTCGGCGTCAGGCCACGCACCCGCGTACGCCCGCGCACCTAGGGAGGGCTCGGAGGGCGCGCCCGGCGCTCTGCACGTACCCGTCGCGGGATGTTGGTGTCCCGGGCAAAGTACGACGCGCGGCGCACGTCGTGCTCGTGCGGAACCATGTGTCCCATAGGGGCGAATCGACGGCGTACCTCGGGTCATAGTAGAGGTCGTCGGGGAGGCGGCGACGGCGGCGCTGGATCTCGTCGCGGCGGGCACGGCCGCTCAACGGCACCGGCGGGATCGACACCCGATCCGCGGACAAGTGCTAGTTGTTCGGTAAGTGCACGTCACTCCAGGGGAGCGGCGTCCTTGTCTCCCAATAGCGGCGGCAGACATCCACATGGATGAACTGCCGGGAGAGCGCCGGGACGCCCGTAGGGGCAATGATGAAGGGGGCCAGAGCAGGCCGTGGCGGAGGAGAAGGACGGCGACGGCGGCTGGACGACGACCCAGCCTCGTGGTCGTGTGCCCCTTCCCCTTGTGGCCGGTGCTCCACCACCCCATTGTTGCCGGCGACCGAAGAGCTCGAGTGAGGGGGAAGGAGGCTATGGTTTGGTGTCGGTCCCGAGGAGGCAGAAGGAGTGGAGTGGGGCGCGTGGACTGACGGTCCACGACTTCCCCATTAAGAAGGACGTCGACCGCACGCCTGAGTGGATGACAGGTGGGGCCTACCGGGCGTGCACAGTAAATACGGGCGGTGGGAGGTAGGTGGCCGCCTGCCACGCGTCCCCGATGCGGACGAGAGGAAGGCTCGAACGCGTACGCTCGCTGTCTGCCAGGACCCAAACCGGGCGCATGTTTGCGCCGAAAATGGGGAGGGACGGACACAAAACGGATAAGATGCGTCCGGGCCGACGCGCGTTGGGCCATGGAGTTTGTCCGTTTTGTCCCACCAAGAATGGTCGTGCGCTGGAGTTAGCCTAAGTGTATTATTTATCAACATAAGGCTCCTTTGATTCAAAGGAAACTTATAGGATTTCCGGAGGATCAAAACCCTTAGGATTTTTTTCTGTGTTGGTTCTTCGATTCATAGGATTGAATCCCATAGAATTTTTTCTACGAACTCATAAAAAATCTAACATCCACTTCAACCTCTTTTTACAATTCCTTTGTTTTTCCTTTGTCATCAAACACTCATTGCTAATTCTACATGATTCAAGTGAACATACTGTTGGAAATATGCCCTAGAGGCAATAATAAAGTGGTTATTATTGTATTTCCTAGTTAATGATAATTGTCTATTGTTCATGCTATAATTGTGTTAACCGGAAACAGTAATACATGTGTGAATACATAGACCACAACATGTCCCTAGTGAGCCTCTAGTTGACTAGCTCGTTGATCAATAGATGGTCACGGTTTCATGGCCATGGACATTGGATGTCGTTGATAACGGGATCACATCATTAGGAGAATGATATGATGGACAAGACCCAATCCTAAGCATAGCACAAGATCGTGTAGTTCGTTTGCTAAAGCTTTTCAATGTCAAGTACCGTTTCCTTAGACCATGAGATTGTGCAACTCCCGGATACCGTAGGAATGCTTTGGGTGTGCTAAACGTCACAACGTAACTGGGTGGCTATAAAGGTACACTACGGGTATCTCTGAAAGTGTCTGTTGGCACGAATCAAGACTGGGATTTGTCACTCCGTGTGACGGAGAGGTATCTCTGGGCCCACTCGGTAAGACATCATCATAATGAGCTCAATGTGACTAAGGAGTTAGCCATGGGATGATGTATTACGAAACGAGTAAAGAGACTTGCCGGTAACGAGATTGAACAAGGTATAGAGATATCGACGATCGAATCTCGGGCAAGTATCATACCGATAGACAAAGGGAATTGTATACGGGATTGATTGAATCCCCGACATCGTGGTTCATCCGATGAAATCATCGTGGAGCATGTGGGAGCCAACATGGGTATCCAGATCCCATTGTTGGTTATTGACCGGAGAGGTGTCTCGGTCATGTCTACATGTCTCCCGAACCGGTAGGGTCTACACACTTAAGGTTCGATGACGCTAGGGTTATAGGGAAATGGTATACGTGATTACCGAAGGTTGTTAGGAGTCCCGGATGAGATCCCGAACGTCACGAGGAGCTCCGAAATGGTCCGGAGGTAAAGATTGATATATAGGAAGTCCAGTTTTGGTCACCGAAAAGTTTTCAGGCTCACCGGTAGTGTACCGGGAGTGCCGGGAGGGTGCCGGAGGACCCCCGGGAGGGGTGTGACGACCATAGGACTTTGTGGGCCCTTATAGGAGGTGTTTCATCCCTTATTTGGCTGGCTAAGACCTTCTAGGAAGGCCCATGCGGCTGGGATCAAGAGATAAAGGGCAAAAGGGTTTTAAAAGAGGATATCCACCTCCCTTGTGGGAGGTGGACTCTCCCCCTAGTTCGGCCGAACCTCTCCTCCTTGGAGGAGGGGCCAAGGCAGCCCTTACTCTCCCTCCTCGTATATATATGCAAGGGTTTGGGCTGATTTGAGACACGACTTCTCTCTCTCTCTCGGTGCAGCCCTACCCTTCCTCTTCCTCGTTCTCTGTAGCGCTTGGCGAAGCCCTGCCGGAGTTCACGTAGCTCCACCGTCACCACGCCATCGTGTTGCCGGAGCTCTCCCTCAACCTCTCCTTCCTCCTTGCTGGATCAAGGCGTAGGAGACGTCATCGGGCTGCACGTGTGTTGAACACGGAGGCGCCGTTGTTCGGCGCTGAGATCAGAATCCACCGCGATCTGAATCACTGCGAGTACGACTCCACCAACCGCGTTCTTGTAACGCTTGTGCTTAGCGATCTTCAAAGGTATGAAGATTCAATCTCTCCCCTCTCGTTGTTGGTTTCTCCATGGATAGATCTTGGTGATCGTAGGAAATTTTTTGATTTACTACTACGTCTCCCAACAGTGGCATCATGAGCTAGGTCTATGCGTAGAATCTATGCACGAGTAGAACACATGTTGTTGTGGGCGTCGATTTTGTTAATATGCTTACCACTACTAGTCTTGATTCGGTGGTATTGTGTGATGAAGCGGCCCGGACCGACTTTACACGTACGCTTACGTGAGACTGGTTCCACCGCCTGACATGCACTTGTTGCATAAGGTGGCTAGCGGGTGTTTGTCTCTCCCACCTTAGTCGGATTGGATTCGATGAAAAGGGTCCTTATGAAGGGTAAATAGCAATTGGCATATCACGTTGTGGTTTTGGCGTAGGTAAGAAACGTTCTTGCTAGAAACCTATAGCAGCCACGTAAAAACTTGCAACTACAAATTAGAGGACGTCTAACTTGTTTTTGCAACATATGCCTTGTGATGTGATATGGCCAAAGAATGTGATGTGATGCATTGTGATGTATGAGATTTATCATGTTCTTGTAATAGGATTCACGACTTGCATGTCGATGAGTATGACACCCGGCAGGAGCCATAGGAGTTGTCTTATTTTATTGTATGACTTGCGTGTCAATCACAAACGCCATGTAATTACTTTACTTTATTGCTAAACGTTAGCCATAGTAGTAGAAGTAATAGTTGGCGAGACAACTTCATGAAGACACAATGATGGAGATCATGATGATGGAGATCATGGTGTCGTGCCGGTGACAGTGATGATCATGGTGCCCCGAAGATGGAGATCAAAGGAGCAAGATGATATTGGCCATATCATGTCACTATATTGATTGCATGTGATGTTTATCATGTTTACATCTTATTTGCTTAGAATGACGGTAGTAAATAAGATGATCTCTCAATAAAATTTCAATAAAAGTGTTCACCCTAATTGTGCACCATTGCTAAGGATCGTTGTTCTGAAGCACCACGTGATGATCGGGTGTGATAGGCTCTAACGTTCGCATACAGCGGGTGTAAGCCAGATTTACACACGCGATACACTTAGGTTGACTTGACGAGCCTAGCATGTACAGACATGGCCTCGAAACACAGAGGACCAAAAAGTCGAACATGAGTCGTATAGAAGATACGATCAACATGGAGATGTTCACCATGGATGACTAGTCCGTCTCACGTGATGATCGGACATGGGCTAGTTGACATGGATCATGTGTCACTTGTATGACTAGAGAGATGTCTATCTAAGTGGGAGTTCATTAAATAATTTGATTATGTGAACTTAATTATCATGAACTTAGTCTAAAATTGTCTTTACAATCTATATTGTAGATCCAATGGCCAACGCGAATGTCACCCTAAACTTCAACGCGTTGATAGAGAAAACCAAGCTGAAAGATGATGGAAGCAACTATGCAGACTGGGTCCATGGCTTGAGGATCATCCTCATAGCTTCCAAGAAATTGTATGTCCTGGATGCACCATTAGGTGACCCCACCCCTTCTCCCAGCAGAGCAAGACGTTGCGAACGCTTGGCATTCTCGCTGCGATGATTACTCCCTTGTTCAGCGCGGCATGCTTTACAGTTTAGAACCGGGGCTCCAAAAGTGTTTTGAGCAACACTGAGCATATGAGATGTTCCAAGAGCTGAAACTGGTTTTCCAAGCTCATGCCCGGGTCGAGAGATATGACGTCTCCGACAAGTTCTTCAGTTGTAAGATGGAGGAGAATAGTTCTGTCAGTGAGCACATCCTCAAGATGTCTGGGCTACACAACCGCTTGACTCGGCTGGGAGTTAATCTCCCGGATGACTCGGTCATTGACAGAATCCTCCAGTCACTTCCACCTAGCTACAAGAGCTTTGTGATGAACTACAACATGCAAGGGATGGAGAAGTCCATTCCTGAGTTGTACTCGATGCTGAAATTAGCAGAGGTCGAGATCAAAAAGGAGCATCAAGTGTTGATGGTGAATAAGACCACTAGTTTCAAGAAAGGCAAGGGTAAGAAGAACTTCAAGAAGTACGGCAAAGTTGTTGCCGCGCCCGGTAAGCAAGTTGCTGGGAAGAAGAAGAACAAGCATGGACCCAAGCCTGAGACTGAGTGTTTTATTGCAAGGGTACCAGTCACTGGAAGCGGAACTGCCCCAAGTACTTAGCGGATAAGAAGGACGACAACGTTAAAGGTATATGTAATATACTTGTTATTGATGTGTACCTAACCAGCACTCGTAGTAGCTCCTGGGTATTTGATACCGGTGCGGTTGCTCACATTTGTAACTCCAAGCAGGAGCTGCGGAATAAGCGGAGGCTAGCAAAGGACGAGGTGACGATGCGCATCGGGAATGGTTCCGAGGTCGATGTGATCGCCGTCGGCACGCTACCTCTACATCTACCTTCGGGATTAGTGTTAAACCTTAATAATTGTTATTTAGTACCAGCTTTGAGCATGAACATTGTATCTGGATCTTGCTTGACGCGAGATGGCTACTCATTTAAATCTGAGAATAATGGTTGTTCTATTTATATGAGAGAAATATTTTATGGTCATGCCCCGCTGGTCAATGGTTTATTTTTGATGAATCTCGAACGTGATGTTACACATGTCCATAGTGTGAGTACCAAAAAGTGTAAGGTTGATAACGATAGTCCCACTTACATGTGGCACTGCCGCCTTGGTCATATTGGTGACAAACGCATGAAGAAGCTCCATACTGATGGACTTTTGGAGTCTCTTGATTTCGAATCATTTGACACGTGCAAACCATGCCTCATGGGCAAGATGACCAAGACTCCGTTCTCCGGAACAATGGAGCGAGCAACTGACTTGTTGGAAATAATACATACCGATGTATGCGGTCGAATGAGTGTTGAGGCTCGTGGTGGCTACCGTTATGTTCTCACCCTCACTGATGACTTGAGTAGATATGGGTATGTCTACTTAATGAAACATAAGTCTGAAACTTTTGAAAGGTTCAAGGAATTTCAGAGTGAGGTAGAGAATCAACGTGACAGGAAAATAAAGTGCCTACGATCTGATTGTGGCGGAGAATATTTAAGTCACGAGTTTGGTACGCACCTAAGTAAATGTGGAATTGTTTCACAACTCACGCCGCCTGGCACACCTCAGCGAAATGGTGTGTCTGAACGTCGTAATCGCACTCTATTAGATATGGTACGATCTATGATGTCTCTTACCGACTTACCACTATCATTTTGGGGATATGCATTAGAGACTGTCGCATTCACTTTAAATAGGGCACCATCAAAATCCGTTGAGACGACAGCGTATGAATTATGGTTTGGAAAGAAACCTAAGTTGTCGTTTCTAAAAGTTTGGGGATGTGATGCTTATGTGAAGAAACTTCAACCTGAGGAGCTCGAACCCAAAGCGAAAAAGTGCGTCTTCATAGGATATCCCAAAGAGACTATTGGGTATACCTTCTACCTATGATCCGAGGGCAAAGTCTTTGTTGCCAAGAATGGATCCTTTCTCGAGAAAGAGTTTCTCTCGAAAGAAGTAAGTGGGAGGAAAATAGAACTTGATGAGGTAATTGTACCTCCACTCGAACCGGAGAGTAGCACAGCACAGGAAGTTGTTTCTGTGGAGCCTGCACCGGCTGGAAAGGAAGTTAATGATGATGATCATGAAACTTCAGATCAAGTTACTGTTGAATGTCGAAGGTCCACTAGGACACGTTCCGCACCAGAGTGGTACGGCAACCCTGTCCTGGAGATCATGTTGTTGGACAACGGTGAACCTTTGAACTATGAAGAATCAATGGCGGGCCCGGATTCCAACAAATGGCTTGAGGCCATGAAATCCGAGATAGAATCCATGTATGAGAACAAAGTATAGACTTTGGTGGACTTGCCTGATGATAAGTGAGCCATTGAAAATAAATGGATCTTTAAGAAGAAGACTGACGCAGATGGTAATGTAACCGTCTATAAGGCTCGGCTTGTCGCTAAGGGTTATCGACAAGTTCAAGGAATTGACCACGATGAGACTTTCTCACCCGTAGCGATGCTGAAGTCTGTCCAAATCATGTTAGCAATTGCCGCATTTTATGATTATGAGATCTGGCAAATGGACGTCAAAACGACATTCCTTAATGGTTTCCTTAAGGAAGAACTGTATATGATGCAGCCAGATGGTTTTGTCGATCCTAAAGATGCTAACAAAGTATGCAAGCTCCAGCGCTCCATCTATGGGCTGGTGCAAGCATCTCGAGTTGGAACATTCGCTTTAATGAGGTGATTAAAGCGTTTGGCTTTATACAAGTTTATGGAGAACCCTGTATTTACAAGAAAGTGAGTGGGAGCTCTGTAGCATTTCTCATATTATATGTGGATGACATACTGATAATGGGAAATGATATAGAACTCTTGGAAAGTGTAAAGGCCTACTTGAATAAGTGTTTTTCAATGAAGGACCTTGGAGAAGCTGCTTACATATTAGGCATCAAGATCCATAGAGATAGATCGAGACGCCTCATAGGTCTTTCACAAAGCACATACCTTGACAAGATATTGAAGAATTTCAATATGGATCAGTCCAAGAAGGGGTTCTTGCCTGTGTTACAAGGTGTGAGATTGAGTACGACTCAATGCCTGACCACGGCAAAGGATAGAGAAGAGATGAGTGTCATCCCCTATGCTTCAGCCATAGGCTCTATTATGTATGACATGTTGTGTACCAGACCTGATGTGAACCTTGCCATAAGTTTGGTGGGGAGGTACCAAAGTGATCCCGGAGCGGAACACTGGACAGCGGTCAAGAATATTCTGAAGTACCTGAAAAGGACAGAGGACATGTTTCTCGTATATGGAGGTGCCGAAGAGCTCGTCGTAAAGGGTTACGTCGATGCTAGCTTCGACACAGATCCGGACGACTCCAAGTCGCAAACCGGATATGTGTATGTTTTGAACGGAGTGGGCAGTCAGCTGGCGCAGCAACAAGCAAAGTGTCGTGGCGGCATCTACATGTGAAGCGGAGTACATAGCTGCTTCGGAAGCAGCAAAGGAAGGAGTCTGGATGAAGGAGTTCATCACCGACCTAGGAGTAATTCCAAGTGCGTCGGGCCCAATGACTCTATTGTGTGACAATACTCGAGCTATTGCCCTTGCGAAGGAGCCCAGGTTTCACAAGAAGACAAGACACATCAAGCGCCACTTCAACTTCATCCGTGATTACATTCAAGAGGGAGATATAGATATTTGTAAAGTGCATACGGATCTGAATGTCGCAGATCCGTTGACTAAATCTCTCTCACGAGCAAAACATGATCAACACCAGAATGCTATGGGTGTTCGATTCATCATAATGTAACTAGATTATTGACTCTAGTGCAAGTGGGAGACTGTTGGAAAGATGCCCTAGAGGCAATAATAAAATGGTTATTATTGTATTTCCTAGTTCATGATAATTGCCTATTGTTCATGCTATAATTGTGTTAACCGGAAACCGTAATACACGTGTGAATACATAGACCACAACATGTCCCTAGTGAGCCTCTAGTTGACTAGCTCGTTGATCAGTAGATGGTCACGGTTTCATGGCCATGGACATTGGATGTCGTTGATAACGGGATCACATCATTAGGAGAATGATGTGATGGACAAGACCCAATCCTAAGCATAGCACAAGATCGTGTAGTTCGTTTGCTAAAGCTTTTCAATGTCAAGTATCATTTCCTTAGACCATGAGATTGTGCAACTCCCGGATACCGTAGGAATGCTTTGGGTGTGCCAAACGTCACAACGTAACTGGGTGGCTATAAAGGTACACTACGGGTATCTCCGAAAGTGTCTGTTGGGTTGGCACGAATCGAGACTGGGATTTGTCACTCCGTGTGACGAAGAGGTATCTCTGGGCCCACTCGGTAAGACATCATTATAATGAGCTCAATGTGACTAAGGAGTTAGCCACGGGATGGTGTATTATGGAACGAGTAAAGAGACTTGCCGGTAACGAGATTGAACAAGGTATAGAGATACCGACGATCGAATCTCGGGCAAGTATCATACCGATAGACAAAGGGAATTGTATACGGGATTGATTGAATCCCCAACATCGTGGTTCATCCGATGAAATCATTGTGGAGCATGTGGGATCCAACATGGGTATCCAGATCCCGCTGTTGGTTATTGACCGGAGAGGTGTCTCGGTCACGTCTACATGTCTCCCGAACCCGTAGGGTCTACACACTTGAGGTTCAATGACGCTAGGGTTATAGGGAAATGGTATACGTGATTACCGAAGGTTGTTAGGAGTACCAGATGAGATCCCGGACGTCACGAGGATCTCCGGAATGGTCCTGAGGTACAGATTGATATATAGGAAGTCCAGTTTTGGTCACCGAAAAGTTTTCGGGCTCATCGGTAGTGTACCGGGAGTGCCGGGAGGGTGCCGGAGGACCCCCGGGAGGGGTGTGACGACCATAGGACTTTGTTGGCCCTTAGAGGAGGTGTGCCAGCCCTTATTTGGCTGGCCAAGACCTTCTAGAAAGGCCCATGTGGCTGGGATCAAGAGATAAAGGGCAAAAGGGTTTTAAAAGAGGAGATCCACCTCCCTTGTGGGAGGTGGACTTTCCCCCTAGTTCGGCCGAACCTCTCCTCCTTGGAGGAGGGGTCAAGGCAGCCCTCCCTCTCCCTCCTCATATATATATATATGCAAGGGTTTGGGCTGATTTGAGACACGACTTCTCTCTCTCTCGGCACAACCCTACCCTTCCTCTTCCTCGTTCTCCGTAGCGCTTGGCGAAGCCTTGCCAGAGTTCACGTAGCTCCACCATCACCACGCCGTCGTGCTGCCGGAGCTCTCCCTCAACCTCTCCTTCCTCCTTGCTAGATCAAGGCGTAGGAGACGTCATTGGGCTGCACGTGTGTTGAACGCGGAGGCGTCGTTGTTCGGCGCTGAGATCGGAATCCACCGCGATCTGAATCGCTGCGAGTACGACTCCATCAACCGCGTTCTTGTAACGCTTCCGCTTATCGATCTTCAAAGGTATGAAGATGCAATCTCTCCCCTCTCGTTGCTGGTTTCTCCATGGATAGATCTTGGTAATCGTAGGAATTTTTTTGACTTACTACTACGTCTCCCAACACATACCACTCCAACCCTATACTTTTCCTATTCCTATGTTTTCAAAATTCTACAAATCAAAAAGGCCCTTACTAGTAAAAACATGTATGTGTGTTGTAACGAAAGAAAAACAAATGTATAGCAAATGATGAACACATATATCAATTAATAACAAAGGCATGACGTATCTATATCCTTTAAATTCAGAATACTTTGCTGGTTTGTTCACTACAGGGAGTGAGCAACTAGATCCCGCTTTCCTAAATCATGTTATGCCCCGTGTTATGGGAAATATGAACAATGAGCTACTGAAACCTTACTCGGCGAAAGAGGTGAAGAAGGCCTTATTCTCTATAGGTGACACCAAAGCGGCAGGTACGGATGGATTGCAAGTTGTGTTGTTTAAAAAATGTTGACATGTTTTTGGAGATTTACTCACAAGTGAAGTGTTGAACGCAATAAATAATAAAGTTATTCCTGATGGCTGAAATGATACTATGTTAGTTCTAATATTCAAAGTGGACTCGCCGGAAAATATGTCACAGTATAGACCTATCAGTTTATGCGATGGTCTATATAAAATCATCTCTAAAATGATTGCCTTTCGGTTAAAGAAAATTCTGGATGAAGTAATATCTCCTGTCTAAAGTGCTTTTGTACCTGGGAGATCAATCATCGACAACATTCTCATTGCTCATGAAAGTATGCATGCAATTAAAAACAAGAAGATGGGCAAGACATGATATTATATAGTAAAGCTTGATATGCACAAGGCATATGACCGGGTTGAATGGGTCTTTCCTGGAAAGAATGATTAGTAGATTTGGATTTCATGGTGATTTCATTCAGCTGTTGATGGCTTGTGGCAGATTAGTTAAATACAGAGCAAGATTTAATGATTAAGAGATGGATATATTTGTGCCAATCAGGGGCCTCCGTGAAGGGGGGGCCTCTGTCACCTTATTTGTTTCTCTTATGTGCAAAAGGGCTTTCAAGTGCACTAGCTCAACAAGAGAAGGTTCGTGGTATAAAGGGTGTTCGGGTGTGTAGAAATGCACCATCAGTATCTCATCTCTTATTCGTCGATGATTTCCTTATACTCATGAAGGTAGATATGATTAATGCAACCTCGTTGAGATCAATGCTTGATGCTTATTGTGTTAATTCGGGCCAACTTATTAGTGAAGTCAAATGCAGTGTTTTTTCAGCCCAGATGTTGATGTGGAAATAAAAGCCCAGATGTGTGTTGAACGTAATATCCACACTAAAGCAATTTCTGAAAATTATCTGGGACTTCCTTCTATGGTGGGGCTGGATAAAACTGGTATTTTTATTTATTTGCTTGAAAGGGTCGTTGAAAGACTAAAGGGATGGAAGGAAAAGTTACTTTCCACATGTTCAAAGGAAATTCTATTGAAGGCAGTAATTCAGCCAATCCCAGTGTTTGCCATGGTTGTTTTTAAGATCCTAAAAAATTATGCAAAGATATGAATGATGATATATCTGCCTTTTGGTGGGGAGATTATGAGGATCATAAGAAGATGCATTGGTTTTCTTGGTGGAGAACATGTATTCCAAAAAACAGGGAGGAATGGGATTTCGATATCTATTTTCCTTTAAACATGGCTATGCTCTCAAAACAAACATGGAGATTGTTAGAAAATCATCATTCACTTTGTGCGCAAGTTTAGAGAGACAAATATTATCTTGATGGGAAATTGTTAAATGCGGGTCCAAAAAGGGGCTCTTCCTACACTTGGTAGATCATTTTTGCAGTACTGTAAACATTTAGGCGTGGACACATTTGGAGAGTGGGCTTAGTAGAAAGAATTAATATTTGGGAGGACCATTGGATCCCAAATAGTAACTCCAGCAAAGTGTTTATCAGGAGGGACCATTGTATTCTTCATATTGTTGATGAGTGATGTGGCTTGAGACTGCGTCGGTATTTTCCCAAAGAGAAAGGGATAATGTAGCACAACGACGATAAGTATTTCCCTCAGTTAAGAAACTAAGGTATCAATCCGTAGAGGAAGATCAAGCAACTATGTAAACGACACCTACACACAAACAACAAATACTTGCAACCCGACGCGTAAGAGAGGTTGTCAAGCTCTCAACGATGATAAGATAGATTAGATTGCAATAAGTATGGCAAATAGATCTCGCAAGAACACAAAATAAAAGAAGTAAATAAAAAGTGCAATAATATATTTTTCGGTTTTTTGGATTAATAGATCTGAAAACAAAACGGCACAATAGTAGATTGGAAAACAATATGTTGGAAAAGTAGACCCGGGGGTCGTAGGTTTCACTAGTGGCTTCTCTCATGAATATAGCACACGGTGGGTGAACAAAATACTATTGGGCAATTGATAGAAGATCAAATAATCATGACGATATCCAGGCAATGATCATTATATAGGCATCACATCCAAGATAAGTAGACCGGAATGGTTCTGCATCTACTTCTATTACTCCACACATCGACCGCTATCCAACATGCATCTCGTGTATTAAGTTCATGGAAAAACAGAGTAATGCAATAAGACCGGTGACATGATGTAGACAAGATCTATTCATGTAGTAATAGACCCCATCTTGTTATCCTTAATGGCAACGATACATGCGTGCCTTGTTGCCCTTCTGTCACTGGGAAAGAACACCGCAAGATCGAACCCATCACAAAGCACCTCTTCCCATGGCAAGAAAAATCGATCTAGTTGGCCTAACTAAACCAAAGATTCGAAGAAGAAATATGTGGCTATAAGTAATCATGCATATAAGAGTGCAAAGAAGACTCAAATAATATTCATGGATGGAAACTGATCATGAACTCAAAATTCATCGAATCCCAACAAACACACCAAAAAAGTCATTACATCAAACAGGTCTCCAAGAGACCATTGTATTGAGAATCAAAAGAGAGAGAGAGGAAGTCATCTAGCTACTTCATCATCGGAGAGGCACCTACGAGGAAGATGACCCCCTCTGTGATGGTGTTAGATTGGATTTCAAGGTTCTCAAACTTGTAGCGGCTAGAATTGTGTTTCGTCGACTCCCCTAGGTTTTTCCGAATATTTGAGAATTTATAGAGCTGATAGTCGATGGAGGGGGTTCCCGAGGTGGGCACCACCCACCAGGTCATGCCAGGGGCCTTTGGTGCGCCCTGGTGGGTGTTCCCCATCTCGGTCTTCTTCTCCGGCACTTCTCTGGCCCATTGGGTGTCTTCTGGCCCATAAAAAACTCCAAAAAGTTTCACGGTGTTTGGGCTTTGTTTGGTACTGATTTTCTACGAAGTAAAAAACAAGCAAAAAACAACAATTGGCACTTGGCACTATGTCAATAGGTTAGTCCAAAAAAATGATATAAAGTTGCTATGAAATGAATATAGAACATCCAAGATTGATAATATAACAACATGGAACAAACAAAAAATATAGATACGTTGGAGACGTATCAGCATCCCAAGCTTAATTCCTACTCGTCCTCAAGTAGGTAAATGATAAAAATAATTTTTTTGATGTGGAATGCTGCCTAACATGTTCATCACATATTCTTGTCTTTGTAGCATGGACATTTGGACTTTTAGATGGTTCAAAGCAATAGTCTAGTTTTCACATGAAAACTATAATACTCAAGCATATCAACAAGCAACCATGTCTTTCAAAATATCAACACTAAAGCAAGTTATCCCTAGCCCATAATGCTCTATCATTGATCCATTCATGAAACACACTCACATATTAGCTACACCTAATGCTCAAGTACAATCATAGTGCCCCCAGTTGGTGCTTTATAAGAGGAAATGGAGACTCAAAATAAAATCAAAAATTGTGTAAAGTAAATATATAGGCCCTTCGTAGAGGGAAGTAGGGATTCGTAGAGGTGCCAGAGCTCAAGGTTTAAATTGATAAAGAAAAATATTTTGGGTGGCATTCCTTTCCTGTCAACGAAAACGACCAAGAGCTTTCAATACCTTTCCACGCTAGATACATCATAAGCGGTTCCCAGACAGAAAATAAAGTTTATTCCTTTTTCCACCATACTTTCACTTTCCATGGCTAGCTGAATCCACGGTTGCCTTCCATACCAACACTTTCCAACGAATTTTTTATTTGACAACATAAAGTAAATTTCTTTTCTTTTCTTTCATTTCAAGACTGGGCATCCCTATTATCGCCGTACTCTCGTGCAATGACAAGCGAATAACCACTCGTCTTGAGAATAACACATCTAGCATGGAAAAATACCGGTCGCCCCCTTCCATTTCATGAGCGGTACGAGCACATAAAAAAGGAAATTTTATTTTGAAAAATAGAGATGGCACATACAAATTTGCTTGGAACGGCATGTGTTAGTGCATCTAGTGCCCCTTAGTGATTTTGGTGTGTTGAAGAGTTATAGGTTAAGGAACTAATGTGTTTGTGAGTGTACACAGGCTCTATAAGTTGATGAGGAGTTTGATATATCCGGAGATTATCGACCCCTAAAAATGTATGTCTTCAAGTGAAGACTTTGGTGAAGACTTTGCTGAAGACTTTGATAATTCGCTGAAGACTTTGAACATGAAGAAGTTGGTGCGACCTTGAAGATATGAACGAGGACTATGAAGCATGAAGACTTTGTTTTCGTAGTTTCATTTCCTTTCTTCGAGTCATAGGAAACATCGTAGTGTTAAAGGGGGGCGAGGTAATACTAAGGAAAATTTCCAACTGATGCTCAACTCCAAAATCCTCAACCTATCCAATCCTTAGAGTGAAGCCTTTGGAAATCTCTTGCGGTTCAGTAAAATTCATCAGTGACAGAGACGAAGTTCTTCTGGTCTCTGAGGAAATTGATCTAACTGAGGAGTTAGGATTTCGCCAGTGCGAATTGCCTACAAATGAGGAACATGATATGTCTGAGGACTTTCATAGTTCGAAATTCCGACCGTTGTTGTGCTTAGCGCCAGATGTCCCCAGTCATAACATCCACATAACGGACATATCATTGGGGGCATTTATGTCTTATCATGTCAGGTTGCACCCTGGCTATAAATAGCCACCCCCACAACCACTAGTTGGTTGGATACTCCGAGAAAGAACTGACACTTGTCATTTGAGAGCAACCCATCCTCCGAGGACTTTGAGAGAAAATCATCAGTGAGGAAAAACCCAAACCAGCAAACCAAAAGTGATTGAGCATCACTGAAGAAATTCATGTGTGGAACCGACGCTTGTTACCTTTGAGGACTATGCATCCTCCAGACGGTTAGGCGTCATGGTCTAGTGTATCCTGCAATCAATTGGGGATCACGTAGTGACCTTGGTCTAGAGCATCCAGCAGTAAATTGTGGATCGTCGGGTGACCAGTTTGTGAGGGTTTTGGAAGTCTACCCTGAAGACTTACCACGAGTGTTGGGTGAGGACTGTGTGACCTTAGCTCAAGGAGAATACGGTAAGGACTGTGTGTCCTCTGGTTTAAATACGAGGCCGCTCCAAACTAGACGTACGACTGTCACAGCAGTTGGAACTGGGTCATCAAACCATTGTCTTCATCGAGCTACCTGGATCTATTTCCTCAACCCCTCTATTCCTCATAAACTTGTTGATGAAATTGATTGTTACTGTTTGAACAATTTGACTGAAGACTTTCACAATTTCCTCACCTCAAATTCTTCAAGTTACCTTGTTCATCATTGCTTATCCTGTGTCACGCTACTTACTATTTGTGCATGTTTCATTTCATCATGATGACTATGTTGTTACTATGTTCCTCATGCACTTGAGTACTTATTCCGTTGCTAGTTATTCATCACTTTTCAAATTCCTCAAAGTTGAAATTCCTCAAGTGATGAATTTGTAAAAATCGCCTATTCACCCCCCTCTAGTCGATATAACGCACTTTCAATTGGTATCACAGCAGGTACTCCCTCGCTCTGTGTGATTTTGGTTTAACCACGTGGGGTTCTAGTTATGTCGACTACAGGTATGATCAAGGTTTCCGCGGGATGTCCTACCTTCGATGGGACGGACTACCCCTACTTGAAGAACAAGATGCGTATGCACCTTGAAGCTATTGACAACAATCTCTGGTACGTTGTGGAAAATGGTGTACCCTCTGTCACTCCCACTGTTACTGTTGCTGATGTGAAGAGATTCAAGAAACTTGACTCTCAAGTGAAGAATATCATCTGTGGCCATCTGAGCAAAGGTCAGTATGGCAGAGTGAGTGCTTTGGAGACTGCTAAGCTTATCTGGGAT
The DNA here is from genome assembly GCA_022496015.1 of Hordeum marinum. Classification (NCBI taxonomy): domain Eukaryota; kingdom Viridiplantae; phylum Streptophyta; class Magnoliopsida; order Poales; family Poaceae; genus Hordeum; species Hordeum marinum. The sequence goes on along the minus strand of CM039677.1, from coordinate 94,687,947 downwards.
AGGCTGTCCAAAGTCAACGAAGGTGTTTCCACTCAACGTGACTCTCGTGTTGATGTTCTTCGCAATCTCTTCAACAGCTTCAAGAGGCTCGACAATGAAAATGTTCAACAAACCTTTGACCGTCTCACTGATATCTCAAATGAACTTCAAGCACTGGGTGCGACTGATATCACAGACCATGAAGTGGTGAAGAAACTGCTAAGGTCTCTTAACTCCTCATTCGATACTCTGGCTTTGATGATTCAAGAACGTGGAGACTACAAGTCACTTGATCCTGCCGATATTCTTGAGAGACTCAATACTCATGAATTCCAACAAGTTGAGAAGAGAGACCTCTACAGGCCAAGCTATGGAAGATCTCGTGCTCTGAAGGCAAAAGCAATTTCCTCATCCGAAGAAGAAGATTCTGGCAGCAGCCTTGGTGATCCTGAAGAAATAAGTCAGGAGCTAGCAATGCTCGTGAGGAAATTCCAGAAGTTCTCAAGGAGAGGTGGATTTGGAAAGTCATCAAAAAGTGGCTTGAGGAAATCAGATTCCTCATAAGACTACAAGAAAAGAACCTGTCATCGTTGCAAGAAGCCTGGTCACTTTATCTCTGACTGTCCTCTCTGGGAAAAAGATTCAAAGAAGAAGAATAAATACAAGGATGATAGTTCTGATGACTCGAAGAAAAAGAAGAAATTTTCAAAGTCCTCATCTTCAAAGTCCTCATCTTCAAAGTCCTCAAAGCACAAGAAGAATGGTTCCAGAAAGGCTCGAGCATTCATTGGCAAGGAAATGGATTCTGAGGAAGAATCTAAAGAATATGAAGAAGAGGAAGAATCTGAGGTGGAATCTGAATCTGGTGTCGCTAGCCTTGCTCTCGCTACTGCTTTCGTCAGCAAGTCCATCTTCAACGATGAAGAATATGACTACTCCAATGGCTCTGACGTCAACAATGATATTATGCTCCCACCTATTGCTTCATGGCAAAGGGCCCAAAGGATGATACTCCAAAAGCTATTGAGTGGGTCCTCGACAGTGGATGCACAAACCACATGACTGGTGACAAGAATCTACTGATGAATTTTCCACTTGCTCCATCTCATCTGAAGCATATCACCTACGCAGACAAAGGAAAAAAGCAAGGTACTGGGTCTAGGTAAGGTTGCAATCTCAAAGGACCGAACCATGGATAAGGTGATGCTTGTCGAATCCCTTGGGTTCAACCTTATTTCTGTCTCAATGCTTTGTGATCTTGATATGATTGTCGTATTTGGAAAATATCGTTGTGTTGTCATCATGGAATCTGACAATTTCAAAGTCTTCGAAGGCTTTAGGAGAGGAGACTTGTATATTGTTGATTTCTCTACAGGTCCTCAGCCTGCCACATGCTTACTTGCAAAGTCCTTAGAAGGCTGGCTGTGGCATCGATGACTTGGACATGTTGGTATGAGGAACTTGCACACACTCGTGAAGAAAAAGCACGTCATTGGCATTGAAGGTGTCAAATTCCTCAAGGACCACCTTTGTGGTGCATGTGAGTCTGGGAAGATGGCCAGATCCAAGCATCCCTCGAAGACAATCATGACCACGACTCGACCCTTTGAATTGCTTCACATGGATCTCTTTGGCCCCACTCATTACTCCACACTAACAAATTCTTCAAGTTTGTATGGCTTTGTCATTGTTGATGATTACTCTCGTTACACTTGGGTGCATATTATTCTATACAAGACTGAAGTGCAGAATGTCTTCAGACAATTTGCTTCAAGGGCCTTCACCAACTTCGGCGTCAAGATCAAGCATATCAGGAGTGATAATGGGACTGAGTTCAAGAACACCAGTCTTGATGAATATCTTGATGAACTTGGTATTACTCATGAGTTATTTGCCCCTTATACTCCTCAGTAGAATGGCGTCGTGGAGCGCAAGAACAAGACTCTTGTTGAGATGGCTCGCACCGTGCTTGATGAATACAAGACTCCTCGTCGCTTCTGGCCTGAGGCAATTGATACTGCATGCCACATCATCAACAGGGTATATCTTCACAAATTCTTCAAGAAGACTTCGTATGAACTTATGACTGGCAAGAAACCCAATGTAAGTTATCTCAAAGTCTTCGGTGCAAAATGGTGGATTAGAGATCCTCACCATAGTTCTAAATTTGCACCGAAAGCACATGAAGGTTTTATGCTTGGTTACGGAAAGGACTCGCACACCTACAGAGTCTTCAACACCTACCATCACAAGGTTGTTGAAACTATAGATGTGCGATTCGCTGAAACTGATGGCTCGCAAAGAGAGCACCTGCCTTCTGTGTTAGATGAACAGTCTCCTGAGGAATCCATTAAGCTCAAGGCTACTGAAGACATCATACCCACTGAGGAAGTCATTCCAACGAATGAATACATTCATGCTAATACACCTGAAGAAAATGATGCTGAAGAAAATCCTTAGCCATGTCAACCTGCTCATCCAAGAGTTGCAAATGAAGTGCAAATTGACAAAATAATCGATGACATCAATGCACCAGGTCCTCTCACTCGCTCAAAAGCTTCACATTTGACTAACTTTTGCGGGCACTTTGCCTTTGTCTCTATCATAGAGCCCACCAAAGTTGATGAAGCATTCAAAGAGCCTGAGTGAATTCAAGCTATGCAAGAGGAATTGTATCAATTCAAGCTCAACAATGTGTGGGAACTTGTCAAGCGGCCAGATCCTCGCATGCATAACATCATAGGTACCAAGTGGATCTACCGCAACAAGCAAGATGAAAATGGCCTTGTGGTCTTAAAATCCGTCAGCAAGACAACGACATCTTCATCTCACAAGAGAAATACCTCAAGGATGTTCTGAGGAAATTCGACATGCAAGATTGCAAAGGCGTCAAAACTCCAATGCCTTCAAAAGGCCATCTCTGCACTGACGAAAATGGTAAAGATTTCAATCATAAGGTATATCGCTCCATGATTGGCTCATTATTGTATCTATGTGCATCTAGGCCTGATATTATGCTGAGTGTTTGCATGTGTGCCTGATTCTAAGCAACACCGAAGCAATCACACCATAAGGCTGTGAAACATATTCTTTGATACTTAGCTCACACACCAACGCTTGGATTATGGTATCCCAAGCGCTCAAATCTTCACCTCGTCGGATACTCTGATGCTGACTATGCTAGAGATCGTGTGGATTGCAGGTCAACCTCAGGCACATGTCATTTCCTCGAACGATCCTTAGTCTGTTGGTCCTCGAAGAAGCAGAACTGCGTTTCACTCTCTGAAGCTGAGTACATTGTTGTTGGCTCATGTTGTGCTTAGTTACTATGGATGAAGAAAACCCTCAAGGACTATGTCATCAAGTTGAAGAATGTGCCTCTCTACCGTGACAACGAGAGTGACATCAAGATTGCTTACAACCCAGTTCAGCACTCCAAGACCAAGCACATCCAGATTCATCATCACTTTCTTCGAGATCATGTACTCAAGGGCGACATTTCCATCGACCACATCCCCACTGAAGAACAACTGGCCGATATCTTCACAAAGCCCTTGGATGAAAAGAGATTTTGCAAGTTGTGGTGTAAGTTAAATATCTTAGAATCTTCGAATGTTCTTTGAAAAAGGACACATATCCTAACACTTATGCAAAATTGATGACTTAGATGTGCAACACACGAAGTAACGTTTTTCTTCAATCAATGAAGAATAACCCTCTAAGTGTGAAGAAATTAATGATGAATTTGATTCTCAGAGCCCTACGACAATTGTACGCGGTGTCTAAAATCATCATTCTTATACGGTGGGTCACGCCACCAACCAAAGTTGAAGTTCTTAAAAAATGAGTTTTTTCGTCATTTTGCAAATTCTTCAAATTTTCAAATTCCTCAAGTTTGCAAATTCCTCAAGTTTTCAAATTCTTCAAACTTTGAAACTCAAGTTCTTCATTGACTATTATATATATATATATTTGAGTTTTCAATGTCCTCAACAACATTCACTTATTGCTATTTCTTCAAGTTGATTTTCATCTAAGTGAATGTGATCGGACCCCTTCCCCCTCTATGCTAAACTCAACCCAGTCTATTCACAAATTCTTCATATGTGTTCTACTTTGAAACTCGCTCAAAGTCTTCACTGTGTCCTTGACAGCTGAAGAATTTGTGAACGGAAACTTTGAAATTTTCACTATCAAAATTTTCGGTGGTTCCCGCTCAAACGGTTCATATTCCCGCGACTGGATAACCCATGATCCCCCACTATCGCCACTTCTTAGTATGTGGGTGACACCTGTCGCATGGAGAGCAAGGGTCAGGGGCAACCCTGTCCAAAATCTTCGGACGAATTGGTTTTCACCTCCACTATAAATACTCCCTCCCCTTCCACCGTGCTCGGTTACTCCTCATCTCTACTCTCTCCCCCGAGCTTCAACCTAGCGCCGCCTCTTAAGTCATCGACGCCGGTGTGGAAGAGCTTCACTGCCTCGACCTCGCCGTCCCCGTACTCGCATCGGCCGCGAAAGTCTTCATCCCGCCGCCGATGTAGCTGTCTTCCTCTGCCAAGATAGGGCATGGGAGATCTGGACTGACGAACTTCCTCAATCTCATCTCATAGTTCGTCGTGTTCTTCATCAGGTTAAATAAAATTTATTTTTACTGCCCTTATTTGATCTTAAAGATTTCCCAAATCTTCATAAAGGTGTTTATTCTTCAAGAATCTCATTCTAAGGCACCTTACATCTTCATACACTTGATGATTTTCCCTAAGTTATGATTTTCTTCAAGATTCCTCAATTGTCTGAATCCTCAAAATTTGCACAACTCTGGAACCTAAGACAAGGAACACTTAGTGAAATTCCTCAAGACACAAATGGTAAAATTCCTCACACCTATTTATTGAAAAATTTCCGAGAACACATATGACCTCTTCAAATTCCTCGCACCTATACTCTGTTCACAGGTACAACATGTCCGCTGATGAATCACTAGGTTCTCATCAACTTAACTCATTTGCAGCGTTTCTTGAGGAAAACCGTGTACTTCTTCAGAGTCGTCAAGAGTTCAAAATCCTCAGCTGAAAAAATGGCTGATGGGAAGAAGCCATAGAAAGGTGGAAAGAAGCCAGATGTGCACACTGCTTTTGAGATTCCAGATGACTTGTATGAGGAATACTGCACACCCGATGAAGAAACTCATGACAAAGAGACAACTAAGCAGAGAAAGATTCGTCTGCAGAAAATTGAGAGGAGATGGGCAAAGGAATGGAAGGAATATCGTTATGTAACTCCAAAATACATGATGAAATTCACTGTGAAACCTCCATGCAGCAGGCCTCCTTTGGCTCAAAATCAAATTTCTGATCCCACTAGTCTCAAGATTGGTGAAGACTTTCCTCAAATATGGGAGAAACAACAAGCCAAGATGGCGAGGAAAGCCAAAGAGGCTGTGAAGAAATTTAATGAAGACTCTGCTGCTGCCACCTCTGCTAGAGCCTCTGCAAGTGCTCTGAAGAAATCGATGATGAAGAAATCTGTTGTGAAACCAACTTCTTCAACTTCAAAGTCATCACAGCAGATTCCTCAAGTTCAAAGACCTCAGTCTTCAAAGGTCTCAGCAGCAGGCTCTGTTGCTGCTCAGTCCTCAGATGCAGCTGCAAAGTCCTCAACCCCTATGCATCTGGTGTCATGTAAGAGGACCGAGGGATTCTCAAAAGTTGTAAAGATCTCAGCAAGCCCCTCTACTATAGCAAAGTCTTCAACAAGTCCGACATTGTTGAACTGAAGAGAACTGCTGGACGAGGTCAAAAACCAAGTCCTCATACAAGCAAAGCTGTGGTAACGGTACCCTCTGGTTCTGAGGATGATGATGAAGATGATAATGAAGAACTTGAACAGATCATCAAAGAGAGCCAGCAAAAGGCTGCAATAGCCAAAGGCAGCTCTGTTCCTCTCTTGCTGGACCCCAAGATGATCCTCAATTTCATTGATATATGTCATGAGGATCCAAACACCCCACTTTCTTCACTGAGCCTACCTCTTGGTGTGGACCATGTCCTCACCCACTTCATTTCTGAAGAAAAATGGAGAAGAGAACAAGCTTAGAGAGCTAAGAGGATCAGGGCTCGGAAAGAAAAGTTTCTGAGAACAATGTGATGAACTTGACCCCAAATCAACTCGTCACAGTTCAGTCTAAAATTCGCTCCCTCTCTGAGGATCAAGAAAGATATGATGCTGAATGGAAAGGCACTAAAGTGAGATTCGTCAAGGCTTCTCAAGCTACTATGAAGGACCACAACACAAGAGTTGTAGCTCGATCGCAACCTCAAATTCCTCAGGCTAATGAAACTGCTCAGCCTGTTGATGAAAATGATCTTGCGGCTGAAGAAGCTCAGCCTACTAACGATAATGCTCCTGCAACTGAAGAAACAGCCAGCACTGCTGAAGAACATCAGACCACTGATGAACATGTCAGGACAACCTCCACTGTTGTGCCTGAAGAAACTGCCAGGTCAGCTGAAGCTTTTGCTGTGCCTGAAGAAACTGAACCACCAGGATGACTGCATTAGTCGTGCCTGAAGAAGCTACGGCTGCTGAGGAAAAGAGTCTAAAGAGAAAAGCATCAGCGTTAGAGTTCTCAGCTATGAAGAAGTTGAAGATCATGACAAGTTCTTCAATCGGACCCATTGATGCTACTCCAATCTCCTCTGCACCTGCCTATGAAATTATCCCATTTGGGGTTGACTATGGCATCCCAGATGAAGAAGATGAAGATCATTTTGCTGCTTCGACAAAGCAGATTGATGAAGAAATTGAAGTTGAAGAAAATGCTTCAACTCCTCAGGTATCATCGCCCTAGCCACAGTTCACTGCTGAAGAGGCTGGAATTGAAGAAATTGATGAGGATGTGGATATTGGCAATACAACTCCAATCATCAATGATGAATATTGGGAATCTGTTCACCCAAATTCACCAATGACCACACCTCTGTCACTAATTCCTCAGTCCCCAGCCCAGACTAAAGAAATTCATGAAGAATCTGCTGACTTGGCCACCAAAGTCATTGAAGAAATTCCAGCTGCATCAGTTAATGACTTTGCTGCTCCAATTGTCACTAAGGAACCTGCACTTCAATTTCCTCAGACCGAAGAAGTTCCTCCCATGCCAAAAGAGATCAAGGGCCACTTCAAGCCAAATCTTCTACCAAAGCCCATAATGCCGTTCAAAGGACCAGCGCGCCCCAAATTCCTCAAAAGCAATTTCTTCAATGAGCGCATGTTCTTCACAGGTCCCAATCCTTATGACTCAGCAAGGGCAGGACGAAACAGATTCGGGACTGCAACTCAGATGAACTACTATGCATCAGTCTTGTTCGAAAAAAAGAAAGCCTTCGAGCACCACCAAATTCCTCATGTTGACATGGAAACACTTCCATCATTCATGTTGGTGCTCCAAGTTCTTCACGATGCAGGCATTCTTCCCTTCTGCGTAGACATCTATGACTGGAATGAAGAACTCATTCTTCAGTTCTATGCAACACTGCACATAAGTGGAAATGCTTCAGACATCAACTCCTGGGTGTTGGACTGGATGACTGGATCAACTCACTTCACTGCTCAAGCATCTGAATTGCTTCAGTCTGGCCCAGTGCCAATTCCTTCAGATGAAGCTCGTCGACTGTTTGATGAACCTGCACTTCTGAATCAACTGATGCAAGTGCTGATGAAGCCATTGACTCCTAGAAAGCCTCAACGGAAAATCTTCTTAGTGAAGGATCTGTTGTATGTGCCAAGGACAGTCTACCGCATTCTCACGAACACTCTATGTCCTCAGAAGGGCCACAATTCTGAAGAAGAGGAAGTGGAGGGATCATGAAGAATATGCTGTTCAACATCATTCATGGGATTCCCATAAACTTCCATGATTTCTTCATGAGGACATTGGCTAGTGCTGCTTTAGCTCCATTTGAACAGAAGCCCTATGCACCTTGGATCATGAAATTCATCAGGGCAAAGTCCTCAATACCCTTCAAGGCTGATTTCCAGAATCACTTTGGCTTCCTGCCTCCGATCTAAGTCATCAAGAGCATAATTGACTCAGTAGAAGGAAAAGGCAAGGCGGTCATTGATGAAGGCACTCGTCCATTGGATGGCAGTTTCGCAAATCTGCTTCCTTCTCCACCAATGATGACACTACAACTCAGGACTCAGAAGCAAAAGCCTCAGCTCAAAAACCTCAAGAGTCTGCCCCTCGTGTGATGACTGGTCGCGAGCTTCTAGTAAGTCTTCATTAGAAGGTCGATCGCAATCACAAGTGGGTGAAGCGTCAACTTGGTTACATTGTGCAAAACATGATTGTGACGCAGAACACTGTGAAGAGGAATCACTACTATGCGCATGAAAACCTCAACCGCTCTTGGGCCATATTGTCTCACCTCAAGACTCTCGAAGAACTGAAGGAGCTGGATCTTTAGGAAAATTCTGACTGGGCTCGTCAACCAAACAAGAAATTCGAGAAAGTCCAAGTTCCTCTGATGGTCACAAGTTCATATTCTTCATCACGTGAGAGAGATGAATATGAAGCAATTGACGACATTGTGGCAGGCCCTGCATCGACAAACGACCCCGACAACGATGGCGCTCCTTCCTCACCAACACGATGAAATTCTTCAAAGGGGCGTTAGTCCTCACTTTTTCGTCCCTTTTGGTCCTCGGTGACAAAGGGGGAGAAAATTTGAGTTAGTCTTCAAGCGGGTCTCTCTGTATATGGGCTATTTTTGTTTAAGTTACAACTCTCGCTCTTTTGAAGCTTTTGTTGATTGAGTTGTAAACTTAAGTCCGATGGTGGTCTGACACTTTTGAACTATTTCCTTGCATGTTTATTTCCTCAAGTACATTAATGAATACATGCTGAATTTTGTCAGACACCATTTTCATCACGCATTTCAAAATTTTCATATCATATGTTCAAATGCGTGTATGAATTACAAGATATAGGGGGAGTTATCCATGTTTTAACCTACAATGTGCATTTGCAGTCCAAAGAAAATTCCTCAAATATGCACATCTTCAGGGGGAGTTCTTCTATATCTTGCAATCAAATTCCTCAAACTCAGTACTTTCACTTCATATGATTATCCCCATTGAAAACTTAACCTATTTGTCATCAATCACCAAAAAGGGGGAGATTGTTAGTGCATCTAGTGCCCCTTAGTGATTTTGGTTATTGAAGACTTATAGGTTAAGGAACTAATGTGTTTGTGAGTGTACACAGGCTCTATAAGTTGATGAAGAGTTTGATATATCCGGAGATTATAGACCCCTAAAAATGTATGTCTTCAAGTGAAGACTTTGGTGAAGACTTTGTGAAGACTTTGTTGAAGACTTTGATAATTCCCTGAAGACTTTGAACATGAAGAAGTTAGTGTGACCTTGAAGATATGAACGAGGACTATGAAGCATGAAGACTTTGTTTTCGTAGTTTCATTTCCTTTCTTTGAGTCATAGGACACACCATACTGTTAAAGCTAGCCAAGGTAATACTAAGGAAAATTTCCAACTGATGCTCAACTCCAAAATCCTCAACCTATCCAATCCTTTGAGTGAAGCCTTTGGAAATATCTTGCGGTTCAGTCAAGTTCACCAGTGACAAAGAGGAAGTTCTTCTGGTCTCTGAGGAAATTGATCTGACTGAGGAGTTAGGATTTCGCCAGTGCGAATTGCCTACAAATGAGGAACATGATATGTCTGAGGACTTTCATAGTTCGAAATTCCGACCGTTGCTGTGCTTAGCACCAGATGTCTCCAATCATCACATCCACATAACAGTCATATCATTGGGGGCATTTATGTCTTATCATGTTAGGTTGCACCCTGGCTATAAATAGCCACCCCCCACAACCACTAGTTGGTTGGCTGCTCCGAGAAAGAACTGACACTTGTCATTTGAGAGCAACCCATCCTTCGAGGACTTTGAGAGAAAATCACCAGTGAGGAAAAACCCAAACCAGCAAACCAAAAGTGATTGAGCATCACTGAAGAAATTCATGTGTGGAACCGACGCTTGTTACCTTTGAGGACTGTGCATCCTCTAGACGGTTAGGCGTCATGGTCTAGTGTATCCTGCAGTCAATTGGGGATCACGTAGTGACCTTGGTCTAGAGCATCCAACAGTAAATTGTGGATCATCGGGTGACCAGTTTGTGAGGGTTTTGAAGTCTACCTTGAAGACTTACCATGAGTGTTGGGTGAGGACTGTGTGACCTTAGCTCAAGGAGAATACGGTAAGGACCGTGTGTCTTGGGACTGTGTTTCCTCTGGTTTAAATACCAGGCCGCTCCAAATCAGACGTATGACTGTCACAACAGTTGGAACTGGGTCATCAACCCATTATCTTCATCGAGGTACCTGGTTCTATTTCCTCAACCCCTCTATTCCTCATAAACTTGTTGATGAAATTGATTGTTACTGTTTGAAGAATTTGACTGAAGACTTTCACAATTTCCTCACCTCAAATTCTTCAAGTTACCTTGTTCATCACTGCTTATCCTGTGTCATGCTACTTACTATTTGTGCATGTTTCATTTCATCATGATGACTATGTTGTTACTATGTTCCTCACGCACTTGAGTACTTATTCCGTTGCTAGTTATTCATCACTTTTCAAATTCCTCAAAGTTGAAATTCCTCAAGTGATGAATTTGTAAAAATTGCCTATTCACCCCCCTCTAGTCAATATAACGCACTTTGAGCATGGAAATGTCGCATATAGGTAGGTATGGTGGACTCATATGGCAAAACTGGGTTTAAGGTTTTGGATGCCCAAGTAGTATTTCTACTTAGTACAAGTGAAGGCTAGCAAATAGATTGAGAAGCATCCAACCAAGAAACGAAAAATCACATAAGTGAGCATTAAGCATAACTAACACAAAATAATACACCATAAGTAGGATGTAGTTTCATTGCACAACTATTGACTTTCGTGCTTGCATAGGGAATCACAAACCTTAACATAAATATTCTTACTAAGCATAATTACTCACTAACATAACTCACATATTACTATCGTCATGTCTCAAAACTATTACAAAGAATCAAGTTTAAATTTTCCAATGATCTTCATGAAAGTTTTTGTTATATCCCTCTTGAATATCTATCACGTTGGTACTAGTTTCATATATTGCCATTGATTTTGACAAGCTCGGATAGATTTAAGTGAAGATCATGAGCATAAAAGTTTCATCTCTCAAAATAATATATGTGAAGCATGGGAGAATTTCTTCAAAATTTACTAACTCTCAAAATAATCTAAGTAAAGCATGAGAGCATTTCTAACAAATCATAGCATAATTTTGGCTCTCTCAAATAGGTGTGTGCAGCAAGGATAAAAAGCAAAACAAATAAAGATACAAGACGCTCCAAGAAAAACTCATGATATGTGACGAATAAAAATATAGTTCCAAGTAAAATACTGATGGTGGTTAGAAGAAAGAGGGGATGCCACTCGGGGCATCCCCAAGCTTAGTTGCTTGTTACTCTTTGGATATTATCTTGGGGTGATGTGGCATCCCCAAGATTAGGCTCTTCTTACTCCTTATTCCTTCATCCATCATGATCTCACCCAAAAATTAAAAACTTCAATCACACAGAACTTAACAAAATTCTCGTGAGATCCGTTAGTATAATAAAGCAAATTACCACTCTAAGTACTATTGCAAACCCATTATTATTTTATTATTGCATTATATCTATTGTATTCTAAGTTTACAATGACTTATACCCTCCAATACAAGCTATAGATTCATCAAAACAGGCACACAATGCAACAAAAACAGAATCGGTCTCAAACAGAATAGTCTGTAACAATTTGTAATCTAACCATACTTTTGTAACTCTAAAATTTATGAAAAATTAGGACAACAGAAAGAATTTTTATAGAAATATTCTGTTAAAAATTCCAGCTCATTATCACGCTCCAGTAAAAAATGAAAATTCGCGCACTGGAGTCGAAGTTTCTGTTTCAAATTCAGCATTATATCTACTCATCTTATGAATCAACCTAAAGGCTTTACTTGGCACACACGCTAAATAAAACATATAAACACAATCATAACAAAGGCATAATTGTGCAAACACTCAAAAACATAAAGGAAAAGTAAAATAAATTTTATTCATTGGGTTGCCTCCCAACAAGCTCTTTCTTTATAGCCATCAAGATAGGCTTAGGATAATAATGATGCTCACATACAAGACAATAGTTAAAGCACGAAGAGAACATCATAAGACATGCTATAAACACATTTACATCTAACATACTTACTATGCATAGGGATTTTATAAGCAAACAATCTATGGGAGCAAGAATCAACTAGCATAGGATCGCAAAGCAAGCATAACTTCGAAACTTTGAACACATAGGAATGAAACTTGATATTATTGCAATGCCTACAAGCATATATTCCTCCCTCATAATAATTTTTAGTAGCATCATGAAGGAATCTCACAATATAACTATCACATAAAGCATTCTTTTCATGATCTATGAGCATATCAAACTCCTTCTCATTCATGGTAGTGGGAGCAAACTCAACAAAATAACTATCATGTGACACTTGATTGTCATAACCAAATTGAGTATTAAAATAATGACCACAAGTTTCATGGTTATCATTACCAATTATATCATACGTGTCATCACCAAAACTTGGGGAACAAAAAATATCATCTTCATCAAGCATAGCATCCCCAAGCTTGTGGTTTTGCATATCATTAGCAACATGGATATTCAGAGAATTCATACTAACAATGTGGCAATCATGCTTTTCATTCAAAGAGCTATCATGAATCACCTTATAAATTTCTTCCTTCAACACTTCATCAAAATTTTCAGATTCATGATTTTCAAATAAAACTTCATAGAGATAATCAAGTGCACTCAACTCACTAGCAATTGGTTCATCATAATTTGGCCTTTTGAAAAGATTAGCAAGTGGATGGTGATCCATATCAATAGATTTTTAGCAAGCACAGATGCAAGCAAATAGAAGGCACATGGCAACACAAGCAAAGATAGCAAACAAGCAAAAAAGCAAACGGAAAAGAGGGCGAATAAAATGGCAAATTTTTGTGAAGTGGGGGAGATGAAAACGAGAGGCAAATGGAAAATAATGTAAATGCAAGGAGAAGAGATTTGTGATTAGGAACCTGCTAGATGTTGATGATGTCCCCCCGGCACCAGAGATTGGCATGCTGAAGAGATCGCTTCCCCCTCGGCAATGGCGCCAGAAATTCCTTTGACATGGCTTGAGACTGCGTTGGTATTTTCCCAAAGAGGAAGGGATGATGCACCACAGCGATGGTAAGTATTTCCCTCAGTTAAGAAACCAAGGTATCAATCCGTAGAGGAATATCAAGCAACTATGTAAACGGCACCTGCACACAAACAACAAATACTTACAACTCGACGCGTAAGAGAGGTTGTCAAGCTCTCAACGATGATAAGATAGATTAGATTGCAATCGGTATGTGTTGTGGATTAGTCACGGCAGATGTCCGGGTGAACGGACTTAGGTTCAGGGCGAAGACGCAACTACGTGGCGGCTTGAAGGGATTGATCGGAATCGAGATACACGGAGTTTACCCAGGTTCGGCCTCTCCGATGGAGGTAAAAGCCTACGTCCTGCTTGTCTGGTATTAATGATGAAGGAGATCTCTCGGTTACAAGGGTTTTGTTTGCTACCTCTAATCCCGAGAGCCTCTAATCTGTCTAGACTTGTGGACTTGTGTCCCCTCCCTCTTGGGGCGCCTTACCCCTCCTTATATAAGTGGAAAGGGTAGGTTTACAAATAGAGTCTACTAGGAGTAGGATTAGGACTAGTCTCTCTAGAATCCTATTCCGGGTCTTGTAACCTTTGGCAGGGAGTCTTTCTCTCTTTGAGCCTTCTCATGTGAGCCGCCTGACGCCGGCTTACATGCCGGGTCTTGGGCCTGGTCGTCCTGTGATCCGCCTGCTGGGTCATTAATAAAATGTCATGTCTTTTTTGGGTCTCCTGTGAGTCGCCAGGTCGGGTCATACCGCGGGGTATATCCCCGACATTAGCCCCCAGATTAGTTTGAATTTGTTCATGCTAAGCTCCTGAAATAAGAATAACAAATATTTTAAGTAGCCGGCTTGCTCCTTTGGCCGGCTTATGACATTGATCCTCAAAAATTCGGGTCTTTTCTGCATATGAAATAGTCGTCTTTGATAATCATCTTGCTTGTCAATGTCCTTTAAAAAATATTGAGAATAGAACACCCATATGCCATTGAGTCAGCTTCCAATACTCTTGGCTGGTCATTTCCGCCGCATCATAATCATTGATGATGCCGGGCCATTATCGTTGGTGACGCGGGTCAAATAACTAGAATCCAGCTGACTTGATAAAAATATTGGGATGAAAATGCATCTGATGTAAAACCGGACTTCCATTGTTGTGAAGCATGGCGGCTTATATAAAATCCGGCAGGTTATGATCTTTTGATAACGCCGGGTCATAAATGTTGGTGACGCCAGGTCTAACAACTGAACTCCATAATTAACATCTTGAAAATTCTCCTCAAAGTTTTTGATATGTCCATATTACCTGTAGCCCCCAAGATCCGGCATTATCCATGATAACTTGGTGCTTTGCAAATAATATTTTGGACTGTGTAGCCCCCAAGTGCCGGGTTGTCCTGCTTGCAGCAACCTGGGACTTATAACTGCCTTATACCTTTATAAAGCTTCGGCGGTGTAGCCCCCAAGGGCCGGCTCATCAGAATATGATGCGCCCAGTCTTCAATTTGAATCTCTTAATCTGTTGGAACAGCTGAATACTGTAGCCCCCAAGTGCCGGGTCGCATGCCTGTGGCGACTTGGGACTTTTAGAAAATTTGATCTGAGCGGTATAGCCCCCAAGTATCGGGTCAGTAAGAATTACTGGGCTGGGACTTTAGAAAAATATAGAAAGACCGACTCATTTCCTTGTGATAATATGGTCTTGCTGATAATAGTGATTTAAAAATTGGCTTTGCATTAGCCCCCAAGTGCCGTGGTGCGTGCTTGCGGCGACAGGGGACTTGCATAATTGGTAAAAGCTGGACTTGAATAATGTAGCCCCCAAGTGCCGGGTTGTCTGCCTGCGGTGACTCGGGACTATGTGAGAATAATATGACTCACCACAACTTGTTGGATGAATCTTTGACCGTGGTTGTAATATAACCCGGAATGAATATCCTAGAATAATTCCTTCGTCTTTGACATGAAATCCCTGGTCGTGGTTGTGATGTAACCCGACAAATGTATATTGGAGGAATCCATGAGTGTTGTAGATTACCATAGAGCACAATTGAAGAAAACCGAGAACCGGTTAATTAGATGACACGACATTATATCCGATAGGGCGACTCTTGAAAAATAATGAATCCTCCAAGCCGGCTTGAAAACCCCAATCATCTAGTACTGGTTTTGATAAACCATGAAGATCCAGCCAGGTTTGGCTATTAAAGATCCATTTGCTCTTGCGGAGTACTTAATGGCGGCTCATCTTTAAGAGATAAGCTACATCCAGAGGTGGGAAGCTCCGTTAGACAACCATGACTAATCGTGTTAGCCGGAGATGGCATAAAGCCTAGCCGATAAGGCATTAGAAGCGATACCCGGAGGTAAGAAGTCGCCCTCCGCCGGTTGTTAGGGTGTTAGATACCCGTCGGTAAGACCCCCCTACAACCGCGACTAATCCTGTTAGCCGGAGATTTGGCATAAAGCTGGCCGATAGGGTGATACCCGTCGGTAAGAAGCCCCCTTCAGCAATTTGGCATAAATGCCGGCTGATAAGGCATTAGAAGCGATACCCGAAGGTAAGAAGCCGCCCTCAGCCCGCGGCTAATTGTGTTAGCCGGAAGATTTGGCATAAAAGCCGGCCGATAAGGCGTTAGAAGCGATACCCGAAGGTAAGAAGCCGCCCTCAGCCCCTGGCTAATCGTGTTAGCCAGAAGATTTGGCATAAAGCCGGCCGATAAGGTGTTAGAAGCGATACCCGAAGGTAAGAAGCCGCCCTCAGCCCGCGACTAATCGTGTTAGCCGGAGATTTGGCATAAAGCCGGCCGATAAGGCAGTAGAAGTGATACCCGAAGGTAAGAAGCCGCCCTCAGCCCCCGGCTAATCGTGTTAGCCGGAAGATTTTGCATAAAGCCGGCCGATAAGGCGTTAGAAGCGATACCCGAAGGTAAGAAGCCGCCCTTAGCCCGCGGCTAATCGTGTTAGCCATAGATTTGGCATAAAGCCGGCCGATAAGGCATTAGAAGCAATACCAAAAGGTAAGAAGCCGCCCTCAGCCCCCGGCTAATTGTGTTAGCCGGAAGATTTGGCATAAAGCCGGCCGATAAGGCGTTAGAAGCGATACCCGAAGGTAAGAAGCCGCCCTCAGCCCGCGGCTAATCGTGTTAGCCGGAGATTTGGCATAAAGTTGGCCGATAAGGCATTAGAAGCGATACCCGAAGGTAAGAAGCCGCCTTCAGCAGTCACAGTTAATATATCAACTGGAATGTTTATGAACTCTTCTTGTAAGTCGCCATCTCGTAAGCCGCCGTCTTGTATGAAGGAACGACAGAGGCTCCAAATAAATTCAGGCACCTATGTTTGAATGGTGCATCACGGCGGTTCGTCCTCTTGGGCAACTTTTTTTAATCTTCCGCCAAAAATGTAGTAGCCCCCAGGATCGGGTTAACTTTGCCATGACCCAGGGTTCTAGTTGAAAATGACCAAATGTGCCTTGCCATGTCTGTAGCCCCGAGTCTTAAGTTCTCTCGAAGAGGCGACTTGAGAATCTCCACTGAAAGTTGAGGTTTGGCCGTGGCGGGTTATAGATGATCCCGTATGAATTGTTTGAATGATCTGGTCGATGGTTCGTCCCGGCTGGTTGTTGAAGTGAACCAAACTGTAATGGTGGCGACTTGCGCGCTTGTCCGTTGGGCGGCTCATATCGACGAGCACTGCACCGATATGTTGATGTAGATCAAACTATGGGCGGCGGCTTGCGCGGGTCAATTGGGCGGCTCGTATTGGTATATGCGGCCGCTGGCGTGTTGATGTAGACGTCGAAGTCAGCTGCGACATGATTGTGAGAGACGGCCACGACACTGTAAGCCGGCGTGGTCGCGAGAGATGGCCACGGCGTTGTGAGCCGGGCGGTCGGTGAGTTGCGGCATTGTTGGTGAAGACCATATCGCGAATGCGGCGGCTTACCGCGTCCATTGGGCGGCTCATAATTCCGGGTTAGCACGAGTGGTACCGACGCGTTGATGTAGACGTAGAAACCAGCCGTGGCATTGTAAGCCGGTGCTGTTGTGGAAGACACCACAGCGTTGTAAGCCGGCACGAATGGCGAGAGACGGCCACGACATTGTAAGCCGACATGGATGGCGAGAGACGGCCATGGCGTTGTAAGCCGGTTCGGCCACGAGAGACGACCATGGCATTGTAAGCCAGCACGAACGTGCGAGTCGCCGGTGGTGTTGTAAGCGCGGACGGTAGAATCAGCCATGGGCATTGTAAGCCGGCGCAAATCTGGTGACTCGGCCACGAGTATTGTAAGTCGGCACGGATAGATGACTCAGCCGCGGACGTTGCGAGCTGGCGTGGCCGCGAGAGACGGCTGTGGCGCTGTAAGCTGGTACGGAAGCCAGTGCCAAACAACGCTGGTGCGCCTCCATCTCTGCGATATGATGCCACTTTGGTAATGAATAATTTGTCCTGTGTAAAAAATGTTACAAAGACGAAGTAATTGTTCTTCGAAGGAATCAAAATGTATAGATAAAATAAATTGGGTGGATAGCACCTGTGACCCAGCGATGCGGGTGGTAGTGCGAACCATGGTGGAGGCAGCTCATGCGTGAGGAAATCGGTGGCTCACGGCAGCAGAACCGGCGGCGGCTCGACGGCGCCGGCCCGCGGTGGAACCAGAACGAGGTGGAGGCGGCTCACGGCAGTAGCCGGCGGCGGCTCACATCAGCAGGGGCGGAGGCTTGGTCCTGTCATTTTTGAAATGGCGGGTTGTAGCAACGGGGGAGACCGGCCCCGGGGTGGCTCACGGTGCAGCTGGCAGCTTGGGGAGCTCGGAGCAGAGGCGATCGGAGGCGTAGGCCAGCAGCGGCTCAAAGTGCACCCCGGCGAGTCGAGTGTGCGATGGAGGCGAGAGACGGCCGGGGCCACGGTGCACAGAGGCGGAGCAACATGCGGCGACACGAGCGGATGTGGCCAGTTCGGATGAGGCATGATCTCAAACTGGCATCGGCTCTTCTTTATCCAAAAAATTGTGTGCTTCTCGATCCTTGGGAGAGATCCCTTCAAGAACACAAACCACCGTGCGTGGCCCCACGGTGGGCGCCAACTGTCGTGGATTAGTCACGGCAGATGTCCGGGTGAACAGACTTAGGTTCGGGGCAAAGACGCAACTACGTGGCGGCTTGAAGGGGTTGATCGGAATCGAGAGACACGGAGTTTACCTAGGTTCGGCCCCTCCGATGGAGGTAAAAGCCTACGTCCTGCTTGTCTGGTATTGATGATGAAGGAGATCTCTCGGTTACAAGGGTGTTGTTTGCTACCTCTAATCCCGAGAGCCTCTAATCTGTCTAAACTTGTGGACTTGTGTCCCCTCCCTCTTGTGGCGCCTTACCCCTCCTTATATAAGTGGAAAGGGTAGGTTTACAAATAGAGTCCTACTAGGAGTAGGATTAGGACTAGCCTCTCTAGTATCCTATTCTGGGTCTTGTATCCTTACACGCCGGGTCTTGGGCCTGGTCATCCTGTGATCCGCCTGACGGGTCATTAATAAAATGTCATGTCTTTTTTGGGTCTCCTGTGAGTCGCCAGGCCGGGTCATACCGCGGGGTATATCCCCGACATTAGTCGACAATATGGCAAATAGATCTCGCAGGAACACTCGAAGGACATGGATGATTCCTAGAGGGGGGGTGAATAGGCGCTTTAAAATAATTATGGTTTAGGCTTGAACAAATGCAGAATAAAACTAGCGTTTAATATGTCAAGCACAAAACCTAAAACAACTTAGCTCACCTATGTGCACCAACAACTTATGCTAATCAAGATAGACAACTAAGTGATAGCAAGATATGTAGCAAGAAACAATATGGTTATCACAAAGTAAAGTGCATAAGTAAAGGGATCGGGTAAGAGATAACCGAGGCATGTGGAGACAACGATGTATCCCGAAGTTCACACCCTTGCGGATGCTAAGCTCCGTGTGGAGCCGTGTGGAGGCACAATGCTCCCCAACGAGATACTAGGGCTACCGTAATATCCTCACGCCCTCACACAATGCAAGATGTCGTGATTCCACTGAGGGACCCTTGAGGGTGGTCACCGAACCCATACAAACAAGGTTGGGGCAATCTCCACAACTTAATTGGAGGCTCCCAATGACACCATGAAGCTTCACCACAAGGGATTGTGGCTCCGAGGTGACGTCAAATGCTCGGGGCAATCTCCACAACCTAATTGGAAACCCCGAAGCTTGCCCGGAGCTTTGCACCACAATGATTGAGCTTCGAGGCACCACCAACCGTCTAGGATGCCAAAGCACCCAAGAGGAACAAGCTCTAGGGTGCTCAAACACCCAAGAGTAATAAGCTTATCAACTTCTCACTTCCACGTATCACCGTGGAGAACTCAAACCTATGCACCAAATGCAATGGCAAGGGCACACGGAGTGCCCAAGTCCTTCTCTCCCAAATCCCACCACAACAACTAATGCTATGGAGGAAAATGAGAGGAAGAACGAAGAAGAACACAAAGAACTCCAAGATCAAGATCCAAGGGGTTCCCCTCACAAAGAGGAGAAAGTGATTGGTGGAAATGTGGATCTAGATCTCCTCTCTCTTTTCCCTCAATAACTAGCAAGAATCATTGGAGGTATTGAGAGTTAGCAAGCTCAAAGAAGGTCAACAATGGGGGAAAAACACGAGCTCAAGAGATTAAAAATCATTGGGAAAGAAGATCCCCTTTTATAGGTGGGGGAAAATCCAATCGTTACCCCCACAGCCTGTATACAAGAAGTAGTACCGCTCAGGGGAGCGGTACTTCCGCTTATACCTGTCTTGGAACAACAGAGCGGTAGTACCGCTCTGGAGGGAGCGGTACTTCCTCTCAAATAATCCCAAAGTACCAGCAGAAAAACTTAGGCGGAAGTAGCCACGGAACCTTAGGGCGGCAATACCGCTCCATGCTCCCACTTAAAAAAATAAGCAGTAGTTCGAGCGGCTCTTCAGGGTGGTAGTACCGCTAGAGTGGTACTACTGCTCTGGAGAGAGTGGTACTTCCGCTGAAAATGGCCAGAGGCCCCCGTAGGCACCAGAAGGTAAAAACAAGCGGTAGTAACCATGATAGAACATAGCGGAAGTACCGCCGGAGTGGTACTACCGTGGTTCCGAGCGGTACTACCGCTAGATTAGAGAAAAACTGCCCTGGCACTGAAACTGCCATAACTTCTGCAAATGAACTCCAAATTGAGCAAACTCAAGCTTGTTGGTTATCTTAAGAAGAGGCAGTATGAAAATGCCAATGATATAGAGATGTGAAATCTCTATGAATGAAGAATCGGTAAAAACTCCAACATCGAAAACATCATAGAAGATGCATATGGACTCCATTTTCGATGAACTTGAGCTTGTCATGAAGCTGACCATCAGCTCAAGAACCCATAAAGAGAAAGGCCAACCAAGAACCAAGAAAGATGATGATGGCAAGAATGCAATGGTTTGAGCTCTCAACGAATGATACGATCCAGCTACTCATTTGAGAGCCCCCCTTGATAGTACGACTGTCGATCCTATAACCCAGTCTCCCAACTACCACCATGAGACCGGTAAAATATAAAACCTTATCAAGGTCAAACTTTTTCCTTGCAGATAGTCCACTTGAGCTAGACGGTGACGATCTTGACTTCCTCAAGACGGACCACCTTTCTTGATTGCGCCAGCTTGATGAAGATTAGTAGATTGCTCCACCATACTCCACTATGGGCGAGCCACTCTTCGGCACATCTTCACGAGTCCATTGTCACCAGAATGAACGACAAGCTTCAAGCATGATCTCTTCGTGATGCTTCACTTGAACTTGCACACTGCAACCTTGATGACGATCACCACTTGATGTCATCCTCCATGGGTTGTATGGGATCTTCTTATTGATGCAAGCCCATGGAAACATACCTAACCCCACAAAGAACACTCACAAGGAACATGGGTTAGTACACAAAGTGTAATGGATAATGCTGACTATACCATGGGATCACTTGATCCCTCTCGATACATCTTGTATGCTTTGTGTGTTGACCAACATGATTCACTCTTTGACATAGTCTTGATCAACCTTGTATCTTATCTTCTCTCTTCATAAAGGTGATGTCTTGAAGCTAAGCATGAATGCTCACACAATCTTCTTCTTCAAGACATGCTTGCAATAAATTGAACTCTCACATTACCAATCTTTGGATAAACCTTGAATAACACCTTGGTCATAATATAAACTCCTTGAAACCAACATATGAACTTCAAGAAGTGCCTATGGACATATCCTACGAATATAGCTCAAGGAAACCATTGGTCCATAGGGATTGTCATCAATAACCCCAAACCACACATGGAGAAATGTGCTCTTATAATCTCCCCCATTTGTGTAATTGATGACAACCGCTTTCAAGAGAGTTTATATAAGGAAATAAGGACAACCAAGCACACAAAAATGCAAAGAAATGCATGGATGTGAGATGAAAATGCTTAAGCAACAAAAGCAAAACTCTCTAAGCTTTCCAAACTAAACTCTCTAAACTTCTCCCCCATTGGCATCGATTGCTAAAATGGGCGAAAAGCTTAGAAAGCCAATAAAATAGGTGTTCCTCCAAAAGGTGTGTATTTCTCAAAATATGAGTGTAATAATATGTGAGTGCAATGAGACAGACATATCTAGTGATAAGTAGTTGGAGGAAAACAAACTATATTGAGAACCCAAAGATTGCAATAAGGATCATATGGCACAAAGACATACAACAAAGTGAAGCAAGAAATCAAGAGATACCAATTGGAACAATCAATCACATGGTTCTACTAGCCACATGAATAAAAGATATTATGGTATGGGCAAAAGAGTGTTTATAAAGAAACTAGAGGAGCTCCCCATGATTTGTGCACAAATAAGAATTTTTGTATTTGAATACAAGTGCATAGAATAGGATCATGACTCCCCCAAAATCAATATAAACACACAACAAGTGCAAGCAAGTAGATAAGACAATAAGAATATCGCTTGCACCAAACATATGGTTAAGCAACATGCAAAAGAGGTTTAAGAATAGGCTCAACGAAAATGATGTGTCTGAGTCATGGCAAAGCACTTGAGAAGACTAATATAAGGATGAGCATGAAGCATCAACATAGTCTTGATGAAATGAGACATAAAGTGCAAGACATATCCTTCCCACACACAAACCATTGGCAAATGGGTTCACAAGCTTACTGATAAGAAAATTAAAAACCAAAGCTTGTGACCACCCCTGGTGACGATAGGAAATAATAGCCTTGTCAAGAGGAGGGATACCAATTGAGATGGCAAAACCCTAAGACAAAAAGCACCTCTTCCCATGGCAAGAAAAATCGATCTAGTTGGCCTAACTAAACCAAAGATTCGAAGAAGAAATACGAGGCTATAAGTAATCATGCATATAATAGATCAAAGAAGACTCAAATAATATTCATGGATAGAAACTGATCATGAACTCAAAATTCATCGGATCCCAATAAACACACCGCAAAAGTCATTACATCAAATACATCTCCAAGAGACCATTGTATTGAGAATCAAAAGAGACAGAGGAAGCCATCTAGCTACTGCCTACGGACCTGTAGGTCTATGGTGGACTACTCACGCATCATCAGAGAGGCACCTATGAGGAAGATGAACCCCTCCTTGATGGTGTTAGATTGGATCTTGAGGTTCTAGAACTTGCGGCGGCTCGAATTGTGTTTCGTCGACTCCCCTAGGGTTTTCTGAATATTTGAGAATTTATAGAGCTGATAGTCGGTGGAGGGGGTTCCCGATGTGGGCACCACCCACCAGGCCGCGCCACGGGCCTCGGGCACACCCTGGTGGGTGTTCCCCACCTCGGCCTTCTTCTAGGGCACTTCTCCGGGCCGTTGGGTGTCTTCTGGCCCAGAAAAATTCTCCAAAAAGTTTCATGGTGTTTGGGATTCGTTTGGTACCGATTTTTTGCGAAGTAAAAACAAGCAAAAAAATAACAATTGGCACTTGGCACTATGTCAATTGGTTAGTCCCAAAAAATGATATAAAGCTGCTATGAAATGAATATAAAACATCCAAGATTGATAATATAATAGCATGGAACAACCAAAAATTATAGATACATTGGAGACGTATCAATGAGCTAGTAGATCAACAGAGTGGCAGCTAGGACGTACAATTTATTAGAGATATTTTCTTAGCCATTGATGCAAGTAATATTTTGGCAATACCTTTGAGCCCACATCTGCAGGAGGATTTTGTGGCATGGCATAGGAGCAAAAACGTTTTTGTTCTCTGTCCACTCTACTTACCATATTGAATGGGACCATTAGTTCGGTGCATGAACGAGAAGAGAGGGCGGGCAAGGCTCTACTAGATCGAATCCGATGTGGGACCTTTTATGGAATCTAAAAATACCATGCAAGATTATGGTGTTTTTATGGAAGTCTGTGCATGGTACAGTCCCGGGCATGGCAATCCTTGCATGGAGACACACACCCGTATCGCCATAATGTCCTATTTATCAGTCATTGATGATGCATTGACTTCAGACTTGTCAGTGTCCGTAGTACTTGAGCATATTATATGTAACCCGAACAGGAAGTCGCCAGTATTTGGTATGTTAGGACTACAGGAGTCAGTTACCGTTGCATGTTGGTATGTATGGTGGCAAAGGAGGGAGGCGGTGAAGGGTGAATTTGTGGCGGATCCTCCCTGAACGGCCTTTGTTATTCATGCACTAATTTTAAATTTTGGAGTTATTTCCTATTTTGGCAAGCCACGCGATATATTGTGGGAAAAGCCAAGCTGAGGATGCTATAAACTAAACATTGATGTTTCTTTCCATCAAGACAATACCGGTGCCGTGGCATTGTCATACGTAATAGCATAGGTGAGGCTGTTGCAGGTGCAACCAGCCCTGTTCGGATGATCCTAGATGTTGCCTCGACGGAGGCCCTCGCCTTGCTAAAAGGACTAGAGCTAGTTGAGAAGTTGGGTCACACCCGTATCACTTGTGAGTCTGATTCTTTGGAGTTAATCAAGGCTTGTAATGGGGAGTTGGAGATCTTTGGTCCTTATACTGTGACCTTAGCTGGCTGTTTTGCAAGAGCTAAGATGATCAACAGAGTGCCTTTCAAACAGAGCCCGCGGGAAGCCAATTGAGTTGCTCACCATCTGGCGAAGCAATCTTATGATATCCAGTCTGCTTTTGGATGGGATGGAGATCCACCCAATTTCATTCTCCTTATGTAATAAATGATGTAACTCTTTTGGCTGAGAAATAAAATACCGAGAGGCTTGATACGTCTCCAACGTATCTATAATTTTTGATTGATACATGCTATAATATTATCACTCTAGGATAATTTTTGGGTAATTATATGTCAGTTAATGTTATTTTTGAGAACTAACCTATTAACCCGGTGCCAAGTGCCAGTTGTTGTTTTCTACGTGTTTTTGGCTTTTCAGGTTTACAATACCAAACGAAGTCCAATTGGCCTAAAACGTTTTTATGATTTTTTCTAGACCAAAATAAGACCTGGAAGCTTCGGGAGGAGGCCGGAGGCTCCATGAGGGAGCCACCACACATCAGGGCGCGCCTAGGGGGTGGTCGCACCCTGTTATGTGGTGGCCCCCTCGGGCATCTCCCGATGCCCCTCTCTAGCCTATAAATTTCAATAAATCCCCAAAACCCTAGAGAGCCTCTCGAAACACTTTTTTCGCCGCCAGAAATCTCTGTTCCGTTGTGTGCCCGTCTGGAGCCCAGTTCCGGTGCCCTGTCAGAGGGGGAATCGATCATGGAGGGCCTCTACATCAACCTTGCTGCTCCCATGGTGATGTGTGAGTAGTCTATGATACTTGTGATCTGCGTTGGGTTTTCCCTGAAGAGGAGTGGGTGATGCAGCCCAATATAGGTAAGTATTTACCTCAGTAGAGAACCTTGGTTTATCGAACCAATAGGAGTAACAACCAGCCCCCGTCTTCAGCGCTTACACACAAAAGAGCAAAGATTTGCACCCAACACGGGCAAGAGGGTGACGTGGCTTGAGACTGCGTCGGTATTTCCCCAAAGAGGAAGGGATGATGCAACATAGCGACGGTAAGTATTGCCCTCAGTTTATGAAACCAAGGTATCAATCCGTAGAGGAAGATCATGCACCCACATAAACAACACCTGCACACAAACAACAAATAATTGCAACCCTGCGTGAAAGAGAGGTTGTCACGCTCTCTATGGTAATAAGATAGATTAGGTAGTGATAGTTTTGGCAAATAGATCTCACAAGAACACAAAGTAAAATAAATAAACAAAAAGTGCAGCAAGGTATTTTTGTTTT
Organism: Hordeum marinum; assembly: GCA_022496015.1. Lineage (NCBI taxonomy): Eukaryota > Viridiplantae > Streptophyta > Magnoliopsida > Poales > Poaceae > Hordeum > Hordeum marinum. Next base: position 94,662,297 of record CM039677.1, on the reverse strand, counting down.
TTTGGAATAATAGATCTGAAAACAAAAGTTGCAAATAGTAGATCGGAAAGCAATATGTTGGAAAAGTAGACCCTGTGCCGTAGGTTTCACTAGTGACTTCTCTCATGAGTATAGCACACGATGGGGTGAACAAATTACTGTTGGGCAATTGATAGAAGATCAAATAATCATGACGATATCCAGACAATGATCATTATATAGGCATCACGTCTAAGATAAGTAGACCGAAACGATTTTGCATCTACTTCTATTACTCCACACATCGACCGCTATCCAGCATGCATCTAGTGTATTAAGTTCATGGAGAAATGGAGTAATGCAATAAGAATGGTGACATGATGTAGACAAGATCTATTCATGTAGGAATAGACCCCATCTTGTTATCCTTAATGGCAATGATACATGCGTGTCTTGCTGCCCTTTCTATCACTGGGAATGAACACCGCGAGATCGAACACATCACAAACTACCTCTTCCCATGGTAAGAAAAATCGATCTAGTTGGTCTAACTAAACCAAAGATTCGAAGAAGAAATACGAGGCTATAAGTAATCATGCAAATAGGATATCAAAGAATACTCAAATCATATTCATGGATAGAAACTGATCATGAACTCAAAATTCATCGGATCCCAACAGACACACCGCAAAAGTCAGTACATCAAATAGATCTCCAAGTGAAATCACTTTTGCTCCCTTGGTGGTTTTGGTAATTAATAACAACATATATGTCATTGAACTAATGTTTCCACTAAACATGTTTCAGGAAAAGTTCAATGATGGGTTGGCAAAAGGATTTCGGAATACCCCAAGATGTAAGGAAATAGATTGGCAAAGCCTCAAGCAAAGGACTCTACATTTTACCTTTTGTGAGAAATCACTTTGAGTCCATAGGAAAGCCAATACTATTAAAAGGGGGTAAGGTTTTGTTGGTGAACAAAATGCTCATACGTGCACAAGTGATAGTCACCACATACAACCACAAGCTCTTCCACAAAAGTCTGTCCAAAGCCAAATATCCAAAATCGGTGCAACCAACACTTTCCACTCGGTGCCACCGATTCACAGCCTCAGACAGACTCAGCCAAACCCTAGCACTTTGGTGCAAACGATTCCATTTCGGTGCCACCGAGTTTGGGTTGCCAACTTCCTGTTACACAAATTCACAAAATTGTTCAGACCGAGTTTGTTGAATCGGCGTCACCGAGTCTGGCAATGTGACCGTTGGTCACCTTATCGGTGCAACCGAGTTTTATGTATTGGTCTCACCGAGATTCAAAAGTTGCTACCTCTAAGGCAACTCAGTACCACCGAGATTAACACATTCGTGTCACCGAGTCTAACTTATTGGGTGTAACGGTTGGATTTTTGGAGATGCCTATATATACTACTCGAAAGAGAAGCCCTCAGAATAGTTCCCCACTCATACCTACTGATTTTCTGAGAGAGAGCCACCTACTCATGTGTTGAGATCATGCCATTCCATTCCTACCATATGAATCTTGATCTCTAGCCTCCCCAAGTTGCTTTCCACCCAATCAATCTCTTCCACCATAGCTAAATCTATGAGAGAGTGATTGTGTGTTGAGGAGTCGCTCATCTTGAAGCACAAGAGCAAGGAGTTCATCGACATTATCGAACCTATTACCTTTTGAAGGGTGGTGCCTCCTAGATTGGTTAGGTGTTGCTTGGGAGCCTCCTACTTCGTGTTGTGGAGGAACCAAGAAGTTTTTAAGGGCAAGGAGATCGCCTACTTTGTGAAGATCTACCCCGAGTTAGGCTAGTCCTCCGTGGACGTAGGCCATCATGGTATAGTCAACGTTGCTTCTTTGTGGAACCCTCCGTGGGTAGAGCCCTCTGTGGATTCTCGCGACCATGACCCTCTGTGAGTTGAAGACTCCATAAACATGGACGTATGATAGCACCACCTATCGGAACCACGGGAAAAATCATCGTGTCACCAATTGCGTTTGATCTTCCTACCCTTCCTTTACTTACATGCTTGTCTTTACTTTCCGCTACAATACTCATAGACATGCATGTGTATGGTGTACTTGACTTTATATGAATGTTAAAATCCGCCAAGACTTAAAATTGGGAAAAGGTAGATTTTTAATTGGTCAAGTAGTCTAATCACCCCCCTCTAGCACTACTTTCGATCCTACAATTGGTATCATAGCATTGGTCTCCATTGCATTGGTTTCACAACCTAGGAGAGTATGGCGTCTAGTGAGGGAAATTATCACCGTAGAGGTTCGTATTTTGATGGCACTAATTTTGCTAGTTGGAAGCACAAAATGTAAATGCATCTACTTGGTCATAATCCCGTCGTTTGGGATGTTGTTCATGTTGGATTTCAAGGTAAACTGTTTGCGGATGGAAGGGAACCAGATCGCAAAGCAACTGCGGATAAATTGAAGACGTTGCAACTCAATGCTCAAGCATGTGACATTATCTTCAAGTGCCCATGCCCCGAAGAGTTTAACAAAATCAACCGTCTTGAGAATGCAAAAGAGATTTGGGATACTTTGGTTGATATGCATGAAGGTACCGTATCCGTGAGAGAATCCAAGTTGGATGTTCTTCAAAGTCAGCTTGACAAGTTCAAGATGAAGTATGGTGAAGGAGTCGATGAGATGTACTCTAGGCTAGCTCTCATCACAAATGAGATTGTCGGCTTAGGAAGCGAAGAAATGACCGACAAAATCATCATCAAGAAGATTCTCCAATCTTTGGATGATCGATATGACACCGTATGCACATTGATCCAAATTATGCCCAACTACAAAGGTCTCAAGCCAATGGAAGTGATTGGAAGGATTGTTGCTCATGAGATGACACTCAAGGACAAGGAAGAGCTTCACCACAAGTCTAGCGGTGCTTACAAGGCCACAAGTGATGCTCCCGCAACTTCAAGCTACAACCTTATCACAAATGAAGAGATAAGCCTCATGGTCAAGAAATTCAACAAGTTCTACAAGAATAGAAGCAAAGATCAAAGCTCCAACTCAATATATGAAGAGAAGCGTTCGTCAAGTCATGACCGAAACTGCTACAACTGTGGGAAGCGCAGACACTACTTCAATGAGTGCACGGCTCCTTACAAAAGTAAAGAAGAGTCACCATGAAGACGAAGCTCAAGAGACAAGTCACCTCAAAGAGAGAGAAGGAGTAGGAATGATCGTTATGAACAAAGACCCTCAAGGAGAAGTAGGGAGCCAGACAAGAAGGACAAGTACACCAAGAGCTACTCAAGAAGAAGACATCAAGCTCATGTTGGTGAATGGGTTTCCAGCTCTGAATCCGACAACCACTCTGAGAGAAGCTACCACTCCAACTCCGACTATAGTCAAGATGAAGGTGTTGTCGGACTTGCACTAGTGACAACCGACTCCTATGACATATTTGATTCACCAAATGAAGGGAGTGGATGTTGCTTCATGGATAAAGGCCCCAAGGTATCACACCCCGAGTATCTTAATTTCAATAGTGATGAATATGACTTGCTATTTGACAAATCTAGTAATGTTAGCCAAAATGAACTTGCTAGTAATCACTATAGTTTAGATAAGTCGTGCAATGATGATAAGTTGGAAATAGAACGACTAACTCAAGAACTAAACACTCTTAAGTTAGCTCACAAGTCTACTCTACAAGATCATAGAGAGCTTGTAAGGACACATGAGAAGCTTCGCTTCGAGAAGCTCAATTTAGAGCAAGAGCATGAGTTCCTTAAAGCTATCAATGACGGTCTTTGAAAGAAGACTTCCTATTATCTAGCCAAGCGACTTCTGTTGTCTATGTTCATGCCACAAGTTAAGACTAAGCAAGCTAGTAACAAAGGAAAGAAAGGTTCTTCAACTAGTAGCAATAAGAATGATAAATCTAATGATATTGCTTCAAGTAGCTCTATCAATCCCATTAACTCTTCTCTTAGCCAAGTTACACTTGAGCAAGAAAATGAACTTTTGAAAGGGATTATAGAGAAAGGTATCTGCAAGAGTCTTGAAGGGTGCAAACAATTTGAGGAGATTGTACGCAAGCACGGAGGATACCGGAAGAATCGTGGTGGTTGCTACTTCAACACTAATGGAGTTGAATGGGAAGAACGTCAATATCCCAATCCAAAGTTTGTTCCTCAAAAGGATAAGTATGAAAATACTCTCCCTAAGGGAGCAAAGGATCATGATGACCTTCCACCACAAGACCCCAAGCTCAAGGGCAAGAACAAGCTTCAAGAGGACATTGACTCGTATGAAGATGAATCCCAAGCTTTGCTGAAGTGGGTTACCAAGGCTACTACAAGCTCAACTTCTACAAGTGCTACTTCAACACCAAGGATCCCCATCAACTTGATGTGGGTTCCCAAGAAGAATAACTAGAGAAGTTCTTGAGGGGTGACTCCGCCAATGAAATCCACTCATATTCATTATTGGCAAGAACTAGTTGCAATCAACATCAACATCATGCAATAGTTCAAGGAGTAACACATTCCCTCAAAGGTAAGCAAGGGACAAGTTAATCAACAAATCAATGGACATCATCATATATGCTTTGTACTCCATGTCCATAGATATCCTTGTATTTGTCTCTTGTGTGTTGGGACTAACCCATGTAGGTGAGAAGAGTAATGAAACAACAAGGATGCTCCCAACTCTTGGTGATCTTCATCAACTTTGAGCATCCACCACTACTTCACCTACATGAAGTCTTCATTGACAAAACCCAAGGTTAGTTTTTCCCTCCTATGGGGGGATGTCACATCAAGGGGGATCTTTACTCTAAGACTTGAGTCGAAGCATCTCATAGAATGTGACAACATTAAATGCTTTATGTAAAAGTGGTAACCCCGCTTGTGCTTAAACTATGAGTATGACCTATGATCAAGTATTCTTACTTGACTCCTAAGTTAATATACTCATATATAGATGACTCCGTCATCGACAAAGTGCTTGTTAGATGCTAGTGTGTTTGTGCATGTTTGCCATGTTTTCATTTGACATGTTATTGTCTGAGCATGCTGGTCTACATTTATTTACTCATTTGAGGATATCCAATTGTTGCTATTTGGCTTTTGATTTTTCATTTGCCAATTGGATATGCAAGAATGCCTAGGACCACTCCTCTAGCTATCTATGCTTTCTCACCCCATGTTCTATTCATGTTGCATCAAAAAATTTGAACAAGTACTTTTCGATCTCTCTGTGTGAGGAGCACTTGGAGTTCCGTATCGACAAAGGACTGACCATTAAAACCTCTTAAGTGCATCTCGGTGGAACCAACTCCAAAACTCGGTCTCACCGAATGCCTAGGGTTGATCTGGTTTTTCAATCTCGGTACTGCCGATCCCATATTCTCGGTTACACCGAGTTTCCCTGTCAGCTGACAGTTGAGAAACTCGGTGACACTGAAAATTTAGAATCGGTATCACCGATAGTGGCGGGTATATAAGCTGTGGACCCCGACGCTTTGAAATTCAATCTCAAACCTTCGCGCCCCAGAACCCTAAGCTGCCGAAAAAGGACCCCTGGTCAACGCCCTTGTCTCCCCACGCTCCTCCACCGTTGGGATCCTCGCCGTTGACGGGCATCTTCGTTGCCGTCCTCGCCGTAGTGGAACCGTCACCAAGCTAGGGTACAAATCCGATTCTTCTTGCACTCCCCGTACGATTCTTACGCAATGAAGTTTGATTTGTCTATAAGCCGCCGATTGCACATCTATATATCCCACAAGAAAAACTCAATAGATTAGCGAATGATAGATTTTTTAGGTTTTGCCATCCGCCTCATGTATCTCGGTAGAACCGATGCAAAATAATCAGTATCACCGATTTGGTTTTATAGCACACTGAGAACACCTCGGTGGAACTGAGTGCCTATTTTTGGTGTAACTGAGAATGGTGCCAAGTTCCTAGAAAGCAGGTTGTTAGTCTCAGTCTGACCAAATTTTTTGTTTTGGCTGTACCAACATACATTTGACAGAATGCAAAATTTGAGAAATCTTTTGTTCAAACCTTCAAAAACTCTGCATTTTGTGATGACTTATCCTATTCCACTATTCTCAACTCTATTCACTGGGTTAGATATGTCAGGATCAGAGGATAGACAGAACTTGCAAGAGCAGAATGTTGACATAAGTCCAGGCACTATTCCCGAGTCCAATTCTTTCTCAGATCCAGGCACCCCTAGTTCTCATGGGTTATCCAAAGCTGCTACAAGGACCAGGAAGAGACTGAATTCTGATGAAGAGGATTCATATTTTGTGCTAGAGGAGGTTCTTGCTAAGAAGCAAGAGAAGAAGCCAGCCAATGAGGCCACCTCATCCAGGAGGGTGGTCAACAAAACTTATGCACCTCCAGAGTCTGTGAGAGCACCTGAGAGTGCTAGGGCTACCATGACAGTTGAGCCCCCAAGGAAGTCTTTGCCTAAAAAGGCAGGTGAGAAGAAAGCCAGAAAGAGGATCATTCGTGTGACTGGTAGGCCCACCTCAATGTTTGATGATCTTGAGGAGGAGGTTGGTGCTACTGTTGAGGAGGAGGAGGAAGAGCTTGTTGTCAAGGCCCCTCCCAAGAAGAAACAGAAGAAGCTGTTGGCAGATGCAATGCCAAAGCCAGGTCCCTCTAAGAGCACCAAGGCTGCACCTAAGAAGGTTGTTGTAGGGAAGTCCAAGAGGACTACCAGAGATATTCCAGGTACTGAGAAGAAGAAAGGATCTACTTTCAGAGAAGCTGATGATGAAGATGCTATGACAGCTTTGATGAAGCTTAGACCTCACCTTCCTGAACACAATGCTAGCCATCCAGTTGCTGAGGATATGAAGAAGAGGAAGGATTCTGGTTTGAGGGCATGGAGAGCTATTGATCCATATGCCCAGAGGAGGAAAACTACTATGGACTATAGGTTCTACAACAAGGAACAACAAGATTTCTATGAGACAATCTTGCTTGACAAGAGTCTAGCTGTCAGTGATATGAGATACGTTGACTAGAAATACATCAATGCAAATGAGAACTATTTCCCATGTGTTCAAGACAACTTTCACTACATTGGTCTTGATCAGTTTGTTGGCAGAGAGTTTACTGCTTGGAATGATAAGATGATAATGCAATTCTACTCCACTGCTCACTTCTATGGAGATGGCAGGATAGTGTGGATGACAGAAGGAGCAAGATACAAGTCTTCAGTTGATGAATGGGCTACCATCTTAGGAGTCCCAAAAGTGGAAGATGGTGACTTGGATGTCTACTCTGAATCCAAGGAGAGCCATAATGCTATGAAGGATATGTACAATGCTATCCCTGCTGCTAACTTGCAATCACACAAGCTAGGATCTATTTACTTCCTTCAGGATGGCCTCCGTACCATGAACACCATCTTGAGGCACACACTGATGCCCCAAGTCTGGAGATGAGAAGATGTTTCGAGGATACTCCATCAACATGTTGATCCATCTTGATAGTCATACCAGGATTCGAGTGATGGACTTGGTTGTAGAAACTGTGAAGAGGGTTGATGCTGATCAGAAGCGCTCTTGCTGCTATGCACCCTACATTTAGATGCTCATCAACTCCAAACTTGAGAAGCACATTTTTGCTCTGGATAGACCCCACTTGCCACTTCAACTAGATTTCAAGGACAATGTTGTGGTGATGGACCTAGACCATCCCACATTAGCTGCAGCTCAAGCTCAAGCAGAGGCCGAAGCAGAGGCAGCTAGAGCCACTAGTGCTCAGGTCCCTAGATAAAGGAACGAGCAGATGGATCTGTTGATCTCTACTGTCATGGACATGAAGAAGGACATCAAAAGCATTCTAGATAGTCAGGAGAGCCTTGTGAACATATGTGAGGATAGAGTGAAAACTCTCAGTGACAAGGTGGATGGGCTGACCAAGATCGTCAGTGAGCTCAAGAAGAAAGTAGATGAAGCTCCTATGCATAGCACCTCTTCAGAGTATGATTCTACTGATGAGGAGGAGGATAGTGCACCTATTAGGACGACTGCCTAGTATAGTACACATGCTAGGACACCTATAGTGCCAGCTCCGAAGACGAGACCTTCATCTTCTGCTCCAGCTACTATGACTTCAGCTCCATCAGCTCCTTCAGTGCCTCCCGCTATGTCAGATTTCGGGCTCTGCAAAACCCTTAAGATTCGAACACACGGGCATGTGTGAAGTTCCCTGTGGCCTCGTCACCCTAGCTCGCTACTCGATGGACACAACGTCGAACTCGCATGAAGACGAGGGAGAAGATGAACACGATAGTTTACCCAGGTTCGGGCCGCTGCGAAGTGTAATACCCTACTCCTTTGATGGATTGCCTCTCGAGGAGGTGATGGGGGTGAAATAGTATGACAGTCTTGGGCCTTCGGAGGGCTCTATTGAGGTGTTCGAGGCCCTCTGTGGCTTGGTGGTGGATGAGTGGTGGAATGGATTATGGGGTGGATCCCGTGCTCTCCCTCCGTCGGGTCTCCCTCTATGGTGCTACCTATCCTCTATATATAACGGTGGCCTGGGTCCTCTTCCCTTATTACAATGGTGGGAAGGGATCCCACAACGACCAATTTTGAAGGGGGACAGAAGTACGTGCTCGCCCTGCCCAAAGGCGGTCTTCGCCTGCAAAGTAGTTGTCGTCGACGCAGGGATGGGCTCGGCGATGACATCAGCCCTATGGGGCGAGTGGTTGTGGTCTTATTTCACTGGAATGGAAACCTTTGGGGGTGCTTTGGGAACCCGCGTATGTCCTTGCTCCCTATACACCAAAGAGGAAACTGTGTCACCTGGCTCACTGACGCCCGCCTGTCCTTCCTTGCGTCACCTTTGACTCCTGAGGCCGGGCCTTGCATAGAGATATCCGCCGCTCTGGAGGGGTCCTGAGGAGGCCCATCCTTCGCAAGTCTTGTCGCTATTCTTCCTCGCGAGGCTAGGGCCCTCGCGAGGGCCTTTTCTAGAGTGGGGCCACGCCTGGTCTCATTTGGTTGATGAAGTGGGCCATGCCCTAGTCTGTAGGTAGGCAGGTCTGGGTACCCCCATTCCCAGAACGCCGGCAGTAGCCCCTGGGCCCAAGGCGCGCTCGAGCTGGCTTACAGGCGAAGCTTGGAGGTCGGCCCGAAGTGCCGCGGGCCCCAAACGCCTGCGGGCCAGGCTTGGCTCGCGCCAAACGCCTTGGTGGCGGCACCTCCGCTCCCCAAGGGCATCTAGAACCACACCCGGTCGAATTCACCCGGCGCCTGGGCGCAATGCTGGCCATCATTGCTTTCCATCGAGTGCTGCTGCTGCTTCGGGACGCGCGGATGCAACTCTTCAGAGGGCAGGAGAGGCGATGTGGATGGAATCACATTGACCAAACCGCCTCACGCCGCCCGAGGGGCGCGCGACACCTGCTCTCCCATGACGCCTCGTGGCCGCGGTTATGCCTATAAATTTGCCTCGTCCCTGGCCAGGGAAGGGTATTGCAGTCTTGAGGCTCCCCCTTGTTTCCTTCGCTCTGCCAACAAAAACCCTCTTTCTTTCTCGTCCCTTGTCCTTCATGGCATCCGGAGGGAGCAGTGCAAGCGCAGGGAAGCGGCCGTCTCCTCCGTCTCCTTCGTCCTCCTCTAGAGGCGGTGGTGGGGGGCCCTCGGGGTCGGTGCGAGTTTGCTAGCGATGGGCCCTGGACGACGAGTAAGTATTCCGCCGCCTCTATCTTCTCTTGTTCATCTGTCCATTGTCTAGAGTTTGATCTCCTGCCCCTCCTTCCAGGGTTCCCGTGGCCAAGAAATGCAAACTTTCCGAGCTTCAGGAGGAGTTAGAGATGTTGCAGGCCCGGCTAACCACCGCCGAGGCCGCCATCGATGCCGCCCTCCGGGGCGAGGCTGAGGCCCGGGCGGAGCTTGCGTCCCTCCAGGCCCATGTCCAGGAGGCGGCCGATGCCGTGCAGGCCGCCAAGGATGAGGCGGCGCACGCCAGGCTGCTGGAGTTCCAGCGTGCCAAACAGTTCCGGGGCATCGTCAGCCGCACGACCGATGCGGTGAGCCGGTTCGTTGGGGACGCCCCTGTGCTGCCGAATGTGCGTGACAACGGGGGCTATCTGGAGTTCCTCCAGAGGGTGGTTGAGTGCGCTGGAGACCGGCGTCTCCCGCATGGACGCAGACAACGCGTACAACGCGCGTGACCTCCTGGACTTTGACTTGACGCTCGTCTTCTCCAACCTCCGTCGCCTCGCCCCGCAGCTTGACCTTGGGCATGTCGGGGAGCCAGTGCCCACCGGGCTCCAGTGCCCCCTCAGGGACGAGGTGCGCCTGCACGTGGAGCCATGGTGGAGCGGTTCGTCCAGGTGCCCGTCCCCAGCGAGGGGACGATTCCAGTGTCTGGTCGGCTGGCGGCGCGGGTGGCAACGACTCCTCCTCCTCCTAGGCATCCCCTGTTTCCCCTTACCGGTACCTGTAATGCTTGAACAAGAACCCTACCCTGTGGGGCGTTAATCTTTTGCATAGTATCTTTGCCGTTTTGATTTTCTTCCTCGATTTGCTGGTTGTGGTGTTGGTCGGTGCCGCCATGGCCGTGGCCCTGCATCAACCCCCAATATGGCTCCCGCGAGGCTCTCCCCCTCCAGGGGAGAGTCACATCCATGGCTCCTGTCGGGCCTGGGCCTTGCGTCTCATCGCGATCGAGCCCCTCCTCGTGTGTCGCCTCCTTTGTCACTTCGTCCCTTAGGGGCCTCGACAGCCATGCGTAGTAGCCACAGTCCCTGCATTCTTAGGTTAGCGTGCGTAGTCCTTATTTCATCCTCGGGGTCGCTATTAGGCCAGGGGGCTCCTGATGGGTTTGATAGTGTACTTAGCTTTGTATGAAGTTGGCGATCCCGCGTGTCGTGAGGCGAGATGGGCTGTTCTGTCAAGCCGTGACTCCAGCCGAGATATTTTCTTCTTGCCCGCTGAACGGTCCGAGGGCCCTTTAGGCACTCTGCGTCTGTAGGTCCCAGTCTTGCACATTTCCCCACCACAGTTGGGTACGACTAGAGAGGACATAATTCACGAGGCGAGGCCCTGGTACTCCTGATGCCGACCGAAAACCATGGATGGCACCAGGAAGTCGAGTGGAATTATGACCGGTAAGGCTCCCGAGGCACGTTGCCGAGGAGCCCCTTTTTCGACGCTCAAACCGCTCTGTGTCGTCAGGTCCCAGTCCCGCGCATTTACCCACCACCATTAGGTACGACCGGAAACCATGGACGCGCTTCACGGGGTGAGGCCCTGACACCCCTGATGCCATCCGGAAACCAAGGACGACATCAGGGGGGCCGAGTGGCCTTATGATCGGTAAGGCTCCTGAGGCATGCTGCTCAGGAGCCCCCTTTGACGCTCGAGCGATCCCCCGTTCTGTCCCTCCATGTGCCGCCTTAGGAGGCCCTAGGGCCTACCGAGACCCCATGTCGTGATGTCATGCTGTGGTCGGAGCCCCCAAGCGGGGCCGACAGCTAAAAATCGAGTGCCCCTAAGGCGGCAGGTCCTCGCCATCTAGCTCTATGGCGCCTCGGGGTGGTGCGGAGCGTTTGGCTCCTTACGAAACACTATTCAGAAAAAGAGACTTCAAACGAGGAAACACAGAGATAAAAATCCCCCTTTTTTAAATATAAAGTTTCGAAACTCTCAGGCTTCATTCCAAGAAATGGCAACTTGAACATCAAAAAAGAAGCAAGCAAATGCCGCATCCGGCTCCTAGGCCGTCCTTCCTCTTCCCCCCAGCACTGAGCGTAGGGCATCCACGTTGCATGGGCATATCCACTGATGGGCAGTGTTGTCTTCTTCGCCAGCTCCATGCTGTGGCTGCCACATTGCATGGGAGGAACCCCTCCGCGTCCTCGGGGGGCTCCGGGCATATACAACCCGCTCATTGTTACGTGAGAGTGTCACGGCCCTAGGTAAGCCCCCAGGTGCATGGCTTTGTGGCTCGTAGCCCCGTCGAAGACCATCCCGTGCATTTCTGCCTGGTCGCTCGCCCTCATGACCCTAACTCGAGTGCATCGCTCCCCGTGCGACCTCAGGATTGCGCTCCTGAGGCCCAAACATGAGCGCAATGAACCGGCGTGGCCATAAGGGTGTTTTGTTGGTGAAGTAAGCCTCGTGAGGCGCCCGATCGTCGTCTGGACGAGGTCCCGAAGGCCTCGGGAGGCCCATCCTCCTGAGGTCATGCAAGCATCATAGTTGCCGCGGGTGGCCCGCATTGCATTTATCTTGCCGCTCCCGCAGGACATTGCTCCTGAGGCCTGGGGGTTGGGCCCAGCGTCACTTGCCCGCGGGGGCGCCAGTTCGCGCCACGCCCCGTGGGCCCAGGGGCGCCCTCCAGCTCGCTTCGCCCAGGCCCGGTGCCCCACCGATCGGAGCCCCCAGGCCTGACTTGGGGAGGACGCCCAGGGTGCCCCTTACTCTTGAGAAGTGCTGGCGCCCGCGGCGGGCGCCTGATCCCCATCGGTCATCTGTTCCATGGTGGGCGTCTGATCCATCCCTTCGCTTGGCGGAAGGATGTAACAAGGTATGTAGGGTTCCACGTAGGTGCTCGGTCCTCATCCTGAACCGCTCGTAGGTGCACCCGGGGCGCTCCCTCCTGGTGGTGGAGGGAATCCGCCCCATGCGCGTTGCTCGCCAACCCTCCTCCTGCGTCGGGCCTCAGAACGAAGTTGCTTGCCTCCGTCGCCTGGTGGGCCGCGCGTCTCCTGGTGTGGATTGTTCCCTTGGTGGCTTGGTGCGCCTGCAACACTGTTGCTTGATTGTCTGGACTCCTAGGCCGCCCGCTGACTGCGCCGGATGGCGCGCTCCCGCCTGGCCAACCCTGATTGCTTAGGGCCAGTTGGGTTGCTACAATGCGCATCGGTGGGTGCGCGTGGCGCCTCGTCATTCCCTTCGTGCGTCTGGTGGGCATGGCTGGGCTGCACCCCGAATCCGGTCACCGAGATTCGTAGGAGGAGGAGCACATCGTGTGACGCGTCCCGCCCGGATCCGTCCGGTGCTGGGGGCCCCTTCGCCGACGGTCTGGGGAGTGGGCACGACGCGCGAGCCTCCAGCGTCTGGCGCCCATGGCCTTGGAGAGGAGTGAGGGGAGATGGCCCTCTGTGCGATGTTGACCAACTCCATGATGTGGTCGGCCCACGCGTCGAAGCCCCCATGCGTAGGTCGGTGGTGAAGCATCTTGCTTGCCAGCAGTAGCGCATAGTGGGCGTTGAGGTCTCCCACGTAGGTGCGGTCCGCCGTCGGGATCGGGGCCACTGGTCACCCGCCATGCGCCTGAGCACCGCGAGAGGTGGTGAAGGTGGAGGCGATGCTGGCGACCTAGTACTGACTACTCGGTTGGCCTTCGACTGCCGCGGCGGGGTTTAGGAAGACTGACCCGTCGCGGCCCGGAGAAGCTTGTTGAGCGCTGGCCATTGGAGCAGCGAAGCTTGGGAGGGATGAAGCTTGGGGAAGCCTTCGACACGCCCCCTACCTGGCGCGCCAAATGTCAGATTTCGAGCTCCGCAAAACCCTTAAGGTTCGAACACAGGGGCGTGTGCAAAGTTCCCTTTGGCCTCATCACCCTAGCTCGCTACTCGATGGACGCAACGTCGAACTCGCACGAAGATGAGAGAAAAGATGAACACGACAGTTTACCTAGGTTCGGGCCGCTGCGAAGCGTAATACCCTACTCCTGCTTTGGTGGATTGCCTCTCGAGGAGGTGACGAGGGTGAAATAGTACAACGTTCTTGGGCCTCCGGAGGGCTCTCTTGAGGTGTTCGAGGCCCTCCATGGCTTGGTGGTGGATGAGTGGTGGAATGGATTGTGGGGTGGATCCTGTGCTCTCCCTCGTCGGGTCCCCCTCTATGGTGCTACCTACCCTCTATATATAGCGGTGGCCCGGGTCCTCTTCCCTTATTACAATGGAGGGAAGGGATCCCACAACGGCCAATTTTGAAGGGGGGCAACAGTACGTGCTCGCCCTGCCCAAAGGCGGTCTTCGCCTGCAAAGTAGCTATCGACGACGCAGGGATGGGCTCAGCGATGACATCTGCCCTACGAGGCGAGTGGTTGTGGTCTTCTTGCACTGGAATGGAAATTTTTGGGGGTGCTTTGGGAACCCGCGTATGTCCTTGCTCCCTTTACACCAAAGAGGAAACCGTGCCGCCTGGCTCACTGATGGCCGCCTGTCCTTCCTTGCGTCACCCTTGACTCCCGAGGCCGGGCCTTGCATAGAGATCTCTACCACTTCGGAGGCGTCTTGAGGAGGCCCATCCTTCGCGGGTCTTGTCACTGTTCTTCCTCGCGAGGCTAGGGCCCTCGTGAGGGCCTTGTCTTGAGTCGGGCCGTGCCTGGTCCCATTTGGTTGATGAAGTGGGCCATGCCCTAGGCTGCAGGCAGGCAGGTCTGGGTACCCCGTTCCCAAAACGATGACACATTGCTACTCCAACTCTGTCCAGGACATCAGTAGAGGTCTTCGCTGATACAGTTCTCTCGACTCCGACATCGGCAACAGGAGAAGATGAGTAGTAGAAGGACTATTAGCTATATCTCTTCGAACTTTTTGGTAACTTGTTGCCAAAGGGGGAGAAGTTCTATATAGATCTATAGGCTTCAAGCGAGAGAGCGTCTTGTTTTAAAAACATTTGATCTTTTGGTTTGGATGTGATGTACTTTTGGTTGTGTTTGATCATACGCTTTAATGTGTGTTGCTACTACTTCCTATCCTTTTGATGGTAATGAGATGATCATTCACTTAGCTTGATGTGTTGTGCCATGATATTAACTCTAATTACTCTCGCACACCACCAAGTTGTATGTGACATGGAAGAAGTGCCCCATGTACCTAATCGATTATGCATTTGCATTCAAATTTAAAAATAATGCACAAATTTAGGAGGAGCTCTTGCTTATCACATACTTCTCAAAGCAATGATTATATTCATTGATTATATCATATGTCAAAGCTTTGATCTATATGTTGTCATCAATTACCAAAAAGGGGGAGATTGAAAGCACATTTGCTCCCTTGGTGGTTTTGGTAATTAATAACAACATATATGTCATTGAACTAATGTTTCCACTAAGCATGTTTGAGGAAAAGTTCAATGATGGGTTGGCAAAAGGATTGTTGAATACCCTATATATACCCCTCCACCACCACCTACTCAAAAGAGAAGCCCTCATAACAGTTCCCCACTCATACCTACTGATTTTCTGAGAGAGAGCCACCTACTCATGTGTTGAGATCATGCCATTCCATTCCGACCATATGAATCTTGATCTCTAGCCTCCCCAAGTTGCTTTCCACCCAATCAATCTCTTCCACCATAGCTAAATCTATGAGAGAGTGATTGTGTGTTGAGGAGTCTATCATCTTGAAGCACAAGAGCAAGGAGTTCATCGACATTATCAAGCCTATTACCTTATGAAGGGTGGTGCCTCCTAGATTGGTTAGGTGTCGCTTGGGAGCCTCCTACTTTGTGTTGTGGAGTGAACCAAGAAGTTTGTAAGGGCAAGGAGATTTCCTACTTCGTGAAGATCTACCCCGAGTTAGTCTAGTCCTTCGTGGACGTAGGCCATCATGGTATAGTCAAGGTTGCTTTTTAGTGGAACCCTCCGTGGGTAGAGCCCTCCGTGGACTCTCGCGACTGTTACCCTCTATGGGCTGAAGACTCCATAAACTTGGACGTATGATAGCACCACCTATCGGAACCACAGGAAAAAATCATCGTGTCAGCAATTGCATTTGATCTTCCTACCCTTCCTTTACCTACATGCTTGTTACTTTCCGCTGCAATACTCGTAGACATGCATGTATAGGGTGTACTTGACTTTCTATGAATGTTAAAATTTGCCAAGACTTAAAAGTGGGAAAAACTAGATTTTTAATTGGTCAAGTAGTCTAATACCCCCCCTCTAGCACTACTTTAGATCCTACACCAAGAGACCATTGTATTGAGAAAAATAGAGAGAGAAGAAGCCATCTAGCTACTGCGTACGAACCCGTAGGTCTATGGTGGACTACTCATGCATCATTGGAGAGGCACCTATGAATAAGATGAACCCCTCCATGATGGTGTTAGATTGGATCTCGAGATTCTGGAACTTGCGGCGGCTGGAATTGTCTTTCGTCATCTCCCCTAGGGTTTTTAGATTTCCAGGGAATTTATAGGCTCGATAGTCGGTTGAGGGGGAGCCCGAGGTGCTCACCCCCACCAGGCCGTGCCAGGGGCCTCTAGCGCGCCCTGGTGGAGGGTAGCCACCCTGGCCCCCTCTCCTGGTGTTGTTTGGCCCATCTGCTTTCTTCTGGTCTGGAAAAAATCCAAAAAATCCCCGCAGCGTTTGGGCTCCGTTTGGTACTGATTTTTTGTGAAGTAGAAAACAAGCAAAAACAACAACTGGTACTTTGACACTATGTCAATAGGTTAGTTCCAAAAAATGATATAAAGTTGCTATAAAATGATTGTAAAACATCCAAGATTGATAATATAGCAGCATGGAATAAGCAAAAATTATAGATACATTGGAGACGTATCAACATCCCGAAGCTTAATTCCTACTCGTCTCGAGTAGGTAAATGATAAAAGCAGAATTTTTGATGTGGAATGCTGAATATCATGTTCATCACATATTCTTTTCTTTATGGCATGGACATTTGTACTTTTCATATGGTTCAAAGCAATAATCTAGTTTTGACATGAAACTTTAATAGTCAAGCAAGGGAAGGTGACCTTCCCTCGATCAGTGGCTTCGACCCTCGTCGGGTCGAAGGGATTAGTTCTTAAATACTGTTTCCCGTAAGGGACATTACTTAACTGAACACGGAAACATATTGGGGTTTCCGTGGTCAGGTGCATAATGCATTTCCGCCCATATGCATGAGGGAGATCTGATCCTGGGAGCAGACTCCCCATATCCAGTATGGAGCCGGCGTCAACTTCGGTATGGCTTGGGTCAAGCAACCATGTCTTTCAAAATATCAACGCTAAAGCAAGTTATCCCTAGCCCATCATGCTCAATCATTGATCCATTAACAATACACACTCAAGCTACACCTAATGCTCAAGTACGATCATAGTGCCCCCTAGTTGGTGCTTTATAAGAGAAAATGGAGACTCAAATTTGAAAAATAAAAATTGCATAAAGTAAAATAGTAAATAGATAGGCCCTTCGCAGAGAGAAGTAGGGATTTTTAGAGGTGCCAGATCTCAAGTGTTTAAATTGATAGAGAAAAATATTTTGAGTGGCATGCCTTTCCTGCCAACGAAAACGACTGACGGATTTCAATATCTTTCCACACTAGATGCATCATAGGTGGTTCCCAAATAGAAAATAAATTTTATTCCTTTTTTCACCATACTTTCACTTTCCATGGCTAGCCGAATCCAAGGTTGCCTTCCATACCAACACTTTCCAATGAATTTATTATTTGACAACATAAAGTAAATATTTTTTCTTTTCATTTTGGTCTGGGCATCCCTATTACCGCCATACTCACGTGGAATGACGAGTGAATAAACACTCATCTTGAGAACAAAACATCTAGCATGAAAACATATCGGTCACCCCCTACCGTTTCATGAGTGGTATGAGCGCACAAAAAGGAAAGTTTATTTTGAAAGTTTAGAGATGGCACATACAAATTTTCTTGGAACGACATGGAAATACCGTATATAGGTAGGTAAAGTGGACCCATATGGCAAAACTAGTTTTAAGGATTTTGGATGCACAAGTAGTATTTCTACTTAGTACAAGTGAAGGCTAGCATGAGATTGAGAAGCATCCAACTAAGAAACGAAAAATCACATAAGAAAGCACTAAGCATAACAAACACTAAATAATGTACCATAAGTAGGATTTAATTTCATAGCACAACTATTGACTTTCGTGCTTGCATAGGGAATCACAAACCTTAACACCAATATTATTACTAAGAATAATTGCTCATCAAAATAACTCACATATCACTATTGTCATGTCTAAAAACTATTACAAGGAATCAATTTTAATTTGTCGATCAATCTTCATGAAAGTTTTTATTATATCCCTCTTGAATATCTATCACTTTGGGACTAGTTTCATATGTTGCAATTGCTTTTGATAAGCTCACATGAATATAAGTGAAGAACATGAGCATACAAGTTTCATCTCTCAAAATAATATAAGTGAAGCATGAGAGGATTTGTTCAAAATTACAAACTCTCAAATTAGTCTAAGTGAAGCATGAGAGCATTTCTTCAAACATGTAAAAGCACGCCGTGCTCAAAAAGATATAAGTGAAGGACTAGAGCAATTCCTTTGCTCGAAACATTTAACTGAAGCATAAAGAGCAATTCTAACAAACCATAGCATATTTTTGGCTCTCTCAAATAGGGGTGCACAGAAAGAATAAAAGCAAACAAAGCAAAGATACAAGACGCTCCAAGCAAAACTCATGATATGTGACGAATAAAAATATAGTTCCAAGTAGTATACTGATGGTTGTTGGAAGAAAAAGGGGATGCCACTCAGGGCATCCCCAAGCTTAGTTGCTTGTTACTCTTTGGATATTACCTTGGGGTGCTGTAGCATACCCAACCTTTGACTCTTCTAACTCCTAATTCCTTCCTCCATCGCGATCTCACCCAAAACTTGAAAACTTCAATCACACAAAACTTGACAAAATTCTCGTGAGATCCGTTAGTATAATAAAGCAAAATACCACTTTAGGTAATATTGTGAACCCATTCATATTTTATTATTTCATTATACCTACTGTATTCTAACTTTACGATGACTTATACCCCCCAATACAAGCCATAGATTCATCAAAACAAGCACACAATGCAATGGAAACATAATCTATTTCAGACAGGATAGTCTGTAGTAATTTGTACTCTACCCATACTAGTGGAACTATCAAAATTCTGAAAAATTAGGAAAACACAAAGAATTGGTATACTAATACCGTGTTACAATTTCAGCTCAATATCACGTTCCAATATAAAATGAAAATTTTTGCACTGGGAACAAAGTTTTTGTTTTCAGATTCAACATTGTTTCTACTCATCTTATTGATCATCCTAAAGGAATTACTTGGATCAAACACTAAAAAAACATAGAAAACACAATCATAATAGAATAATATTGTGAAAAACACTCAAAAACAGAAAGAGAAACATAAAAATGATTTTATTCATTGGGTTGCCTCCCAACAAGCGCTATCGTTTTACACCCCTAGCTAGGCATAATGATTTCAATGATGCTCACATAAAAAGTAGTAATTGAAAAATGCAAGAGAGCATCATGAATCTCATGACAAGCACATTTAAGTCTAACCCACTTCCTATGCATAGGGATTTTGTGAGCAAACAATTTATGGGAGCAAGAATCAACTAGCATAGGAAGGCAAAACAAGCATAACTTCAAAATTTTGAACACATAGAGAGGAAACTTGATATTATTGCAATTCCTAAAAGCATATGTTCCCCCCTGATAATAATTTTCAGTAGCATCATGAAGGAATTTCACAATATATATATCATAAACAATACTCTCTTTATGATCAACATGCATAAAGTTTTAATCATCTTCGAGAACAGTGGG
Source organism: Hordeum marinum (assembly GCA_022496015.1). Taxonomy (NCBI): domain Eukaryota; kingdom Viridiplantae; phylum Streptophyta; class Magnoliopsida; order Poales; family Poaceae; genus Hordeum; species Hordeum marinum. The sequence continues at coordinate 94,642,743 of CM039677.1, read as the reverse complement.
ATTATCATCAACTAAAGTTATGACCTCTCCAAACCCACTTTTATAAAAAAATTCATAAGATTGAACACTCTCCAAATATGTGGGATTATTTTTACCTAAAGTTGACGTTATCCCAAACCCACTTTCCATACTATTGCAAACATTATTATCAATAACATATTCAACATGTGGCTTAAATAAATTTTCAACATCATAAGAAGCATTATCACCCCAATCATGATCATTGCAATAAGAAGTGGGCATGACAAAATTATCATCCCCAAGCTTGTAGATTTGCATACCATTAACATAATTGACATTAATAGAATTTATAGTACATCATTGCAATCATTCTCTTCAATCAACGAGCTATCATGAATCACCTTATAATTTTGTTCTTTCGACACTTCATCAAAATTTCCAGATTCATGATTTTCAAACAAAACTTCATAGAGACAATCAAGTGCACTCAACTCACTAGCAATTGGTTCATCATAATTTGGCCTTTTGAAATGATTAGCAAGTGGATGAGGATCCTGTCGGTGCACTAGAGTTTTTGGGCCATCTAGTGCCCCTTTACTCGTGCACGGGCAGTAGTAGCCGCCCCGACGGCAAACCCAATGAAGACTTGTCAAACACTAGCACAGAAGCCCCAAGACTACCGGCAAGACCTTGCCGGGAGGGCTGTAGAACCCTTAGGCGGAGCGAGGCCCCCGGCAAGGCAAAGACCCGACAAGGCAAGTCCCCGGCAAGCACCGCGAGCACACAGGCCAGGTGTCGATTCACCTGGACGCGTGTTGCGGTGTCAACATTGGAGGGAGCTAAGTGGCGCTGATGGACGAGCCCCATCCCGTCCCACTGACGAACTGAGGCGCCTGATGGTGCTTTGAATGCTCTTGTCCTACTCCGCCAGAGTTAGGTACGATAGCACTATAGCTGCATTGTGCATCCTGCGTGCACATTGTACGCCACTGTTGGGATTCCCCTAAGTATAAAAGGAGGCCCAGGGCATTACAGAAGGGGACTTTTTTGACTTTTGGAAGGTTAGACAATCAAACAGTTGGGTAGTTAGACAATCGGACAACCCAACGGTTAGGCAACTGGGGATTACCAAGCTCACGTAGCAGCCATTCATGGCGCTCTTGTAGCTTGAACCCTATAACACGATCAATATAACCAAGCAGGAGTAGGGTTTTACGCATCCGCACGGCCTAAACCTGGGTAAAAACTCCCCGTGTGCCACTTACCAGACCAGCTCTTTGTGCCAGCTCGCCCCCCGCCGAACCGAAAGGGGTCCCCGTGATCCCATAGGTGTTCGTTCCCATGACATCTTTGGCGTGCCAGGTAGGGGGTGCTTGAGTGGTGCGAACCCGTTCTAGTAATCCGCACCCCAGCTTCATCATCGCCATGGCCCCCAAGAAGAGGGACCTGATAGCAGTTGGCCCATTCACATCCACTGTCCCCGTATCTGCGTGGACAGGACACGACATAGACGTGGGTGGGGGAGGAGGGGGTGGAGGTTCAGAACTTCCGCGACACTCCGGTGACCAAGGCCAAGCAAGTGGCAACACTTGCCAAGGAGACGCCCATGGCGATGGTGGGAACCCTCGTGCCCCTGGGTCTCAAGACGGAGTGGTACCGCCTGCGGGTGGTACGGCGAACTTCGGGAGCGGAAGAGTGTCTCCTAGGGCACCCATGCGAGCGCCTACGCTGCAACCTTCTCAGGACGCGCGTGGAGAGCCGCACCACGACGCCCACAGTTGCGTCCCCACGAGAAAGCTCCTGCGCATCATTCCCAAGACGCACGGGACCAGCATGCAAGCGGGAGTGGCATGTCGGTGCGGGACCGCGGCGGTGCTCCTTCTAACCCGATTAGGAGTCAGAGCACCTCACGTTCCTCACACCGCTCGCTACCATCCATGGAGGAGGAAGCGATGGCGCGAGCGCAGCTACTCCTGAACTTCCCTCCTGTTGCGGAGAAGCTCGATGAACGGAGAGCCACCATTCAGAGCCTCCTCGGCCTCGCAGATAAGCTTCGGCCCACAGGGTCGCCTTAGACCAGTGGTGGAGCGCCCGGATTCGGCGCAACCTCGGCACACTCTCCTCCGCGACAACATCTCCGGTCGCCGACCCGACGGACCGACGCCTATGATGGTTACTCAACGACGTCGTCTGACCCACGGACGGGCCGTGATCAGCATCATGTTCTTCGGGAACATGGCAAAGAAGACTCCTGAACTGCGATCGAGCGGCGGCGGGAAGCACGCCTCCAATCGGACAAGCGCGGGGGGGGGGGGGGGGGGGGCTGTAGACAAGTCTGTGTCGAGGTACCCTGTCAGCCTACCTTACGAGGTGGGCTTTCCAGCGTTTACCCATGAGCTGCGGCAAGTCCAGTGGCCCAACTCCCGCACATTCAAACCAGAAGTCCTAGAGAAGTATGACGACAAGACCCATTCGTCAGAGTTCCTGAGCGTCTACACTGTTGCGGTGCCGGGGCCACGACGACAAGATATTAGCCAACTACTTCCCGTTGGTGCTTAAGACCAATGTCAGGTCATGGATGATGCACTTGCCGGAGGGGTCCATCGCTTCCTGGGCGGACCTGTGTCACGAGTTTGTTGGCACCCTCACCGGAGGTCAGCAAGCTCCTGGCCAGGAGAGCGATCTGCACATCATCCCCCAGAAGGAAGGCCAAACTCTATGCAAGTACATCCAGAGGTTCAACCACGTTCACCACAACATTCCAGATGTTCACCTACCGTTGTTATCAGCGCGTTGCATCTGAACGTGCGCAACCGCAAGATGCGGGAAGAGATGGCGATGAACAGAGTCAGGGACGTCGCTGAGCTTTATGCTTTGGCAGACAAATGTGCTCGAGCTGAAGAAGGGAGGAGGCTCCCCGGCGAAGACGTCGGCGCAGAGGTCGACTCCGAAGACGAAGACACCGCTGCCCCGACAAAGAAGGGCCGGCGGCAGAACAAGAAGCGCAAGGGAAAGATCGTGCTAGCCATCAAAGGATCCGGCAACCCCGGTGCTACCAAGAAAGCCAAGGTCGATGACTCTGGCAATGATGTTGCCGGGTGCGCCTCCTGCCATGCCCTGGCGGCTGCCGGCAAGCCAGAAGACTCCGGCAAGTAGTATTGCAAGATCCATCGCACCAAAGGCCACGACCTCCAAGACTGCCGGCAGGTTGAGCAGCTTGCCGAGAAGCATAGGGCCGAATATGAAAGGCACAACAAGGAGAAGGGTAAGGATGGTGCTAAGGGGTCCGGCAAAAAGTGTGTTGGCCAAGGAGGTCGCCGCGGCAAGCCTAAGCAACAGAAGGATCGGCCCACCCATGGCCGCGACAAGCAAGAAAGTCCAGTGAGCATGAGTTTCAGAAGGCTACAGAGATGATGTGCATAGAAGGAGGAGCCTCGTCGCATTCATCTCACCACCAACTTAAATAGTGGGCGCGCGAGGTTAATGCGACAGAGCCCTCTATCGGCACACATAAACCTCTGAAATGGTCCAACACTCCTATCATCTTCGACGCCGAGGACCACCCTGATCGCATAACTACGGTCGGGTGCCTGCCGTTGTTGGTCTCGCCAACAATCTACAACCTCAAGGTGGCAAAGATGTTAGTCGATAGTGGGGCCAGCCTAAACCTGATCTTGCCCGATGTCATTCAGAGGCTGCAGATTCTTGACGAAGATCTCGATTCGACAGGCGTTTTCCAAGGGGTAAACTCGGGAAGGACTCAATCGAAAGGCAAGGTCACGCTGCTGGTGACATTTGGTAGTGACATCAATTTTAGAACGGAGAAGATCGTTTTTGACATTGCTGAGATCTCGTTGCCATACAACAACATTCTCGGCCGTCTGACACTGGCCAAGTTCATGGTGACCACCCACTTCGCTTACACGTGCTGAAGATGCCCGGACCAATGAGCGTCATTACCATCCACTCATACAAGAAGAGCGCGCTTATCTGCGCCGATCAACTCTACCGGGGCGCGGTCGCAGCACCTGCCACTAAGGAACTTGCTCCTTCCTCTAAAGCTTCCGCGGGAAGAAGACCAGCAAGGCCTCTGGCGCACATTCCGGCAAGCGTGCCCCCTCGGGGTGCTGCGCTCCCATCGATGATGTGTCGGAGAGCTCCACCGGCAAGAGCAAGAAGTCCAAGGCTGCCCCGCCAGAGACCAAGAAGGTGCTTGCCAAGGAGGATGGCATGGGGGGAACTTTCACCATAAGTTCCACCCTTGACGACAAATAGGAAAGCACGCTCGTCGCCTTCCTACGTGCGAATGTCGATATGTTTGCATGACAACCATCTGATATCCCCGGTGTTCCTAGGAAGGTGATTGAGCACCACCTTGCCGTCTGCCCACATACGCGGCCCGTCAAGCAGAAGGTCTGGAAGCAAGTTTTGGAGCAGCAACAGTTTATTGCCAAAGAAATCAAGAAGTTGGAAGCGGCTAGTCTGATCAGAGGAGTACTTCATCCTACGTGGTTGGCCAATCCATTTGTAGTGCACAAGGCGCATGGGAAATGGAGGCCATGCATTGATTTCACAGACATCAACAAAACTTGCCCCAAAGATCCTTTTCCCTTGCCGCGCATCGACCAGATTGTGGACTCCACCGCTGGTTGCAACTTATTGTCTTTCCTTGATGCCTATTTCAGTTATCATCAGATCTTTATGGCCAAGGAAAACGAAGAGAAGACCGTTTATATCACCCCATGTGGTACGTACTGCTTTTTGTGTATGCCTTTCGGGTTGAAAAGCACTAGTTCTACCTTTGCTAGAGTAGTCCAGATTGGTTTTGAGCCCCATCTAAATAGAAATATGGAGGCTTATATGGATGATATAGTGGTCAAAACCAAGGACAAGGCTACGCTCATATCAGACTTAGAAGAAACATTCACCAATCTGTGCAAGATCAACATGAAGCTCAACCCCGAGAAATGTACGTTTGGCGTCCCATCCGGCAAGCTTCTCGGGTTGTTTGTGTCTCAATGAGGAATCGAAGAAAATCCAGACAAGACCAAGGCAATTGAGCAAATTGAGGCACCAAGACGAGTCAAGGATGTGCGACGCCTTGCCGGCTGTGTTGCTGCTCTTAGTAGGTTCATCTCAAAATCTGCTGAGCGCGCCCTGCCCTTTTTCCAAATCTTGAAGAAGGTAGGTCCAATGAAATGGACTCCAGAAGCGGAGGCGGCACTGCAAGACTTGAAGAAGTACCTTTCCTCTCCACCAATCCTAGTTGCGCCAAAACCACAAGAGCCGTTTGATGTCTACTACACAACCTTCTTCTTGTAGACTCGTGTTGGGCCTCCAAGCGCAGAGTTTTGTAGGACAATGGCAATTTTCCCTCAAGTGGATGACCTAAGGTTTATCAATCCGTGGGAGGTGTAGGATGAAGATGGTATCTCTCAAACAACCCTGCAATCAAATAGCAAAGAGTCTCTTGTGTCCCCAACACACCCAATACAATGGTAAATTGTATAGGTGCACTAGTTTGGCGAAGAGATGGTGATACAAGTGCAATATGGATGGTAGATATAGTTTTTTGTAATCTGAAAATATAAAAACAGCAAGGTAAGAAATAGTAAACGACGAGCAAAACGTTGTATAAATGCTTGGAAACAAGGCCTAGGGTCCATACTTTCACTAGTGCAATTTCTCTCAACAATATTGACATAGTTGAATCATATGTAAATACCTCTCGTGCGACAAAGAGTTCACTCCAAAGTCACAAATTGTGGAGAACTAATGAAGAAATTATTGTAGGGTACGAAACCACCTCAAAGTTATCTATTCTGATCAATCTTATGAGCTATCCCTATACGTGTCACGAACAACCCTAGAGTTCGTACTAAAATAACACCTTAAGATACACATCAACCAAAACCCTAATGTCACGTAGATACTCCAATGTCACCACAAGTACCCATGGGCTTGATTATACGATATGCATCACATAATTTCAGATTCATCATGTTCGATCCAACACAAAGAACTCAAAGAGTGCCCCAAAGTTTCTACCGGAATGTCAAGACAAGAACGTGTGCCAACCCCTATGCATAGATTCCCAAGGTCATGGAACCCGCAAGTTGATCACCAAAACATACATCAAGTGGATCAATAAAACATCCCATTGTCACCACGGATATCCCATCGCAAGACATACAACAAGTGTTCTCAAATCCTTAAAGACTCCCGATAAGAAAACTTCAAGGGAAAAATCAATTCATCATAAGAAGATAGAGGGGAAAACTCCATATGATTCAATCTATATCAATAAAGCTCGCGGTACATCAAGATCGTGCCATCTCAAGAACACGAGAGAGAGATGAAACACATAGCTACTGGTGCATACCCTCAGCCCCGAGGGTGAACTACTTCCTCCTCGTCATAGAGACCGCCGGGATGATGAAGATGACCTCCGGTGATGGGTTCCCCCTCCGACAGGGTGCCAGAACGGGATCCTGATTGGTTTTTCATGGCTCTGGAGGCTTGCGGCGGCGGAACTCCCGATCTAGGTTCTGCGTTTTTTTTGGAATTTATAGGAATTTATGGCCTTGGAAACGAGTCAGGATGGGCCACGAGGGAGTCACAAGCCTGGGAGGCACGCCCTAGGGGGGTGGGCGCGCCCTTGAGGCTTGTGACTGCCTTGTGGGTCTTCTGGCCCAACTCCGATGCTCCATGGGTCTCTTCTGGTCCATAAAAAATCACCGCAAATTTTTATTCCGTTTGGACTCCGTTTGATATTCCTTTTCTGTAAAACTCAAAAACAAGGAAAAAATAGAAACTAGCACTAGGCTCTGGGTTAGTAGGTTAGTCCCCAAAATAATATAAAGTTGTGGTAAAATGATTGTAAAACATCCAAGAATGATAATATAACAACATGGAACAAGGGAAAATTATAGATACGTTGGAGACGTATCACCATTGCTGCTATACCTAGCGGCAACGAATCAAGTGGTGAGTGCTGCACTAGTGGCTGAAAGAGAAGTTGATGAAGAAGCAACGACAATGGCAGGAACGCGAAGCGATGAGCCAGGACAATCTTCGACGGGGTCTGGTGCCGGCAAAGAAGGATATGCATAGTTGAAAGAGATAGTCCAGAAGAAGAAAGTGGTGCAGCGACCAGTCTATTTTGTCAGCTCCTTGTTGCAGGGGGCTAGATCAAGGTATTCTGGCATGCAAAAATTGCTCTTCGGCCTTCTTATGGCCTCGAGGAAGTTGCACCATTACTTCCAAGCACATGAGATCACTGTTGTCACCCGCTTCCCGCTACAGCGGATATTGCGAAACCTAGAAGCTACCGACAGGATTGTGGAGTGGGCCCTGGAACTATCAAGCTTTGGTCTTAAGTTCGAAAGCACTTCGACCATTCAGAGTAGGGCCTTGGCGGAGTTCATTGCAGAATGGACCCCAATGCCCGATGAAGAGATTCCAGAGTCAACTTTCCCCGGCATGGAGACTGATCAAGAACGGATCATGTATTTCAATGGAGCTTTCTCGCTGCAAGGCGCTGGTGCCGGAGTGCTGCTTGTCGCACCCACCGGAGAGCACCTCAGATATGTGGTCCAAATGCACTTTCCCCGGGAGAGATCAGCGAACAACGCTGCTGAGTACGAAGGGCTGCTTGCCGGTCTCAGGATCGCGACAGACCTTGGGATCAAGAAACTTATTGTCAGGGGTGATTCTCAACCTTGTCGTCAGGCAAGTGAACAAAGATTACCAGAGTCCATTGATGGAAGCTTATGTAGATGAAGTGAGGAAGTTGTAAGAACGTTTTGACGACCTGCAAATGGAGCACGTTCCACGTGCAGAGAACAGCGTTGCCAATGGCCTGTCAAAGTGTGCTGCCGTTAAGTTACCTGTGGAACTAGGAACTTTCATACTCCAACCGACTCAGCCCTCCGTGACACCATCAACTGAACAAGAGAAGATAAGGAAGTTAAGTTCTGGCAAGTATTTCCTAGTAGAGCTCCTCGAAGCCACCGGCGAGAAGGTTGCCAGAGGGAACGACAGGCTTGTCGATGAGTACTATGCTCCGGCAGGGCCCCCGACTCTTGCCGTAGAAGTGTATGCTCCCGCCAGGCTTGCCGGGGCACAGAAGAGTACGATAGGCCCTCATGCCCTTGCCGTCGAGGCAAATGCTACCCCGACAGAGGATACGCCTTTAGTCCTTGTTGTCGAGCCCCAGGCTCCAGCATGGGCACAACACATCGTCCAATTCCTTCAAACAGGAGAAGTCCCCGAGGAACAAGAGGAAGTAGAGAAAGTAGCCCACCCGTCTCATATGTACCAGTTCGTAGACAACGTCCTGTACAGAAAGAGACCAAATGGCGTGAAACTCAAGTGCATTTCTCGGGAGGATGGACTGGAGCTGTTGGCACAGATACACGGAGGCATATGTGGCTCCCACATAGGATCAAGAGCACTTGCCGGAAAGGCATTCCGGCAAGGTTTCTTTTGGCCCACTACCCTCCAGGATGTGACTGTGTTAGTAACCAAGTGTGAAGCATGCCCGTTTCATTCGAAGAAACTACATCAACCAGCTCAAGCCCTTCAAACAATCCCTCTCTCCTGGCCATTTTCGGTCTGGGGGCTCGACATCTTGGGCCCCTTCCCCCGCGCTGCCGGGGGCTTTGAGTACTTGTACGTGGCAATTGACAAGTTCACAAAGTGGCCAGAAGTGGAAGCAGTGAGGAAGGTGACAACACAGTCAGCCGTCAAGTTCTTTAAAGGACTAGTTTGCCGCTTTGGTGTTCCCAACAGGATCATCACTGACAACGACACACAGTTCACGAGCCGTGCCTTCATGCAGTATGTCGAAGACCTTGGTAGCAAAATCTGTTTTGCTTCCGTTGCCCACCCGAGGAGCAACGACCAAGTGGAGAGGGCTAATGCTGAAGTGCTGCAAGGTCTCAAGACAAGAACTTTTGATAGGCTGCACAAGTGCGGAAGGAACTGGATTGATGAGTTGCCGGTGGTTCTTTGGTCAATCAGGACGACACCAAATCGAGCTACCGGCCAGACAGCCTTCTCCCTTGTCTATGGGGCGGAGGCACTTCTCCCCATAGAACTCATATACGGTTCACCTCGAGTGCTCACTTATGATGAGCTCGAGCAAGAGCAGTTGCGGCAAGACGATGCGATGCTCCTTGAGGAAGACCGTCTTCAGGCTGCTGTGAGAGCTGCACACTACCAGCAGGCTTTGCATCGCTACCATAGCCGCAAGGTCAATGCCAGAAGTCTTGAGGAAGGCGACCTTATTCTTCTGCGAGTTCAGTCCACCAAGAATCCAAACAAGTTGACGCCAAACTGGGAAGGCCCTTATCGGGTAGTACGAGTCACTAGGCCCGGCGCAGTCCACTTGGAGACCGAGGATGGCGTTCCGATGAGCAACTCCTAGAATATCGAACATCTTCGAAAGTTCTACCCATGCGGCGCGGTTGTCGGGCCAGCCCCGGCAACCACCCTTTGTACAAGTCTTGCCACTGAAGCATGTAATCCTTGGTACAAAGCCAGGCTCAGACCCTCTGCATAGATAAATAAAGATAAGTGTTCTGCAATCCTGTTCGATTCTCATGTTTACTTATGTGCATGTTTATCTAAAGTGTTGCATTGCACTTAATCCCGACAAGGACTAACGGACCGCCACCATATCCATATTTTCTCTTCTTTCTTTTTCTCAAAGGACAGAAGGATCCCTCGTGTGCAGCTTTGCTGGGGGGGAAGGATAGTATGGATGCCTATGAGCGACGTCCCAAAAAAGAAACTTGTCGGAAGGAGAAAGGCAACAAAAAGATAAGTTGCGAAAACCCCATGTGAATCGTTGCCATAAAGTTATTTTCCTTGAGCAACTTTGATTTCTGTATGGAAAACCTGCACGCACGGGAACCTTGTCGCGATTGGATGCGCCCTCACTGCGTTAGGGACCACTCAACGGCTTAAGTGGCCTCACCTGTGCTCCTTGTTTCGTTTCAAGTCCACTCAACGATCCAAGTGACAACACTCGCGCCCTTATCCCGTTTTCGAGTAAGGTCGATGCCTTGAACAACCGCACCAAGGACGCCAAGATATCTTGCCAGTAGTGGCACCGCCAACAGGACGCTAAGGACCCGTTCCTAAAAGCGCTTGCAGTAGGACTACACACGCCGGCAAGATTCTTCCAGAAAGGGCATAGGGAAAATTTCATACACAGGAACAGTCTAACAAGGAAGATAATACACATTCATTCAAAATGGGGTGAAATTTCCATAAGATATCGCCTTTTTCCAAGTACATCTTTATTTGACTTTCTCCCCCAGAGGAGATTACAAGAAGAAAAATATGGAAAGGAGAGGCGGGATACAAGAAGAAAAAGATGGCGAGAGGCCCCCGGCAGAAGCCCGACATGACCCCTCTGGACCAGCACTACGCGAACGAGCAGGGCTGCCAAATGGGCATGCAAGAACCTGGCCCCTCCTGGACCAACATTGCACGAAGGAGAGGGCCAGGGCGGGCGGAAAGGGGGATGGAACCCAGAAGCCGAAGTCCACGGGCCTGCCGAAAGACCCAGCTGGAAGATCAGGTAGCGCCCAGGACTGAAGCACCCGGCAAGGACATCTTGCCGGGAGGGGGAGAGGCATGAGGTTGGCGATGATGGCATGGCCGACAGTCAGTCTGAGCTCGAATCTTCGGGATCCGACTTGATCGCCCAAAGACTGGACTCATCGCCGCCGTCTTCGTCGTTGTCCTCCCCGTCACTCTTGCTAGAGGACAAGCTTTCGGCGCTGCTCGCGCTCTCTTTGCAGCAGTTGGGGCGGATACCGGAGCTCCCATAAATCTTGATGGAGAGCATGTCGGCCCCCTTCATTTTAAAACGAAGAACGTGCCCCACTTGGAGATTGTGGGCATGGGTGAAGGTCTTCCAACCACGCCCGAGGAACATGACGTGGCACGCTGGGTACTCAACGCCCATCCGTGTCACTCCATTGCAACACCCCACCATCCGCAGCCACAGGAAGGGCGGCTTGTCGTCCTCCGTCGCCCTGGCGAAGAGGCATGGGAGGCGCAGATGGCTCCGGAGGGGACCACCCAGCTCAAGGACGAAGTCCAGCGCCGTCCCCTTGGCATGGGCCTCTTTGGCAGAAGTGCCTGGTGTTGGAGGAGGGGGTGGAGCAGTGCTTTGCCTCCCCTGACCTCGATCTCCGCGGCGGCCATGACCCCTTGCGCCTCCCCCACCACGCGAACTCGAGCCTCCATCCGCCTCTGCGGCTGAAGTGGCGGCATGATCCAGATGAGAGCTCCTCCTTGCAGCCGAGGAAGGTGGTCGCCCCTGCCCCCTGTACATGACGAAGGGCGGGCGCTGCCTGAAGATTGAGAAGACGAGGGAGGAGGTGGACTACGGAGTTTTGCACTCGAAGGGCAGAAGTAGGATGGATGAGCTCCGCCCCCGATGCCCCCAATTTATAGGAGGAAGCGCGGGGGCTGACTCTCCCCCACTCCAATGGACGCCGCCCACCTCCTCCAATAACGGCGCCCTCGATCACAGGGCGAACAACAACTGCCCCGTTGCCCGAATTCATGGCACCGTAGTTATTGTCTTTTATCAGGGACTTTAAATCACGAGCGCCCGTTGCTAGCTCCCCGCTATGCATGCGGCATGCGTGGTGGAAAAGACCTGACACGAGAATTGAAAAATCGATGGCCACACCGTGCACGTATCCCACTACCCGCATTCAATGGGCGCTGTGGGGAAGCGCAGCGAGCGCAATGGTCACAACTACAAGGCCTTGCCTAGCCCAACAACGACTCGCGATGTGTATGGCCCATGCCCGGGGGTTCCTGTCGGTGCACTAGAGTTTTTGGGCCATCTAGTGCCCCTTTACTCGTGCACGGGCAGTAGTAGCCGCCCCGGCGGCAAGGCCCAATGAAGACTTGTCAAACACCAGCACAGAAGACCCAAGACTACCGGCAAGACCTTGCCAGGTGGGCTGTAGAACCCCCAGGCGGAGCGAGGCCCCCGGCAAGGCAAAGACCCAGCAAGGCAAGGCCCCGGCAAGCACCGCCAGCACACAGGCCAGGTGTCGATTCACCTGGATGCGTGTCGCGGTGTTGACGTTGGAGGGAGCTAAGCGACGCTGATGGGATGGGCCCTCGTCCCGTCCCACTGACGGACCGAGGCGCCTGACGGTGCATTGAATGCTCTTGTCCTACTCCGCCAGAGTTAGGTATGATAGCACTGTAGAAGCACTGTGCATCGCGTGTGCACACTGTACACCACTGTCGGGATTCCCTTAAGTATAAAAGGAGGCCCAGGGCATTACAGAAGGGGACTTTTTTTGACTTTTGGAAGGTTAGACAATCAGACAGTTGGGCAGTTAGACAACCGGACAGCCCAATGGTTAGACAACTAGGGATTACCAAGCTCACATAACAGCCGTTCATGGAGCTCTTGTAGCTTGAAACCCAGAACACGATCAATATAACCAAGCAGGAGTAGGGTTTTACGCATCCATGCGCCCCGAACCTGGGTAAAAACTCCCCGTGCGCCGCTTACCAGACCGGCTCTTTGTGCCAGCTCGCCCCCCCCCCCCCCCCCGAACCGAAAGGGGTCCCCGTGATCCCATAGGTGTTCGTTCCCACGACAGATCCACATAAATTGTTTTTTAGCGAGCAAAGATGCAAGAAAATAAAAAGACACATGGCCATAGAAGCAAAGATAGCAAACAAGCAAAAAAGGAAAACGGAAAAGAAGGCGAATAAAGCAGCAAAATTGTGAAGTGGTGGAGAGGAAACGAGAGGCAAATGGCAAATAATGTAATTGCAAGGAGATGAGATTTGTGATTAGGAACCTGGTAGATGAGATTGCTTCTTCCCCGGCAACGGCGCCAGAAATTCCTTTGACGTGGCTTGAGATTGCGTCGGGATTTCCCCAAAGAGGAAGGGATGATGCATCACAGCGTCGGTAAGTATTTCCCTCGGTTTATGAAACCAAGGTATCAATCTGTAGAGGAAGATCATGCACCCATGTAAAAAACACCTGCACACAAACAACAAATACTTGCAACCTGACGCGAAACGGAGGTTGTCACGCTCTCTATGGTAATAAGATAGATTAGGTTGTGATAGTTTTGGCAAATAGATCTCGCAAGAACACAAAGTGAAATAAATAAATAAAAAGTGCAGCAAGATATTATTTTTTTGGAATAATAGATCTAAAAACAAAAGTTGCAAATTGTAGATCGGAAAGCAATGTGTTGGAAAAGTAGACCCCGGGGCCGTAGGTTTCACTAATGACTTCTCTCATGAGTATAGCACACGGTGGGTGAACAAATTATTGTTGGGAAATTGATAGAAGATCAAATAATCATGATGATATCCAGGCAATATATAGGCTTCACATCCAAGATAAGTAGACCAAAATGATTCTGCATCTACTTCTATTATTCCACACATCGACTGCTATCCAGCATGCATCTAGTGTATTAAGTTCATGAAGAAACGGAGTAATGCAATAAGAACGGTGACATGATGTGGACAAGATATATTCATGTAGGAATAGACCCCATCTTGTTAACCTTAATGGCAACGATACATGTGTGTCTTGCTACCCTTTCCACCACTAGGAAAGAACACCGCAAGATCGAACCCGTCACAAAGCACCTCTTCCCATGGCAAGAAAAATCGATCCAGTTGGCCTAACTAAACCAAAGATTCAAAGAAGAAATACGAGGCTATAAGTAATCAAGCAAATAAGAGATCAAAGAAGACTCAAATCATAGTCATGGATAGAAACTGATCATGAACTCAAAATTGATCGGATCCCAACAAACACACATCAAAAGTCATTACATCAAATAGATCTCCAAGAGACCATTGTATTGAGAAACATATAGAGAGAGAGGAATCCATCTAGCTACTGCCTACGGACCCGTAGGTCTATGGTGGAGTAGTCACGCATCATTTGAGAGGCACCTATGAAGAAGATGAACCCCTTCGTGATGGTGTTAGATTGGATCTCGAGATTCTGGAACTTGTGGCGGCTGGAATTGTGTTTCGTCGACTCCCCGAGGGTTTTTGGATTTTCGGGGAATTTATAGGCTTGATAGTCGATTAAGGGGCGCCCGAGGTGCCCACCCCCCACTAGGCCGCGCTAGGGGCGTCTGGCGTGCCCTGGTGGAGGGTGGCCACCCTGGGCCCCTCTCCTGGTGTTGTTTGGCACATTTGCTTTCTTTTGGTGTGGAAAAAATCCACAAAAATCCTCGCAGCGTTTGGGATCCGTTTGGTACCGATTTTCTACGAAGTAAAAAACAAGCAAAAACAACAATTGGCACTTTGGCACTATGTCAATAGGTTAGTCCCAAAAAATGATATAATGTTTCTATAAAATGATTGTAAAACATCCAAGATTGATTTTATAACAACATGGAAGATGCAAAAATTATAGATACGTTGGAGATGTATCAGAGGGTTGTCAATTCCCTTGGACTCGTTATTTGCAAGCTTCTAAGTAGTGTGGTTGGTAGTAGATAATTGTAAATTGCAAGATTAAAAAAGTAAATAATGGCAGCAAGTTATTGTAGCGTTTGTAAACTTATAAGTGAATAGACCTGGGGGCATAGTTTTCCCTAGTGGCATCTCTCATGAAAGTAAGCATATGATGGTTAAACAAATTATTATTGGGCAATTGATAGAAAAGCGCATAGTTATGTGATATTCGTGGCAATGATCATGTGAAAGGATCGATATGGTTGACTAGAGGGGGGTGAATAGGAAACTACCACTTTTTAATATTTTCTTAACAAATTAGGTTTAGCAACAAATAGGTTGTCTAGATATGAAACTAGTGAACAACCTATATGATGCTAGCAACAACAAAGTAACAAGCAAGCATATAATACAACACTACGAAGCTTGCACAAAGTAAAGGTAAGCGATAACCACAAGCGGAACCGGTGGAGATGAGGATGTCTTGCCAGAGTTCCTTCCCTTTGAGAGGAAGTATGTCTCTGTTAGAGCGGTGTGGAGGCACAATGCTCCCCAAGATGCCACGAAGGCCACTGTATTCTCCTCATGCTCTCACAGAATGAGAGATGTTGTGATTCGACTAGTGGTGCACTTGAAGGTGGCGACCGAACCTTTACAAACAAGGTTGAGGCAATCTCCAAACCTTAATTGGAGGCTCCCAAAAACACCACGAAGCTTCACCATAATGAAATATGACTTCAACGTGACCTATTTCCTCTAGGGTGCTCGAATACCCAAGAGTAACAAGATCCGCAAGGTATTAGTGGGGGGGGGGATCAAATTTCTCTTGGTGAAAGTGTAGATCAAGACCTTCTCCTCCAAACCCTAGATCATCATGTAACATCCCAAATTTTCAGATTTGGAATGTTATTAGATTCATTCTATTTTCATCATGATTTCTATGCATATTTGATTTTTCCTAAACATTCGAAGTATTTCTAGTTCAACACAATATTTTGGAGTGGAGATAATATGACTTCTCCCCTATTAAGTATATTTTGAAGATGCTAATAATATTATCTGGAGTTTACATACTTTTTCTTTTGGATTTGTTGGAATTCATAGTTATGTTGGAGTTGTTATAATGATCTTTATTGGCTTGTATTGCATTAAATGGTTTTATAAAAATTGCATTAGATTTGGAAAAATGTTCTACATTTTCTATAGTAGTAATAATGCTTTAATGTACATTTTATTATTTTTAGGAGTTACCTAGATATTTTATTTTAGCAAAACGCTTCGCTGTGCGTTATATTGTTTTTTTTGCCAGGCCTACTGTGCACCCCTTGGCCGCACAGTGCGCTCGACAGCAGCTGCGCAGCCCACAGTCGCTAGCAAGCCGACCCATTTCGGCGAAGCAGTCCGCCCACCCCGTGGGCCTTTTCTTCCTTTGTTTTTCTCTCCTCTACCGCTGACGCATGGGGCCCAACTGTCATCTCTCTCCTCTGCCTTGTTCTTCCTGGAGACCAAGCCCGATCCAAATTCCTCGCCCGATTTTGTTGATTCCTTGCCCCCTTGCCATGAGTGTCAGCCTATAAATATTAATTAGCTCCGTCTTGTTTGATTTTCAGCAAAATCATCAGTTCCCGTGCCCTATAGTGCCCGTTCGGATCTCGCTGGAGTTCTCCGCGTGAAGCTTCTAACGCCGGTTGGTTCGTCGCCTACAGAGGTTTCCAGAACCTCCCTCACTTTCTATCCTCTTCCCATTGGAGTCCTCTATCTCCTTGACCATCTATATTGCACAGGGAGGCAACCAACCAAGAGCTTCGACCTCGCCCCGGAGTTCGCATCGCCAGCCGCCGCTCTAGCCGCTCCATGTTGTCACGGGAGCAAGCCCCGGTCGTCCTTGAAGACGCCCCCGAGTTCGAAGTCTCAGCATGAACGCTGTCCCTACCTCCTAGGGATGCGGAGAGCCTCGAAGCCATGGGAACCGTCGATCCAGTGCCGCCCATGGCCGCCTTCTCCAAGTCCGGGGACCACCTCCCCTCTGTTTCCGATGAGCCTCTCGCTACCGTCTGATCTCCCGTGAGCGGCTGAGATTAGATCCTTTTTTTTCCCCTCTGAACCGGTATGTTCTAAGCCCCGCATGTTCGTCGGTTAGCCAAAGAAGCAGCCACCACAGGCCAGTCAGATCATGCCACATGGCGACGCCACAGCAGGTGCAGGAACAGTTCCAGCAAATTTTCGACAGATTCAAATGAAATTTTCATTTAGCTATATCTTGAGATCCATAACTCCAAATTCATCGATTCTTTTTCCTGTGCACTCGTAATAATTAGTAGAATCATGTAGAACCATTTTTTAAAACTGTTGAACTATTCAAATTTTAATGTTCTTAAATTTGAATTCAACCTTCTAGAGACCATATCTTTCAAACCGTTTATCCAATTTAATCGGTTTTTTTGCATTGTGACCCCACTAGCATGTAGATAATAAATACCTATTGATATGTTTATATTATCTGAGTTTTAATTGAATTCTTTGCTGTTGACTTTATTTTGATGTTATGTGAGTACGGTTTATTTATCGATGCATTCGTTAAACATATAGATTGTCTGGAGTGTGAAGCGGATCAGAATTAAGCGTTAGAATACTTCAGCACCATTCAAGGCAAGTTTACACTTTTTATTATGCTCATCTATTTCTACTATGCATGTGTTGTTTATATGCTTTGACATATGCTTGGATTGTTATGGTAGATGTAGTTGGGTGTTGAGTTATTCATGGAAGTGGTGAACCTATTTGTTTATAGCTGTAGATTCAGGGCTTTTGCTTGAGTGAATGCGTCACCGGATGAGCGCTCTATTGTCCCTAGAGAATGCGCCATGACTGAGCGCACTTGAGTTGTGGGATTGAAATCAGGTGAATGCGTCATTGGCTAAGCGCTCTATTGTCCCTAGAGAATGCGCCATGCTGAGCGCACTTGAGACTTCTTGAAGATCTTTGTCATTTCATCGTAGGTTGTGATTTCTCTTCTGCGGGTTAATTGGTTGTGGTGTGTGAACCTTGACCATTTAGTGGAGGTAGGTGAAGACAATCTCCTACAAACCAATTTGAGTGTTTTGTTTGTCATACCTTGCTTATAGATGTAGGTTTGCTATATATCATTATGTGTGATTTGCCAATGCATTCAATGTATTGACCCTTTGTGGCTGCAACTTATCATGTTGCAGGATGTTCAGATGATCATTGAGATACAGTAGGGTCGCGAGTCTTCACTCAACATTTTCGCCAGTGGGATTGATGGGATTCATCGTTTGTTTATGCTACTTTTCCATTGTCAATACTTAATAAAGCTAGCTATGTGCTATGATATTGTAATACTTTATAAATTCTGGATCATACATTGTAGTAAATGATGCACTTGTTATTTGATATTCTTATGTACTGTGTGTGCTAGCAAATCGATCCAAGGACTAGCACGGTAAGCACAGTGACATCAAATCTTATCAGGTTTGGGTCGTTACAGATGGTATTAGAGCAATGTGTTAACTGTAGGTTGCGACCCTAGAAAATGGAGTAAAGCCATAGGAGTGAAAACTTATTTTGCAACCTTACTCCACTTGTGAGCTTTTTACTCTCGTACTTATAATTTCCCTTTTCAAGTGTAGATGATCCATGTTGTTACATTAGTATCACCTGACAAGTTTTATTTAGCAGACCACCACTACTATGTTGAGTTCTACAAACGATTCATGCGTAGTATGATGAGATCCTATCTCTTGTGGATATGACCTTACCTGTAGGTTCTGCTTGCGTTTGTGTCGTTTGATTGATCATGTGTGCTCTTTTGATGTGACTACCTTAGGATTGTTTTGGTGATTTGTGTGAATTCATTGTTTTGGCTTTGATTTGGAGTTTGTTGTTAGCATATGGGTAGTGTTTTTCCCTTAGTCCTAGTTCTGTCTATATCTCATCTATGCTTACCCACCAGATGTCATCGAGATGTAATACTAGAGCCAGTGGTTTAGGAAACAACAACAATAATGATGTGCCCCCTTACATGCAACAATTTCTTCAAGGACAAGCCCAGTTGATCCAGATGCTCACTCAAAACATGGGGACCAACAACAACAACCCGCCACCACCACCCCCAGTTGATGCACTTGTTATTTGATATTCTTATGTACTGTGTGTGCTAGCAAATCGATCCAAGGACTAGCACGGTAAGCACAGAGACATCGAACCTTATCAGGTTCGGGTCGTTACACATCAACACGAATCGATGGCTAGGGAGAGAGATCAGGCAAGAATAAGCTTAGGAGCAACAATGGAGCTTTTGGGGGAAAAGAGGTATGGTCTCTTGGAGAAGAAGAACCACTTATATAGGAGAAGGAAATCTCACTGTTTTCTGCCCACAAGTTGTGAATAAGTGGTAGTACACTTCCACTCACACGGAAGTACTGGGTTTCGCAGGTAGTTGACATAGTCCGGGAGGCGGTAGTTTCGCCGAAGCGGTACTACCGCTCCCGCCAGTGGTACTTCTGCTTAGCACTATTGGAAGCTCGGACTTAGCACAAATGAGGAGGACAATACGATAGTACCGCCCTGAGCGGTACTTCCACTGATTACTGCCGCTCAAAAACTGCTTGAGTGTCGAAGACATCAGAGAGCTTAAAATAAGAAGAAGCAGGGCCGGAAGTGGAGGATGACAGTATCGCCCGAGCGGTACTACTGCTCCGCCCGAGCGGTACTTCTGCTAATTGTGGGCAATGACACCCGAAGGCTCTAGATAAGAAAAATAAGCGCTAGTGTCCCTAGTACTGTAGGGCAGCAGTACCGTTGGGGCAGTACTACCGCTCTCTAGCGCGGTATCCGCTTATATACAACTAAGGAGCCTTTGGGCAGAACAAAAGCTCCAAAGCATCGGGAAATGGAAGGGGTGAAAATGTGTACGTGATTATTCATCCCAATCTTTCGAAATACGGATCCCCTCTTGATAGTACGGATTTTCCTACGACTCAAGTCCACCAACACTAAATCGATAGAAAAACACCGTCTTCTCTTTTAACCACTGAGGGGAACTAAACTGTCTCATGCCACGTGGTAATATCTAAAAGCTTAATGCACATGATTAGTCCATAGGGGGCATTGCCATCAACCACCAAAACTACCTAGGGGAAATTATGCTCTTACAATCTCCCCCTTTTGGGTGGGTTGATGACAACACATGATTTGCCATTTTAAGAAAAACAACAAGGCTTAGGAAAACCCAACTTCTACAAAATATAGACAAGCTCCCCCTAGATGTGTGCTCTATTTGAATATGCTTTTGGAATGCAAAGAGCGCACATTAGGATGAACACTCCCCCTATATTTTATAGACAAGGCCATATACTTGTACACTACAGAATATGAGTTAAGAGCAAGCAAGCAAGCATAGGAAATACAATCTCACATACTAAATAATGTGGACATAACAGAGTAGGAGAGGTAGCATATTGAAAGCACATTTGCTCCCTTGGTGGTTTTGATAATTAATAACAACATATATGTCATTGAACTAATGTTTCCACTAAGCATGTTTCAGGAAAAGTTCAACGATGGGTTGGCAAAAGGATTGTGGAATACCCCAAGATGCAAGGAAATAGATTGGCAAAGCCTCAAGCAAAGAACTCTACATTTTACCTTTTGTGAGCAATCACTTTGAGTCTGTAGGAAAACCAATACTATTAAAAGGGGGTAAGGTTTTGTTGGTGAACAAAATGCGCATATGTGCACAAGTGATAGTCACCACATACACCCACAAGATCTTCCACAAAAGTCTGTCCAAAGCCAAATATCCAAAATCGGTGCAACCAACACTTTCCACTCGGTGCCACCGGTTCCCAGACTCAGCCAGACTCAACCAAACCCTAGCTTTTCGGTGCAACCGATTCCACTTCGGTGCCACCGAGTTTGGGTTGCCAACTTCCTGTTATGCAAGTTTACAAAATTGGTCCCGCCGAGTTTTGTGAATTGGCGTCACTGAGATGGGTAATATGACCGTTGGTCACCTTATCGGTGCAACCGAGTTTTATGTATCGGTCTCACCGAGATTCAAAAGTTGCTAACTTTGAGGCAACTCGGTACAACCGAGATTTACACATTGGTTCCACCGAGTCTGACTTATTAGGTGTAATGGTTGAATTTTTGGAGATGCCTATATATACCCCTCCACCACCACTCAATCGCAAGAGAAGCACTTAGAACAATTCCCTACTCATACCTACTGATTTTCTGAGAGAGATCCACCTACCCATGTGTTGAGATCATGCCACTCCGTTCCTACCATATGAATCTTGATCTCTAGCCTCCTCAACTTGCTTTCCACCCAATCAACCTCTTCCACCAAGCCAAATCTATGAGAAGGTGATTGTGTGTTGAGGAGTCTATCATCTTGAAGCACAAGAGCAAGGAGTTCATCGACATTATTGAGCCTATTATCTTTTGGAGGGTGGTGCCTCCTAGATTGGGTAGGTGTCACTTGGGAGCCTCCTACTTCGTGTTGTGGAGTGAACCAAGAAGTTTTTAAGGGCAAGGAGATCGCCTACTTCGTGAAGATCTACCCCGAGTTAGGCTAGTCCTCCGTGGACGTAGGCCGTCATGGTCTACTCAAGGTTGCTTCTTTGTGGAACCCTCCATGGGTAGAGCCCTCCGTAGACTCTCATGACCATTACCCTCCATGGGTTGAAGACTCCATGAACATGGATGTATGATAGCACCACCTATCGGAACCACGGTAAAAATCATCGTGTCACCAATTGCGTTTGATCTTCCTACCCTCTCATTACTTACATGCTTGTCTTTACTTTACGCTGCAATACTCGTAGACATGCATGTCTAGGGTGTACTTGACTTGCTATGAATGTTAAAATCTGCCAAGACTTAAAATTGGGAAAAAGTAGATTTTTAATTGGTCAAGTAGTCTAATGCCCCCTAGCACTACTTTCGATCCTACAAGTGGTATCAGAGCATTGGTCTCCATTGCATTGGTTTCACAACCTAGGAGAGTATGGCATCTAGTGAGGGAAATTATCACCGTAGAGGTCCGTACTTTTATGGCACTAATTTTGCTAGTTGGAAGCACAAAATGAAAATGCATTTGCTTGGTCATAACCCCACCGTTTGGGCTATTGTTCGTGTTGGAATGCAAGGTGAATTCTTTGCGAAAGGAAGGGAACCGGATTGCGAAGCGACTACGGATGAATTGAAGATGTTGCAACTCTGCTCAAGCATGTGACATTCTCTTCAACTGCCTATGCCCCGAAGAATTCAACAAAATCAGCCGTCTTGAGAATGCAAAAGAGATTTGGGATACTTTGGTTGATATGCATGAAGGTACCGAATCTTTGCGAGAATCCAGGTTGGATGTTCTTCAAAGTTAACTTGACAAGTTCAAGATGAAGGATGGTGAAGGAGTCGCTGAGATGTAATCTAGGCTAGCTCTCATCACCAATCAGATTGCTGGCTTAGGAAGCAAACAAATGACCAACAAATTCATCACCAAGAAGGTACTTCAGGCTTTGGATGATCGATATGACACCGTATGCACATTTATCCAAATGATGCCCAACTACAAACATCTCAAGCCAACAGAAGTGATTGGTAGGATTGTTGCTCATGAGATGACACTCAAAGACAAGCAAGAGCTTCACCACAAGTCTGGCAGTGCTTACAAGGCCACAAGTGATGATCCCACAACTTCATGCTACAACCTTGTCAAAAATAAAGAGATAAGCCTCATGGTCAAGAAATTCAACAAGTTCTACAAGAATAGAAGCAAAGATCAAAGCTCCAACTCAAGGTATGAAGAGAAGCGTTTGTCAAGTCATGACCGAAACTGCTACAATTGTAGGAAGCCCTGACACTACTCCAATGAGTTCACGGTTCCTTACAAAAGGAAAGAAAAGTCACAGAGAAGACGAAGCTCAAGAGACGAGTCACCTCGAAGAGAGAGAAGGAGTAGGGATGATCGTTATGAACGAAGACCCTCGAGGAGAAGTAGGAACTCAGAGAAGAAGGACAAGCACACCAAGATCTACTCAAGAAGAAAACATCAAGCTCATGTTGGTGAATAGGTTTCCAGCTCAGAATCCAACAACCACTCTGAGAGAAACTATCACTCCAACTCCGACTATAGTCAAGATGAAGGTGTTGCCGGACTTGCACTAGTGACAACCAACTCCTACTGCATATTTGATTCACAAAATGAAGGGAGTGGACATTGCTTCATGGCTAAAGTCCCCAAGGTATCGCACCCCGAGTATCTTGATTTCAATAGTGATGAAGATGACTTGTTAATTGAAGATGACTTGTTATTTGACAAATCTAGTAATGTTAGTCAAAAGGAACTTGCTAGTACTCAATTTAGTCTAGATAAGTCGTGCGATGATGATAAGTTGGAAATAGAATGATTAACTGAAGAACTAAATACTCTTAAGTTACTTCACGAGTCTACTCTACGAGATCATAGAGAGCTTGAAAGGACACATGAGAAGCTCCGCTTCGAGAAGCTCAATTTAGAGCAAGAGCATGAGTTTCTTAAAGCTATCAATGATGATCTTCGAAAGAAGACTTCCTCTTATCTAGCCAAACAACTTCTGTTGTCTACATTCATGCCACAAGTTAAGTCTAGGCAAGCTAGTAACAACGGAAAGAAAGGTTCTTCAACTAGTAGCAATAAAAATGATAAATCCAATGATATTGCTTCTAGTAGTTCTCTTGATCCCACTAACTCTTCTCTTAGCCAAGTTACACTTGAGCAAGAAAATGAACTTTTGAAAGGGATTATAGAGAAAGGTATCTATAAGAGTCTTGAAGGGTGCAAACAATTTGAGGAGATTGTATGCAAGCACGGAGGATACCGACAGAATCGTGGTGTTGGCTACTTCAACACTAATGGAGTTGAATGGGAAGAAGGTCAATACCCAAATCCCAAGTTTGTTCCTCAAAAGGAGAAGTATGAAAAATACTCTCTTCAAGGGAACAAAAGCTCAAGATGACCTTCTACCACAAGACCCCAAGCTCAAGGGCAAGAACAAGCCTCAAGAGGACATTGAATCATATGAAGATGAATCTCAAGCTTTGGTGAAGTGGGTTCCCAAGGCTACTACAAGATCAACTTCTACAAGTGCTACTTCAACACCAAGGATCCCCATGAACTTGTTGTGGGTCCCCAAGAAGAAGAACTAGGGAAGTTCTTGAGGGGTGACTCCGCCAATGAAATCTACTCATATTCATTATTGGCAAGAACTAGTTGCAATCAACATCAACATCATGCAATAGTTCAAGGAGTCACACATTCCCTCAAAGGTAAGCAAGGGACAAGGTAATCAACAAATCAGTGGACATCATCATATATGCTTTGCACTCCATGTCCATAGATATCCTTGTATTTGTCTCTTGTGTGTCGGGACTAACCCATGTAGGTGAGAAGAGTAATAAAACAACAAGGATGCTCCCAACTTTTGATCTTGAGCATCCACCACTACTTCACCTACATGAAGTCTTGATCGACAAAACCCAAGGTTAGTTTATCCCTCCTATAAGGGATGTCACATCAAGGGGGAGCTTTACTCTAAGACTTGAGTCAAAGCATCTCATAGTATGTGACAACACTAAATTCTTTATGTAAAAGTGGTAACCCCACTTGTGCTTAAACGATGAGTATGACTTATGATCAAGTATTCTTACTTGGGTCCTAAGTTAATATACTCATATATAGATGAATCCGTCATCACCAGAGTGCTTGTTAGATGCTATTGTGTTTGTGCACGTTTGCCATGTTTGCATTTGACATCTTATTGTGTGAGCATGTTGGTCTGCATTTATTTACTCATTCGAGCATATCCAATTGTTGCTATTTGGTTTTTAATTTTCATTTGCCAATTGAATATACAAGAATGCCTAGGACCACTACTTTAGCTATCTATGCTTTCTCACCTCATATTCTATTCATGTTGCATCACAAAATTTGAACAAGTACTTTTCGATCTCTCTGTGTGAGGAGCACTCGGAGTTTCGTATCGTCAAAGGACTAACCACTAAAACCTCCCAAGCGCATCTCAGTGGAACCAACTTAAAATCTCGGTCTCACCGAATGCCTAGGGTTGATCTGGTTTTCTTAATCTCGGTACTGCCGATTCCATATTCTCGGTTACACCGAGTTTCCCTGTCAGCTGAGAGTTGAGAAACTCGGTGACACCAAAAATTTAGGATCGGTGTCACTGACATCCACAGGTATATAATCTGTGGACCCCACCGCTTTGAAATTCAATCTCAATCATCGCGCCTCATAACCCTAAGCTGTCACAAAGGACCCCCTGGTCACTACCCTTGTCTCCCCGCGCTCCTCCGCCGCTGGGATGTTCGCCATCGACGGAAATCTTCGCCGCCATCCATGCCGTAGCGGATCCATCACCGAGCTAGGGTATGGATTCGACCCTTCTTGTGTTCCCCGTCCAATTCTTGCGCAATAAAGACAGTTTTCTCTATAAGCCACAGTTTGCACATCATCCTATCCACAAAAATTCCATAGAGTAGCGAACGATCGAATTTCTAGGGTTTTACCTTCCGCCCGACGAAACTCAGTGGAACCTAAGTGAACAAATCGGTGTCACCGATTTGAAATTTGTGATGCTAAGAACTTTCTTGGTGAAACTGAGTACTTCTTTTCGGCCTCACCGAAAGGAGTGCCAAGTTTCAACTAATGAGAAAGTCAGTCTTGGTAGTACCGATTTTGTTGCTTCGGCTGTACCGATTTTCATGTGATAGAATGTATAAGTTTGGAAATTCTTAGTTCAAACTTTCAAAAATCAGCTGAACATTTTTTGATGACTTATCCTATTCCACTCTTTTCAACTCTATTCACAGGGCCAGACATGTCAGATGCTGAAGATGGCCAGAATCTGCAGGAGCAGAATTGATATGAGTTCAGGCACTAGTCCCGAGTCCAGTTCTTCCTCGGTTCCAGGCACTCCTAGTTCTCATGGGTTGCCAAAAGCTGTAACAAGGACAAGGAAGAGACTCAATTCTGATGGAGAAGATTCTGATTTTGTGCCAGAGGAGGTTCTTGCTAAGAAGCAAGAGAAGGTTGCAAAGAAGTCGGCTACTGAGGCTACCTCATCTAGGAGGGTAGTCAGCAAAGTTTATGCACCTCCAGAGATTTTCAGAGCACCTGAGAGTGCTAGAGAAACTATGTCTGTTGAGATTCCCAAGAAATCTTTGCCTAAGAAAGCAGGAGAGAAGAAGACAACCAGGAAGAGGACCATCCATGTTATTGGCAGGCCTACCTCTATGTTTGAGGATCCAGAGGAGGCTACTGGTGCTGCTGCTGAGGAGGAGGAGGAGGAACTTGTTGTCAAGGCCCCTCCCAAGAAGAAGCAAAATAAGCTTATGGTAGATGCTATGCCTAAGCCTGGCCCTTTAAAGAACACCAAGGCTGCATCCAAGAATGTTGTTGTAGGGAAGTCCAAGAGGACTACCAGAGATATAACTACTGCTGAGAAGAACAAGACATCCACTTTCAGAGAAGCAGATGATGATGATGATGATGCTATGTTAGTTTTGATGAAGCTTAGACCTCACCTTCCCGAACACAATGCCAGCCACCCAGTCGCTGAGGATATGAAGAAGAGGAAGGATTCATGTTTGAGGGCATGGAGAGCTATTGATCCATATGCCCAGAGGAGAAAGACTGTTGTGGACTACATGTTCTATACCAAAGAGCAACAAGACTTCTATGAGACCATCTTACTTGATAAGAGTCCTATATTCAGTGGCATGAGATATGTTGACTGGAAGTATATCAAGGAAAATGAGGACTATTTCCCATGTGTGCAAGACAAATTCCATTGTATTGGCCTAGACAAGTTTGTAGGAAAAGATTTTACTGCTTGGAACGATGAGATGATCATACAATTCTACTCCACTGCTCACTTTTATGGAGATGACAAGATAGTTTGGATGACAGAAGGAGCAAGATACGAATCTATAGTTGATGAGTGGGCTACCATCTTAGGAGTCCCAGAGGTTGAGGATCGTGACTTGGATGTCTACTCTAAATCCAAGGAGAGCCACAATGCTATGAAGGATATGTACACTAGTGCTTAGGTCCCCAGATCCAGGAACGAGCAGATGGATCTCTTGATCTCCACTATCATGGACGTGAAGAAGGACATCAAAACCATTATGGATAGCTAGGGAGCCTTGTGAACATCTTTGAAGATAGAGTGAAAACTCTCAATGACAAGGTTGATGGGCTGACTAAGACAGTCAATGAGCTTAAGAAGGAAGTTGATGAAGCTCCTACCCGTTGCACCTCTTAAGATTCCGAGTCTTCTGATGATGATGAGGATAGTGCACCTGTCAGGACGACTACCCAATTCACGACCAAGGCCGGTACACCTCCAATGCCAGCATCGGAGACGAGACCTTCATCTTCTGCTCCAGCCACAGTGACATCAGCTCCATCAGCACCTTCAGTGCCTCGGTGTCTACACCAACTCCGTCCAGGAAATCAGCAGAAGTCTTCGCCGACGCAGTTCTCTCGACTGACACCGACTACCGGAGGAGATCAGCCACAGAAGAATGATTAGCTATATCTCTTCGAACTTTTTGGTAACTTGTTGCCAAAGGGGGAGAAGTTGTATATAGATCTTTAGGCTTCGAGTGAGAGAGCGTCTGTTTTTATTTGCTGTTTTACAAAACATTTAATCTTTTGGTTTGGATGTGAGATACTTTTGTTGTGTGTTTGATAATACGCTTTAATGTGTGTTGCTACTATTTCCTATCTTTTGATGGTTATGTGATTACCATTCACTTTGCTTGATGTGTTATGCTATGTTGTTAACACATATTACTCTCGCACACCACCAAGTTATATGTGACATGGAATAAGTGCCCCATGTACCTAATCAATTGTGCATTTGCATTCAAACGCAAATCTAAAATAATGCACAAATTTAGGGGGATCTCTTACTTATCACATACTTCTAAAAGCGATGATTATATTCATTGATTATATCATATGTCGAAGTTTTGATCTATATGTTGTCATCAATTACCAAAAAGGGGGAGACTGAAAGCACATTTGCTCCCTTGGTGATTTTGGTAATTAATAACAACATATATGTCACTGAACTAATGTTTCCACTAAGCATGTTTCAGGAAAAGTTCAATGATGGGTTGACAAAAAGATTGTGCAATACCCCAAGATGCAAGGAAATAGATTTGCAAAGCCTCAAGCAAAGGACTCTACATTTTACCGTTTGTGAGAAATCACTTTGAGTCCATAGGAAAGTCAATACTATTAAAAGGGGTGAAAGTGCGTTATATCAACTAGAGGGGGAGTGAATAGGCGACTTTTACAAATTCATCACTTGAGGAATTTCAACTTTGAGGAATTTGAAATGTGATGAATAACTAGCAGCGGAATAAGTACTCAAGTGCATGAGGAACATAGTAACAACATTGTCTTCATGATGAAATGGAACATGCACAAATAGTAAGTCGCGTGATACAGGATAAGCAGTGATGAACAAGGTAACTTAAAGAATTTGAGGTGAGGAATTTGTGAAAGTCTTTAGTCAAATTCTTCAAATAGTAAAGTTCAATTTCATCAACAGTTATAATAAGAAATGAAAGGGTTGAGGAAATAGAACCAAATAGCTTGAGGAAGACAATGATTTGATAACCCAGTTCCAACTGCTGTGACAATCGTACGTCTGGTTTGGAGCGGCCTGATATTTAAACCAGAGGACACACAGTCCCAGGACACACAGTCCTTACCGTATTGTCCTTGAGCTAAGGTCACACAGTCCTCGCCCAACACTCGTGGTAAGTCTTCAGGGTAGACTTCCAAAACCCTCACAAACTGGTCATCCGGCGATCCACAATTTACTGCTGGATGCTCTAGACCAAGGTCACTTCGTGATCCCCAATTGACTGCAGGAGCACTAGACCATGACGCCTAACCGTCTGGAGGATGCACAATCCTCAAAGGTAACATGCGTGGGTTCCACATAGGAATTTCTTCAGTAATGCTCAATCATTTTGGGTTTGGTGGTTTGGTTGTGGGTTTTTCCTCACTGATGATTTTCTCTCAAAGTCCTCGAAGGATGGGTTGCTCTCAAATGACAAGTGTCAGTTCTCTCTCAGAGCAGCCAACCAACTAGTGGTTGTGGGGGTGGCTATTTATAGCCAGGGTGCAACCTGACATGATAAGACATAAATGCCCCCAATGATATGATCGTTATGTGGATGTTATGATTGGGGACAGCTGGCGCTAAGCACAGCAATAGTCGGAATTTCGAACTATGAAAGTCCTCAGGCTTATCATGTTCCTCACTTGTAGGCAATTCGCACTGGCGAAATCCTAACTCCTCAGTCAGGTCAATTTCCTCAGAGACCAGAAGAACTTCGTCTCTATCACTGAAGAACTTGTCTGAACCGTAAGAGATTTCCAAAGGCTTCACTCAAAGGATTGTATAGGTTGAGGATTTTGGAGTTGAGCATTAGTTGGAAATTTTCCTTAGTATTACCTCGGCCCCCTTTAACAGTACGATGTTTACTATGACTCAAATAAGGAAATGAAACTACGAAAACAGAAGTCTTCATGCTTCATATTCCTCGTTCATATCTTCAAGGTCACACCAACTTCTTCATTTTCAAAGTCTTCACAAAGTCTTCACCAAAGTCTTCACAAAGTCTTCAGCAAAGTCTTCAGTTGAAGACATACATTTTTAGGGGTCGATAATCTCCGAATATATCAAACTCCTCATCGACTTATAGATCATGTGTACACTCACAAACACATTAGTACCTTAACCTATAAGTCTTCAATACACCAAAATCAGTAAGGGGCACTAGATGCACTAACAAGGGGTAAGGTTTTGTTGGTGAACAAAATACACATCGTGCACAAGTGATAGTTACCACATACACCCACAAGCTCTTCCACAAAAGTCTGTCCAAAGCTAAATATCCAAAATCTATGCAACCAACACTTTCCACTCGGTGCCACCGATTCCTAGACTCACACAAACTCAGCCAAAACTTAGCTTTTCGGTGCAACCGATTCCACTTTGGTGCAATCGAGTTTGGGTTGCCAACTTCCTATTATGCAAGTTTACAAAATCGGCCCCACCGAATTTTGTGAATCGGCGTCACCGAGATTGGAAATCTGACCGTTGGTCACCTTATCGGTGCAACAGAGTTTTATGTATTGGTCTCACCGAGATTCAAAAGTTTCTACCTTTGAGGCAACTCGGTACAACCGAGATTTACACATCGGTTCCAACGAGTCTGACTTATTAGGTGTAACGGTTGGATATTTGGAGATGCCTATATATACCCCTCCACCACCACTCACTCGCAAGAGAAGCACTCAGAACAGTTCCCCACTCATACTTACTGATTTTTTTTGAGAGAGACACCTAGTCATGTGTTGAGATCATGTCATTCCATTCCTACCATATGAATCTTGATCTCTAGCCTCCCCAACTTGCTTTACACCAATCAACCTCTTCCACCAAGCCAAAATCTGTGAGAGAGTGATTGTGTGTTGAGGAGTCTATCATCTTGAAGCACAAGAGCAAGGAGTTCATCGACATTATCGAGCCTATTACCTTTTGGAGGGTGGTGCCTCCTAGATTGTTTAGGTGTCTCTTGGGAGCCTCCTACTTTGTGTTGTGGGTTGAACCAAGAAGTTTGTAAGGGCAAGGAGATGGCCTACTTTGTGAAGATCTACCCTGAGTTTGGCTAGTCCTTCGTGGACATAGGCCGTCATGGTATAGTCAAGGTTGCTTCTTCGTGGAACCCTCCATGGGTAGAGCCCTCCATGGACTCTCGCGATAGTTACCCTCCGTGGGTTGAAGACTCCATGAACATGGATGTATTATAGCACCACCTATCGGAACCACGGGAAAAATCATCATGTCACCAATTGCGTTTGATCTTCCTACCCTCTCATTACTTACATGATTGTCTTTACTTTCCGCTGCAATACTCGTAGACATGCATGTGTAGGGTGTACTTGACTTGCTATGAATGCTAAAATCTGCCAAGACTTCAAATTGGGAAAAAGTAGATTTTTAATTGGTCAAGTAGTATAATCCCCCCTGTAGCACTACTTTCGATCCTACACATATGTCTTACACTATAATTGAGTAATCACAAGTCTGGACAACATAAACCAAAACAAGCAAATAAACGAGTTCATGAGAGAGAAAATGCGCAGATACAATAAAACACTCATGACTCAGCAAATCTAGGAAATCCCTAAACACTCTCTCCCCCTTGGGCATCGAGACACCAAAAAAGGGCACAAAGGAGTAAAATGTTCCACAATGATGGTACACTCAAAATAGCGATCGATCCATACACTCATTATCATCCTCCTCATCTGTAGCAGCATGCCCATCCTCCTCTGACCCAGCCCACAGACAGGTCTTCTGGATCCACTCCTCCTCGCCAGTAATCCGCTCCTCAAACTCGCTGCAAACATCCACACCAATCTTCCTCATGATCATCTTGTCACGGCTATGAGCCTTCCTGGCCTCCACATGTGCCTTGTATTGTCCCTTGATCTGGAAGCAGAGAAGGTTCTTCACCTTTGCTTTGATCTTGGAAGCCCATGATGGCTTGTTCTCAGAGGGTGGAGCATAAGTGTAGTCAGGCTCAGGCTCATCATCACAATCAGTGGGAGCAATCTCACGGACAGAAGGTGTAGTGCCCCAATTCTCCTTCACACGGAGCTTAAGAATACCATGATTCACCATGTGTTTAGTCACAAGAGGCTTACCAGGGAATGACTCAGCTCAAGTATCCTCAATAAGCTTAAAGAGATAAGGGCAATAGATAGGCACCTTCGTGTCAAGAACAACTGAACAAAGCTCCCTCCACATAATGTGGGAAACATCCAAAGTGGAGTCTCTGCCTCTCTCCTTCATGCACATCAACACCAGATTCACAAGATAAGAGTGAACCTGATCCTTGTTCCCAACGCGAGGGAAAAGAGAGTTGCAAAAGATAAGGTGCATAATATCCAGAAATGGAATGAGCTCAGTGCGTGTATGAAAGCACATTTGCTCATATAAGTTATTGAACTAATGTTTCCACCAAGTATATTTCAGGAAACGTTCAATGATAGGAATGGCAAAAGGATTGTGGAGATTGTGGAATCACCCTAAGATGCAAGGAAATAGGTTGGCCAAGCTTCAAGCAAGCGGACTCTACATTTTACATTTGTGAGAAATCACTTTGAGTCCATAGGAAAGCCAATACTATTAAAAGGGGGTAAGGTTTTGTTGGTGAACAAAATGCTCATACGTGCACAAGTGATAGTCACAAAAAACATCCACAAGCTCTCCCAACAAAGTCAGTCTATAGCCAAACATTCAAAATCGGTGCAACCAACATTCCTATCCCGGTTCCACCGATTCCAAACCCTAGACAGACTCAGCCAAACCCTAACACTTCGGTGCAGCCGACACTGCTTTCGGTGCCACCGAGTTGGGCTGCCAACTTTCTGTTACGCAAGTTCACATTTATGGCCCATCCGAGAATGTTGAATCAGCATCACCGAGTTTGGCAATTCTGACCGTTGGCCAGCTTGTCGGTGCAACCGAGATTCATATATCGGTCCCTCCGAGATTCAAAAGTTGCCACCTTTTTGTCACTTCGGTACCACCGAGATTAACACATCGGTGTCACCGAGTTGGTCATTTTGTGTGTAACAGTTGGATTTTTGGGGATGCCTATATATACCCCTCTACCACCACTTACTCAAAAGAGAAGCACTTAAAACTATTCCATACCTATCCTATCAGATTTTATGAGAGAGAACCACCTACCCTTGTGTTGAGATCAAGATCTTCCACTCCAACCATATGGATCTTGATTTCTAGCCTCCCCAAGTTGCTTTCCACCAATCCCATCTCTTCCACCAAGCCAAATCTGTGAGAGAGTGACTGTGTGTTGAGGAGTCTATCATCTTGAAGCACAAGAGCAAGGAGTTCATCATCATTACCAATCCTATTAGCTTTTGGAGGGTGGTGCCTCCTAGATTGGTTAGGTGTCGCTTGGGAGCCTCCTATTTCGTGTTATGGAGTGAACCAATAAGTTTGTAAGGGCAAGGAGATCGCCTACTTCATGAAGATCTACCCATAGTGAGGCTTGTCATTCATGGACGGAAGCCGTATGGAATAGTCAAGGTTGCTACTTCGTGGACCCTTATGGGTGGAACCCTCCGTGGACTCTCGCGACTGTTACCCTCCGTGGGTTGAAGACTCCATAAACGTGGATGTACGATAGCGCCACCTATCGGAACCACGGGAAAATTCATCATGCCTACAATTGCGTTTGATCTTCCTACCCTATCCCTTTTACTCATGCTTGTTGTTACTTTCCACTGATATACTCTTAGACTTGCATGTGTAGGGTGTACTTGATATGCTATGAATGCTAAAACTTGCCAAGAATTAAAATTGGGAAAAAGCATAGTTTTATTTGGTCAAGTAATCTAATCACCCCCCTCTAGACCTACTTTTGATCCTAGTAGTGGTATCAGAGCTTTGCTCTCCATTGCATTGGTTTCATAACCTAGGAGAAGTATGACATCTAGTGAGGGTAATTATCACCGTAGAGGCCCGTACTTTGATAGCACAAAATGAAAATGCATTTGCTTGGTCATAATCCTGCCGTTCGAGCTGTTGTTCATGTTGGCTTGCAAGGTGAATTCTTTGCGGAAGGAAAGGAACCTGATCGTGAAGCGACCGTGAATGAATTGAAGATGTTGCAACTCAATGCTCAAGCATGTGACATTCTCTTCAACTTCCTATGCCCCAAAGAATTCAACAAAATCAGCCGTCTTGAAGACGCAAAAGAGATTTGGGATACTTTGGTTGATCCGTGAGATAATCCAAATTAGATGTTCTTCAAGGTCGGCTTGATAAGTTAAAGATGAAGGATGGTGAAGGAGTCGCTGAGATGTACTCTAGTCTAGCTTTCATCACAAATGAAATTGCCAGCTTAGGAAGCGAAGAAATGATAGATAAATTCATCATCAAGAAGATATGTCGAGATTTGGATGATCGATATGACACCGTTTGCACATTGATCCAAATGATGCCCAACTACAAAGATCTCAAACCCATGGAAGTGATTGGTAGAATTGTTGCTCATGAGATGACACTCAAAGACAAGGAAGAGCTTCACCACAAGTCTAGCGGTGCTTACAAAGCCACAAGTGATGCTCCCGCTACCTCAAGCGACAATATTGTCACAAATGAAGAGATAAGCCTCATGGTCAAGAAATTCAACAAGTTCTACAAGAATAGAAGCAAAGATCGAACCTCCAACTCAATATGAAGAGAAGCATTCGTCAAGTCATGACCGAAACTGCTACAATTGTGGGAAGCCCGAACACTACCCCAATGAGTGCATGACTCCCTACAAACAAAGAGAACAGTCATGAAGAAGACGAAACTCAAGAGATGAATCACCTCGAAGAGAGAGAAGGAGTAGAGATGATCATTATGAACGAAGACCCTCAAGGAGAAGTAGGGACTCGGAGAAGAAGGACAAGTACACCAAGAGCTACTCAAGAAGAAAACATCAAGCTCATGTTGGTGAATGGGTTTCCAGCTCCG
The DNA here is from genome assembly GCA_022496015.1 of Hordeum marinum. Lineage (NCBI taxonomy): Eukaryota > Viridiplantae > Streptophyta > Magnoliopsida > Poales > Poaceae > Hordeum > Hordeum marinum. The sequence continues at coordinate 94,608,619 of CM039677.1, read as the reverse complement.
ACTCCGACAACCACTCCGAGAGAAGCTATCACTCCAACTCCGACTATAGTCAAGATGATGGTGTTGCCGGAATTGCTCTAGTGACTACCAACTCCTGTGATCTATTTGATTCACCAAATTAAGAGAGTGGAAGTTGCTTCATGGCTAAAGGCCCCAAGGTATCACACCCTGAAGATCTTGATTTCGATAGTGACGAAGATGATTTGCTTTGTGATGATGACTTGCGATGTGATAAAACTAGTGATCTTGATCATAATGAACTTGATAATTCTCATGCTACTAAAGATAGGTCAATTGATGATGATAAGATGAAAATAGAAGAACTAACTAAAGAACTTAACACTCTTAAGTTATCCCATGAATCTACTCTTCAAGATCATAGAGAGCTTGTAAGAACTCATGAGAAGCTACGCTTCGAGAAGCTCAATTTGGATCAAGAACATTAAATGTTTTATGTAAAAGTGGTAACCCCACTTGTGCTTAAATGATGAGTATGACCTATGATCAAGTATTCTTACTTGACTCCTAAGTCAAATACTCATATATAGATGACTTCGTCATCGCCAAATTGCTTGTTAGATACTATTATGTTTGTGCATGTTTGCCATGATTTCATTTGACATCTTATTGTGTGAGCATGTTTGTCCGCATTTATTTACTCATTCGAGGATATCCAATTGTTTCTATTTGGCTTTTGATTTATATTTTTTCCAATTGGATATACAAGAATGCCTAGAACCACCTCTTTAGCTATCTATGCTTTCTCACCTCATACTCTATTCATGTTGCATCACAAAATTTGAACAAGTGCTTTTCGATCCCTCTGTGTGTGGAGCACTCGGTGTTCCGTATCGACAAGGACTGGCCATTTAAACCTCCCAAGTGTATCTCAGTGGAACCAACCACAAAATCTTGGTCTCATCGAATGCCTAGGGTTGATTTGGTTTTCAATCTCGGTACCACCGATTCCATGTTCTCGGTTACACCGAGTTTCCCTGTCAACTCACAGTTGAGGAACTCGGTGACACCGAAAAGTTAGAATCGGTGGCACCGACAGTGGTGGGTATAAATAATGTGGACCCCGATGCTTTGAATTTCATCCTCAAACCGTTGCGCCTCAAAACCTTCAGCTACCGTTTTCAAGACCCCTGGTCGTCGCCCTTGTCTCCCTGCGCTCCTCCTCCGCTGGGAATTGCCACCGTCGACGAAATCCTCTCCATCGTCGCCGCCATAGTGGATCCACGCCAAGTTAGGGTACAGATTCGACCTCCTTTGCGCTCCTCGTCCGATTCTTGTGCATTGGATTTGTTTTTATCTATAAGCCACTCATTGCACGTATTCCTATCCACACAAAATTCCAATAGTCTAGTGAATGTTAGATTTTCTAGGTTTGCCTTCCGCCCGATGGAACTCGGTGGAACCAAAGCAAACAAATTGGTCTCACCGATTTATCTTTCTGTGTTGCTGAGAACTATCTCGGTGGAACCAAGTACTTCTTTTCGGTCTCACCGAAAAGAGTGCCATGGTTCTGTTAAGAGGGATAGTCATTCTCGGTAGCACCGAAAATTATGCTTCGGCTGTACCGATATTCATTGGACAGAATGCAAAACTTTGGAAATCTATTATTCAATCTTCCAAAAAAAACTAGCCTCATTTTGTGATGACTCATCTTCTTCTGTTCTTCTATACTCTATTCATAGGGTTAGTATGTCAGATGCTGAGGACAGTCAGAATTTGCCAGAGCAGGGTGCTGACATGAGTTCAGGCACAAGCCCAGAGTCCAGTTCATTTTTAGATCCAGGCACCCCCAGCTCCCATGGGTTGCCCAAGGCTGCTACAAGGATCAGAAAGAAGCTGAATTCAGATGAGGATGACTCAGACTTTGTCCCTGGGGAGATTCTTGCCAAGAAGCAAGAAAAGGCTGCTAAGAAGTTTGCTACTGAAGCTACTTCTTCCATGAGAGTTGTCAGCAAGATCTATGCCAGCTCTAAAACTATGAAAGCACATGAGAGTGTTGTTGGGAGACGTAGTAGTAAATCAAAAAATTTCCTACGATCACCAAGATCTATCCATGGAGAAACCAGCAACGAGAGGGGAGAGATTGCATCTTCATACCTTTGAAGATCGCTAAGCGGAAGCGTTACAAGAACGCGGTTGATGGAGTCGTACTCGCAGCGATTCAGATCGCGGTGGATTCCGATCTTAGCGCTGAACAACGGCGCCTCCGCGTTCAACACACGTGCAGCCCGGTGACGTCTCCTACGCCTTGATCCAGCAAGGAGGAAGGAGAGGTTGGGGAAGAGCTCCAACAGTAGCACGATGGCGTGGTGGTGGTGGAGTAGCAAGGTATTCCGACAGGGCTTCGCCTAAGTGCTGCGGAGGAGGAAGAAGAGAGGTAGGGCTTCGCCGTGAGAGAGAGATATCAAATCTTGTCTCAAAACAGCCAAAACCTCAAGTATATATAGGAGGAGGGACGTGGAGGGCTGGCTTGGCCTCTACTCCAAAGAGGAGAGGTTCGGCCGATTTAAAGGGAGAGTCCACCTCCCACAAGGGAGGTGGATCTCCTCCTTTTAAATCCTTTTTGGCCCTATCTCTTATCCCTAGCCGCATGGGCCTTTAGCAAAAGTATTGACCAGCCCAATAAGGGCTGGCACACTTTATCTAACAGCCCATGTTGTCCTTTCGTCGTCACACCCCTCCCGGGGGTCCTCTGGCACCCTCCCGGCACTCCCGGTACACTACCGATGAGCCCGAAAACTTTCCGGTGACCAAAACTGGAATTCCTATATATCAATCTTTACCTCCGGACCATTCCGGAGCTCCTCGTGACGTCCGGGATCTCATCCGGGACTCCGAACAACCTTCGGTAATCACGTATACCATTTCCCTATAACCCTAGCGTCATCGAACCTTAAGTGTGTAGACCCTACGGGTTCGGGAGACACGTAGACATGACCGAGACACCTCTCTGGTAAATAACCAACAGCGGGATCTAGATACCCATGTTGGCTCCCACATGCTCCACGATGATCTCATCGGATGAACCACGATGTTGGGGATTCAATCAATCTCGTATACAATTCCCTTTGTCTATCGGTATGATACTTGCCCGAGATTCGATCGTCGGTATCTCTATACCTTGTTCAATCTCGTTACCGGCAAGTCTCTTTACTCGTTCCATAATACATCATCCCGTGACTAACTCCTTAGTCACATTGAGCTCATTATGATGATGTCTTACCGAGTGGGCCCAGAGATACCTCTCCGTCACACGGAGTGACAAATCCCAGTCTCGATTCGTGCCAACCCAACAGACACTTTCGGAGATACCCGTAGTGCACCTTTATAGCCACCCAGTTACGTTGTGACGTTTGGCACACCCAAATCATTCCTACGGTATCCGGGAGTTGCACAATCTCATGGTCTAAGGAAACGATACTTGACATTGAAAAGCTTTAGCAAACGAACTACACGACCTAGTGCTATGCTTAGGATTGAGTCTTGTCCATCACATCATTCTCCTAATGATGTGATCCTGTTATCAACGACATCCAATGTCCATGGTCATGAAACCGTGACCATCTATTGATCAACAAGCTAGTCAACTAGAGGCTCACTAGGGACATGTTGTGGTCTATGTATTCACACATGTATTACGGTTTCCGGTTAACACAATTATAGCATGAACAATAGACAATTATCATGAACAAGGAAATACAATAATAACCATTTTATTATTGCCTCTAGGGCATATTTCCAATAGTCTCCCACTTGCACTAGAGTCAATAATCTAGTTACATTGTGATGTATTGAACACCCATAGCATTCTGGTGTTGATCATGTTTTGCTCATGAGAGAGGTTTAGTCAACGGATCTGCGACATTCAGATCCATATGCACTTTACAAATATCTATATCTCCCTCCTGAATGTAATCACGGATGGAATTGACGCGGCGCTTGATGTGTCTTGTCTTCTTGTGAAACCTGGGCTCCTTCGCAAGGGCAATAGCTCCAGTGTTGTCACAGAATAGAGTCATCGGGCCCGACGCACTTGGAATCACTCCTAGGTCGGTGATGAACTCCTTCATCCAGACTCCTTCCTTTGCTGCTTCCGAAGCAGCTATGTACTCCGCTTCACATCTAAATGCCGCCATGACGCTTTGCTTGCTGCTGCACCAGCTTACTGCCCCTCCGTTCAAAATGTACACCTATCCGGTTTGCGACTTGAAGTCGTTCGGATCTGTGTCGAAGCTAGCATCGACGTAACCCTTTACGACGAGCTCTTCGGCACCTCCATATATGAGAAACATGTCCTTTGTCCTTTTTAGGTACTTCAGGATATTCTTGACCGCTGTCCAGTGTTCTGCTCCGGGATCACTTTGGTACCTCCCTACCAAACTTATGGCAAGGTTCACATCAGGTCTGGTACACAGCATGACATACATAATAGAGCCTATGGCTGAAGCATAGGGGATGACACTCATCTCTTCTCTATCCTTTGCCGTGGTCGGGCATTGAGTCGTACTCAATCTCACACCTTGTAACACAGGCAAGAACCCCTTCTTGGACTGACCCATATTGAACTTCTTCAATATCTTTTCAAGGTATGTGCTTTGTGAAAGACCTATGAGGCGTCTCGATCTATCTCTATAGATCTTAATACCTAATATGTAAGCAGCTTCTCCAAGGTCCTTCATTGAAAAACACTTATTCAAGTAGGCCTTTACACTTTCCAAGAGTTCTATATCATTTCCCATTATCAGTATGTCATCCACATATAATACGAGAAATGCTACAGAACTCCCACTCACTTTCTTGTAAATACAGGGTTCTCCATAAACCTGTACAAACCCAAACGCTTTAATCACTTCATTAAAGCGAATGTTCCAACTCCAAGATGCTTGCACCAACCCATAGATGGAGCGCTGGAGCTTGCATACCTTGTTAGCATCTTTAGGATCGACAAAACCTTTCGGCTGCATCATATACAGTTCTTCCTTGAGGAAGCCATTAAGGAATGCCGTTTTGACGTCCATTTGCCAGATCTCATAATCATAAAATGCGCCAATCGCTAACATGATTCGGACAGACTTCAGCATCATTACGGGTGAGAAAGTCTCATCGTAGTCAACTCCTTGAACTTGTCGATAACCCTTAGCGACAAGCTGAGCCTTATAGACGGTCACATTACCATCCGCGTCAGTCTTCTTCTTAAAGATCCATTTATTTTCAATGGCTCGCTTATCATCAGGCAAGTCCACCAAAGTCCATACTTTGTTCTCATACATGGATCCTATCTCGGATTTCATGGCTTCAAGCCATTTGTTGGAATCCGGGCCCGCCATCACTTCTTCATAGTTCGAAGGTTCACCGTTGTCTAAAAACATGATCTCTAGGACAGGGTTGTCATACCACTCTGGTGCGGAACGTGTCCTAATGGACCTTCGACGTTCAATAGTAACTTGATCTGAAGTTTCATGATCATTAACTTCCTCTCCAATCGGTGTAGGCTCCACAGAAACAACTTCCTGTGTTGTGCTACTCTCCGGTTCGAGTGGAGGTACAATTACCTCATCAAGTTCTATTTTCCTCCCACTTACTTCTTTCGAGAGAAACTCTTTCTCGATAAAGGATCCATTCTTGGCAACAAAGATTTTGCCCTCGGATCGTAGGTAGAAGGTATACCCAATAGTCTCTTTGGGATATCCTATGAAGACGCACTTTTCCGCTTTGGGTTCGAGCTTCTCAGGTTGAAGTTTCTTCACATAAGCATCGCATCCCCAAACTTTTAGAAACGACAGCTTAGGTTTCTTTCCAAACCATAATTCATACGGTGTCGTATCAACGGATTTTGACGGTGCCCTATTTAAAGTGAACGCGGCAGTCTCTAATGCATATCCCCAAAATGATAGCGGTAAGTCGGTAAGAGACATCATAGATCGTACCATATCTAATAGAGTGCGATTACGACGTTCAGACACACCATTTCGCTGAGGTGTGCCAGGCGGCGTGAGTTGTGAAACAATTCCACATTTCCTTAGGTGCGTGCCAAACTCGTGACTTAAATATTCTCCGCCACGATCAGATCGTAGGCACTTTATCTTCCTGTCACATTGATTCTCTACCTTACTCTGAAATTCCTTGAACCTTTCAAAAGTTTCAGACTTATGCTTCATTAAGTAGACATACCCATATCTACTTAAGTCATCAGTGAGGGTGAGAACATAACGGTAGCCACCACGAGCCTCGACACTCATTGGACTGGATACATCGGTATGTATTATTTCCAACAAGTCAGTTGCTCGCTCCATTGTTCCGGAGAACGGAGTCTTAGTCATCTTGCCCATGAGGCATGGTTCGCACGTGTCAAATGATTCGAAATCAAGTGACTCCAAAAGTCCATCAGTGTGGAGCTTCTTCATACGTTTGACACCAATATGACCAAGGCGGCAGTGCCACATGTAAGTGGGACTGTCATTATCAACCTTACACTTTTTGGTACTCACACTATGGACATGTGTAACATCACGTTCGAGATTCATCAAAAATAAACCATTGACCAACGGGGCATGACCATAAAACATTTCTCTCATATAAATAGAACAACCATTATTCTCAGATTTAAATGAGTAGCCATCTCGCATCAAGAAAGATCCAGATACAATGTTCATGCTCAAAGCTGGTACTAAATAACAATTATTAAGGTTTAACACTAATCCTGAAGATAGATGTAGAGGTAGCGTGCCGACGGCGATCACATCGACCTTGGAACCATTCCCGACGCGCATCGTCACCTCGTCCTTTGCCAGCCTCCGCTTATTCCGCAGCCCCTGCTTGGAGTTACAAATGTGAGCAACTGCACCGGTATCAAATACCCAGGAGCTACTACGAGCGCTGGTTAGGTACAGATCAATAACAAGTATATCACATATACCTTTAAAGTTGCCGTCCTTCTTATTCGCTAAGTACTTGGGGCAGTTCTGCTTCCAGTGACCGGTACCCTTGCAGTAAAAGCACTCAGTCTCAGGCTTGGGTCCATGCTTGTTCTTCTTCTTCCCGGCAACTTGCTTACCGGGCGCGGCAATAGATTTTCCGTCCTTCTTGAAGTTCTTCTTACCCTTGCCTTTCTTGAAACTAGTGGTCTTATTTACCATCAACACTTGATGCTCCTTTCTGATCTCGACCTCTGCTGATTTCAGCATCGAGTACAACTCAGGAATGGACTTCTCCATCCCTTGCATGTTCTAGTTCATCACAAAGCTCTTGTAGCTAGGTGGAAGCGACTGGAGGATTCTGTCAATGACCGAGTCATCCGGGAGATTAACTCCCAGCTGAGTCAAGCGGTTGTGTAGCCCAGACATCTTGAGGATGTGCTCACTGACAGAACTATTCTCCTCCATCTTACAGCTGAAGAACTTGTCAGACACGTCATATCTCTCGACCCGGGCATGAGCTTGGAAAACCAGTTTCAGCTCTTGGAACATCTCATATGCTCCGTGTTGCTCAAAACGCTTTTGGAGCCCCGGTTCTAAACTGTAAAGCGTGCCACACCGAACAATGGAGTAATCATCGCAGCGAGAATGCCAAGCGTTCGCAACGTCTTGCTCTGCTGGGAGAAGGGGTGGATCACCTAGTGGTGCATCAAGGACATACAATTTCTTGGAAGCTATGAGGATGATCCTCAAGCCACGGACCCAGTCCGCATAGTTGCTTCCATCATCTTTCATCTTGGTTTTCTCTAGGAACGCGTTGAAATAGAGGGTGACATTCGCGTTGGCCATTGGATCTACAATATAGATTGTAAAGATAATTTTAGACTAAGTTCATGATAATTAGGTTCACATAATCAAATTATTTAATGAACTCCCACTTAGATAGACATCTCTCTAGTCATCCAAGTGACACATGATCCATGTCAACTAGCCCGTGTCCGATCATCACGTGAGACGGACTAGTCATCCATGGTGAACATCTCCATGTTGATCGTATCTTCCATACGACCCATGTTCGACCTTTCGGTCTTCCGTGTTCCGAGGCCATGTATGTACATGCTAGGCCCGTCAAGTCAACCTAAGTGTTTTGCGTGTGTAAATCTGTCTTACACCCGTTGTATGCAAACATTAGAACCTATCAGACCCGATCATCACGTGGTGCTTCGGAACAACGATCCTTAGCAATGGTGCACAGTTAGGATGAACACTTTTCTTGAAATTTTAGTGAGAGATCATCTTATTTACTACCGTCGTTCTAGGCAAATAAGATGTAAACATGATAAACATCACATGTAATCAATATAGTGACATGATATGGCCATTATCATCTTGCTCCTTTTATCTCCATCTTCGGGGCACCATGATCATCACTATCACCGGCACGACACCATGATCTCCATCATCATGATCTCCATGATTGTGTCTTCATGAAGTTGTCTCGCCAACTATTACTTCTACCACTATGGCTAACGTTTAGCAATAAAGTAAAGTAATTACATGGCGTTTATGATTGACACGCAGGTCATACAATAAAATAAGACAACTCCTATGGCTCCTGCCGGTTGTCATACTCATCGACATGCAAGTCGTGAATCCTATTACAAGAACATGATCAATCTCATACCTCACAATGCATCACATCACATCCTTTGGCCATATCACATCACAAGGCATATGCTACAAAAACAAGTTAGACGTCCTCTAATTTGTAGTTGCAAGTTTTTACGTGGCTGCTATAGGTTACTAGCAAGAACGTTTCTTACCTACATCAAAACCACAACATGATATGCCAATTGCTATTTACCCTTCATAAGGACCCTTTTCATCGAATCCAATCCGACTAAGGTGGGAGAGACAGACACCCGCTAGCCACCTTATGCAACAAGTGCATGTCAGGCGGTGGAACCAGTCTCACGTAAGCATACGTGGAAAGTCGGTCCGGGCCGCTTCATCCCACAATACCGCCGAATCAAGATAAGACTAGTAGTGGTAAGCAAATTAACAAAATCGACGCCCACAACTTCTTTGTGTTCTACTCGTGCATAGATTCTACGCATAGACCTAGCTCTGATACCACTGTTGGGAGACGTAGTAGTAAATCAAAAAATTTCCTACGATCACCAAGATCTATCCATGGAGAAACCAGCAATGGGAGGGGAGAGATTGCATCTTCATACCTTTGAAGATCGCTAAGCGGAAGCGTTACAAGAACGCGGTTGATGGAGTCGTACTCGCAGCGATTCAGATCGTGGTGGATTCTGATCTTAGCGCCGAACAACGGCGCCTCCGTGTTCAACACACGTGCAGCCCGGTGACGTCTCCTACGCCTTGATCCAGCAAGGAGGAAGGAGAGGTTGGGGAAGAGCTCCAACAGCAGCACGACGGCGTGGTGGTGGTGGAGTAGCAAGGTATTCCGACAGGGCTTCGCCTAAGCGCTGCGGAGGAGGAAGAAGAGAGGTAGGGCTTCGCCGTGAGAGAGAGATATCAAATCTTGTCTCAAAACAGCCAAAACCTCAAGTATATATAGGAGGAGGGACGTGGAGGGCTGGCTTGTCCTCTACTCCAAAGAGGAGAGGTTCGGCCGATTTAAAGGGAGAGTCCACCTCCCACAAGGGAGGTGGATCTCCTCCTTTTAAATCCTTTTTGGCCCTATCTCTTATCCCTAGCCGCATGGGCCTTTAGCAAAAGTCTTGCCCAGCCCAATAAGGGCTGGCACACTTTATCTAACAGCTCATGTGGTCCTTTGGTCGTCACACCCCTCCCGGGGGTCCTCTGGCACCCTCCCAGCACTCCCGGTACACTACCGATGAGCCCGAAAACTTTCCGGTGACCAAAACTGGACTTCCTATATATCAATATTTACCTCCGGACCATTCCGGAGCTCCTCGTGGCGTCCGGGATCTCATACGGGACTCCAAACAACCTTTGGTAATCACGTATACCATTTCCCTATAACCCTAGCGTCATCGAACCTTAAGTGCGTAGACCCTATGGGTTCGGGAGACACGTAGACATGACCGAGACACCTCTCTGGTCAATAACCAACAGCGGGATCTGGATACCCATGTTGGCTCCCACATGCTCCACGATGATCTCATCGGATGAACCACGATGTCGGGGATTCAATCAATCTCGTATACAATTCCCTTTGTCTATCGGTATGATACTTGCCCGAGATTCGATCGTCGGTATCTCTATACCTTGTTCAATCTTGTTACTGGCAAGTCTCTTTACTCGTTCCATAATACATCATCCCATGACTAACTCCTTAGTCACATTGAGCTCATTATGATGATGTCTTACCGAGTGGGCCCAGAGATACCTCTCCGTCACACGGAGTGACAAATCTCAGTCTCGATTCGTGCCAACCCAACAGACACTTTCGGAGATACCCGTAGTGCACCTTTATAGCCACCCAGTTATGTTGTGACGTTTGGCACACCCAAAGCATTCCTACGGTATCCGGGAGTTGCACAATCCCATGGTCTAAGTAAATGATACTTGACATTGAAAAGCTTTAGCAAACGAACTACACAACCTAGTGCTATGCTTAGGATTGGGTCTTGTCCATCACATCATTCTCCTAATGATGTGATCCTGTTATCAACGACATCCAATGTCCATGGTCATGAAACTGTGACCATCTGTTGATCAACGAGCTAGTCAACTAGAGGCTCACTAGGGACATGTTGTGGTTTATGTATTCACACATGAATTACGGTTTTCGGTTAACACAATTATAGCATGAACAATAGACAATTATCATGAACAAGGAAATACAATAATAACCATTTTATTATTGCCTATAGGGCATATTTCCAACAAGTGCTAGAGCCACAATGTCCATTGATCCCCCAAGGAAGTCTATGCCTAAGAAGGCAGGGAGAAGAAGGCCAGAAAGAGGATTATTCATGTGATTGGCAGGCCTACAACCATGTATGAAGATCCAGAGGAGGCTGCTGGTGCTGTTGCTGAGGAAGAGGAGGAATAACATGTTGAGAAGGCTCTTCCCAAGAAGAAGGCCAAGAAGCTTATGGCTGATGCTATGCCAAAGACTGGCACATCCAAGAGCACCAAATCCAAGAAGGCTACTACTTAAAAGCCTAAGAGGACATCCAGGTAGATTCCATCTTCTGAAAAGAACAAGGGAACTGCTTCTAGAGTTGAAGATGATGATGACTTGACAAATTTGATGAAGCTTAGACCACATCTTCCAGTACATGATGTCAGCCACCTAGTTGCTGAAGATATGAAGAAGAGGAAAGACTCAGGTTTGAGGGCATGGAGACCTATAGATCCATATGCCCAGAGGAAGAAGACTGCTGTGGACTACATATTCTACACCAAAGAACAATGAGACTTTTATGAGACAGTGTTGCTAGATAAGAGCCCAACCGTTAGTGATATGAGATATGTTGATTGGAAATTCATTAAGGAGAATGAGGACTACTTTCCAAGTGTCCAAGATAATTTCCACTGCATTGATCTAGATGAGTTTGTTGGAAGAGAGCTTACTGCATGGAACGACGAGATGATCATGCAATTCTAATCCACTGCACATTTCTACGAAGATGGTAGGATTGTATGGAGGACTGAAGGAGCAAGGTATGAATCTACTGTTGATGAGTGGGCTGCACTTCTAGGAGTTCCCGAGGTCCAGGATGGTGATTTGGATGTATACTCAGAATCCAAGCCAAGCCACAATGCCATGAAGGATATGTATACTCCTATCCCTGCAGAAAAAGTGCAATCTCACAATCTAGGATCCATCTACTATCTGCAAGCTGGCCTCCGCACCATGAACACTATTCTGAGGCATACATTGATGCCCAAGTCAGGAGATGACAAGATGATCCGAGGCTACTCCATCAACATGTTGATCCATCTTGACGGACACACCAGGATTAGAGTTATGGACTTAATTGTTGAGACAATTAAGAGGGTTGCTGCTGATCAAAAGCGCTCTTGCTTCTATGCACCCTACATCCAGATGCTTATCAACTCTCAGTTGGAAAAGCACATATTTGCTCTAGTTCGTCCACATTTGCCCCTACAGCCAGAGCTTGAGGACAACATCATGGTGATGGACCCAGATCATCCCACATCTGCTACAGCTCAGGCAGAGGCAGAGGCAGAGGCAGTTTGAGCCACTAGTACTCAAGTCCCTAGATCTAGAAATGAGCAAATGGATCTTTTGATCTCAGCAGTTCAGGGCATGCATAAGGATATTAAGGGGATTCTAGACAACCAGAATAGTCTTGTGAGGATCTTTGAAACAAGGATCAAGACTCTCAATGATAAGGTGGACAAGGTGACTAAGACAGTCATAGAGCTTTAGAAGGAAGTTGACTCAGTGCACATCCCTCGGGTTTCTTCTTCTACTTCTTCTTCTTCTTCTTCTTCTTCTTCTTCTGATGAGGATGGATGGATCACCTCTCAGGCCAAGCACATAGTTCACTACTCAGGCTAGATCAGCCACAGTGCCTGCTCCAGACTTGAGGCCCTCTTCATCAGCTCCTGCTACTGTCAGCACAGCTCCTAGTCCATCAGCTCCAGTTCCTCTAGTATGCACTCTAGCTCCATCCACGACATTTGTAGAGATCTTCGCCGACGCTGTTCTCTCGACTCCTTCATCAACAACCGGAGGAGATCAGCCCAAGAACACTTAGATATATGCCTTTGAACTTTTTGGTAACTTGTTGCCAAAGGGGAGAAGTGTATATAGATCTTTAGGCTTCGAGTGAGAGAGCGTTTGGTGTTTGTTGCCTTTTCAAAAGCAATTGATTTTGGTTGTTGTGATACTCTTTTGCTTTGCTTGTGATACATGCTTGATGATGTTTGATCATATGCTTTAATGTGTGATGCTACTATTTCCTATCATCTTAATGCTTATGTGATGATCATTCATCTTTGGTTGATTGTGTTGTGATATGATGTTCATTCTAATTATTCTTGCACACCATCAAGTGGTATGTGACATGTGAGAAGTGACCCATGTACCTAATCGATTGTGCATTTGCATTCAAACGCAAATTTAAAATAATGCACTAATTTAGGGGGAGCTCTTGCTTATCACATACTTCTCAAAGCGACGATTATATTCATTGATTATATCTTTGTCGAAGCTTTGATCTACATCTTGTCATCAATTACCAAAAAGGGGGAGATTGAAAGCACATTTTCTCCCTTGGTGGTTTTGGTAATTAATAACAACATATAAGTCATTGAACTAATGTTTCCACCAAGTATATTTCAGGAAAAGTTCAATGATAGGAGTGGCAAAAGGATTGTGGAGATTGTGGAATCACCCTAAGATACAAGGAAATAGGTTGGCCAAGCTTCAAGCAAGAGGACTCTACATTTTACATTTGTGAGAAATCAATTTGAGTCCATAGGAAAGCCAATACTATTAAAAGGGGGTAAGGTTTTGTTGGTGAACAAAATTCTCATACGTGCACAAGTGATAGTCACCAAAAACATCCACAAGCTCTCCCACCAAAGTCTGTCTATAGCCAAACATTCAAAATCGGTGCAACCAACATTCCTATCCCGGTGCCACCGGTTCCAAACCCTAGACAGACTCAGCCAAACCCTAACACTTTGGTGCAGCCGACACTGCTTTCGGTGCGACCGAGTTGGGCTGCCAACTTTCTTTTACGCAAGTTCACATTTTTGGTCCATTCGAGAATGTTGAATCGGCGTCATCGAGTTTGGCAATTTTGACCGTTAATCACCTTGTCGGTGCAATCGAGATTCGTATATCGGTCTCTCCGAGATTCAAAAGTTGCCACCTTTTGGTCACTTCGATACCACCGAGATTAACACATCGGTGTCACTGAGTTGGTCATTTTGTGTGTAACGGTTGGATTTTTGGGGATGCCTATATATACCCCTCCACCACCACTTACTTGAAAGAGAAGCACTCAAAACTATTCCATACCTATCATATCAGATTTTCTCACAGAGAACCACCTACCCTTGTGTTGAGATCAAGATCTTCCACTCCAGCCATATGGATCTTGATTTCTAGCCTCCCCAAGTTGCTTTCCACCAATCCCATCTCTTCCACAAAGTCAAATCTATGAGAGAGTGATTGTGTGTTGAGGTGTCTATCATCTTGAAGCACAAGAGCAAGGAGTTCATCGTCATTATCGAGCCTATTACCTTTTGGAGGGTGGTGCCTCCTAGATTGGTTAGGTGTCGCTTGGGAGCCTCCTACTTCATGTTGTGGAGTGAACCAAGAAGTTTGTAAGGGCAAGGAGATCACCTACTTCATGAAGATCTACCCATAGTGAGGCTAGTCCTTCATGGACAGAAGCCGTATGGAATAGTCAAGGTTGCTACTTCGTGGAACTTTTTGGGTGGAGCCCTCCGTGGACTCTCGCGACCATTACCCTCCGTAGTTTGAAGACTCCATAAACGTGGATGTACGATACTGCAACCTACCGGAACCACGGGAAAAATCATCGTGTCTACAATTGCATTTGATCTTCCTACCCTATACCTTTTACTCATGCTTGTTGTTACTTTCCGCTGCTATACTCTTAGACTTGCATGTGTAGGGTGTACTTGATATGTTATGAATGCTAAAACTTGCCAAGAATTAAAATTGGGAAAAAGCATAGTTTTATTTGGTCAAGTAGTCTAATCACCCCCCCTCTAGACCTACTTTTGATCCTATAGTGTACCCTTGGTAGTCTGCACCACCCTGGAATAGCGAATTAGCTTGGACTTGTGAATTGCCGCAACTTTAGTGTGTGTCCTGAGACCGACTGGGACATCAGGCCCTGAGTCAGCATAGCCCAAAGAGTTCATAAAGGTCTTCCAGTTGGAATGCAAAACTCTGCCACTTGTCATCCATGTCAAGTTCCTTGCCTCATCCTTGTGATAGTGAACTGTGGCATAGAACTGATCCACAATCTTATTGTCAAAGTCCTTGTTGAAACCTATGATGGGAAACAAACCCCTTTACTGGTAAAGAGCACGAGCTTCAGCGAAGTACTCAGTGTGAGTCCAGCTGCTCATGTACCCCATGTCAGTGGGTTTGACACCAGGCACAAAGAGGTTCATCTTGTTCTTTAGGACCCCAACATATATGAGAGATTGCTCCTTGGTCCAGAAGGGATGACCAACCAGTGCATCGTCCTAAGGGCGGCGATATGGGTTGCATTGATGGAACTCAATAAACTCCTTGGCCGACATAACACGAGGAGGGTGATACTCGTGATCTGCATTGGGTTTTCTGTGAAGAGGAACAGTTATGAAACCAAGGTTTATTGAACCAGTAGGAATACCAATCCTCAACCGTCTTCAGCGGCTGCACACAAACAAACAAACAACTTGCACCCAATGCCGGCAAGAGGGTTGTCAATCCCCTTGATCTCGTTATTTGCATGCAAGTGAGTTGTGTAGATAATTGTAGATAGTTATAAAGTGCAAAATAAAGTAAAAGGTAATAAATAACAGCAAGGCAATGACAACGTTTGTTAATATATAAGTGAATAGACCCGGGGGCGTAGAGTTCTCTAGTGGCATCTCTCATAAGCACAGCATACGGTGGGTAAACAAATTAATGTTGGGCAATTGATAGAAAAGCGAATAGTTATGCTGTTTTCACGGAAATGATCATGTGTATATAGGCATCACGTCCATAAGAAAATAGGCCGACTCCTGCCTGCACCTATTACTATTATTCCACCCATTGACCGCTATCCAGCATGTATCTAGAGTATTAAGTAAAATAGAGTAATGCTTGGAGAACATTGACATGATGTAGACAAAGTAGACTCAATCAATATGAGAAAACCCCATAGTTTTATCCTTAGTAGCAGCAACACAAAGATGCAACTTGTCCCCTTATGTCATTGGGATATAGAAACTCGCCAGGTTGAACCTACTACAATGCACCACTCCCACCGAAGAAATGTCAATCTAGTTAGCCATATTATCTCAACAGATCAGAGAGCATTATGAAGCTATGATGATCATGCAAATAAGAATCATAGTAATCATATTTAACTCAAATACTTTTCATGAATAATCTGAACATAAACGCACAATTCATCGGATCCCAACAAACACACCATACAAAGGTATTACATCGGATAGATCAAGGCAAAGATGCGATGAACGTTGTATTGAAGATCGAGAGAGAGAGAGAAATTGCCATCTAGGTACTACCTATGGACTCATAGGTCTATGGTGAACTACTCACACATAATGGTGAGGATATCAAGGTTGATGAAGAGGCCCTCCGTGATTGATCTCCCCTCCAGCAAGGTGTCGGAACGGAGGTGTAGATGGCCTCCCGTTGGAACAGAGACTTGCGGCGGTGAAAAAAGTGTTTCGGGAGCGCTTATAGTGTTTTTAGGGTAGATGTGAATTTATAGTCCAGAGAACGACGCCGAGAGAGGTGCCAGGGGGACACCACATATCTAGGCGTGCCCCCTGGTGGTGCGGCCTGTTATGTGGTGGGGTGCAGCTTCCGGCCTTCCCCCGAAGCTTCTAGGTCTTGTATTTGTCCAGAAAAAATCATCACAAAGTTTCATGGCAATTGGACTTCGTTTGGTACTGTAATTCTGAAAAGGAAAAAACAACAGAAAACAACAACTAACACTAGGCACTGGGCACTGGGTCAATAGGTTAGCACTCAAAAATATTATAAATTGGTAAATAGATACCGAAAGAGTATCCTAGAATGATAATATATTAGCAGGGAACAATCAAAAATTATAGATACGTTGGAGACGTATCAGCATCCCCAAGCTTAATTCCTGCTCGTCCTCGAGTAGGTAAATGATAAAGACAGAATTTTTGATTTGACATGCTACCCATTATGTAATCTTTTGTATGTATGCTCATTGAGAAATGATGAATTAACAACAAGATAGTAATATTTATAAGTATAGGAAACAAAATCATTGATTTTTTAAAGTATACGATCCTAAAAGAATGTTTACCCCGATTCATCTTATTATATTAGCAAGGCATGACTCCGTCTTTACCACATAGATACAAATGTTAAGCACCACGGTGTCCAAGTTAGGCAATTGGATCGTACTTATTTAGTATGCATCAACTTTTTATTCTTCACGCAATACATGAGCGTGAACCATTGGACATATCATATAGGTGGAATAGAATATGATGGTAGATAGCAAAGGGGTAAAAGGTGGATAAGATAGTCTCACATCAACTAGGCGTACCAATGAGCTATGGATATGCTCATCGATAGATGTCAATGCAAGGAGTAGGGATTGCCATGCAAATGATGCACTATAGCTATAAGTGTATGAAAGCTCAACTGAAGCTAAGTGGGGTGTGCATCCAACTTTCTTGCTCATGAAGAGCTCGGGCATTTGAGAAAGCTCGTCATTGGAATATACAACCCAATTTATTATATGAAAAGGTAATTCCCACTAGCACATGGAAGTGTCAACATAGGAGACTCTCTATATGAAGAACTCAGTGCCACATTGAGGCACAAGTGTGGTAAAGGATAGTAGCAAAGTCCCTTCTCTCTTTTCTCTCATTTTTTATGGTGGGATTTTCTTTTTTCATTTTGCCTCCCCCATTTTCTCCTTTTCTTTTTTTATACGATGGGATAATTTGGCCTCCCCCATTTTTATTTCATTTTTCGTCCGGATTCTCATCCCGACTTGTGGCGGAATTAGTCTCCATCATAATTTCCTCACTGGGACAATGCTCTAATAATGATGATCATCACACTTTTATTTACTTACAACTCAACATGGAGAACCTATAGGAAGATATGACTCTGTATGAATGCCTCTGGCAGTGTACCGGGATGTGAAATGATCTAGCGTGACGTGTAACAAAACTATGAAGAACGATGGTTTTGCCACAAATACTATGTCAGCTCTATATGATCATGCAAAGCATTATGATGATGAACGAACTAGTCATGTGGAGTGACGATGGAATTTGCATGGAAATATATCTTGATATGGCTATGGAAATGCCATAATAGTTAGGTATGATGGCTGTTTTGAGGAAGATATAATGAGGCTTACGTTTAACGGAGCGTATCATGTCACGGGGTTTGGATGCACCGGCGAATATTTGCACCGATCCTCGAGGTGAGAATGGGCTATGCACGGTACCGAAGAGGCTAGAAAATATGAGAAGGTGAAGATGTGTATGTACATGGCGTCACATTAGTCATAAAGAACTCACATACTTATTGCAAAGTTTTATTAGTTTTATCACAATCAAAGTACTCCTCTCATGCCTTGAGGGAGGAGGTTGGTAGGAGTTAACCATCGCGCCCCCCGACTTGAAACAACACTAGGATTTCAAAGAGGAATATAAATGCTCACACATCATCACAATGCCTCTTTAATTTTTAGATGAATAACAAGTTAACACCTCTTAATCTTGATACTTCTAGGAATCAATAATTTTGGATTCACACCTTTTCCATATTACTACATCAATGTCATTAACCCACAACTTCTTTATATGTGCTACACGATGGTTTTGATTATCATTTATTGAATACCTAATATTTTTGGACTAGTATCATGACCCATGCAAATTACCATCACTATTTATTCACCTCTCAAACAAGTATAAGTGAGGAACGAGAGCATATTATTTCTATAAAATCTACATGCCACCGTGCTCAAAAAGATATAAGTGAAGTACTAGACCAACTGGCAAGCTCAAAAGATATAAGTGAAGCACATAGAGTATTGTAGCAAATTATCATGAAGGTGTATCTCTCTCAAATAGGTGTGTACATCAAATGATTATTGTGACAAACTGAAAGTAAAAGCAAGCAAAAGCAAACGATGGATTGAAACGAAAGAGGGGATGCCTTCCGGGGCATCCCCAAGCTTAGACACTAGAGTATCCTTATAATTATAGTTGGGCATACCCAAGCTTAGGCTCTTGCTACTCCTTATTTCGTGGTCCATCGTGATCACACCCAAAACTTGAAAACTTCAATCACACAAAACTCAACAAAACTTCGTGAGATCCGTTAGTATAAGAAACATATTGCATACTTGAGTTACTATGATAAATTTATTGTTAATTCATTTTTGCATAATATGTACTGTATTCTAACTTCTCCATGGCTTACACCCCCCCTATATAGTCCATGGCATAATCAAACAAGCAAACTATGCAAGCAAAACATAATCTATTTAAAACAGAATAGTCTGTAGCAATCTGTAGAGACCCCATACTTATGTAACTCTAAAAATTCCTAAAAATTACAAGAACGTAAAGAATTTGTATAGAAATACGATGTTAAAATTTCAGATTATTATCGCGTTCCAGTAAACAATTAAAATTACTGCACTCTGGTCAGAGTTTCTGTTATGTTTCAGTATTGTTTCTACTCATCTTTTGGGTCATCCCAAAGGCTTTACTTGGCACATTCACTAATTAAAACACAAACACATAATAATTACAGAGGCAACAATCATTTTATCACAAAATAACAGAAAGGAAAAACAAAAATAAAGATACATATTGTGTTGCCTCCCAACAAGCGTTATTGTTTTATGCCCCTAGCTAGGCATAATGCATAGTTGCAAGTGTTGTCATCTTTAACACTCAACCCATAGGTATCTATCATGATTGATTCATAAAGTGGTTTAATTCTCTTCCTAGGGAAGTGTTCCATCCCTTTCCTTAATGGGAATTGGAATCTTATGTTTCCCTTTTTCATACCAATAATTGCACGTATAGTTTGTAAAAATGGCCTTCCAAGTATTATGGGACAAGAAGGATTGAAATCAATATCAAGCACAATGAAATATATAGGCACATAATTTTTTTTGCAATAATAAACACATCATTAATTCTACCTAAAGGTTTCTTGATGGTAGAATCCGCAAGATGCAAGTTTAGTGAACACTCTTCAATATTAGTGAGACCAAACACATCACATAAAGTTTTAGGTATAGTTGAAACAATAGCACCAAGGTCACACAAAGCATTGCATGCATATTTATTTATCTTTATTTTGATAGTAGCTTCCCACTCATCATGCAATTTTCTAGGAATAGAAATTTCAAGCTCAAGTTTCTCATCATAAGCTTTTATCATAACTTCTACTATATGTTTGGTAAAGGCTTTGTTTTGCTCATAAGCATTGGGTGAGCTAATAATGGATTACAAAAAGGAAATACATTATACTAAAGATAATTTATCATAATTAAAGTTCTTGTAATCCAAGATAGTTGGAACATCACTAGTTAAAGTTGTGATCTCTCCAACCCCACCTTTTCAGTTTTAGCATTATAATCATCACCCTCTAAGCAAGTGAGACGCTCCTTAACTAAAGTTGACTCATCTCCAGTACCTTTATCATTCATATTCATAGAAGTAAATAAAGATTGAATAGGAGAAACACCAATCGTTTTAAGATCTTCATCATGATTCCGATAAAAACTGGGTGGAAGAGCCTTTTCTAAGAATTCTCACTTAGCTCTCAACTTAGTGGTCCTCTGCTTACTTTCATTGATAGATAATCGGATAGATTTAATAGTCTAATTAAATCATGCTTGGGTGGCAAAGACTTATTTTTAAGAGTTTCAACATCAATAGCAATTCTATCCATGTTTTTAGCCAAAGTGTCAATCACATGCAATTTTTCTTCTACCATAGTGTTGAAAACCTTTTGAGAATAAATAAATAATTTAATTGTGTTCTCAAAATCAGAAGGTATCCTATTAGGATTTGTAGAAGAATTTCCATACGAATTACCATAAGAGTTTCCATAGTTGTTAGAGGAATTACCAGGGCATGGTCTTCCTCCGAAGCTTCCGGCCTTCCTCCGAAGCTTCTAGGTCTTGTATTTGTCCAGAAAAATCATCAAAAAGTTTCATGGAAATTGGACTTCGTTTGGTACTGTAACTCTGAAAAGGCAAAAACACGTAGAAAACAACAATTGGCACTGGGTCAATTGGTTAGTGCTCAAAAATATTATAAATTAGTAAATAAATACCCAAAAAGTATCCTAGAATGATAATATATGAGCATGGAACAATCAAAAATTATTCATACGTTATAGAAGTATCAGAGGGGTGGCAGCCTTCTAATTGCTAACAGTCCTCTTCACATGTTGTTGCTGAAATTGAGAACTAGAACCACCCTCGGCATCTTCAGACGTGCGGAAACGCTTTGAACCTCCAGGACAACTTGGATTCATGCGACGAGCAGGAGGAGGGGAACTACGATCACGTAGAATCCACAAAGAAATAACAAGGGGAGAAGTCAAGTGTAAAGCCATTGCATAAGCCAAAAGACGAGCAAGAAAACAAGAATAGAAGAAGGTCACAGGAAGCATGGTATTATGTGGTAGAAGCAGTAGTACCGCACCCTGCAGCGGTAGTTCCGCTGAAGGCTAAGCGGTAGTACCGTTGGTACAGGAGCGGTAGTATTGTCGTAAGCGGTAGTACCATCCTAGTACTGATGGTAGTACCGCCCAGCCCATGGAAGAACTTCCACGGCAAGGATCCGGTAGTATCAGTGATGTAGAATTCATACTTCAGTGAGCCTCTACTACACTCGTAACTAGCATGCATATCACGTCCGACTCATGCCTAAAATACGTGGAAAATCAAGAAGAACCACATGCATTGCCCTAGATCCAATGATTTAAAAATATAAACAAGGAAGAGATGGATGAGGTGATACGTCTCCAACGTATCTATATTTTTTGATTCTTCCATGCTATTATATTATCAATCTTGGATGCTTTACAATCATTTTATACCAAGTTTATATCATTTTTTGGGATTAACCTATTGACGTAGTGCCAAGTGCCAGTTTCTATTTTTTGCTTGTTTTTTACTTCGCAGAATATCAGTACCAAATGAAGCCCAAACACCACAAAACTTTTTGGAGATTTTTTTGGGCCAGAAGACAATTGGGAGTCAGGCTGTGTAAAACCGAACCCAAAACCAAAAAACGAAAGAGAAAAACCAAACCAAAACCAAAATTTCGGTTTTTCAGGTTATGGTTACGGTTTCAGTTTGCAAAATAGCAAACCATATTTAATTCGGTTTTTTCGATTTAAAACCAAAGTAATATGGTTAAACCAAACAAAATCGAAAAGGCACAAGTTCCGTCGTACTCTGCAAAGTACAGAAAACAACGGTTAATAATTGCGCTTTGCACCTGTGAGCATGAACTTAGTGGATGACCACCTGCTATCTTTATACTACTCCCATTGTCTTTTTTCTGCTGGCTATTCGAGGTGGTACTAAACTAGCGCATGCGAATTGGTTGCGCCCCAGCAGGCAGCCCTTCTTGTCGTGTCGTGCTGCTGCTTACACAACTACATGGGCCAATGGATCAGCAAGTACTGGGCTGTGATGCTGGACACTATGTGTTCGTGAAAGAAAGATCGAAACTACCAAGGCCTACACAGACATAATTTGGTAATTACTAAAACCGAACCAAAAGTAAATGGTTATTACCGAAACCAAACCGTATTTATGTATAAGACCATATAAACCGAAGTATAAAAACCGTATAAACCAAAAAGCGTATAAACCGAACCGATTCAAACCGAATGCACACCCTGAACTGGGAGACCAAAGAAGCACCTGAGAGGAGGGCCGAGGAGGCCACAAGACACCAGGGGGCGCTAGAGGCCCCTGGAGCGGCCTGGTGGGTTGTGCCCTCCTCGGGACCCCTCTCCACCCCCTATCAACTCTATAAATACCCAAATATTCCAAAAACCCTAGGGGTGTCGACAAAACACAATTCTAGCCGTCGCAAGTTCCAGAACCATGAGATCCAATCTAGCACCATCACGGGGGGGGGGGGAGGGTGCATCGTCTTCATGGGTGCCTCTCCGATGATGCGTGAGTAGTCCATCATAGACCTATAGGTCCATATGCAGTAGCTAAATGGCTTTCTCTCTCTCTCTCTTTTGATTCTCAATACAATGGTATCTTGGTGATCTATTTGATGTAATGACTTTTTGCGGTGTATTTGTTGGGACCCATGAAGTTTGAGTTCATGATCAGTTTCTATCCATGAATATTATTTGAGTCTTCTTTGATGTCTTATATGCATGATTACTTATAGTATCGTATTTCTTGTTTGAATCTTTAGTTTAGTTAGGCCAACTAGATCAATTTTTCTTGCCATGGGAAGTGGTGCTTTGTGATGGGTTTGATCTTGTTGTGTCCTCTCCGAGTGACAGAAGGGGCAGCAAGGCACACATGTATCATTGCTATTAAGGATAACAAGATGGGGTCTATTCCTACATGAATAGATCTTGTCTACATCATGTCATTGTTCTTGTTGCATTACTCCGTTTCTACATTAACTTAATACACTAGATGCATGCTGGATAGCCACTGGTGCAGCGACGTGCTATATAAACGATTTTTAACCCCTTTCTGCAATGTAGTTCTAAATCGTCGCCTTGCATGTGTGGGCGATAAGGGGGTACATCCCACACAACACGGGAAACCCGTTGGCGATGGTGACGAATGAACGCAAACGATCTGCAAATATAATCGTGTTTGGTGGAGGAACATATCACACACGTCCAAGATGAGTCAAACACGTCTAATTGCTCATGGAAAACAAATGGAGTATGTCTGAGGGATTCCTGGACTAAGGGGTCCTCGGGCCGCTGGCCTATCTCCTAATAGGCCGGCTTGGTTGGCCGCTCTCTAACTATCGCAGGAAGGGCCGGATACGCCATGACCCTGTGTTCTAGAAGTAAGTCTCGAATGCACGTCATGCACTCCAAGTCAAGATGAGGAAATCAACATCTCCATCGCCAGCTGGAGATCTATCATGTGTAAACCCTAGGCACCCCCCGGTGTCTATATAAATCGGGTTTTTTGGATTGTAGGACAGAGAAACTCATCTAGGGTTTTAGCTATCCGATCTCGTGGTAGATCAACTCTGTAACCTTCATACACATCAATATAATCGAGCAGGACGTAGGTTTTTAACTCCATAGGAGGGCCCGAACCTAGGTAAACATCGTCTCCTTAGTCCCCTGTTACCATCGATCCTAGACTCACAGCTCGGAACCCCCTACCCGAGATCCGCAGGTTTTGACACCGACCTTGGTGCTTTCTGATACGTCCATTTTGCTTCATGCTTTTATATTGATGTTTATTGCATTATGGGATGTTATTACACATTATGGTACAATACTTATGCCTTTTCTCTCTTATTTTACAAGGTTTACATGAAGTGGGAGAATGCCCGCATCTGGAATTCTGGACTGGAAAAGGAGCAAATCTGAGATACCTATTCTGCACAACTCCAAAAGTCCTGAAAATTTACGGAGAATATTTTTGGAATTAATAAAAAATACTGGCGCAAGAATCAACCAGAGGGGGGCCACCAGCAGGCCACAAGCCTGCTAGGCGTGGCCACCCCCTGACCGTGCCTAGCAGCCTTGTGGGCCCCCTGTGGCTCCTCCGACGCCCATCTTCTCCTATATGAAGAATTTTGACCCGGAAAAATCAGAGGGGAGCTTTTGGTATCAAACGCTGCCGTCTCAAAGCAGAACTTGGGCAAAACCAATCTAGAGCTCCGACAGGGCTGTTCTGCCAGGGAAACTTCCCTCTCGGAGGGGGAAATCAAATCCATCATCATCACCAACGATCCTCTCATGGAGAGGGGGTCAATCTCCATCAACATCTTCACCAGCACCTTCTCCTCTCCAAACCCTAGTTCATCTCTTGTATCCGATCTTTGTCTCAACACCTTAGATTAGTACCTGTGGGTTGCTAGTAGTGTTGATTACTCCTTGTAGTTGATGCTAGTTGGTTTACTTGGTGGAAGATCATATGTTCAGATCCTTTATGATAATTAATACTCCTCTGATCTTGAACATGAACATGATTTGTGAGTAGTTCCATTTGTTCCCGAGGACATGGGATAAGTCTTGTTATAAGTAATCATGTGAACTTGGTATTCGTTCGATATTTGATAAGATGTATGTTGTCTCTCCTCTAGTGGTGTTATGTGAACGTCGACTACATAACACTTCACCATTATTTGGGACTAGGGGAAGGCATTGGAAGTAATAAGTAGATGATGGGTTGCTAGAGTGACAGAAGCTTAAACCCTAGTTTATGTGTTGCTTCGTAAGGGGCTGATTTGCATCCATATGTTTCATGCTATGGTTAGGTTTACCTTAATTCTTATTTCGTAGTTGCGGATTCTTGCGATAGGGGTTAATCATAAGTGGGTGGTTTGTCCAAGTAAGGGCATCACCCAAGCACCGGTCCACCCACATATCAAATTATCAAAGTAACGAACGTGAATCAAATGAGCATGATGAAAACTAGCTTGACAGAAATTCCCATGTGTCCTCGGGAGCGCTTTGCTTTATATAAGAGTTTGTCCAGGCCTTTCCTTTGCTACAAAAAGGATTGGGATACCTTGCTTCACTTTTGCTACACTTGTTACTTGTTACTCGTTACGAATTATCTTATCACAAAACTATCTGTCACCGATAATTTCAGTGCTTGCGGAGAATACCTCACTGGAAACCGCTTGTCATTTCCTTCTGCTCCTCGTTGGGTTCAACACTCTTACTTATTGAAAGGACTATGATAGATCCCCTATACTTGTGGGTCATTAAGACTCTTTTCTGGTGTCGTTGCCGGGAAGTGAAGCGCCTTTGGTAAGGAAAAATTTATATAGTGTGCTGAAATTTACTGTCACTTGTCACTATGGAAAGTAATCCTTTGTGGGGCTTGTTTGGGGTATCTTCACGTTGACCGGAAACACAAAGAGTTGTCCCTCAACCTACTGAACCTACTGAAAATATTTATTGTGAAATTCCTTTAGGTATGATAGAGAATCTGCTGGCTAATCCTTACGCAGGAGATTGAACACTACATCCTGATTTACATCTAATCTATGTGGATGAAGTTTGTGGATTATTTAAGCTTGCAGGTTTGCCCGAGTATCACGTTAATAAGAAGGTTTATCCTTTATCTTTGAAGTAAAATGCAATGACATGCTATATGCTATGTGATGATGTTGGATCATGGAGCTACAACCGATTGAAGATGGAATTTCATCAGAAGTTCTACCCTATGCATCTAGTTCATCGTGATCGGAATTATATTTATAATGTTTGGCCTCGTGAAGGAGAAAGAATCACTCAAGCTTGGGGGAGGCTTAAATCAATGTTATATTCATGCCCTAATCATGAGCTCTCGAGAGAAATTATTATTCAGTATTTTTACAGTCGGCTTTCTCATAATGATCAATCCGTGCTTGATACTTCTTGTGTTGGTTCCTCTATGAAGAAGGATATTGACTTCAAATGTGATTTATTGGAAAGAATTAAGCGCAACTCTAAATATTGGGAAATCGACGAAGGTAAGGAGTCAGGTATTAACCTTAAGTTTGATTGTGTTAAATCCTTTGTAGACACCAATGCTTTTCGTGTATTTAGCACTAAATATGGGCTTGACTCTAAGATAGTAGCTTATTTTTTTGAATCTTTTGCTGCTCATGTTGATCTCCCCAAGGAGAAGTGGTTTAAATATCATCCTCCCATTTAAGTGAAAGTAGTTGAACCTATTAAAGTTGAAGAGAAAACTATTACTTATAATGTTGATCCTGTTATTCCCACTTCTTATATTGAGAAGCCGCCTTTCCCTGTTAGAATAAAGGATCATGCTAAAGCTTCAACTATGGTTCGTAGGAGCTGTGCTAGAACACCTACACCCCCTGAGAAAATTAAAGTTGAACCTAGTATTGCTATGGTTAAGGATGATCTCTTGGTTGAGAATATTGATGGGCATGCTATTCAATTTTGTGATGAAGCTATCAGGATTGCTAAACCTGATGCTAAAGATAAACATATTCCTGCTGTTGGCACGCCTATTGTTTCTATTAAAATAGGAGGTCATTGTTATCATGGCTTATGTGATATGGTTGCTAGTGTGATTGCGATTACCTTTTCCTTATATAAAGAGATTATGATATTGCACCAGCTGAGTTAGAGGAAATTGATGTTACAATTAAACTTGCTAACAGAGATACTATATCACCAGTTCGGATTATTAGAGATTTTGAAGTCCTGTGTGGGAAAATAAAATATCCTACTGATTTTCTTGTTCTTGGTTCCCCACAAGATGATTTTTGTCCCATTATATTTGGTAGACCCTTCTTGAATACCGTTAATGCCAGGATAGATTGTGAGAAGGAAACAGTTACCATAAGTTTTGGGGATACGTCTCATGAGTTTAATTTCTCTAAATTTCGTAGACAACCCCATGATAAATAATTGCCTAGTAAGGTGAAATTTTTGGTCTTGCCTCTATTGTTGTGCCTCCCACTGATCCTTTACAACAATATTTGCTAGACCAAGAAAACAACACGCATATGAATGAAAGGAATGAAATAGATAGGATTTTCTTTGATCATCATCCTATTTTGAAAGACAACTTGCTTGTTGAAATATTTGGGGATCCTCCTCCACCCAAGGGTGATCCCGTGTTTGAGCTTAAACAATTACCAGATACTTTGAAATATGCTTATCTTGATGAAAAGAAGATATATCCTATTATTATTAGTGCTAACCTTTCAGAGCATGAAGAACAGAGATTATTGAAAACTCTAAAGAAGCACTGTGCTGCTATTGGATATACTCTTGATGATCTTAAGGGCATTAGTCCCACTCTATGTTAGCATAAAATTAAAATGGAGCCTGGTGCTAAACTAGTTGTTGATCACCAACGATGGTTGAATCCTAAAATGAAGGAAGTGGTAAGAAATGAAATACTAAAGCTTATGGAGACATGTATAATTTATCCTATTGCTGATAGTATATGGGTTAGTCCCGTTCATTGTGTCCCTAAGAAAGGAGGTATTACCGCAGTTCCCAATGATAAAAATGAATTAATCCCACACAGAATTGTTACAAGATATAGAATGGTAATTGGTTTTAGGAAATTAAATAAAGCTAATAGAAAAGATCATGACCCTCTACCTTTCATTGAGCAAATGCTAGAAAGATTATCCAAACACACACATTTCTGCTTTCTAGATGGTTATTCTGGTTTCTCTCAAATGCCTGTGTCAAAAGAGGACCAAGAGAAGACCACCTTTACCTGCCCTTTTGGTACCTTTGCTTATAGACGTATGCCTTTTGGTTTATGCAATGCACCTACTACCTTTCAACAATGCATGACTGCTATATTCTCTGACTTCTGTGAAAGGATTGTTGAGGTTTTCATGGATGATTTTTCCATTTACGGCACTTCTTTTGATGATTGTTTGAGCAACCTTGATCGAGTTTTGTAGAGATGTGAAGAAACTAATCTTGTCTTGAATTGGGAAAAGTGCCACTTTATGGTGAATGAAGGCATTGTCTTGGGACATAAAATTTTCGAAAGAGGTATTTAAGTTGACAAGGATAAAGTTGATGCTATTGAAAAAATGACGTGTCCTATGGATATCAGAGGTATAAGAAGTTTCCTTGGTCATGCTGGTTTCTATAGGAGATTTATTAAAGATTTCTCTAAGATTTCTAGGCCTCACACCAATCTTTTGCAAAAATATGTTCCATTCATTTTTGATGATGATTGTGTGGAAGCTTTTGAAATTCTCAAGAATGCTTTGATTTCTACACATGTTGTTCAACCACCTGATTGGAACCTACCTTTTGAAATTATGTGTGATGCTAGTGACTATGTTGTTGGTGTTGTTCTAGGACAAAGAGTTGATAAGAAGTTAAATGTTATTCATTATGCTAGCAAAACTCAAGATAGTGCTCAAAGAAACTATGCTACCACTGAAAAGGAATTTTTAGCAGTTGTGTTCGCTTATGATAAGTTTAGACCCTATATTGTTGATCCTAAAGTAATTGTTCACACTGACCATGCTGCTATCAAATATCTCATGGAAAAGAAAGATGCTAAACCTAGACTTGTCAGGTGGGTTCTTCTGCTACAAGAATTTGATTTGCATATTGTTGATAGAAAGGGTGCTGATAATCCCGTAGCAGATAACTTGTCTAGGTTAGAGAATGTTCTTGATGACCCACTACCTAGTGATGATAGCTTTCCCGATGAACAATTAGTTGTCATAAATGTTTCTCATAATGCTCCTTGGTATGCTGATTATGCTAATTACATTATCGCTAAATTTATACCGCCTAGTTTCACATACCAACAAAAGAAAAAAAATCTATGATTTAAGACATTACTTGTGGGATGACCCACACCTTTATAAAGAAGGAGTAGATGGTGTTATTAGACGTTGTGTACCTGAGCATGAACAAGAACAGATCCTACGGGAGTGTCATTCTCAGGCCTACAGAGGACACCATGCTGGAGATAGGACTGCACATAAGGTATTACAATCTGGTTTTTATTGGCCTACTCTCTTCAAGGATGCTCGTAAGTTTGTCTTGTCATGTGATGAATGTCAAAGAATTGGCAATACTAGTAGAAGATGGGAAATTCCTATGAACTACTCTCTTGTTATTGAACCATTTGATGTTTGGGGTTTTGATTATATGGGACCTTTTCCAACGTCCAACGGGTATATCATATATTAGTTGTTATTGATTATGTTACTAAGTGGGTAGAAGCTATTCCAACTAGTAGTGATGATCACAACACCTCTATTAAGATGCTTAAAGAAGTTATTTTCCCTAGATTTGGAGTCCCCAGATACTTAATGACTGATGATGGTTCACATTTTATTCATGGCGCTTTCCGTAAATTGCTTGCTAAGTATGATGTTAATCATAGGATTGCATCCCCTTATCATCCTCGGTCTAGTGGTCAAGTGGAATTAAGCAATAGAGAAATTAAATTGATATTGCAAAAGACAGTTAATAGATCTAGGAAGAATTGGTCTAAGAAACTTGATAATGCATTATGGGCTTATAGAACTTCTTACAAGAATCCTATGGGTATGTCTCCGTGTAAAATGGTTTATGGTAAAGCATGTCACTTACCTCTAGAGCTAGAGAATAAAGCTTATTGGGCAATCAAAGAGCTCAACTATGATTTCAAACTTGTTGGTGAGAAGAGGTTATTTGACATTAGCTCACTTGATGAATGGAGAACCCAAGCCTATGAGAATGCCAAGTTGTTTAAAGAAAAAGTTAAGAGATGGCATGATAAAAGGATACAAAAGCGTGAATTTAATGTAGGTGATCATGTCTTGCTATACAATTCTCGGTTAAGATGTTTTGCAGGTAAACTCCTCTCCAAATGGGAAGGGCCTTATATCGTCGAGGAGATATATCGTTCCGGTGCCATCAAGATCAATAATGCTGAAGGCACAAATCCAAAGGTGGTAAACGAGCAAAGAATCAAACACTATATTTCAGGTACTCCCATTAATGTCAAAACCAATGTTATCAATACCATAACTCCCGAAGAGCATATTAGGGAGACTTACCGGAACGTTTCAGACTCTGAAAATGAATACGTACGCGGTACGGTAAGTAAACCGGCTCCAAAACTTTCCCAATAGTAATTTTACTCAGTTTTGGAATTTTTGAAAAAATAGGAAAATAAAAGGCAGTCTGAAGGATGCACGGGGAGGTGACAAGCCTGCTAGGCACGGGCACCCCCTGGCCACGCCTAGGGGGCTTGTCACCATCACATGCGCCCCCGGACTCCGTTTTCTTGTGGAACACCCCCTTCGGGTCAGCAAAAATTCATTATATAATCTCGCGAAGATTTCGACTTTCGTATCATGACAATACCTCCCGTTTTCAATTTGAGTTGTTTGTGCAGCAGATTTAGATTGTCATAGCGTCCCCCGGTGCTCCGAAGGACAAGTTTTTCAAGAAGGTCATCAACCCTTATCTTGCAGAGGTGCTGCAACACCCTCAAACCATTGAGATGCATGAGGGGGTGCTGCACATCTGTGACGTTGAGGGGCCGAAGAAAACAAGGCTCGAGGCAATGGAGCAGCAAGTCTTCAAGTGCCAAGCGATGGTGGAGCATGGACTCAATGCCAATAATATGATGATCTCGGAGTTTACCCATAAACACAAGCTAGACACCAAGGACATCAAAGAGCACATCTTCAAGCTTTACGAGAAAATTGAGCATCTCCAAGCCCATATCTATGATCTGCAAAACCAAAACTTTGAGTATGAATACAGATTTAAGAGAATGAGTTTGGCTACAGATTTAAGGATTCCGGAGACTCGTTCATCTTTTTACGATGGTGAGCCTATGCCTTGGAAGACGGAGGACAAGCCTCAAACCTCATCAACAACTCCACCACCATCACCTCCGAAGAAGGACACCTAAGCACATGGGTATGGGCACTCCCCTTGGCTTGTGCCAAGCTCGGGGGAGGTGCCCCGGTATCGTATCACATCACACCTTTTTCCTTTTTCCTTTTTATTTTTATTTTTCCTAGTTCGATCTTTTTTGTTTTTGTTTTAATCTAGTAGAATAAAATCTTTAGTATGATCTACCTTTTAGTTTTTGCTTTTGCTCCCCTTATGTAAGAAAGTCTGAGATATATATAATAAAAAGTAGTTTTGATGAGAGGGCTTTGCTAGATCACTATGCTCTTGAAAGTAATGAATAAAGTATAATAGAACAAAAGCAAAGAGAATACATAGTGATCTTATGGGGAGTGATGACTTCACATATATAAAGTATGGTGATTGAAATCTATTGGGAGTTAACAAACATAGTAATTGGTCATTAGTGCAATTGAAAGGAAGTGATAAAGAAAGAGAGATTCACATATAAATATATTATCTTGGACATCTTTTATGATTGTGACCACTCATTAAAATATTACATGCGAAGAAGTTGATGTTGGACAAGGAAGACAATATAATAGGGTATGTTTGCTTGCATCCGGATAGAAGTTATATGGTTTTAGATCCTCCAACATGTCGTGCTTTCTTCCACCTCATATTTATCCAAAACCTCTGCACCAAGTAGAGATACTGCTTGTGCATCCAAACACCTCAACCCAGTTTTGCCATTAGAGTCCACCATACCTACCTATGGATTGAATAAGATCCTTCAAGTAAGTTTACATCGCTGCAAAAAGGCAATAAAAATTGCTCCTAAATATGTGTGATCTTTTATTGTAAGGGAAATAAGCGTTGTACGAACTTGTGATAGTGAAGAAATAAAAGCGACAAACTGCATAATAAAAGTTGCTATCACAAAGGGCAATACAACACGGCGTTCCTCTGCACAAAGAATTTGTGCATCCAAAAATAAAAAGCGCATGATAACCTCTGCTTCCCTCTGCGAAGGGCCTATCTGTTACTCTTACTTTCTAGTACTTAACTTTATGCAAGAGTCATGGTGGTCTTCACCACTTCCTATATTCCGTCTCTCTTGGCAAACATTGTGTTGAGAAATGATCTAGACTTATATATCCACTCGGATGTGGGTGATCATGAGTTATTATTGTTGACATCACCCTTGAGGTGAATAGTTGGGAGGCAAAATTATAAGCCCCTATCTTTCTCTGTGTTCGATTGAAGCTCTGACCTCATGGGTACTGCGTGAGCGCTAGCAATTATGAAAGACTAAAAGATGATGTAGTATGTGGATTTGCATTATGAGCTCTTATATTGACCCTTTCCGCTGTTATGATAAATTGTCAATTGCTTCAATGATTGAGATCATAGTTTGTTGGTTGTCAATAGAGTTCTTGGTTCATACTTTATCTTCTGAATGAATTATTACTCTAGTATAAAGAATCTCATAAAATTAGTATTGTTGTTCTAAAGTTGATCATGATGCCCTCGTGTCCGTATTTCATTTTTATCGACACCTCTATCTCTAAACATGTGGACATATTCATCGATCTCGGCTTTCGCTTGAGGGCAAGCAAGGTCTAAGCTTGGGGGAGTTGATACGTCCATTTTGCATCACGCTCTTATATTGATATTTATTGCATTATGGGATGTTATTACACATTATGGTACAATACTTATGCCTTTTCTCTCTTGTTTTCCAAGGTTTACATGAAGAGGGAGAATGCCGGCAGCTGGAAGTCTAGACTAGAAAAGGAGCAAATCTGAGATACCTATTCTACACAACTCCAAAAGTCCTGAAAATTTACGGAGAATATTTTTGGAATTAATAAAAAATACTGGCGCAAGAATCAACCAGAGGGGGACCACCAGCAGGCCACAAGCCTGCTAGCCGCGGCTAGCAGGCTTGTGGGGCCTCTATGGATCCTCCGACGCCCATCTTCTACTACATGAAGCGTTTTGACGTAAAAAAATCAAAGGGGTGCTTTCGGGATGAAGCGCCATCATCTCGTGGCGGAACTTGGGCAGAACCAATCTAGAGCTCCGGTAGGGCTGTTCTATCGGGGAAACTTCCATCCCGGAGGGGGAAATCGAAGCCATCATCATCACCAACGGTCCTCTCATCGAGAGGGGGTCAATCTCCATCAATATCTTCACCGGCACCGTCTCCTCTCCAAACCCTAGTTCATCTCTTGTATCCGATCTTTATCAACACCTCAGATTGGTACCTGTGGGTTTCTAGTAGTGTTCATTACTCCTTGTAGTTGATGCTAGTTGGTTTACTTGGTGGAAGATCATATGTTCAGATCCTTTATGATAATTAATACTTCTCTGATCTTGAACATGAACATGCTTTGTGAGTAGTTCTGTTTGTTCATGAGGACATGTGATAAGTCTTGTTATAACTAATCATGTGAATTTGGTATTCGTTCGATATTTTGATGAGATGTATGTTGTCTCTCCTCTAGTGGTGTTGTGTGAACGTCGACTACATAACACTTCCCCATTATTTGGGCCTAGGGGAAGGCATTGGTAAGTAATAAGTAGATGATGGGTTGCTAGAGTGACAAAAGCTTAAACCCTAGTTTATGTGTTGCTTCGTAAGGGGCTGATTTGGATCCATATGTTTCATGCTATGGTTAGGTTTACCTTAATTCTTCTTTCGTAGTTGCGGATGCTCACGATAGGGGTTAATCATAAATGGGAGGTTTGTCCAAGTAAGGGCAGCACCCAAGCACCGGTCCACCCACATATCAAATTATCAAAGTAACGAACGCGAATAAAATGAGCATGATGAAAACTAGCTTGACAGAAATTTCCATGTGTCCTCGGGAGCGCTTTGCTTTATATAAGAGTTTATCCAGGCATGTCCTTTGCTACAAAAAGGATGGGGTACCTTGCTGCACTTTTGCTACACTTGTTACTTGTTACTCGTTACGAATTATCTTATCACAAAACTATCTGTCACCGATAATTTCAGTGCTTGCAGAGAAAACCTTACTGGAAACCGCTTGTCATTTCCTTCTGCTCCTCGTTTGGTTCAACACTCTTACTTATCAAAAGGACTACAATAGATCCCCTATACTTGTGGGTCATCATTTTCATTGAGAGCTCCGGTGTGATCGCCAATGGAATCGATGGCTCGCTTAGTCATTAGCAAAGAAGTCCGTAACATGGACTCATTTGTCCCTGGACAGATCTTCGCTTTTAGCAACATCGTGCTGCACACTGAACCGATTGGCCGTCTTGGCTGGTCGAGAGTTTTGCCCCTGATCAAGAGGTCAGATTTGGGAACCTAGATTTCTCGTAGACTCTCGGGGCGATCTTTGTCTCACCGGGCTTGCGATCTCATCTAACGCGCCCAAAGACTGTGAGGCCTTATCTTCAGATTCTGCTCCCGACTCCCCCACGGGACCAACCCCGACGATGATCTAACATTAGTTCCCGAAAGGGTTTAAACCCGTGAACATAGAGCAATACGACGGGATGACAGACCCAGCTGTGGATCGAGGATTTCGCCCTCCACATTCACATGGCACGAGGAGATGATCTCCACACCACCACATATCTGCCCCTAAATCTCAAAGGGCTATCTAGACACTGGCTAAATAGTCTCCCCGAGAATTCAGTCAGCCACTGGGAGGTTCTCGAGGACGCATTCTGATCTAACTTCCAGGGCACCTATGTACGGCCACCAGAATCCTCCGACCTAAGAAACGTCATCCAGAAGGCAGGAGAGTTAGCTCGATAATTCTGGAGTCCGTTCTTGACCAAGAAAAACTAGATCGTTGATTGCCCAGATGTCGAGGCAATAGCCTCTTTCGGGCACAATATTTGTGACGAATGACTGGCTCGCCAGCTCGGTCAGGACATGCCTAGGACCATGTCCGCCCTTACATCACTCATGACCCGCTTTGGTGCGGGCGAGGATAACCTGCTAGCTAGACGAAGCTACAACCCCGAAGACCCCGACCCCTCTGAAGTTCGGGATGGAAACGGAAAACCACGACACAACAAAAGTAAACACCGGCACAACAACGGTGATACAGATGACATGACCGTTAATGCCCATTTATGCAACCCCCGATCCGGGCAGCAGAAGAAGCCTTCTAAAGGCAATCGTGACGGACCTACCCCGCTGGACAAAATCATGGAGAGGCCTTACCAGATCCATGGCACCCAAGACAAGCCCGCCACCGACACCAACTGTAACTGTTGCGTGTTCAAACAAGCTGGCAAACTCGTGAACAAAGAGCAAGGCAAGGGCCCATGCAGCAAGGACGACGACGAGCCCCGCGGTCCGAGCAATGGAGGACAGAAGCAGTTCCCTCCAGAGGTAAAGACTGTGTACATGATATCCACCACTCACACACCCAAAAAGGAGAGGAAGCACGCCCTTCAAGAGGTCTATGCCGTAGAGCCTGTAGTCCCGATGTATAACCCATGGTCGGCGTACCCGATCACCTTTGATCGACGAGACCATCCAACCAGTATCCGTCATGGGGGTTCGGCGGCCCTCGTCCTAGACTCCATTATCGATGGGTATCACCTCACTAAAGTCCTAATGGACGGAGGAAGTAGTGTCAATCTCATTTACTCAGACATGGTGAAAGAGATGGGTATAGATCTATCAAGGATCAAACCTAACAACACTACCTTTAAAGGAGTGATCCCAGGCATCGAAGCACGATGCATGGGCTCTGTGAGCCTGGAAGTAGTGTTCGGTTCGCCTGACAATTTTCGTAGTGAGGACTTGATCTTCGACATTGTCCCTTTTCGCAGCGGTTATCATGCCCTGCTCGGCTGCACATCGTTCGCTCGCTTTAACGCCGTCCCACACTACGCATACCTCAAGCTCAAGATGCCCGGGCCCAAAGGGGTCATTACTGTCAAAGGCAACACAAAGCATTCCCTCCGAACTGAGGAACATGCATTGGCCCTGGCAGCCGAATTCCATTACGATGATGATCGGCCAACACCGAAATCTGCCATAAATGCACGTAAGGTTGATAAACGAGCTCGTTCTCAATCCGAACTCTCGGAATCTTCTTCTCCCTAGAAATAGGGACACGCTCCTCATTGCATAGCCCTAGCACCCATCAAACATGTGTCAAGACGGCATAACTTTGCACTCAAGATTCCATGGGCAGCAGTGGGGAACAACTATCAAAGGGAAAGTGTTCGGCTGGACCGAACTACTGCCAGTACATGTCATTGGACAAACCACAGGTACCATCAAGGACCTGCTAAAGCGTAATGCTCATCTATACTTCGGCGACTTCTCAAGATCTTCTTCCCAAGGTTCGCTCGCCGATACCAATCACCCTTAAAGGAATGCAACTCTCTAGGGGGCGCAGGAGCGGACACACGACTAGGCACATCGAGGACGCCAAACCACCCATTGAAGACCCCTCGTACAACCTGTCCTCTATAAAACTTTACATTTCCTCATCAAATACCTATAAACAGTGGCTTCGGCAATTTGAGTTATAAGAATTAATGAGAAAATAATAGACCATTGTACATGGATTCTTCGCTGTATTTTATGCTACATACTCCGTTCTTCCCTCATCAACGCTTCTTGCGAAACTGTTCGGTATACATTACAATGCAACCGACCAATAGACCGAGGGGTTGAATTTAAAATATCACCCTAAGAATCACCCCAACACAATTGATCGTGTGTTCGGTGTCTTGGATTTTTCTTTATATGTATTAGATCCGAACTATGTCTTGGGTCAATAGTTGGGTTGCCCAGCTCCTGTATTTGCCCTCTTACATTTCGCTCGTTCGGCTAAAAGGACAAAGGGAGAACCACTACGATTGTTCTTCTAGCTCGCCTAGTCAAGCACCTCAGGGGAGAAAGCCGAAAACTCTCTGTCATATTAAGCGAGAACCGGTCTACAAATCTGAGCATAAGTGTCATACTAAAAAATCGATAGAGGTTATTCCGTGTCATACGATGGGTTTCGTACTTGTACAAACCATGTGATGCTGGCTTTAACCTCGGTACATCCGAACATCACAAAACATCGGGGGCTAGTCATCAGCCCCCGCATTTTTAAGCTCCTACGACTAAGTGAAAGCGATAAAGCATCATAGTCCAATTGCCTTGTTCCCCTCGCACTACCGCCTTCGGGCATCGATACCTCGGCTAAGGCTCACAATGTGGAGGCAGAAACACCTTGCGTAGTATCTACGTGGGGCAGGAAGCCGACGACTCACAACTTTCAGGTAAAACAGCCACATGGGAGTCAAAATAAATACTAAAACTTAAAAGACATGATAAACCATGCAACCTCATTATAAAGCGATAAAAGTCTTCGGACACTTTACAACAAGTTCATTCATAAATTTTATTCTTTGAGCATTGGGCTTCTATCGCCCGAGCACCATCCATCACTATGGAGAAGTACTACTCGGGATGCCTGTGCTCCTTCCCAGGGGGCGGAGGCTCGGTGGCCATCTCGGTCGGCTTGAGCTTTGGCCAGTGCACCATGGTCCTTGCAAAGGCCATCCGAGCTCCCTCGATGCATGTAGAATGCTTTTGCGCGTCAATCCGAGGTGCAGCATCACACAATTTTCGTACCAAGCCAAAATAGCTGCTCGGCAATGGCTCTGCAGGCCACAGCCGGATGTAGATATCTTTCATGGTCAGCTCTGCCATCCTGTGCAGCTCCATGAGTTGCTTCATCAGCTCGATTAGAAGAGGAGAGCACTCGGGGGACTCAAACTATGCCCAGAATAGCCAAGCCTCATCCTCTTCCTCCCGTGAGGCATAAAACATGTTCGCATCTGCTACACTCTTTTGGAGGTCCGTACAGGCACCTGAGGAACACCACACCTAGGAGAGCAACACAAACCTGCTACCTCCAAAGCCACATTGTAATAAATATGGCTTACCATCCGTGACTGGCTTGACTTGGCGGACTTCTTCAAAGAACCGCCTGTCCACCCGCTCCCTTTGGAGCTCGGATTTCAGCGTGGATAGCTCGGTAGCCCGCTCTTTGCCTTTCTGCTCAAGGGCCTCGCACTTCGTGCTGGCATCCTTGAGCGCAAGCTGCACCTCCTCCACCCGAGCCTCATGCTTGTCGCTCGCAGCTTTTAACACTGATAGAGCGGTTGTTGCTTGTTCGGCTACCGCCTTCACATCCGCGGCGCTTTCTTCATCTTTTTTAGCTCGGCCTTGAGGTTCTTGACCTCCGCAGCCGAAGCTATGGTAGCAGTAAATGAGTAATTACACTGGGTTAACAGTGTGGATCACTAATGATAGTCAGCCTGGATATTACAATTCGGCTTACCTTGCACCTCATCGAACCTCTTGTTCAGGCAATCAAACTCCTCTTGAGAGCTCTTGAACTTCCGATTTAGCTCGGCAAGCTCCGCGGCATTGACGGCCGCCGCCGATGACGAGGCCTACAAAAAATACATAAATAAGAGGGTAGGTGCGTTCAAACTCCTGAGCCGTCAGAACATGACCCTATGCTAGGTTCTCTTAGGGGCTCTTAGAACAGTGCGGGACAAATGGTGCCTTGGGCATCGTTAGTCATTCCCGGGTATTTGACCCCCGAGTGGGTTTTTTCCAAACTCACCTAGGGCTCGGGGGCTACTATATATAAACATAGCACAAACTTAATAATTTTTTTCTTCAGGAAAAGGGTATTACGTGGCTCACCTTGAAGCCCGTCAAGAGACCATTGAAGGCCTCTTTCAGTCTGCTATCAACTGACTGAATGCCTTGCAAAACCGCACCCATAAGAGTGCAGTGATCCTCGGAGATGGAGGCGCTTCATAGAGCCTCCTCCATCATGACCGGCCACCAAGTCATGGGTGGCACTCATACGTCTCCAACGTATCTATAATTTTTGATTGTTCCATGCTATTATATTATCTGTTTTCGATGTTTTATATGCATTAATATACTATTTTATATAATTTTTGGGTCTAACCTATTAATCTAGAGCCTAGTGCCAGTTTCTGTTTTTTTTCTTGTTTTTGAGAATTGTAGATAAGGAATATTAAACGGAGTCCAAACGGAATAAAACCTTTGGAATGATTTTTTCTGGAATGAAAGGAAACCAGGAGACTTGAGAACCAATGCAGGAGAGCCATCGTGGGGCCACAAGCCCTAGGGGCACGCCCAAGGGGGTAGGGCGCACCTAGCAGGCTTGTGGGCCCACGACAGCTCTCC
The DNA here is from genome assembly GCA_022496015.1 of Hordeum marinum. NCBI lineage: Eukaryota > Viridiplantae > Streptophyta > Magnoliopsida > Poales > Poaceae > Hordeum > Hordeum marinum. The sequence goes on along the minus strand of CM039677.1, from coordinate 94,569,186 downwards.
CAACCCTAATCTTCGGCCTATAATTTCCCAAATATTCCATCATTATCAGAACGAGCCACGAAAACACTTTTCCGCCGCCAGAAGCCTCAGTCCCCGAGAGATCCAATCTTGGAGCCTTTTCCGGGTAATCTGCCGGAGGGGGATTCGATCACGGAGGGCATCTACATCAACTCCATTGCCCCTCTGATGATGCGTGAGTAGTTCACCATAGACCTTCGGGCCCATAGCTAGTAGCTAGATGGCTTCTTCTCTCTATTTGCTCTTCAATACCATGTTCTTCATGATCTTCATGGAGATCTATCCGATGTAATACTCTTTTTTGGTGTGTTTGTCGAGATCCGATGAATTGTGGGTTTATGTTCAGATTATCCATGAATATTATTTGAGTCTTTCCTGAATTCTTATATGCATGATTTCATATCTTTGTGAGTCTCTTCGAGTTATTGGTTTGGTTTGGCCAACTAGATTGGTAATTCTTGCAATGGGAGAAGTGCTTAGTTTTGGGTTCAATCTTGCGATGTCCTCACCCAATGACAAAGTAGGGGTAGCGAGGCACGTATTGTTTTGTTGCCATCAAGGATAAAAGGATGGGATTTTCATCATATTGCTTGAGTTTATCCCTCTACATCATGTCATCTTAACTAATGCATTACTCCGTTCTTCATGAACCTAATAATCTAGATGCAGGCAGGAGTCGGTTGATGTGTGGAGTAATAGTAGTAGATGCAGAATCGTTTCGGTCTACTTGACACAGACGTGATGCCTATATGCATAATCATTGCCTTGGATATCTTCAAAATTATTCACTTTTCTATCAATTGCTCGACAGTAATTTGTTCACCCACTATAATACTTGCTATCATGAGAGAAGCCTCTAGTGAAACCTATGGCCCCCGGGTCTATTTTCCATCTTATACTTTCAGATTAAAACCAAAAATACCAAAATACTTTGCTGCATTATTTTTACCTTTTGTTTTACTTTCCGTTCAAGCAATCTATCTCTATCAGATCTCATCCTTGCAAATAACCTTAAAGGGGCTTGACAACCCCTTTATAGCGTTGGGTGCAAGAGTTTGATTCTTTGTGTAGGTACACCTATTGGGGACTTGCTTGTATCTCCTACTGGATTGATACCTTGTTCTCAACAACTGAGGGAAATACTTATCTACTTTGCTACATCACCCGTTCCTCTTCGCGGAAACTAATGCATGCTCGAGAAGTAGTAGGCACCGGTGGTAACCGGACAAGCCGATCTGTGATGGGAGATTGAGCCGGTAGCTCTGGAGGCACAGTGCTCTCCAGAGATATCCTCGGAGGGGACTGGATAGTATGTCGTCCTCCCTCCTCAGCGGCCAGGAGAGTTCCACCCTCCTGGTCTTCGGAGGTTGAGGCCTTAACCTAGGCCATAACATCGTCACCCCCGTCGCCGATGTTCGGCTCCAAAGGAGCCTCGAGGGATAATACCTCTGTGCCTCCTTCGCGCCCCTGGGGGTGTGGGGTGTGACGTAGTTCCACTCTCCGCGAGATCGGCGGGTAGAGACTCCCCATCCAATATTTGGGAGGTGGGGAGAACGCGTGGTGGGCTGCAAATTAAAAGGGATTCTTCCATTTAATGTTAGAAACTTCATTTAAATAATTCAGAGGGTCTTCAGATATATACCTCTGGGTCGGAGGCTTCACCCTTGGGGTCCTTCGAGGAACCCTTTCAAAGTCCTCCGACTCTTCATCGGAGTCCGAGGTGTCATAGGCTAGAACTACTTTTGTCTGGCATGACCTCTTCGGGGCAGGAGGAGGTAGGTCCTCCACGGCGTCCGCTGATGCTGCCCTTTTTCTTGTGAGGGGGGAATTGCTCTCCCCTACATCCTCGTGCTCCTCCTCGTGAGTGGAAGAGGCGTGGGTCTCCCTAGACATAGTGTCCGGAAGAGCCCTTAACGAAGACCTTCTTCGGCCTTCTTCTTCTTCACCTTCCTCTCTGGCACCATGTATGGCGCCATGACAATCATCGCCGTCAACAAATCTGTTGAGGATATAACCCCGTGGTGAGACCCGCCCAGGAGGCTCTGGGTCACACCTGGTGGCTCATAGACTCAAGTCCAAGACGATTGGCAGCTTGCCAAGATGGGCTAAGATGAGGCCCAGACAGAGAAGGTATGAAGACCCAGGCGGATAAGCCGCCCGGAGACAGCTTGCTTAGGAAGGCAAGACAATGTAGAGATAGACTCGGACACATTGTGAGAGTCGGTCATGACTTGTATGACCTGTGGTCTTGACCTCCTATATAAAGGCGAGACCCGAGGCGACTTAGACAGGAACTAACAAATTGAGAGCTAGGTCAAGCGATTCCGCTCCCTTGTAATCGAGATTCCAAGCAATACAAGCACAAGCAGGACGTAGAATTTTACCTCTACTTGAGGGGCCTAACCTGGGTAAACCTGTGTCCTTCGTCCCGATCAACCCCTCTGAGTCCATCACCTTAGCGATGACCTCGAATCTAAGTCCTCGGACATCTGCCGTGACAAAACCACGACAGTTGGCGCCCATCGTGGGGCTAGCGCTCGGTGGTGTTGAGTTCTTAGAGGGCTCTCTCCTAGGATTCGAGGGATACATGGTCGGAAGGATGAGCAAGAGCCGTCGATGCCGGCTCTACATCAACGATGCCGGCTGGGGCTCCGAGGCCGACTCTGTCGAGTACGGATTCCGGGTTCCCTTCGGCGGAATTCTTGTCTTCATCGGCAAGATCGGCGGCCTTACACCCAGGACGGACGTCTACACTGACATCGTCAAGCCGGCTCAGCGCACGCAGCCTGTCCAGCACGTGCAACCCGCCCGTGCTGACCCGAGCCGGAAGCATGTCTTCGTGGGCCTCACTCAAGGGTTGGATCTTGAGGCTTCTATGTCGCAAGAGACTCTTGTCTATTCAGAGGATGGATCTTCGAGCGGAGTGGCGGAGTCAATCTACCAGCTTCATAACGATGGGGTCGGGGGCTACGACGAGCTTTACCCCGAGTCGGAGCGTTCTGAGCCGGAGGATCACGGGCTGCCGATTCATGCGGCCGTGTTTATGACGGGGTCAGTGCCGGGCACAAGCGGCACAGCCGCCGGAGCTGCAAACACGGGGGCTGACCCACCGCCGCCGGCTCAGGTTCTGCTAGATCTGATGAATGAGCTTATAGCCCTTATGGCGACTGAAGTCACACCAGATAATCAAGCGGCCCGGAACTCGGAGATCACAAGACTTAGGGACCGGATGGCGGAAGTCCAACAGCGGATTGGCGAGTTAAAAGCTCAGATGGATGCGGAGGTAGAACGCCTTAGGACAGATTCTTTCCGCCTTGAGCTAGAGCAGCAGTCAGCGGCAGTGGTGCAGCGGATGAGACATCAGTCCCGTTTACCAGAACAGTATGAGGCCAGGAATCTTTTTAACACACCAGGAATGGGATGGAAAGAGGACGCACCTAGAAGTCGGCAGGCGGCTCAACAACAGCTTAACCCGCCCCGACGAAACCAGGCCTCACGAGCGGCTTTCCCAATGCCGGCGGGTCACTACTCAAACCCGGCGGAGAACATGGTGGCGGTGGCAACCCGGCTTGAAACAATCCCTATTCCTGACGAGGCGCCCTTTGCAGAGGAGGTGCGGAACACCCTTGGATACCTTCAAACGGCGATGGCCTAGCAAGATAAATATACTTACAGCTGGAGCCGCGTGCATTCAACCCCCCTCCCTAGCCGCAGCTATAGCCGGTGCTATGAGTCGCCAGTGGGTTCTAGCAGTGATCGGCACCGAGGGCTACCGCGAGATGATCATACGGCTCTGGATGCGCAGGCGCTCGCAGACCAGGCGAGAGTATAGCAAGTGGCAGCAGCTCTGGCAAGGGCGGTTCATCAAGAGCCTATGTCTTCCATCTCAGTTGGAGTGGGAGTGACCACCAGGGTGGTGCGCGTGCCATGTCTGGTGCCGGCTCTGCGAAACGAGCGGCTGCCGAAGGATTTCAAAGGCCCTCGCAAAGTCCCGAATTACACCGCTGACTTACCTCCGGAGGCCTGGATCGGAAGCTATGAGCTGGCTATGGAGATGTTGGATGTCAATGACGCGGTTTGCGCCAAATACTTTATCATGATGTTGGAAGGTCTGGCTCGCACATGGTTGAAGGGTTTGCCACCCAATACCATCAACTCGTGGGTTGAGCTGAAAGCAAGGTTCATTAAAACATTTCAAGGAACTTGCAAGCAGCCTATGACGATTGTGGATCTGGATCACTGTGTTCAACAGGAGAATGAATCGGCTCATCATTGGGTCCGACGGGTATCGACCATCATCCACTCATCTGAACAGATTATGATGGCTCAAGCGGTGTTGATCCTGGAAAAGAACTGTCACTTTGTCCCTCTAAAGCAGAAGCTCGATCGGCTCAAACGCACGTGTCAAGACATGGGGGAACTCATGGTGGCTCTCACAAAGTATGCCGATTCTGATAACACAAAGGATCCGGGCTCTGATGAGGAGAAGACTGGTCAGGGTAAAAAGAATAACCATGGAAAGGGTGCAGTAGGCAATGGTAACCAAAGCAAGAGGAAGAACCCGGATGGCGGGTCAGAATTGGTGGCCAACGCCAGCACCGGCCACAATCGTCCTAAGGGCAATGGGAAGTTTAGACCACCTTTTAACAAGAGTAAGACTCCTTTCAACTTGGAAGAAATGCTCAACAAACCTTGTCCGGAGCACAGCCGGCCTGACAGACTGGCGGGTCACACGTGGGGCAATTGCCACATCATGCAGAAGTTTAAGGACTACAACATGCGACAGCATAACAACGATAGTGGTGGCCTGCCTGGCGGTTCAGGACTGGGTGGATCAGGAGCTGGGTTTGGGTCTGGCGGCTCAGGTTCCGGGCATCATGGCCAGGGAAACCATGGAGGACATCATCAACACTCTAGTGGCCATAATCAGCAATAGAATAATCAGTCTGGGTATCAGAGTAATCCAAAGCAGCTTAGTTCATGCCAATATCATGTTTTTATGACTAGCCTTAAGAAGCAGGATCAGAAGGCGCACAAGCGGGCGGTTAATGTAATCGTGCCGGCTCTACCGCAATATTTGAAGTGGTCTGAGTATGACATCACTTGGAGCCCGGAGGATCGCCCGCCGCATGTTGATGACCTGGGGCGGCTGGCCCTTGTAGTTGCCCCCCAAGTAGGAGGGTATATGTTGAATAAGGTACTCATGGATGGTGGCAGTAGCATCAATATCCTGTACTATGACACCTTTCGGTGGATGAAGCTGCTTGACAAAGACAGTAGGCCCTCCTCGACAGTCTTTCATGGTGTGGTGCCTGGCAACTCAGCCTACCCTGTGGGTAGGATCTCCTTGGAAGTTGCCTTTGGTGAAGAGTACAACTACAGGGTAGAGTCCTTGTGCTTTGAAGTAGTCAAAATCAAGAGCCCCTATCATGCTTTGTTCGGGTGGACGGCTTACGCCAGGTTCATGGCTAGACCCTGTTATGTCTATCTGTAGCTCAAGATGCTCAGATTAAAAGGAATGATTAATGTTCATGGTGATCGAAACACGACTATTGAGTGCGAGGAGGGAGACGCGGCTTACGCGGAATCAAGTTGTGCTGAGGCTGAGCTCAAGTTCTATAAGGAAAATGTTGACCCGAAGGACATGACTCCGCTGAAGAAGCCTACCACAGAGGTTGAGCCGCCCCTAAAATTTTCGGCGGATGATACCAAGTTGGTGGATTTCACTCCGGGCGACTCATCTCCGTAGTTCACTATTGGGGCCAATATGGATCCCAAATAGGAAAGCGCACTCATCGAATTCATCCGTGAGAATCGAGACATCTTCGCATGGAAACCTTCTAACATGTCGGGTGTACCGAGAGAGTTCGCTGAGCACCACCTTAATGTGGATCCTAAGTTTAAACCTGTCAAGAAATTTCTACGGCGTTTCAACGAGGAGAGGCGCAAGGCCATCGGGGAAGAGGTCGCCCGGCTCTTGGCGGCGGGTTTCATCGTCGAGGTCTTTCACCCGGAGTGGCTTGCTAACCCAGTGCTCGTGCTCAAGAAGAACGGCACATGGCATATGTGTGTAGATTACACGGATCTTAACAAAGCATGTCCAGCTGATCCCTTTGCTCTCCCTCGTATTGATCAGATCATCGATTCTATGGCGGGTTGTGAGAGTTTATGCTTCCTGGATGCGTATTCTGGATATCATCAGATCGAGATGGCAGTCCAGGACCAAGAGAAGACGACTTTCATCATGCCTTTTGGTGCCTTCTGCTACGTGTTTATGCCTTTCAGGCTCAAGAGTGCCCAGGCGACTTACCAGCGTTGTGTGCAGAATTGTCTTCACAGCCAAATTGGGCGCAACATTCATGCATATGTGGATGACATTGTGATCAAGTCAAGGAAGAAGGAGACTCTGCTTGATGACCTGAAGGAGACCTTCGACAATCTACGGGTCTATAAGATGATGCTTAACCCGGTGAAGTGTGTCTTTGGTGTTCCGGTAGGCAAACTCTTGGGATTTCTGGTCTCTGAGTGTGGCATTGAAGCTAACCCGGATAAGATCGCGGCTATCACCTCCTTGGCTAAGCCGACGTGCATCAATGATGTTCAACGCCTGGCAGGACGGATCGCCGCGTTGAGACGGTTTATAAGCCGCCTTGGGGAGAAAGCCATCCCTTTATATCAAATGATGAAAAAGACAGACAACTTTATCTGGAGTACGGCGGCGGGTGAAGCGTTTGAGGCGCTCAAGAAGCAGCTCACTGAGCCGCCGGTCTTAGCCGCTCCGGTTGAGAAAGAACCCTTGCTCTTGTACGTGGCGGCTAACAACAGAGTTGTCAGCGCTGCAATCATGGTCGAGCACAAGGAGGCAGGGAAGGAATATCCGGTTCAGAGGCTGGTTTATTATATCAGCGAGGTCCTGACAAAGTCCAAGCAGAGATATCCACGTTGGCAGAAGCTAGTATATGGGGTGTTCATGGCCAACCGCAAGCTGAAGCACAATTTCTTGGGGCACCAGATCACCGTGGTCAGCTCTGCCCCGTTGGGAGACATAATTCAAAACAAAGAAGCCATTGGCAGGATTGCTAAGTGGGCATTGGAGCTTGGACCTCTCAATGTGAAATACGTACCTCGTACGGCTGTCAAGTCCCAAGCCCTAGTGGATTTCATAAACGACTGTATAGAGTGTCAAGCGCCCAAAGAAAAGCCAGACAACACATAGTGGACAATACACTTTGATGGGTCCAGGCAACTGGAAGGATCAGGGGCAGGAGTTGTCTTAACCTCCCCCAAGGGTGACAAGTTCTATTATGTGCTACGGCTGATGTTCCCTTGTACTAACAATGCAGCTGAGTACGAAGCCCTGCTTGATGGCCTCAGGGTGGATAAGGAGATGAACTTAAACCGGGTTAGATGCTTCGGCGACTCAGATCTTGTGGCTCAGCAAGTTTCAGGCACTTGGTATTCCAAGGATCCACGGATGGCGGCTAATCGTCAAGCGGTGGATGTCATTGCTGGTCACTTTAAGGTCTATCAGGTGGATCACATTGATCGTCGCAGGAACGAGGCGGCTGATGCCCTGTCAAGGTTAGGTTCTCAATGAAAGCCAGTGCCGCCTAACGCCTTTTTGGATGTCTTACATCACCCGTCAGTTAAGTTACCTTCAGAGGAAGACTTAGCTATTCCTGACCCAGAGGGACAGCTGGCGGCGGCTCTACATGCTATTCCGGATTGGACCGTGCCTTACTTGGCGTACTTGACTCGCGGTGAGTTACCTGATGATGAAAATCTGGCCAGACAGATCACCAGACGGTCTAAATCTATGACGATAGTCAATGGTGAGTTACATAAGTGCAGCGTCACCGGCGTGTTTCAACGTTGTGTATCACCTGACGAGGGCAAGGAAGTCTTGAATGAAATTCATGCTGGTGATTGTGGACATCACACCGGCCAAGCTTTTAGGCATGGTTTCTTCTGGCTAATGACTCACAAGGATGCAGAGGATCTAGTCCGCAAGTGTGACGGCTGTCAAAAGTTTGGCCGGCGTGCTCATGTTCCAGCTCAAGAATTGCACATGATTCCAATCACTTGGCCATTCGCAGTCTGGGGGCTCGATGTGATCAGGACTTTCAAGATATCCAAAGACAAAAAGACCCACCTCTTGGTGGCGGTTGACAAGTTTACCAAATGGGTAGAAGCTGAGCCGGTCAACAAGTGCGATGCGGCTACAGCGGTTCAGTTTATTAAAAAGCCGATCTACTATTTTGGTTACCCTCATAGTATCATCACAGAAAATGGTATGAACCTGTCCAAGGGGGCTATGAAAATGTTCTGCGACATTGAGCACATCCGGCTTGATGTTTCTGCGGTTGCTCATCCATTGTCCAACGGTCAGGCAAAGTGTGCAAACCAATAAATCCTAAGAGGTATCAAGCCCCGGCCTATGGTTCCTTTACAGCGAACGCCGGGTTGTTGGGTGGAGGAGTTGTCGTCCGTCTTATGGAGCATCAAAACTACCCCCAACAGATCAACGGGTTATACACCTTTCTTCATGGTGCAGAGGTCGTGTTACCAAGTGACATCCATCATGACTCGCCACGAGTGGCGGCTTACATTGAGATGGACAATGAGACGGCGTGTCAAGACGCATTGGATGCCCTGGAGGAGGAACGTGATCTGGCGGCGGCTCATTCGGCGATTTATCAGCAAGACTTGCGCCGCTATCATAGCCACAGAGTCAAGACCCGGAAGTTTCAAGAAGGCGACTTAGTGTTGCGGCTGATCCAAGACCAGACAAATATGCATAAGTTGTCTCCTCCATGGGAAGGACCTTTCGTAGTCAGCAAAAATCTCGACAACAGGTCATATTACCTCATTGACATCCGAGACGACTCAGATACCTCGGGGTAGGAGACCCGACGGCCGTGGAACATAGCGGATCTACGGACTTACTATACCTAAGTTGTTGAGACTCGACATCATACACTATCATTGTACATATCATATTTATATATGAATAAAAGTTGACATCCCTGCAAGTCAGGGCCTCTGCCGTTTCACATATCTCAATCTGTGCAAACACATGACTGTCCAGGGGGCTTCCCACCCACCGGGTGTAGCTTATCAAACCCTATCGGTCGGCTCTCAAGCCAAATAGTTGACTCCATCAACATGATCATCCAGGGGGCTTCCCACCCACCGGGTGTAGCTTATCAAACCCTATCGGTTGGCTCTCAAGCCAAATAGTTGAGTCCGTCAACATGATCGTCTAGGGGGCTTCCCACCCACCGGGTGTAACTTATCAAACCCTATCGGTCGGCTCTCAAGCCAAATAGTTGACTCCGTCAACATGATCGTCCAAGGGGCTTCCCACCCACCGGGTGTAGCTTATCATACCCTATCGGTCGGCTCTTAAGCCAAACAGTTGATTCCATCAACAAAGGTCACTTGGGGGCTTCCCACCCACCGGGTGTAGCTTACACACCCTCTTGATCGGCTCTTAAGCCAAACCGGGTTAACCCTACCTGTAAGTTGATGCTACTCCGCTAGGTGACCCGCCGAACTCTTACCAGTTAATCTCGCCTAGAGACCCTGAGCCGGTTCAAAGAAATTGACGGCCAATCTCCATCGAGACCCTGTACTGGTCAAGGTTAAAACGGTGGCTCTTGTCACGTGAGGGCCGGCTTACGGAAAGCAAGGATAAACCCTCCCATCTACTTCCGACTCTCTGCTATGTGGCCCATTCGTACTCTTAGACACTTAATCCTTGAGGATCCTGTACTGTTTAAGGTTAAAACGATGGATTTATGTCACGTGAGAGGCAATTTTGGGGCTATTAGGGTACTCATGCCCTGTCGTGTCTCTTCTGGGACGTCACACTTCCTTTCAGTTAATCTCGCTTAGAGACCTTGAGCTGGTTCAAAAACTTAACGGCCAATCTCCACAGAGACCCTGTACTGTTAAGGAGTTTTAAGTGGCGAGTCAACCCAGTAGAACCGGTACATGAGCTATTGGGAAAAACAAGTTAGGAAAGATACAACATCTTTGGGTTACGCTATTTTAAGCCGCCCTCCTAACAAATGTGAAGATACATCTATTCTTGCAGGTTGATTAAACCGCCAAGAGCCGGCGAAACATCCAGTATGAAAGTGCAAGGAAGATGTCATATATTAAGCCAGACAATTTAACATGTGCACGATGGCACAGTTCGGGCAAAGGCACAGTTTACTACAAGCCTATTACAGATGCTCTTTGTAGAGCTCAAAAGTGATTCAAAGTTTTTTACACCGCTCATGGCGGGTCACAAAGCCGGCTTATCCACGGCGTCACCAAATTCATCAGTTGGCTGGTGGGTGACCCTGCTCCGAGTCTTCCGCCTCCATGATCTGAAGATTGTCCATGTCCCAGTTGCATTGGGTTAAAGCTGCAAAGTTTCCCTCTTCAAAGAAGGGGGACGGGTCTAGTTCAGAAGCAAAGAGGTGCTTACTGCGGGTAGGCATCAGGTCCTTGGCTTCAAAGAGGGGGTCGCGGATTCTATTCTGGTCGGCATCGTAAGCTGCCTGGTATGTTGACAAGTTCACTTCCTCTGCTAACGCGGAAGCGAGGACTTTGGAAGCCTTCACACACCATGCATAGTCAGCCTCCGTAAACTCTGAGCCGTCATCCTTTTTGGAGGGAAACCCGTCCATCATGTCTTCAGGAGTCAACTCCAGAGCAAAGGCCAACGCCCGGCTTATGGCTGCGATGGCTCCCTGTCGGGCGGCTGATTTCTTCAGCTCTTGGATCTGTTTTGGCAGGGTGGACAGCAGTTCTATGACCCCCTTCATAGTTGGAGGGATGTTATCTTTATAAAGTACCGCCTTGATTGTGTAGACAACTCCGCGGTATAGCTGCTCTGTCAAGGTATAGATAGCCAAAGGCAACAAACTGTCAGAAGCAAGTTGACGGCTCCTTGGACCTGCATAAGCCGGATTTTTGGTCACAAGTCGTTAGTATAAGTATTCATACAAAGACTTTTCCTAAGTATTTAACTACTTACCAAATATGGCAGCTGACATCTTCCCGATATGGCGCTTCAAGGACTGCAGCTTATCTGATACGATCAGGAGCCGCTGATCAGCATCGTCTGCTCATTGAGCCAGGGCAGCTTGTTCCGTCTCAGCCGATTTTTTGAAGGCATCAAATTCAGCTTTAATCTTTGTCAGTTCTTCGGCAAGGAGGCGGCACTTTTCATCGGCTTCGCTTCGGGCGTCTTGTTGAGTGGCTAGCTGGCTTTTCAAATTGGTTAGTTCAGAGCCGGCCTCAGTTAAAGCTTCTTGTGACATATTGAAAGCAAAATGAGGATTAAGTTGTCATAAGGATATATCATAAGTCGAGGAATATTAAGACAATGTCATACAAGTCTCAAGCAGATTGCAAGCAATATGTTTGAAACTTGGGGGCTAATGTCTATTTGTTCTCCAAACCTACAATGCAGTCCGGGTTCATCTTCGTCAAAGTTTATCCGGAACTTGGGGGTTACACAAGGCTCTTCAAGCTATCTACATTGAAGTTCTGACTCAACTTTCATCAAAATTGAGCCGGCCCTTGGGGGCTACATTTTGGCTCTTAAGGTTATCTACATTTGAAGCTCCGACTCAATTTCATTAAAATTGAGCCGCCCTTGGGGGCTAAGGATGACTCTTTCATATAGGCCTACAGGCTAGCTATTCTTACTTCTAAAAAAGACTTGAAGACCCGGCTTATCATTAGCTCAATACTAAGCCGGCCCTTGGGGGCTAAGTAAGGGTAGAAGATAACAGAGTATGAGTACCTCATATTTCTTCTTCATTAAGTTAATGAACTTGAGTTCCATGTCCCGGCTGATGGAGAGGCGATTTAAATAGTCGGCGTGCAGCTCGTCAGTTGTTAACTTCTCCAGCGCGGAGAATTCAAAGTCCATCTTCTCTGAAGCCTCGGTCTTCTCAGTATGTTTTGTCAAAACACGAGCCGGAGGAGTTTGGAAGCTGGTGCTGGTAACAAGGACATCCGGAGTAGTTGATTCATCAGCAGCCTTTGAAGGGCTCAGCGGCTTGGAATGGGCCTTCAGAGGACTCTCAGGAATCATATCGCCGGCCGCTGGTTCGGCAGAATGACGAGCTTCTTCAGGTGCCTCCTTGGAAGCCGCCGAGGGGTCAACATGCGACACGGGAGAATCTGGCTTGGCAGGCTCCGGCTCTTGAGCTTTGTGGGCAAGGGTAGACCTGCTGGTCTTCCTTCGTTTTGCTTGGGCCCTGGAAAACGCAGGATGTCATGGTTAGAGCTTCATATATAATACAAGTTTGAACATAAGTATGAAGGACACAGACTCTGGGTTAATCTTCAGAGGCGGTAGAGTAGTTATGGTAGAGTCGCCAGACGAAGGGGGTGATTCCTGAAAAACAGTTAAGACAATATAAGACAATGTCGAATTGCAAAAGACAAGATGGACAAACAAAGTCAGGTTGAACAGGTACCTTGGCCGGCGCTTCCGTTGAGTCGGAGATAATCCGGCCATTAGATCATTAGAGCCGGTGCTCTGGGTCTAGCATCAGGAGATTTGTTGTTGCTTTTTCAAAAGAAAGGGGGGGTCTAAGTAAGCGAGAGGATGAGAAAGTGGGACTTCCGGATGACCCGCCGTATCTTCTGTGGTACAAGATGTTCTGAGTCGGATGAAACGTAAGTTACCTCAGGAACGTTGGCGTGGCTTGTTTCCGTTTTGTCATGTGAATAATTATTGTCAATAAGGTGCATAAATAGATGACCAAAAGAATCAGGCTCTACCACTGAGTCGTTAGTTTCTGGCTATTCCTCGGGCTGTTCTTGGGGTGGAGGTTTCTTCTTCCGGTGGTCAGTTTTCTTCTTTGACTTCTTCGGAGGAGGAACGTACTTCTTTTTCCAGATGCCGGAATTTTCCTGAAAGTATAAGCCCGCAAAAGGTTGAGAAGTTACAAAGTATAAGTTAATAGAGAGATAAGGACATCGAGAGTCGCCCTTACATCTGGGGCCGGGTTTGTGGCACCGAAAGGTGCTAGCCCAATGGTGCCGCAAGCTCCTAAAGATTCATGGACAAGGCTCCTAATGGCAGCCACCGTTTCCTCTTCAAGGGAAAACCAACACATGCTCAAGAGGTAGCAAGAAGGATTTCTGGCGCCGTTGTCGGGGAGGATACACATCAAGCCTACCAAGTACCCATCACAAACTCATCTCTTGCATTTACTTTATTTGCCATTTCCTGTCATTTTCCTGTCCCTCACTTCTAAAACGATTTTTAGAAAATAACAAAAAGATTTTCCTTTTTATTCGCCCTTCTTTCCTTTGCCTTTCTTTTGCTTGTGTGGTTGACTACTTGCTTTGTCACGATGTCTAAGAATACCAAGTTGTGTGACTTTTCCAATACTAATAATAATGATTATATTGTTACTCCTATTGCTCCCGCCACTAGTGCAGAACCTTATGAAATCAATGTTGCCTTGCTAAATCTTGTTATGAAAGAACAATTTTATGGCCTTCCTAGTGAAGATGTCGCATCCCATCTAAATACTTTCATTGAGTTGTGTGATATGCAAAAGAAGAAAGATGTGGATAATGATATTTTTAAATTGAAGCTATTTCCATTCTTGCTACGAGATCCTGCTAAAACTTGGTTTTCATCTTTGCCTAAAAATAGTATTGATTCATGGAATAAGTGTAAAGATGCTTTTATTTCCAAGTACTTTCCGCCCACTAAGATCATCTCCCTTAGGAACGATATAATGAATTTTAAGCAACGTGATCATGAGCATGTTGCACAATCTTGAGAGAGGATGAGATTAATGATTAGGAATTGCCACGCACATGGTTTGAGTTTATGGATGATTATACAAATTTTCTATGCGGGATTGAATTTTGCATCTAGAAATCTTTTAGATTCTACCGCGGGTGGTACTTTTATGGAAATCACATTAGTATAAGCTACTAAACTCCTAGATAATATCATGACAAACTACTCTTAATGGCACACCGAAATATCTCCTACTAGTAAAAAGGTGCATGCTATTGAAGAAATAAATACTTTGAGTGAAAAGATGGATGAATTGATGAAATTGTTTGCTAGTAAGAGTGGTCCTATTTATCCTAATGATGTGCCTTGGTCTTCTTTGATTGGAAATAATAATGAATCTATGGATGTGAATTTCGTTGGTTTGAACAATTTTGGTAACAATGCGTATAGGAGAAATTTCAACCCTGGGCCTTTTCCTAATAATTCCTCTAATAATTATGGTAACTCATACAACAATTCTTATGGAAATTATTATAAGATGTCCTCTGATCTTGAGAATATTTTTAGAGATTTTATTGGTTTGCGCAAAATTTTTAATCCGTCTATTGAAGAAAAAGTGCTTAAGATTGATAATTTGGCTAGGAACGGTGATAGAATTTCTCTTGAGATTGATTCTTTGAAAGTTATATCTACTAAACCCAAGCATGACATTAATGAGTCTTTAAAATCTATGAGAATTTCTATTCATGAAAGTAAGGAAAGAACCGCTAGGATTCGTGCTAAGCGTGAAGGTGTTGAAAAGTGTTCTCTCGCGATAATAATGATGCAGATCTTAAAGTGATTGATGTGACTCCTATTGAATATTTGTTTTCCAATATAAATTTTGATAATGATGGGACTGGATATGAGTCAACTTTTAGTTAAAAGGCGTCCCAATGATTCGGAGTCTATGGATCTAAATGCTAAGATTTATAAAGGTGGGATTGAAGAGGTCAAAACTTTAAATAGCAATGAACCCACTCTTTTGGATCTCAAGGACTTTAATTATGATAGCTGATCTTTGATTGATTTTATTTCCTTGCTTCAATCCATGTTTAATTCTCCTCATGCTTATAGTCAAAATAAGGCTTTTACTAAACATATAGTTGATGCTATGATGAAATCTTTTGAAGAAAAACTTGAGTTAGAAGTTTCTATCCCTAGAAACCTTCATGGTGAGTGGGAACCTACTATTAAGATTAAAATCAAAGATTATGAATGCCATGCTTTGTGTGATTTGGATGCTAGTGTTTCCACGATTCCAAAAACTTTATTTGATGTGCTAGGTTACCATGATCTTGATGATTGCTCTCTAAATTTGCATCTTGCGGATTCCACTATTAAGAAACCTATGGGAAGTATTAATGATGTTCTTATTGTTACAAATAGGAAATATGTGCCCGTAGATTTCATTGTTCTTAATATAGATTGCAATCCTACATGCCCTATTATTCTTGGTAGACCTTTCCGTAGAATTATTGGTGCAATTATTGACATGAAAGAAGGAAACATTAGATTTCAATTTACATTAAGGAAAGGCATGGAACACTTTCCTAAAAACAAAATAAGATTGCCTTATGAATCTATTATGAGAGATACTTTTGGATTGCATACCAAAGATGACAATACCTAGATCTATTCTGTTTTGCCTAGCTAGGGGTGTTAAACAATAGCGCTTGTTGGGAGGCAACCCAATTTTATTTTTGTGTTCTGTTTTTTATTATGTTTTTGAGTGTTTCCCACATTATTGATTCTGTAGTAATTGTGTTTTGGTGTTTTTATTAGTGTTTGAGCCAAGTAAAACCTTTGGGGTAATCTATGGTAGTTGTTGATTTGATCTTGCTGAAAAACAGAAACTTTTGCACTCAGTCCAGGAATTTTCTAATTTTTTCATAGCGTCGAATTGATCTGAATTTTTTTACAAAAGATTAATATATAAATTTCCTAGGTTTTATAATTTTCATAATTTTTTGATTTACATAATTATACGAAGTTTCCAGATTGCTACAGACTGTTCTGTTTTTGACAGATTCTGTTTTCTTTGATTTGTTTGCCTATTTTGATGAATCTATGGGTTGTATCATGTGGTATGAGCCATGGAGAAGCTAGATTACAGTAGGTATAACACTAATATAAATAAATAATGAGTTCACAGCAGTACCTAAGTGGTTATTTATTTTCTTATACTAACGGATCTCACGAGTTTTTTTGTTGAGTTTTGTGTTGTGAAGTTTTCAAGTTTTGGGTAAAGATTTGATGGACTATGGAATAAGGAGTGGCAAGAGACTAAGCTTGGGGATTACCAAGGAACACCAAGTCATATTCAAGGATGCCAAAGATCCTAAGCTTGGGGATGCCCTAGAATTCATCCCCTCTTTCGTCTTCAATCCATCGATAAATTTACTTGAGGCTATATTTTTATTCACCACATGATATGTGTTTTGCTTGGAGCGTCTTGTATGATATGAGTCTTTAATTGTTAGTTTGCCACAACCATCCGTGCTGCACACATATTTTGAGATAGACACGTTGAATCGTGAATTTATTAGAATACTCTATGTGCTTCACTTATATCTTTTGAGTTGGGCAATTTTGCTCTATGTGCTTCACTTATATCTTTTAGAGCACGGTGGTGGTTACGTTTTTATAGAAATACTTGAACTCTCGTACCTCACTTATATTATTTTGGGAGTTTCTAGAACAGCATGGTAATTGGTCTAGGTTATGAATTTATTCCTCATATGATTGACATCCAAAAGGGACATAATAAAAACTTTCATATTAAGTGCATTGAGTATTTATGAGAAGTTTGATTCCTTGCATAAAGTTTTGAGATATAAAGATGGTAATGTTAAGTGACATGTTAGGAAGCAAATTGTGATTTGGTAAAAAATACATGTGTAAAGGTTTGTGATTCTCGTAGCATGCACGTATGGTGAACCGTTATGTAAGGAAGTCGGAGCATGACTTGTTTATAGATTGTCGACCTTTGTGTGAGGATCGGGGGCGTGCGATGGTTAACTCATATCAACCTACCCCCTAGGAGCATGCGTTTAATGCTTTGCTTCATTGACTAATAGACTTTTGCAATAAGTATGTGAGTTCTTTATTACTAATATTGAGTCCATGGATTATAGGCACTCTCACTCTTCCACTTTTGCTAGCCTTTCTAGTACCGCGCAACTTTCGCCGGTGCAACAAACACCTTCCTCAAAACAGCCACCATATACCTTCCTCAAAACAGCCACCATATGTCTTTCCTAAAAACAGCCACCATACCTACCTATTATGGCATTTCCATAGCCATTCCGAGATATATTGCCATGCAACTTCCACCGTTTCCTTTTATGACATGCACCATCACTTCCATATTGCATATAGAGTCATATTTTGTCACAGGTATCGAGTTTTAATTTTCTTTTGAGTTGTAATTAAATAAAAGTGTGATGATTATCACTATTAGAGAATGTCCCATGTAAGTAAAGGATGATGGAAGCTATGATTCCCTCACAAGTGGGATGAGATTCCGGACTTTATGATAAATAAAAGAGGCCATCGAAGCCCAAATAAAAAAATTGAATAAAAGAGGCCTCAGATGCCCACAAAAAAAAGAGAAAAGAGAGAAGGGACATTGCTACTACCTTTTTCCACATTTGGGCTTCAAAGTAGCACCATGATCTTCATGATAGAGAGTCTCCTATTTTGTCACTTTCATATAGCTAGTGGAATTTTTATTCATGATGCACGTCCACTTAGTTTCCTTTTGAGCTTTCATACACTTATAGCTCTAGAGCATCCATTGCATGGCAATCCCTACTCACTCACATTGATATCTATTGATGGGCATCTCCATAGCCCGTTGATACGTCTAATTTATGTGAGACTATCTTCTCCCTTTCCCTGACAATATCCACCATATTCTATTCCACCTATAGTGCTATATCCACAGCTCGCGCTCATGTATTGCGTGAGAGTTGAAAAAGTTTGAGAAAATAAAGGTCTGAAAACAATTGCTTGACTTTTCATCGAGGTTGTGCATGATATAAATACTTTGTGTGAGGAAGATGGAGCATAGCCAGACCATATGATATTGTAGGGATAACTTTCTTTTGCCATTATATTTTGAAGAGATACAATTGCTTTGCTAGTATGCTTGAAATGTTATTGTTTCTATATCAATATTAAGCTTTTGTTTTGAGTCTTACGGACCTGAATATTCATGCCACAATAAAGAATATTACTTGGATAAATATGTTAGGTAGCACTCCACGTCAAAAATTCTATTTTTATCATTTAGCTACTCGAGGACGAGCAGGAATTACGCTTGGGGATGCCGATACGTCTCCAATGTATCTCTAATTTTTTATGATGGCATGTTATTATATTATCTGTTTTGGATGTTTTATATGCACTAATGTGCTATTTTATATTATATTTGGGACTAACCTATTAATCTAGAGGCAAGTGCCCGTTTCTATTTTTTCCTTGTTTTTGAGTTTTGCAGATATGGAATATTAAACGGAATCCAAACAGAATAAAACCTGCGGAAGGAATTTTTCTGGAAGGAAACAAGTCATCCAAGCTTGGAGTGCATGTTACGGGAGGAGCCAGGGCGCCACAAGCCTGCTAGGCGCGCCCCCCCCTGGCCGCGCCTAGCAGGCTTGTCGCCTCCTGGCAGGTCTCCTAACCCTAATTCTTGGCCTATAAATACCCAAATATTCCCCCAACATCAAAAAGAGCCACGCAAATACTTTTTCGCCGCCGGAAGCCTCCATTCCCGAGAGATCCAATCTTGGAGCCTTTTCCGATAATCTATCGGAGGCGTTTCGATCATGGAGAGCATCTACATCAACTCCATTGCACCTCCGATGATGCGTGAGTAGTCCACACAAGACCTACGGGACCATATCTAGTAGCTAGATGGCTTCTTCTCTCTCTTTGATCTTCAATACCATGTTCTTCATGATCTTCATGGAGATCTATCCGATGTAATTCTATTTTCTGGTGTGTTTGTCAAGATCCAATGAATTATGAGTTTATGTTCAGATTAGGGGTAGCAAGGCATGTATTGTATTGTTGCCATCAAGGGTAACAAGATGGGATTTTCATCATATTGCTTGAGTTTATCCCTCTACATCATGTCATCTTTCTTAATGCGTTACTCTGTTCTTCGTGAACTTAATACTCTAGATGCAGGCAGGAGTCGGTCGATGTCTAGAGTAATAGTAGTAGATGCAGAATCATTTCGGTCTACCTGTCACGGACGTGATGCCTATATGCATGATCATTACCTTGGATAACTACATGATTATTCGCTTTTCTATCAATTGCTTGACAGTAATTTGTTTACCCACCATGATATTTGCCTTCAAGAGAGAAGCCTCTAGTGAAACCTATGTCCCGAGGGTCTATTTTCCATCATATATTTTTGAGATCTATACCTTGCTGCAATTTATTTATCTTTTACTTTCCGCACTCGTTTACATCTATCTCTTTCAGATCTAATCCTTGCAAATAACCGTGAAGGGATTGACAACCCCTTTATAGCGTTGGGTGCAAGAGTTTGATTGTTTGTGTAGGTGCAACCATTGGTGACTTGCTTGTTCCTCCTACTGGATTGATACATTGGTTCTCAACAACTGAGGGAAATACTTATCTACTTCGCTGCATCACCCTTTCCTCTTCAAGGGAAAACCAACACATGCTCAAGAGGTAGCAACGACCTATCACTCTAGGCATGGGATGACTAAGCCGTCGCCCATGCCATTGGTTCGGACTGCTCCATTGACTACATCGAGACAGCCTCGAAGCTCAAGACGGATTGTGAGGTGTTGGGCGTTTGGGCATGGACGGCGTCACCGGGAAACGTCCCGTGTGTTAAGTGAGTGACCCTGCCGACGCGCGCGGGAGGTCAACCGGCTGTCGGGCAGCGCGGCCTATAGAGGCGGGTCATCATCCACCTCTCCATCCACTAAGACCCAATGCAAGGCCCCAGGATTGTGTGAAAAGCGTACAACTACATGAACGGTGTCGTCGACGGCGAGCGTCAGGCCTGCAACCCACATGAGCGCATCTCCCGGCGTGACGCCAAGTGGCGTGGATTTGTCAAGGCAGATGTCCGCGTGAACGGACTTAGGTTCGGGGCGAGACGCAACTACGTGGCGGCTTGAAGGGGTTGATCGGAATCGAGAAGACACGGAGTTTTACCCAGGTTCGGCCCCTCCGAGGGAGGTAAAAGCCTACGTCCTGCTTGTCTGCTATTGATGATGATGAAGATCTCTCGGTTACAAGGGTACTAATTGCTACCTCTAATCTCTTGTGTCGTCTAAACTTGTAGACTTGTGTCTTTTGAGAACTTGTCCCTCTAGGGGTGCTCTACCCCTCCTTATATAAGTGGAGAGGGTAGGTTTACAAATAGAGTCCTACTAGGAGTAGGATTAGGATTAGTCTCTCACGAATCCTACTCTGGGTCTTATTTCCTTTAAGGGAATTCTTCTCTCTTGTGGGCCTTCTCCTGTGGGCCTTCTCTTGTCAGCCGCCTGGCGCCGGCTCACCCGCCGGGTCTTGGGCTTGGTCATCCTGTGACCCGCTTGCCGGGTCATAAATAAGATGTCATGTCTTTAACGAGTCTCCGGTGAGTCGCCAGGCCGGGTCATACCATGGGGTATATCCCCGTCATTAGCCCCCAGGTTAGCTTGAATTTATTCATGGTAAGCTCCTGAAATAAGAGTAACAAATATGTTAAGTGGCCGGCTTGCTTCTTTGGTCGGCTTATAAAATGGCTTCTCAGAAATCCAGGTCTTTTCTCCATATGAATGAGTCGTCTTGATAATCATCTTGCTTGTCAATGTCTTTTTTTTAATTATTGAGAATAGAACACCCATATGCCATTGAGTCGGCTTCCAATACTCTTGGCAGGTCATCTCCACCGGGTCATAATCATTGATGATGCCGGGTCATTATCGTTGGTGACTCTGGGTTAAATAACTAGAATCCTGCTAACTTGATAAATATTGGGATGAAAATCCATCTGATGTAGAACCGGACTTCCATTGTTGTGAAGCAGGGCGGTTTATATAAACTCTGGCGGGTTATGATCTTTTGATAACACCGGGTCATAAGTGTTCGTGACGACGGGTCTAACAACTGAACTCCATATTTAATATCTTGAAAATTCTCCTCAAAGTTTTTGATATGTCCATATTACCTGTAGCCCCCAAGCTCCGAGATTATCCATGATAACTTGGTGCTTCGCAAATAACTGTGTATCCCCCAAGTGTCGGGTTGTCCTGCCTGCAGCAACCTAGGACTTATAATTGCCTTATATCTTATAATGCTTCGGCGGGTGTAGCCCCCAAGGGTCGGCTCATCAGAAAGCTTCGGCGGGTGTAGCCCCCAAGGGACAGCTCATCAGAATGTGATGCACCGGGTCTTCAATTTGAATCTCTTAATCTGTTGGAACAGCTGAATACTGTAGCCCCCAAGTGCTGGGTCAGTAAGAATTACTGGGCTGGGACTTTAGAAAAATATAGAAAGGCCGGCTCATCTCCTGGAGATAATATGGTCTTGCTGACAATGTAATGGTTTGAAAACCGGCTTGCATTAGCCCCCAAGTGCCGTGGTGCATGCTTGCAGCGACATGGGACTTGCATAATTGATATAAACTTGGACTTAGATAATGTAGCCCCCAAGTGTCGGGTCGTCTGCCTGCGGCGACTCGGGACTATGTGAGAATAAAACGTCTCACCATAATTTGTTGAATGAATCTTTGACCGTGGTCATAATATAACCCGAAATGAATATCCTGGAATAATTCCTTTGTCTTTGACATGAAATTCCTGCTCATGGTTGCGGTGCAACCCGGCAAATATAAATTTGAGAAACCCGTGAGTGTTGTAGATTACTACAGAGCACAATTAAAGAAATCCGAGAACCGGCCAATTAGATGACACGGCATTATATCTGATAGGGCGGCTCTTAAAAGATAATAATTTCTCCAAGCTGGTTTGAAAAAATCCCAATCATTTATTACTGGTTATGATAAACCATGAAGATCCAGCCGTGTTGGCTATTAAAAAATCCATTTGCTTTTGCAGAATACTTTAACAGTGGCTCATCTTAAGAGATAAAACCTGCAAAAACGAACAAGACAGAATATATTCTGCATTGTTGTGAGGGCGGCTTAAAGAAGCTCAACCCGGAGATGTATACCTTTCACAACATTGCTCCTTTTCTCATAACCTTGCTCTGACCCGGCTTGATAAGCCGGCATGTTACCTGGAGGTGGGAAGCCCCCTTGAATAATCCATGGCTGACATGTCAACCAGAATGGCATAAAGCCGGCTGTTTTTAGGGTAATGTAAACTATACCCAAAGGTAAGAAGCCTCCTGTTGACAGCAAATATAGTAAGCGCGAACGTCGGCTGTCAATGAGTAATGTAAGCTATACCCAAGGTAAGAAGCCTCCATCGACAGCCGTGGCTACTGATGAGCCAGAACGGCATAAAGCCTGGTTGTTTGAAAGGAGAATGCAAGCTATACCCAAAGGCAAGAAGCCTCCTTCAACAACTACAGTTTTAGGCACGGACGCCGGCTGTCGATGGGTAATGTAAGCTATACCCGAAGGCAAGAAGCCTCCATCGACAACCATGGCTTACTGATAAAGCGACTGTTTGAAAGGAGATGTAAGCTATACCCGAAGGCAAGAAGCCTCTTTCAACAGCTACAATTGATAAGCAACTGAGTTTTGGCGTAAACGCCGGTTGTTAGGGTGAGATAAGCGAACCTGTCGGTAAGAAGCCCCCTTCGACAACCGCGGTTAATAAGTAACCGGAAGTGGCATAAAGCCGGCTGTTTGAAAGGAGATGCAAGCTATACCCACAGGCAAGAAGCCTCTTTCAACAGCTACAGTTGATAAGCAACTGAGTTTTGGCGTAAACGTCGGTTGTTAGGGTGAGATAAGCGAACCCGTCGATAAGAAGCCCCCTTCGACAACCGCGGTTAACAAGTAACCGGAAGTGGCATAAAGCCGGCCATTAGGGTGAGATAAGCGAACCTGTCGGTAATAAGAACCCTTCGATGGCCGCAGTTGATAAGCAACTGGAATTTGGTGTACACGCTGTTGTCTTAGGGTAATGTAAGCTATACCAAAGGTAAGAAGCCTCCATCAACAACAACGCTTAATGTAACCAAACTAGGCATAAAGCCAACTGTGCAAGGGAGATGTAAGCTATACCCGAAGGCAAGAAGCCTCTTTGCAACAGTGCTTAATTGGGCATAAGGCCGGTTGTGCAAGGGAGATGTAAGCTATACCCGAAGGCAAGAAGCCTCCTTGCAACAGCGTAGAAGCAGACTATGCAGGGGAGATGGGGCATAAAGCCAGATGATAGATCAGTCGTTTAACTCACACCAGTTCAGGGTCTCTATCGAGATTGGCCGTCAATTTCTTGAACCGGCTCAGGGTCTGTAGGCGAGATTGGTCGTCAATTTCTTGAACCGGCTCAGGGTCTCTAGGCGAGATTGGCTGTCAATTTCTTGAACCGGCTCAGGGTCTCTAGGCGAGATTGGCCGTGAATTTCTTGAACCGGCTTAGGGTCTCTAGGCGAGATTAACCGGTAAGGTAGGCGGGTCACATAGCGGAGCAACATCAATCTTGTAAGCCTCCATCTTGTATGAAGAAACGACAGAAGCTCCAAGTGTCTTTATGATGATCCAATGATCCGGGCACCCATGTTTGAATGGTGCATCACGGCGGTCCGTCCTCTTGGGCAACCTTTAATCATCCGCCAATAATGTAGTAGCCCCCAGGGTTGGGTTTTTTCTCTTGCAAAGACCTGGGGTTCTCGTTAAAAACGACCAAATGTGTCTCGCCATGTCTGTAGCCCCCGAGTCTTAAGTTGACTCGAAGAGGCGGCTTGACAATCTCCACTTGGAAGTTGAGGTCGGTCGTGGCGGGTTATAGATGATCCCGTATGATTTGTTTCAATAATCCGGTCGATGGTTCGTCACGGCTGGTTGTTGAAGTGAACCAAACTGTAATGGCGGCGACTTGTGTGCCTGTCCGTCAGGCGGCTCATATCGATGAGCACTGCACCGATATATTGATGTAGATCAAATTGTGAGTGATGTCTTGCACGCATCCGTTGGGCGGCTCGTACAGGCGAGCACTGCACCGATATGTTGATGTGGATCACAGTGTGGGTGGCGTCTTGCACACGCCCGTTGGGCGGCTCGTACAGGCGGGCACTGCACCGATATGTTGATGTAGACGAAGAATACGGCCGCGGCATTGTAAACTGGTGATGTTGTAAAAGACGCCACGGCGTTGTAAGCCAGCGCGGATGATGAGAGACGACCATGGCATTGTAAGTCAGCGCGAGAGGTGAGAATCGGCCGCGACGTTGTGAGTCGGCACGAGGCGAGAGACGGCCACGACGTTGTAAGTCGGCGCGGTGGCGAGAGACGACCACGGCGTTGTAAGCCGGCGTGGTGGCGAGAGACGGCCACGGCGTTGTAAGCCGGCATAGATAGGTGAGTCAACAGTGGCGTTGAAAACCAGCGAGAACAACGAGTCGGCCATGGCGTGGTTGGTGAAGACCATATCGCGAATGCGGCGGCTTGCCGCGTCCATTGGGCGGCTCCTACTGGCGGGTGAGAGTGCGTAGTACCGGTGAGTCGATGTAGTCTGGACTGTGAGGACGGCGGTTCACGCACATCCGTTGGGTGACGCGCCGCCGACGAATACCAGCACAAAAGGGTGCTGGCATGCGTTCCATCCTCACGGCATAAAGCCAATTTATCCTGCGTACAAATATTGCAATAGAAGTAATTGCCCTTTGGACAAATTATATTTATTGGAAAATAAATAGGACGAATACGACCTGATATTTTTTCAGATGAAACATGCGGACCCGGCACTGGATAATAGTGGATGTAATCAGACCACGACCTACGACCTAGACGCAGTTCGTCCAAAACGGGCCCACCTTTGTTTTTTTAACCTTTCCAACCGGCCCCCACGTCTCTCCCTTTCCTTATCCCCCACCGACCGCACGGCTCGGGGTGAGGCGAAGCGTGGAGAGGCGGAGCGAGGCCTTGAAGCGGGTCTCCGGCAGCGTGGAGCAGAGAGCCGGCGGGGGCTCGAAGGCGGCGTAGGCCACGGAGGCTCGAGCAGTGGTGAGGCGGCGTAGGCCACGGCGGCTCGAGCAGTGGCGCGGCGGCTCACCACAAGGGTGAGACGGCGGCAGAGGCGCGATGTGTCGGGCGAGCGCTGGGGCGGCTCGTGCCTAGGCGATGTCGCGGCAGTGGGTCCCGGCATGCGGGCGGCGGTTCACGCGATGCGCGGTAGAGGTGGACGGACGCGGCGTTAGGAGCATGGCGGCTTGTGTGGCAGCGACGACCAGATCGGCTGAGTGGGGTGAGGTGGAGGTGAAGGGGCAAAACCACGATGCAGCGCCGTCAGGAGCAGCGGTGAGCGAATGGACGCAGCGTCAGGAGTGCGGTGGCTGGTGCAACAGTGGCGGCTCGCGGCAAGGTCATGGCGGCTCGTCGAGGTCGCAAATGAGGGCCGGCTCAGGACAGGGCGAACTCAGAGTGAGGCGGACATGGCGTTGGCTCAGCAGGGCTGCAGCGGCGGACGGCAGAGGCGTGCGGGCAGCTCAGACATGAACCGGCGACGTGGGTGGTGGTGCGAACCATGGAGGACGCTGGCATTTGCATGCCTGCAGCGGACGGCGGCTCACGGCAGCAAAACCAGTGGCGGCTTCGGCCAACGGTGAACGGAAGCTTGCGGCAGCAGCACCAGCGGCGGCTCACGGCAGCAGAGCCAGCGGTGGCTTCAGCCAACGGCGAATGGCGGCTTGCGGCAGCAGAACCATCGGCGGCTTCGGCCAACGGCCAACGGCGACTTGCGGCAGTAGCCGGCGGTGGCTCACGGCAGCAGAACCAGCGGCGGCTCAAGGCGGATCGAGGAGTAGCTGTGGTGGAGAGTGCAGACCCAGCTCGGGGTTGCGGCGCACGTCGAGGCGTTCCTTTAGCCCCTACATGGGCTCCTGCTTGTTCTGCACCACCTGGTTGCCCAGCCCAAGCCGCAAACAAAAACGGTGCAGGCAGTCCGAGACGCTCACCAGGTCGATGTCCATCACCTGCCTGTCTTCCTTGTTTATTCTTTGGACTTCATTGGTCTTCACGTCAGGAAAAGGTAACAACAGGAATAATTGATGATTCCCCGGGCACTTTGAAGTATGGGACGTCGACGTGGACTAACTGAAAAACTTTGCGATAACAGTTCCATCCTCGTGCAGAAACTTCAGTGGAATCCCCTTGGCGACTAGCGTACGACAGCCGCTTAAGGCAGGAAAAAACACGTCGATTTGATTTCGGTCGGCCTCGGCAACGATCCGCCTTCAGATTCGACGGGCCACCGAGAGGCGCGTACGCGGTGACGTGAAGTGCGAATATAGTAGCAAAAACCGATCTCCAGTAGGGATCAATGGATCGCCCGGGCACGCGCGGCGTGCACGATAACCCTAATTTATTTTATCTCAAACCCTGGAGTCGTTGTAGATCCCTCCGTGCCGACTCTTCTTTATTTGAATAATCGCGAACTCCTCGGTCCCTGTAGAATTCCCTCCAAGAACACAACACCACCATGCGAGCCGCCCCAAGGTGGGCGCCAACTATCGTGGATTTGTCACGGCAGATGTCCGGGTGAACGGACTTAGGTTCGGGGCAAGACGCAACTACGTGGCGGCTTGAAGGGGTTGATTGGAATTGAGAAGACACGGAGTTTTACCCAGGTTCGGCCCCTCCGAAGGAGGTAAAAGCCTATGTCCTGCTTGTCTGGTATTGATGATGATGAAGATCTCTCGGTTACAAGGGTACTAATTGCTACCTCTAATCTCTTGTGTTGTCTAAACTTGTAGACTTGTGTCTCTTGAGAACTTGTCCCTCTAGGGGTGCTCTACCCCTCCTTATATAAGTGGAGAGGGTAGGTTTACAAATAGAGTCCTACTAGAGTAGGATTAGGACTAGTCTCTCACGAATCCTACTCCGGGTCTTATTTCCTTTAAGGGAATCCTTCTCTCTTGTGGGACTTCTCCTGTGGGCCTTCTCTTGTGAGTCGCCTGGCACCGGCTCACCCGCCAGGTCTTGGGCTTGGTCATCCTATGACCCACTTGTCGGGTCATAAATAAGATGTCATGTCTTTAACGGGTCTCCGGTGAGTCGCCAGGCTGGGTCATACCATGGGGTATATCCCCGTCACCAACCACCGGCGCGATCGAGACAACAACGACGACAAGCGTCGCGATGACAGGGACCGTAGAGGTCATGATGGTTCACACAACCATGAGGGGTGGGGCGTATGCATACGGCACAACCTCTCCAGGCATACGCGGGACGCCTTGTGCGACGAGGGGCGTAGCGGTCGTCGTGATGACGCTGGTCGCGACCGTGATGGTCGTCGACGCATAACAGACGTGCTTGTCATCCTGATGGGCTCATGCTGCTCAAGCATGGATGCCGCATGCGCCTCTGAGATGCAGCTCCTACAGGCTATGCCTCTAGAGACTAGGCGTGGACGCAACTTGGAGCGGCACCCCTCGTCAGGTGTTGCACGACACCGCTCCTAGGATGCTCTGACACCGCCGGAACCGCCACCGCTATCTCCAGCCACAGTCCTGCCGCCAGCGCCAAGGTCCGAGTGAAGCCTGGTCTGGCTCATTGATGCTGGCCGCACCAAGCCAAGCATTGCTCAAGCTCTGCGCGCCCCCTTCCATGCTGCTATCGGTGCCGCCCCCTCCATCC
Source organism: Hordeum marinum (assembly GCA_022496015.1). Lineage (NCBI taxonomy): Eukaryota > Viridiplantae > Streptophyta > Magnoliopsida > Poales > Poaceae > Hordeum > Hordeum marinum. Next base: position 94,541,549 of record CM039677.1, on the reverse strand, counting down.
CCTGGCTTTGAGGCCTCCCCAACGCCACCACTGTCATCCAACGGCCTCGTGTGTCGCACCCCCTCGCCCTTGCGGTGCCGCAGGGCCGATGCTTCTGGTGCGGTTGGCCTCTAGTGCCTCGCACCACTGTTCAAAGACCGTGAGGAGGCCATCCTTCCACACCAACTCCGGCTCCATTGAAAGCACATTAGCTCCCTTGGTGGTTTTGGTAATTAATAACAACATATATGTCATTGAACTAATGTTTCCACTAAGCATATTTCAGGAAAAGTTTAATGATATGGATGGCAAAAGGATTGTGGAGAAACCCCAAGATGCAAGGAAATAGATTGGCAAAGCTACATTTTACTTTGTGGGGAATCACTTTGAGTCCATAGGAAAGCCAATACTATTAAAAGGGGGTAAGGTACTATTGGTGAACAAGATGCTCAAACGTGTACAAGTGATAGTCACCAAAAACACCCACAAGCTCTTCCACTAAAGTCTATCCAAAGACAAATATCCAAAATCGGTGCAACCAACAATTCCCACTCGGTGCCACCGACTCCCAAACTCAGACAGACCCAAGCCAAACCCCAGCACATCGGTGCAACCAATTCCACTTTGGTGCCACCGAGTTTGGGTTGCCAACTTACTGCTACTTTGATTCACAAAACCGGCACCATCGAGTTTGTTGGATCAGCATCACCGAGTTGCATAATCTGACCGTTGGTCACCTAATCGGTACCGCCGAGATTTCTATATTGGTCTCACCGAGATTCAAAAGTTGCTACCTTTGGAGCAACTCGGTACCACCAAGATTCACACATCGGTGTCAACGATTTGGTCACTTAAGGTGTAATCGTTGGATTTTTGGAGATGCCTATATATACACCTCCATCACCACTCACTCGCGAGGGAAGCACTCAGAATAGATCCCCATTCATACCAACTAATTTTCTGAGAGAAAGCCACCTACTCATGTGTTGAGATCATGTCGTTCCATTCCAACCATATGAATCTTGATCTCTAACCTCCCCAAGTTGCTTTCAACCCAATCAATCTCTTCCACCAAAGCAAAATCTGTGAGAGAGGGATTGTGTGTTGAGGAGTCTATCATCTTGAAGCACAAGAGCAAGGAGTTCATCAACATTATCGAGCCTATTACCTTTTGGAGGGTGGTGCCTCTTAGATTGGTTAGGTGTCACTTGGGAGCCTCCTATTTCATGTTGTAGTGAACCAAGAAGTTTGTAAGGGCAAGGAGATCGCCTACTTCGTGTTGATCTACCCTGAGTTAGGCTAGTCCTCCGTGGACGTAGGCCATCATGGTATAGTCAAGGTTGCTTCTTTGTGGAACCCTCCGTGGGTAGAGCTCTCTGTGGACTCTCGCGACCGTTACCGTCCATGGGTTGAAGAATCTATTGGAAATATGCCCAGGCAATAATTAATTAGTTATTATCATATTTCCTTGTTCATGACAATCGTTTATTGTCCATTCTAGAATTGTATTGATCGGAAACTCAGATACATGTGTGGATACATAGACAACAGCATGTCCCTAGTATGCCTCTAATGGACTAGCTCGTTGATCAAAGATGCTTAAGGTTTCCTAGACATGGACATGAGATGTCATTTGATAACGGGATCACATCATTAGGAGAATGATGTGATGGACAAGACCCAAACTATAAACGTAGCATATGATCGTGTGAGTTTATTGCTACAGTTTTCTGCATGTCAAGTATCTGTTCCTATGACCATGAGATCATGCAACTCACTGACACTGGAGGAGTACCTTGTGTGTATCAAACGTCGCAACGTAACTGGGTGACTATAAAGGTGCTCTACAGGTATCTCCGAGGGTGCCTGTTGGGTTGGCATGGATCAAGACTGGAATTTGTTACTCCATGTGACGGAGAGGTATCTTAGGGCCCACTCGGTAATACAACATCAAAACAAGCCTTGCAAGCGATGTGACTAAAGTGTTAGCCACGGGATCTTGTATTAAGTAACGAGTAAAGAGACTTGTCGGTAACGAGATTGAACTAGGTATGGAGATGTCGACGATCGAATCTCGGGTAAGTAACATACCAAAGAACAAAGGAAATATCATACCGGATTAACTGAATCCATGACATAGAGGTTCAAACAATAAAGATCTTCATAGAATATGTAGGAACCAATATGGGCATCTAGGTCCCTCTATTGGTTATTGACCATAGAGGTGTCTCGGTCATGTCTACATAGTTCTCGAACCCGCAGGGTCTGCACACTTAAGGTTTGGTGACGTTTTGGTAGCATAGAGTTATGTATGGTGGTGATCGAAGGTTGTTCGGAGTCCCAGATGAGATCTCGAACATCACGAGGAGATCCGCAATGGTTTGGAGGTAAAGATTGATATATAGGAAGTCCTGCTTTTGTCGCCGAAAAAGTTTCGGGCTCATCGGTCGTGTATCGGGAGTGCCGAGAGGGTACCGGGGGACCATCAGGAGGGGTGTCTCGACCCAAGAGGCTACATGGGCTGTGGAAGGAGGCAAACCAGCCCTTGGTGGGTTGGCCGAAGCCTCCCCTAAGGGCCGATGCGGCTGGCGTGGTTTCAGAGGGAAAAACCCAAGGTGGAAAGAGTTTCCAAGTGGGAAGGAGGAGTCATAATCCTACTAGGATTGGAGGAGGACTCCTCCTCTCCTCCTTGCGCCAAGACCAAGGGCTGGCCCCTTGTGCTCCAAGCCTCCTCCCTCCCTCCTCCTATATATACTAGAGGTTTTGAGGGGTTTGAGACATAGAAAAACAGCCACGTGCTACCTCTCCTCTAGATCGGTTTCAACGGTGCTTAGGTGAAGCCCTGCTAGAATAGCTCCACCACCATCACGATAACACCGTCGCGCTGCCAGGGAACTCTTCTACCTCTCCGCTCCCTCTTGCTGGATCAAGAAGGCAGTGATCGTCATCGAGCCGTATGTGTGCTGAATGCGGAGGTGCCGCCCGTTCGGCGCTAGATCAGGATGGATCGTGATTGGATTGCGGAACGCTCGGCGATTTGGATCACGAAAACATTCGACTACATCAGCCGCGTTTCTTAACACTTCCCTCTTAGCGATCTACAAGGGTATGTAGATCCAATCTCCCTCTCGTGGATGCTCATCACTATGGATAGATCTTTGCGTGCGCGTAGGAAAATTTTTGTTTCCCATGCAACGTTCCCCAACAGTGGCATCATGAGCTAGGTCTGTGTGTAGATGAGATATCGAGTAGAACACAAAGGAGTTTGTGGGCGTTGATGCTTAGATTTCTTCCCCCCTTGGTCGTGTTTTTGTTCAGCGGTATTGTGGGATGAAGCGGCCTGGACCAACCTTATTCATACGCTTACGAGAGACCAGTTCCATCGACTGATGTGTAACTTCGTTGCACAAAGATGGTTGGCGGGTGTCTGTTTCTCCTACTTTAGTTGGATCGGATTCGACAAAGGCAGTCCTTGAGAAGGTTAAAAAGCAACTTATGTATCACCTTTGTGGTTTTTGCATAGGTGAGAATTGTTCTTACTAGATACCCATAGCAGCCACGTAAAACTTGCAACAACAATTAGAGGATGTCTAACTTGTTTTTGCAGGGTATGTTGTGATGTGATATGGCCAATTACATGATCATATATATGTGATGTATGAGATGATCATGTGTTGTATAGAATATCATGACTTGCATGTCGATGAGTACGGCCACCTGCAGGAGCCATAGGGTTGTCTTTAATTATTTTTGCTGTTTTGCTTTACTTTATCGCTATGAGTTAGCAATAGTCGTGGAAGCAACAGTCGGCGCGACAACCGCGATGGAAACACGTTGATGGAGATCAAGATGATGGAGATCATGGTGTCATGCCGGTGATGATGGAGATCATGCCGGTGCTTTCAAGATGGAGATCAAAAGCACAAGTTCATGGCCATATCATGTCACTTATGATTTGCATGTGATGTTAATCCTTTTATGCACCTTGCTTTGCTTAGGACGACGGTAGCATTATAAGGTGATCCCTCACTTTAATTTCAAGGTGAATTGTGTTCTCCCCTAGTGTGCACCATTGCGAAAGTTCGTCGTGTCATCACACCACGTGATAATCGGGTGTGATAGACTCTACATTCACATACAACGGGTGCTAGCCAGTGTTGCACGTGCAGAACACTCGGGTTAAACTTGACGAGCCTAGCATGTACAGACATGGCATCGTAAAACGAGAGACCGAAAGGTCGAACATGAGTCATATAGTAGATATTATCAACATGATGATGTTCACCATTGAAACCACCTCAACTCACGTGATGATCGGACTTGAGTTGGTGAATTTGGATCATGTATCACTCGAATGACCAGAGAGATGTCAATTTGAGTGAGAGTTCTTAAGTAATATGATTAATTGAACTCATCATCATGAACATAGTCCATAGTGTCTTTGCAAATTATGTTGTAGCTCATGTTGTAGCTCCCTTGAATTTTTATATGTTCCTAGAGAAATAGAGTTGAAAGATGATGGTAGCAATATTGCGGACTGGGTCCGTGATCTGAGGATTGTCCTCATTGCTGCACAGAAGGCCTATGTCCTTAATGCACCGCTCAGTGTGCCAACCCCTCTAGCGTCATCTGTAGATATTGTGAACATCTGCAGGCACATTTCGATGACTACTTGATAGTTTAGTGCGTCATGCATTACGACTTAGAATTGAGGCTCCAAAATGTTTTGAACATCACGGAACATATGAGATGTTCTAAGAGCTGAAATTAGGATCTCAGGCTCGTGCTCGTGTTGTGAGATATGAGAACTCCAACAAGATTCTTTGCCTGCAAGACGAAGGAGAATAGCTCAATCGTTGAGCATGTGCTCAGATTGTCTGGGTGCTACAATCGCTTGAATCGAGTGGGAGTTGATCTTCCAGATAAGATAGTGATTGATATAGTTCTCCAAGACACTATCACTAAGCTACTAGAACTTCGTGATGAGCTATAATTATGCCAGGGATGGAAATGATGATCTCTGAGCTATTCGCGATGTTTGACACTGCGAAGGTAGAAATCAGGAAGGAGCATCAAGTGTTGATGGTTAGTAAAACCACTAGTTTCGAGAAGGGCAAGGGCAAGGAGGGAAACTTCATGGATGGCAAGACAGTTGCTGCTCCAGTGAAGCAACCCAAAGTTGAACCCAAACCCGAGACTAATTGGTTCTATTATGAGGAGAGCGGTCGCTGAAGCGGAACAACCCTAGATACTTGGTATATAAGAAGGTTGGCAACATCGATAGAAGTATATTTGATATACCTGTTATTGATGTGTACCTTGCTTGTACTCCTAGTAGCACCTGGGTATTGGATACCGGTTCGGTTGCTAAATGTTAGTAACTCGAAATAAAAGCTATGGAATAAACGGAGACTAGCTAAGTGTGAAGTGACGATGTGTGTTGGAAATGTTTCCAAGGTTTATGTGATCAACATCGCACGCTCTCTATACCTTCGGGATTAGTGACAAACCTAAATAAATGTTATTTGGTGTTTGGGTTAAGCATGAACATGATTAGATTGCGTTTATTGCAATACGGTTGTTCATTTAAGTGAGAGAAAAATGGTTATTCTATGTACATGAATAATACCTTCAATGGTCATGCACCCAATGAGAATGGTTTGTTGAATCTTGATCATAGTAATACACATGTTCATAACATTGATGCAAAAAGATGCAAAGTTAATAATGATAGTACCACATACCTGTGGCACTGCCGCTAAATGTCATATTGGTATAAATCGCATGAAGAAACTCCATGTTGATGGATCTTTGGACTCATTCGGTTTCGAATCGGTTGAGACATATGGACCATGCCTCTTGGGCAAGATGACTAAAGACCCCTTTTTCAATATGATGGAGCGGGCTAGTAACTTATTGGATATAATATATGTTGATGTATGCGATCCAATGAGTGTTGTAGTGTGTAGTGGATATCGTTATTTTTCTTACCTTCACTGATGATTTGAGTATATATGAGTATATTTGCTAAATGAAACACAAGTCTGAAACGTTTGAAAATTTCAAACAAATTCAGAGTGAAGTTTAAAGATCATCGTGACAAGAAGATAAAAATGTCTACGATATGATCGTGGAGGTGAATACCTAAGTTACGAGTTTGGCATACAACTTTAGACAATGTGAAAGTTGTTTCACAACTCATGCCACCTGGAACACCATAGTGTGATGGTGTGTCCGAATGCCGTAGTCATGCTCTATTGGATATGGTGCGAACTATGATGTCTCTTATAGATTTTCCACTATCGTTTTGGGGTTATGCATTAGAGACAACTAAATTCACTTTAAAAAGGGCACCATCTAAGTCCGTTGAGATGACACCATACGAATTTTGGTTTGGCAGAAACCTAAGCTATCATTTCTTAATGTTTGGGGCTACGACCCTTATGTGAAAAAGGTTTTCACCTAATGAGCTCGAACCCAAAGCGAACAAATGCATCTTCATAGAATACCCTAAGAATAGTTGGATATACCTTCTATCTCAGATCCGAGTGCAAAGTGTTTGTTGCTAAAACGGGTCCTTTCTCGAGAAAGAGTTTCTCTTGAAAGAATTGAGTGGGGGGAAGATAGAACTTGATGAGGTTGTTGAACCTTTTTTCAACCAGAAAGTAGCACAGCGCAGAAAGATGTTTCTGTGGAGCCTACGTTAGTTGAAGAGGAAGTTAATGATGATGATCATGAAACTTTGGGTCAAGTTACTATCGAACCTCATAGGTCGACAATGACACGTACTGCTCCTGAGTGGTATGACAACCCTGTCTTAGAGGTCATGTTGTTGGACAACGATGAACCTACGAGCTATGGAGAAGTGATGGTGGGACCGGATTCCGACAAATGGTTAGAGGCCATGAAATCCGAGAAAGGATCCATGTATGAAAACCAAGTATAGACTTTGGTAGACTTGCCCGTTGGACGGCGGGTCGTTGAGTACAAATGGACCTTCATGATGAAGATAGACGCTGATGGTAAATGTCACCATTTATAGAGCTCGACTTGTCGCGAAGAAGTTTCCGCCAAGTTCAAGGAGTTGACTACAATGAGACTTTCTCACTCATAGCAATCCTAAAGTCTGTTGGAATTATGTTAGCAGCTGCTGACTTTTTCAATTATGAAATCTGGCAGATGGATGTCAAAACATCGTTTCCTTCCTTGAGGAAAGGTTGTATGAGATACAACCAGAAGGTTTTGTCAGTCCTAAGGATGCTAAAAGGTGCGCAAGCTTCAGTGATCCTTCTATGGACTGAAGCAAGCATCTTGGAGTTGGAATATACGCTTTGATGAGGTGATCAAAGTTTTTGAGTCTATACAAAGTTTATGAGAAACTTGTATTTACAATAAAGTGAGTGGGAGCACTATAGAGTTTCTGACAAGCATATGTGGATGACATATTGTTGATCGGAAATGATGTAGAATTTTTGGAAAGCATAAAGGGTTGTTTGAGAAGAGTTTTTCAAAGGAATACCTGGATAAAGCTACTTAATTGTTGGGCATCAAGATCTATAGAGATAGATCAAGATGTCTGATAAGACTTTCAATGAGTACATACCTTGACAAGATTTCGAAAGAGTTCAAAATGGATTAGTCAAAGAAGGAGTTCTTGCCTGATTTGTAAGGTGTGAAGTTGAGTGTGACTCAAAGCTCGACCACGGCAGAAGAAAGAGAAAGGACGAAGAACGTCCCCTATGCCTTAGCCATAGGCTCTATATAGTATGCCATGTTGTGTACCGAACCTGTGTGTGCCTTGCCATATGTCTGTCAAGGGGTACAAGAGTAATCCAGGAGGGGATCACTGGACAGCGGTCAAAATTATCCTTAGTAACTAGAGGACTAAGCAGATGTTTCTCGATTATGGAGGTGATAAAGAGTTCGTTGTAAAGAGTTACGTCGATGCAAGCTTTAACACCAATCTGGATGACTCTTAGTAGCAATCCGGATACGTATAGTGGAGCAGCCATTTGGAATAGTTCAAGTGCAGTGTGGTAGCAGTATTTACAGTATGACATAGAGATTTGCAAAGTACACATGAATCTGAATATCACAGACTCGTTAACTAAAAGACCTCTCTCACATGCAAAGCATGATCGAGCCCCGAAACTCATTGGGTGTTAGATTCATGACAATGCAAATCACATGGTGATGTGAACTAGATTATTGGCTCTAGTGCAAGTGGGAGACTTTTGGAAATATGCCCTAGAGGCAATAATAAATTAGTTATTATCATATTTCCTTGTTCATGATAATCATTTATTATCCATGCTAGAATTGTATTGATCAGAAACTCAGATACATGTGTGGATACATAGACAACACCATGTCCCTAGTATGCCTCTAGTAAACTAGCTCGTTGATCAAAGATGGTCAAGGTTTCCTAGCCAGTGACATGAGATGTCATTTGATAAGAGGATCACATCATTAGGAGAATGATGGGATGGACAAGACCCAAACTATAAACGTAGCATATGATCTTGTGAGTTTATTGCTACAGTTTTCTGCATGTCAAGTATTTGTTCCTATGACCATCAGATCATGAAACTCACTGACACCGGAGGAGTACCTTGTGTGTATCAAACGTTGCAACGTAACTGGGTGACTATAAAGGTGCTCTAGAGGTATCTTCGAGGGTGTCTGTTGGGTTGGCATGGATCAAGACTGGGATTTGTTACTCCGTGTGACGGAGAGGTATCTTAGGGCCCACTCGGTAATACAACATCACAACAAGCCTTGCAAGAAATGTGACTAAGTGTTAGCCACGGGATCTTGTATTACAGAACAAGTAAAGAGACTTGCTGGTAACGGGATTGAACTAGGTATACAGATACCGACGATCGAATCTCGGGCAAGTAACATACCGAAGAACAAAGGGAACATCATACGGGATTAACTGAATCTCTTGACATAGAGGTTCGACCGATAAAGATCTTCATAGAATATGTAGGAACCAATATGCGCATCCAGGTTCCGCTATTGGTTATTGACCATAGAGGTGTCTCGTTCATGTCTACATAGTTGTCGAACCCACAGGGTCTGCACACTTAAGGTTTGGTTACGTTTCAGTAGTATAGAGTTATGTATGGTGGCGACCAAAGGTTGTTCGGAGTCCCGGATGAGATCTCGGACTTCACAAGGAGCTCCGAAATGGTCTAGAGGTAAAGATTGATATATAGGAAGTCCTATTTTGGTCACCGAAAAAGTTTCGGGCTCATCGGTAGTGTATCGGGAGTGCCGGGAGGGTACCGGTGGACCATCGGGACGGGTGTCTCGACCCAAGAGGCTACATGGGCTGTGGGAGGAGTTAAAACAGCCCCTAGTGGGCTGGCCGAAGCCTACCCTAAGGGCCCATGCGGCTGGAGTGGTTTGAGAAGGAAAAAACCCAAGGTGGAAAGAGTTTCCAAGTGGGAAGGAGGAGTCCTAATCCTACTAGGATTGGAGGAGGAGGACTCCTCTCCTCCTTGCCCCAAGGCCAAGTGCTGGACCCTTGTGCTCCAAGCCTCCTCCATCCCTCCTCCTATATATACTAGAGGTTTTGAGGGTTTTGAGACATAGAAAAACAGCCACGTGCTACCTCTCCTCTAGATCGTAGTTTCTCCTCTAGATCGGTTTCAGTGGTGCTTAGGCGAAGCCCTGCTGGAATAGCTCCACCACCATCACCGCAACACCGTCGCGCTGCTGGAGAACTCTTCTACCTCTCCACTCCCTCTTACTGGATCAAGAAGGCGGAGATAGTCATCGAGCCGTATGTGTGCTGAACGCGGAGGTGTCGTCCGTTCGGCACTACATCGGGGCGGATCTTGATTGGATCGCAGGACGCTCGGCGATTTGGATCGCGAAGACGTTTGACTACATCAACTGCGTTTCTTAACGCTTCCCACTTAGCGATCTACAAGGGTATGTAGATCCACTCTCCCTCTTGTGGATGCTCATCACCATGGATAGATCTTTGCGTGCGCGTAGGAATTTTTTTGTTTCCCATGCAACGTTCCCCAACAGAATCCATAAACGTGGACGTACGATAGCACCACCTATCGGAACCACAAGAAAAATCTTCGTGTCTCCAAATTGTGTTTGATCTTCCTACCCTTCCTTTACTATTCATGCTTATCTTTACTTTCCGCTGCTATACTCATAGACATGCATGTGTAGGGTGTGCTTGACTTGCTATGAATGCTAAAATCTGCCAACACTTCAAATTGGGAAAAGTAGATTTTTATTTGGTCAAGTAGTCTAATAACCCCCCCCCCTCTAGACCTATTTTCGATCCTACAAGTGGTATCAGAGCTTTGGTCTCCATTGCATTGGTTTCACAACCTAGGAGAGTATGTCGTCTAGCGAGGGAAAGTATCACCGTAGAGGTCCGTACTTTAATGGCACTAATTTTGCTAGTTGGAAGCACAAAATGAAAATGCATATCCTTGGTCATAACCCTGTCGTTTGGGTTGTTGTTTGTGTTGGATTGCAAGGTGAATTCTTTGCGGATGGAAGGGAACCGGATCGCGAAGCGACTACAGATGAATTGAAGATGTTGCAATACAATGCTCAAGCATGTGACATTCTCTTTAACTGCCTATGCCTCGAAGAATTCAACAAAATCAGCCCTCTTGAGAATGCAAAAGAGATTTGGGATACTTTGGTTGATATGCATGAAGGTACCTAATCTGTGAGAGAATCCAAGTTGGATGTTCTTCAAAGTCAGCTTGACAAGTTCAAGATGAAGGATGGTGAAGGAGACGTTGAGATGTACTCTAGGCTAGCTCTCATCACCAATGAGATTGCCGGCTTAGCAAGCGAATGAATGACTGACAAATTCATCACCAAGAAGATACTTCGAGCTTTGGATGATAGATATGACACCATATGCACATTGACCCAAATGATGCCCAACTACAAAGGTCTCAAGCCTACAGAAGTGATTGGAAGGATTGTTGCTCATGAGATGACACTCAAGGACAAGGAAGAGCTTCACAACAAGTCTAGCGATGCTTACAAAGCCACTAGTGATGCTCTCGCAACTTCAAGCGACAACCTTGTCACAAATGAAGAGATAAGCCTCATGGTCAAGAAATTCAACAAGTTCTACAAGAATAGGGACAAAGATTGAAGCTCCAACTCACGATATGAAGAGAAGCGTTCGTCAAGTCGTGATCGAAACGCTACAACTGTGGGAAGCCTAGACACTACTCCAACGAGTGCACCTCTCCTTACAAGAGGAAAGAAGAGTCACCAAGAAGACGAAGCTCAAGAGATGAGTCACCTCGAAGAGAGAGAAGGAGTAGAGATGATCGTTACGAATGAAGACCCTCAAGGAGAAGTAGGGACCCAGAGAAGAAGGACAAGTACACCAAGATCTACTCAAGAAGAAGACATCAAGCTCATGTTGATGAATGGGTTTCCGGCTCCGATTACGACAACCACTCCGAGAGAAGCTATCACTCCAACTCTGACTATAGTCAAGATGAAGGTGTTGTCGTACTTGCACTGGTGACAACCGACTCCTACGACATATTTGATTCACCAAATGAAGGGAGTGGATGTTGATTCATGGCTAAAGGCCCCAAGGTATCACACCCCGAGTATCTTGATTTCAATAGTAATGAGGATGACTTGTTAGTAGATGATGACTTGCTATTTGATAAATCTAATAATGTTAGTCAAGATGAACTTGCTAGTAATCACTCTAGTCAAGATAAGAGGTGCCCTGATGATAAGTTGGAAATAGAATGACTAACTCAAGAACTAAACACTCGTAAATTAGCTCATGAGTCTACTCTACAAGATCATAGAGAGCTTGAAAGGACACGTGAGAAGCTCCGCTTCGAGAAGCTCAATTTAGAGCAAGGAAGAGCTTCACCACAAGTCTAGCGATGCTTACAAATCCACAAATGATGCTCCCGCTACCTCAAGCGACAACCTTGTCACAAATGAAGAGATAATCCTTATGGTCAAGAAATTCAACAAGTTCTACAAGAATAGAAGCAAAGATCGTAGCTCCAACTCAATATATGAAGAGAAGCGTTCGTCAAGTCATGACCGAAACTACTACAATTGTGGGAAGCCCGGACACTACTCCAATGAGTGCAGGGCTCCTTACAAACGAAGAGAAGAGTCACCAAGAAGACGAAGCTGAAGAGACGAGTCACCTCGAAGAGAGATAAGGAGTAGAGATGATCGTTATGAACAAAGACCCTCAAGGAGAAGTAGGGACTCAAAGAAGAAGGACAAGTACACCAAGAGCTACTCAAGAAGGAAACATCAAGCTCATGTTGTTGAATGGGTTTCCGGCTCCGACTCCGACAACCACTCCGAGAGAAGCTATTGCTCCAACTCCGACTATAGTCAAGATGAAGGTGTTGCCGGGATTGCACTAATGACAACCAACTCATATGATCTATTTGATTCACCAAATGAAGGGAGTGGAAGTTTCTTCATGGCCAAAGGCCCCAAGGTATCACACCCTGAGTATCTTGATTTCAATAGTGATGAATATGACTTGTTAATTGAAGATGACTTGCTATTTGACAAAACTAGTAATGATAGTCAAAATGAACTTGCTAGTACTCACTCTAGTATAGATAAGTCGTGTGATGATGATAAGTAGGAAGTAGAACGACTAACTCAAGAACTAAAAACTCTAAAGTTAGCTCATGAGTCAACTCTAGAAGATCATAGAGAGCTTGTAAGGACACATGAGAAGCTACGCTTCGAGAAGCTCAATTTAGAGCAAGAGCATGAGTTCCTTAAAGCTATCAATGACGATCTTCAAAAGAAGACTTCCTCTTATCTATCCAAACGACTTCTTTTGTCTACATTTATTCCACAAGTTAAGGCTAAGCAAACTAGTAACAAAGGCAAGAAAGGTTCTTTAGCTAGTAGCAATAAAAATGATAAATCCAATGATATTGCTTCTAGTAGTTCTATTGATCCCACTAACAGTTCTCTTAGCCAAGTTACACTTTAGCAAGAAAATGAACTTTTGAAAGGGATTATAGAGAAAGGTATCTACAATAGTCTTGCAGATGTAAGCAATTTGAGGAAATTGTACGCAAGCACGGAGGATGCCGAAAGAACCATGGCATTGGCTACTTCAACGCTAATGGAGTTGAATGGGAAGAAGGTCAATACCCCAAGCTCAAGTTTGTTCCTTAAAAGGAGAAGTATGAAAATACTCTCCCCAAGGAAACAAAAGCTCAAGATGACCTTCCACCACAATACCCCAAGCTCAAGGGCAAGAATAAGCTTCAAGAGGACATTGACTCATATGAATATGAATCCCGAGCTTTGGTGAAGTGGGTTCCCAAGGCTACTACAAGCTCAACTTCTACAAGTGCCACTTCAACACCAAGGATCCCCATCAACTTGATGTGGGTCCCCAAGAAGAAGAACTAGAAAAGTTCATGAGGGGTGATTCCGCCAATGAAATTCACTTATTCATTATTGGCGAGAACTAGTTGCAATCAACATCAACATCATGCAATAGTTCAAGGAGTCACACATTACCTCAAAGGTAAGCAAGGGACAAGGTAATCAGCAAATCCATGGACATCATTATATATGCTTGCACTCCATGTCCATAGATATCCTTGTATTTGTCTCTTTTGTGTTGGGACTAACCCATGTAGGTGAGAAGAGTAAGGAAACAACAAGGATGCTTCCAACTCATGGTGATCTTCATCAACATTGAGCATCCACCACTACTTCACCCACATGAAGTCTTTGTCGACAAAACCCAAGGTTAGTTTATCCCTCCTATGGGGGGATGTCACATCAAGGGGGAGCTTTACTCTAAGAATTGAGTCAAAGCATCTCATAGTATGTGACAACATTAAATGCTTTATGTAAAAGTGGTAACCCCACTCGTGCTTAAACGATGAGTATGACCTATGATCAAGTATTCTTACTTGGCTCCTAAGTCAATATACTCATATATAGATGACTTAGTCATCACCAAAGTGCTTGATAGATGCTAGTATGCATGTTCATGTTTGCCATTATTTCATTTGACATCTTATTGTGTGAGCATGTTGGTCTGCATTTATTTACCCATTCGAGGACATCCAATTGTTGCTATTTGGCTTTTGATTTTTTTTCTTTTGCCAATTGGATGGACAAGAATGCGTAGGACCCTCCTATAGCTATCTATGCTTTCTCATCTCAAATTCTATTCATGCTACATCACAAAATTTGAACAGGTACTTTTCGATCTCTCTCTGTGTGAGGAGCACTTGGAGTTCCGTATCGATAAAGGATTGACCATTAAAACCTCCCAAGTGCATCTCGATGGAACCAACGCAAAAATCTCGGTCTCACCGAATGCCTAGGGATGATCTGGTTTTCAATCTTGGTACCACCGATTCCATCTTCTCGGTTACACTGAGTTTCCCTGTCAGCGGATAGTTGAGGAACTCGGTGACACCGAAAAGTTAGAATCGGTGTCACCGACAGCCATGGGTATATATAGAGGCGGACCCGACCTTTTAAATTTTTGTTCAACCGTCGTCCCCTCCAAAACCATAAGTTGTTGAACCAAGGCCCCTGGTCATCGTCGTTGTCTTCCCGAGCATCTCTGCTGTTGATGGAATCTCCACCCCCGTTGCCGCCGTAGCGAAGTCGTCACCAAGCTAGGGTACGATTTCATCCCCCATGCGCTCCAACCTCCGATTCTTGCACATTAGGGCCTCCCCATCGATTATCCACAGTTTGAGATTGATTCATCCACGAGAAATTCCCGTAGTATAATGAACGAATGACTTTTTAGGTTTTGTCATCCGCCACATGAATCTCGGTAGAACCAACGCAAAAGAATCGTTAGCATCGATTTTCTTTTCTAGTCGACTGAGAACAGTCTCGGTGAAAACGGGTGCCCATTTTTGGTCTCACCAAAAGTGGTGCCAGGTTTCTGTTAAGGAGATTGTCTGTCTCGGTAGGTCCGAAATTTTTGCTTCGGTTGTACCGATATACATTTGGCAGAATGCAAAATTTGAGAAATCTTAGTTCAATCTTTGGAAAATGCCTGCATTTTGTGATGACTCATCCCCTTCTACTCTTCTACACTCTATTCACAGGGTCAGATATGTTAGATGTTGAAGATAGTCAGAATGATTTCAAAGAGGAGAATGTTGACATGAGCTCTAGCACTAGTCCAAACAATAGCTCATCCTCTTCAGATGTTGGTATTCCCAGCTCACCTGATCTGCCTAGGGCTGCTAGTAGGGTAAGAAGAAACCTAAATTCTGATGAGGAAGATGAGGACTTCATACCTTATGAAGTGCCTCCCAAGTCCAAGCAAGAAAAATCTATCAAGAGGCCCTCTAAGAAGACTGTCAGGAAGGAGTATGCCCCTTCTGAATCTATGAGAGTGCCTGAGAGATCTAGAGGCACCATGATTGTTGAGCCTCCCAGGAAGTCTATGCCTAAGAAGGCTAGTGAGAAGAAGGCCAGGAAGAGGATCATTCGTATTGTTGGCAGGGCTACCTCCATGTATGAGGACCCAGAAGAGACTGCTAGTGCTGCTGCTGAGGATGAGGAGGAAGAGCCAGCTGCTCTGCCAAAGCAAGCTCCATCCAAGAGCACCAAGACTACACCCAAGAAGGATGCTGCTGAGAAGGCCAAGAGGTTCTCCAAAGAGATTCCAGCTTCTGAGAAGAACAAGGGAACTACCTCCAGAGATATAGATGAGGATGCCATGCCTGCATTGATCAAGCTTAGACCACATCTTCCAGAGCACAATGCCAGTCACCTACTTGTTGAGGACATGGAGAAGAAGAAGGATTCAGATCTGAGAGGGTGGAGAGAAATTGATCCTTACTCTCAAAGGAGGAAAACAGTTATGGACTATAGGTGTTATACCAAGGAGCAACAAGATTTCTATGAGACTGTGTTGCTTGACAAGAGTCCAACTGTCAGTGACATGAGATATGTTGATTGGAAGTACATCAAGGAGAATGAAGACTACTTCCCGAGTGTGCAAGACAACTTCCATTGCATTGGCCTAGACAAGTTTGTTGGCAAACAATTCCCTGTATTGAACAATGAGATGATCATGCAATTCTACTCCACTGCTCATTTCTATGGAGATGGTAGGATTGTGTGGATGACAGAAGGAGCAAGATATGAGTCCACTATTGATGAATGGGTTGCCATCTTAGGAGTCCTAGAGGTGGAAGATGGAGATGTCTATGTGCAATCTGAGTCCAAGGCAAGCCACAATGCCATGAAGGACATCTACAATGCAATCCCTGCTGTACATCTGAAGTCTCATAAGTTAGGATCGATCTATTACCTCCAAGCAGGTCTTCGCACCATCAACACCATTCCGAGGCACACTTTGATGCCCAAGTCAGGAGATGAGAAGATGATCCGAGGCTACTCCACCAACTTACTGCTTCTTATAGACCAGCATCAGAGATTCAGAGTGATGGATCTAATTGTGGAGACAGTGAAGAGGGTTGCTGCTGATCAGAAACGCTCATGCTGCTATGCACCCTACATTCATATGCTCATCAACTCCAAGCTGGATGCGCACTTTTTTGCTCTTGACAGACCACATTTGCCCCTACAGCCATACTTTGAGGACAATGTTGTGGTGATGGACCTAGATCATCCCACATCAGCTACAACACACGCACAAGCAGAGGCAAAGGCAGAGGCAGAGGTAGCTAGATCCACTAGTGCTCAAGTCCCTAGATCTAGGAATGAGCAAATGGATCTCTTGATCACTACCGTTCAGGGCATGCAGAAGGACATCAAGGACATATTGGAGAATCAACATAGTCTTGTGAGGATCATGGATAATAGGATCAAGACCCTTACTGACAAGGTGGATGGGCTGACCAAGACCATGAACGAGCTCAAGAAGGAAGTTGATGTTGTGCCTCTCCCTCATTCTATAGATGATGAAGGAGGAGGATGACTCTCCTCTCAGGCAACACACTCACTTCACTACCCAGGTCGGATCAGCCACATAGCCAGCTCCAGATTTGAGGCCTTCTTCATCAGCACCCGCTACAGTCTCTTCAGCTCCATCAGCTCCTCCAGTACCTCTAGTTTCTACTCCAACTCCATCCATGACATCAGCAGAGGTCTTCGTCGATGCAGTTCTCTCGACTCCAACTTCAACTACCGAAGGAGATTAGCCCCAGAAGAACAATTAGCTCTATCTCTTTGAACTTTTTGGTAACTTATTGCCAAAAGGGGAGAACTTGTATAGATCATTAGGGCTTCGAGAGAGAGAGAGAGCGTTGATTTTATCGTTTTTTCAAAAACATTTGATCTTTTGGTTTCTTGTGTTAAACTTTGTTGGTGTTTGATCATACACTTGATGTGTGTTGCTACTATTTCCTATCATTTTGATGCTTATGAGATAGTCAATCACCTTTACTTGATTGTGTTGTGCTATGATGTTCATTATTACTCTTCTCGCACACCACCAAGTTGTATGTGGCATGAAAGAGTGCCCCATGTACCTAATCGATTGTGCATTTGCATTCAAACGCAAATTTAAAATAATGCACAAATTTAGGGAGAGCTCTTGCTTATCACATACTTGTCAAAGCAACGATTACATTCACTGATTATATCATATGTCGAAGCTTTGATCTATATGTTGTCATCAATTACCAAAAGGGGGGAGATTGAAAGCACATTTGCTCCCTTGGTGGTTTTGGTAATTAATAACAACATATATGTCATTGAACTAATGTTTCCACTAAGCATATTTCAGGAAAAGTTCAATGATATGGATGGCAAAAGGATTGTGGAGAAACCCCAAGATGCAAGGAAATAGATTGGCAAAGCTACATTTTACTTCGTGGGGAATCACTTTGAGTCCATAGGAAAGCCAATACTATTAAAAGGGGGTAAGGTACTGTTGGTCAACAAGATGCTCAAACGTGTACAAGTGATAGTCACCAAAAACACCCACAAGCTCTTCCACTAAAGTCTATCCAAAGACAAATATCCAAAATCGGTGCAACCAACAATTCCCATTCGGTGCCACCGATTCCCAAACTCAGACAGACCCATGCAAAACCCTAGCACATCGGTACAACGATTCCACTTCGGTGCCATCGAGTTTGGGTTGCCAACTTTCTGTTACCTCGATTCACAAAACCGGCACCACCGAGTTTATTCGATCGGCGTCACCGAGTTGCGCAATCTAACCGTTGGTCACCTAATCGGCACCGCTGAGATTTCTATATCGGTCTCATCGAGATTCAAAAGTTCCTACCTTTGGAGCAACTCGGCACCACCGAGATTCACATATCGGTGTTACCGAGTTGGTCACTTAAGGTGTAACGGTTGGATTTTTGGAGATACCTATATATACCCCTCCACCACCACTCGCGAGAGAAGCACTCAAAACAGATCCCCACT
Source organism: Hordeum marinum (assembly GCA_022496015.1). Lineage (NCBI taxonomy): Eukaryota > Viridiplantae > Streptophyta > Magnoliopsida > Poales > Poaceae > Hordeum > Hordeum marinum. The sequence goes on along the minus strand of CM039677.1, from coordinate 94,523,147 downwards.
CATACCAACTAATTTTCTGAGAGAAAGCCACCTACTCATGTGTTGAGATCATGCCATTCCATTCCAACCATATGAATCTTGATCTCTAGCCTCCACAAGTTGCTTTCCACCCAATCAATCTCTTCCACCAAAGCCAAATCTGTGAGAGAGTGATTGTGTGTTGAGGAGTCTATCATCTTGAAGCACAAGAGCAAGGAGTTCATCGACATTATCGAGCCTATTACCTTTTGGAGGGTGGTGCCTCCTAGATTGGTTAGGTGTCGCTTGGGAGCCTCCTACTTCGTGTTGTGAAGTGAACCAAGAAGTTTGTAAGGGCAAGGAGATCGCCTACTTCGTGAAGATCTACCCCGAGTTAGGCTAGTCCTCCGTGGACGTAGGTCATCATGATATAGTCAAGGTTGCTTCTTCGTGGAACCCTCCGTGGGTAGAGCCCTCCATGGACTCTCACGACCGTTACCCTCCATGGGTTGAAGACTCCATAAACATGGACGTATGATAGCACCACCTATCGGAACCACGGGAAAAATCTTCATGTCACCAAATTGCGTTTGATCTCCCTACCCTTTTTTTACTACTCATGATTGTCTTTACTTTCCGCTCCTATACTCGTAGACATGCATGTGTAGGGTGTGCTTGACTTGCTATGAATGCTAAAATCTACCAACACTTAAAATTGGGAAAAAATAGATTTTTATTTGGTCAAGTAGTCTAATCACCCCCCCCCTCTAGACCTACTTTCGATCCTACATCCATCCCTGCCTTGGGCTCTTGCGACTTGCCGGAAAATTTTGGCTGGTGTATCCATCTCCAGGGGCGGCGATGGCCTCTCGCTGCACAAGACCAGGGCGTAAAGCTACCCCAAGGCCACTCCCAATGCTTCTCAAAATTGGGTCAATTCTGTTACAAGCATAAATCATGAGGTTAAAAATGAAATTAGCTCACATAAAAAGAATACCCCATATGTCTCGTAATATAAGATCGTTTTGAAAGTTGTTTTAGCTTGCAAAACTATCTTATATTATGGGACAGAGAGAGTGCATGTTTTTTTAAGAAGCCTTGTCCACACATGTAAATCATGCTCATGAATTGGAACAGTTCCAATCTAAAACCATGTAGAGGTATTAGCCCTATTAAATCTATGGAGGTCTCGTGAATTATGAGCTCCAAAATAGTGAAAACTTACGTATTTCCAAGTATTATGCACTGGAATATCAACTCATGGATTTGGAATTTTCTTTCTAACAAAAGAAGCTTTTATGTGCCTACAAAATAAGGCGTGTATTACCAATGCAATCTGATCAGAAAACCATGAACTGAAAACCGAATCCCATTTTCCAAGAACGGATCTCAAGTTAGAACATGAGTGCCTGAACTTCATCAGATAGAGGTGTGATATAACCATGTATTAACCACGTGTATGTGACATGTATGTATGCAATAATGCCTCTGCAAATGGGTATTTGTACATCGTCTCAGGCAAAAAAAAACCTATAGATACATCTAAGTTTGTATCCCAAAATTAATCGTTTGAGTCCGAGCTATCTAAGTGATCATCCAGTACTGCAGGAAACTGTTTCTCCTGGGGATTTAACTGGGATGCTGGGTTACAACTGCCACTGCTCCGAGATTGACTTGCCACCTTCTTTTGTGAAGCCCCAACCTCCTTGCAAGTCTTATCTAGCATCACCAAAAAATCTCTTACGATGACAAAGAGGCTAAATCCGTCATCTTTCACATCGTTTCCATGGAAATACCGAATTGTTTTCTTCACCAATGATCTCAACCTCTTCTCTTCTTTCAACAGAAAGCTGGTCTCCTTCTCTGCATGTTCTACGAAACTTACCAGCGAGCGGTGGAATCCACTATTCTCATCTATTGTTGCCATGTCAGAGTTCAGGAACTCCTTTGTCTTCAGCAACTCACGTCTGAGTTGCAGTACACTGGCAGACAAAGCATCAGCATCTAGTGCAGCTATGTTCTTGGCATTAACCAGTTCACTGGTAAGCCCTGATACAATCTTTAGGCCGAGCTTGGAGTAGTACTCGCCGTCTTCTTGGACAGGTCCGATCGAATCATCTCCTGAAGGTTGAGTCCTTCCACTTTCCACGGCCAACCTTGCTTCGCGAACACCTTCGGATCGAATAATCTCCTGGACAACAAAGTGAAGCAATGTGGTCTTTCCATCGGCACCCTTGACATCTGACAACTTCAAAAGGGTGTCAAGTTTGAATGCATTAGCACCACCACGGAAGGTCCCATCATTCAAACGGTTTCCAGTTTTGAGAACAGCTTCTAGCAGCTTCAGAAAAAGGCGGTGCTTTAGTTCCCCACAAGCAGCCTGACACCAAAAAGATAGTAATTTTAGTAAATGTTGGAGTGCTTTTCAGATTTAATACTCAAGTCAACCGCTTTCACTTGGCTTACCTCCAATTGCAGGAATGAATCCCTGAGACTTGAAGCATCTTCTTGCAAAGATGACATGAAAAGTAGAGCACTGATCCTCTTGTAAGCAAAAGGAATGTCAGTTAGTGCCTTCATGACTTGTTCTGCAAGACCTAGCTGTGAGTAGTCCCCGTCGTAAAGCCTGAGTTTCAGCTCCTCCTCGTCATTTGGTTTCATTCTCAAGATTGTCTCAAGAAGTAGTCTAGGAAGTTCATTTCCTAGAGAACAGGGGTGAAAGGAAATGTCAGAAAATGCTGCTTTTGTCTGTGCAGGAAGATGCATATTTTCCACAAAGGAATAAGCAAGCTACATGACCAACCAACCAAGCCATGTTTCTTATGAACGAACAGCTACCTTCAATGAGAGCATCTTGAATGTCATCTACCCTGACATTCATTGCCTTGAAAACAACCGCCAGGTTGCACGATTTCTTAAAATCAAGAAGCGAAACTTGCTGAGGTGAAGGGTCGGCCATAGCAAGTTCCTTGTCCTTGGTGTTGTTTCTGTTGCCAGCGCCATAGCCAAACAATGCCTCTATCATATCCTCGTTCACACTACAAAATTTATTTGTCAGGTACAAGCCTAAAAATGCAGAAAAATGGACTGATAACTTGTTGCTAGTGTAACACTTACTGAAAAGAACCAAACTTGATGTCATGCCAGGCCATCGACTGGTTAGGATTAGCAAGAACTTTGTCCCAATAGAATGGTCGAAGTTTGGGTCTTGGAGCACTCACTTCAGCTTCAGATGATTCACTGGCGTGCTCACTTGCAGATGATCCTTCAGAATGACTTGACTCAACCGGTGACAAATGAGGAAATCTTGCTAATGAGCCTTTGGGAGGTGCAGGTGGAGGAGGACCAGCCTTCCTGATAGGTGGAGGTGGTGGTGGAGGCGGCGGCGGTGGTGGAGGCATTGGTTTAGGAGCATCACTTGTGGCATTATTGTTCTGTGTTCCTCCATTTACTTGCACAGGCGTTGTCACATCAGTTGAGGTTTTAAAACAGCATGGAAAGCACCGACTCATGGTGACTCCGGCCTTAGAAGTCCTGACCCCTTGATCATCCTTGTGAAGCTGACTGGAGGATGCACGGATAATGGGTGACGATCCTGCATGAAATTGATGCTATATGATATAATACCACGCCAAGAAGAATAACCCATCATAGGTTGACAGAAAAGGAAATTGCCTCACCAGGTGTGTTAGCCAACTGCATGTGAAGAAGAGGATGGTCATCTCGAGGCTCACTGACAGAGACCTTGCTCTTGTTGCATCCACAGCAGTAGAAAATCAGAAATGCAGCAATGAATGAGAATGCAGCTGTAGGGAGCACGACAGTCAAGATCAATTTTATGTAGTTGTGCTGCTTATCCGAAGATGAAACTGGCGGAGGAACTCCCCGATGCTTCTTTGCAGGTTTATCGTCAAGATGTCGGTTGCGAGGTGTAGATGCGGAAGGAGCATCTCCGGCCCTTTGATCAGCCAAATGACGTCTTTTTGGATAGAAGTTTGAACCGAGCAAGAACCGCTGGTCCTCAAAGTAGTCCCTGAATTCTTGCGACATGCCCAGGCTGAAATAATTTGCGCGGATACAGTCACGGGTAACAGAAGACTTGTCGGGTCGAAGAAGGGCCAGGAATTCGATAAGCAGCGTTGTCTTGAGTTCACTCTTTGAAGAATGGCTCGGCAGTTCATCATAAGCAAACGTCTGTCCAGTGCCTAGCATTTCCTCTGCGCCAACTATGTCTTGTAAGCAAAGTGACCATATTTTGTTCACCTGCATCCATCCATGAACCATCCAAAACAGTGAGGATTACATGCTGCCTCAGAAAACATAGCAAGCAGTAAGGATTACTTGTAAGCAAATTGGCCGTATTTTGTCAGACAAGAAGTAAATTTAATTGCAAGTGCTGACTGCTAATTGACTAAAGGTCCAGAAACAGCCTGTGATTCTGATACTCAAAAGTTCTTGTGGAGCCTATACTATTTCCGTTAGTAAACAACAGCGGCATACTTTTTTAAGGACAAGATGAAAGGGACTCGATCCTCAGAAGTTTTTTTTTTAAATCAAAGCAAAGAAATCTACAACTAACTAGTAGAAGAAAAAAAAGTACATCCGTCCCTATCTTACAAGAATGAGAGTCCTTACGAGATCCCCATCCAGAACCAGCGAAGATGGCGGAGCAGAGGTCGAAAAAGAAGAGGCAGGCCGCGTCCACCCAGACAAGACATGCACCCCGTCCTCCTCTCCTCCCCCTCTCGACGGCGCGACTAACACCGCCGCCACGAGCAGCACCACGAAACCCATCCTCCTCCTCTTCATGCCCGCTACCTCTCAGACCATCGTCCGCCGGGTTTCGCCCTCACGGAGCGGCAACAGAGAGAGAGAGAGAGAGAGAGAGAGAGAGAGAGAGAGAGAGGAGGACCAATATCTTGGGCCGTTGGGCGGCGGAATCGCCGAGGAGGAGGGGCGGGTGCCGTTCGTTATAGAGCACCGAAGGCTCCCTGTCCCGGTGTCGGTCGGCTCGCACTAGCGCTAGGAGTGCGTTCTGGTAGAGGTGGTAGGGGAGTCAGCATCCTGTGGCGTTCGCTGTTTTTATGGAAAGACGTGGATGCTTTCTGGTAGTACGTACTTGGAATTGGAAGTTAGGCGTGACGCCACCACCACGGGCACGGGGAGGAGAGCCGGCGTGCCGCGGGGAGGCCGCGGAGGCGCTGACCTCCGTTCCGTCCACGTGACGGGCACGCGAGAGAATCGAGCGCCTGCCAAGGAAGGGGAGGAAAAGAAACTAGTGGTACTAGCACGAAAGGCGGAGCATTTCTTCGCGGCGACGGCGAGGCCCCGGCGCCTCGCTCGCTAGCTCGCTCGTGCCCTCATGTGCGCAGATTTGGATTCAGATTCCGCCCGAGCTCCCTGCTTCGGGCGCCTTGCAACCGCTGCCACGGGAGACCGATCAGGCGGTGAAAAATAGTTACTGCTGCGTTGACTGGGGAGGAGAGGACGGACCCTTCTCGGCCGTTTGTCGCTGTCGGCGGCGATGGTGGACTCCGCCGCGCCGACGCCGTACTCGCCGCAGCGCATCCCGAACCCTTCGCCCCCGCCCGTGGGTGACGTGCTCGTTTCGGCCCGTGGGCCCTGACCCACTGGACTATGTTTGGTAGCAGTTCGCATCATGGCATTGTTTTCTTTAAGCAACTGTTCGTGAAGATTACACATATGGTCATCATACAAGTCACAATTTTGCACAAAGAATTCCATAAGAAATAAAACTACTATTTCACCCTCGTAGAAAAGTGTATCTTGTCGAAACGTAGTCCACAAACGTCCTCCACCATCATCATGGCAACATCGTAAAAAGATGAAAACACCCGTCATACCAAGATCTGAGAGAGCATCATCGCATACGAAGATGCTTTTTGAGCCGATGAAGTGGGTCGCCGCAAGCGACGAGATCGAGTCTTGTGGCATGTAGGTCGGGGATCTTCCCCGTGGTCACCAGATCTCGACGCCGTCAACTTCATTCGATGTAGTCAAAGAAGAGGATTGTCGCCGTCTGTCGTCATCCACACACCCAACTGCAAGATAGTAAACACAACTACATTAGCCGACACGACTGCGCCCCGCGTGAGCACTGACGGCCGACTACCAGACACGAACATCGCCAGATCCAAAGATCGGCTAGACGACCGGGCCACCTGCTCCCCGACGCTGCTAGTTACAACGACGTCGAGATGGAAAAAGAGCAGAGGCAAATTATTCCGGCACGGCACTGCCTCCTCCATGAAAACAACGCTTCAAAAAGCACTAGGCCAACCCTAACTACAAACCTGAACCGAAGCACTAGGGTCCCCAGCCCCTCCCGCCGCCGGAGCGGCAGACGGAGGAGGCAGGGACCGGTCGGAGCCGCTTGGAGGCCGGTGAAGTTGGGGGCAGATGGGATCGCTCCCGATCCGAGAAAAGCATTGTTGTTCCCAACGAGACATGCTAAGTACTACATGCATTTGCTGTTGTTTCATAATGGTGTATGTGTCTATACATGTTGAGCTGAGACTTTATTTGACAGACTGCATGCGTTTAGACATGCTAAACAATTTTGAATTTCGAATAATTTATTTGAAATTAAACAATTTTTAAAATATCTTTTTTTTTTGAAAATGTAAACACATTTTGGAATTCCTTTTTTGAAAATTGTAATAAATTTCGAAATTCTATGCATTTTATGGAAGCTTAAACCAAATCTGAAAGTTTTAATAGTTTTTGAAATTTAAACAAATTACAAAATCATAAACTTTTTTCGAAAAAATAAAAAATTAGAATATTTTAAAAATATATGATCTTCTGAATATCTTGAGAATTTAAACAAATTTTAAAATTCTGAACATTTTTTGAGGATCGATGTGAGCATGGCTGCTTCAATGCATCCTATCTGCAGGTGCTCAACTCAGTATGGTCAAAAGACCCATTTGTATAAGATGGACATAGGTGAGGTAAGCTTTGATACAATAATGAGGGACATTGATACTATCCCATTCTACGTAGTAGGGGTAATTCCAGAAACATTTTATTCAAAAAATGTTTAGAGACAGGTTTCTATAGAAAGAGAAGCGGGTGTACATACGAACTCTTTTTGATACTATGATATCCGGATACCACTCATTGGATGGGACCGATGGACCATTGATCGATAAAAAGTACTTCATCCATTTTAAAATACGGCTTTGCTAAAAATTAGTCGATTGAGACTTCGGTCGATACTATAATCCGTTGATCTTGTATCAAGATTCGTGCAAACAAATTTTTTAGCATTTTTTTGCATACTCCCTCCGTTCGGAATTACTTGTCGCACAAATGGATAGAAATGGATATATCTAGAATTAAAATACAGCTAGAAACATCCATTGCTATGACAAATATTTCTGGACAGAGGGAGTACTATATTACTTGGCTGAGACTCCGTGAAGTCTCAGAAGACTGAGACCTAGACACTCTCTTTAAAATAAATGTTTTAAGCTTAATACAATTTTATAGTAAAATTAGTATAAAGTTGAGACAATTATTTTAAAGCGAAAAAGTAGTAAATAGGCTCTTTCATCGTAGGTACAAGAGATTGTACAACCTTTTCTTGAACGCTTGAAGTTTTAAAATCTAGAAAGGAAACCAATTATATCATGTCAGCTCATACATCCTGTGGGTTAGTTAAAAGTAAGTTTTGTTTAAAATTATTAAGCTCATTGATCCTTCATATATCCTATCAAACATATCCCTTGTTAAAATGAGGGATTGCAGGACCCACCGAGTGACACGGCCCTAGAGAGACGAGCTATCCCTCTCTTTTTTTTCCTATAAAAGAATTTTCTTTTAAAAAAATGGTGGTAAAAAGAAAGAGAGCGGCGAGCTAGCGTGCGCCACCTGGATACACCTGGGGGCATGTGATTGTGGACTGCAGAAGAAGAAACGCGGAAATGCACACTACTCTCCCCCCTCCTTCCCCGTAGAAAAAAGGGCCAAAAAATCCCGGAAAAGTCAGAGCAGCTATATTCGATTCGCCGCCCACCGGCGTCCGATTTCTCCGCGGCGATATCCGCGGGATCCGCGCCGCCTCCAGCCGCCCTCAACCAGGTAAAGCCTCGGCCGCCGCTCGCTCCGCCGGCTGGAGAGATCCGCCGCCCGGTTGCTTCTCGACCTAGCACCTAGTTCTTGCCCCCCTATCGCCGCGTGGATGACGGTCTTGCGGATGCGGTAGCCGCTCGGTGCAGACGGAGAGGATTTCGGTGTTAGCACCTGCGCTAGGATGTTCTTGTTCCGATACCGGAGGATAAGCTGATGTCTATAGATTCTTTATTTCATTTGTTGTTTGTTAAATTCTCTACTGGAGCAGCTGCAAATCCCCAAAACATGGCCCCGATTCCTGTGTGATCGGGCTCCTCGGGGCGTCCAATTTCATACGCATACCGCTAGCTTTAGGATCAAGTTCTCTTCCCAGTAACAGCAGATATGCTCTCTTTAGGCAGGGAAACGGTAGATGCTAGGCAGGCTTACCGAATCACCATGAGATGGGGAGTACGGTTGCCTGACAGAACTATCCTGTTTTTTTTTTCTTAGAATTTGCTTTTACAGTTGTGGCCACTTGATCTCCATCTGAGTTACATTTCCGTCCGTATTTGCGCTACATGTTTTTCTGATTAGAGCATCTCTAGCAGACCCTGCATAACGGCGACCCGCAAAACGCGTTTGCAGTTCGCGGAAAAACGGCTTTGCGGGCCGTCGCGGACGGCCACAGAGGCAGATCCCGCAAAACGGACCCGTATAAAAGGATATTCGCGGGATATTTCTGAGATGGCGATTTTGAGGAATGCAAAGACGGCCGATGGTCGATCCTCGCCGTCTCTTTCGGTTCTCGTCTTCGTGGTCCTTCACGGCAAGGGCCATCACCAACGTTTGCTGCTGATAGTTTGCAAGCAGCGTCTCAACGTCCGAGTCGTCTGAATCGGACAAATCGTCGAGCAAAAACTTCTCGCACGGGCTCAATTCCATCTACATGAACAGAAATCGCACGCCGCGTCAACCAACTATGCATAGCGCTCGGCACAAAGCACAAACAAACACTCACTGGCGGCTCGTGGGGCGGGCGACTAGGGGCGGCTCGAGGGCGGTCGACCCCCGGCGGCGACGGCGAACAGGGGCGGCTCGTCTTGCCAGATTGGGGGGGGGGGTGGCGGTGCAGCGTATCGGTGGTGGAGGGTGGGGGCGCCCCCGCGGCGCGATTCCGCCTGTAGATTTGGCCGGAATCGCTGGCGGCAGATGGGCTGAACCAATTGCGTGCGGCAACGGAAGGAGGTGGGGGAAAGGGCGCGAGCTGAAATGTCCCTCCCCCCAACCGCTTTCCTGGGATACGGGGTACCGTAGAGGCGAGGCGGAAAACTGCGTATTCGCGGGTTTGGGCCGAGATTTTGCCGTGCCCCTCAAAATTTTTTACGGGCCGGCCGCGTTTGCGGGGTCTGTTTGGGCGGGATTATCCGTGCCGACCCGCATTTTGGCGGTTATTTTGCGGGTCGGGGCTTTTTACGGGGTCTGCTTGAGATGCTCTTAGGCCTGTTTTATTTCTCCTTGCAGTTCTCAACTGGTGACACCGGAACGGAATTGTCTTGGAAAACTTTGCAGTGCCCTAAAGAAGTGGTCATAACAGTGGTCTGGCTCCATACTGTTTCTGTATTCGTCTCTTACTCCTGGCCTCTGGAGCACTAAAGAAGTGAAGAGTGGGGGATATTGTCGTGGTAGGCCACATACCTATTAATAGACCGCTGTAAACGGAGTGCATAGTGGACACTGAAAGCCCTATTCGTCTTTCTATCTTTTCGGGGTGTGATCGACTTTCTCGGGTTGTCTAATTCCATACCGCTAGCTGGCCAACCAGCTTCCCAATTGTTGCCATTTCAGTGCTTTGGCTGGTAGGATCAAGTTTTTTTCCCCAGTAATGGCAGATGCGCTTCTTTAGGCCAATTAATTGTAGGTGCTACGTAGGCTTGCAAAATCAAGATGAGATAGGGAATACAGTCCCTGAAAGAATTATCATGTATCTTCTTAATTTTGTCATGGACTTCTGAATATGCTTGTGCGTTTGTAGCAACTTGACCCCTGTTTGTGTCACATTTCGGTCCATGTTTGTTCTGATCAGGTTTGTTTATTTTTCATTGCAGTTCTGGACTGCCGACACCGGAACAGATTTATCTTGGAAAACGCGGAAGCGCACCGTGAGCTTTGCCAGGAATTTTCTTGTTGAGTTATCACAAGGGTGGTGGTTCCATACCGGTTCAGTATTTGTGTCTTACTCCTGGCCTCTCGAGCACTGACAAAGTGAAGAGTGGGGGATATTGTCGTGGTAGGCCACATACCTATTAATACACCGTTGTAAACATAGTGCATAGTGGACACTGAAAGCACTGTTCGTCTTTCTAAAGATAGATTGCTATAATGGAGGATAGGAGGACAATTCTGATGGACCGTTATGAAATTGGGAGGCACTTGGGGCAAGGGAACTTTGCCAAGGTATATTATGGTCGGAATCTTGCAAGTGGGCAGGCCGTTGCGATAAAGATGATCGATAAGGAGAAGGTTTCGAGGGTTGGGCTAATGGTGCAGATAAAGAGGGAGATTTCGATAATGAGATTGGTAAGGCATCCAAACGTCTTGAAACTTTTCGAGGTAATGGCTAGCAAGAGCAAGATTTACTTTGTTTTGGAGTATGCCAAAGGCGGCGAGCTTTTCAACAAAATAACCAAGGGAAAGTTGAGCGAGGATGCTGCAAGGAAATACTTCCATCAACTCATCAGTGCCGTGGACTACTGCCATAGCCGAGGTGTTTATCATCGTGACTTGAAGCCAGAGAACCTACTCCTGGATGAGAATGAAAACCTTAAAGTCTCTGATTTCGGTCTAAGTGCGCTGGCCGAGTCCACGAGACAGGATGGCCTCCTCCATACCACCTGTGGAACTCCAGCTTATGTTGCCCCTGAAGTGCTTAGCAGGAGAGGCTATGATGGTGCAAAGGCTGACATATGGTCATGTGGAGTAATTCTATTTGTGCTGGTGGCTGGTTTCCTTCCTTTCCATGACACAAATCTTATAGAGATGTATAGGAAGATCTCCAGGGCTGAATATAGATGCCCTCGCCCATTTTCAGTTGAGCTGAGGGATCTACTGTATAAGATTCTTGATCCAGACCCAAGCACTAGAGCTTCTGTTTCAAGGATAAAGAGAAGTGCTTGGTTCAGGAAACCCGTTGATGTAAATGGACTGAAGATTAAACAAGAAACAAGAGACAAGGTTCAGAAAGGTGACCCCACAACCTCTGAATCAACAGAAGGTAGCAATCCAGAGGTTAACCAACAAGCGTCATCAAGCCTCACAAACTTGAATGCCTTTGACATAATTTCTCTCTCAACGGGATTTGACCTATCCAATTTGTTTGAAGAGAAGTATGGCCGGAGGGAGGACAGATTTACCACCAGGCAGCCAGCAGAGGCTATATTCGCCAAGCTGAATGAACTGGCCAAGAAATTGAAGCTCAAAATCAAGAAGCAAGAAAACGGTGTCTTGAAATTGGCAGCACCAAGGGAAGGAATGAAGGGAATTCTTGAGCTTGATGCAGAGGTTTTTGAGTTTGCGCCTTCTTTGCATTTAGTTGAATTGAAGAAGACTAATGGAGACACTATAGAGTATAAACAACTAATGAAAGATGAGATAAGGCCTGCACTGAAGGATCTGGTTTGGGCGTGGCAAGGTGACTCACATCCGCTCCCTGTGAAATATATCCAAGGAGAGCAGCAGCAGCAGTCACCTTCGCCATCACAGCAGCCACAGGAGTAATTGGCCCCATTCCAGGTCTGCTACCACAAAAGAACACGACGAGATGCAGCCTCTGCCGCCATGGTATCAGCAGTACCTACCGAAACCACTGTTGGCTGCACCTATTACAACCATGCGGAACTTTGCAACGGGCAGGACCAGTTTGCCGTCGCAGCAGCTGTATGAAAGTTGTTCGAACAGCCAGTGTCATATGACTTGTTGACAGACATGTCAAGTTCATCAGGTTTACCCTGTTCTTGTAGATCAGCTGCCTACCATTTGGCGTTTCCCCCCTTCTGTAGCTCCTTTATATTGCTGTATTTTCTTCTGATGTTGTATATTCTTTCTTTACCAAAAGCACGCTCAATTTTGGGGACCTTTGTGCACCGTGGAAATTTTGTGTTCAGTGTGACTGAAGATATTGAATAGCCATAACAGAAATCATGGCATGCGGCCATCGCCATATCAAGAACAATCTGAACTAGGTAATGGATGTAACTATGTGATAAATGGAATCCGTGTGAGTGAACAAACATCTATGTGGATTCTGGACATTGACCAGAACTGCTGTATATGGAGCCTAGAAATTTATTTTTCTGGTTAAAAATTGGCCGTTCATCTTTCCAGTTTTTGTATTTTGAACGTTCATCAGTTAGTGCCTTATGAAGGAGCATGATTATATCAAATTTGTTTTTGAGAAAATGAGTATATCATACTCCTATATATTATATGTCCGGTCTAATGGCTACTAACAATATCATCTTAGTGCCTTGCTATGTAAGCCATCTTCTGGTGCATCAGAAGGAAGTGCTTGCCTTTCGCCTTTACAGTCTTATTTGTTACCTGACTTAACATTTAATTCAAGTTTGTTGGCGAAAAGGCGAGGAGACAGGTCATCTGATCATCACTATCCTACTTTGGGATTTCGATTGAGCATCTGACCATCTAATTGGTCATTTACAAACTGTTGTTGATGTTGGGAATATTTTCCGTAAGGGCTTGAAACCTTCACGTTACATCGGGTATTGTTTGTGTTCCTCGCGCTGATGATTTGAAGCAAACCTTTTTGGGATCCGCAGCCGCGCCGGATTCCGGCCGGTCGCTGCCCTCCGCCGCCTCTAATGGCGGTCGTTACCCCGCAGACACGGACGGGGTCAATGGTGCGGCGTCACTGTTTTTTTGGCCGCAAGGTTGACCTCCTGGCGTCTATGAAGCCCTTCCCGACGTTTACGAACACATGTTGTCCCGGCACCGCGACAACATCGGCTCTGACGTGCAGCCAACTGATTTCTCTTCCTCACATGTTAGGGCCTGTTTGGATCAGCGTTTACATTTCTAATACCTCCGTAAAAGTTACAGACCTCGATCGGTCGTCTTGTTTCCGGCCGGAAACTGCTCGTTAGCTGGTAAGTTACACCTGTAAAGAAAACACCTCTGTAGTATTATTTTACATCCAATCTTGGTGTTTGACGAATTGCCTAGAAGGTATTCTTCTTCTTTCTTCTTTGTTTCAGAGAATTGAATTGATGGTAATGGAAATTAATGTGTTGTATTACCTCTGTTCATAAATATAAGGTCCCTAAAACGTCTTATATTTATAAACAAAGAAAGTATATGAATTCATTTGAATCTTTTCCGTGGGATGATTCCTCGTCTGAAGAGGAATATGACATTAACCGAAGAGGCCAAAACATGGTGGTTCCGTTTTCGGGTGTGAGTTGATTCAGAGAGACAGGCAAGAGGCACACACTAGATTGATAACTATTTTGGTCCAGCTTCGATGTATCCAGATACTTCCGCAACCGATTTAGGATGTCTTCAAATTTGTTCCTTCACATTGCTAATTGTGTGAAAGAACTTTGATCAGACCTTTGAGTAGTGGATGAATTGTACCGAAAATCTTGGACATATCACCATTCAGAAGGTGAGTTCCGCATTGCTCATGATGACATATGGTTTTCCGGTTGATTTCTTGATGATAACTTGACAATGGGAGAGAGCACTACAATCTTTTATGTCAAGAATTTTGCAGACGGTGGTTGAGGTGTTTGGGCTATAGTATTTGAGAGCACCCAATTCTCGGGACACGACGAGGCTTTTGGAGATGAATAAAGCCCGTGGGTTTCCACTTATACTTGGCTCCATTGATTACATGCACCGGAGTTGGCATAACTGCTATGCAGCATGGCATGGACAGTTAAAAGACACATGAAGGATGCCAACATCATTCTTGAGGTCGTGGCCGATCATGAGACATGGATTTGGCATGCATATATTGGGATGCCTGGATCTTTGCAATTAGAACATGTGCTCATGTGATCACCTCTTTTTGCGAAGTTAGCCAATGGGAAAACACCGTCTGTGCAGTTCCAAGCAAATGACCATACATGCAACATGGACTGCTACCTTGCGGCTGAGATATATCTGAAATGGGCTACTTTTCTGATGACATGGCGTTTTGGCTCATAGGTGCATATACACTGATGCGGAGCATCCTATGGACATCACTATGGCAAGAGTCCCTTTGCCAAGTGACACGTGCCACATCTACTCCACATACATAAAGGTGAATCATCTTCTTTACACGTGTTTACTTGACCCCTTCGAGGATGGTATACTACTTGACATTCCTCTCGTGTGCATGCATAGGTATTGCCGGAGCTTCACGGATGACGAGGAGGAGCGTTACACCTACGTACGACTACACCATCCGCGAGGGAAGCTTCGAAGAGAAGGAAGAAGAAGCGAGGACAAGACTCTGGAAGTCCCGGACCTTCCGGCCTGCCCGGAACCTTCGGACCCCGGAACTTCCGGCCTTCGACGCACCCGAGGCGTGCCAACTCTCGGGAAACCCCGGAACCTGTCCGGAACTTCCGGCCTGCGTGCGTGCATCCACTCGGGCCCAAGGCCCGTGTACCCCCTTCTCACCCCCACTTCTCCCTAGACTATATATACTCATCTCCAACCTCCATTCTAGGGTTAGCTATGGTTTTGCTCTTAGTAAGTTGAGCCTAGCTCCTTCCACTACCTCTCCCATGGAGTAGATGCCTTTATAGGAGAAGATCCCTAGTGGATGTCAAGGCCCCTTACAAGGGAAGATCCTACGGGATATGTCACGCCCAAGATGCGATCCTATCCTTATTTCGGCACGAGGGCCTCGACAGGGATAGAAGCGCTTCTTGGGCATGACAAGTTGATATCAGAGCATGTACCGACCTAGGAGCCCCCTTGATTGATCGAACTTGACCGAGTCAAGTCTAGTGAAAAAACTATTTTGAGTCTAGTTATATCGGAGAGTAGGATTATTTTATTCCTCTTCTATACTCTGGTGAGGAATTACGACTTAGGAATTTTGATTCTACCCTCTTCTCACTCAATTTTTTTAGGATTACGCGGGTATTCTGGAAGCTATATGATGCCGATGTGACGGAGTTCTGTCTTGGTGCCTCCTGTCTAACTTGATTTCTTCCGGGGAGTTGAGATCCAGGGGATTCTTGGCACATCGTTATCGTTCAGTTTCCTTAGTATCTCAGGACGGAGGATGTTCGAAATTACTTCAATACTTCTCGTGGCGAGATAAGGTCGGAGTCACCCGGTACTGGGGAGACGTCTGGGGTACTACCATGTTTGGTATCGTTGTGTTTTCGAGGGTCTGAGATAGTTGAGTTTCTGAAGCCTCTGGTTATGTGTTGAAGGATGGATACAGTTGGGGTGTAGGACTTGTTAGTTGTGTGAGATATTTCCTCCTTGTATCCCCAACGCCCGATTGCACAACAAGGAAAGTTTCGGAAGTTCTTAGGTGGGAATTCAAGTAGTTACCTAGGATATCTTGCAACAGATCATGATGTGAGGTTGGGGTTCGACATCTAGTGGATTCGTTTGTTCACGGTCTTTCTTACAGAGGACAGTCTCGATTTATGCTTTGTCAAGCCTTGTAGTTCGCTACACCTAGGGAGCATATTCGAGCGTCATTTCAATATGACAATCCAATGTACGATCGAGCCCGTGCGAACCTTACCACGAAAATATCAAGCGAAACCTCTGTCATGTATTTGTTGTGGCCTGTTTCGTAAGCCTCATCCTTTGTTTTGTTTTTGAATATGGTAATCCGAGTTGCTTCGATGTCAAGTGGTCATTTCATATCTTTCCTAAGTGTTCTCATATGTCTGTGGGATTGATAATTATTTTGCCAATCAAGTTGTCATATCAATTCTTTTCATCCGGTGTGCTCTCTTCAAGTGAATTATATCCTCTTCAATATTTGCAACATCAATCCTCATATTTCGTTCCGGAGTTTTTCTCATCTATTCCAAGTTTTCTTTGTTTTCCCCACCCTCCCGCCCTTTCTCTTCATCGGGTAAATTCTCATCCAAGTGCCTTTCCTTTCATTGATGCTTCCGCTATCTTTCTTCCGTATCGTATCCGGTGATTCGTTGTGAAGATGCTCAGTGCTCAAGTTTATCATTTATTAGTATTCATCTTTGTTTTATTTTCTGGTGGATTCAATTCAAATTCTCGGTGTTCATCATATCATTTCCATTCGCTAAATGCTTCCCCATGTCGTAAATTCTGTCCAAGTATCTGTTGTTTTTCGTCTCTCTCTGTTCTATCCGGAGGCTGAAGATATCTCAAAAGTTTCGTGTTTTCCGTTCAAATCCTTTCATTCATTTAGAGGTTCTCACCTCATCAAGTTTTCGTTGTAACGGTGCGATCTCTCTTTCTAAGCAATCTTGCAACGGTGGTTTCTTTTGAGTGGGCCCATAACCCATAGGTTTTCCCCTAGGATCTTACCTGGCTCTTCTATTCTTTCTAGAGATGTCATCAAGTTCCTTTCGATATGATGTAAGAATGATTTAATTAGTCATATGCCTTCTCGAAGATCGCTCTAAATCATTTTCATTGTTGGCTCAACCTTCTTTATTCATTCTTCCGGAGTATCTTAGTAATTCATGGTGTTGTTTCTCGTCATCATTCTCAGGATTGAAGACCAAAGGAGAGTTTCTCTTAATCTTGGTCCATTCTCTTGAAGATTGTCATCTCATCTTGATGCTTTCCTCTCAAATTGTTTCCATTCATGAGTAATTCCTCCCATATCTATCCGGTGCATTTCATAATTGTTTTCATTTCTCGATCCTCCGAAGGCCACCATTTTAGAAGATTTCTTCGTTCTCAGCTTTCAGCTTTCGTTCTCAAATTCTTCCCAATTGTTGTCTCTTCGTTCATATGTCAATTATTCCGGTGCTTCGTTCAAGTTTTCTATTAGGTGGATCATGCTCTCTTCGCTCTCATGTTATATCATTCATTTGTATTATTCTCATTCGTTACCGGTGTTCTCGTGCAAGACTTCTTCAAGTTTGTGATCTCTCTCTCTCTCTCTCTCTCTCTCTCTCTTCAATTCTTTGCAAAAAGAATAAGTGGTGTTCAAAATCCGTTGCTTGTCATCAATTTAACTTGATGAAGGATAAGCATAACGTAATTCTTATTCTAGTTTCATCAAGGTTATTTCAATCCTTCTTCCGGAGTTGCTCATGATATCAAATTCTCTATTCTAGTTGTTCAGCTTTTCTTTTCTGGAGTTCCAAGTTTGTCTCAAGTATCTCTTCGCGAAGTTCCAGCTCAATCTTTGCAAGGCCTCAATCTTGTTCATTTTGCAACCTTCAATTCTTTTCTATCTTCCTTTCATCCCGGTGTTCTCCAAGAGGTCCTTCATGGTGGTTTGCTAATGATGTAATTCTTTCCCGAAGTGTTCTTCAAGATTCTTGTTGGAGAAGATCAACCATTCTTTTCTCGCATTTCTAAGTTCAATTCCTTCTCCGTGGTCTTTTGAGATGGTGTTATTAAATTCTTGATTATGAGGAGTCTCAAAGGAAATTGTCAAGAATGATATAAGTAAACCCATCATGTCTTCTCGGATTTATCTTGGGTTGGATGTCACCTAAAGCATTTCCTAAGGATTGTTGCTATCATGGTGTCGTAAATGATTCAAGTTTTCTCCTCCTCCTCTTGGTGAAAGAAGTTTTGCATATCTTGTTGCTCTCAAGCAATTAATTGTTTCTGTTGTGGCAGGTTGTCACCTCATAATTCTGAGATGTTTTCCATAAGCCCATAACAAGCTATTCTTTTCATTATTGATTCTTCATCAACTCCATTCAACCTATGCTTTTCAAATTCATTTGTGCTGGAAATTGTCATTTTCTTATCCGTTCTTTTCCTTCCATCAATCCAGTTTCTATTCTTTTGTTCGGAGGCCTTGTGATGTTGCTCTCTTCAATCTATCATCTTGCTTTGTCAAGATCATGTTATTTCTTTGCTTATTCATTTTATCGGAGTGTTGTGTTATATGTTCAAGTTCTTTTCATTCTTATCAAATTTTGCCTTTCTTTCCTACCGAAGTGCTGCCAAAATTTCTTGTGAATTCTTGCTTGTTCCTCATGTCGTTCTTAATCTCATTCAGACCTTCAATCATCATTGGTTTCACTCATTTGTCAAGGAAGAAACTAAGTTTACCTCTTGTTCTTTCTCTTCCCTTCTCATTCTTAGATCTCGGGACGAGATCCTCATGTAGTGGAGGAGAGTTGTACGAGACCGACACTCCAGAAGATTCCCCTTTTATTTCCATTCCCGTATGTGTTTCGTGTGGTTGTCGCATTCATCATCGCATCATTCACATCATATGCATAGTACCGTCTCTCGTTTTCGAAAAGTTGCATCCGTTCGTAGCTGCTGGTTCTCTCTGTTCGTGTCGTTCGCCGTTTTGAGACCAACCACACATGCACACGCCCGCGTCATCGATAAAAATATCGTTTTCATAAGTGCGTATAAAATATTCTCGGATTGGGTCGGAACTTGGTGTGCAGTCTTGTTATATTGTAGGTGGACTGCCTGCCAAATTTGGTCGCACTCCGAGTTTGTTTGATACCTGAACGGTCAGTCGTAGCAGTGCGGTCATCGGTTTATTCGTCGAACATTTTTTGGTGTTTTAAAACCTCGTGTCACGGGCCACCATCTCCCTCTCTCCTCAGCCCACATCCCCTCTCCACAGCCCACCTAGCCCATCTACACCATTCCCACGTTCGGAGCCGTCCTATCAAGATCGAACGGCTCAAATCGGGCTAAAAACCCCAACCCTAACCCCCCTTTCCCTATTTAAACCCTTCCCCATGCCATTTTTAGGCTAACCAACCCCTAAAAATCTACCCTAGCCACCCAGCCACCTCCCTCCTTGCATTCCGCACCGGCCAACCACCCCCTCGCCGCCACCACTTGTCGCCGCCAAAAACCCCTGCCGCGTCGTCGTCGTCGCCGTCGCATCGTCGCCGTCGCTGCACCTTGATCGCCGGCCGCCTCAGCTCCTCCGTCCGAACTGCTCCTCGCCACTAGCCATGGAGACTCGCCGTATCTCACCTCCGGCCACCCCTCGACCTGCGTCCGTCCCTGACCGGAGTTGTCGCCGCCGGGCTCTTCCTCGCCGTCCCCAGCCACGCATCGTTCATCCTCGCCGCCCCAGCCTCACCGCTGTCTCATGGTCAACCCCCGATCCAGATCGGATCAGGAGGAGTCGCCTCCGCACATGGGCCGGCTGGCCGCACACGTCCCATCTAGGTGCCAAGGCCTAGCATCTCGCCCGCGGCCCAGCCGCAGCACCGATGGCCCATGGCCACGATGGTGAGCGCCGCCTATCTCCCGCCCTGTGCACCTATTAGCTAGCTGTCGCCCATTGCTGCTGTTGGGCTACTCCAGATTCAGCCCATAGTCATTTTTTTCCTTTCATGCGAATTTTCTAATTAACCAGTGAATTAAGATTTACAGAAAAATCCCTGTTTTTAAATTGCTAATATCTAAATAACCGTGCATCGCATGTAAAAACTTAATATATGTAAAATGACCAGAATTTTGTCTAGATTCACAATATCAAACTCTCACATGTGTTTAAAATGTTTAAACTTTCTGTTTGTTTAGATTTGCATATATGCCATGTCAAAATGATTTATTTAATAACTAATAAACCGTAGCTCCGATAAAAATGTTCCACATATGTAACTTGACTAGAAAAATGTGTAGAATCTCATGGTGACATTTATTTTGCTTTTTAAAAACTCTAAAATTGTGTTAGGACAGATCTGGACCAAATTCATATTCTGCTTATGGGGATGTTTCGGAAATGCTATATGTTGCTTCCGGCCTCATTCAAAATGCCTAGCTATTGTAGTTGTTATTGCTTCACCTCTTGCCATGTTAACAACATTTAAAGTTGCCGAGTAAATAAACGAGACTCAACTAAATATTTGATCATGGAGTTTCATCAATATGCAACTCGTTGCATATTGAGCTTCACTTAATGTGTAGTAGTTGTTTGATGTGATTTGCCATGCCTTGCATATCTAAACCGGACATGCATCATATTTGTTTGCGCATCATGTCATGTATATGTTGTGGTGAATCATGTGTTGATTGTTGTTTACGGATTGCTTCTTCTCGATAGAGTTCCGAAAGCGTTCAGAGTGTGAGGATTCGTTCGTCTACTTCACGAATCGTCTTCTTCATGGATTCGATCTTCTTCCGAGTGGGATCTCAGGCAAGATGACACATTTCCCTGGATATCACTACTACCATTGCCATGCTAGATGTCTCGTTTTCTATCGCTATGTCACGCTACCTACCACTTGTTTGACCTGCCTCCCAAGATTGCCATGAAAGCCTCTAACCCCTCCACATCCCAGCAAACCTTTGTTTGGCTATGTTACCGCTTGCTCAACCCTTCTTATAGCGTTTCTAGCTGCAGGTGCAATTGCTCCATGTGAAAACATGGACATTTCTTTTGTTATCACAATATTATTGCTATTTAATTTAATGCACTTATACACTTGGTAAAGGGTGGAAGGCTTGGCCTTTTGCTCGGTGTTTTGTTCAACTCTTGCCGCCCTAGTTACTTGTGAACCGGTGTTATGTTCCATAATTGAGCGCTCCTAACATGCTCGGGGTTGTTATGGGGACCCCCTTGATTTTCATTTTAGGATAAAGCTTGTCTGGCAAGGCCTAACATTGGTACTACATTTGCCTAATAACTAAAATTGCATAGGGACCCGCCGACACCCGCGAATAATTAATCAACAACCCGGGCCAGTGCTCTTCATGAGTGTTTGTCCAACCCAGAGCATCTTATTAATGCTACCCGGGGCAACTCGGTGATTGGCGTGGTAACCATTGCTCATCCGTCGTGTCCTGAGAACGAGATACGCGGCTCCTATCGGGATCGTCGACACGTCGAGCGGCCTTGCTGGATTTGTTTTACCTTTCTCGAACGTCTTGAGTGAGGAATTCCGATTTTTCTCTGGGCTATCTCGAGGTGGCGGATTTCCTGTGGAATTGCCTAGGAAGATCACGAGATCCATGGTCGAGGTTATTCCCGCTGCGTGTGGTTAATTTGTGATGGATGAGTTGGAGCACCCCTGCAGGGTTAAATATTTTGGAAAACGGTGCCCGCGGTTATGTGCCAAACTTGGAAACTTTGTTTAACACCCGGTCATAGTAAACTTGAAGTAAACTAAATAAAACACACCAACTGTGTGTAACCGTGACTGTCTCTTGTCGTGAGTCCTTATCCGAGAGAGAACACGGTGGGGTTATGTTTGATGTAAGTAGGTGTTCAGGATCACTTAGTGATCATTACTAGTTCACGTCTGTTATGCGTAGATCACCATACTTTACTTTCTGTATTCGTAAGTTAGCCACTTAAATAAATGCTTAGTCGCTTGTTGCAGCCTCACCACTTAACCATACCTTACCCATTAAGCTTTAATAGTCTTGATACCCTCGGAAATGAGATTGTTGAGTCCCTGTGGCTCACAGATTACTACAACAACAGTTGCAGGTATAGGTAATGTGATGCTTGAACGTGAGAGCGATGCTTGTTTGTTTGGAGTTCTTATTCTTCATCATCAATATAGGATGGGTTCCAGGCAACAGCATGGGATAGCAAGGATGGATGTCATTTTATCGTTTGATTTCGTCCGTAGTCGGACCCTGCTCTTCTGTATGATGTTTGAATATGTTGTTGTATTGATGTGACTCTACTGTAGCTTGTGGCGAGTGTAAGCCAATTCCATATACTCATCTCTTCTGTACATGTACTTGTAATGATATCCATTCTTGCAACATGATGAGATGCGCTTCTATCCCTGTCGAGGCCCTCGTGTCAAAATGAGGATAGGATTGCATCTTGGGCATGACAGGATATCAAGGCCCCATATCCACATGGGATTTGGGATGAACTCTACCATGTATCCTTCTTTCCCTTTGTTGTTCATGTACCTTGTGGATCTTGTGTGTGGTGAGTCTAGTGGATGTGTGATTGGACTTGTTCTTGACTGTTTCCTCTTGTGATTTCCCCTTCGTGTTCTTCGTGTTCTTCATGGAATCCCCCTTCAATTCATGAAAGATCGACACACACAGGCTTGCCTTGTATCATATTGGTATCATGAGCCACGTTTCTCACGAATTTGGAGTCATGTGATTTGTTGCTCAGTGCGGATCTATCTTTGGTATGTACATATATTAATCCAAGGACGTATTTGCTGCTCAGTGCGGAGCTATCTTTAGGGACAGCATCCCGATCAAAATCAACCAATGGAATAAGCCTAAGGACAACAAACCTGAAATTTCTTATGTCACCGATAGACAGAAAGATGATCTTTGGACCTCGCTCAAGGCAAATTTCACCCTACCACCAGAGGAGGATCTGAATAACCTAGCTATAGAGCCACTGGTCAAGGCGTGTGCTCTTAAGAAGATGGTAGATCTATTCAGGAGGTGGAAGAATGAGTTGAAATCAAAGTTTGTCGACAAAGGGAAACTTCAGAATTCATCGGCCGATTCGAGAAGATAAGAGATTACTGGCCCGAATTTGTGGCCTATAAGACATCAAAGAAGAGTAAGAAAATGTCTCAGACAAACAAGAACAATGCTGCAAAGAAGCAGTATCACCATCACACGGGGTCAGGTGGCTACCTCAAAGCCCGACCGTTGTGGGACAAAGCTGAGAATGACCTGATTGCTAAAGGGCTCAAACCAGAGACATTGAACTGGCCAGACCGTTCAAGGACTTGGTTCTTCGGGGTTGGGGGGACTTTGGACCCTGAAACAGGGAAGTGTCATTGGACGAATGAGCAACTTGCAATACCCATCAAGAGGCTTCAGAAGTATATCACCGTAGCGCAGGAAGGGACGTTCATTCCCGATAGGGAGAAGGATGAGCTGACTGAGGCCTCGGGAATCCTGAGCACCCTGGATGAACATGAGGCACACCAAGCTCCGTTCCGTGGAAGGTTGGGTTGGCCGAAGCAGACTGTTACACAAGCCGACAGAGAAAGAGGAAAGCGGAGCTGAGCGACATGCAGAAGCTTAATGCAAGAGTCCCATTGCCAAGTGACACGTGCCACATCTACTCCACATACATAAAGGTGAATCATCTCCTTTACACGTGTTCACTTGACCCCTTCAAGGATGGTATACTACTTGACATTCCTCTCGTGTGCATGCATAGGTATTGCCAGAGCTTCACGGATGATGAGGAGGAGTGTCAGCACCTACGTATGACTACACAATCCGCGAGGGAAGCTTGGAAGAGAAGGAAGAAGAAGCGAGTACAACACTCTGGAAGTCCCGGACAATCCAGCCTGCCCAGAACCTCCGGACCCCGGACCTTCCGGCCTGCCCGGAACTTCCCGCCTCCGGCGACCAGAGCAGCTCCCTGACGTGCCAACTCTCTAGATAGCTCGGACCCTGCCCGGACCTCTCCCAGAACCTCTGGAGCCCGGAACTTCTAGCCATCCCGAAACTTCCAGCCCTGCCTGCGGGCGAAGACTTGGGTCGCGGCCCGTGTACCTATTTTGCCCCTCACTCACCTCTTCGTGGCTTGCACTATATATACTCCTCTCCCACCTCCATTCTAGGGTTAGCTTAGGTTTGCTCTTAGATAGTTGAGCCTATCTCCTTCCACTACCTCTCCAATGGAGTAGATGCCTCTATTGGAGAAGATACCCTAGTGGATGTCAAGGCCCCTTAAGAGGGAAGATCCTACGGGATATCAAGGCCCCATCGCCCCATGGGATTTGAGATGAACTATACCATGTATCCTTCTTTCCCTTTGTTGTTCATGTACCTTGTGGATCTTGTGTGTGGTGAGTCTAGTGGATGTGTGATTGGACTTGTTCTTGAGTGTTTCCTCTTGTGATTTCCTCTTCGTGTTCTTCGTGTAATCCCGCTCCAATTTGTGAAAGATCAACACACACGGGCTTGCCCCATATCAAAGTCCATCGACAAGTACTTCATGATGATGAAGAAAGCCTTGCGACGAGACGGCGTGACCAACCCCATCTGGATGAAGTTCTACTTCATGATGGGATTGAACAACGACATCGCCAAGCCTATCTTCGACAACAACTACAAGTCTCTCGACGAACTGTACATTAGTGCTCTCGCGGAGGCACAAGACCTCAACACCAAGCCTACTCGACCCCACGCACACTTCACAACGACCAAGCTCCAAGACGATGAGCATGAGGACGGTACCACCAAGATGTCCAAGCCCGACGAGCTCCAAGATAACGCTCCCAAGTCCGACTTCACCGCCATCCCTCTTTGTGGCATTGAGTCTGCCGAGTCTACCACGACTCTTTATGACGATGGCGCGGCGACGACCACAACTATGGAGCCACTCAAGGAACATGCTTTGGAGGCGAGCGACAAGGTGGCGAGTAAAGAGGACGCTTCCATCTTTGGAGGCTACAGTGAGATGATTGAGCATGGGATTTTCCCTTCGGTCATGGAGGAGAGTGATGATGTGCCATCTCAGGCCTTCATCCACGGCAAGGGTAACGAGATGGTTGAGCATAGGAGTTTCCCGTCGACCACGGCGGCATTTGGAGATGAGTTGAGAAACTTTTGCCACCATATTGAGAGTGAGAGTGCCTTCACCACTAGCCACATAAAGGTTGAGTTGCCACAATTCCCATGTGAGGAGATCCACAACCCCCACCACTTGAGTGAGACGAGTGACTCCACCATAGGTGAGTTTGAGTGCACCTACTTCGAGGGAGTGTGTGAGACACATTAGTAGAAAACATGGCTTTGGTCCAGGCCTGAAAGCCCATTAATCCCGGTTCACTCACGAACCGGGACCCATGGGGGCATCGGTCCTAGTTCGTGAGGCCAGGGTGCCGGCCTGGCCTCGTGGGCCATTGGTCCCGGTTCGTCTGAACCCTTTGGTCCCGGTTCTAGACACGATATGGGACCAATTGGCCTCGCTCCTGGCCCACAACCATTGGTCCCGGTTTGTAGGTGGAACCGGGACCAAATGTGTTCCTTTAGTCCTGGTTCCAGCCACAAACCGAGAACAATGGTTGGCCTATATATACCCCCCTCCCGCGACCAGACCAGTGCATTGCTCTATTTTTTTTGGCCGACCGTGGGAGAGCTAATTGTGGTGCTCTAGCTCACCTCCTATGCACATGAGGTGTTCAATGAAATGCCGAAGCCACACTTAAGCTTTCTCCTCTTGAAGCTCCTTGTCCAAGCTCCATTTTCTCAAGATTTGTCTAGGTTTGGCGGTCCATCTTGTCCTATCCCCGTCCTCACCGCCGTTGGTCGCCCGCGCCCATCTCAGCACCGACACCACCGTGGTTAGCCTCTTCTTCTTATCTTCTTTCTAAAAAAAGTTCTTAGTTATATTATTTAGATAGATACTTGTGTAATTTTCTTACTTTTATTATTGTTTGTTATTACATAGTACAAAGAATTGAAGAGGAGAAGATGAAGTTGGAGTTGCATGTTGCCGATGTCGTCGGCGATCACAAGATCAAGATGGATGCAATGGCTTGAATATTAGAAAGATTAGAAAATATGCCATTCATACTGAGGCTTGGTATCATTATGCCGTTGGATCAATTGGTACCTTAGTAGCGGTTATGATCGCAATTGTTGTTGCATTTAATTTTTTATTTTACATAGTTTCAATGTATGTTTTAATTAGATGCACTAGAGAGCTATATGTTGTTCAATAATGAGAACTATATATGAATTGTATGTATTTACTTTGGGACCTACCCTATTGGAAAGACCTAGAGGTCCGCTCTGCAATCGACGTGATGCACATGACAAAAGAGATTGTCCGTTTTGTACATGAAGTGCATCCAGTTTTTGTCGTAACCCTCTCAACATTTTATAACATGCTATGTGGGTGAAATGATGATACCATGCCAACTTTCAACCTTTTCAGAGTTCATTTGTAGTGCTTTTCAATTTCCGGGTCATTTAGCTCAAAAAAATTAGTAAATTCATGAAAAATACCACATGAAGTCACAAAGGGTTGAAAATTGATGATGTGGCTTTGAATGGTTCATTTTGAACACACAAAAAGTCTGGAGTTCAAATATGTTCCAAAAAATGAAATTCCTTTGCAACAGATGAGTTTTCGTCCGAAACCCTCATACTTCGAAAGAGATTGTCTATTTTGTACACGAAGTGCATCCAGTTTTTGCCGTAACCCTCTCAACTTTTTATAACATGCTATGTGGGTGAAATGATGATACCATGCCAACTTTCAACCTTTTCAGAGTTCATTTGTAGTGTTTTTCAATTTACGGGTCATTTAGCTCAAAAAATTAGTAAATGCATGAAAAATACCAGATGAAGTCACAAAGGGTTGAAAATTGATGATGTGGCTTTGAATGGTTCATTTTGAGCACACAAAAAGTCTGAAGTTCAAATAAGTTCAAAAAATGAAATCCCTTTTGTAACAAATGAGTTTTCATCCGAAACCCTGACACTTCGAAAGAGATTGTCCATTTTATACACGAAGTGCATCCAGTTTTTGTCGTAACCCTCTCAACTTTTTATAACATGCTATGTAGGTGAAATGACGATACCATGCCAACTTTCAACCTTTTCAGAGTTCATTTGTAGTGCTTTTCAATTTTAGCATCATTTAGCTAAAAATCAGTAAATGCATGAAAAATACCAAATGAATTCAGAAAGGGTTGAAAATTGATGATGTGGCTTTGAATGGTGCATTTTGAATACACAAAAAGTCTGGAGTTCAAATAAGTTCAAAAAATGAAATCCCTTTGTAACAGATGAGTTTTCGTCCGAAACCCTGATACTTCGAAAGAGATTGTCCATTTTGTACACGAAGTGCATCCAATTTTCTTCGTAACCCTCTCAACTTTTTATCAATGCTATGTGGGTGAAATGATGATACCATGCCAACCTTCAACCTTTTTAGAGTTCATTTGTAGTGCTTTTCAATTTCCGGGTCATTTAGCTCAAAGAATGAACTAATAGCAAAAAGAACGAACTAGAAAACTTTTATGAAACTCTAATTTATGCAACTAAAATTATCAAAGTACTTTTTGTTCGAAACATTAATAGCAAAAAGAAATTTTATAAAGAAATTTTTTGTTAGAAACTTTAATAGCAAACTAAAATAACCAAATCTGTTTCTGATTAAAACAGACATTTTAAATAACCTAAAACTTACCAAATTGAATATAATGATAAACCACAGCAATATTAAATAGCAGGAAAAGGAAACACTCAAAAAGCTATTTTTTCGAGTAAAGTTATTCACAAACTAGTGATTCACACAAATTTCAAAAATTCAAATTTAAACTATTCAAATTTGAAAACTAATGGCACTAACAGAAATTTTATAATTTTTGTGACCTAAAAGCAAAAAAGAATCACTGAAAAACAGTAGGTAGGAACAAAATAAAATAAATAAAGCAAAAAACAAAACAAAAACACTGGATTTTTTTTAAAAAAATGCCACCTACAAGGCCACCACGGTCTGAATACGACTAGAAACCCAACCAGCTTGTTGGGCCAGGATTCAGGCCTGTAGAAGGCCCAATAGGCCCACGGGCAATGACAGATTAGGCCCGAAAGCCTGCAGTTGAGAGGAGCTCGAGAGGGTGTGCACAACAGCGTTTATAAACCACTCTCGAGCTCTCTCGGCTAGCAAGGTGGGACTAAAATTTTGGCCCCGGGCAGCACCAACTCGGACCAAAGGGGTGCATTGGTCCCGGTTGGTGCCACAAACCGGGACCAATGCTTCATGTGAAAATTTCCATTCAGTTCTTCGATCTCTCTGCCGCCGCCGCCAGGCTGCCCCTGCCCCGCCGTCACCGTCGCTGCGCCCCTGCCCCGAGACCTTGCCGTCGCTACCCCCAATGCCATCGCCGCCCCCAATGTCGTCGCCGCGTCCGACGTTGTCATCGCGCCTGACGCCCCCGACGCCGTCGCTGTGCCCGACGCCCCCGACACTGTCGCTACGCCTTGCCCCCAATGCCGTCATCGTGCCCCGAGCCCTCGCCAATGGTCCGCCCCGCCCCGCGCTATGGTCCGGCCGGCCCCCTTTCCTCCCTGCCCTCCTCCCCTGTTCATATACATTTTTTTGTTCATATGATTGTTAGATATGATGATTTTGATGATTGTTAGCTAGACGATGTTGATGATAGATATGATGATGTTGATGATAGATCATCTATGTTTTCTTTGTTCATATGATGATTTTTTTTGCATTTTTAGAAAAATGTATGTATGTTCTCTGTATATGTTCATATATGCAAAAGTTACATTTTTGGAAAAGTTTTATGTATGTATGTTCTCTATATATGTTCACATGTGCATTTTTAGAAAAAAAAATTGTGTATGTATGTTCATATATATATGCAAAAGTTACATTTAAGAAAAAAAATATGTAAAGAACTTTTTTTGTTCAAACCGGGACTGAGATGTGATAGGTAGTTTTTTTTGTTAAATGAGTTAAAAGAGCGTTGTCGAGGCCACCCTAAACCCTAGACGTCGGACATGACATGAGGGTGGACATCGGGCGTCGGACATGAAGGGTGAGTGTCGTTGTCGTCTACCCCCTCCCCGATAACTTCGACATGAGGGGGGACGTCGGACATGACATGAGGGGTGAGCGTCGTTGTTGTCTGCCCCCTCCCCGATAACTTTGACATGAGGGGGGACATGGGACGTCGCACATGAGGGGTGAGCATCGTTGTCGTCTACCCCCTCCCCGATAACTTTGACATGAGGGGGGACGTCGGACGTCTGACATGAGGGGTGAGCGTCGTTGTCATGTGGAATTTTTTATGTTCATATAGAAAACTCCGGTAACATAGATTTATCAAGAATGCCCCCATTATGGATGTGCACAAGTTGATCCAATTTTTTTGATCCCATATATATATATATATATATATATATATATATATATTCTTCTATATGTCATGTTGTGTGTCAAAGTATTGAAGATATCCATGGCTTCATCATTAGCCTGAAGTAACTGGCGTATGATGCTACGAAGCTCTTCAAAGTTGTTTTGGAACGGAGTTCTGGATAGAATAATTCTCTTTTTGGTATGAATTTCAGCAACGGACTTCCAAATAGCGATATTTGGAAGGCTCTTGCTGAACTCCGTACCAAAAAAGCTAATTATCCTATCCAAGACTCTGTTCCAAAACAATTTTGGAGAGCTTCGTACCATTATGCGCCTGTTACTTCCGACTAATGATGAAGCTGTGGTTTTCTTGAATCCTTTGACACTAGACAATGTGACATATAGAAGGGTAGATGAGATTAGGAAAAATATGGACCATTTTCTACACATCCAGAATGGCACCATTTTGTTAAATCCTTAAAAGGTTAAGAGAATCCCCTCTCGCTCGACCAAACCCTAGAAGCGTTGAGGGCTACCCCTAACCCTGGAAGCATTGTCGAGGCCACCTCAAACCATAGAGAAGTATATTAATTGCCATGTTTTAATATTTGTAGAAACTATGGATCAAAGAGACTTGGAACAAGAATAGTTGTTGGGGGACATAATCCGAGGCGGTCCTGATGCTGTCTTACCGTTTCTTAATGACAACGATGGTCTTGAAGGAGAGGATCACTGCTCCGGTGATCGAATAATGGAGGAGGAAGGACATGATCATGATGGCTCCGGTCACCGAATGCCAAAGGAAGAAGGAGACCATGATGACGGCTCCGATGACCGAACGGGGAAGGGAGATGTTGCAAAGTCCAGCGAGGTATATATATTAATTAAGCATGTGCTGACTAGCTAATTGATGCATTAATTGTTTTGGTATGTACATATATTAACCCTTATTTCTTCTTTTATAGCCCTCGGGATCGAGCCAAACTTCGATAACGAGATGAGGCCCGAAGAGAAGGTTGGGCAAGGAAGAAAGGTTCACGATCGCAGCATTCGCGGACGATGGCCTACCGATTGAACGTATGTACATATATTAATCCAAGGACGTATGTACATATATTAATCCAAGGATGTATTTGCTGCTCAGTGCGGAGCTATCTTTAGGGACAGCATCCCGATCAAAATCAACCAATGGAATAAGCCTAAGGACAACAAACCTGAAATTTCTTATGTCACCGATAGACAGAAAGATGATCTTTGGACCTCGCTCAAGGCAAATTTCACCCTACCACCAGAGGAGGATCTGAATAACCTAGCTATAGAGCCACTGGTCAAGGCGTGTGCTCTGAAGAAGATGGTAGATCTATTTAGGAGGTGGAAGAATGAGTTGAAATCAAAGTTTGTCGACAAAGGGAAACTTCAGAATTCATCGACCGATTCGAGAAGATAAGAGATTACTGGCCTGAATTTGTGGCCTACAAGACATCAAAGAAGAGTAAGAAAATGTCTCAGACAAACAAGAACAATGCTGCAAAGAAGCAGTATCACCATCACACGGGGTCAGGTGGCTACCTCAAAGCCCGACCGTTGTGGGACAAAGCTGAGAATGACCTGATTGCTAAAGGGCTCAAACCAGAGACATTGAACTGGCCAGACCATTCAAGGACTTGGTTCTTTGGGGTTGGGGGGACTTTGGACCCTGAAACAGGGAAGTGTCATTGGACGAATGAGCAACTTGCAATACCCATCAAGAGGCTTCAGAAGTATATCACCGTAGCGCAGGAAGGGACGTTCATTCCCGATAGGGAGAAGGATGAGCTGACTGAGGCCTCGGGAATCCTGAGCTCCCTGGATGAACACGAGGCATGCCAAGCTCCGTTCCGTGGAAGGTTGGGTTGGCCGAAGCAGACGGTTACACAAGCCGACAGAGAAAGAGGAAAGCGGAGCTGAGCGACATGCAGAAGCTTAATGCAAGACTAGAAAAGCTAGAGGAACTTGAGAGCCAGCGAGCTGTCGGCCAACCATCTCAGCGGCACGAAGCTACCCCAGAAGCTACCCCGCCATCTCAACGAAGAAGTAGTGTGGCTTCCATGGAGCTCGTTCAGCCTGACTTCACGGCTCCTAGCTATCCCGTGGATACTATCACGGAGGTTCAACATTGCGAGCTTTGGATGACATTCCGGAACCTCACTTTCAAGGCGGCTCTCGGCTCTGTTGCACCTCCTCAGCCCAACGGAACTTTTCACTGCATTCCGATTCCACATGGCTATGCTGTTGTGATGGTGGATGAAGTAATGGAGGAATTTGATGAGCTTGAGCTTGACTACCATACAGGTGAAGGGGAGAAGAACCTGGTTCATGCTCTGAGGAGTACATGTCTATGGCGGAAGGAGTACATCAAGCTTCCAAACTAGACGCCTCTGTCTCCTCCTCCTCCTCCGGCGCGTTAGGGCACTCCTCCTCCTCCTCCTCCTCTGACGACGAGTGATCAGGGCACTCCGCCTCCTTCTATGGCTCATCCGGCGTGTGAGGGCACTCCACCTCCTCCTTTGCCTACTCTGACGCGTCCGAGCAGTCCGCCTCTTCCGGCGCGTGAGGCCACTCCGCCTGCTCCTTCGCCTACTCCGGTGCGTTAGGCCACTCAGCCTCCTCCTCCTCCGGCGCATCAGGACACTACGCCTCCTCCGACTCGTCAACCACGACGGAAGAGAGATGTTGCCGCCGCTCCGACGGCTAGCAGTACAATAGGCGGAAAAAATACAAATTTGGTCCAAGACTCAAGCCTGTTACAAAGTTACCATACGAGAGGACTGACGAAGAAAGCGCTGACATCAGTAAAGCCGAAGTAAAGGCCCATTTTGCATGGAAATAGCCACCCCTGAAGGAAACGGTAGATCCGGTGAAAGCAAAGCGCACCCTGGATGCCCTGAAGCGACCATCACCACCTCCGCTACCATCAAACTATGACCGTTGTATTATAAAGACATATAATGGAGCGCAGCGGTCGGGAAGTACTTCTAGTGCTGCCCGAGTTAAAGAACGAAGAAGTGGGAAAACAATTCCCCAGCTCAGCAAACAGGAGCAGCAATCGTGCCCCCCACCCGCTCAAGGTGTCTAATGATATTGATCATCCAATGCTACTGCCTGGTACCAAACTTGGTGATTACTTGGGGGATGATGTACATTTTGAAATGGCTGAGATAACCAAAGAAGAACACGAATACGTGCACGGGAAGCCTCTCGTCAAACCTGATCCTCCTCCTCTAACAACGATGATGAACAATTTGCATGAGTGGTACATGAAAACCTGTAGGGAGTCTGGGAGCAAAGTAGATAAGTATTTCCCTCAGTTGTTGAGAACCAAGGTATCAATCCAGTAGGAGATACAAGCAATTCCCCAATAGGTGTACCTACACAAAGAATAAAACTCTTGCATCCAATGCTATAAAGGGGTTGTCAATCCCTTTAAGGTTACTTGCAAGGATGAGATCTCATAGAGATAGATTGCTTGAACGGAAAGTAAAACAAAAGGTAAAAATAATGCAACAAAGTATTTTTGGTATTTTTGGTTTTAGATCTGAAAGTATAAGATGGAAAATAGACCCGGGGCCATAGGTTTCACTAGAGGCTTCTCTCATGATAGGAAGTATTACGGTGGGTGAACAAATACTGTCGAGCAATTGATAGAAAAGCGAATAAATATGAAGATATCCAAGGCAATGGTTATGCATATAGGCATCACGTCCGTGTCAAGTAGACCGATATGATTCTGCATCTACTACTATTACTCCACACATCGACCGACTCCTGCCTACATCTAGAGTATTAAGTTCATGAAGAACAGAGTAACACATTAGGTAAGATGACATGATGTAGAGGGATAAACTCAAGCAATATGATGAAACCCCCATCTTGTTATCCTTGATGGCAACAATACAATACGTGCCTCGCTACCCCTACTTTTTCACTGGGTGAGGACACCGCAAGATTGAACCCAAAACTAAGCACTTCTCCCATTGGAAGAATTACCAATCTAGTTGGACAAACCAAACCAATAACTCGAAGAGACTTGCAAATATATGAAATCATGCATATAAGAATTCAGGAAAGACTCAAATAATATTCATGGATAATCTGAACATAAACCCACAATTCATCGGATCTCGACAAACACACCGCAAAAGAGTATTACATCAGATAGATCTCCATGAAGATTATGAAGAAGATGGTATTGAAGAGCAAAGAGAGAGAAGAAGTCATCTAGCTACTAGCTATGGACCCGAAGGTCTGTGGTGAACTACTCACACATCATCGGAGGGGCAATGGAGTTGATGTAGATGCCCTCCGTGATCGAATCCCCCTCCGACAGATTACCAAAAAAGGCTCCAAGATTGGATCTCTCGCGAAAGAAGGCTTCTGGCGGCGGAAAAGTGTTTTCGTGGCTCTTTCTGATAATGATGGAATATTTGGGAATTTATAGGTCGAAGTTTAGGGTTGGGAGAGCTGTCGTGGGCCCACAAGCCTGCTGGGCACGCCCTACCCCCCTAGGCGTGCCCCTAGGGCTTGTGGCCCCACGGTGGCTCTTCTGCCCTGGTTCTCAAGTCTCCTGGTTTCCTTTTGCCTTGGTTCTCAAGTCTCCTGGTCTGGCTATGCTCCATCTTCCCCACACAAAGTATCTAAATCATGCATAACCCCGATGAACAAGTCAAGCAATTGTTTCACACTTTTGGTGTTCTCAAACCTTTTCAACTCTCACGCAATACATGAGCGTGAGCCATGGATATAGCATTATAGATGGAATAGAATATGGAGGAGGTGCAAGGAAAAAGGGAGAAGATAGTCTCACATCAACTAGGCGTATCAACGGGCTATGGAGATGCCCATCAATAGATATCAATGTGAGTGAGTAGGGATTGCCATGCAACAAATGCACTTAGAGCTATAAGTGTATGAAAGCTCAAAAAAAACTAAGTGGTTGTGCAAAAATATCCACTAGTTATATGAAAGTGACAAAATAGGAGACTCTGTATCATGAAGATCATGGTGCTACTTTGAAGCACAAGTGTGGAAAAAGGTAGTAGCAATTGTCCCTTCTCTCTTTCTCTCATTTTTTATTTTTTATTTTGGTGGGCTTCTTTGGCCTCTTTTATTCCTTTTTGTTTGGGCTTCGCTGGCCTGTTTTATTTTTGTAAAGTTCGGATACTCATCCCAACTTGTGAGAGAGCCATAGCTTCCATCATCCTTTTCTCTCACGGAACAATGCTCTATTAATAAAAAACCATCACTCTTTTATTTACTTATAACTCAAAAATAAAATTACAACTCGATACCTATGACAAAGTATGACTCTATATGCAAGATGAAGTGATTGCGCAAGTCATGAAAAACTACATGGTGGAAGTTGCATGGCAATATATCTCAGAATGGCTATGGAAATGCCATAATAGGTAGGTATGATGGCTGTTTTGAGGAATATACAGTGTCTGTTTTAAGGAAGGAGAGTTTGATGTACCGACGAAAGTTGCGCGATACTAGGGAGGCTAGCAAAGATGGAAGGGTGAGAGTGCGTATAATCCATGGACTCAACATTAGTCATAAAGAACTCACATACTTATTGCAAAAGTCTATTAGTTATCAAACAAAGCATTAGACACATGCTCCTAGGGGATAGGTTGGTAGGAGTTAACCATCGCGCGCTCCCGACCCTCACACAAAGGTTGACAATCATTAAAAAATCATGCTCCGACTTTGTTACATAACGGTTCACCATACATGCATGCTACGGTAATAACAAACTTTAACACATGTATCTCTTCCAATTGACGACTACTCACTAGCATGACTCTCATATTACCATCTCTATTATCTCAATACTACATGCAGGGAATCAAACTTCTCATAGTATTCAATGCACTTAATATGAAAGTTTTTATTATATCCCTCTTGGATGCCCATTATATTAGGACTAAATTCATAACCTAAAAAAATTACCATGCTGTTTTAAGAAGCTCTCAAAATAATATAAGTGAGGAACGAGAGTTCAATAATTTCTCTAAAATATAACACCACCATGCTCTGTAAAGATATAAGTGAAGCACTAGAGCAACATTGCCTAGCTCAAAAGATATAAGTGAAGCACATAGAGTATTCTAATAAATTCACGATTCAGCGTGTCTCTCTCAAAATATGTGTGCAGAAAGGATGATTGTGGCAAAATAAAAAGCAAAGACTCATATCATATAAGACGCTCCAAGCAAAACACATATCATGTCGTGAATAAAAATATAGCCTCAAGTAAATTTACCGATGGATTGAAGACGAAAGTGGGGATGCCTTCCGGGGCCTCCCCAAGCTTAGACTTTTTGGTATCCTTGAATATGACTTGGGGTGCCTTGGGCATCCCCAAGCTTAGGCTCTTGCCACTCTTTATTCCATAGTCCATCAAATCTTCACCCAAAACTTGAAAACTTCACAACAGAAAACTCATGAGATCCGTTAGTATAAAAAGATAAATCACCATTTTAGGTACTGTTGTGAACTCCTTATTTAGTTGTATTTGTGTAATACCTACTGTATTCTAACTTCTCCATGGCTCATACCCCCCGATACGACCCATAGATACATCAAAATAAGCAAACAACACAAAGAAAACAGAATCTATCAAAAACAGAATAGTCTGTAGCAATCTGTAAACTTCTAATACTTCTAGGAACTCTAAAAATTCTGAAAAGTTAGGACAATCAGGTAAATTTGTATATCAATCTTGTGTAAAAAAAATAGAATTTGACTCTCTGAAAAAATTAGAAAATTCCTGGACTGAGCGTAAAAGTTTCCGTTTTCAGCAAGATCAAATCAACAACTTCCATAGACCACCCCAAAGGTTTTACTTGGCCCAAACACTAATTAAAACGCAAAAACACAATTAGTACAGAAGTAATAATGTGCAAAACACACCAAAACAGAAAGCAAAAGTAAAATTGGGTTGCCTCCGAACAAGTGTTATTGTTTAATGCCCCTAGCTAGGCAAAACACAATAGATCTAGGTATTGTCTTCTTTGGAATGCAATCCATAAGTAGCTCGCTTGAGAACCTTAGGAGATTCTTTGGTTATATCAATAACCATACTTCTAGGCAAAAAGTCAAGAAATTCTTTTGTAGCAATCGGTTCCCGAACAATATTGATAAAGTTAGGGTGAACACTTAACATCTTAAGTTCTTCGTCCCTTTTACTAGAGGATTCACCCTTATTCTTGGGAACGTAAACAAACTTGGCAGACTTATAAAGAGGAAATTTAGGTGTGGTTTGAACAGGGGCAAAAGCGGAACCCAAGTTGGTACTGATGTCCTCTAGCTTTTCTATTCTAGAGGAATCTTGGTCCAATTTTTCATTAACTATAGGTTCCTTTTCCTTTAGGTTTTTTAGAGTAACTCCTACCTTAGATCTATATTGAGTGATATGATTATGGATCTTTTTATCCAAGTTTTCAATGAGCTCTATAGTAGCAACTTTATTTTCAATGATATCTAGCCTTCGCATAACATGTTCCAAAGTTAAGATTGTTTCATTAACCATGAGAGGGGGTGAGCCTACCAAATTTATCATAGCATTATAGGAATCAAAGTTATTGCTTCCCAAGAAATTTCCTCCCATAATGGTATCCAAACCATATCTATTCCAATGAGAAACACCCACATAAAAATTGCGAAGGAGAACGGTAGTAGACTGCTTACAAATAGTGTTGGGGAACGTCACATGGGAAACAAAAATTTTCCTACGCACACGCAAACCTATCCATGGTGATGAGCATCTACGAGAGGGAGAGTGGATCTACGTACCCTTGTAGATCGCTAAGCGGGAAGCGTTAAGAAACGCGGTTGGTGTAGTCGAACTTCTTCGCGATCCAAATCGCCGAGCGTCCCGCGATCTCATCACGATCCGTCCCGCGATCCCATCACAATCCGTCCCGCGATATCATCACGATCCGTCTCACGATCTTGATCACGATCTGTCCCGCGAACTCATCACGATCCGTTCCGCGATCTCATCACGAACTGTCTCGCGATCTCGATCACAGTCCTTCCGATCTAGCGCCGAACGGACGGCACCTCCGCGTTCAGCACACGTGCAGCTTGATGACGATCTCCACCGTCTTGATCCAGCAAGAGGAGGTTGAGAGGAGAGAGAGTTCACCGGCAGCGTGACGATGCTCCGGTGATGGTGGTGGAGCAATTCCGGCAGGGCTTCGCCTAAGCGCTGCAGAAAACCGATCTAGAGGAGAAACTATGCACCGGTGGAATGGGTAGCACGTGGCCGGAAATTCTGTCCAAAAACCACCCAATCCACTAGTATATATAGGAGGAGAGGAGATGAGAGGCAGCCAAGGCCTTTGGGTCGGCCGAAATAGGAGGTGGGAGCAATCCTACTTCACCTCCAATCCTAGTTGGAGTAGGATTGCCTCCTATTGGCTGATTTTCCACTTTTTGCTTTAGGACTTTCTCTCCTGCGCCATGGGCCTTTGTGGCTGTTTTCCCAGCCCACTAAGGGCTGGTTAATACTCTCCCACAGCCCATGGACCTCTTGGGGTCGAAGTACCCCTCCCGGAGGTCTCCCGGTACACTACCGGCACTCCCGGTACACTCCCGGCACTCCTGGTACACTACCGATGAGCCCGAAACTTTTCCGGAAACCAAACTGGGACTTCCTATATATGAATCTTTACCTCCGGACCATTCCGGAGCTCCTCGTGACGTCCGGGATCTCATCCGGGACTCCGAACAACCTTCGGTCACCACCATACATAACTCTACACTACCGAAACGTCACCGAACCTTAAGTGTGCAGACCCTGCGGGTTCGAGAACTATGTAGACATGACCGAGACACCTCTACAGTCAATAACCAATGGCGGGACCTGGACGTCCACATTGGTTCCTACATATTCTACGAAGATCTTTATCGGTCGAACCTCTATGTCAAGGATTCAGTTAATCCCGTATAACGTTCCCTTTGTTCTTGAGTTGCATGATCTCATGGTCATAGGAACATATACTTGACATGCAGAAAACAGTAGCAATAAACTGACACGATCATATGCTATGTTTGTAGTTTGGGTCTTATCCATCACATCATTCTCCTAATGATGTGATCCCGTTATCAAATGACATCTCATGTCCATGGCTAGGAAACCTTAACCATCCTTTGATCAACGAGCTAGTCCATTAGAGGCATACTAGGGACATGGTTTTGTCTATGTATCCACACATGCATTTAAGTCTCCGATCAATATAATTATAGCATGGATAATAAACGATTATCATGAACAAGGAAATATGATAATAACTAATTTATTATTGCCTCTAGGGCATATTTCCAACAGTCTCCCACTTGCACTAGAGTCAATAATCTAGTTCACATCACCATGTGATTCGCATTGTTATGAATCTAACACCCAATGAGTTCTGGGGCTCGATCATGCTTTGCATGTGAGAGAGGTCTTATAGTCAACGGGTCTGCGATATTCAGATCCGTGTGTACTTTGCAAATCTCTATGTCAAACCGTAAACACTGCTACCACACTCCACTTGGTACTATTTCCAAATGGCTGCTCCACTATACGTATCCAGATTGCTACTACTAGTCATTCGGATAGGTGTTAAAGCTTGCATCGACGTAACTCTTTACGACGAACTCTTTATCACCTCCATAATCAAGAAACATTTCCTTAGTCCTCTGGTTACTAAGGATAATTCCGACCGCTGTCCAGTGATCCACTCCTGGACCACACTTGTACCCCTTGACAGACTCATGGCAAGGCACACATAGGTGCGGTACACAACATGGCATAATATAGAGCCTATGGCTAAGGCATAGGGGACGACGTTCGTCCTTTCTCTTTCTTCTGCCGTTGTCGAGCTTTGAGTCTCACTCAACTTTCACACCTTACAAATCAGGCGAGAACTCTTTCTCTGACTGATCCATTTTGAACTCTTTCAAAATCTTGTCAAGGTATGCACTCATTGAAAGTCTCATCGAGCATCTTGATCTATCTCCATAGATTTTGATGCTCAACAATTAGGTATCTTCATCCAGGTCTTCCTTTGAAAATCACTTTCCAAATAACCGTTTTATGCTTTCCAGAAACTCTACATTATTTCTGATCAACAATATGTCATCCACATATACTTATCAGAAATTCTATAGTGCTCCCACTCACTTTATTGCAAATACAAGTTTCTCGTAAACTTTGTATAAACATCAAAACTTTGATCACCTCATCAAAGCGTATATTCCAACTCCGAGATGCTTGCTTCAGTCCATGGAAGGATCACCGAAGCTTGCACACCTTTTAGCATCCTTAGGCCTGACAAAACCTTCTGGTTGTATCACATACAACCTTTCCTCAAGTAAACCGTTAAGGAAACGATGTTTTGACATCCATGTGCCAGATTTCATAATTGAAAACACAGCAACTGCTAACATAATTCCAACAGACTTTAGCACCACTACGAGTGAGAAAGTCTCATCGTAGTCAACTCCTTGAACTTGTCACAAACATCTTTGCAACAAGTCGAGCTTTACAAATAGTGACATTCACCATCAGTGTCTGTGTTCATTTTAAAGATCCATTTGTACTTAACGACCTGCCGTCCAACGAGCAAGTCTACCAAAGTCTACACTTGGTTTTCATACATGGATTCTATCTCGGATTTCATGGCCTCCAACCATTTGTCGGAATCCGGGCCCATCATCGCTTCTCCATAGCTCGTAGGTTCATCGTTTTCCAACAACATGACCTCCAAGATAGGGTTGTCGTACCGCTTAGGAGCAGTACACATCCTTGTCGACCTACGAAGTTCGATAGTAACTTGATCCTGAAGCTTCATGATCATCATCATTAACTTCCTCTTCAACTAACGTAGGCTTCACAGAAACATCTTTCTGCGCTGCGCTACTCTCTGGTTGAACAAAGGTTTAACAACCTCATCAAGTTCTATATTCCTCCCACTCAATTCTTTTGAGAGAAACATTTCCTCGAGAAAGGATCCGTTTAAGCAACAAACACTTTGCACTAGGATCTGAGATTGAAGGTTCACCCAACTGATCTTAGGGTATTCTATGAAGATGCATTTGTCCGCCTTGGGTTCGACCTCATTAGGTGAAAACATTTTCCACACAAGTGTCGCAGCCCCAAGTATTAAGAAATGACAGCTTAGGTTTCTATCAAACCATAATTCACATGGTGTCATCTCAACGGATTTAGATGGTGCCCTATTTAAAGTGAATGTAGTTGTCTCTAATGCATAACCCCAAAATTATAGTAGTAAAACGATAAGAGACATCATAGCACGCACCATGTCCAATAGAGCATAACTATGATGTTCGGACACACCATCACACTATGGTGTTCCAGGTGGCGTTTAGTTGTGAAACAACTTTCACATTGTCTTAAGTTGTATGCCAAACTCGTGACTCAGATATTCACCTCCACGATCATATCGCAGTCATTTTTATCTTCTTGTCACGATGATCTTTAAACTTCACTCTGAATTTGCTTGAACCTTTCAAACGATTCAGACTTGTGTTTCATTAAGTAAATATACATTATATCTACTCAAATCATCAGTGAAGGTAAGAAAATAACGATATCCACTGCACGCTACAAGACTCACTAGATTGCATACATCAACATGTATCATTTCCAATGAATCACTTGTCCGCTCCATCCAACGGGGTCCTTTAGTCATCTTGCCCAAGAGGCATGATTCGCATGTCTCAACCGATTCGAAATCGAATGAGTCCAAATATCCATCACCATGGAGTTTCTTCATGTGCTTTATACCAATATGACATTTTGCGGCAGTGCCACAAGTATGTGGTACTATCATTATTTAACTTTGTATCTTTTGACATCAATGTTATGAACATGTGTATTACTACGATCAAGATTTCAACAAACCATTCTCACTGGGTGCATGACCATTGAAGGTATTATTCATGTAAACAGAATAACCATTATTCTCTGACTTAAATGAATAATTGTATTGCAACAAACATGATCTAATCATGTTCATGCTCAACGCAAAACACCAAATAACATTTATTTAGGTTCGTCACTAATCCTGAAGGTAGAGAGAGCGTGCGATGTTGATCACATCAACCTTGGAAACATTTCCAACACACATCGTCACCTCACCCTCAGCTAGTTCTCCGTTTATTCCGTAGCTTTTATTTCGAGTTACTAACATTTGGCAACCGAACCGGTATCCAATACCCAGGTGCTACTAGGAGTACTAGCAAGGTACACATCAATAACTCGTATATCAAATATACTTCTGTCAATGTTGCCAGCCTTCTTATCTACCAAGTATCTAGGGTTGTTCCGCTTCAGCGACCGCTCACCTCATAACAGAAACACTTAGTCTCGGGTTTGAGTTCAACTTTGGGTTGCTTCACTGGAGCAGCAACTGACTTGCTATCCATGAAGTTTCCCTCCTTGCTCTTGCCCTTCTCGAAACTAGTGGTTTGATTAACCATCAACACTTGACGCTCCTTCTTGATTTCTACCTTCGCGGTGTCAAACATCGCGAACAGCTCAGGGATCAACATTTCTTTCCCTGGCATTTTATAGTTAATCACCAAGTTCTAGTAGCTCAGTGACAGTGACTTGGAGAACTATATCAATCACTATGTTATCTGGAAGATCAACTCCCACTTGATTCAAGCGATTGTAGTACCCAGACAATCTGAGTACATGCTCAACGGTTGAGCTATTCTCCTTCATCTTACAGGCAAAGAATCTTGTTGGAGATCTCATATCTCGCAACACGGGCACGAGCCTGAGATCACAATCTCAGCTCCTAGAACATCTCATATGTTCCGTGACGTTCAAAACGTTTCGGAGCCTCAATTCTAAGCCGTAATGCATGACGCACTAAACTATCAAGTAGTCATCGAAACGTGCCTGTCAGATGTTCACAACATCTACAGACGACGCTAGATGGGGTGGCGCACCGAGCGGTGCATTAAGGACATAAGCCTTCTGTGCAGCAATGAGGACAATCCTCAGATCACGGACCCAGTCCACAATTTTGCTACCAACATCTTTCAATTCTATTTCTCTAGGAACATATAAAAATACAAGGGAGCTACAACGCGAGCTAGTAATCTACAACATAATTTGCAAAGACACTTTGACTATGTTCATGATAATGAGTTCAATTAATCATATTACTTAAGAACTCCCACTCAAATCGACATCCCTCCGATCATTCGAGTGATACATGATCCAAATTCACCAACCCAAGTCCGATCATCACGTGAGTTGAGGTGGCTGCAATGGTGAACATCATCATGTTGATCATATCTACTATATGACTCATGTTCGACCTTTCGGTCTCTTGTGTTCCGAGGCCATGTCTGTACATGCTAGGCTCGTCAAGTTTAACCCGAGTGTTCTGCGCGTGCAAATCTGGCTTGCACCCGTTGTATGTGAACGTAGAGTCTATCACACCCGATCATCACGTGGTGTCTCAACACGACGAACTTTCGCAACGGTGCACACTCGGGGAGAACACAATTTATCTTGAAATTAAGTGAGGGATCACCTTATAATGCTACCGTCGTCCTAAGCAAAACAAGGTGCATAAAAGGATTAACATCACATGCAAATCATAAGTGACATGATATGGCCACGATCTTGTGCTTTTGATCTCCATCATGAAAGCACCGGCATGATCTCCATCGTCACCGGCATGACACCATGATCTCCATCATCTTGATCTCCATCAACGTGTCGCCATCGGGGTTGTCACGCCCTACATGCTTCTTCTACTATTGCTACCGTAGCGATAAAGTAAAGCATTACATAGCGCTTAATGATTGACACGCAGGTCATACAATAATTAAAGACAACCCTATGGATCCTGCCGGTTGCCGTATTCAACGACATGCAAGTCGTGAAATTCTATACATCACATGATCATCTCATACATCACATATATCTCATCATGTAATTGGCCATATCACATCACAACATACCCTGCAAAAACAAGTTAGACGTCCTCTAATTGTTGTTGCATGTTTTACGTGGCTGCTATGGGTATCTAGCAAGAACGATTCTCACCTACGCATAAACCACAACGGTGATACATAGATTGCTTTTCAACCTTCTCAAGGACCGCCTTTGTCGGATCCGATCCAACTAAAGTGAGAGAAACTGTCACCCGCAAGCCATTTAAGCAACAAGTTGCGTCGAGGGAACCGGTCTCTCGTAAGCGTACGAGTAATGTTGGTCCGGGCCGCTTCATCTCACAATCCCGCTGAACCAAAATCCGACCAAGGGAGGAAGCAATCTAAGCATCAACGCCCACAAACCTTTTGTGTTCTACTCGAGATCTCATCGTACCATCAACCTAGCTCATGATGCCACTGTTGGGGAACGTCACATGGGAAACAAAAATTTTCCTACGCACACGCAAACCTATCCATGGTGATGAGCATCTACGAGAGGGAGAGTGGATCTACGTACCCTTGTAGATCGCTAAGCGGGAAGCGTTAAGAAACGCGGTTGGTGTAGTCGAACTTCTTCGCGATCCAAATCGCCGAGCGTCCCGCGATCTCATCACGATCCGTCCCGCGATCCCATCACAATCCATCCCGCGATCTCATCACGATCCGTCTCACGATCTTGATCACGATCTGTCCCGCGAACTCATCACGATCCGTTCCGCGATCTCATCACGAACCGTCTCGCGATCTCGATCACGGTCCTTCCGATCTAGCGCCGAACAGACGGCACCTCCGCGTTCAGCACACGTGCAGCTTGATGACGATCTCCACCGTCTTGATCCAGCAAGAGGAGGTGGATAGGAGAGAGAGTTCACCGGCAGCGTGATGGCGCTCCGGTGATGGTGGTGGAGCAATTCCGGCAAGGCTTCGCCTAAGCGCTGCAGAAAACCGATCTAGAGGAGAAACTATGCACCGGTGGAACGGGTAGCACGTGGCCGGAAATTCTGTCCAAAAATCACCCAATCCACTAGTATATATAGGAGGAGAGGAGAGGAGAGGCAGCCAAGGCCTTTGGGTCGGCCGAAATAGGAGGTGGGAGCAATCCTACTTCACCTCCAATCCTAGTTGGAGTAGGATTGCCTCCTATTGGCTGATTTTCCACTTTTTGCTTTAGGACTTTCTCTCCTGCGCCATGGGCCTTTGTGGC
Organism: Hordeum marinum; assembly: GCA_022496015.1. Lineage (NCBI taxonomy): Eukaryota > Viridiplantae > Streptophyta > Magnoliopsida > Poales > Poaceae > Hordeum > Hordeum marinum. The sequence continues at coordinate 94,478,922 of CM039677.1, read as the reverse complement.
TGTTTTCCCAGCCCACTAAGGGCTGGTTAATACTCTCCCACAGCCCATGGACCTCTTGGGGTCGAAGTACCCCTCTCGGAGGTCTCCCGGTACACTACCGATGAGCCCGAAACTTTTCCGGAAACCAAACTGGGACTTCCTATATATGAATCTTTACCTCCGGACCATTCCGGAGCTTCTCGTGACGTCCGGGATCTCATCCGGGACTCCGAACAACCTTCGGTCACCACCATACATAACTCTACACTACCGAAACGTCACCGAACCTTAAGTGTGCAGACCCTGCGGGTTCGAGAACTATGTAGACATGACCGAGACACCTCTACAGTCAATAACCAATGGCGGTACCTGGACATCCACATTGGTTCCTACATATTCTACGAAGATCTTTATCGGTCGAACCTCTATGTCAAGGATTCAGTTAATCCCGTATAACGTTCCCTTTGTTCTTCGGTATGTTACTTGCCCGAGATTCGATCGTCGGTATCTCCATACCTAGTTCAACCTCGTTACCGGAAAGTCTCTTTACTCGTTCCGTAATACAAGATCCCGCAACTAACAATTAGTCACATCGCTTGCAAGGCTTATTGTGATATTGCATTACCGAGTGGGCCCCGAGATACCTCTCCGTTACACGGAGTAACAAATCCCAGTCTCGATCCATGCCAACTCAACAGACACCATCGGAGATACCTGTAGAGCACCTTTATAGTCACCAAGTTACGTTGCGACGTTTGATACACACAAGGCACTCCTCCGATATCCGTGAGTTGCATGATCTCATGGTCATAGGAACATATACTTGACATGCAGAAAACAGTAGCAATAAACTGACACGATCATATGCTATGTTTGTAGTTTGGGTCTTATCCATCACATCATTCTCCTAATGATGTGATCCCGTTATCAAATGACATCTCATGTCCATGGCTAGGAAACCTTAACCATCCTTTGATCAACGAGCTAGTCCATTAGAGGCATACTAGGGACATGGTTTTGTCTATGTATCCACACATGCATTTAAGTCTCCGATCAATACAATTATAGCATGGATAATAAACGATTATCATGAACAAGGAAATATGATAATAACTAATTTATTATTGCCTCTAGGGCATATTTCCAACAAATAGATCTATTTTGAGCATTGCAAATTCTATACCAAGCATCCTTTAAGTTTTCTCCCTCCCTTTGCTTAAAATTAAGAATTTCGTTCTCGGGAGTAATAGCGATAGTAGCAAGGCTAGCCATGAGTTTGAGCGGTCTAACACACAAGCAAGCAAAAAGCAAACGAAAGAAGGGCGAATAAAAAGGCAAATCTTTTTGGTATTTTCTGAAAATTGTTTTAGAAGTGGGGGAGAGGAAAACAAGAGGCAAATGGAAAATAATGTAAATGCAAGAGATGAGTTTGTGATGGGTACTTGGTAGGCTTGATGTAGATCTCCTCGGCAACAGCGCTAGAAATCCTTCTTGCTACTTCTCGAGCATGCGTTGGTTTCCGTTAAGAGGAACGGGTGATGCGGCAAAGTAGATAAGTATTTCCCTCAGTTGTTGAGAACCAAGGTATCAATCCAGTAGGAGATACAAGCAAGTCCCCAATAGGTGTACCTACACAAAGAATCAAACTCTTGCACCCAACGCTATAAAGGGGTTGTCAATCCCTTTAAGGTTACTTGCAAGGATGAGATCTGATAGAGATAGATTGCTTGAACGCAAAGTAAAACAAAAGGTAAAAATAAGACAACAAAGTATTTTTGGTATTTTTGGTTTTAGATCTAAAAGTATAAGATGGAAAATAGACCCGGGGACCATAGGTTTCACTAGAGGCTTCTCTCATGATAGCAAGTATTACGGTGGGTGAACAATTTACTGTCGAGCAATTGATAGAAAAGCGAATGATTATGAAGATATGCAAGGCAAAGATTATGCATATAGGCATCACGTCCGTGTCAAGTAGACTGAAACGATTCTGCATCTACTACTATTACTCCAAACATCGATGGACTCCTGCCTGCATCTAGAGTATTAAGTTCATGAAGAACAGAGTACGCATTAGGTAAGATGACATGATGTAGAGGGATAAATTCAAGCAATATAATGAAAAACCCATCTTGTTATCCTTGATGGCAACAATACAATACGTGCCTCGCTACCCCTACTTTGTCACTGGGTGAAGACACCGCAAGATTGAACCCAAAACTAAGCACTTCTCTCATTGCAAGAATTACCAATGTAATTGGCCAAACCAAACCGATAACTCGAAGAGACTTGCAAACATATGAAATCATGCATATAAGAATTCATGAAAGACTCAAATAATATTCATGGATAATCTGAACATAAACCCACAATTCATCGGATCTCGACAAACACACCGCAAAAGAGTATTACATCGGATAGATCTCCATGAAGATCATGAAGAACATGGCATTGAAGAGCAAAGAGAGAGAAGAAGCCATCTAGCTACTATCTATGGACCCAAAGGTCTGTGGTGAAATACTCACGCATCATCGGAGGGGCAATGGAGTTGATGTAGATGCCCTCCGTGATCGAATCCCCCTCCGGCAGATTACCGGAAAAGGCTCCAAGATTGGATCTCTCGGGAACGGAGGCTTCTGGCGGCAGAAAAGTGTTTTCGTGGCTCTTTATGATAATGATGGAATATTTGGGAATTTATAGGCCAAAGATTAGGGTTGGGAGAGCTGCCGTGGGCCCACAAGCCTGCTAGGCGCGCCCTACCCCTTGGGCGCGCCCCTAGGGCTTGTGGCCCTACTGTGGCTCTTCTGCCTTGGTTCTCAAGTCTCCTGGTTTCCTTCCGGTCCAGGAAAATTCATTTTGAAGATTTTACTCCATTTGGACTCCGTTTAATATTCCTTATCTGCAATTCTCAAAAACAAGGAAAAAACAGAAATTGGCACTAAGCTCTAGATTAATAGGTTAGTCTCAAGAATAATATAAAATAGCATATTAATGCATATAAAACATCCAAAACAGATAACATAATAGCATGGAACAATCAAAAATTATAGATACGTTGGAGACATATCAATCACTTCTCTCTGTATATGTTCATTACGATCTTGTGTACTTAATGGTTCCTTCATTTGCTTACTAGCTAGCGTGTCGAGTTCTCTCTATCGTAGCTAGCTAGCGTCGACCAAGCATGGATAAAGAAAGGATACTTCTCACTATTAGCTGGCTAACACAATATGAAACCCCTAAATTAACCCTCCAAAACCCCCTACCCCCCCCCCCTTTCAAAAAAACCAAAAACCCCAGCTCCTGCCAGATGCTGACGCATGGACGCCTTTTGGTCCTGATTGGTGTTACCAACCGGGACTAAAGGTCCTCCTGTCCGGGCTCCCCACAGAGGCCACGTGGAGTCCCTTCTGTCCCAGTTTGTAAGCGAACCGGGACTAAAGGTTTGGGTCTTTAGTCCCGACCTTTTAGTTCGGGTTCCAGAACCGGGACTAATGGGCCTCTAGAACCGGGACAAATGGACCATTTTCTACTAGTCACCACCACATAGAGAGAGTGGGGTAGTTTATATGGCATGTGAGGCCACTATGATTTCTAACAACTTAACCTCTACCCCTATCGCGTCTTCTCATTTGGTGCTAGGTCCCATACACGATGATGTGTTGATCCTTGATGACTTCGTCCTTCCTTTGGACAAGACGATGACCATGGTGAAATGTGATGCACCCCCACATGGTTCCATCACAATGAAGATGACCCCGAGTTGGTCTATGCCACCTCACCTACACCACATGAGTGGAACGAAAAAGGTAACATATGTGAAGGTGTTGCTCTTGTCCCACTAGTGGACATTGATTGCTTGCATGATGTCGATCCACCTATTGCCATGCTTCATGATTATGCGACTTCCTCATGTGATGAATTGCCCATTTATGATGTGTTTGGCGATTCTCATGTGGAGTCTATTACTTGTGATGTCATGTTGCATAGGATTTCTTGTGAGAACTCTATAGGTCACATCATGTTTGACAATCCGCTTGACTTGTCATATGCTATGCATGAGATCACCCATATTGCATCTATGCAATCTCATCGTAGTAACTATGCATATGCCATTAAAATAAATCCAATTTGCACATATGGCATAGATGACAAGCCCATGGTTGTTGGCATTTGCTTTTCTTGTGATGACATTGCCATGCTCCCTTTGCATCATTTGCGCAATTGTTCTGATATGACATGCCATGACCACCATGCTTTGGACATGCATTGTTTTGCATGTTGTCCATATTCTTCGAATTCTGCTTCCGCTATTGCACATGAGGAGACCCCCATAGTTTCCTCGTACATATTAGGAAATTGTGTTCCGTCCTACACTTTGCATGATCCCCATATTTGTGTGCACAATATGCTTGCCATTGATATGCATAAAATTCTTGTGCCACGCACTTGCTATAAATTGCGCCCCAATCATGTTGAGCTTAATAACTATTGTTACATGATGGATGACATATTCCTATACCATGCCTCGAACTTCTTTGAGAATTGCTTATCTTGTGCTAACTCTCACGTACACATACACATCATGATGGATGATGTGTACATTTACCATGCTGAAAGTAGATTTGATCCCTTGGTAGTTTTGGTAATTTATAACAACATATACGTCATTGAACTAATGTTTCCACCAAGTATATTCAGGAAATGTTCAATGATAGGATTGGCAAAAGGATTGTGGAGATTGTGGAATACCCCAATTTGCAAGGAAATAGGTTGGCAAAGCTTCAAGCAAGTGAACTCTACATTTTATATTTGTGAGAAATCACTTTGAGTCCATAGGAAAGCCAATACTATTAAAAGGGGGTAAGGTTTTGTTGGTGAACAAAATGCTCATACGTGCACAAGTGATAGTCACCAAAAACACCCACAAACTCTCCCACCAAAGTCTGTCCAAAGCCAAATACTCAAAATCGATGCAACCAACATTCTACACTCGGTGCCACCGATTCCAAACCCTAGACAGACTCAGCCAAACCCTAGCTTTTTGGTGCAACCGATACTGCATTCGGTGCCATCGAGTTGGGCTGCCAACTTTCTGTTACTCAAGTTCACAGTTTCGGTCCCTCCGAGATTGTCGAATCGGCATCACCGAGATTGTGCATTCTGACCGTTGGTCACCTTATCGGTGCAACCAAGACTCCTATATCGATCTCACCGAGATTCAAAAGTTGCTAACTTTAAGTCACTTCGGTACAACCGAGATTAACACATTTGTTCCACTGAGTTTGACTTATTGTGTGTAACGGTTGGATTTTTGGAGATGCCTATATATACCCCTTCACCACCACCTACTCAAAATAGAAGCACTCAGAACTATTCCATACTTGCCCCATCCAATTTTTTGAGAGAGAACCACCTACCCTTGTGTTGAGATCAAGATCTTCCACTCCAACCATATGGATCTTGATTTCTAGCCTCCCCAAGTTGCTTTCCACCAATCCCATCTCTTCCACCAAGCCAAATCTGTGAGAGAGTGATTGTGTGTTGAGAAGTCTATCATCTTGAAGCACAAGAGCAAGGAGTTCACCGTTATTACCGAGCCTATTACCTTTTGGAGGGTGGTGCCTCCTAGATTGGTTAGGTGTCGCTTGGGAGCCTCCTACTTCATGTTGTGGAGTTAAAACAAGAAGTTTGTACGGGCAAGGAGATTGCCTACTCCGTGAAGATCTACCCATAGTGAGGCTAGTCCTTAGTAGACGGAAGCCGTTATGGAATAGCCAAGGTTGCTACTTCGTGGACCCTTATGGGTGGAGCCCTCCGTGGACTCTCGCGACCGTTTCCCTCTGTGGGTTGAAGACTCCATAAACATGTATGTACGATAGCACCAACTATCGGAACCACGAGAAAAATCATCGTGTCTACAATTGCGTTTGATCTTCCTAACCTATCCCTTCTACTCATGCTTGTTGTTATTTTCTGCTGCTATACTCTTAGACATGCATATGTAGGGTGTACTTGACTTGCCATGAATGCTAAAACTGCAAACACTAAAATTTGGGAAAAGACAAAAAAATATTTGGTCAAGTAGTCTAATCACCCCCCTCTAGCACTGCTTTCGATCCTACACATGCACACACTTTGTTTCGTGTGTCTCCTTCTTGTGTAGGTACACATGATTCTTCGTCAACTTCGCAAGCGCACGAGTTGACGAAACGAGCTCTAGAGAGCAACGAAGACGTGCGCCACTAGGGAGTGCTTACCCTCCATCCACCCACTTTGTGCAAATACTTCGCGCATTTGTTCTACATGGCTCTCACATGGTTATGGCTTATTGTCCAGTATATATCCTTTGCCCATATTTCCATGTTCACTTTGCATGATATGCTCATTTCTATGCCCTTCCCATGCATTTGTGACCCATGCTTTGGATTACACATGACGCTTGCTTCTCATATATGTATGTGTGTTTACACACTTGGTGGAGATATTACTTGCTATTGCCATGTTTGCTTTGTGCCCCATGCCTATGACGATATATTAATCATGTTTTGTTCCCGTTCTTGCGTTATGTCATGTGCATTGTCTATGCCTATTATTTGCTCAAATGACATGACCGCCATGATTTCCTCCAGTATGTTGCATCTTCGCACTACTAGTTTACACGCCATGATCACTATGCTTGCTTATATTGCATCATCGATGTGCTCCTTTTATGCGGTAGATGACAACCATTGCCATGCTCTGCACATTGATTGCTACTTGCTTGACTTGATTGCCTCACACATGTTGAAAACTTGCTCTTTCTATTGTGTTGAGTGCCACACTATCTTCACTACACCAAGTGCACATTATGCTTGGATTATCTTGCACTTGCCCCATGTGTCTAGACATGTCATTTTCTTTGGTGTTTTCAATGATTCCTTTGCCTACCATAGACCTTTCATTGATTGCTATGTGCATGAGTGCTATGACCTTGAGGTAGATGCTTGTTCTATTGACTCACATATTGGCATCCCACCTCACCTAGGCATCCTAGTTTCCATGATTGCATTGCTTGTGCTCAATTTGTATGCTTACATGCCATGTCACAATCCCTAGTCACGCCACATGTTATGCATGATGACAACACTTGTGCGGTGATTCACCACTTGAATGCTTGGTTTTGCACTAACGCTAACCACATTTGTTTTTCCAAGTGTTTATAGTCCTTGCTCCTTTTGAAGGAATTACAAGATGGCTCGAAATTGGACACTGACATCATCAATGACATGAAGAAATAATGATGCCAACATCAAGGCGTCCAACAAAGAACAAGTGTGAAGGTCACGAGCTCGACACCAACCACCGCTCAATGACTTCACCACCTACATTTGCATCTTCACCAAGCGATTTCACGGCATCTTCTCCTTTGGACATGTGGCATCTTTGCCGACAAGCACTTCAAGAGAAGCTCCCCAAGCTCAAATCCGCGACCTCCATGAGCTACTACGACCTCGACTTCGACCATGAAATTCCATTCTATGGGATTCAAGACCCCCAGGAGTATCTCGATTGGGAGCGCAAGATGGACCACTACCTCAAGTCACTTCAAATCCCTTTCGAAGATCAAGTGAAGTGCACCACAAGAAACTTCCACGGTGATGCGTCGACATGGTGGCTTCACACTTCTTCGAAGACCTTCAACATGAGTTGGTCCAAGACGAAGAAAACGGTGCGACGAGAGTTTGTGCCTTCCACCTACATAGAACATATTCAACGCCAATTGGATAACACCATACAAGGATCCATGTATGATGTGGACCATCCTATGGACATCACCATGGCAAGAGTCCCATTGCCAAGTGACACGTGCCACATCTACTCCACATACATAAAGGTGAATCATCTCCTTTACACGTGTTCACTTGACCCCTTCGAGGATGGTATACTACTTGACATTCCTCTCATGTGCATGCATAGGTATTGTCGGAGCTTCACGGATGACGAGGAGGAGCGTCAGCACCTACGTACGACTACAACATCCACGAGGGAAGCTTGGAAGAGAAGGAAGAATAAGAAAGGACAAGACTCTGGAAGTCCCGGACCTTTCAGCCTGCCCGGAACCTCCGGACCCCGGACCTTCCGGCCTCTGACGCACCCGAGGCGTGCCAACTCTCGGGAAACCCCAGAACCTGCCTGGAACTTCCGGCCCAACTCGGAACTTTCGGCCTGCGTGCGTGCATTCACTCGGGCCCAAGGCCCGTGTACCCCTTTCTCACCCCCACTTCTCCCTAGACTATATATATTCATCTCCCACCTCCATTCTAGGGTTATGGTTTTGCTCTTAGTAAGTTGAGCCTAGCTCCTTCCACTACCTCTCCCATGGAGTAGATGCCTCTATAGGAGAAGATCCCTAGTGGATATCAAGGCCCCTTATGAGGGAAGATCCTACGGGATATCAAGGCCCCATCTCCCTATGGGATTTGGGATGAACTCTACCATGTATCCTTTTTTCCCTTTGTTGTTCATGTATCTTGTGGATCTTGTGTGTGGTGAGCCTAGTGGATGTGTGATTGGACTTGTTCTTGAGTGTTTCCTCTTGTTATTTCCCCTTCGTGTTCTTCGTGTTTTTTGTGGAATCCCCCTCCAATTCGTGAAAGATCGACACACATAGGCTTGCCCCGTATCATACACCTATTACGAAAAATATGTAAAAACACATTTCAAATTATAAAATAATTTGGAGAAAAAATCCAGCAATTATATCCATACATTATATGCGCGTGCACAAAGTTTCGACGAAGAACGATTTTTGTTGTGGCATGTACAAAAAAGACAAAAAAATGCCTCGTGAATATGTGTAATCAAGGATCAAAATTTGTCTTTTTTCAGAGACAACAAAAAATGTCCTTTTCACCGAAACTTTGTGCACACACATATAATGGCCGGATATACATACGATATTTTTTTCGTAATTTTTTAACTTTTCAAAATTTGTATTTGAATAATGGGTGCATATACACCTATGAGCCAAAGCCAATTTCTTCTTTTTCTGAAGCCAATTTCAAGCACACCAGGTAAGTAAGAACTCTACTTCCATAATGCTCAAGCGACTGCTAGGAAAGGTGTGGACAGAGCTTTTCAGATTTTGCAAGCTCAATTTGCTATTGTGCGAGGACCGACTAGGTTTTGGGATCAAGAGATCCTTTGATACATCATCACAACATATGTGATCATGCATAATATGATCATTGAAAATAAGCATGAGAAAATTTGTGATTAGAACTTCTATGAACTCATGGAAAAACTGGTGAATTTGTGTAGAAAGGAATACTGAATCTGACACTTTCCTGAGGCGTACCATGACAAAAAGATCTCATGAAGGAGTGATGGGCATGTCATGGGCAACAACAACCCTAGTTTTATCTCTGTGTTTGTTGTTGTGTGATGAACTATGCAATAATTTGATATTGTCGATTGATGAATTTGATGTGATGCTTGTAGTTTTTGTGTTTTATTTGTTTTGGATTCATTCAAGATGGGTTTGATATTGATATGTTTAAATATGTGTACAATACACTATTGTATGACTGTTGTTGGGGCAGAATCTTTTTGGTGCGCTATAGCTACAACTGGTGTACTATTATATAATTGTTGTTAGAGATGCTCTTAGGACGATCTCCATAACTCTAGTGATGGTGACTATTTGTATGGTAGGAGAGGACAAACAACACTGGGCAGAGACTAGGAAGACACCTGGTGCATGGGAAGTGAAATGACTTGAAAACTTTGAGATGGGATAAAATAAATGAAAATAAGCAAAGGCATCGTCGGGTGCGACATTGGTAAACCCATTATCGAATCATGACATGTTTTGAGCAGCAATTCGCTCAGTCATGCCTTTGCATTCTCTAGCGGAACATCAATTTTTTTACCATGAATACTTGGTATTTTCACATCATAATACCATGTGTTTTTCTATTCCAATGATTTTACAATTTTATGAACAAGAGAGGCCTTTATCATTGGTTCTATTAGTACCTTAATTACTAGAGACCGACACTCCGGTTTGAGCCCCATGGGCGTGCATTGTGTCGATTTTTTTACATCGGGCTAACCAAGCGACAATTTGTTCCTCAACTCATACTATCAACTCAAAGGTTAATCAAAACGGACCCCTACCGACTCCGTTTGATTGCATGCATGTTATGTTAGTCTGGCTTTTTGTTGCTGGTGTAGCCCGAATGTTATGATCTGCTTTTGGTTTCATTTAGGAAATGAAGCTAGAGAACTTCCCTTTTGATTAAATAACATGAACCGAATAGGTAATTTGCATGGTTTGAATAAAAGGCGAAATTGATATTTTCATGAAAGACTGGTACATCTTATGATGATATCTCATCGCAATGATAATCTTTTCATTGCTACTTTGTTGGTACTACCAATGAGCACCCGACACTAACTACTCGAGGGAGGTGTTTTTGCCTCATCTCGAGCCATGCACACTGCGATCAATTAGCAGTGTAGGGCTTAAGTTTTCAAATTACAATTAAGAGAATGAAATATAAAGTTGTTCTTGGAGCGACGTTTTCACTCTCCGATGCATCTGCATATGTGGGTGAACAATATAATCATTTAAAATAGTAAAAGGATTCAAAAAATCCTTATATTTTTGTGATGTGGGATGCTCATGTGCGTGAAGTCCATGCCAAAATTTATGAATTTTGAACATTTCAGTAGCTCTCGGCAAAAAAGAAAATTTGTGGATCTATAAAAAAAATTACGGTTCGCACACAGTTTGGACTGATTTTTTTGCCATGAACTCCTCGGATATACAAACAAGCTGAAATTTAGCATGATATCACACACTCGAACATCTTCCACGCAAAAAAGAAATTCAGTTTTTTGATCTTTTTGAAGATACTATTCCCTCTGTTTCAAGATAAGTATTTTAAATTTAATATAACTTTATATTAGAGCTAATATAAAGTTTAAAAAGTTATTTTGTGATGGAGGATCGGGAGCAGACGAGCCCAGGCTCAGAAATGAATTTTTTTTTCTGAAGAAAAGTAATACACCATCTTCTATTTCCCTTGCATGATTATTTCTTCTTAGATAAGGGCGTCTTTCTTTTCCTCCGGTTCAGCGCGTACGCCATGGCCTGGCAGCAACCACCATCGCCGCCGCCGGCGAAGTCATCGCAACCACCCGCTCCCACCACCTTAATCTCTCTCGACGAAGATCTCCTTCGCGAGATCTTCGTCCGCCTCCCCTCCCTCCCGAGCCTCGTCCGCGCCGCCCTCAGCTGCCGCACCTTCCTCGACGCCGTCCGGTCGTCCCCCGCCTTTCGCCGCAGCTTCCGGGAGGCCCATCTGCCTCCTCTCCTCGGCCTCTTCTTCGACCCCGAAGGCCCCTCCATCCCCGCCTTCGCGCCCCTCCGCCGCCGCTCCGACCCTGACCTCGCGGCCGTCGTCCGCGGCGCCGATTTCTTCCTCACCCGCCTCCCCGACGCCGACGACACCTTCCCGGGGTGGGCCATAGAAGCCTGCTGCCACGGCAACGTCCTCCTCCAGAACTGCAGGCTGGAGCAGTTTGCCGTCTACAACCCCCTCACGCGGGTCCTGGATCTCGTCCCCCAGCCGCCCGACAAGATCTTCGACGACGCCCACGGCCACGCCAAGTACCTTGGATGCTACATCCTCTCCTCCGAGGAGGGCGGCGAGCCACTGCGCCTGGTCTACACCTGCCATGACAAGTCACGGGCGCGCGCCGCCGTCTTCTCATCGGAGAGCAGGGAGTGGCAGATTTTCCCGTGGTCGGAGGCTGTGACGCCGCTGCCTGAAGACGAGCACTGGCTTAAAGTTGGCACGTTGGTGAATGGGTTCATCTACTGGATACACGCAAATGAAGCCTACATCCTCGTGCTGAACACCGCGACACTGCATTTCTCCCAAATGGATTTGCCGCCAACCTTGGTGGCGCGAGACCTCATATTCAGGGTTGGCGAGAGCAAGGATGGGAAGCCTTGCATTGTGTGCCCAATTGATTTCGAGCTTTTTGTTTGGGTCCGGCGAGCCGAGGATGACGGCATCGAGAGATGGATATATGACGAGAGGTTTCCGTTGGAGACGATTGTCGAGGTCACCGAGAGTACACTTGTGGAACATGGTGACCTGAAGGTTGTGGCCACTATTGGGGGATTAGTGTACTTCTCTACCATGGAAACGTTCCTTGATGGTCATAATCCTAGTTGGTTCATGTCTCTGTGCATGGAGACAGGGGAGCTGGCCACGCTCTTTCAGAGGAGATTTGACGGCCATCCCCATCCCTACATCATGACATGGCCTCCTTGTTTGATAGACAACCAGGTGCACCCTCAACTAGAAGGTGCTTGATGGAAGGTGGACAAGGTATGGTAACATTCCATTCCTTTGGCCACTAGATGGTGTTGTCCAGTAGTGATGTCTTTAAGATGGCAATGAAAAAGACATTTTATTTGAGAAACAAGCAAAACAGACTATGTATATTTTGTAGAATTTGCCAAATGCTTGCTTGTGTTTTTATGTGGTTGCATTTCTGAACTGGTTCGCATATTGCATTCCGCCTCCTTTGAGACATAGACTCTACTTTCTAATTGGCATGTTTGTCATTTTGGTTCGATAATTCTGTTGTGTTGCCAGTTGCACTGAATTTGACACTGTTAATACGTAAATGCTTGTAAAAGGTTCTGCTTCTTATTTTTGTTTTCTCCTAAGCACTCCCTTGTTTTGTTTTCCCTCCCTTACCGTAATATTTGAAAATCTACTTGAATACAGTATCCAATATGGGACTCTTCCCATGAAATATTTTACATTTGGAACCCCTGTCGTGAGATTAAAATAAGAAATTCGGGTTGGAAACCCAGTAAGAATAAGGCAGAAAATAGGTTAGCTGGATGGCAAGGGATGATCTTGACTACTGGTGGTTGACTTGTTGTGGTTAAATCATTCCTTCACAACATGCCTCTTTGCACGTAGGGGTTAGAAAGGTAATTGAAATTTTCAGAGCATAGTTTGCTATGTTATGAATACCAACATATTAGGGAATATTGTTTAGTAGGCTGGTATATATTTCTAGACCCAAACAACAGAGGATCGCCTGTAAAGTTAGGGGTTTTGATCTTCAAACAATAGATAATGTCTTACCAGCAGTATGGCTCTGTAAACTTAGGACACAGGATTGCTCTTGAAGAAAGTTTTGTAAGAGAATTATGTCAAAACCAGTGCATTACTGGTATTAAACACAGAAATGGAGATTCTCAGTTTTGATCAGGTATCCCTTATATATCAAAGATTCGTTCTATAAGCATTGAAGAAGAATTGTTGGGGATGAAACTAATACCAGATCCTGAAAGGATTGGTGGTTGGATAGAGAACCTCTAATCTCTTTGTTTTTCCTTTCATACGCTTTATAATATCTGTTGGTATCTCTGTTTCTGAAGTGCTAAATGAGGGGTGGGATGCCATGTTTCTAATAGGGCATATGATCGACAGCTGAAACAAAATGTGTAGTATAATCATATCCTTCTTTCTAAGTAGAGGATGGAAAGTTGAGATACATTGCCAAATTTGTGGGGAATGAAACCACCAATCCTTTATTTCTGTCCTGTTCACTTGTGATTTTTTTTCTTTCGAGAATGTACTTGCAAGGTTGGTGTGGAATATAATCTGATGTGCCTTTAATCTCTACTCCCTCTGTAAACTAATATAAGATCTTTACTACTTTGGCTACACAAATTTGGAAACAGGAAATATTTCTAGTTACTGTTGGCATTGCATCGATTTTTTTTTACGATCTGGTGTTTTAGAAATCAAGCTTGCCTTGAACAGAAGAGAATTTCTGACCCTTTGATGATTGATTTCTTCACATGGCGAGTCATTGGCTAAAGTTCTGATTCTTGATGCAGGCAAAGTTCGAAAAACGAGAAGAGCTTAATGGCGGGGGGTAGAACTGCTCGGAGAAGCGGCAAATGAATTCTTCAGGGCAACTAAAGATGGCGGATTCACTCGTCAATTCCAGGGGCAACATGAGGTTCACTGGAGGCCGTCTTACAACCCAAATACTCGTTCTCGTTGGCTGGTAGTGTTGATTAGGTTTGCCGCTGTGTTCCACCCCAAACTGATTCAGAAAATGCTGTACAAATGCTGCTGTGTTGATTTAGGTAGGCTTCGATAGTATCGGAAAACTGTTCTTCTATGCGAGTGTGTGTTCTGTGCTGTGCTGCGCTGCCTTTGCCTTTTTTTTTTAATCATATATCACACTGAAGTTTACCCTGTATTCTACAGCAGTAATGTAATCACCAGCATGAGGCAGAGAAAACCAAGCCTCTATATATTTACCATTTTCACTACCCCTGTTCCAAAATACAAGGCGGAAGAAAGGATGTTTTCCCTTGTTTACTTGTGAGCTCTTGGTGATGCTAGAAATGTCTGCAGATGCTATAGCACCCTTCTTATTACAAATGGGGTTTCTCTGGATACTTTGTAGTTTGTACACCACAGTTATTACAAGAAGAATATATAATCCGCTTGGTCAAACTATTCCCCCCCACGTCCACCCATGGGGAGGCGGGGCAGCACAACATTTTCTATCCCCGTATGTATTTGGATCAGATGCAGCGCCCCGTGTACAAGTACTATACATCTCTCACCTCTGGGAAAGTCCACGCGTGCTCCCCTCCCGTTGCTGCCTTGAGAAGCGAAGCGATCTGTGGCTGTATCGCGGGGCTTCAGAAGGGAGAGAGTCCATCGTTCCATCCCAAGCTTTTTCCGAGCCGCCTGCACTGCGCAGCAGGGCTTACCCAGGTAAGTACCAGAATTTCGCCCTTTTTTTCCCATCGGTTACGTGCTACTGCAAAGCTATTCTATCTACCAAATCTCTTTTCAAGTAATTATCAAGGCTTTCTCGTGCTACTGCAAAGATATTCTATCTACGAAAGCTCTTTTTCAAGTAATTATCAAGGCTTTCTCGTGCTGCTGCAAATGATACGATGTCTAGCTTTGTTCAAGAACCAGCCGCACACTACAGGCTATTTCCATGGGCAGCTCGGCCGGGCGGCACCGCCTAAGTCATCTCCAACGGCAACAATAAAACGGACCCTTATATGTCGGTGGACATATCTAGACTGCCCGTAGATGCTGGGTGTAATTGGTATCTCCACGATATTAATATATTTCTCTTTTCAAAAAAAGAAAATCTGGACTGCCCATAGACAGCCGGTTGAACGCCAGCCATCCAACACGGCCCCTTAATCCAATGGAGAGAGGAAATCCAATGGAGAGAGGAGAGAAGCGAAAGTGAGGAGAAAATGAGTTTGTGGCGGGGTTAGGGTGGTCCTATGTTGAGTTAGTCGTGTCAACACGTCCGGACTCCGTTACATCTCCTTCGATTTGGAAACGTACTAGGGAATTTTGGACTCACAGTCTAGTCTGTAAACAAATAAGACATAACGTCGGAGGCCTAAAAGTGCCCGGCCGTCCAGTTCGGGCATATAAGGGCGAACTAGCGGATAGTGTTGGAGATGCCCTTTATCCAAGCGGCCCCCCCTTTTTTTTTGAAACGGAACACACTTGCATTCCTCGTACATATCATTGCTAGGCAGGTCGCCAGCTACAAAGTTAGGTAAAAACTTCGGGAGAAGCCCCAACCAAATAACACAAGCACCAGAATTTAACTGGCACCAAACGCCGCTAACCTATGTGCCACGAGATTACATGCTCTAAGGCAATTTACAACACGCATGAGAAAACCCTCCTCGAAATAGGCTTTCGCCCCGCTATATAGATATAGCAACCACCCGATACAACAAGGAGAACATCGCTGGGGCAGACAGCACAATCACGCCCAAAAGAAAGAAACAAGAGAAAAAATGCTCGCAACACCGGATCAACGAAAGTTGTAGTATCCCGCAACCTCCGCACCCACCGGAAAATTTCACCACGCTCCAATGCCACCGAGTCGCCGCGTACCAAGCAACACCTTCAAGAAAGACTGCGACGACAACGCTGCTGCCCGGACGAATCCTAGGATTTCTCCCGGTACACGGAGGGGAGCGGAGGGAAGGGACTCCCGACGCCCTTCAAGAAGGAAGATGGCGCCCATGGGCGTCACCGCATTGGTGTCGGCCAGCCCCGGCAGGGATTTCTCCCGTCCCGTCAGCTTCATGTAGGCTTGTGACGGCATGAGAAAACCCTACATGAAGCTGATACTTAGTCTCTCTAAAAATGATCCCAAGTGTAGACAAATCATATTCTTCAATACACACAACCTTCTTTAACTGAACTGAGTCTGTCTTTAACATCACTTGGTCACAACCCATTTGGCTAGCAGTATTTATAGCATATAACATAGCCATAGCTTCAGTTTGGAAAGCATCAGGCACCCATTCTAGTTTGCCCGCACCTGCAACTAGAGCCTCACCTTTATCATTTCTAATAACAAAGCCCCAGCCTCCATCACTGGAATTTCCATGAAAAGCTACATCAATGTTGATCTTTAGGATTCCAGTAGGTGGTCTTGACCATTTGTGCTTTGGTTCTTGAACTAGCCCCTTTCCTTCATGTGCCTTCATGATATTCAAAAAATGGTAGTCAATAGAAGAACATATTTCATCTGATGATTTGACAACATTCCTTTATTTGCATTATTTCTTTCATGCCACCAACGCCAAAGTAATGTGCATGTTTTTAACTTAGTTTCCTCCTGCAATTTAAAGATCTCTTCTAAGAAGTTCAAAGCATTAACACAGGAAACTAGTTGCACCCTGACATGCTCAAGTTGAGCCATTCTCCACATTTCTTTTACTTCCTTGCACTTGATAAGACAGAGAGGGCATCTGGTGTCTACTTCCATACCTCTGTTTTGTAGTTTTGTCCGTAGCGGTAAGCTATTTGTAGCCAGAAGCCATAGAAAATGAAGCACCTTGCTTGGAAGGGGCATTGGCCATAACTTTCGCTAGTCAAATTTGTCATCTACTTCGGCTGCACTTGAAGTAGAAGTTAGACCCGAGCTAGATTCCAAGGCTGCACAATCAACTACAACTTTATATACAGATTTAATTAACTGAAAATGTACCTTTTTTTATCATAGTGCCATGCCATGAAGTCCTCAATATGATCTTGGACTGGAATCTGAAGGATAACTCTTGCATCTTCCGGAATGAACATTTGCTTCACTAGTTCTTCATCCCATTTGTTCGTGATTGGGTTAATTAGCTCACCACCTTTACTTATCAAAGTATTACCATTTTGGGTGATGACCTTTCCGGTGCTGCCTCTCGGAATCCATGGGTCAGATCATATCTCAATATTCTTACCGCTCCCCAATCTCCATATGATTCCCTTTTTCAGCAGTAACACGCCTTTTAGAATGCTGCTCCATGTATAAGAGATGCCATTACTTGGTCTTGCCTGCACAATTGAACAATCTGGGTTGTATCTGGCTGAGAGCACCTGAGCACATAACGAGGAGGGGTTTTGGAGCAGCCTCCATGCTTGCCTTGCTAGCATGGCCAGATTGAACGCGCGTAGATCCCTAAACCCCAAGCCTTCGCTTCTTTTTGATCTAATTAGTCCCTTCCAACTGACCCAATGCACTTTATTTTCCTTATCCATCTGGCTCCACCAATACCTATTAATCATGATGCTCATTTCTTCACATAGGCCTTTGGTGAGATCAAAACACTCCAAGGTGTAAACTGGAATAGCTTGTGCTACAACCTTTATCAGTATTTCTTTCCCCGCCTTCGAAAGTAATTTCTCCTTCCAACCTTGGATCCTTCTCCATATTCTTTCCTTCACATATTCGAACATCTTCACTTTTGCTTTGCCAACATACGTTGGCAGACCTAAGTATTTTTATGAAAGGATTTCCGACATAATGTGCAAACTACTCTTCATTTCTTTCTTCTGCCAAGGCTTTGTATCTTTGCTAAACAAAATGGATGACTTGTCCTTGTTTAATATTTGTCCTGAGAAACTTCCATATATGTTGAGTATGCGTTCAACTTCTTGACCTCTGCTAGCATTAGCCTCAGTTAGCAACAAAGAATCATCTTCAAAGAGCAGGTGACTTACACTAGGAGCTCTTCTGCATATTTTAATTCTTCTAATTGACCCTCTCATTTCAGCATTGTGCAGCATGGCTAAGAACCCTTCCGCACATAGTAAAAAAAGGTATGGGGAAAGCGGGTCCCCTTGTTGAATCTCTCTTTGAGGTATGATTGTTTCAATAACATCCCCATTCACTCTGATATGGTATTTCACTGTGGAGATGCACTTCATTATCAAGTTGATCCACCCTTTGTCAAAACCTAACCTATGCATAATCTCCTTTAGGAAGGGCCACTCGATGCGGTTGTATGCCTTGCTCATGTCTAGGTTTATTGCCGCATAACCCATCGAGCCCCCTCTTTTTTGTGCAAAAAGTGTGTTAGCTCATATGCCAACAATGTATTATCAAATATAAGGCGTCCAGGCACGAAGGCACTCTAGTTAGGGGACATAATGTTGGGGAGAATTACTTTGAGCCTATTTGTAATTACCTTAGAGATCAGCTTGTATACCACATTTGAAAGGACGTGGATGTTGCCTAGAGAGGGGGGGTGAATAGGCGCTTTAAAATAATTACAATTTAGGCTTGAACAAATGCGGAATAAAACTATCGTTTAATTAGTCAAGCACAAAACCTAAAACAACTAGGCTCACCTATGTGCACCAACAACTTATGCTAAGCAATATAGACAACTAAGTGATAGCAAGATATATAACAAGAAACAATATGGCTATCACAAAGTAAAGTGCATAAGTAAAGGGGCTCGGGTAAAAGATAACCGAGGCACGTGGAGACGACGATGTATCCTGAAGTTCACACCCTTGTGGATGCTAATCTCCATTCGGAGCGGTGTGGAGGCACAATGCTCCCCCAAGAAGCCACTAGGGCCACCGTAATCTCCTCACGCCATCGCACAATGCAAGATGTCGTGATTCCACTAAGGGACCCTTGAGGGTGGTCACCAAACCCGTTCAAACAAGGTTGGGGCAATCTCCACAACTTGATTGGAGGCTCCCAACGACACCACAAGCTTCACCACAATGGATTGTAGCTCCGAGGTGACCTCAAATGCCCGGGGAAATCTCCACAACCTAATTGGAGACCCCGGAGCTTGCCCGGAGCTTTGCACCACAATGATTGAGCTCCGAGGCACCACCAACCGTCTAGGGCGCCAAAGCACCCAAGAGGAACAAGCTCTAGGGTGCTCAAACACCCAAGAGTAATAGCTTCTCAACTTCTCACTTCCACGAATCACCGTGGAGAACTCAAACCTATGCACCAAATGCAATGGCAAGTGCACACGGAGTGCCCAAGTCCTTCTCTCCCAACTCCCACCAAAGCAACTAATGCTAGGGAGGAAATGAGATGAAGAACAAAGAAGAACACGAAGAACTCCAAGATCTAGATCCAAGGGGTTCCCCTCACTTAGAGGAGAAAGTGATTGGTGGAAATGTGGATCTAGATATCCTCTCTCTTTTCCCTCAAGAACTAGCAAGAATCATTGGAGGGATTGAGAGTTAGCAAGCTCGAAGAAGGTCAACAATGGGGGAAGAACACGAGCTCCAAAAATTAGATCCATTGGGGAAGAAGACCCCCTTTTATAGGTGGGAAAGGATCCAACCGTTATTCCCACCCTCAGCCCCGCGCGTCGCGGTACTACCGCAAAATGATCATGGTACTACCGCAAGGGCTTGCGGTACTACTGCAAAGACATGTGGTACTACCGCTCCCACGGAAGTATCAAACTCAGGCCGATAGCACTAGGCAGCTAGCGGTAGAACCGCCGGAGCGGTACTACCGCGAGCCCATGCGGTACTACCGCATGGTCGGTAGAGACTGGCACTAGGAGATGCACGGAAGTAAAAAAATTACTTCCGTGCCTACCTCCGCTGAGGGCGAAGCTGCGAAAAAGTCCGCACGGTAGTACCGGAAGACATTTGCGGTACTACCGCCCGAGGGGCGAAAGTAAAAAATTACTTCCGTGCAACTTGCGGTACTACCGCCCCTCGGGCGGAAGTAAAAAATTACTTCCGTGCCACTTGCGGTACTACCGCTCCGAGGAGCGGTACTACCCCTATCCATTGAACTGCAGCACCTACAACTAGGAAAACGGAAGAACACAAACAAAACCAGAACTGCCACAACTTCTGCAAATGAGCTCCAAATTGAGCAAACTCAAGCTTGTTGGTTTTCTTAAGAAGAGGCAGCATAAAAATGCCAAAGGTATAGAGATGAGAAACCTCTTTCAATGAAGAATCGGCAATAACTCCAACATCGAAAACATCATTGAAAATGCAGAAGGACTCCATTTTCGATGAACTTGAGCTTGTCAAGAAGTTGACCATAAGCTCAAGAAACCTCAACGAGAAAAACCAACCAAGAACCAATAAAGATGCTGATGCCAAGAATGCAATGGTTTGAGCTCTCAACGAACGATACGATCAAGCTACTCACTTGAGAGCCCCCTTGATAGCACGGTTACCTACCCTATAACCCAGTCTCCCAACTACCACTATGAGACCGGTGAAATAGAAAACCCTATCAAGGTCAAACCTTAGCCTTGTGCATAGTCCACTTGAGCTAGATGATGACGATCTTGACTTCCTCAAGATGGACCACCTTTCTTGATTGCGTTGGCTTGATGAAGACAGGATGATTGCTCCCCCATACTCCACTATGGATGATAGACTCTTCGGCACATCTTCACAAGTCCATTGACATCACAAAGGACGGCAAGCTTCAAACCTGATCTCTCCGTGATGCTTCACTTGAACTTGCACAACGCAACCTTGATAATGATCACTACTTGATGTCATCTTCCATGGGTTGTATGGGATCTTCCTCTTGATGCAATCCCATGGACATAAGCCTAACCCCAAACTCTCACATGTAACATGGGTTAGTACACAAAGCGTAATGGACAATGCTTACCATACCATGGGATCACTTGATCCCTCTCGGTACATCTTGCACGCTTTGTGTGTTTATCACTTGATTCACTCTTTGACTTAGTCTTGATCAACCTTGTATCTTATCTTCTCTCTTCATAAAGATGATGTCTTGAAGGTAATCATGAATACTCACACAATCTCCTTCTTCAATACATGCTTGCCATAAGATCAACTCTCACATGACCAATCTTTGGATAAACCTTGAATACCACCTTGGTCATCATATAAACTCCTTGAAACCCAACAGATGGTCTTCAAGAAGTGCCTATGGACAAATCCTTCGAATATAATTCAAGGCAACCATTAGTCCATAGGGGTGTCATCAATTACCAAAACCACACATGGAGAAATGTGCTCTTACAACATTACATAGGCTTATTGGTCTGAGATCACTAATCTTCATTGGGTTGTTGTTCTTCGGGATTAGAACTCTAAGTGTATCATTCCAACCCTCTGTCATGTTTCCTCCTCTCAGAATATGAAGTGCGTCCTTGACCACTTGTTCTCCAACAGTTTGCCAAAACGTTTTTAAAAAGATAACAGACATTCCATCAGGAGTTGGTGCCTTAAGGTCACTAATGCATTTTAGTGTTGTTTTAAGGTCTTAGTGCGTTAAGGTCTTTCGTGTACTCCACACACAACACACTATTCATGTTCTCTGTCACTTTCATTTGTATTGCCTGCATAATTTCCTCCATATTGTTCCATATCATTGTGGAGGAGAAAATGTTCAGAATGTAGTTTGTAATATGTTCCTTGAGTGAATCTTCTCCTTTAGCCCAGCTTCCATCATCCCTCTGTAATTTTTTAATGGTGCTTCTCCTTTTCCTCTTCGAGGCAAAAGCATGGAAGAAAGATGTATTTTTGTAAGTAGGCCCCACTTGTTAGTGGCACATACAAATGGAATTTTCCGAAATCATGTGATGTGTCCTAATAATTTCAAAAATGACCCAAACAAGAACCGATTCATCTGAAGTTAAAGTTTCTTTGCAAGGAATACATATGATTAGGAGTTCATTTTTACTAATGAGACTAACCTCTATATTAATCAAACAACAGCATTGCAAGAAACGGTCGAGCTGAAAGGAAAAATACAATCCCATTCTTGGAAATAATCCATCCTCTCCATCCTCCATAGGACGATGGTGTGCCAAAGTTGCCACAACTGGAGTTCCGCACCATCACCGGAACAATATAGTGGAATCCATGCAGATTGTCGAGAGCCGACGACATCGAATCGGAGGAATCCATGACTCAAAGAAAAATATGATGCTAAGTTGGTCATGGCTAGATGTCCAAACAATCGAGTAGGTTGGATAACGAAATCAGCACCGTTACCGCCAAAGCACCGCCGGTCCGATGAAGACACATCTAACTCCCCCTTGCATCGACCATAGAGGGAAAGACAACCTTGTCCACCCATTCTCATTGCTAAATCAACAATGCACACACCATTGAAGCCAAAGGCGGCCATATTGTGCATTGCTGCCAACACTGCTAGAACGACTGAGGTGTCAGATAGCGAAGACACACCTATCCATCCGATCTCGTTGCTAGATCCAACATATCATGTGCCAATGGAGTTGGAGAAGAAAGTCAGAGGATCCATTATTAATCACGTCCACCACCATTGCTAAATGGGTGAAGTGACGAACAATGCGGGCCTACCTGAAGCCCCAAGATGGAAAAAAACTTCAACTCACAATGGTAGATCATGGCTTCCCCAACTCCCTTGGTTGTGTGGCCAATGAAGGAGGAGGACAGCGGTGTCCTATGAGAAGAGGAAGGTCGTGGGCATAGAAACCCTACTTTGAAACACTCAAAGGTGATCCAATGACATCACACACGCTGGCTTTGCCTGCAGAAGTCCGACCCTTCCCGCCCTTGGCGCCACCTCCAATCGGCCGTTCTTGCCTGTTCTTGGAGGATCACTGGATACTACCAGTGTTGGGTTCAATACATCCATGGCTCCCTTATTGTTCCGTCCCAATACATTGATCTCTAGAAGAGCCTTCAACTCTTTGAGCTATTGGCTGAGCCTAACCAACTTTCGTGGAAGATGACCACCAATGGATCCTACTTGCTGCCTCCTGCTACTCGGCGATGCTTCTCGGCTCCACCACGACATATCGATGGCGGCTCAATTGGAGGACTTGGGTGCCATTGAGAAGCAAGATCTTTGTTTGGCTCGCTCTTTAGGATCGGTGTTGGACCGCCGACATGTTGCTTCGATGTGGGCTTCCACATGTGCCAAGTTGTGTGCTCTGTGACCAAGAGCGCAAGACTATGCACTATCTTCTTGTGGGCTGCCCTTTCTCGTGAAAGATTTGACACGAGGTTCTCTCTTGGTGCCGGACGGCGCCACCTCCTTCTGGAGGTGACAACTTCATCGATTGGTGGGTGGCATCCCACGATGCGGCACCGGCCGGGCAAGCAAGGTATTTCATCCATGATCATCCTCACGGCTTGGCTTCTACGGAAGGCTCGAAATGCTTGTGTATTCGATGCCGAGCAACCACCGATCACACGGCTAGTCAACAACATCCGAGAGGAGGCCAAGTCCTGGGCTGCTATTGGTGCACCCGGGCTAGAAGCTATTATGTCTGAGACATAGGCTAGGTTAGTTTGGTGGCAACGTCAGACGCCTTTTGTCCCGCAACTCATGCCACGTATTTGTTTGTGTATTGTTTGCGAGCTTTATCTGTAAACTCCTTTTCTTTTTTGAAATGATACGCAAGTCTTTTGCGTATTCAAGAAAATATTAGGACCGGTTCGGATGATTTGGACAGTATTGTATCCACATGTCAAGCTTACGGACTACGCCAATACATTCTGCAAATTTGTGAAATATAATTATCATGTTAAAACCCGGTACACCTACCTCTCTAGTAATACCATGGAGAATTTTCTGCAATGATAATTGTCAAAGTATTGTGGATGTTGATGTGAGACACTGTCACCTCACCAGATTTCCAAGCTAGCAAAATTGGCCTCTAGTCTCATCAACAAGAAAAAAAATCCACGAATAACATTGCCCAGTGTCCTCAATACTGCGGAGAGAGATATTTGAACTAATCATGTCTCATATAGGCACACGATCACCATGCCATAGGAATGCACTAAATCGTGAATGTAGTTGCACTGTGTGGAGGCGTTCTATCCCCAGGCGTTCAAAGTGGCCAATTTGGAGAGGGATGCAATGAAGCACCGCCAATTCAACGAATAGACCAAGTGTTGAGCCCAAGCTCACCCCCCAAATAACAAGGGGTGAACGCTTAGGTCCTCCTTGGTTCAAAGGAAAAATGGAGCGAAAACGTATAAATAGAAAATTTATTCATCCCTTTGGTTCGAAGGAATCGGGCGAAGGAAAAGTGAAGGAAACTTCTCTTTAATCTCAGCTTTAAAGGAAAAAAAACGCAGGAATTCTAATACCCACATACCTCCTTTTCAAATTCATATGTACCAATGATGAGACTAAGATCTTGGTGACATAATAACATTCTAACTATACATTTTACTATGGTTTGACCATATTTGTTAGGATTCCTCTATTTTTTCTATTCCTGTGAACCACACATCCAAGTTGACATAATTCTTATGTTTACCAACCCGTTGTTTTGTGTATGCATTCCTAGCAACATCATATGTTTTTTCTATTCCTGCGATTCTAGAATCATGTGAACCAAACGAATCCTCCCGCGTGAGGACTTATCATGATGTCAGGTGTAAGGCTGTTTTTCCTCAACGGAGAACGAAATTTGGATCGGTGTGCTCTCACCACAGGTTATGCCCTCCTGCGTTTATCATGTTTTTCTTTTGACTATTTACTGCAGGGCAAAGCGTTTATCCTGCTTTTTTGTGCGATCACGTTAAGCCCTTGGTGCTTAAAAGGGTGTCAAATTGCAGTGGTGAGGTGGAGCAAAGTGGGGAGGCTGCGATTAAGTGAGAAGAGTGACTACATTGACATGGGATTATATGAGATTAGTGGCATTTTCTTAGTGTGCCATGTGAATGATACATCGTATCTCTTCGGAGGAATTTGGACGTTAGATTTAAATGTTGCATATGGAAATGAAGATGTGTGCACCAAATCTAGTATCTCTAAAACTT
Organism: Hordeum marinum; assembly: GCA_022496015.1. Taxonomy (NCBI): domain Eukaryota; kingdom Viridiplantae; phylum Streptophyta; class Magnoliopsida; order Poales; family Poaceae; genus Hordeum; species Hordeum marinum. The sequence goes on along the minus strand of CM039677.1, from coordinate 94,453,813 downwards.
TGTGACATGGTCACATGGTAAATCAAAATGTGAACATACTAAAATGTTCAAATATTCGGTGACCTCTTAGTTGTACTCTAGTGACTTGGGAGCATGGTAGCACCTCAAACGAGGAATCACTGTATCTCGTCTTGATGACACCAGTGCACAACCAACTTTCTTGTGACAAATAAAATATATTAATATTGCAAAGAACCATTTACACTCGACCTCTGTATCAACAAAATGTCAAAAAAAATCAAGGATACACGGAACCAAAAATAGAACTAAAAAAATAGAAAAGACTCCGCCACAGTGAATCACTAGGAGTGGTAGCACTCTAACCACACCAAAAAGAACACTCGAAATACAAAAAGGTCCTTCAAAAGCAACGCCTTTAAAAAAGAAACAATGCATAAGGGTTTTTATCCCGGAGAAAGTTTGAGTTCGCCCACAACAATGTCTTCAACAACATTGCCAGGTAACAATAAAAGCCATACCTTGGGCTTTCACCCCTGTAAAATGAGACTCGGTACGCGAGAAGCATCATCAAAAATGCAATCTCTAGTGTTGTCGTCCCGCTTTCTGAATCCGCTGAAACAAGTCACCATACACATGGTAGGCAATCTTCATCGCATTCAATATACTCTTTCACTGAAGCTTCAAGACCTTCAATTGCAGCCACTGTGATTTTTCCCATCTCTATCATTGCCTTGGTAATCTTGACTTAGACATATCCTATGACACTGATAAAAAAGTGAAGCTTCGCACCGTGGCCTCTTAAGGCCGTGGTGGCTGAAAATATGAGCGCAAAACACCGAAGCCTTTCCGGCCTAGGAATTTAGGGGCGACATACGCCAATTCATATCTTCATTCCTAAATATTTGTCTTTATAGAGATTCAACTATGAACTACATAGAAAACAAAATGAATGAATCTACATTCTAAATTATGTCTATATACATCGTATGTAGTTCACAATGAAATCTCTAAAAAAACAAATATTTTAAAACGAAGGAAGTAGATCTTTGATAGAAAAGACCGAAACTCATCAGTGGCCAGATTCAAAAGATCAACATCCGATACAAAGATGACTTGATGAAAGAAAAGTGTTAGGACCAACATCCGACAGAGCCAGATCGAGGCACGCCACCAGCATGGACGAAGCTGCTGCAAGCAAAGGCACGGCAGTGCAAAGCTAGCCTTCGGTAGCAATCGATCCACTCCAGGATTTGTAATCTAGTACACACACCGAACACTAGCAGTACGGCCCCACATCCGGCTCATATCTGGCCAGCGCAAGCGCGTGCGTATTCCGCCGTCGTGGATCCGGGAACGGGATCCTCTAACATCAAGAGGACACCTAAGTTACAGTGCAAACTAGTGTAAAGCGAAAAAAGAAACACACGGTTTACTGTAGCGAATAGTGTCTAGATGTAACGTAGCAGATACTGTAGGAAGTTACTGTTCATAAAAATAAATCTAAAAGTAATTTTAATGCATCATAATTTTGATTGCATGTAATTTTTACGTATGTATACAATGGATTTGTAATTTATAAATTAATTTAAATTATTTTAGCCTTAATCATATGGATGTGAAGGAGAAATGTTAGAGGAATGTAGCTTAGGTGACTTCTCTCCTTAATGTTAGAGGATCCGGCTGCGTAGATCTGGAGCGAGCGCACATCAAAGCCCGGGCGAGAGACATCCGGACCTCAACGCCACCATCCCTGCCGCCACACCGGCAATTAAACAACCCGTTGGAGCCGGTCAAGCTGGATCAAATCAACAAGGCCGCTGCATCGTCGCCGTTGTCCACAAGAAGCTATCGGTCGTGTCCGAGAGTCATCCACGTCGCGAGCAAGGTCCCGCCGCCATCATCGGCCACATCGGCTTTGCCTGCGGCGTCCTCTGACATCAACAGGGAGGAGGAAAGGAAGGATTTGCTTGGCGGTGGCTAGGGCGGGCTGCCTCCCGAGTCGCCCACACGGGAGCGACACGGGAGAGTCGAATGGATGATGGTTCAGGATGGAGTGAAGAACAATGCACAACCAACTAATACAAGTGCACCTAATATTTCAGTATCATATTATTTGTGATTCATGGAGTAAGAGCTACTTTTGTGTGTTTATCTATTTGCAACACAAAAAACTGATTTGGTTCTTGATTTTGTGTTTACTTATTATGCTCGAGTTCATGTTTTTTTAGAAACTTCTACGTACTTGAGTTTCTGTAGAGCAAGTTTTACTAGCCTGATATATAACGTGATTGCCCTTATTTTAAAGGTAGTGTGGTAACAATAACAAATGGATGGTGGCCGTGAAAAAGTTGTCCAAGACATATGATATTCATGAGAAACAGTTTATCACAGAGATTAGCTGTCTGATGAAGGCGAAGCACAAAAATGTAGTACGGTTTTTGGGATATTGTTCTGACGCACAAGGCGCAATTGCAGAACATGAGTAAGTCTTGGTAAGTACTCTTTCCGTCCCAAAATAAATGACTTAAAAATGACCCAAGTTCGAAGGGAATATATCCCTGGTAAGGTCATCTCACATGTATCATGTGTTTCAATCCCCTCTCTCAATTTGGTCTTCATTTTATTTATCAATGATGAAATATTATAGTATAGTTTAAGCATTCCACAATTATAGCATGATGTGGCTAAAAAAATATTGTAGAATTATAGAAGGGATATAACTAATCATGTTTTGTGTTGTGCACTACCTAACAAAGTATCTCTGATGTTGGACTCCTCTTTTTTTCTCATCCCATTATAGGAGTATCTTGTGTACTTGAATGGACAGAGTGCTATCGGATCATCAAAGAAATCTGTGAAGGTTTACATTATCTCCATGTTGAGTGTCATATTGTCCACTTAGATCTTAAGCCTACAAATATATTGTTGGATGATAATATGATCCCGAAAATTGCCGATTTCGGCCTCTCAAGGCGCTTCATTGAAAAGCAAAGCCAAATTTTTACTGCAGAAGTGATGGGAACTTTGTGAGTTATTTATGGCTCATAGGAGTCATAATCTTTTTTTACGCTGTGGTACGATTTGCATGTAACTCCTTTTCTCGTTTACTAAACAAACTTGATAAACTTTAATGCAGGGGGTACATGGCACCAGAATTTCTCACAAATGGACAAATTACAGTGAAGTGAGACATATATAGTCTTGGTGTTATAATTACAGAGATGTTGATGGGCCAGAAGGGACATCGTGATGTTGAGCATGTAAGACCAATGAAAATTTTTAGCATGCTCCCTCTTACCTCTCCTTTTCACATGAGAGGTAAGAGTACATAATAGATCTGAGCCATTGATTTGATTAAGTAGTGGTCTGATTTACTCTTACCTTCTTACCTTTCATCTGAAAAGAAGAGGTAAGAGGAAGCATGTTAAAATCACTCAAGACCAATATATGTTAACATTCCAAGACAAAGGCTAGCTTTTAAAATAATCTTGCTACACCTCTATTCGGTATTTATACTATTTCCTTTGTCGATATTGCATGATGTTGAGAAATGCAAAGAAGCCTAGAAACTAAAAGTTATAAATATTCTACTTACTTTTGGAAAGGCTAGATTTTGAAATAATCATGCTACACTTTTACTTGGCACTATATTATTTTTCTTCTTATAAATTGCCAAAAAAGGCTTTTGCCCTGCTTTATATATAAAGCAACGATCATCAACAACCCAGTACAAACGCATGCCACCACAACACACTCACACACCCAAGGCAGGATACATATGCGCTGAACGCAACAACACCACCCCTAGCACTATAAGAGCAACCGGGGGCTTCAACCATGAACACTCGACCATGAAGAGATGAAGCCACATACGGCGAACCAGGGGCTTCAAGGCCGCACCTTCAGAAAGGTTATGACATCGGAACACCGCCACTACCCGATCTAAGAATCAGAGTTTTCCCTGGAGCAACACGACGGGCAATGAGAGTCACGACGATTCGTCCTGCCCGCTCCCATGAGCGAGGTGGCGAACCCTAGATCGAGCCGTAGCTAACTCCTCCCCCCCCCCCCCCCGCTCCCTCTCCCTCGCCGACGGGCAAAGTCCGGTCAGCGTAGGCAGCGGCGGGCTCTCTTCCTCCTCAGCGCCCCTTGCAACGCGGGATGTGGTGGCCACTCGAGGACACGAAGCTTGTGTAGGGCGCGGCGGTGGCAGTCCCGGCGACGCGGAAGGGCGTGGCTGCTGCTGTGGCTGCATGGATCTAGCAAGTTGTGGGGCGGCCGGGGCTGCGCATGGCTGGTGCGGAGGTTCATGGCGGAGGGCGGTTCTGGCGGCTGTGGCTGCGGTTGTTGTGTCGCGGCAGGGTGCAAGGGGCGGAGGGCACGGCCGGCGATGTCCTTTGCGTGGTCGGCGACGTGGTGGGCTTCGTGATGGTGACCCGTGGTGGCTGGTGCTAGCAGGAAGTTCGGGCCTCCCCGTCCTCGATCTGGATCGGCCAGGTTTGGGGGTGTCGCCTCCATCCCTCCCCTTCGACTGCTGGTTGCGCGGGTGCATGCCCGGTGGCTCCGACACTTGGAGCTCGCCGGGTAGCGCGGATTGGGTAGTGGCCTAGTGTGGCTGCTGCTCCGGCTGTGGGTGGCTTCACAGCAGCTTGGCAGGTCGGTTACGACGGTGGCTGTGGCGTGTTCCGGTGTTCGCAAGTCCTTAGGCGGCCTGTGTCGGCCTTTGATTCCTCTCCTCTTCATCCGGGCACTTTGTCCTTCTTGGAAATATGCCCTAGAGGCAATAAATAAAGTGTTTATTATTATATTTCCTTGTTCATGATAATCGTTTATTATCCATACTATAATTGTATTAATTGGAAACACATTACATGTGTGGGTAAACAGACAACACTTTGTCCCTAGTATGCCTCTAGTGAACTAGCTCGTTGATCAAAAATGGTCAAGGTTTCCTGGCCATTGACATGAGATGTCATTTGACAACGGGATCGCATCATTGGGAGAATGATGTGATGGACAAGACCCAAACTACAAACGTAGCATATGATCATGTCAGTTTATTGCTACTGTTTTCTGCATGTCAAGTATATGTTCCTATGACCATGAGATCATGCAACTCACGAACATCGGAGGAGTGCCTTGTGTGTATCAAATGTCACAACTTAACTGGGTGACTATAAAGGTGCTCTACAGGTATCTCCGAGGGTGTTTGTTGAGTTGGCATGGATCAAGGCTGGGATTTGTTACTCCGTGTGACGGAGAGGTATCTCAGGGCCCACTCGATAATACAACATCACAATAAGCCTTGCAAGCAATGTGACTAAGTGTTAGTTGCGGGATCTTGTATTACGAAACGAGTAAAGAGACTTGCCAGTAACAAGGTTGAACTAGGTATGAAGATACCGACGATCGAATCTCGGGCAAGTAACATACCGAAGAACAAAGGGAACATCATATGGGATTAACTCAATCCTTGACATGGAGGTTCGACCGATAAAGATATTCGTAGAATATGTAGGAACCAATATGGGCATCTAGGTCTTGCTATTGGTTATTGACCGTAGAGGTGTCTCGGTGATGTCTACATAGTTCTCGAACCCGCAGGGTCTGCACACTTAAGGTTCGGTGATGTTTCGGTAGTATAAAGTTATGTATGGTGGTGATCGAAGGTTATTCGGAGTCCCGTCTGAGATCCCGGACGTCACGAGGAGCTCCGGAATGGTTTGGAGGTAAAGATTGATATATATATATATATATGAAGTCATGTTTTGGTCACCGGAAAAGTTTCGGGCTAATCGGTAATGTACTGGGAGTGTCGGTAGTGTACCGGGAGACCATCGGGAGGGGTATTTCGACCCAAAAGGCTACATGGGATATGGGAGGATGAATACCATCCCCTAGTGGGCTGGTGGAAGTCCCACACAAGGCCCATGCAGTTGGGAAGAAAAGCCCCAAAGGAAAAAGGTGGAAAAAGGAAAAAAAGGCTAAATTAGGAAGGAGCCCTAATCCTACTAGGAATGGAGGAGGAGGAATCCTCCCTCCTGGTTCGGCCGAACCAGCCTTGGCTTGGAATCCAAGGCTGCCTCCTCTCCTCCTCTCCTCCTATATATACTAGAGGGTTTTAGGGTTTTTGCATAAGATTTTCAGCCACGTGCAACCCTACCCTTTAGTCCATAGTTTCTCCTCTAGATCAGATTTTTGCAGTGCTTAGGTGAAGTCCTGCCGGAATAGCTCCACCACCATCGCCGGAGCGCATTCACGCTGCCGGAGAACTCTTCTTCCTCTCCACGCCTTCTTGCTGGATCAAGACGGTGGAGATCGTCATCAAGCTATACGTGTGCTGAACGCGGAGGTGCCGTCCGTTCGGTGCTAGATCGGAAGGATCGTGATCAAGTTCGTGGGACGGATCGTTATAAAGTTCATGGGACGGATCGTGATTGGATCGCGGGACGCACGGTGATTTGGATCGCGAAGACGTTCGACTACACCAACCGTGTTTCTTAACGCTTCATGCTTAGCGATCTACAAGGATACGTAGATCCACTCTCCCTCTCGTAGATGCTCATCACCATGGATAGATTTGCGTGTGCGTAGGAAATTTTTTGTTTCCCATGCAACGTTTCCCAATAGTGGTATTAGAGCTAGGTCTATGTGTAGATGAGATCTCAAGTAGAACACAAAAGGTTTGTGGGCGTTGATGCTTAGATTGCTTCCTCTCTTGGTCAGATTTTGGTTCAGCGGTATTGTGAGATGAAGCGGCCCGGACCAACATTACTCGTACGCTTACGAGAGACCGGTTCCCTCGACCGCAACTTGTTGCATAGATGGCTTGCCAGTTTCTCTCACTTTAGTTGGATCGGATTCGACAAAGGCGGTCCTTGAGAAGGTTGAAAAGCAACTAGTGTATCAATGTTGTGGTTTTTGCGTAGATGAGAATTGTTCTTGCTAGATACCCGTAGCAGCCACGTAAAACATGCAACAACAATTAGAGGACGTCTGACTTGTTTTTGCAGGGTATGTTGTGATGTGATATGGCCAATTACATGATGTGATATATGTGATGTATGAGATGATCATGTGATGTATAGATTATCACGACTTGCATGTCGATGAGTACGACAACCGGCAGGAGCCATAGGGTTGTCTTTAATTATTGTATGACCTGCGTGTCAATCATTAAGCTCTATGTAATGCTTTACTTTATCGCTAAACGGTAGCAATAGTAGTAGAAGCATGTTGGGCGTGACAACCCCGATGGCGACACGTTGATGGAGATCAAGATGATGAAGATCATGGTGTCATGCCGGTGACGATGGAGATCATGCCGGTGCTTTCTAGATGGAGATCAAAAGCACAAGTTCATGGCCATATCATATCACTTATGAATTGCATGTGATGTTAATCCTTTTATGCACCTTGTTTTGCTTAGGACGATGGTAGCATTATAAGGTGATCCCTCACTTAAATTTCAAGATGAATTGTCCCCGAGTGTGCACCATTGCGAAAGTTCATCGTGTTGAGACACCACGTGATTATCGGGTGTGATAGACTCTACGTTCACATACAATGGGTGCAAGCCAGTGTTGCACGTGCAGAACACTCGGGTTAAACTTGACGAGCCTAGCATGTACAGACATGGCCTCGGAACACAAGAGACCAAAAGGTCGAACATGAGTCATATAGTAGATATGATCAACATAACGATGTTCACCATTGAAGCCACCTAAACTCACGTGATGATCAGACTTGAGTTCGTGGATTTGGATCATGTGACACTCAGATGACCTGAGGGATGTCTATTTGAGTGGGAGCTTTAGTAATTTGATTAACTAAACTCATTATCTTGAATAATAGTCTAAGTAAACTTTGCATATTTATGTTATAGATCAATGGCTCGCGCAGTAGCACCCCTGAATTTTAATGCGTTCCTAGAGAAAGCTAAGTTGAAAGATGATGGAAGTAACTTTGTTGACTAGGCCCGTAATCTGAGGATTGTCCTCACGGCTTCCCAGAAATCATATGTCCTTGATGCACCGCTTGGTGACCAACCAGAAGACATGACCTCCGAAGACGTTAAGAACGCTTGGGAGGCACGTACTGGAGATTACTCAATAGTTCAGTGTGAAATATTGTATGGCTTAGAACCAGGACTTCAAATACGTTTTGAACGTCATGGAGCATATGAGATGTTCCAGGAGTTGAAGTTTATCTTTCAGAAGAATGCCCGGATCGAGAGGTACGAAACCTCCGATAAGTTGTATGCTTGCAAGATGGAGGAGAACGGGTCTATTAGTGAACATATACTTCGAATGTCTGGGTATTCAACTCATCTAGCGGAGTTGGGAATTGCCCTTCCGCCAGAGGCGATCACTGACAGAGTTCTTCAATCACTGCCACCTAGTTACAACTGAGTGCTTTCATTGCAAGGGAACTAGTCACTCGAAGCGGAACTGCCCCAAGTACCTGGCTGACAAGAAGGCGGCCAACGACAAACAAGGTATATATGATATACATGTTATTGATGTGTACCTTACTAGCTCTCGTAGTAGTGCGTGGGTATTTGATACCAGTTCGGTTGCTCACATTTGCAACTCAAAGCAGGAACTACAGAATAAACGAAGGCTGGCAAAGGACGAAGTGACGATGCGCGTGGGAAATGGTTCCAAGGTTGATGTGATCACCGTCGACATGCTCTCTCTTCGATTACCATCAGGATTAGTGATGAACCTGAATAATTGTTATTTAGTGCATGCGTTAAGCATGAACATTATATCTGGATCTTGTTTATTGCGAGACGGTTACTCATTTAAATCAGAGAATAAAGGTTGTTCTATTTATATGAATAATATCTTTTATGGTCATGCACCCAATGTTAGGGGTTTATTCATATTGAATCTTGATAGTGATGACACACATGTTCATAACATTGATGCCAAAAGATGTAGAGTTGATAATGATAGTACCACTTTCTTGTGGCACTGCCATTTAGGTCATATTGGTGTAAAACGCATGAGGAAGCTCCATGCTGATGGACTTTTGGAGTCACTTGATTTTGAATCACTTGACACATGTGAACCATGCCTCATGGGCAAGATGACTAAAACGCCGTTATCTGGAACAATGGAACAGGCGAGTGACTTATTGGAAATCATACATACTGATGTGTGCGGTCCAATGAATGTTACAACGCGTGGTGGGTATCATTATTTTCTCACCTTCACTGATGACTTTAGTAGATATGGGTATATTTACTTGATGAAACACAAGTCTGAAACGTTTGAAAAGTTCAAGCAATTTCAGAGTGAAGTTGAGAATCATCGTAACAAGAAGATTAAGTTCCTGCGATCTGATCGAGGAGGTGAATATCTGAGTTATGAGTTTGGCAGTCACTTAAGACAGTGTGGAATTGTTTCACAGTTGACACCGTCCGGAACACCATGGTGTAATGGTGTGTCCGAACGCGTAATCGAACCTTAATAGATATGGTGCGTTCTATGATGTCTCTTGCTGATTTGCCACTATCGTTTTGGGGTTATGCATTAGAGACAGCTGCATTCACTTTAAATAGGGCACCATCGAAATCCGTTGAGACGACGCCATATGAACTGTGGTTTGGCAAGAGGCCAAAGTTCTCGTTTCTTAAAGTTTGGGGATGTGATGCTTATGTCAAAAAGCTTCAGCCTGAAAAGCTGGAACCCAAAGCGGAAAAATGTGTCTTCATAGGATACCCGAAAAAGAGACAGTCGGGTATACCTTCTATCTCAGATCCGAAGGCAAAGTGTTTGTCGCTAAGAACGGAACATTTCTTGAGAAAGAGTTTCTCTCAAAAGAATTTAGTGGGAGGAAAATAGAGCTCGATGAGGTTATTGAACCTTTACTTCAACCATAAAGTAGCGCAACACAAAAAATTGTTTCTGTGGAACCTACGATGGTAGAAGAGGAAGTTAATGATGATGATCGTGAAGCTTCGGATCAAGCTACTATTGAACCTTGTAGGTAGACAAGGCCGCGTACTACTCCTGAGTGGTATGGCAACCCTGTCTTGGAGGTCATGTTGTTGGACAACAATGAACCTACGAGCTATGGAGGTGCAATGATGGGCCCGGATTCCGAGAAATGGTTAGAGGCCATGAAATCCGAGATGGGATCCATGTATGAAAACAAAGTATGGACTTTGGAAGTATTACCTGAAGGGCGAAAGGCCATTCAGAACAAATGGATCTTCAAGAAGAAGACAGACGCGGATGGTAATGTCACCGTCTATAAAGCTCGACTTGTGGCAAAGGGTTTTTCACAAGTTCAAGGAGTTGACTACGATGAGACCTTCTCACCCGTAGCGATGCTTAAGTCTGTCAGAATCATGTTGTCAATACCTGCTTATTTTGACTATGAAATTTGGCAGATGGATGTCAAAACGGCATTCCTCAATGGTTTCCTTGAGGAAGAGTTGTATATGATGCAACCAGAAGGTTTTGTCGATCCAGAGAATGCTGAAAAAGTTTGCAAACTCCAGCGATCCATTTATGGGCTGGTGCAAGCATCTCGGAGTTGGAATAAGCTTTTTGATGAGGTGATCAAAGCGTTTGGTTTTATAGAAGTTTATGGACAAGCTTGTATTTACAAGAGAGTGAGTGGGAGCTCTATAGCGTTTCTAATATTATATGTGGATGACATATTGTTGATTGGAAACAATATAGAAATGCTAGAAAGCGTGAAGGAATATTTGAACAAGAGTTTTTCAATAAAGGACCTAGGAGAAGCTGCTTTCATATTAGGCATTAAGATCTATAGAGATAGATCGAGACGCTTAATAGCACTTTCACAGAGCACATACCTTGATAAAGTTTTGAAGAAGTTCAAAATGGATCAGTCCAAGAAGGGGTTCTTGCCTGTATTACAAGGTGTGAAGTTGAGTAAGACTCAATGCCCAGTGACTGCAAAAGATAGAGAAAAGATGAGTGTCATCCCCTATGCTTCAGCCATAGGCTCTATCATGTATGCAATGTTGTGCACAAGACCGGATGTCAACCTTGCCATAAGTATGGCCGGAAGGTTTCAAAGTGATCCTGGAATGGAACACTGGGCAGCGGTCAAGAATATCCTTAAGTACTTGAAAAGGTAAGGAAATGTTTCTCGTTTATGGAGGTGATGAAGACCTTGTCGTAAAGGGTTACGTCGATGCAAGCTTTGACACTGATCCGAATGATTCTAAGTCACAAACCAGATACGTATTTATTCTCAACGGGGGAGCGGTAAGCTGGTGCAGTTCCAAGCAAAGCGTGGTAGCCGATTCTACATGTGAAGCGGAGTACATCGCAGCCTCGGAGGCGGTTAAGGAAGGTGTCAAGTATATTTTCCTCGTGTCAGTTTATTGCTACTGTTTTCTGCATGTCAAGTATATGTTCCTATGACCATGAGATCATGCAACTCACGAACATCGGAGGAGTGCCTTGTGTGTATCAAATGTCGCAACGTAACTGGGTGACTATAAAGGTGCTCTAAAGGTATCTCCGAGGGTGTCTGTTGAGTTGGCATGGATCAAGACTGGGATTTGTTACTCCGTGTGATGGAGAGGTATCTCAGGGCCCACTCGGTAATATAACATCACAATAAGCCTTGCAAGCAATGTGACTAAGTGTTAGTTGCGGGATCTTGTATTACGGAATGAGTAAAGAGACTTGCCAGTAACGAGGTTGAACTAGGTATGAAGATACCGACGATCGAATCTCGGGCAAGTAACATACCGAAGAACAAAGGGAACATCATACGGGATTAACTCAATCCTTGACATAGAGGTTCGACCGGTAAAGATCTTCGTAGAATATGTAGGAACCAATATGGGCATACAGGTCCCGCTATTGGTTATTGACCGTAGAGGTGTCTCGGTCATGTCTACATAGTTCTCGAACCCACAGGGTCTGCACACTTAAGGTTCGGTGACGTTTCGGTAGTATAGAGTTATGTATGGTGGTGACTGAAGGTTATTCAGAGTCCCAGATCAGATCCCAGACATCACGAGGAGCTCCGGAATGGTCCCAAGGTAAAGATTGATATATAGGAAGTCCTGTTTTGGTCGCCGGAAAAGTTTCGGGCTAATCGGTAATGTACCGGGAGTGCTGGTAGTATACCGGGAGACCATGGGGAGGGGTATTTCGACCCAAGAGGCTACATGGGCTGTGGGAGGATGAATACCAGCCCCTAGTGGGCTGGTGGAAGTCCCACACAAGGCCCATGCAGTTGGGAAGAAAAGCCCAAAAGGAAAAAGGTGGAAAAAGGCAAAAAGGCTAATTAGGAAGGAGTCCTAATCCTACTAGGAGTGGAGGAGGAGGAATCCTCCCTCCTGGTTTGGTCAAACCAGCCTTGGCTTGGAAGCCAAGGCTGCCTCCTCTCCTCCTCTCTTCCTATATATACTAGAGGGTTTTAGGGTTTTTGCATAAGATTTTCAGCCACGTGCAACCCTACCCTCTAGTCCATAGTTTCTCCCCTAGATCGGATTTCTGCAGTGCTTAGGCAAAGCTCTGCCGGAATAGCTCCACCACCATCGTCAGAGCGCCGTCATGCTGCCGGAGAACTCTTCTTCCTCTCCGCTTCTTCTTGCTGGATCAAGACGGCGGAGATCGTCATCAAGCTATACGTGTGCTGAACGCGGAGGTGCCGTCCGTTCGGCACTAGATCGGAAGGATTGTGATCAAGTTCGTGGGATGGATCGTGATCAAGTTCGCGGGACGGATCGTGATTGGATCGCGAGACGGATCGTGATTGGATTGCGGGACGCACGGCGATTTAGATCGCGAAGACGTTCGACTACACCAACCGCGTTTCTTAACGCTTCCCGCTTAGCGATCTACAAGGGTACGTAGATCCACTCTCCCTCTCGTAGATGCTCATCACCATGGATAGATCTACGTGTGCGTAGGAAATTTTTTATTTCCCATGCAACGTTTCCCAACAATCCTCACTCGTGCACACCCGGGACCAACTTCCTGGTCGGTCACCCATCCTAGAACTACCCCAAGCCAAGCACACTTAACTTGGGAGTTCTGTTCGAATGAGCTCCCGGAAAAAAAGGAATTCCTTATTGATATGAGTAGAATGTCGATCTGTAGTCCCGGTTGGGATGGGCCTTTAGTACCGGTTCCCCAACCGATACTAAAGGGTCGGGACTAAAGGTCCAGACCTTTAGTACCGGTTGGCCCACGGATCGGTACTAAAGGACCACCACGTGGCTACCTACGTGGGCTGGTGGTGGAGGACCTTTAGTACCGGTTGTTGATACCAACCGGTACTAATTGTTCTATTTTTTTAGCTTTTAATTAGTTTTAATTTTCCTCTCTATTTATTATGATTTGCATTCATTTCAAATTTATTTTACGATGCTATATACTGTAAACATTACACAAGTTGATGCATATATATATGTAATATAATATACAATATCTCATACACAGTATATATAGAAATGGAATTACACATCCATATATATTCTGGACTTATAAATTAAGGCCCAAAACCCGACCGGGACTAGCTAGCTAGTGCTCCGGATGAAATCTCAGTTTTTTACTACTGATTTGCTGGCATTATTGAGTCGGCGGTAAGTAATAGTGCTCTCCGTTTACATCAATGACATGTTGAATAAGAAATGCCGCAAATTCCTCTTGAAGTGCTACAAAGCGTTTCTCGGGTGAGAGCTTCGACATCATCTGCCAAACCTGGAGTTGTCTTTCACGTGCTCCTGTGCGACGTATACGGCCTTCGGTCTGGATGCGAATGTTCTCGTAGGAAGTATCCACATAAATTTGTCCCCTGTGGCTACTTCGCGCACTTTGCAAAAGAATAGAATTAAATAAGATAATTAATAATCAAGAATGATAATGGTATTGAAACTAGAATTAAAGAGATACACGGACCTAGTAGTACTACTTAATTACCTGCATCTTTTTCCACTTTAGGTTCGGTTTCCATTGACGACTGTGATGGGTTTTTTCTATCATCTTTTTCCAAACACTACGCAGTAAAGAAAAAGAACGAAAGAGTTATTATAATTACTTTTGATATCAGGAAATAATGAAAGAAAGCAAGGTCGATAAAGATTGAAATTATCATTATATCATAAAATACAAGTCCATGTATGATTGTTCTAGTGTATCTAGTGAGTTGTACACTTGAACAAGTCCATCCGCGAGGATAATATCTAGGAGGATATAGTGGTCTCTGCGTAGAAGTTTATATAATTAAGCAGGCATGCATATAACTCATCAACTACACTTGACAGCGAGCTAGTAAGCAAAAATAGAATTTGTAGTATACAAGAGAGTAAACACTCACCCCATGTTGTAAGTAAATATTATAGTAGATTTGGTATTCATTAGTGCCTCTAGAAAATTTTCCAAGATATCTTCTGTGTCCTTGGCATAATGTTTTACCACATGACCATGAACGGTATTTGGGTCGATGAATCCAATGTCATCGATTCCCTCTTGTTTCAATTCCCACATCTTCAATCTGCATAATAGGGTAGAAAAGAACATATATAGTGAGGATAAGCCAATGAACGATATCTTAGCTAGAGACTTAAATTATTAAAGATATAAATCGCTTACAGACAATAGCAACTGATGAGAGTTTTGTCGATAGAGTCCATGTGGTATAACTGGAAAAGTTCTGAGAATTCAAGACATATGTCACATCCATTGACGTAATGCTCTTTCCTTACTTTGACCATGACCGCTGTCTCCCCTCGCTTTGCTTCACGCAGGTACCAATCATGCAACCGTCGCATCGCAGTTGGTAGTTCCTTGTACTACTCGGGTGTGACAAGTGGTTTTCCGACGGCATATTGCATTGCGTACTCATCTGCACCGTACCCGTAGATTTCCTCGGTGCCAAGGATTTGGCCAAGAGTGAGACCTGCAGCCTCTACTTCTTCGAGGTCGATTGGGTTGCCTTGCACGTCGACTTCTTGGATCGGTTGCTTGCTTGGATTGGTACTCACCTTGAGCAGAGAGATCGATTGCTTGGATTGTTCTCCGAGCTGGGGAACTGTTTTCCCGCTAGTAGTACCACCTGTCGTTGATGCCGTACTTCCCGACTTCTTCCTTGGGCTGGGCGGACTTCTCTACTCACTTGCCTTCTGAATTTGTCGCTCATAGTCTATCGGCATATGCTCCAGATATGCCGGGGGTCGATCAATAAAGTGTTCCATAAAGTGCTCTTGGACTTCCTTGGGTATTACCTCCTTTGGCGGCAGGGTCTTCTTCGCAAAAAAGGCTTTCACTTGGCGATCGCTTTCAATTTTGGTGTCCTCTGGTGTCATGTCGTAAGGCAGCTTCCTTTTGGCTGGAGGCTCGGGTTTCTTCTTTGCTTTCTTCTGAAGAGGACTGCTGATGGCCTTCCTCTTTTGGGAGCCTTGCTGGCGGGACCGCTGCCGGGGTGGAGTCGGCTCACGCGGCGAGATCGATATCGACGATATGGACTCGCGTCGTGCTCCGTCCCGAGGTTGGGCGGACTCGCGCTGGGATCCATATCGTAGTGGGACGCCTCTTGAGGTGGGGAGGACTGCTGGCGCTGTGATGCCTCTGGCTGGGATCCCTCGCGCTAGACATCGATACTCGGAGGAGCCAATGGCCTTAACACCGAGTGTGGAAAGACCATGCAGTCCTTACTCCATAGAATGAGACCATGGTCGGCTTCTGCCAGTGTGGACTCCCCCTCACCTCCAGGGATGTCAATCTGTAGTTCATCATATCCTGGCTCTATTGCGTCCACCGCGACATGAGCATACCCAGCTGTAACAGGATTGAAATGCCAGAGAACATCAGGTGTATTTGGTAAAGCATAGCCTGTCGCGACCCGTACGGGTATGTTCTTCATTTTCTGGATTAACTCACAAGATGTCTTCTCGGTGATATCATCCACGGGGGTGTGACCCAGCGGTGCCCCTGTGGAACCCACGCTGCTTTTCAGTAGTGTAGATGGGACGGGTTCCGATGCCTCCTGCCGCGGAGTTGCCCTTTGTTAGGTCAATACCTGTATCTGCAGCTGCTGCTGCTCGTACTTCTGTTCCAACTTTGAAAGTCGGTCTACTTCCAACTTGTTTTTTCTCGAACTGCTTTTATAACTGACCTTCCATCCCGCCAACCCCTCGTACCATAGAACAACGCCCACGCCTCGTGTTCGTCCTCCGTGTTCAAGATTCTCGAGGACGCGTGTAACCTCGTCGTTCTCTCTATCGGAGTGAAACCGTCCTTCTTGGGAAGCTTTTATTGCTTCAATCAACTCATCTGATGCATGCTTCAGACTGGCCAGTGCAATTATCTTCCCTAATGCTGGGTCCAACTTTCCCCCATGCGCAAAAAACCAATTCCTGCACCTCCGAGGCCAATTGAAGGTTACTGGAGTGATCCCTTCAGCATGCATCTTATTCTCTAATGCATCCTACTTAGGAATGTCTGACTTGTATCCACCTGTCCCTAGTTTATGGTGATACTTTTTTTCTCCGCATTTATCTTATTCTTTGCCGACTTCTCCATAGCAGCTTCCGATGTCTTGTACTCGATAAATGCGTCCTAGTGATTCCTTACCTTCTCGTATATTCCTCTGAATTCGGGCGCCTTCTTGCCTCTAGCGTTGTACTCGGTTCCATAATCTTTTCTTCCAAGTCTGGAACAGCAAACTCCTTGACTTTGTCCCTTTGGCGCTCTGAGAGAGAATCTGGTAGGATGAAATGCTCCACGAGATTTCGCCAAAGGGCATCTTTAATTCTTTTATCGACATAATTCACTCCTGGTTTTGGTTTGGTTGGCTGAATCCATTCTTGCATTGTGATCGGGACTCCGTCCCTAACAACCACTCCGCATTGACGCACAATTGTCTTGGCATTGGCTTCAGGGTGAGTCGGTGCGCCATCATGTTTGAAAGCATCAAGATTGAGCTTTACGTTGCCGTCCAATATTTTGGCACCGCCTCGTACCTTTCTACTAGATTGGCTCGATCCGGAGGGCTGATAATTAAAAGAAGAAAGATTTTTTAATATATATATATACAAATCAATTAATACACATGTAATGATCTTGTATATACCTCGCCGGACATTGTTAGTTGTTCCGAATTTTGGAACATAAGTTGTTCTTCCTCAGCCTCACATCCATCACCGTAATCGTTCATATATTGTGAGCCATCATCATCATGTGATTCACCCAGAAGGTCCGCTGGGTTTTCAGAGGAGCGTATCATGTCGAAGATGTCCTCTTCATGAGCTCTATCGATATTGTCCATAGCTTAATAACTAATCCATAATAATATAGATAAAACAAACTAGTATTCAAATTAGCATGCATTCAAGAAGCAAAATAACTGATAGTTAATTAATAATGCATCATCGAATACATATATAGTAGTTCTTAGAAAAGATCTCATCTCATAATCTCAGATAATTGTTAATACATCAGGTAATCCATCGATCTAGCTAATACATCATAATAATACATATATAGTAGCTAATATATCGATCTAGCTAGAACCCTAGCGCCCGACAGATATCGGGGCAGGCAGTGGACACCCAAAGAGAATGAACCATCGCAGGAACATAGCTCCAGTGAGATCCCCGAAAAATCTCTCAGGAATTGTCGGACCTAGCCTCCAAACCTGCCATGTAGCGACGGACGTGCTCGTTCTCCTTGCTGACATGGTACTGTAACTCCTCCGTGGGGGACTCAAGCCTCCGAATAGTCCGTGGCCCATGCGGCCGCCACCATGGAACCTCCGGGTCGACGACGGGCTGGCTCCTCACCAAGCTGCGCCGCCCGGAAGGTAGCACCTCCCAGTACCAGCCCGGCGGAGCCCGGTCCCGGATAGGGCCCCTTGGCTCAAGCAAGTGACCTCCTTCGCCGACTCGACGACGAGGATGCGGGATCGGCATCGTCAACGTCGAGAAGAAATACTTAATTATGAAAACAAATTAAATAAAACTTAGCAAAACTAACACTTAGCATCTAATAAATTAAATAACACTTAACGAATTAAATAACACTTAGCATCTAACAAAATTAACACATACCCTAATAACCTAAGAACCTAACTAACTAACTAACTAAACTAACCTGATAACCTAACTAACTAACTAACTAACTAACTAAAATAACCTAAGAACCTAACTAACTAACTAACTAAACTAACCTAACTAATTAACTAATTAACTAACCTAACTAATTAACCTAAACTAACCTAAACTAACCTAAGAACCTAATAAACTAACCTAAACTAACCTAATAAACTAACCTAAACTAACCTAATAAACTAACCTAAACTAACCTAAGAACCTAACTAATTAACCTAAGAACCTAACTAATTAACCTAAACTAACCTAAACTAACCTAAGAACCTAATAAACTAACCTAAACTAACCTAATAAACTAACTTAAACTAACCTAATAAACTAACCTAAACTAACCTAATAAACTAACCTAAGAACCTAACTAATTAACCTAAACTAACCTAAACTAACCTAAACTAACCTAAGAACCTAACTAATTAACCTAAACTAACCTAAGAACCTAACTAATTAACTAACTAAAAACAGGAAAAAAGGTGGGGGCGGCCGGGCACTCACCGGAGTTGGAGTTGCGTGGGGGCTACCGGGGCGGCGGCGGGACGGCGAGACGGCGGGCGGCGTCGGGGCGCCGGGCGTCGGGGCGCCGGGCGACGACCACGGCGGATTTCGACAGCCTGGCGACGCAAATAAGCTTCTCCTGGTGCGTAGCTCAGCCCGGGACGAGGCCTCCACTATTTATACGTGGAGGACCTTTAGTACCGGTGTGTGGCTCGCACCGGTACTAAAGGGTCTTTAGTACCGGTGCGAGCTACGCACCGGTACGAAAGGTCCACTCCAAAAAATGCGCGATGTAGTGGACCTTTAGTACCAGTGCGTGGCTCGCACCGGTACTAAAGGGTTTTTTAATTACTTATTAATTATTATTTTCAGAAAAAAAAACCTAAACTTTAGAAAATCATAGAAAAAAAATATATGACTCCAATGGAAATAAATAATATATGAAAAAATATCATAAAAATATAAAGAATCTGTTTATGGCATTTCCATGCATGTTTGAACAACTTAAACTGCTGTATAAGACAATTTGATTAAATGACATTTGAAATGTCATATCTCGAGTTTGAAAAGCAGTACAAATGAACTCTGAAAAGGTTGTAACTTGGCATGACATCATAATTTTACCCACATAGCAACTTCTAAAGAGTTGAGAGGGTTACGGCAAAAACTGGATGCACTTTGTGTACAAATTGGACAATCTCTTTCGAAGTATGAGGGTTTCGCACAAAAACTCATCTGTTACAAAGGGATTTTATTTTTAATAACTTATTTTAACTTAATACTTTTTGTGTGTTCAATATGCACCATTCAAAGGCACATCATCAATTTTCAACCCTTTTTGACTTCATTTGATATTTTTCATGCATTTAATGATTTATTTTGAGCTAAATGACCATGAATTGGAAAAGCAATACAAACGAACTTTGAAAAGGTTGTAACTTGGCATGACATCATAATTTCACCCACATAGCAACTTCTATAGAGTTGAGAGGGTTACGACAAAAACTAGATGCACTTCGTGTACAAATTGGACAATCTCTTTCGAAGTATGAGGGTTTCGAACGAAAACTCATCTATTACAAAGGGATTTCATTCTTAATAACTTATTTTAACTCCATACTTTTTGTTTGTTCAATATGCACAATTCAAAGGCATATAATCAATTTTAAACCCTTTCTGACTTGATTTGATATTTTTCATGCATTTAATGATTTATTTTGAGCTAAGTGACCCTGAATTTGAAAAGCAGTACAAATGAACTTTGAAAAGGTTGTAACTTGGAATGACATCATAATTTCACCCACATAAAAACTTTTAAAGAGTTGAGAGGGTTATGGCAAAAACTGGATGCACTTCGTGTACAAATTGGACTGTCTCTTTCGAAGTATGACGGTTTCGGATAAAACTCATCTATTACAAAGGGATTTCATTTTTAATAACTTATTTTAACTTCATACTTTTTGTGTGTTCAATATGCACCATTCAAAGGCACATCATAAATTTTCAACCCTTTTTGACTTCATTTGATATTTTCATGCATTTAATGATTTATTTTGAGCTAAATGACCATGAATTGGAAAAGCAATACAAACGAACTCTGAAAAGGTTGTAACTTGGCATGACATCATAATTTCACCCACATAGCAACTTCTATAGAGTGGAGAGGGTTACGACAAAAACTAGATGCACTTCGTGTACAAATTGGACAATCTCTTTCGAAGTATGACGGTTTCGTACGAAAACTCATCTAGTACAAAGGGATTTCATTTTTAATAACTTATTTTAACTCCATACTTTTTGTGTGTTCAATATGCACAATTCAAAGGCATATAATCAATTTTAAACCCTTTCTGACTTCATTTGATATTTTTCATTTAATGATTTATTTTGAGCTAAATGAGCCTGAATTTGAAAAGCAGTACAAATGAACTGTCAAAAGGTTGTAACTTGGCATGACATCATAATTTCACCCACATAACAACTTCTAAAGAGTTGAGAGGGTTATGGCAAAAACTGGATGCACTTCGTGTACAAATTGAACTATCTCTTTCGAAGTATGACGGTTTCGGACAAAAACTCATCTATTACAAAGGGATTTCATTTTTAATAACTTATTTTAACTCCATACTTTTTGTGCGTTAAATATTCACCATTAAAAGGAAAATCATCAATTTTCAACCCTTTCAGACTTCATTTGATATTTTTCATGCATTTAATAATTTATTTTGAGCTAAATGACCCTGAATTTGGAAAGCAGTACAAATGAACTCTGAAAAGGTTGTAACTTGGCATGACATCATAATTTCACCCACATAGCAACTTCTAAAGAGTTGAGAGGGTTACACCAAAAACTTGATGTACTTCGTGTACAAATTGGACAATCTCTTTCGAAGTATGAGGGTTTCGGACGAAAACTTATCTATTACAAAGGGATTTCATTTTTAATAACTTATTTTAACTCCATACTTTTTGTGTGTTAAATATGCACGATTAAAAGGCATATCATAAATTTTCAACCCTTTCTGACTTCATTTCATATTTTTCATGCATTTAATGATTTATTTTGAGCTAAATGACCCTGAATTTGAAAAGCAGTATAAATGAACTCTCAAAAGGTTGTAACTTGGCATGACATTATAATTTCACCCACATAGAAACTTCTAAAGAGTTGAGAGGGTTACGGCAAAAGCTGGATGCACTTCGTGTACAAATTAGACTATCTCTTTCGAAGTATGAGCATTTCGGACGAAAACTAATCTATTACAAAGGGATTTCATTTTTAATAAATTATTTTAACTCCATACTTTTTGTGTGTTCAATATGCACCATTAAAAGACACATCATAAATTTTCAACCCTTTCTGACTTCATTTCATATTTTTGATGCATTTAATGATTTATTTTGAGTAAATGACCCTGAATTTGAAAAGCAGTACAAATGAACTCTCAAAAGGTTGTAACTTGGCATGACATCATAATTACTCCCACATAGAAACTTCTAAAGAGTTGAGAGGGTTACGGCAAAAACTGGATGCACTTCGTGTACAAATTGGACAATCTCTTTCGAAGTATGACGGTTTCGGACGAAAGCTCATCTATTACAAAGGGATTTCATTTTTAATAACTTATTTTAACTCCATAATTTTTGTGTGTTCAATATGCACCATTCAAAGGTACATCATCAATTTTCAACCCTTTTCGACTTCATTTGATATTTTTCATGCATTTAATGATTTATTTTGAGCTATATCACCCTAAATTTGAAAAGCAGTAGAAATGAACTCTCAAAAGGTCGTAACTTGGCATGACATCATAATTTCACCCACATAGCAACTTCTAAAGAGTTGAGAGGGTTACGGTAAAAACCAGATGCACTTCATGTACAAACTGATACAAAGATACCATGCTAGAAAATGCATGGATGTCCTTCACATAGAAAGTGATGACGGTGAAGCCGGTCACATCCCAGAGTGGGATGTCGTGGTGTAAGACTTTTTCTGCGTGTTCGTCCCTTGCTTATTATTGCGCCGTAACCATGGAGAATCTTCATCATTTAATAGGATGCTTGGGTCAGTCTTCACTCTGAAGGCAGGGATTTCATGAAACTTTTCATAATCTTCTGACATGTCTGTCTTGTCCTCCACTCCCACAATATTTCGTTTCCCTGAAAGAAATATGTGGTGCTTTGGCTCATCGTATGATGTATTCGCTTCCTTATCTTTTTTCTCCTCGGTTTGCTAGACATGTCCTTCACATAGAAAACCTGAGCCACATCATTGGCTAGGACGAATGAGTCGTCTATGTACCCAAGATTGTTGAGATCCACTGTTGTCATTCCGTACTACGGGTCTACCTGTACCCCGCCTCCAGTATATTTGACCCATTTGCACTGAAACAAAGGGACCTTAAGATCAGGTCCATAGTCAAGTTCCCATATCTCCTCTATGTAACCATAATATGTGTATTGAAAGTTGGTTGCATCATAGCGGACACCACTGTTTTGGTTGGTGCTCTTTTTATCTTGGGCGATCGTGTAAAATGTATTCCCATTTATCTCGTACCCTTTGAAAGTCGTTACGGTCAAACTTGGTGTCTTGGCCAACCAGTACAGTTCATCTAGAACATCGTTGTCATTGATGAGCTATGTTTGCAACCAACCGGCGAAAGTCTCCATGTGTTTACGTTCAATCCAGGGGTCAGACTGCTCCGGGTTATTGGACCGTACAATATCCTTGTGTTCCTCGATATATGGAGTCACCAAGGTGGAATTTTGTAGAACCGTGTAGTATGCTTGAGTGAAAGAATGCCCGTCCATATTTATTGCTTCTTTCTTTTTCTAGTGTGCCTTTTCCACCCAGTCTCCCCTCATGTCGCGATTCAGGAAGACCAATCGGCTTAATGTCAGGAACAAAGTCAACACAAAACTCAATAGCCTCCTCTGTTCCATATCCCTCGGCGATGCATCCTTCTGGACTAGCACGGTTATGAACATATTTCTTTAAGACTCCCATGAACCTCTCGAAGGGGAACATATTGTGTAGAAATATAGGACCCAGAATGTTAATCTCTTCGACTAGGTGAACTAGAACGTGCGTCATAATATTGAAGAAGGATGGAGGGAACACCAACTCGAAACTGACAAGACATTGGACCAGGTCATTCTGTAACCTTGGTAGGATTTCTGGATTGATTACCTTTTGAGAAATTGCATTGAGGAATGCGCATAGCTTCACAATGGCTAATCGAACATTTTTTGGTAGAAGCCCCCTAAGTGCAACCGGAAGTAATTGTGTCATAATCACGTGGTAGTCATGAGACTTTAGATTTTGAAATTTTTTCTCTGCCATATTTATTATTCCCTTTATATTCGACAAGAAGCCAGATGGGACCTTGATACTGAGTAGGCATTCAAAAAAGATTTCCTTCTCTTCTTTCGTAAGAGCGTAGCTGGCAGGACTTTGATACTACTTTGGAGGCATGCCGTATTTTTTGTTAATTCTTTGCTTGTCCTCCCGTGCCTCCGGTGTATCTTTTGTCTTTCCATACACGCCCAAGAAGCCTAGCAGGTTCACACAAATATTCTTCGTCACGTGCATCACGTCGATTGCATTGCGGACCTCTAGGGCTTTCCAATATTCAAGTTCCCAAAATATAGATTTCTTCTTCCACATGGGTGCGTGTCCGTTGGTGTCATTCGGAACAGATTGTCCGCCAGGACCCTTTCCAAAGATTACCTGTAAATCCTTGACCATATCAAATATATATTCACTAGTACGGAGGCCAGGCTTCTTCTGGTTATCTGGCTCACCTTTGAAATGGTTGCCTGCCTTTCTTAAAATATGCTTGATCGGTAGAAATCGACGATGTCCTAGGTACACATTCTTCTGACATTTATCCAAATATATACTTTCAGTATCATCTAAATAGTGCGTGCATGCATTGTACCCCTTGTTTGTATGTCCTGAAAGGTTACTAAGAGCAGGCCAATCATTCATGGTTACAAACAGCAACGCTCATAGGTCAATTTCCTTCTGTGTGTGCGCATCCCACACACGTACACCTGGTTTTTTCCACAATTGTAGAAGTTCATCAACTAGTGGCCTTAGGTATGCATCAATGTCATTGCCGGGTTTCTTAGGGCCTTTGATGAGCACTGGCATCATAATGAACTTCTGCTTCATGCACAACCAAGGAGGAAGGTTGTAGATACATAGAGTCACGGGCCAGGTGTTGTGACTGGAGCTCTGCTCCCCAAAAGGATTCATGTCGTTTGTACTAAGACCAAACCATAAGTTCGATGCGTCAGCTGCAAAGTCCTCGAACTCCCTCTCGATTTTCTCCACTGCGACCCATCAGCGGGTGCTCTCAACATTCCGTCTTTCTTACGTTCTTCTTTGTGCCATCGCAACAACTTGGCATGCTCTTTGTTTTGGAACAAACGTTTCAACCATGGTATTATAGGAGCATACCACATCACCTTGGCAGGAACCCTCTTCCTGTGGCGTTCGCCCTCCACATCACCAGGGTCATCGTGGTGGATCTTATAGCACAGTGCACCGCATACCGGGCATGCATCCAAATTCTCGTACTCCTCACTTCGGTAGAGGATGCAGTCATTAGGGCATGCATGTATCTATTGCACCTCTAATCCTAGAGGGCAGACAACCTTCTTTGCTTCGTATGTACTTTCAGGCAATTCGTTATCCTTTGGAAGCATCTTCTTTATCATTATCAGCAATTCTTGAAATCCCTTGTCAGTTACACCATTCTTCCCCTTCCATTGCAGCAATTCCACCGTGGTACCCATCTTTTTCTGGTCATCTTCACAATTTGGATACAATAATTTCTTGTGATCCTCTAACATGCGTTTCAACTTCAACCTCTCCTTATCACTTTCGTAGTTTCTCTTTGCATCAGCAATGACCCGACCCAAATCATCAGCAGGCTCATTTGATGCCTCTTCTTCAGCTTCCCCCATTGTTTTATTGGCGAAAGGATAGTTGTCATCATCCTATTCTTCTTCATTGTCTTCCATTATAACCCCTCTTTCTCCGTGCTTGGTCCAACAACTATAGTCGAACATGAAACTGGACTTCAGCAGGTGGTAGTGAGGGTTTTTGAGGTAGAGTAATTCCTATCATTCTTAGAGTCACGACATGGACAACACATGAAACCATTTTGCTTGTTTGCCTCAGCCACACGAATAAAATCATGGAGGCCGTTAAGAAACCATGGACTCAGTCGGTCATCGTACATCCATTGCCGGCTCATGTTCACTACACAACATCAAAGTGACCAAATTAATACAACTTCATCATCACATTACAACCAAAGTAGAGCTAGCAGTGACCAAATGTTATTACTGCAAATAATAGATACTTATAGTTCATACATACATCTAATAAAACAACATACAACTATCTAAAACATGTAAATGTAACAACAAATGCGATCATAATTGCAACTAAGGTAACAATTGAGCCAACGGCATAATGATACCAAGCCTCTTTATCAATGGCATATTTTCTAATCTTTCTAAGCTTCAAGCGCATTCCAGCCATCTTGTTCTTGTGATCATCGACGATATCGGCAACATGCAACTCTAATCCCATCTTCTCATCTTCAGTTCTTTTCAATTTTTCTTTCAAATGATCAATTTCTTTTTCAGCTTGTGTTAATTTCTCGAGCAGAATTGCATAGTCGGTTGGAATTTTTGGTTCAACTACTTCCTATAGATAAAAACATCTACGTCAATTTGGTGGCATAATTAATTGTCATAGACATTAGATGATGTGTGAAATAGTTATAAAAGATAACGACATACCACATCTGAATCATAGACTAGACGAGGGCCGACGTGGGCGGATACCATAACCATGACACTATAGAATAAGTAACAATAATACAAGTAAGTAAATCGTACATGCAGCTATCTAAATCATACAAGTATTTTTTTAAACAAAAAGGTTTTAAGAAGAACAAGAGGCTCACCAAGGTGGCCGGTGTCGCGACGAGACGGTGCGGACGATCGACGGTTGTCGGGGGGATGACCCCCGGGTACCCCAAAGACGGCGAGTCGGACGGGGTTCCCGCCCGCCCGGACCGGCGGCTCCACTTGGCCGGCTGCCGGCTGCGCCTGCCAGCCGGTTGGTCAGAGTCAACCGCGACATCCCATCGGACACGACGCAGACGAGATGGCCGTACCTGCGCACTGCTGAGCAATAGTTGCGGACTATAGCGTATGTCATATGTCACCTCGGATGACATATGGTATAGTGTAGTTGGTGGTGTAGTAGGTGGGAGGTGGCCCACTCACCATGCCTACTCCTTCACTATATAAAGCCACCACCACTCACACACTCAAGGGGGGCTGATTCCCACCCACCCATACTCACTCACATACAGGAGCACAAGCTCCACGCCATGCTCCCTTACTAGCTAGCTCTCTCCTACTACTACTTCTAATACAGCTCTAGGAGCAACCCTGTACTAAGATACCACATACATACAGACATGCAGGAGTAGGGGTATTATCTCTCTGGAGAGCCCTGAACCTGGGTAAACCACCGCGTGGTATCCGCATACTCGTCCCGGATCATCCACGGCAACCTTGCTCTCACCTCAATAAGCCACCCCATGGCATCTGCCGTGATGCGGTACCCCCTCGCTACCGACTGACAAAACCACGACAACGGTGGTTAGGACGGGGATGGGAAGGCACCAAATAAACCACACCTACACATATGCAACCTAACAAGTTAATTTGAGCTCAAATTGCATATAAACTCCCACATAATGATCACTCCTCCAAAACCTAGCTATTACCCACAAATCACATATCTTTGAGCATACCACAAGCTAATCTAGCAATGAGAGATGAAGGAGCAAAGTTGCTAACCTTTGTGAACACGTGGATAGATGGGGTGCCTTTAAATCTTGACAAATCCTTGGCAAAATGGAGGATGAGCTTCGAGCAGAAGAAGAACAGGGGAGAAAACAGAGAAATGAGAGCCCCTTCGATCGGCTGCGGACGAAGCATATATATAGGAAGTCTTTAGTACCGGTTGGTGTCACCAAAGAGGCACGCGGGGCCCAAGTCTGACCAAAAGCATGCCACGTCCCCTTTAGTACCGGCTCGTGACACAAACCGGTACTTAAGATCCCTCACGAGCCGGTACTAAAGGTCGCCTTGCTCCTAGCCGTTGGAGCCGGCACGAACCGGCACTAATACCATCTTTAGTACCGGCTCGTAACCAGACTGGGACTAATGCTTGGGATGAAAGGTCTGTTTTCTACTAGTGTTACCTCTCATGTGAAAAGAGGGGGTAAGAGGGAGCATGTTAAAATCACTCAAGACCAATATATGTTAACATTCCAAGACAAAGGCTAGCTTTTAAAATAATCTTGCTACACTTCTATTTGGTATTTATACTATTTCCTTTGTCGATATTGCATGATGTTGAGAAATGCAAAGAAGCCTAGAAACTAAAAGTTATAAATATTCTACTTACTTTTGGAAAGGCTAGATTTTTAAATAATCATGCTACACTTTTACTTGGCACTATATTCTTTTTCTTCTTATAAATTGCCGAAAAAGGCTTTCGCCCTGCTTTACATATAAAGCAACAATCATCAACAACCCGATACAAACGCATGCCACCACAACACACTCACAAACCCAAGGCAGGATACATAGGCGCTGAACGCAACAACACCACCCCTAGCACTACAAGAGCAACCGGGGGCTTCAACCATGAACACTCGACCATGAAGAGATGAAGCCACATATGGAGAACCAGGGGCTTCAAGGCGGCACCTTTAGAAAGGTTACGACATCGGAACGCCGCCACTGCCCGATCCGAGAATCAGAGTTTTCCCTGGAGCAACACGACGGGCAATGAGAGTCACGACGATTCGTCCTGCCCGCTCCCATGAGTGAGGTGGCGAACCCTAGATCGAGCCGCTGCTAACTCCTCCCCCCGCTCCCTCCCCCTCGCCGACGGGCAAAGCCCGGTCAGCGTAGGCAGTGGCGGGCTCTCTTCCTCCTCAACGCCCCTTGCAATGCGGGGTGTGGTGGACACTCGAGGACACGGCGCTTGTGCAGGGTGCGGCGGTGGCAGTCCCGGCGGCGTGGAAGGGCATGGTTGCTGCTGTGGCTGCATGGATCTAGCAAGTTGTGGGGCGGTGGGGGCTGGACGTGGCTGTGCGGAGGTTCATGGCGGAGGGCGGTTCTGGCGGCTGTGGCTGCAGCTGTCATGTCATGGCAGGGTGCAAGGGGCAGAGAGCACGGCTGACGATGTCCTTTGCACGTTCGGCGGCATGGTGGGCTTCGTGATGGTGGCCCGTGGTGGCTGGTGTTGGCGGGAAGTTCGGACCTCCCCGTCCCTGATCTGGATCGGCTAGGTTTGGGGGTGTCGCCTCCGTCCCTCCCCTTCGACTGCTGGTTGCGCGGGTGCATATGCCCGGTGGCTCCGACGCTTGGAGCTCGCCGGGTGGCGCGGATTGGGTAGTGGCCTAGTGTGGCTGCTGCTTCGGCCGTGGGTGGCTCCATAGTAGCTTGGCAGGTTGGCTGCGGCGGTGGTTGTGGCGTGTTCTGGTGTTCGCTCGTCCTTAGGCAGCCTGTGTCGGCCTTTGATTCATCTCCTCTTCATCCGGGCACTTTGTCCTCACTCGTGCGCACCCAGGACCAACTTCCCGATCGGTCACCCATCCTAGAACTACTCCAAGCCAAGCACACTTAACTTGGGAGTTCTGTTCGAATGTGCTCCCGGAAAAGAAGGAATTCCTTATTGATATGAGTAGTCTATCATCCCTAATATGCCAGGCTATCACATACACCACCACTCAGAGGAACCCACGTCCTCGTCGGGTCACAGGAACGTTCCCTCTTGGCACAAATGCCTGTGCTTCCAGTCCGATACATGTGTCATTTTGTGTGCCGCGATGAGTCACCAACTTCATGAACAACATGATCGTGCACCTGTCGGCAAACATTCGTGTAACCGCGAGGGTTGGCTCTGATACCAACTTGTAACGCCCCGGACACACCCGCCGATGGTCGTTACTCCTGGCGGGATCTAGACTGGCCTCACAAATCAATACTAGTCTTTTTTTGTGCACTTTGTCCTCACTCGTGCGCATCCGGGACCAACTTCCCGGTCGGTCACCCATTCTAGAACTACTATCCTAGAACTACTCCAAGCCAAGCACGCTTAACTTGAGAGTTCTGTTCGAATGAGCTCCTGGAAAAGAAGAAATTCCTTATTGATATGAGTAGTCTACCATCCCTAATATGCCAGGCTATCATAGGGCACTACCCTCGTCGAAGGGCTGGACCTCTCCCAGCAGCAGTTCATCGCTCGTCTCAAGCCTGGTACAGCAGGACCGAGGTCATCTCGCGCCCGACAGCAGGACCGAGCTCGTCTTGCCCAGGGGCTGCAGGACGGGTCGATGGATGCCAGTTTGGCCGGCCTATGGGGTCTCGGCATTAGGGGCCGCCCAGGGGTGCGGAAGGCGATGCCTTTCCACTCGTCTCTTTGGTTGGGGTTGCAGCGGGTCTCGGGTGAGGTGGTGCCAAGGTCTTGGATGTAGGGGTGGCGGCCCTGGTGGTGGTAGTGCGGTGCTCATGGGCAAAGCCCGTGGCTTGGTGCTGCCTGGTGGCCATGGTCGTGTGGACGGCGTGGTAGCCGGGGTGTGACATTCGGTGGCGGTGTGTGTTGGCCGGGGTTAAAACTTGTTCTATCTTCGGACAGACCGGCTGCGGCGAAGCTTGTTCCCTTCTTCTTATAAATTGCATGATGCCATTCTTTCCCGAGAACATGCAAGAGCTCATGTGTGCATCTACAAGAGAATGAAACATCATTCAATCCAAAAAATACCCAAAAAATACGTTAACATAGAAATTAAGAAGCATAAATACTTTTTTCTAAGGGGATCTTCTCGGGTTCTGCGTCGACTGACTGATGCACACATCCAAATAGAGTATCGTTAATAGGATTCTGCTTGTTGACCATTGAAGTTATGTATTATCGACCAGAGGGAGGATGAACGTGAGATTTTTAACAAGTTCTTCGAAGAAAACTATTTCTTTGAAAAAACAGAAACTTAACCGTACGAAAAAAAATACTTGCTGGAAGTAAACTAGACTAAGCATGTCATCATGGAAACAAGACACGCGCACAAGTAATCTAAGCAGACATGGAAGCAACAAACTAAAGTATCGCAAGTATGAATACTAAACAGAACATGCATCGCGGAAATTGAAAGTCTTCATACGGAGGAGGAGACAAAGTCTTCACGATATTAATATTGAATGTAAGTGAAGAAATGACACTAGTAGCTTGGGGAAGACAAATGATTTCTTTGACCAGTTCAACATTTGGTTGAAGAGGCTGGGATTAAACATAGAAGACCTAGTCTTCACCTTATTCTCCTTGAGCTAAAGTCACTTAGACCTCACCCAATCACTCATGGTAAGTTTACAAGGTAAACTTCTGAAACCTTCATAGAGTCGTTCTTTGACACTCTACAATTTATTCTTGGATGCTTAGGCCATGTTTGGATTGTCGTTTTGCTTAACAATACACCCCTCCGGCCGTCGTTTCGCTTCCAACCGTAAATCAGTACTAGTCCGGTAAGTTACACCTGTAGATAAAATACTAGTGTATTTAAATACACCGATTCCAAGCGCGGCCTTACAATATGATGCCTAACCTCTAAAAGATCACAATATTCGAGGGTAATAATTCTTTAGTGATGCTCACTCAGAACAGATTCCTCAGTGATGCTCAATCACTTTGGGCTCTGAGTGTTTGGATTTTCCTCACTAGGATTCTCTGAAATGCTTTGGAGGATGGGTTGCTCTAGATGACACTTGTCATGCAATAATTCGGAGCAGCCAACCACTACATGATGATTGGGGTGGCTATTTATTGCCGGGGACGCAACCCAAGATGAAATGACCAATAAGGCTTTTCAGATGTTACCGTTGGCAGGGCCGGACCCGCCAGACAGCTGTTGCCAGCTCGGCAATGGTCAGAATATTTGAACTCCCAAATTCCTCATAGTAGGATAAAGACATTGATGCTTTCCTAACTCTCCAGTGAGAACATTGACTACAAGGTCCCAATGAACATCGTCTCCGACGGTGAAGAAAATGGACATCACTTCAAAAGGTTTCCAAAGTCTTCACTCGAAGAAATAGGATTGGGTTGAGCATCACTTTGGAAATATTGTCTTCGTATCACTTGCCCCCCTTAAGAGTACAGTGTTCCCTATGACTTAAGTAGAACTATTAAAAGACCAAGTCTTCACGTTTCATTTCTTCAAGATATTTTTTCAAAGGGCGCACCAATTTCTTCAATGTATGTTATACTCCCTCCGTCCGACAAAAGCTGTCGCGGGGCTAGTTCATTTTGTTTTTTTGCAAAAAAGCCCTTGCATGTTTAAATCAATTGCTAATCAGCCCATTGGCTTCTTCCTCCCCCATCGCCGTGAGCACCCACCGCCCAAAGCCACCGTCCTCCCCCATCGACGCGGGCTCTGCGTGCCCCAGCTGTCGTTCGGCTCAGCCTGCGCCGCTGCCCCCTTCTCCTGCCCCTACCCCGCCACCATTCGGCTCACCCTGCGCCGCCTACCTGCTCCTCCGCGGCGGCGGTACCTTGACGGGCGGCGAATCCATGGCTGACAAGCGGCTACTCCTCGTCGCGCTGCTCACGTCCCGACCCCCTCCTCACGCCAGCCGCGACCAGCCACTCCGGTGCGGGAGTTGGGCGTCTGGACCACCGACCGCCGCTACTCCACCGCCAATCACAGAGGTGACCAGCGCATTCAGCGTCTAGAACAGCGCCGCCGCCCACCTTCCTAGCTTCCACAGAGGCAACCACTGCCACTCCTCCTCGCCCATTTCATCACCGAGGCAACCTAGCTCCTCGTCGCTGCTTCAGCCGCCACCGCCGTGCTGGTGTACTTCGGCCGCCGAAAGGTTGCGGTGGTGGTGGGCGACGCCTCTGCTTCCACTGGTGCTTCTGGTAGGAGACGTCGACGCCCTTCGATTCCCGTCCCCGCCCCCGACCCTCAGGTACTCTGCCTCTGTTCCTACGAAACTTTCAGAATTGGGTTGTATAAATTCAGAAAGTTCAGACTTTCAGAAAGTTCAGACTTTCAGAAAGTTCATAAGGTGTTGTATAAATTCAGTTCAGATTATACTGTAGGTTGTATAGTGACTGTATATTGTCCGAGTGATGCATCGATGGATTTGTAGTGAATGCATTCTGTTTTGATTGATTGTAATCGCTAATAGTGAATGCATCTAGGGATGATGCTACCTAAAACATGAAAGCTGAGATTCATATGCAGACTAACTTTCAGAAAAACAGAAATGCTGACTAACGTCAAGTTTCCCAATGCAACATTTTCAGTTAACTGAATGTGGGTCAGTTAAGTGCTAACCTGCAGAATTTTCATAAGTGCTGACTAATATCAAGTTTCCCAATGCAACATTTTTAGTTAACTGAATCTGGGTATGTGTACCTTGCTTGCTATGTAATTTGAAACACAATGGATCAATTACTGTGAAGAAAAATAGAAACCTGATCTTAACTGAATGTGTGTATATGTGCTTGCGTGCATCTACATGGATAGATGAAGAAAAACAGAAATCTGATCTTAACAAAATGCATGTTCTCTCTATTTTGAAAAGCCTTTGATTTGTTCTCAAGGGAGAGATTTGTTTTCTTTAGCTTTAGGATTAGGATTCTTCTTGCAAACAAAATGCATGCTCTCTCTATTTGCTTTGTGTTGCTTCATCTTTTAAATTCTTGGGTTCAATTAGTCTAAAGGCCCTTTCATCAATTCTTGGGTTCAATTAGACAAGAGATGAAGGTCTCTTTTTGTTGTGTCATTTCTTGAAATTGTATGACATGGCAACCATTTCTTGAATTGTTGCCATGGCAACCATTTATTGAAATGTTGCCATGACAGCCTTATATACTCTTTTTCATGTGTACTCTTGTTATAATTATATGCTAACCATTTGTATACTCTTGTTATCGGTACAAATAGGAGAACTATGGATTTGAACATGATGGCTGACGAGGATGACGAAGCTCAACACGGTGATCCATTGATTTGAACTTGATGGCTAACGAGAAGGACGAAGCTCAACACGGTGATGCCATTGATTTGAACTTGATGGCTGACGAGGAGGACGAAGCTCAACATGGTGATGCCAATGATTTGAACTTGATGGCTGACGAGGAGGACGAAGCTCAACACGGTGGTGCCATTGATTTGAACTTGATGGCTGACGAGGAGGACGAAGCTCAACACGGTGGTGCCATTGATTTGAACTTGATGGTTGACGAGGAGGACGAAGCTCAACACGGTGATGCCATTGATTTGAACTTGATGGCTGACGAGGAGGATGAAGCTCAACGCGGTGATGCCATTGATTTGAACTTGATGGCTGAAGAGGAGGACGAAGCTCAAGATGCTCAATAGGACGAAGCTCAATATGCTCAAGAGGAAGAAGCTCAAGTTGCTCAAGAGGAAGAAGGTCAAGTTGCTCAAGAGGAAGAAGCACAAGGTAATTCAAAAAAGGACTTGTCAAACAAGGAGAGGTTTGGTATTTACTTTGCTTTGCGAGTAATCGAGCTCAAAGAAGGAGTGGTTCACCTATATGACAAGGTGCTCATTGCTACTATGTTGGATGTTCACCTGCGAATAGTTCAAAGAATATGGACCGACGCAAAAAGACAACTTGCCTCAGGCCAAGAAGTTGATGTTTCAAACAAGAAGAAAGGGAACAGTGGTAGGAAGAGGAAACAGCTAGATCTGTCGAGAACAGCTACAGTCCCGCTGAATAGAAGAAGAACGATCCGATCTCTTGGAAAGTGGTTAGGTGTTCCCCGCTCGATGTTACACGAGAGATTTCAGTTGAAAGAGCTAAATCGCATCACAAACACCATCAAGCCTTCCCTCAAGCCAGAGAACAAGATCGCTAGGCTCAAGTTCTGCATATCCATGATGGATCAGAAATGGATCTCAACTCCTTGGCCTAGTTTCAAGTCAATGGACAACATGGTGCACATCGATGAAAAGTGGTACGACATGACGAGAGTAGAAAATAGTTACTATGTATTGCCTGGAGAACCTGAACGTAAGCGCACCGTGTCGAACACTAATAGCATTGGGAAGGTCATGTTCTTGACCGCCGTGGCAAAGCCCCGATATAGTGATGAAGGGGAGATGACCTTCGATGGAAAGATCGGTACTTGGGCATTTGTTGTCGAGACAGAGGCACAACGAACCAGTCAAAACAGAGATAGAGGAACGATGGAGCTAAAATCATTGAAAGTAACAAGATCTGTATGTCGTGATTATCTGATCAACAAAGTCATCCCGGCTATCCAAGACAAGTGGCGTGACGATGATGAAGGCACAACAATATTCATTCAGCAGGACAATGCAAGGCCGCATGTTCTCCCTAACGATCCAGAGTTTAGAGAAGCCGTGGAACATACAGATTTAGACATTCAATTGCTTCAACAACCACCAAATAGTCCCAAGTTTAATGTCTTAGACCTCTACTTCCATTGTTCTCTCCAATCCCTAACTGACTGTAGAGCACCTATGAATATCCGAGAACTGGTACAGGGTGTAGAAGAGGAGTTCCAGAACTATGATGCTCATAAGCTGTTCAAAAGCTTCATCACACTCCAAGCAGTCATGGTTGAAGTCATGAAAGATCAAGGAGGGAATATCTACAAGATGCCGCATTTGCACAAAGATTGTCTACAAAATGGCGGAGAGGAAATAATCGGTGTGTATTGTAGTGCCGAGCTAATTGCTGATACGAAGGCTATCATAGAACAAGGGGTATAGACTAAGAAAAAGGAAAAAGAAACGAAAGGAGTAGATAGAGAAATGAAAAGAAAGGATATGAATTTCTGTCATATGTCATGTGTATGTCTTGTGTATGTCATGTGTTATAGGTATGTCATGTGCCATGTGTATGTCTTTGTGTCATGTGTTCAATGAGAAAAGATTGGAGTATGTCATGTGTTTAATGAGAAAAGATTGGAGTATGTCATGTGTTTAATGAGAAAAGATTGGAGTATCAGTTCAATGAGAAAGGATGTGAAAAGAAAAGGTTTATTTGAATTACTTGGATCCATTTGAATTATTTGGATTTATTTGATTTATTTGGATTTGTTTGAATTATTTGGATTTATTTGAATTATTTGGATTTATTTGAATTATTTGTATTTATTTGGATTTATTTGAATTATTTGGATTTATTTGGATTTATTTGAATTATTTGGATTTCTTTGGATTATTTGGATTTATTTGACAATAAAATCTTATAACAAGATATAAAGACAAAACTTGAGTTGAGACAAAACTTGAATTTATTTATCTTCATTACGGGTCATTTCTAGATGTACAAGGTCATTACAAGGGTCATTACAAGATTCACAAGATTCTGCTTATGCTTCTTCTTCTCCTCCTGCTTCTTCTCCTCCTCCTGCTTCTTCTTCTTCTTCTTCTTCTTCTTCTTATGTTGCTTCTTCTTCTTCTTCTTCTTCTTCTTCTTCTCCTCCTCCTCCTCCTCCTTCTTCTCCTCCTTTTTCTTCCGCTTTTTCTTCTTCTCCTCCTGATCCAGGAGAGAGTTCTCATTGTCACTGTCCCGACAGTCCAAGCGCCTCTAAAGCATGAACCATGAAGTGATCATCCTGATAATTGAGTCTGAAACTTAACTTGTTATTGCACAATTATAGCCGAATTTAGTCAGAACAAAACTGAATTTTAGTCAGAACAAAACTTAACTTGTTAATATGGAATATAACTGAAATTCAATAAATATTTCCCGACCATGGCAGGGTCGGCGAGGAGAATAAACAGACAGAAACTTGTTAATAATGGCAGGAATAACAACAATTCTGCTTTGTGGGAGTATAACATTCTTATTTTTAATGCGCAAAATAAATATTTATTGATAACAAGAATTATGCAACAATTAATAGTAGGATCTCCATTGATGCATTTTACTGCAGTTCTAAGCAGTCAACAAGAATCCTGACATGATTGGTTTATCTTAAACATCATGTCAATAAACTGAAAATATTCAAGGTCCTGCAGTAAACTGAAAATGTTCAAGGTACTGCAGTAAACTGAATCAATGTCATCTATAGAAAATTTACATAGAGTGCCTAATTATTGGTACAAAGATGATTCTATCTTTTGGAAGAAAATTCAGTTTATACTCCAGAAAATTCATTAGTTGCATGGATGTGAACTTTAGATGTTCTAAATCACAGGAATATTGCCATTAGTTGTCCCATTTAACAGCAACACTCCACACTGTATAAGTACTCCACACATATAGAAATTCTCTAAGCACTTTTTTTCTCTGAAACCAATACTCAGACATTTAGAGACAAAAATGAAAGTTATAGTGAGCCAAGCATAAGTAGAATAAATGACCACTTTGCTTCCACTGAATATGTATGAGTAGTTAAAATGATCACAGTTTGCATCCAGTACTTCTTCTAATTGCTACAGGGTCATGTATGAGTAGTTAAAATGATCATGTATGAGTAGTTAAAATGATCATGTATGAGTATAAACAAATTCTGTCATCCTGGATGCTCCTTACTGTAAACAAATTCAGTCATCCAAAATGTTCAGTCTTATCTGTCATTTGCAGTCTAAGCAAGAAATAAATGTGCAGTTGTTCAAGTTTCTAGTTTTAGAAATTTTAACTAAATCGCAGTAGTGGACGAATGTCACGGTATGAGCCGCAATCTTCCCAACAAAGAAGAAGTCATACAACAGGTGGAGTTTGCTCCAAAATGACACTTCCTGCACTTCCATCACTGCAAATGTGTATGGAACAACTGGGGCCAAAAGATTATGAGCAGAGCCCGACACAGTGCTAGCTTAAAGACAACGCAGCCACTAGACACTAACAGGAAAGTGAATCCAAAAGAGCACCAACAGGGCATGACACCCCATGGTTGGGGAACTAACAAAACCTCACTTTCCCCACACAAAACCTCAGCAAATGCAAGTACCAGCACTAGTTAATCACTCCAAAATTAACTGTACTTGATTAATCAATTAACCACAGGATGACAGACAGAGTTAATAGTCCTAACTGAATTCAGAGAAGCAATGTAGTGACGAACTGAGTGTGAGTAGAACGGAGTACCTTCAGGCTGGAGCAGGGGTCGAGGGGCGTCCTCCATGGCGTCGGGGGCACAGAACGGAGCAGGGGTGGAGCGGCGTCCTCCATGGCGTCGGCGTCCCGGCGCGCGTGCGAGCTGCAGAGCTGCGTGATGGATCTGAGAGGAAGGGAGGATGGGTGAGGAAGAGAGGATGATATGTGGAAGAGTGGAAGGACTTACCGGAGCCTCGTCGGAGCCGGAGTATGCCGTAGAAGCCCACCGAGGAAGAACATTAGATTTTTAGGGTGAAAGGGGGGTTGCGGGAGGCAGGTGAGCGGGGGTAGGCGAGCTACGCGAGGCAGGAGGGAGCGGAGGAGGAGGCAGCTGTGGCGGAGGCAAAGGACGCGCGGGAGCGCAGGGTAGCTGCGCAGCGGAGCTGAACTGGGAGCTCCGGCGGAGCTGTGTAGCTGTGTCGGGAGCGCGGGCAGACGACTGGTGACAACGAGGACCGCGCGTTGTGTCGGGAGTTTTGGGAGGGCTTTTTTGAAAAAATTCCATGACGACAGGTTTTATCGGACGGAGGGAGTACATTTTAAGGGTTGTCTTTGATGGTTAAACCAAAATTTTAGGGACTATTCTCCTGTGTATACTCACAAAAACATTAGTCCCCTAACCATTTTGTTGTCAAGACTTCAAACGACAAAAGGGGCACTAGATGCACCTATAATCATACCTGAAAATACAAAATTTGATGACCTTATATATGACAAGAAAAACGTGATGGTGCATTTAACTTCTCAGCAATTTTTGTTGTTGGTTTGATGTGATTTGTTGCGTTAACACCATGCGTGAGGTTTGTATGTACTACAACTACCCACTTCAATCTAATAGTTTCCTGTCTGAAAAGATGTTGCTATTTTTGTAACTCACTCTTGCAACTCTGTAGGTACTTGATATGTGGGGCAATAGGTTGCAGAATTCACAGAGGGACATACATATGGAACAAGTAAGAGTATGCACTGAGATAGGGATAGAGTGCACAGAAAATAACCCAGCAAAGAGACTGCTTATACAAAATATAACTAGTAGGCTTGATGAAACGAAAAGTGATTCCAGTGATCTGTACAAATATACAGCTAATATGGAACCAGGAGAAACAAGCTCTGAGGTAGGTTCTCCCCTAAACTCTCCTGTGAAATCTTACTTATTGACTTTCAAAGTAGGAATTCTTGAGATAACAGATAAAAAACATCTGAGCTCATCTTTGATGGATGCGTTGGATCGTGTAGGCTAGGGAATCCGGTAGTAGAGATGAAGGATGTGGTGATTACCTGCTCCCTGTCTAGAGGAGCTCGAGCCACCTTCCATGTCGATGCGGTGGCGGTGGTGATGACGACGAGATCGAGATGGAGGGGTGGCGGCGGTGCTTCCCGTGAGCACTACGATTACCCTAGATTGGAAGGGAGTTTCGGTGGGGTGACTGGCAGCACGGTGAACCTCGTACCGTGTGCCCCAACCCCCAC
Source organism: Hordeum marinum (assembly GCA_022496015.1). Lineage (NCBI taxonomy): Eukaryota > Viridiplantae > Streptophyta > Magnoliopsida > Poales > Poaceae > Hordeum > Hordeum marinum. The sequence continues at coordinate 94,415,055 of CM039677.1, read as the reverse complement.
CTCTCTATATATCGTAGGTCATAGGGGCCCACCAACCATAAGAGGGTTGGGCGCCCCCGATCAGGGCGCGAATAGATCAGGGTCCGATGGGCCGTTGGGCCCACTCGGTGGAGAGATCAACCTAACATTCTCCCCCTTGATCTCAACTTTTACTTTTAACTCCATACTTTCTAGTTTATTCGTTTCATCGCATATTGGTACATTAAGCACGTCTCATCGTCACAGCTTGATTGCCGATAGAATCATACAGCTACAACATACGTTTTGTTCATAAACAAATTCTGTTTTTTTTTTGTCCTCTCATGATCCAGGAATCATAGGCTTTCCCTTATACCCATGCCGGCTAAGCGTTCCTTGAACACATTGGGTGGTAAGCCTTTTGTTAGCGGATCCGCAAGCATATCCTTTGTCTTTATATGCTCGAGACTTATAGTGTGATCCTGGATTTTATCTTTCACAGCATAGTACTTTATCTCTATTGTTTTGGCAACATTACTTGACTTGTTGTTGTGAGCATAGAATACTACGGGTTGGTTGTCACAGTACATCTTTAGTGGTTTGTGAATACAATCTACCACTTTCAAGTCGGGTACAAATTTCTTTAGCCATATCGCCTGCCCCGTGGCCTCGAAGCATGCTATGAATTCTGCATACATCGTGGATGATGCAACTATTGACTATTTGGAGCTTTTCCACGAAATAGCCCCTCCAGCGAGAGTGAAGACGTATACTGACGTGGATTTTCTATCATCTCTGTCCCCCCGCAAAATCTGCGTCTGAATACCCTTTTATCTCTAGGGAATCAGACCTCTTGTATGTTAGCATGTAGTGCTTCGTGCCTTCGCATAACGCAATGCCTTCTTTGCCATCTTCTAGTGCTCCATGCCTGGATTCTCTTGATATCTACCGAGTACCCCGGTAACAAAAGCTAAGTCAGGGCGGGTGCACACTTGTGCATACTGTAAGCTTCCAACAGCCGAAGCATATGGTACTAGTTTCATGAGATCGATCTCGTACTGGTTCTTGGGACATTGGAATTTCCCAAAACTATCGCCCTTGACTATAGGAGCAGGTGTGGCTTTACTTGCATGCATATTATACTTATGAAGAACCTTCTCCAAATATGCCTTCTGCGATAGTCCTAAGACTTCACTGTTCCTATCTCGGTGAATTTCTATGCCCAAAACATAGGATGCTTCACCAAGATCTGTGATGTCAAAATTTGAGGATAAGCTTCTTTGTCTCTAGTAGTAGACTAACATCACTGCTAGCAAGCAGGATATCGTCCACATACAAGATTAGGAAAATATATTTACCATTTTTAAACTTTGCATAAATGCAATTATTCTCAATATTTTCTTTGAACCCAAAACTTTTAATCGTTTGATTAAACTTTAGATACCACTCTCTAGAGGCTTGCTTTAATCCATGAATGGATTTCTTTAGGCGGCATCCCATATTTTCCTTGCCTTCCATGATAAAATCCTTGGGTTGTTTCATGTAGATCTTTTCTTTTAAATCACCATTTACAAATGCCGTCTTGACATCCATTTGATGTAACTCTAAATCAAAATGAGCAACTAATGCCATTATGATTCTGAAGGAATCCTTACATGAGACTGGAGAAAAAGTCTCATTGTAATCTATCCCCTCTATTTGTGTAAATCCTTTAGCTACAAGTTGTGCGTTATACTTTTCAACATTCCCATTAGGATCATACTTAGTTTTTAGACCCAGTTGCAGCCTACTGTTTTGGCTCCTTTAGGAATTTCCACTAAGTCCCAAACATCGTTGGAACTCATAGAATTCATCTCATCTTCCATTGCTTGTAGCCATTTTGATGAGTTAGGGCTTTTAATGGCTTCTTCATATGTAGCGGGATCACCTTCCATATGAACCATTTCTGTGTTATAAAATTTATAATCAATAGAAATAGTAGATCTTCTTGTTCTATTAGATCTTCTAAGGGCCTCAGTTTCTGGCACATTGTGTGCCTCAACTTGCGGCACCTCTTCTACTGTTGACTCTTGTGCCTCCCTTTCATGCTCAACAACGGGTTCAGTCGGCTCCTGACGAACAGGTTCTGGGTCTTCTCCCATAGTTTTCATGGGTGGAGTTATAGCTGGTAGTGAGAAAAATGGCTCCTGAATCATCGGATTAGGTGCATGCAGCCTCTTCTCCTCAAGATCAGTTTCCGAGCTACCAAGCTCCCCCTCATCATTTCGTCCTCTAAGAAGACTGCGTGTCTCGTTTCTATAAACTTTGTATATCTGTCTGGGCAATAGAAACAAAAACCTTTTGATCTGTCTGGATAGCCAATGAAGTGGCAACTCACTGTTTTGGGATCTAACTTTGCAATGTTTGGATTAAACATTTTGGCCTCAGCGGGGCACCCCCACACCCTGAAGTGTTTTAAAGAGGTCACTCTTCCTGTCCAAAGCTCGTATGGTGTTTTGGGCACCGACTTGCTTGGCACTCTATTGAGAATGTGAATGGCGGTTTTCAATGCATCCATCCATAATCCCAATGGCAAGGTGGAGTAACTCATCATGCTGCGCACCATATCCATCAGAGTATAGTTACGCCTTTCAGCTACTCCATTTTGCTGAGGCTCGCCCGGCATTGAGTACTGGGCTACTATGCTAGTCTCCTGTAAGAACTTTGCAAAAGGTCTAGGGACTTGGCAATAAGGAGTGTGCCGACCGTAGTACTCTCCCCAACGATCGGACCTTACTATCTTTATTCTTTTATCATACTGATTTTCAACTTTAGCTTTGAATATCTTAAACTTATCCAATGCTTCAGATCTTTCTTTGATTGGATAAATATAACCAAAACGAGAGTAATCATCTGTGAATGTTATGAGCAAGTCATATCCATCCACACTTTTCATCGGAAATGGCCCACAAATGTCAGTGTGGATGACTTCCAGTGTGCCCGTGCTATGAATTGCACCCTTTTTGATTTGTTTGACATACTTCCCTTTAATGTAATCCACGCATTGTTCTAAGTCTAAAAACTCTAACGGAGGAAGAATTTCACTTTTGACTAATCTTTCTATCCCCCCCGTGGACATATGGCCCAAGCGGCAGTGCCATAATTTCGATGAGTCATCAGTTCTTTTTCTTTTCTTTTGTTCTTTGTTCGACGAGGTAGCTTGAGCATTCACATTGGACACATAATGCACTTTTTCACGGAGTGATAGCAAATAAAGCTCATTATGAAGCAAAGCATCACCAACATAAGCATTATTACACCATATGGCACACTTGCCATGTCCAAAGTAACACTCATAATTGTCTTTGTCTAAGCAAGAAACACTAATTAAGTTTCTATTACATGAGGGAACAAATAAGACATCACGAAGAAGAAGGTTGAATCCATCAGCTAACTCCAAAGAGACATCGCCGACAGCTTCAACTTCTGCTTGGACTCCATTAGCTACCTCAATGCATCTTTCTCTTCTTTCCATAGTCCTCGTCGAATGGAATCCCTGTAAAGAGTTTGCAACGTGAACAGTTGCTCCAAAATCAATCCACCAAGTAGATTTTGAAAACTTTACATACAAGGATTCATTTACAAAGGAAACGATGTCATTACCTCTCTTTGCCATAACAGACTTTAGCCAAGCAAGGCAGTCCTTCTTGTAGTGCCCTGTCTGCTTGCAATGGAGACAAGTGTCTTTGTCCACTGGAAAGAACTTCTGCTGATTTTGATGCTGATAGGGTGCTTTTCCATGTGGCTTAGGAGAACCTTTGCTGTTTGGATTGTAGTTCTTCTTCTTCTGGTCCTTCACATAGTTGATAGAATCACCATGTGAGGCTTTCAGTCTGTCCTCTTCTTGGACGCACATGGCTATTGTCTTTTCTATGTCCCATTTCTCAGGCTACATGTTATAATTGACAAAAAATGTGTCAAACTCTTTAGGCAACGAAGCCATAATCAGGTGGACGAGGAGCGCAGGTTTGAGCTCCAAGTCTGCATCCATGGGCTTGAGTTTTGCAGCCATGTTGCTCATCCTGAGAATGTGCTCTCAAATGCCATGACCACCACCGGTGTAGTTCTCTGTGACCAATTGTTTTATCAACTAGGTAGCATAGGTCTTTGAAGAACCAGTGAACTGGCTCTTTATCTTTTTCGGCAACTCCCTTGCGGAAGTGCACTCTGCAATCGAGCCCACAATGGCGTTCTCAATTGTGTTCTTTATAAACGCCATATACTTTTTGTTGGCATTTATCCACTTTTGATTGTTGAGAGTGTAGGAGAACTCCAATGGAGCATAGTCACTCCTCTTTTTACTCCATGTAGCATCATCAGTGGCCGCTCTGACTGGCTCTGTAGGCCTGACCAGTTGTGGTTCATCCACAACCCAGTCAACCTCAGCACAAACAAAAGCCAAATCAACTTTCTTCCTCCACTCATCACCTCTGAGTGTTGGAACTTCTTTTAAACAACTCATCAAGTTGAAACCTCCTGAAATTATAACAATCATATGTGTTAATCTAACGTTGGTCAAATTAAACATATAATTGTCTATGCAATTAAATATATATCATCGTTGGGCAAAATAATAGAAATAAAAGCACCTTTAAAAAACATGGTCATGTTATTAGTAACGTTGGTTATAAAAATAACACAATCATATTAATTCTAATAATCACTTTAATGTGCTCTTTAAAAAATAATTCGCTCTAAACTTTATTTCTTTATAAAAGCACACTATTAAATATTTACGCAGCGAAAAAACATGAAAATAAATTCATGAACTTTTAATTCTTGACAGAAACTTTTATTTTATTAAATAAAAAAATCACAAACTTTATTATATTTTTCTTTATAAAATTCATGAACTTTTCTTTTCTGAAAATTTTCAATTTTATTTTCAGAGACTTTTCTATTTTTATTTTTCAGAAACTTTGCAACTTTTTATTTTCTATTTTTTGAACATAATTTTTCGTTGGAAAAATAATGCACAGAAAGGACTATATAAAACTGTTTAAATCTGCCCAAAAGTGGACAGAAAGCAAAAACGAAAACGCGGCTCTTTTAGACGAAATCGGCCCAACCGCCACGGTCTTTCGGCCCATCGGCCCGTGGCCAAGCTAGGTTTAGCATCCCCGCCGTCCATTGGATCGGGGGGTCGGGCGAGCGATGCGGAGGACCAAAACTGCCCCAGCCATCGAGACCGAGGGAAAACCCTCGTCAGTCTTCCCCGCCTCGCGCCGCTCTTCCCCTCCGCTCCAGCCGGCCATGCCGACGGCGGGCACGGGCTTGGCCGCTGCCACGCGCGAGCCTGTCTGCCGCCGCCGCCGTGCGCGAGCCTGTCTGTCGCCGCCACCGCGCGTGTGCCTGGCCGCCGCCGCCGCCGCGGTTGAGCTACCCCCTATTCGCTTTTGGCCGTCGCGGCGTCGTGGCCTTTCCCCTCGCCGGCTGCGCGTCCACCTCGCGGTGAGCACGCCGCCGTCGAGCGGTTCGACTGCGGTGCCCTTTGCCCCGTTTTTTTCTTCGTTTCTTATCTTTGCCGGCGAGCCCTAGGGCTTCCGGTGGTTCTTCGTCCGGACGGCTCGGCTTGCCGATGCCCGTACGGATCGAGAGGAACGGCGCGGCCTTGCGGCGGCGCTACTTTGCCGGTGAGGACCCGAGGTCCTTCTCCGGTGAACTCTGCCCTCTTAGGGTTCTTTGGGGGTGGGGATCTTTCTGTTCTTTACCGAAAATCCTAAGCCTACTATGGTCTGATACCATTGCTGGATGCGTTGGATCGTGTAGGCTAGGGAATCCGGTAGTAGAGATGAAGGATGTGGTGATTACCTGCTTCCTGTCTAGAGGAGCTCGAGCCACCTTCCATGTCGATGCGGTGGCGGTGGTGATGACGGCGAGATCGAGATGGAGGGGTGGCGGCGGTGCTTTCCGTGAGCACTACGATTACCCTAGATCGGAAGGGAGTTTCGGTGGGGTGACTGGCGGCACGGTGAACCTCGTACCGTGTGCCCTGGCCCCCACCTCTCTATATATCGCAGGTCACAGGAGCCCACCAACCATAAGAGGGTTGTTCGCCCCCGATCAGTGCGCGAATAGATCAGGGTCCGATGGGCCGTTGGGCCCACTCGGTGGAGAGATCAACCTAACAATCTTAGCACTTCCAAATTGCTTTTTGAAAACTGCATTGGGTACTCCAATTTAATATTTTTCTGGTCTGAAAAGGTGTTTGTCCTTTTCATAACTCACAAATGCAGTTCTGTAGGTACTTGATATATCTTGGAATAGGTTGGAGAAATCACATGAAGACACACAGCTAGAACAAGTGATGAGACAGGGATAGTGTGCACTGAAAATAGCCCAGCAAAGAGACCAGTTACACAACTTACTATCGAACTTGATGAAACAATAAGTGCGGGATGGTCGACCGAAGCTAGTGGGAGTAGTTCACCAGTTTTTTTTGCGATGGAGCAGTTCACCAGTTGAGCAGGTAAGCCGACCAACAGCACATGACTTTCTCCCACCAGTCTCATTTTTAAGATCTCGTGTACATTTCCATTTCCACTTTTGATGTTCCTAGCTGGTTGATGAGGTGATGTTTCATTGGATATTCAACAGGCAGACAAGGACTCTAGTGTGCTGCCTTTCTGGACATCACGAGACATGAGCGATGAGGTGAGGTCTCCCCTAAACCCATTTGTAAAAGCTTAACTACTGCTTAAATGAAAATTGAAATATGCACCACAGTAGGGAAACCTACTGCCCCCCCCCCCCCCCCCAGCACCCAAGCTCATGTGAGCACCCAAGCATACATTGATCAGTAATTTCCAACCCATGTTCAACTCTATCAACAATGAAACGGAACTTTGGAAGCTGGCTGATGCCAACGAACTCTGCGAGCTTTCGTTGCACACCAGGCCTCCGGAGTCTTGATGCCCTATGTGCACTATGTGCTTGAATCTAGTTGTAGATCAAAGGCTTATTTTCCCTTTTCAGTTTGTGGTGGTTTGGGTCGATGTCACAGCTCACCATCGTGACTGTGTGCATACTTTTCCTTATTTTTTGCTTCTAATACACAATGACACATTTAGATGTGTGTTTGAGAAAAAAATGATTTGATAATATCCCCTTTTTTAATAAGTGACACTTGCATTTTCCTAGGAACTTGGTATCTCGTGTGATATGTTGGAGGAATTACCAGGAGCAAGGCGTGTACTGGTGAGTTCTCATCAAACTTACTTCTACAATATCTAAACTTTCAGAAAGAAAAGTACTTAGAGGGCGGTTAAATAGGACCTGAGCTCATGCAAATTCTTCTAATTTTATTATTTCAAAAAGAGCATTTGCATATTTAAAGAAAATACCACAAAACAATAATCACACACACATATATAAATCTTTAGTAGTTCATGCACTCATGCAACTTTACGTCGTCACAATAAATAACTGCATGCTATCTTTGTTGGAAATAAATAAACTCGACCTCTTTTAAGAGTGCTAATGCTGTCGAGACCTCTTTTGAGTTTCTGAATACCTTGGTTCATTTAACCTCATATGTATGTATTTCGTAACTGAATTCGTAGGGTGGGAATAGGAGGACAATTTTGATGGATCGTTCTGAAATTGGGAGCCGATTAGGACATGGAAACTTCGCGAACGTATATCATGCTCGGAAACTTTATACCGAAGAAGATGTTGCAATAAAGATAATTGATAAGGACAAGGTCTACGCGTCAAAAAATAAGGACAAGGTCTCAAGGGTTGTGCAATTAGCGAAGATAGAAAGAGAAGTTTCAATAGTGAGAATGACAAGACATCCAAACATTGTGCAAATTCTCGAGGTAATGGCTGACAAGAGCAAGATTTACTTTGTATTGGAGTTTGTTCGTGGTGGTGAACTTTTCGAAAGAATGTCCAAGGGAAAGTTCAGTGAGAATGTTGCGAGGGGGTACTTCCGGCAATTGATCAGTGCCATGGAGTACTGCCACAGCCGAGGTGTTTATCATGGCGACTTGAGACCACAAAACCTACTTCTAGATGAAGATGGTCATGTGGGGAAATTCTCTTTGTGCTTGTGGCTGGTTACCTTCCTTTCCCTGACATACATCTTGCAGAAGTGTATAGGTGGATTTGCAGGGCTGAGTATAGATGCCCTCCATCGTTTTCTTCTGAGTTGAAGGATCTACTGTATAAGATTCTTGATCCAGATGTAGGTACTAGAATTTCTATCTCAAGGATAAAGAGAAGCGCTTGGTACAAAAAGAACATTGCTGTAATTCCACATGAAAGGAGAAATTCACCAGAAAGCAGTGATTCTGAGGGAGTTCAAGTCTTACCAATCCACAGAGTCTTGAATGCATTTGCCATCATTTCTCTCTCAATGGGATTTGACCTACCCAGTCTACTTGTAGAAAGATATGACCGGATGGAGGAGGCATTTACCACTAGATACCCGGCGCATACTATACTTGGTAAGCTAAATGAATTGGCCATGCGCTCGAAACTCAAATTTTACTGTGTGAACAGAAATAAATCCTGGTATGGCTCAGAAAGAAAAGAAGAAAATGATTTCTTGATATTGGAAGCACCAGAGCAAGGACTGGATGGGTTCGTTCAGATTCGTGTACAGGTTTCTGAGTTTGCGCCTTCTATCTTATTAGTTGAGTTAAGCAGGTACAACGGATACTATGTAGACTATAAACAGCTCATGAAAGTTGAAATAGGCCTGCATTTAAGGATATTGCTTGGGTGTGGTTCCCGCTAGCAGCGTGAGCAAACTTTGCGAAAAGGGCAGCAGCAGTAACCTTTGCCGTCACAGCAGGGAAATCATAATGTTGCCATCGATAAATCACATGGCCAGTTAGACTGTCGTCGTTACCAGTTTACCATCTCGTCCACCGGGCGGCTCGTGTCGATAGCTAGAATCTTCAGTTGTTGTCTTGTTGTCGAAAAAGGCTTTCGTCCTGTTTTATATATAAAGCAACGACCAGCAACAACCCGATACAAACGCATGCCCCCACAACACACACACCCAAGACAGGATACAAAGGCGACGAGCACAACAACACCACCTAGTTGTTGTCTTGTTGACATGCATATAGTTGGGATATCAGGTTTATCATGTTCTAGTGGTTCCATCGTCTACAATTTCACACTTTTCCTTCATTAGGTTCTTTTTTTACATATATGCATTTTGTTCTGACATTGCATATTCCTTGTTTAGTGTACAGACTAGTGTACATGTTTGGCTCGCAACTGTTACAGCATGTAATTATATATAATGGATGTAATATTTTGTTGAATTGAGGTGCCCAAGTTACTACAACAGCCAACAACTATAACAAATGTAATATGAGATGTATATCTGCACATTTCTATTCTGTATATGCAATGTATGCATAGTGTTATGTGTCACATAGTGAAGGTGGATCTTTCGGGGCATCGGAACAAAATGCGTTTCTGTTTGAGATGTTGAAAGCATGTATAATCTGTAGGGGCTGGACAGCAAAGATGTGATGCACAAATTCACCAATACGGTAAATATGCACATTAAGCAACCCCTTCACAAGGACAACTTCCACCAAGAAATAAGCAGGAATAAACTCAAATAACATTGCACATGTGACACATTATTTAATGTGGAAAAACCTCCTCTCAACTTGAGGACTAAAACCACAGTTATGGACCGAGTGATGGACTCCACTATAAGAATTTTGAGTACAAAGTCTTCTCTAGAACCTCTATAAATATTTACAAACACACTCTTCACATTGCCACTGGGTAACAACAATCACAAGAGGCAAACTTTCAGCAAATTAGAGTAACGCAACTTATGGCCCCTTTTGAATTTTGCAATGCTTTGGAACCGCTAAACCAAACATCATCAAATTTGGCAGACAAATAGACACAATAGTTGAGATGCATATGATTGTTCATCCTAAGAAGAGCATGGAAGGTTGAGATGCACTGCTAACTTTGTGTGAGATGAAGCCATGGGTGCCTGCTTTGTCGTGTACAAAGATGTTCTCAGGGGTCACCATATAATTTTAAAGAAAATAATAATACAATACTTCTATATAATACTTAAGGATTTGATGATATCCAAAAATTGTTCTTCTATATGAATGCATGTTGTGCCTTTGCTTTCTTTTATTTAGTATAGATCACATTGGAGTTTACATCATATTTCTACAACAGTAACGTAATTACCAGCATGAGGCAGATGAAATTAAATCTGCATTTGTACCATTTTTACCACTGCCCTTACAAAATACTCCCTCAGTCCTATAATAAAAGACGTTTTTGCAAGCTTGGGATGGAAGGAGTATAAGGCGCATGAAATGATAATTTTTCTTATTTACTTTGTTATGAACTCATGGTGACGCTAAGAATGTCTACGGATTCTAGCATCCTCCATCCGAATCATATCAATCTGGATATTTTGTACATCATAGTTATTTATATTATCAGGGAGCGAATCCCACCCCAACACATATTCAATTTTATCGTGTGCCTCGTTTTCCATAAAACTGGTTCCTCTTTGAACGTGTCGTTAGTCATCCGATGACACGTTACATTTATCCCTCGACTAAAGAAACATCAAAGACAGTCGCGGCTGTACGATGCGCATACGACGACTTCCGAATCGTTCAGCGTTGTCTCTAAAATTGGCACATTAGTCAGTTACTCATTAGTTTTTTTCCAAATAGTAAGTATCACATGTGTGGCAAGAAGCAACATGGTTAAAACGCCTCATTATCATCCATCTTGCCACATCAAACAGATGACATCAACGAAATCAATTTGTTTTTTCAAACTTAAAAATGTTTTATCTCCTAAATAAAAAATCTGATTAAAAATATGTTTTCATTATTAAATTTGTCTCAATGAGATATTTAAAACTAGACCGCATATTGTATGTTTAAACGTCTTTTGGGGGGGGGGGGGCAAAAGTTGTTATGATGTTTACACTCAAGTTGTCATAGTGTCTACACTAAAGTTGTCATGGTATATTTCATCTAGTTTTTCTTTTAGATTTAAAGCTGTTATTGTATTTCAACTACTTTTCATGGCAAAATTTATTAATTTACCATAACAATTTTAGTAATTAACCACGGTAAATTTAATTCATGAATCATGGCAATTTTTAGTAATTCATCGTGGCAAATTTAGTTTACAAACCATGACAATTTTATTTTATAGATCATGACAAATTTAGTATTTTGATCATGGCAATTCTAGTATTTTGACCATGATAATTATTTTTTGTATGAACCATGATTTTTTTTAGTGCATGTATCATGGGAAATTTAAGTAATTCATCTTGGTAATTCTAGTTTAAGGTTCATGAAAAATTTGAGTCATTGATCATGCATTTTTAAAGTAATTGATGACGAATTTTTTAATTACGAAGCATGTCAAAATAATTTTATGGATCATGGCAAATTTTAGTAACTAGATGATACCCCGCACGTTGCTGTGGGAATTGGTTACAAGATATTTCAATGATATTTGGTTGTATGAAACATGCATATTTAGATTTATAATATGAACTGTAATAAAATAAAAAAAATATGTATAATCATATTTGATTATTGTACATTTATAGAATCATTATTAATTATAAGTGTATCAAAAGGACTGATGTATTTTCCCATGTATTATTGCCATGCTTGTTGAAATGGATTTTCCCCATGCATGGTTGCATATTGAGTTGGTATATTCACATGTTAAGGGAAATATAGGTCATGGTGATCAACTATTTGAATGCGACTCGTGCGTTGTTATTGAGAATTTTTAGTGCACACCATGATAGTTCACTAGTAGAAAACAAACCTTTCGTCCGCCTCATTAGTCGCGGTTGGCTTTTGAACCGGCACTAATGTGATCATTAGTGCTGGTTCATGACGGAGATCATTGGTGCCGGTTCATTACGGACCTTTAGTCCCGGTTCGTGCCACGAACCGGCACTAAAGGTGTGGTGGCAGGCCGTCGTCAGACTAGGGCCCCACGGGAGCCTATAGTCCCGGTTGGAGCCACCAATCGCGACTATAGGCTAACCTTTAATCGCGGTTGGAGCCACCAACCGGGACTAAAGGTCCCCCTATATTGAAACCCTTCGGCGCCAGCCCGAGCAGAGTCCTCTGTTCTTCCCCTTTCCTCTCCTCTCTGTTCTTCCTCGAGCTCATCCTCCATTTTTGCCAAAAAAAATTCAAGGTTTGGAGGCATCCCATCCATCCAAGTGTTCACAAAGGTTAGCAACTTTGTCATTTCATCTCTCATTGCTAGATTAGCTCTTGCAATGCTCTATAAGTATAGTAATTTGTGGGTTTTAGTTTGTATGTGGTAGTTTATTTGATTTATGCAATTTGAGCTCAAATTAAATTCTTACTTTTCATTTGTAGGTGTGGTTTACTTAGTGCCTTTTCGTACCCGTCCTAACCACCGTCGATCGCCTGCACCGTCCCGTCGCCGGCACCACCTTGGTGATCCTCTTGTTCTTATCATTTTTATAAAAAAACATGTTTGTAAGATTTAGTTAGTTACTTGTATAGTTTTCTTACCTATATGGTTATTTGTTATACATAGTGGCATGGTTTTGAAATCCGTTCCCGTCGGCCCTCGTCCTGTTTATGATGCAGATGTGGTATATATATGCTCTCTTTTATAACTCTTTGTTGCATTTAGTGTTTATGACAATTATGCCAATCAAGTTGACATAGATATTTTTATCTAGGACGTATGTGAACCGTAGATTCCAACCGACATAGATATTCTTGTCAAGAACTTAAATTTAGTTGAAAAAGAAAACGAGTATTTGAAAGAAAAACTGAAAAGAGTTGAAGAAGAGAAGATGAAACTGGAGTTGTATGTTGCCGATGTCGTCGATGATCACAAGATCAAGATGGGTGCAATGCGCTTGAATATTAGAAAATTTAAAAGATATGCCATTGATAGTGAGGCTTGGTATCACTATGGTGTTGGATCAATTATTACCTTAGTTGCGATGTTGATCGCAATTGTTGTTGCATTTAAATGCTTTAGCTAGAGAGTTTGTATGTTGTTTTATGAGAACAAGTGTGTATGAACATGTACGAATTCGTATTAATTTGGTATTTTCGGTGTTGTGTAATGAAGATGAGCCGGCAATGGATGTACAAGGACCGATACTCTTCCCAGTTCATTAATGGCCTGCATACTTTTCTGGTTGCGGCTGAGGCAAACAAGCGGCCGGATGGTTTTATGTATTGTTCATGTGCTGGCTATAAAAATGATCGAAATTACTCTAACTCAAGAACCATTCACGTCCACTTGTTTGAGTCCGGTTTCATGTCCGGCTATAATTGTTGGACCAAGCACGAAGAAAGAGGGGTCCTAATGAAAGAGAATGAAGAAGAAGAGGATGACGACAGCTATCCTGGCCATGGGTTCCATGAATACGATGGTACCACAATGGGGGAAGAAGCTAAGCCAACAATGCGGGAAGGAGCTGAAGAAGAGGCATCAGATGAGCCCGCTGATGATCTTGGTCGGGCCATTGCCGATGCAAAGAGAAACTGCGCAAGTGAAAAGGAGAAGCTAAAGTTGCAGCGCATGTTAGAGGATCACAAAAAAGGGTTGTACCCAAATTGTGAAGATGCCAATAAAAAGATGGATACCACACTGGAATTGCTGCAATGGAAGGCAGAGAATGGTGTATCTGACAAGGCATTTCAAAATTTGCTGATAATGTTAAACAAGAAGCTACCAAAGGACAACGAATTGCTAGAGAGTACGTACGAAGCAAAGTAGGCTGTCTTCCCTCTAGGATTAGATGTTGAAAAGATACATGCATGCCCTAATGACTGCATCCTCTACCGCGGTGAGTACAAGGATTTGAATGCATGCCCGGTATGCTGTGCATTGCGCTATAAGATCGGCCACGATGACCCTGGTGATGTTGAGGGCGAGCACCAGGAAGAAGATTCCTGCCAAGGTGATGTGGTATGCTCCTATAATACCACGGTTGAAACGTTTGTTCCAAAACAAAGAGCATGCCAAGTTGATGCGATGGCACAACGAAGACCGTAAGAAAGACGGGAAGTTGAGAGTGCTCGCTGACGGGTCGCAGTGGAGAAAAATCGAGAGAAACTGGAAGGACTTTGCAAAGGATACAAGGAACGTATAGTTTGGTTTAAGTGCAGATGGCATTAATCTTTTTGGGGAGCAGAACAGCAATCATAGCACATGGCATGTGACTCTATGTATCTATAACCTTCCTCCTTGGTTGTGCATGAAGCGGAAGTTCATTATGATGCCAGTGCTCATACAAGGCCCCAAGAAACCCAGCAACGACATTGATGTGTACCTTATGACATTGGTTGAAGAACTTTTACAACTATGGAATGGAAAAGGTGTACCTGCGTGGGATGCAAAAGATTAGGAGGAATTTTACCTACACGCGTTGCTGTTTGTAACCATCAATGATTGGCCTGCTCTCAGTAACCTTTCAGGACATACAAACAAGGGATACCACGCATGCATGCACTGTTTAGATGATACCGACAGTATATATTTGGATAAATGTAAGAAGAATGTGTATCTGGGGCATCGTCGATTTCTTCAGAGCAGGCATCCCGTAAGAAAGAAAGGCAAGCATTTCAAAGGTGAGGCCGATCATCGGAAGAAGCCTCGCCACCGTACGGGTGATGAAATACTTGATATGGTCAAGGTTTTAAAAGTAATCTTTGGCAAGGGTCCTGGTGCACAATCTGTTCCGAATGACGCTGACAAACGCACACCCATGTGGAAGAAGAAATCTATATTTTGGAACCTACCGTATTGGAAAGACCTCGAGGTCTGCTCTGCAATCGATGTGATGCACGTGACGAAGAATCTTTGTGTGAACCTGCTAGGCTTCTTGGGTGCGTATGGGAAGACAAAAGATACGATGGAGGCATGGGAGGACCAGTAACATATGCACGGAAAAGAAGGCATGGATCCAAAGCAGTTTTAGGGTCATGCCAGCTACGCTCTTACAAAACAAGAGAAGGAAATCTTGTTTGAATGCCTTCTCAGTATGAAGGTCCCGTCTGGCTTCTCATCGAATATAAAGGGAATAATAAATATGGCAGAGAAAAAGTTTCAGAACCTAAAGTCTCATGACTGCCACGCGATTATGACGCAACTGCTTCTGGTTGCATTGAGGGGGCTTCTACCGAAAAACGTTCGATTAGCCATTGTGAAGCTATGTGCATTCTTGAATGCAATCTCTTAGAAGGTAATCGATCCAGAAATCCTACCAAGGTTAGAGAATGATTTGGTGCAATGTCTTGTCAGTTTCGAGTTGCTGTTCCCACCATCCTTCTTTAATATCATGACGCATGTCCTAGTTCACCTAGTCGAGTTGATTGCCATTCTGGGTCCTGTATTTCTACACAATATGTTCCCCTTTGAGAGGTTCATGGGAATCTTAAAGAAATATGTTCATAATCGTGTTAGGCCAGAAGGAAGCATCTCCAAGGGATATGAAATAGAGGAGGTCATTGAGTTTTCTGTTGACTTTATTCCTGACATTAAGCCGATAGGTGTTCCTGAATCGCTGCATGAGGGCAGACTAGGTGGAAAAGGCATGCTAGGAAAGAAATCACTAATATGCCGGGATGGGAATTCTTTGGCGCAAGCACACTACAAAGTTCCACCTTGGTGGCTCCGTATATCGAGCAACACAAGAATATTCTATGCTCCAAACACCTGGAGAAGTCTGACGACTGGATTACACATGAACAAACGGTGACTTTCGCCGATTGGTTGTAGACACGTCTCGTGCATGACGACACTGTTGAAGATGAACTGTACTTGTTGTCCAACTTACCATCTTTGACTATATTGACTTTCAAAGGGTACGAGATAAATAGGAATACATTTTACACGATCACCCAAGATAAAAAAAGAGCCCCAACCTGTTGGAAATATGCCCTAGAGGCAATAATAAATTAGTTATTATCATATTTCCTTATTCATGATAATCGTTTATTATCCATGCTATAATTGTATTGATCGGAGACTTAGATGCATGTGTGGATACATAGACAAAACCATGTCCCTAGTATGCCTCTAATAGACTAGCTCGTTGATCAAAGATGGTTAAGGTTTCCTAGCCATGGACATGAGATGTCATTTGATAACGGGATCACATCATTAGGAGAATGATGGGATGGACAAGACCCAAACCACAAATGTAGCATATGATCGTGCCAGTTTATTGCAGATGTTTTCTGCATGTCAAGTATATGTTCCTATGACCATGAGATCATGTAACTCACGGACACCGGAGGAGTGCCTTGTGTGTATCAAACGTCGCAACGTAACTGGATGACTATAAAGGTGCTCTACAGGTATCTCCGAGGGTGTCTGTTGAGTTGGCATGGATCAAGACTGGGATTTGTTACTCCATGTGACGGAGAGGTATCTCAGGGCCCACTCGGTAATACAACATCACAATAAGCCTTGCAAGCAATGTGACTAAGTGTTAGTCACGGGATCTTGTATTACGGAACGAGTAAAGATACTTGCCGGTAACGAGGTTGAACTAGGTATACAGATACCGACAATCGAATCTCGGGCAAGTAACATACCGAAGAACAAAGGGAACATCATACGGGATTAACTGAATCCTTGACATAGAGGTTCGACCGATGAAGATCTTCATAGAATATGTAGGAACCAATATGGGCATCCAGGTCCCGCTATTGGTTATTGACCATAGAGGTGTCTCGGTCATGTCTACATAGTTCTCGAACCCACAGGGTCTGCACACTTAAGGTTTGGTGACGTTTCGGTAGTATAGAGTTATGCATGGTGGTGACCGAAGGTTGTTCGGAGTCACGGATGAGACCCGGACATCACGAGGAGCTCCGGAATGGTCCAGAGGTAAATATTGATATATTGGAAGTCCTGTTTTGGTCGCCGGAAAAGTTTCGGGCTAATCGGTAATGTACCGTGAGTGCCGGTAGTGTACCGGGGGACCATCGGGAGGGGTATTTCGACCCAAGAGGCTACATGGGCTGTGGGAGAATGAATACCAGCCCTTTGTGGGCTGGTGAAAGTCCCACACAAGGCCCATGCGGCTGTGAAGAAAAGCCCAAAGAGAAAAAGGTGGAAAAAGGCAAAAAGGGCAAAAATAAGGAGGAGTCCTAGTCCTACTAGGATTGGAGGAGGAATCCTCCAATCCCACTAGGTTCGGCCGACCCAAGGGCGGCCTTTTTAGCAGCCAAGCCTCCTCCTCCTCTCCTCCTATATATACTAGAGGATTTTAGGGTTTTGGCACAGAATTTTCATCCACGTGCTACCCGTTCCTCTAGTGCATAGTTTCTCCTCTAGATCGGTTTTCTGCAGTGCTTAGGCGAAGCCCTGCCGGAATAGCTCCACCACCATCGTCGGAGCGCTGTCACGCTGCCGAAGAACTATTCTTCCTCTCCGCTCCCTCTTGCTGGATCAAGACAGTGGAGATCGTCATCAAGTTGTACGTGTGCTGAACGCGGAGGTGCCGTCCGTTCGGCGCTAGATCGAAAGGACCGTGATCGAGATCGCGAGACGGATCGGGATGACTTCGCGAGACGGATCATGATGAGTTCGCGAGATGGATCATGATGAGTTTGCGGGACGGATCGTGATGAGTTCGCGGGACGGATCGTGATGAGTTCGCGGGACGGATCATGATGAGTTCGCGGGACGGATCGTGATTGGATCGCGGGACGGATCATGATGAGATCGCGGGACGCTCGGCGATTTGGACCGCGAAGACGTTCGACTATACCCACCGCGTTTCTTAACGCTTCCCGCTTAGCGATCTATAAGGGTATGTAGATCCACTCTCCCTCTCGTAGATGCTCATCACCATGGATAGATCTTGCGTGTGCGTAGGAAATTTTTTGTTTCCCAACGTTCCCCAACAGTGGCATCATGAGCTAGGTCTATGTGTAGATGAGATCTCGAGTAGAACACAAAGAGTTTGTGGGCATTGATGCTTAGATTGCTTCCTTCCTTGGTCGTGTTTTGGTTCAGCGGTATTGTGAGATGAAGCGGCCCGGACCAACATTACTCGTACGCTTACAAGAGACCGGTTCCCTCGACCGCGACTTGTTGCATAGATGGCTTGCGGGTGCCAGTTTCTCTCACTTTAGTTGGATCAGATTCGACAAAGGCGGTCCTTGAGAAGGTTGAAAAGCAACTAGTGTATCACCGTTGTGGTTTTTGCGTAGATGATAATTGTTCTTGCTAGATACCCGTAGCAGCCACGTAAAACATGCAACAACAATTAGAGGGCGTCTAACTTGTTTTTGCTGGGTATGTTGTGATGTGATATGGCCAATTACATGATGTGATATATGTGATGTATGAGATGATCATGTGTTGTATAGAATATCACGACTTGCATGTCGATGAGTACGGCAACCGGCAGGAGCCATAGGGTTGTCTCTAATTATTGTATGACCTGCGTGTCAATCATTAAGCGCTATGTAATGCTTTACTTTATCGCTAAACGGTAGCAATAGTAGTAGAAGCATGTTGGGCGCGACAACCCCGATGGCGACACGTTGATGGAGATCAAGATGATGGAGATCATGGTGTAGTGCCGGTGACGATGGAGATCATGTCGGTGCTTTCAAGATGGAGATCAAAAGCACAAGTTCATGGCCATATCATGTCACTTATGATTTGCATGTGATGTTAATCCTTTTATGCACCTTGTTTTGCTTAGGACGCCGGTAGCATTATAAGGTGATCCCTCACTTAATTTCAAGATAAATTGTGTTCTCCCCGAGTGTGCACCGTTGTGAAAGTTCGTCGTGTTGAGACACCACGTGATGATTGGGTGTGATAGACTCTACGTTCACATACAACGGGTGCAAGCCAGTGTTGCACATGCAGAACACTCGGGTTAAACTTGACGAGCCTAGCATGTACAGACATGGCCTCGGAACACAAGAAACCGAAATGTCGAACATGAGTCATATAGTAGATATGATCAACATGATGATGTTCACCATTGAAACCACCTCAACTCACGTGATGATCGGACTTGAGTTGGTGAATCTAGATCATGTATCACTCGAATGACCGGAGGGATGTCAATTTGAGTGGGAGTTCTTAAGTAATATGATTAATTGAACTCATTATCATGAACATAGTCAGTACTGTCTTTGCAAAATTATGTTGTAGATTACTAGCTCACGCAGTAGCTCCCTTGAATTTTTATATGTTCCTAGAGAAATAGAGTTGAAAGATAATGGTAGCAATATTGCGGACTGGCTCCGTGATGTGAGGATTGTCCTCATTGCTGCATAGAAGGCTTATGTCCTTAATGCACCGCTCGGTGCGCCAACCCCTCGAGCGTCGTTTGTAGATGTTGTGAACATCTGACAGGCACGTTCTGATGACTACTTGATAGTTTAGTGCGTCATGCATTACGGCTTGGAATTGAGGCTCCGAAACGTTTTGAACTTCACGGAACATATGAGATGTTCTAAGAGTTGAAATTAGGATCTCAGGCTTGTGCCCATGTTGCGAGACATAAGATCTCCAACAAGATTCTTTGCCTGCAAGATGAAGGAGAATAGCTCAATCGTTGAGCATGTGCTCGGATTGTCTGGGTGCTACAATCGCTTGAATCGAGTGGGAGTTGATCTTCCGGATAAGATAGTGATTGATATAGTTCTCCAAGTCACTATCACTAAGCTACTAGAACTTGGTGATGAACTATAAAATGCCAGGGATAGAAATAATGATCCCTGAGTTGTTCGCGATGTTTGACACCGCGAAGGTAGAAATCAAGAAGGAGCGTCAAGTGTTGATGGTTAGTCAAACCACTAGTTTCGAGAAGGGCAAGAGCAAGGAGGGAAACTTCATGGATAGCAAGTCAGTTGCTGCTCCAGTGAAGCAACCCAAAGTTGAACCCAAACCCAAGACTAAGTGCTTCAATAACGAGGAGAGCAGTCGCTGAAGCGGAACAACCCTAGATACTTGGTAGATAAGAAGGCTGGCAATGTCGATAGAAGTATATTTGATATACGTTTTAATGATGTGTACCTTGCGAGTACTCCTAGTAGCACCTGGGTATTGGATACCGGTTCGATTGCTAAACGTTAGTAACTCGAAATAAAAGCTACGGAATAAACGGAGCACTAGCTAAGGGTGAGGTGACGATGTGTGTTGGAAATGTTTCCAAGGTTGATATGATCAACATCGCACGCTCTCTCTACCTTCGTGATTAATGACAAACCTAAATAAATGTTATTTGGTGTTTTGCGTTGAGCATGAACGTGATTAGATCGTGTTTATTGCAACACGGTTATTCATTTAAGTTAGAGAATGATGGTTATTCTGTTTACATGAATAATACCTTCAATGGTCATGCATCCAGTGAGAATGGTTTGTTGAATCTTGATCGTAGTAATACACATGTTCATAACATTGATGCCAAAAGATACAAAGTTAATAATGATAGTACCACATACTTGTGTCACTGCCGCTAAATGTCATATTGGTATAAAGCGCATGAAGAAACTCCATGCTGATGGATCTTTGGACTCATTCAATTTCGAATCGGTTGAGACATGCGAACCATGCCTCTTGGGCAAGATGACTAAGGACCCCGTTTCCAGATGGATGGAGCAGGCAAGTGATTTATTGGAAATGATACATGTTGATGTATGCAATCCAATGAGTCTTGTAGCGTGCGGTGGATATCGTTATTTTCTTACCTTCACCGATGATTTGAGTAGATATAGTGTATATTTACTTAATGAAACACAAGTCTGAATCGTTTGAAAGGTTCAAGCAAATTCAGAGTGAAGTTTAAGATCATCGTGACAAGTAGATAAAAATGTCCGCGATATGATCGTGGAGGTGAATATCTGAGTTACGAGTGTGGCATACAACTTTAGACAATGTGAAAGTTGTTTCACAACTCACGCCACCTGGAACACCATAGTGTGATGGTGTGTCCGAATGTCATAGTCGTACTCTATTGGATATGGTGCGTGCTATGATGTCTCTTATCGTTTTGCTACTATAATTTTGGGGTTATGCATTAGAGACAACTACATTCACTTTAAATAGGGCACCATCTAAATCTATTGAGATGACATCGTGTGAATTAGGGTTTGATATAAACCCAAGCTGTCATTTATTAATGTTTAGGGCTGCGACGCTTGTGTGGAAAAAGTTTTCACCTAATGAGCTCGAACCCAAAGCGGAAAAATGCATCTTCATAGAATACCCAAGAACAGTTGGGTAAACCTTCTATCTCAGATCCAAGCATAAAATGTTTGTTGCTAAAACTGGGTCCTTTCTCGAGAAAAAGTTTCTCTCGAAAGAATTGAGTGGGAGGAAGATAGAACTTGATGAGGTTGTTGAACCTTTGTTCAACCAGAGAGTAGCGCAGCGCAGGAAGTTGTTTTCTGTGAAGCCTACGTTGGTTGAAGAGGAAGTTAATGATGATGATCATGAAGCTTCGGATTAAGTTACTATCGACCCTCGTAGGTCGACAAGGATGTGTACTGCTCCTGAGCGGTATGACAACCCTGTCTTGGAGGTCATGTTGTTGGACAACGATGAACCTACGAGTTGTGGAGAAGTGATGATGGGCCCAGATTCCGACAAATGGTTAGAGGCCATAAAATCCGAGAAAGGATCCATGTATAAAAACCAAGTATAGACTTTGGTAGACTTGCTCGTTGGACGGCAGGTCGTCGAGTACAAATGGACCTTTAAGATGAAGACAGACACTGATGGTGAATGTCACCATTTATAAAGCTCGACTTGTCGCAAAGAAGTTTTGGCAAGTTTAAGGAGTTGACTGCGATGAGACTTTCTCGCTCATAGCGATGCTAAAGTCTATTGGAATTATGTTAGCAGTTGCTGCATTTTTCAATTATGAAATCTGGCAGATGGATGTCAAAACATCGTTTCCTTCCTCAAGGAAAGGTTGTATGAGATACAACCAGAAGGTTTTGTCAATCCTAAGGATGCTAAAAGGTGTGCAAGCTTCAGTGATCCTTCTATGAACTGAAGCAAGCATCTCGGAGTTGGAATATACACTTTGATGAGGTGATCAAAGTTTTTGAGTCTATACAAAATTATGAGAAACTTGTATTTACAATAAAGTGAGTGGGAGCACTATAGAGTTTCTGGTGAGCATATGTGGTTGACATATTGTTGATCGAAAATGAGTTAGAATTTCTGGAAAGCATAAACGGTTGTTTGAAAAAGAGTTTTTCAAAGGAAGACCTGGATAAAGCTACCTAATTGTTGAGCATCAAGATCTATAGAGATAGATCAAGAAGCTTGATGAGACTTTTCAATAAGTACATACCTTGACAAAGTTTTTGAAAGGGCTCAAAATGGATCGGTCAGAGAAAGAGTTCTCACCTGATTTGTAAGGTGTGAAGTTGAGTAAGACTCAATGCCCAGTGACTGCAGAAGATAGAGAAAAGATGAGTGTCATCCCTTATGCTTCAGCCATAGGCTCTATCATTTATGCAACGCTGTGCACAAGACCCGAAGTCATCCTTGCCATAAGTATGGCCGGAAGGTTTCAAAGTGATCCTGGAATGGAGCACTGGACAGCGGTCAAGATTACCCTTAGTAACTAAAAGACTAAGGTGATGTTTCTCGATTATGGAGGTGATAAAGAGTTCGTCGTAAAGAGTTACGTCGATGCAAGCTTTAACACCAATCCGGATGACTCTTCGTAGCAATCCGGATACGTATAGTGGAGCATCCATTTGGAATAGGTCCAAGTGGAGTGTGGTAGCAGTATTTACAGCTTAACATAGAGATTTGCAAAGTACACACGGATCTGAATGTCGCAGAACCGTTGACTATAAGACCTTTCTCACATGCAAAGCATGATCGAGCCCCAGAACTCATTGGGTGTTAGGTTCATAACAATGCGAATCACATGGTGATGTGAACTAGATTATTGACTCTAGTGCAACTGGGAGACTGTTGGAAATATGCCCTAGAGGCAATAATAAATTAGTTATTATCATATTTTCTTTTTCATGGTAATCATTTATTATCCATGCTATAATTGTATTGATCGGAGACTTAGATGCATGTGTGGATACATAGACAAAACCATGTCCCTAGTATGCCTCTAATAGATTAGCTCGTTGATCAAAGATGGTTAAGGTTTCCTAGCCATGGACATGAGATGTCATTTGATAATGGGATCACATCATTAGGAGAATGATGGGATGGACAAGACCCAAACTACAAACGTAGCATATGATCGTGTCAGTTTATTGCAGCTGTTTTCTGCATGTCAAGTATATGTTCCTATGACCATGAGATCATGTAACTCACGGACATCGGAGGAGTGCCTTGTGTGTATCAAACATCGCAACATAACTGGGTGACTATAAAGGTGCTCTACAGGTATCTCCGAGGGTGTTTGTTGAGTTGGCATGGATGAAGACTGGGATTTGTTACTCCGTGTGACGGAGAGGTATCTCAGGGCCCACTCGGTAATACAACATCACAATAAGACTTGCAAGCAATGTGACTAAGTGTTAGTCACGAGATCTTGTTTTACGAAACGAGTAAAGAGACTTGCCGGTAGCGAGGTTGAACTAGGTATACAGATACCGACGATCGAATCTCGGGCAAGTAACATACCGAAGAACAAAGGGAACATCATACGGGATTAACTGAATCCTTGACATAGAGGTTCGACCGATGAAGATCTTTGTAGAATATGTAGGAACCAATATGGGCATCCAGGTCCCGCTATTGGTTATTGACCATAGAGGTGTCTCGGTCATGTCTACATAGTTCTTGAACCCGCAGGGTCTGCACACTTAAGGTTTGGTGACGTTTCGGTAGTATAGAGTTATGCATGGTGGTGACCGAAGGTTTTTCGGAGTCCCGGATGAGACCCGGACGTCACGAGGAGCTCCGAAATGGTCCGGAGGTAAATATTGATATATTGGAAGTCATGTTTTGGTCGCCAGAAAAGTTTCGGGCTAATCGTTAATGTACCGTGAGTGCCGGTAGTGTATCGGGGGACCATCGGGAGGGGTATTTCGACCCAAGAGGCTACATGGGCTGTGGAAGAATGAATACCATCCCTTTGTGTGCTGGTGAAAGTCCCACACAAGGCCCATGCGGCTGTGAAGAAAAGCCCAAAGAGAAAAAGGTGGAAAAGGGCAAAAAAGGCAAAAATAGGGAGATCATCATCAAGCTGTACGTGTGCTGAACGCGGAGGTGCCATCCGTTCGATGCTAGATCGGAAGGACCGTGATCAAGATCGCGAGACGGATCATGATGAGTTCACAGGACGGATCGTGATGAGTTCGCGGGACGGATCGTGATTGGATCGCGGGACGGATCGTGATGAGATCGCGGGACGCTCGGCGATTTGGATCGCGAAGACGTTCGACTACACCAACCGCGTTTCTTAACGCTTCCCACTTAGCGATCTACAAGGGTATGTAGCTCCACTCTCCCTCTCGTAGATGCTCATCACCATGGATAGATCTTGCATGTGCGTAGGAAAATTTTTGTTTCCCATGCAACGTTCCCCAACACAACCAAAACAGTGGTGTCCGCTTTGATGCAGCAAACAACAATGGGCCAAAGGACACATACTATGGTTACATAGAGGAGATATGGGAACTTGACTATGGACTTGATTTGAAGGTCCCTTTGTTTAGGTGCAAATGGGTCAATCTGTAAGGAGGCGGGGTAAAGGAAGACCCGCAGTACGGAATGACAACAGTGGATCTCAACAATCTTGGGTACACAGACGAACTATTCGTCCTAGCCAATGATGTGGCGCAGGTTTTCTATGTGAAGGACATGTCTACCAAGCCGAGAAAAAGAAAAGATAAGGAAGCAAATACATCATGCGATGAGACAAAGCACCACATAGTTCTTTCAGGGAAAAGAAACATCGTGGGAGTGGAGGACAAGACAGACATGTCAGAAGATTATGAAAAGTTTCATGAAATTGCTCCCTTCACAGTGAATGTTGACCCAAGCATCAAGTGAAACGATGAAGATTGCCCATGGTTACGACGCAAAGGGACACACGCGAAGGAAAAGTTTTACACCCAAAGATCCCACTCTGGGATGTGACCGGTTTCTCTAGTTTTCTAGACTTATATATATCTAGAAAGTCCCACTTCGGACAAACCGAAGGGAATCTTTGTAATAGTAGTGTACTTATGTGTTTTGTGCGTTCAGTATGCACCATTCGAATGGAGGCCATCAATTTTCAACCCTTTCCGACTTCATTTGCTATTTTCCATGCATTTACTGATTTTTTGAGCTAAATGACCCAGAAATGGATAAGCACTACAAATGAACTCTGAAAAGGTTGAAAGTTGGCATGATATCATCATTTCACCCACATAGCATGTGCTAAAAGTTGAGAGGGTTACGGCAAAAACTGGATGCACTTTCATGTACAAAATGGACAATCTCTTTCGAAGTATCAGAGTTTCAGACGAAAACTCGCGTGTTACAAAGGCATTTCATTTTTTTAAACTTATTTCAACTCCAGACTTTTTGCGCATTCAGTATACACCATTCGAATGGAGGCCATTAATTTTCAACCCTTTCCGACTTCATTTGCTATTTTCCATGCATTTACTAATTTTTTGAGCTCAGTGACCCTGAAATTGATAAGCACTACAAATGAACTCTGAAAAGGTTGAAAGTTGTCATGGTATCATCATTTCACCCACATAGCATGTGCTAAAAGTTGAGAGGGTTACGGCAAAAACTGGATGCACTTCATGTACAAAATGGACAATCTCTTTTGAAGTATCAGGGTTTCAGACGAAAACTCGCCTGTTACAAAGTCATTTCATTTTTTTAACCTATTTCAACTCCAGAATTTTTGTGCGTTCAATATGGACCATTCGAAGGGAGACCATCAATTTTCAACCATTTCCGACTTCATTTGCTATTTTCCATGCATTTACTGATTTTTTTTGAGCTAAATGACCCTGAAATTGATAAGCACTACAAATGAACTCTGAAAAGGTTGAAAGTTGGCATGGTATCATCATTTCACCCACATAGCATGTGCTAAAAAGTTGAGAGGGTTACGGCAAAAACTGGATGCGCTTCGTGTACAAAATGGACAATCTCTTTCAAAGTATCAGAGTTTCACACGAGAACTCGCCTGTTACAAAGCCATTTCATTTTTTGTAACTTATTTCAACTCCAGACTTTTTGTGCGTTCAACATGCACCATTCGAAGGGAGGCCATCAATTTTCAACCCTTTTCGACTTCATTTACTATTTTCAGATTTTTAAAGTAAAGTTATTGACAAACTAGTGATTCACACAAATTTCAAATAATTCAAATTTAAACTATTCAAATTTGAAAACTACAGCCACTAACAGAAAGTTTATAATTTTTATGACCTAACGCAAAAAGATTCACTCATTAATTATCAATAAAGCACAAAAAAACTCAGAAACAAAAGAAAATAAATAAAGCAAAAAATGAAAAATAATTAAAAAAATAGGCTGCCATGGCCTGCATACGACTAGAAACCCAACTTGGGCAGGATGCAGGCCCGCGAGGCACAGTAGGCCCAACAGGGCCGCACAGGTTCGATAGGCTCACATAGGCCTTCTTAGAGAGGAGCTCGAGGGAGCAGCCGCAACATGGCTTATAAACCAATGCGGCTGCCCCTCGCTTGGCGAGGTGGGACTAAACTTCTACCGCACTGCGCCATGACAGGAACTGGTCTTTAGTCGTGGTTGGTGGCTCCAACCGCGACTAAGGGGGGCGACTAAAGGGTGTTGCTTCCGGCCCCCGCGCCCGATGAAATTCACCATTAGTCGCGGTTGGTGGATCCAACCGCGACTAAAGGGGGGGTCCTTAGTCGCGGTTGGAGCCACCAACTGCGACTAAAGGTCCTCCTATATAAGCAGGAATTGAGATTTTTTCATTTTCCTTCTGCTTCTTCGTCTCTTTGACGGTTCGACCACTGAACAAAGGAGATCGCCGATGCGCCACCCTGACGTCGTCGCCGCCCATGCCGTCGTCGCCCCCGACACGCCTCCCACGCCGTCGCTGCCCCCGTCGCGCGCCGCCCCCTCCTCGACCTCGCGCTCCGTCGTCGTCGCCGTCGCAGTCGCCGACGACTCAACTCGCCTTGCCGCCCGTCGCCCCACTGTGAGCCCCTGCCTCCACGGCCGCCCTCCCATCGATCGAGCCCGCACACACACACACACACATATATATGCATGAACACACACCCGCACACACACACACACTTTCTTATTTTCTGTTTTTCTGTTTTTTAGTTTTTTATACTTTTAGTTATAGAAATGTTAGATGAATTAGATATATAAATTTTAGATGAATGTTTTTTTAGTTTTTTTATACTTTTAGTTATAGAAATGTTAGATGACTTTTACATATATAAATGTTAATTAGATGGATTTTGAATTTTTTTATATAATGTTGTTTTTCTATAATTAGTGTTTAATTAATATATATGTTTAATTAGTATATATGCTTAATTAGATATTTTTTGTTTAATTGGAAGTATATAATGTCCCTAACCTATTAAAAAGTTGCTTATATAATGTTGCTTAATTAGATTTATTATTGAGAATGAAATATTATTAGGCTAGTTATAACCTAGGAATTACATTTTGATTCAATATATGTATAGAAAAAAGTTGATAAATTTTGACATTTGATCCGATGTATAACAATTAGTATTTGCAATAGTTGCATATTTTAATATTGCATTTTTTCTATGTCATTGCTCGATATATGGAACAGATTGACTTTACTGTTGAAAATGTGCCCTAGAGGCAATAATAAATTAGTTATTATCATATTTTCTTGTTCATGATAATCCTTTATTATCCATGCTATAATTGTATTGATCGGAGACTTAGATGCATGTGTGGATACATAGATAAAACCATGTGCCTAGTATGCCTCTAATAGACTAGCTCGTTGATCAAAGATGGTTAAGGTTTCCTAGCCATGAACATGAGATGTCATTTGATAACGGGATCACATCATTAGGAGAATAGTGTGATGGACAAGACCCAAACTACAAACATAGCATATGATCATGTCAGTTTATTGCTATTGTTTTCTGCATGTCAAGTATCTGTTCCTATGACCATGAGATCATGCAACTCACTGATACCGGAGGAGTGCCTTGACTATAAAGGTGCTCTACAGGTATCTCCGAGGGTGTCTGTTGAGTTGGCATGGATCAAGACTGGGATTTGTTACTCTGTGTGATGGAGAGGTATCTCAGGGCCCACTCGGTAATACAACATCACAATAAGCCTTGCAAGCAATGTGACTAAGTGTTAGTCACGGGATCTTGTATTACGGAAGGAGTAAAGAGACTTGCCGGTAACGAGGTTGAACTAGGTATGGAGATACCGACGATTGAATCTCAGGCAAGTAACATACCGAAGAACAAAGAGAACATCATACGGGATTAACTGAATCCTTGACATAGAGGTTCAACTGATAAAGATCTTCGTAGAATATGTAGGAACCAATATGGGCATCCAGGTCTCGCTATTGGTTATTGACCGTAGAATATGTAGGAACCAATATGTAGGAACCAACATTCTATGCAAAAACCCTAAAACCTCCAGTATATATAAAATTTTCAGCCACGTGCTATCCGTTCCTCCAGTGCATAGTTTCTCCTCTAGATCGGATTTCTGCAGTGCTTAGGCGAAGCCCTACCGGAATTGCTCCACCACCATCGCCGCGGTGCCGTCACGCTGCTGGAGAACTCTTCTACCTCTCCGCTCCCTCTTGCTGGATCAAGAAGGCAGAGATCGTCATCGAGTTGTACGTGTGCTGAACGCGGAGGTGCCGTCCGTTCGGCGCTAGATCGGAAGCACCGTGATCAAGATCGCGAGACGGATGGTGATGAGTTCGCGGGACGGATCATGATGAGTTTGCGGGACGAATCGTGATTGGATCGCGGGACGGATTGTGATGAGTTCGCGAGACGGATCGTGATTGGATCGCGGGACGGATCGTGATGAGATTGCGGGACGCTCGGCGATTTGGATCGCGAAGACGTTCGACTACACCAACCGCGTTTCTTAACGCTTCCCGCTTAGCGATCTACAAGGGTACGTAGATCCATTCTCCCTCTCGTAGATGCTCATCACCATGGATAGATCTACGTGTGCGTAGGAATTTTTTTGTTTCCCATGCAACGTTCCCCAATATTTACGTCCGTTTCGGCTTCTTGTGTGTCTTTCAGTGAGGAAGAGTGTCCACCATATATATATGAGAGAGAAAGAATCCTGACTGTGGTCGTGGGGGTCGCTTCTCCTTCGTTCCAGTGTGCTAGAAATTTTGGTGTAGTGCACTCTGGGATGAATGGAGGAGCCACCATCACCGACGGTCGCAATATCAAAAGGAGTGCCCACCATATACGTGAGATGAGAGTTTAGAAAGGAAAGACTCGACTGACCTTAAGTCAACCTGTTGCATATTGAGTAATAGTGATCTGTGTGTTGATCAGTTTTCTCGTAGTTTCCTTCGATCGATTTTAAATGTTTTAACTATGAACGTAGGAAATGTCTGACAACGAAAGCAAATTCGCTATGTGCGAATACTGCGAAGACGAGCACGGCCTGTGTGACAAGCCTTTCCTAGTTGATGGTAGGCGCTTCAGCATCATGCTGGATGAGGCCTTCGAAGTGGATATAATAAGTCACAATGATAAGTTTTTTTTGTAATTAAGTATGACTTCTGCTTCTTTTGCTTCAACTTATAATTTTAATTTTTTATTATTCTACTAGCGTATCCCCTGCCATGCAAGAATTACTGTCTTGTATAAGATTGGTTTCAATACTAAAAAAAGTATGGAGGTAAATATAGTTTACTTGAGGACCGAGCATGGATATACTTTTGCCGTAAAATTGTACAATACAGACACCTACTGCTATTTGAATGCAGAAGTTGGAGAGCACTATGCAAGGCTTATGCATTTGAGCCTAATATGCTTATCACCTTTGATATTCATCCGGAAGATAAAATTGAAGGTAATATCGACATCTGGGTCGATGTGCAGATGCCTCCAGTTCTACCATTATGTGAATTTCTCAACCATATTTATTAAGTAATTTATATTTTTTATTTAAAAATAGTTGACAATTTATTTCAATTGACAATTTATTTTCATTCTTCAAAAAATATACGAAAGATGGTAGACAGAACCTACTACTACAATGATGAAGCAGAATTAACTTATAAGGAGAAAGATCATCTTACCGCATTTCTTAATCATCTTGAAAATTACAATAGCTATTATCAAACTCCTCCACATTATGGTCAATACGTGCCACTAGTACACGTGGTGAACTACGATAAAATCCTTGGAGATTGCATGGTAAGATTTTCTACTATTATGACATCCGTGCATATTTTGCATAAATTCTTCTAAAGCTAAACTACATTACTAACTACAAAGTTATTACTATGTTTTTCAACAAAAAATCCCGAAGGATTGTGTGCCTCATCTGATGTTTCCGAGAGATCGCGTTGTTGTTATGAGCTCAGGGCCACCACGGCTAGGTCAGCCTACGCATCACTCCTGTCCATACCGGATTTCTAAAACCGATGAAGACATGACAATTAAAGATTGGAAAAAATGTATGGTCAATCGTAGAGAGCTACTTGGAAGCAACATTGTGCGTAGGCCAAGAATTGGAGACAGGATGATCTCCGTTCTGTATAATGGAGAGTCAGGGCCTATCTTGTTTTATGATATTGTGCCTAAGAGAGGGTAGAGTAGGTCCTATGAGAGAGGAGTAGGTCCTAGGTACAACGTGTTATGATGTGCTACAATGTGTTAGAGTTGATGATGATGATGAGGAGGAGTTGGTGGTAATGACAATGATGATTATTAGCTATAGTGTTGTTGGTGATGATATGATACAAGAGTTTTTATATTAATATGATGATGATGTTGATCATGATTATCATGATGATTTGTTATATCATTAGGGGAAGAAAAGCGGATTAGATTCATATGGATGGATCAAAAGTGACCAAAAGTTGAATTGGTAGGATCGTCGTCCTACTAATTCAACTTTTGATCACTTTTTATTCATTTGGATGAATAAAATACATGTTTCTTCATCACAATGATATAATAATTCATCATAAACATAATGATATAACAACCTCTTAATTGGTATTGTATCAAAATTTGTATAACGGCGTATAACCATAATTAATTCATAAACCCCTAAAAAATTAAAAGGAAAAATAAAACAAAACTAAAAAAACTCAATACTTTTAGTTTCGGTTGGTGTTACCAACCGGGACTAAAGGTCCCCTCAGCCCACGGCGCCGTCGGATGCCACGTGGAGGGCCTTTGGTGCCGGACCGTGTTGAACCGACACTAAAGAGGGTAGGCTTTAGTCCCCACCTTTAGTGCTGGTTCTAGAACCGACACTAAAGGCCCTTACGAACCGCGACTATAGGCCGGTTCTACACTAGTGGTTTCTATAAAATACATAAGATGTGGTAGATCATACACACTCAAAAAGGTGTGTAAGGCGACAATATAGACATGTATATAGGACTCAATAAAATGATATATCATCAATGTGATATTTACAATAGAGCTATATATATTGCAAAAATCACGTAATGCATTACAAAATATATATAATTTATTGAGTGCTCTGTCACAATCATGCTTAATTTAATGGGATTTCACATACTTAAAAAATATAGTTTCCTCATGTGCTAAGCTATTAACGCAATGGTCTAATGACCCCAGCAGCTGAGGAGTGTAAAATGATTGAAACCGTAACGTCCGAGGCACAATATGGTGATATCGCTGGCTAGTCGTTCTACCAGCAAAGAACCATTGGTAGTAAAGGTGCTTTACATACTCTCTCATATTAAATTAGTTGGCATACATTCCAGTCGAGATGACCCTTTCACCTGCAGATCTGATTCCTACCATTCTATCTTGACAGATTGAACATCACACCAAAATTGGACGCAGGTACCTGGAACGTGCCTCAGACTAATGAGCTACTCCTGCAGCAAAATACCACAATAATAGTATTACCTTAATTTACATTATGCTCAATAATTTGGCTGAAAATATGAATCATGCTCATAGAGCTTTTTTTTTAAGGTGAGAACGTGAGAGAACTTTTACCTACCTCGTCATGTGTAGCGAATTTAACATGCCTTTGATTTCTGTACTGTGATAGGATGGGAGTCTTACAACGATCCATCCCTATCATTACCATAGAGATTTTTTGTAGGTGCCAACGCTCGATAGGGAAATCATCGAGGTCATGTTCGCTACTACTCCTTTCTCTTTGTCCTGTCTCGATCTCATCGCTTCGATGTCTAGCACCGCTGCATCAGTGTTGATCCCCTTGCAGATTGAGGTCATGCAAATACAATTAGAAAAGTAAGATCGCTCGCCAGGACAAAGAGAAAGGAGTAGTGGCGAAGTTGAAGAGGAAAGGAATTTGCAACTGACTAATGAGATCGAGACAGATATCAATCGGTGGGGAAGTATCTGCATGAAGAGATAAAAAAAATACTTTTGTGAAGTTAAAACTCTAGGTCTGCCCAGTAGATAAAAAACATGCTTTTGTGGAGTTATCTTCTATACCTAAATAGAAGCCCCCCACTACCTCATTTTCCTGGTCTGTGGTGAAGCCACGTCATCCCTAAATCTCCCGCACGCATTTTTCGCTTCGTTCGCATGCACGCGTCAAACAATCGCTAGCTACGCCCCTCGACTCGACTGCTTTGGTTTTCCTGTTTCACGTACATGGGCTGCACATTATTAGTTGGGTCTAGACGTTCTAAGCCCATGAAAGGAAATCAGTAACCGTGTTATCTTCCCATTGTGCTTGCCGTGACTTGTCGTTGCCCTATCGCGTGCCAATGCTCCATGAGCCAGCCGCCGCCGCCAGTACCAATTCGGGCGCCATGAACGACGCTCCCCGTCCAGTCCAACGGCATCCCGGATGTCCAATGGCCATCTGGCGCCGCTACGCTCCCCGGCATGTACCCTACCCAGCCGTCGCTGCACCCCACGCTCTCTCTGGACCAGCCGCCGCCATGACCGACGCTTCCCTAGCCAGCCGCCACGGTCGACGCTGCCACGTCCATAGATGCACATTAACTTCACGCAATCACGCTACTCGCCTCTATCCCCTCGCCTTCCACGACAAAAGGTCTCCCGCGACCACAGTGCAGCCACAAATGCACATGAAACTGAAGCACCGGCCCTTCACTTTCCACCTTCCTTTCAGTTTTTTTTCTTCATATAATATACCCCACCCCAACCTTCCTATTACAAAAGAACTCCACCCCGTTTTCCCTTTCACTTTCTTGCTCAAATTCTTCCGAAGGCCAAAAGAGCAGCCACCCTTCGATCCTATCCTTCACGCCACCCGCATCTGTTACGTTCTTCCTCTTTTGTTTACCGATTAATAAAGCCTCCACTACTACAATATTATACAAAGATATGGGGATGATATGTATGCTAGGATTTGAGTAAAGTACATTTGTTCTTTCATGGCCTCAAAATGTTGCAGTTTCCCATCGGTGGCTGCATGCCATGGAAGCAATCTTAATTTCTCTAAGCAGGATGGTTAACAAGCATGACGAGACAGAATGCCTGACGGCCATTTGTACTGTCCGGTAGGTCTATGTCCAATCTCGATTCCCTCATATTTCTTTCTTGGAGAAAAAAATCGATGTGTGTTATTTTGGTTGCTTTTGTGCAACGTTTTCCTTGGCACGCTACTTCTTCATCATTATTGGTGCATAACCTTATATGACTTCCTTGATAGAAACTAATTTCATCTGGCAGAAAATACTCTATTGTGCAATATGCAGATTATTGGAATGTCTACGAAATGCTCGACACGAGGACTTAAACAAGCACCTGCTTGAGTGATGGATTTGTTTAGGGTAAACGTTCTTGATGTTTAAAGCTGTGATACTGTCCAATCACATGCTGCTGCTGAGTGTAGACGAGTATAACTTTGGGGTTTGTGCCAAGATCATGTGATTTCCATTCTCTTTCAAATCTTACAATTTTATCTAATGACATTCCTTGCCTATTAGGTCTAATACATTTGTCTGCTATAGACTAATACTAGATGTCAGTCGTGAATGCTACCCTGCTAACCGTATTCCATGTGTTAAATTTGATGAATACACTACCAAGTGAGTTGAGCAAAAAGTTTTCCTCTTGCTAAATATATGGATGTATCTCATTTCCCTCCTGTACCCATTTCTTGATTTTTACTGTATTTAATTTAATCACTTGCATTTATAGTAAACTAGCCTCTAGATAATTCACATTGTTGGATACATAGCTTGAAGCTACGATGCATGTAGAACTATAAAGCTTTTTTTGTGTGCAAGAGATACGTATAGCATTTTAGCTAGCAGAACCTTCATATGGCTATTTGTTGTACATTTTTATATCTGATGATACATTGATATGAAGATACCTTTTCTCTCTGTTAGCCAAATTAGGGTTCCCTATGAATGTCAGACATGAAAACTATGAGAATTGTTGTTAGATAATAATAATTCAGTCACTAATAATTATTACCGAGTACTTTGCCTTTCATGCTACCGTGCTTAACCTACCGATGTTATCATATGTTAGCATAAGATAAACGTTATCCCATGATAATATCTCGCAGCAACGCGCGGGGTATCAACTAGTATGAAGAAAAGGAAAGGCCAGGTCGCTCCGGTGTCTAGCCACGATTTGTTAGTGTTTTTTATTTGGATGACATGCAGATTTGCTAATTAAACAAATGTCACTTTTTTTGCCGCGGGGCACATGCATGGCTGTTACTTGTTAGAAATCAATTAGCACATGCTAATTAACGAATAGTCATTAACAAAGGGTATGTCCAATCCTGAATAGTCATGTCTCTTCTTTCTCTAAAACCAACACGCACCTGTTTTGAAGGGATGTCTTCAAACAAACACCTCTTCTTTTCTCTCTCTAATGCCATCTAATGCCATCAGACACCTGTTCCGGAAAGACTCCGAACAGACACCTCTTCTTTTCATTTCTTTTAGATGTATATATACTTAAGAATCAATAAAAACATGACTAATCATCCATTTATTTTCATTCAATCTCATTTTACTTAACACGTTATCAGCACTTTGTTCTCCGTTGAGAAAATGGCCCTAAATGAACGACGTCACAGCAAGAAGATAAGGCGGCTTCCATGGCGAGAACCAGCAAGACATAGATTCAGGCAGTTGCACGCAGCACAAGCCCTCGGCCTGCACGCGACCCGGTCCCGACAGGAGGCACGACGCCCATGGCGGGGCACGACCGGCCTCGATCTCCAGGACGCAGCGGCAAGCATGGCAGCGGTGCACGATAGCGCGGCTGCGATTAGGCAGTCAAGGCCGCGACACATCAGATGCCGCCTGCAGCAAATAAGCGCAGATCAGGAGAAGACAACTTTCATTCTGATTAAGATCAAAGATCAAATACTCTCTGATTGTGTATTGTCTATACGATGCATGTAGGAATCGCTGGAGCCAAGCAAGAATTGCAAGATGTTCTTCACCAAAGAAACTGTCTGGAACGGCGCGATCTAGAGCAAAGCGGACAACACAACTCGGTTCGCGTTATTGCAGTGTGTCGGCGCTCGCCCATGATGCCATCAGTCTGATGTACGCCCGTGACGGCAGCGCCCTCCGGCGCAAAGAACACGGCTACCCTCCGCCTCGACAGCACTCCGGCGGCACACCACCAGCGCGCGATGCAGGCGACAGAGGCACACCACGGTCGACGACGCCCTCCTCTGCAGGTGCGTCGAAACGGTGCTCTCCGGCGCTTCAACTCGCCACATGACTGCCGACGGCAGCGGTGTCAAACAGCAAGGCCTCGCTATGGCCTTCGGCCATGACCCGGCCTCCCAACGCGGCTGCTACGCCGCGGACGCCGGTGACCGGCCGCGCCTCCAGGCGATGCACAGCCGCGTGGCGAGCGCCCTCAAGCGCTCGAGTCGCAGCAACAGTCGGTGCTCTGCGCGGCAGCGCACATCGCGGCGTTGAAAAGGATTGACTCAATCGAGTCGTAACCACTGCACGGCCATCTCCATGGCCAGAACGCACGTACAGGAAGAAGCAAAGGATTCAATCAGATCGATTCACGTCCATACACTTACACACCAAGGGATAGGAACCTTATCTCTTCGCATTCTTCACATTGTTTTTTTCATATTTTTGTTGTTGTTATCTACAGAAAAGTGAATCAATCCATAAGGCTATTTGGACTTCGTAGTTTAGCCCTCAGGCTTGCCATTCGAACACTCTGAGATCTTGTATTTAGAAAAATATATATGGAAGAACCTTTGTTCATTCTAAATTACGTACAACATAATTATACACCATTTTACAATGGGTAAAATTCTCATTTGAAGACCTCATGCCTTCAGAAGTATGTAAATTACTATCTTTTTCCACCTATATGCATTACCACAGTAATACTGTTGGAAAAGACTGTTTTGTCTATGTTCCGGGCATCATTCCTCTGGAAATTAAGACATCTCGTGTGTCTTTACCACTCGCATTACATGCGATTTACGACAAACAATTACATTTGCAAGAAATAAATTAATTTTCTTTGCAAATTTTAACATAATTCAAATAAGAATTATAAGTGTCATTCTTAATATGACGAGCCCAAATTTTATTTGCGAATCACAAGGTATTGGTGGCATCTACTGCACCATTTACAGATTATCCATCATTACTATGAGATTTATATCTTGTCAAATTTACAAGATGATTACTTTTAAAGTGTTTTTCCAAATATTAATATTTGATGCGACTATCTCAAGATATCATAAGGTAATACTGACATCTACTGTAATTTTTTTACAAACTATCCACTATTAATACAAGGTCTACATCATGTCACTCTCACATATGACTACCTTCAAAGTGATTTTCTTAAATAGCATAACATAAGGTAACAGAGATATGAACATCTACTGACGAAAGTCAGACTATGTTTTCTGTTACTGTGAGATCTACACCGCATTCGGTGATTATCTTCAAAGTGTTATCCTATATAAATCGAGGTCTAAACATATGGTTAGAAAAGCATCAGCTATTCTATAGAAAAAATGCTTCTCTTAAGAAATTCATTGTTGTTCACTAAAATCATTTACTATCATAGTAAATATTATTCTTGCACACTTTGCTTGAATATTCCATAGGAAATT
Source organism: Hordeum marinum (assembly GCA_022496015.1). NCBI lineage: Eukaryota > Viridiplantae > Streptophyta > Magnoliopsida > Poales > Poaceae > Hordeum > Hordeum marinum. The sequence continues at coordinate 94,377,795 of CM039677.1, read as the reverse complement.
ATGGAAATATATGCATATACGTGTGATTACCTTCTATTACATTGGTAAAATACATGGCAATGGAGCCTACGTCACTATTTCTAATTATAGTGTCATCCATCCATCAAGATGGATACCATAATTTATAATGAGTGTCTACACTATTGCAAGATCCACATAACATTGCGGTTATACTTTCATAGTGACTAACCAATGTTAAACATGCAAAGTCTATACATTTTGGCAGTGACTCTAAAATCACAAACTTTCTCAAGAATGAAGTCCAAAACATTAGCAATTATTTCACCACATGTGTTGTATTGAAGGATACACCCAGGTTCACCAAGTATCACCTTGGACATGATAGTTCTCAAGCAAATCATTTGACCAATAGATATCTCTTACTCAAAGAAGTAAATTAAAATGAATGCATGAACATTTTCATGTAACACATGGCTGACATTTCCAAATGCACTAAATTCATGTTAGGTGGGAGTTTATTTTAAGGTGATTCATGACATCAGTCATTATAGCCACAAGTGGCATTGTGGCCACAATAACTCCACTTTTGGAAAATGTGTCAAGGATATTCTCTTAATAGCTAAGTATGTTCATATGCACTTTATATGTCACCAACTTCACTCGGTTCTTAAACTAAGAACATAATGAATGGATATTTATTCACCATGAATATTTCCCTAAGAGAAACATGCTTCCATGAACACATCATGAATGTTCACCCATTCGTTTTTCAAGACCTCAAGTCTATCGTAACTCACAATGATGTCACTCAATCAACTTCAAGTTGAGATCTCATGATCAAATATTTCCGGTTGAAAAACCCATAATACACTTTACGTCCTCTTATGATTGTACTACCATTTTCCATGATGAAGGAATATGGAATTTCCTAAAATCATCAGATTCACCCAATGGGTGTTATACCATTATTTGAAATTTTTGCTAGTACTGATAATACTATGCAAGTCAGTGGTCACAAAAATAGAACCATGAGGAATTCAAAGTAAAGTGGAGGCTAAAAGACAACCAAATACAAAAGTACCTCTTAATAGGGAACATATTGTCTTTCAAGCGATCACAACGACAACTCTCAAGTTTGTCAAATGTATGGTTATACAAATATCGTACCCATGATTACCAAACCCTCAATCATATAGTCAAACCACACCAAAAATTTATTTAAAAAGGAAAATAAGTTCATTGGGATATATGAAAATTTGCAAACATATAACCAGAAAATGTTATGGTAAATGATTGTTCTCAAATCTTCATCAGAAGGAGACCACAAATATAGTGCAATAAAAGAAAGATCAAGTCCTTTGCACCGGTAATATGTTTTCATTAATGTTGGAGACCTCATGTAATCTTATAATTATCCCAAAACAACATTAGCATGTTCTCGTACTACTACATGTAGTAGGATGTTCAACACCCTATCCCTCAGATACAATACACGATAATTTTTGTTGTATGAATCAATTCATACTTAGTTTTGTTGCGTACACAATAATTTTCTAAATCTTACAACATATTTGGCTTTAAGATTTACAATCGTGGTTTGGGGTTGATTAGAAAAATTATTGGCAATTCTGCTGGTCACAACTTTTCAAGTTACAATATTTCCTAAATCATCATATTTTATGTGCACCGCATGTGCCATAGGGGAAATAAGTTTTAAGGCCCTCTCACCTTAAGATTATAAATTAGCCACTCATTCTTTCTTGAACACATTCAGAAGATATATGTGGATTACTTAACCATTATGTGGGATTACTTAGATACTTCATGGTACTCATAGAAACATTTATAAAATGATTTCGAGTGTGTCTCTTGTCACACACAACCATGAATGATCTTACTAAATCAATTGCTCAACTTCTCAAAGTAAGAGCAAACTATCCTAGACAAGGGATAAATCCATTCGAATGGACAACTTCGTTGAACTCATTTCACAAGCAATGTATGATTATAAATAATACTTTATGCACATACCCAAAATGGTTTAGTTAAATATCTTATCAAAGATAGTGAAATTAATAATATGACCAAACTTATAGAATTGTAATTTACTAGCCTCATGCTAGACAAATATGGTATTACACACCGTAAGTATGATATAAATCATACCAACTACATAGTATACTACTTTCCCCTTGTAGTAATCACGTGGAAATCAACAAAGTATTTCCTATCTGCGATAATTCGGTAACATACCGATATCACCACTCTAGCATGCATCAACGGGCTCTCACAGAAAATTAGGGATCTATGTGAGGAATAACAATTTATCCGTCAATCAAAATTATTCACAGCCCGTATGCTGATTGCATCAGCAATAAGGACATTTCTGGCATTAGGGGGAGATAAGTACCACAAACAATGCCAAGAAATAAATTAGAAATGTTATTCACATTCAGTCCTTATATCCACGTACTCAAAGAACCAGAAACAAGAAGTTTAGAATCACATATTTGCAACACATTGCAAATCTGCCACATACATCTACTGATGACAAGGTGTCACTAAATTTTATAATCCTGCAGTAAAGTGTCATGAAGAGTGGAAGTACCTGATAAACCACTCTTCTCCCCAAATGAGAGCAAGAGGGGGAGAAATCTGACCACACAAGACATAATCTCGCATATGCTTCCGCGGAAACAAAGGAAATCAAATCCTCAAGCAGTAAATGTAATTCAACATCAAGTTGAAAGACACCTCACGGGATGATCATCATCTAAAGCCTGGCATAAATGTGCACAAATGTTTTAGTGCTGGGACATCGAAACACCTTGACTCCATTGTTGTAGGAAATCACAAAGAGTTAAAAGGAATAAATACATTTCCACAAATTTCATCGATTCCTCCAGAATCATAGAACAGATGACTACATTTGTTGACATATATTTCTTCTCAAAATTGCTAAAACCTTTTGGGCCCTGAACCAAAATCCATGGTAGAGTGCCTCTTGCACTCATATTGGTTCACATAAAAGGAAGCAAGTAATGAAGAATAGCACTCGCTCTGCAAACGAGTAATATTTACCACAGTAATACCTACTCCTCATAAGTATCTTCCATATGAAATACTAAAAAATTCTCAATCATAGACAAAGTCAATGAGGTGGTGAGAAAGCGAGGCTTGTAGCAAAAGGGTTCACGCAGAGACCCATCATCGATTACAATGTAACATACCATCTTGGTATGAGTGGAATTATGTTTCGATAATAAATATCATTGGCAGTACAAGTAATATTATCCATGCAGTTAATGGATGCAGTGACTACATACTCATATGGGTCACTTGTTTCGGAAATTTATAATGAAGTCCCTGAAGGGCTTATAATTCTGAATCCGAAATAAATCGCAACATATTTGTGTAAAACTTCAGAAGTCACTCTATGGCTCGAAATAGTCATGAATCATATGGTACTACCGACTAGATGAGTTCCTTCTTCAAAGGATTACTCAAAGGATGATGATTTTTTTGTGTGTTAATAAAGGAATCCCAAAATTTGATTTCCTCACACCACCTCAGTGTATATCGATGATTTCGTCATCAATGTCTCTACAAGACCTAAAAATACATAAAATCATCTCAAGACGGAAAAAATTTGAATTCGACCAAATTTAGCTTAAGTTTACAACTTGAGCATTCTATCAAGAATACATATCAGTCTACATATATCCAAAACATATACGAGAAGTTCAGTGTGGATATATCATAACAACATAAGACATGTATGGTCATACTACCTTTGATGAGGTACAAATTCATTCATAACTAGGGGTGATGATGAAGTGATACTCGGACCTAAAGTTCTGTATCTCACTAATGTAAAAGCATTCATATATTGCAAACTACGTCAGGCCTGACACTATATTTGCTATCTTTATTCAGAGTGCAACCCCCAACAAAAGGTATATGGTTGATATAAGGAATATCATCTTATATCCGAAGCTTTCAATAAATCTTGGATATTTCCATCAGGAAATACAAGATATGACCATGATTTGATGTAATGATATTGGCTCTTTATTTGATCCCAACAATGTCATATCAATGACTAAATTCACAGGAATAGCCTTTATATGGAAGTCATCTAAATGGACTTTAATGGTTATTTTCACTTATCATTCTGACATAATTGCTTTATTTAAAAGCATTACAAAGTATGCATTGCTTAGCAGAATGATTAACCACACTCAAAATCATGTGGTTGAGATTCATCAGAATCACATAACTTGATTTATCAAGATGCTTCCACTTGTGTTGCTCAATTCCTACAGGTTATATGAAGAGCAATATCAAAATGCACATTGCTCAAAAATTACTTATCCTCACAGGATTAAAGAAAAGTGAGGAAACAATTTGAAACAAAATATTGGAAAATCCAACGGATTATTCATAATGTCATGATCATGCCAATGGAATTGGTCTGACACATCCTCTAGATTTGCAAAGTTCAGGGGGAGTAATCTCCCAAAGTATAACCTGTTAACAATCATTAGGTTGCATATATTGTACTCTTTTTTCCTTCATGAGTTTTTCCTTAATGGTTTCTCATAAAAGGTTTTTAATGAGACAATATAAACACAAGTGTCCATATATGCCATATCATTTTCTCTTTATGTTTTCCCCAGTGGGTTTTAAAGGAGTTTTCAATGGCATATCATATCGCACTCTTTTCCTTATGAGTTTTCTCTCAAAGTTTCTCATAATGGTTTTTAATGAGGCAATATCTTTTTAAGATCATATGCAATACTTTCAAGATTTTCCCCATTTTTTTAAAGGAAAGTATACAAAGCATATTTATTGTTCTCTAAACTCACCAATGAATTTTCTCCTTCTTCAAAGGTTTTTCTCATATGAGTTATCAAGAGACAATAATCATTATGCGCTGCATCATTTTCTCCTTATTATTTTTTCCATTGGGTTTAAAGGAGTTTTAGCAACATATCTACTCTATTCTCCTCATATTTCCCCACAGGGTTTTTGGGGGAGACTCTCAAGATCATATGGAAGATTTCTCAAGATGGAAGATCTATATATAAGAAGCTTCAAAGATGAAACATTTAAGGAGCGGTGTTGTACAAGGGGGAGTGTTAGAAATCAATTAGCACATGCTAATTAACAAATAGTCATTAGCAAAGGGTGTGTCCAACCCCGAATAGTCATGTCTCTTCTCTCTCTCCAAAGCCAACAGGCACCTGTTATGGAGGGATGCTTCCAAACAAACACCTCTTCTTTTCTCTATCTCTAATGCCAACACGCACCTGTTCTGGAGGGATGCCTCCGAACAGACACCTCTTCTTCCCACCTCTTCCAGATGTATATATACTTGAGAATCAATAGAAATAGGACTAATCGTCATTTATTTTCATTCAATCTCGTTTTACGTTAACATTACTGTTGGAAAGTGCAATATGATAGCTGATGTGTCATGTGTGATGAGATGGATGGGTTCAGTAGCGGATCTAGCCCAATGGACCAGGGTGGGCCAATGGTAGAACTGTTCATAAAAATATATATTTTCATTTTTCTTTTACATTTTTTCCTATGGTATACAGCTATTAAAAAATCCCAGGGTGGGCCATGGCCCACCCTGTCCACCCTCTGCCTCCGCCACTGGATGGGTTGCATGTTGAGATAAATCAAGTAGTGGGGATGAATCTCTTAGGTATATAGGATTCATCATGGCAAGTTTAGTTATTTAATTCCCTTTCTTATAACATGTCAAAATTTACTTTAAACATTGAAGAAAAAGTAGTTAAAACATATCATGACAACTTCACTGTTTACACCATGAGAATTTATGTACAATAGACATGACAAGTTTTAACCCCTCCAAAAAGACGTCGAAACATATCAATATGACATCTAGTTTCCAAGATCTAGTCGCAACGGATTTAATGATGAAAATAGTTTTTCAATCGAATTTTTCATTTAAAATAAAAAACATTTTAAAAACTAAAATCCCAAAAAGACTTTGCGTGATCTAAGGTGATAAAAGCATTTAGCCTAAGTTGCTTCGTGTCACACGTGTAAGACTTATCAGGCCCTTCTTTTTTACAAAATCTCTTGTTTATTCAGCTATCAAAATTGTGGCACAGTATATAAGTAGTGGGAGCACCTCAGAGCATCTCCAACAGGCGCCCAAAAAACGCCCCGCGCTGTAAAATTGAGCGTTTTAGCGCACGCGCAGCGAAACCGGGCGTTCCAGTGGCCGCCCAAAAACCGCGACGCGCGGCATAAGTACTTCCGCGCGCAAAGCGGAACGGCGTCGCGCGCCGCTTATTTGGTGCGCCCGCTCCCGCGCACAGAACCGCTCGAGCGCTTGCGCATCGTCTCCCAACTCCCTCCACACCAACGCCCGCGCCGCCACCGCTCCACCCCTTTGCTCCGGCGACCCGACGGCGTTTCCCGGACCTATCCTCGCGCCTCTACAGCTTCCTCCCCCTCCCTTTAGTCGCCGCCACCCTTTGCGCGCGCCATTCCCCCGGCGAAAAGCGCTCGGCCGCCCACCACCGCCCGGCGTCCACAAGGTGTTCGACAGAACGCCGACAAGGTATATATTGCTCAAACTACACAATTTTTACATCAATTTGATGCTTGTTGTTCGTAGTTTTTATAGACTAGTTTAAATCCAATATTGTAGATGAGTTCATCATATAATTTTTCCAAAGAAAAATTTGATATTGAAGAGGACCTTGCAATCATCATAGCTATGCACATCAATAAAAAACCGAAGCACGGTGGTTCGGTTATGGGTCGGTAGAAAATTTGGAGGGACTATTTTGTGGAGAATCCCACATACGCCGAGTCGTATTTCCGATGCCATTTTAGGATGAGCACCGGGTTGTTCAGGCGCATTGAAGAGAAACTAGCGAGCCATGATCATTTTTTTTCAGCAAAGGAGGAACGCCGCCGGAGAACTCGAGCATAGCACCTTTCAAAAGGTGACAACCGCTTTGCGTATGTTAGCATACGGTATTCCGGCTAATCTAGTTGATGACCATTTGGGCATGGGTGAGAGTCAAGCCATCATGTGTGTCAAGCGCTTTGTAGTCGGAATTGTGCAAGTGTTTGGCCCAGAGTATTTGAGATCTCCCAATGCTAAAGACGTCGCAAGGCTTTTGGAGATGAACAAAGCTCGCAGGTCCCAGGTATGCTTGGCTCAATAGATTGCATGCAGTGGAATTGAAAGAACTGTCCTAAGGCATGTCATGGGCAATTTCACGACCAGAAAAAGGGTTCCACTATAATCCTTGAAGCGGTGGCCAATCAAGAGACTTGGATTTGGCATGTTTTTTTTGGCATGCCAGGATCTTTGAATGACATCATCGTGGTTAATCGGCTACCACTCATCAATAAGATTGCAAATGATGAACTGCCAACGATATAGTTCGTAGAAAATGGCCATACATACAACTATGGCTACTATCTTGCGGATGGCATCTACCCAAGGTGGCAAACATTTGTGAAGCCGTTGAAAAAACCACAAGGTAAGAAAAAGCTTGATTTCCATAATGCTCACGCGGCGGCTAGGAAAGATGTGGGGAGAGCATTTGGGATTTTGCAAGCCTAATTTGTTATTGTGAGAGGACCGACTAGATTTTGGGATCAAAAGATCCTTTGATACATCATGCACTCTTGTGTGATCATGCATAACATGATCATCGAGAATGAACGCGGTCAAGATTTAGACTAGTCTCAGTACGAGCTCTTGGAACACCCCGTGTGAGTGCGACGGAGTGCTGCGAGGGTGGACCGATTTGTAGCTTCCTATCATGCTATTCGGCGTGCTGAAACGCATGATGATCTTTAGAACGATCTCATCGAGGAGTGGTGAGAATGGAATGGCCGACAAAACACATGATGATTTGGTTGTTTGATGTTGTATGTTTGATGTTGTATTGTTGAACTATCTGTTGTATTGGATGATAAACTATTTGTTTGAGTTGTAATAATAAAATTAAACTATTTATTGTTGATTGTTTGATCTTTTGATTTTATTTTTGAAGTGCTTATGTTGTTTGTGTAGGGCACGTGCGCCGTGTATTTGCAACGCCTGCTGGAACGTCGCGCACGCGTTAATTTTTACGGCGATCGTTGGAATCAGCGCTGTGCTGCGCGTTGCAAAATCATTTTTTACGCACCGCGTGAAGCACGCCTGTTGGAGATGCTCTCAGGTGGAGCTGAATCCACACAAAGATCAAGAGGAGAAAACTTTACCAGGCTAACAAGTTCATGTGCTATTTATTACTCTTTCTATTACAATAATCATAAGAAACTTGATTGAAATCAAAGGTCATGAAGAAGCAACTATCAATAATTGCAGATGCATTCAGCGAACCAACCTGTGGTTAGAGGGGTTGTGGTATCCCCAACCCATCTGAGTTTAAATTCTGATGTTTGCATTTATTTTTGGATTTATTTTAGGATTTTTCGGTGATGTGCATTTAGTGAGGAGGAGACATTCCCGTCAACGACCAGATGCCTACGATGATTTCGTAAATTTCAAGATAATATAGCGGCTCAGTCTTTCAGAGGTACTCATAAGGATAAGATGTGCATGTATACGTTCATATAGGTAAGTGTATGCGTGTGTATATGAGTAGTGTGTTAAAAAAAATTGCAGATACAGGCGAAGACGGATTGCCGTCTTTTATTCTGGTGGTGACGGAGGGCCAAATTCTGGAAGTTCATCGACGTGCGACCATCTGAGCCGCTCGATACGCAATCCAAAGAATACAAACCCTGGCTATATCCTAGCCAAAAAAAACTCCTCCCACTGGCTCCTCCTCGTCGGAGCTCACCTGACCTCACCACCATGCTCTCCTCCTCCCTCATGCTAACCTGCGGCCACGCTCCCCTCCCCCCGTTCCGCAAACCACGGCGCCTCTTCCTCGACAGAATCCCGGCCGTCACCCAAACCAACGGCTCTCTCTTCACCTTCCTGCCCGGGCGGGGAGGAGCAGCAGCCGCGCCGCGCCGGGGCTGGGCCCAAATCTGCCGGGACTCCTCCCCGCCGGGCGCCGATGCGGCGGTGCAGGACAGAGAGAGCAAGAGCGACCTAGCAACGGCGACCGTCCCCAAGATTGGAGGTGGCGGTGGTGGTGGCGGTGGCGGTGGCGGCGGCCGCGGCGGCGGCGGTGGCGGCGGCGGGCAGCTCAGCGACTGGATAACATCGGGTTTGCTGTTCGGGATATGGGCGGGGCTCATGTACTACGTCATCCAGCTCGCACCAAACCAGACGCCAGTATGTACGGTCCTGCATATTCTCACCCCTTTATTCCTCCATGTGAATTTATCAACCATTGAACTGCCAATTGATATGCATTTTGGTGAATTTAAAGTCGTTTCATACCAATGGGAATACTAGGAGACAGTCCCACACGCTTTACTTGTTAGAATCCTGATTATATCCCACCAAAAAGGAAGATATCCCCGGCCTCACTGATTGATGCACATAACCATCTATATTGCAAAGTTTCAAGATCCAAAAGTGTCATACAAAGAGGTAGAAGCGAGGACACCATTATGCCGTTATCCATGTTGTCTTTGCCCTGGCAGTGTTGTCCCAGAGAATAAGCAACCATCTGGGTTGGATTGGCTGTTACCTGGTGAGACGTGTGTATTTTTTTCTTGGTATAATCTGATTATGGCAACGGTCTGCACCGATAACAGAGATGGTTGGGACATTGGTGTTTATCAAAGGTTCAGGGTTCTCACTACCTAAAAGGGAAAAACAGATTCATGGCTGAGATGAACCACACATTTTTACCACACCACTTGTAAAGTTTTTTATCGTGATGGCATCCTTGTAGTGAACAACACTACCTTAATTCGCTGGGCTATTATCATGAGTTTCTGACTCTAGACGCTGAAACCATTATTGATGCGGAGCATCCCATATACGTCATCATGGACTCACCAAATGGACCAATGACACAAGCTCGTGCAGGAGCCATCAAAATCGAGGTGACTTCATCCCTCTTTGAGCTTCCTATACATTTGAATGAGACTTGGCTACTACCTCAAACCGGAATCCTATGTGTGCTTAGGTGTGACGGCATTGATCCAAAAGCGTAGTTTTCTTGGGATTTTTGGGGGAGCATAAAACATAGCTGCTTTGTAAGTGGAAGCAATTGGCGATTTACCAAATAATTAAAAGGGGCGTATTTTTGTAGGCCGGATCAGTGACGGAGCTAACATCTCAACAATGGGTGTACATAGTCCAGTAAAATCTTAGTTTTACTCAAGTTTTTTAATGTATAGTGTTCTATACATGAATTGTACCTAAGTACACAAGCATTTTGCCAAAATAATGGGTGTACAATTGTACGCCCAAGTCCTCAACTAGCTCCACCCATGGGTGGGATTTGAATTATCAAGATTTATGGGTTCATGATTTATGGTGGAGAATTGGGAATTGATCAAATCACCTTGGCAGGGCAAGTGTTAAGGATGCATGCCATCTTATAGATATAAATTCCATAAATTCAAGCATGCAATCAAATTAGGTGTGTCACAACTACCGGCTCCTAGTCTTGTTTAGCAATCAACTCAGAGATGGTAAAAATAATCTAACCCATAATCCGTAACAGGATTTACAGTAACACAAGGCACTTTATGTTAATAGTATTGCTGCACCTGACAGTCACTTACTAATTCTAAATTTCTGTTGGTTGCAGTACAGGGACACATATTTCTTGGAGAAGCTCTTAAATCTTAAAGCTGACGATGGCTTTCGAATGAACGGAGTTCTTGTGTCTCTGTGGTACATAATGGGAATCTGGCCACTAGTGTACAGCATGTTGCTTCTTCCTACAGGAAGAAGGTAAATGGATCAGAAAATTTCTAGTCACATTCTTCCTCTTTTCTATCTCTACAGTTGCAGCAGAGAACCATACCATGTTTAATGTGTAGTTTAACTTCAGCATTTTCTTAATATATGGTTTAGCTTTGGTAGCTGTTTTTAAATTATAGAAATACGCTGTGTTGCTGAACTAAAATGAACGTCTACGAAATTTCATCAAATGCACTGTAGTCATGTTGTTCATATTTTCATGTAATCATCTTGCACTTCTCTTTGGATTTGAACCTAATCATAGAGCTGGAAAAAAACTCGAAAAACTTGGAAGCTCCTGTTCCTTGGAAAAAGGCTATCTTATCCTGAAAGCATGTTCTTAATGAGCTGGGTAGGTAATGAGCCATGGTAACGAGTAGTTCACAGAAAAAAATCCACTCGCGAGGTTACCCCCCTCCCCCGATTCGGATTTTTTTTGGTATTGATGTTATGCTTTGCCTGGCCTCAAGAAATAATCAATAATATATGGTTGTGTCCATCAATTGACGCAGAGGATGGGGTGGTATCCTCCTTTCTGAAAAAGTAAATATTTTGCACTAGCAACATTCTTGTTAATGCATTTCTCGATCTACATGTCAAAACAAACATAAAGATGTGATGTTAACCATCTTTATTGTTGTCTTATTTTATAATTATAAGTCACTGTATTATTTATGTTACAGCAATTTGTTATTGCAGTTCAAAAAGCAAGATTCCAGTCTGGCCATTCCTGGTGCTTTCATGCATTGGAGGAGCATATGCGTTGATTCCTTACTTTGTTCTGTGGAAGCCTCCTCCACCTGCCATTGATGAAGATGAAATTGGACAATGGCCATTAAAATTTCTTGAATCTAAACTAACTGCAGGAGTATGTGCTAGTTTTAGTGTCTTTACATTATCATACACTTGATTTAAGTGCTCCCTCCGTAAACTAATATAAGAGCATTTAGAACACTACTTTAGTAATCTAAACACTCTTATATTAGTTTACAGAGGGAGTAGCTCGCAATATCAGTAATGTATCTTCAAACCCTGGTCAACTTTTTCAATCATTGAGAAGATTCTGTTCCAATCATGTTGCAGGTAACTTTTGCCGTAGGCCTTGGACTGATTATATTTGCAGGCAAAGCTGGCGGTGATGATTGGCGGGAATTTTTTCAATACTTTAGAGAGAGCAAGTTTGTAAGTTCTGCTTCATTCAATCCTTGGGAAAATATGAATACAAATTTTTACATGGCATATTATATAGTAAGTTATATGTGGCGCACATGCAACTTTTTTTTTTTTGAGAATCCCGTGCAACTTTCATGTTTTTATGCCAAAATGCTTGTTCAATATTGTCAAGTGACACTTGCAAAATTGGTTTTCTTTGTGGGGCGACACTTGCAAAATTGTTGCAACTGACTTCCTAAAGACTTCAGATTTGTTGCAGGTATACACTGGAATCTAAAGCCACCAATTTTCAGCAATTATTCTATTAGTGCATTCAACAATCATAACACATGTACTGTAATACTGTAGGTGCATTAAAAAGTTGCATGAAATACTGGTTTAATTTACAAATGGACATGTGTGAAAAGGAAGTGAAAATCAGGCCTTTACTCTGTTTTTCACCATTCCAAGTTTGCTAGATTTTGTCATAACCATATTATGGTTGCCATATATTGAAATGGTATTTGCATATCTGTTGCTTCAGAAAGCATGAACGTTTTGAGGGCTGAACTAGTTTCCATCCTCTGTTTTTAAAAGCAGAAAGGTTTAAAGGCCGAACTAATTTCCTGTTTTTTCATGCCATCTATCAGATTCATGCCACTTGTCTTGATTTTACTTTGCTCTCGACCTTCGCGCCTTTTTGGGTCTACAATGATTTGACATCAAGACGATGGTAAGATTGCTAGTCCCAATGCTTATCGCCTTAATAATTTTAAAAAGGGGGTAACTTCACCTTCCGTTTGCAGGAAAAATGGTTCTTGGTTTCTGCCACTGGCAGTTGTGCCTTTGCTTGGACCCTCGTTGTATCTTTTGCTGCGTCCGTCTCTGTCATCTCTGCTAGGGGCAACCTCTTCATCATCTGGCAATGACGAACCTCTGAAATAGCTAGAATGCATCCACTGATCAATTTTGGCCATGTGTAAATGAGTATAAATAAGAAGAACGATTAAGATTAAATTCTGGAAATTGTGTTCATCAGCTTGATCGGGAGATTTTTCTTCAGAATTTACATGCCAGTACAGTATTTGCCTTGAAAAGGAAGATTGGAGAATGAAGACGTTAATGAACACTACATCAACATAGCATACCGATGATACAAACACCTCACAGAAAAAAAACAATTCATCAATGAGGATGGCGTTTGGCAAACCATGTTGCGTAACAAGTATATAGGCCAAAAAGCGGTGTCTCAGGTATATTGAAAACTTGGAGACTTGCATTTTTGGTCTGCCGACAAAGAAACATCTCTTTCGCTTTGGGTCTTTTGCAAAGGAAGGGTCGGAGATTCGTTTTTGGGAAGACATAGGCAATGCTAGTCTCCGAGAATAATATCCGGCCTTGTACAACATAGCACGCGATACAAATAGTACTATTGCACAAGTGCTCAGTTCATTCTTGCCAAATATTTCTTTTAGGCGGGACTTGATTGGCACTCGACTTATGTCATGGCATAATCTCTTGTCCCGTCTGGATTCGATTAACCTGACACAAGGCCGGGTTGTATTTTGCTGGAACCTTACTACATCGGGGTCTTTCACAGTAGACTCTTGTATCGTGCACTCACGCATTCTGAGGTACCGGTGAGCAATAACAAAAAAATTTAGAAAGCAAAGATATCACTTAAAGTTAAAATCTTCATGTGGTATCTTAGGGGAGTTGTGCTAACTAAAGACAACCTCGCATGACGCAACGGACGAGGAAGTAAGAAGTGTTGTTTTTAGGAATAATTGTATTTGTGCCCTTAGTTGTGTCACCGTCGACAGAAATATCCCTAGTTTCCGAAAATACGCGATCATGCCCACATCACTTTGCTCGTCTTGTGCTTTTGCCCTTTGACCATTTGACTATCATTTTAAAAACTTCATAACTATTTCATACTAACTCGGAAAAATACAAATAAGATATCAAAATGTTCGGAAACACATCACCTATACGTGCATGTCATTTGCAGTCATGACAAAAATGTTGAAAAGTCCCCATCACCTATATAAGCTAAAACTGATATGGAGACTTCCCAACAATTTTCTCATGAATGCAAATACCATACACATATAGGTGATGTCTTTCTGAACATTTTGATATCTTATTTGCATTTTTCCGAGTTAGTATGAAATAGTTATGAAGTTTTTAAAATGACAGTCAAACGGTCAAAGGGCAAAATCACAAGATGAGCAAAGTGATGTGGGCATGAACGCGTGTTTTCGAAAATTAGGGGTATTCCTATCGATGGTGACACAACTAAGGGCTCAAATACAATTATCCCTTATTTTTATACTCATGACGAGACAATCAAACACTTTTTTTTTCAATGTAAGTTTGGGCGTTCTACATGGTCACTCATCCAAATAGCGTCAAATTTGTTTTCGCCCACAAGTGTTGCCAATATTCTTGGTCATTGACCGGATGGTATTTCAAATAGGTACAAAACGCTAATAAGGATGGGAGCGTATACCTTACTATAGTCGCTTTGGCTATGTAGAAATAATGTTGTTTTTAATGACAAAAATGCTTTTCCTTTGTAGGTGGTTTTTACAACGTTATGTGGTCTACGCTATAACGTGCGGAGTATCAATCGCTGTTCAAGATGGTGTGTACGCAGTTGGAGCAGGTGGCTACGGAGGTTTTTACCCAACATAGGTGGCAGCATAATCTCCGGATCGGTCCATCATCCCTTTCGATATAGGCATAGTGTCGGTTTATAGGACTCTACTGTTGCCTAATTGTCGGTCTTTTACTTTTCTCTTTGTCAGACTGTTGATAGTTGGTTGTGTGCATTTTGGTTATGCAGAGACCGGGTGTTACTCTTAATGCTTTGTATCCGCTTGATGCTATATTTTGAGATAATAAAATCATCATTTATTAAAAAAGGTAATCATGTGTGAACGCCCTCAATTTTTTATTTTCAAGGATGAAGCCCGTCAGGTAATCAACAATATTTGTACACGAAAGAAAATTTTACCAGTGATATTATACTGGCATACTCTGTTTATGTACATATATAATTTTGATCTTTGAAAACAGTATGGGCTACACGTTTTTTTTCTTTTCTTGCACACATAAGAGAGATGCTTGGCGTTTCATTAAGGAAAGAAACCATATTTGTGTTTTCGTAAACAATTTCTCAGCGTTGTAGTAATAGCTATGGTGATTTTTTATTTTACCGTATTTTTTCTCCTTGAGCGTCTAGTTAAGCGTCTTGCATTGGAGGTGTTCTAAGGCCTCGTCGAATGCACCGGTGTTAAGATGCTAAGATGAGGTGCTAAGCATATTAGAGTTTAACAACTAAAACCCTTAATGCAAAGGTATTTAACTGGTTGTAGCTAAGCATCCTTCATTTAACGATTTAGCAACTACAATTTTTCAAACATTGGTGGACTTTTTCCATTTAAGTGTTTTGCCTAGGTTTGCACGCTTGACATTGTTTCTTTGGAGGTTATCACACTCATCTCTTTCCTTTTAATTATCTTGCCATATTATATTTTTACCTACATGACAGTTTTAGCACTTGTACACGACGAAGCATTGGAAGGGGGCTGAGCTCAAACACCTATAAATAGAACTGGAAACAGACTACCGAATGGAAGCATTACACTTCCATGGTAAGTTACCGGACGAGCAATTCTTTGATTGTTCGGGTGCTTCCAAATCTCCAAGAAGTTAAAATAGTAAGAAAATTGAGTAGGGCTTTTTGCAGGCCGAGCTTTAAAAAAATATACATGCACACAAACGATGTACTGTATGTGTATAAAATTTTATGATAAAATACCTTGATCTGCGAGCTGAATAAAAAACAAATCCATGGACTTCGAGAATGAATAGGGCATGTGTTGAAGAGCCACGGATATGGTCTTTTTGTGTAGCTCTCATTTAACATATTTCAAGGTGAAAATTTACATACATGTTCGTTATATCTCTGGGTATGTGTGTATGTTTTAAAAAAAAACATTAAAAGGAAAAAATGTTTTTTTTAAAAAAATCGGCCTTGATAGAGCTTTACCTTCATTTTGGCATTTTTAGAGAATTAAGCTCTTTGTCACGCGGGGCCAAACTTACTTGCACAAGGGCATCTCAGGACTAAATCTTTCAGCAGGATAACCACGGATCATGCGTCATGCGCCTCTCACACTCTTGTTGCAACCGCGGATCGTCGAGGCTACCTTCCTTGGCCACCGGTATCTCACGACTACCTCTTAAACTCCATGTGACAGACCGCTGATTCATAAGAACATAGCAACTTGGTATCAAATTCATCCATGATCCCGACATGCACCATGTGTTAGCCTCTGGCGCCATCGCCACCACTGCCACCACCCACCACCCTTGAAGGCATCATCACCAAGCAGCTTGAAGACCATGAAGGCCATCGTCCACGACCTCTCCAATAATTTCCAAGTTGCCGACAACGAGCGCCATGCTGACCACACCAAGCTCGACACGGTGCTACAACAACTCTCCACCAAGCTCAGCACCCGCTTTCCTTTGCCTCGAGTAGGCATCTCAATGCCGCACCTTGGTGGCTCCACTGTCTTGCTACCGTTGGTGACAGATAAGTCCAAAGCATTGCCAATGACGACCCTTACGGACGAACCTGAGCAGGCTCTGCGCCTCTACAAGATCGATTTTTCGACGTTTAATGGGGAGAGCGATCCATGTTTGTGGCTAACCAGATGCAACCCGTTCTTCCTCGGACAGTGCAAACAAGATTCAGACAAGACATGGTTGGCTTCATACTAGCTTTGTGGCAATACTAAATGAATGCATTGGTGATACTAAATGAATGTGTTGGTGATACCAGTTAAATGGGTTGTGTTGGTGATACTAAACGAATGTTTGTGGCAATGCAGATACCGTGGATCATATTTTCCTTGCCAGTATCGTGTCTCCTTTTTCGGGGGGGGGGGGAGGGGGCTTCATGAAATGTGTTGCTGGTTTCGCTATGTCCTCATATGTTTCTCTGAGATTAGTGTATAGATTCTTCGTTTTCATGGTAAATATAGACATTTGGTAGTTGTGGGCTTTGTGCACTAATCTGTTCTACCCCATATATGGAAGTGTAAGTGCATCTAGTGCCACCCTTTGTTGGTTTTGGAGTATTGAAGAGAAACGTGGTTGAGGAACTAATGTGTTTGTGAGAGTTCACAAGTTAACATAGATAGAAGTCCCTGGAGTTTTAGCTTAGCCGTCGAAGATGACCCCCAAAAATGTCCGAAGACATTGATGACGACTGAAGCCATTGGTGGGATGCGAAGACATTCGTCTGAAGACAATCAAAGTGAAGACGAAGTCTTTCGGTAGTTTTGTTTCTTCTTTCCCGAGTCATAGGAACCACCGTACTGTTAAGTGGGGTTTAAGTGATTGAAGTCAGATGCTGACGTGATGCTCAACCCATACCTATGTCTTCGAGTGAAGACAATGAGAGGAAAACTCTTCCAGAGCTAGTTGAGTCAGCTTTACTTGTAGCCCAAGTAAATTGCCGCGTGCATTCAAAATCCGACCGTTGTGACACGTGTCGGTTGTCCATTGACCTAGGGTCATTTTGGTCATATCAGGTCGGGTTGCCTACTGGCTATAAATAGCCCACCCCTCCACCATGAGAAGATGGCTTCTTAGAGAGAGATACGACTGTTGTCGTTTTGGAGCAACCCACCTCGAATACATTGATAGAGACACATCCTGCGAGGATACACCTAAACACCTAGATCTAGTGTGTTTGAGCATCACCGAAGACTTTTTGTTCTGAGAGAATTGAAGACTTATTACACTTGAAGACTGTGATCTTCCAGACGGTTAGGCGTCTGGGTCTAGAGCGTCCAAGAGTCATTGTGCACTGCTGGGTGACCAAGTTTGTACGGGTTTCGGAAGTTTCCCCTGAAGACTTACCTGAGTGATTGGGCGTTGTCTAAGTGATTTCAGTTCAAGGGGAATAAAGTGAAGACGAGATCTTTTGAGTTCAATCTCTGCCTCCCTAAATAGACTTACAGTTGTCACAACAACTATAACTGGTCCAACAAATCCCGTGTCTTCGTCAAGCATCTGGTTCTATCCTTCACTCTCTTGCATTCCTATTTTGAATAGTGAAGTCATTGCTTGCCCATTGCCGAAGACTTTCTTCGAAGACATTCATATCAACAGTTTATCTTCATATTGTCTAAGTTTGTCTTCGACTCATCTTAGTGTGCAAGATGATGATGCTTGATTTGTCTGTATGTATTCACTATGTTGCATGCCTAGACTAGATCCTTGATTACTATCCCTACCTGACCTGATTACGTTTCCGCATTACTCTAAACATTCATTGTTTCAAACACTTTCATAAAAATCGCCTATTCACTCCCCTCTAGTCGATAACTAGCACTTTCAATTGGTATAAGAGCAAGGTACTCCCTTTTTATGTGTTTCGGTTTAACCACGTGGAGTTTTAGCTATGTCTACTGCAGGGATAATCAAGATCTCCGCTGCGTGCCCTGTCTTCGAGGGCACCGACTAACCCTACTGGAAGAACAAGATGCGCGTGCATCTCGAAGCCATTGACAATGACCTATGGTATGTCGTCATGGCGGGCATTCCCGAAGTTGGTGAAGGTGTTACTGCTGCTAATGTGAAGAGGTTCACGCAGCTAGACTCCACTGCCAAGAACATCATCTGTGGTCATCTGACCAAGGGACAATATGGACGTGTGAGTGCACTCAACACCTCCAAGCAAATCTGGGAATGGCCGTCCAAAGTTAACGAAGGTGTCTCATCTCAAAGAGACTCTTGTGTTGATGTGCTTCGCAACCTGTTCAACCGCTTCAAGAGACTCGACAACGAAAATGTTCAGCTCACCTTTGATTGCCTCACTGACATCTCAAATGAGTTGAATGCACTTGGTGCCACTGATATCACCAAACATGAAGTCGCGACAAAGCTACTCAGATCACTTGACAGTTCCTTTAACACTCTCACACTCATGATCCAAGAGCGCCCTGACTTCAAGAGTTTGGACCCGGCTGATGTTCTCGAGAGGTTGAACACCCATGAATTCCAACAAGCTGAGAAGAGAGATATCTATGGACCCAGCTACAGTCGCTCCTGTGCATTGAAGGCCAAGGTTGTGTCCTCATCTGAAGACAACTCTGACTACAGTTCTGATGGTGCTGAAGACTTTGGAAAATAACTTGCTCCGTGATACTTCTCCATTGTATCTATATTTTTTGATTGCTTCATGCCAATATTCTACAACTTTCATATACTTTTGGCAATATTTTATATTATTTTGGGGACTAACTTACTTACCCAGTGCCAGTGCCAGTTCCTGTTTTTTGTTTCGTAGAAAATCCATATCAAACGAAGTCCAAACACGATAAAAATTTATGGTGATTTTTTCTGGAATATATGTGATTTTTGAGAGTCGGAATTAATGGAAGACGATGCCCGAGGGCCCCACAAGCTATCTGGCCGCGCCCTAGGGGGGTCGCGGCTAGATGGCTTGTGGCCAGCCCTTAGGTTGGTTGGAGCTCTACTTTTTCCGCAAGGAAGATATTTTTATAATAAAAATTGCCACAAAATTTCAGCCCGATCGGAGTTATGGATCTCCGGATATTTAAGAAACGACGAAGAAGTCAGAAACCAGGTGTGAAAACAGAAGAGAAACAGAGAGAGAGAGATCCAATCTCGGAGGGGCTCTTGCCCTCTGGGAGACATGGAATCCATGGACCAGAGGGGAAACCCTCCTCCCATCTAGGGAGGAGGCCAAGGAAGAAGAAGAAGAAGGGGGGCTCTCTCCCCCTCTCTCCCGGTGGCGCCGGTGCTCCACTAGGGCATCCATTGTGACGACGAGATACACCAACAACTTCGCTGCTGTCACCACCAACTCTCTCCCCCTCTATGCAGCGGTGTAAAACCTCTTCTCCCTGGTTTGAGTTGCATGGTTTATTTTGGTTCTGTCCTAAGGTGCTTTCCATGAGGCGCACGCGTGAAATAATAACGTTGAAGGGTGTTGCAATATGTTGATGATTCGCTTATAGTGGGTGGCTAGAGTGACAAAAGCTTACACCCGAGTAAGAGAATTGTTGCGTATGGGAATAAAGAGGACTTGATGTGTTAATGCTATGGTTGGGTTTTACCTCAATGAATTTCTAGTAGTTGCGGATGCTTGCTAGAGTTCCAACATAAGTGCATATGATCCAAGTACGGGAAGTATATTAGTGTATGCCTCTCCCTCATATAAAACTGCAATAATGATTACCAGTATAGTATCAATTACCTAGGGACAAATCTTTCTCTTTTGATACAAAAAGCTTTCTACTAAATAATTTACTTTAGTGTTCCTTCTTAAACCAGCAACTAATTTTATTTCCATGTTCTTTTTTACCTTGCAAAACTATCTGTACACCTATTAAGTACTTCTAGTTTCATTCCCGCAAAATAGTTTCGTACTTGTTCTAGGTAAAGTAAGCGTTAGCGTGCGTAGAGTTGTATTGGTGGTTGATAGAACTTGAGAGAATATTAATTCTACCTTTAGCTGCTCATTGGGTTTGACACTCTTACTTATCGAAAAAGGCTACAAATGATCCCCTACACTGGGTTATCAAGACCTTTTTCTCGCGCAGTTGCCGGGAAGCAATAGCGTAGTGGTTGATATTCTCGTGTGTGCTTGTTTGCTTTATGAATAAGTAATTTTTATTTTATGTTATTAGTTGTTTTATATCTTTAGTTATGGATATGGAACACGAAACACCAAAAAAATTAGATGTATGTGCTACTCATGGAGATGGAGAACCTCCTAAAACCCTCGATGCTAGTTATGTGAAACATGTTAATTACTCCTTTGATAACCCTGAGAAATCCGCATTCAACTTTATAATGGGAGACACATTGGATCAACATGAGTACTTTAGGGATTATATCTTATCTCAAAAAGGGAAACACTTATGGGATCAAATTAAAATGTTGCGTTGGTATGCTTGGGATTCATACTCGAAACGTGATTATACTTGTTGCTCTAAGATGAAGGGCCTTCACCTTCCCTTTCAATGTGAATTTAATGATAATGAAACCCTGGCTTCTTATGCTAAGGGTATATATGATTACTATGATGTCGAACAAATAGAAGAATTTGTTGCTTTTAAGGGTGCTTATGAAATTGAATCGTTCTTTGAAAGATATGACTATGGTTATGCTATTTACAGATCTGAAAATTTTGCCATACTTAAATATTGCTATGAGAATTATGAATACAATGCTGATATTATTGAATTTACCGAGAGAATGACCGCTGCCTTGGAAGAGATTAATTTTTTGTAGGAATCTATGAAAGAAGAAATTCCTGAAACTGTGAGCTCATTAGATGAAAAAGATGAGGAGGAGAGCGAAGAACAAAAGGAGGAAGAGCGGATTAGCTACCCATGCCCACCTTCTAATAAGAGTAATTCTTCAACTCATATATTGTTTAATTTCCCTTAGCACATACCGAAGGATGAATGCTATGATCCCTTGGATTCGTTTGAAATATCCCTTTTTGATGAACTTGGTGCTTGCTATGCTTGTGGCCATGATGCCAATATGAATTATGCTTATGGAGATGAACTTGCTATAGTTGCTTATGTTAAACATGAAATTGTTGCTATTGCACCCACACATGATAGTCCTATTATCTTTTTGAATTCTCCCAACTACACTATATCGAAGAAGTTTGCACTTATTAAGGATTATATTGATGGGTTGTGTTTTAATATCACACATGATGATTTTGATGGATATAATATGCATGTGCTTGCTGCTCATACTTGCAATTATTATGAGAGGGGAACCAAATCTTCACCTCTCAATGTTTCCAATACAATAAAATTGCAAGAAACCACTTATGCTATGTATTGGCCTTTACTTTGTGTGCATGAATTGTTCTTGTATGACATGCCAATGCATAGGAAGAGAGTTAGACTTCGTTGTCACATGATATATATCACTTTGTGCTCACTACTAAATTACAAATCATTGTTAATTAAAATTGGCTTTGATATACCTTGGGATCCGGGTGGATCAATTACTTGAGCACTATATGACTAGCTTAATGGCTTTAAAAAAAGCGCTGCCAGGGAGACAACCCGGAAGTTTTAGAGAGTCATTTTATTCTGTCGTGTGCTTTTAAAAATAATTAAAAAAATAAATTGGGGAACTTAAAACTTTTTCAAAAAGAGAAGTGAAAGTGAGAAAGACGAGCATCATTAATGTGGGGGCTAGCCTTGAACTTTGTTCATGCCGATGGAAACTTTGTGAATATTGATTACAGAAACTTTTCAACAAAAATAATTATACCCTTGTATAAATCCATTGTATTATAAAAATAATGTGCCAAGAATTACCTTTAGGGTGTTTAAATTGCTTGTTTGATATGTGCTGTGTAAAAACAGAAACTTTTGCTACAGTGTTTGAATTTTAATATTTTACCGGAGTATGATTTGTTTTTGAAATTTTTACGCAATACTGTTATGCAAGTTCTTTATTACATCCTAATATTTCAGAAAAATTTGAGTTACATAAATATACGTAATATCTGCATCTTTACAGACTGTCCTGTTTTTCATAGATTGCTGTTATAGTTGCTTTGCGTGCTTATGTTTGAATTCTTGTTGAGCCCCATTGATTTAGGAGCCATAGAATTTTGATAGAATACATTGGTTAATGTTAGATTATAATTATGCAATAATGTTATGGTAGGACATGATGAGATTTTATGATTATGTACTAACGTTTCTAATGAAAGTTCTTTTCAGTTTTGTGTGGATGAAGTGTTCGAAGATCGAGGAGGTATAGATATGAGACGAATAAGGAGAGGCAAGTGATCAAGATTGGTGATGACCAAGGAACCCCAAGTAAATATTCAAGGAGACTCAAGCATCTAAGATTGGGGATGCCCCGGAAGGCATCCCATCTTTCTTCTTCAACAACTATCGATATGTTTCAGTTTTTCTTTTGTTCACATGATATGCGTAAATTCTTGGAGCATTGTGTGCCTTTTATTTTCATTTTAGCAATGCACCATGCTGGTATGGGAAAGTATATGGTTGATTTATAGAATTCTCTTTTCACTTCACCTATATCTTGAGTATGGCTTTATAGAATGCTTCATGTGCTTCACTTATATCATTTGAAGTTGGATGCCTATTTCTCAACATATAGAAAACCGTTATTTGTAGAATGATCTTTTGCTTCACTTATATTTATTAGAGCATGTCCAAGTCTTTTTATAAAGAATTAAACTCTCATGCTTCACTTAAACCTATTTAGAGAGTCAACGGGAATTGGTCATTTACATGGTTAGTCATAAAATCCTGCATAAAACTTGTAGATCACTGAATATGATATGTTTGATTCCTTGCAATAGTTTTACGATATTGATATAGTAATATGTGGGTGCACTAGTTGATGATTGTGGATTAGTAAGAATATTTATGTTAAGGTTTGTGATTCCCAAATCATGCACGTATAGTCTATAGTTATGCGATGAAGTTGGAGCATAATTTATCCTTGGTTGAAATCCTTTGTGCTGTTAAAATCAGGGGCACGCGATGGTTAATTCCGCCCAACCTCCTCCCTAGGAGCATGCGAGTAGTACTTTGCTTCGAGAGAGCTAATAAAACATTGCAATAAGCATGTGAGTTCTTTATGACTAATGTGAATCCATGGATATATGCACTCTCATCACCTCATATCTGCTAGCCTTTTCGATACCGTGCATTGCCCATTCTCACCTCGAGGATCGGTGCAACCTCTGCCGGTGCATCCAAACCCCATGACAAGATACGCTTTGTTGCACATAAGCCTCACTTTATCTTCCTCAAAATAGCCACCGTACCTACCTATCATGGCATTTCCATAGCCATTCTGAGTTATATTGCCTTGCAACTTTCACCGTTACATCATATGACTCGTACACCTATTGTCATATTGCTTTGCATGATCGTAAGATAGCTAGCATGATATTCCCATGGCTTGTACATTTTTTGATATCTTTTGCTATGCTAGATCATTGCACATCCTGGTATAGTGCCAAAGGCATTCATATAGAGTCATACTATAGTTATTCATATTGAGTTGTAAGTAAATAAGAGTGTGATGATCAACATTATTAGAGCATTGTCCCAGTGAGGAAAGGATGATGGAGACTATGATTCCCCCACAAGTCGGGATGAGACACCGGACGAAAAATGAAAAATGGGGCAGGCCAAATGAGCCCACCACAAAAAGGGGGGGAAATGGGGGACGCAAAAAAAGAAAAGAAAAGAAAAAGGCCACCATGAAAAAAACAAATAAATGAGAGAAAAGAGAGAGAAGGGACTTTGCTACTATCCTTTACCACACTTGTGCCTCAAAGTGGCACTGTGTTCATATAGAGAGTCTCTTGTTTTGTCACTTCCATATGATAGGGGGAGTTTTTCATTATAGAATTTGGCTTGTATATTCCGATGACGGGCGTCCTCAAATACCCGAGGTCTTCATGAGCAAGCAAGTTGGATGCACACCCACTTAGCTTCAGTCGAGCTTTCATACACTTATAGCTCTAGTGCATCCGTTGCATGGAAATCCGTACTCCTCGCATTGATATATATTAATGGGCATCTCCATAGCCCGTTGATATGTCGAGTTGATGCGAGACTTTCTTCTCCACTTTTACCCATTTGAAACCCACCACCATATTCTATTCCACTTTTATGCTATATCCATGGTTCACGCTCATATATTGCATGAGTAATAAAAACCTGAAGCGCGTTAAAGGGTATGATCCAATTGCTCGGTTTGACACCGGGGTGCTCATGATTTATACTTTATGCTAGGAATACCAAGCATGACATGCTATATGATTTTGTAGGGATAGCACTCTTTGGCATTGATATTTTGAAAGGACATGATTGTTTGCTAGTAAACACGAGTATGGATGTTTTTTTGTCACACTATTGCCTTGAATCACTTGTACCTTAATATTCATGCCATGACTATACATTTGTTCAAGGTTATGTTAGGTAGCATTCTACATCAAAAATTATCTTTTTATCATTTACCTACTCGAGGACGAGCAGGAATTAAGCTTGGGGATGCTGATACTTCTCCGCCATATCTATAATTTTTGATTGCTTCATGCCAATATTCTACAACTTCCATATACTTTTGACAATATTTTATATTATTTTTGGGACTAACTTACTTACCCAGTGCCCAGTGCGAGTTCCTGTTTTTTATGTTTTTTGTTTCGCAGAAAATCCATATCAAACGAATTCCAAACGCGATAAAATTTTATGGCGATTTGTTTTCAAATATATGTGATTTTTGAGAGTCGGAATCAACGGAAGACGATGCCCGAGGTCCCCACAAGCTATCTGGCCGTGCCCTAGGGGGGGGTCGTGGCCAGATGGTTTATGGCCAGCCCTTAGGTGGGTTGGAGCTCTCCTCTTGCCACATGGAAGATATGTTTAGAATAAAAATCCCCTCAAAATTTCAGCCTGATCAGAGTTATGGATCTCCGTATATTTAAGAAACGGTGAAGGGTCAGTAACTAGTCGCGAAAACAGAAGAGAAACAGAGAGAGAGATCCAATCTCGGAGGGGCTCCTGCCCTCCAGGAGCCATGGCTGCCATGGACCAGAGGGGTAACCCTCCTCCCATGTAGGGAGGAGGCCAAGGAAGAAGAAGAAGGAGGGGGGTTGTAGTACTCTCGTGGTGCTTTTCTTGTATAACTCACCCTCGTGGACTTTATAGGCTTTGGATCGCCGAATTATGTGTCTCGCCTACGTCTGGTCGTCGGGGAGTTCTTTCCGAAGACGGTAGGCAAGGAAGGGCTCAGTCCATGACACAATTACTGCCATGCCCTCATGAGCCAAAGGCGTTTCGTCCATTACGGAGCCACCGATGATTTGCTCGTCTGGTTGTTTATAGGGGGAACAACCTCTTCCGCACTGGTGAGACTGGCGCCCTTATTATTGTCCTGCCAAACCACTGATGGCTTAAAGAGCCATTCCAGGAAAGTGTTTTTTGGGACTGGGTCGCGTTTGGCCCCCATGCGGGCTAGTATGTCGACGGCTTGGATGTTGTCTCTAGCGACATGGTGGAATTCTAGCCCCTCGAACCGTGCAGATATCTTAAGGACATCATTTCTGTATGCCGCCATCTTCGGGTTTTTGGCATTGAATTCGCCGTTGATTTGGGAGATGGCCAAGTTTGAGTCTCCCCGTACCTCTAGTCGTTGTGTGACCATTGATGCTGCCATCCGAAGACCGTGCAGGAGTGTTTCGTATTCGGCTGCATTGTTGGAATCGGCATGCATGATCTGCAACACGTATCGAATGTTGTCGCCCGTGGGGGATGTGAGAATAACTCCAGCCCCCAGTCTGGCCAATGTTTTGGATCCATCGAAGTACATCGTCTAATGAGAGTATGTGCTATATTCCCTGGGGAGCTTGGCCTCTCTCCATTCAGCAAGGAAATCTGCCAGCACCTGAAATTTAATAGCTCGTCGTGGCTTGTAGGCAATTTCAAAAGGATGGAACTCAATGGCCCATTTGGCTATGTGGCCGGTGGCGTCCCTGTTGTCGATTATATCGTTCAGGGGTACTTCGGATGCCACCGTAACCGAACACTCTTAAAAGTAGTGTCTTAATTTCCGTGATGCCATGAATACTGTATAGGCTATTTTCTGGTAGTGCGGATATCTAGACTTGCATCGCGTTAGTACTTCTAACATGTAATAGATCGGCTTGTGAATCCGGAATTTGTGTCCCTCCTCCTCTCGTTCGACGACGAGAACTGCACTAACGACTTGGTTGGTGGACGTATGTATAATAACATGGTGTAAGGGCATATTTCTCCCTAAGTGGTTTTGGTGATTGATGACAATGCATTTGTAGACTAATCGTGTGCATTGTGCATTTTAGATATCTCATGTCTAGGCACAAGACGATTCGGTGCCCCTCGGAGTCTATCGAAGACGGTTGTTCTCCACATTTCTTTTCAGTGTATTTGAGTCATAGGAAATTCGTACTATTAAGAGGGGGTCCGCTTCGGAAAGGTTTGGATGGAATCAACACGTACACATCTATTCTTTTGCACCCCCTTTCCTTTGCTTGGATGGAGGCTTCAGAGGCATGCGGTAGTACCGCTCAAGGTAGCGGTAGTACCGCTCCAGTGAGCGGTAGTACCGTTGTCTCCAGATCCTATTACATGCACTTGTGGTAGTAGGCGCGGATTTACATTTTTACATCCACCCTCAAGCGGTAGTACCGTGATGTATGTCCAGTACTACCGTGCCAGACTTTTGCACAACTCCGCCCTCAACGGAGGTAGGCATGGAAGTAATTTTTTACTTCTGTGCATCTCGTGTTCCAGATGATACCTACCATGTGGTAGTACCGTATTGGAGCACGGTAGTACCGCTCCGACGGTTCTACCGCTCGTTACCCCGTGCAATAGATCTTCGTTTGGTCACTACCATGCGAGCGGTAGTACCACACCCTACAACGGTAGTACCACAGTCTCTTGCGGTAGTACCGTGGCTTTGTGCGGTAGTACCGCAATGCGCGGGTTGAGAGTGGGGATAACGTTCGGATCTTCCCCCCCACTATATAAAGGGGGTCTTCTTCCCCAAGAAGACCACCTCTTCTCTTCCAAAGCTCGATTGTTGCTCAAAGCTCCATTTTCGCCCGATCTCTCTCCCTAGTCAATCAAACTTGTTGATTTTCTAGGGATTGGTTGAGAAGGCCCCGATCTACACTTCCACCAAGAGAAATTTGATTTCCCCCACTAATCCCTTGCAGATATTGTTACTCTTGGGTGTTTGAGCAGCCTAGATGGTTGAGGTCACCTTGGAGCCACATTCCATTGTGGTGAAGCTTCGTGGTGTCATTGGGAGCCTCCAATTAAGTTGTGGAGATAGCCCCAACCTTGTTTGTAAAGGTTCAGTCGCCACCTTCAAGGGCACCAATAGTGGATTCACGACATCTCGCATTGTGTGAGGCCGTGATGAGAATACGGTGGCCCTAGTGGATTCTTGGGGAGCATTGTGCCTCCACACCGCTCTAACAGAGACGTACTTCCTCACAAGGGAAGGAACTCCGATAACACATCCTCGTCTCCACCAGCTCCACTTTTGGTTATCTCTTACTTTTACTTCTTGCAAGCTATTATTGTGTTATATCTCTTGCTTTCTTGTGTGCTTGTTGTTGTTGCATCATATAGGTTGCACACCTAGTTGCACATCTAGACAACCTATTTTATGCGAAGTTTATTTTGGTTAAGAAAAGCTAAAAATTGTTAGTTGTCTATTCACCCCCCTCTAGTCAACCATATCGATCCTTTCACATGGGTTCACTAGCGCCTGGTGCTGTGAGTATGGGATTACTTGCCAGCAGTATTTTAATTTCTTCTAACGCAACCGCTGCTTCATCGGTCCATTCAAAATTATTGGTCCGTTTCAGCAATCTGTAGAGCGGTAAAGCTTTTTCACCGAGGCAGGAGACAAAGCGGCTTAACGCCGCCACGCAACCAGCCACCCTCTGGACGTGTTTTAGCTATGTGGGAACCGCAAGTTCTGATAGGGTGCAGATCTTAGCCGGATTCACTTCTATTCCTCTATGGGGAACGATGAATCCAAGTAGTTTACCAGCGGGAACTCCGAATACACATTTCTCCGGATTGAGTTGTATATCGTACTCACGTAGGCTGGCAAACGTTTGCCTTAGGTCGTCAATTAGGTGGTTGACATGTTTGGTTTTGATTACCACATCATCCACGTATGCTTCGACTGTTTTACCGACTTGTTTTGCGAGACAAGTGTGGATCATTCGCTGGTACATAGCCCCAGCATTTTTTAGCCCGAAAGGCATCATGTTGAAATGGAATGGCCCGTAAGGGGTGATGAATGCGGTTGCAGCTTGATTGGATTCCTTCATTTTAGTCTGATGGTATCCGGAATAAGCATCGAGGAAACACAATGAGTCATGTCCAGCTGTGGCGTCAATAATCTGGTCTATACGTGGTAAGGGGAGAGGGTCCTTAGGGCAGAGGCCTTGTTGAGGTCTTTAAACTGATGCACGGCCGCCAGGATTTGTCTTTCTTTGGTACCATCAACAGGTTTGCCAACCATTCGGGGTGCTTAATCTCCCGAATGAATCTGGCCTCTAGCAGTTTGGCTAATTCTTCACCCATGGCTTGTCGTTTGGGCCCGGAAAAGCGGCGCAGAGTCTGCTTAATGGGCTTAAAGCCTGCGATGATGTTCAGACTATGTTCTGCTAGCCACTGTGGGATTCTAGGCATATCAGAAGGATTCCAGGCGAAGATGTCCCAATTTTATCGTAAGAATGCTCGCAGTGCCTCGTCCACTATGGGGTCTAGCTGAGCTCCGATGGTCGCTGTCTTATTGGGGTCCGTCGGGTGTACCTGAAATTTGACGATTTCATCTGCATGTTTAAAGGACGTGGGTTTGGGCCTTTTTATAAGGATCACATCATCCTTGTCTACTGTTGACCGAAGTGTGATGTCTACTACGCAACCTTCTTCTTGTAGACTCATGTTGGGCCTCCAAGCGCAGAGTTTTGTAGGATAGTGGAAATTTTCCCTCAAGTGGATGACCTAAGGCTTATCAATCCATGGAAGGTGTAGGATGAAGACGGTCTCTCTCAAATAACCTTGCAATCAAATACAAGAAATCTCTTGTGTCCCCAACATACCCAACACAACGGCAAATTGTATTGGTGCACTAGTTAGGCGAATAGATGGTGATACAAGTGTAATGTGGATGGTAGATATATGTTTTCATAATCTGAAAATATAAAAACAGCAAGGTAACTAATGATAAAAGTGAGCACAAACAGTATTGCAATGCTTAGAAACAAGGCCTAGGGTTCATACTTTCACTAGTGCAATTTCTCTCCACAATACTGACATAGTTGAATCATATGTAAATCTCTCACGCGCGACAATGAGTTCACTCCAAAGTCACAAATAGCAGAAAACAAATGAAGAAATTATTGTAGGGTATGAAACCACCTCAAAGTTATCTTTTTCGATCAATATTATGAGCTGTGACTATAAGTGTCACAAACATCCCTAGAGTTCGTACTAAAATAACACCTTAAGATACACATCAACCAAAACCCCAATGTCACCTAGATACTCCAATGGCACCACGAGTACCCATGGGCTTGATTCTATGATATGCATCACATAATTTCAGATTCATCATGTTCAATCCAACACAAAGAACTTCAAAGAGTGCCCCAAAGTTTCTACCAGAGAGTCAAGACGAAAACATATGCGAACCCCTACACATAGATTCCCAAGGTCACCGAACCCGCAAGTTGATCCCCAAAACATACATCAAGTGGATCAATAGAACATTCCATTGTCACCACGGATATCCCATCGCAAGACATACATCAAGTGTTTTCAAATCCTTAAACACTCAATCCGATAAGAAAACTTCAAAGGGAAAACTCAATTCATCACAAGAAGATGGAGAGGGGAAAACTCCATATGATTCATCTATATTAATAAAGCTCGCGGTACATCAAGATCGTGACATCTCAAGAATACGAGAGAGAGAGAGATCAAACACATAGCTACTGGTACATACCCTCAGCCCCTAGGGTGAACTACTCCCTCCTCATCATGGAGACTACCGGGATGATGAAGATGGCCTCTTGTGATGGTTTCCCCCTCTGACAGGGTGCCGGAACGGGCTCCCGATTGGTTTTTCATGGCTTTGGAGGCTTGCGGCGGTGGAACTCCCGATCTAGGTTTCTTTTCAGAGGTTTGGGTATTTATACGAGTATTTGGCATTGGTCCCACATCCAGAAGGTTCTCGAGGAGGTCACAAGCCAGGTAGGCGCAACCAGGGGGGTGGCCATGCCCTGGTGGCTTGTAACTCCCTCGGGACTCTTCTCCGGTATCTTTATGCTCTAGTATTTTTTATATTTTCCAAAAATATTCTCCGTAACTTTTCAGCCCATTCCGAGAACTTTTATTTCTGCACAAAAACGACACCATGGTAGTTATGCTGAAAACAACGTCAATCCGGGTTAGTTCTAATAAAATCATACCAAAATCATATAGAATTATTGTAAACATGGCATGCATACTTCATCAATTATAGATACGTTGGAGACGTATCAAAGTGTTGTCAGTTCTTTTACAACGAAGGTCTCAACTAGTGCCTCGAGGGCGAGCACTGCTGTTTTGTTTTCACCTCAAAGGGCTATATTCGGATCACTAGCGATTGTGATTACCCCGTTTGGTCCTGGCATCTTGAACTTCATATACCCATAATGTGGTATAGCCTGGAACTTTGTGAAGGTGTCATGTCCCAACAGGGCGTGGTAGCCGCTAGGGAAGGGCACGATATGGAAGAGAAGTTCTTCGGATCGGTAGTTTTCGGGCGTGACAAACACTACATCCAGGGCGATACGTCCTGAACAACACGCCTCTTTCCCAGGAATGATCCCCCGAAATGTTGTGTTGCTATGCTCGATGCGAGATCGGTTAACTACATTTTTTTCTAAGGTATCTTCGTAGATAACGTTTAAACCACTATCGCCATCCATTAGCACTTTGTGCAACCTGTAGCCATCGATGATGGGGTTTAGGACCTGTGCGGCCGGTGTATGACCGAGACGAATGGCTGGTTGGTCAGTATCTCCGAAGGTGATGGGTATGTCTGTCCATGCACTTGTTGCTGCCACATGATAGACCTGTTCGAGTTCTCTAAGAGCTGTTTTCCTCCCGTTCCTTGAGGGGAACATTTTGTAGATCGTTAGGACTTCAGTGTTGTATTTTGGTGGCGATGTGGAGCGCCTATTCGGCGGTAGTGCCTCAAGGATAGCTTCGCCACTTTTTGCGACCTGCCCGATGACCCAGCAAGCTCTAAGGTTGTGAGTCGGGATTGTATTCAGCAATATAGAATGTATAGGGCATGGTTTATCCAATAGCCCGTCAAGGACAGTTCTGACCCCTGTAAGGGGCCTATGGTCCTATTTCTCTTTTCGGCGGGTTCGAGTTTGGCTGGCCGCTTTGAAGGTATCCTCCTTTTCTGATCTCCACTAGGGTACTCGGTAAAGGTTGGTTCCGAAAATAGCTGTTCGGCTTGCCAGGCGCTTTCCATGGCACAATATTTTTGTACCAAGTTCGACAGCTCGGTGAAGTCACGAATGTGCCGACGAGACATGATGTTGAGAATCCCTTCATCATGGCAATTGCGATTGAAGGTTGCCATTATCTACTGGTCACTAAGACCTCATACTTTGTTTCTAGCGAGGAGCAGTCTAGCCCAAAAATGATGAACCGACTCTCCTGGTAACTGTTTAACATCCCGTAAGTCCGAAGACTTGGACTCTGCTATGATGATTGAGTGATCAACTTGGGTGGTGGTGGGAATTTTTTTGACTCCACACCACAACATGAGTCTGGAATTACGGGATCCGAATTGTGTGCTAGATCAGGGACCGATACCGATCTTTCTTCAGAGGGAACTCTAGGGTCTGGGTTGCAAGCGAGGTCTCGATGATCGGATGTTAGGGTATAAACCGATTTTAATTCCGGTCGTTGAGGGGACAAGTCTCCAACCAGACACTCGACGATGGTGACTAAGTGAGTGACCGTGGGGATGAGAATCTCCCTATTGTCGGGTTTAAGTCCGAGCCGATCGTAGACTGGGGTCTGGTCGTCAGTACTAAACATGGTCTGAATCCGATCAAATAGCTCATTTAGAAATGAGGCGACGGTAGGATGCGTGTCGTTGAAGCGAGTGGAGTCGATATGCGGCGTCGCGGTTTCGGAGTCGCATGAAAGCGGATCCGAGTCCTGTTTGGCCATAGTGGATCCGGTCACAACGACTGGGTTGGGCGTTCCAGACAGCCCTGGGGTGAAGGCCTCCTCAGTGGTGGGGCCCGATGTCTTCGGTGTCGAGGCGTCGGGATCTGTGGGCTCCTCCATAAGAGTTGAGGGTCCTATCAAGACAAGTTCTCCCCGTGATTTAGCGACGACCTCTAGGGTTCCGAATCTGATTCCTTGATCGGGGGAAAGCTTCCGATCTGGCCAAGGTGGCCGGTCAGGTCGGCATGCGACAAGACGTCACCGCCTGAGAAGATCTGATTAGGGATGAGAATATTCTGGCTGCAGATCTTGTTGCTTGTGCAACGCGAGCCATCGGTTCTTTTGGTGATCACGGCGGAACTCTCAATGAAAGCACCAATGTCGGTGTGAAAACCGGCGGATCTCGGATAGGGGGTCCCGAGTTGTGAGACTAGGATCGATGGTAACATGGGATAAAGGAGACAATGTTTACCCAGGTTCGGGCCCTCCTATGGAGGTAAAACCCTACGCCCTTCTTGATTGTATTGATGATGTGAAGGTTACATAGTTGATCTACCTCGAGATTGAATAGCTAAAACCCTAGACAAGTTTCTTTGCCCTACAATCTAAAACCCCTCGGCTTATATAGACGCCGGGGGGTATTAGGGTTTACACATGGTCGGGATCACGTAGAAGGGTAAAACATGCCTATCTACTATCAAAAACTTGGAGGTCACGCCACGTCTCCTTGAAGCTTCCACCCTGGCGATGGGGCCTTCGATCACCAAATGCTCAGCCTGTGGCCCACATAGTCCGGCCCATGAGGAACAGGTCAACCATCCGAGGACCCCTTAAACCAGGACTCCCTCACAAAGGCCTCCACATGATCGCTCTAACAAATCTGTTTCGCAAGGAAGGACTCAAATGACACATAAATATGTCTATTATGGCATGAACCGCTATGTTCATCCAACCAAGAATTTCTTAGCCTATTCATTTGAGTACACTAATCCTCCTGTGAAACGTGCTATTAGGGCATCTTTGCCTAAATTCTCTGATGTTGCCATATGTCTCATTGCTTCTAAGCCACCCCTTCGCATGTGGGTGGTTAAGAAGAACTAATATCTTCATGCAGCATCGGGTCTCCGGATAGGAAGAAGCCTATCCCGAAAATTATCTCTCGAGACCTGAAAACAATGTTGTCTGGACGCAAGATAATTAATGCGAACGTTATCATTCATATCATCCAATGTCTTCATTCAATTATGCACTACTATATCATCATCAATGCATGTTACAACTGCATGCCTTGGTGAACCATACTAATTCTCAATGCAGGAAGACAAATCCAATGCCACTAAATGGATCATGGATACTGGTTGCACCAGTCACATGACTGGTGATCGAAGCCTATTGATGGAGAAAACTCTTCGACCTCCAAAAAAAGACCACATTGTCTTTGCTGACAAGAGCAGCCGCAAAGTATTGGGGCTAGGTAGAGTTGCTATCTCAGGGGACCGGCACATGGAAAATGTCATGCTTGTCAAATCCCTTGGTTACAAATTAATGTTTGTCTCAATGCTCTTTGACTTAGATATGCTTCTCATATTCGACAAATTTCGGTGTGTGGTACTGATGGCCTTTGACAAAACCAAAGTCTTGTAAGGTTTTCGAAGAGGTGATTTGTACATGGTAGATTTCTCTATAGGACCACATGTTGCCTCATGTCTTCTAGCAAAAGCGTCGGAGTGCTGGCTATGCCACAGAAGGCTAGGACATGTTGGGATGAGGAACTTGCACACACTCACCTAGAAGAAGCTCATCATTGGCGTCGAGGGTGTCCAATTCAAGAAGGACCACCTCTGTGGTGCCTGTGAAGCTGGGAAGATGACCAGGGCCAAACACCCCTCAAAGAAAATCATG
Source organism: Hordeum marinum (assembly GCA_022496015.1). Taxonomy (NCBI): domain Eukaryota; kingdom Viridiplantae; phylum Streptophyta; class Magnoliopsida; order Poales; family Poaceae; genus Hordeum; species Hordeum marinum. The sequence goes on along the minus strand of CM039677.1, from coordinate 94,342,998 downwards.
ACGACCTCACATCTCTTCGAGCTGCTACACATGGATTTATTTGGCACCACTCATTATGCCACCTTCTCTATGACTTCAAATCTATATGGCTTCATAATTGTTGATGAGTATTCTCGATTCACTTGGGTGCATATCATTCTTTACAAAACAGAAGGACATGATGTCTTCAGGCGCTTCGCAAATAGGTGCATGAACTACTACAACATCAAGATCAAACACATCAGGAGTGACAATGGCATTGAATTCAAGAACACAGGCTTGGAGACCTATCTTGATACTCTTGGAATCACTAATGAGTGCTCTGCTCCATAAACCCCATAACAGAATGGCGTCGCGGAGCGCAAGAATAGGACTCTTTTTGAGATGGCTCGCACCATGCTTGATGAATACAAGACCCCACGGGAGCTATGGCCTGAAGCCATTGACACTGCATGCCACATCATCAACAGAGTATATCTTCATAATTTCTTCAAGAAAACATCTTATGAGCTTCTCACCGGTAAGAAACCCAATGTAAGTTATTTTAAAGTCTTCGGTGCAAGATGCTGGATAAGGGTTCCACACCACACTTCTAAATTTGCACCGAAAGCACATGGGGGTTTCATGCTTGGTTATGGAAAGGATTAGCACACCTACAGGGTCTTCAACACTTTTCACAACAAAGTTGTTGAAACTGTAGATGTGTGATTCGATGAAACTAATGGCTCGCAAAGAGAGCACCTACCTCCTGTGCTAGATGAATTACTTCCTGATGAAGCTATCAGATTGATGGGCACTGGAGAAATTTTGCTTAAGGAACCCATGGTTGAAGTAGTCATCATTCCTCCATCCACTCAGCGCGAAGACAATGCTGAACCTAGAATCAATGCTGCCGGTGAAGACAATGCTCAGTAGCCAGAACAAAGTGTTCGCCCTGCTCATCCACGGGTGGCCAATGAAGTCCAAATTGAGAGAATGCTTGATAGCATAAATGCACTATGTCCACTCACTCGCTCAAGAGCTACTCAAATGGCTAACTTTTGTGGGCACTTTGCTTTTGTATCTATCATAGAGCCCACCAAAGTTGATGACGCTTTCAAGGAATCAAAATGGATTCAAGCTATGCATGAAGAGCTTCACCAGTTCGAGCTCAACAATGTATGGGAGCTCATGAAGCGACCTGATCCAAGGAAGCACAAGATCATCGGTACCAAGTGGATCTTACGCAACAAGAAAGATGAGTCCGACCAAGTCATCAGAAACAAGGCTCGACTTGTGGCCCAAGGTTACACACATGTCGAGGGTATTGACTTCGGTGAAACCTTTGCACCGGTATCTAGGCTTGAAGCTATTCGCATACTGCTTGCTTATGCTAACCATCATGAAATATGATTATATCAAATGGATGTCAAATGTGCATTCCTCAGTGGTAAGATTGAGGAAGAAGTATATGTTGCTCAACCACGAGGGTTTGAAGATCCAAAGCATCCAGACAAAGTATTCAAGCTCAACAAGGCACTCTATGGCCTCAAGCAAGCACCAAGAGCTTGGTATGACACACTCAAGAAATTCCTCAAGAAGAAAGGCTTCAAACCCGGTTCACTCGATCCCACTCTCTTTACTAAATCCTATGATGGTGAACTGTTTGTATGTCAAATATATGTGGACGACATTATCTTCGGTTGTACTAACAACAAATACAGTGATGCATTTGCTTATATGATGCAAGGCAAGTGCCAAATGTCGATGATGGGAGAACGAAAATTCTTCCTAAGGCTTCAGATTCGATAACAACCAAATGGCATCTTCATATCTCAGAAGTATCTCAAGGACCACCTCAAGAAATTTGGCATGAATGAAGCCAAAGGCTACAAGATGCCAATTCCTACACATGGTCACCTCTGCACTGACGAAAATGGTAAAGATTTCGATCATAAGGTATATCGCTCCATGATTGGGTCTTTATTGTACTTATGTACATCTAGGCCATATATAATGCTTAGCATTTGCATGTGTGCCCCATTTCAAGTGGCACCAAAGGATTCACATAACATTGTTGTGAAGTGAATACTTAGATATGTGGCTCACACCCCAACGGTAGGATTATGGTATCCAAATGGTTCGAAGTTTGAGCTCATTGGCTATTCAGATTCTGACTTCACTGGCGACAGAGTTGATCACAAGTCTATATCAGGCACATGTCACTTTCTAGGACGATCTCTTGTGTGTTGGTGTTCTAAGAAGCAGAACTGTGTTTCACTCTCCACTGTCAAAGTTGAATTCATTGTAGCTGGCGCATGTTGCACTCAGTTTCTCTGGATGAAGCAGACCCTTAAGGACTACGACATCAACCTGAAGCATGTACCTCTCTACTCTGACAATGAGAGTGTTGGATATATGCCCTAGAGGCAATAATAAAGTGGTTATTCTTATATTTCCTTGTTAATGATAATTTTTTATTATCCATGTTGTAATTGTATTGATTGGAAACTCAAATGCATGTGTGGATACATAGACAACACTGTGTCCCTAGTATGCCTCTAGTGAACTAGCTCATTGATCAAAGATGGTCAAGGTTGCCTAGCCATAGACATGAGATATCATTTGATAATGGGATCACATCATTAGGAGAATGATGTGATGGACAAGACCCAAACTATGAATGTAGCATATGATCGTGTCAGTTTATTGCTATAGTTTTCTGCATGCCAAGTATCTATTCCTATGACCATGAGATCATGCAACTCACTGAAACTGGAGGAGTACCTCGTGTGTATCAAATGTGGCAACGTAATTGGCTGACTATGAAGGTGCTCTACAGGTATCTCCGAGGGTGTGTGTTGGGTTGGCATGGATCAAGACTGCGATTTGTTACTCCGTGTGAAGGAGAGGTATCTCAGGGCCCACTCGATAATACAACATCACAATAAGCCTAGCAAGCAAAGTGACTAAATATTTAGCCACGGGATCTTGTATTACAGAATGAGTAAAGAGACTTGCCGGTAACGAGATTGAACTAGGTATGGAGATGTCGATGATCGAATCTCGGGCAAGTAACATATTGAAGAACAAAGGGAACAACATAAGGGATTAACTGAATCCTTGACATAGTGGTTCAACCGATAAAGATCTTCTTAGAATATGTAGGAACCAATATGAGCATCCTAGTCTCGCTATTCGTTATTGACCGTAGAGGTGTCTCGGTCATGTCTACATAGGTCTCGAACCCGCGGGGTCTACACACTTAACGTTCGGTGCGTTTCAATAGTATTGAGTTATGTATGGTGGTGACCGAAGGTTTCCCAGAGTCCTGGATGAGATCCCGGATGTCACGAGGAGCTTCGTAATGGTCCGAAGGTAAAGATTGATATATAGGAAGCTAGTGTTTGAACTACGGAAAAGTTTCGGGCATTTCTGGCAGTGTACCGAGAGTGACAAATGGGTTCCGAGGGTCCACCAAGTGGGGCCCACACACCCCAAGGGTCCACATGGGCCTTAGTGGTGGCGCACCCTATGGGCCTATGCGCAGGAGAAATAGGAGAGGGGGAGGAGTCCTAATCGGAAGATGACTCCTCCCACACCCACCTCCTAGTTGGAGGTGGACTCCTCCACCTCCTGGTTCGGCTGACCCTAGGGGAGGAATCCTAGGGCTCCAGTCCCTCCCCCTCCCTCCTATATATATTGGAGGGAGAGAGAGGGCAGCTGCACCCCAAGCCGCGGTGCAGCCCTCTCTCCCCCACTAGATCGTCTCCTCCTCTAGTTTTTGCGGTGCTTAGGCGAAGCCCAGCCGGAATAACTCCACCACCACTGTCATCATGCCATCGTGTTGCTAGAGTACTCATCTACCTCTCCACTCCCTATTGCTGGATCAAGAAGGCGGAGATCATCATCGAGTTATACGTGTGCTGAACGCGGAGGTGCCGTCCGTACGGCGCTAGATCGGGACGGATCGTGATTGGATCGCGGGACAGCTTGCGATTTGGACCGCAAAGACGTTCGACTACATCAACCACGTTTCTTAATGCTTCCCACTTAGCGATATACAAGGGTATCTAGATCCACTCTCCCTCTTGTAGATTCTCATCACCATGGATAGATCTTGCGTGTGAGTAGAAAGTTTTTTGATTCCCGCGCAATGTTCCCCAACAGAGAGTGCAATCAAGATCTCCTACAACCCAGTGCACCATTTGAAGGTGAAGCATATTCAAATACGATATCATTTTCTTCGAGGTCACGTGATGAAGGGTGACATCAATATCAAGCATGCAAGCACTTAAGATCAGTTGGCAGGCATCTTCACAAAGCCTTTGGATGAGAAGAGGTTTTGCAAGTTGCGGTGTGAGCTAAATAGCTTAGAATCCTAAAATGTCCTTTGAATGGGAATACATCCTAGCACTTATGCATGTTGATGACTTTTGATGCACAACACATGACATAACGTATGTCTTCAACTCATGAAGACTTACAATCTGAGTGTGAATACATCAACGAAGAATATGACTTCAGAGCGCCACGATAATTGCATGCTGTGTCTGGGTTAAACATTCTTATACGGTGGGTAACACCACCAACCAACCTCGAAGACATTGCTTTTATCCTATCTACTTCACATGTCTTCAAAAACTAAGAATGTCTTCGGAACAAAACTTTATTGTTTGCACATGTGTTTCTGTTGGAAACTATTTGCAGATCTGTATTTGGATTGGAGCTTTGTCCTATAAAACATTTGTCCTATAGCTTTATCTTCAACTTTTTCCTAGGCAAATGTGATCGGACCCGACATTCTCTTCTGTTCTTACCTTGTCTAAGTCTGTTCTAATCTAGTCATATGCATTCTATATTGACACATGTTGACTGTCTTCACCACGTCCTTGTCAGTCGAAGACAAATCGACCACATAATTAATTTTCCAATCTCAACTGTCTCTGTGTCTTTAGCAACAACCCCCACGCCGCCGCTTCGATTATGGTAGTGGGTTGTTAGATGTGTTGCATGTATTCCATGTGTCCCACTTCAGCCGAGGAGTCAGGGGCATATCCGTCCAAATAGTTCGCATGTTTCCTCCCCTTATAAATACAAGTTACCCCCTTCAATTATTACCTTCCTCCTCCTACGCCACCCACGTGCGCAAACCCTAGCGCCATCGCTGGATTCCATCACCGCCAGAGATGAAGTGCTTAGCTGCCACGACCTCTCCGACAACATACTCACGCCGCTCATGTACATCTCCCTCACGCCGCCGCTGTAGCTGTCTGCCTCCACCAAGTTAGGGTGAGGCAAATCGAACCTCTCGGCCTCTGTGGCTCTCGAGTTGTTCTTCGTGTTCTTCACTATGGTAAATAAAAAGCTGTTTTTACTGCATGCTTTGATCTAAAATTCTTACTGAAATCGTTCGGTTGCAGTTTTTCATCTTCAACTCAACCACATCTAGATCTAGATCTTACTTTGCCTAATACTTTCACTTTGTGGTCTAAAATAAGGTTGATTCTTCACTTGTTCAAAATTTTGGACTTATACAAATCTGAAATCACCATATGGTCTATAAAAGTGAATGTCTTCGGTAAACAAGGTCAATGTCTTCAGAACACAGTTTTATCTTCAAAATCTTCTAAGAATTGATATGACCTCTCCTCTTCCCTCACGTCCCTAAGTCTTTCACAGGTACATGTCCGCATCAGAATCGCTTGGATCTCATAGTCTGAATTCATTTGCAGACTATTTGTAGATACATCTGGAATCCCCCGGTACGTGTTCATATTTGCGCACCCCAGCGAAGCCTTTGTAGAAGCCAATGGAAGATGATAAGCCACCCAAGAAGGGTGGAAAACAAAGACGCAAGAACACTGCCAATGATCTTCCTCCAGAGCTATATGAGCAATATAAGTCAGACAGTGAAGAAACATACCATCAATGCAAGAATCGAATCCAATGGATCTGAAGATATTGGAGTGTGAAGTGGTTCTACTACCGCTTCGTGACTGACGAGTATGCTCAGAAGTGTGCTAAAAAGGCACCCTGGTCTGACATCGTCTACAAAAACCTTCATCCGAAGACTAAGGCAAATGCTATCAAGATGGGATTCTACCCATGCATCTTCAGGCCCACAATGCGAGACAATCCTCATCCATTAAGCATTCTTGGCTGCCCAGGGCGTACACAATCTAACTTTGACAAAGGAGATGAAGAAAATCCTCCTGGACCGAAGCAGATGCCATTAAAGAAGTCAAAGGCTTCAAAGCTAAAAGCTTCAAAATCTCCCAAGCCTTCTGACTCTTCACCTCAAGCTTCGCATTCCCCCTTTGTTAATCCATAAGAGCCTTAGGAAGAAGGCCGCCTTCATAGGCGAATGAAAAGGAAAGCTGCTTCCTCCAGAGGAGCGAATCCAACCATGTCTTTGATGGATGCAGCAACTACGATTGAGCTATCGAATGATGAGTTTGATGATGAAGCCTTAGCTAGGCTCATCCAGTAGAAACAAGAGGAAGCCAAGATGCTCGAAGACTCACCTCTATTCGACCCTGCCATCTTTGAACACTTCATTGATGAATGGTTTGCTGATCCCTCCCTCTCCATTGATGCCCTCCAGCTTCCAATTGGACAAAGTGTCACCTTTCAAGGGCTGGTGAATGAGGAACTGTCTGTGGCTCAGAAAGCCAAGCAGATGAAGGCCAAAATCAGCCATGAAAAGGATCTATTCAAGCAGAACGTGCACAGACACTCTGTCGCTCAGATACAGGTATATCATTGAACGCTCAAGGCAAGCTTCAAGGTCTTCGGATCAGCCAGCTCCTGCATGGTCATAGCATCATGGCATTGTCTTCCCTGCTGGGTTTGCCAACCCATGGACGCACCCCTCTACCACTGCTAAATCTAGCAAGAAGACAAAGCAAGCCAAAGCTGAATCCAAGAAGCGCAAGGCTGCTGCCTCGGAAGCCCAACCTCCGAAGAGGCTGAAGACAAGAAAGTTGAAGCCTTCAGCTCAAGACCCTGGATCCCCTACCGCTCCGTCAACAACCCCCGCTCCCCAACAGGATCCACTACAAGTGACGCCCGTCTCCATGGCGCTTCCTGCCTATGAGAATCAAGAGAGGAAGGTGGTCTTACATGAGCCTACTACCACAGAGACTCCGCCTTCTGAAGACATTCCAGCTGCCGACGCCAGTGCAGCTGAAGACATTGCTCTTGGAGACAATGTTGAAAAGGCCATAGTGCCTCAAGATGATGCACCCATGGTATCATCGCCCAACCAGGAAAGCGAGTTTGTGGACATTGGCACTCCGCTTAGACTAGAGATTCCTGAAGCTGAGCAAGGAACTCCATCTCCACCATTCGTTCCACCTGCTCCACGCTCTCCTAAATCACCAATTGTTGCCAAGGAGACTAACACCACTCCTCATGCGTCGCCTCTCAAAAGGCTTTGCCATGGACCAAGACCTACTATGGCTTTAATGCATAGCATTCCTGTAGATGAAGCTCATGTCTCACCTACTACACCAGCTGATGATGTTCTAATGATTGAAGATGTTCCTAGAGATTGACCTGAGCCTGCTGCCACTTCTGCTGAAGACATTGCAGCAGACACCACTCTAGGTCATGTGAATACCCCTCATGGTCCTCATGTACCTACCACGCCATCAACCAATTCCAATGAGGAAAACATCGTCATGGCTCGCAATAGGGAAGGAGAAATGGTTCCCACCAGATGGCCTCAACTCATTGCTCCACCAAGGATGGGGCCTCAGTATGAATTCAACCTTGATCGACGCCCAAATGTCATGAACCCCATGCCATGTCTTCCAAGTATTTGACAGTTAGGCCCTGCTAGACCTAATGTCTTCGAGCTCGAAAGGTTCATACTGAACAACACCTTCTTCGACTCCAACTACAATCCATACAAGCGTACAAGAATACAGTCTGACAGATTTGGGAGTGCTCCACAATGTCAGTACTATATGTGTGTGCTCTATGGTCAAAACATGATCTTTCCTCACAAACATCTCAACTTTGAAGCTATGAAAGGTCTCCCTTGTTTTGATCAAGCACTGGACTCTCTTCGTCTCTTCGAGATATGGGATTGCTGCCCTTTTGCATAGATCATGAAGACTGGAATGAAGAACTCATCCTCCAGTTCTATGCAACTCTTCACATCTCTAGCTTCGGTCGGGACTTGAACACTTGGAAGATGGACTTCATGATCAGGGATGAACACATTACTGCCTCCCCCTAGAATTCTTTCCTGTAACATCACTTTCTGCCTATGGTGAAGATTTGGATCCTCGCTCTGAAGCCTATGAGGCTGCCACTCGAAGCCTTTTCCATATGCGAGAACCCAATATGACTGAGATGCTCACATTGATGAAGCCTTTGGCTCGAGATGCAGAGTTTCCCACCTCCTTATTTGTTGATGATCTTCAGTACCTTCCTAGAACCATCTATCATATAATTCGGCACACAATATGTCCAATCAAAGGGCACAACTCAACTTGCAAGATTGAAGGGCCTCTCAAGACATTTCTCTACAACATTGTTTATGGCATCGGGTTCAATCTTCAAGATTTGTTCCTTCGCAACCTTGCAGCCAACAACATCAATGTCCTCGAGCCGAAGATATATGCTCCCTGGATTATGCGCTTCATCAAATATAGAACCAACACCGGGTTTCTTCCTTCTGCTCGCAAACATGGCATTTATCTTCTAGATATTGAAGTTGTGCAAGCAGATCTATACCCATCCAAGAGAAAGAACCCCATTGTTGAAGGCACAAGTGGAACTGCTGATGTTGAAGGTCTTCACCTTCCCTCTGATCCTACAAGGGCAAGGCTTATTGGTGCGATTCGACAACCAAGACCTAGTGCCACCAATACTGAAGCCACTTCTAGCACCCTGCCTTGTTAACGCCTGCCCTGAAGAGAGCGTGCACTCATTGATTGTGAAATTCTCGTTTCACCGATCCAGAAGCAAGATAGGCATCATGAATGGACTCGACGCCAGATGCAGTGTGTGGTGCAAGACCTCAATCATGTTCGCAATCTGTCCACCAAGAATGCCTTCGTTGCCTATGAAACCGGTCGTCGCTCCTGGAGGACCTTGACCATGCTGGCACCTGAGGTTGAGCTTCGAGAAGATGGATATCATCCACGCTATAGATTTGGTGCACCACCTCCCAGCACGGAGAAGTGGCGCAAGACTCCATCGCTCGAAGATAGTGACTTCTTTTCTTCAGCTCCTTTCGCCAGCACCAGGCTTGCAGGTGAAGCTGATGATGCAACCTCTCTGCCTCCATTGACTCTGCATCGCGACACTGCACCAGCACCCCATGACTCCACTACACTATCTTCATCGACACCTATTGGGGACATATAGTTATTCAACATCTTCATTCCTTTTTGGTCATTTAATGACAAAAGGGGGAGAAGCATTGGATGATAGTCTTCAAATGGGTCTACTAATATGGGTTGGGTGTTATCTTTTGCTAAGTTTACAACTCTCGTTTTCTGAACATTTGTTGTCTTGGGTTGTAAAACTTAAGTCCTGATGGACGTCCGCACTTTATGTTTACCGTACTCTTTGGCGCTTCCTCAAGTTATTTTTATGCGCCTAAAGTCATTTTGCGATGCCCATTTCTCATTATGCATTTCATTATGTTCGGCATATTAGTTAATGCATAGTGATTGGATTACAAGATATAGGGGGAGATCTCCACAAACTACAACCTGCCATGTGCACTTGCATTCAAAGCAAAGTCTTCATATGCACATCTTCAGGGGGATCTCTCTATATCTTGCAATCATAATCCTCAAAACCTTATCGTCACATATATTTATCCCCGTTGAAAACTTCAACTAGTTTGTCATCAATCACCAAAACGGGGGTGATTGTAAGTGCATCTAGTGCCACCCTTTGTTGGTTTTGGAGTATTGAAGACAAACACGGTTGAGGGATTAATGTGTTTGTGAGAGTTCGCAGGTTAACACAGATAGAAGTCCCTGTAGTTTCGGTTTAGCCAACGAAGACGACACCCAAAAATGTTCGAAGACATTGATGATGGCTGAAGCCATTGGTGGGATGCGAAGACATTCGTCCGAAGACAATGAAACACGAAGACGAAGTCTTTTGGTAGTTTTGTTTCTTCTTCCCGAGTCATAGGAACCACTGTACTGTTAAGTGGGATCGAAGTGACTGAAGTTAGATGCTGACGTGATGCTCAACCCATACCTATGTCTTCGAGTGAAGACGATGAGAGGAAAACTCTTCGAGAGCTGGTTGAGTCAGCTTTACTTGTAGCCTAAGTAAAGTTGCTGTGTGCGTTCAAAATCCAACCGTTGTGACACGTGTCGGTTGGCCATTGACCTAGGGTCATTTCGGTCATATCAGGTCGGGTTGCCTGCTGGCTATAAATAGCCCACCCCCTCCACCATGAGAAGGTGGCTGCTTAGAGAGAATACGGTTGTTATCGTTTTGGAGAAACCCACCTCGAATACATTAAGAGAGACACATCCTGCGGGGGTACACCTAAACACCTAGAGATAGTGTGTTTGAGCATCACCGAAGACTTTCTGTTCTGAGAGAACTGAAGACTTATTACACTTGAAGATTGTGATCTTCCAGACGGTTAGGCGTCTGGGTCTAGAGCATCCAAGAGTCATTGTGGACTGCCGGGTGACCAAGTTTGTACGGGTTTCAGAAGTGTCCCTTGAAGACTTACCTGAGTGATTGGGCACTGTCTAAGTGACTTTGGCTCAAGAGGAACAAGGTAAAGATGAGGTCTTCTGAGTTCAATCTCAGCCTCCCTAACCAGACGTATAGTTGTCACAACAATTGGGTCTGGTCTAATAAATCCAGTGTCTTCGTCAAGCAACTGGTTCTATCCTTCACTCTCTTGCATTCCTATTCTGAATAGTGAAGTCATTGCTTGCCCATTGCCAAAGACTTTCTTCGAAGGCATTCATATCTATTGTTTATCTTCATCCTATCTAAGTTTGTCTTCGACTCATCTTAGTGTGCAAGATGATGATGCTTGATTTGTCTGTATGTCTTCACTGTGTTGCATGCCTAGACTATATCCTTGATTACTATCCCTACCTGATCCTAATTACGTTTCCGCATTACTCGAATACATTCATTGTTTCGAAGACTTCAATAAAAATTGCCTATTCACCCCCCTCTAGTCGATAACTAGCACTTTCAAGAAAACTAGGAACGCAACATCTTTTGATCATATCTACTCGTCTGATCCAGCAAATGTACCATGCACAGGGCCACTGCAGAGAGGTTTCGTGCTATGCTTTCTGATCTTAGCAAGTTTTGATTTGTTTCAGGGTGCTACATTACGGTTTTTTCTTGTTTGAAAGTGTAACATAATATCCAGTTGTGTACTGGAAAATCCGATCTATAAGGAATGCAATTTTATTCGTTGGTACACAATGAAACATTATTATTTTTTTGAATTTTTAGGGATTTGTATTTGTTTTGATGGTACTTGTTGGTTGAAATTATCCTCAAGGGTTCGCTATGACGATCCTCGTGTCCTATGTCTTGGTCGGGTCTTCTTGGTCATTCTTGGTTAAAGGTTGGGCAAGGCGACTAGGCGAGTTTTATGTCGTTGCGATCGTAAGCCGGTTGGTGATGACGGTGATGTTTGTGAATCGTTTCATGTCTTGGGGAGTTTCATGCTTCCCATTGCGTTGCTCGTATTGTAAATCATGTAAAACGTTGATCGTCCACGCCATAATACCCCTTCTTTCTCCATGAAAATGAAATGCTTACGGCCGAAGCAAAAGAAAAAGCATATAGGATCTGGGAACATGCAAGTTCCCCAAAGGTGTCAACTGTAATGCGGTTAGGAGAAAAATCCCGTGTCTCTCCCCACAGCGGCCCGAGAGAACCCTAAATCGCTGCTGTCGCCACCCACCCACCTCACCCTACCCCACTCGCTGCCGCTAGAGTGCGCGATCGGGAAAAACCCGTGCGGCGTCGGTGGCGGCGGGGCCTTGTCAATCTCGCGAGGAATATGAGCAGCGCGGGGGCGGCTCGACCTCGGAGATGTGGATCTTGACGAGGCGCCATTGGGTTCCTGGCGGCTAGTCGCTGACGCGGTCCTCGGCATGCGCGAAGGTGGGAGGGCGCGGCGTTGCCGCCCCATGGAGCGGCCGCCGGCGCGTGAGGTGGAGGCGGGAGTGGAGCTGCGCGGGGCGGCAGAGATCTGGTGCGGCTCTCGACGCACGTGTGAAGGAGAGGAGTGGTACTGCGCGCGGATAGGCACGAGCTGCGATGTGCAACACATGTGTGGGGGGCCTAGGAGCTTGTTTGCTTGCTGGTCGTCCGTGAGTGCTGGCTGCGGTTCGCGCTTGGTACGGTCGCAATTCGCGCTCGGCTGCGTTCGGCGGGGCAGATGTGTGGCTGCAGTCATATCCAGGGCGACGAGTACGCGTGTTGCTCGGGCGTCGTTCCCTGCGAAATTTTGCGGCGTGCTGGGCACGGGACGAGCGCGAGTGTGGCGTTGCTGCCGGCCACTAGCCGCCCGGGAGAAGCTGTGGGAGATGAATGACACCTTTACTCAGTGTTGCATCCTTCTGATGGTGGTTCGGAAAGCTCAACGCTGCTGCTGGTGGGAGGACAAGGCGGTGGTGGCTAGAGGGAGAGGAATGGCCTCGATAGTTGTTGCATCCTTCGTCGGGAGAGGAATGACCCGTTGCATCCTCGAGGAGGCGAATGGCGTCGTGTTCGGTTGCATCCTTTCGATGGGAAAAGAATGACGTCGCCGTGGGTTGCATCCTTTCGATGGGAAAAGAATGACGTCGCCGTGGGTTGCATCCTTTCGATGGGAAAAGAATGACGTCGCCGTGGGTTGCATCCTTTCGATGGGAAAAGAATGACGTCGCCGTGGGTTGCATCCTCCGTCTAGTGCGGGATGTGGATGCAAGGTTGTAAGCACATCAAGCTTGTCGCGGAGGTGCGGTTGGTCGTGGAGGCAGGATAGTGATTTGGTGTGTAGGTTGATTCGATCCTGGGTTCGGGATATACAGGTGAAACTGACGGCGAAAGTCGTATTCTGGTTGTGATCGAAATCGTTGATGGCGGCGCTTTCAGGCGTTGCTCCCTCGTTGGAGGCGTTGAAGGCATCGACGTAGCTGGTCTGACCTTGCTTTTCCCGACATGTTCCGTTCCGGAGGAAATCCTTAATCTAGTTTAGATTGAACGATGGCGATGCTATTTGGCGTCACATCCTCTCTTGATAGCATCTTATGGAGGACCTGTAGCTTTAATCGAAGGACCCGTAGCTTGTCAGAATGTGTGTGTTGTATGCCAAAAGGCATCCTCTGTACGGTTTTTGAGTCTAGTTTTCCTCGTAAACTAGATCAGCCCATTTTATCTATTTAATGGATTTAGCAGTTTTCCTGCTAACATTTTTTTTTGCTGTCACCGCTGCAGTAGTCGCTGTCTTGCATTTTCGCGAGGAAACACAACACTGCCATCTGACTTGGTACCACAGCATGGCCACGATTTCAGTTCATTAGTAGTAGTACAGTTGGTACTACTCTGTACTACCACTCGCTATGTCCATTTGATTTCCGCACGTACTACCGGCAGTTCAGTTTAGCAAGTGACGTAGTACCGTCACCCTTTACGCGGTGCGCAGCCACTTCATTGGCCCAAACGCCATCCCCAGCTCGATGGAGCCCATGGATCTCTGGCCGATTTTGAGATTCCAGATGATAAATCAAGGTTTCACTAAAAAAAAAAGATGAAAGTCAAGGCGGATGGTAGTAGTCGAGACAACACAAGCATAGTACGATTGCAGTACAACAACGTTGGTCAGTTCTCCACTGCAGTACAATACTACTTACTACAAATGGGGATCTCTCGGTCTCAAGAGCTATGCCATGATTCCTGCTCGCGGTCTACTGAAGCTAGCTAGCCAGATACTACTGGGCAAGACGAGAAGGAGGAAGAGACGCAAAGGTGCCGTTGAGTGCAGCGTTGATGAACCGTCCGGCCATGGTCCGCCCTCCGCCTCCTCCGGAGCCGGAGCGGTTCACCGGCGCTGCACACAATGACGCCTCTGCTTTCTCCGGCGAAACAGTGAGGCGTCAGCCTTCCGCTGTGTTTCTCATGCCAACACCATTGACAGACACAGGCATTCGTCAGCTACTTTGTGTATGCTCATGTGGTGCCGATGGAGGCATGAAGCGGAGAAAGGGAGCTCAGTTGGGCCCCCAGCAGACGAGGTGGTGTGCCTTGCGCAGCTTCGCGTTCTCCGCCAACAAAGACGCCGGGCGGGGAGCGGTGGCAGCGGCGGTGGCCTCGGAGAGCGAGGCGGACAGGGCGCGGACCCTGGGCGCGGCGGCGGCGTGGCGGTAGAGCGAGCGGAGCGGGTAACCCCAACGGCACAGGCCGGCCTGGTCCTTGAGCGCCTCCACGGCGCCCACGCTCGCCGCCACCACCAGCGACGGCGCCTTCCTGCTCGCCGCCGACGCCATCGCTTCCTCCTCTCTCTCTCTCTCTCTCTCTCTCTCTGCTGCACTTGGTTTACTGCTCGGGTGGCTGTTGTCTGGTCGGTGATCTCTGCGGGGAGATGCCGATGCCATTTTTATACGCCATCGGCGATGTGAAACAGGCGGCGAAACGGAGGAGCGGCCTAGGGGAAAACAGGGAGCGAGCCGCCTGTTTTGGACGTCGCGTCCGATGAAACGGGGCGGCGGACAAGACGCGCGTGGCGGCACAAGAAAGTTCACAATTGTACTACACTTTCTCTAATTTTATTCTGTCAAATCGGGGGCTGTTAGAGCAACTCTAGCTAGCTGATCCCTTATCGGAGGAGTACAAGTATTTTCAGATACTGGCCGCACCTAAACGAACATTTATATTTAAAGGAGTGTAATTATTATTTTCTCGATTCTTTTAACCTAGCCATATAGTAAACTTCAAACAATTGCATATTACATCACGAATCATTCCTATATATTTGAAATAAATATGCGTAACATAAAGGACATTAACAAGCATATGGTTTTTCAAACTTAAACATAGTTCATCCAAAAGTTATCACATCAATCAAGTTTGATCCAAAATCATCACAACATAGCATGTTTTATGTGACGGATCAAGCCCAACCAAAGGCATGCACAAACTCAAACACCATCCCCGCCAAAGAAATCATCACCACCACCCACCACCACCATCCTCACTATCATCCATGGACCACAAGCAATCACCGCACATTGTGCCGGCCGAAACAAAAATGCATATTTTTTACCCTGATGGCATTTCAGCGATCGCGACCCTTGGTGCCGGCAATGGCGGCCGAACGCACCGGAGTAGTGGTTGTAAGGGTGGTCGGAGACTATGCCCGAGGCGCCAGACAAGGACGAGGCCCCGGAGTTGCTTTCTTGGTCTTCTTTGTTGTTGCCTCGACGAGTGCCGACGCAGACACCATTAGTTTCCTTGCCCGCTTGCCGATGACACGAGTAGCGAGAGGGCGGTCTACCATCGTCGGAGACGCAATGTCCACCCCATCGACCTTGTTGCAGGTGGTGGATGCCAATAATGTGGACTAGAGAAGCTCTTTTTACCTAACCTTTCTTGGGTTCGGGCAATGGGTGGGTCATTTCCGACGTGCCAGCGGCGGTGACCAGCAGGGTGGCAGATGGTTTTTTCTATGCATTCCAGTCGGAGTCGGGGTCATCGACGGTGACATGAGGGGCTGGCGGCACGGGAGGGAAGTCTACCATCATCGAAGACGCAATGTCCACCCCATCGACCTTGCTGCTGGCGGTGGATGCCGGTAATGTGGACTCGAGAAGCTTTTTTTTGCCCAACTTTTTTTACATCACTAACTGTTTGGGTGTTGGCCTAGGTGCGGTTAGAAGCCTATTATACTCCAGTAACCGATTATAGAGGATTGTCTAGAGTTCCTCTTAGCTCAAAGCAAAATGCAAGTCAGTTATAAGACTCGCAGAGGCGAATCCATAGTCCGCCCTAGCATAGTTTAAAAATCTTGATTGGATCGTCGGTCGAGCGGGAAAATTCTGGAACTGGCGGCCTCGGCGGTTTTATAAGTGAATCCAACCATTTTGCAGACGGGCTGGATGAAATAGGTTGAGTTGGCCATTTTTTGCCCAAACTGGAAAAAAGCCAAAATCGATTGAACCGGTAGATGAATTTCTGAAGCCTCTGGTTGTGTATTGACGGATGTGATACATTGGGGTGTAGTATTTCTTCTAGGAGTTGAGTGATGGATTTTACTCCGTGTATCTGTGGACCCGATTGTATAACCAAAGATTTCGGAAGTTCTTAGGTGGAAATTCTAGTAGTTACCTAGGATCTTCTTTCGTCAGATGTATGAGGGTTTATACATTTGTTCCAAGCACATCTTAGCTCATACCTTGTTGTGATTATTCAAGTGGCTTCAAGATCTCATGATGTAATCATGAAACTAAAGAAGGCGTTCTTACTAATTTTTCGGTATGAATGCAATTGATGATATTTCGTTGCAATTTCTTTCAAGCCATTTGATTCAGCTTATATCAATCATCTTTTTCAATGGTGTGCTGATGTTCTTGTCCATATTCAGTATGGCTCCAGCAACTCGTGGGAATCCTGGTCGTGAAGGGGAGCAGTCTGACCCTCCACCCCCACCACCTCCACCTCCACCTCCGGAGGCATGGCAGGCGGTGATGGCCGCAACCAATGCGAATACTCAGATGTTGCTCAGGCTGTTGCAAGAGAGAGATCAAGGACAAAAAGATCATCAAGGGAATTTCTAGAATCAGCCCCAGTTCGCGACTCTCAACCAGTTCCTCGCCAACCAGCTCAAGTCCTTCACTTGTTGTGAGCAGCCCCTTGATGCGGATGATTGGCTCCGCGACATGAACAAGCATTTTGAGTGCAGCAATGTCAGGCTTGCGAACTATGTCAGGTTCGCGACCTTCCAGCTCAAAGGTCAGGCAGCAGATTGGTGGCAGCTGTACAAGGATTCCATGGGTGATCGCGTTATCAGCTGGGATGATTTCTGCCGTGACTTCAGAGCTCATCATATCCCGATGAGCTTTGTCGAGGAGATGCGTGAGAAGTTCAGGAATTTGAAGCAGGGAAGCAAGTCTGTCTATCATTATAACATCGAGTTCCAGAATTTGGCTCGCTATGCTAAGCAAGATGTTCCTGATGACAAGGCGAAGATATATCAGTTCAGAGGTGGTCTCAAGGATGAACTTCAATCGGGTCTAGTCCTGCACGAGCCTCGTGAGTTTGATCAGTTCTACAACATGGCTCTAAAGTTTGAGGGAGCTCAGCTCAGGTTGGAGAACTCAAAGAAGCGATTCAGGGACTCCAACTCTTCTTCTTACAGCTCTCATATGGTTCCTAAGCAGCAGAAATATTGGGTTCCTCCTCCACCTCCATTTTGTCCTCCGTAGCAACAGAAGCAGCACGGTGGTCATGGTCCTTCCCACCCACCCAACCTAGGATTTCAGCAGAGGCCTCAGGCACCCAAGTCAGCAAGTTCCTCCTCCAGGCAACTTCCGTCTGCTCTCAGAGGTTACTTGTCACAAGTGTGGTCACAAGGGGCACTACACAAACAAGTGCACCAACCAGCGGCATCTTCCGCCTCCCCCTCTAGTCAGACCTCCACGCAATGCTATGGTGAAGCACAACCCTAAGTTTGAAATAGTGAAAAATGTGAATGCAACCGAAGTAGAGGATTCTTCTCAAGTGATATTGGTAAATCTCTCAATTAATTATATTCCTGCAAAAGTTTTGTTTGATACTGGTGCTTCACATTCATTCATTTCAAGACCTTTTGTTTCAAAGCATGGGTTGTGTTGTGAAGAATTGCCCAGGGCGTTAACCGTGGTTTCTCCGGGCTTGCAAATGAATTCTCGCTTCATGGTTCCGGATGTCTCTATCAAGATGGGCAACTATTCCTTTCTGGCCTCTCCAATTGTTCTCGGCAATTCCAATATTGATCTCATTCTTGGCATGGATTTCCTACGGAAGAACAAGGCTAAGATAGATTGTGCAGCCAAAGAAGTCAAAATGACTCATCCTTCGGAAGATGTGATCATTTTCGCAGCTCGCGATGACACGATTTGTCTATTTACTCTCAATGAGAAGGGTGAAATCTCAGCCATTTCTCACATTCCCGTTGTTTGCGAGTATGAAGATGTCTTTCAAGAAGAATTGCCAGGGATGCCTCTACACCGGCCAGTAGAGTTTGTCATTGATCTTGAGCCTGGAACTGAACCAGTTTGCAAGCGTCCTTATAAGCTTGTCCCCGAAGAGCTGAAGGAATTGAAGAAACATCTAGATGAACAAGAACGTCTGGGTCTGATCAGACCAAGTTCTTCGCCATGCGGTTGTGGTGTTATGTTTGTCAAGAAGAAGGATGGCACGGAACGACTTTGCATCGATTACCGTCCATTGAATAAGAAGATAATCAGGAACAAGTACCCACTTCCCAACATCAAAGAGTTGTTTGAGCAACTAAAAGTGTCCAAGATTTTCTCGAAGCTAGATCTTCGCATGGGCTATCATCAGATTCGCATCCGCGAAGAAGATATTCCAAGGACTACTTTCAGGACGAGTTTTGGCTCTTATGAGTATACTGTCATGTCCTTTGGTCTTGCAAATGCGCCTCCGACTTTCTCCAGAATGATGAACTTCATATTATCTCCTTTCAAACATGAGTTCGTCTTGGTGTATTTGGATGGCATTCTTGTATTCTCAGAGACTGAAGAAGAGCATGCAGAGCATCTCCGACTTGTGCTTGACAAGCTAAGAGAGCATCGGTTCTATGCTAAGTTCTCCAAGTGTGAGTTTTGGCTCAACGAAGTGGTTTACCTTGGGCACATCATCTCTGCCGAGGGCATCAAGGTGCACCCTGAGAAAGTTGAGGCCATTGTGAAGTGGGATACTCCTTAGAATGTCAAGCAACTTCATAGCTTCCTCGGGCTTGCAAGTTACTGCAGAAGATTCGTGGAGAACTTCTCTCAAATTGCTAAGACAATGTCCAACCTCCTGCAGAAGAATGTCAAGTATGCCTGGTCTCCTGAGTGTGATGTGGTGTTCAATACACTCATGGAGAAGCTGATTTCAGCTCCAGTTCTTGTTCCTCCAGAGCAATCCAATCCTTTCCAAGTGTTCTGTGATGCTTCCCTCCAAGGTCTTGGTGGCATTCTCATGCAAGATAAGAAGGTGGTTGCTTATACCTTGCGTCAGCTGAAGCCTAGCGAGAGGAACTACCCCACTCACGATCTTGAGTTGGCGGCAGTTGTTCATGCTCTGATGACATGGAGACATCTATTGTTGGGAAGACCAGTTGAGTTGTTCACCGACCACATGAGCTTGAAGTACATTTTCACTCAACCGAATCTCAATCTTCGGCAAACGCGTTGGGTGGAAATGATTCAGGAGTACAATCCGAGCATTGAGTACACTCCTGGAAAAGCAAATGTCATTGCAGACGTGCTAAGACGAAAGGCATACTACATCAGTCTTAGCCCGAAGCCTCTACAACCCGAGCTTTCTGAAGCCTTCCGCAAGCTCAATCTCCAAGTTATTCCTCAAGGATTTTTGACCAATCTTCAAGTCTCTCCAACTCTAGAAGATCAGATTCACCAATCTCACTTCTTGATGCTATGGTGAAGAAAGTGAAGAAAGGTGTGGCCAAGAGCATTCCAAAGTATACGTGCTTCTATGTTGATGACAAAGATACCTTGTTCTTCATGGACCGTCTGGTGGTTCCAAAAGGTGATCTCAGGAAAGTTATCATGGATGAAGCACATAATTCTCTCCTCTCCATTCATCCAGGCAGTTCCAAAATGTATCAGGACCTTAAGCAAACCTTCTGGTGGACTCGAATGAAGCGTCAAATTGCTCAGTTCGTGAATGAATGTGATGTTTGTTGCAGAGTGAAGGCAGAACATCAGAGTCCAGCAAGTCTCCTTCAGCCTTTGCCTATCCCAGAGTGGAAATTCGATCACGTGGAGATGGATTTTGTCACTGGTTTACCTAATTCCAAGAGAGGTAACGATGCCATTTTTGTGGTTATCGACAAGCTCGCCAAAGTTGCCATTTTTCTCCCAGTCAAAGAATCTATCTCGGCAGCCCAACTGGCAAAGCTGTACACGCGAAGGATAGTCTCTTTGCATGGTATTCCTCAACTCATTTCCTCGGACTGTGGAAGCCTCTTCACTTCCAAGTTCTAGGATTCTTTCCAGACTGCAATGGGTACCAAGATCGGTTTCAGTACGACCTTCCACCCTTAGACAAGTGGCCAAGTTGAGAGAGTCAATCAAATCCTCGAAGACATGCTCAGGGCCTTTGGGATTTCTTTCGGCATGAAGTGGGAAGACTGCCTCCCGTTTGCCGAGTTTTCATACACCAATAGTTTCCAAGCTAGTTCGGGCAAGGCCCCATTCGATATTCTCTACGGTAGGAAGTGTCGCACCCCACTCAATTGGTCTGAAACTGGTGAGTGTCAAATCATTGGAAATGACATGATCACTGAAGCATAAGAGATGTGTCGTGTCATTCGTCAAAATCTCAAGCAGCCCAATCCCGCCGAAAGAGCTATTATGATAACAAGCATCATGATGTATACTTTCAAATTGATGATTTTGTCTATCACAGAGTGTCTCCCATGAAGGGCACTCAACGTTTTGGCATCAAAGGGAAGCTCGCTCCGTGCTTTGTGGGTCCTTTCAAGATTGTGGGCAAGAGGGGAGATCTTTCCTATCAGCTCGAGCTTCCTCCCAATTTTTCAAATGTTCATGATGTGTTTCACGTCTCTCAACTCCGGAAGTGCTTCAAGACCCTCGAGCATACCGTTGACCTCAAAGACATTGATCTCCAAGAAGACCTATCCTATCGTGAGCATCCTGTTGCTATTCTTGAAGAAACTGAATGTGAGACTCGCAACATGTCAATCAAATTTCTCAAGGTGAAGTGGTCACATCATTCTGAAAAAGAAGCCACTTGGGAATGTGAGGATCTTCTCTGTTCTGAATTTCCAGAATTCTTTCGTTCTTAGATCTCGAGACGAGATCCTCATGTAGTGGAGGAGAGTTGTAACAGCCCAAATGCATCCCTTGCCTTATTTTTAATTTGTGTCATGTGTTCCAACTGTACCATGTGGTTGAGTATTAGTAGAGTTTGTGCTTCAGGTCTCTCACATTTTCATCATTGCATCATGGCATCATAACATCATATCATTTTGTTGCTTATTGTTGTTCAAATGCCATGTGAAGTTTGGTGTGTGTTTTGTGCTCTCAAGTGGGGAGTGGTTTCTAGCTCAACTCTTTTTAAAAACTATGAAAAGCCTTGCTTCTTAAAAACTAGGAAACCCCCCTCTTATTCAATTAATAGTAGGTGTTTTTCTTTAACTTGCTCTTTTCAATTATTAAAAATGTTGCTTCTCTTTTTAATATTCTGTTGTTCATGTTTGCATAACTCTAAGTGTTGGTTGTGGTTTAATTGTAATTTGATTCTCTACAAAACATATGCTTAATTATTTATTTGTGAATTAATTTGTTTTCTCTATAAATTACAAAACCATTTTTATTAAATGGAGCTTATTTTTGTGAGTGCAGATGTATTTTCACTTTTCTCAAAAACTTCTCCAAACTCCCTGGCTTTATTTTGATCTAGCTGTTCTAAATTGTAAAAGGGAAAACCCTTTTACCTGAGGGAGAGGGAGACAGCTCCTCCTGGGCCTCCTACTCCTCTGCAGCCCAACTAGAGGTCCCGCAGCCCAGCTAGCCCCCACGTTCGTCATCCTCAAGTACGACAGGACATCCAGTAGGGACACGTCGTCGTCCTTGATGATTTGACGGCCGGAGAGAGCCCTATCCTCCTATTTAAGGTGTCCCCGACCTAGATTGGAGTCCCCTCGCTCCATACCTCCCTCCACCTTGCCTTGCCGCCACTCAGGTAAGCCACCTCACGCACACCGTCGCACTGCTCACCATGACCTGAAGCAGCAG
Organism: Hordeum marinum; assembly: GCA_022496015.1. Lineage (NCBI taxonomy): Eukaryota > Viridiplantae > Streptophyta > Magnoliopsida > Poales > Poaceae > Hordeum > Hordeum marinum. The sequence continues at coordinate 94,321,039 of CM039677.1, read as the reverse complement.
CAGGTCGTGCTCGGTCTAGCCTGGGATCAACGCCCCAGAGCTCCCTCCTTCTCCTGCATTGCCACAACAGCACCATGTCCCATGCAGACGCACATCGATCTGTGTTCTTCCCTACTCCACGGACCAGAAGGCACTTTGTCTTTGTCGACTCGTCATCGTTGCCTCGTCAAGCCCCGCGCAGCCTCTCCATGTCATAGGTAAGGAGGTATATCCCCTCCTTTCTTTCCCCCTTGCCATTGCGTCGCTAGCACCCCGCGCGCGTGGATCTACCCGTGTCGAGGTCGCGCTCCCCGTGCTCTACAAAAGGTGCAGTTTTTTTGCTGTCATGCGTAGTTGCCGTGGTGCAACAGCACCATGCGCCCAACCAGCCGCAGTCTGGCATGCTCGTGCTCCCGCGTCGCGTTTCGCATGCTCCCGCATGCCCCACGCCCCTCGCCGGGCTCGCGCAGCCCTGCAGCCTGCAGCGCCGTGGCCGAGCCCAAGTTGAGCTCGGGCCGCTCGCCTCCTGCCACTCCCTTGCCTGGGGATGGATCCACCTAGGTATTATGTACCCCCATCGAGGTTCTCCCTTGCCGAAGACCATGGTGGTTGCCGCCGGTGCTGCCATTTCTTCTCCGTGTCGGGTGATACGTCTCTGTCGTGTCTATAATTTTTGATTGTTTCATGCCAATATTCTACAACTTCCATATACTTTTGGCAACTTTTTATACTATTTTTAGGACTTGCATATTGATCCAGCGCCCAGTGCCATTTCCTGTTTGTCGCATCTTTTTTGTTTTGCATAATATCCATACCAAACGAAGTCCAAACGCGCTAAAAACTTACGGAGATTTTTTTGGGAATATATGTGAATTTTGGGAAAAAGAATCAACGCGAGAGGATGCCCGAGGGGCCCACAAGCTGTAGGGGCGCGCCCTACCCCGAGGCGCGCCAGGGTGGATTGTGGTAACCCCTTAATGAGGTTAGGGCCCTTCTTTCACCGAAACAATGATAATATCCGAATATAAATCATGTTAAAATTTCAGCCCAATAGGAGTTACGGTTCTCCGGGAATTTAAGAAACGGTGAAAGGCCAGAATCTGGGAACGCAGAAACAGAAAGAAACAGAGTGAGAGATCCAATCTCAGAGGGGCTTTCGCCCCTTTGCCTCCATGGAGGCCAAGTACTAGATGTGAAACCCTCCTCTCATCTAGGGGGGAGGCCAAGGAAGAAGAAGAAGAAGGGGGGGGGGGTTCTCTCCCCCCTCTCCCGATGGCGCCGGAACGCCGCCGGGGCAATCATCGTGTGACGGCGATGTACACCAACACCTCCATCATTTTTGCCAAAATCTTCATCGCCTTCCCCCATCTATATTCAGCGGTCCACTCTCCTGCAACCCGCTGTACCCTCTAATTGAACATGGTGCTTTATGCTTCATATTATTATCCAATGATGTGTCACCATCCTATGAGGTCTGAGTAGATTTTTGTTGTCCTATCGGCGATTGGTGAATTGCTATGATTGGTTTAATTTGCTTGTGGTTATGTTGCTGTCCTTTTGTGCCCATCATATGAGCGTGCACGTGGATCACACCATAGGGTTAGTTGTATGTTGACATGACTATGTATTGGAGGGCAAGGGTGATAACAGCTTCAGCCTAGCATAGAAATTGATGCATACGGGATTGAAGGGGGACCAATATATCTTAATGCTATGGTTGGGTTTTAACTTAATGAATGTAGTAGTTACAGATGCTTGCTAATAGTTCCAATCATAAGTGCATAGAATTCCAAGTAAGGGATGACATGCTAGCAGTGGCCTCTCCCACATAAAACTTGGTATCGGTCTAGTAACGTGGTCAATTGCTTAGGAACAATTCTGCAACTCCTACCACCACTTTTCCACACTCCTTAAATTAACTTAATTGTTAATTTATCTAAACATCCCCTAGTTTTTGTTTATATGTTCTTTATTATTTTTCAAACCTATCCCACAACACCTATAAAGTACATCTAGTTTCATACTTGTTCTAGGTAAAGCAAACGTTAAGCGTGCGTAGAGTTGTATCGGTGGTCGATAGAACTTGAGGGAATATTTGTTCTACCTTTAGCTCCCCGTTGGGTTCAACACTCTTACTTATCTAAATAGACACTCTTACTTATCTAAAGAGGCTAAAATTGATCCCCTATACTTGTGGGTTATCAAGACATTTTTCTAGCACCATTGCCGAGGAGCAATAGTGTGGGGTGAATATTATTGTGTGTGCTTGTTTACTTTATCAGTAAGTACATTTCATTTTCTGTTCTAAGTTGTTCTCTATATTTAGTTATGGATATGGAACACGAAATACAAAAAACATTAGGTGTACTTGCTACTCATGGAGATGGGGAACCTGCTAAAACCCCAGATGCTCGTTATGTGAAAGATATTATGCACTATTTTAATAATCCCGAGAAAACCCCATTCAATTACATAATGGGATACACATTGGATAAATGTGAATACTTTAGGGATTATTGCTTGACTCAAAAAGGGAATCTGTTATGGGATCAAATTCATATGTTACATTGGTAAGCTCAGAATTTATGCTTGAGATAAGATTACACTTGTTGCTGTAGGATGAAGGCTCCACGCCTTCCCTTTTCATGTAAATTTAATGATAATGAAACCTTGGCTTCTTATGTTAATGGTATATATGAATACTATGATGTGGAACAAATAGAAGAATTGATTTTATGGGTGCTTGTGAAGTTAAATGTTTGTTTGAGGAGTATGAAAATTATGATGATGCTGTTTACAGATCTGAAAGTCTTGATATACTTCAATATTGCTATAATAATTATAAATATAATGCTGGTATTAATTCTTTTATTGAGAAAGTCTCCGCTGTCTAAGAAGAGACTACTATTTTGCAGGAATCTATGGAAGAAGAAATTCCTGACACTGCGAGCTCATTAGATGAAAAAGATGACGAGGTGAGCGAAGAACAAAAGGAGGAAGAGAGGATCAGCTACCCATGCCCACCTTATAGTGAGAGTAACTCTTCAACTCATACATTGTTTAATTTCCCTTCGTGCTTACCGAAGGATGAATGCTATGTTGATTGCTATGATCCCTTGGATTCATTTGAAATATCCCTTTTTGATGAAATTGATGCTAGCTATACTTGTGTCCATGATGCCAATATTAATTATGCTTATGGATATGAACTTGCTATAGTTCATTATGTTAAGAATGAAATTGTTGCTATTGCACCCACGCATGATAGTCCTATTATCTTTTTGAACTCTCCCAACTATACTATATTGGAGAAGTTTGTGCTTATTAAGGACTATATTGATGGGTTGCATTCTACTATTGCATATGATGATTTTGATAAATATAATATGCATGTGCTTGCTGCTCCTACTTGCAATTATTATGAGAGAGTAACTACATCTCCGCCTCTCTATGTTTCCAATACGATAAAACTGCAAGAAACTGTTTATACTATGCATTGGCCTTTACTTTGTGTGCATGAATTGTTCTTTTATGACATGCCGATGCATAGAAAGAGAGTTAGACTTCGTTGTTGCATGATATATGTTACTTTGTTTCTCACTACTAAATTACAAATCATTGTTAATTAAAATTGGCTTTGATATACCATGGGATCCGGGTGGATCCATTACTTGAGCACTTTATGCCTAGCTTAATGGCTTAAAAGAAAGCGCTGCCAGGGAGACAACCCGGAAGTTTTCGAGAGTCATTTTATTCTGTTGTGTGCTTTTATATAGTTCAAAACAAAAAACTAAAGAGGGTAACCTAAAACTTTTTCAAAAAGAAAAGTGAAAGTAAGAAGGACGAGCACCGTTGAAGTGGGGGAGCTCCTTGAACTTTGTTCATGCCCATGAAACTTTGCGAATCTTAATTACAGAAACTTTTCAACAAAAATAATTATCCCCTTGTATAAATCCCTTGTATTATAAAAATAATGTGCCAAGATTTGCCTTTAGGATGATTAGATTGCTTGTTTGGTGTGTGCAGTGCAAAAACATAAACTTTGGGTGTAGTGCGTGAATTTACATTTTTCACTGGAATGTCAAAAGTTTCTCAAAGTTTACACAGTACTGCTATGCATATTATTTATTTTGTCCTACGTTTTTAGAGTTTGTAAAGTTACAGAAGTACAGTAAATGTTCAGATTGCTACAGACTATCCTGTTTAAGATAGATTCGGTTTTTGATGCATTGTTTCGCTAGTTTTGATGAAACTATCGATTTTATCGGTGGTATAAGCCATAAAGAAGTTATAATACAGTAGCTAAAATGCCAAAACAAAACATGAATGCGTTTGCAACAGTACTTAAAGTGGTAATTTGCTTTATTATACTAAGGGATCTCACGAGGGTTTTGTTGAGTTTTGTGTGATTGAAGTTTTCAAGTTTTGGGTGAGATCTCGATGGATGAAGGAATAAGGAGTGGAAAGAGACTAAGCCTCGGGATGCCCGAGGCATCCCAAGGTAATATTTAAGGACTCCCAAGAAACTAAGCTTGGGGATGCCCCGGAAGGCATCCCCTCTTTCTTCTAACAACCATCGGTAGTTTTACTTGGAGGAATATTTTTATTCGTCACATGATATGCGTAAATCTTGGAGTGTCGTGGGCTTTTTCTTTTTCTTTTAATAATGCACCATGCTAGTATGAGAAAGTCCTTGGTTTATTTATAGAAGTCTCTTTGCACCTCTCTTATATGTTTTGAGTATGGATTTATAGAATGCTTCATGTGCTTCACTTATATCATTTGAAGTTTGGATTGCCTGTTTATCTACACATAGAAAACCACCATTTGTTGAATGCTCTTTTGCTTCACTTATATTTGTTAGAGTGTGGGTATATCTTTTGTAGAAATAATTAAACTCTCATGCTTCACTTATATCTATTTAGAGAGTTAACATGAGTTGGTCATTCACATGGTGAGTCATAAAATCCTACATAAAACTTGTAGATAACTGAGTATGATATGTTTGATTCCTTGCAATAGTTTTGCGATATAAAGATAGTGATATTAGAGTCATGCTAGTGAGTAATTGTGTATTGGTAGAAATATTTGTGTTAAAGTTTGTGATTCCCGTAGCATGCATGTATGGTGAACCATTATGTGAACAAGTCGGAGTATGATTCATTTATTGATTGTCATCCTTTGTGTGGAGGTCGGGATCGCACGATGGTTATTCCCTACCAACCCTTTCCCTAGGAGCATGCGTGTAGTACTTTGTTTTGATGAATAATAAATTTGTGCAATAACTATGTGAGTTCTTTATGACTAATGTTGAGTCCATGGATTATACGCACTCTCATCCTTCCACCTTTGCTAGCCTCTCTAGTACCGCGCAACTTTTGTCGGTGCATTAAACCCACCATATTCCCTTCCTCAAAACAGCCACCATACCTACCTGTTATGGCATTTCCATAGCCATTCCGAGATATATTGCCATGCAACTTCCACCGTTCCGTTTATTATGACATGCACCATCATTGTCATATTGTTTTGAATGATCGTAAGATAGCTAGCATGATGTTTTCATGGCTTGTCCGTTTTTTGATGTCATTGCTACGCTAGATCATTGCACATCCCGGTACACTGCCAGAGGCATTCATATAGAGTCATATTTTGTTCTAGTATCGAGTTGTAATTCTTGAGTTGTAAGTAAATAAAAGTGTGATCATCATCATTATTAGAGCACTGTCCCATGTGAGGAAATGATGATGGAAGCTATGATTGCCTCACAAGTTGGGATGCGTCTTCGGACTATACAAATAAATAAAAGAGGCCAAAGAAGCCCAAATAAAAAAACAGAGCCCAAAGAAGCCCACCAAAAAAAACAAAACAAAAACAAAAAAATGAGAGAAAAGAGAGAAGGGGCAATGCTACTATTCCTTTTTCCACACTTGTGCTTCAAAATAGCACCATGATCTTCATGGTAGAGAGTCTCCTATATTGTCACTTTCATATACTAGTGGAAATTTTTCTTTATAGAACTTGGCTTGTATATTCCAATGATGGGCTTCCTCAAATTGCCCTAGGTCTTCGTGAGCAAGCGAGTTGGATGCACACCCACTTAGTTTGTTTTTGAGCTTTCATACACTTATAGCTCTAGCGCATCTGTTGCATGGCAATCCCTACTCACTCACGTTGATATCTATTGATGGGCATCTCCATAGCCCGTTGCTACGCCTAGTTGATGTGAGACTATCTCCTTCTTTTTGACTTCTCTGTAACCACCATATTATATTCCACCTATAGTGATATATCCATGGCTCACACTCAAGTATTGCGTGAAAGTTGAAAAGGTTTGAGAATACTAAAGTATGAAACAATTCCTTGGCTAAAACCGGGGTTGTGCATGATTTAATACTTTGTGTGATGAAGATGGAGCATAGCCAGACTATATGATTTTGTGGGGATAACTTTGTTTTAACCATGATATTCTGAGAAGACATGATTGCTTTATTAGTATGCTTGAAGTATTATTGTATTTATGTCAATGATAGACTATTGCTTTGAATCACTCGTGTCTTAATATTCATGCCATGACTAGATTATATGAACAAGATTATGCTAGGTCGCATTCCACATCAATTTTTTTATCATTTACCTACTCGAAGACAAGCAAGAATTAAGCTTGGGGATGCTGATACGTCTCCATCATATCTATAATTTTTGATTGTTTCATGTCAATACTCTACAACTTTCATATACCTTTGGCAACTTTTTATACTATTTTTGGGACTAACATATTGATCCAGTGCCCAGTGCAAGTTATTGTTTGTTGCATGATTTTTGTTTTCCAGAATATTTGTAAAAAACGAATTCCAAACGCGATAAAAACTTACGAAGATTTTTTTTGGAATACATGTGATTTTTGGGAAAAAGAATCAACGCAAGACGATGCCCGGGGGACCCACAAGCCATAGGGGCACGTCCTACCCCCTGGGCATGCCAGGGTGGCTTGCGGTCACCTCTTAAGGAGGTTGGGGACCTCCTTTCGTTGCAAGAAAGATAATATCCGGATAAAAATCGTGTTAAAGTTTCATCCCAATCGAAGTTACGGATCTCCGGGAATTTAAGAAACGGTGAAAGGCCAGAATCTGGGAACGTAGAAACAAAAGGAAACACAGAGAGAGAGATCCAATCTCGGAGGGGATCTCTCCCCTCCACCACCATGGATGCCAAGTACAAGAGGGGAAACACCCTCCCATCTAGGGGAGGCCAAGGAATTAGAGGAAGAAGGAGAGGGGCTCTGTCCCCTCTCCCGGTGGTGCCGGAATGCCGTTGGGGCAATCATCGTGTGACTGCGATCTACACCAACACCTCCGTCATCTTCCCCAACATGTTCATCGCCTTCACCCATATATATTCAGCGGTCCACTCTCCCGCAACCCGCTGTACCCTCTACTTGAACATGGTGCTTTATGCTTAATATTATTATCCAATGATGTGTTGCCATCCTATGAGGTCTGTGTAGATTTTTGTTGTCCTATCGGTGATTGGTGAATTGCTATGATTGGTTTAATTTGCTTGTGGTTATGTTGCTGTCCTTTGGTGCCCATCATGTGAGCACGCAAATGGATCACACCATAGGGTTAGTTGTATTTTTATAGAACTATGTATTGGAGGGCAAGGGTGATAGCAGCTTCAGCCTAGCATAGAAATTGATGCATACGGGATTGAAGGGGGACCAATATATCTTAATTCTATGGTTGGGTTTTACCTTAATGAAGGTTAGTAGTTGCGGGTGCTTGCTAATAGTTCCAATCATAAGTGCATAGAATTCCAAGTAAGGGATGACATGCTAGCAGTGGCCTCTCCCACATAAAACTTGCTATCGGTCTAGTAACGTGGTCAATTGCTTAGGAACAATTCTGCAACTCCTACCACCACTTTTCCACACTCCTTAAACTAACTTAATTGTTACTTTATCTAAACATCCCCTAGTTTTATTTACGTGTTGTTTATTATCTTGCAAACCTATCCCACAACACCTACAAAGTACTTCTAGTTTCATACTTGTTCTAGGTAAAGCGAACGTTAAGCGTGCGTAGAGTTTTATCGGTGGTCGATAGAACTTGAGGGAATATTTGTTCTACCTTTAGCTCCTCGTTGGGTTCGACACTCTTACTTATCGAAAGAGGCTATAACCGATCCCCTATACTTATGGGTTATCATCACGAGGTAGGGGAAACCATCGCCCTGGCTTGTTCAATAGGCGCGAATCCCCCTTAGTAGTCAGATTCCCCGCCTAGCCTAGTTGCTGCACCCTCGCCTCTCCACCGGGGAGACCTGTGTTCGAATCTCCCTGCGAGCTCCCTTTTTATTTATTTAGCTAGCCATTGACAGTGGGCCTGAGGCCCACATATCAGCCCCTGTAGACCCGTGGTCACTGCCAAGTGGCCCCATATATTTGTTATTTTTGTTTGTTTTTATTTTTTGTGTTTATTTCTCTGTTTTGTTTATTTCCCATTTAGGAAAATGTCTAGATCTGGACATTGCCTGATTTGGCGGTGGCCAAATAGGGCAAGTTTTGACTTATAAGTCAATTAGGGTTTTTGTGTTATTTTCGTTTAGTGTTTGTGGTGATTTCTCTACAGCAATGTATGAGTGTGATATATGATTTTGGGATTTCCCATATAAACTGGAATTTCACTAAGTCCCTAAAAACTGTTTTAACATGCCATCTTGTGAGATTCATTGCCATTGATCGATGCTTCCTTTTAAGTTTCTGTAGATAGACGATTTGTTAAGCTTGCTATATACTTTCTGTACATGCTTTGGTAGAAGTCTGAAACTTTCTGTAGCTCTTGTTATATGTGATACAAGATGACATGTTGATGTTTGTGGACAGATTGAGTGTTGGAGTGTTTTGTGAATTGTGGGAGCTACACTCCATTGTTTTGTATGTTCTTTCGGTCTATTCTTGTTGGTTTTTCATTTACAATCCAGTGGCATCCTTGGAATACCAAGGAATATCCCATGTCCTTCTTCTTCTTTGTATTTGTCCCCGTTAACGTTCGTAACTTGCCGTGAGCGTATCGTGAGCTATGTTACTCCGTTTGCAACGTTCTACATATGCATTTGCATCGATTCTGCATGATGCATCCATATTTTCTATGTTCATGCATGTTTAACCAACTAAACATGAGGTTCTGTCCAGAATACTAAGTAACTTAATACTTGCATGTGAAACATGACTAGCTTAGGTTGCCATGTCAAATGCACTAATTTGGACATGCATCATCTTGATTGTGCATTGCATATTGGGTTGTATGTTTATTGGTGCTATTTTCTCTTTGGGTAGACCCGAGTGTCGAGCCTGAGTACGAGGAACCCGGAGAGAACTCCTACAAGGACCCATCTCTGTATCTTGCAGAAGACCCATCAGGCAAGATAACCGTACCCGGATCCCGACACTATTTTTGCTTTGCTAGATGTTTGGCTCTTATCGTTATGGTTTCGTTACCTACCACTTGCATGTCAAGCCTCCTGCATTGCCATGAAAGCCTCTAACCCCTCCACTTCCTAGCAAACCTTATTTGGCTAAGTTACCGCTGCTCAACCCCTCTTATAGTGTTCTTAGTTGCAGGTGCATGTTGTTTCCATGTGATAACATGAATATCTGGAGATATCACAATATTATTGCTATTTAATTTAATGCACCTATATATCTTGGTAAAGGTGGAAGGCTTGGCCTTTTGCTCAGCGTTTGTTCCACTTTTGCCGCCTTAGCTACTTGTTACCGGTGTTATGTTCCATATTCTTGTGCTCCTAACATGCTCGGGGTTGTTATGTGGACCCCCTTGACTATTCGTTTTAGATTAAAGCTTGTCTGGCAAGACCCAACTTTGGTACTACATTTTCCTAATAACCTAATAAAATGCATAGGGCTTTGCAACCCCGTGGATAATTAATAAACCACCTGGGCCGGTGCTCCTCATGAGTGTTGGTCCAACCTGTCAACCGCCGGTAGTCACCAGGGGCAACTCTGTGATTGGCCTACCGGTAGTTTGGATAGTCCGTCGTGTCCTGAGAACGAGATACGCGACTCCTATCGGGATCGTCGACACGTCGGGAGGTCTTGCTGGACTTGTTTTACCTTTCTTGATTGTCTTGTGCGTGGGATTTGATATGTCTCTAACGTATCTATAATTTTTGATTGTTCCATGCTATTATTATTTTTTGGATGTTTTATATGCATTAATATGCTATTTTATATTATTTTTGGGACTAACCTATTAACCTAGAGCCTAGTGCTAGTTTCTGTTTTTTCCTTGTTTTTGAGTATTGTAGATAAGGAATATTAAACAGAGCCCAAACAAAATAAAATCTCCGTGATGATTTTCTTGGACCAGAAGACATCTACCAGACTTGGAGAGGAAGGCTAGAGACCTGCGAGGAGGTCACAAGCCACCCTGGCGCGGCCAGGGGGGCGCCCATAGCTTGTGCCCCCCAGCAGGTCTCCTAACCCTAATCTTCGGCCTACAAATTCCCATATATTCCCCCAATACCAAAAAGAGCCACGAAAATACTTTTCCACCATCGAAAGCCTCCATTCCTGAGAGATCTAATCTTGGAGCCTTTTCTGGTAATCATCCGGAGGGGGATTCGATCACGAAGGGCATCTACATCAGCTCCATTGCCCCTCCAATGATGCGTGAGTAGTCCACCACAGACCTACGGGTCCATAGCTAGTAGCTAGATGGCTTCTTATCTCTCTTTGTGCTTTAATACCATGTTCTCCATGATATTCATGGGGATCTATCCGATGTAATACTCTTTTGCGGTGCGTTTGTCGAGATCCGAGGAATTGTGGGTTTATGATCAGCTTATCTATGAATATTATTTGGTTCTTCTCTGAATTCTTATATGCATGATTTCATATTTTTCCAAGTCTCTTTGAGTTATTGGTTTGGTTTGGCCAACTAGATTGGTAATTCTTGCAATGGGAGAAGTGCTTAGTTTTGGGTTCAATCTTGTGGTGTCCTCATCTAGTGACAAAGTAGGGGTAGCGAGGTACGTATTGTATTGTTTCCATCAAGGGTAAAAAATATGGGGGTTTCACCATATTGCTTGAGTTTATCCCTCTACATCATGTCATCTTACTTAATGCGTTACTCTGTTCTTCATGAACTTAATACTCTAGATGCAGGCAGGAGTCGGTTGATGTGTGGAGTAATAGTAGTAGATGCACAATCGTTTCGGTCTACTTGACACGGATATGATGCTTATACGCATACTCATTGCCTTGGATATCGTCATAACTATGCGCTTTTGTATCAATTGCTTGATAGCAATTTGTTCACCCACCGTCTTATTTTCCTTCAAGAGAGAAGCCTCTAGTGAAACCTATGGCCCCGGGTCTATTTTCCATATTATATTTTCAGATCTATATACCAAAAATACCTTGCTTCAATTTATTTACCTTTTACTTTCCGCAATCTTCCATATCTATCTCTATCAGATCTAATCCTTGCAAGTAATCATGAAGGGATTGACAACCCCTTTATAGCGTTGGGTGCAAGTGTTTGACTGTTTGTGTAGGTGCATCTATTGGTGACTTGCTTGTTCCTCCTACTGGATTTATACCTTGGTTCTCAACAACTGAGGGAAATACTTGTCTACTTTGTTGCATCACCCTTTCCTCTTCAAGGGAAACCAATGCAAGCTCAAGAGGTACTAATAAGGATTTTTGGCACCGTTGCCGAGGAGGATGACCAAGTACCCATCACAAACTCATCTCTTGCATTTACATTATTTTCCTTTTGCCTCTCGTTTTCCTCTCCCCCACTTCACAATTTTGCCTTTTTGTTCACCCTCTCTTTTCATTTGCCTTTTTCTCGTCAGATCTCTTGTTTGCTATGTTTGCTTGTGTTGCCATGTGCCTTCTATTTGCTTGGATCTTCGCTTGCTAAAAATCTAGTGATATGGATCCTCATCCACTTGCTAATCTTTTCAAAAGACCAAATTATTATGAACCAATTGCTAGTGAGTTGAGTGCACTTGATTATCTCTATGAAGTTTTGTTTGAAAATCATGAATCTGAAATTTTTGATGAAGTATAGAAAGAAGAAATTTATAAGGAGATTCATGATAGTTACTTGAATGAAAAGCACGATTGCCATGTTGTTAGCATGAATTCTCTAAATATCCATGATGCTAATGATATGCAAAACCATAAGCTTGGGGATGATAATTTTGTCATGTCCACTTCTTATTGCAATGATCATGATTGGGGTGATAATGCTTCTTATGATCTTGAAAAATTATTTAAGACCCATGGTGAATATGTTATTGATAATAATGTTTGCAATAGTATCGAAAGTGGGTTTGGTAGAACGTCAACTTTAGGTAAAAATAATCCCACTATTTTGGAAGATGATAAAACTTTATGCATGTTGATCATAAAGAGAGTATTGTTTATGATAGATATATTGTGAAATTCCTTCATGATTCTACTTAAAATTCTTATGAGGGAGGAACATATGTTTGTAGGAATTGCAATAATGTCAAGTTTCCTCTCTATGTGTTCAAAGTTTTGAAGTTATGCTTGTTTTGCCTTCCTATGGTAGTTGATTCCTGCTCCCATAAGTTGTTTGCTCAGAAAATCCCTATGCATAGGAAGTGGGTTAGACTTAAATATGATTTTCATGATATTCATGATGCTCTCTTGCATTTTTCAATTACTACTTTTTATTCGAGCATCATTGAAATCATCATGCCTAGCTAGGGGCGTAAAATGATATAGCTTGTTGGGAGGCAACCCAATTTTACTTTTATGTTTTTGTTTTTGTTTCTATTTTTTGAGTGTTTAACACATTATTACCTCTGTAGTAATTGTGTTTTGGTGTTTTAATTAGTGTTTGAGCCAAGTAAGACCTTTGGGATGGTCTACGGTGATTGTTGATTTGATCTTGCTAAAAAACAGAAACATTTGCGCTCAGTCCAGGAATTTTATAAATTTACCAAAGAGTCGAATGAGTCTGAAAGTTTTACAAATGATTTATATACAAATTTCCCAGGTTTTACCAATGTTTTATAATTGTTGGAGTTACATAAGTATTTGAAGTTTATAGATTGCTACAGACTGTTCTGTTTTTGACAGATTCTGTTTTCTTTGTGTTGTTTACTTATTTTGATGTATCTATGGGTTGTATCGGGGGGTATGAACCATGGAGAATTTGTAATACATTATATATTACACCAATATAAATAAATAATGAGTTCACAACAGTACCTAAACTGATGATTTATTTTTCTTATACCAACGGATGTCACGAGTTTTCTGTTGAGTTTTGTGTTGTGAAGTTTTCATGTTTTGGGTAAAGATTTGATGGACTATGGAATAAGGAGTGGCAAAAGATTGAGCTTGGGGATTCCCAAGTCACCCCAAGGAATATTCAAGGATACAAAAGAGCCTAAGCTTGGGGATGCCCCGGAAGGCATCCCCTCTTTCGTCTTCAATCCATCGGTAAATTTACACGAGGCTATATTTTTATTCACCACATGATATGTGTTTTGCTTGGAGCGTCTTGTATGATATGAGTTTTTGCTTTTTAATTGCCACAATCATACTTATTGAACACATCTTTTCAGAGAGAGACGCATGAATCATGAATTTATTAGAATACTCTATGTGCTTCACTTATATCTTTTGAGCTAGGCAATTTTGCTCTAGTGCTTCACTTATATATTTTTAGATCACGGTGGTGTTTTGTTTTATAGAAATAATTGAACTCTCATACCTCACTTATATTATTATCAGAGTCCTTTAAGAGCATGGTAATTGGTGTAGGCTATGAATTTTGTCCTAATATGATAGGCATCCAAGAGGGATATAAGAAAAACTTTCATATAAAGTACATTGAATATTATGAGAAGTTTGATTCCTTGCATAAAGTTTTGAGATATAAAGATGGTAATATTAAGAGTCATGTTAGGAAGTAACTGTGAATTGGTAAAATACTTGTGTAAATGTTTGTGATTCCCGTAGCATGCACGTATGGTGAACCGTTATGTATGGAAGTCAGAGCATGATTTGTTTATTGATTGTCAACCTTTGTGTGATGGTCGGGAGCACACGATGGTTTACTGCTACCAACCTATCCCCTAGGGGCATGCGTCTAATACTTTGCTTCGATGACTAATAGGATTTTGCAATAAGTATGTGAGTTCTTTATGACTAATGTGAGTCCATGGATTATACGCACTCTCACCCTTCCACTTTTGCTAGCCTCTCTAGCACCGCACATCTTTCGCCGATGCATTAAACCCACCATATATCCTTCCTCAAAACAGACACCATACCTACCTATTATGTCATTTCCATAGCCATTCCAAGATATATTTCCATGCAACATCCATCGTTCCATTTTCTATGACACACACCATCATTTTTATATTGCTTTGCATAATCGTCAGATAGCTAGCATGATGTTTTCATGGCTTGTCCGTTTTTCATGTCATTTGCTATGCTAGATCATTGCACATCCCGGTACACCATCGGAGGCATTCATATAGAGTCATATTTTGTTCTAGATATCGAGTTGTAATTCTTGAGTTGTAAGTAAATAAAAGTGTGATGACCGTCGTTATTAGAGCATTGTCCCATATGAGGAAAGGATGATGGAAGCTATGATTCCCTCACATGTTGGGATGAGACTCCGGACTTTATGAAAAATAAAATAGGCCAGCGAAGCCCAAATAAAAAAAGAGGCCATTGATGCCCACCAAAAAATGAGAGAAAAGAGAGAAGGGACAATGCTACTATCTTTTTTCCACACTTGTGCTTCAAAGTAGCACCATGATCTTCATGATAGAGAGTCTCCTGTTTTGTCAATTTCATACACTAGTGTGAATTTTTCATTATATAACTTGCCTTGTATATTCCAATGATGGGCTTCCTCAAATTCCCCTAGGTTTTCATGAGCAAGCAAGTTGGATGCACACCCACTTAGTTTCTTTTTGAGATTTCATACACTTCTAGCTCTAGTGCATCCGTTGCATGGCAATCCCTACTCACTCACATTGATATCTATTAATGGGCATCTCCATAGCCTGTTGATATGCCTAGTTGATATGAGACTATATTCTCCTTTTTCTTCACAACCTCCACCATATTCTATTCCACCTATAGTGCTATATCCATGGCTCACGCTCATGTATTGCGTGAGCGTTGAAAAAGTTTGAGAACATAAAAGGTGTGAAACAATTGCTTGACTTGTCATATGGGTTGTGCATGATATAAATACTTTTTGTGGGGAACATGGAGCATAGCCAGACTATATGATTTTGTAGGGGTAACTTTCATTTGCCATTATATTTTGAAGAGACATAATTTCTTTGTTAGTATGCTTGAAATACTATTGTTTTTATGTCCACATTAAGCTTTTGTTTTGAGTCTTTTGGATCTAAACATTCATGCCACAATAAAGGATATTACATGGATAAATATGTTAGGTAGCATTGCACATCAAAAATTCTGTTTTTGTCATTTACCTACTCGAGGACGAGCAGGAATTAAGCTTGGGGATGCTGATACGTCTCCAATGTATCTATAATTTTTAATTGTTCCATGCTATTATATTATCTATTTTGGATGTATTATATGCATTTATACGCTATTTTATATTATATTTGGGACTAACCTATTAAACTAGAGCCTACTGACAGTTTTTTTTTACCTTGTTTTTGAGTATTGTAGATAAGAATATTAAACGGAGTCCAAACGGAATAAAATTTTTGTGATGATTTTTATTGGACCAGAAGGCATCTACCAGATTTGGAGAGGAAGGCTAGAGACCTGCCAGGAGGTCACAAGCCACCCTGGCACAGCCAGGGGGTGCCCCTTGGCTTGTGTCCCCCCAGCAGGTCTCCTGACCCTAATCTTCGGCCTATAAATTCCCAAATATTCCCCCAATACCAAAAAGAGCCACGAAAAAACATTTCTGCCGCCAGAAGCCTTAGTTCCTGAGAGATCCAATCTTGGAGCCTTTTCCGCTAGTCTACCAATGGGGGATTCGATCACGAGGGGCATCTACATCAACTCCATTGCCCCTCCGATGATGCGTGCGTAGTCCACCGCAGACCTACGGGTGCATAGCTAGTAGCTAGATGGCTTCTTCTCTTTCTTTGTGCTTCAATACCATGTTCTCCATGATCTTCATGGGGATTGATGTCTACTACACAACCTTCTTTTTGTCGACTCGTGTTGGGTCTCCAAGCGCAGATTTTGTAGGACAGTGGCAATTTTCCCTCAAGTGGATGACCTTGTTGGGGAACGTTGCATGGGAAACAAAAAATTTCCTACGCTTCACCAAGATCAATCTAGGAGATGAGCATATATGAGAGGAGAGATTGGATCTATGTACCCTTGTTGATCGCTAAGCGGAAGCGTTAAAGAACGCGGTTCAAGTAGTGGTACGTCTCCGCGATCCAAATCGCAAGCCGTCCCACGAACTCCCGATCAAGTACCGAAAGGACGGCACCTTCGCGTTCAGCACACGTGCAGCTCGGTGAAGATCTCCTCCTTCTTGATCCAACAAGAGGGAGCGGAGAGGTAGACGAGTTCTTTGGCCGTGCGACAGCGTTGAGACAATGGTGGTGGAGCAATTCCAGCAGGGCTTCGCCTAAGCACTGCTGAAAACCGATCTAGAGGAGAAAACGATCTAGAGGAAGAAGAGGGCAACACTTAGCAGAATTAGGGTTGGGGATGCCCTCAAAATCCTCCAATATATATAGGAGGGAGGGGAGAGGAGGAAGCCCTAGCCTCTCCTCCAAGGAGAGGTTTGGCCGAACCAAAGGGGAAGAGTCCACCTCCCACAAGGGAGGTGGATTCTAAGTGGGACTCCTTCCCAAACTTGGCCCCTACTATATCTTCTCCTCCATGCACATAGGGCCTTTTGGGCTGGCTTGCCCAGCCCACCAGGGGCTGATATGCCACCTCTAAGGCCCATGTCTCCCATTGGGGTATGTGGGCCCCACTTGGTGGTCCCCGGAACCCATTCGTCACTCCCGGTACACTACCGAAAATGCTCGAAACTTTTCCGAAGTTCAAACACCATTTTACTATATATCAATCTTTACCTCCGGACCATTCTGGAGCTCCTCGTGATGTACGGGATCTCATCCAGGACTCCGAACAACCTTCGGTCACCACCATACATAACTCTATACTATCAAAATGTCACCGAACCTTAAGTGTGCAGACCCTGCAGGTTCGAGAACTATGTAGACATGACCGAGACACCCCTACAGTCAATAACCAATAGAGGGACTTGGCTGCCCATATTGATTCCTACATATTCTACGAAGATCTTTATCGGTCGAACCTCTATGTCAAGTATTCAGTTAATCCCGTATGATGTTCCCTTTGTTCTTTGGTATGTTACTTGCCCAAGATTCGATCGTCGGTATCTCCATACCTAGTTCAACCTCGTTACCGGAAAGTCTCTTTACTCGTTTCCGTAATAAAAGATCTTGTGACTAACACTTAGTCACATTGCTTGCAAGGCTTGTTGTGATGTTGTATTACCGAGTGGGCCGTGAGATACCTCTCCGTCACACGGAGTAACAAATCCCAGTGTTGATCCATGCCAACCCAACAAACACCCTTAGAGATACCTATATAGTACCTTTTATAGTCACCCAGTTACGTTGCGATGTTTTATACACACAAGGCACTCCTCCGATGTCTGTGAGTTGCATGATCTCATGGTCCTAGGAACATATACTTGACATGCAGAAAACTATAGCAATAAACAGACATGATCATATGCTACGTTTATTGTTTGGGTCTTGTCCATCACATCATTCTCCTAATGATGTGATCCCATTGTCAAATGACATCTCATGTCAATGGTTAGGAAACCTTGACCATCTTTGATCAATGAGCTAGTCAACTAGAGGCACACTAGGGACAAAGTGTTGTCTATATATCCACACATGCAATGTGTTTCCAATCAATACAATTACAACATCGATAATAAACAATTATCATGAACAAGGAAATATAATAATAAACACTTTATTTATTGCCTCTAGGGCATATTTTCAACAGTCTCCCACTTGCACTAGAGTCAATAATCTAGTTCACGCCACTATGTGATTTACATTGTAATGAATCGAACACCCATGCAGTTCTGGTGTTGATCATGTTTAGCCCTTGGAAGAGGTTTAGTCAATGGGTCTGCAACATTTAGATCTGTGTGCACTTTGCAAATATTTATGTCCTTCTCCTCGATGTAATCGCGGATGGAATTGAAGCGTCGCTTTATGTGTCTGGTCCTCTTGTGAAACCTTGGTTCCTTGTACAGAGCAATGGCTCTAGTATTGTCACAAAACAGAGTCATTGGATTCATTGCACTAGGCACTAATCCAAGATCTATCATGAACTGCTTCATCCAAACACCTTCCTTCGCTGCCTCCGAGGCTGCAATGTACTCCGCTTCGCCTGTAGAATCAGCTACCACACTTTGCTTGGAACTACACCAGCTTACTGCTCCCCCGTTGAGAATAAATACGTATCTGGTTTGCGACTTAGAGTCATCCGGATCAGTGTCAAAGCTTGCATCGACGTAAACCTTTACGACGAGCTCTTGATCACCTCCATAAACGAGAAACATTTCCTTAGTCCTTTTCAGGTACTTAAGGATATTCTTGACCGCCGTCCAGTGCTCCATTTCAGGATCACTTTGAAACCTTCCGGCCATACTTATGGCAAGGCTGACATAGGGTCCTGTGCACAACATTGCATACATGATAGAGCCTATGGCTGAAGCATAGGGGATGACACTCATCTTCTCTCTATCTTCTGCACTCACTAGGCATTGAGTCTTACTCAACTTCACACCTTGTAACACAAGCAACAACCCCTTCTTGGACCGATCCATTTTGAACTTCTTCAAAAATTTATCAAGGTATGTGCCTTGTGATAGTGCTATCAAGCGTCTCGGTCTATCTCTATAGATCTTAATGCCTAATATAAAAGCAGCTTCTCCTACATCCTTCATTGAAAAACTCTTGTTCAAATATTCCTTCACGCTTTCCAGCATTTCTATATTGTTTCCAATCAGCAATATGTCATCCACATAAAATATTAGAAATGCTATAGAGCTTCCACTCACTTTCTTGTAAATACAAGCTTCTCCGTAAACTTGTATAAACCAAAACGCTTTGATCACCTCATCAAAGCGCTTATTCCAACTCTGAGATGCTTGCACTAGTCCATAAATGGATCGCTGGAGTTTGCAAACTTTGTCAGCATTCTCTGGATCGACAAAACCTTCCGGTTGCATCATATACAATTCTTTCTCAAGGAAACTGTTAAGGAACGCTGTTTTGACATCCATCTGCCAAATTTCATAGTCGAAATATGCAGCTATTGCTAACATGATTCTGATGGACTTAAGCATCGCTACAGGTGAGAAGGCCTCAACGTAGTCAACTCTTTGAACTTGTGAAAAACCCTTTGCCACAAGTCGAGCTTTATAGAAGGTGATATTATTGTCCGCGTCCGTCCTCTTCTTAAAGATCCATTTGTTCTGAATGGCCTTTCACCCCTCAGGTAATACTTCCAAAGTCCATACTTTGTTTTCATACATGGATCCCATCTCGGATTTCATGGCCTCTAACCATTTCTCGAAATCCGGGACCATCATCACTCCTCCATAGCTCGTAGGTTCATTGTTGTCCAACAACATGACCTCCAAGACAGGGTTGCCGTACCACTCAGGAGCAGTATGCGCCCTTGTCGACCTACGAGGTTCAATAGTATCTTTATCCAAAGCTTCATGATCATCATCATTAACTTCCTCTTCAACTGTTGTAGGCTCCACAGAAACATGTTTCTGCGCTGCGCTACTCTCTGGTTGAAGTAAAGGTTTATTAACCTCATCGAGCTCTATTTTCCTCCCACTCAATTCTTTTGAGAGAAACTCTTTGTCAAGTAATGTTCCGTTCTTAGCGACAAACACTTTGCCTTCGGATCTGAGATAGAAGGTATACCCAACTGTCTCTTTCGGGTATCCTACGAAGACACATTTCTCCGCTTTGGGTTCCAGCTTTTCAGGCTAAAGCTTTTTGACATAAGCATCACATCCCCAAACTTTAAGAAACGACAACTTTGGCCTCTTGCCAAACCATAGTTCATATGGCGTCATCTCAACAGATTTTGATGGTGCCCTATTTAAAGTGAATGCAGCTCTCTCTAATGCATAACCCCAAAACCATAGTGGCAAATCGGCAAGAGACATCATAGAACGCACCATATCTAATAAGGTTCGATTACGACGTTCGGACACACCATTACGCTATGGTGTTCCAGACAGTGTCAACTGTGAAACAATTCCACACTGTCTTAAGTGACTGCCAAACCTATAACTCAGATACTCACCTGCTCGATCAGATCATAGGAATTTAATCTTCATGTTACAATGATTCTCAACTTAACTCTGAAGTTGCTTGAACTTTTCAAACGTTTCAGACTTGTGTTTCATTAAGTAAATATACCCATATCTACTTAAGTCATCCGTGAAGGTGAGAAAATAACGATATCCACCGCGGGCTGCAACATTCATTAGACCACACACATCAGTATGTATGATTTCCAACAAGTCACTTGCCCGTTCCATTGTTCCAGAGAACGGCATTTTAGTCATCTTGCCCATGAGGCATGGTTCACATGTGTTACGTGATTCAAAATCAAGTGACTCCAAAAGTCCATCAACATGGAGCTTCCTCATGCGTTTTACACCAATATGACCCAAATGGTAGTGCCACAAGAAAGTAGTACTATCATTATCAACTCTACATCTTTTGGCATCAATGTTATGAACATGTGTATCATCACTATCAAGATTCAATATGAATAAAGCCCTCACATTGGGTGCATGACCATAAAAGATATCACTCATATAAATAGAAAAATCATTATTCTCTGATTTAAATGAGTAACCGTCTCGAAATAAACAAGATCCAGACATAATATTCATGCTTAACGTAGGCACTAAATAACAATTATTAAGGTTCGTCACTAATCCCGATGGTAATCGAAGAGAGAGCGTGCCGATGGCGATCACATCAACCTTGGAACCATTTCCCACGTGCATCGTCACTTCGTCCTTTGCCAGCCTTCGTCTATTCCGTAGTTCCTATTTTGAGTTGCAAATTTGAGCAACCGACCCGGTATCAAATACCCAGGCACTACAACAAGAGCTAGTAAGGTACACATCAATAACATGTATATCATATATACCTTGTTTGTTGTTGGCCGCCTTCTTGTCAGCCAGATACTTGGGGCAATTCCGCTTCCAGTGACCAGTTCCCTTGCAATGAAAGCACCCAGTTTCTGGCTTGGGTCCAGCCTTGGGTTTCTTCACGGGAGGAGCAACTGCTTTGCCACCCTTCTTGGAGTTACCCTTCTTGCCCTTGCCATTCTTCTTGCAACTAGTGGTTTTATTGACCATCAACAATTGATGTTCTTTCTGGATTTTAGACTCAGCGACTTTCAGCATCGCAAACAACTCGGCGACTGACTTGTTCATCCCGTGCATGTTATAGTTCATCACGAAGCTTTTGTAGCTAGGTGGCAGTGATTGAAGAACTCTGTCAGTGATCGCCTCTGGTGGAAGAGGCATCACTAACTCCACCAGACGAGTTGAATACCCAGACATTCTGAGTATATGTTCACTGATAGACCCGTTCTCCTCCATTTTGCAAGCATAGAACTTATCGGAGGTCTCATACCTCTCGATCCGAGCATTCTTCTTAAAGATAAACTCCAACTCCTGGAACATCTCATATGCTCCATGACATTCAAAACGTCTTTGAAGTCCCGATTCTAAGCCATACAATATTGCACACTGAACTATTGAGTAATCTCCAGAACGTGCCTCCCAAGCGTTCTTAACGTCTTCGGATGAAAAGTCTGTAGGTTGGTTACCAAGCGGTGCATCAAGGGCATATGCCTTCTGGGAAGCCGTGAGGATAATCCTCAGATTACGAGCCCAGTCCACAAAGTTACTTCCATCATCTTTCAACTTAGCTTTCTCTAGGAATGCATTAAAATTCAGGGGTGCTACTGCGCGAGCCATTAATCTACAACATAAATAAGAAAAGGTTACTAAGACTATTGATCAAGATAATGAGTTTAGTTAATAAAATTACTAAAGCTCCCACTCAAATAGACATCCCTCAGGTCATCTGAGTGACACATGATCCATATTCACCAACTCAAGTCCGATCATCACGTGAGTTAAGGTGGTTTCAATGGTGAACATCATCATGATGATCATATCTACTATATGACTCATGCTCGACCTTTTGGTCTCTTGTGTTTTGAGGCCATGTCTGTACATGCTAGTCTCTTCAAGTTTAACCTGAGTGTTCTTCTTGTGCAACACTGGCTTACACCCGCTGTATGCGAACGTAGAGTCTATCACACCCAATCATCACATGGTGTCTTGACACGACGAACTTTCGCAACAGTGCACACTCGGGGAGAACACAGTTCATCTTGAAATTTAAGTGAGGGATCACCTTATAATGCTACCATCGTCCTAAGCAAAACAAGGTGCATAAAAGGATTAACTTCACATGCAATTCATAAGTGACATGATATGGCCATGAACTTGTGCTTTTGATCTCCATCTTGAAAGCACCGGCATGAACTCCATCGTCACCGGCATGACACCATGATCTCCATCAACGTGTCGCCATCGGGGTTGTCGCGCCTACCATGCTTCTACTACTATTCCTTCCATTTAGCTATAAAGTAAAGCATTACATAGCGCTTAAAGATTGACACCCGGGTCATACAATTATCAAAGACAACCCTATGGCTCCTACCAGTTGCCATACTCATTGACATGCAAGTCATGATATTCTATACAAAAACATGATCATCTCATGCATCACATATATCACATCATGCAATTGGCCGCATCACATCACAACATACCCTGCAAAAACAAGTTAGACGTCCTCTAATTGTTGTTGCATGTTTTACGTGGCTGCTATGGGTATCTAGCAAGAACGATTCTAACCTACGCAAAACCACAACGGTGATATGAAGATCGCTTTTCAACGTTCTACAAGGACCGCCTTAATCAAATCCGATCCAACTAAAGTGGGAGAGACAGACACCCGCCAGCCATCTTTATGCGACGAAGTCACATGTTAGTCGATGGAACACGGTCTCTCGTAAGCGTACGAGTAAAGTCGGTCCGAGCCGCTTCATCCCACAATACCGCTGAACCAAGAAAAGACTAAGGAAGGAAGCAATTTGAATATCAACGCCCACAAACTCTTTGTGTTCTACTCAAGATCTCATATACGCATAGACCTAGCTCTGATACCATTGTTGGGGAACGTTGCATGGGAAACAAAAAAATTCCTACGCTTCACCAAGATCAATCTAGGAGATGAGCATCTACGAGAGGAGAGATTAGATGTACGTACCCTTGTAGATCGCTAAGTGAAAGTGGTAAAGAACACGGTTGAAGTAATGGTATGTCTCCGCAATCCAAATCGCAAGCCGTCCCACGAACTCCCGATCAAGTATCGAACGGACAACACCTCCGCATTCAACACACGTGCAGCTTGGTGAAGATCTCCGCCTTCTTGATCAAGCAAGAGGGAGCGGAGAGGTAGATGAGTTCTCTGGTAGTGCAACAGCGTTGCGGCGATGGTGGTGGAGCAATTCCAGCCGGGCTTCGCCTAAGCACTGCTAAAACCCGATCTAGAGGAGAAAACGATCTAGAGAAAGAAGAGGGCAGCACTTGGCAGAATTAGGGTTGGGGCTGCCCTCAAAATCCTCTAGTATATATAAGAGGGAGGGGAGGGGAGGCAGACCTAGCCTCTCCTCCAAGGGGAGGTTCGGCCGAACCAAAAGGGAAGAGTCCACCTCCCACAAGGGAGGTGGATTCCAAGTGAGACTCTTTCCCAAACTTGGCCCCTACTCTATCTCCTCCTCCATGCGCATAGGGCCTTTTGGGCTGGCTTGCCCAGCCCACCAAGGGCTGCTGCGTCACCTCTAAGGCCCATGTTGCCCCTTGGGGTATGTGGGACCCACTTGGTGGTCCCCGGAACCCATTCGTCACTCTTGGTACACTATTGGAAATGCCCAAAACTTTTCTGGAGTTCAAACACCACTTTCCTATATATAAATCTTTACCTCCGGATCATTCTGGAGCTCCTCGTGACGTCTGAGATATCATCCGGGACTCCAAACAACCTTCGGTCACCACCATACATAAATCTATACTATCGAAATGTCACCGAACCTTAAGTGTGTAGACCCTACAGGTTCAAGAGCTATGTAGACATGACCGAGACATCTCTACAGTCAATAACCAATAGCAGGACCTGGATGCCCATATTGATTCCTACATATTCTATGAAGATTTTTATCGGTCGAACCTCTATGTCAAGGATTTAGTTAATCCCGTATGATGTTCCCTTTGTTCTTCGGTATGTTACTTGCTCGAGATTCGATCGTCGGTATCTCCATACCTAGTTCAACCTCGTTACCGGCAAGTCTCTTTACTCGTTTCTGTAATACAAGATCCCGTGACTAACACTTAGTCACATTGCTTGCAAGGCTTGTTGTGATGTTGTATTACCGAGTGGGCCCTGAGATACCTCTCCATCACACGGAGTAACAAATCCCAGTGTTGATCCATGCCAACCCAACAGACACCCTCGGAGATACCTATAGAGTACCTTTTATAGTCACCCAGTTACGTTGCGATGTTTGATACACACAAGGCACTCCTCCAGTGTCCATGAGTTGCATGATCTCATGGTCATAGGAATATATACTTGACATGCATAAAACTATAGCAATAAACTGATATGATCATATGCTACGTTTATTGTTTGGGTCTTGTCCATCACATCTTTCTTCTAATGATGTGATCCCATTATGAAATGACATCTCATTTCAATGGTTAGGAAACCTTGACCATCTTTGATCAAGAAGCTAGTTTACTAGAGGCACACTAGGGACAAGGTGTTGTCTATATATCCACACATGCAATGTGTTTCCAATCAATACAATTATAGCATGGATAATAAACAATTATCATGATCAAGGAAATATAATAATATACACTTTATTTATTGCCTCTAGGGTATATCTCCAACAGACCTAAGGTTTATCAATCCGTGGGAGGTGTAGGATGAAGATGGTCTCTCTCAAAAAACCCTGCAACCAAATAACAAAGAGTCTCTTGTGTCCCCAACACACCCAATACAATGCTAAATTGTATGGGTGCACTAGTTCGGCGAAGAGATGGTGATACAAGTGCAATATGGATGGTAGATATAGGTTTATGTAATCTAAAAATATAAAAACAGCAAGTTAACAAATAGTAAACAGCGAGCAAAACGTTGTATAAATGCTTGGAAACAAGGCCTAGGGTCCATACTTTTACTAGTTTAATTTCTCTCAACATTACTAACATAGTTAAATCATATGTAAATACCTCTTGTGCGACAAAGAGTTCACTCCAAAGTCACAAATAGCGGAGAACTAACGAAGAAAATATTGTAGGGTACGAAACCATCTCAAAGTTATCTTTTCCGAGCAATCTTATGAGCTATCCCTATAAGTGTCACAAACAGCCCTAGAGTTCGTATGAAAATAACACCTTAAGATACACATCAACCAAAACTCTAATGTCACCTAGATACTCCAATGTCACCAGAAGTACCCATGGGCTTGATTATACGACATGCATCACACAATTTCAGATTCATCATGTTCAATCCAACACAAAGAACTTCAAAGAGTGCCCCAAAGTTTCTACCAGAAAGTCAAGACAAAAACGTGTGCCAACCCCTATGCATAGATTCCCAAGGTCACGGAACCCACAAGTTGATCACCAAAACATACATCAAGTGGATAATTAGAACATCCCATTGTCACCACGGATATCCCATCGCAAGACATACATCAAGTGTTCTCAAATCCTTGAAGACTCAATCCGATAAGAAAACTTCAAAGGGAAAACTCAATTCAGCACAAGAAGATAGAGAGGGGAAAACTCCATATGATTCATCTATATCAATAATGCTCACGGTATATCAAGATCGTGCCATCTCAAGAACACGAGAGAGAGAGAGAGATCAAACACATAGCTACCGGTACATACCCTTAGCCCCAAGGGTGAACTACTCCCTCCTCGTCATGGAGAGCGTTGGGATGATGAAGATGGCCTCCGATGATGGTTTCCCCCTTCGGCAGGTTGCCGTAACGGGCTCCCGATTGGTTTTTCGTGGCTCTGGAGGCTTGCAGCGGCGGAACTCCCAAGCTAGGTTTCTTTTTGGAGGATTCTCTTTTTATAGGAATTTTTGGCATCGATGTCACGTCAAGAGGTGCCACGAGGCGGTCACAAGCCTGCTGCTAGCGGGCTAGGGGGTAGCCGCACCTAGAAGGCTTGTCGCATCCTTGCAGCTCTTCTGGCCCAACTCCAATGCTTCGGGGGTATCTTTTGGTCCCGAAAAAATCATACTAAATTTTCAGCCCATTTAGAGAACTTTTATTTCCGCACAAAAAAACTACAACATGGTAGTCCTACTGAAAACAGCATCAGTCCAGGTTAGTTCTATTGAAATCATACCAAAATCATATAGAATTATTGTAAACATCGCATGAATACTTCTTAAATTATAGATACGTTGGAGACGTATCAAGATCCGATGAATTGTGGGTTTATGATCAGCTTATCTATGAATATTATTTGGTTCTTCTCTGAATTCTTATATGCATGATTTCATATCTTCAAGGGAAAACCAACACAAGCTCAAGAGGTAGCAGGATTCCGAGGATACTTTGGGCTATCCCGAGGTTGAGTTGTTCCAACGGAATCTCCAAGGAGATCACGGGTTATCTGCGGTTGAGGTTATTCCAGCATGGCGTGTGGTTAGTTTGTGATGGATGAGTTGGACCACCCCTGCAGAGTTAAATATTTCTCAAAGCCGTGCCCGCGGTTATGTGGCAACTTGGAAAATTTGTTTAACACCCGGTTATAGCAAACTTGAACTAAACTCAAATAAAATACACCAACCGTGTGTGTTACCGTGATTGTCTCTGCTCGTGAACATGAATCGAGAGAGAACATGATGGTGTTATGATTGACGTAAGTAGGCCACCACATTTACTTCTTGTCATCGTAAGTTAGCCACTCAAATATATGCTTAGGTGCTTGCTGCAAATCTCACCACTTAACCTTCCTCACCCATTGGCATGAATAGTTTCGGTACCCGGGTTACAAGATTGCTGTCCCTGTGGCTCATAGATTACAACACTACAGGTACAGGTACCGATGATGACTATCATGTTGAGGCGCCGCAGCTCCAGTGGGAGTTTGATGAAGAACATTGTTGGATGTATGTTACGTATCCCAATGAGTAGACAGGCAACGAGGTCGTGATCCCTGGGATAGCAAGACAGTCTTGTTGCATCTTTTGTCGTTTGATTTCGTCCGTATTCGGACCCTGCTTTTATGGACGAATGTATGAATATTTTGAGTGACATTGCAATTTAGCATGTGGCGAGTGTAAGCCAATCTATTATACTCTTCTCTTCATTAAATGTATGCAATGATGTTGTACTTGTGAAATGCTTATATGCGCTTCTATCCCCTTCAAGGATCTTGAGCCTTATTGGGATAGAACCGCATCTTGGTTGTTACAACCCCCACCCTCCATCGGCGATATCCCACCTCCTATCTCCACCGGCAATCTCCACCCCCATCAATGGTGATCACTAGGTGCCCTAGATCATCTTGGTTGCCTTATTGTATTGGGATCTTAACCCAGGCATCAAGCTGGCGCAATAGGCTCGTTCGAAAGTCAAATCTACGGTACACTTGTCCCCTTCATCTGGATCCAAGGAGTTTTTCTTGGTCATCTCCTTTTCTTCAGCATCTTTCACCCTCACGGAGGAATCGGTTGGATTAGCATTGTAGTGTTGTCTTGGAGGATCCGCTACAAGATTCAATGTTACATCTCTTGGAAAAAGAACCTTCAGATTTTCTATATCATCCAATCGGGTTGGACATTTTGTCTATGGTCTCAAAGATAGAATTTGGCTAGATTTTGTTTTCCACTTCCATTTGTTTAAAGATCTCATTGATTATTCAAGCTTGGATAGTGCTTCTCAATGCAATGGAGGATTATGTGATATTTGTGCACGTACACCTATGACCATCAAATTTGATCTTGGGTTTCTAAGGACAAATGCAGTTTCTGATCGCTCTGTGGAAAAGGAACTAGCAAAATTTGGATTTTCTCTTCATGATTCCAATGGTGACGATTCCTTATTTTCCAGATTTGATGAGTGTGTCCACACAAAAAACAATGATGATTACAATGTAAACCAACATGTTTCAGATGCCAAGCCTCGGGAGTTTCTTCGTTTTGGTTCTCTGGATCTACCTAATCGCATGAGCTCTAAACAGATGCATGAATGTATTTCATGGGATACCATTTTGAAACACAATATTGGTCCAGCTTTTCAGAATTCTTGTTGGATAGTATACTGGATCTAAGTCGGAGAATACTCAGATAATGAAATTAAATTGAGTTTGAATCTTCTATATGTGCCACCCACTATGGTGATTTATGATCTACTCAATCAATGTAGCACTTGCTACCGACGAGGGCATCGTGCATCTATCTGCCCATGTATCACTTGTCATGCTGGTCTTGAGCTGGGTCATAATTGTGATAATTGCTCTAAAGGGAATGTTGATCATGCTAATCCATTAGAGACCAATAAGGTCAAAAAAAATTAGATATACCCTCCAAAGCTTTAGAGACTAACACGGTAAAAAAAGTTTGGGTCCCTAAGATCTCCAAAGTTTTCTGCTCTCTATTCTTATGAATTGGTCATCTTCGACGGTTCTGCACTATAGGTCCACGGTGCAAGATTTTTGATCAACTTGGACACATGAGCCCTTAATGTCATGCTAAATTTCGGAGCAAGGGCATCTGGGTGTACAAACCAAAAAGAGCCCTATAGAGAAAACCGAAATATTTGGTAACAAATCGGCAGCAATATGGGTCCCTAAGCCCTCTTACCAACAACATACACAAAAGATCCCGGATAACGTGGGACCCAGGAAACAAATTTATCCGGAGGGAGATAGCGGTTTATGCGTAAATCTAGGCACCATGCAATCAATATCCCTTACCCTGACACAACCGCGACATCTATCCAAAGGAAACAATGTGCTCGCACTTTGTGCCCCTCCAAGCTCGCTCTCGCCACCTCCGCCTCCAACGATGGTGAACTTCCCTGTTGTTCCACACTCCGTCCTCCTAGGGCCGGGTCATCTTGAAGATGGACCTACAGATCGTCTCCAGTGGTGGGGGATTTGCCACTCTCCCACGAGCACTTCGCCATCATCACCCTCAATAGGCCCATCATGGAGGACGAAAGATCAGCGGTGGTGAGTGAACCGCGACGTATCCTAGAGCAAGACTTTCTCCTTACGGTAACTTATCATGGAACTTACCCGATCGAGGCTGGCCTTTTTGGATTTTCCTCGTCCACTGTTCATGATGATCTGATTGCCATGGGACCATATCCATACGATGAAGACTATACTTTTTCTATGTTCCTCCATGATGAATGACTCAACATAAGAATTCTTTTGTTTGAAGCGTGGATCATGTTCTTAGCTTTTCCACTGAATATTATGTTAGTAAGGTTGTTTCTTGTTTCGGCAAATTACTACACTGGCAAAGCCCTGGGGTCAATAAAGCAAGAGCCATTGTGCGTGCTCTTATTACTAGTTTCAATAATATACCTTGTAGTTTGATCATTAAGAGGGCAAATCCTTATGGGGGACTTGGTAGATCATGGACAATACCTATCTATATACTGCATAGTCACCCAACAAACCCTCCTAATGCTAGTACTGAAGAGCCACCACCTCCTCTGCATGCTTCACCACATCCTAGCCAACTCCCCTATTTGACAGCAGCACAAGAGCATGTGCTACAATAGCATATCTGGCAGCAGTAGAATGCAAAAGCAGGTTGGGACCCGGATGTTGAGCATGGCCCACATCAACAGGTGCAGGAGAATGGTTGGGGAGTTTGGCCACGAGAAACCCCCCCTCTCACGTATTCAGAGGGACTAGTTGGAGGCAAATCACTGGATATGATGGGCCATCGATGATGGATGGAATACCTCCAGAACACAATGCCTCAGATGATCCCATGGATCTCTGTTACTCCCATGTTATGGAAATTGAGCAGGCTGCAACTGCTGTTTCTAAAGGTGGGACTGCAGGAAGATTTGTTTTCATGAGAGCTAGAGGAAACATGTTTGAACTAGAATTATCTCCTTTGATGGCACATCTACATTTCATGAAACACTATATTTACAGGAAGATTCCTCTCATGCTCAAACACTATGAAACTAAAACTGATTAGTCTGATGTCTCCCTTGTCATAAATGCATAGATGACTGGTTTTTTCAGATGTTGTATTCTGCATTCTTCATGTCCTACATTCTGGTTAGTTAACACAAACCATGTTATCCCTAAGAGGACTTGGTCTGATGCTTTTGAAAGGGATATGACATTGATCTTTGTTGTGTCTGACAACAATGAGCCACTTGCGAGCAAAAGAATCAGATTTGACTTTGATCTCAACCATTGAGTGGAAATTGTGCACATAACTGAGCAACAGTATAAACCCAAGAAAAATCCAGAGCAATCAAGCTAGTACCAGATAATCAAGTGCACTTGCGTAGGAGCAAACGCTCGACAACGTATGATGGATTTAAGGTAAATAATTTCTCTAAAAGACGTGCTATTAAATCCAAAGTTCTTCCCAAAGTTACACCCACTATTGTTACTGATAAACAGAGTGACCCGGAGGTGGAGCAAAAGAAGATCCCTCAACCCACGCCCATCCCCACCTTCCAGCACATTGGAGTGCATCTCTGTGGAGTGTAAGCTGCAGAACGATCATCGGAGATCCTCCGGTCCGAGGACCTAGAAGAGGTGACTGAAGCAACACTGGCCTCTGAATGACAACCAAGAACTGGAATATTTTATCATGGAATGTTCATGGCATGAATTCATACAAAAACTATTAGCTATCCGTAATTGTATCGAATCTAGTGGATGTGATGTTATCTGTTTGCAAGAAACTAAATGTGTGTCTTCTGATCCTGCTTTCATTAAGACCTTCTGCCCGATTTTTTATCAATATGCTTTTGTTCCCTCAAGAGGGGCGTCTGGTGGTCTCATTACAATCTGGAATAGTCCAACCTTTACTGGCACGATCATATTGTCGGAATTCTTTGCCCATGTTATCAATTTTGTCTCTAAACAATCGGGCGACAGTTGGAATTTAGTAAATATATATGGACCCTGTGATGGACAGGATAGAGTGGAATACACAAATTGGTTGTTTGATTTACACATTCCCCACAATGAAAATTGGATGCTACTTGGAGACTTTAACTATATACGATCCCCTGACGATCGCAATAAGCCGGGGGGAGACCATAATGATATGCTAAAATTCAATGAATTTATTAGAGAGCAATGCCTTGTGGAAATTCCTATCAAGGGGAGACAATATACCTAGAGTAATATGCAAGCTGATCCACTCTTGAAGAAACTAGATTGGTTCTTTACCTCCAATCACTGGACTAGCCCTTTCCCCAATACCACAACTAAAGTCATTGCTAAGGTGACATCTGATCATATGCCATGCATAGTAAAGATACATACCAAAATACCAAATAGTAAGATCATCAGGTTTGAATCATATTGGATAGAGCATCATGGGTTTCAGGAGGTGTCTAAACAATGCTGGGAGAAACCTTGTTACATGGCTAACAGTGCTGCAAGAATCTGCTATAAACTGAAGAGACTAAGATACACACTGAAAAAATGGAGTAAAGGATCTTCACGTTTGTAAATCTTACTGAATAACACCCAAAAGGCCATCTATGAATTAGATGAAATTTAGAATCTCAGATTACTTACTGTACCAGAGAGAAATTTCAGAGTAATACTAAAGAAACATACTCTAAAGCTTCTAGATTTTCAAAATTAGTACTGGAGGAGTAGATGCACGATCAGGATCATCAAATATGGAGATGAAAACACCAAGTTCTTTCATAGAATGGCTACTTCAAGATATCATCATAATTCAATAGATTCTTTGAAAAACACTAGTGGAGAATATACCCAAGACCATGCTGGTAAGGAGGTAATCATGTACACTGCCTTCAAGGAGAGATTAGGCTGTCTCATGCCTCCAAACCAAAAGTTTGACCTCCCAACAATCATCAAATCTGTGAATCTAGAATGCTTGACTGTCCCATTTACCTAGCAAGAAATAGATGATGTGGTCAAGAAAATGCCAGCAGACAGAGTGTCGGGTCCGGATGGGTTTTCAAGCCATTTCATCAAGGCCTGATGGGAAATCATTAAGCCTGATTTTTAGCAGTTGTGCAATGATTTCCATGATGGAAACTTGGACATTGAGAGCATCAATTATGGATACATTACCTTAATCCCCAAGATCAACCCCCCCTTGGCCCCAATAATTTCTGACCAATTACACTACTCAACTACTGTCTTAAGATCATCACGAAGATATTAGCGAACCGGCTTCACCTGGTTATATTGAGAATTATCCATAAAAACCAATATGGATTCGCTAAGGGCAGGACCATCCAAGACCGTGTTGTGTGGTCATTTGAGTATATACATTAATGTCAATCATTCGGACAGGAAGCTTTCGTTCTCAAGCTAGATTTCTTGAAGGTGTTTGACACCCTACAACATTTGTGATGATTGATATTATGGGAGCGATGGACTCAATGAAAAATGGCTTGCCTAGATGAAATGCATCTTCAAATCTGGAAAATCTTATGTACTTCTAAACGGGGTCCCAGGCCAACAGTTTCATTGTTTGGCGGGTGTGTGGCAAAGTGATCCCATGTCCTCCCTCATCTTCGTCCTTGCGACCGAGTTGCTCCAAGCGGCAATAAATGCTACAATGCAAAACAACTTATAACATGCCCAATTCTAGCGGTGGATGGATCTAAATTCCCAGTGGTCCAATATGCAGACGACATGATCATTGTTATGAAGGCCTGCAAGCAACAAGCTATGGTCATGAAAAAGATATTGATCGACTATGTAGATTCAGTAGGACTAAAGATTAACTTCCAAAAATCAACCCTGGTTCTAATCAATCTCACCCATCTCAAAGAAAATAAACTGGCCTCCATATTCCAATGCATGGTTGGAGTTATGCCATTCACGTATCTAGGACTGCCGATGGGCACTATCAAGCCTACAGTAACTGACTAGATGCCATTGGTATGCAGAGTAGAGAGAAAGTTGTCATCTACATTGTGTATGGCCTCCTATGGGGCCAGGCTCACTCTGGTGGACACAACTTCGACACCAATAGCTATCTATGCCATGTACACCATCAGGTTCCCTCCAATATACTGGCCCATCTGGACAAATTGAGACGCTTGTGCGTGTGGAGAAGAAGTACAGAACAAGGGACCACCTCGCAATCATTGGCTGCGTGGACCATGGTTTGCAAGCCCAAACTTAGAGGAGGTTTAGGGGTCATTGATACAAAAACACTCAACACTGGCCTTTTACTAAAATTTCTAGACAAATTCTCCAATAGACATGATGTGCCCTAGGTCAAGCTCTTGTGGGACACATACTACACGCATTATGTCCCCCACACAACAGAGCCGTGCGAATCCTCTTGGTGGAAAGAACTAATCCGACTGATGTCGATGTACAAAGGAATCGCAACTGTCAAAGTCGGGGACGGTCTGGCCACGCTGTACTGGAAAGATCTATGGTGTGAGCACATTTTGGCTGAACGCTACCCGAGAGCATACTCATTCGCTATTGATGAGGATGTGTCCGATCATGATCTTCTGCTCTCTGGTTTGCTTGGGGACATTTTTCATCTTCCACTGTCATCTCAAGCTCACATGGAGGTTAGGCAGATCCAGGATGAAACTGTGGACACTCAAATCACACCTGATCAGAAGGAGGTAGTATGGGACATGCAAACCCAATGTAGTTGAAAAAATGTTTGAATCTCGGAACCGGTTATGTGCACCGTGTTGCCGATGAGGAGAAACCGAAGCGAATTTGGAAGAGGAAGGTTTATCCGGTGTCGTCAGTATGTCAGAGTGCTCGATTTAAGACTGCAAAGAAATTCTATGGTGAACGATGAGAGAAATATTCTGGAATATCAGAGGTCTTGGTGACTTGGCTAAAAGGAGATGCCTAGCAGAAGCAACTATTGAGCACAAGCTCGATTTCATTGCTTTAATAGAAACTGGCAGGGACAACTTTACCTCTCAGTTCTTAAACACCATATCTGGTGGCATTGACTTCGTCTGGCACTGTTTACCCTCAAGAGGAAGGTCTTGTGGGATCTTACTTGGGGTGAGGTGTGAGACATTGGAGGTCAGAAATGTTGTGTTGGGGGATTTTTCTGTCAAATTTAGAGTACGCTCAAAGGACGATGGGTTCCAATGGGCACTCGTGGCAGTGTATGGGGCGGCCCAACCAGAATGCAAGATGGATTTTCTAGCGGACCTTGTGCGGGTTTGCGGTAATGAGAGGTTAGCCATCTTAGTGGGAGGGGACTTCAACATTATAAGGCGAAGGGATGAGAAAAATAATGATAACTTTGATGGCAGATGGTCATTTATGTTTAATACAATCATCGAAAGCCTATATTTATGAGAGATTGAATTCATAGGCAAAAATTTCACCTGGGCCAATATGCTACCGAATCCAACATATGAGAAGTTGGATAGGGTACTGACAAGTGTGGAATGGGAGCAGAAATTTCCCGGTGTTACAGTACGAGCGATGCCTAGGATTATTTCAGACCATACCCCATTGTTTGTTGACTCGGGGGAGGCAACCCATGTGGGTAATAAGACTACTTTCTCGTTTGAGGTGGTTTGGTTTGAGAGAGAAGGATTCATTGACCTTGTAGCCAGAGAATGGAATAGAGCTACAGGGGGACGAACCAATGTCGATAAATGGCAAAATAAAATTAGACACTTGAGATAGTTTCTTCGGGGTTGGGCGAAGCACTAGAGCGGTGCCTATAAGCTCAAGAAGCAAAAACTTATTGACTTCATTAATGCGCTCGACATTAAAGCCGAATTCGTGCTGTTGGATGCTCATGAGAGGGCATCCAAAGCGGAGGCAGAACAGAATCTCAAACAACTTCTTAGAGAAGAGGAGCTGAAGTGGGCACTTAGAGCAAAAGTGGGCCAGGTGATTGAAGGTGTTGATAATACACAATTCTTTCATTTGATTGCCAATGGTAAACATAGAAAGAAGAAAACCCACCAACTTGAGCAAGATGAGGGTACTATCGTTGGGCATGAGAACCTAAAGTTGTACATCTCAGAATATTATAAGAAGCTTTTTGGTGCTCCTGATGATACGACTGTGACGATGGATGAGCACTTGGTCAGTGATATACCTCAACTCGGAAGGGACGAGAATGAGATATTAACTGCACCATTCACAGAGAAAGAGGTGTTTGATGCAATATCACACATGAAAAACAATAAGGCACCAGGGCCAGATGGGTTCCTGACTGAATTCTATAAGCGATGTTGGCATATCACTAAAGGAGACTTAATTCCAATGTTTTAGGACTTGATTGATGGGCACTTGCAGTTGTACCACCTAAACTTTGGGACAATAACGTTGTTGCCAAAAAAGGAAGGGGCAGTGCGCATTGAACAGTTCAGACCGATATGTCTGCTCAACGTGTCATTCAAAATATTCACCAAGGTTGGGACTAATAGATTGACGCAGATTGCACATGCAGTGGTGCAACTTAGTCAATCGACCTTTATGCCTGGGAGAAATATTTTAGAGGGCGTGGTTGTACTCCATGAGACCCTACGTGAAATTCATTTGAAGAAACTAGACGGGGTCATCTTCAAAGTGGATTTCGAGAAAGCATATGATAAAGTTAAATGGCCTTTCTTACAACAAGCTCTGCGTATGAAAGGTTTTGACGAGCTATGGAGGAGGCAAGTTGAATCCTTTATACAGCAGGGGAGTGTTGGAATTAAAGTGAAAGATGACATCGGTCATTTTTTCCAAACTCATAAGGGTCTCCGGCTGGGTGATCCAATGTCCCCAATCCTAGTCAATGTAGTTGCGGATATGCTTGCAATACTAATAGGAAGGGCGAAATAGGAAGGCCTGGTGGGTGGGCTAGTGCCATATCTAGTGGATGATGGTGTGTCCATTCTGCAATATCCTGATGACACTATCCTCTTTATGGAGCATGACATGGCAAAAACAAGAAACATGAAACTTATCCTCTGCCTGTTTGAACAGCTATCGGGGTTAAAAATAAACTTCCACAAGAGCAAACTATTCTGCTTTGGAAGAGGCAAAGAAGCACATGATGATTATAAACAGTTGTTTGGTTGTGAGTTGGGTAGCTTGCCATTTAGTTACTTGGGCATACCAATTCATCATTGAAAGCTAACGAACAAAGAGTGGAAGCGTATTGAGGATCGTTTTGAGAAGAAGCTAAGATGCCAAAAAGGGAAGCTTCTATCTTATGGAGGGATGCTTATATTGATCAACTCGGTGCTTACGAGTATGCCCATGTTTCTCCTTTCTTTCTTTGAGATACCAGTAGGGATACGTCAAAGACTGGACTTTTATCGATCGAGGTTGCTCTGGCAGAGTGATGAAGTTAATAGAAAGTATAGACTTACTAGATGGGACATAATTTGCAGGCCCAGAGACCAGGGAGGTTTGGGGATTGAAAACTTAGAGGTTAAGAATAGATGTCTCCTTAGTAAGTGGCTATACAGATTATCAATGAGACTGAAGGAATGTGGGCATAGATTCTACGTAATAAATATCTCCAATCGAAAACATTAGCCCAAGTTACCATTCGACCGACTGACTTGCCTTTCTGGAAGGGCTTGATGAAGGTCAAGGCACACGGTTAATAATTGGGAATGGAGGTGCTACGAGGTTTTGGGAGGATAAGTGGCTGGGGAGACGCCCTTGGCTTTACAACCTCCCTATATAATATTGTGCAACACAAAGGTGTGTATGTTGCCACAGTATTTCAGTCTATCCCACTCAACATACAGTTCGGCGATCTCTGATAGGACATTGTTCGGCAGAGTGGTTGCACTTAGTTAGACTCCTTATGGAGGTACAGCTACTGGATGAGCCCGATACGATTACGTGGAAGCTCACAGAGTCAGGTATATTTACAGTCAAATCCATGTACCTTGACCTAATTGACACAACGGAGATACCCAAGTCCAAACACGTTTGGAAGGTCAAGGTTCCTTTGAGAATCAAAGTCTTTATGTGGTTTGTTCACAAGAAGGTGATTCTTACTAAGGACAATTTAGCTAAGCGCAATTGGCCAGGCAATACACGATGTTTCTTCTGTAGTAATCAGGAAACAATCAAACACCTTTTTATCCAATGTCCGCTAGCAAAACTACTATGGCAATCTGTTCGAGTAACTTTTAATACTGATCCTTCGGATAGCATTGAGGCACTATTTGGTATATGTCTAAATGGAGTTGATACTAACATGGCTCAACACATTCGCATAGGATTCTGTGCATTATTATGGGCTATATGAAATTGCAGAAATGATTTGATTTTTAACAGGACAACACATATACATTTCTTGCGGGTACACACAGGGCGTCGGCATTGATCCGTACGTGGTCGTTACTCACTCCTGCGGAGACCAGGGAGCCTTTGGTTACTGGGTGTGTCCGATGGGAGATGGTAGCGTAGGATATATTCAACCGGTTTGGATGGCGGTCCACTAATAGGATAAATGGTTAGGCATCTAGGTCTATTTTTGTCGATTGTGGCCTATATTGTTTTCTTCTATTTTTTTAACTTCGCTCCTTCGGAGCATGCTTGGATCTGCAGACTATTTGTTTTAGAACTTTTAATAAAGTGGCCGTGTGCATCACGTTGATGCAGAGGCCGGAGGTAACACTCCTTTTCTAAAAATAAAAATAAAAATATCTGTTCTTCTCGTGCCCGTTCTGCGCGAGCCGATGGGGTGAGCTGCAGATACACTGGGGCGTGGTAAGCAGGAGGTTTGAATGGTTGTCTAACGCGAAGGGCAACTGGGCTAGGCCCATGTTCATGGAAGTGTTTGTGGTTGCGGCATGGTCCTTCTGGAAGGAAAGGCCCATGTTCATGGAAGTGTTTGTGGTTGCGGCATGGTCCTTCTGGAAGGAAAGGACTGATCTCGTTTTCAAACATATTCCTTCTTCCCGCACAACCTGGTTGAGAAGATTCAAGGTGGACTTTGATGCACTGAAGCATAGAGCCGGGGAGGGGGTGCAAGATTTTATCACAACTTTTGTTGCTAGCCTCCACTGACAGGTCACAAAGTGTGTAGAAAGTTGCATAATCACGTGGCAAGATTGTATGACCCTCCTTAGATGTCACTTATGTGTTCTTGATCCACTGCCTTGTTAGATAGGTTGTGGACTTAACCTCTCCCCTAATAACCCAATGTACTCTAACATGTACTTGACATTTTATTTTTTGTTTAATATAAAAAGACTATTGGAAACTCTCCTACAGTCACTCACAGTTCAAAAAAAATCTAACTAAAGTTCTCGAGAAAAAAAAAGTAAAAGCGTAAAAGCTAGTGATGCCTAATACTTAAAATTTGCTAAACTAGACCAGCAGGGGAAAGAGTCTATGCACCTTTTTTTCATTAAACTTTGGAAGTTGTAAGACAGACCTATGAATGGGCAACCCGTCTCGAGCCCGGAAGCCTAGCATCCGACCGGGCTTGGGCTCCACTTTTCCGCCCCAAACCTAACCCGAAAGCAAGAAAAATCTCAAAATGACTAAAACATTACTTATTTTATTCAAAAAATGATTATGATATATTATATTATTATATTAATTAGAAAAGTACATTATTCATGTGTTTTGACCGGGCCAGGTCGGGCTTTAGATTTTGAGTTTGGGCGCCTGAAACCTGACTCAGTTTGGAGGATGATCAGGTCTAGTATGAGAAACAACATCCGAACCCATAAAAATAATCAAAATGATTAAATCGCGCCAACCATAGCAGCCCATGATACACACTGGAGTCCAACCACTGTGCCAAAGTGGTCAACTAAGATTTTCTTATATCTCAATCAATGTGTTTATAGTCTGCATACATGCCTTATTAGTTGATGACGGAAATGGAAATAAATATAAGGACCAAAATTAAATTTTGGGTTGCACGGGCACAACTACATGGAACATAAACTCAAGCACCCATCCTAACATCTACCTTTTCTTGCTTGTTAGCCGTGTACAAAATTGTGCATCTTAGGTAAAAAAATAGTAACTATACTAACAACCATAGTTTCTTATAAGAAGTGAGCCTAGCTCACTTGGCTAGTGGAGTGGATGTACAAGCCAGCCACCCAGGTTCAAGTCCTCACGGACGTGAATTTGGGTTCTTATTATTTTAAAAAAAATCTCGTTGTAGGGGCTTCCCTTCCAATTTTCCTTTGAAAAAACGAGAGTTGCTTATTCAAAGCATATAGCCCACAAATAAGTTATGCAACACTAGCCTTTGCAATGCGCTACTTGGTTAGAAAATAATAAGAAAGTGACTAGTATACCCCTAATATGATAAAAACTCTTTCCATGCACAAATATGTTTGAAAACACATGACCTATTACAAAACATGAGAATCAAATCTTAGCAAAAGAAACATAGAAGGTAAGAACAACACAAATGTGTGGAACTGTAATCTTAGAATTGTACAACTCTACCGAGTCATACAGTCTTAAGATTAGAGGTGCATATGCATATTTTTTGACAAAATTGGTCTTCATATGTTCAAATAATAATTAGAACATGGGCACAATAAAACGAGAATGTTTTTGGCATTGGATAGAGATTTATTTTGTACTTTTCGTGCTCATTGCGCACATAAACCATTGTGAGTAGTAAGAAAAAAGAACGAGGAACAGCGAAAGAAAAATGCAACAAAAAAAATGAGGAATCTTAGAAATATGAAACTTAACCTAAAAGATCTTCCTAACATTAGAGTTTCACATGCATTATTTGTGCATGTGTGGTATTCGGAAAGTGCAGGTGTTGCACCAAATAGTATGGAAAAGAGTGGGAATCAAACTATTGGATGACTGAATAAATATTACGTTTTTTCAAGAAAAAATGGCCACTCCGAAGAAAACCCAATAATAAGATCATGAAGTAAAAATGCAAGAACATGAATATAGACCAAACAATACGTATAATTCACGTTCCTCCATTCAAAAGCCAATTTTGCTTTTCTCCTGGTGAGAATTGGTAGAAAGTTAACAACGTTGATCTCTACTGTCCACTCCGATTAAATAGTCTGAAAGCCATCCAAGAAGTAAGTAAAAAAATTGTGACAATGCAAAGGCAGCAGCTCTGACGATTTAACTAAGACTGAGAAAATACAGGTTGAACTGGTTTATTAGGAAAGCTAGGACGAAAATCATAAATCCTGGTAAAAAACCGAAGAAAAACTAAAGAACAAGAATCAAAAACAAAAATACACTAGAGCTTGGGGATAAGGACTAGAGGAACATGCTCACATGACATCAGTGTGCATCATTTGAGCCAAACACAAGAATGTGGATGCCCAAGATGACTGGACGAAGCTCAATAGCAACTGACCTAACCATCACACATTCGAACAGACTCAAAGGACTAGAGGAACATGCACACATGACATAAATGTGCATCATTTGAGCCAAACACAAGAATGTGAATGCCCA
This sequence comes from Hordeum marinum, assembly GCA_022496015.1. Lineage (NCBI taxonomy): Eukaryota > Viridiplantae > Streptophyta > Magnoliopsida > Poales > Poaceae > Hordeum > Hordeum marinum. The sequence goes on along the minus strand of CM039677.1, from coordinate 94,280,168 downwards.
AGATGACTGGACGAAGCTCAATAGCAACTGACCTAACCACCACACATTCGAACAGACTCAACCAAATTGAGCAAGGCCCGGTCTTCTTGTTGCACCTCGAAGGCCCTTAGGCCTTTAGCGAGAGCTAGGACTGCATCACATAAGAAGGGTTTTGGAAAACTAGGTCAGACCTTCGTGTGGAAAGTGGCCCAAGTAGAGACTTTTTATACTTTCTTTGTTCTAAGATGTAGTGTGTATTAGCTTTTTAAGTCAAACCGTATACACTTTTGACCGGGTTTATTGAAATAATCATCAACATCTAGAATTCCGAATCAATATCACTAAATTCATCACGAAATATGTTTTCATATGATATACATTTGGTATTGCAAGTAAAAATAAATTTCTCTATCAATTCAGTTGAACCAATTCACAGTGTATTATGGGACGCAAAGAGTACTCAACATCTTTTATAAGCATATTAAAATTAGAATATTTCTGATTTACGTAAAAAATTAAGGTTAATGAGTGATAGTTGAATAAAGTTTGGTCCAACTGATAAATAAATTGATGTTCATAAAATAAAATGTTCATCTATGTAAAATAGAAGTCATGCTCGAAATAAAATTTTCATGAATGTCAAATGATATTTACGTCTCTAAAAAATGTCCACACAATTTATAAAAATGGGTTGAACAGCTAGAAAATATATTTATAAAATAATAATTTGATAATAGGTTGCACCAGCAAGGAAATATTTTCTTACATAAGTATTTAAGAAATATATTCATAAATATTTTATAGTCCACAAATAAACCCTTTGTATCAAATTTTAACGCTTTGTTTGAACAAAATATTTGGTATGTACTAAATTTTGTAGAACAAAAAAAAGTACATATACAAGAAAGTAGAAAGAGAAAGAACAGGAAAAAGTAAGTAAAAACCGAACCGAATATATAACTCAAAGACCAAATAAAAGAAAAAGGAAATAAAAGTGAAACAAAAATTTGAAGAAAAAAGGAAAGAAAAGAAAAGGGAAAACGGAGCGGCTATTCTGCACTCAGGCTCATCGACACTCCAGTGTGAAGATTAAATTTTAAAATTAGTAAGAAAAACTAAAAGATCTGAAATCTTAAGCCATCCAAGATGCTCATGTGTGCAAGGCGCGTGCAAATTTTCAAGGTGTTTGGACTTCTCAGATGTCCAAACGATCTGAAATGTTGCACACACATTCCGTACATGAGCATATTGGATGCCAAAAAAATTCAGATTATTTTGAATATTTTACTGTGCCTTTTGAATTTACTGTTCCGTTTTGAATTTTTGAAGGGGAAGCCCTCTTCTTGGGCTGTCCCGAGGGTAAATCCCGCCGTGTGTGTGGTGCGCCGCTGCCCTCCCGCCCAAAATCCCCGACCGCACCGCGCCACCACCCACACCACAGCGCAGCCAACCAGCAGGCCCTTCTGGATCTGTCGCGATAAGGGAGAACCCAATTTCTGGAACCTACGGGCATCAATGATCCCTCCGATCGATCGCCACCGTACGTCTGCATCGACCGCGACCACACGGCGAGCCGCGCCCACAGCGCCACCACCACCGGAGTGCCCCACATGCGGGCATCCTGTGGAAATTCGCCGCACCGGCGAGGGCGACGCGGGCCTCACCGATAAGATCCAGCCCGCGAATTTATTCCGACGGATTGACCTCCGAGCTAACGTAGCGACACCACATGGAAAGATTCCGATGCCGCGCGCCCGCGCCGCACCGCCGAGGGAACAAAAAAATCTGGCCCGATCATCGGGATGCTCCTGGCCACTCGACCGCCTCAACATACACAGAGCTTCGTTCAAAGCAACCGATATTTTTTCCTCCCTGCTGCTGCCCATGAGCTGCTGCTTATAAGAGCAAGGCTGTAGAGGGGGAGGCTAAGCTCTGTCCAGACCTCAGTCAGAGTGCGCGTGTAGAGAGCGGAGTACAGTGTGCAGACGAGCTGAGGATCAAGCGGGCGGGATGGATAACGTGGGCGACAACGGGCGCGAGGGCGGGTGGGGGCGGCTCCCGGCTCTCTGGGCGCCAGCGCGCGACGGCGAGCAGAGGCAGCACCTGCCCCGTGCCGGCGCGGCGGCGGGGAGGGAGCTGGGGCGGCGCGCGGAGGACAACAACGGCGGCAACGGCAAGACGGCCAAGGTGATGCACCTGCTGCTCTGGGGGCCCAAGTGAGGTGAGACCGGGTCAGGTTTCCCGCCGGCGGGTTTCCTGCGCGCCCAGCCGTGGCGCGCGGACCGGCCGGGCTGTACACTAGTTGCTGGCTTGGTGCATGCTCCTTCAGTTTGCTGCGTTCTTTCTTCACCGCTTGTGTTTTAATGGCCACTTTGCCGATGTGTATGTGAAGTTTGTACTGTACATAACGAAATATATATATGGAGGCGATCGCTGTGTCATTAGACCATGTAATGTAAGTTTGGAGCAGCAGATCCTTGTAACAACCTTCTTTAATCTTTACCTGTGGCTTCTGTTGTTGGGACATTGTCAAGCCTGAGATTATGAATCTCTTTTCGGGGTTTCAGGAGGGTACTTTGGATGTGAAGAAACTTAATTATGGTGTTATCACCCTTATCCCCAAGCTTGATGGTGCGAAAAAAATTAAGAATTTCACCCAATTTGTCTTCTTAGATGCCCATACAAGCTAATTACTAAAGTGCTAGATAATAGAGTTGCGAATTTCGCCAACAAACTTATCAGCCGGCATCAAAATGCTTTTATTAAAAAACGCAATATAATGGATGGGGTTATAACATTGCATGAAATCCTTCACCACACCCAGGTTTTAAGAAGAGAACGGGGATTGTGTTGAAGCTTGATTTTGGAAAGGCCTATGATAAAGTTAACTGGTACTTTCTCTTGGAGTGTCATAAACTATGTGGGTTGGATTTCAAATAGTACGAATGGGTTGAGAAAACTTTACATAAGGGCACTGTTAATGTCAAGATCAACAACATCACTGGTGCCTACTTCCAAAGCCACAAAGGGGTCCGACAAGGGGACCCCATGTCACCTTTTCTATTCAACTTAGCTGTTGAGTGCCTAACCAAGATGGTTATGAATGCACAGAAAAACAACTAGTTTACAGGTTTAGCCTTTGATCTTATCCCGAATGGGGTTGCGATTCTGCAATCGCGCAGATGATATTGTACTTTGCATAGAAGATGACTTTGATAAAACTAAAAATATCAAGATTTGTTATATATGTTTGATTTTTATGTCCGGTCTTAAGTTTATTTTTTTGAAAAGCAAGGTGTTGTGTGTTGGAGGGGATGATTCTACTCTTTAGAAATATGCTGGTTTATTTGGTTGCCAGTTTGGCCACTTTCCTATGAAATATCTTCGGGTCCCTGTTAGCTACTCAACTCTTAGGAATATTGATTGGGAATTTGTTGCTATTAGATATCTCAAGAGATGTGATTCCTGGATAGGTGAGTCTGCCTCATCAGGGGGGGAGGCCAACCCTTCTGAATTCCTCTTTATCCAGTATTGCATATTATTATATGTCAATGTTTCTGCTCTCAAAAACTTTCATTGGAAGACTTGATAAATATTGCCGCAAATTGTTTTGGTATGGGGGGATGGAAAGAATGATACCACTTAGTTAAATGGGCGTGGGTCTACCGGTCAAAGAAGAAAGGGGTCTTGAGAGTTAAAGACCTGCATAAGCAGAATGTGTCCCTGCTTGCTAAGTGGTGGTGGAAACTGGAGACGGGACGTGGACTTCGGAAAGATGTGGTTAAAGCCAAGTACTTGAAAAAAATGCTCAGTGTCCACTGTTAGTGGGAAATTCAATGATTCCCCGGTCTGGATGGCCATGCTTATGGTGAAAGAGCACTATATGGCTGGGAGAAAAATCATTGTTAAATCTGGAGATATTGCCAGAGTCTGGCATGATCCTATTGGAGAACATGCACCCCTATGTGAGACTTGTCCTGAACTCTTCGGCATCTCGAATCATCCTGATGATATTGTTGCTTAGTTTTGTGCTAGAGACAAAACTTTGAATTTCAGAGGAAGGATTGTTGGGGACCTTGCTCTTCAACTTGGTGTGGTGAATAATGTGGTTGGGCAGGTAAATCCAGCAGGTGGTGGGGACAAAGTTGAATGGACCTTTGGTCCCAAAGGGAAGTATACAACCAAGGCAATGTATTCCTACTTAGAAAGAAACATTGCGGGATGTGGCTATGGATGGATTTGGAAAGCTAATTTGCCTCTCAAGATCCAAATATTCCTTTGGAAACTCTTCTAGGATGTTGTTTTAACCAGGGATGTGATGAGTTGAAGAAACTGGGCGGGTAACCCTCGCTGCTCTTTTTGCAAAAGCAGGGAAACTTATCTACATCTGTTTTTCTTATGTCCGGTCGCTAGGATTGCTTGGTGGATGGTAGGCTTGATGCTTCGTACTGAGTTTATGCCCAAACAACTTATGTCACTTATACTCTTGGTGTTACGCTTTCCTCCCTGATGGAGAACATTTCTTTACAACTAGGTTGGCAGTGATCTGCTGGGCAATTTGGAACTGCAGAATCCAGGCAACTTTTGAATTTAAAAAACCAGCATCTCCGTTTGAGTTTATATTTACAGCTTGCATTCATCTACGACACTGGGCAGGTCTACTAAAGGGAGGAGATCGGGAGATGCTACAGAAGGGTGCGGATCTACTGAAGGAGAATGCCAAGAGCATGATGACAATCTGTGTTGCTGCCTGCGCGGATGGGAAGTGAGGAGAATACCTCTTGTTCTTGCTTGAAGCTATCATATCTTCTTCGTTTGATGACCAAAGCTTTGACGTTGGGATGAACTATAGTTCATTGTTGTTGCTTCAATGTTATGTTGTTTGCATGGTGATATGTCGTCAGGGCGCCTCTGCGTAGACTGCTGTGTTCCTTTTGTGGACTGTACTATGGTGGCTACTTATGCGCAGTGACAGTGCTACAGGATTTTTGCCTCATAGTGACTGTTACGATTGCGAGCGCTTACCGTGGGTTTCCCTGTAGTGCTCGAGCTTGGTTTTCCCTTTTTATAAGTGCATCTAGTGCCCCTTAGTGATTTTGGTGTATTGGAGACTTATAGGTTAAGAGACTGATGCGTTTGTAAGTGTACACAGGCTCTATAAAAGTTGGAAATATGCCCTAGAGCCAATAAATAAAGTGTTTATTATTATATTTCCTTGTTCATGATAATCGTTTATTATCCATGCTATAATTGTATTAATTGGAAACACATTACATGTGTGAGTAAAATAGACAACACTTTGTCCCTAGTATGCCTCTAGTGAACTAGCTCGTTGATCAAAGATGGTCAAGGTTTCCTAGCCATTGACATGAGATGTCATTTGATAACGGAACCACATCATTAGGAGAATGATGTGATGGACAAGACGCAAACTATAAACGTAGCATATGATCGTGTCAGTTTATTGCTACTGTTTTCTGCATGTCAAGTATATGTTGCTATGACCATGAGATCATGCAACTCACGGATACCGGAGGAGTGCCTTGTGTGTATCAAATGTCACAACGTAACTGGGTGACTATAAAGGTGCTCTACAGGTATCTCCGAGGGTGTCTGTTGAGTTGGCATGGATCAAGACTGGAATTTGTTACTCCGTGTGATGGAGAGGTATCTCGGGGCCCACTCGGTAATACAACATCACAATAAGCCTTGTAAGCAATGTGACTAAGTGTTAGTTGCGGGATCTTGTATTATGGAACGAGTAAAGAGAATTGCCGATAACGAGGTTGAACTAGGTATGGAGATACCGACGATCGAATCTCGGGCAAGTAACATACCGAAGAACAAAGGAAACATCATACGTGATTAACTGAATCCTTGACATAGAGGTTCGACCGATAAAGATCTTCGTAGAATATGTAGGAACCAATATGGGCATTCAGGTCCCGCTATTGGTTATTGACCGTAGAGGTGTCTCGGTCATGTCTACATAGTTCTCGAACCCGCAGTGGTGACGTTTCGGTAGTATAGAGTTATGTATGGTGGTGACCGAATGTTGTTCGGAGTCCTGGATGAGATCCCGGACATCACGAGGAGCTCCGGAATGGTCCGTAGGTCAAGATTCATATATAGGAAGTCCTGTTTTGGTCGCCGGAAAAGTTTCGGGCTCATCGGTAGTGTACCGGGAGTGCCGGTAGTGTACCGGGAGACCATCGGGAGGGGTATTTCGACCCAAGAGGCTCCATGGGCTGTGGAGAGTTTTTACCAGCCATTAGTGGGCTGGTGTAAGTCCCACACAAGGCCCATGCAGTTTGGGAAAAAAGGCCTAAAGAGAAAAGGTGGAAAAAGGCAAAAATAGGGTGAATCCTAGTCCTACTAGGATTGGAGGTGGAGTCCACCTCCTCCACCTAGTTCGGCCGACTCCTTGGAGGCTTGGCCCTTGTGCCAAGCCTCCTCCTCTCTTCCTCTTATATATACTGGAGGTTTTAGGGTTTTTGCACAGGATTTTCAGCCACGTGCTGCCCGTTCCTCCAGTGCATAGTTTCTCCTCTAGATCGGTTTTCTGAAGTGCTTAGGCGAAGCCCTGCCGGAATAGCTCCACCACCATCGCCGGAGCACCGTCATGCTGCCGGAGAACTCTTCTACCTCTCCGCTCCTTCTTGTTGGATCAAGACGGTGGAGATCGTCATCAAGCTGTACGTGTGCTGAACGCGGAGGTGCCGTCCTTTTGGCACTAGATCGGAAGGATCGTGATCAAGATCGTGGGACGGATTGTGATCAAGTTCGTGGGATGGATCGTGATTGGATCGTGGGACGGATCATGATTGGATCGCGGGACGGATCGTAATTGGATCGCGGGACGCATGGCGATTTGGATCGCGAAGACGTTCGACTACACCAACCGCGTTTCTTAACGCTTCCCGCTTAGCGATCTACAAGGGTACGTAGATCCACTCTCCCTCTTGTAGATGGTCATCACCATGTATAGATCTGTGTGTGTGTAGGAAATTTTTTGTTTCCCATGCAACGTTCCCCAACAGTGGCATCATGAGCTAGGTCTATGTGTAGATGAGATCTCGAGTAGAACACAAAAGGTTTGTGGGCGTTGATGCTTAGATTGCTTCCTCCCTTGGTCGGATTTTGGTTCAGCGGTATTGTGAGGTGAAGCGGCCTGGACCAACATTACTCGTACGCTTACGAGAGACCATTTCCCTCGACCGCAACTTGTTACATAGATGGCTTGCGGGTGCCAGTTTCTCTCACTTTAGTTGGATCGGATTTGACAAAGGCGGTCCTTGAGAAGGTTGAAAAGCAACTAGTGTATCACCGTTGTGGTTTTTGCGTAGATGAGAATTGTTCTTGCTAGATACCCGTAGCAGCCACGTAAAACATGCAACAACAATTAGAGGATGTCTAACTTGTTTTTGCAGGATATGTTGTGATGTGATATGGCCAATTACATGATGTGATATATGTGATGTATGAGATGATCATGTGATGTATAGATTATCACGACTTGCATGTTGATGAGTACGGCAACCGGCAGGAGCCATAGGGTTGTCTTTAATTATTGTTTGACCTGCGTGTCAATCATTAAGCGCTATGTAATGCTTTACTTTATCGCTAAACGGTAGCAATAGTAGTACAAGCATGTTGGGCGTGACAACCCCGATGGTGACACGTTGATGGAGATCAAGATGATGAAGATCATGGTGTCATGCCGGTGACGATGGAGATCATGCTGGTGCTTTCTAGATGGAGATCAAAAGCACAAGTTCATGGCCATATCATGTCACTTATGAATTGCATGTGATGTTAATCCTTTTATGCACCTTGTTTTGCTTAGGACGACGGTAGCATTATAAGGTGCTCCCTCACTTAACTTTCAAGATGAATTGTGTTCTCCTCGAGTGTGCACCATTGCGAAAGTTCGTCGTGTCGAGACACCACGTGATGATCGGGTGTGATAGACTCTACGTTCACATACAATGGGTGCAAGCCAGTGTTGCACACGCAGAACATTCGGGTTAAACTTGACGAGCCTAGCATGTACAGACATGGCCTCGGAACACAAGAGACCGAAAGGTCGAACATGAGTCATATAGTAGATATGATCAACATAATGATGTTCACCATTGAAGCCACCTCAACTCACGTGATGATCGGACTTGAGTTGGTGGATTTGGATCATGTGACACTCAGATGGCCTGAGGGATGTCAATTTGAGTGGGAGCTTTAGTAATTTGATTAACTAAACTCATTATATTGAACAATAGTCTAAGTAAACTTTGCTCAATGGCTCGCGCAGTAGCACCCCTGAATTTTAATGCGTTTCGAGAGAAAGCTAAGTTGAAAGATGATGGAAGTAACTTTGTTGACTGGGACCGTAATCTAAGGATTATCCTCACGGCTTCCTAGAAATCATATGTCCTTGAAGCACCGCTTGATGACCAACCAGAAGATATGACCTTCGAAGACGTTAAGAACGCTTGGGAGGCACGTACTGGAGATTACTCAATAGTTCACTGTGCAATATTGTATGGCTTAGAACCGGGACTTCAAAGACGTTTTGAACGTCATGGAGCATATGAGATGTTCCAGGAGTTGAAGTTTATCTTTCAGAAGAATGCCCGGATCAAGAGGTATGAAACCTCCGATAAGTTCTATGCTTGCAAGATGGAGGAGAACGGGTCTATTACTGAACATATACTCAGAATGTCTTGGTATTCAACTCGTCTAGTGGAGTTGGGAATTGCCCTTCCGCCAGAGGCGATCACTGACAGAGTTCTTCAATCACTGCCACCTAGTTACAAGAGCTTTGTGATGAACTATAACATGCACGGGATGAACAAGTCAGTTGCCGAGCTGTTTGCGATGCTAAAAGTTGCTGAGTCTGAAATCCAGAAAAAACATCAAGTGTTGATGGTCAATAAAACCACTAGTTTCAAGAAAAATGGCAAGGTCAAGGGCAAGGGCAAGAAGGGTAAAACCAAGAAGGATGGCAAAGCAGTTGCTACTCCTATAAAGAAGCCCAAGCATGGACCCAAGCCAGAAACTGAGTGCTTTCATTGCAAGGGAACTGGTCACTGGAAGCAGAACTGCCCCAAGTACTTGGCTGGCAAGAAGGCGGCCAACGACAAACAAGGTATATATGATATACATGTTATTGATGTGTACCTTACTAGCTCTCGTAGTAGTGCGTGGGTATTTGATACAGGTTCGGTTGCTCACATTTGCAACTCAAAGCAGGAACTACAGAATAAACGAAGGCTGGCAAAGGACGAAGTGACGATGCGCGTGGGAAATGCTTCCAAGGTTGATGTGATCGCCGTCGGCACGCTCTCTCTTTGATTACCATCGGGATTAGTGCTGAACCTGAATAATTGTTATTTAGTGCCTGCGTTAAGCATGAACATTATATCTGGATCTTGTTTATTGCGAGACGGTTACTCATTTACATCAGAGAATAAAGGTTGTTCTATTTATATGAGTAATATCTTTTATGGTCATGCACCCAATGTTAGGGGTTTATTCATATTGAATCTTTATAGTGATGAAACACATGTTCATAATATTGATGCCAAAAAATGTAGAGTTGATAATGATTGTACCACTTTCTTGTCGCACTGCCGTTTAGGTCATATTGGTGTAAAACGCATGAGGAAGCTCCATGATGATGGACTTTTGGAGTCACTTGATTTTGAATCACTTGACACATGTGAACCATGCCTCATGGGCAAGATGACTAAAACTTCGTTCTCTGGAACAATGGAACAGGCGAGTGACTTATTGGAAATCATACATACTGATGTGTGCGGTCCAATGAATGTTACAACGCTTGGTGGATATCGTTATTTTCTCACCTTCACTGATGACTTAAGTAGATATGGGTATATTTATTTAATGAAACACAAGTCTGAAATGTTTGAAAAGTTCAAGCAATTTCAGAGTGAAGTTGAGAATCATCGTAACAAGAAGATTAAGTTCCTGCGATCTGATCGAGGAGGTGAATATCTGAGTTATGAGTTTGGCAGTCACTTAAGACAGTGTGGAATTGTTTCAAAGTTGACACCGCCCGGAACACCACAGTGTAATGGTGTGTCCGAACGTCGTAATCGAACCTTATTAGATATGGTGCGTTCTATGATGTCTCTTGCTGATTTGCCACTATCGTTTTGGGGTTATGCATTAGAGACAACTACATTCACTTTAAATAGGGCACCATCAAAATCCGTTGAGACGACGCCATATGAACTGTGGTTTGGCAAGAGGCCAAAGTTGTCGTTTCTTAAAGTTTGGGGATGTGATGCTTATGTCAAAAAGCTTCAGCCTGAAAAGCTGGAACCCAAAGCGGAAAAATGCGTCTTCATAGGATACCGAAAGAGACGGTCGGGTATACCTTCTATCTCAGATCCGAAGGCAAAGTGTTTGTCGCTAAGAACGGAACATTTCTTGAGAAAGAGTTTCTCTCGAAAGAATTGAGTGGGAGGAAAATAGAGCTTGATGAGGTTATTGAACCTTTACTTCAACCAGAAAGTAGCGCAGCAGAGAAAGATGTTTCTGTGGAAACTACGACGGTAGAAGAGGAAGTTAATTATGATGATCATGAAGCTTCGGATCAAGCTACTATTGAACCTCGTAGGTCGACAAGGCCGCGTACTACACCTGAGTGGTAAGGCAACTCTGTCTTGGAGGTCATGTTGTTAGACAACAATGAACCTACGAGATATGGAGGAGTAGTGATGGGCCTGGATTCCGAGAAATGGTTAGAGGCCATGAAATCCGAGATGGTATCCATGTATGAAAACAAAGTATGGACTTTGGAAGTATTACCTGAAGGGCGAAAGGCCATTTAGAACAAATGGATCTTTAAGAAGAAGACATACGTGGATGGTAATGTCACCGTTTATAAAGCTCGACTTGTGGCAAAGGGTTTTTCAGAAGTTCAAGGAGTTGACTACGATGAGACCTTCTCACCCGTAGCGATGCTTAAGTCTGTCAGAATCATGTTGGCAATAGCTTCTTATTTTGACTATGAAATTCGGCAGATGGATGTCAAAACAGCGTTCCTCAATGGTTTCCTTGAGGAAGAGTTGTATATGATGCAACCAGAAGGTTTTGTTGATCCAGAGAATGTTGACAAAGTTTGCAAACTCCAGCGATCCATTTATGGACTGGTGCAAGCATCTCGGAGTTGGAATAAGCATTTTGATGAGGTGATCAAAGCGTTTGAGTTTATATAAGTTTATGGAGAAGCTTGTATTTACAAGAAAGTGAGTGGGAGCTCTATAGCGTTTCTAGTATTATATGTGGATGACACATTGCTGATTGGAAACAATATAGACATGCTGGAAAGTGTGAAGGAATATTGAACAAGAGTTTTTCAATGAAGGACCTAGGAGAAGCTGCTTTCATATTAGGCATTAAGATCTATAGAGATAGATCGAGACGCTTAATAGCACTTTCACAGAGCACATACCTTGATAAAGTTTTGAAGAAGTTCAAAATGGATCAGTCCAAGAAGGGGTTCTTGCGTGTGTTACAAGGTGTGAAGTTGAGTAAGACTCAATGCCCAGTGACTGCAGAAGATAGAGAAAAGATGAGTGCCATCCCCTATGCTTCAGCCATAGGCTCTATCATGTATGTAATGCTGTACACAATACCCGATGTTAGCCTTGCCATAAGTATGGGCGGAAGGTTTCAAAGTGATGCTGGAATGGATCACTGGACAGCGGTCAAGAATATCCTTAAGTACCCAAAAAGGACTAAGGAAATGTTTCTCGTTTATGGAGGTGATGAAGAGCTCGTCGTAAAGGGTTATGTCGATGCAAGCTTTGACACTGATTCGGACGACTCTAAATCGCAAACCGGATACTTATTCTCAACGGGGGAGCGGTAAGCTGGTTGAGTTCCAAGCAAAGCGTGGTAGCCGATTCTACATGCGAAGTGGAGTACATCGCAGCCTCGGAGGCAGCGAAGGAAGGTGTCTGGATGAAGCAGTTCATGACAGATCTTGGAGTAGTGCCCAGTGCACTGAATCCAATGAACCTATTCTGTGACAACACTGGTGCCATTGCTCTGGCCATGGAACCAAGGTTTCACAAGAGGACAAGACACATGAAGCGACGCTTCAAATCCATCAGTGATTACATCGAGGAGAAGGACATAAATATTTGCAAAGTGCATATGGATTTGAATGTTGTAGGCCCATTGACTAAACCTCTTCCAAGGGCTAAACATGATCAACACCAGAACTGCATGGGCGTTCAATTCATTACAATGTCAATCACATAGTGATGTGAGCTAGATTATTGACTCTAGTGCAAGTGAGAGACTATTGGAAATATGCCCTAGAGGCAATAAATAAAGAGTTTATTATTATATTTCCTTGTTCATGGTAATCGTTTATTATCCATGCTTTAATTGCAAACACATTACATGTGTGGGTAAAATAGACAACACTTTGTCCCTAGTATGCCTCTAGTGAACTAGCTCGTTGATCAAAGATGGTCAAGGTTTCCTAGCCATTGACATGAGATGTCATTTGATAACGGGACCACATCATTAGGAGAATGATGTGATGGACAAGACCCAAACTACAAACGTAGCATATGATCGTGTCAGTTTATTGCTATTGTTTTCTGCATGTCAAGTATATGTTCCTATGACCATGAGATCATGCAACTCACGGATACCGGAGAAGTGCCTTGTGTGTATCAAACGTCGCAACGTAACTGGGTGACTATAAAGGTGCTCTACAGGTATCTCCGAGGGTGTCTGTTGAGTTGGCATGGATCAAGACTGGAATTTGTTACTCCGTGTGACGGAGAGGTATCTCAGGGCCCACTCGGTAATACAACATCACAATAAGCCTTGCAAGCAATGTGACTAAGTGTTAGTTGCGGGATCTTGTATTACGGAATGAGTAAAGAGACTTGCCGATAACGAGGTTGAACTAGGTATGGAGATACCGACGATCGAATCTTGGGCAAGTAACATACCGAAGAACAAAGGGAACATCATACGGGATTAACTGAATCCTTGACATAGAGGTTTGACTGATAAAGATCTTCGTAGAATATGTAGGAACCAATATGGGCATCCATGTCCCGCTATTGGTTATTGACCATAGAGGTGTCTCGGTCATGTCTACATAGTTCTCGAACCCGCAGGGTCTGCACACTTAAGGTTTGGTGACGTTTCGGTAGTATAGAGTTATGTATGGTGGTGACCGAATGTTGTTCGGAGTCCCGGATGAGATCCCGGACGTCATGAGGAGCTCCGTAATGGTCCGGAGGTATAGATTCATATATAGGAAGTCCTGTTTTGGTCGTCGGAAAAGTTTCGGGCTCATCGGTAGTGTACCGGGAGTGTCGGTAGTGTACTGGGAGACCATCGGGAGGGGTATTTCGACCCAAGAGTCTCCATGGGATGTGGGAGAGTGTTTACCAGCCATTAGTGGGCTGTTGGAAGTCCCACACAAGGCCCATGCGGTTTGGGAAAAAAGGCCTAAAGAGAAAAAGTGGAAAAAGGCGAAAATAGGGCGAATCCTAGTCCTACTAGGATTGGAGGTGGAGTCCACCTCCTCCACCTGGTTCGGCCGACTCCTTGGCGGCTTGGACCTTGTGCCAAGCCTCCTCCTCTCTTCCTATTATATATACTGGAGGTTTTAGGGTTTTTGCACAGAATTTTCAGCCACGTGCTGCCCGTTCCTCCAGTGCATAGTTTCTCCTCTAGATCGGTTTTCTGCAGTGCTTAGGGGAAGCCCTGCCGGAATAGCTCCACCACCATCGCCGGAGCACCATCATGCTGCCGGAGAACTCTTCTACCTCTCTGCTCCTTCTTGCTGGATCAAGACGGCGGAGATCGTCATCAAGCAGTACGTGTGCTGAACGCGGAGGTGCCGTCCGTTCGGTGCTAGATCGGAAGGATCGTGATCAAGTTCGTGGGACGGATCGTGATTGGATCGCGGGACAGATCCTGATTGGATCGCGAGACGCACGGCGATTTGGATCGCGAAGACGTTCGACTACACCAACCGCCTTTCTTAACGCTTCTCGCTTAGCGATCTACAAGGGTACGTAGATCCACTCTCCCTCTCGTAGATGCTCATCACCATGGATAGATCTGCGTGTGCGTAGGAATATTTTTTGTTTCCCATGCAACGTTCCCCAACAATAAGTTGCTGAGGAGTTTGACATATTTGGAGATTATTGACCCCTAAAAATGTATGTCTTCAACTAAAGACTTTGGTGAAGACTTTGGTATTCCCTAAAGACTTTGAAAATGAAGAAGTTGGTGTGACCTTGAAGATATGAACGAGGACTACGAAGTGTGAAGCTTTTGTTTTTTGGAGTTTCATTTCCTTTCTTTTAGTCATAGGAAACAACATACTGTTAAAGGGGGCCGAAGTAATACTAAGGAAATTTTCCAACTGATGCTCAACTCAAAAGCCTCAACATATCCAATCCTTCGAGTGAAGCCTTTGGAAATCTCTTACAGTTCAGTCAAGTTCTTCAGTGACAGAGACGAAGTTCTTCTATTATCTAAGGAAATTGGTCTGACTTAGGAGTTAGGATCTCGCTAGTGCGAATTGCCTACAATTGAGGGACATGATAACCCTAAGGACTTTCATAGTTTGAAATTCCGACCGTTGTTGTGCTTTGCGCCAGGTGTCCCCAATCATATTATCCACATAATGGTCATATCATTGGGGGCATTTATGTCTTATCATGTCAGGTTGCACCTGGGCTATAAATAGCCACCCCACAACCATTAGTTGGTTGACTGCTCCGAGAGAGAACTGACACTTGTCATTTAAGAGCAACCCATCCTCCGAGGACTTTGAGAGAAAATCATTAGTGAGGAAAAACCCAAATACAAACCACCAAACCCAAAGTGATTGAGCATCACTCAAGAGATTGTTCCTGTGTGGAACCGACACTTGTTACTGATACGTCTCCTTCATATCTATAATTTTTGATTGTTTCATGCTAATATTCTACAACTTTTATATACTTTGGGCAACTTTTTATACTATTTTTGGGATTAACATATTGATCCAGTGCCCAGTGCCAGTTCCTGTTTGTTGCATGTTTTTTGTTTTGCTAAAAATCCATATCAAATGAAGTCCAAACACGATAAAAACTTACGGATATTTTTTCGGAATATATGTGATTTTTGGGAAAAATAATCAACATAAGAAGATGCCCGAGGAGTTCACAAACCTGCTAGGCGTGGACCACCCCCTGGCCGCATCTGGCAGGCTTGTGGCCACCCCTAAGGTTGGTTGGAACTGTCCTTTTTCCGAAAGGAAGATATTTTTATAATAAAAATCCCCTCCAAATTTCAGCCCGATTGGAGTTATTAATATTTGGATATTTAAGAAACGGTGAAAGGCTAGAATCTCGGAGCGCAAAAATAGAAGGAAACAGAGAAAGAGATCCAATCTTGGAAGGGCTCTTGCCCCTCTGCCGCCATGGAGTCCATGGACCAGAGGGGAAACCCTTCTCCCATCCAGGGGAAGGTCAAGGAAGAAGAAGGAGGGGGGCTCTATCCCCCTCTCTCTCGGTGGCGCCAGAACGCCGCCGGGGCCATCATCGTGTCAGTGATCTACTCCAACAACCCCTTCATCTTCAGCGGTCCACTCTCCACCAACCCGCTGTACCCTCTACGTTAACATGGTGCTTTATGCTTCATATTATTGTCCAATGATGTGTTGCCATCCTATGATGTCTGAGTAGATTTTTGTTGTCCTATTGGTTGATTGATGATCATGATTGGTTTGAGTTGCATGTTTTATTATTGGTGCTGTCCTATGGTGCTCTCCGTGTCGCACAAGTGTGAGGGATCCTCGCTGTAGGGTGTTGCAATGTGTTCATGATTCGCCTATGGTGGGTTGCTTGAGTGACAGAAGCATAAACCCAAGTAGGTGGGTTGTTGCATATGGGAGTAAAGAGGACTCGATACCTTATAATGCTATGGTTGGGTTTTACCTTAATGATCTTTAGTAGTTGCGGATGCTTGCTAGAGTTCCAATCATAAGTGCGTATGATCCAAGTAGATAAAGTATGTTAGGTTATGCCTCTCCCTCGTATAAAATTGCAACAATGATGACCGGTCTAGTTATCAACTGCCTAGGGACAATTCCACAACTCTTACCACCACTTTTCCACACACGTTAAACGAAATTAACTGTTACTTTATCTTAGCAGACCCTAGATTTTATTTATGTGCTCTTTATTATCTTGCAAACTAGCCCGTTACACCTACAAAGTACTTCAAGTTTCATACTTGTTCTAGGTAAAGCGAACGTTAAGCGTGCGTATAGTTGTATCGGTGGTCGATAGAAGTTGAGGAAATATTTGTTCTACCTTTAGCTCCTCTTTGGGTTCGACACTCTTACTTATCGAGAAAGGCTACAATTTATCCCCTATACTTGTGGGTTATCAAGACCTTTTTTGGCACCGTTGCTGGGGAGCAATAGCATGGGGTGAATATTCTCGTGTGTGCTTGTTTGCTTTATCACTAAGTAATTATTATTTTTCTGTTATTAACTCATTTTCTATCTTTAGATATGGGTAGGAAATGCAAAATACCAAAAAAAATTAGATGTACTTGCTGCTCCAAAAGTTGAGGAACCACTAGTGTTCCGTACCATCGAAGAATATTACTTGGGTCATCTTTGATCCACTTGTGCTCGTGCTGAAAAGCCAACTAGCTTAGTTGAGGGAAAATCATTAAATGAGCATGCTCAATATGTGTGATACCGCATATCTCAAAAAGGGAAACTCTTGTGGCATCAAATTAATACTCTGTGTTGCTATGCTTGGAATCTATGTGAAATTTATGATTTTACTTGTTGTTCTAAAGAAGCTAAAAAACACCTTCCCTACCAATGTGTGTTTAATGATAATGAAATATTATCCTCTTACACCAAGGAGGCCTATTGGTATAATGATGTTGAACAAATTGAAGAATTTGTTGCTTTTAAGGGTGCCTATGAAATTGCTTCTTTAATTGAAAAGTATGATGCTACTCTTTACGAATCTGAAATTTTTTCCATACTTAAATATTGCTATGAAAAATATGCTTCTAATGCTTATGTTAAAGAGTTTATTGAAAGAATGACCGCTGCCTTGGAAGAGATTAAAATTTGGCAGGAAACTATGGAAGAAGAAATTGCTGAAACTGTGAGCTCATTAGATGAAAAAGATGAGGAGGAGAGCGAAGAACAATAGGAGGAAGAGCAGATTAGCTACCTGTGCCCACCTTATAATGAGAGTAACTCTTCAACTCATACATTGTCTAATTTCCCTTCATGCTTACCTAAGGATGAATGCTATGATGATTTGTATGATCCCTTGGATTCTTTTCAAATATCCATTTTTTGACGAACTTGATGCTCTCTATTTTTGTGGCCATGATGCCAATATGAATTATGCTTATGAAGATGAACTTGCTATAGTTCCTTATGTTAAGCATGAAATTTTTGCTATTTAACCCACACATGATAGTCCTATTATCTTTTTGAATTCTCCCAACTACACTATATCGGAAAAGTTTGCACTTATTAAGGATTATATAGATGGGTTGAGTTTTACTATCACACATGATGATTTTGATAGATATAATATGCATGTGCTTGCTGCTCCTACTTGCAATTATTATGAGAGAGGAACTACATCTCTGCCTCTCTATGTTTCCAATATGATAAAATTGCAAGAAACTACGTATGCTATGCATTGGCCTTTACTTGGTGTGAATGGATTGTTCTTGTATGACATGCCAATGCATAGAAAGAGAGTTAGACTTGGTTGTTGCATGATTTATATTACTTTGTGCTCACTACTAAATTACAAATCATTCTTAATGAAAATTGGCTTTGATATACCTTGGGATCCGGGTGGATCCATTACTTGAGCACTACATGCCTAGCTTAATGGCTTTAAATAAAGCGCTACCAGGGAGACAACCCAGAAGTTTTAGAGAGTCATTTTATTCTATTGTGTGCTTTTATTTAGTTTAAAAAACAAATAAAATAAAATGGGGTACTTAAAACTTTTTCAAAAAGAAAAGTGAAAGTGAGAAAGACGAGCAACGTTGAAGTGGGGGCTAGCCTTGAACTTTGTTCATGCCCATGGAAACTTTGTGAATCTTGATTACAGAAACTTTTCAACAAAATAATTATACCCTTGTATAAATCCATTGTACTATAAAAATAATGTGCCAAGAATTACCTTTAGGATGTTTAAATAGCTTGTTTGATATGTGTTGTGTAAAAACAGAAACTTTTGCTGCATTGTTCGAATTTCTATATTTTACTGAAGCATGCAAAAATTCTGAATTTTTTGCAAAATACTGTTATACAAATGGCTGACCACGTCCTAATTTTTTAGAATTTTTAGAGTTACAGAAGTATGGTGAATGTTCAAATTACTACAAAATGTCCTGTTTTTGATGCATTGTTTTGCTTGTTATGATGAAACTATCGAATTTATCGGTGGTATAAGCCATGGAAAAGTTATATTACAACAGCTACAATGCAAAAACAAAATGTGATTTGTTTTATTATACTAACGGATCTCATGAGGGTTTTGTTAAGTTTTGTGTGATTGAAGTTTTCATGTTTTGGGTGAGATCACGATGGATGAAGGAATAAGGAGTGGAAAGAGACTAAGCTTGGGGATGCTCGAGGCACCCCAAGGTAATATTCAAGGACTCCCAAGAAATTAAGCTTGGGGATGCCCCGGAAGGCATCCCCTCTTTCTTCCAACAACCATCGGTAATTTTACTTGGAGCTATATTTTTATTCGTCGCATGATATGCGTAAATCTTGGAGCGTCGTGTGCTTTTTCTTTTTCTTTTAATAATGCACCATGTTGGTGGAGATAGTGCTTGGTTGATTTATATAAGGCTCTTTGCACCTCACTTGTATCTTTTGTGTATGGCTTCATAGAATGCTTCATGTGCTTCACTTATATCATTTGAAGTTTGGATTGGCTGTTTCTCTACACATAGAAAACCGCCATTTGTAGAATGCTCTTTTTCTTCACTTATATTTGTTAGAGAGTGGGCATATCTTTTGTAGAAAGAATTAAAATCCTATGCTTTACTTATATGTATTTAGAGAGTTAACATGAGTTGGTCATTCACATGGTTAGTCATAAAATCCTACATAAAACTTGTAGATCACTGAATATGATGTGTTTGATTCCTTGCAATAGTTTTGCGATATAAAGATGGTGATATTAGAGTCATGCTAGTGAGTAATTGTGGATTGGTATAAATACTTGTGTAAAGGTTTGTGATCCCCATAGCATGCATGTATGGTGAACCATTATGTAAGGAAGTCGGAGCATGATTTGTTTATTGATTGTCAACCTTTGTGTGAGGGTCAGGAGCGCGTGATGGTTAACTCCTTCCTCAAAAAAGCCACCATATACCTTCCTCAAAACAGCCACCATATACCTTCCTCAGAACAACCACCATACCTACCTATTATGGCATTTCCATAGCCATTCCAAGATATATTTCCATGCAACTTGCACCGTTTCCTTTTTTATGACACGCACCATCATTTTCATATTGCTTTGCATGATCGTAAGATAGCTAACATGATGTTTCCATATCTTGTCCATTTTTTGATGTCATTTGCTATGCTAGATCATTGCATATCCCGGTACACCACCGGAGGCATTCATATAGAGTCATATTTTGTTCTAGGTTTCGAGTTGTAATTTTTGTAAGTTGTAAGTAAATAAAAGTGTCATGATTGTCCTTATTAGATCATGTCCCACGTGAGGAAAGGATGATGGAAGCTATGATTCCCTCACAAGTGGGGATGAGATTTCAGACTTTATGAAAAATAAAAGAGGCCAGCGAAGCCCAAATAAAATGATGAATAAAAGAGGCCTTAGATGCCCACCCAAAAAAATAAAGATGAGAGAAAAGAGAGAAGGGACATTGCTACTATCCTTTTCCGCACTTGTGCTTCAAAGTAGCACCATGATCTTCACAACAGAGAGTCTCCTACTTTGTCACTTTCATATAACTAGTGAAATTTTTCATCATGATGCATGTCCACTTAGTTTCTTTTTGAGCTTTAATACACTTATAGCTCTTGTGCATTCGTTGCATGGCATTCCCTACTCACTCACATTGATATCTATTTATGGGCATCCCCATAGCCCGATGATACGCCTAGTTGATGTGAGACTATCTTCTCCTTTTTCCTTGAAAACCTCCACCATATTCTATTCCACCTATAGTGCTATATCCATGGATCATGCTCATGTATTGAGTGAGAGTTGAAAAGGTTTGAGAAAATAAAAGGTGTGAAACAATTGCTTGACTTGTCATCGGGGTTGTGCATGATATAA
This sequence comes from Hordeum marinum, assembly GCA_022496015.1. Classification (NCBI taxonomy): domain Eukaryota; kingdom Viridiplantae; phylum Streptophyta; class Magnoliopsida; order Poales; family Poaceae; genus Hordeum; species Hordeum marinum. The sequence continues at coordinate 94,259,808 of CM039677.1, read as the reverse complement.
ATACTAGGTGTGGGGAAGATGGAGCATAGCCAGACCATATGATATTGTAGGGATAACTTTCTTTTGCCATTATATTTTGAAGAGATACAATTGCTTTATTAGTATGCTTGAAGTATTATTGTCTTAATGTCAAATGATAAACTATTGCTTTGAATCACCAGTGTCTTAATATTCATGCCATGATTAGATTATATTAACAATATTATGCTAGGTTGCATTCCACATAAAAAATATCTTTTTATCATTTACCTACTTGAGGACGAGCAGGAATTAATCTTGGGGATGCTGATATGTCTCCTTTGTATCTATAATTTTTGATTGTTTCATGCCAATATTCTACAACTTTCATATACTTTTGGCAACTTTTTATACTATTTTTGGGACTAACATATTGATCCAATGCCCAATGCCAGTTCCGATTTGTTGCATGTTTTTTTGCTTCGTAGAAAATCCATATCAAACGAAGTCCAAACGCGATAAAAACGTACGGACATTTTTTTGGAATATATGTGATTTTTGGAAAAAAGAATGAACGCGAGACGATGCCCGAGCAGGTCACAAGCCTGCTAGGCGTGGCCCACCCCTTGACCGCGCCTGGCAGGCTTGTGGCCACCCCTTTTGCCGCAAGGAAGATATTTTTATAGTAAAAATCCCCTCAGAATTTCAGCCCGATCGGAGTTACGGATCTCCGGATATTTAAGAAATAGTGGAAGGCCAGAATCTGGGACGGCAGAAACAGAAGGAAAGAGAGAGAGAGAGAGAGATCCAATCTCGGAGGGGCTCTCGCCCCTCCGTCGCCATGGAGTCCATGGACCAGAGGGAAAACCCTTCTCCCATCTATCTAAAGCGGTCCACTCTTCCACAACCCATTGTACCCTCTACTTGAACATGGTGCTTTATGCTTCATATTATTGTCCAAGGATGTGTTGCCATCCTATGATGTGTGAGTAGATTTTTGTTGTCCTATTGGTTGATTGATGATCATGATTTGTTTGAGTTGCATGTTTTATTATTGGTGCTATCCTATGGTGATCTCTGTGTCGAGCAAGAGTGAGGGATCCTCGCTGTAGGGTGTTGCAATGTGTTCATGATTCACCTATGGTGGGTTGGTTGAGTGACAGAAGCATAAACCCGAGTAGGTGGGTTGTTGCATATGGGAATAAAGAGGACTTGATACCTTATAATGCTATGGTTGGGTTTTACCTTAATGATCTTTAGTAGTTGCGGATGCTTGCTAGAGTTCCAATCATAAGTGCATATGATCCAAGTAGAGAAAGTATGTTAGCTTATGCCTCTCCCTCATATAAAGTTGCAATAATGATGACCGGTCTAGTTATCGACTGCCGAGGGACAATTCCGCAACTCTCACCACCACTTTTCCACACTCGTTAAACTACCTTAATTGTTACTTTATCTTAGCAGCCCCTAGATTTATTTTCGTGCTCTTTATTATCAGCAAACCTAGCCCGTTACACCTAAAAAGTACTTCTAGTTTCATACTTGTTCTAGGTAAAGAGAACGTTAGGCGTGCGTAGAGTTATATCGGTGGTCGATAGAACTTGAAGGAATATTTGTTCTACCTTTAGCTCCTCATTGGGTTCGACACTCTTACTTATCGAGAAAGTCTACAGTTGATCCCCTATACTTGTGGGTTATCAGTTACCTTTGAAGACTATGTATCTTCCAGACAGTTAGGCGTCATGGTCTAGTGCATCCTGCAGTCAATTGGGGAACATGAAGTGACCTTGGTCTAGAGCATCTAGCAGTCAATTGTGGATCACCGGGTGACCAGTTTGTGAGGGTGTTGGAAGTCTACCCTGAATACTTACCATGAGTGTTGGGCGAGGACTTAGTGACCTTAGCTCAAGGAGAATACGATAAGCACTGTGTGTCTTGGGGCTGTGTTTCCTCTAGTTTAAATACCAGGCCGCTCCAAACCAGACGTACGACTATCACAACTGTTGGAACTGGGTCATCAAACCATTGTCTTCATCGAGCTACCTGGTTCTATTTCCTCAACCCTTTCGTTTCCTTGTATACCTTTTGATGAAATTGATCGTTACTGTTTGAAGAATTTGAATGAAGACTTTCTCAATTTCTTCACCTCAAATTCTTCAAGTTATCTTGTTCCTCACCTTCTTATCCTGTATCATGCTACCTGTAATCTGTGCGTGCTTTATTTCATCATGATGACTATGCTACTGCTATGTTTCTCATGCACTTTAGTACCTATTCCGCTGCTTTTTATTCATCACATTTCAAATTCCTCAAGTTGAAATTTCTCAGTGATGAATTTGTAAAAATTGCCTATTCACCCCCCTCTAGTCGATATAACACACTTTCAATTCGTATCAGAGCAAGGTACTCCCTTGTTTTGTGTGATTTTGGTTTGACCACCTGGAGTTCTAGTTGTGTCGACTGTAGGTATGATCAAGGTTTCCACAGGTTGTCATACCTTTGATGGGACAGATTACCCCTACTGGAAGAACAAGATGTGCATGCATCTTGAAGCTATTGACAACGATCTCTCGTACGTTGTGGAAAACGGTGTTCCCCGCACTTCTCTGGCTGTTACTGCTGCTGATATGAAGAAATTCAAGCAACTCTATTCTCAAGCGAAGAATATCATCTATGGCCATCTGAGTAAAGCACAGTATGGCAGAGTTAGTGCTTTGGATTCTGCTAAGATTTTCTAGGATAGGATGTCCAAAGTCAACGAAGGTGTTTCCACTCAACCTGACCCCGTGTCGATGTTCTTCGTGATCTCTTCAACCGCTTCAAAAGACTCTACAATGAAAATGTTCAACAAACTTTTGATCGTCTCATTGATATTTCCAACGAGCTTCAAGCACTGGGTGCCACTGACATCACCAATCACAAAGTGGTGAAGAAACTGCTAAGATCTCTTGACTCCTCATTTGACACACTAGCTTTCATGATTCAAGAGCATGGAGACTACAAGTCACGCGATCCTGCTGATATTCTTGAGAGACTCAATACTCATGAATTCCAGCAAGCTGAGAAGGGAGACCTCTACGGGCCAAGCTTTGGAAGATCTCGTGCTTTGAAGGCAAAAGCAATTTCCTCATCCGATGGCGAAGATTCTAATAGTAGCCTTGGTGATCCCGAAGAACTGAGTCAGGAGCTGGCAATGTTCTTGAGGAAATTCCAGAAGTTCTCGAGGAGAGGCCACTTTGGAAAGTCATCAAAAGGTGGCTTGAGGAAATCAGATTTCTCAAGCGACTACAACAAGCGAACATGTCACAAATGCAAGAAATCTGGTCACTTTATCTCTGGGAAAAAGAATCAAAGAAGAAGAATTACAAGGACGACAGTTTTGATGACTCGAGGAAAAATAAGAAATCTTCAAAGTCCTCATCTGCAAAGTCCTCATCTTCAAAGTCCTCAGCGCACGAGAAGAATGGTTCCAGAAAGGCTCGGGCTTTCATTAGCAAGGAAATGGATTCTAAAGAAGAATCTGAAGAATATGAACAACAGGAAGAATCTGAGGTGGAGTCTGAATCTGGTGTTGCTAGCTTTTCTCTCGCTACTGCCTTTGTCAACAAGTCCATCTTCAATGATGAAAAAAATGACTACTCCAACGACTCTGACGACAACAATGATGAATATGCTCCTACTTACTGCTTCATGACAAAAGGCATCAAGTCAGTCACAGAATGTCCCAATCTTGATGACATTGAATATCCTAGGTGGAAAGTTCTGATGGAGAAGCATGTCATATCAATGAACAGTGAGCTATGGACTGTTATTGAACTTGGACTGACTGAACTCTACAAGATGGCTAATGCTGAGGAAATTTGCAATTATAGTCAACTTGATGCTCAGGCGAGGACCATCATCTTCTCAAGCCTGTCGAGCGTCATGTTCAGAGGCATCTGTCATCTCCAAAATGCCAAGCTCATCTTGGATAGGATCATGGACATCAATGAAGGCTGTCGCACTCGTCAAGACCCAATGTTCATCGAACTCAAGAAATTCCTCAAAACCCAGGAAGCAGATCCTGCTTCATCTTCTTCAATTTGTCTTATGGCAAACGGTTCCAAGGTACACAAACATCAGTCCTCTTCTGAATCAAGTGAACATGAATCTGATGAATATGTGAAACCTAGTTATGCCAAACTTGCTAATAATGCCACTAAGCAACATAGTGCACTTTAAAAGCTTTAGAAACTGTTAGACAAAAGCAATGATCTGTTGAATGAGGAAGTGGATCAGACTCAAACTCTGACTGGCGATCTCAAAAGTCTTCAGACAAAGTATGATAACCTTTAGAGTCATCATAATGCTCTCTTAGATCATCATGGGAAGCTTTCTTATGAATTTCTTCAAAGAAAGCAAGTTCTTGAGAAACTAAGAGTGTCTCATGAGGATCTCCAAAGGGAAAACAATTCCTTACTGGCTCAACAGATCAGTACCGCTCAGGAAGAATTTGTTCCACCTTGTTTAAAATGCATCGAACATGAAACTGCTAATTCTTCACCTGAATGTTCAAATGCTTCTATTGCTTCAAATTCTTCAACTATTCCCGTGGTCACAAATTCCTCATCTGAGGATACCACAAGTATCACTAACGAAAATGCAGGGTTGAAGGAATTGTATGTGACAGGCATGTACAAAAGTCTCAAAGGGCATGAAACCCTTTGCGATGTGCTCAAAAGAAAATTCTGAATAGGAACCCTAGGAAAGAGGGTATTGCATTTGAGAGGAAACTCAATGCTGATGGATCCTACTGGACACCTAAGCATTACCCCAAAACTTCATGGGTTGCTGCAAAAGGACCTCCTATAGATCCATCAACTTTATCTGGCTTTACTTGTGAAACTTCATACTCCTCTGATGAGTCACTTGACTCCAACTACAAATTCTTCAAAAATCAGAAAGGTGAATTATTTGCCAGATTTGTTGGAGCTAACTGCAGGAATGGCTCACCTATGAAGAAAATCTGGGTTTCCAAGAGCTGCTTACAAAATCTTCAAGTGAATGTCCTCACCCATGAAGAAAAGGAACCCCAGATCAAATTCCTCATATGGACCAAAGTTTTCACTTGGACCAAATTCCTCAAATGGTCAAAAATATCATTCTTGTGCTAATGCATCTGTTTCGCAGGGAAAATCTAAGAGTTCTAAAAATGTGCATTATTCTTCAAATCATTATGTTCATAAGTCCTCGAAGAATTTCTCTGCTTATTCATATGAGTACTCTAACCCTTGTCCTATGAAACATAGCGCACTAGCTTCAACGCCTCCATTCTCATATGGTGCTCGCAGAATGATGAACTCTTTGCCACCCCTCTAGATGTGGGTGGTGAAGAAATTGAACTAATCTCTTATGTAGGGTCAGGTCTCCAGATGAACTTTAAGGTCTGAAGAATTTGTTGGAGACCTGAGGAAATGCTTGAAAGGACGCAAGCTAATCATGCAGAAATGAATTCCTCATTTCTCACGTCCTCACACAGCTTTACTTTCCATATTGTGTGATGAAATTCTGCCTGATGAATTTGATGTCATAATCTTCACTATGAAGCATATGAGTTCGTAAGTTGTACTAATTCATCTGCATGATGAACCTCCAAAAGCTACTGAGTGAGTCCTCGATAGTGGATGCACAAACCACATGACTGGTGACAAGAATGTACTGATGAATTTGCCACTCGCCTCATCTCATCTGAAGCATATCACCTATGCTGACAAAGGAAAAAGCAAGGTATTGGGTCTAGAGAAGGTTGCAATCTCAAAGGTCTGACACATGGATAAGGTGATGCTTGTCGAATCCCTCGGGTTCAACCTCATGTCTGTCTCAATACTTTGTGATCTTGATATGGTTGCCATCTTTGGAAAATATAGTTGCGTTGTCATCATGGAATCTGACCATTCCAAAGTCTTCGAAGGCTTTAGGAGAGAAGACTTCTATATTCTTGATTTCTCTACAGGTCCTCAGCCTGCCACGTGCCTACTTGCAAAGTCCTCAGAAGGTTGGCTATGGCGTCGACGACTTGGACACACTGGTATGAGGAACTTGCACACACTCGTGAAGAAAAAGCACGTCATTGGCATTGAAGGTGTCAAATTCCTCAAGGATCACCTCTGTGGTGCATGTGAGTCTGGGAAGATGACCAGATCCAAGCATCCCTTGAAGACAATCATGACCACGACTCGACCTTTTGAATTGCTTCATATGGACCTCTTTGGCCCCACTCATTATTCCACACTAACAAATTCTTCAAGTTTTTATGGCTTTGTCATTGTTGATGATTACTCTTGTTACACTTGGGTGCATATTATTCTATGCAAGTCTGAAGTGCAGGATGTCTTCAGACGATTTGCTTCATGGACCTCCACAAACTTTGGCGTCAAGATCAAGCATATCAGGAGTGATAACAGGACTGAGTTCAAGAACACCAATTTTGATGAATATCTTGATGAACTTGGTATTACTCATGAGCTATCTGCCCCATATACTCGTCAGCAGAACAGCGTCGTGGAGCGCAAGAACATGACTCTTGTTGAGATGGATCACACCATGCTTGATGAATACAAGACTCCTCGCCGCTTCTGGCCTGAGGCAATTGATACAGCTTGCCACATCATCAACAAGGTATATCTTCACAAATTCTTCAAGAAGACTTCATATGAACTTATGACTGGCAAGAAACCCACTGTAAGTTATCTCAAAGCCTTTGGTTCAAAATGCTGGATTAGAGATCTTCACCATAGTTCTAAATTTGCATCGAAAGCACATGAAGGTTTTATGCTTGGTTACGGAAAGGACTCACACACCTACATAGTCTTTAGCACCTACCACCAAAAGGTTGTTGAAACTATATATGTGCGGTTCGATGAAACTGACGGCTCGCAAAGAGAGCACCTGCCTTCTGTGCTAGATGAAAAGTCTCCTGAGGAATCCATTAAGCTGAAGGCTACTGAAGATGTCATACCCACCAAAGAACCTCAACCTACTGACGAAGTCATTCCAACCAATGAAGACATTCATGCTGATACTCCTGAAGAATATGGTGCTAAAGAAAATCCTCATCCACGTCAACCTGCTCACCAATGAAGAGTTGCAAACAAAGTGCAGATTGACAAAATCATCGACGACATCAATGCACCAGGTCCCCTAACTCGCTCAAAAGCTTCACATTTGACTAACTTTTGTGGGCACTTTGCTTTTGTCTCTATCATAGAGCCCACCAAAGTTGATGAAGAATTCAAGGAGCCTGAGTGGATTCAAGCTATGCAAGAGGAACTACATCAATTCAAGGTAAACAACATGTGGGAACTTGTCAAGCGGCCAGATCCTCGCAAGCACAACATCATAGGTACCAAGTGGATCTACCGCAACAAGCAAGACAAAAATGGCCTTGTTATAAGAAAGAAGGCTTGTCTTGTAGCTCAAGGCTACACACAGGTGGAAGGAATCGACTTTGATGAAACTTGTTCACCTGTTGCTAGACTTGAAGCTATATGCATATTGCTTGCTTATGCTAACCACCATGATATCATCTTATATCAAATGGATGTGAAAATTGCATTCCTCAGTGGTAAGCTTGAGGAAGAAGTATATGTTGCTCAACCCCCAGGTTTTGAAGACCCTAAGCATCCTGACAAAGTCTTCAGACTCAAGAGGGACCTCTATGGTCCCAAGAAGGCCCCTCGGGTGTGGTATGACACTCTGAAGGAATTTCTCATGAAGAAAGGCTTCAAACCCGGTTCACTTGACCCAACTCTTTTCACTAAATCCTATGACAATGAACTGTTCATATTCCAAATATACGTAGACGATATTATCTTTGGCTGTACTAACAAACGTTACAATGATGAATTTGCGTATATGATGAGTGAAGAATATCAAATGTCTATGATGGGAGAGTTGAAATTCTTCTTAGGTCTTCAAATTCGTCAGCAAGATAATGGTATCTTCATCTCTCAAGAGAAATACCTCAAGGATGTACTTAGGAAATTCAACATGCAAGTCTGGAAAGGCGTGAAAACTCCAATGCCTTCAAAAGGCCACCTCTGCACTGACGAAAATGGTAAAGATTTTGATTAGAAGGTATATCACTCCATGATTGGCTCTTTATTGTATCTATGTGCATCTAGGCCTGATATTATGCTTAGTGTTTGCATGTGTGCCCGATTCCAAGCAACACGGAAGGAATCACACCATAAGGCTATGAAACATATTCTTCGATACTTAGCTCACACACCAACGCTTGGATTATGGTATCCCAAGGGCTCAAATCTTCACCTTGTCGGATACTCAGATGCTGACTATGCTGCAGATCGTGTGGATCACAAGTCAACCTCAGGCACATGTCATTTCCTCAGACAATCATAAGTCTGTTGGTCTTTGAAGAAGCAGAACCACGAGTCACTATCTACTGCTCAAGCTGAGTACATTGCTGATGGTTCATGTTGCGCTCAGTTGTTGTGGATGGAGCAAACCTTCAAGGACTATGGCATCAAGGTGAAGAATGTGCCTCTCTACTGTGACAACGAGAGCACTATCAAGATTTCTTACAACCCAGTTCATCATTCCAAGACCAAGCACATCCAGATTTGTCATCGTTTTCTTCGAGATCATGTACTCAAGGGCGACATCTCCATCGACCACATCCCCACTGAAGAACAGCTGGCTGATATCTTCACAATTCCTTGGATGAAAAGAGATTTTGCAAGTTGTGGTGTGAGCTAAATATCTTAGAATCTTCGAATGTTCTTTGAAAAGACACACATTCTAACACTTATGCTTTGAAACTCGTTCAAAGTCTTCACTGTGTCCTTAATAGCTGAAGAATTTGCAAATGGAAACTTTAAAGTTTTCCACTATCAAAATTTTCAGCGCTTCCCACTCAAACTGTTCCGATTCCCATGACTGGATAACCCACGATCCCCCACTATCTCCACTACTCAAAACGTGGGTGACACTTGTCGCATGGAGAGCAAGGGTCAGGGGCAATCTAGTCCAAAATCTTTGGGCCGATTGGTTTTCACCTGCACTATAAATACCCCTTCCTTTTCACTGTGCTCGAGTTACTCCTCACTCCCACTCTCTCCCGAGCTCAAACCTAGCGCCGCCACTAAAATCATCGTCACCGGTGTGGAAGAGCTTCACTACCTCGACCTCGCCGTCGCCATACTCGCATCGGCCTCGGAAATCTTCATTCCCCTGCCGCTGTAGCTGTCTCCCTCAGCCAAGCTAGGGCATGGGATATCTAGATGGACGAACTTCCTCGATTTCATCTCACAGTTCACTGTGTTCTTCATCAGGGTAAATAAAATCTAATTTTACTACCCTTGTTTGATCTTGATGTATTCCACAAAATCCTCAAAGGTGTTTATTCTTGAAGAATCATATTCTAAAGCACCTTACATGTTCATTCCCTTGATGTTTTTCCTAAGTTACGATTTTCTTCAAGATTACTCAATTGTGTGGACCCTCAAAATTTGCACAACTCTGGAACCTAAGAAAAGAACACTTAGTGAAATTCCTCAAGACATCTATCGTCAAAAATTCCTCAACTTGATGTATTTTGAAAATTTCTAAGAACGCATGTGACCTCTTCAAATTCTTCGCACCTATACTCTGTTCACAGGTACAAAATGTCTGCTGATGAATCACTAGGTTCTCATCAACTTTACTCATTTGCAGCGTTTCTTGAGGAAGAATTTTGTACATCTTCAGAATCTTCAAGAGTTCAAAGTCATCAAATGGCCGATGGCAAAAGACCTCAGAAGGGTGGAAAGAAGGCTGAACAGAACACTGCCTTTGAAATACCTGAGGATTTTTATGCTGGTTACTATACACCTGATGAGGCCATTCATGGCAAAGAGACAAAAGAACCGAGGAAAATCAAAATTCAGAGGATTGAACGGAGGTGGGTGAAGGAATGGAGAGACTATCGCTATGTCACTCCAAAGTACATGATGAAATCCGCACTCAAACCCCCTTGCAAAAGGGCCCCTCCCGCTGATGATCCAGAAGTTGATCCCACCAGCGTTGCTCGTGGTGAAGACTTTCCAGCTAAATGGACAAAGCATCAACACAACCTTCAGAGAACTTCCGAAGCTGCAGTGAAGCAATTTAATGAAGATTCTGTTGCTGCTGCCTCTGCCGGAGCCTCTGCTAGTGCTCTGAAGAAATCAATGGTGAAGAAATCTATAGTGAAGCCAAAATCCTCAACTTCAAAGTCCTCACTGCAGAATCCTCCGGCAAAGTCTTCAAAGGCATCTACAATGCCTTCAGTAGCTGCACAATCATCAGCTATCACCACAAAGTCCTCAACACCTATACATCTTGCAACATGTCTGAGGACTACAGGCTTCTCAAATGCTTCAGGGGTCTCTGCAAGTTCCCGCGCCCAAGCACAGTCCTCAACTAGTCCTTCTCTGCTAAAGATGAAAGCTACTGCTAGACGAGGCACTCGACCAAGTCCTCAACCCAACAAAGTTGTGTTCAAAGTACCATCAGATTCTTCAAATGATGAAGCTAATGATGAGGAACTTGAGGCAATCATCAGAAACAAGCAAGAACGAGTGGCTCAAGCAAAGGGCACTCAAATTCTCTATGGCTGAATCCAAAAATGGTGCTGAACTTCATTGATATCTGGCACAAGGATCCCAACAGTCCAATTGATGATTTGAGGTTGCCTCTTGGTCCATATCATGTCCTCACTGCCTTCATAGCTGAACAAAAGTGGAAGTATGAAAAGGCCAAACAAACCAAGAAATCTCAGTACAAGAAAGAGCACTTCTTGAAGAACAATGTTCTGAAACTTTCTCTAGAACAACTTGTGACAATGCAATCTGAGATCAAAGGCCTCAGTGATGAATTCAACTGATACTATGCTGATTGGCAAGGCACCAAAGTCTGGTTCATCAAAGTGGCTGACAAAGCCATCCAGGACCAGAACAAGAGGGTTGCAGCTCGATCACAACCTCAAATTCCTCAGGCTGAAGAATCTGCTCAGCCTCCTGAAGAAACTGCTCCTGTAGCTGAAGAAATTCATGCTATTGAAGAACCTGTCAGGGCAACCTCCACTGTTGCACCTGAAGAAATTGCCAGGCCAACTAAAGCTTTTGCTGTGCCTGATGAAATTGAGACCACAAGGATGACTGCATCAGTCGTGCGTGAAGAAACTGCTACTCCTTCACCCTCTGCTAAAATTGTAAAATCTTCAAGGGTGAAGAATATCAACCTTCCTTCGGCATCAGAAGTGAAGAAAACAAAGGCTACAGAGACGAAGGAACAGAAGAGAAAGGCATCAACTTCAGATTCCTCAGCAGTGAAGAAATTGAAGACACTGCCAAGTTCTTCAACTGAGCCGATTGATGCAAATCCCATTACCTCCGTACTAGCCGATGAATTGGTACCATTTGGTGTTGAGTATGTCATCCAAAATGATGAACAAGAAGAAATGGTTCATTTTGCTGCTTCCTTGGAGTAGATTGGTGAAGAAATTAAAGTGGAAGCAAATGCTTCAACTCTAGTGGTATCATTGCCCAGCTTCAGTTGACCGCTGAAGAGGCCGGCATTGAAGAAATGGAAGAGGATGTGGACATTGGGAACACAACTCCTCTAATCAATGATGAATATTGGGAAGTTGCACACCCAAATTCTCCAATGACCACTCCTATGTCACAAATTCCTTAGTCTCCAGCCCAAACTGAAGAAATTCATACAAGATCTGATGATTTGGTTGCACCTGCCCCTGAAGATATTCCAGCTGCATCAGCTGAAGAAGTTGTTTCTCCAACTACAACTGAGGAAACAACCATTCAAATTCCTCAGTCTGAAGAAGTTCCTCTCATGCCTAACGAAATTGTGGGCCTCTTCAAACCAAACCTTCAGCCGAAGCCCAAGATGCCATTCAAAGGCTCAAAGCGCCCCAAATTCCTCAAGACCAATTTCTTCAATGAGCACATATTCATCACTAGGCCAAATCCTTATGACTCGGCAAGGGTCGGTCGCACTAGATTCTGGACTCCCACGCAGATGAACGACTATGCATCTGTCCTGTTTGACAAGGAGAAACTATTCGAGCATCAACAAATTCATCTTGCGTACATGGAAACTATCCCATGCTTCACACCGGTGCTCGCAGTTCTTCATGATGTAGGAATTCTTCCCTTCTGCATGGACTTCTACGATTGGAATGAAGAGCTGATTCTTCAATTCTATGCCACCTTGCACATCACAGGAGATGCCTCTGATATCAACTCTTGGGTCTTGGACTGGATGACTGGATCAACTCACTACATTGCTCCAACCTCTGAACTACTTCGATCAGTCCCAATTCCAATTTCCCTCAGAAGGTGCAAGATGCCTATTTGATGAACTTGCTCTGCCCAACCACATGATGCAAGTGCTGATGAAGCCATTGGCTCCTCGAAAACCTCAAAGGACTACCTTACAAGTGAAGGATTTGCTCTATGTTCCCAGGAACATCTATTGCATTCTGACGAAAACCCTCAGTTCCTAGAAGGGTCACAACTCTGAAGAATAAGAAGTGGAGGGAATCATGGAGAACATGCTATTCAACATCATTCATGGGATTCCCATTAACTACCATGATTTCTTCCTAAGGACTTTGGCAAATGCAGCATTAGCCCCATTTGAATTGAAGCCTTATGCTCCCTGGATCATGAAATTCATTAGATCAAGGTCTTCATTTCCCTTCAAGGCAGACTTTTAGAATCACTTTGGCTTTCTGCCTCCTATTGAAGTCCTCGAGCACACACTCAGTTCAGTTGAGGGAAAAGGTAAGGCTATCATTGATGAAGGTACTCATCCATTGGATGGTCAGTTTCGCAAAGCTGCATCTTACTCCACCAATGATGACACTGCTACCCAAGATTTTGCTGCAAAAGCCTCAGCGCAAAATCCTCGAGAAACAGCCCCTCGTGTGATGACTGATCGTGAGCTCCTTATAAGTCTTCATCAAAAGGTTGATCGCAACCACAAATGTGTCAAGAGTCAGTTTGGTTCACTTCTTCGAGACATGATTGTCACACACAACACTGTGAGGAAGAACCAATACTACCTTGATGAAGTCTTCAACCACACTTGGGCCATTCTGTCTCACCTCAAGACTCCTAAAGAACTGAAGTAGATGAACCTTGAGCAGAACCTTGACTGGGCTTGTCCTCCATAGAAGAAATTCAAGAAAGTTCAAGTTCCTCAGCAGGTTACAAGCTCATATTATTCATCGCGCAAGGCGGATGAAGCTGAGGATATCGCCGACACTGTAGCGGGCCCTGCGTCGACAAATGACCCCGACAATGCTGGCACTCCTCCATCACCTACAAGCTAAAATTCTTCCAGAGGCGTTAGTCCTCAGTTTTCGTCCCTTTTGGCTTCGATGACAAAGGGAGAGAAAATTTGAGTTAGTCTTCAAGCAGGGCTCTATATATGGCGTGTTTTCGTTTAAGTTACAACTCTCGCTCTTTTGAAACTTTTGTTGGTTGAGTTGTAAACTTAAGTTCGATGGCGGTCTGACACTTTTGAACTACTTTCCACATGCTATTTGCTCAAATTACCTTACTGCATGCATGCTGAATTTCGCCAGACACCATTTTCATCATGCATTTCATATTCTTCATATCATATGTTAAATGCATGTATGAATTACAAGATATAGGGGGAGTTCTCCATGTTTTTAACCTGGCATGTGCATTTGTAGTCCAAAGCAAATTCCTCAAATATGCACGTCTTCAGGGGGAGTTCTTCTATATCTTGCAATCAAATTCCTCAAACTCAGTACTTACTCTTCATATTTTTATCCCCGTGGAAAACTTAACCGATTTGTCATCAATCACCAAACAAGGGGAGATTGTAAGTACATCAAGTGCCCCTTAGTGATTTTGGTGTATTGAAGACTTATAGGTTAAGAGACTAATACGTTTGTAAGTGTACACAGGCTCTATAAGTCGCCGAGGAGTTTGATATATTCAAAGATTATCGACCCCTAAAAATGTATCTCTTCAACTAAAGACTTTGGTGAAGACTTTGGTATTCGTTGAAGACTTTGAAGATGAATAAGTTGGTGTGACCTTGAAGATATGAACGAGGACTATGAAGCATGAAGACTTTTGTTTTCGGAGTTTCATTTCCTTTCTTTGAGTCATAGGAAACACCGTACTGTTAATGGGGGCCAAGGCAATACTAAGGAAAATTTCCAACTGATGCTCAACTCAAAAGCCTCAACCTATCCAATCCTTCGAGTGAAGACTTTGGAAATCTCTTACAGTTTAGTCAAGTTCTTCACTTACAGAGACAAAGTTCTTCTGTTCTCTAAGGAAATTGGTCTGACTGAGGAGTTAGTATTTCGCCAGTGCGAATTTCCTACAAATGAGGAACATGATAAGCCTAAGGACTTCCATAGTTCAAAATTCCGACCGTTGTTGTGCTTTGCGCTAGCTGTCCCCAATCATCTTATCCACATAATGGTCATATCATTGGGGCATTTATGTCTTATCATGTTAGGTTGCACCCTGGCTATAAATAGCCACCCCCCGCAACCACTAGCTGATTGGCTGCTCCCAGAGAGAACCAACACTTCTCACTTGAGAGGAACCCATCCTCCAAGGACTTTGAGAGGAAATCATCAGTGAGGAAAAACCCAAATCCAAACCACCAAACCCAAAGTGATTGAGCATCACTGAAGAGATTGTTCCTGTGTGGAACCGATGGTTATTACCTTTGAAGACTATGTATCTTCCAGACGGTTAGGCGTCATGGTCTAGTCCATCCTGCAGTCAATTAGGGATCATGGAATGACCTTAGTCTAGAGCATCCAGCAGTCAATTGTGGATCACCGGGTGACCAGTTTGTGAGGGTTTTGTAAGTCTACCCAGAAGACTTACCATGAGTGTTGGGCGAGGACTTTGTGACCTTAGCTCAAGGAGAATACGGTAAGGACTGTGTGTCCTGGGATTGTGTGTCCTCTGGTTTAAATACCAGGCCGCTCCAAACTAGACATATGACTGTCACAACAGCTGGAACTGGGTCATCAAACCATTGTCTTCATCGAGCTACCTGGTTCTATTTCCTCAACCCTTTCATTTCCTCGTATACCTATTGATGAAATTGATCGTTACTGTTTGAAGAATCTGACTGAATACTTTCTCAATTTCCTCACCTCAAATTCTTCAAGTTACCTTGTTCCTCACAGGCTTCTCCTGTATCATGCTATGTGTAATATGTGCATGCTTTATTTCATCATGATGACTATGCTAATTCTATGTTTCTCATGCACTTGAGTACTTATTCTGCTGCTTGTTTTTCATCACATTTCAAATTTCTCAAGTTGAAATTTCCTGTGTGATGAATTTGCAAAAATCACCTATTCACCCCCTCTAGTCGATATAACGCACTTTCACTTTTCCCTTTTTATCTTTGGACCAGAGTTTGAACTCGGTTGTATTCCCGTTATCTTGGTAGTGGAAAGGGGATTAGCCTGGCTCAAAAAAACCCGTGGCCTCTTTTTGCAGCTTGGTTCATTCCGCTTTGGAAGAAAGACGACACTACCTCTTTTTACTTCAAATCATTAGAGGTGGTTCATAGTTTTTCGCGCCATACTGTAACGTGCATTTTTTAGAAGACTTGTTAATATGAAGAAGAAACTCTTCCTGGTTGATTTCACGAGCTTTGTTACATCTACAGGCAGTTCTTATGGAAAGGAAGTTACAGAGTGACATGGCCAAGTTAAAATCAAGGGGTGGGGTCGGATAAAATCAAGGAGGGGTGGATTTGTGGTCGAGAGGAGGACACATCTCTGACTGCGTCGTCGTAGAGACCGGGCTCCGTGGAGCCCGTTTTATAAAAATATATGAAAATATACATAAAATTTTAAAAAATATCAATTTTTTATACAAATACATATGCATGGTTGTCAAGTATGTAAAAAGTTTCATCAGGTAATTCAACTATTTGCATGCTACACAAAAAACATAAATATTTGGCCCAAATACAATAAAGATAAAGCCCATTTTAATCTGTGTATTTATATTTTTTGTATACATTACATGAGAGTATATATGTTCGTTAAAATTTATATGTGTGTACTACAAATACACATATATTTCTATATATTTTTCAGATTTTTTTAGTGTGTCGAAATAGTATTTTGGCTGAAAAAAATAACGATCTATGTGGTGCTCGGTCTCTGCAGTGCTTTTTTGCCACATCTCCCTGTAAAATCAGTCTGTAGCACTCTTTCCATAAGTGTAGGATTTTTGTGATTTCACTATTGAAGGGGTTGAACAAGTGGGTGCTTTTGGTTCCTTGGATGAGGGCAATGCTTATGATGATGGTGATCCGGGCTGGGTGATGAGTATAAACACTTTAGATTAGCGTATGTATGGTACTTCCTCTGTATCGGAATACTTGTCACTGGACAAAACTAGTTCAAATTGTGATATGTTACAAATTTTTTAACTTTCCATTTCCCCCTCGCGTTGTCTCTGTTTGCCATTCGTTCGCCTCTGTTCGGCACTCAGTCGTCCCTCTTTCTTTCTCCCCGTCACCTCCCTACTGCCACCTCGTCGATCATCACCTCGTTAACCTCACCGGTTAGGCAACCACCATCTCTCCCCGTCGCCGCTATCTTTCTCCCGCTTCGACTCACACCAGTCATCCACTCACACCCCTCTCTACTCGCAACCCACATACACACCGGTCAAAGCTTTGTTGCGTTGGATCTGCCAACAGAGGCGGTGGATTCGAGTGACGGGGAGAAGGCGTGCAGTCACAGTGGTGGGGACTGGAGCACATCCTCAAGCACACCGCCGAGAAGCCCCGAGCGCATCCGCTACCACCGCAACACCGACGACGCGATGGATTACTCTCTCGAGCCGGCCAAGCTCATAGCCCAATGCCGAGAGGTCGGGGTCGACTAGTACTGGGTGCCGCCTCCAGGGTGGAAGCACGGGGACGCTGTGTCCGCGGACGGCTAAACGCTCAAGGCAAAGAGGTAGGTGGAGGAGCTCGCCAGAGTGAAAAGGTGTCTATTTTCCTTGTATCCTCCCATATTCTCTTGCAATATCTTCGTCGATACACTGATTACAACAATTATGTTTGTCGGTGCATGGTGCATTGGTGGGGAGGAAGGTGAATGTGGATGTTTGCTTCATCTTGAAGCTGTGCACTGACCCTGAGACCAGTAGATACCTGGAGGGTGCGAGTGGTGTACTCAATTCCAATGGTAGATGGAGGGTCCGGTAGATACTTGGAGGGTCCGGGTGCCAACAGCAAGATTGCTTCATCTTGAAGCTATGCACTGACTACATGGTGTATTCATGCATGTTATGCTTGGGTATTCTAGCTAGAGTACCGGCCTTCTTGTCCATATCGAGGACTCACATGTGATGCAGATTTAGTCAATAACCTGTGGGGATGCTACCCACTGATATCAAGTTTGGATCAATTAGCGAAAACGTCGAGCTACCTGATACATTTCCAATGTATCGCTAATTTATGAAGTATTCGTGTCATATTCACCTATGTTTACAATACTATTATATGGGTTTGATGGAATTTATATGATCTAATTCGAACTAACCCGGACTGACGCTGTTTTAAGCAAAATTACAATGGTGTTGTTTTTTGTGTGAAGCAAATGAAACTTCTCGGAATTGCCCGAAACTTTTATGTGATTTTTTCTGGAACATATGAGACATATTGGAGCGAAGAACCATCAAAGAGGATCCACCGGGTGATCCCAAGCCATCAGGGCGTGCCCAGGGGGTCAGGGCACCCTGATGGCTTGAGACCACCCCGTGGCTCCGTTTTGCATGATCCAACGCCAAAATCCCATAAATAGAGAAAACATCAGAAATTAACCTAGATCCTCTTCTCCACCGCCACAACTCTCTGTATCAAAGAAAAACTCATCTGGGGAGAAAACAAAGAAAAAACAGAGAAGCGAAAGAGAGAGATCGAGTCCCGGAGGGGCTCACGTCCCTCCGGAAGCCATGGTGGCCAAGGGCTAGAGGGGAGAAACTCTCCCCATCTAGGTAGAGTTCATGAAGGAGGAAGCCTAAGGGGGGATACTCTCTCCCCCTCTCTGTCGGTGGCACCGGAGTGCCACTGGGGGAACCATCGCTGCGGTGATTGTCTTGATCAACATCACCGTCTTCATCACCTTCCTCATCTCTTTTGAGCAGTCCACTCTCCCATACCCCGTTGCAATCCCTTACTTTAACATGGTGCCATCCTATGATGTTTGAGTAGATTTCTTTTGTCCTTTGGGTTTATTGATGATTTTTATTTGTTTGAGTTGTATGTTTTATATTGGTGATGTCCTATGGTGCCTTCTGTGTCATGCACGCATGGAGGATTCCCCTGTAGGGTGTTGCAATATGTTCATGGCTCGCTTATAGTGGGAGGCTAGAGTGATAGAATCTTACACCCGAGTAAGGGGGTTGTTGCGTAGAGGAGTAAAGGGGACTTGAAGTGTAATGCTATGGTTGGGTTTACCTTAATGATCTCTAGTAGTTACAGATGCTTGCTAGAGGTCCAATCATAATTACATATGATCCTAGTACGGAAAGTTTGTTATCTCATGACTCTCCCTCATATAAAATTACACTAATGATTACCGATCTTGTTATCAATTGCCTAGGACAATTCTGCACACCATACCATCATTATACCACACTCGCTATTTCTAATATATTGTAATATATTCTAACTTTATTTATGCAGAAAATATTTTTCATATTAGTTGTGGGTGAAAGAAATAATAAATGAAAAGAAAAATTGCAAACTAAAAACACAAAAAAATTACTTGCCTCTTATAAGAGAAGCGATTGGAAAGTTATGTATTGGAGAAGTGAGGGTCGACATTGAACATTTGTGTTCATGCTCATGGAAAAATATAGAATTTTTTATGGAAGTTTCTCATGAAAATAATTATCCCCTTGTACATACCACTGTATGATAAAAATAATGTGCCAAGTAAATCCTTTGGGATGATTGGATGATAGTAGATTTGATTGAGTGGAAAAACAGAAACTTTTGCGTACAGTGCAGATTTTCTCTGATTTTACTGGAACATACTTTTGATATGTAGTTTTAAAAAAGTATTGGTATAAAAATTACCCAGGTTTTCCTAATTTTTCATCATTTTTAGAGTTACAAGAGTATGGTGTTTGTGCGATCATTACATATTGTTCTATTTTAGACAGATTCTGTTTTGCTTGCATGGTTTGCATGTTTTGATGATTATATGGATTATATCAGTGGTATAAGCCATGGAAAAGTTAAAATATAGTAACATATGCAATAATTAAATATGAATCAATTGATAACAGTACCTAAAGCTTATGATTTGGCTATTATACTAACGGATCTCACGAGGTTTCCCTTAAGTTTTATGTGATTGAAGTTCTCAAGTTTTGGGTGAGATACCGATATGAGGAGAATTAGAAGTGTCAAGACCCTAAGATTGGGGATGCCTAGGGCACCCCAAGGTAATAACCAAGGAAGAATCGAGCGTCTAAGCTTTGGGATGCCTGTGAAGGCATCCCCTCTTTCGTCTTCAACACTATCGCTATACGTTACTTGGAGCTATATTTTTATTCGTCACATATCATGTGTTTTGCTTGAAGTGTCATTTTATTTTGTTTTTATCTGTTAGATGTTATTCATAATCATGTTTAATTTTCAAAAAAATGTTCCAATTATTTCCTTAAGTTTTTTCAATTGCATGTTTGATGTGTGACTGTGTAAAAAACAGAAACTTTTGCTATAGTGTTTAAATTTTCGTATTTTACTGGAACATGGAAAGCTTTTGAAATGTTTACAAAATACTGACATAGAATTTTTTTAGATTTTCCTAAATTTTCAGAATTTGTTGAGTTACAAAAGTACACTTTGTAAATGAATTTCTACACACTGTTCTATTTGGACAGATTGTTGTCATAGTTTTGTTATCTAATTATCCTAGAGTTTTCATGGCTTATATTGGTAGATATAAATTGTGGAAATGATAGAATACAATACCTAATGTTTAAAAATTATTATTGAACTTGTATTGGCAGTACATGAAGTGTTGATTTATTCTTTTGTGTACTAACGTAACTCACGAGTTCTTTTCAAGTTTTATGTGGATGAAGTTTTTGAGGCTAGGGTGAACCGGGATATGAGAGGATTGAACAAGACACAAAATCTCAAGCTTGGTTTTTCCCAAGGATCCCCAAGTAAATATTACAAGAAGTCTCAAAGTATCTAAGCTTGGGGATGCTACTGTCGGTGCACTAGAATTTTGGGCTCTCTAGTGCCCCTTACTCATGCACGAGCAATAGTAGCCACCCTGGCAATGAGGCCCAGCATGGCCTTGCTAGGTACAAGCATAGAAGAATCAAGACCCCCATCAAGACCTTGTCGGAAGGGCTATCGAACCCTCAGGCAAGAAAAAGCAATGGCAAGCCCCGGCAAGGCCCCGCCAGCGCACAGGCCAGGTGTCGCCTCTCCTCGGCACTTGTCGCAGAAGGGCTAAGTGGTGCCAATGGGACGGCCCCCCTGTCCCGTCCCACACACGGACATAGATGCCTGATGGTGCATTAAATGTGCCTGTCCTACTCCGTCAGTGTTAGGTATGATGGCACTGTAGCTTTGTACACCCCGTGTACGCACTGTACGCCACTGTTGGAATCCCCTTCAGAGTATAAAAGGAGGCCCAGGGCGATACAGTAGGGGACTTTTTGGCTTTTCGGACTTTTGGACTTTCAGTCTCCTAACTTTTTGACTTGGGACCTTCTAGCTCACACGCGTGGCAGCTGCTCATAGCGCTCCTGTAGCTAGAACCCTAAGAACACCCATAATACAACCAACCAGAGTAGGGTTTTACGCATCTTTGTGGCCCGAACCTGGGTAAAATCCCCGCATGCTGTTCATTAGACCTGCTCTTTGTTAGAGCCCTCACCCCTGCTGAACCGAAAGGGGTCCCTCCAATCCCATAGGTTCTCGTTCCCCATGACACCTTTGGCGCGCCAGTTAGGGGGGAGAGGTCGCGCGAACCTGTTCTTGTGATCAGCGCGCCAGTTTCTTCATACTCATCATCGCCATGGCCCCCAAGAAGACGGGCCTGACGGTGGTTGGCCCATACGCATCCCTTTCCCTGTATCTGAGCAGACAAGAGACGGCATAGAGGTGGGTGGAGGAGGAGGAGGTGGAGGTTCAAAACTTCTGCGACGCTCCAATGATCAAGGCTAAGCAAGCGGCAACGCCCTCCGCGGAGACGCCCATGGCGGCAGAGGGAACCCCCGCGCCGCTGGGTCTCAGGACGGAGCTATACCGCCTGCGGGCGATATGGTGAACTTCGAGGGCGGAAGGGTATCTTCCAGGGCGTGCATGCTGGCGCCAATGCCACGACCTTCCTAGGACGCGCGCAAAGAGCCACGCCACGGCACTTGCAGTTCTCAACGTCCCCACGGAAAAGCTCTTGCGCATCACTCCCAGGGTGCGCGGGACCAACATGCTCGTCAGCATGCTAGTGGAAGTGGCGTGCCATCTCGCGACCACGATGAAGCTCCTTCTAACGCGGTTACAAGTCAGAGCACCTCGCATTCCTCGCGCCGTTCGTTGCCGACCACATTGGAAGAAGCGATGGCGCGAGCATAACTACTCCTAAACTTCCCTCCTGCTGTGGAGAAGCTCGACGAATGGAGAGCCACCATTTAGAGCCTCCTTAGCCTCATAGTTTCGGTCCACCGAGCCAGCTCACGCCAGTGGTGAGAAGGCCGGAGGTGGTGCGACTTTGGTGCGCTCTCCCCCTAGCAACAACACCGGTCACGGACTCGACGGACCGACGCTTACGATGGTTACTTGACGGTGTCGCCTGACCCACGGACATGCTGCGACCAGCATTAAGTTCTTTGGGAGCGGGGCAAGGAAGACACTCCAAATGTAATCGAGCGGCGGCGGGAAGCGCGCCTTCAATCTTATAGGCGTGCAGGGCCCACTGTAGACAAGTCTGCGCCAGGGTATCCTGTCAGCTTACCTTACAAGGTGGGTTGTCCAGCATTTACCCGTGCGGCAAGTCCTGTGGCCCAACTCCCACACTTCCAAGCCAGAGGTCCCGGAGAAGTATGCCGGCAAGACTCACCCGTCGGAGTTCCTAAGCATCTACACCATTGTGGTGCAAGCTGCTGGGGGTCGCGACGACAAGATACTCGCCAACTACTTTCTATTGGTGCTCATGCCCAACGTCAGGTCGTGGTTGATGCACCTGTCGGAGAATTCCATTGCCTCCTGGGCAGACTTGTGCCATGAGTTTGTTGGCACTTTTACCGGAGGCCACCAAGCTCGTAGTCAATAAAGAGACTTGCACATCATCCCTCAGAAGGAGGGCAAAACTTTGCGCAAGTACATCCAAAGGTTCAGCTGCGTGCACCACAATATACCAGACGTTCATCCTGCCACTGTTATCAGCGTGTTCCATCAGAACATGCGCAACCATAGGATGCGGGAAGAGCTGGCGATGAACAGGGTCAGGGATGTTGCCGAGCTTTATGGTCTGGCGGACACATGTGCTCGGTCTGAAGAAGGGAGGAGACTCCCCGACGAAGACGCTAGCACAGGGGTTGACTGTGAAGATGAAGATACTACCACCCCGACAAAGAAGGGTCGGTGGCGGAACAAGAAGCGCAAGGGCAATGCCATGCTTGCCGTCGAGGGATCCGACAACCCCGGCACCGCCAATAAGGGCAAGGTTGATGACCCCGGCAACGATGTTGCCAGGTGTGCCACCTGCCATGCCATGTCGGCTGCCGACAAGCCAGAAGGCTCCGACAAGCAGTATTGCAAGATCCATCGCACCAAAGGCCACGATCTCCAAGACAGTCGGCAAGTTGAACAGCTTGCCGAGAAGCAAAAAGCCGAGTACGAGAGGCTAGACAAGGAGAAAGGCCAGGATGGTGTTGAGGGGTCCGACAAGAAGCTTGTTGGCTGAGGTGGTCGCCGCGGCAAGCCCAAGCAACAGAAAGACTGGCCCGCACGTGGCCGCGACAAGCAAGAGGGTGACAATGATGACATCTAAGAGGACGACGAGTCCAGCGAGCATGAGTTCCAGAAGACTACAGAGATGATGTGCATCGAGGGAGGTGCCTCATCGCATTCCTCTCACCACCAACTAAAAAAGTGGGCGCGTGAGGTTAACACGGCGGAGCCCTCTATCGGTGCTTAGAGACCTCTAAAGTGGTCCAACGCTACTATCATCTTCAATGCCGAGGATCCCCAGATTGCATAACTGTGGTTGGGTGCCTGCCGTTGTTGGTTTAGCCAACAATTCGCAACCTCAAGGTGACGAAGATGCTAGTCGACAGTGAGGCCAGCTTGAACCTGATCTCGCCCGTTGTCATCCATAGGCTGCAAATTCCTGATGAAGATCCCGAGCCGAGAGGCGCTTTCCAAGGGGTCAATTTAGGGAGAACTAACCGAAGGGCAAGATCACGCTGCCGATGACATTTGGCAGTGATATCAATTTTAGAACAAAGAAGATCGTCTTTGAAGTCGCCAAGATCTCGTTGCCGTACAACCGCATTCTTGGTCGCCCAGCACTAGCCAAGTTCATGGCAGCCACCCACTTCGCTTACAATATGTTGAAGATGCCCGGGCCGATGAGTGTCATCATGATCAACTCCGACAAGAAAAGCGCACTTATTTGCGCGGACCAACTCTACCGGGGGGCAGTTGTAGCACCTATAGCCAAGGCACTTGCTCCTACCGCTGAAGCTCCCGAGGGAAGAAGACCGGCAAGGCCTCTAGCACACATTCCTGCAAGCGCACCTCCTCGGGGTGCTGCACTCCCGTTGAAGATGTGCTAGAGAGCTCCACCGGCAAGAGCAAGAAGTCCAAGGCAGCTCCGACAGAGACCAAGAAGGTGCCCGCCAAGGAGGATGGCACGGGGGGGGGGGGGGACTTTCACCATAAGTTCCACCCTTGACGACAAATATGAAAGCATGTTCGTCGCCTTCCTATGGGCGAATGTCGATGTGTTTGCATGGCAACCATCTGATATCCCCGGTGTTCCCAAGAAGGTGATGGAGCACCACCTTGCCGTATGCCCACATGCGCTGCCCGTCAAGCAGAAGGTCTGAAAGCAAGCTTTGGAGCAACGACAGTTTATTGCCTAAGAGATCAAGAAATTAGAAGCGGCTGGCCTGATCAGAGGAGTACTCCATCCAACATGGTTGGCCAATCCAGTTGTAGTGCGCAAGGTGAATGGAAAATGGAGGTTGTGCATTGACTTTACATACATTAACAAAGCCTGCCTCAAAGATCCTTTTCCCTTGCCGCACATCGACCAGATTGTAGACTCCACCGCCGATTGTGACTTGTTGTCTTTCCTTGATGCCTATTCAGGCTATCATCAGATTTTCATGGCCTAGGAAGACAAGGAGAAGACCGCATTTATCACCCCAGGTGGTACGTATTGCTTTTTGTGTATGCCTTTCGGGTTGAAAAGTGCTGGTTCTACATTTGCGAGAGCAGTCCAAATTGGTTTTGAGTCCCAGCTATATAGAAATATGGAGGCTTATATGGATGACATAGTGGTCAAAACCAAGGACAAGGCTACGCTCATATCAGACCTGGAAGAAACATTTGCTAATCTGCGCAAGATCAATGTGAAGCTCAACCCTGAGAAGTGTGCGTTCGGCGTCCCATCCGGCAAGCTTCTTGGGTTCTTTGTATCTCAATGAGGGATTGAAACAAATCCCGACAAGATCAAAGCAATTGAACAAATTGAAGCACCAAGACGTGTCAAAGGTGCGTGCCGTCTTGCTGGCTGTGTTGCTGCTCTGAGTAGGTTCATCTCAAAATCTGCTGAGTGCACCCTGCCCTTTTTCAAAATCTTGAAGAAGGTAGGTCCAATGAAATGGACTCCGAAAGCGGAGGCAGCACCACAGGATTTGAATAAGTACCCCTCCTCTCCGTGAGTCCTAGTTCCGCCAAAACCACAAGGGTCGTTGCTGCTATATCTAGCGGCAACAAATCAAGTGGTGAGTTTTGCACTAGTGGCTGAAAGAGAAGTTGATGAATAAGCAGCGGCAATAGCAGGGCCGCCAAGTGATGATCCAGGACATTCCTCGATAGGGTCTGGTGCTGGCAAGGAACGATCTGCGCAGTTGAATGAGAAAATCTAGAGGAAGAAGGTGGTGTAGTGCCCAGTTTATTTTGTCAGCTCCTTGTTGCAGGGGGCTAGTTCAAGATATTCTGGCATGCAAAAGTTGCTCTTTCGCCTTCTCTTGCCTCGAGGAAGCTGCGCCATTACTTCCAAGCACACGAGATCACCGTTGTCACTCATTTCCCGCTTCAGCGGATTTTGCGGAACCCAGAAGCTACCGGCATGATTGTAGAGTGGACTTTGGAAATGTCAAGCTTTGGTCTCAAGGTTGAAAGCACTTCGTCCATTCAGAGCAGATCCTTGGTGGAGTTCATTGCAGAGTGGACCCCAACGCCCGATGAAGAAGTTCCAGAGTCAACTCTCCCCGGAAAAGAAACCAATCAAGAGTGGATCATGTATTTTGATGGGGCTTTCTCGCTGCAAGGCATCGGTACCGGAGGACTGCTTGTCGCACCTACCAGACATCACCTCAAATATGTGATTCAGATGCACTTTCCCCAGGAGAGATCAACAAACAACACTGCCGAGTACGAAGGGCTGCTTGCTGGTCTCAGGATCGCGGCAGACCTTGGTATCAAGAAACTTATTGTCAGGGGTGATTCTCAGCTTGTCATTAGGCAAGTGAACAAGGATTATCAAAGTCCGTTGATGGAATCTTATGTTAATGAAGTGAGGAAGTTGGAAGAACATTTTGACAGCCTGCAAATGGAGCACGTCCTGCATGCACAAAAACAGCGTTGCCGATGGCTTGTCAAAGTGTGCTGCCCTTAAGTTGCCTATGGAACCAGGAACTTTCGTGCTCGGACTGACTCAACCCTCCATGACACCATCAGCTGGACCAGAGAAAATAAGGAAGTTGAGTTCCGGCAAGTATTTCCCGGCAGAGCTCCCAAAAGCCGCTGGCGAGGGGGTTGCTAGGGACAACGTCAGGCTTGCCGATGAGTGCCATGCTCCGACGGGGCCTCCGGCCCTAGGCGTCGAAGCACGCGCTGCCGCCAGGCTTGCCGGGGGGCAGCATGCTCCATCGGGGCCTCAGGCCTTTGTCGTTGAGACAAACGCTCCCTCGATAAAGGATAATGCTTTAGTCCTTGTTGTCGAGCCCCAGGCTCAAGCATGGGCACATCACATCGTCTGTTTCCTTCAAACAGGAGAACTCCATGAGGAATAAGAGGAAGAAGAGAAAATAGCCCACCGGTCTCATATGTACCAGTTCATAGACAACGTCCTGTACAGACAGAGACCGAATGGCGTGAAACTCAAATGCATTTCTTGGGGGGATGGACTGGAGCTGTTGGGGGAGATACATGGAGGCATATGTGGCTCCCACATAGGATCAAGAGCAGTTGACGGAAAGGCATTCCGGCAAGGTTTCTTTTGGCCCACTGCCCTCCAGGATGCAACTAATTAGTAACCAAGTGTGAAGCATGCCAGTTTCATTCAAAGAAATCACATCAACCAGCTCAATCCCTTCAAACAACCCCTCTCTCCTGGCCGTTTTCGGTCGGGGGCTCGACATCTTGGGCCCCTTTCCCCGCGCTGCCGAGGCCTTTGAGTACTTGTACGTCGCAATCGACAAGTTCACAAAGTGGCCATAAGTGGAAGCAGTGAGAAAGGTGACAACACAGTCAGCCGTGAAGTTCTTCAAAGGACTAGTCTGCCTTTTTGGTGTTCCCAACAGGATCATCACTAACAATGGCACACAGTTCATGAGCCGCACCTTCATGCAGTATGTCCAAGACCTTGGTAGCGGAATCTGTTTTGCTTCTGTTGCCCACCCAAGGAGCAATGGCCAAGAGGAAAGGGCTAATGCTGAAGTGCTGCGAGGCCTCAAGACAAGAACCTTTGACAAGCTCCACAAGTCCGGAAGGCACTGGATTGATGAACTGTCGGTGTTCTTTGGTCAATCAAAACAATACCAAATTGAGCTACCGGCCAGACACCCTTCTCCCTCGTATATGGGGCGGAGGAGTTCTCCCCATGAAACTCATATACGGGTCACCTCGAGTGCTCACTTATTATGAGCTTGAGCAAGAGCAGTTGCGGCAAGATGAAGTGATGCTCCTTGAGGAAGACCATCTTAAGGCTGCTGTGAGAGCTGCACGCTACCAGCAAGCTTTGCACCGCTACCATTGCCACAAAGTTAATGCCAGAAGTCTTGAGGAAGGCGACCTTGTTCTTTGGCGAGTTTAGTCCGCCAAGAATTCCAACAAGTTAACGCCGAAGTGGGAAGGCTCTTATCTTGCTGGAAGGAGTACGACACCGAAAAGATAAGTTCCAAAACCCCCAAGTGAATTTTTACTGTAGAATTATTTTCCTTGGACGATTTTGACCTCTGTATGGAAAACCTACATGCACAGGAACCTTTCCGCAATTGGCCACGCCCTCATTGTGTTCTGGGACCGCTCAACGGCTTAAGTGGTCATGCCCACACTCCTTGTTTTGTTGTGAGTCCGCTCAACGACTCAAGTGACAGTGCTTGCGCCCTTATTCTGTTTCGAGCGCGACCAACACCTTGAACGAATGCACCAAGGACGCCAAGGTATCTTGCCATCAATGGCACTGCCGGCAGGCTGCTAAGGACCTGTTCCTCAAAGCGCTTGCGGTAGGTCTGCACATGCTGGCAAGATTCTTCCAAGAGGGCGTAGGGAATGTTCCATGCGGAGAAACAGTGTAACAAGGAAGATAACATACAGTTATTCAAAATAGGGTGAAATTTAGATGAGATGTCGCCTTTTCCTAAGTACATCTTTATTTGACTTTCTCCCCTAGGGGAGATTACAAGAAGAAAAGGATGGAAAGGAGAGACAGGTTACAATATGAAAAAGATGGCGAGAGGCTCCCGGCAGAAGCCCAGCCTGACCCCTCTGGACCAGCACTACGCGGAGGGGCAGGGCTTCTAGATGGGCAGACAAGAACCTGGCCCCTCCTGGACCAGCATTGCACGGAGGAGAGGGCCAGCACAAGCGAAAAGGGGGATGGACACCAGAAGCCGAAGTCCACGGGCCTACCGGAAGACCCAGCTAGAAAATGAGGCAGCGCCCGAGACAAAGGCCCCCGGCAAGGTCATCCTACCGGGAGGGGGAGAGGCGTGAGGCTGGCGGTGATGGTGCGACCGGCGGTCAGTTCGAGCTCAAGTCGTCGGCCTCCGACTTGGCTACCCGAAGACCGGACTCATGTTTGTCGTCTTCGCCGTTGTCCTCCTCATCACTCTCGCCCAAGAACAAGCTTTCGGTGCTTCTCAAGCTCTCTTCGCAGCAGCTGAGATGGACGCCGGAGCGCCCATAAATCTTGACGGAGAGAAAATTGGCCTCCGTCATTTTAAAGGGAAGGAAATGCCCCACCTGGAGGTTGTGGGCATGGGTGAAGGTCTTCCAGCCACGCCTGAGAAACATGATGTGATTCGCTGGGTACTCGACGTCTACCCGTGTTGTGCCGTTACAACAACCATGCGCCTGTAACCACAGGATGGGCGGCTCGTCGACCTCCATCGCCCCGGTGAAGAGGCGAGGGAGGCGCAGATGACTCCGAAGGGGACCAGCCAGCTCGAGGACGAAATCCAGTGCCATCCCCTCGGCGTGGGTCTCCTCAAGGGAGAGGCCTGGCGTCGGAAGAGGGGTTGGAGCAGTGCTCCGCCTCCCCGGACCTCGGCCTCCACAAGGGCCACGACCCCTCATGCCCCTTCCACCACGTGCTCTCGGGCCGCCCTTCGCCTCTGTGGCTAAAGCGGTGGCATGATCCCGACGAGTGCTCCTCCTTGGAGATGAGGATGGTGGCCGCCCTCGCCCCCTGTTCATGGCTAAGGGCGAACGCCACTCGAAGGTTGGGGAAGACGTGGAAGGGCAAGCTATGGAGGTTCACACTCGGAGGAGGAAGGAAGGATGGATGAGCATCGCCCTTGCTATCCCTCAATTTATAAGGGGAGCGCGGGGGCTGGCTCTCCCCCGCTCCAAGGGTCGCCGCCCACCTCCTCCAATAGTAGCGCCCTTGATCACGGGGTGAACAGCAACCGCCCCGTTGCTCCAATCCATGGCAGTGCAATTACTGGTTTTCCCAGGGACTTTAAGTCACGGGCGCCCATTCTTGGCTCCCCGCTATGCATCCGACACGCGTGGCAGAAACGACCTGACGCAGTAATTAAAAATTTGATGGCTGCGCTGCACACGTATCCCACGTCCCGCATTCAATGGACATCGTGGGGGGAAGCGCAGTAAGCACCATGATCATGACTGCAAGGCCCTGCCACGCATGCTCGTGCACTGTTTGGGCCTAGCCCAACAACGCCTTGCACCATGTGTGGCTCAGGCCCGGGGGCTCCTGTCGGTGCACTAGAGTTTTGGGCTCTCCAGTGCCCCTTACTCGTGCACGGACAGTAGTAGCCACCCTGGTAATGAGGCACAATAGGGACTTGCCAGGTACAAGCACAGAAGAATCAAGACCCTCGGCAAGACCTTGCCGGAAGGGCTATCGAACCCTCAGGCAAGACAAAGCCCCGGCAAGCCCTGGCAAAGCGAAGGCCCGAGAAGGCCTCACAATCGCACAGGCTAGGTGTCGCCTCATCTGGGAACATGTCGCGGCGTCGGCGATGGAAGGGCTAAGCGGTGCTGATGGGATGGGCCTCTGTCCCGTCCTGTAGATGGACAGAGATGCCTGACGGTGCATTAAATGCGCCCATCCTACTCCGTCAGTGTTAGGTATGATAGCAATGTAGCTCTATACACCCCATGTACGCACTGTATGCCACTGTTGGGATCCACTTCAGAGTATAAAAGGAGGCCCAAGGCGATACGGTAGGAGACTTTTTGGCTTTTCGGACTTTTGGACTTTCAGTCTCCTGACTTTCCGACTTGGGACCTTCTAGCTCACATGCGTGGCAGCTGCTCATAGCGCTCCTGTAGCTAGAACCGTAAGAACACCCATAATACAACCAAGCAGGAGTAGGGTTTGATGCATCTTTGCGGCCCAAACCTGGGTAAAATCCCCACGTGCTGTTCATTAGACCTGCTCTTTGTGCAAGCCCTCACCCCCTCCACACCGAAAGGGGCCCCTCCGATCCCATAGGTGCTCGTTCCCCATGACACTACGCATCCCACCTTTCTTCGTCAACAACTATCGGTTAGCATAATATGATCATAAGTTTTTATTCGTTCACATGTGCTATTCTTGGAGAATCTTTTGTGTTTATTCTTCCTTTTTATTTTATGCACCATGAAGGAATGAGATAATCCTTGGATTATTTATAGAATGCTTCATGTGCTTCTCCTGAATCTTTTGAGTATGACTTTATGGATTGCTTCGTGTGCTTCACTTATAAAGTCTGAGCTCGGATATTGATCTCTCTATATTTATTGTAGAATACTCTATGACCTTCACTTATATATTTTTGAGACTCCTTTGATGATCACTCTTGTGATTCACTTATATCCTACGAGAAAATGTTGACTGAATTGAATGTCATGAATGTGAAATTATGAATGCTTCATATGCTTATCCGATGGGGAGTACCAACTTCACATACAAGAAGTATAAGCGGTAAAATTTATTGGAAGTTAGTAAACATAGCATTGCTCATGAAAATTTTATGAAAGAATATTGAAGGGAGAGAGGTTTCACATACAAATAGAGTATCTTGGACATCTTCTATGATTGTAATTCCCCATTAATTATTTTCAAAGTTGATCTAGTAGTTGACGTTGGACAAGAAAGACAATGTAATGGTTAAGTATGTTTATATTCACATAGAAGTTATATTGTCATGAATCCTCTAACATGTGGTGCTTACTTATGATCTTTTGCTAGCCAAAAATTTGTACTAAGTAGAGATACTACTTGTGCATCCAGAAACCCTTAAACCCAGTTTTTTGCCATGAGAGTCCGCCATATGTACCTATTGATTGAATAAGATCCTTCAAGTAAGTTGTCATTGGTGCAAAAAAAATAAAAATTGCTCCTAAATATGTATGATCTTTTATTGGAAGGGAAAATAAGCTTTGTACAAACTTACGATGGTGAAGAAATAAAAACGGTGGACTGCATAATAAATGTTCCTATCACAAGGGGCAATATATAGTGACGTTCCTTTTCATTAAGAGATTGCACATCCAGAAATAAAATGTGCATGACAACCTATGCTTCGCTCTGGAAGGCTCTATCTTTTACCTTTATGTATTTACTTCTTTATATTTACTTTTACGAATATTGAATAATGTCCATACCTATTCTAATCTATTAATTCTTTAGTTGGCAAACATCATGTGGTAGGGAAAGATCCAAGCACCTATATCTAGTTGAATATAGGTGATCATGATTCATTATTGTTGACATTATCCCTAAGATAAATAAGTCGGGAGGCGGAACATTAAGCCCCTACCTTTCTATGTGTTTGACTGGATCTGTTTGTTCTAAAATATGCTTTGAGTGTTAGCAATCATGGAAGACTAAATGATACTTGAATATGTGGAATTTGCTAAATCAAAGCTTTTACATAGACCCTTTATGAAAATAAGATGAATTGTAATTGTTTGATGACCGAAAACATAGTTTGCTAGTTTTCAAAAAAGTTTATGGCCAATACTTTAACATGTGAATAGCTTGCTACTTGATCATGAGAAGTTTTATGAGAAAAGAGTTGTTGTTTATCATGCTAGAAAACTTGATTGGAATTAACATTGATCAAACTTATATACTATGCTAGCATTCACACTTAATAAATTATTCCTTTTATCATTTACCTACTCGAGGACGAGGAGGAATTAAGCTTGGGTATTAATACGCCCATTTTGCATCATCATTTCCTATTTTTATTTATGATATTGTTGTCCATTATTCCCCATTATGATATAATTCTTAAGCCTATTCCCTCTGAATTTCAAAGGTACACCAAAAAGAGGGAAACTGCTGGAAACTAGAATTCTGGACACGAAAACCAAGAAAAAGGGTGAAAAATCACTAGACCCCAAATAACCTGAAACTTCGCAGAGAGTTTTTTTGCAATATATGTGAATTATTGGAACAAAAATATACCACACGGGGTGGAACCTGCTAGCCACAAGGCAATAGGGCAAACCCACCCCGGCCCGCGCTGTTGCCTTGTGGGGCCCCAACAAGTCTCTCGACCCCCCTCTTCTCCTATAAGGTGTATTTTGACCTATAAAAATTAAGAGGATACTTTCGGGACAAAGCACCGTCGTCTCAAGGCATAAACTTGGGCATAGGCCCTTTTGCTCTCCGACATTGAAATTCTGTCGCGAAACTTCCCTCTGAAAGGGGTAAATCGAAGCCCTCATCATCGCCAACGATTCCT
Organism: Hordeum marinum; assembly: GCA_022496015.1. NCBI lineage: Eukaryota > Viridiplantae > Streptophyta > Magnoliopsida > Poales > Poaceae > Hordeum > Hordeum marinum. The sequence continues at coordinate 94,227,358 of CM039677.1, read as the reverse complement.
CCTTCGTGGGAGGAACAATCTTCAATAACATATTCACCAGTGCCATCTCATCTCAAACCGTAGTTCATCTCTTGTATTCAATCTTTGTCTCAAAACCTCAGATTGGTACCTGTTGGTTACTAGTAATGTTGATTACATATCGTAGTTGCTGCTTGTTGGTTTACTCGGTGGAAGATATTATGTTCATACCCTTAATCACCATTATTATACCTCTGATCTTGAACATGTTGATGATGTGTGAGTAGTTACTTTTTTCCCGAGGACATGGGAGAAGTCTTGTTATAAGTAATCATGTGAAGTTTGTATTCGTTTAATATTTTGATGATATGTATCTTGTTGCTTCTGTTAGTGGTCTCATGTGAACATTGACTACACGACACTTCACCATGTTATGGGCCTAAGGGGAGGCATTGTGGAGTAACAAGTAGATGATGGGTTGCGTGAGTGACAGAAGCTTTAACCCCAATTCTATTAGCCTACTCTTTGTAAAGATGCTCATAAGTATGTCCTTTCTTGTGATGAATGTCAAAGAGTTGGTAACATTGGTAGACGTCGGGAAGTGCCTATGAATTATTCACTTGCTATTGAACCATTTGATGTCTTGGATTTTGACTATATGGGACCTTTCCCTTCCTCTAATGGATATACTCATATTTTATTTGTTGTTGATTACGTTACTAAGTGGGTAGAAGTTATTCCAACTAGTAGTGCTGATCATAACACTTCTATTAAAAGGCTTAAAGATATCATTTTCTCGAGGTTTGGAGTCCCTAGATACATAATGACTGATGGTGGTACACATTTTATTCATGGTGCTTTTCGTATACTCTATCTAAATATGATGTTAACCATAGAATTGTGTCACCTTATCATCCTCGGTATAGTGGTTAAGTTGAATTGAGCAATCGAGAAATTAAACCAATCTTGCAAAAGACTGTTAATAGATCTAGAAATAATTGGTCTAAGAAACTTAGTGTACTCTATGGGCTAGAAGAACTGCTTATAAAAACCCTATGTGAATGTATCCTTATAAAATAGTCTATGGTAAAGCATGTCATTTACATCTTGAGTTAGAACACAAAGCTTATTTGGCAATTAAACAACTTAACTATGATTTTAAACATTTCAGTGGAAATAGGTTATTTGATATTAGCTCCTTAGATGAATGGAGGACACAAGCTTTTGAAAATGCAAAGTTGTTTAAAGAAAAAGTTAAAAGATGGCATTGCAAGAGAATCCAAAAAACGGGAACTCAATGTAGGAGATCTAGTTCTTTTGCACAATTCTTGTTTGAGTTTTTTGCAGGTAAGGTTCTCTCCAAATGAGAAGGCCCTTATGTCGTCAAGGATGTCTATCGCTCCAGTGATATCAAGATCAACAAGGTATAACATCACGTCGGTCAGTATCAAAGAGTCCAATCCTTTTGCGAACTTGAACTCAGTGGGTTCCAGCAGCTAGCTTACACTGGAAAAGAACCACAACCTATGCCATCTCCTTCTCAGCGGTGTCAGTCTCTTTTTCAGGCCATGAGCAGGAGGACAGGAGACGGTCATGTCGAGGCACATGACAACCTACAGGCAACACCGATGAGACCCGGGAAGGTATCCCAATTAGGAGTAGAGGAAGGTCCATTGGGCATAGAGAGAGTACCATGTGATGAGTCTGTAATGCTTATTGGAAAGTGCTCTCTATCATTCGGGTCATGAAAAACACATGTTCTGATTTATCTTCTAAGAAAATGGGGTGGATCATCTTCAAAAGCAACTCTACAAGAAAAATCTGGCTCACTTCACTTAACAGAAAGGGCCCCCTATTCGATGGCAAAAAACTGAGAGTGGTAAATGGGCAAAGAATTAAACACTACATTTCAGGTATGCCCCTTAATGTTGAAACTAATATTATTCAAGTAATGACACCGGCAGAACACATAAGAGAGACCCTCCGGAACACTCCAGAAAGCTGAAAAGGGTTAGGTATGTGATAAGTGAAGTAAACTGAATCCAAAATTTCCAAAAAAATATGTCCCGTTGGTTTTGTTATTTTAGAAAGAAAATCCAAAAATAAAAATGAGTCAGGGGGACGCACGAGAGAGCCACAAGCCAACACGGTGCGCCATGATAGCTTGTGGGGCCTCGTGTGCCTCCCGAACTCCGTTTTTCTTCCTCAAAACGTATTCTGGCCTAGAAAAAATCATTATATATACTCCCGTATGTTTTGAAAACCACATCGCTAGTTTCTCCTATGTTCTTGTTTCGAGCTATTTTTTTGCCAGATCTCTTGATTTGGTGAGGTGGCCATGGCTCCCCTGACTCTCCACAAGAAGCATCGTATAGTCCGTCCTTCGCTCGGGAAACACCCTTACAACAAAGTCTCTTATGAATTGTCTTCGGGAGAAGAGGATGGACCGGAGGTTCCATAAGATGCTAGAGGGAAGGACTAGCAGTTCCAGTAGACCATCCTGGGCGTGCCTAGTTCCCTTGTGGGGGCCCAATAGGTCTCCCCACGTCCTCTTCTCCTATAAGGTGTGTTTTGACCTAGAAAAAATTAAGAGGATACTTTCGAGACGAAGCGCCGCCGGCTCAAGGCAAAAACCTGGGTAGAGGCCCTTTTGTGGGCGTCTCTGGGAGGGTGAAAATTGATGCCATCATCATCACCAACGGTTCCTTATTCCTGGGAGGACCAATCTTCATCGAAATATTCACCGGCACGATCTCATCTCAGACCCTAGTTCATCTCTTGTATTCAATCTTTGTCTGAAAACCTCAGATTGATACCTATGGGTTACTAGTAGTGTTGATAACATCTCGTAGTTGATGCTTGTTGTTTTACTTGGTGGAAGATATTATGTTCAGTTCCTTAATCACCATTATTATACCTATGATCTTGAACATGTTGATGATGTGTGAGTAGTTACTTTTGTTCCTGAGGACATGGGAGAGGTCTTGTTATAATAATCATATGAAGTTGGTATTCGTTCAATATTTTGATGATATGTATGTTGTTGCTTCTCTTAATGGTGTCGTGTGAACATCGACTAGACAACACTTCACCATGTTATGGGCCTAAGGGAAGTCATTATGGTGTAACAAATAGATGATGGGTTGCGAGAGTGATGGAAGCTTAAACCCCAGTTTATGTGTTGCTTCATGAGGGGCTGATTTGGATCCACACGTTAGATTTATCTTAATTCTTGTTTCCTAGTTGCGGATGCTTGCAAGAGAGGTTAATCATAAGTTGGTTGCTTGTTCAAGTAAGAACAACACCTTAGCACTGGTCCACCCATATATTAAATTATCAAAATAATGAACGTGAATCAACTCAACATGATGAACTTGAAATTATCAAAAATTCACAAGTGTCCTCGGGAGCGTTTGCTTTATATAAGAGTACTTTCAGGCCCGTCATTTTCTATAAAAAGGTTTGGGCTACCTTGATACAGTCTTTATATTAGTGTTACTTATCACTTGTTACGAATTATCTTGCTGCAAAACTATCGATTAATGTTACTCACAACACTCGCAGAGAATACCTTTCTAAAAATTGCTTCTCATTTCTTTTTGCTCCTCGTTCGGTTTGACACTCTTACTTATCGAAAGGACTACGATTGATCCCCTATACTTGTGGTCATTAGGTATGCTGATATATCTCCAATGTATCAATAATTGAAGAAGTATTTATGCGATATTCACCTATGTTTACAATACTTTTATATGGTTTTGATGCAATTTATATGATTTATTAGAACTAACCCAGAATGACGCTGTTTTCAGCAGAATTTCCGTGGTATTATATTTTTGTGCCGAAAATGGAAGTTCTCGGAATCGCCTGAATTTGTTTGGTGTTTTTTTAGAATATATGAGAAATATTGGCGTGAAGAACCAGCGGAGGGGGCCCACTAGGTGCTCCCAAGCCATCAGGGCGTGCCCAGGGTGTCAGGGCGCGCTGATGGCTTGGGACCACCTTGTGGCTCCGTTTTTCGTGATTCCAACGCCAAAAAATCCCGGAAATAGAGAAACCATCAGAAATTAACCTAGACCCTCCGCTCTGCCACCGCAACTCTCTGTATCGCAAAAAACTCATCTAGGGAGAAAATAGAGAAGAAGATAGATAAATAGATAGATAAACAGATAGATAGATAGAGCCAAATCTGGAGGGGCTCTTGATGACCCACAATTATAGGGGATCAATCGTAGTCCTTTTGATAAGTAAGAGTGTTGAACCCAACAAGGAGCAGAAGGAAATGATGAGCGGTTTTCAACAAGGTATTCTTTGCAAGCGATGTGAGTAATAGTAGTACATAGTTTTGTAGTAAGATAATTCATAACAAGTAACAAGTGAAAATAGTAGCAAAGGTGCAGCAAGGTAGCCCAATCCTTTTTGTAGAAAAGGACAGGCCTGAAAGTACTCTTATATTAAGCAAATGCTCCAGAGGACACATGGGAATTTTTGTCTAGTCATGTTCATCATACTCCCTCCATTCCACAATGTAGTGCGCTCGCGCTTCCCAAGATCTAAGTTTGACCATAAATTTAAACAACGAGACCAATTGCAGTGGAAGAAAAAGTTATACCACTGAATTAGTACCGAAAATATGAATTTAACGGTATAACTTTTGCTCCCGCCGCAATCGGTCTCGTTGGTCAAATTTATGGTCAAACTTCAAGCTGAAAACCGAGGACACACTACATTTTGGAACGGAGGGAGAATTAACTTGATTCACATTCGGTACTTTGATAATTTGACATGTGGGTGGACCAGTGCTAAGGTGTTGTTCTTAGTTAAACTAACAACCTACTTATTATTAACCCCTCTTGGAAGCATCCGCAACTAGGAAAGAAGAATTACGATAAATCTAACCATAGCATGAAACATGTGGATCTAAATCTGCCCCTTTTGGAGCAACACATAAATTGGGGTTTGATATTCTGTCACTCTCGGAACCCAGCATCTACTTGTTACTCCACAATGACTTCCCTTAGGCCCATAGCATGGCGGAGTGTTGCTACTTCTTGAGCTTGCGTTGGTTTTCCCTTGAAGATGAAAGGGTGATGCAGCAAAGTAGATAACTATTTCCCTCAGTTGTTGAGAACCAAGGTATCAATCCAGTAGGAGGAGCAAGCAAGGCCCCAATTTATGCACCTGCACAAACAATCAAACACTTGCACCCAACGCTATAAAGGGGTTTCCAACCCCTTCACGGTTACTTGCAAGGATTAGATCTGATAGAGATAGATATAAAAGATTGTGAGAACTAAAAGTAAATAAAATTGCAGCAAGATATTTTTGGTATTTTTGGTTTATAGATCTGAAAGTATAACATGGAAAATAGACCTGGGGGCCATAGGTTTAACTAGAGGCTTCTCTCTCGAAGGAAAATAATACGGTGGGTGAACAAATTACTGTCGAGCAACTGATAGAAAAGCGCATAGTTATGACGATATCAAAGGCAATGATTATGCATATAGGCATCACGTATATGTCAAGTAGACCAAAACGATTCTGCATCTACTACTATTACTCCACACATCGACCGACTCCTGCCTGCATCTAGAGTATTAAGTTCACGAAGAACAGAGTAACGCATTAAGTAAGATGACATGATGTACAGGGATAAACTAGAGCAATATGATGAAACCTCATCTTTTTATCCTTGATGGTATCAATACAAAATGCATGCCTCGCGACCCCTACTATGTCACTGGGTGAAGACACCGCAAGATTGAACCCAAAACTAAGCACTTCTCCCATTTTGCAAGAATTACCAATCTAGTTGGCCAAACCAAACCAATAACTCGAAAAGACTTGCTAAGATATGAAATCATGCATTTAAGAATTCGGAGAAGATTCAAATAATATTCATAGATAATCTGATCATAAACCATCAATTCATCGGATCTTGAAAAACACACCACAAAAGAGTATTACATTGGATAGATCCCCATGAAGATCATGGAGAACATGGTATTGAAGAACAAAGAGAGGGAAGAAGCCATCTAGCTACTAGCTATGGACCCATAGGTCTATGGTGAACTACTCACGCATCATCGGAGGGGCAATGGAGTTGATGTAGAGGACCTCCATGATCGAACCCCCCTCCGGCAGATTACCGGAAAAGGCTCCAAGATTGGATCTCTTGGGAACGGAGGCTTCCGGTGGAAAAAAAAATATTATCGTGGCTCTTTTTGGTACTGGGGGAATATTTTTGAATTTATAGGCTGAAGATTAGGGTTAGAGAAGCGACGGGGAGCCCGCAAGCCAGGGGGCGCGGACCCCCTGGTCGCGCCAGGGTGGCTTGTGGCCCACCCGTGGCCCTTCTGGCCTCTTCTCCTAGTCTCTTGGGTTTCTTTTGGTCCAAGAAAAATCATCATAGAATTTTATTTAGTTTGTACTCCGTTTGATATTCCTTTTCTAAATTACTCAAAAACATGGAAAAACAGAAACTAACACTCGGCACTACGTTAATTGGTTAGTCCCAAAAATAATATAAAATAGCATATTAATGCATTTAAAACATCCAAACCAGATAATATAATAGCATGGAACTATCAAAACTTATAGATACATTGGAGACGTAATAGCATCCACAAGCTTAATTCCTGCTCGTCCTCAAGTAGGTAAATGATAAAAACAGAATTTTTGATGTGGAATGCTACCTAACATATTTATCCATGTAATATGCTTTATTTTTGCATGAATGTCCAAATCCATAAGACTCAAAACAAAAGCTTAATGTTGACACAAAAACAGTAATACTTCAATCATACTAATAAAGTAACCGTGTCTCTTCAAAATAACATGGCAAAAGAAAGTTATCCCTACAAAATCATATAGTCTGGCTATGCTCCATCTTCCCCACACAAAGTATTTATATCATGCACAACCCCGATAAAAAGTCAAGCAATTGTTTCACACCTTTTATGTTCTTAAACCTTTTCAACTCTCACGCAATACATGAGCGTGAGCCATGGATATAGCACTATAGGTGGAATAGGATATGGTGGAGGTTGTGAAGAAAAAGGAGAAGATAGTTGAACATCAACTAGGCATATCAACAAGCTATGGAGATGCCCATAATATATATCAATGTGAGTGAGTAGGTATTGCCATGCAATGGATGCACTAGAGCTATAAGTGTATGAAAGCTAAAAAAACTAAGTGGGTGTGCATCCAACCTGCTTGCTCTTGAAGACCTAGGGCAATTTTAGGAAGCCCATCATTGGAATATACAATCCAAGTTATATAATGAAAAATTCCCACTATTACATGAAAGTGACAAAATAGGATACTCTCTATCATGAAGATCATGGTGCTACTTTGAAGCACAAGTGTGGAAAAAAGATAGTAGCATTGTCCCTTCTCTCTTTTCTCTCATTATTTTTTTATTTTGGTGGGCATCTTTGGCCTCCCTTTTTTATTTGGGCTTCAATGGCCTCTATTAGTTTTCATAAAGTCTGGAGTCTCATCCCAACTTGTGAGGGAATCATAGCTTCCATCATCCTTTCCTCACATGGGACAATGCTCTAATAATGATGATCATCACACTTTTATTTACTTACAACTCAAGAATTACAACTCGATACCTAGAACAATATATGACTCTATATGAATGCCTCCGGTGGTGTACTAGGATGGGCAATGATCTAGCATAGCAAATGACATCAAAAAATGGACAAGCCATGAAAACATGATGCTAGCTATCTTACGATCATGCAAAGCAATATGAAAATGGTGGTGCGTGTCATAATAAATGGAACTTTGGAAGTTGCATGGCAATATATCTCAGAATGGCTATGGAAATGCCATATTGGTAGGTATGGTGACTGTTTTGAGGAGGAGGATATGGTGGGTTTAATGCACCGACGAAAATTGTGCGGTACTAGAGAGGCTAGCAAAGGTGGAAGGGTGAGAGTGTGTATAATCCATGGACTCACATTAGTCATAAGGAACTCACATAATTATTGCAAAATTCTATTAGTTATCAAAGCAAAGTATTAGACGCATGCTCCTAGGGGAGAGGTTTGTAGGAGTTAACCATCGCGTGCTCCCAACCCTTAGACAAAGGATGACAATCAATAAACAAATCATGCTCCGACTTCGTTACATAACGGTTCACCATACGTGCATGCTACGGGAATCACAAACCTTTACACAAGTATTTTTACCAATTCAAAATTACTCACTAGCATGACCCTAATATCACCATCTTTATATCTCAATACTTTATTCAAGGAATCAAACTTCTCATAATATTCAATGCACTTTATATGAAAGTTTTTATTATATCCCTCTTGGATGCCCATTACATTAGGACTAAATTCATAACCTAAATCAATTACCATGATATTTAAGGACTCTAAAAGTAATATAAGTGAGGTACGAGAGTTCAATTATTTCTATAAAATAAAACACCAGCATGCTCTAAAAAGATATAAGTGAAGCACATAGATTATTGTAATAAATTCACGATTCATGTGTGTCTCTCTCAAAAGATGTGTGCAGCAAGGATGATTGTGTCAAACTAAAAAGCAAAGACAGATATCATACATGACACTCCAAGCAAAACACATATCATGTGGTGAATAAAAATATAGCCTCAAGTAAATTTACCGATGGATCCAAGATGAAAGAGGGGATGACTTCCAAGGCATCCCCAAGCTTAGGATATTTGGCAACCTTGATTCCGTGGGGTGCCTTGGGCATCCCCAAGCTTAGGCTCTTGCCACTCTTTATTCCATAGTCCATCAAATATTTACCCAAAACTTGAAAACTTCACAACACAAAAATCAACAGAAAACTCGTGAGATCCGTTAGTATAAGAAAAATAAATCACCACTTTAGATACTGTTGTGAACTCATGCTTTATTTATATTGGTGTAATATCTACTGTATTACAACTTATCCATGGTTCATACCCCCCGATACAACCCATAGGTACATCAAAATAAGTAAACAACACAAAGAAAACACAATCTGTCAAAAACAGAACATTCTGTAGCAATTTGTAAACTTAGAATACATAAGTAACTCTAAGAATTCTGATAAATTATTACAACCTGGGAAATTTGTATATCAATACTTTGTAAAACATTCAGACCCATTCAGCATTCTGGTAAAATTATAAAATTCCTGAACGTAGCACAAAAGTTTTTGTTTTTCAAAAAGATCAAATCAACAACCACCATAGACCAGCCCAAAGGTCTTACTTGGCTCAAACACTAATTAAAACACCAAAACACAATTACTACATAGATAATAATGTGTGAAACACTCAAAAATATAAGAAAAAAACTAAACATGGAAATAAAATTGGGTTGCCTCCCAATAAGTGCTACTCCCTCTGTCCCAAAATAAGTGTCGCAAAATTTGTACTAAACTAGTACAAATTTTGTACTAGACCATCAACACTTATTTTGGGACGGAGGGAGTATTGTTTAATGCCCCTATCTAGGGAAAACGCAACAGATCTAGGTATTGTCATCTTTTGTACACAATCCACAAGTAGATCTCATAATAGATTCATAAGGTTATATTATATTGTTTCTAGTAAAGTGCTCCATGCCCTTCCTTAACGGAAATTGGAATCTAATGTTTCCTTCTTTCATATAAATAATTGCACCAATCGTTCTAAGGAAAGGTCTACCCAGAATAATAGGGCATGTAGGATTGCAATCTATATCAATAACAATGAAATGTACAGGCAGATAATTCCTATTTGAAACAATAAGAACATCATTAATCCTTCACATAGGTTTCTTATAGTGGAATCCGCTAGATGCCAATTCAAAGAGCAATCATCAAGTTCATGGAAACCTAGCACATCACATAAAGTTTTTGGAATCGTGGAAACACTAGCACCCAAATCACACAAAGCATGGCACTCAAAATCTTTAATTTTAATCTTAATAGTAGGTTCCCACTCATCACAAATCTTTCTAGGTATAGAAACTTTCAACTCAAGTTTTTCTTCAAAATATTTCATCATAGCATCAACGATATGTTTAGTAAAAAGCCTTATTTTGATTATAAGCGCGCGGAGAATTCAAAATGGATTGCAACAAGGAAATACAATAAATCGAAGAATAACTATCACAATTGAAGTCCTTGAAATCCAAAAGAGTGGGTTCATTGCTATTTAAAGTTTTGACCTCTGCAATCCCACTTTTATCAATTTTAGCATTAAGATCTATAGACTCCGAATCATTGGGATGACTATTAAATAAAGTTGACTTATATATCCAACCCCATATTTTATCAAGATTTAAAGTAGAAAACAAAGATTCAATAGGAGTCACATCAATCACTTTAAGATCTTCATCATTATTATCACGAGAACACATCTTTTCAAGCCATTCTCGCTTAGCACGCATTCTAGCGGTTCTTTCCTTACACTCATCAATAAAAGTTCTCATAGATTTTAAAGACTCATTAATATCAAGCTTTGGTGTACTAGCTCTAATTTTCAAAGAATCAATCTCAAGCAAAATTCTATCAACGTTCCTAGCCAAATCATCAATCTTGAGCAATTTTTCTTCAATCGAAGAATTGAAAACCTTTTGAGAACTCATACATTCTTTAATATTATTCGAAATATCAGAGGGCATCTTATTATAATTTCCATAAGGATTGTTGTAGTAATTATCATACTTATTAGAGGAATTTCTAGGAAACGACCTAGGGTTGAAATTGCCTCTATACGCGTTATTACGAAAATTGTTCCCACCAACAAAGTTCACACCCATAGATTCATTATTATTCCCAATCAAGGAAGACAAAGGCACATCATTAGGATCAATAGGATCACTCTTACTAGCAAAAAAATCATTAATTCATCCATCTTTTCACTCAAAGTATTTATTTCTTCAATAGCGTGCACTTTTTTACTAGTAGGAGATCTTTCGGTATGCCATTGAGAGTAATTTTCCATAATATTATCTAGGAGTTTAGTAGCTTCTCCTAATGTGATTTCCATAAAAGTACCACCTGTTGCTGAATCTAAAAGATTCCTAAATGAAAAATTCAATCCTGCATAAAAAATTGTATAATCATCCATAAGCTCAAACCATGTGCGGGGCAATTTCTAATCATTAATTTCATACTCTACCAAGATTGTGCAATATGATCATTATCAAGTTGCTTAAAATTCATTATAACGTTCCTAAGGGAGATGATTTTAGCGGACGGAAAGTACATGGAAATAAAATTATCTTTAAACTTATTCCATGAATCAATACTATTTTTAGGCAAAGATGAAAACCAAGTTTTAGCAAGATATCATAGTGAGAACGGAAATAGGTTCAATTTAACAATATCATTATCCACATCTTTCTTATTTTGCATGTCACACAACTCAATGAAAGTATTTAGATGGGTTTCGACATCTTCACTAGGTAGGCCGAAAATTTGTTCTTTCATAACAAGATTAAGCAAAGCAGCATTAATTTCATACGATTCCACACAAGTGGGGAGAAATCGGAGTATTAATAAAAGCATTATTATTAGTATTGGAGAAGTCGCACAATTTGTTATTCTCAAACATCGTGACAAACCAAGCAATCTAGCAAAAAAGCAAACAAAAAAGCAAACGAAAAGGCGAATGGAAGAAGGTCGAATAAAAAGGCAAATCTTTTTGTTTTTTTTTGAAAATCATTTTAGAAGTGGGGGAGAGGAAAATGAGAGGCAAAAGGAAAATAATGTAAATGCAAGATATGAGTTTGTTATGGTAATTTGTAGGCTTGATGTGTATCCTCCCTAGCAACGGCGCCAGAAATCCTTCTTGCTACTTCTTGAGCTTGCGTTGGTTCTCCCTTGAAGAGGAAAGGGTGATGCAGCAAAGTAGATAAGTATTTCCCTTAGTTGTTGAGAACCAAGGTGTCAATCCAGTAGGAGGAACAAGCAAGGCCCCAATTTATGCACCTGCACAAACAATCAAACACTTGCACCCAACGCTGTAAAGGGGTTGTCAATCCCTTCACGATTACTTGCAAGGATTAGATCTGATAGAGATATATATAAAAGATTGCGAGAAGTAACGGTAAATAAAATTGTAGAAAGATATTTTTGGTATTTTTGGTTTATAGATCTGAAAGAATAATATGGAAAATAGACCCCGGGGGCATAGGTTTCACTAGAGGTTTCTCTCTGGAAGGAAAATAATACGGTGGGTGAACAAATTATTGTCGAGAATTGATAGAAAAGCGCATAGTTATGACGATATCCAAGGCAATGATTATGCATATAGGAATCACATCCGTGTGAAGTAGACCGAAACAATTCTTCATCTACTACTATTACTGCACACATCAACCGACTCCTGCCTGCATCTAGAGTATTAAGTTCACGAAGAATAGAGTAACACATTAAGTAAGATGACATGATGTAGTGGGATAAACTCAAGCAATATGATGAAAACCCCATATTTTTATCCTTGATGGCAAAAATACAAATACATGCCTCGCTACCCCTACTATGCCACTAGGCGAGGACACCACAAGATTGAACCCAAAACTAAGCACTTCTCCCATTGCAAGAATTACCAATCTAGTTGGCCGAACGAAACCAATAACTCAAAGAGACTTGAAAAGATATGAAATCATGCATATAATAATTCATAAAATATTAAAATAATATTCACATATAATCTGATCATAAACCCACAATTCATCGGATCTTGACAAACACACCACAAAAGAGTATTACCTCGGATAGATCCCCATGAAGATCATGGAGAACATGGTATTGAAGAACAAAGAGAGAGAAGAAGCCATCTAGATACTAGCTATGGACCCATAGGTCTGTGGTGAACTACTCGCGCATCATCAAAGGGGCAATGGAGTTGATGTAGAGGCCCTCTGTGATCGCATCCCCCTTCGGCAGATTAGCGGAAAAGGCTCCAAGATTGGATCTCTAAGGAACGGAGGCTTCCAGCAGTGGAAAAGTATTATCATGTCTCTTTTTGGTATTGGGGGTAATATTTCTGAATTTATAGGACGAAGATTAGGGTTAGAGGATCTACGGGGGGGCCACAAGCCAGGGGTGCCCCTGGCCATGCCAGGGTGGCTTGTGGTCCACCCGTGGCTCTTCTGGCCTCTTCTCCAAGTCTGCTACATTTCTTCTGGTCCAAGAAAAGCATTGTACAATTTTATTCCATTTGGACTCGGTTTGATATTCCTTCTCTGCAATACTCAAAAACAAGGAAAAAATAGAAACTAGCATCGGGCGCTAGGTTAATAGGTTAGTCCCAAAAATAATCTAAAATAGCATATTAATGCATATAAAACATCCAGAATAGATCATATAATAACATGGAACAATAAAAAATTATAGATACGGTTGAAACTTATCAACTGGTATGTAGTCGTTGTTCACATGACACCACTAAGAGAAGTAACAACATACATATCATCAAAATATCGAATGCATACCAACATCACAAGATTACTTATAACAAGACTTATCTCATGTCCTCGGGAACAATAGTAACTACTCACACATCACAAACATGTTCAAGATCAGAGGTATAATAATGATGATTAAGGATCTAACCATAATCTCTTCCACCAAGTAATCCAACAAGCATCAACTACAAGATGTAATCAACACAACTAGCAACGCACAGGTACCAATCTAAAGTTTTTGGACAAAGATTGAATACAAGAGATGAACTAGGGTTGGAGATGAGGTGGTGTTGGTGAAGATGTTAATGAAGATTGATCCTACCACGAAGGAGGAAGCTTTGGTGATGACGATGGCTTCGATCTCCCCTTCCCGGAGAGGGATTTCCCCGGCTGAATCTGACTGTCAAAGTACAAAAGGGCCTCTGCCCAGGTTTCCACCTCAAGATGGCGGCGCTTTGTCTCGAAAGGTTGCTTATGATTTTTTTCTAGGGTAAAACACACCATATAGGATAAGAAGGGCGTCGGAGAACCAACAGGGGCAACAAGCCATCAGGTTGTGCCACTAGGGGGGTTGTTGGCTTGTGCCCTACTGGTAGCCCCCCTCTGGTATATTTTTGCTCCAGAAATTCTTAAATATTCCAAAAATATTCTCCATGAAGTTTCAGGTCATTTTGAGACTAGTGATTTTTTTGCCTTTTTCTCGGTTTTCTGGTCCAGAATTCCAGTTTACAGATATTACTCTCCTTATGGTGTACCTTGCATATTTAGAGAGAAAATACATAAGAATTGTGTGATAATGTGGAACAATGGACAGGAATAACGTATCAGCTCTCACCCCTCCGAGAGCTATGGAGGCCAAGGATCAGAGGGGAGAACCTCTCCCCATTTAGGTAGAGGCCATGGAGGAGGAAGCCTAATGGGGGAGAGTCTCACCCCTCTCTCCCAGAAGCGCCGGAGTGCCATCAGGGGAACGATTGCCGCGGTGATCGTCTTCATCAACATCACCGTCTTCATCACCTTCCTTGTCTCTTTTGAGTGGTCCACTCTCCCGCACTTGGCTGTAATCTCCTAATTTAACATGGTTCTTTATGACACATATTATTATTCAATGAGGTGTTGCCGTCCCATGATGTTTAAGTAGATATGTTTTGTCCTTTGGGTTGATTAACGATCTTTATTGGTTTGAGTTGTATGTTTTATAGTGGTGTTGTCCTATGGTGCCTTCCGCACCATGCACACTTGGAGGATTGCCATTGTAGGTGTTGCAATACGTTCATTACTAGCTTATAGTGGGCATCTAGAGTGATAGAAGTTTACACCCGAGTAAGGGGGTTGTTGCATATGGGAGTAAAGGGGACTTGAAGTGTTAATGATATGGTTGGGTTTACCTTAATGACCTTGTTGCACATGCTTGCTAGAGGTCCAATCATAAGTTCATATGATCCAAGTACAAAAAGAATGTTCACTCATGCATCTTCCTCATATAAACTTCCAATAATGATTGCCAATCTTGTTATCAATTGCCTAGGACAATTCCGCACACCATACCATCATTATTCCAGACTCGCTATTTGTAATATATTGTAATATATTCGAACTTTATTTAGTCAGCAACTATTTTTCATATTTTAGTTCTCCAATATCATGCAAGGCTATCCTCTATATACCCACAACGCAGTTTTATTTCTCATTTATAGATAGAAGCAAACGCTCGATGTACGTAGAGTCATATAAGTGGCAAATAGAGCTTGAGAGAATATTGATCTTACCTTTAGCTCCTTGTGGGTTCAAAACTCTGATACGTCTCCAACATATCTATAATTTTTGATTGTTCCATGCTATTATATTATCAATCTTGGATGTTTTACAATCATTTTATAGCAACTTTATATGATTTTTTGGGACTAAACTATTGACATAATGCCAAGTGTGAGTTACTGTTTTTTGCTTGTTTTTTACTTCGCAAAATATCAGTACCAAATGAATCCCAAATACCATGAAACCTTTTGGAGTTTTTGTGGGCCAGAAGTCATCCAGTGAGCCAAAGAAGTGCCACAAAGGAAAGCTGAGGAGAGCACAAGACACCAGAGCATGCGAGAGGCCCCTGGCGTGGCTTGGTGTATCGTGCCCACCTCGGGACGCCTCTCCACAGCCTATAATCTCTAAAAATAGCCAAATATTCCAAAAAATCTAGGGGAGTTGACGAAACACAATTCCATCTGCTGCAAGTTCCAGAACCGCGAGATCCAATCTAACACCATCACGAAGGGGTGTATCGTCTTCATGTGTGCCTCTCCGATGATGCGTGAATAGTCCACCATAGACCTATGGGTCCGTAGGCAATAGCTAGATGGCTTCCTCTGTCTCTCTCTTTTTATTCTCAATACAATGGTCTTATGGAGATCTATTTGATGCAATGACTGTTTGCGGTGTGTTTGTCGGGATCTGATGAATTTTGAGCTCATGATCAGTTTCTATCCATCAATATTATTTGAGTCTTGTTTGATCTCTTATATGCATGATTACTTATAGCCTCTTATATCTTCCTCGAATCTTTGGTTTAGTTAGGCCAACTAGATCGATTATTCTTGCCATGGGAAGAGGTGCTTTGTGATGGGTTCGATCTTGCGATGTCCCTTCCTAGTGATAGAAGGGGCAGCAAGGCACACATGTATCGTTTCTATTAAGGATAACAAGATGGGGTCTATTCCTAAATGAATAGATCTTTTCTACGTCATGTCACCATTGTTATTGCATTACACCATTTTTCCATGAACTTAATATGCTAGATGCATGCTGGATAGCGGTCGATGTGTGGAGTAATAGTAGTAGATACAGAATCGTTTCGGTCTACTTATATTATACGTGATGCCTATATAATGATCATTGCCTTGGATATCATCATAATTATTTGATCTTCTATCAATATCCCAACAGTAATTTGTTTATCCACCGTGTGCTATACTCATGAGAGAATCCACTAGTGAAACCTACGGCCCTCGGGTCTACTTTTGCAACATATTGATTTGCGATCTATCTTTTTGCTGCTTTTTAAAATCTGTTAATCCAAAAACCCAAAAATACATTGCTGCAA
Organism: Hordeum marinum; assembly: GCA_022496015.1. Classification (NCBI taxonomy): domain Eukaryota; kingdom Viridiplantae; phylum Streptophyta; class Magnoliopsida; order Poales; family Poaceae; genus Hordeum; species Hordeum marinum. The sequence continues at coordinate 94,210,870 of CM039677.1, read as the reverse complement.
TTTTTATTTACTTCTTTTATTTTGTTTTATTATGATTTCTATTTGCCCAACCTATTACAATATAATCTATCTTTTTACCGTTGAGAGATTGACAACCTCTCTTACGCGCCGGGTTGCAAGTATTTCTTCTTTTTGTGCATGTACCGTTTACATAGTGTTGCGTTGTATTCCTCGTTGGATTGATACCTTGGTTTCATAAATGAGGGAAATACTTACCATAGCTATATTGCATAATCCCTTCCTCTTTGGGGAAATACTGATGCAGTCTCATGCCAGATGAAAGGAATTACTGGCATCGTTGTCGGGGAGGAGGTGCGTAAGCAGTACTTTTTAGCATGTCAACCTATGGCTCCGGGGAGACATCATCAACATCTATCAGGTTCCTAATCACAAATCTCATCTCCTTGCAATTTCCATTATTTTCCATTTGCCTCTCGTTTCCCTCTCCCCGACTTCACAAAATTTGTTGTTTTATTCGCCTTCTTTTCTTTTGTTTGCCTTTTTCTCGCTAGATCTCTTGTTTTCTTGCAATCTTGTTTGCTTAGTCACGATGACTCAAGATTTTGTGATTTTTCCAATACCAACAATAATGATTCTATTAGCCCTCCGATTGCACCTCCCACCACTAGTGCGGAGTCTTGTGATATTAATGCCGCTTTGTGAATCTTTTCATGAAAGATCAATTTTTTGGTACACCTAATGAGGATATCGCGGCCCATCTAAACACATTGGTAGAACTTTGTGATATTCAAAATAAAAAAGATGTGGACAATGATATTGTAAAGTTGAAATTATTTCCTTTCTCCTTGCGGGATCATGCAAAAATTTGGTTTTCTTCTTTGCCTTGCAATAGTATCAATTCTTGGGATAAGTGCAAGGACGCTTTTATTACTAAGTATTTTCTGCCCGCAAAAAATATTTCCCTTCAAACTCAAATGATGAACTTTAAGCAACTTGAGCATGAACATGTTGCACAATCTTGGGAAAGAATGAAATTGATGTTAAGAAATTGCCCAACTCATGATTTAAATCTTTTGATGATCATACAATTTTTTAGGTGGGATTGAATTTTGTCTCTAGAAATCTTTTAGATTCCACCACGGGTGGTACCTTTATGGAAATTACATTGGGTGAAGCTACAAAATTGCTAGATAATATTATGGAAAATTATTAACAATGGCATACTGAAATAGAACCTAGTAGGTAAAAACTTAATTGAGTTGAAGAAATTAAAACTTTGACTCAAAAAGTTGATGCTCTTATGAAGTTGGTTTCTAGTAAAAATGCTCCTATTGATATTAATGATTTTCCTTTGTCTACTTTGATTGGGCAAAATAGTGATTCCGTAGATGTGAATTTCATATCGTGAAACAACTTCAATAACAATGCTTATAGAGGTAATTTTAGTCCTAGGCCTTTCCCTGGAAATTCCACTAATAATAATGGTAATTCCTATGGTAATTCTTACAATAATAATAATAGGAACACCTCTGATCTTGAGAATATTTTAAAAAAAAATTCAATGCTCAAAAGTCTTTCAATACTACGATAGAAGAAAAGATAAATGAGATTGATGATATATCTACAATCATTGATAGAATTTCCAATGATGTTGAAAATATCAAGTTTCATGCTTTTCCACCTAAGACCAATGAATCAACTAAGGCTTTATATGTTTCTATGGATGAAAGTAAGCAAAGAATCGCTATGCTTGGAGCTAAAATAGAACTTTTAGAAAAAGCATTTTCTAGTGACTACTTTCATAACAATGATGAAAACCTTTGATTGGTATTTGCTCTATTGATTCCTTGTTTAGAAATGTTAAAATTTATTATAAAGGGATTGAAGAAGAGTCAACTTTATCTAGAGGGCATTCCAATGATTTGGAGAGTGAAAATCTTGATGAAAAAACTGATGAAAGCGGGTTTGGAGAGGTCAGAACTTTAACTAGTGGTGTTCCCACTATTTTGGATTACAAAGACTTTAATTATGATAGTTTCTCCATGGTTAAATGTATTTCTTTTATATGATCCATGATAAATTCACCCCAGGCTTATGAACAAAATAAAGCTTTTACTAAACATATTGTCGATGCCATGATGAAATCCTTAGAAGAAAAGTTGGAATTAGAGATTTCAATTCCTAGAAAATTGCATGATGAGTGGGAACCTACCATTAAAGTTAAAATTAAAAATTATGAGTGCTTTGCTTTATGTGATTTGGGTGCTAGTGTTCCAACAATTCCGAATTCTCTATGTGATCTGCTTGGTCTTACAAATATTGAAGAATGTTCTCTTAATTTGCACTTTTGGCGGATTCTACTATTAAAAAGCCTTTGGGAAGAATTAATTATTATTTTTATTCATGCAAATAGTAATTGTGTGCCCATATATTTTATAGTTCTTGATATTGATTTCCATCCATCTTGTCTAGTCATACTTGGTAGACCGTTTTTACGCACTTTAGATGTCGTGATTGATATGAAAGAAGGCAATGTTAAATTCCAATTTCCACTTAGAAAGGGTATGGGACAATTCCCTAGAATAAGAATTAATCCACCATATGAATAAATCATGAGGTCCCTCTATGGAGTAAAAACTAAAGATGACAATACTTGAATCTATGAGTTATGCCTACCTAGGGGCGTAAAACAATATCGCTTGTTGGGAGGCAACCAAGTGAACAAAATTTATTTTATCTTTTAATTTATTTGCTGAGTGTTTACACAATTACGCCTATGTTATGATTGTGTTTTTATGTTTTATTTAGTGTTTGTGCCAAATAAAACCTTGAGGATGATTCATAAGATGAGTAGAAACAATGCTGAATCTGAAAGAGAAACTTTGACTCCAATGCACGAATTTTCATTTTTCACTGGAGCTTGGTTGTAACATCCCAAACTTTGGAATGTTATAATAATTATTAGAATGATTGTTTGTTTGCTTGAGTGATTGAAAGTGAGTGAAAATTTGAAACTTTGAAAAACTTTTGAATGAGAGGGAATAAAATGACTTTCCCAAAACTCTTACTCTGCATTTTTGATCCCCAGGAAATTCAAATTCATTTCATCACAAAATCCCAGAGTGAAGATGATATGACTTCTTCCATTTTAGCAATGAAAAAGGATTTGAAAATGGTTTGAATTCCATTTTTGAAAATATTTCAAACTCAGAAACTTTATGCAAGTCAATGATTTTCATGAGAGAGGATAAAATGCCTTCTTCAAATTCTATGAAATATCAGTTGGAAGTTTAAAAGAAAGATTGGAAACTGCTTTTGGAAACCACTGAATTATTTTTGGAAATCCATTTCATATTTGGTTCCTATTCAAATTTTCAAAGTTTTCAAAACCTTGGAAAGATTTGAGGGGAGTAATATGACACTCCACACCAGGGTCATTTTTGTGAAGTTTTTGAATCATTAAACCCAAGGGGTTAATTGAAAATTATTTGCAAAAGAATTAAAATCAATTTAGGCATTTTCTGAAAAAAATTGAGTATTTAATTTGCCCAGGTAAAAATGTCCATTAAATGGCATTAAATCCCCTGTTAATTTTGGGATAAATTTTTTTATTTATTGAAAAGTATTTATAGCCATTTATTGGTTTTCCATTCGCAGTGAAATAGAAAAGGAAAACCTTTTAAAAGCATTTAAGACCCAGCCGGCCCAGCCCTGATTTCCTCCCCGAAACCCTTCCTGACCGGCCGCCCGCTGTCAATGCCTCTCTCTTTCTCTCTCTGATGCCTGACCGCACCGCCCGACCGTAACACCGCGCGGTCGTCTCTCTCCCCCATCCCCTCCCCTTTCCACGTAGGCGAACTCCCGCCGTGATCTCCTCCCCTCCTTCCTTTCGGACGCCTCCGAGACCACCTATATAAACCCCTGCCTCCCCGCGCTCCATTCCCCCTCCAATGCCGCATCCCCGTGCCCTCTCCTCGTCGGAATCCCTCGCCGGACCCGAGCGCCGCCGCCGCATCACTTCTCTCCTGCTGCTCCACCCCGACCACCCTGCCGCCACCCGAGCCCACCACCGAGCTCCCCTCGCTCGCCCGCACCTCCCCGTTCCATCACTCTCACCCCAGATCCACCAGAGCCCCCACGCCGACGACCTCGCCGGAGCGGACCTCCTCCCGAACGCTCTAGGAGCTCGTGCCGCTCGTCTCCATTGCCCCCGAGCTCATCCTCGACCACCATTGGACGCGCCGCTCCGCGATGCAATGTCTGGTGCCATCTCCGTCGCCAGAAGACCACGGGAGCCGTATCCCCGTCAACCTCACCGTCCCTGCCGTCGACGTCGACCTCGCCGACGACCCCTGTGAGCCCCCTCCTTCCGCCTCCGTCCGATCTTCGTTGAACGGCCTAGATTAGAAGGAGCGTACCCCTTCGGTTCTTCTAAAAAAGAACCGGCCGGTTTTTCTTTTTGAATTATTTGACCGAACAATTTTATTTACTTATCGGCCGCCGCCCGAAACACTCCGGCTCGCACACCCCTCAGCCACTCAGAACCCGACACGTGTACCCTGACCGTTAGTTAAGTTTTTCATTTATTCTGTTTTCAGTTTTAAAAATAGATTTAGTTCTAATTTTGTTTTAATCATATCTTCTATGTTTTTAACTGATTTAATTTGATTCTTTTTGCATTGTGTCATAAATTTCATCTAGTTTCTGTAGATACCAAGTTTGACTATATTTGAATATTCAAATTTGAATTTAAACAGATTTGATTTAAATCTTGTTTTCTGAATAACTTGAGTTTAATAAAAAAATCGATTGATTCTTTTTGCTACTTGTCACTAGTGGTATTAGTTATCATTAGGTAAAGTTTGAGAATTATTTGGATAAATTTGATAAGTGTTCTTATCCAAAACAGAATCTGTTTAATTTCCTATTAGTTTAATTAGTTTGATTTTCTTTTGGTTTAATTTGAAATCTGAATTTGATTTAACTTATGTTTTAGATTTCATTTAGTTCTGTTGTTCTAAACTTTAGTAATTTACTTGCTGTTAACAAAAGATAATTGTTTAGTTTATGAATTCTATTGTAGGAACCTATACCTTTTTTTCAAATAAGTAAAGTTTAAAAAAAACAAATTAGTTAGTAATAATTCTATTAACAAAAGTTTTAAGTAATTAGATTTTGTTTACAAATGAAGTGTTTAGTAACACTTTTCTGTTAAGAAATGTTTTAAACAAAATAGTTTAGTTACTATAGGAATCTATATCCCTCTTCATTAGGTAATGTTTTATAAAACAACTTAGTTTTAGTAGAGATTATTTTCACAAAAGTTTTAGATGATTTAATTCTGTTTTATAATAAATATTTTTTATAAATTCTTTTCAGTTAACTATTAGTTTGGTTACAAAAAAAAATAGTTTTGTTTATATCAATGATAGTTTAGCGACCTAAACTTAGAGCCCATAGCTTTGTCTTGGTTTGTTGAGATGCTCTAGTATTGCTAGTTGAGTTCTTTTTTGAAAAATATTTAAAATAAATGTTTTACAAAGGTTTCCTTTTCTATAAACTGAGTTGTTATGTATTTTTGTTATTTACTTTTGTTTGTTTTCTTGCTGTTAAGTTTATTATGCAAAAACCTATGTTTGTTTAGAGTGTTGTTTTTCGTGATTTCTAGTTGTTCTTCAAAAGTAATTCTTTTGCTAAGTAAAATATTTACTAAAATACTTTTGTTGTATTTTACTTTGTTATTCTTTTGTTACTATTGAAAATAGTTGTTTGTAGGGGAAAACTACCTTAGTTGTGTTCATGAAAACTTTGTTGATTTTAACTTTGTCTTAAGTATTTCCTTCACCATAATTGTGTTGATGTAGTTTTGTTACTCGGAGTTTTGTCTTAAGTATTTCCTTCATCAACCTTGTTACTTTTGATTTTGGTTACTTCTTGATTGTTAGAATTGATTGGTAGTATGATTGCTTATGAATGCAAAGTTTGATTGTATAGATTTTCATCGGAGAGTGACGAATAGTCTATCAAGTATTTTCTGATAGTGATACTTATTCTTCATCAACAGTACAGGCAAGTTCACTTTGACCATCTATTTCATACCTATGTTTTATTGCATGTAGAGACATCATTCAACCAATTCCTTCCGTAGTGTTATTGAAATTCTTGTAGTTGAGTAGAATGCATGAGGTAGGAACCCACCACTTGTTACTAAAGCCCCGAGAATGCTAGTTAGTTCAAGGCTATGCTAAAGTAGACGGGGTTTGGTATGAGTGTTCGTGAGTGGTGTGAGAAAGAGGACTCCACATCAAAACGACGACTTCATGAAGGCTTCTTCAAGACCTGCATATTCAAGACCTCAAGACTTCGAGACTCGAGAAACAAGTTTTTCAATACACACTACTGGGTGAGGGATGGTTGGAACGGCACCCTAGAGAAGCCAGTGGATTTGCCTAGGTGTTGCTGGAGATGGCCAGTATTCACGCGGAAAGCCTCACCCAGACTCAAAGGGAAGGATGAATACTTCATGCCCGGAAGCTTACCTGTGTAGCCACAAGTCATTATGGGCTCTGGCTTGGTTGATCTTTGTTGTGACTCTATCTAGGCAGTGATACGAGATGTAGTCGATGTTAGGATTGGATGGGCACTATCGGATAGTCAGGGAAGCACTCTGAAAGACCATGTTTCATTCATCCTGTTCTCAAACACCACGCAGTGCGAGGACTTACTAGGAGGGAACGAATCTTGTGGGTAAAGTACACAACACTCTGCAGAGTTAAACCTAATCGATTAGCCGTGTCGCCGGTTACGGACAATTTGAGCCTTTGGACTTGGATCTATCTCTGAACTCTCAACACTGGACTGATAACAAATTGTGGGCAACTTAAGATATTTGTGGGCATTGAGACATTGGTTGGCGGAACCATGTCATGATAGGTAACTCCATAGTGAAATTCCTGATATTCCTTTGTTGTAGGGAAAATAAAATCAGCTTTTACGCAAAAACTTAGACATAGAGCCACAAAGACTTTGCATATAGAATAGTTTTTATTCTTCTGTTCTTCTATGGTGATCTTGCCAGTACATTCAATGTACTGACCTACATGGCTGCAACGTCTTATGTTGCAGATACTATTCTATGATGAGTAAGAGTACAATTCAGGGTTATGGTCCGCACTCAACTTGCCATTGGTGTTATTGGGACTCCACTCCCGTTGACTGTATCCGCTGCTATTTTAAGGTATATATCAGTTTTATGTTAATTACATGTGATTGCACTTTAATATATACATTGATGTACTGTGTGTGCCAGCATACTGATCCAAGGATGGCAGAGAATACACAGAGGCTTGACCTTTCTAGGTCGGGTCGCTACAGAAATGGTATCAGAGCACATGTTGACTGTAGGACGTGACCCTAGAAACTGGAAATCCCTGAGGAAAACATTTCTCTCCAACTTGTTTTCAAAAGGGTCTTTACTTCTCATCCTTTCTGAGTTTTATCAAATAGTTAGACAATACCCCTTCCCTTTTGACCACACGAAGGATCAACTAAAGCCACTCCAAGAAGGACAAGATATCAGACAACTGGTGACCAACTCCGACAAAGATGTCTTTCATTATGGAAAGAGCTACAAAAAGGATTGAAGATTATACAGATCTGAAGGAATTGAAGACCATGAAGAATTTCCAAGATATTATGCCCCTAGAAGACCAAACCCCTGTTGTGTACTTACGTTAGATACGATGATTTTGTGAGCTATCATTTGTGTGTAAATTTTTGACAGCCACAACAAAAATCTATTTTCAAAACCATTGTTTGTATTGTGTGTATCCCCTCCTTTCTCTCTCTTACCCATCTCATCCCCAAAACCTTGAACCCAATAGATGATGAGTGAAGCTGGACTCGTGTATTCTGGATCGATGACTCGGTTAGAGACAGGAGAATGGATTCAAAACATGGAGGATCACCTAAGGAGTAACCTTGTTACAAGGAACAAGATGGTCCAATATGCTCTTCGGTACTTTGCAGAAGGTGCTACAAATTGGTGGAAGATGCATGAAGATATCCATGATAGGCAAGCATCAAACACTGGGGAAGAATTCAAGATAACTCTGCAAGGATCTCATGTTGTTACCAACACCCAGAAGCCCCGTGGCAAAGATGTGAAGAAGATCTGTGCATGCAGGATATGCGGAGAGATAGGACACACCCAGGAAGAACACAAGCAAGGATGCCCTCATTGTGAAGAAATCACCGAGCTGAGGAATGCCCAACTGGGCAGGTGACATGTTTCTTGTGCGAAGGAACTACACATTACCCGGCTCAATGCCAAATGTACCCCAAGGTACGAGAAGTCATCAAGCAGCAGAAGGAAGCCATGAAGGAAGCCTTCAGAGAAAATTTAGGAGAATTGGTGATGAAGGAAGATGTTGAAGACCCTAATGGAGAAGGCCTAACCAGATTTTACTCCAATGCCTGCTATTCATGTGGAGAAGTAGGACATTTCTCACAGGACTGTACGAAGGAAAGAAAAGAGTATCTAGGAAACTTCCTGACAGAAGAAGTGGAGTTTGATCCACAGGAAATTGAAGTTTTGATCAAAACAAAGAACCCTAGGAAGAGACAAGCCCCTGAACAGAAGGACCTGAGTCATATTAGATGCTTCAAGTGTAAGGTTATGGGCCACTATACCAATAAGTGCCCAAGAAAAGAACCAGAAATTCCAAGAGCAAAAACCAAGATCAAGAAGCCCCGAGATATGTCAGAAATCATCTGTTTTCAGTGCAAGAAGACAGGACACTACTCCTATACCTGTTCAGAGAAGAGTGGCTAAACATGAGTAGTCTGGGTTTTGGATTTAGATGTAATAAATGTAACAGGTAGCACTCTTATCATTTTGAAATGGAAGTCTAAGAGTTTGTAATAAATTCATGAGATCAATGGAATTTATGGTGTTATGATTCTCCTGTGTTGAATTATATGAGTTGCCACTCTAAGAACAAAGATCTCTGACCAATTTTCGAGGATATGAGAAAATATGGTCTATGCAGGCATGCGTGCATTTCATTTTAAGTGTGGTAGCAACCACACGGACAAAAGAATGAAGAGAATACCATTCATGTTAAGGAGTTTGGATAATTGAATACAGGTGAAGAGAACGTGGAACCATATCCAAACTATGTGGATGACAACCTTGTGACAACGTGTCTTTGAAGTTGGAATATTGAGAAAAGGAATGATTGTGATGAAACCATACCCAAGGTTAAACAGACCAATGGAAAGGAAAATGAACCCCGTAGAGTGGAATCTAGACAAGAATAAGCTTGTTAATTGTTACCTCAAGGGTATGATGGAGTGAACTGAAGGTAATGTTGGAATATGGAACGATAGTAACCCCAAGAGTAAGTTAAAGTTGTTCAAGTATTCAAGTGAACCCACAAGTCACTGACCTCCGGATTGATAAGGATCAAGCCCTACCTTTGTGGAGGAAGAAACTTGGAAGAAGCTACGACTGTTCAGCAAACGTTTCTTAGGAGTATACGAAAACCTGAGAGTTGTTAAGAAACGCTAGATCATTTGTTTGGCTTGCAGAATCAATGGATTTATCCGAACTTTGTTCGTTGACAAGAGAAATTTCTGCAACGCTTGTGAGGAAGCCCAAGTGTTAGAATACGAGATTCACTAAACCTTATACAAGGTAATGATTTCAGTGCAGCATGGATTGATCACCATGACGACTTACTCTCATCATTTCTCTTTCTATTCGGAATGGTAAATTTGAGTGACTTACTCATAGTAAAGAGACGACATTCTTTGAAAGCTTTTGTTTAAGCCTTAGAATGGTACGATGAAAACCCCTTGTACATGACACTTGCTGTCACACGTAGGAATTTTATGGTGAGGAATGAAGCCACGACCCATTTCACTGCAGGATAACCACTAATGGTAGACGACCATGAGATCATCGATAAGTTATTTGGCATGATCACGAGGCCTGTCACTTAAGAAGACCCAGTATCGGAGGAAATACATGTTGTTATGAGAACACAAGATTTTGATTCAAACGGAAGAGCATCACCGAAGGAGCTATCGTAAAGTATGGGAAGAGACAGATGCACCCACAAGAATACCAGAATTTTTGTTGGACCAATAACTCTCATTTTCAAGTGTGGTAGACCCACATTTCCAGGTCAATGGAGTCTTGTTGGAAGACCCCACACCTTCTTGGTTAGTGAAGTTGCTAAAAGACCCCCAAACCCTAACCTTTTCTAGCTAGCCCCTTCGAATCTCGAGGACGAGATTCATTTTAAGTGTGGTAGGTTTGTAACATCCCAAACTTTGGAATGTTATAATAATTATTAGAATGATTGTTTGTTTGCTTGAGTGATTGAAAGTGAGTGAAAATTTGAAACTTTGAAAAACTTTTGAATGAGTGGGAATAAAATGACTTTCCCAAAACTCTTACTCTGCATCTTTGATCCCCAAGAAATTCAAATTCATTTCATCACAAAATCCCAGAGTGAAGATGATATGACTTCTTCCATTTTAGCAATGAAAAAGGATTTGAAAATGGTTTGAATTCCATTTTTGAAAATATTTCAAACTCAGATACTTTATGCAACTCAGTGAATTTCATGAGAGAGGACAAAAGGACTTCTTCAAATTCTATGAAATATGAGTTGGAAGTTTAAAAGAAAGATTGGAAAGTGCTTTTGGAAACCACTGAATTATTTTTGGAAATCCATTTCATATTTGGTTCGTATTGAAATTTTCAAAGTTTTTAAAACCTTGGAAAGATTTGAGGGGAGTAATATGACACTCCACACCAGGGTCATTTTTGTGAAGTTTTTGAATCATTAAACCCAAGGGGTTAATTGAAAATTATTTGCAAAAGAATTAAAATCAATTTAGGCATTTTCTGAAGAAAAAAATATGTCTTTTAAGTATTTAATTTGGCCAGGGAAAAATGTCCATTAAATGGCATTAAATCCCCTGTTAATTTTGGTATAAAACTTTTTATTTATTGAAAAGTATTTAGAGCCATTTATTGGTTTTCCATTCGCTGGAAAATAGAAAAGGAAAACCTTTTAAAAGCATTTAAGACCCAGCCGGCCCAGCCCTGATTTCCTCCCCGAAACCCTTCCCGACCGGCCGCCCACTATCAACGCCTTTCTGTTTCTCTCTTTGACGCCTGACCCAATCGCCCGACCGTAACCACCGCGTGGTCGTCTCTCTCCCCCATCCCCTCCCCTTTCCACGCTGGCGAACTCTCGCCGTGATCTCCTCCCCTCCTTCCTTTCGGACGCCTCCGAGACCACCTATATAAACCCCTGCCTCCCCGCGCTCCATTCCCCCTCCAATGCCGCATCCCCGTGCCCTCTCCTCGTCGGAATCCCTCGCCGGACCCGAGCGCCGCCGCCACATCACTTCTCTCCTGCTGCTCCAGCCCGACCACCCTGCCGCCACCCGAGCCCACCACCGAGCTCCCCTTAGTCGCCCGCACCTCCCCGTGCCATCACTCTCACCCCGGATCCACCAGAGCCCCCACGCCGACGACCTCGCCGGAGCGGACCTCCTCCCGAACGCTCTAGGAGCTCGTGTCGCTCGTCTCCATCGCCCCCGAGCTCATCCTCGACCACCATTGGACGCGCCGCTTCGCGACGCATCGTCTGGTGCCATCTCCGTCGCCGGAAGACCACGAGAGCCGTCTCCCCGTCAACCTCGCCGTCCCTGCCGTCGACGTCAACCTCGCCGACGACCCCTGTGAGCCCCCTCCTTCCCCCTCCGTCCGATCTTCGTTGAACGACCTAGATTAGAAGGAGCGTACCCCTTCGGTTCTTCTAAAAAAGAACCGGCCAGTTTTTCTTTTTGAATTACTTGACCCAACCGTTTTATTTACTTATCGGCCGCCCGCCCGAAACACTCCAGCTCGCACACCCCTCAGCCACTCAGAACCCGACACGTGTACCCTGACCGTTAGTTAAGTTTTTCATTTATTCTGTTTTTAGTTTTAAAAATAGATTTAGTTCTAATTTTGTTTTAATCATATCTTTTATGTTTTTAACTGATTTAATTTGATTCTTTTTGCATTGTGTCATAAATTTCATCTAGTTTCTGTAGATACCAAGTTTGACTATATTTGAATATTCAAATTTGAATTTAAACAGATTTGATTTAAAATTGTTTTCTGAATAACTTGAGTTTAATAATATATTTTTTGATTGATTCTTTTTGCTACTTGTCACTAGTGGTCTTAGTTATCATTAGGTAAAGTTTGAGAATTATTTGGATAAATTTGATAAGTGTTCTTATGCAAAACAGAATCTGTTTAATTTCCTATTAGTTCAATTAGTTTGATTTTCTTTTGGTTTAATTTGAAATCTGAATTTGATTTACCTTATGTTTTAGATTTCATTTAGTTCTGTTGTTCTAAACTTTAGTAATTTACTTGCTGTTAACAAAGGAAATTGTTTAGTTTATGAATTCTATTGTAGGAACCTATAGCTTTTTTTCAAATAAGTATAGTTTTAAAAAAACAAATTAGTTAGTAATAATTCTATTAACAAAAGTTTTAAGTAATTATATTATGTTTACAAATAAAGTTTTTAGTAATACTATAGTTACTATAGGAATCTATGTCCCTCTTCATTAGGTAATGTTTTATAAAACAACTTAGTTTTAGGAGAGATTATTTTCACAAAAGTTTTAGATGATTTAATTCTGTTTTATAATAAATATTTTTTATAAATTCTTTTCTATTAACTATTAGTTTGGTTACAAAAAAATAGTTTTGTTTATATTAATGATAGTTTAGCCACCTAAACTTAGAGCCCATAGCTTTGTCTTGTTTTGTTGAGATGCTCTAGTATTGCTAGTTGAGTTCTTTTTTGAAAAATATTTAAAATAAATGTTTTACAAAGGTTTCCTTTTCTATTAACTGAGTTGTTATGTATTTTTGTTATTTACTTTTGTTTGTTTTCTTGCTGTTAAGTTTATTATGCAAAAACCTATGTTTGTTTAGAGTGTTGTTTTTCGTGATTTCTAGTTGTTCTTCAAAAGTAATTCTTTTGCTAAGTAAAATATTTACTGAGAGTGATTCTTATTCTTCATCAACAATACAGGCAAGTTCACTTTGACCATCTATTTCATACCTATGTTTTATTGCATGTGGAGACATCATTCAACCAATTCCTTCCGTAGTGTTATTGAAATTCTTGTAGTTGAGTAGAATGCATGAGGTAGGAACCCACCACTTGTTACTAAAGCCCCGGGAACGCTAGTTAGTACAATGCTATGCTAAAGTAGACGGGGTCTGGTATGAGTGTTCGTGAGTGGTGTGAGAAAGAGGACTCCACGTCAAAACGACGACTTCATGAAGGCTTCTTGAAGACCTGCATATTCAAGACCTCAAGACTTCGAGACTCGAGAAACAAGTTTTTCAATACACACTACTGGGTGAGGGATGGTTGGAACGGCACCCTGGAGAAGCCAGTGGATTTGCCTAGGTGTTGCTAGAGATGGCCAGTATTCACGCGGAAAGCCTCACCCAGACTCAAAGGGAAGGATGAATACTTCATGCCCGGAAGCTTACCTGTGTAGCCACACGTCATTATGGGCTCTGGCTTGGTTGATCTTTGTTGTGACTCTGTCTAGACAGTGCTACGAGATGTAGTCGACGTTAGGATTGGATGGGCACTGTCGGATAGTCAGGGAAGCACTCTGAAAGACCATGTTTCGTTCATCCTGTTCTCAAACACCATGCAGTGCGAGGACTTACCTGGAGGGAACGAATCTTGTGGGTAAAGTACACAACACTCTACAGAGTTAAACCTAATCGATTAGCCGTGTCCCTGGTTACGGACAATTTGAGCCTCTGGACTTGGATCTATCTATGAACTCTTAACACTGGACTGATAACAAATTGTGGGTAACTTAAGATATTTGTGGGCATTGAGACATTGGTTGGCGGAACCATGTCATGATAGGTAACTCCATAGTGAAATTCCTGATATTCCTTTGTTGTAGGGAAAATAAAATCAGCTTTTACGCAAAAACTTAGACACAGAGCCACAAAGCCTTTGCATATAGAATAGTCTTTATTCTTCTGTTCTTCTATGGTGATCTTGCCAGTACATTCAATGTACTGACCTACACGGCTGCAACGTCTTATGTTGCAGATACTCTTCTATGATGAGTATGAGTACGATTGAGGGTTACGGTCCGCACTCAACTTGTCGTTGGTGTTATTGGGACTCCACTCCCGTTAACTGTATTCGCTGCTATTTTAAGGTATATATCAGTTTTACGTTTATGAGATGTGATTGCACTTTGATATATACATTGATGTACTGTGTGTGCCAGCATACTGATCCAGGGATGGCACAGAATACACAGAGGCTTGACCTTTCCAGGTCGGGTCGCTACATTGGTAATGAGCTAAAATTATAACGTAGTATTTATATACAAATTATTTACGATTTCCTACTTTTTCAGAATTTTAGAGTTACAGAAGTATGGTTAGAGTACAGATTACTACAAACTGTTTTGTTTGATACAAATTCTGTTTTCGTTGCATTGTGTGCTTATTTTGATGAATCTATGGCTTGTATTGGAGAGTATAAGTCATGGTAAAGTTATAATACCGTATATATAATTAAATAATAAAATATAAATGGGTTTGCAACAGTACTTAGTGTGGTAATTTGCTTTATTGTACTAACGGATCAAATGAAGATTTTGTTGAGTTTTGTGTGATTGAAGTTTTCAAGTTTTGTGTGAGATCATGATGAATGAAGGAATAAGGAGTAACAAGAGCCTAAGCTTGGGGATGCTCATGGCACCCCAAGATAATATCTCACAGTGGAACAAGCAACTATGCTTGGGGATGCCCCGAGTGCCATCCCCTCTTTCTTCTAACGACCATCGGTATTTTACTTGGAGCTATATTTTTATTCATCACATATCATGAGTTTTGCTTGGAGCGTCTTGTGTTATATGAATATTTGATTGATTTGCTTTTTATTTTGTCACAAGTATCCTTGCTGGACACACCTATTTGAGAGAGCCAAAATTATGCTATGATTTTTTAGAATTGATCTATATGCTTCACTTCAAAATTTTCAGCTATGGAATTGGTCTAGTGCTTCACTTATATATTTTTGAGCATGGCGTGCTTTAACTTTTTGAAAAAATGCTCTCATGCTTCACTTATATTAATTTGAGAGTTAGTAATTTTTGAAGAAATATTCTCATGGTTCACTTATATTATTTTGAGAGACAAAACTTTATGCTCATGTTCTTCACTTAAATTTATTTGAGCTTGTCAAAAGCAATGGAAATATATGAAAATGGTCCCAAAGTGATAGATATTCAAGAGGGATAAAAAAATTCATGAATATCATTGGACAAATTAAACTTCATTAATTGTAATAGTTTTGAGACATGATGATAGTAATATGTGAGTTATGTTGGTGAGTAATTATGCTTAGTAAGAATATTGATGTTAAGGTTTTTGATTCCCTATGAAAGCACGAAAGTCAATAGTTGTGCAATGAAATTACATCCTACTGATGGTGCATTATTTGGTGTTCGTTATGCTTAATGCCCGCTTATGTGAATATTTTTTTCTTGGTTGGTTTCTTCTCAATCCATTTGCTAGCCTCCACTTGTACTAAGTAGAAATAGTACTTGTGCATCCAAAATCCTAAAACCCAGTTTTGCCATATGAGTCCACCATACCTATCTATATGCGGTATTTCCATGTCATTCCAAGCAAATTTGTATGTGCCATATCTAATTTTCAAAATGAATTTCCTTTTTGTGTGCCCGTACCGCTCATGAAGCGGAAGGGGGTGACCGATATTTTTCCATGCTAGATGTGTTATTCTCAAGATGAGTGTTTATTCACTTGTCATTGCACTAGAGTACAATGATAATAGGGATGCCCAGTCCCTAAATGATAAAACATTACTTTATGTTGTCAAATAATAAATTCCTTGGAAAGTGTTGGTATGAAAGGCAACCATGGATTCGGCTAGCCATGGATTGTGAAGGAATGCTGAAAAAGGAATACACTTTATTTTTTGTTTGGTAACCGCTTATAATATATCTAGCATGGAAAGGTAATGAAAGCTCTTGGTTGTTTTCGTTGACAGGAAAGGCATGCAACCCAAAATATTTTTCTCCATCAATTTAAACCTTGAACTCTAGCACCTCTACAAATCCCTAATTCCCTCTGCGAAGGGCCGATCTATTTACTGTATGCAATTCTTATTTTTACTTGAGCCTCCATATTCTCTTATAAAGAACCAACTAGGGGGCACTATGATTGTACTTGAAGATTAGATGTAGCTAATATTTGTGTGTGTTTCATGAATGGATCAATGATTGAGCATGATGGGTTGGGATAACTTTCTTTAGTGTTGATATTTTAAAAGACATGGTTGCTTGTTGGTATGCTTGAGTATTAAAGTCTTCATATGAAAACTAGAAAATTGCTTTGAACCATCTAAAAGTACAAATTTCCATGCTACAAAAGAAAAGAATATGTGATGAACATGTTAGGCAGCATTCCACATCAAAAGTTATGTTTCTTATCATTTACCTACTCAAGGACGAGTAGGAATTAAGCTTGGGGATGTTGATACATCTCCAACGTATCTTTAATTTTTGATTGTTCGATGCTATTATATTATCAATCTTGGATGTTTTACAAACATTTTATATCAACTTTATATCATTTTTGGGACTAACCTATTGACACAGTGCCAAGTGTCAGTTGTCTTTGAATTGTTTTTTACTTCGCAGACTATCAGTACCAAACGAAGCCCAAACACCTTGAAACTTCTTGGAGTTTTTTTGGTCCAAAAGACATCCCTGGGCCAAACAAGTGCCAGGGAGGAAGGCCAAGGAGGGCACAAGACATCAGGGTGCACTAGAGGCCCCTAGCGTGGCCTGGTGTATTGTGCCCACCTCTAGACGCCTCTCCATAGCCTATCTTCTCTGTAAATACCCAAATATTCCAAAAAAACTAGGGGATTCGACAAAACACAATTCCATCCACCGCATGTTCCAAAACTGAGAGATCGAATCAAACACCATCACGGAGGGGTTCATCTTCCTCATAGGTGCCTCTCCGATGATGCGTGAGTAGTCCACCATAAACCTACGGGTCCGTAGGCCATAGCTAGATGGCTTCCTCTCTCTCTTTTGATTCTCAATACAATGTTCTCTTGGAGATCTATTTGATGTAATGACATTTTGCGGTGTGTTTGTTGGGATCCGATGAATTTTGAGTTCATGACCAGTTTCTATCCATGAATATTATTTGAGTCTTCTTTGATCTCTTATATGCACGATTACTTATAGCCTCATATTTCTTCTTCGAATGTTTGGCTTAGTTAGGCTAACTAGATCGATTTTTCTTGCCATCGTAAGAGGTGCTTTGTGATGGGTTCGATCTTGCGGTGTCCTTTCCGAGTGACAGAAGGGGCAGTAAGGCACACATGTATCGTTGCTATTAAGGATAATAATATGGGGTTTATTCCTACATGAATAGATCTTGTCTACATTATGTCACCGTTCTTATTGCATTACTCTGTTTTTCCATGAACTTACTACACTAGATGCATGTTGGATAGCTCTCGATGTGTGGACTAATAGTAGTAGATGCAGAATCGTTTCGGTCTACTTATCTTGGACGTGATGCCTATACAATGATCATTTCCTTGGATATTGTCCTGATTATTTGATCTTCTATCAATTGCCCAACAGTAATTTGTTTACCCATCATGTGCTATACTCATGAGAGAAGCCACTATGAAACCTACGGCCCACGGGTCTATTTTTCCAACATATTGCTTTTCTATCTATCTTTTTGCCTCTTTTGTTTTCAGATCTATTAATCAGAAAACCCAAAAATACCTTGCTGCACTTTTTATTTACTTGTTTTATTTTGTGTTCTTGTGAGATCTATTTGCCCAACCTATTATAATCTAATCTATCTTTTTACCGTTGATAGATTGACAACCTCTCTTAGGCGTCGGGTTGCAAGTATTTGTTCTTTTTGTGCAGGTACCGTTTACATAGCGTTGCATGGTCTTCCTCCTTGGATTGATATCTTGGTTTCATAACTAAGGGAAATACTTACCGTAGCTGTGATGCATCATTCCCTCCTCTTTGGGGAAATACCGACGCAGTCTCAAGCCATGTGACACTCCATACTTACCACTTCCATCTTTGGAAAGTGCTACGATGATTCCTTGCACTTGGGGATTAACACTCCCTCATGGTTAGAAGAACAAGTTTGGTTCTCCCCATGGTTGTTGCACTGGAGAAGACAAATGGCGATTAGTGAGCATGGAGGGGAACTCATACCTGAAAAATCACAATTCATTTTCAGCCCATTCATACTTGCTGAATTGCTAATGTTACTACTCCATTGTTGTTGTGTTAAGACTAGATTTTGTTACCACAAATTAGGGGTATAGTGTGAAGATTCATTCTGTTTTTGATGTTTAGTATGCTTCGGGTTGTTGCAGTTGGGCTTTGGGGAACCTCCTACACCCCCTGGAACAGCCCATCTCAGCTCGTCGGTTGGTCAGGTGATGACTACTACACAACTTGTTCTTGTAGACTCATGTTCGGCCTCCAAGCACAGAGTTTTGTAGGACAGTAGAATTTTTCCCTCAAGTGGATGACCTAGGGTTTATCAATCCGTGGGAGGTGTAGGATGAAGATGGTATTGCTCAAACAACCCTGCAATCAAATACAAGAAATGTCTTGTGTCCCCAACACACCTAATACAATGGCAAATTGTATAGGTGCACTAGTTTGACGAAGAGATGGTGATACAAGTGCAATATGGATGATAGAAATAAGTTTTTATAATCTAAAAATATAAAAGCAAGGTAACAAGTGGTAAACAGCAAGCAAAATGTTGTATAAATGCTTAGAAATAAGGCCTAGGGTTCGTAATTTTGCTAGTGCAATCTCTCAACAATGCTAATATAATTGGATCACATAACCATCCCTCAGCATGCACAGAATCAAACAAGCTAATATCCACACTATCCCAAATGCTTTACTTGGGACTTTATTGAAATAAAAGATACCAAACATGCTTACTACAGTAACTTAATCATGTGAACACACAAAAACAGAAAGTAAAAGTGTTTGGTTGTCTCCCAACAAGCGCTTTTCTTTAATGCCTTTTAGCTAGGCATGATGATTTCAATGATGCTCGTATAGTAATAATAATTGAGACATGCAAGAGAGCATCATGAATCACATGGCAAGCACATTTAAGTCTAACCCACTTCCTATGCATAGGGATTTTATGAGCAAACGATATATGGGAACAAGAATCAACTAGCATAGGAAGGCAAAACAAGTGCAACTTCAAAACTTTGAACACATAGGGAGGAAACTTGATATTATTGCAATTCCTACAAGCATATGTTCCTCCCTCATAGTAATTTTAAGTAGCATAATGAAGGAATTCAACAATATAACTATCACATACAACATTGTTTTCAAGATTCACAAGCGCTGCCTTACCAAAAACATGAAAACTTCAATCACATAAAACTTAACGAAACTTCGTGAGATGGGTTAGTGTAATTGTCAGTGTTCGGGGAACAGGGGTACCTAGACCTACCTGACTGCGGCCCAGGGCATGGCCCACCTTGTTAACCAAGCACGGCCCGACATGGCCCCACTCAAGACAAGGCCCTCGTGAGAGCCCTGAGCTCGCGAGGGAAGCGGACAAAGACCTGTGAGGAATAGGCCTCCTCAGGCCCCCTACAGAGCGATGGAGATCTCTATGCAGTGCTTGGCCTCGGGAGGCCAAGGATGACGTAAGGTGGGACAGGCAGGCACCAGCGCGCCAGGTGGTACAGTTTCTCCTTTGGTGCCAAGGGGGAAACGACGTATGCAGGTTCCCAAAGCACCCCCAAAGGTTTCCATTCCGGTGCAACAACACCACGACCACGATCCTTGCAGGACGGATGTCATCACCGAGCCCACCTCTTCATCATCAACAACTACTTTGCAAGCGAAGACCACCTTTCGTCAGGATAAAGATGTACCCCCTGTCCCCTCCAAATGTGGTTGTTGTGGGATCCCTTCCTGCCATAGCAATAAGGGAAGAGGACCCGGGCCACTATAAATAGAGGCTAGGCTGCTCCATATTAGGGGGGACGAAATGAGAGAGGAGAGGCAAGACCACCAGAACGCCCTCATGAGGCAACTCACCATTGTAATAGTTCATCCACAAACCTCCTCGTGAGGCAATCCACCAAAGCAGGAGTAGGGTTCTATGCTACGCAACGGCCCGAACCTGGGTAAATCATCATGTGCAATCTTCTTCCTCGTCATCACACGAGTTCATCGTCTAAGCCATCGAGGTGTTCTCTAGGAGGGGCGAGGCTATTGGGGATCTTCACACATGCGCCTGTGTTCGAACTTCCTTGGGTTTTGCGGAGCCCGAGATTTGACATTTGGCATGCTAGGTAGGAGGCGTTTCAAAGTCTTCTTCAAGCCCCGGTCTTTCCCCTCTTCACCTCTACAATGGCCGACGCCCAACGAGCTTTCTTTGGCCCCGGCAAATCCGCCTTCACCGACCCCACCGCTGTCGTCCAAGACCCACGCCCCCGACAGCGTGGCGCTGGGCGGTCAGTACCAGACCACCAGTGTCATCTCCACCATCGTCGCTGCTCGTGCCGACCAAACGCACGGCGTATGGGTGGCACCCTCGGGGCCGACGTCACAATGTACCTACGTGGGGATCGCAATGTGCATGGCGCGCTGCTGATGGCGAGCGAGATGCTCTGCCACCGCTTGATGCACGCGGGCTTCGACGCCTAGGCCGACCACATAGCTAAGTTAGTCGCCGTCGCTGGGAGGGCCTTGGATCCCCACCCTTCTTCACGGTTGTCGGTGTTAGGCGTTGGGGGCTCATTCGCCATGCCCGTCGTCCCATATGCCGACGACGTGCCCCCTTCGACCCTCGGCATGCCTGGGAAGGGCCCCTGCACACCATGCTCCTTCTCCTTTGGATCCTGGTGACCGGTTTCGGGGTGCCGCCCGGCCATGATGGTGGAGCCTTCGAAGAAAATGATGGGACGCTCCGCACGGTCCTCAACACGCACACTCATGCCCCGATGGATCATCAACAAACTAGGTCAACCCGGCAAGAGCGCGCTGACTGGCGCATGGAGTAGGCGGCTTAGGCGTCCGGAAAGGTAGGCAACCGTAGCGAAGGAGCATTGGATCGCCAAGGAAGCAACTCACATCAAGAAATGCGAGGCCCACCCCACGGCGGTGGCAGAGGTAAGCAACTTTGGGGAGAGGGCCGGCGCGGGAGGTTCTCCGGGCTACGCGCACAGGGCGGTGGCACGTCACCGCCCGGAGGGGCCGTCCCTGGCAAGCGTGGGGACGGCTCAGGAGGTGAACGGGGCCTTTACGTAGAGGCATATGTTCCAAACTACGTCATACCTGCGGATAGTGCTATGGATCAGGCCACTCCCGCAGGCGCCAACACCCTCCTGGAGTAGGAAGGTACCCCAGACGTCCTCCCCGAGTCGGGCTTGGGGGCTCCCACCGAGGGAGTACTAGGCCAGCTTGACGCGAGCGAAAGAGGTCGGAGGACGTCCTCGGGGGCGCGTGGGCACGGTGCAGCCGTCACCCTCGCGAGCAAGCAACACGCAGCCAAGCCCCAAGGTGGCAGGTGCAACAGTCTTGAGGGGTGACAGGGTACAAGCAGCGTGGGCCACCCATGGCAACAGGAGCACCGGCGCAGCCTCGTGAGGTAGGGCCCCGTGAGGTCCTCGAGCCGCTGCCCGGTGGACGCCCCGGCACTTCACGAGGTGGCTTCATTGACACAACGCCTCTATGGCTGCGTCGGGTGCATTGTGCTCATGTTTGGGTCGCGGGAGCGCAATCCCGTGGCTACGCGGGCAATAATGCATTCGGTTTTGGATTATAGGGGTGCGCAACCAAGCATAAATGCACGGGGTGGCTCTTAACAGAGTAGGGAGGACCCGGGCCACGCGCGTGGGGGCTTGCCCGGCTATCTTCGGCCATGACACTCTCATATAATAATGAGTGGGTTGTATATGCCCGAAGCCCCCCGAGGACACGGAGGGGTTCCATCCCACGCCCAAGTGGAAGCCCCATGATCCGTGCTGGCGGACTACACTGTCCTGAAATGACTATGCCCATGCAATGTGGATGCCCTACGCTCCGCATTGGGGGAAGATGAAGATGAAGACTAGACTAGGTGTCGGACGCGACAGATGCTTGCTTCTTTTCTAGTGTTCGAATTGCCACTCTATTAAATGAAATTGGAGATTTTTGGAACTCTATTGAAAAAGGGTCGGGGACTTTTTTCTTGTCGTACTTTCCTTTTTTGGAGTCTCTTTCTCTGAATTGGCATTTCGTAAGGGCGTACGCACTTTGGCCCTCTCCGGGGCGCCTCAAAGTAGGCCAGCAAGGACCTGTCACCTCAGGAACTTGCATCTTTAAGCGGTCGACCCCCGTTTGGGGGCTCTGACCACAGCGCAGCACCACAGCATGGAGCCTTGGGAGACTCAGGTGCCTCCCGAGGCAGCGGTCGGAAGGACTGTATGGGAGCCGCTCGAGCGTCAAGGGGGGCTCCTGAGCAATGCGTCTCAGGAGCCTTATCGGTCATATAGCCCCTCGCACCATTGGTCTTGTCCTGGTGATCCAGCCTCCCTAACGGATGTCGAGTCACCCACCACTTGGACTCGTGCTGGTGATCCGGATGCCCCAACGGTGGTCGGGAAATGCGCAGGACTGGGTCCTGCTGACGTAGAGCGCCGCTTGAGCATCAAGGGGGTTCCTGGGCAGCACACCCCAAGAACCTCATCAATCTCGGGGCTCCGTGCCCCCTGGTCTCGTCCCGGTGATCCGGACGCCCCAGCGGTGGCCCAGGCCTCGCCCCATTGCTCTCGTCCTGGTGATCCAGATGCCCCAACGGCGGTCGAGGCATGCTCGTGATTGGGTCCCGCAGACATAGAGTGCCAAAAGGGCCCCCAAACCGTTGGGCAAACAAGGAAGAGGCTCCCCAAGTGAGATCCCCGAGCTCTTTGGACGTCTCATCTGCACCACGTGACGCAAGGGTTCGCCATCACCTAATAAGCTAAGTACATCACCGAATATAGCAGAAACCTTCTGATCAAATGGCATCCCGAATGCGGGAGAGGAGGCGTGAGCACTAACTTGAGAATGTAGGCGCTACGGTTCATCGTGTGCTACTACCAGGGTTCTTGTGGCCCTAGGTACCAGAAAAGGCAGCGCAAGGGGAGGAGCCCGGCCTGTCTAGCGACGACGATGGGAACACGAGATTTGAAGGCAACAAGCTTCCCCTCGGGAGGGAACGCCTCGCGAGGACCTTGCAGGCCGCCATCACCGGATCGCATCGACCACGACACCAAGCCCCGCGCAATAAACGGAGTCACATCACGACAAGCAGGCAACCGACGATTTAAGAGAAGAAAGGAGGATGATGAAGGTAATACACAAAAGACTGACACCCTCATGGGTCGGGTTTCTCTTGAATATGACAGGAAAAAGAAACAGGGGACGCCTAGGCGGAGGAGCCGTTGTCGCCGTCCGAACCACCGGCGGGGGGCACTTGGACAAATCGCTCCACCAGGGACTCCACATGTGGGTGCATGATACGTCTCTGTCGTATCTATAATTTTTTATTGTTTCATGCCAATATTCTACAACTTTCATATACTTTTGGTAACTTTTATACTATTTTTGGGACTAACATATTGATCCAGTGCCTAGTGCCAATTCCTGTTTGTTGCATGTTTTTTGTTTCGCAGAATATCCATACCAAACGAAGTCCAAACACGATAAAAACTTAAGGAGAATTTTGTGTAATATATGTGATTTTGGGAAAAAGAATCAATGAGAGACGACGCCCGAGGGGCCCATAAGACATATGGGCGCGCCCTACCCCCTCGGCGAGCCAGGGTGGCTTGTTGTCACCCCTTAAGGCAGTTGGGGCCCTTCTTTTGCCGCAAGAAAGCTAATATCCGAATAAAAATAGTGTTAACATTTTATCCCAATCAGAGTTACTGATCTCCGAGAATTTAAGAAATTGTGAAAGGCCAGAATCTGGGAATGCGGAAACAGAGGGAGAGAGATCCAATCTCGAAGAGGCTCTCGCCCCTCCGCCACCATGGAGTCCAAGTACCAGAGGGGGAAACCCTCCTCCCATCTATGAGGGAGGCCAAGGAAGAAGAATAAGGAGGGGATCTCTCTCCCCCCTCCCCTGGTGGCGCCGAAACGTTGTCGGGGCAATCATCATGTGACGGCGATCTACACCGATAGCTCTGTCACCTTCCCCCATCTATATTCAGCGGTCCACTCTCCCGCAACCCGATGTACCCTCTACTTGAACATGGTGCTTTATGCGTCATATTATTATCCAATGATGTGTTGCCATCGTACGAG
Organism: Hordeum marinum; assembly: GCA_022496015.1. Taxonomy (NCBI): domain Eukaryota; kingdom Viridiplantae; phylum Streptophyta; class Magnoliopsida; order Poales; family Poaceae; genus Hordeum; species Hordeum marinum. The sequence goes on along the minus strand of CM039677.1, from coordinate 94,186,420 downwards.
GTTTGAGTAGATTTTTGTTGTTCTATCGATGATTGGTGAATTGCTATGATTGGTTTAATTTGCTTATGGTTATGTTTCTATCCTTTGGTTCCCATCATATGAGTGCACGCGTGGATCACACCATAGGTTTATTTGTATGTTGATAGGACTATGTATTGGATGGCAAGGGTGATATCAGCTTTAGCCTAGCATAGAAATTGATGCATACGGGATTGAAGGGGGACCAATATATCTTAATGCTATAGTTGGGTTTTACCTTAATGGATGTTAGTAGTTGCGGATGCTTGCTAATAGTTCCAATCATAAGTGCATAGAATTCCAAGTAAGGATGACATGCTAGCAGTGGCCTCTCCCACATAAAACTTGCTACCGGTCTAGTAACGTAGTCAATTGCTTAGGGACAATTCCGCAACTCCTACCACCACTTTTCCACACGCGTTAAGCTATTTAATTGTTACTTTATCTAAAAAGTCCCTAGTTTTATTTATGTGTTCTTTATTATCTTGCAAACCTACCCCACAACACCTACAAAGTACTTCTGGTTTCATTCTTGTTCTAGGTAAAGCAAACGTTAAGCATTCGTAGAGTTGTATCGGTGGTCAATAGAACTTGAGGGAATATTTTCCCTACCTTTATCTCCTTGTTGGGTTCGACACTCTTAATTATTTAAAGAGGCTACAACTGATCCCCTACACTTGTGGGTTACCAAGACCTTTTTCTGGCGCCACTGCCGGGGAGCAATAGCGTGGGGTGAATATTCTCGTGTCTACTTGTTTGCTTTATCACTAAGTAGAATTTATTTTCTATTCTAAGTTGCCCTCTATCTTTAGCTATGGATATGGAACACGAAATACCAAAAAATATGTGTACTTGCTACTCATGCATATGGGGAACCTCCTAAAACCCTCGATGCTCGTTATGTGGAAAATGTTATGCACTACTTTGATAATCCCAAGAAAACCCCATTCAACTTGATAATGGGATACACGTTGGATCAACATGAATACTTTAGGGATTATCGCTTGACTCAAAAAAGGAAACTGTTATGGGATCAAATTCATATGTTGAAATAGTATACTTGGAATCTATGCTTGATATAAGATATTACTTGTTGCTCTAGGATGAAGACTAAACACCTTCCATTTTCATGTAAATTTAATGATAATGAAACCTTGGCTTCTTATGCTAATGGTATATAAAATTACTACGATGTGGAACAAATAGAAGAGTTTGTTGCTTTTAAGGGTGCTTATGAAATTGAAGCTTTGTTTGAAAAGTATGAAGATTATGATGATGTTGTTTACCGGTCTAAAAATTTGGCTATGCTTTGTTATTGTTATGCAAATTATGAATATAATGCCCATATTGATAAGTTTATTGAGAAAGTCTCCCCTATCAAATAAGAGAATAATATTTTGCAGGAATCTATGGAAGAAGGAATTGATGACATTGTGAGCTCATTGGATGAAAAAGATGACGAGGAGAGCGAAGAACAAAAGGAGGAAGAGCGGATTAGCTACACGTGCCCACCTTCTAATGAGAGTAACTCTTCAACTCATACATCATTTAATTTCCCTTCGTGCTTACCAAAGGATGAATGCTATGATGATTGCTATGATCCCTTGGATTCGTTTGAATATCCTTTTTGATGAAATTGATGCTTGTTATGATTGCGGCCATGATGTCAATATGAATTATGCTTATGGATATGAACTTGATAGAGTTTCTTCTATTAAGAATGAAATTGTTGCTATTGCACCCACGCATCATAGTCCTATTATCTTTTTGAATTTCCCAACTACACTATATCAGAGAAGTTTGCGCTTATTAAGGATTATATTGATGGGTTGCATTCTACTATTACACATCATGATTTTGATAGATATAATATGCATGTGCTTGCTGCTCCTACTTGCAATTATTATAAGCGAGGAACTACATCTCCACCTCTCTATGTTACCAATATGATAAAATTGCAAGAAACTGCTTATGCTATGTATTGGCCTTTACTTGATGTGCATGAATTGTTCTTTTATGATATGCCAATACATAGGAAGATATTTAGGCTCTGTTGTTGCATGATATATGTTAATTTGTTCTCACTACTAAATTCAAAATCATTGTTAATTAAAATTGGCTTTGACATACCTTGGGATCCGGCTGGATCAATTACTTGAGCACTTTATGCCTAGCGTAATGGCTTTAAAGAAAGCGCTGCCAGGGAGACAACCCGAAAGTTTTAGAGAGTCATTTTTATTCTGGTGTGTGCTTTTATATAGTTTAAAAAAATAAAGAGGGGAGCCTATAAAAAATCAAAAAGAAAAGTGAAAGTGAGAGAGACGAGCATTGTTAAAATGGGAGCATGCCTTGAACTTTGTTCATGCCCATGGAAACCTTGTGAATCTTAATTACAGAAAGTTTTCAACAAAAATAATTATCCCCTTGTATAAATACCTTGTATTATAAAAAATAATGTGCCAAGATTTTCCTTTAGGATGATTAGATTGTTGGGGAACATTGCATGGGAAACAAAAAAAATCCTACGGACACGCAAGATCTATCCATGGTGATGAGTATCTACGAGAGGGAGAGTGGAGCTACATACCCTTGTAGATCGCTAAGAGGGAAGTGTTAAGAAACATAGGTGATGTAGTCGACCGTCTTTGCGATCCAAATCACCGAGGGTCTCGTGATCCAATCACGATTCGTCCTGATCTAGCACCGAACGGACGACACCTCCGCGTTCAGCACACGTACAGCTCAATGACGATCTCCACCTCCTTTATCCAGCAAGCGAGGGTGGAGAGGCAGACGAGTTCTCTGGCATCACAACGGCATGGTGGCGGTGGTGGTGGAGCTGATACGGCAGAGCTTCGCTAAGCTATGCCGGACAGATCTAGAGGAGAAGCAATCTAGAGGGAGAGAGGGAAGCATGTGGCTTTTCTTGGTTTTGGCTACCCTCCCTCTCATCATCTATATATAGAGGGAAGGGAGGAGGGGTGGCGCCCCCAGGGTTTCCCCTAAGGGGGTCGGTGGCCTAGATGGGTTTTCGCCCTCCCACCCCCTAAGAGCCTTGGCCCCCAAGGCAAAGGGGGCGGCTGCCCTAGGCAGGGCGCCCCCCCTCCCCTGGTTACGTGAGATGGGATGACAGGGGTGCATAACCCCTTAATGGGATGGTGTTCCCCCTCCCCTTGGACCATGAGCCCCCCCCAACACTTGCCGGGGCCCCCCAAAACCCCTTTCGGTACTCTCGGTCATAACCCGGTACCACCGGAATGCTTCCGGACTCTGATTCCCTTCGTCCTATATATCGATCTTCATCTCCATACCATTCTGGAGTTCCTCATCACTTCTGGGATCTCATCCGGGACTCCAAACAACCTTCGGTCACCAACATACATAACTCAATACTACTGAAATGCACCAAACGTTAAGTGTACAGACCCTGCGGGTTTGAGAACTATGTAGACATGACCGAGACACCTCTATGGTCAATAACAAATAACGGGACCTTGATGCCCATATTGGTTCGTACATATTCTACAAAAATCTTTATCAGTTGAACCTCTACGTCAAGGATTCTGTTAATCTCGTATGATGTTCCCTTTGTTCTTCGGCATGTTACTTGCCCGAGATTCAATCGTCCGTATCTCTATACCTAGTTCAATCTCGTTACTGTCAAGTCTATTTACTTGTTCCGTAATACAAGATCCTGTGACTAACTCTTCAGTCACATTGCTTGCAAGGCTTATGGTGATATTGTATTACCCAATGGGCCCTGAGATACCTCTCCGTCACACGGACTAGCAAATCCCAGTCTTGATCCATGCCAACCCAACAAACACCCTCGGAGATACCTGTAGAGCAACTTTATAGTCACCTAGTTACGTTGCAACGTGTGATACACACAAGGTATTACTCTGGTGTCACTGAGTTGCATGATCTCATGGTCATAGGAACAGATACTTGACATGTAGAAAACTATAGCAATAAACGGACATGATCATATGCTATGTTCGTAGTTTGGGTCTTATCCATTACATCATTCTCCTAATGATGTGATCCCGTTATCAAATGATATCTCATGTCTATGGCCAGAAAACCTTGACCATCTTTGATCAACGAACTAGTTAACTAGAGTCATACTAGGGACACAGAGTTGTCTATATACCCACACATGTATTTGAGTTTCCAGTCAATACAATTATATCATGGATAATAAACGATTATGATGAAGAAGGAAATATAATAATAACCAGTTTATTATTGCCTCTAGAGCATATTTCCAACAGTCTCCCACTTGCACTAGAGTCAATAATCTAGTTCACATCACCATGTGATTTACATTGTTATGAATCTAACACCCAATGAGTTCTGGGGTTCGATCATGCTTTGCATGTCATAGAGGTCTTTAGTCAATGGGTCTACAACATTCAGGTCCGTGCGTACTTTGCAAATCTCTATGTCATACTATAGACACTGCTACCACACTCCACTTGGAACTATTCCAAATGGCTGCTCCACTATATGTATCCGGCTTGCTACTCAGATTCATCCGAATTGGTGTTAAATCTTGCATCGACGTAACCCTTTACAACGAACTCTTTATCACCTCCATAATCGAGAAATATTTCCTCATTCCTCTAGTTATTAAGGATAATCTTTACCGTTGTCCAGTGATCCACTCCTGGATCACTCTTGTACCCCTTGACATACAGGTGTGGTACACAACATGACATACTATACAGAGCCTATGGATAAGGCATAGGGGACAACCTTCGTCCTTTCTCTTTCTTCTGCCGTGGTCGAGCTTTGAGTCTCACTCAACTCCACAACTCACAAATCAGGCAAGAACTCTTTCTTTAACTGATCCATTTTGAACTCTTTCAAGATGTTGTCAAGGTATGTACTCATTGAAAGTTTTATCAGACATCTTGATCTACCTCTATAGATCAAGATGCCCAATATTTAAGTAGCTTCATTCTAGGTTTTCCTTTGAAAAAATCCTTTTCAAACAACCCTTTATGCTTTCCAGAAATTCTACATCATTTCCGATCAACAATTTGTTATCCACATATACTTATCAGAAATTCTATAGCACTCCCACTCACTTTATTCTAAATACAAGTTTCTCATAAACTTTGTATAGACTCAAAAAAACTTTGATCACCTCATCAAAGCGCATATTCCAACTTCGAGATGCTTGCTCTAGTCCGTAGAAGGATCGCTGGAGCTTGCATATATTTGAGCATCCTTAGAACCGAAAAAACCTTCCGGTTGTATAACATACAACCTTTCCTCGTGGATACCATTATGGAAACGATATTTTGACATCCATCTGCCAGATTTAATAATCGAAAAATGCAGCAAATTCTAACACAATTCCAACAGACTTCGGTATCTCTACGGGTGAGAAAGTCTCATCATAGTCAACTCCTTGAACTTGTGAAAAACCCTTTGCCACAAGTCGAGCTTTATAGACGGTGGCATTACCGTCCGCGTCCATCTTCCTTTTAAAGATCCATTTGGTTTTAATAGCCTTTCTCCCTTAAAGTAATACTTCCAAAGCCCATACTTTGCTTTCTTACATGGATCCCGTCTCGGATTGCATGGCCTCTAACCCTTTCTCGGAATCCAGGCCCATCATCGCTTCTCCATAGCTCGTAGGTTCATTGTTGTCCAACAACATGACCTCTAAGACAGGGTTGCCATACCACTCAGGAGCAGTACGCGTCCTTATCGACCTACAAGGTTCAATAGTAACTTGATGCAAAGTTTCATGATCATCATCATTAACTTCCTCTTCAGCTAACGTATGCGCTGCGCTACTCATCGTCACCTCACCCTTAGCTAGCCTCCGTTTATTCTGTAGCTTTTATAACATTTAGCAACTGAACCGGTATCCAAAACCCAGGTGCTACTAGGAGTTCTAGTAAGGTACACATCAATAACACGTATATCAAATATACCTTTGTTGATGTTGCCAGCCTTCTTATCTACCAAGTATCTAGGGTTGTTCCGCTTCAGTGACCGTTCTCCTCATAATAGAAGCACTTAGTCTTGGGTTTGGGTTCAACCTTGGGTTTCTTCACTGGAGCAGCAACTGGCTTGCCATCCATGAAGTTTCCCTCCTTGCCCTTGGCCTTCTTGAAACAAGCAGTTTTACTTAACCATCAACACTTGATGCTCCTTCTTGATTTTTACCTGTGCGGTGTCAAACATCGCGAATAGCTCATGGACCATCTTATCCATCCCTGGCGTGTTATAGTTCATCAAAGATCTAGTAGCTTCGTGGCAGTGAGTTGGAGAACTATATCAATCACTCTCTTATCTGGAGATTAACGCCCACTCGATTCAAGTGATTGTAGAACCCACACAATGTGAGCACATGCTCACTGATTGAGCTATTCTCCTTTATCTTGCAGGCAAAGAATCTTGTTGGAGGTCTCATACCTCTCAACACGGGCATAGCCTGAAATCTCAACTCCAGCTCTTGGACTCATATGCTCCGTGACGTTCAAAACGTCTTTGGAGCCTCAATTCTAAGCCGTAATGTATGACATACTAAACTATCAAGTAGTCATCACAAGGTGCCTGTCATATGTTCACAACATCCACGGACGATGCTAGAGGGGGTGGTGCACCGAGCGATGCATCAAGGACGTAAGCCTTTTGTGTAGCAACTGATGACAATCCTCTGATCACGGACCTAGTCCGCATAATTGCTACCATTATCTTTCAACTCTATTTCTCTAGGAACATATAAAAAATTCAAGGGAGCTACAGTGCGAGATAGTAATCTGCAACATAATTTGCAAATACATTTTGACTATGTTCATGATAATGAGTTTAGTTAATCATATTACTTAAAAACTCCCACTCAAATTGACATCCCTCTGGTCGAGTGTCACATTATCCAAATCCACCAACTCAAGTCCGATCATCACGTGAGTTGAGGTGGTTTCAATGGTGAACATCTTCATGTTGATCATATCTACTATATGACTCATGTTCGACCTTTCAGTCTCTTGTGTTCTGAAGCCATGTTTGTACATTCTAGGCTCGTCAAGTTTAACCCGAGTGCTCTGCATGTGCAACACTGGCTTGCACCTGTTGTATGTGAACATAGAGTCTATCATACCTGATCATCACGTGGTGTCTCAACACAACGAACTTACGCAACGGTGCACACTCGGGGAGAACACAATTTATATTAAAATTTAAGTGAGGGATCACCTTATAATGCTACTGTCGTCCTAAGCAAAATAAGATGCATAAAATGATTAACATCACAACCAAATCATAAGTGACATGATATGGCCATGAACTTCTGCTTTTGATCTCATCTACAAAGCACTGACATGATCTCCATCATCACCAACATAATACCACTATCTCCATCATTGTGTCGCCATTGGGGTTGTCACGCCCACCATGCTTCTACTACTATTGCTACCGCTTAGCGATAAAGTAAAGCACTACATAGTGCTTAATGATTGACATGCAGGTCATACAATAATTAAAGACAACCCTATGGCTCCTGCCGGTTGCCGTACTCATCGGCACGCAAGTCGTGATATTCTATACAATACGTGATCATCTCATACATCACATATATCTCATCATGTAATTGTCCATATCACATCATAACATACCCTGCAAAAACAAGTTAGACATCCTCTAATTGTTGTTGCAAGTTTTACGTGGCTGCTACGGGTATCTAGCAAGAACAATTGTGACCTACGCAAAAACCACAACGGTGACACACAAATTGCTATTCAACCTTCTCAAAGACCACCTTTGTCGAATCCGATCCAACTAGAGTAGGACAGATAGACACCCGCCAGCCATCTTTATGTAACAAAGTCACATGCCAGTCGATGGAACTGGTCTCTCGTAAGCATACGAGTAAGGTTGGTCCGCGATGCTTCATCCCACAATACCGCTGAATCAAGAAAAGAGCAAGGAAGGAAGCAACATGAGCATCAGCGCCCACAAACTCCTTTGTGTTCTACTCGAGATCTCATCTACACATAGACCTAGCCCTGATGCCACTCTTGGGGAACGTTGCATGCGAAACAAAAAAAATCCTACGCACACGCGAGATCTATCCATGATGATGAGTATCTACGAGAGGAGGGAGAGTGGATCAACATACCCTTGTAGATTGCTAAGCGAGAAGCGTTAAGGAACGCGGTTGATGTAGTCGAACGTCTTCGCGATCCAAATTTTCGAGCGTCTCGCGATCCAATCAGGATCCGTCCTAATCTAGCACCGAATGGATGGCACCTCCATGTTCAACACGCATACAGCTCGATGGCGATCTCCACATCCTTGATCTAGCAAGCGGGGGTGGAGAGGTAGATGAGTTCTCCAGCAGCACAATGGCGTGGTGGCGGTGGTGGTGGAGCTGATCCGGCAGAGCTTCACTAAGCTATACCGAACGGATCTAGAGGGGAACCAATCTAGAGGGAGAGAGGGCAGCACGTGGCTTTTCTTGGTTTTGGCTGCCCTACCTCTCCTCATCTATATATAGGGAGAAGGGAGGAGGGGTGGCGCCCCAGGGTTTCCCCTAAGGGGCCGACGGCCTAGATGGGTGATGTTTACTACGCAACCTTCTTCTTGGACACTCGTGTTGGGCTCCAAGCGCAAAGTTTTGTAGGACAGTCGCAAATTTCCCTCAAGTGGATGACCTAAGGTTTATCAACCCGTGGTAGGCGTAGGATGAAGATGGTCTCTCTTGAACAACCCTGCAACCAAATAACAAAGAGTCTCTTGTGTCCCCAACACACCTAATACAATGGTAAATTGGAATTTTTTTTCAAAACTAGTACCTATTTTGTACCAAACTCGAAAAACGTATGTTGATTCTAAAAAAATCAAAAATATCACCCCGTCGGCCTCTGCTAGGCCGAAGAGGGGCCTGTCGTCAATAGGGAGGCTGGAGAGGGTCCTTTCGGCCACCACCAGGCCGAAGAGTGGCCTATCGGCCAGAGGGAGGCCGAAGAGGGGCATGTCGGCCATCACCAGGCCAAAGAGTGGCCTGTCGGCCAGTGGGAGACCGATGGGCCCCTGGATAAGGCCGAGGACTATTTTCTTTCTCCTCTGACCTCTCCTTTCACCATCCCCCATCCTCCAGGCTCCCCATCTCCACCTCCCACTCCCATTGCTCTCTGGTGCTTCCACCGCCGCACCGATCTCTTCGCCCGTCCACCCATTTATGTATCCAACCTGCATAAACAATAGATCAGGGCACTCTCGAAAGGCCTACGGTATTTTTTTTGGTTCCAACTCAATCAAATGTCAACTTTCAACTCGGTTGTGGATTTAGTTCTTATTGGTCACCGTCTGTTTGCAGGTAACTGCCATGCCCATTTTGCCGAGCTCCAGGTGGCCCTTGTTCTGCAGTTGATTCCGGTGTGTCTGTTTTAACTGTGGCGCTGAATCGTCGATGTTCAAGGCGTGTTGTAAGATTCTATATCTTGTTTATCTGACTGTGGCATATGGTTGATGTTGTTTTGGTCAGAATGTATTCGAATGCGTTTGTTTATGTGATTATGATGTTTGCTTCCATTCTTGTTGTAGTATGTTCCGTGCAGTGTTAGATCGCATCTTGCTCAGTACATTGAAGAGTGCAGAGAATTAGCTATTCAGAGGGGTGACACGGATATTGATATTGCTCTTCACAATAGTGAGGGTAACTTATACCATGTTCTGTTTAGACATGGTCGGATGAGCAGTAAATTCCATGGTCCTTCGTGGGAGGAACTTGTGAACGATTATGGTCTCCGTCATTGTGACATGATGACTATTAGGCTTGAGCACTATGGAACTATGATTAGTGTCGATTTTCATCGTGATGGTGTTATGTTGTTTCCTTTACCCTATGTTGGTAAGTTTTTTGTTTAACTGATTTTAGTTTTGTTTTAGCTTATACGTTTTGCTGTTCTGCTCAGTTTGTGAAATTATTTTTTTGTAGCTCTTGAGGATCTGAGTGGAACTCAGAGGGAACTTGTGGACAGTTGTTTTTATAGTTGTGGTGTCACTCTGAATTACCATCAAATGTATGTCATGTCGCGGTAGCTCTTTGATGACAACTACATATTGTGTACTCCTTTTGTTCATAGGATGGATTCCATGAATGTTATTTCTCAACATATGGTAAGCTTTGGTTTCGAGTATTTTGTATTTATTTGTTCTTTGTTGTAGCATAATGTTTTAAATTTGTAAGCTGGATATTATATAACTTGATGTTTTTTGTCAGGTTATTCTTACCATGGTTGTGAGGAGTTTGAAGGAATTTGTGTCAATTCCTAGGAATGCTTCTTTAACTCTTGAAATTACTTTGGATTCTGAAGATGATGATATATTTGTGAGCATTTCTTGTTCCTACTTAATTGGCTTGGGTGACAGAATGGTGTTGAAGAAGGAAGGTTTCGGTAATTTTCTACTGGCATTGTCTATTGAAGTCAACAATTTGGTGCTCATAACCTTCAAAGAGTGTGAACAGGAGCTAGTTGTTGTTTTCAGCTATCTACCATAGTGATCATATTGTCTCGCCCTACTATCCCCCGTTTTATTTTCCCGCCCTACTACCCGCCATATTATATCCCGCCATAATCTGCCGCCACTTTCTTTCCCGTCATTCTTTACCATCATTCTCTGCCGCCACTTTCTTTCCCGCCATTCTCTCCCACCATTTTCTTTCCCGCCTTTCTCTTCCGACATTTTCTTTCCCGCCTTTCTCTCTCGCCATCTTCTCTTGTGAACCTATATAACCACATCCGTAGTAAGGTGGGTCAGCATGCCCTTCCTTTCCCTTTCGCTCCCGCCATCCTTTCGCTCCCACCATCCTTTCGTGGAGATGTCTCATCCTCATTATCCTTTTGATCATAGTTTTCACTCTGGTATGTCCGATCGTCTTCTCCGTCTAGCTGCCAATTTCAAGATGGATGATAGAGTAGTTCCATGGGAGGAACTCGGTAGTAGTGACACCATAATGAATGAGTTGGCTCGCTCATTAGCTAGGAGTGGGTGGCCTCCCAGGACTTTTTAGGAGATACGGAAAGAACTTCTCAGGTTGCATAGCAGATGGCAAAAGCAACTGCATAAGGGTGAAGCTTACCTCAGGATTGCTGTGAATAATTCAGATTTATGGTCAGCAAATAGTGAGGACGAAGATGACCTCTTCATGCCGAGCACCAAAGTCAAGACTACCACGTCGTCGATGGGCCAGATTTCTACATCGACGAAGGGGAAGAGTTCTACATCGACGAAGGGCAAGAGTTCTGCATCGACGGAGGACGAAGATGACCTCTTCATGCCGAGAACCAAGGTAAGGACTACCGCGTCGTCAAAGGGCAAGAGTTCTGCATCAACAAAGGGAAAGAGATCTGCATCGACAAAGGATGATGATGATGCATTCATGTAGTACTTTTTCATGTAGTACTGTTTTCTATAGTGTTGTTTAATTTCAGTTGTATTGTTTAATTAAGTTGTAATGTTTAATTCAGTTGTACTGTTTAATTCTGTTGTATTGTTTAATTAAGTTGGATGCATTTAGTTTGCAGTACTAGTGTTATCTCTCTAAACCAATTGACCTCTGAAATAGAACATGAATATGTATCATACATTAATATGTCGCATACATGAATATGTCCCATAAATAAAATAGACATATGTCTCATACATAAATAGATAGTTATGTATCATACGTAGATAACTATATCACTGCTGGGGACGACGACGAATCTTGGGTTTCCTTAGACGTGGACCAGAAGGCGATAAGTGTTGAGGCGGTGGACGAGTGGCACAATGACCACGACCATAGACCACCTCGTCCATCGGTGTCTGTGTTTCCTGCATCGACGATGGTGGTGGAGTGAGAAGAACTGTCTCCGGGATATCATAGGTGTTTGCACCTCGGTCATCATCCTCGCTGTCACTGGGTATGTACGAACCAGGACCAATAAACACAGGTGACTGAACTGAGGTCATGAACGGTTGCGACTGGCTGCCGACTGCGGTAAAGTAAAACTTGTAAAGAATGATTGTGGTAAAGTAAAACATGTAAAGAATGTACAAAGTAAAGTTACCTGGTTCCATATGATAAAGCCAAGAAGAGCCCCCGGGTTGTGAAGGAGGTGGTTGCTGGTAGAAATAGCTCCCTGGTTGTGAAGGTTGAGGTTCCGAACGCTGGACAGAGGTTCATGGTTCTGAACGCTGTAGAGAGGGGCATGGCGGACGATGTGTTGCACGAGTGTTAACAACATCCAAAGATCGTCTACATGTAATAGCTGCATAAATCCCGCGTAGCTTCCCTTGAAGACTCTTAAACCTTGTTACATGCTCTCGCTATGGGATATTTTCTCCTCTCTCAAAGCGGTCCACTAAAGCAGTAACCTCCTCTAGCGCCTCAGATGTCAATTCACCCTATACACAGAAAGTTAACCAATTGTACATGTTCAGGTGAAGGGAAAACGTAACATGTGAGAAACATAGAACATACCGCGTGGTGTCTGGTTCCCACAACTGAGGCAGTTGGGAACAGATCGCTGGTGAGAGGGGCTTGGATATGATCCGGAGCTGTTTATGGAACCAAGTAGATCCCCGTGCTCTACCGGTAACGCTGCAGATACAACCCGAACTTGTCCCAGTCAAAGGCCCAAACTTCATCCTAGATATTTGTCGGTGCAGTAGTCCATTCATCAAGGTAAGGCCTGATGACGCGAAACCAAGAAGTCTGGGACTTGCTTCCTCCTACACGACTGTACCGGAGATTGAAATGCACATTACATGATTAACTATAAGCCGAATGCAGACATGAGAACTAAAGTAGTACTACTTATTTGTGCATGTGATCTGGTAAGTGTGGAATAACAGGAATGTCAGTCTCTTGGCATAGACCGAACTGTCTCATCACCCTATTAAGAGCCATCTCCTCAACCGTCATGTCGAACACCAACTTGGCCTTGTTCGTCCAATAATGCCGATCTCTAGTGCACAATCTAGAAATCCCACCTGGGTACCTTTCTGAAATAGCCTGATGGGATTATGGCTCCCATATAACTTGATCCTCGTGCAAACTATCAAACTGTGCCGTGAAGGAGGGGTAGCAGCCCCTCACCTGGCTATGTGCAAACTGTCTCTGTGCATGACAACAAACATTAGTAAATAATATTTAATAGCGAGAAATAAACATTAGTAATTCATATTGTTACTAATTATGAAAATACCTCTCTCCATGCCCAAACAGATCCCATAGTAGGCAAGTTGCCGATAGAAGGCACGTAAGTTCTAGCCATGTCCTCATTACCAAAAGGTTTGTCAACGCTAACATAGGGTCGACCAATAGGGAATATCTCATATGACCAAAGCTGCAACAATAGTGGACATCCGACAAGACCAGATTTTCTAGACTTCAACTGGCAAGCTTTGCACAGGCCTCTATACGTAGCCGCTAACACAACAGAACCAAAACTCCTCTGCACAATGTTCTCCGGGCAACGTGCGTCAGCTATATCTCGTGCAACACCAATGAGTCATGCATCGACAGTGGTCACGTGGTTCTTCGTGAACATCGTCTTGCCGAACAACCACACTAAAATGAACCTACACTAAAATATACTTACATACACTAAATAAACCTACACTAAAATGAACCTACACTAAAATAAACCTACACAAAAATAGCAAGCTTCCACTAAAATGACTACACGAACTAAACTAAATAAACCTACACTATCAAAACGTACACTAAAATCACTACACTACATAAACTAATTTTACGTACATTAAAAAACTAACCTAAACTAACAAAAAAAGGTATACCTTCGACGCGTGTGTGCTCTTATTCTTCCTCTCCACCTTCTTCTTCCTCTCCACCACTCCACCTTCTCACCATTCACACCTCCACCACCATCTATCCTCCAAACGAACAACACACTACCCCATGGTAAAAAATGAGAATGTACGACGAGCGAGATGGGCATGATCTATTGTTTCACTGGATTGAATAGGAAAATGGATGGAGGATGGAGAAGATCAAGGGGAGGATGGAGGAGAAGAAAAACAAGAGAGAGAGGGGATGAGCAGCGAGCAAGGGAGGAAAAAGAAGGTCCTGGCGTTAGGCCTTATCCAGGGGCTCTTCGGCCTCCCGGAGGCCGACGGGCCCTCTTCGGCCTCCCATGGGCCAACGGTAGCCTCTTCGGCCACCCGTGGGCCGATGGGCCCTCTTCGGCCACAAGAAAGCCAACTGGTCCCTTGTCGTCCCAGCAGAGGCCGACGGGGTGATATTTTTGATTTTTTGAGAGTCGGCATACTTTTTTCGAATTTGGTACAAAATATGTACTAGTTTTGAAACAAAATTGGTAAACTGTATAGGTGCACTAGTGCGGCGAAGAGATGGTGATACAAGTGTAATATGGATGGTAGATATAGGATTTTGTAATGTGAAAATATAAAAACAGCAAGGTAACTAATGATAAAAGTGAGCACAAACGGTATTGCAATGCTTTGAAACAAGGCCTAGGGTTCATACTTTCACTAGTGCAATTTCTCTCAACAATACTAACGTAGTTGAATTATATGTGAATCTTTCATGCGCGACAAAGAGTTCACTCCAAAGTCACAAAGAGCGGAGAAAAGACAAAGACATTATTGTAGGGTATGAAACCACCTCAAAGTTATCGTTTTCGATCAATCGTATGAGCTATTCATATAAGTGTCACGAATAGACCTAGAGTTCGTACTTAAATAACACCTTAAGATACACATCAACCAAAACCCTAATGTCACCAAGATACTCCAATGTCACCACGAGTACCCATGGGCTTGATTATACGATATGCATCACACAATTTTAGATTCATCATGTTCCATCCAACACAAAGAACTTCAAAGAGTGCCCCAAAGTTTCTACCGGAGAGTCAAGACAAAAACGTGTGCCAACCCCTATGCATAGATTCCCAAGGTCATGGGACCCTCAAGTTGATCACCAAAACATACATCAAGTGGATTAATAGAACATCCCATTGTCACCACGGATATCCAATCGCAAGACATACATCAAGTGTTCTCAAATCCTTTAAAGACTCAATCCGATAAGAAAACTTCAAAGGGAAAACTCAATTCATCACAAGAAGATAGAGAGGGGAAAACTCCATACGATTCATCTATATTAATAAAGCTCACGGTACATCAAGATCGTGTCATCTCAAGAACATGAGAGAGAGAGATCCAACACATATCTACGTGTACATACCCTCAGCCCCGAGGGTGAACTACTCCTTCCTTGTCATGTAGACATCTGGGATGATGAAGATGGCCTCCGGTGATGGTTTCCCCCTCTGACAGGGTGCCAGAATGGGCTCCTGATTGGTTTTTCATGGCTATAGAGGCTTGCGGCAGCGGAAATCCCGATCTAGGTTTCTTTATGGGGTTTTTAGTTTTTATAGGAATTTTTGGCATCGGTCTCACGTCAAGGGACACTCGAGGAGTCCACAAGCCACAGGGACATGACCTAGGGGGGTGGCCGTGCCCAGCAGGCTTGTGGCCTCCTCGTCAACCTCCTGGCCTAGCTCTTCGCTCCAGTATTTTTTATATTTTCTAAAAATATTCTCCGTAAATTTTCATCCCATTCCGAGGACTTTTATTTCTTCACAAAAACAACACCACAGTAGTTTTGCTGAAAACAACGTCAGTCCGGGTTAGTTCTAATAAAATCATACCAAAATCATATAGAATTATTGTAAACATGGCATGATACTTCATAATTTATAGATACATTGGAGACGTATCAGCATCCTCAAGCTTAATTCCTGCTCGTCCTCGAGTAGGTAAATGATAGAAGAAATAATTTATGAAGTGTGAATGCTAGCGGGTGCACAAGTTTGATCAATGATAATGTTGGAAATATGCCCTAGAGGCAATAATAAATTAGTTATTATCATATTTCCTTGTTCATGATAATCTTTTATTATCCATTCTATAATTATATTGATCGGAGACTTAGATGCATGTGTGGATACATAGACAAAACCATGTCCCTAGTATGCCTCTAATAGACTAGCTCGTTGATCAAAGATGGTTAAGGTTTCCTAGCCACGAACATGAGATGTCATTTGATAACGGGATCACATCATTAGGAGAATAGTGTGATGGACAAGACCCAAACTACAAACGTAGCATATGATCGTGTCAGTTTATTGCTATTGTTTTCTGCATGTCAAGTATATGCTCCTATGACCAAGAGATCATGCAACTCACGGACACCGAAAGAGTGCCTTGTGTGTATCAAACGTCGCAATGTAACTTGGTGACTGTAAAGGTGCTCTATAGGTATCTCCGAGGGTGTCTGTTGGGTTGGCATGGATCAAGACTGGGATTTCTTACTCCGTGTGATGGAGAGGCATCTCACGGCCCACTCGGTAATACAACATCACAATAAGCCTTGCAAGCAATGTGACTAAGTGTTAGTCACGGGATCTTGTGTTACAGAACGAGTAAAGAGACTTGCTGGTAATGAGGTTGAACTAGGTATGGAGATACCTACGATCGAATCTCGGGCAAATAACATACCGAAGAACAAAGGGAACATCATACGGGATTAACTGAATCCTTGACATAGAGGTTCGACCGATAAAGATCTTCGTCGAATATGTATGAACCAATATGGGCATCTAGGTCCTGCTATTGGTTATTGACCATAGAAGTGTCTCGGTCATATTTACATACTTCTCGAACCCGCAGGGTCTGCACACTTAAGGTTCGGTGACGTTTCGATGGTATAGAGTTATGTATGGTGGTTACTGAAGGTTATTTGGAGTCCCGGATGAGATCCTGGACATCATGAGGAGCTCCGGAACGGTCTAGACGTAAAGATTGATATATAGGAAGTCCTATTTTGGTCGCCGGAAAAGTTTCGGGCTCAACGGTAGTGTACCGGGAGTGCCGGTAGTGTGCCGAGCGACCATCGCGAGGGGTATTTCGACCCAAGAGGCTACATGGGCTGTGGGAGAGTGAATACCAGCCCTTAGTGGGCTGGTGGAAGTCCCACATAAGGCCCATGCGGCTGGGAAGAAAAGCGCAAAGAGAAAAGGTGGAAAAAGGCAAAAAGACAAAAATAAGGAGGAGTCCTAGTCCTACTAGGATTGGAGGAGGAATCCTCCTCTCCTCCTTGGTTCGGCCGAAGCCTAGATGGCTTGGCCCTTGGGCCAAGCCTCCTCCTCTCTTCCTCTTATATATACTAGAGGTTTTAGGGTTTTGGGCACTTGATTTTTCAGCCACGTGCTACCCGTTCCTTTAGTGCATAGTTTCTAATCTAGATCGGTTTTCTGCAGTGCTTAGGTGAAACCCTACCGCAATTGCTTCACCACCATCGTCGTGGCGCCATCATGCTGCCGGAGAACTCGTCTACATCTCCTCTCCCTCTTGCTGGATCAAGAAGGCGGAGATCGTCATCGAGCTGTACGTGTGCTGAACGCGGAGGTGTCGTCCGTTCGGCACTAGATCGGAAGGACCGTGATCAAGATTGCGAGACGGATCATGATGAAATCGCGGGAGGGATCGTGATGAGTTCACGGGATGGATTGTGATTGGATCGCGGGACGGATCATGATGAGATTGCGGGCCGCTCGGCGATTTGGATCGCAAAGATGTTCGACTACACCAACCGTGTTTCTTAACGCTTCCCGCTTAGCGATCTACAAGGGTATGTAGATCCACTCTCCCTCTCGTAGATGATCATACCATGGATAGATCTTGCGTGTGCGTAGCAAAAAATTCGACAAACTTGTTGCAAAAGATGGCTGGCAGGTGTCGGTTTCTCTCACTTTAGTTGGATCAAATTCGACAAAGGCGGTCCTTGAGAAGGTTGAAAAGCAACTAGTGTATCACCGTTGTGTTTTTTGCGTAGATGAGAATTGTTCTTGCTAGATACCCGTAGCAGCCACGTAAAACATGCAACAACAATTAGAGGACATCTAACTTGTTTTTGCAGGGTATGTTGTGATGTGATATGGCCAATTACATGATGTGATATATGTGATGTATGAGATGATCATGTGATGTATAGATTATCACGACTTGCATGTCGATGAGTACGGCAACTGACAGGAGCCATAGGGTTGTCTTTAATTATTGTATGACCTGCGTGTCAATCATTAAGCGCTATGTAATGCTTTACTTTATCAATAAACGGTAGCAATAGTAGTAGAAGCATGTTGGACGCGACAACCCCGATGGCGACACGTTGATGGAGATCAAGATGATGAAGATCATGGTGTCATGCCGGTGACGATGGAGATCATGCCGGTGCTTTCTATATGGAGATCAAAAGCACAAGTTCATGGCCATATCATGTCACTTATGATTTGCATGTGATGCTAATCTTTTTATGCACCTTATTTTGCTTAGGATGACGGTAGCATTATAAGGTGACCCCTCACTTAATTTCAAGATAAATTGTGTTCTCCCCGAGTGTGCACCATTCCGAAAGTTTGTCGTGTCGAGACACCACGTGATGATCGGGTGTGATAGACTCTACATTCACATACAACGGGTGCAAGCCAGTGTTGCACATGCAGAACACTCGGGTTAAACTTGACGAGCCTAGCATGTACAGACATGGCCTCGGAACACAAGAGACCGAAAGGTCGAACATGAGTCATATAGTAGATATGATCAACATGATGATGTTCACCATTGAAACCTCCTCAACTCACGTGATGATCGGACTTGAGTTGGTGAATTTGGATCATGTATCACTCGAATGACCGGAGGGATGTCAATTTGAGTGGGAGTTCTTCCGTAATATGATTAATTGAACTCATTATCATGAACATATTCAGTAGTGTCTTTGCAAATTATGTTGTAGATTACTTGCTTGCACTGTAGCTCCCTTGGATTTTTATATGTTCCTAGAGAAATAGAGTTGAAAGATGATGGTAGCAATATTGCGGACTGGGTCCATGATCTGAGGATTGTCCTCATTGTTGCACATAAGGCTTATGTCCTTAATGCACCGCTCAGTGCGCCAACCCCTCTAGCGTCGTTTGTAGATGTTGTAAACATCTGACAGGCATGTTCTAATGACTGCTTGATAGTTTAGTGCGCCATGCATTACGGCTTAGAATTGAGGCTCTGAAATGTTTTGAACGTCACGGAACATATGAGATGTTCTAAGAGGAAAATTAGGATCTCAGGCTCATGCCCGTGTTGCGAGATATGAGATCTCCAACAAGATTCTTTGCCTGCAAGGTGAAGGAGAATAGCTCAATCGTTGAGCATGTGCTCAGATTGTCTGGGTGCTACAATCGCTTGAATCGAGTGGGAGTTGATCTTCCAGATAAGATAGTGTTTGATATAGTTCTCCAAGTCACTATCACTAAGCTACTAAAACTTGGTGATGAACTATAAAACGCCAGGGATAAAAATAATGATCCCTGAGCTGTTTGCGATGTTTGACACCACGAAGGTAGAAATCAAGAAGGAGCGTCAAGTGTTGATGGTTAGTCAAACCACTAGTTTCGAGAAGGGCAGGAGCAAGGAGGGAAACTTCATGGATAGCAAGTTAGTTTCTGCTCCAGTGAAGCAACCCAAACCCGAGACAAAGTGCTTCAATTATGAGGAGAGCGGTCGCCGAAGCGGAACAACCATAGATACTTGGTAGATAAGAAGGCTGGCAACGTCGACAGAAGTATATTTGATATACATGTTATTGATGTGAACCTTGCTAGTACTCCTAGTAGCACCTGGGTATTGCATACCGGTTCAGTTTCCAAATGTTAGTAACTCGAATTAAAAGCAACGGAATAAACGGAGAACTAGCTAAGGGGGAGCTGACGATGTGTGTTGGAAATGTTTCCAAGGTTGATGTGATCAACATCGCATGCTCTCTCTACCTTCGAGATTAGTGACGAACCTAAATAAATTTTATTTGGTGTTTTGCGTTTAGCATAAACGTGATTAGATCGTGTTTATTGCAACACGGTTATTCATTTAAGTGAGAGAATAATGGTTATTCTTTTTACATGAATAATACCTTCAATGGTCATGCACCCAGTGAGAATGGTTTGTTGAATCATGATCGTAGTAATACACATGTTCATAACATTGATGCCAAAATATACACAGTTAATAATAATAGTACCACATACTTGTGGCACTGCCGCTAAATGTCATATTGGTATAAAACGCATGAAGAAACTCCATGCTGATGGATCTTTGGACTCATTCAATTTCGAATCGGTTGAGACATGCGAACCATGCCTCTTGGTCAAGATGACTGAGGACCCCATTTTCTGGTTTGATGGAGCGGGCAAGTGATTTATTGGAAATAATACATGTTGATGTATGTAATCCAATGAGTCATATAGCGTGCGGTGGATATCATTATTTTCTTACCTTCACTGATAATTTGAGTAGATATAGTGTATATTTACTTAATGAAACACAAGTCTGAATCGTTTGAAAGGTTCAAGCAAATTCAGAGTGAAGTTTAAGATCATCGTGACAAGAAGAAATGTATGCGATATGATCGTGGAGGTGAATATCTGAGTTACGAGTTTGGCATACAACTTTAGACAATGTGAAAGTTGTTTCACAACACACACCACCTGGAACACCATAGTGTGATGGTGTGTCTGAACATCATAGTCATGCATTATTGGATATGGTGCGTGCTATGATGTCTCTTATCATTTTGCTACTATAATTTTGGGCTTATGCATTAGAGACAACTACATTCACTTTAAATAGGGCACCATCTAAATCCGTTGAGATGACACCGTGTGAATTATGGTTTGATAGAAACCTAAGCTGTCATTTCTTAATGTTTGGGGTGCGACGCTTGTGTGGAAAAATGTTTTCACCTAATGAGCTCGAACCCAAACGGACAAATGCATCTTCATAGATTACCCTAAGAATAGTTGGGTGAACCTTCTATCTCAGATCCAAGCATAAAGTGCTTGTTGCTAAAACGGGTCCTTTCCTGAGAAAAAGTTTCTCTCGAAAGAATTGAGTGGGAGGAAGATAGAACTTGATGATGTTGTTGAACCTTTGTTTCAACCAGAGAGTAGCGCGGCGCAGAAAGATTTTTCTGTGGAACCTATGTCATTTGAAGAGGAAGTAAATGATGATGATCATGAAGCTTCGGATCAAGTTACTATCGAACCTCGTAGGTCGACAAGGATGTGTACCGCTCCTGAGCGGTACGACAACCCTGTCTTGGAGGTTATGTTGTTGGACAACGATGAACCTACGAGCTGTGGAGAAGCAATGATGGGCCCGGATTCTGACAAATGGTTAGAGGCCATGAAATCCGAGAAAGGATCCATGTATGAAAACCAAGTATAGACTTTGGTAGACTTTCTCGTTGGACGGCAGGTCGTTGAGTACAAATGGACCTTTAAGATGAAGACAGACGCTGATGGTGAATGTCACCATTTATAAAGCTCGACTTGTCGCAAAGAAGTTTCCGCCAAGTTCAAGGAGTTGATTGCGATGAGACTTTCTCACTCGTAGCGATGCTAAAGTCTGTAGGAATTATGTTAGGATTTGCTGCATTTTTCAATTATGAAATCTGGCAGATGGATGCCAAAACATTGTTTCCTTCCTTAAGGAAATGTTGCATGAGATACAACCAGAAGGTTTTGTCAGTCCTAAGGATGCTAAAAGGTGTGCAAGCTTCAGTGATCCTTCTATGAACTGAAGCAAGCATCTCGGAGTTGGAATATACACTTTGATGAGGTGATAAAAGTTTTTGAGTCTATACAAAGTTTATGAGAAACTTGTATTTACAATAAAGTGAGTGGGAGCACTATAGAGTTTCTAGTAAGCATATGTGGTTGACATCGCAAATGATGTAGAATTTCTGGAAAGCATAAACGGTTGTTTGAAAGGAGTTTTTCAAAGAAAGGCCTGGATAAAGCTACCTAATTGTTGAGCATCAAGATCTATAGAGATAGATGAAGATGCTTGATGAGACTTTCAATGAGTACATACCTTGACAAGATTTTGAAAGAGTTCAAAATGGATCAGTTAGAGAAAGAGTTCTCGTCTAATTTGTAAGGTGTGAAGTTGAGTGAGACTCAAAGCTCGACAACGGCAGAAGAAAGAGAAAGTAAGAACGTCGTCCCCTATGTCTTAGCCATAGGCTCTATATTATGCCATGCTGTGTACCGCACCTGGTGTGTGCCTTGCCATGAGTCTGTCAAGGGGTACAAAAGTGATCCAGGAGTGGATCACTGGACAGTGGTCAAGATTATCCTTAGTAAATAAAAAAAGGAGATGTTTCTCGATTATGGAGGTGATAAAGAGTTCGTCGTAAAGAGTTACGTCGATGCAAGCTGTAACACCAATCTGGATGACTCGTAGTAGCAATCTGGATATGTATAGCGGAGCAGCCATTTGGAATAGTACCAAGTGGAGTGTGGTAGCAGTGTTTACGGTTTGACATAGAGATTTGCAAAGTACATACGGATCTGAATGTCGCAGACCCGTTGACTACAAGACCTCTCTCACATGCAAAGCATGATCGAGCCCCAAGACTCATTGGGTGTTAGATTCATAACAATGCGAATCACATGGTGATGTGAACTAGATTATTGACTCTAGTGCAAGTGGGAGACTGTTGGAAATATGCCCTAGAGGCAATAATAAATTAGTTATTATCATATTTCCTTGCTCATGATAATCGTTTATTATCCATACTATAATTGTATTGATTTGAGAC
Organism: Hordeum marinum; assembly: GCA_022496015.1. Lineage (NCBI taxonomy): Eukaryota > Viridiplantae > Streptophyta > Magnoliopsida > Poales > Poaceae > Hordeum > Hordeum marinum. Next base: position 94,163,688 of record CM039677.1, on the reverse strand, counting down.
TTAGATGCATGTGTGGATACATAGACAAAACCATGTCCCTAGTATGCCTCTAATAGACTAGCTCATTGATCAAAGATGGTTAAGGTTTCCTAGCCATGGACATGAGATGTCATTTGATAACGGGATCACATCATTAGGAGAATGGTGTGATGGACAAGACCCAAACTACAAACATAGCATATGATCGTGTCAGTTTATTGCTACTGTTTTCTGCATGTCAAGTATATGTTCCTATGACCATGAGATCATGCAACTCACCGACACCGGAAGAGTGCCTTGTGTGTATCAAACGTCACAACGTAACTGTGTGACTATAAAGGTGCTCTACAGGTATCTCCGAGGGTGTCTATTGGGTTGGCATGGATCAAGACTGGGATTTGTTACTCCGTGTGACGGAGAGGTATCTCAGGGCCCACTCGGTAATACAACATCACAATAAGCCTTGCAAGCGATGTGACTAAGTGTTAGTCATAGGATCTTGTGTTACGGAACGAGTAAAGAGACTTGCCGGTAACAAGGTTGAACTAGGTATGGAGATACCGACGATTGAATCTCGGGCAAGTAACATACCGAAGAACAAAGGGAACATCATACAGGATAAACTGAATCCTTGACACAGCGGTTCGACTGATAAAGATCTTCGTAGAATATGTAGGAACCAATATGGGCATCCAGGTCCCACTATTGGTTATTGGTCGTAGAGTGTCTCGGTCATGTCTACATAGTTCTCGAACCCGCAGGGTCTGCACACTTAAGGTTCGGTGACGTTTCGATAGTATAGAGTTCTGTATGGTGGTTACCGAAGGTTGTTCGGAGTCCCGTATGAGATCCCGGACGTCATGAGGAGCTTCGTAATGGTCCGTAGGTAAAGATTGATATATAGGAAGTCCTATTTTGGTCGCCGGAAAAGTTTCGGGCTCATCGTTAGTGTACCGAGAATGCCGGTAGTGTACCGGGAGACCATCGGGAGGGGTATTTCGACCCAAGATGCTACATGGGATGTGGGAGAGTGAATACCAGCCCTTAGTGGGCTGGTGTAAGTCCCACAAAAGTCCCATGTGGCTGGGAAGAAAAGTCCAAAGAGAAAAAGGTGGAAAAAGGCAAAAAGACCAAAATAAGGAGGAGTCCTAGTCCTACTAGGATTGGAGGAGGAATCTTCCTCTCCTCCTTGGTTCGGCCGAAGCCTAGATGGCTTGGACCTTGGGCCAAGCCTCCTCCTCTCTTCCTCTTATATACTATAGAGGTTTTAGGGTTTGGGCACTTGATTTTTCAGCCACGTGTTACCCGTTCCTCTAGTGCATAGTTTCTCCTCTAGATCGGTTTTCTATAGTGCTTAGGCAAAAGCCTGCCAGAATTTCTCCACCACCATCGTCGTGGCACCGTCACGCAGCCGGAGAACTCATCTACCTCTCTGCTCCCTCTTGCTAGATCAAGAAGGCGGAGATCGTCATTGAGCTATACGTGTGCTGAACACGGAGGTGTCGTCCGTTCGGCACTAGATCGGAAGGACCATGATCAAGATTGCGAGATGGATCGTGATGAGATCGCGGGACGGATCATGATGAGTTCGCGGGACGGATCATGATTGGATCACGAGACGGATCATGATGAGATCGCGGGACGCTCGGAGATCTGGATCGTGAAGACGTTCGACTACACCAATCGCGTTTCTTAACGCTTCCTGCTTAGCGATCTAAAAGGGTATGTAGTCATAGATGCTCATCACCATGGATAGATCTTGCATGTGCATAGGAAATTTTTTATTTCCCATGCAACGTTCCCCAACAGATAATTCCAAACACTTTTTCTAGCATCATTATATATCCTGAACAATAACTCATCTCATAAAACCTCTCAGGATGAAGTAACAAGATATTCACATGTTAAAGTATAGACCATAAAGTTTCTTGAAAACAAACAAACTATGCTTTCAGTCACCAAACAATTGCAATTCATCTTATTTTCAGGAAGGGTTTATGTAAGAGCTTTGATTTAGCAAATTCCACATGCTCAACTATCATATAGTCTTCCATGATTGCTAACTCTCAAAGCATATTTTTAGAGCAAATGGCATCCGTCGAACGCAGAGAAAGATAGGGGCTTAAAGTTTCTCCTCCCAATTTATTTATCATATCGATAATTTTCAACAGTAATAATTCATGATCAAATATATCTGAATGGCCATATATGCTTGGATCTTTCCCCACCACATGATGCTTGACAAGAGAAAAAGGAAAATATATAGGAAGTGGTGAAGATCACCATGACTCTTGTATAAAGGTAAGTACTAGAAAGTAAAAGATAGGCCCTTCACAGAGGGAAGCATTGATTTGCAGAGGTGCCAGAGCTCGAGCTTTTAAAACAGAGATGAATAATAATTTTGAGTGGTATCCTTTCATTGTCAACATAACAACCAAGAGATCTAGGTATATCCCATGCTGGATACATTATAGGCAGTTCCCTAACAGAATGGTAAAGTTTTTACTCCTCCTCCACCAATCAATCACACTCCACGCCAAGCCGAATCCATGGGTACCGTCCATACAAACAACAATCCTGGGGGAGTTTTGTTTCATTATATTTTGAATTGATTTTGAGCATGGAACTGGGCATCCTGAATACCATCCACTTTCTCATGAATTATAGTGAATCAACACATATCATGAGAATAACCCACCTAGCATGGAAGATACTCACAGCCCTGAGTCACTATATGAGCGATTCGGGCATACAAAACAGAATATTATTTGAAGGTTTAGAGTTTGGCACATGTAAATTTACTTGGAACAGCGGGTAAATACTGCATATAGGTAGGTATGGTGGACTCATATGGAACAACTTTGGGTTTAAGGGTGTTTGGATGGACAAGTAGTATTTCTACTTGGTGTGGAAGTTTTGGCTAGTATGAGATGGAAGCAAGCACCACATGTTGGAGGATCCATAACAGTATAACTTCTATACAAATATACCCAAGCATAACTCATTATGTTGTCTTTCTTGTCCAGCTTCAACTAATTTGCTCAAGTTTGAAAATAATTAATGGGGCTCATGATCATACAAGATGTCCAAGATAGTATACTATATGTGAAATCTCTCTTCCTTCAATATTCTTTCATGATATGTTCAAGTGACCAATGCGGTGTTTGCTAACTTTCAATAAATTTTACCGCCTATACTTATTATATATGAAGTCATTACTCCCCATGGAATAAGCATATAAAACATATATAATTTCATATTTATGATATTCAATTCATTCAACCATTTACTCATAGGATATAAGTGAAGCATGAGAGTAAATGACAAAACTACTCCAAAATAGATAAGTGAAGATCAATGAGTAGTCGAACAATTAAGTAGTTATGTGAGGACTTTATCTCTCTCTCAATATATATTTTATTATTTTATTATTATATTTAAACAACAAGAAAAAGGAAAATAGCACTCCAAGAATAGGACGCATCATGCGAACGAATAAAAATTTAGGCTCAACATAGGGTAACCGATAGTTGTCGAAGAGAGGTGGGATGCGTAGCATCCCCAAGCTTAGATGCTTGAGAGTTCTTGAAATATTTACTTGCGGTGCCTTCAACATAACCAATCTTGAGCTTTTTTATCTTTTTCAATCCTCTCATATCCCGGTTTCACCTATTCTAAAAAAAATCATCCACACAAAACTCAAAAAAAGAACTCGTGAGATAGGTTAGAACACATAAGAACAAATCAACACTTCATGTACTGCCAAGACAAGTTTCACAATAGTTTTCAAACATTATATACTGTTTACTATCATTTCCACAATTTATTCTATCAATATAGGCTATGGAAAATATAGGATAAGTAGATAACAAAACTATGACAGCAATCTGTCCAAACAGAGTAGTCTGTAGCAATCTATTAAACCAGTGTGCTTATGTAACTCAAACAATTATGAAAATTTATAACATGCTAAATAATTTATATGAAAATACTTTGTAAAACATTCATAAACTTTCCACGTTCCGGTAAAAAATTAAATTCAAACACTACAACAAAATTTTATGTTTTCACACGGCACATATCAAACATGCAATTTAGGCATCCTAAAGGCAATTCTTCGAACTTTTAATTTAAAAACAAGATTATAAATAACACCTAACAGAAAATAAAAAATATAATGACTCTCCAAGAAAAATACATATTGTGTGATGAATAAAAATATAGCTCTAAGTAAGATATACCGATAATGTTGAAGACGAAAGAGGGGATGCCTTCCGGGGCATCCCCAAGCTTAGGCGCCTCAGTATTCCTTGGATATTACCTTGGGGTGCCTTGGGAATCCCCAATATTAGGTTATTTTCATGCCTTGTTCTCCTCATATCGGTGTCTCGCCCATAACTTGAAAACTTCAATCACACAAAACTTAACGAAACTTCATGAAAAGGGTTAGTGTAGTAAAGATAAATAATTCACTTAGGTACTGTCAAGACAAGATTCATAATTGTTCCCACCATGATACCTAAAGTATTCCATTATTCCCACAATTTATATTACTCAATATAAGCTATAGTAACACTTGAAACAAGCAAACTATGCATGCAAAACAGAATTTGTCAAAAACAGAACAGTCTGTAAAGATCTGAATGATCACCATACTTCTGTGACTCTAACAATTCTGACACATTAGTACAATATGAAGAATTCGTATATAAAGACTGTGTAAAAATTTCAGATCATTATCACTCTCGAGTAAAAAACTAAAATTCATGTACTAGAGTCAAAAGTTTCTGTTTTGGCTTAGCATCAATTGTACTCATCTTGTGAATCATCCCAAAGGTTTTACTTGGCACTTGATTGAAATAAAAGACAGAAAACATGATTAATACAGTATATTAGTCATGTGAACACTCAAAAACAGAAAGTAAATGTGTTGGGTTGTCTCCCAATAAGTGCTTTTCTTTAATGCCTTTTAGCTAGGCATGATGATTTCAATGATGCTCACATAGGAATAGTATTTGAAACATGCAAAAGAGCATCATGAATCTCATGAAAAGAACATTTAAGTCTAAAACACTCCCTATGCATAGGGATTTTGTGAGAAAACAATTCATGGGAATAAGGATCAACTTGCATAGGAAGACAAAACAAGCACAACTTCAAGATTTTCAACATATAGGGAGGAAACTTGATATTATTGCAATTCCTACAGGCATATGTTCCTCACTCATAATAATTTTCAGTAGCATCATTAAGGAATTTCACAATATACTATCACATAAAATATGCTTTTCATGATGCAAAGGCATAGAATTTTTATTACTACCCACACAAGCAAAATTATCATGCAAAGTAGTGGGAGCAAACTCAACAAAATAACTATCATGTGACACTTGATTGACATAACCACACCGAATATTAAAATCATGATAATAGGTTTCATGGTTGTCATTACTATTTATATCATACATGTCATCACAATACTCATCATAGATAGGAGGCATGCCATCCTCATAATATCAAAACTTGGGGCACTAAAAACATCTTTATCATCCAACATAGCATCCCCAAGCTTGTGGCTTTGCATATCATCAGAATCATGAATATTCAGAGAATTCATACTAACAATATCACTATCATGCTCATAATTCAAGGAATTTTCAGCAAGTATTTTCATAAATTCTTCCTCGACCAATTGAGCACAATGTTCCGAACCATCATTTTCACGAAAGACATTAAAAAGACGAACCAATTGATGCATCCTAAACTCCATTTTTTGTATTTTTATTTTATAATAACAAAATAGTAAAAAACAAGAAAATAAAAGATTTAATTGCAATATCTAAAGATATACCTTCAAGAACTCACCTCCCCAGCAACGGCGCCGGAAAAGATCTTGATGTCTACTACGCAACCTTCTTCTTGTAGACTCGTGTTGGGATTCCAAGCGCAGAGTTTTGTAGGACTGTAGCAAATTTCGATCAAGTGGATGACCTAAGTTTTATCAATCCGTGGGAGGCATAGGATGAAGATGGTCTCTCTTGAACAACCCTGCAACCAAATAACAAAGAGTCTCTTGTGTCCCCAACACACCCAATACAATGATAAATTGTTTGTATTGGTGCACTAGTTCGGCAAAGAGATGGTGATACAAGTGTAATATGGATGGTACATATAGGTTTTTGTAATCTGAAAATATAAAAACAGCAAGGTAACTAATGATAAAAGTGAGCACAAACGGTATTGCAATGCTTAGAAACAAGGCCTAGGGTTCATACTTTCACTAGTGCAATTTCTCTCAACAATACTAACATAGTTGAATCATATGTAAATCTCCCATGTGCGACAAAGAGTTCACTCCAAAGTCACAAATAGCAGAGAACAGACGAAGAAATTATTGTAGGGTACAAAACCACATCAAAGTTATGTTTTTTGATCAATCTTATGAGCTATCCCTATAAATGTCATGAACAGCCCTAGAGTCCGTACTTAAATAACACCTTAAGATACACATCAAACAAAACCCTAGTGTCACCTAGATACTCCAATGTCACCACGAGTACCCATGGGATTGATTATACGATATGCATCACACAATTTCAGATTCGTTATGTTCAATCCAACACAAAGAACTACAAAAAGTGCCCCAATGTTTCTACCGGAGAGTCAAGACAAAAATGTGTGCCAACCCCTATGCATAGATTCCCAAGGTCACAGAACCCGCAAGTTGATCACCAAAACATACATCAAGTGGATCAATAGAATATCCCATTGTCACCACGAATATCCCATCGCAAGACATACATCAAGTGTTCTCAAATCCTTTAAAGACTCAATCCGATAAGAAAACTTCAATGGGAAAACTCAATTCATCACAAGAAGATATAGAGGGGAAAACTCCATATGATTCATCTATATTAATAAAGCTCGCGGTACATCAAGATCGTGTCATCTCAAGAACACGAGAGAGAGAGAGATCCAACACATAGCTCCTGGTACATACCCTCAGCCCTAAGGGTGAACTACTCCCTCCTCGTCATGGAGACCGCCGGGATGATGAAGATGGCCACCGGTGATGGTTTCCCCCTCCAACAGGGTGCCGGAACGGGCTCCCGATTGGTTTTTTGTGGATACAAAGGCTTGCTGCGGCAGAACTCCCGATCTAGGTTTCTTTCTGGGGTTTTTAGTATTTATAGGAGGTTTTGGCGTCAGTCCCACATCAAGGGGACGCTCGAGGAGTCCACAAGCCATAGGGGCACGGCCTAGGGGGTGGTCGTGCCCAGTAGGCTTGTGGCCTCCTCGTCCACTTCCTGGCCCAGCTCTTTAGTCTAGTATTTTTTTTTATATTTTCCTAAAATATTCTCCGTAAATTTTCAGCCCATTCCGAGGACTTTATTTCTGCACAAAAACAACACCACGGTAGTTCTGCTGAAAACAGCGTTAGTCCGGGTTAGTTCTAATATAATCATACCAAAATCATATAGAATTATTGTAAACATGGCATGAAAACTTCATAACTTATAGATACGTTGGAGACGTATCAATGGGAAAACCTAGATGGGTTTTGGCCCTCCCATCCCCTAGGAGCCTTGGCCCCAAAGGCAAAGGGGGCGGCTGCCCTAGGGAGGGCGCCCCACCTCCCCTGGTTACGTGAGATGGGATGAGAGGGGCGCACATCCCCTTAATGGGGTGGTGTGCCCCTCCCCTTGTCCCATGAGGCCCCCCAACACTTGTCCCCCCCCCCCTAAAATCATTTCGATACTCCCGGTCATAACTCGGTACCCTCGGAACGCTTCCGGACAATGATTGCCTTCGTCCTATATATCAATCTTCACCTCCGAACCATTCTAGATTTCCTCGTCATGTCCGGGATATCATCCAGGACTCTGAACAACCTTCGGTCACCAACACATATAACTCAATACTACCGAAACATCATTGATCGTTAAGCGTGCACACCCTGCGGGTTCAAGAACTATGTAGACATGACCGAGACACCTCTACGGTCAATAACCAATAGCGGGACCTGGATGGCCATATTGGTTACTACATATTCTATGAAGATCTTTATCGTTTGAACCTCTATGTCAAGGATTTAGTTAATCCCGTGTGATGTTCCCTTTGTTCTTCGGTATGTTACTTGCCTGAGATTCGATCATCGGTATCTCTATACCTAGTTCAATATCGTTACCGGCAAGTCTCTTTACTCATTCCATAATACAATATCATGTGACAAACTCTTTAGTCACATTGCTTGCAAGGCTGATTGTGATATTTTATTACCCAATGGGCCCTGAGATACCTCTCCTTCACAAGGAGTAACAAATCCCAGTCTTGATCCATGCCAACCCAATAGACACCCTCGGAGATACTTGTAGAGCACCTTTATAGTCACCTAGTTACATTGCAACATTTGATACACATAAGGTATTCCTCCGGTGTCAGTGAGTTGCATGATCTCATGGTCATAGGAACGGATTCTTGACATGCAGAAAACTATAGCAATAAACTGACACGATCATATGCTATGTTTATAGTTTGGGTCTTTTCCATCACATCATTCTCCTAAAGATGTGATCTCGTTATCAAATGACATCTCATGTCTATGGCCAAGAAACCTTGGCCATCTTTGATCAATGAACTAGTTAACTAGAGGCATACTAGGGACACAGAGTTGTCTATGTACCCACACATGTATTTGATTTTCCAATCAATACAATTATAGCATGGATAATAAACGATTATGAAAACAAGGAAATATAATAATAACCAATTTATTATTACCTCTAGAGCATATTTCCAACAGTCTCCCACTTGCACTAGAGTCAATAATATAGTTCACATCACCATGTGATTTACATTGTTATGAATCTAACACCCAATGAGTTCTGGGGTTCGATCATGCTTTGCATGTGAGAGAGGTCTTTACTCAATGGGTCTGCGACATTCAGATCCGTCTGTACTTTGAAAATCCCTATGTCATAATGTAGACACCGCTACCACACTCAACTTGCAACTATTCCAAATGGCTGCTCCACTATACATATCCGGATTGCTACTCAGAGTCATCCGGATTGGTGTTAAAGCTTGCATATCGATGTAACCCTTTATGATGAACTCTTTATCGCCTCCATAATCGAGAAATATTTCCTTAGTCCTCTAGTTACTAAGGATAATCTTGACCGGTGTCCAGTGATCCACTCGTGGATCACTCTTGTACCCCTTGACAGACTCATGGCAAGGCACACACAGGTGCGGTACACGGCATGTCATACTATATAGAGCCTATGGATAAGGCATAGGGGACGACCTTTGTCCTTTCTCTTTCTTCTACCGTGCTTGAGCTTTGAGTCTCACTCAACTCCCCACCGGACAAATCAGGCGAGAACTCTTTCTTTGACTGGTCCATTTTGAACTGTTTCAAGATCTTGTCAAGGTATGTACTCATTGAAAGTTTTATCAGAAGTCTTGATCCACCTCTATAGATCAAGATGCCTAATATTTAAGTAGCTTAATTCCAGGTTTTCCTTTGAAAAACTCCTTTTCAAACATCCCTTTATACTTTCTAGAAACTCTACATCATTTCCGGTCAACACTATGTTATACACATATACTTATCAGAAATTCTATAGTGCTCCCACTCACTTTATTGTAAATACAAGTTTCTCATAAAATTTGTATAGACTCAAAAAAACTTTGATCACCTCATCAAAGCGTATATTCCAACTCCGAGATGCTTGCTCCAGTCTATAGAAGGATCGCTGGAGCTTGCATATATTACAGCATCCTTAGAACTGACAAAACCTTCCGGTTGTATCACATACAACCTTTCCTCACGGATACGGTTAAGGAAACGATGTTTTGACATCCATCTGTCAGATTTCATAATCGAAAAATGCAGCAACTGCTAACATAATTCCAACAGACTTCAGCATCGCTACGGGTGAGAAAGTCTCATCGTAGTCAACTCCTTGAACTTGTGAAAAATCCTTTGCCACAAGTCGAGCTTTATAGATGGTGACATTACCATTTGCGTCCGTCTTCCTTTTAAAGATTCATTTGTTTTGAATGGCCTTTCGCCCTTCAGGTAATACTTCCAAAGCCCATACTTTTTTTCTTACATGGATCCCATCTCGGATATCATGACCTCTAACCATTTCACGAAATCTTGGCCCATCATCGCTTCTCCATAGCTCGTAGGTTCATCGTTGTCCAACAACATGACCTCTAAGATAGGGTTGTCATTCTAGTTAGGAGCAGTACGCATCCTTGTCGACCTATGAGGTTCGATAGTAACTTGATCCGAAGCTTAATGATCATCATCATTAACTTCCTCTTCAACTAACATATGCTCCACGGAAACAACTTTCAACGTTGCGCTACTCTCTGGTTGAAACAAAGGTTCGACAATGTCATCAAGTTTTTTGATGCCATTGCTATGCTAGATCATTGCACATCCTCGTACACTACCGGAGGCATTCATATAGAGTCATATTTTGTTCTAGTATCGAGTTGCAATTCTTGAGTTGTAAGTAAATAAAAGTGTGATGATCATCATGATTAGAGCATTGACCCATGTGAGTAAAGGATGATGGAAGCTATGATTCCCTCACAAGTTGGGATGAGTCTCCGGACTTTACAAATAAATAAAATAGGCCAAAGAAGCCCAAATAAAAAAAGGCCAAAGAAGCCCACCAAAAAAACAAAAAAAGTGAGAGAAAAGAGAGAAGGGGCAATGCTACTATTCCTTTTTCCGCACTTGTGCTTCCAAGTAGCACCATGATATTCATGATAGAGAGTCTCCTATATTGTTGCTTTCATATACTAGTGGAAATTTTTCATTATAGAACTTGACTTGTATATTCCAATGATAGGCTTCCTCAAATTGCCCTAGGTCTTCATGAGCAAGCGAGTTGGATGCACACCCACTTAGTTTCTTTTTGAACTTTCATACACTTATAGCTCTAGTGCATCCGCTGCATGGCAATCCTACTCACTCACATTGATATCTATTGATGGGCATCTCCATAGCCCATTGATACTCCTAGTTGATGTGAGACTATCTCCTTCTTTTTGTCTTCTCCACAACCACCATATTCTATTCCACCTATAGTGTATCCATGGCTCACGCTCATGTATTGCGTGAAAGTTGAAAAGGTTTGAGAATACTAAAGTATGAAACAATTGCTTGGCTAAAACCAGGGTTGTGCATGATTTAATACTTTGTGTGATGAAGATGGAGCATAGCCAGACTATATGATTTTGTAGGGATAACTTTCTTTTAGCCATGATATTTTGAGAAGACATGATTGCTTTATTAGTATGCTTGAAGTATTACTGTCTTTATGTCAAATGATAGACTATTGCTTTGAATCACTTGTGTCTTAATATACATGCCATGACTAGATTATATGAACAAGATTATGCTAGGTAGAATTCCACGTCAAAAATTATTTTTTATCATGTACCTACTCGAGGACGAGCAAGAATTAAGATTGGGGATGCTGATACATCTCCATCGTATCTGTTATTTTTGATTGTTTCATGCCAATATTCTACAACTTTCATATACTTTTGGCAACTTTTTATACTATTTTAGGGACTAACATATTCATCCAGTGCCCAGTGCCAATTCCTGTATGTTGCATGTTTTTTGTTTTGCTAAATATCCATACCAAACAAAGTCCAAACGCGATAAAAACTTGCGGAGATTTTTCTAATATATGTAATTTTTGGGAAAAAGAATCAATGCGAGACGATGCCCCAGGGGCCCACAAGCCGTACGGGCACGCCCTACCCCCCTTGGCGCGCCAGGGTGGCTTGTGGTCACCCCTTAAGGCGGTTCGGGGCCGTCTTTCTCTGCAAGAAAGATAATATCCGGATAAAAATGTTGTTAAATTTTCAGCCCAATCGGAGTTATGGATCTCTAGTAATTTAAGAAACGGTGAAAGGCCAGAATCTGGGAACGCAGAAACAGAAGGAAACAGAGAGAGAGAGAGAGAGATCCAATCTCGGAGGGGCTCTCGCCCCTCCGTTGCCATGGAGGCCAAGGACCAGAGGGGAAACCCTCCTCCCATCTAGGGGAAGGCCAAGGAAGAATAAGAAGGAGGGGGCTCTATCCCCCCTCACCCGGTGGCACCGAAACGTGGCTAGGGCAATCATCTTGTGACGGCGATCTACACCAACACCTCTGTCATCTTCCCCAACATCTTCATCGCCTTTTCCCATCTATATTCAGAGGTCCACTCTCCCTCAACCCATTGTACCCTCTACTTGAACATGGTGCTTTATGCTTCATATTATTATCCAATGATGTGTTACCATCCTACGAGGTCTGAGTAGATTTTTTGTCCTATCGGTGATTGGTGAATTGCTATGATTGGTTTAATTTGCTTGTGGTTATGTTGTTGTCCTTTAGTTCCCATCATATGAGCACACGCGTGGATCACACCACATGGTTAGTTGTATGTTGACAGGACTATGTATTGGAGGGCAAGGGTGATAGTAGCTTCAACCTAGCATAGAAATTGATGCATACGGGATTGAAGGGGGACCAATATATCTTAATGCTATGGTTGGGTTTTACCTTAATGAACGTTAGTAGTTTCGTATGCTTTCTAATAGTTCCAATCATAAGTGCATAGAATTCCATGTAAGGGGTGGCATGCTAGCAGTGGCCTCTCCCACATAAAAATTGCTATCGATCTAGTATCTTAGTCAATTGCTTAGGGACAATTCCGCAACTCCTAGAACCACTTTTCCACACTCTTTAAACTAACTTAATTGTTACTTTATCTAAACAGCCCCTAGTTTTTATTTACGTGTAGTTTATTATCTTGCAAACCTACCCCACAACACCTATAAAGTACTTCTAGTTTCATACTTGTTCTAGGTAAAGCGAACGTTAAGCGTGCAGAGAGTTGTATCGGTGGTCGATAGAACTTGAGGGAATATTTGTTCTACCTTTAGCTCCTCGTTGGGTTCAACACACTTACTTATCAACAGAGGCTAAAACTGATCCCCTACACTTGTGGGTTATCAGCGCACCTCATCCCGGAGGGGCCTCTGGAGCTCCTCGGGCACTCGTTCTCCGACGCGCAGAAGATCGAGCTCAGGGACATGGCGGCACAGGTTGAAGAAGACACATGTCAGAGCAAGGTCCAGGAGGTCGCGTGCTAGCCTTGTTGTCCTCGTCCACACGAGATACGCCGGTCTCCAGCGCCTCCACCACCCTACCGAAGAAATCGAGGTAGCACCCGTTGTCGTGCGTGCACGGCAACGTGGGGGCTACCCCGACGAACCGGCCCACCGCGCCAGCCGCACGGCGGGCAATGCCCAAGTACTTCTTGGCGCTCTGTGCCTCCATCATCTTGGCGTACGCCACCTCATCCTGGGCGGCCTGCATAGTGTCAGCTGCCTCCTTGATCTGGGCCTGGAGGGACGCCAGCTCCGCCCTGGCCTCCCGTTCGCCACTAAGGTTGGCCTGGAGGCGGCCTTGGCGCTCGTCAGCTGGGCCTGCAGCGCGTCCACCTCCTCTTGGAGTTTGTTGAGCCTGTGCTTTTTGGCCGCGAATGCCTTGGGAGGAGGAGATGGTCAGGTCCGGCGCATCGGGCTTGTCTGCAAGAAAAAAAATAGATGGAGGAGCACTCACTCATCAATGATGGCCCAGCGCCGGCGAGCTTGGGCCGGTCCCGAGGGCTCCCTGCTGCCGCCTCCGGAGGAATGCGAAGAGGCTGAAGGCCCTAAGCGCTTCTACATGTCTGCAGCACTTCCTCCAAACGCCATGGGGGTAGGGGTAGCAAGGAAGAAGAAAGGGTTTTATTTGGAATAATGGGAACGAGAAGGCACGCTGAGACTGCAAGACCCCCCAGGGCGGAGCGGATTTATAGGCGTCACTACGGCCATGGGGCATCATGGGGAGAGCGGGCATCGTGCACCCCTCGGGCACCATGGGGCCGGCTCAGGCGGTGTGCTGGCTCGCTCTGTGTCACTTGATCCGCTCCCATTGGGTCACATCCGCATAGTCTAAGGAGTGAAGGCCCAGGGGAGCAGGCACAGTCAAGGAAGGGTAATGATGGTCGGTGCAGCGCATAGGCATCACATTAGTTTGACCTGGGGTGGTTCTTGATGTCCGAGGGAGTGGAGGCATCGGTGCCCTGGTGTGTGACGCGTGTAGAGCCTGGCCCGCAAGCGTTTGGGGCCTGCGGTGCTTCGGGCCATCCTCAACAGCTTCGCCCGGAAGCCAGCTCGAGCACGCCTTAGCCTTGGGGGCTACTTTCGGTGTTGTGGGAGCGGGGGTACCCAGACCTGCCTGCCTGCGGCCCAGGGCATGGCCCACCTCGTCGGCCAAGCACGGCCTGACGTGATCCCACTCAATACAAGGACCTCGCGAGAGCCCTGAGCTCACGAGGGAAACATACCAGGACCTGCAAGGAATAGGCCTCCTCAGGCCCCCTCTAGAGCGGCGGAGATCTTTATGCAGTGCTTGGCCTCGGGAGGCCAAGGATGACGTAAGGCGGGACAGGCGGGCACTACTGCGCTAGGTGGTACAGTTTCCCCTTTGGTGCAAAGGGGGCAAGGACGAACGCAGGTTCCCAAAGCACCCCCAAAGGTTTCCATTCCGGTGCAACAAGACCACGATCCCTACATGACGGATGTCATCGCCGAGCCCACCTCTGTATGATCAACAACTACTTTGCAGGCGAAGACCACCTTTCATCGGGATAAAGACGTACCCCCTGTCCCCCTTCAAATTTGGCCGTTGTGGGATCCCTTCCTGACATAGCAATAAGGGAAGAGGACCCATGCCACTATAAATAGAGGCTAGGCTGCTCCATAGTAGGGGGACGAAACGAGAGAGGAGAGGCAAGACCACCAGAACACCCTCACCAGGCAACTCACCAATGTACTAGTTCATCCACAAACCTCCTCGTGAGGCAATCCACCAAAGTAGTAGTAGGGTTTTGCGCTACTCAGCGCCCCGAACCTGGGTAAATCATCGTGTGCAATCTTGTTCCTCGTCATTGTGCGAGTTCGTCATCTAAGCCATCGAGTTGTGAGCTAGGAGGGGCGAGTCTATTGGGGATCTTCGCACACGCCCCAGTGTTCGAACTTCCTTGGGTTTTGTGGAGCCCGAGATCCAATAGTAATAAAGATAGATCATTCACTTAGGTACTGTCACGACAAGATTCATAATTATTATCACATAATATCTATTGTATTATTTCATTACCATAATTTATACCACTAAATATAAGCTATGGAAACACTAAAACAAGCAAACTATGCATGCAAAACAGAATCTGTCAAAAACAGAACAGTCTGTGAAGATCTGAATGAAATCCATATTTACCTATCTCTAAAAATACTGAAAATTTCGGAAAACGTAGAGAATTTGCATATAAAGACCGTTTAAAAGTTTCATGATTTTTTAAATCACTAGTAAAATCAAAGAAATTCTGCACTCGATGTAAAAGTTTCTTTTTTTGCACAGAATCAAATGAACCAGTATCCACACTGTCCCAAAGGCTTTACTTGGCACTTTTTTGAAACAAAAGACACAAAATATGATTACTAAAGTAGCTTAATAATGTGAACACACAAAAACAGAAAGGAAAAGTGTTGGGTTGTCTCCCAACAAGCGCTTTTCTTTAAAGCCTTTTAGCTAGGCATGATGATTTCAATGATGCTCATATAAGAATACTAATTGAAACATGCAAGAGAGCATCATGAATCACATGGAAATCACATTTAAGCCTAAGCCACTTCCTATGCATAGCTATATTTCAATAAAATACTTTATTGTAGGAATAATCAACTTGCATAGGAAAGCAAAACAAGTACAACTTCAAAACTTTAACACGTAGAGAGGAAACATGGTATTATTGCAATGCTTACAGTCATATGTTTCTCTCTCATAATAACTTTCAGTGGCATCATTAAGGAATTCAACAATATAACTACCACATAAAGCATTATTTTCATGATGCACAACCATAGAATTTTCATTACTCTCCACATAAGCAATTTTCTTCACATTCATAGTAATGGGAGAAAACTCAACAAAATAACTATCACGAGACACTTGATTGACATAACCAAAATGAATATTAAAATCATGATGACAAGTTTCATTGTTACTATTACTGTTTATATCATACATGTCATCATCATAATCATCATAGATAGGAACTTGGTTGTCATAATCAATTGAAACCTCTTCCAAAATAGTGGAATCATCATTAAATAAAGTTGTGACCTCTCCAAATCCACTTTCATAATTATTACAATAAGATTCAACACCCTAAAAAATAATGGGATCATTAGTACCTAGATTGGACACTCTTCCAAACCCACTTTCATCAATATAATCATCATACATAGGAGGCATGTTATCATCATAATAAATTTACTCACCAAAACTTGGGGGACTAAAAATATCATCTTCATCAAACATAGCATCCCCAAGCTTGTGGCTTCGCATATCATTAGCATCATGGATATTCATATAATTCATACTAACAATATTATCATCATGCTCATCATTCAAGGAATTCTCATTAAGGATGTTTATAATTTCTTCCTCTAACAATTGAGCACAATTTTCCGAACCATCATTTTAACGAAAGACATTATAAAGACGAAACAAATGAGGCAACCTAAATTCCATTTTTTGTAGTTTCCTTTTATAACCAAATTAGTGATAAAAAGAAACAAAAAGATTTAATTGCTAGATCTAAAGATATACCTTCAAGCACTCACCTCCCTGGCAACAGTGCCAGAATATAGCTTGATGTCTACTACGCAACTTTATTCTTGTAGACTTTGTTGGGCCACCAAGCGTAGAGTTTTGTAGGACAGTAACAATTTTCCCTCAAGTGGATGACCTAAGGTTTATCAATCCGTGGAAGGTGTAGGATGAATATGGTCTCTCTCAAATAATCCTACAATCAAATACAAGAAATCTCTTGTGTCCCCAACACACCCAATAGAATGGCAAATTGTATAGGTGCACTAGTTTGGAGAAGACATGGTGATACAAGTGCAATATGCATGGTAGATATAAGTTTTTGTAATCTGAAAATATAAAACTAGCAAGGTAACAAGTAGTAAACAACAAGCAAAACGGTATATCAATGCTTGGCAATAAGGCCTAGAGTTCATACTTTCACTAGTGCAATCTCTCAACAATGCTAACATAATAGAATCATATGGTCATCCCTCAACATGCAACAAAGAATCGCTCCAAAGTTCATATCTAGAAGAGAACATAAGATGAAAATTTTGTAGGTAGTAAAACCACATCAAAGTTACCCTTTTCGATCAATGTATTAGGCTATTCCTATAGGTGTCACAAACAACCCTAGAGTTCGTACCAAAATAACACCTATGATACCTATCAATCAACCCTAATGTCACCTAGATACTCCGATGCCACCACAAGTATCCGTGGGTTAATTATTTTATATGCATCAAACAATTTAAAATTCATCATATTTAATCCAACACAAATAACTTCAATGAGTACCCCAAGATTTCTATTGCAGAAGGTAGGACAAGAACATGCAATCAACCCCTGTGCATAGATCTCCAAGCTCACTAGAATGCGCACGTTGATGCCATAACATATATCAAGTGAATCAATAGAATACCCCATTGTCACCACGGGTGTCCACATGCAAGACATACAACAAGTGATCTCAAATCCAATATTTAATCCTACATAACAAAATCTTAAAGGGAGAGATTCAATTCATCACAAAAAGATAGCAAGGGAAGAACACCATATGATCCAACTATATTAACAAAGCCCATGATACATCAAGATCGTGTCATCTCAAGAACATGAGAGAGAGAGAGAGAGAGAGATCAAACACATAGCTACTGGTACATACCCTCAGCCCAAAGGGTGAACTACTCCCTCCTCATCATGGCCTCCGCCGGGATGATGAATATGACCACCGGAGATGATTTACCCTCTTCGGCAGGGTACTGGAAAGTCTCCAGATGGGTTTTTCGTCGATATAGAGAGTTTTGGCGGCAGATCTGAACTTCTCTGTTTATTTATGAGGGTTTCTTTATATATATGTGTATATATATATAATTTTTTGGCGTTGGAATCACGCTAAATGGAGTCACAAGGGCCCCACAAGCCATGAGGTCGCGCTTAGGGGGTGGGAGGGCATTGTTGGCTTGTGACCCATAGGTGGCTCCCCTTTGGTGGTTCTTCACTCTGGTATTTCTTATTTCCTCCAAAAAAATCATTAAAAAATTTTGGGCGATTCTAAGAACTTTCATTTTCTGCACAAAAAATAAGACCATGGTAATTCTGTTGAAAACAACGTCACTTCGAGTTAGTTCTAAATAAATCATATAAAGTACATTAAAAACATGTAAAAGCCATGCTCAAGAATTCATCCAAATAACCAGTTAACTTGCCAATTAATCCCTACTCGTTGGGTCACCGAGTAGTCGACTAACTAGTAAATAGCCCGATTAACTGATTAAATTGCTGATTAACTTGCCAATTAGCCGATTAATCTCCTACTCGCCAGCCAACCGAGCAACTACCAGTTAACGATTTCCTTAATAATGTGTAAAAGTATTGTAAAGATAGGAAAATATGGCATAAATACTTCATAAATTATCAATACGTTGGAGACGTATCACCCCTCCACGGCATTGACTCCAATGTGAAGTGACTAGGGTTTTAGTTTGTTAGAAACTCCAATGTGAATTAACTAGGTGCAAGATAATTTGACTAGGTAGGGAAAATTAAGAGTTAATTTGTTAGAAACTACAATGTGAAGTGCACAATATTTGGGGTTTCCTCTAGGCACTTTGATACACATGTTGAAGCAGTGCCAAATCAGTGTGAAATCACATTTTGATACACATGGCATGTTTGGTTGCATCCACACTTGTGTTACAATTGTGTGCCAAATCAAAATGTGATTTCACACTGATTTGACACAAAAGTGTGCAGACCAATTTGGCCACCACAAAAATAGCCTTGACGTGCCACAAGTGGTCTCCAAATTGTTCTCCACACTTGGTGTGCCACAAGTGGGGTATGTGACTAAAATAATGTGGCAT
Organism: Hordeum marinum; assembly: GCA_022496015.1. Classification (NCBI taxonomy): domain Eukaryota; kingdom Viridiplantae; phylum Streptophyta; class Magnoliopsida; order Poales; family Poaceae; genus Hordeum; species Hordeum marinum. The sequence goes on along the minus strand of CM039677.1, from coordinate 94,144,617 downwards.
GCTAGCTCAATTGTATGTGTAGAAACTACCGTGTGTTGGATAATTAGGGGTGCATATGTTGAACTATTTTTTTAACAAAGTAGTTATGTGCCTAACAAATTAAAGTTCATTAGGTCATGGCCAATTTTGGAGGCAACAACGAGGAGGTGTATGATGTGGACATGCTCAATAAATATCTCCTAGAGGCTCGTCACTATACCATCAATAACGTGCAAGAGGTGAATGCCTCACTAAAGGCGGAGATTAAAGAGTTGCACATGAAGAGTGTTGGAATCGTTTAGAATACTAATAAGCTAAGGGATGAGAGGGATAAGATGACGGAGGAGAGGGATGAGTTGAGGAAGGAGAGAAAACTCCTCAGGGCAGAGAGGAATAAGCTCAAGATGGACATAGCTCATTTAAAAAAAGATGGAGACGGCAATAGAAAGAAGTTTTGCCAACTGGGCTTAATCCTTGATGAAGAGTAGTTTATTTAACTAGCCAATCCATCTTAGTTGATGATGAGTAACTAGAGTTGATAGTTAACTTTTTATGAAGTTCAATTAACTTGTTAAGTTCATGAGCATCGTGTGTTGATCAATATCTATTAAGTAGCTAGTGTTGATGAGCATCTATTGAGTACAATTATTTAGTTTGTGAGGCAAACATTTTTTAATTATCAAAAAATCCATTTTTTGGTGTTGGCCAACAATGAACGACAGTGTTAAGATGAACTTACTGCTCGCATAGGACATGTGACACGCCAGTAGCACGTAGAATACTGTTGATGTGGGATGCAATGCCACCACTACTTTTTATCAATAGTGCCATATTGGTGGCGTCGGGTGTCCATGTCAGCAAGGTTGTTTTCTCCATTCCATAGCTAGGCTTTTATGCACTAGTATCTACCCCTGAGGGGTTGGAAGTGGATACTTCTTTTTATAAAAACCTTTTTTGTGTTTTGAGTCCAAACCTGATATTCACCCGGGCCCTGATTTCTAGGAGCAGTCTGATCTGGTCTAGGAGGAAGGGAATATTTTTGAAAAATCCTTTCTATGAAGAAGAGAACAAGACGGACCATCATGAGCTCCTATGCCCATGGTGCCCCTGTTTTTGTGGATTATCTTTTTTCTTGTATCAAACCTTTTGGGGGTTGATTCAAGATGACTTTATGTGGCTTGTACGGAAAACAGAAGCTAGATTTTTAGATGTTTATAGCCTCAATTTTGCTGGTATAATTTGGTTCCTAAAGAATCTAATGCCAAAGTTATGAAGAAGTTTCGTCCAATTAGCCTAATTAATTGTGTTGTTTAGATTTTTACTAAAGGTGTTACAACTATAGTTTCTCCTATCTGTTATAAGCTTATCTCTCCTAACCAAACTGCTTTCATAAAAGGGAGATTTATTCTATTATGACCCATGAGGTTATACATGATATTCCAAAGTTCGTTTTGTGTAACAACCAATGATACCGATGGTCCTTACTTTGTTGGGGGCAAAGGTTTGAAACAAGGAGACCCTTTGTTTACATTGCTTTTTATTTTGGTTGTTGATGTCTTCTCTAAGATGCTTACTAAAGTTGTTCATTACAGCTTAATCTCTGGCCTACTTGCTCATGTTAGCCCAGGAGGTGTTGTTAGTGTGCAATATGCAGATGGTACCATCCTTTTCTTGGATGCTTCTCTTGATCATACTTGGAATTTGAAATGGATTTTATCTTTCTTTGAGAAACTATATGGGGTGAAGATTAATTTACCTAAAAGTGACCTTCATACTATCCGTGTGAAAGAAGACCTGGCTAATTGTTTTACTCATATTTTCTATTGTCAAATTGGTTATTTTCCTTGTAGCTACTTTGGTGTTCCTTTTCATTTCAAAAAAATTGAGGAGGGAGGATACTCAACCTATTATAGATAGGACTATTAAGAATATTTCTTGTAGGCCTGGCAGGATTTATAGTACAGTGGTAAGCTTAATTTGCTTACTTGTATTGCTAGTATTCTTATTTATCTAATGTCCATAATTAAGTTTCCTAAACGTGCCATGAATCCATCATTTCTCAAATGTCTCATTTCTTGTGGGGTAATGTTGGAGATGAAGAATGAACACAAGTATCATCTTGCAAACTGGGGCCTTATCTCTAGGAAAAGGAATTTGGTGGCATGAGGGTCCCTAATCTTAGGGATGTTAACATGGTTTTATTAGCATCTTGGAGAAAAAGGTTTTCTGATAATCGGCCAAGTGACTCGAAAAGATTGTTGAGTTTTGAATACACTACTAATAAACCTAATAATTTTTGGCTAAACCTGGTTTAGGTTCTCCTTTTTCCAAAGGTATGTTTTAGGATTTTTCTGCTGCTAAAACATTTTATACACGGAAGTTGGGTAATGGACAGAAATTTGCCTTCTAGTATGATATATGGTTGGGGGATTGTTCACTCAAAACTTAATTATGGGATCTGTTTGAGATCTCCTAGCAACAAGATGTTTCGGTTATCCAAGTCTGGGATGGTGTAGTTTTAAAATTAACTTTCAGGAGATGTGTTAATGAACAAACTCTCAATAGTTGGTTTGAGTTGATTTCTTGGGTGAAACCAATTGTTCTATCTTCTGAAGTTGATGTTCCTGTTTGGTCACTTGAGACTTCTGTCACATACTCTGTTAAATCCTTGTACAAGCTAGTCAATTTTGGTGGTATATCTTCTAAACTTAAAGACTGTATTTGGAAAATTAAGACCCCACCAGATATTCATATTTTTTGTGGATCATCTTACATAGTAAAAGTCTAACTAGAGATATATATAGCTAAATAGAGCCATGTGGTTAATCCTACTTGTGTATTCTGTAATGAATTGAAAACTATTCAGCACTTATTCTTTGATTGCATTGTTGCAAAAAAATACTTGGAAGGTGGTGGTTGGTGTACTTGATACTCCAATTCCCTCTTCTTTTGATTCCTTTGCTATGTTTTGGAACAAAAGAAGCAAGCTACTATCATTAACATGGTTACGACTGCTACCTTGTAGAGCTTATGGTTGCTTCACAATGATTTTGTTCCTTTAGGGTCGAAAGTGGCGAAACAAGAAATCGCATATCTTCAAGCTACTATGTTCCTCAAATGTCTGCGACTGCTTAATCATCACCGTGGGGAGCTCCTTAGGATTGCCTGGAGATGATCGGTTGGTGTTTAATAGGTTATATGATAGTAGCTTCTGTTCTGCCGTTTATCTCTGTTATGCTATGTTGTAGCCTATTAGATGCCCTCTAAATTCTGAAACTTTGTCAAGTTGTAATTAGTCCGCTGCAACTACTTTCTGGTTGCGGCCGAGAGATAAAGGTTGGGGGGGGGGGGGGGGGGGTTAAACCCTTTAATAATAAATAAATAAATAAATTTGCAAGGGGGGAATACAAAGGTAAAAGGATAGTAACCGTCTCATGAAAGTATTTTGTATTACAAAATCCTTGTAGGCAGTTTGTACTTTTGGGTGACAAGATTTCTGGTTTGGAATGGAAAACAATAAGAAAAAGAGTTCGAAAAAATCAAAGGAGATGGTAAATATCTCAAGAAAGTGGGCTGCATGCCCAGTGTTGGTAGGGGAAGCCACTGGCAGAAACCAATCGTACCCCTGTTTTACTCCCCAGCAGCATCAACCAAACAATACATAAATGTTGTCCCTAGCTAGCTAGGGTTAGAGTTTGTTCAAATGCCGTGTAATCCTATAAAACCGGTGTGATGTAGGTAAAGGGAATGTAGAAAATCAAACTTAAGAAAGTTTGACTTTGGATAAAATGAATATGACTTAGATTTTCACATGAAGGGAGTAATGCCACCAAAATTCTAAATTATATATTAACAAAAAACACTGCACAGATAAAAAGTTTAAATGAAAGACGTGACCAGGGCAATATACTCGACAAGTCTCAAAAATACAACACTTGTCGATCAGTCAATGCCACCAATGCAGAATGGCAATCAACAAAAATCTTGTCGGAAAAACCACAATCATGTACCAGGAAGCCGTACAACAGTGCTCATATTACAAAGGCCATGGGTGCAAACCTCCAACTACAGATTAGTATGGTGGCATTCTACTTATCAACTAGATGTTGCTTTCCCCAGCCATCGTGGAAGCCTCAGTGAAGGCTTGATTCCCAGCTTAGTCAGGAAGACTGTGTAAATTATATGCAGTATGAAGACAAAGAATCCAGAATTAAGCAGAACCTGCCAAAGAAAGGCAAGTTACTTTCTGAACCAGCTCATCCTATAAGTGTAATTTGGCAGGTTAAAATTACCAGTGTGCCAAAGATAACATATATTGCATCCATCGATGGAATCGTGTTCACACCAGCCGCTGCCAGAATGTACGTCAAGGAGGCATGTATGTTTACGGTTATCTGAAATGAGTAGAAGTTAAAGAAGATACCACCCACCCCACCCCTCCAATCTTACTGTCTAATAGTGTTGAGTAGACATACCAACTGAAAAATATTTTCTCGTATCAAGAACGATGTCACTAACACATATCCACAAGCTCCCACTGCCCGTACCTGCAAAGCAAACTGTCAGCTGACATTCAATTTTTTAAGGACTAAAAATAAGAGTAGCACCACTATTGTGCCCGCTATGTACCGGGCGGTGCGGAACGAAGTGTGTGTGTGTTAAGTTATGACAAGTGGGGCCACTGGGCCGGTTTAGTGTGTGTTGGCGATATTAGCCCATCTTTCACAAACGGCCAAGTGTGAATTGAGGAACAAAGCTCCTCCAACTTCTCCCTTGTTCTCTTTTGTTTCTTGATCAAGTCAGGCGAACTGAGAGAGATCTCACATCGACAATCACAAACGGCAAGGATTTAGTTCCTAAGCAAATCTGGATCTTCGTATCTATTTCTTACTGAATAATCTTGTATTTTGTTATTAGCAAAACTGGCTGTTTACTTATTTCCACCCAATGATCCTGAATTCTGATATTAGGTGGACCTATCAACTACCTCCTTTCTCCTTAAGCGCACATGAGCTTATGCACCAGCATGTATTGTATCTCGACTCTTCCACCTCTAGTCTCCTATTATGAGGATGTTTCGTTGGGTGAAATTAGACAAGTTAAGAAGAAACATGAACTGGCAATGTGTTGCCTTCCTGAAGTGATAGCAATTGCAATTTGCTATTTCATATGTTAAAAATAATGAAAACAACGTAAGCATTTTTCATGCTGGTTTTAATTTGCTTGATAATTTTGTGACATAATAGCACAAAGGTAACCATTAATCTAAGAGGTGTACAAGAAATAATACAGAGATTTGCAATTATTAAAAAATAAAATCATGAACCAGACAATCTGATTCATATTTTCATATAGAAACTACATGGTAATATTGTAAAGTTCCCATCCAAACCTATGAGATTCATGTGTAATCCATACGTGATCAACAATACATCTATAAATATGAAATACCAATTGAGAAAAGGTATTTACAATTGCGCAGACTATGATGGAAACAATCCAATTGGTCTCCAACCTGATGACAGGAGGGAAAAAATGTTACCGTTACTCAAGGTCAATATAAATCGACTGGAAGCTACAGTGGCATAACATGCACCTCTGATGCAGATATATCATTAACTTTAAGTGAGATATAAGCCAAAGGTGAAAGCGAAAGCTTCATTTTTTAACCTTTGTATTCCTCACCTCCACATAGTACCCATGGATAGACCAACTACGCCATGCATAAGCTGCAGGAAAACAAATCCAATGAATGTAAGAATGTCCTCAGTCATAACGAATGATTGCAGGGTTCTTTCAATCTTTCAAGTCCCAAAGAAAATAAAGAACGAAAATGGACCAATATATACAAACAAGCTAACGGGAAACAAGGTAAATTTACCAACAACACCAAAACTAAAGTTACTAAAATCAAAACAGGAATGCTATAGTTAGATGATTGATAAATGTTAACCCTTCCTGTCGTAGCTTGCAATCTCTAGTTAAATAATTTCTTTCACTCGGAATATTGATATCTTTTAGCACTAAGATATGCTGATTTTTTTTCTGGAAAATGAAGCTAGCATTCATCAATGACAATGATGTTGAAGCCCCCGATTCAATCAAATTGCAGCACCAACACCCATTAGTTTCAAGGTACATATGTGAGTTGCCAACTTTAGATGTTTCTAAGTAATCACATGCCGTTGGTACAACTACAATATGAATCATATGCCACGAAAGAGATACTTACCAGATAGGTCAACGCTTTGACAGGGCCAGACAATGTGAAGAGCAGTAAAACAGTGGCCACCTGATGAGGCAATGCCTTAAATAAACTAAAATAAAATGCATCAAAGCTATATATGCCAAGTGAACCATTTGATCAGACTCTACCATAGTTTTCCTGCCGGCTTCTAATCCCCATCTTAAGGAGGAGATGACTATTGGCAGCGGGAAAAAGCAGCTGAAGTAATTCTGCATCAGCAAACGAAGACATGTAATGTGTTTATCACCAGTCCAAGAAACAGATATACCGGACTGAAAGAAGGACGCAGACCTCGATAGCGAGGGAGTTGCTGAGGAAGTAGGCGAGACCAGCAACGGATGCGAACATGGCGCATTCGACGAGCCGCCGAGTCTTGGTGAGCGCCTCGTGCAAGTCCGCGCCTTCCTCGTCCCCATCCACGCCCCGCCGCTCCTCTCCGGAGGCGGCTCCGCTGACGGCGGCCTGAAGCGGAGGGTTTCGAGCTCGGAGCGCGGTGAAGGCGGTTGGAAAGGGGAGATTTGGGAGCGGAGAGCCGGCAAACCGGCGGGGGAGGGTGGGGTGGGACGGCGGCGGAGAGAAGTGTGGGCAAGGATGGAGGCGAAGGCGAAGCATAGTACCCCTATCCGCTCCTGGATAGAACTGTAGAATGTAAGGGAGGAGATCAGAAATTATCTGTGCTTTCGAGCAGTGGCGGGGGCAGGTTTGAGGGTTGGGCGGCGCGGAGCAGGAGAGGCGGGGACCGGCGGCCGGCGGCAGCACGGCGGCCGGGGAGGACTGGAGGCTGAGCTCGCGCGGATGTCACGACCGCCAAGAGGAAGAAGATACTGAAGATGATCTTGTCAAGAATGGGTGTCATGAGATTCAGTTATCCAACGGCTTAGAAAGAAGGAATCCAGCGGTTGAGATTACTCAGGAGGAAGCGCCAGGGTTTGTATGCTCACTCGTCATTGGGCCTTGTTTAACCATCGAGCAAGTTTAACAGTAAGCTTAGTTACTCAATTTCGCCATTTCAAAAAAATAGTTACACAATTTCTCTCTCATTCTTTCTCAAATTTTCCAAATAGAGTCAGGACCTGACAAAGATACCGACCCTCGACAACAAGATTGAATCGACGATGCCGAGTGGTGGGAATCTCTTATAAAATTGCTACTTGCTCTTATGATTTGCGACGACGGCATGAATTCTCCGGATGCTTCGACGTACATGTTGTTGCGACGATGGGCAAGTCACTTTAGCGCGTGTCGTAGGCATATCAATCGCATGACTAAGCTTGCTCATATCTTTAGATTCTACGTTTTTTTTTCTTTTTTGCCATATTTTCAAGCAATACCATATTCACTGGAGGTGTGTTGGGGCATGACCAATGCGGACGCTAATGATACGTCTCCAACGTATCTATATTTTTGATTGTTTTATGCTAATATATTATTATTTTAGAATACTTTTTGGGTATTTATTTATCAATTTATAAATTTTTTTGAGCACTAAACTATTGACCCAGTGCCTAGTGCTAGTTTCTGTTTTCTATGTTTTTTTCCTTTTCAGAGTTATAGTATCAAAGGAAGTTCAATTGCCACAAAACTTTTTGACGATTTTTCCTGGACCAATACGATCCCACCGCGCCACCAGGGGCGCGGCCAGATATGTGGTGGCCCCCTGGTGCATCTCCCGACGTCGTTCTCTGGCCTATAAATTCACATCTACCCTAAAAACAACAGAAGCGCTCCCGAAACACTTTTTCCGCTGCCGCAAGTCTCTATTCCGACGGGAGGCCATCTACACCTCCGTTCCGGCACTCTACCAGAGGGAAGATCGATGACGGAGGGCCTCTTTATCAACCTTGCTGCCCTCACCATGATGTATGAGTAGTTCATCATAGACCTACAGGTCCGTAGGTAGTACCTAGATGGCAATCTCTCTCTCTCTCTCTCGATCTTCAATACAATGTTCATCGCATCTTTGCCTTGATCTATCCGATACAACCCCTTTGTATGGTGTGTTCGTTTGGATCTGATGAATTGTGAGTTAATGTTCAGATTATTCATGAAAAGTATTTGAGTCAAATTTGATTACTATGATTCTTATTTGCATGATCATGTTAGCTTCGTAATGCTCTTCGATCTATTGAGATAGTTTGGCCAACTAGATTGATATTTTGTTTGTGAGAGTGGTACGTTGTACTAGGTTCAACCTGGCAAGTTTCTATATCCCAGTGACAGAAGGGGTCAAGTTGCGTCTTTGTGTTACTGCTACTAAGGATAAAACGATGGGGTTTATTCATATTGATTGAGTTTACTTTGTATACATCATGTCATTGTTCTCCAAGTATTACTCTGTTTTACTTAATACTATAGATGCATGCTGGATAGCGGTCGATGAGTGGATTAATAGTAATAGGTGTAGGCAGGAGTCGGTCTATTTTCTTATGGACGGTGTAAGAGCACATTTCTCCATATGTGGTTTTGGTAATTGATGACACCCCTATGGATTAATGGTTGCCTTGAGTTATATTCGAAGGATTTCTCCGTAGGTACTTCTTGAAGTCCATATGTTGGTTTCAAGGAGTTTATATGCTGACCAAGGTGGTATTCAAGGTTTTATCCAAAGATTGGTCATGTAAGAGTTGAACTTACTGCAAGCATGTCTTGAAGAAGAAGACTATGTGAGCATTCATGTTTACCTTCAAGACATCATCTTTACGAAGAGAGAAGATACGATACAAGGTTGATCAAGACTAAGTCAAAGAGTGAACCAAGTTGATCAACACATAAAGCATACAAGGTGTACCGAGAGGGATCAAGTGATCCCATGGTATGGTAAGCATTGTCCATTACGCTTTGTGTACTAACCCATGTTCCCCGTGAGTGTTCTTTGTGGGGTTAGGTATGTTTCCATGGGCGAGCATCAATAAGAAGATCCCATACAAGCCATGGAGGATGACATCAAGTGGTGATTGTCATCTAGGTTGCGGTGTGCAAGTTTAAGTGAAGCATCATGAAGAGATCATGCTTGAAGCTTGTCGTCCATTGTGGTGACAATGGACTTGAGAAGATGTGCCGAAGAGTGGCTCACCCATAGTGGAGTATGGGGGAGCAATCATCTAGTCTTCATCAAGCCAACGCAATCAAGAAAGGTGGTCCATCTTGAGGAAGTCAAGATCGTCATCGTCTAGCTCAAGTGGACTATGCGCAAGGCTAAGGTTTGACCTTGATAGGGTTTTCTACTTTACCGGTCTCATAGTGGTAGTTAGGAGAGCTCAAACCATTGCATTCTTGGCATCATCATCTTTCTTGGTTCTTGGTTGGTTTTTCTCTTTGAGATTTCTTGAGCTTATGATCAACTTCATGACAAGCTCAAGTTCATCGAAAAAGGAGTCCATATGCATCTTCTATGATGTTTTTGATGTTGGAGTTTTTGCCAATTCTTCATTGAAAGAGGTTTCACATCTCTATACCATTGGCATTTTTATACTGCCTGTTCTTAAGAAAACCATACATCGCTGTTGGATAGCTCTTGTCGTCCTGAATCCAACAAGCTTGAGTTTGCCCAATTCGGAGCTCATTTGCAGAAGTTATGGCAGTTCTGGTTTTACGGTATCCTTCCGTTTTCCTAGCTGAGTAGTTGAAGGCAGCAAGATGCTCTAGTACAGTGGCTAGAGGTAGTACCGCAAGTTGCACGAAAGTAATTTTTTACTTAATCCCCTTGGGCGGTAGTACCGCAAATTACTTCTGGTACTACCATGTCGGATATTTTCTCGAAGCTAGCTCCAGCGGATGTAGCCTGGAAGTAATTTTTTACATCCTGGACGCGCGGTAGTACCGCTACCTCCAACGGTAGTACCGTTACCTCACGGTGTCTTCCGTCGTGTGTTGCACCTGAGTGGCTGTTGAATACTACCCCGCGGTAGTGCCGCAAGGGCGGGCGGTAGTACCGCTCCGGCAGTACTACCGTCATGTTGCCTCGTTGCAGTAGTGTTTCATATGGCTACTACCGCCCTAGAGGTAGTACCTCACTGTGCGGGTTGTGAGGATAACGGTTGGATTTTTTCCCACCTATAAAAGGGGGTCTTCTTCCCCGTTGAACTTAATCTCTTGAGCTCGTGCTCTTCCCCCATTATTGACCTTCTTCGAGATTGCTAACTCTCAATCCCTCCAATGATTCTTGCTAGTTCTTGAGGGAAAAGAGAGAGGAGATCTAGATCCGCATTTCCACCAATCACTTTCTCTTCTAAGTGAGGGGAACCCCTTGGATCTAGACTTTGGAGTTCTTCATGTTCTTCTTTGTTCTTCCTCTCATTTTCCTCCCTAGCATTAGTTGCTTTGGCGGGATTTGGGAGAGAAGGACTTGGGCACTCGGTGTGCCTTTGCCATTTGCATTTGGTGCATAGGTTTGAGTTATCCACGATGATATGTGGAAGTGAGAAGTTGAGAAGCTTATTACTCTTGGGTGTTTGAGCATCCTAGAGCTTGTTCCTCTTGGGTGCTTTGGCGCCCTACGGTTGGTGGTGCCTCAAAGCTCAATCATTGTGGTGCAAAGCAACGGGAAAGCATCGAGGTCTCCAATTAAGTTGTGGAGATTGCCCCGAGCATATGAGGTCACCGCAGAAGCCATAGTCCATTGTGGTGAAGCTTCATGGTGTCGTTGGGAGCCTCCAATTAAGTTATGGAGATTGCCCCAACCTTGTTTGTACGGGTTCAGTGACCACCCTCAAGGGTCCCTTAGTGAAATCATGGCATCTTGCATTGTGCGAGGGCGTGAGGAGATTATGGTGGCCCTAGTGGCTTCTTGGGGGGCATTGTGCCTCCACACCGCTCCGAACGGAGATTAGCATCCGCAAGGGTGTGAACTTCGGGATACATCATCGTCTCCGCGTGCCTCGGTTATCTCTTACCCGAGCCCCTTTACTTATGCACTTTACTTTCTCATAGCCATATTGTTTCTTGTTATATATATATTTATATAACTTAGTTGTATATCTTTCTTAGCATAAGTTATTGGTGCACATAGGTGAGCCTAGTTGTTTTAGGTTTTGTGCTTAACTAATTAAATGATAGTTTTATTCCGCATTTGTTCAAGCCTAAACCGTAATTATTTTAAAGCGTCTATTCACCCCCCCCTCTAGGCGACATCCATGTCCTTTTAGACGGGATGCCTATATACACATGATCATTGTCGTGAAAACCGCATAACTATTCGCTTTTCTATCGATTGTCCAACAGTAATTTGTTTACCCACCGTATGCTTTGCTTATGAGAGACTAGAGAACTCTACGGCCCCCGGGTCTATTCTCTTATATATTCACAAACGCTATCATTACCTTGCTATTATTTATTACCATTTATTTTATTTTGCACTTTACTATTATCTACAATTATATACACAACTCACATGCTTGCAAATAACGAGATCAAGGGGGGTGATAACCCTCTTGCCGACGTTGGGTGCAAGTTGTTTCTTCTTTTGTGTGCACCCGCTGAAGATGGTTAAGTATTGGTATTCCTATTGGTTCAATAAAACTAGGTTTTATAACTGAGGGAAATACTTACCCACTTTGTGTTTTGATTACCCGTTCCTCTTCAGGAAAACCCAACACAGATCACGAGTATCAGGAAGGATTTGTAGCATCGCTGCTGGGGAATACCATCACCAACTATCAAGTAACTTCGCACAAAATTTCATTCACGTGTTCTTATTTTTATTTGTTGTTATATTTAGCATGTCTCATAAAAATAAAAATAAAAAAATATTTATCTTTGCTAGTTACTAGTTTACTTCCTTGTTTGCTTTACTTGCATTGCTTGTTGCTTTGCTTGTGTGGTCACCGTGTCTCAAGATACTATTAAGTTGTGTGATGTCTCAAATACTAATAATGATGATTTTATTAGTACTCCTATACACCCACCACTAGTGCGGAGGCATTTGATATTAATGTTGCATTGCTGAATCTTGTCGTGAAAGATCAATTTTCTGCAAGTCCTAATGAGGATCCCGCGTCACATCTTAATCCCTTTGTTGAATTATGTGCTATGCAAAAGAAAAAGGATACGGATAATGATATTTTGAAATTAAAATTATTTCCTTTTTCACTAAGTGATAAAGCTAAAGCTTGGCTTTCATCTTTACCTCGTAATAGTAGTGGAACGTGGGATAAGTGTAAAGATGCTTTTATTGCCAAGTATTTTCCTCCTGCTAAGATCATCTCCCTTAGAAATCAAATAATGAATTTTAAACATCAAGATCAATATCATGTTTCACAATCTTGGTAGGGAATGAAATTGATGATAATAAATTGCCCAACTCATGGTTTAAACTTGTGGATGGTTATCCAAAATTTCTATGTTGGACTAAAATTTGTGTCTAGAAATCTTCTAGATTCTGTTGCAGGTGGTACCTTTATGGATGTGACCTTAGGAGAGGCCACAAAACTTCTAGATAACATTATGACAAATTATTCTCAATGGCATTCCGAAAGAGCTCCAACTGGTAAGAAGGTAAATTCTGTCGAAGAGATCGCTACTTTGAGTGAAAAAGTGGAAGCTCTTATGAATATGGTTGCTAATAAAAAATGCTAATGTTGATCCCGATGATATGTCCTTGTCTACTTTGATTGATAAAAATAATTATTCTATTGATGTGAACTTCATGTCGCGAATTTATTTCAACAATAATGCTTATAGAGGAAATTTCAATACTAGACTGTATCCCCGTATAATTCCTCTAGCAACTATGGAAATTCTTATGGTAATTCTTATGTAAATTATTCTATATATCCTAATAGGATACCTTCTGATTTTGAGAATGAAATTAAGGAATTTTATAATTCTCAAAAGGTTATCAACACTACGGTAGAAGAAAAGTTGCATGTGATTGATACTTTGGCTAAAAACATGGATGTAATTGATCTTGATGTTGAAACTCTTAAAAATAAGTCTTTGCCACCCAAGATGGACTTTAATGAGACTATTAAATCCATCAAATTATCTATTAATTAAAGTAATAAGAGTCCGCTAAGTTGAGAGTTAAGCGAGAATTCTTAGAAAAAGCTCTGCCACCCGGTTTTTACCGGAATCATGATGAAGATCTTAAAATCATTGGTGTTTCTCCTATTGAATCTTTGTTTACTTCTATGAATATGAATGATAAATGGACTGGAGATGAGTCAACTTTAGTTAAGGAGCGTCCCGTTTGCTTGGAGGGTGATGATTGTAATGCTAAAACTGAAAAAGCGGGTTTGGAGAGGTCAAAACTTTAACTAGTGATGTGCCCACTATCTTGGATTAAAAGGACTTTAATTATGATAAATGATATTTACTAGAATGTATTTACTTGCTGCAATCCATTATTAGCTCACCAATGCTTATGAACAAAATAAAGCTTTTACCGAACATATAGTAGAAGCGATGATAAAAGCTTATGATGAGAAACTTGAGCTTGAAATTTCTATTCCTAGAAAGTTGCATGATGAGTGGGAACCTACTATCAAGATAAGGATAAATAAATATGAATTCAATGCTTTGTGTGACCTTGGTCCTAGTGTTTCAACTATACCTACAAGATTATGTGATGTGCTTGGTCTCACTAATATTGAAGAGTGTTCCCTAAACTTGCATCTTGCGGATTCTACCATCAAGAAACCTTTAGGTAGAATTAATGATGTGATTATTATTGCAAAAAAAATTATGTGCCTGTATATGTCATTGTGCCTGATATTGATCGCAATTCTTCTTGTCCCATAATACTTGGAAGACCATTTTTACGAACTATAGGTGCAATTATTGATATGAAAGAGGGAAACATAAGATTCCGATTACCATTAACGAAAGGGATGGAATAGTTCCATAGGAAGAGAATTAAACCACCTTATGAATCAATCATGAGAGCTACCTATGGTTTGAGTGTTAAAGATGATAAAAAATTGAAACTATGCATTATGCCTAGCTAGGGGCATAAAACAATAGCGCTTGTTGGGAGGCAACCCAATATGTATCTTTATTTTGGGGGAATTTGTAAATTCCAAACATTTTCACTTTTGAGTTAGATCTGAACGCACTCGGTGATGTCAAATCTGGATCGCACGGCCGTCGACATGCCCACAGTAAACACCTGCTTCGGAGCCAGAAAATAAAATGGGCGAGGAAAGGAATCGACCCCCCGACCTCCTGCACAATCGCCACCATGCTAACGACCCAGCTAGCCACTTTTGTTGTCTAAAATAGTCAGGTGTTGAATTTAATGTGTAGTTTCTCTTTATTGAAATCTGTACAATTTTCTAATTTCATGGCGCATTTAATGGAAAGATTTTAGGAGAATTTGGCATTGACGTCGCGGTTTATTCTTTAGATTGGATCTACTACGATTTTTCCGTGTGCTAGATCTTTGATAGGCCCTTTTTATACCGATTTTTATCATTTGATCCCACATAACAGCTAACTTAATACACGTAATAACCAGCTCAGCAAGACTAATCGTTGCGCAAAAGCATACGGCCATACGCATCACACTGACCATTTCCTTGTTATTTCCTTTTTCTATTTGCTTTGAGGAACCTCCATCACGTCCTTGTCCCCCTATTTCTTTCTTATTCGTCTTTATTTTTTTGTAAGCATGCGATGAATATCATTTGTAGGAAATAATCTTAGATTGAGAAAAATGGTGTTCGATCAATGATCTGATTTTTGTGCAAATGGTGTGGTAATTTGCGCAACAAAGACACGACAACTTACACACAAACGCAATGATAACTTGACCTGGGGTGAAAAATTGTTGAGACATACCCCCTCCCTATAATTTATGAGTATATAGAATGGTATTATTTGCACGACAAACATCATAACCTACATTCAAAATACCATGGTAACGTTAACCCGAGGGGGAAAGGTTATTTGAAACACACCTGAGTAACTTATGCGCAAATAGCATCCTACTTTTATGCAACACCTTGATAACATACATATAAAACACCATGATAATTTTGACTGGGTGAAGGGGTTGTTCAAACATAGCCCAATAATTTATGTGTGAATAGCATGGTAGTCTAAGCGTCATTGACCCGATAACTTACACATAAACAACATGGTAACTTGGACATGGGGGAGGGTTGTTGGACATACCCTCGGTAATTTTGACATGGGGAGGGGAGGATTCTTACATTCAAACAACATGGTAACTTTGACAATGGCGGCGCGGGGGGGGGTGTTTGACGTACTCTCAGAACTTCTGTATAAAAAGCATGGTAGTTTTTGCATGGTAGACATGATAAGTTACGTACAAACATCATGGTAACTTTGACATGGGGAAGGGGTGCTGGACATACCCTCTATAACTTCTATGTAAATAACATGGTAGTTTTCACACAACGGACCTGATAAGTTACGTTGGAACTCCGTGGTAACTTTGACTCGGGAGGAGGGCGTTGTTGAAGCATATCCCGACAACTCATGTGTAAAAAGTATAATAATTCATGCACCACAAGACTGATAACTTAACTACAAACTCCATGCTTACGTTAATTCGGGGAGATTTTTTCTTCAAAACAGACCTCGGTAACTTTTGTGCAAAAAAATGGTATTTCTATCCACCGCAGAGCTAGTAACGTATGCTCAAACACCATCATGACTTTTAACCTAGAGAAAAACGTTGAAACATACCATGGTAATTTTTGTGTAAAGTTACCATGATTCTCACGATCTAGTTACCAACCTACTAATGGTGTAATTACCATCCTTTAGCGTGATATTTTTTTACAAGGGTGCTAATGCTTTGAAGTTACCAAGATGATCATACCATAGTTAGCATGGTGTTTATGACAAAATTATCAGGTCTGAAATTATTATTTTTGCTAATGCAATAGAAACAAGAGGGGTTCAAATACCACTTTTTTAAGTTACCAAGATGATAGTATCATAGTTATCATGATTTTTATGACAAAACTGTCAAACCTAGTGTTAGCATTTTTGTTGATGCGATAGAAACAAGAGGGGTTCAAATACTGTTGTTTATGCATAGTAAAGAACAAGTAGAGGTGGTTGAGTTGGTTATTGGGCTGATTTTGTACACAGTAGACCTAGGATCAAATCTCCTTTTTGGCATATTTATTTCTTTTTCATATTCTTTATGGAATGCAGTGAAAAACCGGTTTACTGTTAGCACATGCGGTTTTGAGCAGAAGGAAAAAAACCAAAGCTGGGATGGTAATGGGTGGAGAGCAATGGACGTACGTAATTACCAATTGAGTGAGAGGGGCAGTGGGATTAGGGATCACAAGCGGGAGGGAGGGACACGCGGGATTTAGGGATCGTTAGGGTGGATCTGGTCATTCGTACCTAAACACTAAAAGCATAACATTTGGAATGTATAAGTGTCCTTATTTTTGTTTTTCCTTTCTGTTTTTTTGTGATAAAATGATTGTTGCCTATGCAATTATTATGTTTTTATATTTTAATTAGTGCTTGTGCCAAGTAAAGCCTTTGGGATGACCAAGAAGATGAGTAGAAACGATGTTCAAACATAACATAAACTTTGACTCCAGTGCAGGAATTTTCATTTTTTACTGGAATTTTAACACAATATTTTCATAAAAATTATTTATGTTTTCGTAATTCGTAAGAATTGTTAGAGGTACAGAAGTATGGGCCTTTATAGATTTCTACAGACAGTTCTGTTTTAAACATATTTTGTTTGCTTGCATAGTTTGCTTGTTTTGATTATGCCATGGACTATATCGGGGGTTGTAAGCCATGGGGAAGTTAGAATACAATAACTATTATGAAAAATTTAATTTGAATCAATTTATCAAAGTACCTCAAGTATTCAATATGTTTCTTATACTAACGGATCTCACGAAGTTTTGTTGAGTTTTGTGTGATTGAAGTTTTCAAGTTTTGGGTCTGATCACGATGGACTACGGAATAAGGAGTAGCGAGAGCCTATGATTGGGGATTCCCAAGTCACCCCAATTAGAATTATAAGGATACTCAAGCATCTAATCTTGGGTATTCCCCGAAAGTCATCCCCTCCTTCGTCTCAATCCGTCGGTATGTTACTTGAAGCAATATTTTTATTCATCACATGATATGTGTTTTGCTTGGAGCATCATTTTATTTTCTTTGCTTTAACTTTAATTTTTCCACAATCATCATTTGGTGGACACACCTATTTGAGAGATAAACACCTTCATGATAATTTTCTAGAATACTCTATGAGCTTCACTTATATCTTTTGAGCTAGGCAGTGGCTATAGTACTTCACTTATATCTTTTTTGACATGGTCGCATGTAGATTTTATAGAAATAATATGCTCTCGCTCTTCACTTATATTTGTTTGAGAGCTTAATTAATAGTGATGGTAATTTTCATGGGTCATAAGACTAGTCCAAGAATATTAGGTATTCAATGAATGATAATCAAAACCATTGTGTAGCACATATAGAGAAGTTGTCGGTTAATGACATTGATGTAGTAATATGAAAAAGGTGTGAGTCCAAAATTGTTGATTTGTAGAAGTGTCGAGATTAAGAAGTGTTAACTTGTTATTGATCTAAAAATCAAAGAGGCATGGTGATTATGTGTGAGCATTTATATTCCTCATTGAAATCCAGTGTTGTTTTGAGTCAGGGGCGCGCAATGGTTAACTCCTACCAACCTCCTCCATCGGGGCATGCGATGTGTACTTTGATTTGTGATAAAACTAATAAAAATTTGCAATAAGTATGTGAGTTATTTATGACTAATGTGACACCATGAACATATGCATATTCACCTTCTCATATTTGTTAGCTTCTTCGATACCGTGCATAGCCCATTCTCACCTCGAGGATTGGTGCAACTTTCGCCGGTGCATCCAAACGCTCTGTTGCACATAAGCCATATTATATCTTCCTCAAAACAGCCACCATACCTACCTATTATGTCATTTCAATATCCGTTCTAAGATATATTGCTATGAAAATTCCATCGTCACTTCACATGACTAGTTCATTCATCATCATAATGCTTTGCATGATCATATAGAGCTAACATAGTATTTGTGGCAAAGCCACCGTTCTTCATATTTTTGATACATGCCACGCTAGATCATTACACATCCTGGTACACTGTGAGAGGCATTCATTCAGAGTCATATCTTCCTATCAATCCTTCATGTTGAGTTGTAAGTTAAAAAAGTGTGATGATCATCATTATTAGAGCATTGTCCTAGTGAGGAAAGGATGATGGAGACTATGATTCCCCCAGAATTCAGGATGAGACTCTGGACGAAAAATGAAATAAAAATGGGGGAGGCCAAATGAGCCCACCATAAAAAAATAGAAAATGTGGGGAGGCAAAAAAAAGAAAAGCCCACCATAATAAAATGAGAGAAGAGATTTTGCTACTATCCTTTACCACACTTGTGTTTCAAAGTGGCACCATGTTCTTCATATAGAGAGTATCCTATGTTGACACTTACATATGCTAGTGGGAATTACCTTTTCATATAATAAACTTGGCTTGTATACTCCGATGACGGGTTTCCTCAAACGCCTGAGGTCTTCATGAGCAAGAAAGTTTGATGCACACCCCACTTAGCTCCAGTTGAGCTTTCATAAACTTATAGCTCTAGTGCATCATTTGCATGGCAATCCCTACTCCTTGCATTGACATCTATCAGTGAACATCTGCATAGCTCGTTGGTACGCCTAGTTGATGTGAGACCACCTTCTCCAATTTTTACCCCTTTGATACCTACCATCATACACTACAGGAATCAGCAACTTTGCCGTCAGCCATCCCTGACGGCAAAGGCATGCATGGCGGACGGCAAAGGCTTTGCTGTCGGCCAGCAAACGGCCAACCGTCCGGCTGAATAAGCTACAGTAAAGGGCGCTTTGCCGTCTTCTAGCAGACGACAAAGATCCTTAGGTATTTGTCGTCCGCTAGCTGACGGCAAAGACCATGGATGGCACACGTGGCAGCTTATGACCGTTAAGGGGTTAACGACGTGCTTTGCCGTCCGCTGGCAGATGACAAAGACCTAAGGATCTTTGCCGTCTGCTAGCGGACAACAAAGCAATTGTTTCTTTGCCGGCCTACGTGGTTTCTTTGCTGTCCGCTGGCAGATGGCAAAGACCTAAGGTTCTTTGTCGTCTGCCACCGGATGGCAAAGAAACCACATAGGCCAGCCTAGTGCTACCCTAGGTTGCACAGGTAGCTTCCGCGTGGCAGCTTTGTCGTCTGCTGGCTGATGGCAAAGAGCCTGCACAGCCCCTATTTTTCTGTTTTTATTAAATTCATTCAATTTCACAGAATTTCACATATATATATATACACACATTTGAAAATACTTTCAACAAGCATAACAACACATAGACATACCAAATCATATCCCTTCCATATTGATATGATCATCCAACACACACATATATATATACATACCAAATGAAAAATCCATATGCAACATATATAGCTCTGCAACATATCCCACAACAAGCCTATAATGGTTTCATCCATCCATACATATATAGGTAGCAAGTTTCACATTGTTCATCCTACAAAATGAAAACAAAAAGGAAGCACAAGAAGAAGAGTGAACTCCATCAACGCAAGCTTCCTCATTGAAAGCAAATCTGCAAATTGGGAAAGAAGAAAGTTAGAAGAATAAGAAGAAGAAGAAGACTAGAAGAAGAAGACTAGCTAGAAGAAGAAGAAGAACAAGAACAAGACTAGAAGAAGAAGACTAGCTATAAGAAGAAGAAGAAGAATTTTTCTTCTGTTTCTTTTTCTCCTCTCCTCTTCTTTATCTTCTTCTTCTAACTAAGGTAGGTAAAATGTCATTTTTAGCTAAGCAAGGTAAAAATGCTAAGTATAGGTCATTTAGAGCTAAGCTAGGTAAATAGGTCATTTTGGAGGTTAGTAAGGTTATTATGTCATTTTTTATGTAAGTAAGCTAATTATGTCATTTTTGAGCTATCCTAGTTATAATCGGTCATTTTGGAGCTAGGTAAGGTTATTTTGTCATTTTGGAGGAAAATAAACTAATCATATGACAGTTTGGAGCTAAACCAAGGTTATTATGCCATTTTTACCTAAGTAAGCTAATTATGTCATAAATGAACTAGCTAAGCTAAGTATAGATAATTATTGAGCTATCCTAGGTAGTTAGGCCATTTTTGAGCTAACTAAGCATATTTACTCATTTTGGAGGACAAAATGGCAAGTGCGGGTCATTTTTGAGCTATCCTAGTTATAATCGGTCATTTTGGAGCTAGGTAAGTTTTTTTGCCATTTTGGAGGAAAATAAACTAATGATATGATAGTTTGGAGCTAAACCAAGGTTATTATGCCATTTCTTACCTAAGTAAGCTAATTATGTCATAAATGAACTAGCTAAGCTAAGTATAGATCCTTATTGAGCTATCCTAGGTAGTTAGGCCATTTTTGAGCTAACTAAGCATATTTATTCATTTTGGAGGACAAAATGTTAAGTGTAGGTCATTTTTGAGCTATCCTAGTTATAATTGGTCATTTTGGAGCTAGGTAAGGTTATTTTGTCATTTTGGAGGAAAACAAACTAATGATATGATAGTTTGGTGCTAAACAAAGGTTATCATGCCATTTTTACCTAAGTATGCTAAGTATGTCATAAATGAACTGAAGAAGCTAAGTATAGGTCATTTATGAGCTAACCTAGGTAGTTATGCCATTTTTGAGCTAACTAATCATATTTACTCATTTTGGAGGACAAAATGGCAAGTGTAGGTCATTTTAGAGTTATCCTAGTTATAATCGGTCATTTTGGAGGTAGGTAAGGTTATTTTGTCATTTTGGAGGAAAATAAGCTAAGTCTATGTCATTTTGGAGCTAAACCAAGGATATCGTTCCATTTTTACCTAAGTATGCTTAGTATGTCATAAATGAACTAAAGAAGCTAAGTATAGGTCATATTGGAGCTAAATTGGTCATTTCTTAAGCTAAGTATGCATTTGTTAAGAAAAACACTTGGCAAAACTTACCATCATCATGGAGGTGAAGGACCGGTCGTGTTTGCACCAGGGTGAGACGAAGAAGGACTGGTCGGGGTTGCGGCAGACGGAGAAGGATTGGTCGATGCTTGTCGGGAGGCACGCTGCACCAAAGATCATTTGCAATGTCTCCTTAGCATGATGCAACTCAAATGTGAATACTAGTAACTAATGACCATTCAAATGAAACTCACCGTGGGTGCTATAGCAATATGGGGCATCGACGGAGGGGTCTGACCATTGTTCTGGCACATGGTCTGCCACATTTTGTTTTCACGAGTCATTCATATTAGTTAGTGATGAAACGAACATTACGTGCATGATTTAGCTAATATGCAGGAGAAACTTACCACGAGGAGCTCGTATAGGGCCCGGTGAGACGCGTCATTCCAGTTCCTCTCCTCCTCCAACAACCTACCTATCCTCTCCTCCATGTCCCTCTCCCTTTGCGCCGCCTGCCTATTTGCCTCCGCCAGAAGCTCCTGGGCCCTAGCCTCAATGGCGATCTCCATTGGCCGTGGACGAGGCCTTATCTCAGGATCAGAGCTCGTCTGGCGCTTCTCTATGCTTATTGGTTAGCTAGTGTCATTGGTCCTATCTTAACTAAATTCGATTTATCAAAAATCGATCCAATTTGTTCTTGGGTTTTTGAAAATATGTTCAACGGGGTCTTAAGAAAGGCAAATTTCAGGCCTGTAGTTTTTTATCTCCGGGAGAGTTCTAGGACAACGTATCAGTGCATCCCCAATGGCTATCGAGCCATGGGGCCTCCCTCCACAAGATATCATCATGAGGTCTGGATCAAAAGGACTCTGGCTCGGGTTGAAGTCCTCCCCTTTCCTTGCATTCCCCTCATCTCTGTACCTCACAAGCTTGTTGTGGGAGGAGATGTTACTGAAGCTCTTTGGATGATCGAGATCATCCTCAGAGAATGCCTTGACCTTCTTGTACGAGGCAGTATGGGACATGGCATAGACGTCGAACAGAGGTGGCATTTCCTTCTTGTTTTCTCGTGCCTAAAAGAGAGGAACAAAATATTAGTTAAGGGCTCAAGCTAGCATGAAGAATGAAATTGCATGAATCATGAAGCAAACCATCCCCGTACTCAAACAGGTTGGAGCTCCCTTGATGGTGTGGCACACCTTTCATTTGGGCATGATTATCCTTGGCCTTGTTGTGGCCGGCTAGCCATTTGGGAGAGCACCACTCATCCACCAATGCCTCCCAATAGTCCATCCTATCCGCACACCATCTTGGGGGCACCTAAGTTAGATAAGAGAAATTTCAGCGCTACGCCTATGAATCAAATCAAGGAAACTAAGTACAAGGCCTTAAGAATAGATAATTACCTTCATTAACTTCTCCTTACTCAGATAATTTTTGCGGCACTTCTTCTTGGACCTCTTAATGTTAGTCGAGGCATAGTAGTCTCGAATAGCCTGCACCCGAGCCTCGTGCCGTAAGTTCTGAAGTAGGCGCTTGCACCCGGCTACGGGAACAACAGCCGCTTTCGCCTCGTGTTCCTCAAGACACCTGTAGAAGGTCTGCAATCAAACAAGACAACACTGAGTAGTACAATCACTAGGTGTTGTTAATTTTTAATTCTGTAAAGGAAAAATTACCCAAAACCGATGGATCATAATGTCAGCCACCATCTCGCAGAAGACACCGTCAACGCTCTCCTCCGGCAGGGCCGGGGCAACCATGTACAGCTCCCAGGTCAGTGCTACATGTGGAACCTCACCCTCACCGGGCAACTGGACCTTCCCCGGGAAGTGGTGCCGGAGAAGCACACCAAGGACTTGGTTGGGCCTGCGGACACCATGCTCATGTTTCCAACCCCTGTAGTATGAAAAGGCCAACACATTAGGTATTAATTTGAAGAAACATGAAGCCAAAAGGTTAAAAAAGAGTAAATGCACTTACTTCTCCGCATTAGGCTCAATCAACCACCTCTGATCACGGGTCGTCGGCACGGGCGGGAGCTTTGTACAACCACTCTGGTAGACCTTCTTGCCCTCCTCAACCAGCTCGCCCTTGCTATAGGTGTCCTCAGACAAGTTGTCCTCGCCACCATCAGCATGGCCACTAGCCTCCAGAGTCATGTGGGACGAAGACTCTGGGACCCGAGTCTCCTGGGACGAAGACTCTGGGACCGGAGTCTCCTGGGACAAAGGTTCGGTGACCCGAGGCTCGGCGACCGGAGTCCGAGATGGGTCCAAGTCAGACGGGTCCACCTGAGACGGAGCACTCCTGTGGTCGGGAGTATCAGCTGGGGGTGGCGGCGAGGAAGGCGCAACAGCCTTCCTACTTCTAGCACCTCTCTTCGTCTTCCCTCGACCTCTTCCGGTCGAAGAAGAAGCTCCCGCCAGTGTCTGCATACTATGTACCAGCGCTCTCCGAAGTTGTTGGGGTGGAATAATAGAACCCCTCCCAGCACGTGCCGAGGAAGAAGGCTCAGAGCGCTCTCGACCCACGCCCACCATCTGTTAACACCTGCAATGACAAAGAGTGAACGAAATTAGTTCAACATAAAAAAATTGAATACCTAATAACATGAACTAATTAATAATATATATGTACATAATAATAATTGAATACCTCACATTACTAATATTAATCTTCATCGTCTATACATGCTCCGGGATCAATAAATGCATAATCATCATCACTATCAGTAATGACGTGCTCATCAGCACCATCAATAAATGCATCAACATGTGGAAGGCCTCTATGTAATCAGTCAAGCATTGACAGGTCATCCGCAGTAGTAACCTCTTGTTCTGCCGTCTCTTCTTGTTCCGGCTTAGGGGTGAAGTCGGATTCACTGTCGGTGTCGACCTCAATGTTCTGGGATGAACTAGAGCAGTTCTTGAAATGCTTTTTGGAAACACGTGTTTCTTGGAAGAATTCTCCTTCATATGTGTCTGGGTTAATGTGAGGTTCATAATCATCTTCATTGAGGGGAGGTGGTCTAAAATGTGGCGGCACATCATAAACAACATCCCAACCTTTTATATTTGGATCCGTTTGGCAGGCCCACGGTAGATAGAAAACTTGGGTCGCCTGTTGAGCCGTAATATAGACATCGGGAACATCTAAATGGGTGCTTTGTTTGATTTCGACTAGCCCTATATGTTCATGAGTCCTAGTCTCCTTCGGCTGGAACCAATAACATTTGAAGACTACGACGTTTGGTGGGTTTTCACCAAAGAATGTAAGTTCATAAATTGCTTCAACTCTTCCATAATACTCAACCCCTCCTTCCCCGACAGCAGAGACACAACAATTTGTAGACCTTTGCTCGGCCATAGATAACTCTTTGCCAAAAGTACGAAAGCGATACCCGTTGATGTCGTATTTGTCAAATGAACGGACCTTATAGTCAAAACCATTAGCGACTTGTCTCAATTCGGAGTCCATAGACTCTGCATTAGCCTACAAGTTTAATACAAAAGGATTGTTGCATTAGCCGCAAACTAGGCGAAGAAATGAAATAATCTAATGGAAATTACCATTTTCTTGAACCAAGATATGAAATTGGGATAGCCGCCTCCATTCTTTGCCAGAAGCTCATACTCTTCGATGGAATCCTTTTGGATCACCGCTCCATCCGAGAATTTGGCGACATATCGACTGTATCACATATTCAGGAATAAGAGCATTTCAAAGGAATTAGAAGTTGCAAAAAAATGTACCGACAACTTACTCGATGTATGGCCGCACTTCTGTTAGGTTGTTGAAGATATACAATGAAATGGTCCGCCATTCTTTGACATCCAACGCTATTGCTTTCGAAGCACCGGCTGGTGCGAGCTTCCCTTTGAATAGGCTGAGGTTGGATCGACCTTTTTCGCGGTCGCCATCATTGTACCGAGGCTTTGGATTATGCAAATGACGATTCCTGGCTTTGTAGTGTGCTATCACGAAGTTTGCCGCCTCCTCAGTAATGAATGCCTCAGCCATCGATGCTTCAACTCTACGTTTATTTTTACATTTTGCTCGAAGCGTCTTCAACATCCTCTCAGTTGCGAAGCACCAACGATTTTGCATGGGCCCCCCAATCTTGCCTCGGTCGGGAGATGCAAAATCAAATGCTGCATTGGATTAAAGAATCCCGGTGGAAAGATCATTTCTAACTTGCAGATCAACTCCGGCGCCAACTCTTCCAGCTTGTCTAGCACGTGAGGCGATAGTTCTTTCGCACAAAGAGCACGGAAGAAATAGCTCAGCTCTGCCAGTACTAGCCATTCATCCTCAGGGATAAAGCCATGCAACATCACCGGCATTACCCGCTCAAGCCATATGTGCCAATCATGACTCTTGAGACCAAATATTTTCAATTTGTCAAGACTCGCTCCCTTCTGTAGATTCTTTGCATACCCATCGGGGAACATCAACTGCATTTTCACCCACAAGATCATTTCCCTCATAGCTGGCCTTCCAAGATTGAATGATGCCTTTGGCTTCCTCCAGTTCTTCTTTCCTTTCGATTGTCGAATGTTTTGTAACGGTCTATCACATAAAGCCTCCTGATCAACTCTAGCCTTAGGATTATCCTTCGACTTCCCCTCTATGCCGAGAAATGTACCAAAAAGGGCCTCTGCGATATTATTTTCAGTGTGCATCATGTCGATGTTGTGTGGGAAAAGGAGGTCTTTAAAGTAAGGCAGATCCCACAAACATATCTTGTGAGTCCAGGCGTGTTCCGTATTATACCCTTTGAAATACCCTAGACGATCTGGATCCGGCTCGAGAGTGTTTATCTGATCCAGGATCTGTTGGCCTGTCAACGCAGGTGGTGCAGTGTTTTTGACAACTCAACCATTGATGAAATTCTTCTTGTCTTTTCTGAACTTGTGGTCAGGATCCAGGAACTATCTATGCATGTCGAAACACGAAAACTTGCGACCCGCCTGCAGCCAATGGAACTCAAGAGTTGCCTTGCATGTGGGGCACAGAAACCTTCCATGCACACACACCATCCAACGAATAGCGCATACACCGGCAAGTCATGCGACGAGTACATGTACCACACATGCATTTTGAAGTTCTTTTTGGTAGCAGTATCGTATGTCTTGATCCCATTATCCCAGGCTTCTTGCAATTCATCCTTAAGCGGCTGCATGTACACATTCATATTCTTCCCCGGATATTTGGGCCCTAGAATTATCAACGTCAGGAAAATGTTCTTTCTTTTCATAATCTCTCCGGGGGGAGATTGTGTGGAATGACAAATGCAGGCCAACAACTGTATTGTGCTGCCGTCATACCATACACATTGAACCCATCCATGTTGATGGCAACTCGAGGATGCCTTGGATCTGCCGCTTTCTCCTTATGTAATGCATCGAAGTGCTTCCACACAAAAGCGTTTGAAGTGTGTCCCAACATCGGATTCCCATCTGCATCTAGTTCTGTTCTTTTGCTCAATTTATGCCACATCATCTGTCTGGCCGTCTCTTCGACCATAAAAAGTCATTGAAGTCTTGGTATGATTGGCAGATACCGAAGAACATTAATGGGGACTTTTGTCTGACTCTTCTCACCCATATTGTTGTCTACCAGAACATACCTGGAAGCATTGCAAATGGGGCAATAGTTCAAGCCCGCATACTCAATCCTAAATAAGGCACATCCACTCTCACAGGCATCCATCTTCTCATAGGGCATCTTAAGCGCACGTAGGATTTTGTCTGACTGGTACAGGTTTGCTGGCAATACATGGCCTTTGGGTAGAAAGCGTCCAAATATCGTCATCATCGCGTCATAGCATTCTCTGCCCAGGTTGAACTAAGCCTTCAGAGCCATTACTTGTGCGATGGCATCCAGCTAACAAAGCTTAGTGTGCTCGTGGAGAGGACATTTTGAAGACTCCACCATTTCATAAAAGGCCTTTGCAGATTCCACCATCTCATCGTCCGAATCCCAAGCATCGTCAAAGTCTTGCACCATGTCTTCGATCCTGGTACCATGCTCGTTAGTGCGACGATGAACCACCTCAGCTCTGGCACGTTGGGCAGACTCACCATGAAATGTCCAGACCGTATAATTAGGCGTAAAAACCCACTTCTGTAGGTGTTTGATCATTTCAAACTCTGACTTCTTCTTAAAGTTGTCGCAATCGGCACAAAGGCACCAGGTTGTTTTCTGTCCATTTGCAAATGGGAATCTCACAAACTCCTTGGTTTTTGTTATCCATTCACGGGTCATGTCTTTCTGACTAGTGTGACCGGTGTACATCCATCCACGATCACTCATCTTGCCTAGCTACTAGACAACCAAAAATATACATAATTCAGCAAACCTTATTCATTAGTTAATAGAGTTGTCAGTTTTATTACGTCGATGCAACCTAGACGCTAGTAGGTAAAGATAGGTCCTAATCCCACCCGAGTATGTGTAGATTGAGTTTGTTTTCCCATGCTCCGCTCCGGATCCAACGCACAATTTCGGTAGCACCTCCCCACTGTTCTCCTGATACACGTCTCGGCAATAAGCAGAGAGGATGTGTACCTGGAGAACAATAGGGAGGCACTGACGAAATTCTACATCGGATCCGGAGCAGAGCATATTGGAAAACGAAGCCAATCTACACATACTCGGGTTGTCCATGGATAACGTTGGACAATTCGAAAGTATCACGGTTATAAATATGCTAATGAATGCATATTTATAGATGTAACCCTTTCGAACAGGAGACGCGTAGTGGTCACGCATACTGATGATTGAAGGCACCTATAGCTAGCAAGTTTCATCAGCACGAAGACCGGAACAGAGCAAATTCTTTTAAGGGTGCTGGGGGAGAAGATGTCATTTGTGCTCACCAACGAACGCAACAGGGGAGCTCGTCAAATGCACGGGGAGGTCGCCGAACAACCGCACATTGAAATTCACCTGATCAACACAAAATATGATGTTTTTATAACAAAATAGGAAAATATGTGACCTAGCTCATAATTTACAAAACTATGACCTCCTCGGCCTCACGAAGGCTGAAGAGCACCTTTTTGGTCAACGGGAGGTAGAATAGGTGTCGGGGTCAGGGGTTAGTGGCATCGGGAGACAATGGCATCAGGGGTTAGTGGCATCGGCGGTCGTGGGTCGGTGGTGTCTGCAGTCGGGGATCAGTGGCGTTGGTGGTCGTGGGTCGATGGCATCGATGGTGTCGATGGTCGAGGGTCGGTGGTGTCGGTGGTCGGGGGGTGACGGCGTCGATGGTCGGGGGTCGTTGGTGTCGGTGGTCGGGGGTCGGTGGTGTCAGTGGTCAGGGGGTGATGGCATCGATGGTCGAGGGTCGGGGTTGGGGGTCCGGGGCGTCCGGGGTTGGTGGCGTCGGGGGTTGGGGGTCGGTGGCGTCGAGGGTCGGTGGTGTCGGAGGTTGGGGGTTAGTGGCGTCGGGGTTCGGGGGCTCTTCTCTTCTTCTTCTTCTTCTTCTTCTTCTTCTTCTTCTCCTTCTTCTTCTTCTTCTCCTCTTCTCCTCATCTTCTTCTTCTAAACTAAACATAAACTAAACCTAAACTAAATGTAATCTAAATTAAACCTAAAGTAAACCTAAACCTAAACTAAACTAAACCTGAACATAAAAAACAAAAAAGGAGAAGAAGCTCACCTTGGGGAGGAGGGGTCCGGTGGAGAAGGGGGCCGGTGAAGGAGGGCCGCCGTAGGGGAGGGGGCAGCGTCGCGGCCTACCTCACGGCGGGGCTCGGGCTGTCGCCGCAGGGGAGGGGGTCGAGGACGGCAGGGGCGTTAGCCGGCGGGTGCGGCAGGGGCGGCGGCAGGGGCGGTGGGGTTCGGTGGTGGCGGCCGGCGGGTGCGGTGGGGGGGCAGGGGCGACGGGCGGCGGGTGTGGGGGTCAGGGCTGGTAGGGGGGGCGGCGGGCGGCGGTGCGGCGGCAGGGGCAGTGGGGGTCGGGGGTGGTAGGGGCGGCGACAGGGGCGGTGGGGGTCGGGGCGGTGGTCGGCGGGTGCGGTGGCGGCGGCAGGGGTGGCGGCCGGTGGGTGTGGGGGTCGGGGTGGCAGGGGCGGCGGCGGGCGGCGGTGGGGGTTGGGGGAGGAGAGAGAGGCAGAGAGAGAAGAGAGGGATAGAGGAGGTCATGACGTTTATTAGGGTCAGATTCTTTGTCGTCTGCTAGCGGACGGCAAAGAAGCTTTGTCGTTCGCTAGCAAACGGCAAAGAATCTGGCCATTAGCTGGTTCTCGTTAGTGGGCCCACCTCCCTCTTTGTCGTCCGCTAGCAGAAGACAAAGAAGTGGCTGATGGCAAAGAGGTTCTTTGCCGTCAGCTAGTTGTTTGTCGTCCATTTTCTGTAAACGGATGGCAAAGAGCTTCTTTGCCGTCCGCCAGCTAACGGCAAAGAACTGGCTGACGACAAATTTATTGATTCCAGTAGTGATATTCTATACCACCTATATGCTATGTCTAATGGTTCATGCTCATGTATTGCGTGAAGAATAAAAAGTTGATGCATATTGAAAAAGTACGATCCAATTGCCTGACTTGGACACCGTGGTGGTTAACATTTGTATCTATGTGGTGAAGACGGAGTCATGCCTTGCTAATGTAATAAGATGAATAGGGGTAAAACATTCTTTTAGGATCGTATACTTTAAAAATTAATTATTTTGTTTCCTATACTTATAAATATTACTATGTTGCTGTTTGTCAATTCATCATTTCTCAGTGAGCATACATACCAAAGATTACATAATGGGAAGCATGTCAAATCAAAAATTCTGTTTTTATCATTTACTTACTCGAGGAGAAGCAGGAATTAAGCTTGGGGATGCTGATACATCTCCAACATATCTATAATTTTTTATTGTTCCATGCTAATATATTATCATTCTAGGATAATCTTTGGGTATTTTTTTACCAATTTATAATATTTTTGAGCACTAACCTATTGACCTAGTGCCCAGTGCCAGTTCTGTTTTCTGCGTTTTTTTTCCCTTTCAGAGTTACAGTACCAAAAGAAGTCCAATTGCCACGAAACTTTTTGACGATTTTTTTGGACCAATACAAGACCTAGAAGCTTTGGAGGAAGGCCGGAGGAGGCACCAGGGCCCCACCACATATGCCACCGCGCCCCCACGAGGGCGTAACCAGATATGTGGTGGCCCCCTGGTGCGTCTCCCGACATCGTTCTCTAGCCTATAAATTCACATCTACCCTAAAAACACCAGAAACGCTCCCAAAACACTTTTTCCGCCACCGCAAGTCTCTGTTCCAATGGGAGGCCGTCTACACCTCCGTTCCGGCACCCTGTTGGAGGGGAGATCGATCACAGAGGGCCTCTTCATCAACCTTGCTGCCGTCACCATGATGTGTGAGTAGTTCACCATAGACCTACGAGTCCGTAGGTAGTACCTAGATGGCAGTCTCCCCCCCCCTCTCTCTATCTATCTATCTTCGATACAATGTTCATCGCAACTTTGCCTTAATCTATCCGATGCAATCCCTTTGTATGGTGTGTTTGTTGGGATCCAATGAATTGTGAGGTTATGTTTAGATTATTCATGAAAAGTATTTGAGTCAAATCTGATTACTATGATTCTTATTTTCATGATCATCGTAGCTTCGTAATGCTCTTCGATCTATTGAGATAGTTCGGCCAACTAGATTGATATTTCTTCGGTGGGAGTGGTGCGTTGTAGTAGGTTCAACCCGACGAGTTTCTATATCCCAATGATAGAAGGGGACAAGTTGTGTCTTTGTGTTGCTGCTACTAAGGATAAAAATATGGGGTTTATTCATATTGATTGAGTTTACTTTGTCTACATCATGTCATTGTTCTCCAAGCATTACTTTGTTCTACTTAATACTCTAGATGCATGCTGGATAGCGGTCGATGGGTGGAGTAATAGTGATAGGTGCAGGTAGGAGTCTGCCTATTTTCTTATGGACGTGATGCATATATACACATGATCATTGCCGTGAAAATTGCATAACTATTTGTTTTTCTATCAATTGCCCAACAGTAATTTGTTTACCCATCGTATGCTTTGCTTATGAGAGATGCCACTAGAGAACTCTACAACCCCCGGGTCTATTCTCTTATATATTCATGAATGCTATCATTACCTTGCTATTATTTATTACCTTTTATTTTATTTTGCACTTTACTCTTATCTACAATTATCTACACAACTCCCTTGCTTGCAAATAACGAAATCAAGGGGATTGACAACCCTCTTGTCGGCGTTCGGTGCAAGTTGTTTGCTCTTTTGTGTGTAGCCACTTTAGATGGTTGATGATTGGTATTATTATTGGTTTGATAAAACTTGGTTTCCTAACTGAGGAAAATACTTACCCACTTTGTGATGCTATTACCCGTTCCTCTTCACGGAAAATCCAACGCACATCATGAGTATCACTAACCCAGGGCATTAGGATTTGTTTCTTGATCGATGGACAATTGCGCGATCTAATCCTAACACCAGCTAAGACATGGTGAAAAGGGCAACTAGGTGCTTGGTCTTTTTCTGCTATGCTAGATGAAGCGGCGAGTGAGGCCATTATTTAAAAAGTATGTGAAACACAAAGGTTTTGTAGAAAAGAAATAGCATTGAACGATAAATGGGCTCGGTCTAGTGTGCCTCACGTGAACTCCACTCCACTCCCCTCGGTCGCTTCCTCTTTGGCACAACTCCGCCCATGATATCGAGTTTTTGCAAATTAAAAAAACAAACAATTACGCCTTAGAAATGACAGGAGTCAACGGAAGCTCTGGACACCGGCTGAATTTCCACTCCACCAGGGCGAGACAATGTTGCAACGGTGATGAGAAAGAAGGGTGTAGATGCAAAGAATTGAGGTGGGCAAGACATCTAGCGAATCCAAGTGGGCGAGATAGGGATGGAGATGACATCGTTTAGTGAGGGAATGATAATATGTGGAGCTAGCATGAGGAGAGGGTGGGCAGGGATGGGCGTTCGTCGCGTGATGGAGGTGAAGGCGTTAACGTTCCCAATAAATGGCCGATGCAGAGGTGGTTAGCGTGTGGAGTGCGAGTTGAAGATTGTGACTCGGTTGCGGTAAGGATCGGGCAGTGCCAGCTAAAACTTGTGATGATAAGAGGAAATGATCATACTTGTTCCGTCATGAATACAAACAAAAGGCCACTTGTACCGTTGTCGATTGCACCCACCTTCTTCCCCCTTCCCTTCCCTCCTAGTTCCATGTGTCACCTACTCTTGTTTGCCTTTCTTCACCTAAGAAAATAGGACCATCGCAACTACAAGCTAGTAGGCCCGACACCGACCACCTTCGATGAGGAGGCAAACGAGGTCAGGGATGGCACGAATGAGGGACTTGGCAAGGATATCTTTCTCACTAATCGTCCTGAACCGGCCTACACCACCAATATCGAAGAAATGAGCTTCTTTGGGACATGTGTCGAGGTGAATGGAGTTGGCTACGCTCGCAGGTGGGTCGGACCCGTCGCGGCAAGTAGAGCTACATTTCATTTTGTTTTGTTACTTTATTGTGTTTCTATTCTCTTGTTCGTTCACTCGAAGCTGTTTATTTTTCATATTTTTCTTGTGTTTGTTTCCTTTTCAGGTTTTGTTTTTCTTCTATCTTTTTCGGAATTTTCTTTTTGCGCATTTACTTTTTTTAGCTTAGTAATATACAGTGAACATTTTCGTAATATATGGTGAATATTTTTTAAATACACTGAACATATTTTAGTATACTATGAATTTTTAAAATAC
This sequence comes from Hordeum marinum, assembly GCA_022496015.1. Lineage (NCBI taxonomy): Eukaryota > Viridiplantae > Streptophyta > Magnoliopsida > Poales > Poaceae > Hordeum > Hordeum marinum. Next base: position 94,111,681 of record CM039677.1, on the reverse strand, counting down.
ACACTATTTTTTAAATATATGATGAATTATTTTTGTAAAATACATTGAATATTTTTTAATTCATGACTAACTTTTTTTAATCAAATTGAACATTATTTTAATATACATTGAAATTTTCTTTAAACTAATGATGGCAATTTTCTAAAACATGGCTAAATATGTTTTTAAAATCAAGCTCCGAGAAAACAACAACCGTTTATTTTTGGGTTAAAACTGACTAAAAAACTTAAGAGAAAAAATAATAATAAATCGCTCATATGCAGAGTGGCTGGCCCATTTTCCCTGTCTTCAGTCGGAGCTTCCCCTATTTGACGCCCACATCTCTCACCTAGGTGGAACTAAAGGAAATTTGCAACGTCGAAGAAACTGAAAACAAACGAGCTGAGCCATAGAAACCGGCATAGGTTTTCTTCTTCAGCATTCTCACCAGCTCACTATCATCTACACCCCTAGGTAAGATGTATTTTGTTTCCTAATATTTGAGCTACATATTGATCCAACAATCCTACAAGTGGCAGAGCTTCTGCAAGGCTACATGGGCCATGGCCCGCCCAACTATGTAGCACCTATTCATATTACAGTCAGCCCATTGCTGAGAAAATCCTTGTTTCTTGTAGTTTGGTCTGCCTGGTAATTTGTTGTTGTGGTTTTAGGGAAGAGGTGGATGTGTGTGGCTTATCAGAGTTAGGCTATTAGGGTCTGGACTGGACCCTTGAAAAGAGAATGGTTAGGGGACAATTCTGTAGAATTCGTCTAGATTGAGCTTTGGCCTCGCCAAGCTGGTCTGTGATGTTTCCATATGCTTGGAGCACCTTACTGCTGTAAAATTAGACCATTGTCCCATCTTGTTGTCGAATGAACTAGAGGCAAATAATCTGAGGATAACACTCAAAAGGCCTTTTTGCTATGAGTGCATGTGGGAGTCATATGAGAGGTTCAAAGGGGCATTAGAGGAGGTGTGGAAGGAAGGACCGCCAACACTCATAGTGAATGAATTGTCACATAAATTGGAGTAAGTGGTTGGATAGTTGTCGCGGTGGGGTTAGCATACTTTTGGTTTAGTGCGAAAATAATTGAGGAGATTGAGAAGGAGGTTGGCTGAGCTCACAGAATACTGATAGGTCCGATCACACGGCATGGTGGCGTTGGGAGTGATGGTGGTTGTCGACGGGAGAAAAAGGATCAACCCTAAAAGGTACGCCCACTCCCCTTTATATAGACCTCCGAGGTGGGCTAAACACTTGAGTCCCACGATGAGTCTAGTCGCATTTTCCATTCAGATCCAATCTGAATGGGCTGCAATGCCTTAAGTGTGCGACCCTATAGGTTCACGTACACATGGACATGACCCAAGTCGATAGTCGATAGCGGCTCCTAGCAGAACGTGCCAACTGTTGGGGAACGTCGCATGGGAAACAAAATTTTCCTACGCACACGCAAACCTATCCATGGTGATGAGCATCTACGAGAGGGAGAGTGGATCTACGTACCCTTGTAGATCGCTAAGCGGGAAGCGTTAAGAAACGCGGTTGGTGTAGTCGAACTTCTTCGCGATCCAAATCGCCGAGCGTCCCGCGATCCAATCACGAACCGTCCCGCGAACACATCATGATCCGTCCCGTGAACTCATCACGATCCGTCTCACGATCTTGATCACGATCTGTCCCGCGAACTCATCACGATCCGTTCCGTGATCACATCACGAACCGTCTCGCGATCTCGATCACGGTCCTTCCGATCTAGCGCCGAACGGACGGCACCTCCGCGTTCAGCACACGTGCAGCTTGATGACGATCTCCACCATCTTGATCCAGCAAGAGGAGGTGGAGAGGAGAGAGAGTTCACCGGCAGCGTGACGGCGCTCCGGTGATGGTGGTGGTGGAGCAATTCCGGCAGGGCTTCGCCTAAGCGCTGCAGAAATCCGATCTAGAGGAGAAACTGTGCACCGGTGAAACGGGTAGCACGTGGCCGGAAATTCTGTCCAAAAACCACCCAATCCACTAGTATATATAGGAGGAGAGGAGAGGAGAGGCAGCCAAGGCCTTTGGGTCGGCCGAAATAGGAGGTGGGAAGAAATCCTACTTCACCTCCAATCCTAGTTGGAGTAGGATTGCCTCCTATTGGCTGATTTTCCACTTTTTGCTTTAGGACTTTCTCTCCTGCGCCATGGGCCTTTGTGGCTGTTTTCCCAGCCCAATAAGGGCTGGTTATTATTCTCCCACAGCCCATGGACCTCTTGGGGTCGAAGTACCCCTCCCGGAGGTCCTCCGGTACACTACCGGCACTCCCGGTACAATACCGATACTCCCGGTACACTACCGATGAGCCCGAAACTTTTCCGGAAACCAAACTGGGACTTCCTATATATGAATCTTTACCTCCGGACCATTCCGGAGCTCCTCGTGACGTCCGGGATCTCATCCGGGACTCCGAACAACCTTCGGTCACCACCATACATAACTCTACACTACCGAAACGTCACCGAACCTTAAGTGTGCAGACCCTGCGGGTTCGAGAACTATGTAGACATGACCGAGACACCTCTACGGTCAATAACCAATGGCGGGACCTGGACGTCCACATTGGTTCCTACATATTCTACGAAGATCTTTATCGGTCGAACCTCTATGTCAAGGATTCAGTTAATCCCGTATAACGTCCCCTTTGTTCTTCGGTATGTTACTTGCCCGAGATTCGATCGTCGGTATCTCCATACCTAGTTCAACCTCGTTACTGGCAAGTCTCTTTACTCGTTCCGTAATACAAGATCCCGTGACTAACACTTAGCCACATTGCTTGCAAGGCTTGTTGTGATGTTGTATTACCGAGTGGGCCCTGAGATACCTCTCCGTCACACGGAGTAACAAATCCCAGTCTCGATCCATGCCAACTCAACAAACACCATCGGAGATACCTGTAGAGCACCTTTATAGTCACCCAGTTACGTTGCGACGTTTGATACACACAAGGCACTCCTCCGATATCCGTGAGTTGCATGATCTCATGGTCATAGGAACATATACTTGACATGCAGAAAACAGTAGCAATAAACTGACACGATCATATGCTATGTTTGTAGTTTGGGTCTTATCCATCACATCATTCTCCTAATGATGTGATCCCGTTATCAAATGACATCTCATGTCCATGGCTAGGAAACCTTAACCATCCTTTGATCAACGAGCTAGTCCATTAGAGGCATACTAGGGACATGGTTTTGTCTATGTATCCACACATGCATTTAAGTCTCCGATCAATACAGTTATAGCATGGATAATAAACGATTATCATGAACAAGGAAATATGATAATAACTAATTTATTATTGCCTCTAGGGCATATTTCCAACAGTCTCCCACTTGCACTAGAGTCAATAATCTAGTTCACATCACCATGTGATTCGCATTGTTATGAATCTAACACCCAATGAGTTTTGGGGCTCGATCATGCTTTGCATGTGAGAGAGGTCTTATAGTCAACGGGTCTGCGATATTCAGATCCGTGTGTACTTTGCAAATCTCTATGTCAAACTGTAATCACTGCTACCACACTCCACTTGGTACTATTTCCAAATGGCTGCTCCACTATACGTATCCAGATTGCTACTACTAGTCATCCGGATAGGTGTTAAAGCTTGCATCGACGTAACTCTTTACGAGGAACTCTTTATCACCTCCATAATCAAGAAACATTTCCTTAGTCCTCTGGTTACTAAGGATAATTCCGACCGCTGTCCAGTGATCCACTCCTGGACCACTCTTGTACCCCTTGACAGACTCGTGGCAAGGCACACATAGGTGCGGTACACAGCATGGCATAATATAGAGCCTATGGCTAAGGCATAGGGGACGACATTCATCCTTTCTCTTTCTTCTGCCGTTGTCGAGCTTTGAGTCTCACTCAACTTCACACCTTACAAATCAGACGAGAACTATTTCTCTGGCTGATCCATTTTGAACTCTTTCAAAATCTTGTCAAGGTATGCACTCATTGAAAGTCTCATCAAGCATCTTGATCTATCTCTATAGATTTTGATGCTCAACAATTAGGTAGCTTTATCCAGGTCTTCCTTAGAAAAACACTTTTCAAACAACCTTTTATGCCTTCCAGAAATTCTACATTATTTCCGATCAACAATATGTCAACCACATATACTTATCAGAAACTCTATAGTGCTCCCACTCACTTTATTGCAAATACAAGTTTCTCGTAAACTTTGTATAAACATCAAAAACTTTGATCACCTCATCAAAGTGTATATTCCAACTCCGAGATGCTTGCTTCAGTCCATGGAAGGATCACCAAAGCTTGCACACCTTTTAGCATCCTTAGGACTGACAAAACCTTCTGGTTGTATCACATACAACCTTTCCTCAAGTAAACCGTTAAGGAAATGATGTTTTGACATCCATCTGTCAGATTTCATAATTGAAAACGCAGCAACAGCTAACATAATTCCAACAGACTTTAGCACCACTACGAGTGAGAAAATCTCATCGTAGTCAACTCCTTGAACTTGTCACAAACTACTTTGCAACAAGTCGAGCTTTACAAATGGTGATATTTACCATCAGCGTCTGTCTTCATTTTTAAAGATCCATTTGTACTCAACGACCTGCCGTCCAACGAGCAAGTCTACCAAAGTCTATACTTGGTTTTCATACATGGATCCTATCTCGGATTTCATGGTCTCATCCATTTGTCGGAATCCGGGCCCATCATCGCTTCTCCATAGCTCGTAGGTTCATCGCTGTCCAACAACATGACCTTTAAGACAGGGTTGTTGTACCACTCAAGAGCAGTACACGTCCTTGTCGACCTACGAGGTTCGATAGTAACTTGATCCGAAGCTTCATGATCATCATCATTAACTTCTTTCTTCAACTAACATAGGCTTCACAGAAACAACTTTCTGCGCTGCGCTACTCTGATTGAAACAAGGTTCAATAACCTCATCAAGTTCTATCTTCCTCCCACTCAATTCTTTCGAGGGAAACCTTTTCTCAGGAAAGGATCCATTCCAGCAACAAACACTTTGCACTCGGATCTGAGATAGAAGGTATACCCAACTGTTCTTGGCGTATTCTATGAAGATGCATTTGTTCGCTTTGGGTTTGAGCTCATTAGGTGAAAACATTTTCCACACAAGCTTCGCAGCCCCAAACATCAAGAAATGACAGCTTTAGGTTTCTATCAAACCATAATTCACACGGTGTCATCTCAACGGATTTAGATGGTGCCCTATTTTAAAGTGAATGCGGTTGTCTCTAATGCATAACCCTAAAACGATAGTATTAAAACGATAAGAGACATCATAGTATGTGCTATATCAAATAAGGCATGACTACGACGTTCGGACACACCATCACACTATGGTGTTCCAGGTGGCGTGAGTTGTGAAACAACTTTCACATTGTCTAAATTTGTATGCCAAACTCGTAACCCAGATATTCACCTCCACGATCATATCGCAGAAATTTTTATCTTCTTGTCACGATGATCTTTAAACTTCACTCTGAACTTTGCTTTGAACCTTTCAAACAATTCAGACTTGTGTTTCATTAAGTAAATATACACTATATCTACTCAAATCATCAGTGAAGGTAAGAAAACAATGATATTCACTGCAAGCTATAAACACTCATTGGATCGTATACATCAACATGCATTGTTTCCAATAAGTCACTTGCCCGTTTCATCAAGCCAGAAAACGGGGTTTAGTCATCTTACCAAAAGGCATGGTCCGCATGTCTCAACCGATTCAAAATCGAATGAGTCCAAAGATCCATCAACATGGAGTTTCTTCATGCGCTTTATACCAATATGACATTTAGCGGCAGTGCCACAAGTATGTGGTACTATCATTATTAACTTTGCATCTTTTGGCATCATTGTTATGAACATGTGTATTACTATGATCAAGATTCAATGAACCACACTTACTAGGTGCATGACCATTGAAGGTATTTATTCATGTAAGCAGAATAACCATTATTCTCTAACTTGAATGAATAACCGTGTTGCAATAAACATGATCTAACCACGTTCATGCTTCAATGCAAAACACCAAATAAAATTTAGGTTCGTCACTAATCCCGAAGGTAGAGAGAGCGTGCGATGTTTGATCATATCAACCTTGGAAACATTTCCAACACACATCGTCACCTCACACTTAGCTAGTTCTCCATTTATTCCGTAGCTTTTATTTCGAGCAACCGAACCGGTATCCAATACCCAGGTGCTACTAGGAGTACTAGCAAGGTACACATCAATAACATGCATATCAAATATACTTCTGTCGACTTAGCCAGCCTTCTTATCTACCATGTATCCAGGGTTGTTCCGCTTCAGTGACCGTTCTCCTCATAATGGAAGCACTCAGTCTCGGGTTTAGGTTCAACTTTGGGCTGCTTCACTGGAGCAGCAACTGACTTGCCATCCATGAAGTTTCCCTACTTGCCCTTGCCCTTCTCGAAACTAGTGGTTTTTACTAACCATCAACACTTTGATGCTCCTTTTTGACTTCTACCTTCGCGGTGTCAAAACATCGCGAGAAGCTCAGGAATCATTTCTATCCCTGGCAATTTATAGTTCATCACCAAGTTCTAGTAGCTTAGTGATAGTGACTTGGAGAACTATATCAATCACTATCTTATCTGGAAGATCAACTCCCACTTGATTCAAGCGATTGTGGCACCTAGACAATCTAAGCACATGCTCAACTATTGAGCTATTCTCTTTCGTCTTGCAAGCAAAGAATCTTTGTTTGAGATCTCATATCTCATAACACGGGCACGAGCCTGAGATCACAATCTCAGCTCTTAGAACATCTCGTATGTTCCGTGACGTTCAAAACGTCTTGGAGCCTCAATTCTAAGTCGTAATGCATGACGCACTAAACTATCAAGTAGTCATCAGAACGTGCCTGTCAGATGTTCACAACATCTACAGACGACGCTAGAGGGGATGGCGTACCGAACGGTGCATTAAGGACATAAGCCTTCTGTGCAGCAATGAGGACAATCCTCATATCACGGACCCAGTCCGCAATATTGCTACCATCATCTTTCAACTCTATTTCTCTAGGAACATATAAAAACACACGGGAGCTACAGTGCGAGCTAGTAATCTACAACATAATTTGCAAAGACACTACTGACTATGTTCATGATAATGAGTTCAATTAATCATATTACTTAAGAACTCCCACTCAAATTGACATCCCTCAGGTCATCTGAGTGTCACATGATCCAAATTCACCAACTCGAGTCCGATCATCACGTGAGTTGAGGTGGCTTCAATGGTGAACATCATTATGTTGATCATATCTACTATATGACTCATGCTCGACCTTTCGGTCTCTTGTGTTCCGAGGCCATGTCTGTACATGCTAGGCTCGTCAAGTTTAACCCGAGTGTTCCGCATGTGCAAATCTGTCTTGCACCCGTTGTATGTGAACGTAGAGTCTATCACACCCGATCATCACGTGGTGTCTCAACACGACGAACTTTCGCAACGGTGCACACTTGGGGAGAACACAATTTATCTTGAAATTAAGTGAGGGATCACCTTATAATGCTACCGTCGTCCTAAGCAAAACAAGGTGCATAAAAGGATTAACATCTCATGCAATTCATAAGTGACATGATATGGCCATCAACTTGTGTTTAAGATCTCCATCTTCGAAACACCGGCATGATCTCCATCGTCACCGGCACGACACCATGATCTCCATCAACGTGTCGCCATCGGGGTTGTCACGCCCTGCATGCTTCTACTACTATTGCTACCGTAGCGATAAAGTAAAGCATTACATAGCGCTTTAATGATTGACACGCAGGTCATACAATAATTAAAGACAACCCTATGGCTCCTGCCGGTTGCCGTAATCACCGACATGCAAGTCGTGATAATCTATACATCACATGATCATCTCATACATCACATATATCTCATCATGTAATTGGCCATATCATATCACAACATACCCTGCAAAAACAAGTTAGACGTCCTCTAATTGTTGTTGCATGTTTTACGTGGCTGCTACGGGTATCTAGCAAGAACAATTCTCACCTACGCAAAACCACAACGGTGATACACTAGTTTGCTTTTCAACCTTCTCAAGGACCGCCTTTGTCGGATCCGATCCAACTAGAGTAAGAGAAACTGTCACCCGCAAGCCAGCTAAGCAACAAGTTGCATCGCGGGAACCGGTCTCTCGTAAGCGTACGAGTAATGTTGGTCCGGGCCGCTTCATCTCACAATACCGCTGAACCAAAATCCGACCAAGGGAGGAAGCAATCTAAGCATCAACGCCCACAAACCTTTTGTGTTCTACTCGAGATCTCATCGAACCATCAACCTAGCTCATGATGCCACTGTTGGGGAACGTCGCATGGGAAACAAAATTTTCCTACGCACACGCAAACCTATCCATGGTGATGAGCATCTACGAGAGGGAGAGTGGATCTACGTACCCTTGTAGATCGCTAAGCGGGAAGCGTTAAGAAACGCGGTTGGTGTAGTCGAACTTCTTCGCGATCCAAATCGCCGAGCGTCCCGCGATCCAATCACGAACCGTCCCGCGAACACATCATGATCCGTCCCGTGAACTCATCACGATCCGTCTCACGATCTTGATCACGATCTGTCCCGCGAACTCATCACGATCCGTTCCGTGATCACATCACGAACCGTCTCGCGATCTCGATCACGGTCCTTCCGATCTAGCGCCGAACGGACGGCACCTCCGCGTTCAGCACACGTGCAGCTTGATGACGATCTCCACCATCTTGATCCAGCAAGAGGAGGTGGAGAGGAGAGAGAGTTCACCGGCAGCGTGACGGCGCTCCGGTGATGGTGGTGGTGGAGCAATTCCGGCAGGGCTTCGCCTAAGCGCTGCAGAAATCCGATCTAGAGGAGAAACTGTGCACCGGTGAAACGGGTAGCACGTGGCCGGAAATTCTGTCCAAAAACCACCCAATCCACTAGTATATATAGGAGGAGAGGAGAGGAGAGGCAGCCAAGGCCTTTGGGTCGGCCGAAATAGGAGGTGGGAAGAAATCCTACTTCACCTCCAATCCTAGTTGGAGTAGGATTGCCTCCTATTGGCTGATTTTCCACTTTTTGCTTTAGGACTTTCTCTCCTGCGCCATGGGCCTTTGTGGCTGTTTTCCCAGCCCAATAAGGGCTGGTTATTATTCTCCCACAGCCCATGGACCTCTTGGGGTCGAAGTACCCCTCCCGGAGGTCCTCCGGTACACTACCGGCACTCCCGGTACAATACCGATACTCCCGGTACACTACCGATGAGCCCGAAACTTTTCCGGAAACCAAACTGGGACTTCCTATATATGAATCTTTACCTCCGGACCATTCCGGAGCTCCTCGTGACGTCCGGGATCTCATCCGGGACTCCGAACAACCTTCGGTCACCACCATACATAACTCTACACTACCGAAACGTCACCGAACCTTAAGTGTGCAGACCCTGCGGGTTCGAGAACTATGTAGACATGACCGAGACACCTCTACGGTCAATAACCAATGGCGGGACCTGGACGTCCACATTGGTTCCTACATATTCTACGAAGATCTTTATCGGTCGAACCTCTATGTCAAGGATTCAGTTAATCCCGTATAACGTCCCCTTTGTTCTTCGGTATGTTACTTGCCCGAGATTCGATCGTCGGTATCTCCATACCTAGTTCAACCTCGTTACTGGCAAGTCTCTTTACTCGTTCCGTAATACAAGATCCCGTGACTAACACTTAGCCACATTGCTTGCAAGGCTTGTTGTGATGTTGTATTACCGAGTGGGCCCTGAGATACCTCTCCGTCACACGGAGTAACAAATCCCAGTCTCGATCCATGCCAACTCAACAAACACCATCGGAGATACCTGTAGAGCACCTTTATAGTCACCCAGTTACGTTGCGACGTTTGATACACACAAGGCACTCCTCCGATATCCGTGAGTTGCATGATCTCATGGTCATAGGAACATATACTTGACATGCAGAAAACAGTAGCAATAAACTGACACGATCATATGCTATGTTTGTAGTTTGGGTCTTATCCATCACATCATTCTCCTAATGATGTGATCCCGTTATCAAATGACATCTCATGTCCATGGCTAGGAAACCTTAACCATCCTTTGATCAACGAGCTAGTCCATTAGAGGCATACTAGGGACATGGTTTTGTCTATGTATCCACACATGCATTTAAGTCTCCGATCAATACAGTTATAGCATGGATAATAAACGATTATCATGAACAAGGAAATATGATAATAACTAATTTATTATTGCCTCTAGGGCATATTTCCAACACCAACTCCCATGTGTGCGCAAAGTCATTAGACGAACCTCGACAATGTGTCATATACAACATTCCTTTTGCCACATGATATTGGTTATCGAGCTCAATGCGAGTACTTGTCACCCTTGTGGTAGCTCGACATCTCTTCTCGAAACCGTGATACAGATTCCTGAACCAGGTTAACACTTAACCCATGTCGCATGGCCATGCTTTCTGAATCTGATCACTCGAGAGGGCTCATAGAATGTCTCACATCATGGAGGGGCAAATCCCATCTTGGTCAACGATGTCTCGCAGCATGTCTGACGACTCACCCGAAAGCTACCTTTATAACTACCAAGATACAGAGTAGCGTTTGATAGACCCTAAGTAAGTAGATCCTCATCCCGAGAACATACGAGGACCTCAGGTCAAGGACATGGCATATACATTATATTTGAGACTAACAGATGACATTGTCTCGTTGTGTCTCAAAGTGTGTTTGTCCAGCTCGGTGATTTCAATCCCCGAGTCCATACTATCGGTTTAGCATCTCTATGCACATGACTAGTGAAACATAGTCATCAACTGAATCGTATACTAGTAAAGGATATGTGTCCTCATAACCGTAACAACTAGGGACTAGTAGAATAATCATCATACAATATATAGTCTCACAAATAAGTCACATACTTATTGATGCATATCACTGATGATGTTCAAAGACAATACAAAATACTCATGAATACATAGGAAATATAATTATAACATGATTTCCTCTAGGGAATATCTCCAATAGTCTCCCACTTGCACTAGAGTCAATCATCTAGGCATCGTATGCCCATGGACCTCATGCGCACCTCATGCTTCGATTGCGGGAGAGGCTTCGTTAATGGATCAACAACATTTGCATCCATGTGTATCTTGCATATGTTTACATCGCCTCTCTCGACAATGTTGCGAATAAGGTTAAAATGCCTGAGTATGTGTTGGGTTTTATGATGGTTCCTTGACTTGTGCGATAGCACCACTATTATCACAATAGAGGTCCAACAGATTGGACGAGTCCTGAACCACTCCATGATCAGAAATAAAATTCTTCACCCAAACACCTTCTTTTGCAACTTCAGAAGCCGCAATGTACTCAGCCTCCATTGTAGAATCAACTATCGTATCTTGCTTGGCACTCCTCTAGATCACTGGTCCTCTGTTTAGAATGAAAACAAACCCAGATTGCGATCGACTATCATCCCTATCGGTTTGGAAACTAGCATCAGTGTAACTCTTTACAACAAGCTCATACTCACCTCCATAAACCTGGAACATATCCTTTGTCTGTCTCAAGTATTTAAGGATATTCTTTATCGTTGTCTAGTGACTCTCACCTGGATCAGCCTGGTATCTGCCTACTATGCTTAAAGCAAAGCTAACATCAGGACTAGTACATATCATAGCATAAATGATGGACCGGACAGCCGAAGCATACAGAATCCCATACATGCGTCTTCGCTCTTCAGGAGTTGAGGGACTATGAGTCTTGCTAAGACTAATACCATGTGACATGGGAAAGAACCCTTTCTTGGCATCTTGCAGGTTGAACCACTTCAATGCCTTGTCTATATACATACTTTGGCTTAATCCAATAAGCCTTCTCGATCTATCTCTATAGATCTTGATTCCTAGAATATAAGCTGCTTCTCCCAAGTCTTTCATCGAAAAACTATTTTTCAATGTGTCCTTGACAGATTCAAGCATTTTAACATCATTTCCAATCAAAAATATGTCATCCACATATAGGATCATAAATGCAACTGAACTCCCACTGAACTTCTTGAATACACAATGATCATAGTCGTTCTTGATGAAGCCAAACTCTTTGACTACTTCATTAAAATGAATGTTCCAATTCCGAGATGCTTGCCTCAATGCATAAATGGATCTCAGAAGCTTGCATACCATGCCAACATTCTTTGGATCGACAAAACCCTAGGGTTGTGTCATATACACGTCTCCAATTAAATTTACATTAAGGAAAGCCGTTTTGACATCCAACTGCCATATCTCATAGTCGAAATAGGCAACTATAGCAAGAATGATCCGAATTGATTTTGGCATCACTATTGGTGAATAAGTCTCACCGTAGTCAACTCCTTGAACTTGTCGATAACCTTTAGCGACAAGTCGAGCCTTATGGACTATAACATTTCCATCCATATCAGTTTTCTGATTAAAGATCCATTTGCACTCAATGGCTCGAATGCCATCTAGCAGATCAACCAAGTTCCAAACTTGATTGTCATCCATGGACTTTAATTCGGATCTCATGGCCTCAAGCCATAACTCGGAATCAGGGCTCACCATCGCTTTCGCATATGTGATAGGTTCGTTGTTCTCCAAGAACAACACATTGTAGTTGTGCATATTGTGCAACCTTTCTGACCTACGTGGAATCGGTGCCGATTCCACTACGGGTTCCCTGTGAAACTCCGATGTGATTGAATCACTTGTCGGAATGTCCCCGTGTGGCTCTCAAATTTCCTTGAGTCGGACCAACCTCCCACTAGCCTTCCGATTGAGAAACTCTTTCCCAAGGAAAACTTCATGTCGAGCGACAAATACTTTTCCCTCATCATGGTTGTAGAAGTAATATCCCAAGGTTTCCCTCGAATATCCCACAAATATGCACTTGTCCGACTTGGGTTTGAGTTTGTTTGACTAAAGTCGCTTGACATATTCTTCACAACACCAAATCTTTAGAAAATACAAACTATGACTTTTCACATTCCATATCTCATATGGTGTCTTATCTACGGACTTTGATGGTACCCTGTTTAGTGTGAAAGCTGTGGTTTCTAGAGCGTATTCCCAAAATGACAAGGGTAAATCCGACTAACTCATCATCGATCGGACCATGTCTAACAGAGTCTGATTCCTCCGTTCCAACACACCATTTCTCTATGGTGTACCTGAAGGAGTGAGTTGTGGAACTATTCCACGGCTATTCAAATGATCATCAAACTCCTAGCTCATATACTCACCGCCACGATCAGATTGTAGAATCTTGATTGTCTTTCCAACTTGATTTTCCACTTCATTCTGAAACTCTTTGAACTTTTCAAAAGATTCTGACTTGTGCCTCATCAAGTAGACATATCCATATCTACTAAAGTCATGGGTAAAAGTCATGAAGTATTGGAAACCACCTCTAGCTGTCGTGATCGTTGGTCCACATACATCACTATGTATAAGTTCCAATAGCTCACACGCCCTCTCATAACTCTTTGTAAAAGGAGTCTTAGTCATGTTGCCGAGTAGGCAGGTCTCCCATTTCTCAAATGATTCAAAATCAAATGAAGTTATATGTCGGGGTACGACACCTATGGGATCACGCAGATCCCTTTATGGTTTGGCAGGGAGAAAGATATGCACAAAGAGCAGATCCAACGAGCAACACGAGGGATTTTTACCCAAGTTCGTGCCACTGAGAAGCGTAAAACCCTACTCTTGCTTTGGTATATTATGAGTGTTTGAGTTCTAGCTACAGGAGAGTTGTGTGATGAACAATACACGACCGCTACTCGTGTGAGCCAGAAGGTCCTCCAAGAGTCCAGAAAAAAGTCCCCCCCTCGTAATGCCTTGGGCCTCCTTTTATATGACTAAGGGGTCTCCAACAGTGGCGTGCAGTACATGCACGAGGTGTACAGTTGCTACAGTGTTATCATACCTAACACCAACAACATAGGACAAATGCATTTAATGCTCCGTCAAGCGTCCCTGACCTTCTACGAGATGGGACAGGAGCTCATCCCATCGGCACCGCGTAACCTCCACCATCACTAGATGCCTTGACACGTATCCAGGAGGGATGACGTCAGGTCTCTGCACTGGCAGGATGGTGAGATCTTGCCGGGTGCATGTCTTATCGGGGATCCATGGGCCATCCCGGCAAGATCTTGCCGGGGTCCCATCTTTTGGTCTTAGGTCTTCTGATTGTTGTCTTGAACGTTTTCTTGACATCTTCGCATTTCCATCTAGCAGTCCCCTGGCAGGCCTTGCCGCCGGTGTGGCTACAACTGTCCGTGCACAAATAAGGGGTACTAAAAGACCCAAACTTTAGTACACCAATAGGAGCCCCCGGGCCTATGCCACACACGGGTGTGAGGCGTTGTTGGGCAAGGGCCAAACAGTGCACGGGCATGTGTGGGAGGAGTCTACAGTCGTAATTATCCTGCTTGCTGCTCGAGGCCATTTCCGCCACATGCGCCGCATGCATAGCGAGGAGTTGGCAATGGGCGCCCATGTCATAAAGTCCTGATCGTGGTAGAAAACACAGCGCCATGGATTTGAGTAGTGGGGCGGTTACCTGCTCGCCCGTGATCATGGGCGATGGGATTGGTGGAGATGCGAGTCTTGGGGCGGAGGAGAGCCAGCCCCGTGCCTCTCCCTATAAATTGGGGGGTAGCGAGGGGCGATGCTCATCCATCCTTCCTTCCTTCTTGAGTGCGAACCTCCAGAGCTTGCTCTTCTACACCTTCCCGATCTCAAGTTGTACTCACCCTTAGCCATGGCTAGGGGGTAAGGGCGGCCATCGTCCTCTGCCCCAACGGTGAGGGGTTCCTGTTGGGATCATGCCACCACTTTAGCCATGGAGGCGGAGGGTTTCTCGAGCGCGCATGGAGGAAGAGGAACGAGGGGTCGTGGTCAACATGGAGGTCGTGGTCGAGGCAGGCAGAGCACCGTTCGACCCCTTCCTCCGACGTCGGACCCCCTTCTTGAAGAGACCCATGCTGAGGGGACAGCGCTGGAGTTTGTCATCAAGTTGAGCAGTCCCCCTCGGGGCCATCTGCGCCTCCCTCACCCTTTCGCCAGGGTGATGGAGGTGGACAAGCTGCCCGCTCTGTGGCTGCGAACGCATGGCTATTGCAACGGCGCCGTGCGGGTGGATGATGAGTACTCGGAGTGTCGCGTCATGCTCCTCAGGTGCGGTTGGAAAACCTTCACCCATGCCACAACCTCTAGGATGGGCATGTTCTCCTCTTCAAGATGGTGGAGGCCGACCTTCTCTCCATCAAGATTTACGGGCGTTTGGGTGCCCGTCTTAGCTGTTGCAAGGAAAGCTCGAGCGATGCCGAAAGTTCCTCCTCGAGCAACAGTGACAAGGAGGATGGTGTCGGTGAAGACAACGATGACGAGTCCGAGCTTCAGGCCATCAAGTCGGAATACGATGACGTGGGCTCTGACTGATCGCCTGCCGCACCATCACCGTCAGCTCACGCCCCTCTCCCTCCCGGTGGGGCGACCTTGCCAGGGGTCCTTGTCCCGGGCGCTGCCTCATCTTCCAGCTGGATCTTCCAACAGGCCCGTGGAATTCGGCTTCGTCTTCCCTTGTAGAAGTCCCGCCCTCCACGCAGTGCTGGTCCAGGAGGGATCAGGCTGGGCTTCTGTTGGGGTCTCTTCCTATTCTTCTTCTTGTAACTTGCCCCTAGGGGAGAAAGTCAAATAAAGATTTTCTTGGGAAGAGACGTCGTCTCATGTAAATTTCATTCCCTTTGAATGAATGTATGTTACCCCTCTTGTTAGATTTCTCTCTATATGGTACACTCCCTACGCTTTATCGGGAACTTGCCGGTGCACGTAGCCCTACCATGAGCGCTTTGACGAGTGGATCCTTAGCAGCCTGCTGGCGGTGCCGCTACCAACAAGATACCTTGGCATTTTCAGTGCAGTTGCTTAAGCTGTTGGGCAGACTCAAAACAGAGTAAGGGCGCAACCAATCATGACAAGGTTACGTTGACATTTTCAGTGCAGCCACTTAAGCTGTTGAGCAGACTCAAAACAGAGTAAGGGCGCAACCGATCATGACAAGGTTCCTTCGCGTGCAGGTTTCCCATGCAAAAGTTGAAATCGTCCAAGGAAAATAACTTCATAGTAAAAAAATTGCTTAGAGTTTTGCAACTTAGATTTTCATTCTTTTCGTTGTTGTACTCCTTTCTGCAAGATGTCAATTTTGAACATCGCCTGTTGGTGTCCATACCATCATCCCCCCGGCAAACTTGTACATGAGAGAACCTTCTATTCTTTAAGAAAAAGAAAAAAGAGAAAATAGAGATATGGAACCTTGGCGGTTCGTTAGTACTTCCTGGAAATAAGCGTAACACAATATCTCATATAAGCATGCATATAAGGAAACATGAAAATCAACAAGAATTGTAGAACGCTTGATCTTAATCAACTATGTACAGGGTCTTTGCCTGGCTTTGTACAAAGGATCACATGCCTCGCTGACAAGACTTGTACAGAAGATGGTTGCCATGAGACCCGGCAACTGCGCCTTATGGATAGAACTTACGAAGATGTTTGATATTCCAGGAATTTCTTACTGGAATGCCATCTTCGGTCTCTAGGCGGACTGTGCCAGGCCTGGTGACTCATACTACCTGGTAAGGGCCTTCCCACTTTGGCGTCAACATGTTCGAATTCTTGGCCGACTGAACGTGCCTAAGAACAAGTTCGCATTCCTCAAGACTTCGGGAATGAACATTGCAGCCATGGTAGCGATGCAAAGCTTGCTGGTAGCATGCAGCTTGCATAGTAGCCTAAAGACGATCTTCCTCAAGGAGCGTTACGTCATCTTGCCATCACTGCTCTTGATCAAGCTCATCATAAGAGAGCACTCAAGGTGACCCGTATATGAGTTCCGTGGGGAGAACTGCTTCCGCCCCGTATAACAGGGAGAAGGGTGTCTGGTTGGTGGCTCGATTTGGTGTCATTTTGATTGACCAAAGAACCACTGACAGCTCATCAATCCAGCGTCTTCTGCACTTGTGCAGCCTGTCGAAAGTTCTTGTCTTAAGACCTCGCAACACTTCAGCATTAGCTCTTTTCGCTTGGTAGTTGCTCCTCGGGTGAGCAACAGAAGCAAAACAGATCTTTCCACCAAGGTCTTGGACATTTTGCATGAAGGTGCAGCTTGTGAACTATGTGCCATTGTCAGTGATGACCCTGTTTGGTACACCAAAACGGCAAACTAGTCCTTTGAAGAACTTGACGGCTGATTATGCTGTCACCTTTCTCACTGCTTCCACTTCCGGCCACTTTGTGAACTTGTCGATCATGATGTACTGAAAGCACAACACACTCCCTTGGTGGTTTTGATAATCCATGACAACATACATTGTCTCTTGGACTGATATTTTTACTTAGTGTATTTCAGATACAGTCTATAGAGAGGTCTGGCAAAAGGAGATTGTGGAGAAACCCCAAGATGCAAGGAAATAGGTTGGCCAAGCTTCAATCTAGATGACTCTACATTTAATATTTGTGAGAAATCACTTTGAGTCCATGGGAAATCCAATACAATTAAAAGGGGGTAAGGTTTTGTTGGTGAACAATATGCTCAAACGTGCACAAGTGATAGTCGCCAAAAACATCCACAAACTCTCCGACCAAAGTCTGTTATATACCCAACACTCAAAATTGGTGCAACCAACTTTCCCATACCGGTGCCACCGATTCTAGAACCTAGACAGACTATGCCAAACCCTAGCCACTTCGGTGCAACCGATTCCATACCGGTGCCACCGAGTTTAGGTTGCCAACTTTCTGTTACGCAAATTCACATTTTCGGTCCCACCGAGAATGTTGGATCGGCGTCACCGAGATTGGAAATCTGACCATTGGTCACCTTATCGATGCAACTGAGTTTCCTATATCGGCTTTACCGAGATTCAAAAGTTGCCACCTTTTGGTCACTTTGGTACCACTGAGTTTAAAACAACGGTGTCACCGAGTTGGTCATTTTGTGTGTAATGGTGGATTTCTGGGGATGCCTATATATACCCCTTCATCACCACTTACTTGAGAGAGAAGCACTCAGAACTATTCCATAGCTATCCTATCAGATTTTCTGAGAGAGAACCACCTACCCTTGTGTTGAGGTCAAGATCTTCCACTCCAATCATATGGATCTTGATTTCTAGCCTCACCAAGTAGCTTTCCACCAATCCCATCTCTTCCACCATGCCAAATCTATGAGAGAGTGATTGGGTGCTGAGGAGTCTATCATCTTGAAGCAGAAGAGCAAGGAGTTCATCGTCATTATCGAGCCTATTACCTTTTGGAGGGTGGTGCCTCCTAGATTGGTTAGGTGTCGCTTGGGAGCCTCCTACTTCGTGTTGTGGAGTGAACCAAGAAGTTTGTAAGGGCAAGGAGATCGCCTACTTCGTGAAGATCTACCCATAGTGAGGCTAGTCCTTCGTGGATGGAAGCCGTTATGGAATAGTCAAGGTTGCTACTTCGTGTACCCTTTTGGGTGGAGCCCTCCATGGACTCTCGCGACCGTTACCCTCCGTGGGTTGAAGACTCCATAAACGTGGATGTACGATAGCGCCACCTATCAGAACCACGGGAAAAATCATTGTGTCTACAACTGCGTTTGATCTACCTATCTCAACACTTTATTTCATATGTAATGTCTTTACGTACGCTGCCATATTTGTTGACATGCATGTGTAGGGCTTTTAGACTTTCTAGCTTTGCTAAAACTGTTAAAATCTGCCAACCAATTAACTTGGGAAAAGGTTAGGTTTTAAATTTCTGCTAGTAGTCTATTCACCCCCCCCTCTAGACACTCTTCTAGTGATCCCTCATTTGGTATCAGAGCGTTGGTCTCCATTGCTTCGGTTTAATCACCAAGGAGGAAGATGGATGTGGCTAGTATAGGGAGTTTGAGTTGTAGAGTGCCCATTCTTGATGGAGGGTACTATAGTCAATGGAAATCTTTGATGCTTGGACTGTTTAATGAATTTCAATTGAGCAAATATGTTATGCGCCCCTATGAGCCTCTTATTGATCCTTTGCATCCCACACACGAAGAGGAAATTGATATGCTATGCAATCTTAGAACTGTTAATCTCATTGTTAGAGCATTGCCTAGAAATATGCTTAACCAAATGAAGAATTTTGCATGTGCTTACACTTTGTGGATGTAGCGACCCGACTCAAAACGAGTCAAGCCTCTGTGTTTTCTGTGCCATCCCTGGATCAGTATGCTGGCACACACAGTACATCAATGTATATATCAAAGTGCAATCACATGTAAATAGCGTAAAACATGAAATATACCTTAAAATAACAGCGGATACAGTCAACGGGAGTGGAGTCCCAATAACACCAACGGCAAGTTGAGTGCGGACCGTAACCCTGAATCGTACTCTTACCCGTCGTAGAAGAGTATCTGCAACATAAGACGTTGCAGCCGTGTAGGTCAGTACATTGAATGTACTGGCAAGATCACCATAGTAGAACAGAAGAATAAAGACTACTCTATATGCAAAGGCTTTATGGCTCTGTGTCTAAGTTTTTGCGTAAAAGCTGATTTTATTTTCCTACAACAAAGGAATATCAGGAATTTCACTATAGAGTTACCTATCATGACATGGTTCCGCCAACCAATGTCTCAATGCCCATAAGTATCATTAAGTTGCCCACAATTAGTTATCAGTCCAGTGTTGAGAGTTCAGAGATAGATCCAAGTCTAGAAGCTCAAATTGTCCGTAACCGGGGACACGGCTAATCGATTAGGTTTAACTCTGCAGAGTGTTGTGTACTTTACCCACAAGATTCTTTCCCTCCTGGTAAGTCCTCGCACTGCCTGGTGTTTGAGAACAGGATGAAAGAAACATGGTCTTTCAGAGTGCTTCCCTGACTGTCCGACAGTGCCCATCCCATCCTAACGTCGACTACATCTCGTAGCACTGCCCAGCAGAGTCACAACAAAGATCAACCAAGCCAGAGCCCATAATGACTTGTGGCTACACAGGTAAGCTTCCGGGCATGAAGTATTCATCCTTCTCTTTGAGTCTGGGTGAAGCTTTCCGCAAGATGTCATGGCGCTTCTCCATGCATCCCGGCCACTCACTAGTTTCTCCAGGGTGCCCAATCAACCATCCTTCACCCAGTAGTGTGTATTGAAAACTTGTCTTCTCGAGTCTTGAAGTCTTGAGGTCTTGAAGATGCAGGACTTGAAGATGTCTTCATGAAGTCGTCGTTTTGACGTGGAGTCCTTCTTCACACCACTCACGAACACTCATACCAGACCCCGTCTACTTTAGCATAGCATTGCACTAACTAGCGTTCCCGGGGCTTTAGTAACCAGTGGTGGGTTCCTACCTCATGCATTCTACTCAACTACAAGAATTTCAATAACACTACGGGAGGGATGTGCTGAATGATGTCACTACATGCAATAAAAACATAGGTATGAAATAGATGGTCAAGGTGAACTTGCCTGTACTGTTGATGAAGAGAAAGATCGCTCTCAGAAATAACTTGATAGACTATTCGTCACTCTCCGATGAAATCTATAATCAAGCATTACATACATATAAGCAATCATACTGGCAATCAATTCTAACAATCACAAGGTAACACAAGAAACAAAATCAACAAGGTTGATGAAAGAAATACTTAAGACAAAGTTGAAACACAAAACTCCAACAAATTCAAAAGTAACACAAAACCCAAAGCAAAGTAAAATATAATCAAAGGATTTTAGTAAATATTTTGTTAGCAAAATGAATTACTTTTGAAGAACAAGTAAAACTATGCAAACAATATTCTAAACAACACAAGTGTTTGCCTAATGAACTTAACTACAAGCACAACCATAAACTAAGAGAAAACAAATTATGAAACAACTTAGTTAACAGAAAGTAATTAAATAAAATCTTTATTATAAAACAGAATTAAGTCATCTAAAACTTTGTGAAAAGAGTTACTATTAAAACTAAATTGTTTTATAAAACATTACCTAATGAAGAAAAATAAATATAGTTTTTTCTATAATAATAGGGTAAAACTAAACTATTTTTGTTTAAAACATTTATTTACAGAAAAGAATTAGTAAAAACTTTATTTGAAAACAGAATCTAAATACTTAAAACTTTAGTTAAAAGAATTGTTACTAACAAATTTGCTTTTAAAACAACTATACCTATTTGAAAGAGGGTATAGATCCCTACAACAAAATTTATAAACTAAACAAATTAACTTTTGTTAACATCAAGCAATTTACTAAGTTTGGAACAACAAAACTAAACTAGATATAAAATATAAGTTAAATCATTTTTCAGATTTTCAAAATAACTAAAGAAAAAAAATATTAAACTAACTAAACATCATAGGAACTAAACAGAATCTGTTTTAGTTGAAAACACTATTTTAAAATATCCTAAAAAATTCTCAAACTCTTCCTAATGATAACTATGGTCACTAGTTACAAGTAGAAAAAAGAATCATTCAAAATTTCATTTTAGAACTCAAGATATTCAGAAAACAAAATTTAAATCAAATCTGTTCAAATTCAAATTTAAATTTTTAAACATAGTCAAATTTGATATCTACAGAAACTATATGAAATTTGTGACACTATAAAAAAAGAATCATTAAAAAAAATTAAACAGTTTAAAAGATATAAAGGAAATAAAATCAGAACTTATTCTGGAAACAGAAATTAAAACAGAAAAGAAAATGTGTTTCTATCGGTCAGGGGGTACACGTGTCGCTTCCTGATTGGATGAAAGGGTGCGCGCGCGGGCGTTTACGGGCGGACGACCGAAGTTTAGCGCGTACCGGTTCGGTTATAAAAAAGGTTCTAATCCTACGCGTCCGATTTTGATCTGACGGTGGAGGGGGAAAGGGAGGCTCACTGCGGTGGCGGGTCGCCGGCGAGGGTTTCTCCAGCGAGGCCGAGGCGAAGTGGTCGACGAGGGCGGCGCTCCGGTGGTCCTTCGGCGACGGCGAGGGCACTAGTCGATGTCAGCGAGTACGGCGAGCACGTCGGTTGCGTCAGTGAGGCTCGGGGGCGTCGGAGTTGACGGGCAGGAGCTCCTCGAGCTTCGGGTGAGGAGGTTACTCCGGCGAGGGCGACGGTGAGGCGGGTCTGGGGTCTCTAGGGCTCGGTAAGGGGATGGGGTGGTGCGCACGGGCGAGAGGAACTCGATGGTGCGTTCGGGAGAGGTCGGGGAGGTCGGAGACGGGCGCTAGGAGGGGAGAGGCGCGGCGGCGACCGAAAGCTCCGGCGAGCGATTCCAGCGAGGAGAGACGTCGGGGTTGGGGGCAACGAGGGGGAATGGGAAGAGGTGAGCGGAGGGTATTTATAGGAGCTCAGAGGGGTCGGGGGAGTAAGGAGGGAGGGGGTCCACGGCGAGGGGAACCGGCGACGACGGCGCGTGGGAGGAGGAGGAAGGCGACCGAGCGACGGTTTCGGTCGGGCGCGTGGGTCCCGCTGGTCAGAGAGAGAAAGAGGGAGACGTAGTCAGCGGGCGACCGTTATGAAATGAATTCGGCTTTAAAGGCTGTGGGCCGGCCGTTTAATATCGGAAACGGTTACCGTTTTTCCTTTAATAATTTTACCAGAGCCATAAAAACTTGATCAATGCATTCGAATAAATTCCAAATATAGTCAAATTTTATATCAAAATTAACAGAATAATAAACGCCATTTAATGGACATTTTTATTCTGGCATTTGAATACTTTAAAAAAACATTTTTCAGAAAATGCCTTAATTGGCTTTATTTACTTTTGCAAATATTTTTCAAATAACTTTTTGGGTTTGATGATTCAAAAACTTCAAAAATTACCCCTGTCTTGGAGTGTCATGTTACTCCTCTCAAATTTTTGTCAGGGTTTTGAATTCTTTGAAAATTTTGGATAGGGACCAATATGAAATGGATTTTCAAAATAATCCAGAGGTTTTCAAAAGCTCTTTCAATTCCTTCTTTTAAAATTCCAACTCATATTTCTTAAAATTTGAGGAAGTCATATTATCCTCTCTCATGAAAATCATTGAGTTGCATAAAGTTTTCTGAATTTGAAATATTTTCAAAAATGGAAATTCAAATCATTTTCAAATCCCTTTTCATTTCTTTAAATGGAAGAAGTCATGTCATCTTCACTCTAGGGTTTTGTGATGAAATGAATTTGAATTCCTGGTGATCAAAATGCAGATTGAAATTTTTGGGAAAGTCATTTCATTCCCTCTCAATAAACTTTCAAAAGTTTCAAAAAGTTTCAAATTTCACTCACTTTCAATCATTCAAGCAAACAAACAATCATTCTATATTTATTATAACATTCCAAAGTTTGGGATGTTACAGTGGAATGATTTGGAGAAACGATATCCAAGTTATTCATTAAGTAATCTTGATGAAAGTCTTCATAAAGCCATTGTTTTTCACAAAATGAAGCCTAGTGATCCAAACTTTGATAAATGCCTATTTGAACTGCGTGATCTTATGCGTGCTAAAGGAGATGTCACCACTATCAACAACATTATCTTTGAAGCCATTCACACTCATAAACTTGAACATTGTCATGATCACTATTCTAATGAATCTCTTGTTCTTTATGATGAGGATTTCCCACTTGATGATGACAATGTGGAACATGGCTATTATGAAGAAGATGTGTTGTTTGACATCGAGTATGAGAAGATCATATAAATCTGAGTCTTATGGCAAACTTTAAGGATTACATGTCCGGAGGAAAAGAGTGGATTCTCGACAGCGGATGTACGGATCATATGACTGGTGATAAAGACATGTTCCAAGAAATCACAACTAATCAAGGTCCTCGACGGTACATGACCTTTGGAGACAACTCTAAGGGTAAGGTGCTTGGCCTCGGTAAGGTGGCCATATCCCATGATAGCTCTATTCAAAATGTTATGCTTGTTGAATCCCTTGGTTACAATCTTGTTTCTGTATCTAGACTTGCTGATTTCGGTTTCAATGTTCTATTCACGAAAGTAGATTGCCAAGTGTTTCATCAAGATAATCATAAAATTGTCTTTACCGGTATCCGTAGAGGTGATCTACACATTGTCGATTTCACTAAAAGATCCAAACCTCGCACTTGTTTAATTGCTAAATCTTCTAAAGGTTGGCTTTGGCATAGAAGATTAGGACATGTTTGCATGCATAATTTAGACAAACTTATCAAAGGTGATCATATACTTGGTGTTAAAGATGTTATCTTTGACAAAGATAGACTTTGTAGTGCTTGTCAAGCTGGAAAGCAAGTAGGTGGAAGTCATCCTGTTAAGAATATCATGACTACTAGGAGACCACCCGAGTTACTTCACATGGATCTTTTCGGTCCCAATGCTTACAAGAGTCTCGGTAAAAATTCCTATGGTCTAGTTATAGTTGATGATTTTTCTAGATTTATGTGGGTATTATTTTTTGATGATAAGTCGCAGGTTCAAAAGATCTTCAAGAACTTCGCTCGCAAAGCACAAAATCAGTTTGAAGTGAAGATCAAGAAGGTTCGGAGCGATAACGGATCTGAGTTCAAGAACACCCATGTGGATACCTTTCTTGACGAAGAAGGTGTCTCACATGAGTTCTCGGCTACGTACACACCTCAACAAAATGGAGTTGTTGAGAGGAAGAACCGAACACTCATTGAGATGGCAAGAACGATGCTTGACGAATACAAGACGCCAAAACACTTTTGGGTAGAAGCCGTGGAAACAGCATGTGATGCCACAAACCGACTTTACTTGCACAAGCTTCTCGGTAAAACGACATACGAGCTACTCACCGGTAACAAACCCCAAGTTGGATACTTTCGGGTATTCGGCTCCAAGTGCTACATTCTTGACAAGCATCGTCGTACTAAATTTGCTCCTAAATCTCATGAAGGATTCCTACTTGGTTATGGATCGAACTCTCACACTTACCATGTCTACAGCAACTACACTCGAAAAGTTGAAGAGACGGTAGATGTGAAGTTTGATGTATCTAATGGTTCGCAAGTCGAACAACTGCCAAATGATGTAGGTGATAAGAACCCTTCAGATGCTATCCTAAATTTACCCATCGGCAAGATTCGTCCCATGGAGGTGAAGGAAAGTACTTCATCAACTCAAGTGGAAGCCTCTACTTCACGACAAGGTGAACCACAACATGACATGGAGGCATCCACAAGCGGTACACGGCAAGATGATGAAAAGGAGGAAGTGCATCATGAAGATCCACCACAACCTCCTTCACCACCACCTCAAGGGAACGACACCTTCAACAACAACGAAGATGAAGAAGAGGAATATGAAAAAGAAGCTCCACCAACCAACAATCGAAAGCTGACCCGAGTTCGAGCACAAGTGATCAAGAACCATTCCCTAAGCCAAATCTTTGGTGATATACAAACAGGGAGGATCACTCGCTCTAAAACTCGTCTAGCAAACTTCTGTGAGCATTATTCTTTCATCTCTAGCATTGACCCCTTGAAGGTAGAACAAGCTCTTGAAGACGCGGATTGGGTGAACGCTATGCACGAAGAGCTTCACAACTTCGAAAGGAATGAAGTGTGGACACTCGTGGAGAAGCCTGAGGATGAACACGACATCATCGGAACCAAATGGGTATTTCGGAACAAGCAAGACGAAGACAGTCAAGTCGTGCGCAACAAGGCTCGCCTCGTAGCTCAAGGATATATGCAAATCAAAGGTATGGACTACGGTGAGACCTACGCCCCCGTCGCTACACTTGAAGCTATTCACATTCTTCTTGCTTATGCCAATCACCATGATATGACGCTTTATCAAATGGATATTAAAAGTGCATTTTTAAATGGTGAAATTGAAGAAGAGGTTTATGTTAAATAACCACCTGGCTTTGTGAATCCTAAGAAACCTAATTATGTTTATAAGCTTCGTAAAGCTCTTTATGGTCTTAAGAAAGCCCCTCGTGCTTGGTACAAATGTTTAACGAAGTTTCTTATCGAAAATGGTTTTGAAATTGGTAAAATTGATGCAACCTTATTCACTAAGAGAGTTAATGGTGAATTATTTGTGTGCCAAATCCATGTGGATGATATCATCTTTGGTTCCACTAACCCTCAATTTAGTGAAAGATTTGGAAGGTTGCTGTCCGAGAAGTATGAGATGTCTATGATGTGTGAGCTGAAATTCTTTCTTGGCTTGCAAATCAAGCAATCAAAGTAAGGAACTTTCATCTCTCAAACTAAGTATACCAAGTACTTGCTCAAAAAGTTCAACATGCATGAGTGCAAAGGTATGAAAACCCCTATGCCTACTAGCGGACATGTTGATCTCACCAAAGAGGATGAGCCGGTTGATCAGAAAGTTTATCGATCTATGATTGGTTCATTGTTATATCTATGTGCATATCGTTCCGATATTATGCTTAGTGTTTGCATGTGTGCTAGATATCAAGCTGCACCGAAAGAATGTCATCTTTTAGCTGTAAAACACATTGTGAGATACTTGATACAAACGTCAAGTTTTGGCATTTAGTATCCCAAGGGATCTTCTTTTGACCTTGTTGGCTATTCTGATTCGAACTATGCCAGTGACAAGGCTGATAGAAAATCCACCTCGGGTACTTGTCAATTTTTGGGCAGATCTCTTGTATCTTGGTCCTCTAAGAAACAAAACTCGGTATCTCTATGACTGCCGAAGCTGAGTATATTGCTGCTGGATCTTGTTGTGCGCAACTACTTTGGATGACACAAACACTTAAGGATTATGGAATTCATGTTAAAAATGTTCCATTACTTTGTGACAATGAAAGTGCTATTAAAATTGGTCATAATCCTGTGCAACATTCTCGAACCAAGCATATTCAAGTTCGACATCATTTCATTCGTGATCATGTTGCCAAAGGAGATATTAACCTTAAGCATGTTCGCACTAACAAGCAATTGGAAGATATCTTTACTAAGCCACTTGATGAGAAGACATTTTGTCACCTGAGGAGTGAGTTGAACATCATCGATGCTTCAAACTTGAGCTAGACTCACTCGGTTGCATGTAAGGGCATGAGCTTTCTTGATATTTCCATGTATCTTAACATTTCATCTTATGCCATGGAATTCTATTCTCCCTTGTATTGCATCTAATCTCTTGTAGGTACTTGGAAAATTTTCATTCCACAAGATTGCCATCAACTCCAATCATAAACAATCTTGTCATTACCAAGTATCTACAACCCCTGATGATGGAAGGAAGAAGACCACTCAACCATATCCTTGACATATACTTGATCAAATTGCACACTCTCAATTGGTATCATGTCAATTGGATATATCTATTGTTCTTCATTGCATGACTAATCTTTGTAGGAAACTAGTGTACTAGAACAAGAAGGATTGCTCAAAACTCAAGATGATCTTCATCAACCTCGAGCATCCTCAACAAGTTCATCTACAAGCTACGTCATCAACATCACTCAAAGGTATGTACTCATGTCCTTGAAAAGGCTTTACTCCGAGAAATGAGCTAAAGCAAATCAAGCGACATGAAGACATTAAAACACTTAATAAAAAAAATGGTAACCCCATTCTGAGCTTAACGTAGAGTATGACCTATGATCAAGTATTCTTGCTTGGCTCCTAAGTCGATATACTCTAATATAGGTGACCTAGCCACCGCCCATCATCTAGTTAAGAATCTGGTGTGATTAGCTCTCTATTGCATGATTTCTCATAACTACTCCAATCTTCTCTAGTTAATGTCCTTTGTAAAAACTTCATATTTCATTGAAAATCTTTCTCTTGACTTTGTGAAAATAGAAACTTAGTTTCTCTTTCAGAGCCACCGACTCAGATATTTTGGTTCTACCAAAATTGCAGACAAGCTGCACTACAACATCTCGGTACCACCGATCTATTTATCTCGGCGTCACCAATTTTCATTCTGTTTCTTTTGAATTCGTTTTTGCAATTCTATGTTTTCTTAGTGATCTTTCTTGTAATACTTCTGTTACTTAGATGATCCCCTAATATTTTAAAAAAACTTTGTATTACTCAGGGGGAGAAGCACTAAAGTTAATTTTGAGGAGAGAATTTCTTTCTTCAAGGATCCCTATCTTCAATGAAGAAAGAAGGAGAAGAATAAATCAGTTTCTATGTCTCTCTCAATTTTCATTTCTATGAAACCTACATTTCGATGACCCTTGTACTCAAGGATCCCTTCTCAGTCAATGATCCCTGTATCTATCCCTGTTTTTGACCTTTTTGGGAATTAATGCCAAAGGGGGAGAAGACCAAAGCTTCAAGCTAAAGGGGAGATATATGCTTATGCAAAGGGGGAGATATGATCAAGGGGGAGAGCCAATATCAATTCTCATACCTTCATAAACAGGGGGAGAATATCAAAGTAAGGGGAGAAGAAAATTGTAGACCTTTCTCACCTTATCCAATCCTAATATCTACATGCTAAGTTTCACGGGGAGAGGATAATCTATTTTCATATCTACGGTGAGAAAATTCTAAATGATCTTGGAGACATATCAATTCTAAGGAATACTATTTTCTATATGTCCTCCATATCTTATCTTGGAAATTTTGAGTTCTATTGCCTTGCTGTTTGGTAGAATACTCTTGTGTTTCCTAGCATCGTTTTCTCAAGTGTGTTTCTATCACCAGGATGCTCAAGAACTCAAGATAAGTATATGCATCATATCCTTGGTCAAGATGATCTCTTGCTTCTTGCACATATTGTTTGCAAGAGTGATGTCTTGAACAAAGATACATCTCATTCATATATATTTGATGCATATAACCAAGATACACATGACCTGGTATATCCATTCTACCTTATGTGTGTTCATGCATTCAAAAGCAACTATCCTTTAAAGGACTGCACACATTTAGGGGGAGCAAGTCTAAGTAATGTGTCTCTCAAAGTCTTCAGTATAACCATGCATATCTTTATTTGAAGCTTTGACTGTATGTTGTCATCAATTACCAAAAAGGGGGAGATTGAAAGCACAACATGCTCCCTTGGTGGTTTTGATAATTCATGACAACATACATTGTCTCTTGGACTGATATTTTTACCTAGTGTATTTCACATACATTCTATAGAGAGGTCTGGCAAAAGGAGATTGTGGAGAAACCCCAAGATGCAAGGAAATAGGTTGGCCAAGCTTCAATCTAGAGGACTCTACATTTTATACTTGTGAGAAATCACTTTGAGTCCATAGGAAAGCCAATACTATTAAAAGGGATAAGGTTTTGTTGGTGAACAATATGCTCAAACGTGCACAAGTGATAGTCGCCAAAACATCCACAAACTCCCCCACCAAAGTCTGTTCTATACCCAACACTCAAAATCGGTGCAACCAACTTTCCCATACCGGTGCCACCGATTCCCGAACCTAGACAGACTATGCAAAACCCTAGCCACTTCGGTGCAACCGATTCCATACCAGTGCCACCGAGTTTAGGTTGCCAACTTTCTGTTACGCAAATTCACATTTTCGGTCCCACCGAGAATGTTGGATCGGCGTCACTGAGATTGGAAATCTGACCGTTGGTCACCTTACCAGTGCAACCGAATTTCCTATATCGGCTTTACCGAGATTCAAAAGTTGTCACCTTTTGGTCACTTCGGTACCATCGAGTTTAACACATCGGTGTCACCGAGTTGGTCATTTTGTGTGTAACGGTTGGATTTTTGGGGATGCCTATATATACACCTTCACCACCACTTACTCGAGAGAGAAGCACTTAGAACTATTCCATACCTATCCTATCAGATTTTCTGAGAGAGAACCACCTACCCTTGTGTTGAGGTCAAGATCTTCCACTCCAATCATATGGATCTTGATTTCTAGCCTCCCCAAGTAGCTTTCCACCAATCCCATCTCTTCCACCATGCCAAATCTATGAGAGAGTGATTGGGTGCTCAGGAGTCTATCATCTTGAAGCACAAGAGCAAGGAGTTCATCGTCATTATCGAGCCTATTACCTTTTGGAGGGTGGTGCCTCCTAGATTGGTTAGGTGTCGCTTGGGAGCCTCCTACTTCGTGTTGTGGAGTGAACCAAGAAGTTTGTAAGGGCAAGGAGATCGCCTACTTCATGAAGATCTACCCATAGTGAGGCTAGTCCTTCGTGGATGGAAGCCGTTATGGAATAGTCAAGGTTGCTACTTCGTGGACCATTTTGGGTGGAGCCCTCCGTGGACTCTCGCGACCATTACCCTCCATGGGTTGAAGACTCCATAAGCATGGATATACGATAGGGCCACCTATCAGAACCATGGGAAAAATCATCGTGTCTACAACTGCGTTTGATCTACCTATCTCAACACTTTACTTCATATGCAATGTCTTTACATTCCGCTGCCATATTTGTTGACATGCATGTGTAGGGCTGTTAGACTTTCTAGCTTTGCTAAAACTGTTAGAATCTGCCAACCAATTAACTTGGGAAAAGGTTAGGTTTTAAATTTCCGCTAGTAGTATATTCACCCCCCTCTAGACACTCTTCTAGTGATCCCTCACGTACAAGTACTCAAAGCCCCCGATAGCACGGGGAAAATGGCCCAAGATGTCGAGCCCCCAGACCGAAAATGACCAAGAGAGAGGGAGTGTCTGAAGAGCTTGAGCTGGTTGATGTAGTTTCTTTGAATGGAACTATCATGCTTCACACTTCGTTACTAGTGCAGTTGCATTCTGGAGAGCAGTGGGCCAAAAGAAACCTTGCCAGAATGCCTTACCAGCAAGAGCTCTTGATCCTATGTGGGAGCCACATATGCCTCCATGTATCTCTGCCAACAGCTCCAGTCCATCCTCTCGAGGAATGCACTTCAATTTCACACCATTCGGTCTCTTTCTGTACACGACATTGTCCACAGACTTGTACATATTAGACTGGCGGGCTACTTACTCCGCTTCTTCCTATTCCTCAGGGAGTTCTCCTGTTTGGAGGAACTGAAAAATGTGTTGTGCCCATGCTAGATCCTGAGGCTCGACGGCAAGAACTAAAGGCATTTTTCTGTTGCTGAAGCATTTGTCTCTACGGCAAGGGCTTGAGGCCCTGCCGGAGCCTGTTGCCCCCTGTCAGGCTTGGTGTTGCCGTGGCGACATCCTTGGCCACAACATTTCTTGTCGGCCCCCCTGCACAATCCTAGGCCTTTTCCTTATCTCCCCTCACATACTCACCTTTCTGCCTTTCGACAAGTTGTTCAACTTCCCGGTTGTTTTGGAGATCGTGTCCCTTGGTGTGATGGATCTTGCAATACTGCTTGTCGGAGCCCTGTGGCTTGTCGACAGCCGCCAAGGCCTGACAGGAGATGCACCCGGCAACATCTTTGCTCGGGCCGTCAACCTTAGTCTTCTTGGCGGTGTCGAGGTTGCCGGATTCATCGACGGCAAGTACGGCTTTTCCCTTGCATTTCTTGTTCCGCCGTCGGCCTTTCTTTCTGAGGAATGAGATGCAAATCACTTTCCTGGCAAGGAGCTTGGTGGCCTCCGGTAAAGGCGCCAACAAACTCATGAAATAGGTCTGCCCAGGAAGAAATGGAGTTCTCCGGCAGATGCATCAACCATGACCTGACGTTGGGCTTGAGTAGTTGGTGAGTATCTTGTCGTCGTGAGCCACGGCAGCCTACACCGCAATGGTGTAGATGCTCAAGAACTCCGACGGGTGAGTCTTGCTGCCGTATTTCTCTGGGACCTCTGGTTTGAACATTCAGGAATTGGGCCACTAGACTCGCCGCAACTCACGGGTAAAAGCTGGACAACCCACCTCATAAGGCAGGTCGACAGGATACCCTGGCACAGGCTTGTCTACAGTAGGTCCGGTACGCCTATTAGACTGATGGCGCGCTTCCCGCCTCCGCTCGATGGTGGTCCAAACGTCTTCTTTGCTTTGCTCCCGAAGAACTTGACATTGATCACGGTGAGTTCATGGATCAGACGACACCATTGAATCGTCACCACAGGCACCGATCTGTCGAGTCGGCGATCGCCGTTGCCACCGCGGAGGAGAGTGCACCGTAGTCGTGCCACCTCCAGCCTTGTTGCCACTGGTGCGCGCTGACTCGATCGATTGCTACTGCGAAAGCTCCACCCGTTGCGGTCCATCTCTATCAGCGAAGCTGACGAGGCTCTGAATAGTAGCTCTCCACTCATCAAGCTTCTCCGCAGCAGGAGGAAAATCCAGGAGTAGCTTTGCTCGCGCCAACACTTCTGTTGATGTAGTCGGCAGCGCAAGGTGCGAAGAACGTGAGGTGCTCTCACTCCTAACCATGTTAGAAGGAGCTCCATCACGGTCCCATGATCGGACGCCACTTCCACCAGCATTTTGGCATGCATGCTGGTCCCGCGCATCTCGGGAGTGATGATCAAGAGTCTTTCCATGGGGGCGCTTAGAACCACCAACATCACGGCGCCGCTCATCGCGTGCGACCTGAGAAGGCCGCGGAGTATGCGTGGGCATGGGTGTCTTGGAAGGCACCCTTCCGTCCCTAGAGTTCACTGCGCTGCCCGTAGGCAGTACAACTCCGTCCTGAGACCCAGCGGCGCATGGGTTGCCGCCGTCGCTGCGAACGGTGCCGCTAGCTTGGCCTGGATCACCAGAGCGTCGTGGAGGCTCAAGAGCTCCGCTTCCTCCACTTGCATCCACATCGTCGCCTGTCCGAGTAGCTATAAGCAAACCCGATGTGGGTGGATCAACCACCGTAAAACCCTTCTTCTTGGGGGGCCATGGCGACGAAGATGATGGATGATGAATAAACTGACGCGCTGACCGCTAGATCAGGTTCACGCAACCCTCTCCCCCCTACCTGGCGCGCCAAAGATGTCGGTGTACGGCACCTATGGGATCATGCGGATCCCTTTATGGTTCGGCAGGGAGAAAGGTGTGCACAAAGAGCAGATCCAATGAGCAACTCAAGGGATTTTTACCCAGGTTCGGGCCGCTGAGAAGCGTAAAACCCTACTCCTGCTTTGGTGTATTATGAGTGTTTGAGTTCTAGCTATAGGAGCGTTGTGTGATGAACAGTACATGGTCGCTATGCATGTGAGCCAGAAGGTCCTCCAAGAGTCCAGAAAAAAGTCCCCCCTCGTAACGCCTTGGGCCTGCTTTTATATGACTAAGGGGTCTCCAACAGTAGCGTACAGTACATGCACGAGGTGTATAGTTGCTACAGTGTTATGATATCTAACACTGACGGCATAGGACAAATGCATTTATTGCACCGTCAGGCGTCCCTGACCTTCTATGGGACGGGACAGGAGCCCGTCCCATTGGCACCGCTTAACCTCCACCATCGCTAGATTCCTTGACGCGTATCCAGGAGGGATGACACCTGGTTTGTGCGCTGGCAGGATGGTGAGATCTTGCCAGGTGCATGTCTTTCCGAGGCTCCGTGGGCCATCCTGGCAAGATCTTGCCGGGGTCCCAACTTTTGGTCTTTGGTCTTCTGATTGTTGTCTTGAACATTTTCTTGACATCTTCGCATTTGCATCTAGCAGTCCCCTGGCAGGCCTTGCCTCTGGTGTGGCTACAATTGTGCATGCACAAATAAGGGGTACTAAAAGACCCAAACTTTAGTATACCGACATTATAATTCCATCATCATGGAGCTTCTTCATGCGCTTTTGACTAATGTGTCCTAGTCAACAATGCCAAATGTAAGATGGATTTATCTCGTTAGGCTTATGCCTCTTGACATTTATGTTATTGGCCGATTCGCCTTCAAGATCTAATATAAATAACCCGTTCACAACAGGCGCAAAGCCATAAAACATTTTACTCAAGAAAATAGAACAACCATTGTCCTTAATATTGAATTCATAACCTTTCCTCATCAAACATGACGCCGAAAAAATGTTTTGACTTCATGCAGGAACATAATAAGAATTATCAAGTTCCATTAAAAATCCTGAAGGTAAATAAGTTGCATGGTGCCGACGCTAATGCAGCAACTCTTGTTTTATTCCCGACGCGTATGTTTAAGTAGAGATTACAGCGGGGAAGAGAGGTGTTACACCACTGCATAGAAGGGGAGAGAGTTGGTGTTGACGGCAGCGAAGTTGTTGGTGTAGATCAACGTCACGATGATTGCCCCGGCGGCGTTCCGACGCCATCGGAAGAGAGGGGGGAGAGAGCTCCCCTCCTCATTCTTCTTCCTTGGCCTCCCCCTAGATGGTAGGAGAGTTCCCACTTTGGTCCATGGCCTCCATGGTAGCGGAGGGGCAGGAGCCCTTCCGTGATTGGATCTCCCTCTCTATTCTCTTCTGTTTCGCGTTCATCTTCTGGCCAAAACCGTTTCTTATATTCCCAGGCATACGTAACTCTGAGTGGGCTGATATTTTAACATGATTTTCCCCAGATATAATCTTCCTTGCGCCCGAAGTAGAGCTTCAACCGACATACGAGGTGACCACAACCCATCACCACGCGCCTAGGCCCTGGGCGTGCCCTGGTGTCTTGTGGTGGTTGTGAGCCTCCTTTTGTGTTGATTCCACCTTCCAAAAACCACAAATATTCCAAAATAAATCTCCTCAAATTTTTATCGTGTTTGGACTTCGTTTGATGTGGATATTCTATGAAACAAAAAACATGCAGCAGACAGGAACTGGCATTAAGGACATGATCAATATGTTAGTCCAATAAATCATATAAAATGTTGCCAAAAATATGTGAAAGTTGTATAATATTGGCATGAAATAATTAAAAATTATAGATACGACAGAGACGTATCAGCAGCCCCAAGCTTAATTCCTACTTGTCCTCGAGTAGGTAAATGATAAAAAAGACAATTTTTGATGTGGAATGCTACCTAGCATAATATTGATCATATATCTAATCATGGCATGAATATTAAGACATGAGTGATTCAAAACAATAGTCTAATTGACATAAAGACATTAATACTCAGGCATCCTAACAAACAATCATGTCTTTCAAAATATCAAGGCTAAAGAACGTTATCCCTAAAAAATCATATAGCCTCATCATGCTCTGTCTTCTTAACACAAAGTATAAATCATGTACTACCCCAGTGTTAGCCAAGCAATTGGTTCGTACTTTTTAACGCGCTTCAACATTTTCAACTCTCACGGAATACATGAGCGCAAGCCATGGATATAGCACTATGGGTGGAATAGAATGCGGTGGTAGATATTAATATAGAGAAGACAAAATGGAAGATAGTCTCACATTGAAGCGGCAAATCAATAGGCTATGGAGATGCCCACCAATTGATATCAATGCGAGGAGTAGGGATTGCCATGCAACGGATGCACTAAGAGGTATAACTGTATGAAAGCTTAAACTATAAGTAAGTGGGTGTGCATATAGCTCTATAATGATAAATTCCCACAAGTATATGAAAGTGACAACATAGAAGACTCTCTATATAAAAACATGGTGCTACTTTGAAGCACGAATGTGGAATTAGCATGCCCCTTCTCTCTTTAACTCCCTCACAAGTTGGGATGAGTATCAGGACTTTACAAAAAATAAAAGAGGCCAGCGAAGCCCAAAAAAAAGAGGCCAAAGAAGCCCACCAAAATTAAAAAGAAAGAGAAAAAGAAAGAAAAAAAGAAACAAACGAGAGAAAGAGACAAGGGACAATTGCTACAACCTTTTTCCACACTTGTGCTTCAAATAGCACCATGATCTTCATGATAGAGAGTCTCCTATTTTGTCACTTTCATATAACTAGTGGATATTCATTATGCATGACCACTTAGTTTTCTTTTTGAGCTTTTATACACTTATAGCTCTAAGTGCATTTGTTGCATGGCAATCCCTACTCACTCACATTGATATCTATTGACGGGCATCTTCATAGCCCGTTGATACGCCTAGTTGATGTGAGACTATATTCTCATTTTTCACATTGCACCTCCTCCATATTCTATTCCACCTATAATGCTATATCCATGGCTCACACTCATGTATTGCGTGAGAGTTGAAAAGGTTTGAGAACACCAAAAGTGTGAAACAAATGCTTGACTTGTTCATCAGGGTTGTGCATGATTTAGATACTTTGTATGGGGAAGATGGAGCATAGCCAGACCATATGATTTTGTAGGGATAACTTTCTAAGGCCATGTTATTTCAAAAGGACATGACTACCTTGTTGGTGTGCTCGAAGTATTACTGATTTTATGTCCATATTAGACTATTGTTTTGAATCTTACGGATTTGAATATTCATGCCACAATAAATAATATTACATGGATAAATATGTTAGGTAGCATTCCACATCAAAAATTCTGTTTTTATCATTTACCTACTCGAGGACGAGCATGAATTAAGCTTGGGGATGCTGATACGTCTCCAACGTATCTATAATTTTTGATTGTTCCATGCTATTATACTATCTGTTTTGGATGTTTTATATGCATTAATATGATATTTTATATTATTTTTGGGACTAACCTATTAATCTAGAGCCTAGTGCAGTTTCTGTTTTTTCCTTGTTTTTGAGAATTGCAGATAAGGAATATTAAATGGGGTCCAAATGGAATAAAACCTTCGGAATGATTTTTTCTAGAACGAAAGGAAACTACGAGACTTGAGAACGAAGGCAGAGGACCACCGTGGGGCCACAAGCCCTAGGGTCGTGCCCAGGGGGGTAGGGCACGCCAGACAGGCTTGTGGGCCCATGGCAGCTCCCCTAACCCTAATCTTCAGCACAATCATCCTTTCTGCACACATATTTTGTGGGCCCAGATGATATGTGTTTTGCTTGGAGCGTCGTGTATGATATGAGTCTTTGCTTTGTATTTTGCCACAATCATCCTTGCTGCACACATATTTTGAGAGAGATATGCTGAATCGTGAATTTATTAGAATACTCTATGTGCTTCACTTATATCTTTCGAGCTAGGCAATGTTGCTCTAGTGCTTCACTTATATCTTTATAGAGCATGGTGGTGTTATATTTTATAGAAATTATTGAACTCTCGTTCCTCACTTATGTTATTTTGAGAGTTTCTTAAAACAGCATGGTAATTTTTTAAGGTTATGAATTTAGTCCTAATATAATGGGCATCCAAGAGGGATATAATAAAAACTCTCATATTAAGTGCATTAAAAACTATGAGAAGTTTGATTCCTTGCATATAGTTTTGAGATAATAGAGATGGTAATATGAGAGTCATGCTAGTGAGTAGTTGTGAATTGGAATAGATACTTGTGTTAAAGCTTGTGATTCCCGTAGCATGCACATATGGTGAACCGTTATGTAACGAGGTCAGAGCATGATTTTTTTAATGATTGTCGACCTTTGTGTGAGGGTCGGGAGCACGCGATGGTTAACTCCTACCAACCTCTCCCCTAGGAGCATGCGTCTATTGCTTTGTTTGATAACTAATAGACTTTTGCAATAAGTATGTGAGTTCTTTATGACTAATGTTGATTCCATGGATTATACGCACTCTCACCCTTCCATCTTTGCTAGCCTCTCTAGTACCGCACAACTTTCGTCGATACACCAAACATTCCTTCCTCAAAACAGCCACCATATATTCCTCAAAACAGCCACCATACCTACCTATTATGTCATTTCCATATCCATTCCGAGATATATTGCCATGCAACTTCCACCATGTAGTTTTTTTATGACTTGCATCATCACTTCATATTGCATATAGAGTCATATTTTGTCATAGGAATCGAGTTGTAATTTATTTTTCTTTGAGTTATAAGTAAATATAAAAGTGTGATTATTTTTCATTAATAGAGCATTGTCCCGTGAGAGAAAAGGATGATGGAGGCTATGACTCCCTCATAAGTTGGGATGAGTATCAGGACTTTACAAAAAATAAAAGAGGCTAGCAAAGCCCAAACAAAAAAAATAAAAGAGGCCAAAGAAGCCCACCAAAAAAAATAGAAAAAGAAAGAAAAAGGAAAAAATGAGAGAAAGAGAGAAGGGACAATTGCTACTACCTTTTTCCACACTTGTGTTTCAAATAGCACCATGATCTTCATGATAGAGAGTCTCCTATTTTGTCACTTTCATATAACTAGTGGATATTCATTATGCACGACCACTTAGTTTTCTTTTTGAGCTTTCATACACTTATAGCTCTAAGTGCATTTGTTGCATGGCAATCCCTACTCACTCACATTGATATCTATTGACGGGCATCTCCATAGCCCGTTGATACGCCTAGTTGATGTGAGACTATATTCTCCTTTTTTTCCTTGCACCTCCTCCATATTCTATTCCACCTATAATGCTATATCCATGGCTCACACTCATGTATTGCGTGAGAGTTGAAAAGGTTTGAGAACATCAAAAGTGTGAAACAATTGCTTGACTTGTTCACCGGGGTTGTGCATGATTTAGATACTTTGTGTGGGGAAGATGGAGCATAGCGAGACCATATGATTTTGTAGGGATAACTTTCTAAGGCCATGTTATATCGAAAGGACATGACTACCTTGTTGGTGTGCTCGAAGTATTACTGTTTTTATGTCAATATTAGACTATTGTTTTGAATCTTACATATCTAAATATTCATGCCACAGTAAAGAATATTACATGGATAAATATGTTAGGTAGCATTCCACGTCAAAAATTCTATTTTTATCATTTACCTACTCAAGGACGAGCAGGAATTAAGCTTGGGGATGCTGATACATCTCCAACGTATCTATAATTTTTATTGTTCCATGCTATTATATTATCTATTTTGGATGTTTTACATGCATTAATATGCTATTTTATATTATTTTTGGGACTAACCTATTAATCTAGAGCCTAGTGCCAGTTTCTGTTTTTCCTTGTTTTTGAGAATTGCGGATAAGGAATATTAAACGGGGTCCAAAAGGAATAAAACCTTCGTAATGATTTTTTTCCGGAACAAAAGGAAACTACGAGACTTGAGAACCAAGGCAGAGGAGCCACCGTGGGGCCACAAGCCCTAGGGCGCGCCAGGCAGGCTTGTGGGCCCATGACAGCTCCCCTAACCCTAATCTTCGGCCTATAAATTCTCAAATATTCCATCATTATCAGAACGAGCCACGAAAACACTTTTCCGCCACCAGAAGCCTCCGTTCCGAGAGATCCAATCTTGGAGCCTTTTCCGGTAATCTGCCCGAGGGGGATTCGATCACAGAGGGCAACTACATCAACTCCATTGCCCCTCCGATGATCCGTGAGTAGTTCTCCATAGACCTTCGGGTCGATAGCTAGTATCTAGATGGCTTCTTCTCTCTCTTTGCTCTTCAATACCATGTTCTTCATGATCTTCATGGAGATTTATTTGACGTAATACTCTTTTGCGGTGTGTTTGTCGAGATCCGATGATTTGTGGGTTTAAATTTAGAGTATCCATGAATATTATTTGAGTCCTTTCTGAATTCTTATATGCATGATTTCATATCTTTTCAAGTCTCTTCGAGTTATTGGTTTGGTTTGGCCAACTAGATTGGTAATTCTTGCAATGGTAGAAGTGCTTAGTTTTGGGTTCAATCTTGCGGTGTCCTCACCCAGTGACAAAGTAGGGGTAGCGAGGCACGTATTGTATTGTTGCCGTCAAGGATAACAATATGGGGTTTTCATCATATTGCTTGAGTTTATCCCTCTACATCATGTCATCTTACCTAATGCGTTACTCTGTTCTTTATGAATTTAATACTCTAGATGCAGGCAGGAGTCAGTCGATGTGTGGAGTAATAGTAGTAGATGCAGAATCGTTTCGGTCTACTTGACACGGACGTGATGTATATATGCATAATCATTGCCTTGGATATCTTCATAATTATTCGCTTTTCTATCAATTGCTCGACAGTAATTTGTTTACCCATTGTAATACTTGCTATCATGAGAGAAGCCTCTAGTGAAACATATGGCCCCCGGGTCTATTTTCCATCTTATCCTTTCAGATCTAAAACCACAAATACCAAAAATACTTTCCTGCATTAATTTTACCTATTGTTTTAATTTCCATTTAAGCAATCTATCTCTATCATATCTCATCCTTGCAAGTAACCTTAAAGGGATTGACAACCCCTTTATAGCGTTGGGTGCAAGAGTTTGATTCTTTGTGTAGGTACACCTATTGGGGTCTTGCTTGTATCTCCTACTGGATTGATACCTTGGTTCTCAACAACTAAGGGAAATACTTATCTACTTTTCTGCATCAATCGTTCCTCTTCATCGAAACCAACACATGCTCGAGAAGTAGCAAGAAGGATTTCTGGCGCCGTTGTCGGGGAGATCTACATCAAGCCTACCAAGTACCCATCACAAACTCATCTCTTGCATTTACATTATTTTCCATTTTCCTCTTGTTTTTCTCTCCCCCACTTCTAAA
Source organism: Hordeum marinum (assembly GCA_022496015.1). NCBI lineage: Eukaryota > Viridiplantae > Streptophyta > Magnoliopsida > Poales > Poaceae > Hordeum > Hordeum marinum. Next base: position 94,071,278 of record CM039677.1, on the reverse strand, counting down.
ACAATTTTCAGAAGATACCAAAAAGATTTGCCTTTTTATTCGCCCTTTTTCGTTCGTCTTTTCGTTTGCTTGCTTGTGTGCTTGATTGCTTGCTTCGTCATGATGACTCAAGAGAATACCAAGTTGTGTGAATTTTCCAATACTAATAATAATGATTTTATTAGTACTCCTATTGCTCCCGCCACTAGTGCGGAACCTTATGAAATTAATGCTGCTTTGCTCAATCTTGTTATGAAAGAACAATTTTCTGGCCTTGCTAATGAAGATGCCGCATCCCATCTAAATACTTTCGTTGAGTTGTGTGATATGCAAAAGAATAAAGATGTGGATAATGATATTGTTAAATTGAAGCTATTTCCGTTCTCACTACGAGATCGTGCTAAAACTTGGTTTTCATCTTTGCCTAAAAATAGTATTGATTCATGGAATAAGTGTAAAGATGCTTTTATTTCCAAGTACTTTCCGCCCGCTAAAATCATCTCCCTTAGGAATGATATAATGAATTTTAAACAAGTTGATCATGAGCATGTTTCACAAACTTGGGAAAGGATGAAACTTATGAGGAGGAATTGCCCCGCGCATGGTTTGAGTTTATGGATGATTATACAAATTTTCTATGCTGGATTGAATTTTGCTTATAGGAATCTCTTAGATTCCGCCGGGGGTGGTACTTTTATGGAAATCACATTAGGAGAATCTAGTAAACTCCTAGATAATATTATGTCAAATTACTCTCAATGGCACACCGAAAGATTTCCTACTAGTAAGAAAGTGCATGCTATTGAAGAGATTAATACTTTGAGTGAAAAGATGGATGAATTGATGAAATTGTTTGCTAGTAAGAGTGTTCCTATTGATCCTAATGATATGCCTTTGTATTCTTTGATTGGAAATAATAATGAATCTATGGATGTGAATTTTGTTGGTAGGAACAATTTTGGTAATAACGCTTATAGAGGTAATTTCAATGCTAGGCCATTTCCTAGTAATTGCTATAATAATTATGGTAATTCCTACAACAATTCTTATGGAAATTATAATAAAATGCCCTCTGAATTTGATAGTAATATTACAGAAGTCATTAGTACGCAAAAGGGTTTCAATGCTATGATTGAGGAAAATTGCTCAAGATTGATGATTTGGCTAGGAACGTTGATAGAATTTCTCTTGAGATTGATTCTTTAAAAATTAGATCTATTTCACCCAAGCATGATATTAATGAGTCTTTAAAATCCATGAGAATTTGTACTGATGAGTGTAAGAAAAGAACCGCTAGAATACGTGCTAAGCGTGAATGGCTTGAAAAAGTGTGTTCTCGTGATAATATTGATGAAGATCTTAAAGTGATTGATGTAAATCCTATTGAATCTTTGATTTCCAATGTTAATCTTGATAAGTAAGGGACTGGAGATGATTCAACTTTATTTAAAAGGCATCCCAATGATTCGGAGTTTATAGATCTTGATGCTAAGATTGATAAAAGTGGGATTGAAGAGGTCAAAACTTTAAATAGCAATGAACCCACTCTTTTGGATTTAAAGGACTTTAATAATGATAGATTCTCCTTAATTGATTGCATTTCCTTGTTTCAAATCATGTTGAACTCTCCTCATGCTTTTAATCAAAACAAAGCTTTTACTAAACATAATGTTGATGCTATGATGAAAGCTTTCGAAGAAAAACTTGAGTTGGAAGTTTATATACCTAGAAAGCTATATGATGAGTGGGAACCTACTATTAATATTAATATTAAACATTATGAGTTCCATGCTTTGTGTGATTTGGGTGCTAGCGTTTCCATGATTCCAATAACTTTATGTGATGTGTTAGGTTTTCGTGAATTTGATGATTGTTCCTTAAATTTGCATCTTGAGGATTCCACTATAAAGAAACCTATGGGAAGGATTAATGATTTTATTATTGTTGAAAATAGGAATTATGTTCCCATAGATTTCATTGTTCTAGATAAAGATTGCAATCCTACATGTCCTATTATTCTTGGTAGACCTTTCCTTAGAACGATTGGTGCAATTATTGATATGAAGGAAGGGAATATTAGATTCCAATTTCCAGTAAGGAAAGGCATGGAACACTTTACTAGGAATAAAATAAAATTACATTATGAATCTATCATGAGAGCTACTTATGGATTGCATACCAAAGATGACAATACCTAGATCTATTGCGTTTTGCCTAGCTAGGGGCGTTAAACAATAGCGCTTGTTGGGAGGCAACCCAATTTTATTTTGCTTTCTGCTTTTTGCTTCTGTTTCGGTGTGTTTTGCACATTATTACTTCTGTAGTAATTGTGTTTTTGTGTTTTGATTAGTGTTTGAGCCAAGTAAAACCTTTGGGGTGATCTATGGTAGTTGTTGATTTGATCTTGCTGAAAAACAGAAACTTTTGCGCTCAGTCCAGGAATTTTCTAAAATAATTAGAGCATAGAATTGATCTGAAATTTTTACAGAAGATTTATATACTAATTGAACTGATTATCATAATTTTTAAGAATTTTTACAGTTCCATAAGTATTCGAAGTTTACAGATTGCTACAGACTGTTCTGTTTTTGACAGATTCTGTTTTCTTTGTGTTGTTTGCTTATTTTGATGTATCTATGGGTCATATCGGGGGGTATGAGTCATGGAAAAGTTAGAATACAGTAGGTATTACACAAATAAAACTAAAGAAGGAGTTCACAACAGTACCTAAAGTGGTGATTTATATTTTTATACTAACGAATCTCATGAGTTTTGTGTTGTTAAATTTTCAAGTTTTGTGTGAAGATTTGATGGACTATGGAATAAAGACTAGTGAAGAGCCTAATGTTGGGGATGCCCAAGGCACCCCAAGTCATATTCAAGAATACCAAAAAGCCTAATCTTGGGGATGCCCCGGAAGGCATCCCCTCTTTCGTCTTCAATGCATCGGTAAATTTACTTGAGGCTATATTTTTATTCACCACATGATATGTGTTTTGCTTGGAGCGTCGTGTATGATATGAGTCTTTGCTTTGTATTTTGCCACAATCATCCTTGCTGCACACATATTTTGAGAGAGATATGCTGAATCGTGAATTTATTAGAATACTCTATGTGCTTCACTTATATCTTTCGAGCTAGGCAATGTTGCTCTAGTGCTTCACTTATATCTTTATAGAGCATGGTGGTGTTATATTTTATAGAAATTATTGAACTCTCGTTCCTCACTTATGTTATTTTGAGAGTTTCTTAAAACAGCATGGTAATTTTTTAAGGTTATGAATTTAGTCCTAATATAATGGGCATCCAAGAGGGATATAATAAAAACTCTCATATTAAGTGCATTAAAAACTATGAGAAGTTTGATTCCTTGCATATAGTTTTGAGATAATAGAGATGGTAATATGAGAGTCATGCTAGTGAGTAGTTGTGAATTGGAATAGATACTTGTGTTAAAGCTTGTGATTCCCGTAGCATGCACATATGGTGAACCGTTATGTAACGAGGTCAGAGCATGATTTTTTTAATGATTGTCGACCTTTGTGTGAGGGTCGGGAGCACGCGATGGTTAACTCCTACCAACCTCTCCCCTAGGAGCATGCGTCTATTGCTTTGTTTGATAACTAATAGACTTTTGCAATAAGTATGTGAGTTCTTTATGACTAATGTTGATTCCATGGATTATACGCACTCTCACCCTTCCATCTTTGCTAGCCTCTCTAGTACCGCACAACTTTCGTCGATACACCAAACATTCCTTCCTCAAAACAGCCACCATATATTCCTCAAAACAGCCACCATACCTACCTATTATGTCATTTCCATATCCATTCCGAGATATATTGCCATGCAACTTCCACCATGTAGTTTTTTTATGACTTGCATCATCACTTCATATTGCATATAGAGTCATATTTTGTCATAGGAATCGAGTTGTAATTTATTTTTCTTTGAGTTATAAGTAAATATAAAAGTGTGATTATTTTTCATTAATAGAGCATTGTCCCGTGAGAGAAAAGGATGATGGAGGCTATGACTCCCTCATAAGTTGGGATGAGTATCAGGACTTTACAAAAAATAAAAGAGGCTAGCAAAGCCCAAACAAAAAAAATAAAAGAGGCCAAAGAAGCCCACCAAAAAAAAATAGAAAAAGAAAGAAAAAGGAAAAAATGAGAGAAAGAGAGAAGGGACAATTGCTACTACCTTTTTCCACACTTGTGTTTCAAATAGCACCATGATCTTCATGATAGAGAGTCTCCTATTTTGTCACTTTCATATAACTAGTGGATATTCATTATGCACGACCACTTAGTTTTCTTTTTGAGCTTTCATACACTTATAGCTCTAAGTGCATTTGTTGCATGGCAATCCCTACTCACTCACATTGATATCTATTGACGGGCATCTCCATAGCCCGTTGATACGCCTAGTTGATGTGAGACTATATTCTCCTTTTTTTCCTTGCACCTCCTCCATATTCTATTCCACCTATAATGCTATATCCATGGCTCACACTCATGTATTGCGTGAGAGTTGAAAAGGTTTGAGAACATCAAAAGTGTGAAACAATTGCTTGACTTGTTCACCGGGGTTGTGCATGATTTAGATACTTTGTGTGGGGAAGATGGAGCATAGCGAGACCATATGATTTTGTAGGGATAACTTTCTAAGGCCATGTTATATCGAAAGGACATGACTACCTTGTTGGTGTGCTCGAAGTATTACTGTTTTTATGTCAATATTAGACTATTGTTTTGAATCTTACATATCTAAATATTCATGCCACAGTAAAGAATATTACATGGATAAATATGTTAGGTAGCATTCCACGTCAAAAATTCTATTTTTATCATTTACCTACTCAAGGACGAGCAGGAATTAAGCTTGGGGATGCTGATACATCTCCAACGTATCTATAATTTTTATTGTTCCATGCTATTATATTATCTATTTTGGATGTTTTACATGCATTAATATGCTATTTTATATTATTTTTGGGACTAACCTATTAATCTAGAGCCTAGTGCCAGTTTCTGTTTTTCCTTGTTTTTGAGAATTGCGGATAAGGAATATTAAACGGGGTCCAAAAGGAATAAAACCTTCGTAATGATTTTTTTCCGGAACAAAAGGAAACTACGAGACTTGAGAACCAAGGCAGAGGAGCCACCGTGGGGCCACAAGCCCTAGGGCGCGCCAGGCAGGCTTGTGGGCCCATGACAGCTCCCCTAACCCTAATCTTCGGCCTATAAATTCTCAAATATTCCATCATTATCAGAACGAGCCACGAAAACACTTTTCCGCCACCAGAAGCCTCCGTTCCGAGAGATCCAATCTTGGAGCCTTTTCCGGTAATCTGCCCGAGGGGGATTCGATCACAGAGGGCAACTACATCAACTCCATTGCCCCTCCGATGATCCGTGAGTAGTTCTCCATAGACCTTCGGGTCGATAGCTAGTATCTAGATGGCTTCTTCTCTCTCTTTGCTCTTCAATACCATGTTCTTCATGATCTTCATGGAGATTTATTTGACGTAATACTCTTTTGCGGTGTGTTTGTCGAGATCCGATGATTTGTGGGTTTAAATTTAGAGTATCCATGAATATTATTTGAGTCCTTTCTGAATTCTTATATGCATGATTTCATATCTTTTCAAGTCTCTTCGAGTTATTGGTTTGGTTTGGCCAACTAGATTGGTAATTCTTGCAATGGTAGAAGTGCTTAGTTTTGGGTTCAATCTTGCGGTGTCCTCACCCAGTGACAAAGTAGGGGTAGCGAGGCACGTATTGTATTGTTGCCGTCAAGGATAACAAGATGGGGTTTTCATCATATTGCTTGAGTTTATCCCTCTACATCATGTCATCTTACCTAATGCGTTACTCTGTTCTTTATGAATTTAATACTCTAGATGCAGGCAGGAGTCAGTCGATGTGTGGAGTAATAGTAGTAGATGCAGAATCGTTTCGGTCTACTTGACACGGACGTGATGTATATATGCATAATCATTGCCTTGGATATCTTCATAATTATTCGCTTTTCTATCAATTGCTCGACAGTAATTTGTTTACCCACCGTAATACTTGCTATCATGAGAGAAGCCTCTAGTGAAACCTATGGCCCCCGGGTCTATTTTTCATCTTATAATTTCAGATCTAAAACCAAAAATACCAAAAATACTTTGCTGCATTACTTTTACCTATTGTTTTAATTTCCGTTTAAGCAATCTATCTCTATCAGATCTCATGCTTGCAAGTAACCTTAAAGGGATTGTCAACCCCTTTATAGTGGTGGGTTCAAGAGTTTGATTCTTTGTGTAGGTACACCTATTCGTGACTTGCTTGTATCTCCTACTAGATTGATACCTTGGTTCTCAACAATTGAGGGAAATACTTATTTACTTTGCTGCATCAACCGTTCCTCTTCACCGAAACCAACGCATGCTCGAGAAGTAGCACTCCTACATATTATCATATCTATATCGCAAAAGTATTGCAAGGAATCAAACATATCATATTTAGTGACCCATAAGTTTTATGTAGGATTTTATGACTAACCATGCAAATGACCAATTCCTGTTGACTCTCTAAATAGATATAAGAGAAGCAAGAGATTTTAATTATTTCGAAAAATATCATGATCTAATAAATATAAGTGAAGCAAAAGAGCATTCTACAAATAACGGTTTTCTATGTGAAGAGAAACAAGCAATCCAAACTTCAAATGATATAAGTGAAGCACATGAAGCATTCTTTAAATAAACCATGGACTATCTCATACCATCATGGTGGATAAAATAAAAGTGAAAACTAAACACAAAAGACGCTCTAAGATTTACACATATCACATGAACAAAACAAAATCGAAAACGAAAACATACCGATACTTGTTGAAGAAAGATGGGATGCCTTCTGGGGCATCCCCAAGCTTAGACACTTGAGTCTCCTTGGATATTTACTTGGGGTGCCTTGGGAATCCCCAAGCTTGAACTCTTGCCTCTCCTCCTTCTCCTCATATCGAGACCTCCTCGATCTTTGAACACTTCATCCACACAAAATTTAAAAGAAAATTTGTGAGATCCGTTAGTATAATAAAGCAAATTACCACTTTAATTATTGTTGAAAAATCATTCATATTTTCTACTTTCATTATCCCTTCTATATTACAACTTCTCCATGGCTTATACCACAGATAAAATTGATAGTTTCATCAAAACAAGCAAAACAATGCATCAACAACAGAATCTATCTTAAACAGGGCAGTCTGTAGTAATATGAACTTTGACCATAATTATGTAACTCCAAACATTTTGAAAAAAATCAGAGGAAATTTTCTTTTTTTATAGAAATACTATGTAAGAATTTCAGAAACTTTTGACATTCCAGTAAAAAATGTAAATTCGCGAACTACAACCAAAGTTTCGGTTTTTACACCGCACATACCAGCAAGCAATCTAATCATCCTACAGGCAAATCTTGGCACTTATTTTTATAATACATTGGATTAATACAAGGGGATAATTATTTGTGTTGAAAAGTTTCTGTGATTCAAGATTCGCAAAGTTTCCATGGGCATGAACAAGTTCAAGGATTCCCCCACTTTCACGACGTCTGTCTCTCTCACTTTCACTTTTCTTTTCGTGAAGTTTCAGGTTCCCCTCTATATTTTTGTTTTTAAACTTTATAAAAGAACTAAACAGAATAAAATGACTCTCTAAAACTTTTGGGTTGTCTCCCTGGCAACGCTTTCTTTAAAGCCATTAAGCTAGGCATAAAGTGCTCAAGTAATGGATCCACCCGGATCCCAAGGTATATCAAAGACAATTTTAATTAACAATGATTTGTAATTTAGTAGAGTGCACAAAGCAACATATATCATGCAATTACGAACTCTAACTATATTCCTATGCATCGTCGTGTTGTAAAAGAATAATTCATGCACATCAAGTAAAGGCCAATGCATAGTATAAAAAGTTTCTTGCAGTTTTATCGTATTGGAAACATAAAGAGGTGGAGATGTGGTTCCTCTCTCATAATAATTGCAAGTAGGATCAGAAAGCACATACATATTATATTCATCAAAATCATCATGTGTTGTAGCAAAACACAACCCATCAATATAATCCTTAATAAGAGCAAATTTCTCCGATATAGTGTAGTTGGGAGAATTAAAAAATAATAACAGGACTATCATGTGTGGGTGCAATAGCAACAATTTCATTATTAACATAAGGAACTATATCAAGTTCATCTCCATAAGCATAATTCAAATTGGCATCATGGCCACAAGCATAGCAAGCATATAGTTCATCAAAAAGGATATTTAAAATGAATCCAAGGGATCATAGCAATCATCATAGCATTCATCCTTCGGTATGCACGATGGTAAATGAAGAAATGTATGAGTTGAAGAGTTACTCTCATTAGAAGGTGGGCACGGGTAGCTAATCTGCTCTTTCTCCTTTTTTTTCTTTGCTCTCCTCCTCATCCTTTTCATCTAATGAGCTCACAATTTCAGCAACTTCCTTTTCCATAGATTCCTGAAAAATATTAGTCTCTTCCAATGCACCGGTCATTATTTCAATAAATTTAATAATATCAGCATTGTATTCATAATTCTCACAGAAATATGTAAGTATGGCAAAAAATTCAGATTTGTAAGAAACATCATCATACTTTACAATCAAAGAAGCAATTTAATAAGCACCTTTAAAATGCAACAAATTATTCTATTCGTTCCACATCATAGTAATCATAAATACCTTTAGGATAAGAAGCCAAGGCTTTATTATCATTAAATTCACATTGAACGGGAAGGTGAAGACCCTCAATCTTAGAGCAATAAGTGTAATCACATTTCAAACATGCATCCTAAGCAAACCAACTCAACATTGTAATTTGATCCCATAAGTGTTTCCCCGGCCTTTGGAGACAAGCGATAATCCCTAAAGTACTCATGTTGATCCAACGTGTCTCCCGTTATAAAGTTCAATGAGGAATTGTCGAGATTACCAAAGGAGTCATTAATGTGTTTCACATAATGAGCATCGAGGGTTTTAGGAGGTTCCCCATCTCCATGAGTAGCAAGTGCCACTATTTTTTTGGTGTTTCATGTTCCATATCCATAACTAAAGATATAAAACAACTAATAACTGAAAAATAAAAAAAAAATAGTGATAAAGCAAACAAGCACACACGAGAATATTAACCCCACGCTATTGGTCCCCGGCAACAGTGCCAGAAAAAGGTCTTGATAACCCACAAATGTAGGGCATCTTTTGAAGCCTTTTTCAATAAATAAGAGTGTCGAACCCAACAAGGAGCTAAAGGTAGAACAAATATTCCCTCAAGTTCTATCTACCACTGATGCAACTCTACGCACACTTTAACGTTTTCTTTACCTAGAAGTAATTTGCGGGAATAAAACTATGAGTAAATTGCAAGATAATAAAAGTTAGTTGTTTAGTAGAAAGCTTTTGTCAAACAAGAAGGTTATTTGTCCCTAATCAATTGATAACTAGACCGGTAATCATTATTGTAGTTTTATATGACAGAGAGGCATGAGCTAACATACTTTCCGTACCTGGATCATATGCACTTATGATTGGAACTCTAGCAAGCATCCACAACTACAAAAGATAATTAAGGTAAAACCCAACCATAGCATTAAGTATCAAGTCCTCTTTACTCCCATATGCAACAACCCACCTACTCAGGTATGTGCTTCTCTCACTCATGCCACCCACCATAAGCAAATCATGAACATATTGCAATGCCCTACAGCGGGGATCCCTCACATTTGCGCGACACGGAAGGCACCATAGGACATCACAAAAATAAAACATACAACTCATACCAACCACGATCATCAATTAGCCCATAGGACAAAACAGATCTACTCAAACATCATAGGATAGCCACATATCATTGGGAAATGATATATGGATTTGAGCACCATGTTTAAGTACATATTACAGCAGGGAAGAGAGGTGTTACACCACTGCATAGAAGGGGAGAGAGTTGGTGTTAACGGCGGCGAAGTTGTTGGTGTAGATTGTCGTCATGATGATTGCCTCAGCGGTGTTCCGACGCCACCAGAAGAGAGGGGGAGAGAGCCCATCCTTCTTCTTCTTCTTACTTAGAATCCCCCCTGGATGGGAGGACAGTTCCCCCTCTAGTCCATGGCCTCCATGGCGGCGGAGGGGCAGGAGCCCCTCCGAGATCAGATCTCCCTCTTTGTTCTCTTCTGTTTCGCATTCCTGTTTTCTGGCCGAAAACCGTTTCTTATATTCCATGGGACCCGTAACTCTGATTGCGCTAAGATATTAACATGATTTTTTTCCGAATATAGGCTTCCTTGCTACCTAAGTTGAGCTCCAACCGACTTACGAGGTGACCACAACCCATCACCACGCGCTTGGGCCCTGGGGTGTGCCCTGCTATCTTGTGGTGGCTGTGGGCCTCCTTTTGCATTGATTCCACCTCCCAAAAATCACAAATATTCCAAAATAATTCTTCGTAAATTTTTATCGCGTTTGGACTTCGTTTGATATGGATATTCTGCAAAACAAAAAGCATGCAACCAACAGGAACTGGCACTAGGCACTTGATCAATATGTTAGTCCCATAAATCATATAAAATGTTGCCAAAAATATGTGAAAGTTGTATAACATTGGTATGAAACAATCAAAAATTATAGATACGAAGACGTATAGAACGCTCCTAGTCCTTATTAGCCCCTGCATTGAGTTGCATATGTGAACAACCGATCCAGTATCATATACCCAAGAGCTATTATAAATATCAGCAAGAATGTCTATAACATAGACAACAAGTGTACCTGGAGAAGAAGTCACACTTCCAGTATTCTTGCCTATCTAGGCAAGCCACTTGCTACTGTTCCTCTTCTAGTGACCGGTTTCCTTGCAATGAAAGCAAACGGTCCCCATCTTTGGTCCGGACTTCGGTGCGACAGTGATAGTAGGAGTTGCCTCCTTGACCTTTGCCTTAGTCCTTTTCTTGGACCATCTCTTCTTGAACTTTGCCGTGTTTTGCACCATCAACACTTGATGTGTGCCTTTCTTGATATACTACTATGCCACTTTTAGCATCCATTGCAATTCAGTGAGCTTCTTTTCCATGCCATGCATATGGAAGTTCCAGATGAACGTCCCATAGTTAGTCAGAAGAGAAGCCAGAGTTGAGTCCGCGGACAATTCGTCCCCAAGTGGGAAGCCTAACTGATCCAAAGCTTGCATGTATCCGATCATCATGATCACATGCGGGCTCAGTGGATCACCCTCTTTAAGCTTACAATCCATCAAGGATCATCAGACGTTGAACCTTTCGGTCCTTGCCTGCATCTAAAACATGCTCTTGAGGTTCTCGATCATATCGAAAGCCTCAATGTTTTCGAAATGTTGCTGCAGATCGGGCTCCATAGAAGCCAGCAGGAGACAGCTGAGCTCGTTTGACTCATGAACGGGTTTCTGGTGGGCATTCCTGTCCATGGCATTAGCATTCTCGTCAAGTTTCTATGGAAGGGGTTCCTCTAGAACATGTTCATCTTTATCATGTGTGAGAACAATTCTCATATTTCTATACCAGGTGGTAAAATATGTTCCATTTAGTTTATCCTTTTCTAGGAGTAATTTCAACAACAAAACTGGGTTGAGTAGGTGGTGCCATTGATCTACAATAGAAATGTCCAAAAAACTAAGACATGGATTCATAAAGGTTAATTCAAATTAAACATTTTAATAAGAACATTACTCCCACTAAAATCAACATCCCTCCATTGAATCTTAGTGATTCAAGATCCAATATCCACATGTCAAATAGTGAGCTTTTGCATCACCGCTAGAAGACTAGATCACTCAGTAAGCAACACTTGGTAATCGTATCTATATACGACTCTTGTTTGTTGGGGACATCCCATGCCACTCCAACTCTTATGCCTCGAGGTCCAAAACTATTTTGATAGCCACGACAAGTTAACCAATGCTTTTGCTCGTAAGTGTCCGACACAAACACACCACGTTGAGGAGAATTAGCAGCATGCTAATTTTATAGGCCCACCACTAAAAATACTTAACATGTGATGGTGCAGAAATTGGGAAGGCAATTTTATTTGACATTCTTTGAGGGATCACCCTACTTAAAACATCTATCATGCAAAAGAAGGGCGCATAAAAGGGATAAACTTTCATATGCAGTTTATATATATGTGATATGGTATAGCCCCTTTCATTAACGCATGGTGATCTCCATCTCCACGTGCTGCATGCCCATGGCGATCTCCATCTCCATGCATGGTTGCCCTTGTGTTGATCTCCATCTCCACACATGGTGTCAACCGCCAAGTATTACATAAGATACTATGCACGGCTATGAGAGTAAATTACATTACAAGGCATCTCATGTTGACACGTAGGTCATTGATACAATAATGTGAAAACCATATGGCTCCAGCTGGTTGCCGCACTCACAACACGTGAGTCATGATTTAATGATTTACAAGCAACATTCATGGGCTATACCAAATCACAAGCATTCCCTACAAAAAAAGTCAGACGTTCTACCGCCGAACATAAAACCGTCTGAAACTCTATTTTCCAAGAGGATTTTGACCACGAAAATTTCGCCAAAAATGGCTAAGCCATTGAAGGTCAAATGCATCTTTTCATTTGTTCAATTTGACAGGTCGTGGAGAAGAGTTCGTACGCAAAAGTTATCCCCGTTTTACTATGACTGCTCCATCAGATTTCAGCACTGCGGAAATCGTATTTCCACGGTGTCGATTTTCTTTCCGGTTCGATCAATCTCACTGATCTTCCCGTGCTGCATCTAGATTTACATTCCATTGTCTACCCCGATGGCGGAAACTGACCGGTAGAGGTAATTCGATTCATGACCATTGCATCATGGTCACAGAAGCAAGATCACGGAACCAGGCTTCAACACCGACGTGCATGGCCGATCTCATCGACCCGCACCTGAAAAGATCTACATATCTCATATGCAAATCACCGAATCTATCACTGCACAGTGGAGGCTCTGATACCAGTGTTGGAACACGCGGTATGCTACGCTACCACACAAAAAATTCTACCGCGCACCCAAGAACATGCTGGTGGAATTAGATCACGGGATCGGGTTTACCACTAGACACGCAGTCATCACAATGAAAGTAGAGTTGGTGATGCGTGTAGTCGATCAATGAATTCGTCTCCTCCTCCTGTAGCCGATCTCCCACGAACAACTCCTCGTGGGTCCATTGAATGGTTCGTCGAAGCACCGTAGATGCAATGCCTCCAAGGTATCCACACGTACGGGGGGCAGCGTCGGGCAGCGGACTGCTAGGTCCGATTGCACGACATGGTGGCGTTAGGAGTGACAGTGGTTGTCGGCAGAAGAAAAAGGATCAACCCTGAAAGGTGCACCCAGTCCCCTTTATATAGACCTCTGAGGTGGGATCAACACTTGAGTCCCACGATGAATCTAGTCCCATTTTCCATTCATATCAAATCTGAATGGGCTGCAGTCCCTTAAGTGTGCGACCATATAGGTTCACGTACACATGGACACATCCCAAGTCGATAGTCGGTAGCGGCTCCTAGCAGAATGCACCAACTCCCATGTGTGCGCAAAGTCGTTAGACGAACCTCGACAATGTGTCATATACAACATTCCTTTGGCCACATGATATTGGTTATCGAGCTCAAGGCGAGTACTTGTCACCCTTGTGGTAGCTCGACATCTCTTCTCGAAACCGTGATACAAATTCCTGAACCGGGTTAACACTTACCCCATGTTGCATGGCTATGCTTTCTGAATCTGATCACTCGAGAGGGCCTAGAGAATATCTCTCCTCACGGAGGGGCAAATCCCATCTTGGTCAACCATGTATCAGGGCATGTCTCACGACTCACACGAAAGATACCTTTATAACTACCAAGTTACGGAGTAGCGTTTGATAGACCCTAAGTAAGTCGATCCTCATTCCGAGAACATACGAGGACCTCAGGTCAAGGACATGGCATGTAGATTGTACTTGAGACTAACAGATGACGTTAGCTCGTAGTGTCTCAAAGTGGGTCTATCCAACTCGGTGATCCCAATCCCCGAGTCCATACTATTAGTTTAGCATCTCTATGCACATGACTTGCGAAACATAGTCATCAACTGAATTGTATAATAGTAAAGGATATGTGTCATCATAACATGAACAACTAGGGACTATTAGAACAATCATCATAAAATATATAGTGTCGGTGCACTGAGGCATGGGTACCCAGTGCCCCTGACTTATGCACAGGCAGTGGTAGCCAAACCCACGACAAGCAGACACAACTCAAGGTCAGGAAGCGCCGGCAAGATCGATGCTACAACCCAATAAAAGGATGGAGAGAGCCAAGCACGTCCTCGGTGCTTGCCGGGGACCGAGGTGCCCGCACCCTTAGAAGACCCGGCAAGCTAGTACCCCGATACATGCATTGAGTATATATGTATGCATAGGGTCCGATCTTTCGATGAGAGTGGGGATAACTATCGATTTGGTAGATTTTGACCTTGACGATCCGGCTATACCATACCCAACGATACGCCTCGACAATCGCTAAACCAATCTCCGATAGTTATTGACCTTGCCGTAGGCACGATCAACCTGAACAACGAGGTTCGAGTTCCTGCAAGCAACCGAAGAACCAGCAAGAACAATGATGAATTGCAATCTAAATTGCTGATATGAATTAAGCACGAGATAATGGTGGGGTTTCACTATGGATCTGACGAGACGGTAGTCTTACACGTCTTGTAGATGCAAATTGTAGCGATGACTAGACAATACAATAAAATCCCAGTCTAAACTCTAACGTAGGCTAGCTATTTATTGAAGGATGGAGAGGCGCCGCCGCCTTTGTTTCCGTGTCATCGCAACGTCGTGTAGCAGTTGGACTGTGGTCACATGAAGACCTGGCGTAACCCACTTCATTAACCTCTCCAGGTTAAGTAGTATGCATGCATTCATATGTGTGGCCTGATTCGCTTGATTCTCATGCAAGTATACAATGCTTGCATGGCCATGGGCCCACTTGGATGCATGCACGGTTGACCCATCCATACAAATACACAAGCCTATGCATACATATATACTCAATGCATGTATGTCGTGTGCACACGCTGCCGTAGATTATATTGTTCAATGTATAAAACCCGTATCTTAACCCGTGGCTCGTAGAAATACTCCATAATTCTGCACATAAGAAACAATGTGCTGTATCTTTGTTTCCTTACCATAAAATAATTCATGAAATTATTGCCAAAAGAAATCACCTGTAAAATATGTATTCCCGTGTTATTTTTTATCGTATCTGATGCATACATGTTCACATCATCGCACATCCAACCCAAAGCGGATGGGGCCATGAATGCACGCTTGAATGCAGTGTATGATAAGGATGAGGTGAAAGAAGCGTTCTTTCAAATGTTCCCGACAAAGGTGTCGGGTCCTGACAGATTCCCAACGCATTTTTCCAGAGGCATTGGGATTTATGTGGCCACGAAGTTACAAGCATGATCATCCGAGTGCTTGATGCATATGTCTCTCCGGAGGAGATAAGCATTACGTTCATCGTTTTGATTCCGAAGATTTCCAGTCCAAAAAATCTAGGACAGTTTCGGCCGATAAGCGTGTGTAATGTGATCTATAAGATTGCTTCTAAGGTTTTGGCATACAGGTTGAAACACATTCTCCCTGAGATAATTTTCGAAGAGCAGTATGCTTTCGTGCCTAGACGTCTCACCACGGATAATTTCACACAACTGCCTATGAATGCTTACACTATTTGAAGACCAAGAGGGTGAAAGGTAATCGTTTTGTGCTCAAAAGTTAGATATGATGAAGGCCTATGATAGACTAGAGTGGAGCCATTTGAGAGTTTTCATGATCGAGTTGGGAGTTAGCCATCGATTTACTAATACAGTCATGAGGTGCGTTTCTTCAGTTTCATTCTTAGTTCTATTTAATGGTGGTTGTATGGATGCTTTCAGACCATCCACATGAGTACGACAAGGGGATCCCATCTCCCCCTATCTCTTCTTGTTGGCGGCGGAGGAATTTTCATTCTTGCTCAAATCAGATGGAGTCCGAGGGGCGGCTGTCGCTGGCTCGACTCCGGTAGTAAATCATCTTCTGTTTACCGACGACAATTTGCTTTTCTTTGAGGCAACTTCTGAATGTGCCACTCGTGTTCGAGATCTTTTGAACACATATTGTAATGCTTCTGGACAAGGAATCAATGTGAGCAAATCCTTTATATTCTTCAGCAAGGGGGCAGCTGAGACCCTTCGCAATAATGAAAAGGCGGTATTGGAGGTTCAAAACGAAGCTTTCTCTAAGAAATACTTGGGACTCCTTATGGATGTGGGGAAATCGAAGGAGCAATGCTACAGATATTTGAAGGATAGAATTTGGAAATGTGTCCAAGGTTGGATGGTGAAGTGTTTGTCCGCTGGAGGTGAGGATGTATTAATTAAGTCCGTCGCACAGTCAATTCCTACCTATTCAATGGCTCGCTTTAAGCTTCCCAGAGGCCTATGTGAGCATATCAATGGACTAATCCGGAAGTTTTGGTGGGGTTGGTGGGGTGGAGGTAAAAAAAGAGAACGCAAAACAACGTGGGTGTCGTGGAAAACAATGACAATGCCCAAGTTCATGGGAGGATTGGGCTTTTGTGATATTGAGCTCTTTAATTTGGCTCTCTTGGCCCGTCAAGCTTGGCGAATTATGCAGGATCCAAATTCATTGAGTGCACGTGTGTTGAAAAGCTAGGTATTTTTCGGAGTGCCATCTTCTGGATGCCACATTGGGTTCGTTCCCTTCTCATGTCTGGCGCTCACCGCTGGAAGGACGAGACACCCTGTCACTTGGACTCATTAAACGTATTGGCTCTAGTTCTTCGACCCATATTTGGGCCGATAATTGGCTTCTAGGGGACTATAAGCCCCGGCCTATTTGTCCTTTATCCAGTGACCTGCCACAATTTGTTTCCGAACCGATCATTCCAGCTGCAAGGTCATGGAATAGACAAATACCGAGGCAGCATTTCATTGCACCGGACATCGAAGTGATCCTAAATATCCCTATTAGTTCATGGATACAGGAAGATTTTTGGGCATGGCATTATGAGAAGAGATGAGTTTTCACGGTACGATCAGCGTACATGATGATATATGTTGTGAAGAAATAAAGGGATGATTGGGTAGAGCACAGAACATCACTCTGGATGGTCAAGATCCCTTCAAAGGTGTGCATCTTTTTATGGAGATTAGCTCATACTTCCCTCCCGACGGGGTCGGTGAGGCATGACACGAAGATGGCACACAACCAAGTTTGCTCTATATGCAATGCAACTAATGACTCATGGCGGCATGCACTTATCAACTGTCGGATGGCTCGATACTTTGGGATCTCGGTGACGAAGAAACTCTGGAACATGTAATATCGAATCAAACAGAAGACGCAAAGATTTTTCAGACTCTGAAGGAAGAAGAACATGCGAGGGTTGTGATCACCATGTGGGCGATATGATGGGCGAGGCGGTGAGCAATCCACGATGACCAATTTCAGAGCCCTCCCACCACAATGTGGTTCATGAACATATACTTGGAGGATCTTCAAATTGCCACGATCAAGAGAAGCCGTGATAATGTGCCTCACGCACCAGCACAAAGGCTGCGGCGTTGGATCCCTCCCACGGATGGTGCATGCAAGATCAATGTGGATGGTGGTGTATCATCACTGGGTGACGGAGGAGTTGGAGCGGCGATCCACAGATATGAATCAGGAGCATTTTTTGGAGCCTCAGCTGTCGTTTTTGCAGGGCTGTCTGAAGCAGCAATCTTGGAAGCGCTCGCATGTAGTGAGGCGTCCACGCTAGCCCAAGACCTTAATATTCGGAAGATGATCATAGCATCGGATTGCCTGGAAGTCGTGAACAGTATCAAGAATGGAGCCTCTTCATCCTACGCCTCAGTTCTTAGAGATATCGAGTCTAGCAGAATAAATTTTGATCGAGTTAGTTTATGTTTTGAGTGAGTCCAATTTTGAAGTTCATTCTGTTGCTAAAGGAGCTTCTTCTTTTTCGGTTGGACGCCATGTGTGGCTAGGAAATGTTCCTGCCACTGCGTGTATTCCATACGTTGTGAAAGCTGAATGAAATCCCTAGTTACCCCTAAAAAAAGTAATTTGCTGCAAGCTCCGCCACTGAATCCTACTCCATGCACGCGCAAAACGAATCAAGGTTGATATATCACTGTATGAGAGAGGGTGGCTTGCAAGCTCTTGGATGTTGTTTATACACACACACTAGAAATTAGGTTGCTAGCTGTTGTCGTGTAAATAGTTAGAAAATTTCAAGGAAAAAAAATTCAAACTTAGTAAAGTTGTGATGCAATCAGGTTGTTAAACTGTGTTGATACGTGGTCTAATCATGTAAACTTGCATGTCAAAGATGTAATTCGATTCTTTCATAGTTTTAAATAGCACCCTAAGCCTCTTAGCAGCGGATCTTTTCTAAACGCTATAGCGTGCTATATTGGAGACCGGCGTTTCGGCTCTCCGGTGCATATGCACCCGCGCTCACGAAAAAAATCAAAACAAATACTAGAAAAAATAAAAAAAATCCAAAAAAAAATTGTGTGCTACATATTTTGATGCGTGAGGTTCGCTCCAAATTTCAACTTATTTGGACATCTGAGAAGCTCTCAGAAAAAAGATAAATCGGGGTCCGAAAAAAAGGTTTACTGTTCATCAATTTTTCTGACCCGATTTGTTTTTTTTTGTCGAGAGCTGTTCGGATGTGCAAATAAGTTGAAATTTGGAGCGTACCTCACGCATCAAAATATGTACCACACAATCTTTTTGGAATTGTTTGAATTTTTCTAGTATTTGTTTTTATTGTTTTTGTCAGCAGGTGCAGATGAGGCTGGGCTCAGAAATGGATTTTCGGCTATATTGAAGCAATAGCACGCTATTTAAAATGTTTGTTCATTTGTTTGGACAAAAATCTCTTAGTGCAGGACCTTTTGTAAATGCTATAACGGGCTATTTAAAATCATGATTCTGTTGCAATCCCCTCCCAGGTTTGTTAACCGGGCTTATAAATACACAGACGTGTGTGGCCTCCAAAGAGGAAGAACGCTTGCACAATCTCTGATTTCATCATTTTCCCAACAGCATCAGTCAAGCATAGATAAATGTCGCGTGATTGTAACATCAACCAATGAAGCCAGAACACAGCTCGATCACAACATGTGCAATAGAGCCACACCAAAAAGAGCGCATCGACCGCAGATGGAAGACACGAATCATACTACAAGTCTTATGCATAGCCGCTGGCTGGCAATCGAACACTCTGAGTTCAGTACTCCTAACACGTTTTCTCGATCAGGCGCGCTCTGGTCGCTGCATCAATGTGCCGCCTTCAGCCGGAAACGGGTCGCTCAGGGAGAGGTCAGACGCGATCTGGTAGCTCCAATCAGCCATTGGACGCGGGAGCCCCATGAACTCCACGTTCTCATTGACACACTTGGCGGCAGGCAGCTGCGACGCCAGCTTGCTCAACGCCTCCTTCGCCGCCGTCGGGGTCATCCCAGGGTCCAGCACCAGCACCACCCTCTTCAGCACCTGAGCTCTCGCCATCACCAACTTGAGGAATCCCAGCTCGTTGGCGCTCACCGTGAACTGGTCCAGCACCATCTTCTTCACCTGCGACTCCACGCACCCGATCGGGCCGACCTCCTGCCAGAACGTGGGGCTGAGCTGCCCGTCACCCGCGTCCTTGTCGTCCTGCTCATCATCTTCCTCTTCATTCTCGTTGCTGGACTGCAAAATCTCACACGTAAGCACGAATGAATTTCAGCGTAGGCAAATTCATGTATTACTGAATCATGATGGCGCAAATTAGTTAAATGTGTGTGTATAAATCGAGCGGAGCGGGATGAAGGTCACAAACTCACCATGACGTGTAGGGTCTCGACTTGGGGAAAGCATCTCAGGAAACTGAGCAGGGTCTTCACTTCCTCGGCTACTTCGAAGCTCACCTTCAAAGCTAGCACCTTGACACTTGGAACCACAGCATTTGGGGAGACATTTGTTACCCCAGACTGCAAATCAAACGCAATAACCGTAGTATACTACTAACCCGATCGAAGTTGAAATCAATGCAAAATCACACCAGCGCATCCATGCATCAAGATCAACACCTTTGTCTAACCACCGGGAGGAGAAATAAGATACCTTGATGATGGTGTTGCCGATCTGTAGCACATGGTTCGCCGTCTCCAGGTAGCCGAGCACGGTGAGCTCAGGAGCGTGTCCAATCTTGACCTTGGTGGTGCATCTAATTCCAATGCACTGCAGGATGAGCCGCTGCAGCCGTGGGGCTGCCACGACGTCGACCTCGTCCGGCATGGACAACCAGACCAGCACGCAGGAGAGGCTGCTGCTGCTGATCGGGACGCGCAAGGGGCAGGCGTAGCTGAGGATGAGCGCGAAGATCTTGAGCTCAGGGCTGCAGGAGAGCAGGTACTCCAGGTCGTGCTCCTGCATTATGGTGTGGCAGATGCCGAGCTCCTGGAGCTGGGGGAAGACGGCGGGGCCGGGCGGGGGCGCGTTGGCGAGCGAGGTGTCCGGGAAGTGCCAGACGCCGAGGTAGAGGCGGCGGAGCGAGTCGCAGCGGAGGATGGACGCCGGCAGGCCCACGTCGAGCGGCCAGGGGCGGTTGACGAGGACGAGGTTCTCCACGCCCTTGGCGGCGAAGCGGCGGAGCCAGTTGGCGAGCGCCTCCTCCCGGCCGGCCAAGAAGTTGGAGGAGATGTGGACCCAGCAGAAGGGGCCCGGGTGGGAGGCGAGGACGCGCGAGACGGCGTCGGCGCGGGCGCTCGAGTCGAGCCCGCCTCCGTGGATGAGGAGGTGGCTGTCTTGGAGGACGAGCGGGGTGGAGCGCCAGAGGCCGCGCCAGCGCGGGGAGAGAGCGGCGGTGCGTGCGGCGTCCTTGACGGGGAGAAGGGAGACGACGCCGCGCAGGACGTCGTCCGGGAGGGCGCTGATGCGGTCCACCCCGCCGTCGTCGGAGGTGGCGGCGAGGAGGGAGGCGACGGGAGAGGACGGGGTCTCCGGGAGGCAGGAGTAGAGCGCTGCCAGGATGTCGTTCAAGCCCATGGCGCCCGGCGACGGCGACGTACGGCCGTGGGAGCGAGAGCGCGAATGGGGGGCGATGGTTGCAGCGGAGGGCCGACCAGTGTCGAGAGGGGAGTGGCCGATCCCGAGCGGAGGAGGTCTTTATAGTGTCGGCCGGGTCGGACACTTGTTAGGGTTTCGCGATCGTGGGCCGGATAAGGCAAGCAGCTGGGCCCGCCAGTGTTTTAATGTCCTTCTCGCCCGGTTCGTTTTGTTGCTCCCTGCGTGCACGGCAGGACTCTGTGAGCTAAACTAAACTAATCATGGGAGTTGGACTTAAATAGAGCTGGACCATTTCAAACTAGATTAATGATGTTGGTAAGCAGACCATCACCGGTTTTCAAGACCTCTTTGCAATGCAAAGATGCTTAGTAGATAAGGTCTTATGAGCATTAAATAGCTTAGCAACTTAATTCCTCATTGCATAGATGCTTAACTTATTGTTGCTAAGTTTATTTTATCTAATGATTCAACACCTAACTCTTTCATGCATTGGTCATTTTTTCATTTAAGTGGTTTGCCTAGGTTCACGTGTTTGGTATTGGTTCTTACTGGGGTCACCAAAATGCTCTTTTTAATCCTTAGTTGGTGTGTCATGTCATTTTTTCATTTATATGACATGCCTAGCACCTATCCACCCTAAAGCATTGGGAAAAGCACTAGTCGGCCTAGTTTTAACTAGCGGTCAAAGATGCGGTGACACACCTCGCCAATCGAGAACACGTGTGCATGTTTCTATTGTTAAGTGAAGGAAAAGAGTGGTGAGAAATACCCTTTGGTTTTTGTCGGTCCAACGGGAACCGGGGTACCATGGGACTACGGACCTAGGGCTTGATGGTGGCCCTTGGAATATGACGTCACTCGAGATAACGTGACTAGAGGTTTTACCTCTTCACGAATTCAAAGTATGGGTTGCCTAGGTACGGTTCATAGGACCTTGCGGGCTTCTCGGCTCCGGGAAGCGCTTTCTGGGTCCCTTCGGGAAGCACGTCCCCCGACATGACCACCCCCCATGAAGGAAGTGGGAAATCCTTTGTCAGAAGCCTTAGATGCGCCACATTCCTCCTTCACTCCTACCAGCATCAACAGTTGTGGGAGGACATATTGGAATCGTCCCCGACGCATGGGCTCCGGCAAGGCGTGCCACTCGCCAGGATCATCAAGACTGGCTGCTGAAGGTTCACCTGCTCCCCATGCGGCTACAGGAACTGTGTCCGACAGCCACCTACTCTGTATAGGCGAGGGCACAGTCGGTCACCCACAGAGCAATATGTTGCCCCGACAGTTATCATCTACGTATGGGCAGGCGTACCCCGATCGGTCATGTCACACCAGTATGAGTTACTCACACCTTTCCTTTGTTTATACCCGACCAATGGGAGCCTCCGACAGCAAAGGAGGAAACTCAACACATAAATTGCAGCCAACTCTCACATAAATACCAGTCTAGAGTAGGAGTATGGTATTACACCAACACAATGGCGTGAACCTGGGTAGCTCCAGTGTGTTCTACTTTCTGTTTTTCTTCTACTTCCAGCGATTGATGACTGAGGAAACTTGACGCCTGACCAAACTCACAAAGGGTCGTAACTGCCAACCCAATGTCTAGTTTCTAGATACCGACATTTGGTGCACCATGTTGGGGACTAAGGTGCCTCCGTCTTCCTTGGTCCATAACAACTGCATCCACGGGGTCCCCGGCTCCGTGTAGCGGCCTTGGCCATGGCATCACGGATGTCCAAGACATCCCTTGCCCCGACAAACGCCTGGAACACACGCTCCAAAGCGGGCCATCAGCGTCAGGGCACAGGAGGACGAGCAGCAGACAGTGCCGCCTCCGTCACCATCCCCCGTCCTCTCGCGGGACGGGGACAACGACTCGCATCGAGTCCGTGATCGAAATGCAGAAAAAGGCGATGGCAGCGGCACCGGTGGTGGGCTCGTTTGTGGTGAACTACATGGAGCTACGCTCGCCGACTGGGAGTTCTCTGGAGTCGGCGACCCGACCTATGACGTAGTCGGACGTGCATTCACTTCCAAGTTGCATGAAGTGCCCTGGTCATCGCATTTCGAACAAAAGGTGTCGTCGCGATGCGATGGTATGACCGCCAAGACGATCATACTGAAGCCCAGCGACGAGGTACTGTTAGAATTAATTTGAGTCGCAAAGTCGATCTACCAAGGACCAAGCAATCACACAACGACGACACTGAGATTTGTTAGTGAGGTTCACCGATATAGCTACATCTCCGGGGCCTGACTACGGGCGTTCCTTCCCATGAAACCGTCACAATACCGCACCCTTTGAGGGATCACTAGAAGAGTGTCTAGAGGGGGGTGAATAGACTACTAGCAGAAAATTAGAACCTAACCTTTTCCCAAATCAATTGGTTGGCAGATTTTAAAAGTTTTAGCAAGACTAGCAAGTCTATATACCCTAGAGATGCATGTCAACAAATATAGCAGCGGAAAGTAAAGACATTGCACATGAAGTAAAGAGTTGAGATATGGAGATCAAACGCAATTGTAGTTGCAAGGATTTTTCCGTGGTTACGATAGGTGGTGCTATCATATGTCCACGTTTATGGAGTCTTCAACCCACGGAGGGTAACGGTCGCGAGAGTCCACGGAGGGCTCCACCCATAAGGGTCCACAAAGTAGCAACCTTGACTATTCCATAACGGCTTCCGTCCACGAAGGACTAGCCTCACTATGGGTAGATCTTCACGAACTAGGCGATGTCCTTACCCGTACAAACTTCTTGGTTCAACTCCACAACACAAAGTAGGAGGCTCCCAAGCGACACCTAACCAATCTAGGAGGCACCACCCTCCAAAAGGTAATAGGCTCGGTAATGATGATGAACTACTTGCTCTTGTGCTTCAAGATGATAGACTCATCAACACACAATCACTCTCTCACAGATATGGCTTGGTAGAATAGATAGGATTGTTGGAAAGCAACTTGGGGAGGCTAGAAATCAAGATCCATATGGTTGGAGTGGAAGATCTTGACCTCAACACAAGGGTAGGTGGTTCTCTCTCAGAAAACTGATAGGATAGGTATGGAATAGTCCTGGGTGCTTCTCTTTCGACAAGGTGGTGGTGAAGGAGTATATATAGGCATCTCCAAAAATCCAACTGTTACACACAATAAGTCAGACTCGATGACACCGATGTGTTAATCTCGATGGTATCAAAGTCACCAAAAGGTGGCAACATTTGAATCTCGGTGAGACCGATATATGAATCTCGGTTGCACCAATAAGGTGACCAACGGTCGGAATTCTCAATCACGGTGACGCCGATTCGACAATCTTCGAGGGACCGAAACTGTGAACTTTCGTAACAGAAAGTTGGCAGCCTAACTCCATGGCACCAAATGCAGTATCGGTTACACCGAAAGGCTAGGGTTTGGCTGAGTCTATATGCATGTATGATCATTTTGTTCACCAACAAAACCTTACCCCTTTTTAATAGTATTGGCTTTCCCATGGACTCAAAGTGATTTCTCACAAAAGTAAAATGTAGAGTCCTCTTCCTTGAAGCTTGGCCAAAGTTTTTCCTTCTTCTTCTTTTCCTTGGGGATACTCTTTTCACTCCTTTTGCCAACCCATCACTTTCTATGGACTTTATCTGAAATACACTAGGTAAAAGTATAAGTCCAAGAGACAATGTATGTTGTCATGAATTATCAAAACCACCAAGGGAGCATGTTGTGCTTTCAATCTCCCCCTTTTTGGTAATTGATGACAACATACAATCAAAGCTTCAAATAAATATATGCGTGAATATATTGAAGACTTAGAGAGACACATGACTTAGGTTTGCTCCCCCTAAATATGTGCAGTCCTTTAAAGGATAGTTGCTTTGGAATGCATGGACACACATATGGATGAAGGGATATAAGGAGTCATGTGTATCTTGGATATATGCATCAATATATATATGAATGAGATGTATCCTCGTTCAAGACTTCACTCTTGCAAACAATATGTGCAAGAAGCAAGAGATCATCTTGATCAACGATGTGATGCATATACTTACCATGATTTCTTGAGCATTCTAGTAGTAGAAACACACTTGAGAAAACAATGTTAGGAAACACAAGAGTATTCTACTAATATGAAGACAATAGAACTCGAAAGTGCCAAGATATGGAGAACATATAGAAGATGATAATCCTTAAGATTAATATGTCTCCCCCTTTGGCATTAATCCTTTACAGCTTTCTCCCCTTAGATATGAAAGTAGTAGTTCATCCTCTCCCCTTGAATCTCAGCATGTAGATATTGGGATTGGATAGGGTGAGAAAAGTCTAACATGAGAAATAAAATAAAATAAATACATGTTTCTCCAAAACATATTTTTCTCCCCCTACGTTGGTATTCTCCCCTTGTTTATATAAGTATAAACTTTCGATATTCTCCTCTCCCCCTAAATCATATCTCCCCCTTTGCATAAGCATGTATCTCTCCCTTTAGCATGGAGCTTTGGTATTCTCCCCCTTTGGCATTAATTTCCAAAAAGGTCAAATTCAGGAGTAGGTACAGGGATCATTGACAAGGAAGGGATCCTCGAGAACAGGGGTCATTGCGAGTAAGGTTCATAGAAAAGAACTGAGGGAATCATTGAAGGTAACTTCTCTTCCTGGTAAGTCTTGTTATTCTCCCCCTAAGTTTTTTTAAAAGGTGTCATCGAAGTAACAGAGGAAGGACAGATAAGATAAGAAAAACAAATTCGTGAATCCAAGATAGATAAATCAGTGGTACCGAGATTTGTAGTGTAGCTTGTCTGCAATTTCGGTAGAACCGAGATATCTGAGTCGGCGGCTCCGAGGCTAAAACAGAAAGAAAAGAATAAGAGACCAAGCTTCTATTTTCAAAGAGTCAAAAGAAAAGTGAAGGGCATCATCTAGAGAAGATTTGAGTGGTTACGAGAGATCATGCAAATAGAGAGCAAACCACACGAGATTCTTAACTAGTGATGGGCGTTGACTAGGTCACCTATATTAGAGTATATTGACTTAGGAGCCAAGCAAGAATACTTGATCATAGGTCATACTCTATGTTAAGCTCAAAATGGGGTTACCATTTTTCGATTAAGTATTTTAATGTCTTCATATCACTTGAGTTGCTTTAGCTCATGACTTGGAGTAAAGTCTTTTCAAGGATATGAGAGCATACCTTTGAGTAATGTTGATGACGTCGCTCGTAGGTGAACTTGTTGAGGATGCTCGAGGTTGATGAAGAACATCTTGAGGTGGGAGCAATCCTTTTCGTTCTAGTACACTTGTTACCTACAAAGGTTAGTCATGCAAGGAAGAACAATAGGTATATCCGTTTGACATGATACCAACTGAGATTTTGCAATAATGATCAAGTATATGTCAAGGATATGTTTTTGTTGTCTTCTTCCTTCCATCATCAAGAGGGGTTGTTGATACTTGGTCAAGACAAGATTGCTTATAATTGGAGTTGGTTGCAATCTCGTGGAATGAAATTCTTCCAAGTACCTACAAACGGTTAGATGCAATACAAGGGAGCATAGAATTCCATGGCATAAGATAACACGTTAGCAATATCATGGAAGTATCAAGAAGGCGCATTCCCTTGCAAGCATCCGAGTGAGTCTAACTCAAGTTTGAAGCATCAATGATGTTCAACTCCTCCTCAAGTGACAAAAAGTTTTCTCATCAAGTGGCTTAGTAAATATATCGACCAATTGCTTGTTAGTGCGAACATGCTTAAGATTAATATCTCCTTTGGCAACATGATCGTGAATGAAATGATGTCGAACTTGAATATGCTTAGTTCGAGAATGTTGCACAGGACTATGACCAATCTTAATAGCACTTTCATTGTCACAAAGCAATGGAACATTTGTAACATGGATTCCATAACCCTTAAGCGTTTGTGTCATCCATAGTAACTGCACGCAACAAGATCCAGCAGCAATATACTCAGCTTCGGCAGTATATAGAGATATCGAGTTTTGTTTCTTGGAGGACCAAGACACAAGAGATATACCCAAAAATTGACAAGTACCCGAGGTGGATTTTCTATTAACCTTGTCACCGTCATAGTCCGAGTCGGAATAGCCAACAAGGTTAAAAGAAGATCCCTTGGGATACCAAATGCCAAAGTTTGGTATTTGTATCAAGTATCTCACAATATGTTTCACGGCCAAAAGATGACACTCCTTAGGTGCAGCTTGATATCTAGCACACATGCAAACACTAAGCATAATATCGGGACGAGATGCACATAGATTTAGCAATGAACCAATCATAGATTGATAAACCTTTTGATCAACCGGTTCATCCTCCTTGGTAAGATCAACATGTCCACTAGTTGGCATGGGAGTTTTCATACCTTTGCACTCCTGCATGTTAAACTTCTTGATCAAGTCCTTGGTATACTTAGTTTGAGAGATGAAAGTTCCTTCTCTTGATTGCTTAATTTGCAATCCAAGAAAGAATTTCAGCTCACACATCATGGACATCTCATACTTCTCGGACATCAACCTTCCAAATCTTTCACTAAATTGAGGGTTAGTGGAGCCAAAGATAATATCATCCACATAGATTTGGCACACAAATAATTCACCATTAACTCTCTTAGTGAACTAGGTTGCATCAAATTTACCATTTTCAAAACCTTTTTCAATGAGAAACTTCGTTAAGCATTTGTACCCGGCATGAGGGGCTTGCTTAAGACCATAAAGGGCTTTACGAAGCTTGTAAACATGATTAGGTTTCTCAGGATTCACAAAACCAGGTGGTTGCTTAACATAAACCTCTTCTTCAATTTCACCATTTAAAAAGGCATTTTAATGTCCATTTGATAAAGCATGATATCATGGTGATTAGCATAGGCAAGAAGAATTCGAATAGCTTCTAATCTAGCGACGGGGGCATAAGTCTCACCGTAGTCCATACCTTCGACTTCAGTATATCCTTGGGCCACAAGACGTGTCTTTTTGCGTATGACTTGACCGTCTTCGTCTTGCTTGTTTCGAAATACCCATTTGGTTCCGATGATGTTGTGCTCATCCTCAGGCTTCTCCACGAGTGTCCACACTTCGTTCCTTTCGAAGTTGTGAAGTTCTTCATGCATAGCGTTCACCCAATATGCGTATTAAAGAGCTTGTTCTACCTTTAAAGGTTCAATGCTAGATATGAAAGAATAATGCTCACAAAAGTTAGCTAGACGGGTTTTAGAGAGAGTGATTCTCCCGGTCTGGATGTCACCAAAGATTTGGTTTAGGGGATGGTTCTTGGTGACTTGTGCTCAAACTCGGGTCAGATTACGATTGTTGGATGGTGGAGCTTCTTCTTCATCATCATCTCCTTCGTCTTCGTTCTTCTCAACGTGATCATCTCCTTGAGGTGGTGGTGAAGGAGGTTTTGGTGGATCTTCATGATGTACTTCCTCCTCCTCTTCATCTTGTCGTGTACCACTTGTGGATGCTTCCATGTCGTATTGTCGGTAGCCTTGATCCGAAGTAGGAGCTTCCACTTGGGTTGATGAAGTGCTTTCATTCACCTCCATGGGAAGAATTTTGCCAATAGACAAATCTTGGACAGCTTCTGAGGGCTCCTTACACCTACATCATTTGGCAATTGTTTGACTTGCAAACCATTAGATTCATTAAACTTCACATCTACTGTTTCTTCAACTTTTCGAGTGAAGTTCTTGTAGACACGGTAAGTGTGATAGTTCGATCCATAACCAAGTAGGAATCGTTCATGAGATTTAGGAGCAAATTTAGTACGACGATGCTTGTCAAGAATGTAGCACTTGGAGCCGAATACGCGAAAGTATCCAACTTGGGGTTTGTTACCAGTGAGTAGCTCGTATGTCGTTTTAGTGAGAAGCTTGTGCAAGTGAAGTCGGTTTGTGGCATGACATGCTGTTTCCACGGCTTCTTCCCAAAAGTGTCTTGGCGTCTTGTATTCGTCAAGCACCATTCTAGCCATCTCAATAAGTGTCCGGTTCTTCCTCTCAACAACTCCATTTTGTTGAAGCGTGTACGTAGCCGAGAACTCATGTGAGACACCTTCTTCGTCAAGAAAGGTATCCACATGGATGTTCTTGAACTCTGATCCGTTATCGCTCCGAACTTTCTTGATCTTCACTTCAAACTGATTTTGCGCTTTGCGAACTAAGTTCTTGAAGATCTTTTGAACCTGTGACTTATCATCAAGGAAAAATACCCACGTAAATCTAGAAAAATCATCAACTATAACTAGACCATAGGAATTTCCACCGAGACTCTTGCAAGCATTGGGTCCAAAAAGATCCATGTGAAGTAACTCGAGTGGTCTCCTAGTAGTCATGATATTCTTAACGGGATGACTTCCGCCTACTTGATTTCCAGCTTGACAAGCACTACAAAGTCTATCTTTGTCAAAGATAACATCTTTAACACCAAGAACGTGATCACCCTTGATTAGCTTATCTAGATTGCGCATGCCTACATGTCCAAGCCTTCTATGACATAGCCAACCTTTAGATGATTTTGCAATTAAACAAGTACGAGGTTGAGCCCTTTTAGTGAAATCAACAATGTATAGATCTCCTCTACAAATACCAGTGAAGACAATTTTATGATTATCAAATTGAAACACTTGGCAATCTACTTTAGTAAATAACACATGAAACCGAAGTCTGCTAGTCTAGATACGGAAAGAAGATTGTAGCCAAACGATTCAACAAGCATCACATTTTGAATTGAGCTATCATGAGATATGGCCACCTTACCAAGGCCAAGTACCTTACCATTAGAGTTGTCTCCGAATGTCACATACCTTCGAGGACCTTGATTAGGCGTGATCTCTTGGAACATGTCGTTATCACCAGTCATGTGTCCGTACATCCACTATCGAGAATCGACTCTTTTCCTCCGGACATATAATCCTTGAAGTTTTCCATTAGACTTAGATTCTTCATGATCTTTTCATGCTCGATGTCGACCAACTCATCTTCAGCAAAATAGTCATGTTCCACATTGTCATCATCAAGCGGGAAATCCTCGTCATAAAGAACAAGAGATTCGTTAGAATTGTGATCATGACAATGCTCAAGTTTATGAATGTGAATGGCTTCAAAGATAATGTTGTTGATAGTGGTGACATCTCCTTTAGCACGCATAAGATCACGGAGCTCAAATAGGCATTTATCAAAGTTTGGATCACTAGGCTTCATTTTCTCAAAAGCAACAGTTTTATGAAGAATTTCATCAAGATTTCCTAATGAAAGATTTGGATATCGTTTCTCCAAATCAGTCCACAATGTATAGGCACATGCAAAGTTCTTCAATTGAGAAATCACGAATGTTGGTAAACCTCTAACAAAATAAGATTGATAGTTCTTAGGTTACCAAGCATGTTAATTTCCTCTTCATGTGTGGGATGCAATTCATCAATAGGGAGGACATAGGGATTTTCAATATATTTTCTCAAATGGAATTTATCAAATAGATCAATCATGGCATTCTTCCATTGACTATAGTATTCTCCATCAAGAATGGGCACTCTACAACTCAGACTCTTCATACTAGACACATCCATCTTCCTCCTCGGTGATTAAACCAAAGCAATGGAAACCATGATCTAATACCAATTGAGGGATCACTAGAAGAGTTTCTAGAGGGGGGTGAATAGACTACTAGTAGAAAATTAAAACCTAAGCTTTTCCAAAGTTAATTGGTTGGCAGATTTTAACAGTTTTAGCAAGATTAACAAGTCTATATACCCTACATATGCATGTCAAAAATATAGCAGTGGAAAGTAAAGACATTACACGTGAAGTAAAGAGTTGAGATATGGAGATCAAATGCAATTGGAGACGCAAGGATTTTTCCCATGGTTTTGATAGGTGGTGCTATCGTACGTCCACGTTTATGGAGTCTTCAACCCACAAAGGGTAACGGTCATGAGAGTCCATGGAGGGCTCCACCCATAAGGGTCCACGAAGTATCAACCTTGACTATTCCATAACGGCTTCCATCCACGAAGGGCTAGCCTCACTATGGGTAGATCTTCACGAAGTAGGCGATATCCTTGCCCGTACAAACTTCTTAGTTCAACTCCACAACACGAAGTAGGAGGCTCCCAAGCAACACCTAACCAATCTAGGAGGCACCACCCTCCAAAAGGTAATAGGCTCGGTAATGATGATGAACTCGTTGCTCTTGTGCTTCAAGATGATACAATCCTCAACACACAATCACTCTCACAGATATGGCTTGGTAGAAGAGATAGGATTGGTGGAAAGCAACTTGGTGAGGCTAGAAATCAAGATCCATATGGTCGGAGTGGAAGATCTTGACCTCAACACAAGGGTAGGTGGTTCTCTCTCAGAAAACTAAGAGGATAGGTATGGAATAGTCCTGCATGCTTCTCTTTCGAGTAGGTGGTGGTGAAGGGGTATATATATGCATCTCCAAAAATCCAACTATTACACATAATAAGTCAGACTCGGTGACACCGATGTGGTAATCTCGATGGTACCAAAGTGACCAAAAGGTGGCAACTTTTGAATCTCGGTGAGACCGATATATGAATCTTGGTTGCACCGATAAGGTGACCAACGGTCTGAATGCTCAATCTCGGTGACGCTGATTTGAGAATCTCGGAGGGACCGAAATTGTGAACTTGCGTAACAGAAAGTTGGCAGCCTAACTCAGTGGCACCGAATGTAGTATCGGCTGCACCGAAAGGCTAGGGTTTGGCTGAGTTTGTCTAGGGTTTGGAATTGGTGGCACCGAATGTAGAATGTTGGTTGCACCAATTTTGAGTGTTTGGCTTTGGACAAACTTTGGTGGGAGAGTTTGTGAATGTTTTTGGTGACTATCACTTGTGCACGTATGAGCATTTTGTTCACCAACAAAACCTTACCCCCTTTTAATAGTATTGGCTTTCCTATGGATTCAAAGTGATTTACAAATATAAAATGTAGAGTCCTCTTGCTCGAAGCTTTGCGAACCTATCTCCTTGCATCTTGGGGTATCTCCATGATCCTTTTGCCAACCCAACTCTCCATGGACTATTATCTGAAATACACTAGATAAAAGTATTAGTCCAAGAGACAATGTATGTTGTCATGAATTATCAAAACCACCAAGGGAGCATGTTGTGCTTTCACCCTGGCCGCACGGGCACCGTCACAAGACGTCGGCTCCCCAACATACCTGTGCTATTATGTTGACTTAGGTTACATCGTGTGTCTATCCTCTCATTATATAAGAGGCCTAGGATACAAGTGTCCTATTAGGACGCGACTCCTACCTTGTGTACACACAATTTGAAATCAAGTCCAACTCTAACATATCTTTGTACACAATATACGACACAAGTATAACATACTCCACTTTGGCAAATATTCTCCACCACCTTGGGTTCATCCATGCGTTGAACCTCCATGTACATTGGACTTTACGCCATGAGTACAATTGCTACTCCCAGACTCCACGTGACTCCACCTGCAACTGTAGTCCCTTCGTGTCTCTCCATAGTAAACTCTGGAGGAATATTAAGTTTCTCCTTTACTCTAGTTTGCATTCCAAACTTCCGGAGTAACTGTTTAATGTCATCACATACTGATCACTGTCTGCGTGAAAACGAACATCTCACACATTGGACGCATATAAGAGTTACCCAAAGTTAAGATCGATGCCCGTTCTTCACTGTTTGTCTGAAACTTGAAGGAATTTCACCGTTACCCTGTATCACCTTGAGTCAAATTCACAGTTGTCTCACCCTCTTTTTGTATAGTCTCTGACATGTCCCACCGCTATAGCACTCCACCTCCTTCTGTCTTGTCATTCGCACTTTGACATGTGCACTGAACACCACAAAATATATGGCAATCTACTCTCTCAGCTTTTGACATTAAGACTTTCTGCCGCTTTCGTAGATTCTTCACGGTCAACTCATGTCCATCAACTAGCACTGATAGACCCAATCACCAACTTGAATCTGGTATTCGTCAACATTGCTTTAGCATCCCTGCACACTTTGTCTGGCCACATGTCTCACCATTTGTGCCTTGGTATGTCATTGTGTCCCATGCTTAGCGCATGTCTCATCGCTATCACCGCGTCGAGCCTCTACCGTCCTGGGCAAGAAGGGCGACCGCCTTAAATGCAACGCAGTCTCGGGAGGATGGCCGCCGCTAACTGGAATGCACGTATACTAAGTGCCACGTATCTTTTTAGTGTTATAATTTGCGAGATACTATGAGATTGTGCAATCAATCCATAGGTAAAACTATGTACATACCAAGGGGTGGGGGCATTGCCCCAAGCTTTGGAGGACTTTTCGGGCGAGCTTAGATTCAATTTTTTAGGCATGCACGTTTCTTTGCTTTCAGCGATTATTTCTTTATTCAAGATTTTGGGTTTTTAGTGGTTTTCTCTTTTTTATTGTTTCCTTTTGGTTTTTTATGTATTTAATTTTCCTAGGTTTTCTACCATTCATTTAGTTTATTATTTACCCTTTTCAATAAAAGAATATTGGAGCCATATGAAAATATCGGCATGGCCTTGAACAGACAATCTACATGGCCTTGAACAGACAATTTCCTAATAGAAGTTCTGCCCATCAAATTGTCTCTCAAAAGCACAAAGAGACTCACATGGTGATTTGTATTAGGCCGACCCATCTAGGAGCAAACATACTGCATTTCTGAGAACCTTCTAAAAGGCGCCTACCACATGTATTTTTGTCTTTCGTTTCTTTTTCTTTAGTTTTTTCAAAAATGCCCAACAAATTGAAATGTTTAGAATTAATGAAAATTGTTAAAAAAATAGGAGTTTACAAAATGTTAGCATTCTATAAAAATGTTTGAATTTTCAAAATCTGTTTTTTAATGTTCAAATAATTCAAAAAAGTTCAAACTATAAAAAATGAACATTAGAAAGTCTTTGTCTATAAAAATCACAATTGATAAAATGTTCACGTTTCCAAACCTTGTTTAGAGGCATTTATAAAAAAATGCATTTTAGAAAGCTGATTATCTACTCACAACCCACGTAGTAGCCCACATAATAATGATATATCCCAACAAGAGTATGGTTTGTTGGCTTCCCTAAAAAAATATTCTCTTTAAAATACCGAGTGGGCGACTTGATTGTCCGTACGCTTGTAATGTACCGAATTATGCCATATCGCATGAAGCACTTGACCTCATAATAATTTTCTGAAAGTTCAGTAGGTTGGGGAGCGGCCTTTTCCACTTCCATTTGAGGTGAAGATAACCCGAACAAACCTTTCAAATGATTATCATCTATAGTAACAAGAAGTAGTACATTTCGCATGTACCGAAAATGTTTCCTTACCAACTTCCACTCACCAAAGATGCTTCACTCCCGACAACGGTGCCAGAAAAGAGTCTTGATGACCCAAAAGTATAGGGTATCAATTGTACTCCTTTCGATAAGTAAGAGTGTCGAACCCAATGAGGAGCAGAAGGAAATGACAAGGAGCTTTCAGCGAGGTATTCTGTGCATGTGCTGTAAATAATAGTGATAGATAGTTTTGTAGCAAGATAGTTCGTAAGAGTGGCAAGTAACAAAAGTAGAAAGGTAGCACAATCCTTTTTATAGCAAAGGATAGGCCTCCAAGTTCCCTTATATGAAGTAAAGTTCTGTCTAGACAAGTTCATCATGTTGAGTTGATTCGCATTCGTTACTTTGATAATTTGATATGTGGGTGGACCAACCATTAGGTGTTGTTCTTACTTGAACAATCAACCTACTTATGATTACCCCCTCTCTCAACCATCCGTAACTATGAAATAAGAATTAAGATAAATCTAACCGAAGCATGAAACATATGGATCCAAATCAACCCCTTATGGAATAATGCGCAAACTAGGGTTTAAGCTTCTGTCACTCTCGCAACCCATCATCTACTTATTACCCCACAAGGCCTTCCCTTAGGTCCAAAGTATGGTGACGTGTTATGTAATCGATGTCCACATGACACCAGTAAAGGAAGCAACAACATAAATATCATCAAAATATCGAACGAATACCAATTTCGCATGATTACTTGTAACAAGATTTCTCCCATGTCCCCAAGAACAAAAGTAACTACTCACAAATCATCACCATGTTCAAGATTAGAGGTATAATGAATTTGATAAAGGATTTGAACATATTATATTCCACTAAGTGAAAGCACATTTGCTCCCTTGGTGGTTTTGGTAATTAATAACAACATATATGTCATTGGACTCATGTTTTCACTAAGCATATTTCAGGAAAAGTCTAATGATGGGATGGCTACAAATTGTGAGGAGATACCCCAAGATGCATGGAATGTATTGGCAAAGCTTCAAGCTAGAAGACTCTCTTTCTACTTTGGGAGAAATCACTTTGAGTCCATAGGAAAGCCAATACTATTAAAAGGGGGTAAGGTATTGTTGGAGAACAAATTGCTCCACGTGCACAAGTGCTAGCCACCAAAAACACCCACAAGCTCTCCCACAAAATACTCTGTCTAAATCCTACCACTCAAAATCGGTGCCACTAAGAATTCCACATCGGCTACACCGAGTCAAAACCCAAGGCATAACCAAAGCCAAAACCCACATCTCGGTAGAACCAAGTGATCATTCAGTGCAACCGAGTTTGCATGGCAAACCTACTGATGCCTCATTTGCAATATCAGAAATTCAGAGTTTTCCACTTTGGTCTCACCAAGTTGTGATCCCTAGCCAAACCCTAACTTTTTGGTGCAACCGAGTTTCCATCGGTGCAACCGAGTTTCAGTGACCAACCTTCTAGTGACCAAACTCACTAAATCGGAAATTCTGAGTTGTGTGTTTTGGTCTCACCAAGTCTTGGAAACTACCTCGACCACTCATTTCGGTACAACCGAGTTTCCTATATCGGTCTCACCGAGATTCCAAAAGTTGCCACATTTTGAATAGATCGGTACAACCGAGTTTTGCATTAGTTTCACCGAGCTGGTCAATAATGTTGTAACGGTTAGATTTTTGGATATGCCTATATATACCCCTTCGCCACATCCCACTCGAAAGAGAAGCACTCAGAACAGTTCCCCACTTTCCATATCCAAATTTCTGAGAGAGAACCACCTACCCTTGTGTTGAGATCAAGATCATCCACTCCAACCATATGGATCTTGATTTGTAGCCTTCCCAAGTTGCTTTCCACCCAATCAATCTCTTCTACCAAGCCAAATCTATGAGAGAGTGATTGAGTGTCGAGGAGTCTATCATCTTGAAGCACGAGAGCAAGGAGTTCATCACCATTATCAAGCCTATTACCTTTTGGAGGGTGGTGCCTCCTAGATTGGTTAGGTGTTTCTTGGGAGCCTCCTACTTCATGTTGTGGAGTTGAACCAAGAAGTTTGTATGGGCAATGTGATCGCCTACTTCGTGAAGTTCTACCCATAGTGTGTCTAGTCCTTCGTGGACGGAAGACGTTATGGAATAGTCAAGGTTGCTACTTCGTGGACTCTTATGGGTGGAGCCCTTCGTGGACTCTCGTGACCGTTACCCTCCATGGGTTGAAGACTCCATAAACGTGGATGTACGATAGCGCCACCTATCAGATCCACGGGAAAAAACTTTGTGTCAACAATTGTGTTTGATCTTCTAACCCTCACCTCTATTACATGTTGAAAGGACGTGGATGTCGCCTAGAGGGGGGGTGAATAGGCGCTTTAAAATAATTACGGTTTAGGCTTGAACAAATGCGGAATAAAACTTTTGTTTAATTAGTCAAGCACAAAACCTAAAACAACTAGGCTCACCTATGTGCACCAACAACTTATGCTAAGCAAGGTATACAACTAGGTGATAGCAAGATATATAACATAAACAATGTGGCTATCACAAAGTAAAGTGCATAAGTAAAGGGGCTCGGGTAAGAGATAACCGAGGCACGCGGAGACGACGATGTATCCCGAAGTTCACACCCTTGCGGATGCTAATCTCCGTTCGGAGCGGTGTGAAGGCACAATGCTCCGTAAGAAGCCACTAGGGCCACCGTAATCTCCTCATGCCCTCGCACAATGCAAGATG
Organism: Hordeum marinum; assembly: GCA_022496015.1. NCBI lineage: Eukaryota > Viridiplantae > Streptophyta > Magnoliopsida > Poales > Poaceae > Hordeum > Hordeum marinum. The sequence goes on along the minus strand of CM039677.1, from coordinate 94,034,004 downwards.
TCGTGATTCCACTAAGGGACCCTTGAGGGTGGTCACCGAACCCGTACAAACAAGGTTGGGGCAATCTCCACAACTTGATTGGAGGATCCCAACGACACCACGAAGCTTCACCACAATGGAATGTGGCTCCGAGGTGACCTCAAATGCTCGAGGCAATCTCCACAATCTAATTGGAGACCCCGAAGCTTGCCCGGAGCTTTGCACCACAATGATTGAGCTCCAAGGCACCACCAACCGTCTAGGGCGCCAAAGCACCCAAGAGGAACAAGCTCTAGGGTGCACAAACACCCAGAGTAATAGCTTCTCAACTTCTCAATTCCACGTATCACCGTGGAGAACTCAAACCTATGCACCAACTGCAATGGCAAGGGAACACAGAGTGCCCAAGTCCTTCTCTCCCAAATCCTAACAAAGCAACTAATTCTAGGGAGGAAATGAGAGGAAGAACGAAGAAGAACACAAAGAACTCCAAGATCTAGATCCAAGGGGTTCCCCTCACTTAGAGGAGAAAGTGATTGGTGGAAATGTGGATCTAGATATCCTCTCTCTTTTCCCTCAAAAAGGAGCAAGAATCATTGAAGGGATTGAGAGATAGCAAGCTCAAAGAAGGTCAACAATGGGGAAAGAACACGAGCTCCAAGGATAAGGTTCAATGGGGAAGAAGACCCCCTTTTATAGGTGGGGAAAAATCCAACCGTTTCCCACTAGCCAGCCCCGCACATTACGGTAGTACCGCAGAACCCACGGTACTACCGTGATGGCTTACGGTACTACCGCAGGGCAGTGCGGTACTACCGCTTGTGCGGAAGTACCTGGCTCTGGCCAAATAGCACTACGGCGCTAGCGGTAGCACCGCCACAGCGGTACTACCGCGAGCCCGTGCGGTACTACCGCACGGCTCGGCAGAGGCAGGTACTGGAGGCGCACGGAAGTAAAAAATTACTTCCGTGCCAACCTCTGCATAGGAAACTGTGCGAAAAAAGTCCGCACGATAGTACCGTGCAGGAATCATGGTATTACCGCAGCAGGGCGGATGTAAAAAATTACATCTGTGCAACATGCGGTACTACCGCCCTCGGGGCGGAAGTAAAAAATTACTTCTGTGCCACTTGCGGTACTACCGCTTGGGGGAGCGGTACTACCGCTCGGAGGAGCGGTACTACCGCAAACCTCAGAACAGCAACACCAGAACTGTCACAACTTCTGCAAGCGAGCTCCGAATTGAGCAAACTCAAGCTTGTTGGATTCAAGCTTGGTTTTCTTAAGAAGAGGCAGTAAAAGAATGCCAAAGGTAAAGAGATGAGAAACCTCTTTCAATGAAGAATCGGCAATAACCCCAACATCGAAAACATCATTGAAGATGCATATGGACTCCATTTTCGACGAACTTGAGCTTGTCATGAAGTTGACCATAAGCTCAACAAACCTCAACGAGAAAAACCAACCAAGAACCAAGAAAGATAATGATGCAAAGAATGCAATGGTTTGAGCTCTCAATGAACGATGCGATCAAGCTAATCACTTGAGAGCCCCCTTGATAGCACGATTACCTACCCTATAACCCAGTCTCCCAACTACCACTATGAGACCGGTAAAATAGAAAACCCTGTCACGGTCAAACCTTAGCCTTACGCAAAGTCCACTTGAGCTAGATGATGAAGATCTTGACTTCCTCAAGATGGACCACCTTTCTTGAATCCGTTGGTTTGATGAAGACTAGATGATTGCTCCCCCATACTTCACTATGGGTGAGCTACTCTTCGACACGTCTTCACAAGTCCATTGACACCACAATGGACGGCAAGCTTCAAGCCAGATCTCTCCATGATGCTTCACTTGAACTTGCACACCTCAACCTTGATAATGATCACCACTTGATGTCATCTTACATGGGTTGTATGGGATCTTCCTCTTGATGCAATCCCATGGAAATATGCCTAACCCCACAAAGAACTCTCACAAGGAACATGTGTTAGTACACAAAGCGTAATGGACAATGCTTACCATACCATGGGATCACTTGATCCCTCTCGGTACATCTTGTACGCTTTGTGTGTTGATCACTTGATTCACTCTTTGACTTAGTCTTGATCAACCTTGTATCTTATCTTCTTTCTTCATAAAGATGATGTCTTGAGGGTAATCATGAATGCTCACACCATCTCCTTCTTCAAGACATGCTTGCAATAAGCTCAACTCTCACATGATCAATCTTTGGATAAACCTTGAATACCACCTTGGTCATCATATAAACTCCTTGAAACCCCACAGATGGACTTCAAGAAGTGCCTATGGACAAATCCTTCGAATATAACTCAAGGCAACCATTAGTCCTTAGGGGTGTCATCAATTACCAAAACCACACATGGAGAAATGTGCTCTTACACATTTGCTCATCTTTACTTTCCACTGCTATACTCGTAGACATGCATGTGTAGGGTGTGCTTGACTTGCTATCATTGCAAAAATCTGCCCACAACTAAAATTGGGAAAAGGTAGAAATTTTATTTGGTCAAGTAGTCTAATCACCCCCCTCTAGACCTACTTTTGATCCTTTAAGTGGTATCAAAGACTTGGTCTCCATTGCATTGGTTTCACAACCTAGGACAGTATGGTGTCTAGCGAGGGAAATTATCACCGTAGAGGTCCTTACTTTGATGGTACAAACTTTGCTAGTTGGAAGCATAAGATGAAAATGCATATTCTTGGTCTTAACCCCGCCGTTAGGGCTGTTGTTCATGTTGGCTTGCAAGATGAATTCTTTGGTGATGGAAACAAACTGGATCGTGAAGCGGCAGTGGAAGAATTGAAGATGTTGCAATACAATGCTCAAGCATGTGACATTCTTTTCAACTGCCCATGCCCTGAAGAATTCAACAAAATCAGTCGTCTTGAGAATGCAAAGGAAATTTGGGATACTTTAATTGATATGCATGAAGGTACCAATTCCGTCAGAGAATCTAAGTTGGATGTGCTTCAAAGTCAGCTTGACAAGTTCAAGGTGAAGGAGGGTGAAGGAGTCACGAAGATTGATATGTCTCAAACGTATCTACTTTTCCAAACACTTTTGCTCTGGTTTTGACCTCTAATTTGCATGATTTGAATAGAACTAACCCAGACTAATGTTGTTTTCAGCAGAATTGCCTTGGTGTTATTGTTGTGCAGAAATAGAAGTTCTCGGAATCGGAAAAAACTTTTTGTGAATTTTTCCTGGGAATTATAATGAATTATGGAGTGAAGACCTGCTCAAGAGGGGGTGCCAGGGGGGCCATAAGCCATCTGGCCATGTCCCCTAGGGCGCGGCCAGATAGCTTGTGGGGCCCATGTGGCTCCTTCGACCCTATTCCCAGTCCTATAAATTCATATCCGATGAGAAAAAATAGAAGAGAAGATTTCATTGTGTTTCATGAGACGGAGCCGCCGCCACCTCATGTTCTTCCTTCGGAGGGCTGATCTAGAGTCCGTTTTGGGCTCGGAAGAGGGGGATTCGTCACAATCATCATCACCAACCCTTCTCCATCAACACCGCCATGATTCTCACCACCGAGAGTAAGTAATTCCTCTGTAGGCTTGCTGGACGGTCGTGGGATTATATGAGATTGATCATGTAATCGAGTTAAGTTTGATAGGGCTTGATCCCTACTGTCCACTATGTTTTGTGATTGATGTTGCTATGACTTTGGTATGCTTAATGCTTGTCACTAGGGCCCGAGTGCCATGATTTTAGATCCGTACATATTATGTTTTCACAAATATAAGATTGATTTGGATCCTATATTGCAAGTTTTATGCACCTGTTACGTGTCTTGATGCGCATACCCCAAGGTGACAACAATTGAGATTCTTTTCGGTGATTTTCGTAGTTTAAGGAGTTCATGTATTCACCATGTGTTAATGCTTTGTTCTGGCTCTCAATTAACAGGAGTCATTAATATCCCTTAGTTGCCACGGGAGGGTAGGACAAAAGATTTCATGCAAGTTCTTATCGCAAGCATGTATGACTATATACGAAATACATGCCTACATTATATTGATGAATTGCAGCTAGTTCTGTGTCACCCTGGTGTGTAACTGTTACATGGTCAATATCATCTCAATCGTTATCCATCACCGATCCGTGTGCCTACGCTTTTCATATACCGAATCTTGCTACGTCACTACTATTGTTGCTGCTATCACACTTGCTATAAAACTGGTACTGTTACTCTTGCTGCCAAAACTGTTATTGTCACTATTACTTATGCTACTACTATTTGCCGCGAAGAGATATCCCAGGTATGGTTGAATTGAAAACTCAATTCTCAAGGCCAATAAATACTCTTTGGCTCCCCTTGTGTTGAACTAATAAATTAGGGTGAAATACTACCCGTGAAGACTATCGCGATCCCCTAAACTTGTGGGTTATCAAGACCTTTTTGTGGCGTCGTTGCCGGGGAGCATAGTAGTATTTATTGTGTTAAGTTGAGGATATCTAACTGCCACTATGAAGAATCTGAAAGATACTCGAACTAAGATAGTCCCCTCTCGCACGAGAGGAGGTAACGAACTGCCATCTAGCTCTGCTTTTGATTCACCTACTATTTTGAATCAGCTTGTTACACCACCACCTAATGATCGTCTTGATTTGTCACATGAACTTGATGATTCTACCACTTCTACATTTGATGAAACTAAAACTTGGCCACGAAATAAATTACTTGATGCCCATATTGATAAAGCTAGAGAACTTGAAAGTGCTGAAACTAATGAAGATTTTGAATCACCTACTACACCTAGATCTCCTATTAATTATGAATTGACATATTTAGCTGAAGGTTATGTTGTGAGTGAGGAAATATATATGGAACTACTTGCTTGTGAGAACAGAGATGACCTGAGGAAACTAGCGTCCAAACTGATAGGGATAGGGTAGGAAGCGCAATTCTAGATACGATGATTTTTCCCGTGGTTCCGATAGGTGGTGCTATCGTACATCCACGTTTATAGAGTCTTCAACCCACAAAGGGTAACAGTCGCAAGAGTCCATGGAGGGCTCCACCCATAAGGGTCCACGAAGTAGCAACCTTGACTATTCCATATGGCTTCCGTCCACGAAGGACTAGCCTCACTATGGCTGGATCTTCATGAAGTAGGCGATCTCCTTGCCCTTACAAACTTCTTGGTTCACTCCACAACATGAAGTAGGACGCTCCCAAGCGACACCTAACCAATCTATGAGACACCACACTCCAAAAGGTAATAGGCTCGGTAATGTCTATGAACTCCTTGCTCTTGTGTTTCAAGATGATAGACTCCTCAACACATAATCACTCTCTCATAGATATGGCTTGGTAGATGAGATGGGATTGGTGGAAAGAAACTTGGGGAGGATAGAATTCAAGATCCATATGGTTGGAGTGGAAGACCTTGATCTCAACACAAGGGTAGGTGGTTCTCTCTCAGAAAACTAATAGGATAGGTATGGAATGGTTCCGAGTGCTTCTCTTTCGAGTAGGTGGTGGTGAAGGGGTATATATAGGCATCCCCAAAAATCCAAACATTACACACAAAATGACCAACTCGGTGACACCGATGTGTTAATCTTGGTGGTACCGAAGTGATCAAAAGGTGGCAACTTCTAAATCTCGGTGAGACCAATATGTGAAACTCGGTTGCACCGATAAGGTGACCAACGGTCATATTTCCAATCTCGGTGACGCCGACCTAACAATCTCGGTGGTACCGAAAATGTGAATTTGCGTAACAGAAAGTTGGCAACCTAAACTCGGTGGCACCGGTATGGAATCGGTTGCACCAAAGCGGCTAGTGTTTGGCTGAGTCTGTCTAGGTTCTGGAATTGGTGGCACCGGGATAGGAATGTTGGTTGCACAAATTTTGAATGTTTGGCTATAGACAGACTTTGGTGGGAGAGCTTGTGGATGTTTTTGGTGACTATCACTTGTGCACATATGAGCATTTTGTTCACCAACAAAACCTTACCCCCTTTTAATAGTATTGGCTTTCCTATGGACTCAAAGTGATTTCTCACAAATGTAAAATGTAGAGTCCTCTTGCTTGAAGCTTGGCCAACCTATTTCCTTGCATCTTGGGGGTAATTCCACAATCCTTTTGCCATCCCTATCATTGAACTTTTCCTGAAATATACTTGGTGGAAACATTAGTTCAATGGCTTATATGTTGTTATTAATTACCAAAACCACCAAGGGAGCAAATGTGCTTTCAGCTACATGGTCATTGAGACCGAACCATCCACCGTGTCATATGCTAGTCTGATTAGATGTGTGTCCACACAATCCTTTTGACTAGGGACCATTTAGGACAGTTATCATACAATGCATAGTCTCAAACAAGTCACGTACTTGTTAATACACATCACTGATAATGTCCAAGGACTATCTTTATTCATAAACACATAGGAAATATCATTATACATGATTGCCTCTAGGGCATATCCCCAATCCCCATGTAGGCAAGAAGAGTAAGAAACAAAAATGATTGCTCCCAACTCAAGATGATCTTCATCAACTATGAGCATCCACCACTACTTCACCCACATGAAGTCTTCTACGACCAAACCCAAGGTTAGTTGATCCCTCTTTGGGGGGATGTCACATCAAGGGGGAGCTTTACTCTAACATTTGAGTCAAAGCATCTCTTGGAGTGTGTCCACATTAACATGCTTTATGTAAAAGTGGTAACCCCACTTGTGCTTAAACGATGAGTATGACCTATGATCAAGTATTCTTACTTGGCTCCTAAGTCAGTATACTCATATATAGATGACTACGTCATTGTCAAAGTGCTTGATAGATGCTAGAATGTTTGTGCATGTTTGCCATGATTTATTTTGATATCTTATTGTGTGAGCATGTTGGTCTGCATATCTTTACTCATTCAAGGATATCCAATTGTATCTATTTACCATTTTTTGCCAATTGGATGTACAAGAATGCCTAGGACCCCCTATCTAGCTATCTATGCTTTATTGTCTCAAGTTCTATTCATGCTACATCACAAAACTTGAACAAACATTTCTCAATCCCTCTGTGCAAGGAGCACTCGGAGTACCATGTCGACAAGAGCTGCATTCCAAAACCTCTTTGTGAATGTCGATGTAACCAACTTCACAAACTCGGTTCCACCGATTCACTAAGTTGATCTAGGTTTTTCCCTCGGTTACACCGAGTTTCCCTGTCACCTAACAGTTGAGAATCTCGGTGACACCGATAAATTAGAATCGAGTTCACTAACAGTGAGGAGTACTTAACTTGGCAGACCCGACTTTTGAAATTCCATCTTCAAAGTCGTTTTCCTCTAAACTCCGAATTTCTGCCCCGGACCCCTTGGTCGCCTCCTTGCTTTGTCGTGCAACTCCGCTATTCGGAATCATCGTCCTCGATGGAATCAACGCCGCCGTAGCGGATTCTTCATCAAGCTAGGCTATGAATCCGACCCCTTGTGCGCTCCTTTATCTGATTCTTGAACATTAGGTTTTCTTCACAAACCACGTATGTAATCTTCCTAATCCACTAGAAGATCCATTAGATTAGCGAACGAGAAGATTATAGGTTTAGCCATCCGCAAAATGCATCTCGGTGACACCGAATCACAAAAATAGGTTCTACCGATTTGGATCTAGGGTTCTTGAGAATGGTCTCAATGAAACCAAGTGGTCATCTTTGGTGACACCGAAGTGACTTCCAAATTTCTGTGAAGTAGCCCATCTGTCTCAGTGAATACAAAAATTCTGACTCGGTGCTACCGAAATCCATTTTGCAGAAAGTTTAAACTAATATTTTCTTTGTTGAAATTTGAAAAATGTCTGTGTTTTGTGATTACTCAACCCCACTTCTCTTCTTTGAAATTTGAAAGGCAGCTCCTCCTCCCAAGAAGTCCATAGCTCCTAAGTCCAATAGGACTATAAGAGACATTCTAGCTACAAAGAAGAACAAGGGTACTACTTCCATAGTTGCTGCTGAAGATGAGGACATGTCTATTTTGAGAAATCTTAGACCTCATCTCCAATAACACAATGACAACTATCCACTTGCTGAGGATATGAAGAATAGGAAGGATTCAATGCTGAGATTGTGTAGAGCCATAGATCCTTATTCTTAGAGGAGGAAGACAGTTGTAGATTACAGATTCTACACAAAGGAGTAGCAACATGTATATGAGACAATCTTGCTTGATAAGAGCCCAGCTGTCAGTGACATGAGATATGTAGATTGGGGCTACATTAAGGAAAATGAGGATTACTTCTCCCATGTGCTAGATAAATTCAAGTCTCTTGTTATTGATGATTTTGTTGGGAAGAAGATGACCCCCTGGAATGTTGAGATGATCATGTAGTTCTATTCCACTACACACTTCTATCCAGATGGCAGGATAGTGTGGATGACTGAGGGCACCAGATATGAATCTTCATTTGAAGAGTGGGCTACCATATTAGGATCTCCACAAGTACAAGATGGTGACTTGGATGTGTACTCAGAGGCCAAGATGAATCACAACTCCATGGCCAACATGTACAAGCCAATCCCAGCTGACTATGTGCATTCACATAAGTTTGTCTCAGTGTGCTATCTACAAGTAGGATTGAAAACCACCAACACCATTCTGAGGTACACCTTGATGCCCAAGTCTGGAGATGAGAAGATGAACCTAGGATTCTCCATCAACATGCTGCATCCCATTGACCTTCACACCAGATTCGGAGTCATGGACTTGATTGTAGAGACTTTGAAGAGGACAGTTGCTGACCAAAAGAGGTAATGTGGATATGCTCCATACATACAGATGCTTATCAACTCCAAGCTTGAGAAGAATGTATTTGCCCTTGATAGGCCCCACATGCACTCCATCCTGAGTTTGAGGACAATGTAGTGCTGATGGACCCAGATCATCCCACTTCATCTACTGCACAGGCAGCAGCTAAGGCATCTAGAGCCACTAGTGCTCCAGTGCCAAGGACAAGAAATGAGGAGATGGATCTCATTCTTAGCTTTATCCAAGGCATGCAGAATGACATCATGAAGATTCTCAAGAACCAAAAGATCCTGGGAAGGATTTTTCAAGACAAGTTTCATACTTTGAACAACAAGGTGGATGGGCTGACTAAGACAGTTGATGAGCTCAAGAAGGAGGTGGACTTAGTACCCCTTACCCACATCTTAGAGGATGCTGATGGAGATGCATGTCACCCTCTACAGCCTAGAACTCAGTTCAAGACACAAGCCAGATCCTTGTCGGTGCCAGCTTCTGAGAAGAGAACATCTACATCAGCTCCTGCTACAGCTCCTTCAGTCCCACCAGCTCCATCAACACCTCCAGTGTCTAAACCAACCCCTTCCATGTCATCGGCAGAAGTCTTCATGGATGCGGTTATCTCGACTCCTACATCAACAACCAGAGGAGTTCAACCCCAGAGAGACGATTAGTCCTATACCTTTGAAATTCTTGGTAACTTGTTAGCAAAGGGGGAGAAGTTGTATAGATCAATAGGTCTTCGAGAGAGAGAGAGAGAGAGAGAGAGAGTTTCTTTTTGTCGCTCTCCAGAACTTTAAAATCTTTTGATTGTTCATTTGTATCAAACTTGTTGGTGTATGATTATACACTTTTTGAGTGATTGCAGCTATCTCCTATCTTTTGGGATGCTTGTGATATGATCATTCACTTCTTGTTTGTTGTGGTGTGCTATGTTATTCATTCATATTATTCTGTAGGATCGAAAGTAGGTCTAGAGGAGGGGGTGATTAGACAACTTGACCAAATAAAACTATGTTTTTTATCAATTTTATTTCTTGGCAAGTTTTAGCATTCATATCAAGTACACCCTACGCATGCATGTCTAAGAGTATAGCAGCGGAAAGTAAAGACAATGCACATGTAAGTAAAGAGAGGGTAAGGAAAGCAAACACAATTGGTGACATGATGATTTTTTCCGTGGTTCCGATAGGTGGTGCTATCGTACGCCACGTTCATGGAGTCTTCAACCCACGGATGGTAACGGTCGTGAGAGTCCACGGAGGGCTCTACCCACGAAGGGTTCCACAAAGAAGCAACCTTGACTATACCATGACGGCCTACGTCCACAGAGGACTAGCCTTACTCGGGGTAGATCTTCACGAAGTAGGCGATCTCCTTGCCCTTACAAACTTCTTGGTTAAACTCCACAACACGAAGTACGAGGCTCCCAAGCGACACCTAACCAATCTAGGAGGCACCACACTCCAAAAGGTAATAGGCTCGGTAATGTCTATGAACTCCTTGCTCTTGTGCTTCAAGATGATAGACTCCTCAACACACAATCACTCTCTCATAGATATGGCTTGGTAGATGAGATGGGATTGGTGGAAAGCAACTTGGGGAGGATAGAAATCAAGATCCATATGGTTGGAGTGGAAGATCTTGATCTCAATGCAAGGGTAGGTGGTCCTCTCTCAGAAAATCTGATAGGATAGGTATGGAATAGTTCTGAGTGCTTCTCTTTCGAGTAGGTGGTGGTGGAGGGGTATATATAGGCATCCCCAAAAATCCAACCGTTACACACAAAATGACCAACTCGGTGACACCGATGTGTTATTCTCGGTGGTACCGAAGTGACCAAAAGGTGGCAACTTTTGAATTTCGGAGGGACCGATATACAAATCTCAGTTGCACCGATAAGGTGACCAATGGTCAGAATGCCCATTCTCAGTGACGCCGATTCAACATTCTCGAACGGACCGAAAATGTGAATTTGCGTAACAAAAAGTTGGCAGCCCAACTTGGTGGCACCGAAAGCAGTATCGGCTGTACTGAAGGGTTAGGGTTTGGCTAAGTCTGTCTAGGGTTTGGAATCGGTGGCACCGGGATGGAAATGTTGGTTGCACCGATTTGAGTGTATGGCTTAGAACAGACTTTGGTGGGAGAGTGTCTGGGTGTCTTTGGTGAGTATCACTTGTGCACATATGAGCTTTTTGTTCACCAACAAAACTTTACCCCTTTTTAATAGTATTGGCTTTCCTATGGACTCAAGGTGATTTCTCACAAATATAAAATGTAGAGTCCTCTTGCTTGAAGCTTTGCCAACCTATTTCCTTGCATATTTAGGTATTCCACAATCTCTTTGCCAACCCATCATTGAACTTTTCTTGAAATATACAAAGTTGTCAGAATCGCGATTCTGAATCGGATCGGAGCTCCATTGCTAGGATCATGAATTGTAGAATCTTAACTATCGGGTTCGTAGAAACTTAGATTCTATGGGGAAAATCGTAGAATCGGAGGGGCCAGTTTGGATCGTAAGATCGTAAGATTCTAAGACTTAAGTCACGATTTTGACAACTTTGAATATACTTGATGGAAACATTAGTTCAATGACTTATATGTTGTTATGACTTACCAAAACCACCAAGGGAGCAAATGTGCTTTCAATCTCCCCCTTTTTGGTAATTGATGACAACATATTGATCAAAGCTTCGACATATGATATAATCAATGAATATAATCGTCGCTTTGAGAAGTATGTGATAAGCAAGAGCTCCCCCTAATTTTGTGCATTATTTTGAATTTGCGTTTGAATTCAAATGCACAATTGATTAGGTACATGGGGCACTTCTTCCATGTCACATACATCTTGGTGGTGTGCAATAATAATTAGAGTGGACATCACAACATAACACAATCAAGCAATGTAGAAAGATCATTTCATGAAGCATACTTCTCCCCCTTTGTAATAAGGTGATAGGAAATAGTAGCATCACACAAAAGTGTATCACAAGCAACCAAAAGACAATAGTTTGTTTTGAAAATCAATAAGCACCAAAACTCTCTCCCACTTGAAGCCTAAAGATCTATATACACTTCTCCCCCTTTGGCAACAAGTTACCAAAAAGTTCAAAGGCATATATCTAAGCGTTCTTGGGCTGATCTCCTCCGGTTGTTGATGAAGAAGTCGAGAGAACAGCGTCGGCAAAGATCTCTGCAGATGTCGTGGATGGAGCTGGAGTGGATACTGGAGGAACTAGAGCTGATGTAGTAGGAGCTGAGGTGACAGCAGCACGAGCTGATGAAGAGGGCCTCAAGTCTGGAGCTGGCACTATGGCTGATCTGGCCTGAGTAGGAATCTATGTGCCTGTCCTGAGAGGTGATGCATCCTCCTCCTCCTCCTCCTCCTCCTCCTCATCATCATCATCATCAGAAGAAGAAGAAGCATGAGGTATGTGCACTGAATCAACTTCCTTCTGAAGCTCTATGAGTGTCTTAGTCACCCTGTCCACCTTATCATTAAGAGTCTTGATCCTTGTTTCAAAGATCCTCTGAAAGTGCGTTATATCGACTAGAGGGGGTGAATAGGTGATTTTTACAAATTCATCACTTGAGGAATTTCAACTTGAGGAATTTGAAATGTGATGAATAACTAGCAGCGGAATGAGTAATCAGGTGCATGATAAACATAGCAGTAGCATAGTCATCATGATGAAATAAAGCATGCACGGATTACAGGTAGCGTGATACAGGATAAGAAGGTGAGGAACAAGGTAACTTGAAGAATTTGAGGTGAGGAAATTGTGAAAGTCTTCAGTCAAATTCTTCAAACAGTAAAGGTCAATTTCATCAACAGGTATACGAGGAAATGAAAGGGTTGAGGAAATAGAACCAGGTAGCCCGATGAAGACAATGGTTTTATGACCCAGTTCCAGCTGTTGTGACACTCGTACGTCTAGTTTGGAGCGGCCTGGTATTTAAACCAGAGGACACACAGTCCTAGGACACACAGTCCTTACCGTATTCTCCTTGAGCTAAGGTCACAAAGTCCTCGCCCAACACTCGTGGTAAGTCTTTAGGGTAGATTTCCAAAACCCTCACAAACTGGTCACCCGATGATCCACAATTTACTGCTGGATGCTCTAGACCAAGGTCACTCCATGATCCCCAATTGACTGAAGGATGCACTAGACCATGATGCCTAACCGTTTGGAAGATACACAACCTTCAAAGGTAACAAGCATCGGCTCCACATAGGAACAATCTCTTCAGTGATGCTCAATCACTTTGGGTTTGGTGGTTTGGATTTGGGTTTTTCCTCACTGATGATTTTCTCTCAAAGTCCTCAAAGGATGGGTTCCTCTCAAATGACAAGTGTGAGTTCTCTCTCGGAGCAGCCAACCAACTAGTGGTTGTGGGGGTGGCTATTTATAGCTAGGGTGCAACCTGACATGATAAGACATAAATGCCCCCAATGATATGACCATTATGTGGATAAGATGATTGGGGACAGCTGACACTAAGCACAGCAACGGTCGGAATTTTGAACTATGAAAGTCCTCGGGCTTATCATGTTGCTCACTTGTAGGAAATTCGCACTGGCGAAATCCTAACTCCTCAGTCAGATCAATTTCATCACAGACCAGAAGAACATTGTCTCTGTCACTGAAGAACTTGAACAAACTGCAAGAGATTTCCAAAGGCTTCACTCGAAGGATTGGATAGGTTGATGCTTTTGGAGTTGAGCATCAGTTGGAAATTTTCCTTAGTATTACCTCGGGCCCCTTTAACAGTACGGTGTTTTCTATGACTCAAAGAAAGGAAATGAAACTACAAAAACAAAATTCTTCACGCTTCATAGTCCTCATTCATATCTTCAAGGTCACACCAACTTCTTCATTTTCAAAGTCTTCAGGGAATACTGAAGTCTTCAACAAATTCTTCACCAAAGTCTTTAGTTGAAGACATACATTTTTAGGGGTCAATAATCTCCGAATATATCAAACTCCTCATCGACTTATAGAGCATGTTTACACTCACAAACGCATTAGTTCCTTAACCTATAAGTCTTCAATACACCAAAATCACTAAGGGTTACTAGATGCACTTACATCCTCACAAGACTGTTCTGGTTGTCCAGAATCCCCTTAATGTCCTTCATCATGTTCTGAATTGATGAAATCAACAGATCCATTTGCTCACTTCTGGATCTATGAACTTGAGCACTAGTGGCTCGAACTGGCTCTGCCTCTGCCTGAGCTGCAGCTGATGTGGGATGATCTGGGTCCATCACCACAACATTGTCCTCGAGATCTGGTTGTAGGGGCAAATGGGGAAGATCTAGAGAAAATATGTGCTTTTCCAACTTGGAGTTGATGAGCATCTGGATGTAGGGTGCATAGCGGAAAGAGCGCTTCTGATCAGCAGCAACCCTTTTAACTATCTCAACGATTAAGTCCATGACTCTGATCCTGGTGTGTTTGTCAAGGTGGATCAACATGTTGATGGAATATCCTTGGATCATCTTTTCATCTCCTGACTTGGGCATGAAAGTATGCCTCAGAATGGTGTTCATGGTACGGAGGCCAGCCTGAAGATAGTAGATGGATCCTAGCTTGTGAGACTTCACATTAGCAGCAGGGATCTCCTTGTACATTTTGGCCATAGCATTGTGGCTCTCCTTGGACTCTGAGTAGACATCCAAATCACCATCCTACGCCTCTGGAATTCCTAGAATAGCAGCCCATTCATCAACAATGGATTTATATCTTGCTCCTTTTGTCATCCATACAATCCTACCATCTCCATACAAATGTGAAGTGGAGTAGAATTGCATGATCATTTCATATTGTACCAGTTGCGTGAGCAACCAAAGTTTACGGAATGTCAAGTGTCCATCGCAATAACGCCCAAAAATTACGACAATTATTGATATTGTGCATAACTTTTTTGCTCTTCAACGCAAGATAGTCTAGTGTGTATTTTCTTCCGATGCGGTTGGTTCATAAAACCGGGGGCTTGATTAACTCACCTCGCACATCGCCCCAAACACTATCTTGATATCATGTGTTCGGTATCTTGGATATTGTGTTATATGCATCAGTTTTGAATTGTGTATTTGGTCAATGGTTGGGTTGCCTGGCTCCTGTGCTTCCCCTTTTACGTTTCGCTTGTTTGGCTAGAAGGGGAAAGGGAGCACCGTTGCGATTGTACTTCTGGTTCGTTTGGTTAAGTACCTCAGCAAAGAAAGTCAAAATCTGACTGGCACAATAAGCGTGAACTGATATGCGATCCAATGACCAGTGTTAAACTAAGAATCGTTGGAGGTTCACCATGTTAAAACAAAGGGTTTGGATTAACACAAGCCATGTGATACGGGTTTTGTATAAAACACCGAACATCCCAAAGTAAAGGGGGGCTAGTGCTCAATCCCATCTTTAACCTCCTATGGTTAAGTGAAAGCAATAAAGTCGCATAGTCTCATTGCCTCATTTTATTCCAAACTACCGCCTCCGGGTACCAAGACGTTGGCTAAGGGTACCAGTGCAGATATTGAAAACACCCCTTTTAGTATCTAAAGGGGGATTGAAGTCGACGACTGGTAACTTTCAGGATTAAACATGAGTCAAAATTAACAAAAGTAGAACATGACATATGCCATGCAAATTCACAAACATTAAAGACACAATAAAGTTTCAAGCATCAAACAGAAGGTGGTACTTTCACTCAAGGACTACATCCTTTGGCCATAAAGCCTCTATTGCCCAAGCACGTTCCATAACGACAGAAAAATACAACTTGGGACGCCTATGCTCCTCAGGCGGTAGAGGACCGGTAACCATTTCGGTGAGCTTCAACTTCAACCAATGCACCATCGTCTTTCCAAACGCCATTAGGGCACCATCGGTGCAGGACGAGCGAGTCAGGACGTCAACCCGGGGCACAACAACGACCAACCTTTGCACCAAATCGAAGTAGCTTCCCAGGAGCGGCTCTGTAGGCCATAGCCGGATACAAAGATCCTTCATGGTCGGCTCGGCTACGCGATGCAACTCCATTAGCTACTTCAGCTGATCAGAGACAAGGAGCGGTTGCTCTAGGGCCTGAAACTGCTCCCGGAACAACCGTTGATCAGCATCCCCTTCCTGGGAGGCATAATGTTGCGCTGCATCCGCCGCACTCTTGGGCAGGTCCACAAACACGCTTGGAGAACGCCATACTCGAGTGAGCAACAAAAACCTTTTTTCACTGATGGGGCATTGCAGTAAGTCTTGCTTACCACTTGTAATCTACTTTATTTGGTGGAGTTCCTTCTCATGGCGCCGCACCTCCATGCGTGCCCCCTGGAGGGTTGCAGAGTTCAAGGACAAGTCGGTAGCTTGCTCCTTGATCTTATGCTCAAGGGCCTCGCACTTAGAGATGGCGTCCCTGAGCTCTTGTTGCACTTCCGCAACCCTGGCCCCATGCTTGTTCCTTTCGGATTTTGCCGATAACATATCAGCAGCCTCTTGTTCAGCAGCAACCTTATGTTCGGCGGTCTCCTACCTCGCCTTTGACAACTCGGCCTTGAGACTCGATCTCCACGGTCACGCCTGCATTGGGCATTAACATGATCATTTTTTAGGATACGAACCATGGAAATTCCTTGCTCATATGAGGTAAATAACTACATCAGTTGAGTTCAGACTTACCTTGCATGTTGTCAAACTGCTTCTTAAGGCGGTCGAGCTCATCTTCGGAGCTTTTCAGCTTCCAATTCATCTTTGCCAACTCCACGACACTGGGGCTGTGGTCAGCGGCATAGCCTATATAGAGCATTCACACATGTCAGGATTCCCAAGTTATTGGATTCTAAAATCCTTTGTCTGGATGTTTTTCACATAGCAACATAGTCTTGGGGGTTGCAGCTAAATTCAAACAAAAAAGAAAATAATTTTACTTCGTATTCTTATCACATTCGACCCCCGCGTGAGTTCTTCCAAACTCACACAGGGCTCGGGGGCTACTAAGTATGACAATTACATATGAAACCGAACATACTTTGAAAATTGGTGTCGTACTATGTAATTACCTTGAAGCCTTCTAGCAGGCTGCTGAAGGCTTCCTTCAATCCGATGTCAACGGATTGAATCCTTGTAGTGTCGCGCCGAGGAGGGCACAGTCCTCTTTAGCGATGGAGCGGTCATTTAGACCCCCCTCCATCATGGCCGTCCACCGGGACTGAGTCCGCTCTCTTAAAGTCGGCTTCGGGTGTCGCATTGTGGTTTCTCCCGTTGGAAAAACCCGGGTAGATGACTATGGAAACTTCAGGGGTTCTGGAGCTAACTTTGGCGAAAGCTCGGCTTGACCGAGCTCTCCCACGTTGTGTGACAGGAGGGATTCGCCCTCCTGTTCTTCGGCGACCAATGTATTAACCCCATCCATAGTATCGTCACCCTCGCCCCTCACCTCCTCGGTGGCTGGGGGAAGGGAGTTATGGGACGCACTCCCACTCTCCACCAATGCGAAGGGCAAAGATTCTCCCTCCGAGTTTTAATCAGCAGAGAGCTCGCGCATCGGACTGCAATAAGGAAAAACGCACATATGTGATATGTATAAAACCTTTAGAGGGGATACAAATGCCAGATTAAGGTGAATTCGTACCTTTGTGCCTGGGCTTTAACCCTGAGGGTCCTTCGAGGGACAATCTTGAAATTCTCGCACTCCTCGTTAGAATCCGGAATATCATCGATCAAGGCCACTTTAGACCTGTATGGTCTTTTAGGGGAGGGAGTTGGGTCATCCTCGGAGTGTTCGGACACCGCCCTCTTCTTGGAATGGGAAGAATCATTCTCCTCCCCATCTTTCCCATCTCTCCTTCAAGAGTAGAGGGAGTGTGCATCTCCTCGGATGTTGCGTCCAGGGGGGGGCTTTGATTGGAGACCCCCTCGGGCCTCCTTCTTCTCTTCTTTCTTATCCTCCTTCCTCTTCGGTGTAGCATATGGATTTTATGCCAATACGGCCGTAAGCAGGGGCGTCCGGGGATCCTCGGGCAGCAGAGCCGGGCAGTTGATCTGTTGGGATTTCACCAGACAGATCTGTCAAGGCAAGGAGCAAAGGATGATTAGAGCCTTCAAAAAGGGGGAAATCCAAACACAAGCGAAAAGTATGTTAGCGGTCCAGGAGAGGTCGAGGCTTCCATGCCAAGGTCCTCCTCTTATGTTGGTCAGTTCTTTCGCGGCTTGAACAACACCTTCCACAGTTTCTTGTGGGAGATGCGAAATAACTCCCACACGGTGACATGGCAGCTTGAACTGTATTCCCACATGGGGCGGCCCGGTGTTGACAGGGGAGTATGCGGTGGCGGGGCAGGACTTGAACTACATTCGGTAGTTCAGTATTCTTCTTATCCACCAGGGTGGCGATGCACCTCTGCAAGGTCTTCACCTCTGCCACACTCCCCAATCGAGCCCTTTCTTCATCCATGATACTAGTCTGGTGAGAGGGCCAGATCTAAATCTGGGAGGTGCCTCCCATACTTCTTCACGTGGTTTGGTGATGTAGAACCACTCCCGTTGCTAGACCTTGACGGTGTCTATAAAAGAGCCGTCCGACCATTGAACTAAAGGGAGCTTGCTAATCATCACTCCCCCACAGTCGTCCTGCTCGCCACTAACTACTTTCGGCTTGATATTGAATATCTTGAACCATAGGTCGAAGTGGGGTCGAACACGAAGAAAGGCTTCGTAGAAAGTAATGAAGGAGGAGATATGCATAAAAGAATTCGGGGGAAGATCATGAAAATCCAGCCCATAGTAGAACATAAGACCCCTCACAAAGGGGTGGTAGGGGAAACCTAGGCCCCAGAGAAAGTGAGGAATAAAATCTACCCTCTCACCTTCTCTAGGTGTGGGTATGGCCTGATTCTTCTCCGGGGCTCGATGGACGTGGTCTGCCGACAAGTAGCCAACGATCTTCAACTCCATAATGTCCTTCTCGGTGACCTGGGGGACCTCCCACTTACCCTTGAAGCCCGCTCCAATGATGACCGAGTTGAGGTAGGGTTCGATAGGTTTGGGAGGAATGAGGCTGGGAAGCTCTAAGCTCGGGAGGGAGATGGCAATGGGGAATCTGGAAGGGCATACTAAAGGTCTTGGCGGACGTTTTCTTTTATAGGCCGCTGAAATACCAAGAGTTCCCAAGATGAGTCGTAGACCTCGCCACTCCCCGATAAATCGTGCAGTTGTGCACTCGTGGGATAACCCAAATCATAAAGCATATCCCCCAAAAGGCGTGACAATATCTCCATATTAATGAGACGTGTTGATTAAAAACGAGAACTGCCTTGAACCGCGATTCGAGATTTTTGGGGGACTGGTCAACAGTGACGTTCAAGTTGTGACCTTTCGGTAGAAAGTTGTTAGCGAAAAACACTGTTCTTGCTTGAACGGTTGCCCTTTGAGGCTAAGTTATATCCAAAAATCAGGAAATATTTGGTGGCCAAACTGTCGTCGATAGAATTTGAATTCAAGACGGAACTCACCTCGCAAGCCGAAGACTGGGGGAACAAGAAGCTTTTGGGCGTCAAGGCTATGACATTGGAGGTTAGTTCGGGGGCTACTGAGGAGTCCGGGTTTAAGGGGTCCTCGGGCTGCCGACCTATCTCTACGGGACGGACAATGGAGCCTTTTGTGATTGTGAATGAAGGACCGGACACCATAACTAAGGCAGAATCTCTCAGGATGTGACGTGCACTCCAACTACAAGAAGATGGGTTCGGCATATTCTTTCTTGAGGTAGCCGACATTGTGTAACCCTAGATATCCCTGGTAGCTATATAAACCAGAGGGTTTTAGTCCGTAGGGCATATTAAGCTCGTTACTCTTAGGGTTTGAACCACATCATATGATCTCGAGGTAGATCAACTATGTACTCGATACCCCATATTCAATACAATCAAAGAAGGATGTAGGATTTTACCTCCATTAAGAGGGCTCAAACCTAGGTAAGCATCGTCTCCCTAGTCTCTTGTAACCCATCAATCCAAGATCCACTGTTCGGAACCCCCTACCCGAGATCTGCCGGTTTTGACACCGACATCCCCTCCCCCTTGCCTCCAATAAATAGTGGAGGGGAGGGAAGGGTTGAACACAACAAGTCCCCAAACCTTGGCACAGCCCTCCCTCTCCCGTTACTCTGTTTTCTCCTCAGGTAGCATCCGTGGCATGGCTCGGCAAAGCCTTGTTGGGATAGCACCACCACCTCCTCCACCATGCCCTCGTGCTGCCGGAGGTCCCATCTACTACTTTGTCCTCGCTCGCTGAATCGAGGAGGCGGAGACGTCATCGAGCCGCACGTGTGCCGATCGCGGTGGTGACGTCCGTTTAACACTAGATTGGGTTGCGCTATTGGATCGTTAAGAGTACGACTACATCAACCGCATTATATATACTTCCTCTTAACGGTCTACAAGGGTACGTAGACACACTCTTCCCGCTCATTGCTATGCATCTCCTATATTAGATCTTGGGTGTTTCGTAGGATTTTTATTTTATTTTCATGCTACATTCCCAACAACGGCCAACTTAGTTACGACATAGAGCAGTCCCGGAAGGATGGTCATTGCTAGAAGTTGGATCATAAGTAGAAACAAAGGTTCCATCATGAACATTGAACATATAAAGGAGGCTGGGGTGCTAGGCACAACCGTTGCCTCCACGTCACTGTGAATCGCTGTGAATCGCTACGAATAGTGCAAAGAGTCGAGAGAGAAGGCGGGCAGCGAGCCAGCGACCCGCGTCTTCCCCCCACTCCTCCCACGCGCGGGGCTCCTTCCTCACCAACACTAGCCGCCGCCGCCGCTCCTCCTCCTCCTCACCCTGCCCTCCCCCCCCCCCCCCCCCCCCCCCTCCCACCCGCGCGTGCATCTCGTCCGCCCCGATGCTGAGGCAAGCTTCCCGACGACGACGACGGCGCTCGATTCGATTTAAGCATAGGTTGGGATGCTAGGCACAACAGTTGCCTTCACGTCGCTGTGAATCGCTGCGAATAATGCAAAAAGTCAAGAGAAAAGGCGGGCAGCGACCCGCGTTTGGGTTTGTTGTGCGGAGGAGATCCTATGCTTCTGTGCATACATTTCGATTGTGTTTGTCTTGACTTTTTTTGTGTGCTTATAGGACAAAATATTCTTATCTACTTTAATTCATCTATTCGTAGCGAGAAAACTATTTCTTCGTGCATAAATGTGTTGTGTTCATTATTCAGGTCAAATGAGTTAGACCGTCGTTCTTGTATTGGCTTCAAGGGAGGATGTTTTTCTGTGAACATTTCATTTGCCATTAAGGCGATCATGACGTCCACTCATGTCTAATCCTAATGGTGAACTGACTTTTAGTTCTAACAGAAGAACTATGAACCTGAGTTTTATATCTAATTTTTTCGCATCAAAATATGTGCTGTTTGTTATTCAGGTCAAATGAGCGAGCCAGTCCCATCTTTATCGGCTTTGAGGGAGCTGTCTTGTTTCATTTGCCATCCAGGCGATGACGACGTCGACTCATCTGTATTCCTGATGGTGAACCGATTTTAACTGTTGTTTATGGTTCTGAAAATGATTGATGTGGAAGGAGGACCATTCGTAAATTGCCTCAAGGACATGCTCTGCTTCAGCTTGCAGGTTGCGACCTTCCTTCCCTCCTCTTACTGGTTTTCTTTTAGTATTACTAAACTGCACGACACAGATGAACATTTTTGGTTATGCCTAGACCTGAATTTTTTTGACGTTTTGTATCTACACTGGCAGATGACTATTTATAGAGAAATGTCTTGGAAATTGCAAGTAGATGGCCGCAGATGCTTACTAATCCGTAACAATAAAATCCAGTTGCATATCGTATGTCGATTCTCTTACATATTAAGTTGTGAGCATACTCAGACACATATATCGCTCTGGTCAGCATATTATACAGTCTTCACCGGATGCATTTGTGTTTTGTAAAAATGCATTGATGCTATGTAGAGATTACTCTTGCACTGTTTTTCTACTATCTTGTCGTTTCTCTGTTTTTGCATTTTAAGTTCCCAAAAGCCTATATGGTTAATGAAGCATTTTAAGTTCTCATTTTAAGTTTATCTGTTTTTGCATTTTAAATTCTGAATGACACTTTAATGGCTCATTGCGGTGATAGTGCCAACGAATGATTCCCAGGGGAAGAAGCAGTTTCCGAACAAGGAAGGTTAGTTCAATTTGCCTAGAAAATGAAATGGTATGTTAAATTATTCTCTACACCAACTAATTATTAATTTGTTCAGGTATCCTTGCTAGGATGCTGCCATGAAGATGGGAGAAACATCCTGGTCTATGAGTCCATGATGAATGGGATTATGGCAAGAGCATCTTCATGGTAATTTTTCTGTTCCCCTATGGTAGCAGAGGAGAGAAATTCAGATGGGGCTCAAGTGAACATGCACATCAGATTTCTCTTCTTTACATATTCGGTCACAATATAACTCTTTCCTAAAATTCACTTTTGGTTTTAGTTTGAAAAGCTGTCCTGACCTGTAAAATAGATATGCTTTGTCACCTTGATATAAGAGTACATAACTGAAGGAGCGGACATCGTCGTCGTTGTGAATTTCCTTTATCCCGTTTAAAAAGGAGGTGGATTGCAATTCTCCAGGAACAATGCTGCTAAGGTACACACCCAACCATGATGCTTTCTAGAATACTTGAGCGCCGCTCCTATTAGCTGGTTAATTTTTAGTTGGCCATCATGTGAGCTTGTATAGATGGTGCATTCCTGCTGTAGCTAGACTGATTTTTTCGTGTTCACGAAGCTCAGTTTCCTTTCGGAAGTTGCATGACCCTTCCTTCCTATTATGTTCTTCCATTTAGTATATCTTGAAAAATTATCCGCTGGCTATATTCTCTTCTACCCATCCTGTTGTATGTCTAGATTTGAAAAATAATTTATGGGATGTTTGGTTGATCTAGACGAGGGTTTCTCTGTAGTGCTTGGTTTATTAGAATCAGTTCGTTTGCGTGACCTCGCGGTTAGTTGCGGCTCGATCCACTCCTGAATCGGGAGCTATGAGAAGACTGCGACTGGTGGTGCAGAGCCATGGGTGGCGGAGAGGAGGAAGGGAGGTAGGGCCCGACCGTCTCTGCACCTCATCCTCTCGCCTTGCTGCGGCTGCCCCGTGCTCTCTCTCTCTCTCTCAGGTACTCTCTCTCTCTCCTGCATCTCGCGCAAAGCCGTCCTGCTGGTGGCTCGAGCGATGCAGGCAGCGGCGAGCGCTTGTGAGTGTAGGAGCCTGGCAGCAGGAGCGTTCGCGCGACGACCACCGTGTCGCAGGTCAAGACTTGGGAGTGCAGCTGGCATCCCGATGGCCACGTAGCTGCTCTGTCGCCGCTGTGCTTGATTCCATGTAATGTTTGGTTAATTAGCATGTAATTTTTCACTCACCAATTGTAATGTTTCACGCTTGCCAATTGTTAAAATCAGGTTCTTGAATTTGCTTGCTTAATCGTGTCCTTGTGTAATTACTCACCAAGCTCGCCAATTGTGAGTTTGGTCCATGCAGTGGAGTTTCTGTGAGTTTTTGTAGTCTAGGAATTCTTGAAAATTCTGTTGTTGCTGCTATAGTGTAGGTGTGTTCGGTTTCCTTCTTCATTGAAGGTGAATGCTTGCTTTCAGGTTGGCCGACATGATGTAGTTTATGCTGCAAAATAATTTGTTATGCAATTTTGGTTAGCTGACATTTTTCCTTCATAACTGCATCTAATGGGTAGCTGTTATGCTCACTTTGCTCAAAGCAAGGTTGTGTAGCCGTGCTACTTTGTGATTTATGCTTTAAGAAATAGGCTAACACCAAATCAATAATCCTGTGCTTCTGCTTTGTTGGCCGGAATTAACTAATTTTCTTTTTCGTGCCATCTTTAGCCATTCCAATTTTTTTTATGATTTTGCAGAATTGCATGCCATAGAATTACGAGTTGGCCATATTTTTGAATGTGAACCTCACATAGATGTCGTGCAACTGTACTTTGATAGGAGTCGTAAAACCATGGTACTGTTTCATAGTGAAAGAATTTATGTTTGTGGTGACTACCTCAAACGAGGCAAAGCAAGAATTGGTCACAATTCACTTTAAGAAGACTATATTGTTGTTCTGCAATATTATGTGCTTATTACATGAAAAGGACCAATTTGGAAAGGCTTAGATCATTTTATGGCGCCTTTGTTTTTGATCTACAAAACAAAAACTTTTACCCTGGCTTGTTATTTATAATTCATTCCTTTTTCCTTCTTGCTTATTTTAACACAGGCCACCATGACTCCACTAGCAATCATTGGTCTCTAAATATTCCAACTTTCATGATTTCAAAGCTTTGCTCGCCTTCGCCCTTTGTGTCATTGGGGCAACTGGTCATCTAGTTACACTAAAAAAATAATGACACTTGATTCAACAGTAAGATCACGGCTTACGCGTCTTGGCGCCTCAGGCAACCCAATCTCACAAGCACCGCTTCTAACATCGTGAGGCTCCAAGTGAGACGGGCATCGTGTTGTGCCGCCTTCACATGCCCAAGCGATTGAGCGATGATTGCGGCCACCTTTGTTGCGACACAGAGCAATCACATGAGGATGGTTGTTGCTAGAAGTTGGATCGCTGGCAACTTGAATGCGACGTAAAGCAGTCCCAGCTTGAATGCCACATGCTCTTTTAGTGTTATAATTTGCAAGATAGTATAAGATTGTACACACAATCAGGGGTAAATCTATGCACATGCCCGGTGGGTGGGTGGGGGGGGGGGCAATTGCCCCGAAGCCTTGGATAAGGCTCTGACGTTTTTTTTTGGCCAAGCTTAAATCCGATTATTAGCCTTTCCTTCCCTTTCAGCGATTATTTATTTTATTTATTTTCTATTATTTTTAAGTTTTGGGCCTTTTAGAGGGTTTTCTTCTTTTTCATTATTTCTTTTTGGTTTTCTTTATATATTACTTTTTCTTAGTTTTATCTATCATTTGTTTTGTTTTTTATTTCCCTTTTCCCTTTTATTTTTTCAGTCTCTTTCCATTTAATTTCAAATTTATATGCGCATTTTCCTTTTTTTAATACATGGTGATCTTTTTTTAGTACATAATGATCATTTCTTCTAAAGAGTGTTTATCCATTTTATATAAATTAGAATGTATTTTTAAATGTGATCATGCATTAAGAAAAGAAAAATAAAAAATTTAAAAATGAATACATATGTTGAAAAAATATTCATACATTAAAAAAATGATCTGCCTTTTAGGAAAAATGCTCACCCTGTTTAAAAGGAAATCCAAGTAATTAAAAATTGTTCCTACTTTTATTTAATATTGTATCGTTTGAAAAACAAAAGGATGAGTGTAAGCCCAAAAAGGAAATGAAAGCACCAAACTGCGCGAAAAAGAAGATGACCGCTCACCGCCACGACCAAATTAGGCTGGTCCACCACGACGCGCTTATGAAACCATCATACTTAGTGACGAATAGGAGGCCTTGCCTATAAAACACTAAATCACCAAAAAGTGGGTCATGCTACGTGTCCGTCGGCTGATCTTAACCGGGTCGCGAGCCGTTAGATTTGTCGGATCAATCAAGCCGAGCATGCCTCCACCATTGCAACATATGTCTTGTTGCAGAATAAATTCTGCAATATAGGTCTTGTTGCGGATTATTTTTTACGCAACTGCTTTGTTGTAAAAAAAAATGCAACTGAGGTTTTGTTGCATTTTGGCAACTTAGGTCGTGTTACAAAAAAAATTCACAATAAAGGTTTTGTTGCAAAACATATACCCATCGTAGACCATTGCAACACCGCATATGTTTCAGAAACATCGCCCTTGTTGCAGAAGTGCGTTCAACGAAGGACGGTATGTGTCTTGGATTTGTCACGACATGATGTCCTCGTCGAGAGAACTTAGGTGTGAGGTCATCGCAACTATGTGGTGGCTTGAGAGGGGTTGCTTAGAATCAAGAGACGCGAGTTTACCCAGGTTCGGCCCCTCCTGACGGAGGTAAAAGCCTACGTCCTGCTTTGTGTCTATATTGATGATGATGACGATCTCGGTTACAAGGGTGCGGAATCGCTATCTCTAATCTCGAGAGTCTCTATCTGTCTATCTCTAATGACTTGAACTTGTGAACTTGTGAATTTGTCCCTCTAGGGATTCTCTACCCCTCCTTTGGGCCTTCTCTGTGAGCCGTCTGGGTCGGCTTACACGCTGGGCCTTGGGCTTGGTCTTCCTGTGACCCGGTAATAGAAGTGGCCTTCGAGCCGCCATACAATGGGCCGGGTCATACCTCCAGCCGGGTAACTAATGAGTCGCCAAGCTCGGCTGGCACAGCAGTGAGCCATCGAGTCCCGGTCGGGTCATACTTCTGGCCGGGTTATACCGCGGGGTAATATACCTGACATTAGCCTCCAGGTTAGCTTGAATTTATTCATGATAAGCTCCTGAAATAAGAAATAATATATATGTTAAAGGACCGGCTTGCTCCACTGGCCGGCTTAATGAAGTAGCTCCTTGAAGATCCGGGTTTCTTCATATTAACGAGCCGTCTTCATAATCATATTGCAGGTCCATGTCCTTTACAAAATATTGGGAATAAAACACCCATATGTCGTTGAGTCAGCCTCCAATGCTTTGGCTTTGATGAAAATTTTGGAGATAAGAAAACCATATGAAGTTGAACCGCCAAATGATGGGTCGGGTCATGATCTTGGATAATACTGGGTCAAACAACTGGACTCCAATTGACTTGATAAAATTATTGGGAATAAAGAAACCCGGGTAATACTGAGCCGACTTTCAATGCTTCAACTCCACCAAAACATGAGACCTAGTTCACTCAAAATTGGTAGCTTTAAGATCTTCTTCTATTTTTTATCTCCATATTAACTATAGCCCCCTAGCTCCATGTTTATCCATGATGACTTGGTGCTTTGAAATAATATATTGGACTATGTAGCCCCCAAGTTCCGGGTTATCTTTCCTACAGCAGCCTAAGACTTATAAAACTTCAGCCAGTGTAGCCCCCAAGTGCCGGGTTGCTTTGCCTGCAACAGCCTAGGACTTTGAACTTGGTGTTGAATGTTGTAGATATATAGCTTTGGAGAAAATCCGGGTTGTCATCTAAGTGGCCCGATGTGGTTGAATGACTTGAATTTCACATGTGTATCCCCCAAGGGCCGGCTCATCAGTGTGTGATGGGCCGGGTCTTCAGTTTGGACCTCATAATCTGTTTACATAGCTGAATACTATAGCCCCCAAAGGTCGGGTCATTATGCAATAACGAGCAAAGTCTTCTGTAGAGTTGATTCATGTAGACTTGATGAGCAATGTGTAGCCCCCAAGGGTCGGCTCAGTAAGACAATACTAGGTTGGGACTTAGAAAAAGATAGAAAGGCCGACTCATCTCAAGGTCTGTTGATCATGTAATTATTTGAAAAACAACTTGCATTAGCCCCTAAGTGTCGTGGTGCATGCTTGCAGCGACATGGGACTTGCATACTTGATATAATCCTTGATTTGAATAATGTAGCCCTCAAGTGTCGGGTCATATGCCTACAGCGACTCGGGACTATTCTTTCCATTGCAGAATAAATCATATCCATTATATGGATGATATTGCTGAATGCTTGGCATATCAATGTTAAACCATGCTCCCTGTTGTGACATGGTATTTTTGGATGAGGGAATAACAACCATTACTCTGACGGGGCTCTGAAAATCTCAATCATCCAATATAGGTTATGAAAACCATAATAAAAATCTAGCCACATTGGCTATTTGAATAAAATAACCCGATTTGAAAATCTCAATTACTCAATACTGGTTATAACAACCATAATGAAAAATCTATCCATGTTGGCTATTAAGTATTGGAAATGTAACCCGGTTTGACAACCGGTTCCTGCAATATAAACCAGGATATCCATGCATGCATGATATGACAATGTAATGATGATGCAATGTATGATGATGTACGTCTCGTCCTATAAGCCGGCTTTAAAGGCGCGGTAGGACAAGATAAGTGTTGTTTTTTATGAAAATATTTTGTTTCCAAAGAAATGAGGCGGAAAGCCTGAACTTGTAAACCAGGCCTCACATGACATAAATCTATCATTTAAACCTTAGCAAGTTCAGGGTCTTTAAAAGATTGACACTGCTAAGAGTATGAACAGGCCACATAGTGGAGGGGATATGGTAGATAAGACGAGTTTTTCCTCGCTCACTGTAAGCCGACTCTCTCATGACAAAAACCACCATTTAAACCTTGACAAGTCCAGTGTCTTTGTGCGAGAATATCTTAGAAAAGTTCAAGGTATCTTATCAAGATGAACTGTCAAGAGTTCGGCGGGTCACATGATGGAGTAGCAAGTTGCAAATAGGCAGGTATAACTCGGAGCTAGCGGAAAGCCAGGTCAAGAGAAGGTAATAAGCTTAACCCATAGGGTCGAAAGCCCCTCAAATGATCAATTAAAGGATCAACTCCTTTGTAATTTAAACCTGGCCAAGAGGGTTTAAAAGCCCTCCTTATAGCACCAAATTGAGAATCAACTCCTTTGCATGTAACTCATGGCATATAAAGCCTGACCAAGAGGGTTTAAAAGCCCCCAAGTGACCATATGATGATCCAATAAATCCAGGCATCCATGTTTGAACGGTCGCAACATGGCGGCTCGTCCTCTTGGGAGACTTTAAATCTTCCACCAATAAGGTAGTACAACCATGTTTGAACGGTCGCAACATGGTAGCTCGTCCTCTTGGGCGAATTTAAATCTTCCGCCAATATTGTAGTGCGCCCATGACCGGGTACTTCCTCACAATGACCCGGGGTTTTTGTTGAAAATGACCAAAGCATGTCGATCCATGTCTGTAGCCCCCGAGTCTTAAGTCGACTCGAAGAGGCGGCTTGAGAGTCTTCATAATTGACTACGGCAAAAGCCATCATATGGTTGACGGCGGATAACTAAAATTTATTGAAGCCAAAAGCTTGTGTTGAGTTGATGACCTTTGTGACACTCGTTGTATGTCCCTGGCATTGATAACGCAACATGAACCCATGGAATGTTGAGATGGTGGGTTATAAATGATCCCATATGATTGTTGTCAGTGATCCGGCCAGCGGTTCATCCCTGCTAGTTATTGAAGTTAACCAGGACGCAGTAGCGGTGGCTTGCATGCATATCCGTTGAACCATCCGGTAGAAGAAGAGGCTGATAATATATCATGACTTTCTTTAGAATTGTTGGAATATACCGGATCGCAGGGCAGCGAGTCATGAGCATCCGTTGGGCGGCTTGAACTAGCAAGCACAACACCGACATGTCGATGTAGACCGGAACGCAAGGCAGCGACTAATGAGCGTCCGTTGGGTGGCTTGAACGAGCAAGCACAACACCAGCATGTCGACGTAGATGTAAAAGTCAGCCACACATTTGACGATGGCGCGGTTGTGAGAGACGGCCACGGCGTTGTAAGCCGGTGTGGTCGTGAGAGACGGACGTGGCATTGTAAGCCGGTGCGCCCGTGAGAGGCGGTTGTGGCTTTGTAAGCCGTTGCAGTCGCGAGAGATGGTCGCGGCGTTGTAAGCCGACGCAGGGCGGAATGGGCGAACACCAGTGCATAATGATGTTGGTTCGCCTCCATCTCCGAGGTGTAGAACAACCTGAATAATTGTCATGCGTAAAAATATTACAAGCCAAAGTAATTGTTCTCAGATGAAACTATTGGGAGACGTAGTAGTAAATCAAAAAAATTCCTACATGCTCACCAAGATCTATCAATGGAGAAACCAGCAACGAGTAAGGGGAGAGTGGATCTTCGTACCTTTGAAGATCGCTAAGCGGAAGCATTACAAGAATGCGGTTGGTGGAGTCGTACTCGTAGCGATTCAGATTGCAGTGGACTCCGATCTTAGCGCCGAACAACGACGCCTCCGTGTTCAACACACGTGCAGCCCGGTGACGTCTCCTACGCCTTGATCCAGCAAGGAGGAAGGAGAGGTTGAGAGAGAGCTCCGGCAGCATGACGGCATGGTGACGGTGGATCTGCGTGGTCTCCGGCAGGGCTTCGCCATGCACTACGGAGAACGAGGAGAGGGAGGAGTAGGGTTGCGCCGTGAGGGAGAGAGAGTCGTGTCTCAAACAGCCCCAAGGGCACCACTATATATAGGAGGAGGAGGAGGGAGGGCTGCGCCCTAGGGTTCCCACCCTAGGGGCCGGCGGCAGCCCTAGATGGGACTTGGGTGGCGGCCAAGGGAGGGAGAGGTGGTGCGGTAGCCCTAGCAGCCCTAGGGTGGGCCTAGGGTTTGCCCCCTCTCTCCTTGTTGTGCCTTGGGCCAGGTGGGAGGGACACACCAGCCCACCTAGGGGCTGGTTCCCTCCACCTTCGGCCCATGCAGCCCTCCGGGGCCCGTGGCCCCTCCCGGTGGCCTCCGGAACCCTTCCGATGGTCCCGGTACGTTACCGGTGACGCCCGAAACATTTCCGGTAACCAAAACCTCACTTCCTATATATATATCAATCTTTGTCTCCGGACCATTCCGGAACTCCTCGTGACGTCCGGGATCTCATCCGGAACTATGAACAACCTTCGGTAACCACGTCCACTATTTCCCTATAACCCTAGCGTCATCGAACCTTAAGTGTGTAGACCGTACGGGTTCGGGAGACACATAGACATGACCGAGACACCTCTCTGGTCAATAACCAACAGTGGGATCTGGATACCCATGTTGGCTCCCACATGCTCCATGATGATCTCATCGGATGAACCACGATGTCGGGGATTCAATCAATCCCGTATGCAATTCCCTTTGTCTACCGGTATGATACTTGCCCAAGATTCGATCGTCGGTATCCCTATACCTTGTTCAATCTCGTTACCGGCAAGTCTCTTTACTCGTTCCGTAACACATCATCCCGTGGCTAACTCCTTAGTCAATTTGAGCTCATTATGATGATGTCTTACCGAGTGGGCCCAGAGATACCTCTCCGTCACACGGAGTGACAAATCCCAGTCTCGATTCGTGCCAACCCAACAGACACTTTCAGAGATACCCGTAGTGCACCTTTATAGCCACACAGTTACATTGTGACGTTTGGCACACCCAAAGCATTCCTACGCTATCCGGGAGTTTCACAATCTCATGGTCTAAGGAAATGATACTTGACATTGGAAAAGCTTTAGTAGACGAACTACACGATCTTGTGCCATGCTTAGGATTGGGTCTTGTCCATCACATCATTCTCCTAATGATGTGATCCCGTTATCAATGACATCCAATGTCCATGGTCATGAAACTGTGACCATCTATTGATCAACGAGCTAGCCAACTAGAGGCTCACTAGGGACACGTTGTGGTCTATGTATTCACACATGCATTACGGTTTCTGGTTAATACAATTATAGCATGAACAATAGGCAATTATCATGAACAAGGAAATACAATAATAACCATTTTATTATTGCCTCTAGGGCATATTTCCAACAGTCTCCCACTTGCACTAGAGTCAATAATCTAGTTACATTGTGATGAATCGAACACCCATAGCATTCTGGTGTTGATCATGTTTCGCTCGTGAGAGAGGTTTAGTCAACGGATCTCCGACATTCAGATCCGTATGCACTTTAGAAATATCTATATCTCCCTCCTGAATGTAATCACGGATGGAGTTGAAGCGGCGCTTGATGTGTCTTGTCTTCTTGTGAAACCTGGGCCTTCGCAAGGGCAATAGCTCCAATGTTGTCACAGAATAGAGTCATCGGGCCCGACGCATTGGGAATCACTCCTAGGTCGGTGATGAACTCCTTCATCCAGACTCCTTCCTTTGTTGCTTCCGAAGCAGCTATGTACTCCGCTTCACATGTAGATGCTGCAACGACACTTTGCTTGCTGCTGCACCAGCTGACTGCCCCTCTGTTCAAAATATACACGTATCTAGTTTGCGACTTGGAGTCGTCTGGATCCGTGTCGAAGCTAGCATCGACGTAACCCTTTACAATGAGCTCTTCGGCACCTCCATATATGAGAAACATGTCCTTTTTCCTTTTGAGGTACTTCAGGATATTCATGACCGCTGTCTAGTGTTTCGCTTCGGGATCACTTTGGTACCTCCCTACCAAACTTATGGCAAGGTTCACATCAGGTCTGGTACACAACATGGCATACATAATAGAGCCTATGGCTAAAGCATAGGGGATGACACTCATCTCTTCTCTATCCTTTGCCGTGGTCGGGCATTGAGTTGTACTCAATCTCACACCCTGTAACACAGGCAAGAACCCCTTCTTAGACTGATCCATATTGAACTTCTTCAATATCTTTTCAAGGTATGTGCTTTGTGAAAGACCTATGAGGCGTTTCGATCTATCTCTATAGATCTTAATACCTAATATGTAAGCAGCTTCTCCAAGGTCCTTCATTGAAAAACATTTATTCAATAGGCCTTTACACTTTCCAAAAGTTCTATAATATTTCCCATCAACAATATGTCATCCACATATAATATGAGAAATGCTACAGAGCTCCCACTCACTTTCTTGTAAATACAAGGTTCTCTATAAACCTGTACAAACCCAAACGCTTTAATCACCTCATTAAAGTGAATGTTCCAACTCCGAGATGCTTGCACCAGCCCATAGATGGAGCGCTGGAGCTTGCATACTTTATTAGCATCTTTAGGATCGACAAAACCTTTTGGCTGCATCATATACAGTTCTTCCTTAAGGAAACCATTAAGGAATTCCATTTTGACGTCCATTTGCCAGATCTCATAATCATAAAATGCGGCAATTGCTAACATGATTCGGACAGACTTCAGCATCGCTACGGGTGAGAAAGTCTCATCGTAGTCAACTCCTTGAACTTGTCGATAACCCTTAGCAACAAGCCGAGCCTTATAGATGGTCACATTACCATCCGTGTCAGTCTTCTTCTTAAGGATCATTTATTTTCAATGGCTCACTTATCATCAGGCAAGTCCACCAAAGTCCACACTTTGTTCTCATAAATGGATCCTATCTCGGATTTCATGGCTTCAAGCCATTTGTTGGAATCCGGTCCCGCCATCGCTTCTTCATAGTTCGAAGGTTCACCGTTGTCCAACAACATGATCTCCAGGACAGGGTTGTCGTACCACTCTGGTGCGGAACGTGTCCTAGTGGACCTTCGATGTTCAATAGTAACTTGATCTGAAGTTTCATGATCATCATCATTAACTTCCTCTTCAGCCGGTGCAGGCTCCACAGAAACAACTTCCCGTGCTACGCTACTCTTCGGTTCGAGTGGAGGTACAATTACCTCATCAAGTTCTATTTTCCTCCCATTTCTTTCGAGAGAAACTCTTTCTCGAGAAAGTATCCATTCTTGGCAACAAAGACTTTGCCTTCGGATGTGAGGTAGAAGGTATACCCAATAGTTTCTTTGGGATATCCTATGAAGACGCACTTTTCTGCTTTGGGTTCGAGCTTCTCAGGTTGAAGTTTCTTCACATAAGCATCGCATCCCCAAACTTTCAGAAACGACAGCTTAGGTTTCTTTCCAAACCATAATTCATACGGTGTCGTCTCAACGGACTTTGACGGTGCCCTATTTAAAGTGAATGCGGTAGTCTCTAATGCATATCCCCAAAATGATAGCGGTAAGTCGGTAAGAGACAGCATAGATCGCACCATATCCAATAGAGTGTGATTACGACGTTCAGACACACCATTTCGGTGAGGTGTGCCAGGCGGCATGAGTTGTGAAACAATTCCACATTTCCTTAGGTGCATGCCAAACTCGTGACTTAAATATTCTCCACCACGATAAGATCGTAGGCACTTTATTTTCCTGTCACGTTGATTCTCTACCTCACTATGAAATTCCTTGAACCTTTCAAAAGTTTCAGACTTGTGTTTCATTAAGTAGACATACCCATATCTGCTCAAGTCATTAGTAAGAGTGAGAACATAACGGTAGCCACCGCGAGCCTCGACGCTCATTGGACTGCATACATCGGTATGTATTATTTCCAACAAGTCAGTTGCTCGCTCCATTGTTCCGAGGAACGGAGTCTTGGTCATCTTGCCCATGAGGCATGGTTCGCACGTGTCAAATGATTCAAAATCAAGAGACTCCAAAAGTCCATCGGCATGGAGCTTCTTCATGCGTTTGACACCAATATGACCAAGGCGGCAGTCCCACATGTAAGTGGGACTATCGTTATCAACCTTACACTTTTTGGTACTCACACTATGAACATGTGTAACATCACGTTCAAGATTCATCAAAAATAAACCATTGGCCAGCAGAGCATGACCATAAAACATTTCTCTCATATAAATAGAACAACCTTTATTCTCAGATTTAATGAGTAGCCATCTCGCATCAAGTGAGATCCAGATATAATATTCATGCTCAAAGCTGGTACTAAATAACAATTATTGAGGTTTAAAACTAATCCCGAAGGTAGATGTAGAGGTAGCGTGCCGACGGCGATCACATCGACCTTGGAACCATTCCCGACGCGCATCGTCACCTCGTCCTTTGGCAGTCTCCGCTTATTCTGCAGCTCGTGCTTGGAGTTAGAAATGTGAGCAACTGCATCGGTATCAAATACCCAGGAGCTACTACGAGCGCTGGTTAGGTACACATTGTTGGGGAACGTCGCATGGGAAACAAAAAATTTCCTACGCACACGCAGATCTATCCATGGTGATGAGCATCTACGAGAGGGAGAGTGGATCTACGTACCCTTGTAGATCGCTAAGCGGGAAGTGTTAAGAAATGAGGTTGCTGTAGTCGAATGACTTCGCGATCCAAATTGCCGAGTGTCCCGCGATCTCATCACGATCCGTCACGCGATCCAATCACGATCCGTCCCGCGAACTCATCACGATCCGTCTCGCGATCTTGATCACGATCCTTCCGATCTAGCGCCGAACGGACGACACCTCCGCGTTCAGCACACGTGCAGCTTGATGACGATCTCCACCGTATTGATCCAGCAAGAGGAAGTGGAGAGGAGGAAGAGTTCACCGGCAGCGTGACGGTGCTCCGGCGATGGTGGTGGAGCAATTCCGGTAGGGCTTCGCCTAAGCACTACGGAAATCCGATCTAGAGGAGCACCGGTGGAACGGGTAACACGCGGCCATAAAATCTAGTGCAAAACACCCAATACCACCAGTATATATAGGAGGGAGGGAGGAGGAGGGATGGCGCAAGGCCAAGGACCCATAGGAGTCGGCCGAATCCACTAGGATTGGAGGACTCTCGTCCAATCCTAGTAGGACTAGGATTCGTCCCTTTTTTTTCCTTTTTCCACCTTTTCCTATTGGGTTTTCTTCTCCAGCCACATGGGCCTTGTGTGGGAGTTTCCACCAGCCCACTAAGGGATTATATTCACCCTCCCACATCCCATGAAGCCTCTTGGGTCGAAATACCTCTCCCGATGGTCCCCCGGTACACTACCAGCACTCCCGGTACACTACCAATGAGCCCGAAACTTTTCCGGCAACCAAAACAGGACTTCCTATATATGAATCTTTACCTCCGGACCATTCCGGAGCTCCTTGTGATGTCCGGGATCTCATCCGGGACTCCGAACAACCTTCGGTCACCACCATACATAACTCTATACCACCGAAACATCACCAAACCTTAAGTGTGCAGACCCTGCGGGTTCGAGAACTATGTAGACATGACCGAGACACCTCTACGGTCAATAACCAATAGCGGGCCCTAGATGACCATATTGGTTCCTACATATTCTATGAAGATCTTTATCGGTCGAACCTCTATGTCAAGGATTCGGTCAATCCCGTATAACGTTCCCTTTGTTCTTCGGTATGTTACTTGCCCAAGATTCGATCGTCAGTATCTCCATACCTAGTTCAACCTCGTTACCGGCAAGTCTCTTTACTCGTTACGTAATACAAGATCCCGTGGCTAACACTTAGTCACATTGCTTGCAAGGCTTTGTTGTGATGTTGTATTACCAAGTGGGCCCTGAGATACCTCTCCGTCACACGGAGTAACAAATCCCAGTCTTGATCCATGCCAACTCAACACACGCCCTCAGAGATACCTGTAGAGCACCTTTATAGTCATCCAGTTACGTTGTGTCGTTTGATACACACAAGGTACTCCTCCGGTGTCTGTGAGTTTCATGATCGCATGGTCATAGGAACATATACTTGACGTGCAAAAAACAGTAGCAATAAACTGACACGATCATATGCTACGTTCGTAGTTTGGGTCTTGTCCATCACGCCATTCTCCTAATGATGTGATCCCGTTTATCAAATGACATCTCATGTCCATGGCTAGGAAACCTTAACCATTTTTGATCAACGAGCTAGTCTATTAGAGGCATACTAGGGACATGGTTTTGTCTATGTATCCACACATGCATCTAAGTCTCCGATCAATACAATTATAGCATGGATAATAAATGATTATCATGAACAAGGAAATATGATAATAACCAATTTATTATTGCCTCTAGGGCATATTTCCAATAGTCTCCCACTTGCACTAGAGTCAATAATCTAGTTCACATCACCATGTGATTCGCATTGTTATGAATCTAACACCCAATGAGTTCTGGGGCTTGATCATGCTTTGCATGTGAGAGAGGTCTTATAGTTAACGGGTCTGCGACATTCAGGTCCGTGTGTACTTTGCAAATTTCTATGTCAAACCGTAAACACTGCTACCACACTCTACCTGGTACTATTCCAAATGGCTGCTCCACTATACGTATCGAGATTGCTACTATGAGTCATCTGGATTGGTGTTAAAGCTTGCATCGACGTAACTCTTTACGGCAAACTCTTTATCACCTCCATAATCGAGAAACATCTCCTTAGTCTTTTAGTTACTAAGGATAATCTTGACCCCTGTCCAGTGCTCCACTCCTGGATCACTCTTGTACCCCTTGACGGACTCATGGCAAGGCACACACAGGTGCGGTACACAGCATGGCATACTATACAGAGCCTATGGCTAAGGCATAGGGGACAACATTCGTCCTTTCTCTTTATTCTGCCGTTGTCGAGCTTTGAGTCTCACTCAACTTCACACCTTACAAAGCAGGCGAGAACACTTCTCTCTGACTAATCCATTTTGAACTCTTTCAAAATCTTGTCAAGGTATGTACTCATTGAAAGTCTTATCAAACATCTTGATCTATCTTTATATATCTTGATGCTCAACAATTAGGTAGCTTTATCCAGGTCTTCCTTTGAAAAACTCTTTTCAAACAACCGTTCATGCTCTCCATAAATTCTACATCATTTCCGAATAGCCATATGTCATCCACATATACTTATCAGAAACTCTATAGTGCTCCCACTCACTTTATTGCAAATACAAGTTTCTCGTAAACTTTGTATAGACTCAAAAACTTTGATCACCTCATCAAAGTGTATATTCCAACTCCAAGATGCTTGCTTCAGTTCATAGAAGAATCACTGAAGCTTGCACACCTTTTAGCATCCTTAGGACTGACAAAACCTTCTAGTTGTATCACATACAACCTTTCCTCAAGTAAACTATGAAGGAAACAATGTTTTGACATCCATCTGCCAGATTTCATAATTGAAAAATGCAACAACTGCAAACATAATTCCAACAGACTTTACCATCGCTATGAGTGAGAAAGTCTCATTGCAGTCAACTCCTTTAACTTGTCACAAACATTTTTCAACAAGTCGAGCTTTACAAATGGTGACATTTACCATCATCGTCTATCTTTATTTTAAAGATCCATTTGTACTCAACGACCTGCCGTCCACCGAGCAAGTCTACCATAGTTCTATACTTGGTTTTCATACATGGATCCTTTCTCGGATTTCATGGCCTCGAACCATTTGTCAGAATCTGGGCCCATCATCGCTTCTCCATAGCTCGCAGGTTCATCGTTGTCCAACAACATGACCTCCAAGACACTATTGTCGTACCGCTCAGGAGCAGTACACGTCCTTGTCGACCTACGAGGTTTGATAGTAACTTGATCTGAAGCTTCATGATCATCATCATTAACTTCCTCTTCAACTAACGTAGGCTTCATAGAAACATATTCCTGCACTGCGCTACTCTCTGGTTGAAATAGAGGTTCAACAACCTCATCAAGTTTTATCTTCCTCCCACTCAATTCTTTCAAGAGAAACTCTTTCTCGAGAAACGACCCGTTTTTAGCAACAAACACTTTATTCTTGGATCTGAGATAGATGGTTCACCCAACTGTTCTTAGGGTATTCTATGAAGATGCATTTGTCTGCTTTGGGTTCGATCTCATTAGGTGAAAACATTTTTCACACAAGCGTCGTTGACCCAAACATTAAGAAATGACAACTTAGGTTTCTATCAAACCATAATTCACACGGTGTCTTCTCAACGGATTTAGATGGTGCCCTATTTAAAGTGAATGTAGTTGTCTCTAATGCATAACCCCAAAATTATAGTAACAAACCGATAATAGACATCATAGCACGCACCATATCCAATAGAGCACGACTATGACGTTCGGACACACCATCACACTATGGTGTTCCAGGTGGCGTGAGTTGTGAAACAACTTTCACATTGTCTAAAATTGTATGCCAAACTCGTAACTCAGATATTCACCTCCACGATCATATCGCAAACATTTTTATCTTCTTGTCATGATGATCTTAAACTTCACTCTAAATTTGCTTGAACCTTTCAAACGATTCAGACTTGTGTTTCATTAAGTAAATATACACTATATCTACTCAAATCATTAGTGAAGGTAAGAAAATAACGATATCCGCCGCATGCTACAAGACTCATTGGATTGCATACATCATCATGTATCATTTCCAATAAATCACTTGCCCGCTTCATCAAAACAGAAAACGGGGTCCTTAGTCATCTTGACCAAGAGGCATGGCTCGCATGTCTCAACTGATTCAAAATTGAATGAGTCCAAAGGTCCATCAGCATGGAGTTTCTTCATGCGTTTTATACCAATATGACATTTAGCGGCAGTGCCACAAGTATGTGGTACTATTATTATTAACTTTGTATGTTTTTGGCATCAATGTTACGAACATGTGTATTACTACGATCAAGTTTCAACAAACCATTCTTACTGGGTGCATGACCATTGAAGGTATTATTCATGTAAAGAGGATAACCATTATTCTCTAACATAAATGAATAACCGTGTTGCAATGAACATGATCTAATCACGTTCATGCTCAACGCAAAAACACCAAATAACATTTATTTAGGTTCGTCACTAATCTCGAAGGTAGAGAGAGCGTGCGATGTTGATCACATCAACCTTGGAAACATTTCCAACACACATCGTCACCTCACACTTAGCTAGTATCCGTTTATTTCGTAGCTTTTACTTCGAGTTACTAACATTTAGCAACCGAATCGGTATCCAATACCCAGGTGCTACTAGGAGTACTAGCAAGGTACACATCATTAACACGTATATCAAATATATTTTTGTCGACTTTGCCAGCCTTCTTATCTACCAAGTATCTAGGGTTGTTCCGCTTCAGCGACCGTTCTCCTCATAATCGAAGCACTTAGTCTCGGGTTTGGATTAGACTTTGGGTTGCTTCACTGGAGCTGCAACTGACTTGCTATCCATGAAGTTTCCCTCCTTGCTCTTGCCCTTCTCGAAACTAGTGGTTTTGACTAACCATCAACACTTGACGCTCCTTCTCGATTTCTACCTTCACGGTGTCAAACATCGCGAACAGCTCAGGGATCATTATTTCTATCCCTGGCATTTTATAGTTCATCACCAAGTTCTAGTAACTTAGTGACAGTGACTTGGAGAACTATATCAATCACTATCCTATCTGGAAGATCAACTCCCACTCGATTCAAGCGATTGTAGCACCGAGACAATCTGAGCACATGCTCAACGATTGAGCTATTCTCCTTCATCTTGCAGGCAAAGAATCTTGTTGGAGATCTCATATCTCGCAACACGGGCATGAGCTTGAGATCCTAATTTCAGCTCTTAGAACATCTCATATGTTCCATGACATTCAAAAAATTTCGGAGCCTCAATTCTAAGCCATAATGCATGACGCACTAAACTATCAAGTAGTCATCAGAACATGCCTGTCAGATGTTCACAACGTCTACAAACAACGCTAGAGGGGTTGGCGCACCGAGCGGTGCATTAAGGACATAAGCCTTCTGTGCAGCAACGAGGACAATCCTCAGATCACGGAGCTAGTCTGCAATATTGATACCATCATCTTTCAACTCTATTTCTCTAGGAACATATAAAAATACAAGGGAGCTACAGCATGAGCTAGTAATCTACAACACAGTTTGCAAAGACGCTACTGACTATGTTCATGATAATGAGTTCAATTAATCATATTACTTAAGAACTCCCACTCAAATTGACATCCCTCTGGTCATCCGAGTGATACATGATCCAAATTCACCAACTCAAGTCTGATCATCACGTGAGTTGAGGCGGTTACAATGGTGAACATCATCATGTTGATCATATCTACTATATGACTCATGTTCGACCTTTCAGCCTCTTGTGTTCTGAGGCCATGTCTGTACATGCTAGGCTCGTCAAGTTTAACTCCAGTGTTCTGCATGTGCAACACTGGCTTGCACCAGTTGTATGTGAACGTAGAGTCTATCACACCCGATCATCACATGGTGTCTCAACACGACGAACAATCGCAACGGTGCACACTCGGGGAGAACACAATTCATCTTGAAATTAAAGTGAGGGATCACCTTATAATGCTACCATCGTCCTAAGCAAAAAAAGGTGCATAAAAGGATTAACATCACATGCAAATCATAAGTGACATGATATGTCCATGAACTTGTGCTTTTGATCTCCATCTTGAAAGCACCGGCATGATCTCCATCGTCACCGGCATGACACCATGATCTTCATCATCTTGATCTCCATCAACGTGTCGCCATCGGGGTTGTCGTGCCCAACATGCTTCTAATATTATTGCTACTGTTTAGCAATAAAGTAAAGCATTACATAGCGCTTAATGATTGACATGCAGGTCATACAATAATTAAAGACAACCCTATGGCTCCTGCCGGTTGCTGTACTCATCGACATGCAAGTCATGATAATCTATACATCAAATGATCATCTCATACATCACATATATCACATCATGTAATTGGCCATATCACATCACAACATACCCTGCAAAAACAAGTTAGACGTCCTCTAATTGTTGTTGCATGTTTTACGTGGCTGCTACGGGTATCTAGCAAGAACAATTCTCGTCTACGCAAAAACCACAACGGTGATACACTAGTTGCTTTTCAACCTTCTCAAGGACTGCCTTTGTCGAATCCGATCCAACTAAAGTGAGAGAAACTGGCACCCGCAAGCCATCTATGCAACAAGTTGCGGTCGAG
Source organism: Hordeum marinum (assembly GCA_022496015.1). NCBI lineage: Eukaryota > Viridiplantae > Streptophyta > Magnoliopsida > Poales > Poaceae > Hordeum > Hordeum marinum. The sequence continues at coordinate 93,992,835 of CM039677.1, read as the reverse complement.
GGAACCGGTCTCTCGTAAGCGTACGAGTAATGTTGGTTCGGGCCGCTTCATCTCACAATACCACTGAACCAAAATCCAACCAAGGGAGGAAGCAATCTAAGCATCAACGCCCACAAACCTTTTGTGTTCTACTCGAGATCTCATCTACACATAGACCTAGCTCATGATGCCACTGTTGGGGAACGTCGCATGGGAAACAAAAATTTTCCTACGCACACGCAGATCTATCCATGGTGATGAGCATCTACGAGAGGGAGAGTGAATCTACGCACCCTTGTAGATCGCTAAGCAGGAAGCGTTAAGAAACGCGGTTGGTGTAGTCGAACGTCTTCGCGATCCAAATCGCCGAGCGTCCCACAATCTCATCATGATCCGTCCCGCGATCCAATCGCGATCCGTCCCGTGAACTCATCACGATCCGTCTCGCGAACTCATCACAATCCGTCTCGCGATCTTGATCACGATCCTTCCGATCTAGCGTCGAACGGACGACACCTCCGCGTTCAGCACACGTGCAGCTTGATGACGATCTCCACCATCTTGATCCAGCAAGAGGAAGTGGAGAGGAGGAAGAGTTCACCGGCAGCATCAAAGCGCTCCGGCGATGGTGGTGGAGCAATTACGGCAGGGCTTCGCCTAAGCACTATGGAAATCCGATCTAGAGGAGCACCGGTGGAACGGGTAGCACATGGCCGTAAAAGCTAGTGCAAAACACCCAATACCACCAGTATATATAGGAGGGAGGGAGGAGGAGGGGTGGCGCAAGGCCAAGGCCCCATAGGAGTTGGCCGAATCCACTAGGATTGGAGGACTCTCCTCCAATCCTAGTAGGACTAGGATTCGTCCCCTTTTTTTTTTTCCTTTTTCCACCTTTTCCTATTGGATTTTTCTTCTCCAGCCACATGGGCCTTGTGTGGGAGTTTCCACCAGCCCGCTAAGGGCTGATATTCACTCTCCCACAGCCCATGAAGCCTCTTGGGTCGAAATACCTCTCCCGATGGTCCCCCGGTACATTACGGCACTCCCGGTACACTACCGATGAGCCCGAAACTTTTCCGGTGACCAAAACAGGACTTCCTATATATTAATCTTTACCTCCGGACCATTCTGGAGCTCCTTGTGACGTCCAGGATCTCATCCGGGACTTCGAACAACACATAACTCTATACTACCGAAACATCACCAAACCTTAAGTGTGCAGACCCTGCGGGTTCGAGAACTATGTAGACATGACCGAGACACCTCTACGGTCAATAACCAATAGCGGGCCCTAGATGACCATATTGGTTCCTACATATTCTATGAAGATCTTTATCGGTCGAACCTCTATGTCAAGGATTCGGTCAATCCCGTATAACGTTCCCTTTGTTCTTCGGTATGTTACTTGCCCGAGATTCGATCGTTGGTATCTCCATACCTAGTTCAACCTCGTTACTGGCAAGTCTCTTTACTCGTTCCGTAATACAAGATCCCGTGGCTAACACTTAGTCACATTGCTTGCAAGGCTTTGTTGTGATGTTGTATTACCGAGTGGGCCCTGAGATACCTCTCCGTCACACGGAGTAACAAATCCCAGTCTTGATCCATGCCAACTCAACAGACACCCTCGAAGATACCTGTAGAGCACCTTTATAGTCACCCAGTTAGGTTGCGACGTTTGATACACACAAGGTACTCCTTAGGTGTCAGTGAGTTGCATGATCTCATGGTCATAGGAACATATACTTGACATGCAGAAAACAGTAGCAATAAACTGACATGATCATATGCTACATTCGTAGTTTGGGTCTTATCCATCACACCATTCTCCTAATGATGTGATCCTGTTTATCAAATGACATCTCACATCCATGGCTAGGAAACCTTAACCATCTTTGATCAACGAGCTAGTCTATTAGAGGCATACTAGGGACATGGTTTTGTCTATGTATCCACACATGCATCTAAGTCTCCGATCAATACAATTATAGCGTGGATAATAAACGATTATCATGAACAAGGAAATATGATAATAACCAATTTATTATTGCCTCTAGGGCATATTTCCAACATACATCAATAACAAGTATATCACATATACCTTTAACGTTGCCGGCCTTTATTTGCTAAGTACTTGGGGCAGTTCCGCTTCCAGTGACCGGTACCCTTGCAATAAAAGCACTCAGTTTCAAGCTTGGGTCCATTCTTGTTCTTCTTCCCGGTAACTTGCTTACCGGGCACGGCAACAACTTTCGTCCTTCTTGAAGTTCTTCTTACCCTTGCCTTTCTTGAAACTAGTGGTCTTATTGACCATCAACACTTGATGCTCCTTTTTGATCTCGACCTCTGCTGATTTCAGCATCGAGTACAACTCAGGAATGGACTTCTCCATACCTTGCATGTTGTAGTTCATCACAAAGCTCTTGTAGATAGGTGGAAGCGACTGGAGGATTATATCAATGACCGAGTCATCCGGGAGATTAACTCCCAGCTGAGTCAAGCGGTTGTGCAACCCAAACATTTTGAGTATGTGCTCACTGACAGAACTATTCTCCTCCATCCTACAACTGAAAAACTTGTCGAAGACATCATATCTCTCAACCCGTGCATGAGCTTGGAAAACTAGTTTCAGCTCTTGGACATCTCATATGCTCTGTGTTGCTCAAAACGCTTTTGGAGCCCCGGTTCTAAATTGTAAAGCATACTGCACTGAACCAGGGAGTAATCATCACAGCGTGAATGCCAAGTGTTCGTAACGTCTTGGTCCGCTGGGAAAATGGGTGGGTCACCTAGCGGTGCATCAAGGACATACAATCTCTTGGAAGCTATGAGGATGATCCTCAAGCTACGGACCAGTCCGCATAGTTGCTTCCATCATCTTTCAACTTGGTTTTCTCTAGGAACGCGTTGAAGTTGAGGGTGACATTAGCGTTGGTCATTGGATCTACAATATAGATTGTAAATACAATTTTAGACTAAGTTCATGATAATTAAGTTCACATAATCAAATTATTTAATGAACTCCCACTTAGATAGACATCTCTCTAGTCATCCAAGTGATACATGATCCATGTCAACTAGCCTGTGTCCGATCATCACGTGAGACGGACTAGTCATCCATGGTGAACATCTCCATGTTGATCGTATCTTCTATACGACTCATGTTCGACCTTTCGGTCTTCCGTGTTCCAAGGCCATGTATGTACATGCTAGGTTCGTCAAGTCAACCTAAGTGTTTCGCGTGTGTAAATCTGGCTTACACCCGTTCTATGCGAATGTTAGAACCTATCACACCCAAGCATCACGTGGTGCTTCGGAAAAACGATCCTTAGCAACGGTGCACAGTTAGGGTGAACACATTTCTTGAAATTTTATTGTGAGATCATCTTATTTACTACCATCGTTCTAAGAAAATAAGATGTAAACATGATAAACATCACATGCAATCAATATAGTGACATGATATGGCCAATATCATCTTGCTCCTTTGATCTCCATCTTCAGGGCACCATGATCATCACTATCACCGGCACGACACCATGATCTCCATCATCGTGTCTTCATGAAGTTGTCTCGCCAACTATTACTTATACTACTATGTCTAATGTTTAGCAATAAAGTAAAGTAATTACATGGCATTTATGATTGACACGCAGGTCATACAATAAAATAAGACAACTCCTATGGCTCCTGCCAGTTGTCATACTCATCGACATGCAAGTCGTGAATCCTATTACAAGAACATGATCAATCTCATACATCACAATGCATCACATCACATCCTTTGGCCATATCACATCACAAGGCATATGCTGCAAAAACAAGTTAGATGTCCTCTAATTTGTAGTTGCAAGTTTTTACGTGGCTGCTATAGGTTTCTAGCAAGAACGTTTCTTACCTACGCCAAAACCACAACGTGATATGCCAATTGCTATTTACCCTTCATAAGGACCCTTTTCATCGAATCCAATCCGACTAACATGGGAGAGATAGACACCCGCTAGCCACCTTATGCAACAAGTGCATGTCAGGCGGTGGAACCGGTCTCACGTAAGCGTACGTGTAAAGTTGGTCCGGGCCGCTTCATCTCACAATACCGCCGAATCAAGATAAGACTAGTACTGGTAAGCAAATTAACAAGATCAACGCCCACAACAACTTTGTGTTCTACTCGTGCATAGATTCTACGCATATACCTAGCTCATGATGCCACTATTGGGAGACGTAGTAGTAAATCAAAAAAATTCCTACGTGCTCACCAAGATCTATCTATGGAGAAACCAGCAACGAGTAAGGGGAGAGTGGATCTTCGTACCTTTGAAGATTGCTAAGCGGAAGCATTACAAGAACGCGGTTGGTGGAGTCGTACTCGTAGCGATTCAGATCGCGGTGGACTCCGATCTTAGCGCCAAACAACGACGCCTCCGCGTTCAACACACGTGCAGCCCGGTGACGTCTCCTACGCCTTGATCCAGCAAGGAGGAAGGAGAGGTTGAGGGAGAGCTCTGGCAGCATGACGGCATAGTGACGGTGGAGCTGCATGGTCTCTGGCAGGGCTTCGCCAAGCACTACGTAGAACAAGGAGAGGGAGGAGTAGGGCTGCGCCGTGAGGGAGAGAGAGTCGTGTCTCAAACAGCCCCAAGGGCACCACTATATATAGGAGGAGGAGGAGGGAGGGATTCTCCCTAGGGTTCCCAACCTAGGGGCCGGCGGCAGCCCTAGATGGGACTTGGGCGGCGGACAAGGGAGGAAGAGGTGGTGCGGCAGCCCTAGCAGCCCTAGGGTGGGCCTAGGGCCCATCTGGGCCTAGGGTTTGCCCCCCTCTCTCCTTGCTGCGCCTTGGGCCAGGTGGGAGGGGCGCACCAGCCCACCTCGGGGCTGGTTCCCTCCACCATCGGCCCATGCAGCCCTCCAGGGCCCGTGGCCCCTCCCGGTGGACCCCCGGAACCCTTCCGGTGGTCCCGGTACGTTACCGCTGACGCTCGAAACATTTCCGGTAACCAAAACCTCACTTCCTATATATCAATATTTGTCTCCGGACCATTCCGGAACTCCTCTTGACGTCCGGGATCTCATCCGGGACTACGAACAACCTTAGGTAACCACGTTCGTTATTTCCCTATAACCCTAGCGTCATCGAACCTTAAGTGTGTAGATCCTACGGGTTCGGGAGACACGTAGACATGACCGAGACACCTCTCTAGTCAATAACCAACAGTGGGATCTAGATACCCATGTTGGCTCTCACATGCTCCACGATGATCTCATCGGATGAACCACGATGTCGGGGATTCAATCAATCCCGTATGCAATTCCCTTTATCTACCGGTATGATACTTGCCCGAGATTCAATTGTCGGTATCCCTATACCTTGTTCAATCTCTTTACCGACAAGTCTCTTTACTCGTTCTGTAACACATAATCCCGTGGCTAACTCCTTAGTCACTTTGAGCTCATTATGATGATGTCTTACCGAGTGGGCCTAGAGATACCTCTCCATCACACGGAGTGACAAATCCCAGTCTCGATTCGTGCCAACCCAACAGACACTTTCGGAGATACCCGTAGTGCACCTTTACAGCCACCCAGTTACGTTGTGATGTTTGGCACACCCAAAGCATTCCTACGGTATCCGGGAGTTGCACAATCTCATGGTCTAAGGAAATTATACTTGACATTGGAAAAGCTTTAGCGGACGAACTACATGATCTTGTGCCATGCTTAGGATTGGGTCTTGTCCATCACACCATTCTCCTAATGATGTGATCCCGTTATCAACGACATCCAATGTCCATGGTCACGAAACCGTGACCATCTATTGACCAACGAGCTAGCCAACTAGAGGCTCACTAGGGACACGTTGTGGTCTATGTATTCAGACATGCATTACGGTTTCCGATTAATACAATTATAGCATGAACAATAGACAATTATGATGAACAAGGAAATACAATAATAACCATTTTATTATTGCCTCTAGGGCATATTTCCAACAGAAACATATACTGAAAAATAGATATGATAAATATCACCTGGTATTTTTGCCGGAATTCATCCGTTACGGGGTTGACGACGGTGAAAGTGAAACCAACGGCGGGCGAGCCCCCTAGATACTCGCAATAAGTGTGTGCCCTCTAATGAATTTAGAGCTAACCACACATCTATTTTTTCGGCATCTTATCCTCTCAAGAGCTGGCCTCCCACATCTTTTTGTAACCAACCATCTCCCACTTCCTCTTTTTCCCCTTCGTGGGCAGAACTACCACTGTTGCTCGGACCGGAGACGTGGGGGACCCGGAGATGTGGACATGCATGAACAGGACAAGGCAGGTGCAGAGGCGGAGCTGGCGGCACCAGCGGCGGGTGCCTGAGGAGTGCACGACTATGGCAAAGGTGGAGTTCGGGGCTGCGGCTTGGCCGGGGCAGCTCGGCGGCGTCAGTCCGTGGTAGAGGTGAAGGTCCATCAGGTGGTGGCGGGAGCATGGCGTGATGAGGGACCAGCCAACGTGCGGGTGCGGCGGATTGAGACATCATGGAAGGGAGCCTGGGTGGGTCGCGCCTGTATGCGAAAGAAGGGGAGGTCTGGCGCAGATGGAAGTGAGGCAGAGCGACAGCGGCTTAGGTGCTGTAGGGCCAAACAGTGTGAGGAACGACAACTTGCAGGTGCGGTGGCACGGAGGGAGAAGCGGATCGAGGCAGCGATTTTTGGGGAACGTTGCATGGGAAACAAAAAATTTCCTACGCACACACAAGATCTATCCATGGTGATGAGCATCTACGAGAGGGAGAGTGGATCTACATACCCTTGTAGATCGCTAAGCGGGAAGCATTAAGAAATGCGGCTGATGTAGTCGAACGTCTTCGCGATCCAAATTGCCGAGTGTCCCGTGATCCCATCACAATCCGTCCCGCGATCCAATCACGATCCGTCTTGCGATCTCATCACGATCCGTCCTGCGATCCAATCACAAATCGTCTCGCGATGTTGATCACGGTCCTTCCGATCTAGCGCTGAACGGACGACACCACCGCGTTCGGCACCCGTACAACTTGATGACGATCTTTGCCTTCTTGATCCAGCAAGAGGGAGCGGAGAGGTAGACGAGTTCTCCGACAGCGCGATGGCGTTGCGGCGATGGTGGTGGAGCAATTCCAGCAGGCTTCGCCTAAGCACCTCTGAAACCGATCTAGAGGAGAAACTACGAACTAGAGGAGAGGCAGCACGTGGCTTAGGGTTTCTTGATCTGTTCCAAGAGCTAGCCCCGCCCCTTTATTTATATGCTGAGCCTTGGGGTCGAAACTTGGAGAAAAATCCTCCTCAAGGTTGGTTTGCCCGCAAGCCAAGAGTCCTTGTACCCCTTGGGCCAAATAAAGTGTCCTTGTACCCCGAACATTTCAGGAAACATTCGAAACTATTTCCGGTGAATTCCGGAACCCTTCCGGAGACCAAACACTATTATTCCATATATCAATCTTTACCTCCGGACCATTCCGGAGCTCCTCGTGACACTCGGGATCTCATATGGGACTCCGAACAACCTTCGGTCACCACCATACATAACTCTATACTACCGAAACGTCACTGAACCTTAAGTGTGCAGACCCTGCGGGTTCGAGAACTATGTAGACATGACCGAGACACTTCTATAGTCAATAACCAATAGCGGTATCTGGATGTCCATATTGGTTCGTACATATTCTACGAAGATCTTTATCGGTCGAACCTCTATGTCAAGGATTCAGTTAATCTCGTATGTTGTTCCCTTTGTTCTTCGATATGTTACTTGCCCGAGATTCGATCGTCGGTATCTCCATACCTAGTTCAACCTCGTTACTGGCAAGTATCTTTACTCATTTCCGTAATACAAGATCCCATGGCTAACACTTAGTCACATTGCTTGCAAGGCTTATTGTGATGTTGTATTACCGAGTGGGCCGTGAGATACCTCTCCGTCACACGGAGTAACAAATCCCAGTCTTGATCCATGCCAACCCAACAGACACCCTCGAAGATACCTGTAGAGTACCTTTATAGTCACCCAGTTACGTTGCGATGTTTGATACACACAAGGCACTCCTCCGGTGTCAGTGAGTTGCATGATCTCATGGTCATAGGATCAAATACTTGACATGCAGAAAATAGTAGCAATAAACTGACACGATCATATGCTACGTTTGTAGTTTGGGTCTTGTCCATCACATCATTCTCCTAATGATATGATCCCGTTATCAAATGACATCTCATGTCCATGGCTAGGAAACCTTGACCATCTTTAATCAACGAGCTAGTCTATTAGAGGCATACCAGGGACACGGTGTTGTCTATGTATCCACACATGTATCTAAGTTTCCAATTAATACAATTATAGCATGGATAATAAATGATTATCATGAACAAGGAAATATGATAATAACCAATTTATTATTGCCTCTAGGGCATATTTCCAACAACGATGTGGTGTAGAGGTGAGGCATGGCGGAGTGGAGGCGAAGCGAAGGCGCACAACCAGGCGGCGGAGCCAAGGTTGGCTCGAGGGCAAACAGCCGCAGCGGCGGACGAGGCGGAGCCGAAGCCGTGGTGGCAGAGACCGAGTCCGAGGCGAGGTGCTTCTCCCTTTTTTTAAACCCCATGTGTTAGATTTTCTTGGTCCTTTGGTACTTTTCTCGGTACGAACTTTCCTTAGCAGATCTGGTCTGTTAGCTTTTTTATGTCATGAAGGGTAATCTCTCCTCGTAATCATGGAAAAGTAGTACTGCCTTGGTTGGATTACTTCCAAAAAGGCTGGCTCCGATTCGTATTTTAACACAATATGCGCAGCGATTGATTTTCTCGGAAGATGTGACACGTGCCTCGGTTGATATAGAAATGACTACATCACCGCTGCCAATTTTTCTTCTTCCTTGTAAGCAGACCTGCCACCAGATACACCAGCTAGATGCATGTTACAACATGGGAATCATTGATTTTCTTCTGGACGCGGTAGGCATCTTCTAGGGTTTGGCTGATTTCGTAGGATTAGACGTGTGACCGTTGTCGCCGATGAACTCGAAGCCGATGTAGATCCTTCCGCGATGAATTTCTCAATTCCTGGTAATTCCCTTCAAGATAATAACACCACCGTACGTCAGCCCCACGGTGGGCGTCAACTGTCATGAATTTGTCACGGCATGATGGCCTCGTCAAGAGAACTTAGGTATAAGGTCATCGTAACTATGTGGTGGCTTGAGAGGGGTTGATCGGAATCGAGAGACGCAAGTTTACCCAGGTTCGGCCCCTCCTGACGGAGGTAAAAGCCTTCGTCCTGCTTTGTGTCTATATTGATGATAATGACGATCTCGGTTACAAGGGTGCGGAATCGCTACCTCTAATCTCGAGAGTCTCTAATCTGTCTATCTCTAATGACTTGAACTTGTGAACTTGTCCCTCTAGGGGTTCTCTACCCTTCCTTTGGGCCTTCTTAGTGAGCCGCCTGCGCCGGCTTACACGCTGGGCTTTGGGCCCGGTCGTCCTGTGACTCGGTAATAGAAGTGACCTTCGAGCCGCCATACAATGGATCGGGTCATACCTCCTGCTGGGTCATACCTCCAACCGGGTCACCAATGAGTCAACAAGTTCAGCTGACGCAACAGTGAGCCGCCGAGTCCCAGCCGGGTTATACCGTGGGGTAATATCCCCGACAGTTTGCGAACCTTCACTTGGAATTGTATCATGCAGGTAAGGTGGCGGGTGCGGCCGCCGCAATCCGCCAGGTGATGGTACGCTTTTCCCAAAGTTAAAGCGGGTAGAAGCTTGTGAAAACATTAGAGCCCAAGTGTCAAAAAAGAATATTTAGACCATATAAAAAATACCTACATGTCGTTCAACAAACAATTTCCTATTCGTTCTCTCCATTAAAATGCATGTCAAAAGCACAACGATACTCACATACCCGGTTTTTTAGAAGCTTCTAGAAGGCTCCTACCATGTGTTTTTCTTTGTTTTTTGTCTTACTTTTCTTTTCTTTTGTTTTTTCAAGAATTCAAAAAATGGCCAAAAAATGGGAGCCCAAGACTCAAAAAGGAATATTCGTTCTCTCCATTAAATTTTTAGAACTTTTGAAAACAGGTAAAAAATATGTTGGGAATTTATAAAATGTTTGAAAAATTCAAAAGCTGTTTTTAATGTTTGAATATTTCAAAAATGTCTACACTAGCATAAAAATTGCATTGTAGAAAGTCTTTTAAAAAACTCACAATTCAGATTTTTTTGTGTGTTTTCCAAACCTTGTTCAGGGATATTTATAGAATACATTAGCATTTGAGAAAATTGATTATCTGCTCATAGCCAACGTAGCCCACATAATAAGGATATCCCAACAACAGTATGGTTGCCCACATAAGAGCAATGCTACATTCACGGACCTTTACTTAAGGTTTACGGGGTGTTTTTGACTTGGCAGTCTTTGATTAGCTTAGGGGGAGGCTGGGCCCCACCCCGATGAAAATCAAGGGGCCGGTAGAGAGTATTATGGAAAGGTTCCGTAACAGCCCTGTAATCAGCCCGTGTGTGTAGCATTTTTGCCCACATAATATGGATCGCCACCCTAGCCACCAGATTTGGTCACCGCCCTGGCCACTGTTATGGCCGGGGTAACGACGCTGCTCTGACCAGGGTGCCTGCCACCACTACCTTGGCCTTGATAGGAGCCACTGTCGCCATCTCCTTTGCGAGGGCGCCTTTTGGACAAACCACGACCACGGCCAACCATGTTCACATAGGATTTGAAACCGCCAGCACAGTACCATGGAAGAGCTCTAGACATTGATCAAAGTTGCTTACTATGGATTTTTTTCCAATAGAGATTGGATAGGTGCGGACGTCGAGTGCCGAGACAATGGGTTGGTAATCCATGTCTAGGCCAATGATGATGAAGGAGATGAGTTGGTCAGTTAAAATGGGGTCGCCGGCCATGGCCAGCTCATCAACGAGGGATCTCATGTGGGCAAAGTTGCCAGCCGCGGATTGACTCCCTTTCTGTGCGTTCGTTAGGTTGATTCTGATGTTGTTGATGCGGGGCCTCGATTAGCAGGCGAACATGCTTGTCAGAGCTGTCCAGATAGCGTGAGACTTATCATGCGAGGCGACCTGAATCAAGACCTTTTTGGAGAGGTTGTTGAGCAAGTAGGCCAGCACCTACTAGTACTTCCTCGCCCAAACGGTGTGCTCCGGGTTGACGACGATCTTAACTTTGCCCTCGACGTTTTTTGTGGTGATTGTTTTGGGAGGGCTCGGAAGATATTTTGCCTAGGTAGCCATACATGCACACAGCTAAAATCCGTGATAACACTTGGACGCGACATAGGATGAAGTTTGTTTTGGTGATTTTTTGAAGTCTTAGGAAATGAGGGTTGATGCCGAGCTAGAGGAGGACGCGATGGTAGAGGGTTGATGCAGGTAGCTTAGTTGGGTTGGAAGAAAAAGGCTTAGTATACCATGTAAACTTTGGTGAAGCGTCTCAACCTTCCAGAGAAAAGCCCGCACGGTATATATTTGATTGAGTGAGAGAAATCCTGTCATGAGAATACAGGGTTCGGTTTACAACTTGCGTGTGAGAAAACAAAGAAAAGGTAGAAAATTAAAAGGAAACTAAATAACTACTATAGAGATATATCTTGCCAAAAAAACTTAAAATGACCATCTCCTTACAATCCACATTGAAATTAAAAAATATCCATTTTTTAAGAACTTTTGAAAACTGGTCAAACAATATGTTGGGAATTTATAAAATGCTTGCATTTAAAAGAATTGAAAATTTAAGATGCTGTTCTTTAAAATCTTTGAATATTTCAAAAAAGTCTGCACTATAAAAATTGTATTTTCAAAACTATTTGGTTTTTAGAAAGAAAAAAACGCAATTCAAAATATGTTCGCATTCTCCAAACCTTGTTCAGGGATATTTACAAAAAAAAGCATTTCAGAAAATTGATTATCTGCTCACAACCCAGCAGGTAGCCCACATAATAAGGATAATATATCCCAACAACATAGTATGGTTCGTTAAAATACCCAGTGAACGACATGATTGTCCGTAAGCTTGTAACGTAGCGACTTATGCCGTACCGCATGAAGCACTCCACCGCATCCCTCCACCTCTACGCCGGTGAACACGAGGATGGTCTCCACAGTGTCATAGTCCATGAGTAACCTTTCACACGTACCAACTTCAAGAAACCTGGCGATGCAGAACTTTCCTCCGCCGAGGTGCACGGCATAGGACACCACCAGGTCTCCTTCAACTGGCGGCGTGGCGTCCTCCCACGCCATGTGCACCCCAGGCGGGGCAACCGCACTGGCGGCAGCGAGGTCGGCTGCACAAAAGGTCATGCCTCTGTCCAACGACGACATGCCGAACCAGAGCTTGTGCTCGGGCACGTATTCAGCAAGGCCGCTGAACGGCAGCGCCCAGTCCCCCGACTTGCTCCACGCCAGTTTCTTGGTGTCGAAGGAGTAGGTGCCGAGGCTGCTGGTGGATATACAGATGTTGGAGCCGGCGACCACGGCCAAGGATTGGATGTGGCCGGAGGGGCCGCCGCAGTTCGGCTCCGATAAGTAGGGAGGCACGTCGAGAGAGCGCCATCGCCAGTCGCCGTAGTCGTAGCGGGGCTGACGGAAGGTGAGAACCTCGAAGCTCTGCCTCTGCCTGCCGTGCGGCAACGACGGGATCCGGTCCAGGACGTAGAGGCGGTTCCGGATGGTGAGGGAGATGGGCATGAACTTGCGAGCCTTCATGCTGGGCATGGCGCGGATGGCGTGCAGGCCGAGATCGTAGAGGACGGAGCGGCCCTTGTGGTCCGCTGCGATCACCTTGCCCTCTCCCCTGTTCTTGAGGAGGAAGAAGCACATCGTGCCGTCGAGCTCCGGCTTGTGGGGAGGGTAGAAGCTCAGGATTGGATCCGGCAAGGGAGCGTCCTCTATCGCCACCGGCGTGTCCACGGTTTTTCTTGGCGGCGTTGGGCGGAACAAGGAGGACGTGTCTATGCGGCGCAGAGAGTTGGTGCGGTTGGCGCCATTGGCCGACGCCAGATACACAAACCGCCGAAAACTCATAGAGACGCGCCCAAATTAATAGACCTCCCAATTGATCACAAAACTTCGGAAGCCTACGACTGTGGAAGATCGGAAGGAGGCCGGAGGCTGGAAAGAGACTTCGTTGGGGAAAGGGAGGGGTGGCGGCGGCTTCGAGGGGAACGGACGGGGCAGAACGGATATGATCCTGCAACTCTCCCGTTCCTTGGGCTATATACTGGGCCAACTAGACCCAGGGCTATTTTGTAACCTACGTCTCGCTTTTGTTTTTGTGACAGCAACCTACGTCTTGCTTAGTACTCTAGCTACCGCCGCGTGAATTTTTTTTCTCTTTTTGTTTTCTTTTTTAAAAAATAATGTCCACACGTGTGAGCGTTTTGCAACTCGCCCACAGGCAGTTATCAACGTTCATTCGTGTTTGTATGAATTTTGACAAGCTTTTGTCAGTTCTTTATACCACGTAGGAAGGAGTTGGTGTGTGAGCTTTTATCAGTTCGTCCACATACTTATTTCATGCACATAGAGGGGCTGGTGTGTGGGCGTTTATCAGTTCGCTCACACGTCTGTTTCATACATGTAGAGGGACTGATGTGTGGGCGTTTATCAGTTCGTCCACACACCTGTTTCACGCCCACACGCCTGCACGATAGCCATCCGTCTCCTCTCCCACACCCCAAACTGTCAGTTGTCATGTTTTTTGCAGTGGTACAGGACCACTGCCTAGTGTGCTTGTAAGCACATGACAACTCTCTCTTACCCGAATATATTATTTTTCCATGTCCTTTTGCAGTGTTTCTGTGCCAACTGACTAGTGTGCTTAGAAGCATATGAAAACTCCAAGATATTATTTTGCCTTGTCTTTCCAATGTTACTCACTCCGTTCCAAATTAGTTGATTTGAATTTATCTAGATACGGATGTATCTAACACTAAAACATGTCTAGATACATCCATATCTAGACAAATCTGAGTCAACTAATTTGGAACGGAGGGAGTACATGACAACTGCCTAGTGTTAATAGGTGGCAACTCCTACAGTTTTCAAATCATGGCAACTGTAGTAGACCAGGCATGGCAACTGCAAGTGATAAGTCATGGTAGCTGCAGTTGACCATACATGGCAACAACTGCAGTTGTCCATAAATGACAACTGTACTTGACCAGAGATGGCAACTGCAGTTGTTCAGACATGACGACTATAGTTGAGCAACCATGTCAATTGTAGTTGTCTAGACATGCCAACTGTTGTTCAGCAACCATGGCAACTACAGTTAAACAAACATGGAAGAGGGTTCAGACATGTTTGGGGTGAGGGAGCATGGTGACTGTCACGCGGGCATGCGGGGCCATGAGGTAGGAGGACAGACGTGCGAGCGTGTGGGCGTTACCTGTTTTGCCCACACGTAGGCATGTGGGCGGGACCGCGAGCCAGGAGGCCAGACTTGTGGGTGTTACCTATTTTGTCCACACATAGGCGTGTGAGTTGTTTCTCTTAGATACCATACGGGACGTGTCGTGGTTTTATCATGGCAGATATCCGGGTGAACGGACTTGGGTTCAAGGCCATTGCTAACGTGATGGACTCAAAGGGGTTGGTCGGGACGAAGGACACGAGTTTACCCAGGTTCGGCCCCTCAAGTTGAGGTAATAGCCTACGTCATGCTTGTGCTTGTATTGCTTGATGTATCGATTACAAAGGAGCTATTGCTTGACCTAGTTCTCGATAACCTGATCTCTAAGTCGCCCTGAGTCTTGCCTTTATATAGGAGGTCAAGACCACAAATCATACAAGTTGTAACTGACTCTCATTACACGTCCGAGTCTACCTCTATCTTCTCTTGCCTTTCCTAACCAAGTTGTCCCCGGGCGGTTTACACACCCGTGTCTTCTTCATCCGGGCCACCTGCCAGCCCATCCCGTCGAGCCGCCAAGCGTCTTGGGCCTTAAGTCCCCACGGCTCACTCTTGGGCTGGTGTACGAGCCGCCAGGTATGACCCGGAGCGCTCAAGGTGGGTCTCACCGTGGGGTTATATCCCCAACATTAGGCCCCAGGTTGATTTGAGCTTGCTCACTTTAGCCTTTCTTCTTACTCTTCGCGAGTCGCCCGGAAATGACCCGTCATGACGTCATGTCAAATCTGCAAAAAAAGATCCTCTGACGCACGCAATGAATCTTCTCATTAAATGAATAGCCCGAAGATCGAGGCGTCCGCCTTGGTTAAACGGCATCTGTCGCCCAGATTTTCGTGCCCGTTCTGCCTTTTCCATATTAAATAGGATCGCTCGGGGCGGCATCTTCTTTCTCCCGCTCGCCCCATCATCTCCTTCCTTACGACGCTCCCGTTTCCAGCGCCTCTTGCTCCGACGCCGTCTCCTCCTCACCATCGACAGGGCCGCTGCATCAACCTGACGCGATCCAGAGTATCTTCCGCCTTCATCGCGCCATCGTCGGTGAGTCTTTCTCCCCTTATATCCGCAACTTGTTCCGGTAGGGCTTCCATGGAGCTCCGCCGCCGCTGTTCTTAAAACCCAGGTTCTGTCAATGCTAGCCATGTTTAGTCCACGAGCCCTCGATTATATCCTTTCCCCATGGCGCCGCTAGGTAGGAGATCGACACTGATGCTTTTTAGATTCACTACGGCTCCACCCGTCGTTTTTAGTCTTTCACCAGTTCATCTCTAAGTTTGGAAATATAGACATTTCTTTTGTTTTTGTAGATCCGCAATTTTAGCAATATTTCGTGGAACCTGTTTTCAGTACTTGGCCAAATTTCTACCTGTCCTTTCGTGATGTTGACCCGCCATGCTGTTCCGGCTCTCATCAGCCGGATCTTGGTGTCTCACCCTTAAGGTCTTACGCCTTTTAAGCCGCCCATATTTGCTCGCCATTTTCTTGACTCGCCATATATGGTTACTTTGTACAGTTTAAAAACTGCCGCCATGTCTCTCGCATCTAACTCCTGCAACTGGGTCGGTTCTTGCACTATCGAAGAGTTTCTGATGGACTTTGTACTTGCGGGCACCCTTCCTGCCAAAGAGGTCATCCATTGGCGGGTTCCGGGTAATGAATTGAAGCCCATTCCTCAGGAGGGTGAGGTACTTGTTTTGTCGGATCATATTGAACATGGATTCGTACCTCCCGGCTCAAAATATTTTTGGGACATCCTTCATTTCTATAAGCCGCATCCTCAAGATCTTGCCCCCAACTCTGTCTCAAATATCTGCAACTTCCAAGTACTCAACGAGGTCTATCTGCAAGCTCAGCCGTCTGTAGGTCTCTTCCGAGAATTCTTTTACGTGAACCGGCAAACTGAAGTAAAGGGCGGCCCGAGCTTAGAACTTGGTGGAATTTCTATTCAGAGGCGCCAGGATATTACCTTCCCGGCTGTACCAATGTCGAGTCATCCAAAAGATTGGAATAAGACTTGGTTCTACTGCAAGGATACCTCCCCGGAGGGTGAGCATCTGCTACCGGGCTATCGCCCTTCCCGGCCTAAGACAACTTCGGAGCTTCTCGGCCGGCTATCAACTTCTGAACGTGCAAGGCACGAGCCAGCTCACGCCAAGATTAAAGCCCTCATGGCCAGTGGATTGACGAGTCTGGACTTGATCCGCTGCTGGATCTCCTGGAGAGTTATGCCTTTGAGCCTGAGAAGTCGCCTCATGTGCGAATATCCGGGCAAGTACGATGGTTCCCTATGCTTCAGCCGGACAACTTTAACCGAAGACGATATTACCACTGTCATCCGGAGTCTTGTTCATGAGACGTCAGGAGCTTGCAGCGCTATTGGGATGGCACCTTTTAGTGCCGTTAACCCGGCTCCAGACGTAAGACGACTCTTCATTGTCTCTTCTCACTGTTTAGTTAGGACTTTGTCAATTCATCACCATTAACCGGCTTACCTTTCCAGGCGAACTCCGACTTCTAGAAGAACAAGTATATTCCTCCTGTGAAGAAGAGCAAGAAGAAGGCCCCAGCCAAGAAGACGACGAAGAAGACCACCCCTCAAGAAGAATGGTTTGAACCGCCAGAATCCTCCGGCTCAGAGGTATAGTTTGACTATTTTCTGTAACCTCATTATTCACCTTACTGATAACAACTTATTCGCAGGATGAGGTAGAGACGAGCCGCGGCAACGTTCCTGAGGTAACTTATATTTCATCCAACTCAGAATGTTTTGTACCCCGGAAGATACGGCGGTTTTTTTCGAAAAGTTCCCCCTTCTCATCCTCTTGCTCATTTGGATCCCCAATTTATTTTGAAAAAGCAACAGCAAGTCGACCGCTGTCAAACCCAAAGCGCCGGCTCTACTGATCTCATGTCCGGGTTGCCTAACTCCCCGACTCCGAAGAAGCGCCCTGTAGAGGTATGTATGTCTGTTTGATTTTATTAGCTTTTCCTTTGTACTCTCAACACTGCCTTATATCATCTAAACTATCTCTCAGGGATCACCTTCATCCGGCGACTCTACAGCCACCGCTCTTCCACCTCCGAAGATTAATCCGTTGTAAGCATTTTGTAGCCTTTACGTCCGGCTCTTCGGTGGTTGTAACCCTTGAATTCTGACCTTCATGTCTTTTCTAGGGCTCAAGCTAAGCGGAGGAAAACCAACAAGTCCTCCCCTAGCCATGCTGCTCAAGAACCAGAGCTTGCTAAGCCGGACCCCCAGCGACTTCTGCGGAACCGGTAGCTAATGACATTATTATTGAAAGCCCGCAAAGGGACCTTTCAAAGCTACTGAGCCCTGCCAAGGCTGCTAATGACGCCGCTGCCCCGGACATCATGATTACTGGCGTTGGCTTGCACTCTCCTTCACCTCACGTGCTAACCAAGCATAGTGAAACAGCTAAAACTTCAAGGAAGCTGGAATTCGAGCTCCCTGCCTTAGAGAAAATGATAGCCGATGAACTTCATGCTGGCTATATGAACCGGCTGTCTACAAGCTGGGATTTGGAGCTCAAACTGGTTAACTTAATGAAGAGACGATATGAGGTATTCCTTTTTCCTCCTTATACCCTTACGTAGCCCCCAAGAGTCGGGTTAATATTGACCGATAATAATCCGGTTCTTCCATTTTAGTAGAAGTAGAAACATGTAATATGTAGGCCTCAATCTACTTAGCCTTGATCTCCAATCATTGTCCTAGCCCCCAAGGGCCGGCTCAATAATTGAATTTTTTTGAGCCGGAACTTCTCTTTTCGAAAGTTGAGCCAGGACTTTCATGTTGAACCTCCTTAGAAAACCAATATGTAGCCCCCAAGTTCCGGGTTAATCTTGTCGAAGTTGAGTCGGAATTGTCTTGAAAATAGACATTAGCCCCCAAGTGTGATGCATATTGCTTGCAATCTGTTTGAGACTTGCTTATGTACTCCATATTTTGATATGTTGCAGGAAGCTTTAACTGACATCGGGTCAGAATTGGCCGACTTGAAAACCAACTTAGCTACTCAGCAAGCTGCCCGGAGTGAAGCTGACGAAACATGCTGGCTCCTTGTCGAAGAGCTAGCTAAAATCAAAGCTGACTTCATCGCCATCAAGGAATCTACCGAGGCTGAAAAAGCTACATTGACTAAACGGGCGGATGATGCCGATCAGCGACTCATGATCGTATCTGACAAGCTGCAGTCTTTGAAGCGTCACATAACGAAGATGGCAGCTGCCCTCTTTGGTAAGTTTTTAATAGCTTGGCTCGATCCGGATTTTTGGACTTGTGATGGCGACTCATAACGAGGCCTCCATCTTATGCAGGTCCTAGGAGCCGCCAACTTGCCTCCGACAGTCTGCTGCCTTTGAAGGCTATATACACATTGACAGAACAACTGTACTGCAGGGCGGTATGCACAATCAAGGCTGTGCAATATAAATAGAACATTCCTTCGGCTCTCAAAGGTGTCTTGGAGCTCCTGTCAATGATGCCAAAACAGATTGTGGAGCTGAAGAAATCAGCCTCCCGCCAGGGAGTGATTGCGGCCATAAGCCGGGCATTGGCTTTTGCTCCAGAGCTTACTCCGGCTAAGATGATGGATGGGTTTCCCTCCAAGAAGGACGACAGCTCTGAATTTTCAGACGCTGACTATGCCTGGTGCGTAAAGGATTCCAAAGTCTTGGCCTCCGTCTTAGCAGAAGAGGTCAATCTAGCAACTTACCAGGCGGCTTACAGCGCCGATCAAAAAAGGATCCGTGGTCCGCTCTTTGAGTGTAAGGGTCTGACACCTGCTCGTAGTAAGACTCTCTTTGCCTCTGATCTTGACCCGTCCCCCTTCTTTGAAGAAGGAAGTTTTGCGGCTTTAACCAACTGCAACTGGGACTTGGAAAATCTCCACATCAAGTCAGCCAAAGAGCCAGAGCAGGATGACCCGCCAGCAGCTGATTGCTTTGTAGAAAATTTGTAATAGCCTGCTCTCCATGACCCGCCGTGGGCGATGTAAAAACTTGATAATATTTTGGGCTCCACAGAGAGCGTCTGTAACAGAATAGCAGCAACTTTTTGCCCTTGTTGAACTTGTGACATTACGCACATATGAAAGCCCGACTTTAAAATAGATATTTGCTATCTTTCTTGTCCTTCTCATTGTATGCCTTACCGGCTTAATCTCCTGCCTGCATAGATGTACCTATATACCGTTAGGAGGGCGGCTTAAAAGCGCAACCTGAATATACTATGTCTTCCCAAAAGTGCTGATAGAGACCATTGCTTGGCTCAATCCGGCCGATAAAGGTTTGATAAGCTTCACCCGTAGGGCAGGAAGCCCCCTGTTGGCTATGTTGACTTGTCAACATTTTTGGTGCGAACTCCGGTTGTTAGGGATAGATAAGCTACACCCGGAGGTAAGAATCCCCCTTCGACAACCGCGGCTAACATGTTAACCAGAAATGGCACAAAGCCGACTGTTAGGGTGAGATAAGCGATACCCAAAGGTAAGAAGCCCCCTTCGATAGCCGCAGCTGACATGTCAACTGGAATGGGATAAAGCCAGTTGTTAGGGTGAGATAAGCGATACCCGAAGGTAAGAAGCCCCCTTCGACAACCGTGGCTAACATGTTAACCGGAAATGGCATAAAGCCGGCTGTTAGGGTGAGATAAGCGATACCCGAAGGTAAGAAGCCCCCTTCGGTAGCCGCAGCTGACATGTCAACTGAAATGGCATAAAGCCGCTTGTTAGGGTGAGATAAGCGATACCCGAAGGTAAGAAGCCCCCTTCGACAACCGCAGCTAACATGTTAACTAGAAATGGCATAAAGCCGGCTGTTAGGGTGAGATAAGCGATACCCGAAGGTAAGAAGCCCCCTTCGACAGCCGCAGCTGACATGTCAACTGGAATGGCATAAAGCCGGTTGTTAGGATGAGATAAGCGATACCCGAAGGTAAGAAGCCCCCTTCGACAACTGCGACTAACATGTTAACCGGAAATGGCATAAAGCCGGATGTTAGGGTGAGATAAGCGATACCCGAAGGTAAGAAGCCCCCTTCGACAGCCGCAGCTAACATGTCAACTGGAATGGCATAAAGTTGGTTGTTAGGGTGAGATAAGCGACACCCGTCGGTGAGAAGCCCCCTTCGACAACCACGGCTAACATGTTAACCGGAAATGGCATAAAGCCGGTTGTTAGGGCGAGATAAGCGATACCTGAAGGTAAGAAGCCCCCTTCGACAGCCACAGCTGACATGTCAACTGGAATGGCATAAAGCCGGCTATTAGGGTGAGATAAGCAATACCCGAAGGTAAGAAGCCCCCTTCGACAACCAATGTATTTGCATCGATGAAGATGTGCGACATAGCAGAGGCCTCGGCTTGCAGGGATGCTATTTTATTCATATATAAATATGATATGTACAATGATAATGTAAGTGACGATTCTCAACAATCTTAAGTGTAATAAGGCCGCAGATGTGCTATGTTCCACAGCCGACGGGTCTCCTGACCCGAAGTATCTGAGTCGTTCCGGATGTCAATGAGGTAATACGACCCATTGTTGAGGTTTCTGCTAACCGCAAAAGGTCCTTCCCATGGAGGAGATAATTTATGCATATCTGTCTGGTCTTGAACCAGCCGTAGCACCAAGTCGCCCTCTTGAAATGTCCGGGTCTTGACCCTGCGGCTATGATAGCGGCATAGGTCTTGTTGATAAATCGCCGAACGGGCAACCACCAGCTCTCGTTCCTCTTCCAAAGCATCCAACGCATCTTGACGTGCCGTCTCATTGTCCGTCTCAACGTAAGCCACCACTCGTGGCGAGTCATGCCGGATGTCACTTGGTAATACTGCCTCAGCACCGTACACCATGAAGAAAGGTGTATATCCTGTAGATCTGTTGGGGGTGGTTCTGATGCTCCATAAGATGGAAGGCAACTCTTCTACCCAACACCCGGTCGTTCGTTGTAAAGGAACCATAAGCCGCAGCTTGATACCCCTCAAGATTTCTTGATTGGCATGCTTTGCCTGACCGTTGGACTGTGGATGAGCAACTGCCGAAACATCAAGCCGGATGTGCTCTTCGTTGCAGAATTTTTTCATAGCCCCCTTGGACAAGTTTGTGCCATTTTCAGTGATGATGTTGTGAGGGTAACCAAAATGGTAGATCAACTTTTTAATAAACTGAACCGCCGTGGCCACGTCACACTTGCTAATTGGCTCAGCCTCTACCCACTTAGTGAACTTATCAACCGCCACCAAGAGGTGCGTTTTCTTATCATGTGCAATTCTTGAGCTGAACATGAGCACGCCGGCCGAATTTTTGACAACCGCCGCACTTGTAGACCAGATCCTCTACGTCTTTGTGAGCCGCCAACTAGAAGAAACCGTGCCGGAATGCCTTAGCTACCAGAGATTTTGAGCCGGCGTGATGTCCGCAATCTCCAGCGTGAATTTCATTCAAAATTTCCTGACCTTCCTCCAGTGAGACACAATGCTGAAAAACTCCAGTAACGCTGCACTTGTGCAACTCACCATTAACTATTGTCATCGACTTAGACCGCCGGGTGATCTGTCTGGCTAAATTTCATCATCAGGTAATTCGCCCCGAGTCAAATAGTCCAGGTAAGGCACAGTCAAATCCGGAATACCATGTAGAGTCGCCACCAATTGCCCCTCCGGGTCAGGGATAGCCAAATCTTCCTCTGAAGGCAACTTGACAGTCAGGTGATATAAAACGTCCAAAAAGATATTGGGTGGCACCGGCTTTCGCTGAGAGCCTAACCGTGATAAGGCATTAGCCGCCTCATTCCCACGACGATCAATGTGATCCACTTGATAACCTTTGAAGTGACCAGCAATGACATCCACCGCCTGTCGATAAGCCACCATCCGTGGGTCCCTTGAATCCCAAGTGCCTGAAACTTGCTGAGCCACAAGATCTGAGTCGCCCAAACACCTTACCCGGCTTAAATTCATCTCCTTGTCTACTCTGAGACCATGAAGTAGAGCCTCATATTTAGTCGTATTGTTGGTGCAAGGGAACATCAGCCAGAGTCCATAAAAAAATTTATCACCTTTGAGAGATGTCAAAACCACTCCTGCCCCTGATCCTTCCAGCTGCTTGGATCCATCAAAATGTATAGTCCAGTATGTGTTATCCGGCTTTTCCTCAGGAGCTTGACACTCTGTCCAATCATTTATAAAATCCACAAGGGCCTGGAATTTGATAGCCGTACGAGGCACGTATGTTAGATTAAGAGGTCCCAGCTCCAACACCCACTTAGCAATCCTACCGGTGGCTTCTCTGTTCTGAATTATGTCCCCCAACGGAGCAGAGCTGACCATAGTGATCGGGTGCCCTAAGAAATAGTGCTTTAACTTGCGATTGGCCATGAACACCCCATACACCAGCTTCTGCCAATGTGGATATCTCTGTTTGGATTCGGTCAGGACCTCGCCGATATAATAAACCGGCCTTTGAACCGGATACTCCTTCCCAGCTTCCTTGCGCTCGACCACAATTGCGGCGCTGACTGCCCGGTTGTTAGCCGCCACGTACAGGAGAAAAGGTTCTTTCTCAGCCGGAGCGGTCAACACCGGCGGCTCAGTGAGCTGTTTCTTGAGTGCCTCCAATGCTTCACCCGTCGCCGTACTCCAGACAAAATTGTCTATCTTTTTCATCATTTGATATAGAGGAATTGCTTTCTCACCGAGGCGGCTTATGGACCGGCTTAACACGGCGATTCGCCCCTCCAGGCGTTGGACATCATTAACACAGGCCGGCTCTGCCAAAGAGGTGATAGCCTTGATTTTATCCGGGTTAGCCTCAATGCCACGCTCAGAAACCAGAAATCCCAAGAGCTTGCCAACCGGAACACCAAAGACGCATTTGGCCGGGTTAAGCATCATCTTATAGACCCGGAGATTGTCAAAAGTTTCCCTTAAGTCGTCCACAAGGGTCTCCTTCTTCCTTGATTTGATCACAATATCATCTACATAAGCATGAATGTTGCGCCCGATCTGACTGTGAAGACAATTCTGCACACATTGCTGATAAGTTGCTTGGGCACTCTTGAGCCCGAAAGGCATAGATACATAACAAAAGCCTCCAAAAGGTGTAATAAAAGCCTTCTTCTATTGGTCCTTAACTGCCATCTTGATCTGATGATATCCTAAATAGGCATCCAGGAAGCACAAGCTTTCGCAACCCGCCATAGCATCAATGATCTGATCAATATGCGGGAGAGCAAAGGGATCAGTCGGACAAGCCTTGTTAAGGTCCGTGTAATCCACACACATCCACCACGTGTTGTTCTTTTTGAGCACCAGTACTGGGTTAGCAAGCCACTCCGAGTGAAAGACCTCGACGATGAAACCCGCTGCTAAGAGCTGGGCGACCTCTTCCCCGATGGCCTTGCGCCTCTCCTCATTGAACCTTCGTAGAAACTGCTTGATGGGTTTAAACTTAGGATCCACATGAAGACTCTGCTGAGCGAACTCTCTCGGAACACCCGGCATGTCAGAAGGTTTCGATGCAAAGATGTCCCAATTCTCACGGATGAATTCGATGAGCACGCTTTCCTATTTGGGATCCATATGAGCCCCAATGATGAACTGTTTTGATGAGTCGCCCGGAGTGAAGTCTATTGCCTTGGTATCATCCCCCGAAAACTTAAGGGGCGGCTCAACCTCCGTTGTGGGCTTTTTCAGCAGCGTCCTATCCTCCGGGTCGACATTCTCCTTATAAAACTTAAGCTCCTCCTGAGCACAATCGGATTCTGCATAAGCCGCGTCTCCTTTCTCGCACTCAATAGCCGTATTCTGATCGCCATGAATGGTAATTGTACCTTTTAACCCGGGCATCTTGAGCTGTAAGTAGACATAGTAGGGCCTAGCCATGAACTTAGCATAAGCTGGTCGCCGAAACAACGCATGGTAAGGGCTCTTGATTTTGACCACTTCAAACCACAAGGACTCCACTCTGTAGTTATATTTGTCACCAAAGGAAACTTCCAAAGAAATCCTGCCCACCAGATAAGCCGACTTGCCTGGTAACATACCATGAAAAACGGTGGATGAGGGC
Organism: Hordeum marinum; assembly: GCA_022496015.1. Taxonomy (NCBI): domain Eukaryota; kingdom Viridiplantae; phylum Streptophyta; class Magnoliopsida; order Poales; family Poaceae; genus Hordeum; species Hordeum marinum. The sequence goes on along the minus strand of CM039677.1, from coordinate 93,968,293 downwards.
TTAAGATCCTTGTCAAGCAACTTCATCTGCCGGAAGGTGTCATAATAGAGGATGTTGATACTACTACCTCCGTCCATAAGAACCTTATTCACCATATATCCTCCCACTTGGGGGGCAACGACCAAAGCCAGCCGACCTGGGTCATCAACACGCGGCGGGTGATCTTCCCGGCTCCATGTTATGTTATATTCAGACCACTTTAAGTACTACAGCGGAGCCGGCGCAGCCACATGAACCGCTCTCTTGCGTAATTTCTGATCCCGCTGGTTAAGGCTGGTCGTGAAAACATGATATTGGCCTGAGCTGAGCTGCTTTGGATTACTTTGATATCCGGATTGGTTATGCTGCTGCTGGTTGTTGTTACCAGAGTGCTGCGGATGCCCTCCTTGATTACCTTGACCATGATGACCGGACCCTGAGCCGCCGGACCCAAATACGGCTCCTGACCCACCCGGTACTGAGCCGCCGGGCGGACCACCACCCTGGTTGTTGGGTTGCGTGTAGTAATTCTTTAACTCCTGCATAATGTGGCAATCACCCCAAGCGTGCGACGAAGGTTTGCCGGGCTGGATGTGTTCTGGACATGGCTTCTTAAGCGCCTCCTCCAAATTGAAAGGAGTCCTTTTCTTATTAAAAGGTGGCCTGGACTTCCCATTGCCCTTAGGAGGATTCTGGCCGGTACTTGCATTGGCTACCAGTTCTGATCCTCCATTGGGATTCTTCCGCTTGTTCTGGTTACCATTGTTAACCACACCTTTTCCTTGATTGTTCTTATTACCTTGACCGGCCTTCTCCTCATCAGAGCCTGGGTCCTTCGTGTTATCAGAGTCGGCGTACTTTGTGAGAGCCGTCAGGAGCTCTCCCATATTCTGACATGTACGCTTGAGCCGGCCAAGTTTCTGCTTCAGCAGAACGAAGTGACAGTTCTTCTCCAAGATGAGCACGGCTTGGGCCGCCGTGATCTGCTCAGACGAGTGGATGATGGTTGACACCTGTCGGACCCAATGATGAGCCGACTCACCCTCCTGCTAGACGCAGTGATCGAGATCCACAATGGTCATAGGCTGTTTGCAAGTCCCTTGAAAGTTTTTGATGAATCTTGCCCTTAACTCAGCCCATGCATTGATGGTATTGGGAGGCAACCCCTTTAACCACGTGCAAGCCGGACCTTCAAGCATCATGATAAAGTACTTAGCACACACCGCCTCACTGACATCTAGCATTTCCATAGCCAGTTCATAACTTCCGATCCAGGCCTCCGGAGGCAAATCAGCAGTGTAATTCGAAACCTTGCGAGGTCCTTTGAAATCCTTCGGCAACCGTTCACTTCGAAGAGATGGCAATAAGCATGGCACTCCCACGGCCCTGGCCGTTACTCCTGCTCCTACTGATATAGAGGGCACGGGCTCTTGGTGAGTCGTCGTGGCCAAAGCTGCCGCCTCTTGCTAGTTTCTTGCCCAGTTCACGAGTGCTTGCGCATCTAGAGCCGACTGATTGTCCCTCGGAGGTCCTCTCTGTCGACCGCTGCTGGAAACCGCCGGCGACTCATAGCGCCGGCTAAAGCTTCGGCTTGGGAGAGGCGTTGAATGGACACGGCTCCGGCTGTGAGTATACTTCTCCTGTTGGGCCATCGCCGTCTGAAGGTATCCAATGGCATTCCGTACCTCTTCCAAAAAAGGAGCTTCATCTGGAATAGGAATTGTTTCAAGCCGGGCGGGCGGCTTCCAGGTGCATCCGCTGCTCGTCCCGTTCCTGGTGTGTTGAAGAGGTTCCTAGCCTCATATCGTTCTGGCAAGCGGGATTGATGCCTCATCCGATGTACCGCAGCTGCCGATTGCTATTCTAGCCCAAGGGGGAAGGCATCCCTTTTAATACGTTCTGCCTCTTCCTCCATCTGGACCTTCAGCTCGGCTATCCTCTGTTGCTCCTCCGCCATCCGGTCCTTGAGCCTTACGATATCTAAGTTCCGGGCAACCTGATTGTCTGGTGTAACTTCAGTGGCCATCAGGGCCGCAAGCTCGTTCATCAGATCCAGAAGAACTTTAGCCGGTGGCGGCGGGTCAGCGCCGGAGGTTCCTGCTCCCGCGGTGGTACTGCTCATGCGTGGGGCCGACCCTGCCATGAATACGGCAGCGTGAACCGGCGGCCCAAGAGCGTCCGACTCAGAACGATCTGACTCAGGGCAAAGCTCATCGTAGCCCCCGAGCCCGCCGTTGTAGAGCTGAATTGACTCCGTCTCTCCGCTCGAAGACTCGTCTTCTGAATAGACAAGAGTTTCCTGTGACCCGGTCGCTTCGAGATCCATACCTTGAGTAAAGCCTACGAAGACGTGCCTCCATCCCGGATTAACACGGGCGGGCTGCACATTACAGGCGGGTTGCACACGCCGAGCCGACTCGACGATGTTGGTGCAGATGTCCGGCCCGGGTGTAGATCCGTCGGTCTTTCTGATGAAAACGTGAATCCCGTCGAAAGGAACGCAAAATCCATATTCCAAAGAGTCGGCATCAAGCCCCCAGCCGGCGTCGTCGATGTAGAGCCGGCCGCGGTGACTCTTGCTCATCCTTCCGACCACGTATCCCTCGAGCCCTGGGAGAGAGCCCTTTGAGAACTCAACACCATCGAGCGCAGGCCCCACGGTGGGCGCCAACTGTCGTGGTTTTATCGCGGCAGATGTCCGGGTGAACGGACTTGGGTTCAAGGCCATTGCTAACGTGATGGACTCAAAGGGGTTGGTCGGGACGTAGGACACGAGTTTATCCAGGTTCGGCCCCTCAAGTTGAGGTAATAGCCTACGTCCTGCGTGTGCTTGTATTGCTTGATGTATCGATTACAAAGGAGATATTGCTTGACCTAGTTCTCGATAACCTGATCTCTAAGTCGCTCTGGGTCTTGCCTTTATGTAGAAGGTCAAGACCACGGATCATACAAGTTGTAACTGACTCTCATTACATGTCCGAGTCTACCTCTATCTTCTCTTGCCTTTCCTGACCAAGTTGTCCCCGGGCGGTTTACACACCCGTGTCTTCTTCATCTGGGCCACCTGCTGGCCCATCCCATCGATCCGCCAAGCGTCTTGGGCCTTAAGTCCCCACGGCTCACTCTTGGGCTGGTGTACGAGCCGCCAGGTATGACCCGAAGCGCTTAGGGCGGGTCTCACCGTGGGGTTATATCCCCAACAGGACGTGTAGCAAGATTCCTTAACGCCCACACATGTGGACAATATTATGACCCTTTCCTTTTCGGTTTGGACCGTTTGTATTGGTTTTTCTAAAAAAACTATTTATTCTTTTTTCCTTTATTTTTTTGTTTTCCTTGTTTGTTCATTGTTTTCAACACATGTCTATCTTTTCCATACATATTGTATTTTGTATACAGAAGGGCCATTTTATACATGTTTATAATTTTTACATTCTCTACATGATTAACATTTTCTCAAATATATGTTTTGAGGTCTACTTTTTTCATATACATTATATTTTCTGTATACATCTAAAATATTATTAAGACATGTTTAAATACATGATCTCCTTTTTCAAATATATGTTTGATGCCTATCTTTTCATACACATCATAACATTTTGTATACATCTGAAACACTATTTTTATACTCAACTAACATTTCAAAAATATATCATTATAAACATTTTTTTCTAATACATGTTAAAAAATCAAATGAACGCGCAATTTTTTTGAATGATATGAAATATCTTTAAACTGCATGACATTTTTGTGCATTTATAAATAATTTTTGTAAATACCACAAATATATTTTTGAAACACGTGTGTTTTTCCTAAAATGCCCCATCAATTTTTATTAAATGGTACGATGTTTTATTGATTAAATGAATATTTATTTAAATTGTATTTTTTAGTGGTCAAGTATATATTGTTGAAACATGTGGGTTTTATTAAGCGCACCATACATCTGAAATGGTAGATATTATTTTAATTATATGAACATATAACTTTACATTGTATACAATTTTTTACATTACATGAACATATTTTAGACCCATTTTAGGCTCAGTTAAGGCATAATAACTCCATAAATAATGTACCATTGAGCCAATTGCATGTCCATTATGCATGATTTATAGTTTGCACTCTTTTCATTGTAAACATTTCATAGTTATTTTTGCCTCCGTCCGGAAATACTTGTCCTAGAAATGGATGTATCTAGAGTTATTTTAGTTATAGATACATCCATTTTATTTATTTATAGGACAAGCATTTCCGGACGGAGGGAGTATTAGATTTCTTTGTATTATTGTGTTTTTAGGTGTTTTGAAACAGCCATGGACTTGGTACAATGAAAATGAATAAGGTTGGAATCAATACATAGGATTTCCATGCACCAGATTTAGTGCTTCGGAGAGTTGGATAATTGTCAATTTCCGAAGTGTCACGAAATATCTTCAATCGTGGGGAAACCCTTTTCCGGAAGATGAAATATCTTAGATGAATCGGATTTTTTGAGAGGAATCGAACGAGCCCAAAAACATCCAAATGCGAGTTCGTGCGAAGTAACGACAACCAAAATATGAAACTGCACGCGCGCACTCAAGGGAAGAAGATGTGCAATGCCTGGTTGTACAGTTGCTCACATGAGGCACCAGGAGCTATGGAAATAGTTCAAGTCTTTGCGATTCTTGGTAGATTTCGTCCCTATCTATTCCCTTAACTTCCTTAGTGTAAACGGTTGGAAATATGCCCTAGAGGCAATAAATCAAGTGTTTATTACTATATTTTCTTGTTCATGATAATTGTTTATTATTCATGCTATAATTGTATTGATTGGAAACGCATTGCATGTGTGGATAAATAGACAACACTTTGTCCCAAGTATGCCTCTAGTGAACTAGCTCGTTGATCAAAGATGGTCAAGGTTTCCTATCCATTGACATGTGATGTCATTTGATAACGGGATCACATCATTATGAGAATGATGGGATGGACGAGACCCAAATTATAAACGTAGCATATGATCGTGTCAGTTTATTGCTATAGTTTTCTGCATGTTAAGTATATGTTCCTATGATCATGAGATCATGCAACTCACGGACACCGGAGGAGTGCCTTATGTGTATCAAATGTCACAACGTAACTGGGTGACTATAAAGATGCTCTACAGGTATCTCTGAGGGTGTCCGTTGGGTTGGCGTGGATCAAGACTGGGATTTGTTACTCCGTGTGACGGAGAGATATCTCAGGGCCTACTCGGTAATACAACATCACAACAAGCCTTGCAAGCAATGTGACTAAGTGTTAGTCACGAGATCTTGTATTACAGAAACAAGTAAAGAGACTTGCCGGTAACGAGGTTGAACTAGGTATGGAGATACCGACGATCGAATCTTGAGCAAGTAACATACCGAAGAATAAAGGGAACATCATACGGGATTAACAGAATCCTTGACACAGAGGTTCGACCGATAAAGATCTTGGTAGAATATGCAGGAATCAATATGGGCATCCAGGTTCTGCTATTGGTTATTAACCATAGAAGTGTCTCGGTCATGTCTACATTGTTCTCGAACTCGCAGGGTCTGCACACTTAAGGTTTGGTGACATTTCGGTAGTATAGAGTTATGCATGGTGGTAACCGAAGGTTGTTCGGAGTCCCAGATGAGACCCCGGGCGTCATGAGGAGCTCCGGAATGGTCTGGAGGTAAAGATTGATATATATGAAGTCCTGTTTTGGTCACCGGAAAAGTTCCGGGCTCATCGGTAGTGTACCAGGAGTGCCGGGAGGGTACCGGGGGACCATCGGGAAGTGTATTTAGAACCAATAGGCTACATGGGATGTGGGAGGATGAATACCAGCCCTTAGTGGGCTGGCCGAAGTCCCACAGAAGGACCATGCGGCTGGGAAGAAATTCCAAAGAGAAAAAGGTGGAAAAAGGCAAAAAGGTGGAAATAAGGAAGAAGTCCTAATCCTACTAGGAGTGGAGGAGGAGGACTCCTCCTCTTCACTTCGGCCGAAGACTCCTAGGGATGTCCCTTGCGCCAAGCCTCCTCCTCTCCTCTTCCTATATATACTAGAGGTTTTAGGGTTTTTGCACTAAGATTTTCAGCCACGTGCAACCCTACCCTCTAGTCCGTAGTTTCTCCTCTAGATCGGTTTCATCAGTGCTTAGGCGAAGCCCTGCTAGAATTACTCCATCACCATCGCCGCAACGCTATCGGGCTGCCGGAGAACTCGTCTACCTCTTCGCTCCCTCTTGCTGGATCAAGAAGGCAGAGATCATCATCAAGCCGTACGTGTGCTGAACGCGGAGGTGCCGTCCGTTCGGTGCTAGATCAGGACGGATCGTGATTGGATCGCGGGACGTTTGGCGATTTGGATCGCGAAGACGGTCGACTACATCAATCACGTTTCTTAACGCTTCCCTCTTAGCGATCTACAAGGGTACGTAGATCCATTCTCCCTCTTGTAGATGCTCATCCATGGATAGATCTTGCGTGTGCGTAGGAATTTTTTTTGTTTCCCATGCAATATTCCCCAACATAAACACCCGGGAATAATACCCTAATTTTTTTACCTAATATATGTTTGTGCATCATTGTTTTGATTAAAAAACATGTAGTTTTTATCCATGCTATTAATTTATTGTTAACCACTCCTAAAATACTATTTTTTATGCTAATATAAGACGTCTTTACAGCTTAATGTTCAGGGCGTAATCTTCTATGATGTATTGTTGGAAATGACTAAAAGTATATTACTTAAACCTCTTCCAATGCATTGATGCTTATATGAGGTGCTAAATGCATCAAAAGTCTTAGCTGCTTCAAGGCATGTGTGTTTAGCTTTTGTAGCTAACCTTGCTTTATTTAATTGTCTAGCAACTAAACTTCTTCATGTTATGGTTGGTAGGCATTTTGTACAGGTCCACACGCTTAGCTTTGTTTCCTCCTAAGGTCATCATGATGCTCTCTCTTCTCTTTATTTTTTTTGCCATGTCACTTTTTACTTATGTGACATCCTTACCACCCGTACACAATGGAGCACTGCAAAGGGTCTTACCTCGTTCAAATTGACTAAAGACTACTCATAGTAGGGAGTAATACAAACAAGTAACATACATATGTTACTAGTCTAAGTTAATACCTTTATAGTGGGGAGTAACATAAGTGTGGTGTCATCCTACACCTCATTTATTATGTTGTAGACTCATCTTGTCTTGGTTTGACTAGCTATGTTACTCAATTAATTTATCTCCTCATTAAATCATTGCCACATAAGCAAATTTGTCGAATTAGACTCTATGTTACTAGAATACTAGTGAAACTAGATGATACCCCGTGCGTTGATGCGGGAGATGATTAGCTATACATGAGAAACATTAATTCATTTAATACGCAATACTTGCATCAATAATATGATAGTTTTTTTTGCAAGTGAATAATATGATAGTTCGATACTAAAATATAGCAGACCCTAAAATGTCTTAAGAGATTTGGTGATGACTTGCACCTCTGAGTGTAAAACATTTATATGGGCAACAATGTATTGTTTGGATTTATTGGTATATATATTTCCAATTTACCAAGAAATAATAAGATCTGGACATTTCACGCACTATAGGGTGTCGGGGAGAGAAATCCCACGCCATTGTATACATGGCAGATTGTTTGATGTAGGGAAAGTTTATCTTGCGGCATGTTTATATACACACAATGCTGACAGTTCTCTTGTTCAATATATGAATTTTTATATATTTAAAAAGAAAGTTAGCAAGACATATTAATATATTATCATCAAGGCTAACGAAACAATATTGCACTTATATTCTGCATAGTAGTGACAATAAAAATGTGTCTATTACATATAGTTACTAATTTAGCAAATTCATTGAAGGGCAATAGTTTTCATATGAGATATCTTCACTGCAGCAGTACGAAACAACATGCAAAATTGTTAGTTAGATGTTTGCATAAATACAACATGAAAAACTTCCATTGCCTACACGTGTAGGTGATTCAGAATGGACACCGTGGGAAGCTAGTTGCTCTTTCTCTGGCACCTACTCATGTAGGTGCCATCGAAAAGACACCAAAGCTATCTGCCCTTGCTCAAATATCACCTGAAAAATCTCGCAAAAGAAAGTATCAGCTAGAAAAAGAAAACACACGGAGGGCAGGGACTCCGACACGGTGACAGGCGACGGCTTGTATGAGAGGCTATATGGACGGAAGTTGCCTAGAATTTTTCATTCACAGTCTTAGATGTGGTGAACTGATTAGCCCCAAAAGCTTATGTACTTGATACACATAAGGATATATCCGAAAATCAGCGCCTTTAGTAAAACAAAATTTAGGGTAATCAATGGTAGCACTAGCGGACGATCCGATATGGTTGCTCGCTGCCCTTCAGCGTGGCCTTTGCGCGCAAGGTTCAAGGAAAGGATTCACCACCGTAACTCTTTGAACCATGTAGTAGAGCTTGCGACAGCGGCAAGGCTATAGGCCAGCATGAAATCAAGCTAGAGCAGCATCAAACTTGTGGGAAGAGAATTTGAGACTGGGGATTTGGGGAGGACTTCACACATGTGGGGAAGGCCAGGTCGAGGCATGTCTTTATAGTGAAGATGACTACTCGGCTGGCATGGCCGTAGACTGTTGTGATTCATTCTTTAGTTTCTTGTGCAATTATTATGAAGAAATAGTGGGTGTGGCCTTGAGGAAATGGAATGGAACATCCACTTGAAAGATCATAAGTCAGATTGGATGATGTTTGGGCTACCTGCATCAATCGGGATGTGAGCTAGCCGCGGGATAAATTGGACTTGTTTTAAAAAATGTTGTTGTGGCAAGCTGGCAAGTGAAGATAAATAAGAGTAATTGCTGATGTGCCAAGGTTGTTGAGTTGGGTCGCTTGCATGTCAAAAGATGAGGTGGCTAGGTTGCATGTCAAGAGAATTGGGACCAACTTCTTAAGAATGTAAGATTACTTCCACGATGGATAGTCAGATAAGATAATTAATCCTATGTGACCCCTTTGTTAGTGTCTTATTCATTACTTCCTTCGTCGCAAATATGAGTTGTTTTAGATATTTTGATGTTGGACTACCTGAAATGTGTAGATAAATATTATTCTCTTTGTTCTTAAATAATTGTTGTTGAAGATTTTTTTCAATAATAATTATTTAGAAACAGAGAAAGTACATAAAAACGCGTCTAAGTGTATCTGATTTGTTTTAAAACGTTACTCCCTCCAACCAAACACATATATATGTCCGTTTGAGCGATAAATAATTATAAATAAGATATCTTATATTTATGAACGATGGAGTATAAGTGTATGCGTCCGTGATGAGTTGCATATACAATATTTATATATTAGGTTAATAGCTGATATTCATGAGTAATGCTAGAGGTATAGAGGGTTACGGAAAATTTACAGGTTGATTAGTTTTGATTGGAGGTTGAGGGGGAGGATGGGCCAATTCCCATGGAAATCAAGGGGGAATGGTTAGTTAGCGTGAAAACATCCTAGTCAGGTGTAAACACATGTAAAAGTTTATATGTCTAGTATTTTTAAATATTCATATGAGGATGTCAAGGTCTCGGTCGATTGAGACTTTACGAAGTCTCAGTCAAGTAGTATAGCATGAAAAAAACTGAAAAAACTGTTTTGCACGAATCTCGATCCAAGATCAACGGATTGTATTCGTATACACGCCCAAACAAATAAAAATAAATAAAATTATGACATGATCAGCTAACGCGAATGTTCGACATCACTCTCGGGACGGCAAACAATGCCCGCATGCCCGAGCAACGCCCAAAGCACGGTAATGAACTCACCGCCACGGCGGAGCGACTTGGCATGCGCCCTGACGTTCTCTGATGGCGCCAGGAAGACGATGAGCTCTGCCCAGAACTCAGCCAGGATTCTCCAGACCGCCTCCTCGTCGCCGACCTCCTCGGCCAGCTGCCGGGCGAGCTTCGAAGCCTTCCTCAGCGTCTCGTTCATGCTCCCGCCCAGGCACGTCGCCGCGCGCTCGTACCGCACCAACGGCCCGGCGCATCGCGCGAGCACCCTCGCCACCTCCTCCACGACGCCCTCGTAGAGCTCCTCCGTCCACGCCGGGTGGTCCGGCAGGAGCTGTGGCTTCAGCGCCACGAGGTACGCGCAGTACCGTGACAGGTGCGTCGCCACGACCACCGTGTCGTCGCAGTCTCCGCCATCCTCGACGTCGTTGTCGCTGCCATCGTTGTCGCTGCCATGAGCCGCTGCCTCCGAGCGCTTGATCTCGAGCAGCCTCGTGGCGACATGCCACACAAGGATCTGCTCGGAGATGCTTCTCCCACCACTGCCGCCGTCAGCGCCGGCGCCGATACGGCAAGCCCAGGTAAACTTATCGGCAACGCCGCTACGTTGCAACGACAGAACGCCGTTTCCGAGTGCTCCGCGGTTCGTCCTCAGCGTCGTCACGATGGCTGCCTTGACCGACGCCGGCACGGGGATTGATGTCTTGGAGATCCGGTCGACCTGCCGGGACACGCAACTGCAGTAGCACATCCGGGTCTGCAGGACGGACGTCTGACCGAACCGGTCGTCCCAGCGCTGGACGGCCTCGAACCGGAGGACGCGGCCGAGCTTGCCGCGAGTCCACCGGGACTTGCGCCACGACGGGCGGCGCGCGTACTCGCAGATGGTGGCCACCTTGATCCAGTCGGAGCGGACGTAGTTGGCGATCTCCCACCCTTCCGTGAAGACGATGGCGACGATGAAGGACACGGTGACTAGCACGTCGAGGCCGACGATGGCGTGGAACACGGTGTCGTGGCGTTGCAGGTAGTTCCTGAGCCCTTCGTAGTCCACGGCGAGCGCCGTGCCTTGGTTGGTCATGTCGTGCACGATGGCGCCGCCGGCCGCGAGGCAGCTGATCCACGTGGCGAGCACGAGGATGGAGTTGAGGACCGGGAACCACCACCCGCTCGCGTAGAAGGAGGTGAGCTTGGAGTAGAGGAGGTCGGCGAGGAAGGCCAGCTCGGTCTCGATCACCCCAAATGCTCTCTCGGGGCTGCCGGCGAGGAGGCCATCGTGGACGAATGCCAGAGCTCGGCGAGAGCCCACCTCCGCCAGTGGGCACCCGAGAAACCGCCGGAGCTGCATCTTGAACAGGGAGAAGGACAGGCATAGATCCTTGGTATGCGGGTAAGACGCGAGAAGCGAGTCTCCGGCGGAAGAAAGCCGCCATATCCGGTCCATGGTGACGACGTGCCCGGTATCGGCGGACAATGACGGCGCCTGAGACGTCCGGCCAATTTGGTACCCATGCGGCCTGGCCTCGATGTGCAGCTTCTCCTCGCCCATCACCAGGTAAGGCGGCACGCTGTCTTGCGCGCTGTCTTCTTCTTGATCTTGCTCTCGGCCATGGAGTTGCTTCATGTAGTCGGAGATGAGGTAAGCGTTGAGGCCGACGGCGAACGAGTTCTTCGCGAGCTCTGCGGCGACAAGCCGGTGGATGAGCTTGACGAGGCTCAGCACCCACAGCCAAAGAAGCACTCCGGTGAGCTGCGGGCTCCCTGCCTCTCCGCCGCTGCTGATGATGAGGAACGCCACCCAGCCCATGCGCGCCAGCTGCTCGACGGAGGGGCGGAACTTGCTGCCGCCGGAGGCGTTGCTGTCGATGGTGAGGGAGCAGGACCGGGCGGTGTCGATGGTGTTGCGCAGGATCTGGAGGAAGACGGTCCAGGCGAGGAGGAGGGGCGCGCGTGCGGCGTCCCACTTGGCGGCCGCGGAGACCGCGTAGGAGACGAGCGGGAGGAAAAGCGTGGACGCGGCCCACACGAAGAAGCGGAGGGCGGGGTGGCCGGCGCGGCGGCGGTAGGAGCTGAGCACGACGAGGAGGGACAGGAGGATGATGCTCACGATGGCTGCCACCTCCATGAGGATAAGATTGAGCAAGCTGGTTGCCATGACGCTCGATCACTGGGTTCGCAGCTCACTCGATTGATCGTCTTCGAACTTCGTTAGATAATCAGCATGTACACGAAGTATTGGCCTGCTTTCGTGCATGCATGCACATGTAAAGGTCGCTGGCTAAGTCAGAAGAAGTTTGGACTACAAGTCAAGTAAAAGATCAGAGATAAATTCTTTGCTTTAGGTGCGAACTGAAAGATCCAATAACTGCTGGAAAGCTCCACTCCATCACATGTATGACAGTTTGAGTCAGGAGTTCTACCAGGTTGCACCGCTGCTCTTTTTCTTGTATGCTGGCACAGCTCACACTTGACACGTTCACCTTCCTATGTAGTACAAAGTTAAATCACTTTTGAGTTACTTAATTTAGGACGGAGGGAGTATCTGTGAATATAGGCACTCCCTTAGGTCCAAATAGATTGACACCCATACGTTCGAACTTTCTAGTACTTTTTTTAGAAAGAAAATGGATTTATTTCTCTGTAATAGTGTTACAGTCCGCTAATACAAAACTAGAAACACTGTGTGAAACATGGTGCAACCAACATGCGGTGCTACCTACTGAACGGTCAATATTAGCTAAACAATGAGCAACACTATTTTGATGACGCTCTACTTTTTCTGGAATAAAACCTCGCGTTTCCTCAAGCCTCTTAATTTCCAACATGAGATGTCCATGATCATATTTGTCCAATGACTCGTCCATTAGTGCAGCAACCAATACAGCACAATAAGATTGAATGACAACTGGTCTAACCTCTGTAACGAGAATGCAATGCCCTCCAAAGCTGCATTGATTTCGGACTTTAAAGCATCTTTACAATTGTACAGATGTCAGTAGGCCGAGAAAATGACCCCCACTTTGAATCTCTCAGAACCATACCAGCTTCTGTTGTTGGAAATATGCCCTAGAGTCAATAATAAAGTGGTTATTATATTTCCTTATTCATAATAATGGTTTATTATCCATGCTGTAACTGTATTGATTGGAAACTCAAATACATGTGTGGATACATAGACAACACTGTGTCCCTAGTGTGCCTCTAGTACACTAGCTCGTTGATCAAAAATGGTCAAGGTTTCCTAGCCATAGACATGAGATGTTATTTGATAACGGGATCACATCATTAGGAGAATGATCTGATGGACAAGACCCAAACTATGAACGTAGCATATGATCATGTCAGTTTATTGCTATAGTTTTCTATGTGTCAAGTATCTGTTCCTATGACCATGAGATCATGCAACTCCCTGACACCGGAGGAATACCTTGTGTGTATCAAACGTCACAACGTAACTGGGTGGCTATAAAGATGCTAAAGATGCTCTACAGGTATCTCCGAAGGTGTCCGTCGAATGGGCATGGATCAAGACTGAGATTTGTTACTCCGTGTGACGGAGAGGTATCTCAGGGCCCACTCGGTAATACAACATCACAACAAGCCTTGCAAGCAAAGTGACTAAAGTGCTAGCCACGGGATCTTGTATTACGGAACGAGTAAATAGACTTGCCGGTAACGAGATTGAACTAGGTATAGGGATACCGAAAATCGAATCTCCGGATAATAACATACCGAAGAACCAAAGGGAACAACATACGTGATTAACTAAATCCTTGACATAGAGGTTCAAACGATAAAGATCTTCGTAGAATATGTAGGAACCAATATGGGCATCCAGGTCCTACTATTGGTTATTGACCGTAGAGGTGTCTCGGTCATGTCTCCATAGTTCTCGAACCCGCAGGGTGCGCATACTTAACGTTCGGTGACGTTTTAGTAGTATTGAGTTATACATGGTGGTGAACGAAGGTTGTTCGGAGTCCCGGATAAGATCCCGGACGTTACGAGGAGCTCCGGAATGGTCTGGAGGTAAAGATTGATAGATGGGAAGTCCCGTGTTGGTCACCGAATTTTTTTCGGGTATTTCCGTTAGTGTACCGCTGAGTTTTTCATTGTTTTGACCTTTTCGGAAAAGTATCGCACAAAATGAACTCCACACAAAATTATTTCGCGATCTGAACCTTTTTGGTAACGTCACAGGCCGCGGCGTTTCTGCTCTATTTGGAAACACCAAATTTACCTGCGTTGCTGGCCTGGTCAACACGCTGCGTGGCAGGGCAGAAACGCCAGTGTATGTGGCGTTGTTAGAAACGCCAAGGGGGTGTGACGTTGCTGCCCCATTAAGAAACACCATGGGGTGTGGCGTTTCCAACATATCCCATTTAGCTATGAAGGGAAGAAACACACGTTGGTTCGGCGTTTCCAAAAAGAGAAGAAACGCCACGGGCTGTGGCGTTGCCAAACGGGTCAATTGTGAAATACTTTCATATCAAGTTCATTTTGTGACAAAGTTTCCTGATAAGGTCAGAATAGTGATTTCGGCCCCATCGGGAGGGGCCACCCACATCGGGAGGCCACATGGGCCTTAGGGGTGGCGCACCAGACCTTAGTGGGCTGGGCAAGCCAACCCCTTAGGGCCCATGCGGCTAGAGGTGTGGAAAGGGAAAAAATCCAAATGGGGAAGGGATTCCAAGTAGGATTGGAATCCTACTTGGAGTAGGATTGGAGGTGGACTCCTCCACCTCTCCTTCGGCGGACTCCTATGGGAAACTCTAGGGGCGCCGACCCCTACCGTCCCTCATATATATATATATATATATTGGAGGGGAGAGAGGGCAACTGCACCCAACCCTAAGCCACCATGCAGCCCTCTCTCCTCTCTAGATCATCTTCCTCTAGATTCAGCGGTGCTTAGGCAAAGCCCAGCCAGAATAGTTCCACCACCACCGTCGCCACGTCGTCGTAATGCCGGAGAACTCATCTACCTCTCCGCTCCCTCTTGATGGATCAAGCAGACAGAGATCATCATTGAGTTGTACGTGTGCTGAACGCGGAGGTGCCGTCCGTTTGGTGCTAGATCGGGACGGATCATGATCGGATTGTGGACAGCTAGTGATTTCGATAGCGAAGACATTCGACTACATCAACCGCATTTCTTAACGCTTCCCGCTTAGCGATCTACAAGTGTATGTAGATACACTCTCCCTCTCGTAGATGCTCATCACCATGGATAGATCTTGCGTGTGCGTAGGAAATTTTTTGTTTCCCATGCAACGTTCCCTAACAATGGCATCATGAGCTAGGTCTATGCATAGATGAGATCACGAGTAGAACGCAAAGGAGTTTGTGGGCGTTGATGCTCAGATTGCTTCCCTTGGTCTTTTCTTGATTCGGCAGTATTGTGGGATGAAGCAGCTTGGACAAAACTTACTCGTACGCTTATGAGAGACCGGTTCCATCGACTGACATGTCACTTTGTTGCATAAAGATGGTCGGCGGGTGTCTGTCTCTCCTACTCTAGTTGGATCAGGTTCAACAAAGGCGGTCCTTGAGAAGGTTGAATAGAAATTTGTGTATCACCGATGTTGTTTTTGCGTAGGTAAGAACCGTTTTTACTAGATACCCGTAGCAGCCATGTAAAACATGCAACAACAATTAGAGGACGTGTAACTTGTTTTTGGAGGGTATGTTGTGATGTGATATGGCCAATTACATGATGAGATATATGTGATGTATGATATGATCATGTTTTGTATAGAATATCATGACTTGCATGTCGATGAGTACGACAACCAACAGGAGCCATAGGGTTGTCTTAAATTTATTTTCGTTGTTTTTGCTTTACTTTATCACTATGAGTTAGCAATAGTTGTTGAAGCAACAGTTGGTGCGACAACCTCATGGCCACACGTTGATGGAGATCAAGATGATTGAGATCATGGTTTCATGCCGGTGACGATGGAGATCATGCCGGTGCTTTGGAGATGGAGATCAAAAGCACAAGTTCATGGCCATATCATGTCACTTGTGATTTGCATGTGATCTTAATCCTTTTATGCATCTTATTTTTCTTAGGACGATGGTAGCATTATAAGGTGTTCCCTCACTAAAATTTCAAGATAAAATTGTGTTCTCTCCGAGTGTGCACCATTGCAAAACTTTGTCGTTTCCAGACACCACATGATGATCGGGTGTGATAGACTCTACGTTCACAAACAATGGGTGTAAGCTAGTGTTACACGTGCAGAACACTCGGGTTAAACATGACGAGCCTAGCATGTACAGACATGGCCTTGGAACACAAGAAACATAAAGGTCGAACATGAGTCATATGGTAGATATGATCAACATGAAGATGTTCACCATTGAAACCACCTCATCTCACGTGATGATCGGACTTGGGTTGGTGAATTTGGGTCATGTATCACTCGGATGACCAGAGGCATGTCAATTTGAGTGGGAGTTTTTAAGTAATTTGATTAACTAAACTCATTATCTTGAACAATAGTCTTAGTAACCTTTGCAAATTTATGTTGTAGATCAATGGCTCGCGCAGTAGTTCCCCTGAATTTTAATGCATTCCTAAAGAAAGCCAAGTTGAAAGATGATGGAAGTAACTTTGTAGACTGGGCTCGTAATCTGAGGATTATCCTCACGACTTCCCAAAAGTCTATGTCCTTGATGCACTGCTTGGTGATCCACCCGCTCCCGTGTCGTTTGAAGACGTTGTGAACGCCTGGGAGGCACGTTCTAGATATTACTCAATAGTTCAATGTGCAATGTTGTATGGCTTAGAACCGGGACTTGAAAGACGTTTTGAACGTCATGGAGCATATGAGATGTTCCAGGAGTTGATGTTTATCTTTGAGAAGAATGCCCAGATCGAGAGGTATTAGACCTCCGATAAGTTCTATGCTTGCAAGATGGAGGAGAACCGGTCTGTGAGTGAACATATACTCAGAATGTCTAGGTATTCGAACCGTCTGGCTGAGTTAGTCTTGGAAATATGCCCTAGAGGCAATAAATAAAGTGTTTATTATTGTATTTCCTTGTTCATGATAATCGTTTATTATCCATGCTATAATTGTATTAATTGGAAACATGGATACATGTGTGGATACATAGACAAACACAATGTCCCTAGTATACCTCTAGTGAACTAGCTCGTTGATCGAAAGATGGTTAAGGTTTCCTAGACATGGACATGAGATGTCATTTGATAACAGGATCACATAATTAGGAGAATGATGTGATGGACAAGACCCAAACTACAAATGTAGCTTACGATCGTGTCAGTTTATTGCTACTGTTTTCTGCATGTCAAGTATATGTTCCTATGACCATGAGATCATGCAACTCACAGATATCGGAGGAGTACCTTGTGTGTATCAAACGTTGCAACGTAACTGGGTGACTATAAAGGTTATCTATAGGTGTCTCCGAGGGTGTCTGTTGAGTTGGCATGGATCAAGACTGGGATTTGTTACTCCGTGTGACGGAGAGGTATCTCAGGGCCCACTCGGTAATACAACATCATAATAAGCCTTGCAAGCAATGTGACTAAGTGTTAGTTACGGGATCTTGTATTAGGAACGAGTAAAGAGACTTGCCAGTAACGAGGTTGAACTAGGTATGGAGATACCGACGATCGAATCTCGGGCAAGTAACATACCGAAGAACAAAGGGAACATCATACGGGATTAACTTAATCCTTGACATAGAGGTTCGACCGATAAAGATCTTCGTAGAATATGTAGGAACCAATGTGGACATCCAGGTCCCGTCATTGGTTATTGACCGTAGAGGTGTCTCGGTCATGTCTACATAGTTCTCGAACCCGCAGGGTCTACACACTTAATGTTTGGTGACGTTTCGGTAGTATAGAGTTATGGATGGTGGTGACCAAAGTTTGTTCGGAGTACCGGATGAGATCCCGGATGTCACGAGGAGCTCCGAAATGGCCCGGAGGTAAAGATTCATATATAGGAAGTCCCGTTTTGATCACCGGAAAAGTTTTGGGCTCATCGGTAGTGTATCGGGAGTGCCGGTAGTGTACCAGGAGGCCTCCGGGAGGGGTATTTCGACCCAAGAGGCTTCATGGGCTGTGGGAGAGTGAATATCAGCCCTTATTGGGCTGGCAGAAACTCCCACACAAGGCCCATGTGGCTGGAGGAAAAAACCCAATAGGAAAAGGTGAAAAAAAGGCAAAAAGGAGCAATCCTAGTCCTACTAGGATTGGAGGAGGAGAGTCCTCCTCCACCTCCCACTTGGGCCGAAGCCTCCAAGGCTTGGAGGCCAAGGCTGCCTCTCCTCCTCCTTCCCTCCTATATATACTGGTGGATTTCTAGGGTTTTGCACTAGAATTTTAGCCACGTGCTACCCGTTCCTCCAGTGCATAGTTTCTCCTCTAGATCGGTTTTCTGCAGTGCTTAGGCGAAGCCCTGCCGGAATTGCTCCACCACCATCGCCGGAGCGCCGTCAGGCTGCCAGAGAACTCTTCTTCCTCTCCACTCCTTCTTGCTGGATCAAGACGATGGAGACCGTCATCAAGCTGTACGTGTGCTGAACGCGGAGGTGCCGTCCGTTCGGTGCTAGATTGGAAGGATCGTGATAAAGTTCGTGAGACGGATCGTGATAAAGTTCGTGGGACGGATCGTGATCGGATCGCGGGATGGATCGTGATTGGATCGCGGGACGGATCGTGATCGGATCGCGGGACGCACGGCGATTTGGATCGTGAAGACGTTCGACTACACCAACCGCATTTCTTACCGCTTCCCGCTTAGCGATCTACAAGGGTATGTAGATCCACTCTCCCTCTCGTAGGCTCATCACCATGGATAGATCTGCGTGTGTGTAGGAATTTTTTTGTTTCCCATGCAACGTTCCCCAACAGTGGGATCATGAGCTAGGTCTATGTGTTGATGAGATCTCGAGTAGAACACAAAAGGCTTGTGGGCGTTGATGCTTAGATTGCTTCCTCCCTTGGTCAGATTTTGGTTCAGCGATATTGTGAGATGAAGCGGCCTGTACCAACATTACTCGTACGCTTACGAGAGACCGGTTCCCTCGATGCAACTTGTTGCCTAGATGGCTTGCGGGTGGCAGTTTCTCTCACTTTAGTTGGATCGGATTCGACAAAGGCGGTCCTTGAGAAGGTTGAAAAGCAAATTATGTATCACCGTTGTGGTTTATGCGTAGGTGAGAATCGTTCTTGCTAGAAACCCGTAGCAGCCACGTAAAACATGCAACAACAATTAGAGGACGTCTAACTTGTTTTTGCAGGGTATGTTGTGATGTGATATGGCCAATTACATGATGTGGTATATGTGATGTATGAGATGATCATGTGATGTATATAATTTCACGACTTGCATGTCGATGAGTACGACAACCGGCAGGAGCCATAGGGTTGTCTTTAATTATTGTATGACCTGCGTCTCAATCATTAAGCGCTGTGTAATGCTTTACTTTATCGCTAAACGGTAGCAATAGTAGTAGAAGCATGCATGGCGTGACAACCTCGATGGTGACACGTTGATGGAGATCATGGTGTCGTGCCGGTGACGATGAAGATCATGCCGGTGCTTTCAAGGTGGAGATCTAAAGCACAAGTTCATGGCCATATCATGTCACTTATGAATTGCAAGTGATGTTAATCCTTTTATGCACCTTGCTTTGCTTAGTACGACGGTAGCATTATAAGGTGATCCCTCACTTAAAATTTCAACATAAAATTGTGTTCTCTCCGAGTGTGCACCGTTGCGAAAGGTCATCGTGTTGAGACACCACGTGATGATCGGGTGTGATAGACTCTACGTTCACATACAACGGGTGCAAGCCAGTGTTGCACGCGCAGAACACTCGGGTTAAACTTGACGAGCCTAGCATGTACAGACATGGCCTCGGAACACAAGAGACCGAAAGGTCGAACATGAGTCATATAGTAGATATGATCAACATAATGATGTTCACCATTGAAGCCACCTCAACTCACATGATGACTGGACTTGAGTTGGTGGATTTAGATCATGTGACACTCAGATGACCTGAGGGATATCAATTTGAGTGGGATCTTTAGTAATTTTATTAACTAAACTCATTATCTTGAACAATAGTCTAAGTGAACTTTGCATATTTATGTTGTAGATCAATGGCTCGCGTAGAAGCACCCCTGAATTTTAATGCCTTCCTAGAGAAAGCTAAACTGAAAGATGATGGAAGTAACTTTGTTGACTGGGCCCATAATCTGAGGATTATCCTCACGGCTTCCCAGAAATCATATGTCCTTGATGCACCGCTTGGTGACCAACCAGAAGACATGACCTTCGAAGACGTTAAGAATGCTTGAGAGGCACATACTGGAGATAACTCAATAGTTCAGTGTGCAATATTGTATGGCTTAGAACCGGGACTTCAAAGAAGTTTGAACGTCATGGAGCATATGAGATGTTCCAGGAGTTGAAGTTTATCTTTCAGAAGAACGCTTGGATCGAGAGGTATGAAACCTCCGATAAGTTCTATGCTTGCAAGATGGAGGAGAACGGGTCTATCAGTGAACATATACTCTAAATGTCTGGGTATTCAACTCGTCTAGCGGAGTTGGGAATTGCCCTTCCGCCAGAGGCGATCACTGACAAAGTTCTTCAATCACTGCCACCTAGTTACAAGAGCTTTGTGATGAACTATAACATGCACGGGATGAACATGTCAGTCGCTGAGCTGTTTGCGATGCTAAAAGTCGCTGAGTCTGAAATCTAGAAAGAACATCAAGTGTTGATGGTCAATAAAACCGCTAGTTTCAAGAAAATTGGCAAAGTAAAGGGCAAGGGCAAGAAGGGTAAAACCAAGAAGGATGGCAAAGCAGTTGCTACTCCTGCAAAGAAGCCCAAGCATGGACCCAAGCCAGAAACTGAGGGCTTTCATTGCAAGGGAACTGGTCACTGGAAGCGGAACTGCCCCAAGTACCTGGCTGACAAGAAGGCGGCCAACGACAAACAAGGTATATATGATATACATTTTATTGATGTGTACCTTACTAGCTCTCATAGTAGTGCATGGGTATTTGATACCGGTTCGGTTTCTCACATTTGCAACTCAAAGCAGGAACTACGGAATAAACAAAGGCTAGCAAAGGACGAAGTGACGATGCGCGTGGGAAATGGTTCCAAGGTTGATGTGATCGCCGTCGGCACGCTCTCTCTTCTATTACCATCGGGATTAGTGATGAACCTGAATAATTGTTAGTTAGTGCCTGCGTTAAGCATGAACATTATATCTGGATCTTGTTTATTGCGAGATGGTTACTCATTTAAATCAAAGAATAAAGGTTGTTCTATTTATATGAGTAATATCTTTTATAGTCATGCACCCAATGTGAGGGGTTTATTCATATTGAATCTTGATAGTGATGATACACATGTTCATAACATTGATGCCAAAAGATGTAGAGTTGATAATGATAGTACCACTCTCTTGTGGCACTGCCATTTAGGTCATATTGGTGTAAAACGCATGAGGAAGCTCCATGCTGATGGACTTTTGGAGTCACTTGATTTTGAATCACTTGACACATGTGAACCATGCCTCATGGGCAAGATGACTAAAACGCCGTTCTCTGGAACAATGGAACGGGCAAGTGACTTATTGGAAATCATACATACTGATGTGTGCAGTCCAATGAATGTTACAGCACGTGGTGGATATCGTTATTTTCTCACCTTCACTGATGACTTAAGTAGATATGGGTATATTTACTTGATGAAACACAAGTCTGAAACGTTTGAAAAGTTCAAGCAATTTCAGAGTGAAGTTGAGAATCATCGTAACAAGAAGATTAAGTTCCTGCGATCTGACCGAGGAGGTGAATATCTGAGTTATGAGTTTCGCAGTCACTTAAGACAATGCGGAATTGTTTCACAGTTGACACCGCCCGGAAAACCACAGCGTAATGGTGTATCCAAACGTCGTAATCGAACCTTATTAAATATGGTGCGTACTATGATGTCTCTTGCTGATTTGCCACTATCGTTTTGGGGTTATGCATTAGAGAGAGCTGCATTCACTTTAAATAGGGCACCATCAAAATCCGTTGAAACGATGCCATATGAACTATGGTTTGGCAAGAAGCCAAAGTTGTCGTTTCTTAAAGTTTGGGGATGTGATGCTTATGTCAAAAAGCTTCAGCCTGAAAAGCTGGAACCCAAAGCGGAGAAATGCGTCTTCATAGGATACCCGAAAGAGACAGTCGGGTATACCTTCTATCTCAGATCCGAAGGCAAAGTGTTTGTCGCTAAGAACGGAACATTTCTTGAGAAAGAGTTTCTCTCGAAAGAATTGAGTGGGAGGAAAATAGAGCTTGATGAGGTTATTGAACCTTTACTTCAACCAGAAAGTAGCACAACATAGAAAGATGTTTCTGTGGAACCTACGACGGTAGAAGAGGAAGTTAATGATGATGATCATGAAGCTTCGGATCAAGCTGCTATTGAACCTCGTAGGTCGACAAGGGCGCATACTACCCCTGAGTGGTACGGCAACCCTGTCTTGGAGGTTATGTTGTTGGACAACAATGAACCTACGAGCTATGGAGGAGCAGTGATGGGCCCGGATTCCGAGAAATGGTTAGAGGCCATGAAATCTGAGATGGGATCCATGTATGAAAACAAAGTATGAACTTTGGAAGTATTACCTGAAGGGCGAAAGGCCATTCAGAGCAAATGGATCTTTAAGAAGAAGACATACGCGAACGGTAATGTCAACGTCTATAAAGCTTGACTTGTGGCAACGGGTTTTTCACAAGTTCAAGGTGTTGACTACGATGAGACTTTCTCACCCGTAGCGATGCTTAAGTCTGTCAGAATCATGTTAGCAATAGCTGCTTATTTCAACTATGAAATTTGGCAGATGGATGTCAAAACAGCGTTCCTCAACGGTTTCCTTGAGGAAGAGTTGTATATGATGCAACCTGAAGGTTTTGTCGATCCAGAGAATGTTGACAAAGTTTGCAAACTCCAATGATCCATTTATGGACTGGTGCAAGCATCTCGGAGTTGGAATAAGCACTTTCATGAGGTGATCGAAGCGTTTGAGTTTATACAAGTTTACAGAGAAGCTTGTATTTACAAGAAAGTGAGTGGGAGCTCTATAGCGTTTCTAGTATTATATGTGGATGACATATTGCTGATTGGAAACAATATAGAAATGCTGGAAAGCATGAAGGAATATTTGAGCAAAAGTTTTTCAATGAAGGACCTAGGAGAAGCTGCTTTCATATTAGGCATTAAGATCTATAGAGATAGATTGAGACGCTTAATAGCACTTTCACAGAGCACATACCTTGATAAACTTTTGAAGAAGTTCAAAATGGAACAGTCCAAGAAGGGGTTCTTGCCTATGTTACAAGGTGTGAAGTTGAGTAAGACTCAATGCCCAGTAACTGTAGAAGATAGAGAAAAGATGAGTGTCATCCCCTATGCTTGAGCCATAGGCTCTATCATGTATGCAATGCTGTGCACAAGACCCGATGTCAGCCTTGCCATAAGTATGGCCGGAAGGTTTCAAAGTGATCCTGGAATGGAGCACTGGCAAGCGGTCAAGAATATCCTTAAGTACCTGAAAAGGACTAAGGAAATGTTTCTCGTTTATGGAGGTGATGAAGAGCTCGTCGTAAAGGGTTACGTCGACGCAAGCTTTGACACTGATCTGGACGACTCTAAGTCACAAACTGGATACATATTTATTCTTAACGGGGGAGCGGTAAGCTGGTGCAGTTCCAAGCAAAGCGTGGTAGCTGATTCTACGTGCGAAGAGGAATACACCGTAGCCTCGGAGGTGGCGAAGGAAGGTGTCTGGATGAAGCAGTTCATGATAGATCTTGGAGTAGTGCCTAGTGCACTGAATCCAATGAACCTGTTCTGTGACAACACTGGTGCCATTGCTCTGGCCAAGGAACCAAGGTTTCACAAGAGGACCAGACACATAAAGCGATGCTTCAACTCCATCCGCGATTACATCATGGAGAAAGACATAAATATTTGCAAAGTGCACACGGATCTGAATGTTGCAGACCCGTTGACTAAACCTCTTCCAAGGGCTAAACATGATCAACACCAGAACTGCATGGGTGTTCGATTCATTACAATGTAAATCACATAGTGATGTGAACTAGATTATTGACTCTAGTGCAAGTGGGAGACTGTTGGAAATATGCCCTAGAGGAAATAAATAAAGTGTTTATTATTGTATTTCCTTGTTCATGATAATCGTTTATTATCCATGCTATAATTGTATTAATTGGAAACATGGATACATGTGTGGATACATAGACAAACACAATGTCCCTAGTATACCTCTAGTGAACTAGCTCGTTGATCGAAAGATGGTTAAGGTTTCCTAGACATGGACATGAGATGTCATTTGATAACAGGATCACATCATTAGGAGAATGATGTGATGGACAAGACCCAAACTACAAACGTAGCTTATGATCGTGTCAGTTTATTGCTACTGTTTTCTGCATGTCAAGTATATGTTCCTATGACCATGAGATCATGCAACTCACAGATATTGGAGGAGTACCTTGTGTGTATCAAACGTTGCAGCGTAACCGGGTGACTATAAAGGTGCTCTATAGGTGTCTCCGAGGGTGTCTGTTGAGTTGGCATGGATCAAGACTGGGATTTGTTACTCCGTGTGACGGAGAGGTATCTCAGGGCCCACTCGGTAATACAACATCACAATAAGCCTTGCAAGCAATGTGACTAAGTGTTAGTTACGGGATCTTGTATTACAGAATGAGTAAAGAGACTTGCCAGTAACGAGGTTGAACTAGGTATGGAGATACCGATGATCGAATCTTGGGCAAGTAACATACCGAAGAACAAAGGGAACATCATACGGGATTAACTGAATCCTTGACATAGAGGTTCGACCGATAAAGATCTTCGTAGAATATGTAGGAACCAATGTGGACATCTAGGTCCCGCCATTGGTTATTGACCGTAGAGGTGTCTCGGTCATGTCTACATAGTTCTCGAACCCGCAGGGTCTGCACACTTAATGTTTGGTGACGTTTCGGTAGTATAGAGTTATGTGTGGTGGTGAACGAAGTTTGTTCGGAGTCCCGGATGAGATCCCGGACATCACGAGGAGCTCCGAAATGGTCCAGAGGTAAAGATTCATATATAGGAAGTCCCATTTTAGTCACCGGAAAAGTTTTGGGCTCATCGGTAGTGTATCGGGAGTGCCGGTAGTGTACCGGGAGGCCTCCGGGAGGGGTATTTCGACCCAAGAGGCTTCATGGGCTGTGGGAGAGTTAATATCAGCCCTTAGTGGGCTGGTGGAAACTCCCATACAAGTCCCATGTGGCTGGAGGAAAAAAACCAATAGGAAAAGGTGAAAAAAAGGCAAAAAGGAGCAATCCTAGTCCTATTAGGATTGGAGGAGGAGAGTCCTCCTCCACCTCCCACTTGGGCCGAAGCCTCCAAGGCTTGGAGGCCAAGTCTGCCTCTCCTCCTCCTTCCCTCCTATATATACTGGTGGATTTCTAGGGTTTTGCACTAGAATTTCAGCCACGTGCTACCCGTTCCTCCAGTTCATAGTTTCTCCTCTAGATCGGTTTTCTGCAGTGCTTAGGTGAAGCCCTGCCGGAATTGCTGCACCACCATCGCCAGAGCGCCGTTAGGCTACCGGAGAACTCTTCTTCCTCTCCACTCCTTCTTGCTGGATCAAGACGGTGGAGACCGTCATCAAGCTGTACGTGTGCTGAATGTGGAAGTGCTGTCCGTTCGGTGCTAGATTGGAAGGATCATGATAAAGTTCGTGAGACAGATCGTGATCAAGTTCGTGGGACGGATCATGATTGGATCGCGGGATGGATCGTGATTGGATCGTGGGACGCATGGCGATTTGGATCGCGAAGACGTTTGACTACACCAACCGCGTTTCTTAATGCTTCCCGCTTAGCGATCTACAAGGGTATGTAGATCCACTCTCCCTCTCGTAGATGCTCATCACCATGGATAGATCTGCGTGTGCCTAGGAATTTTTTTGTTTCCCATGCAACGTTCCCCAACAGTTAGGGATGCTCCTTCCGACGGAGGCGATCACCGACAGAGTTCTTCAATCATTGCCAACTAGCTACAAGAGCTTCGTGATGAACTACAACTTGCAAGGGATGAACAAGTTACTCGCCGATCTATTTGCGATGTTGAAAGCCGCTGAGTCAGAAATCCAGAAGGAGCATCAAGTGTTGATGGTCAATAAAACCTCTAGTTTCAAGAAAAATGGCAAGGGTAAGAATGGTAACTCCAAGAATAGTGGCAAAGAAGTTGCCCCTCCCATGAATAAACCCAAGGATGGACCCAAGCTAGAAACTAAGTGCTTTCATTGGAAGGGAACTGGTCACTGGAAGTAGAACTGTCCCAAGTATCTGGCCGACAAGAAGGCGGCCAACACCATACAAGGTATATATGATATACATGTTATTGATGTGTACCTAACCAACTCTTGTTGTAGTGCATGGGTATTTGATACCGGTTCGGTTGCTCACATTTGCAACCCAAAACATGAGCTACGTAATAAATGAAGGCTGGCTAAGGATGAAGCGACGATGCGCATGGGAAATGGTTCCAAGGTTGATGTGATCGTCGTCGGCATGCTCGCTCTTCGATTACCATCGGGATTAGTGATGAACCTAAATAATTGTTATTTAGTGCCTGCGTTAAGCATGAACATTATATCTGGATCTTGTTTATGCGAGGCGGTTACTTATTTAAATCAGAGTATAATGGTTGTTCTATTTATATGAGTAATATCTTTTATGGTCATGAACCCAATGTGAGGGGTTTATTCTTATTGAATCTCGATAGTGATGATACACATGTTCATAACATTGATTCCAAATGATGTAGAGTTGATAATGATAGTACCACCTTCTTGTAGCACTGCCGCTTAAGTCATATTGGTATAAAACGTATGAAGAAGCTCCATGCTGATGGACTTTTGGAGTCACTTGATTTTGAATCATTTGATCTTGGGCAAGATGACTAAGACCCCGTTCTCTGGAACAATGGAACAGTCAAGTGACTTGTTAGACATCATACATACTGATGTGTGCGGTCCAATGAGCATGGAGGCACGCGGTGGATATCGTTACTTTCTCACCTTCACTAATGACTTAAGTAGATACGTGTATATTTACTTAATGAAACACAAGTCTAAAACGTTTGAAAAGTTCAAGCGAGTTCAGAGTGAAGTTGAGAATCATCGTAACAAGAAGATTAAATTCCTACGATCAGATCGAGGAGGAGAATATTAGAGTTATGAGTTTGGCAGTCACTTAAGACAATGTGGAATTGTTTCACAATTGACACCGCCTGTAACACCATAGCGTAATGGTGTGTCCGAAAGTCGTAATCAAACGTTATTGGATATGGTGCGTTCTATGATGTCTCTTGCCGATTTGCCACTATCATTTTGGGGTTATGCATTAGAGAAAGATGCATTCACTTTAAATAGGGCACCATTGAAATCCGTTGAGACGACGCCATATGAAATGTGGTTTGGCAAGAAACCAAAGTTGTCGTTTCTTCAAGTTTGGGGAGGTGATGCTTATGTCAAAAAGCTTCAGCCTAAAAAGATGGAACCCAAAGCGGAGAAATGCGTCTTCATAGGATACCCAAAAGAGACAGTTGAGTATACCTTCTATCTCATATCCAAAGGCAAAGTGTTTGTCGCTAAAAATGGAACATTTCTTGAGAAAGAGTTTCTCTCAAAATAATTGAGTGGGAGGAAGATAGAACTTGATGAGGTTGTTGAACCTTTGTTTCAACTAGAGAGTAGTGCAACGTAGAAAGATGTTTCTATGGAGCCTACGTCAGTTGAAGAGGAAGTTAATGATGATGATCATGAAGCTTCAGATCAAGTTTCTATCAAACCTCGTAGGTCGACAAGGACGCGTATTGCTACTGAGTGGTATGGTAACCCTGACTTAGAGGTCATGTTGTTGGACAATGATGAACCTAAGAGCTATGGAGAAGCGATGATGGGCCCGGATTCCAATAAATGGTTAGAGGCTATGAAATCCGAGATGGAATCCATGTATGAAAACAAAGTATGGACTTTGGAAGTATTACCTGAAGGGCGAAAGGCCATTCAGAACAAATGGATCTTTAAGAAGAAGACGGACGCGGATGGTAATGTCACCATCTACGAAGCTTGACTTGTGGAAAAGGGTTTTTCACAAGTTCAAGGAGTTGACTATGATGATACCTTCTCACCCTTAGCGATGCTTAAGTCCGTCATAATCATGTTAGCAATAGCTGCATTTTTCAATTATAAAATTTGGCAGATGGATGTCAAAACAACGTTCCTTAATGGCTTCCTTAAGAAAGAGTTGTATATGATATAACCAGAAGGTTTTGTAGATCCAGGGAATGCTGACAAAGTTTGCAAAATCCAACGATCCATTTATGGACTAGGGAAAGCCTCTCCGAGTTGGAATCTTCGCTTTGATGAGGTGATCAAAGCGTTCGGATTCATTCAAGTTTACGGAGAAGCTTGTATTTATAAGAAAGTGAGTGGGAGCTCCATAGCATTTCTAATATTATATGTACATGACATAGTGTGGATTGGAAACAATATAGAAATGTTAGAAAGCGTGAAGGAATATTTGAATAAGAGTATTCCAATGATGGACCTAGGAGAAGCTTCTTTCATTTACGCATCAAGATCTATACAGATAGATCGAGATGCTTAATAGGACTTTCACAGAGCAGATACCTTGACAAAGTTTTGAAGAAGTTCAAAATGGATCAGTCCAAGAGGGGTTCTTGCCTGTATTGCAAGGTGTGAAGTTGAGTTAGACTCAATGCCCAGCGACTGTAGAAGATAGAGAAAATATGAGTGTCATCCCCTATGCTTCAGCCACAGGCTCTATCATGTATGCAATGTTGTGCACAAGACCCGATGTCAGCCTTGCCATAAGTATGGTCAGAAGGTTTCAAAGTGATCTAGGAATGGAGCACTAGGATATCCTGAAGGATGGTCAAGAATATCCTGAAGTACCTGAAAAGGACTAAGGAAATGTTTCACGTTTATGGAGATGATCAAGAGCTCATCATAAAGGGTTACGTCGATGCAAGCTTTGACACTGATCCGGATGACTCCAAGTCTCAAACCAAATACATATTTATTCTTAATGGGGGAGCGGTAAGCTGGTGTAGTTCCAAGCAGAGCGTGGTAGCTAATTCTACATGCGAAGCGGAGTACATCGCTGCCTCAGAGGCGGCGAAGGAAGGTGTCTGGATGAAGGGGTTCATGATAGATCTTGGAGTAGTCCCTAGTGCACTAAACCCAATGACTCTGTTCTGTGACAACACTGGTGCCATGGCTCAGGCCAAGGAACCAAGGTTTCACAAGAGGACCAGACACATAAAGAGAAACTTCAATTCCATCCGCGATTACATCAAGGAGGAGGACATAAATATTTGCAAAGTGCACACTGATCTGAATGTCGCAAACCCGTCTACTAAACCTCTTCCAAGGGCTAAGCATGATCAGCACCAGAACTGTATGGGTGTTAGATTCATTACAATGTAAATCACATAGTGATGTGAGCTAGATTATTGACTCAAGTGCAAGTGGGAGACTGTTGGAAATATGCCCTAGAGGCAATAATAAAGTGATTATTATTATATTTCCTTGTTCATGATAATCATTTATTATCCATGCTATAACTGTATTGAATGGAAACTCAAATATATGTGTGGATACATAGACAACACTATGTCCCTAGTGTGCCTCTAGTAGACTAGCTCGTTGATCAAATATGGTCACGGTTTCCTAGCCATAGACATGAGATGTCATTTGGTAACGGGATCACATCATTAGGAGAATGATGTGATGGACAAGACCCAAACTATGAACGTAGCATATGATGGTGTCAGTTTATTGCTATAGCTTTTTGCGTGTCAAGTATCTGTTCCTACGACCATGAGATCATGCAACTCACTCACATCGGAGGAATACCTTGTGTGTATGAATCGTCGCAATGTAACTGGGTGACTATAAATATGCTCTACACATATATCCGAAGGTGTCTGTTGAGTGGGGATGGATCAAGACTAGGATTTGTTACTCCGTGTGACGGAGAGGTATCTTAGGGCCCACTTGGTAATACAACATCACAACAAGCCTTGCAAGCAAAGTGACTAAAGTGTTAGACACAGGATCTTGTATTATGAAACGAGTAAAGAGACTTTCCGGTAACAAGATTGAACTAGGTATAGAGATACCGAAAATCGAATCTCCGGCAAGTAACATACCGAAGAACAAAGGGAACAACATACGAGATTAACAGAATCCTTGACATAGAGGTTCAACCGATAAAGATCTTCATAGAATATGTAGGAACCAATATGGGCATCTAGGTCCGGCCATTGGTTATTGACCGTAGAGTGTCTCGGTCATGTCTAAATAGTTCTCGAACCCGCAGGGTCTGCACACTTAACGTTCGGTGACGTTTCAGTAGTATTGAGTTAGACATGGTGGTGACCGAAGATTGTTCGGAGTCCCGGATGAGATCTCGTATGTCACGAGGAGCTCCATAATGGTCTGGAGGGAAAGATTGATATATAGGAATTCCTGTTTTGGTCATCGGAAAAGTTTTGAGTATTTCCGATAGTGTACCAGGGGTGTCGGGGGGCCATCGGGAAGGGCCACCCATGCCGGGAGACCACATGGGCCTTAGGGGTGGCGCACTAGACCTTAGTGGGCTGGGAAAGCCAAACCCTAAGGGCCCATGCGGCTAGAGGTGTGGGAAGCGAAGAAACAAACCAAGTGGGGAAGGGATTCCAAGTAGGATTGGAATCCTACTTGGAGTAGGATTGGAGGTGGACTCCTCCAGCTCTCCTTCGGCTGACTCCTAGGGGAAACCCTAGGCGCATGCCCCTCCCATACCTCATATATATATATATATTGGAGGGGAGAGAGGGCAGCCACACCCAACCCTAAGCCACCGTGCAGCCCTCTCTCCCCACTAGACCGTCTCCCTCTAGATTCGACAGTGCTTAGGCGAAGCCCTGCCAAAATAGTTCCACCATCGCCGTCGCCACGCCGTCGTGCTGCCGGAGAACTCATCTACCTCTCCGCTTCCTCTTGCTTTATCAAGAAGGTGGATATCTTCATCAATCTGTACGTGTGCTGAACGCGGAGGTGCCGTCCGTTTGGCGCTAGATCGGGATGGGTCGTGATCGGATCGCGGGACGGCTAGCGATTTGGATCGCATATATGTTCGAGTATATCAACCGCCTGTCTTAACGCTTCCCGCTTAGCAATCTACAAGGTTATGTAGATCCACTACCCCTCTCGCAGATGCTCATCACCATGGATAGAGTGTGCGTAGGAAAGTTTTTGTTTCCCATGCAACGTTCCCCAACACCTGCGTACCCAGAATCTTTGACATAGGATCCGTCAATAGATAGAGCCACCCACCCATGTTGTGGTTTCGGCCAAGGCATCTTGTTCTTAATGATAGCCCTCTTGACACCAGGGGCATACACAACAGACATATTCCCCTTAAGTATCTCTTCAATGTTGTACTTCCGAGCTTGGTTATAAGCGGTCAAATAGCTGCAAAGAAAGGTTTTTGAAATCTCTATAGGAGGCACCATCTTGTTATGTAATACATCATTTCTCAGACTCCAAATTCTCCATAAAACCATGATAATCATAGATCTTACTTCTCATGCCTTAGTTGACAGAATATTAAATAGCTAGTCGTCACCATTGTGCAGCAGTTTCTCATTTGGTGGTAATGGCCATACCTGACGCCTGACTTCCCAAAGCTCCACCGAACTTGGACATAGAATTAAAGCATGGAATGCATCATCCTTGGATGCCCCCACACAGGCGACAACCACCAAAGGTAGTGACATGACGATGTTGCATGCATGCACCCGACAAAGGCACTCCCACTAATATCTTCCAAGCAAATGAGCGCATTTTGGGGGGAACCTTCGCCTGCCACACCGGATTCTAGCACGGCCCCCTGCGTCGAGCACTACAAGCACCATGTACATGACTCTAAACGTGTTCTTGCATGGCCAGATGATAGGCAGATTTAACAAAAAACTGCCCAAATTTTCCAGGGAACCAGGCAAGGAAATCATCCCCTTGACAAGGAGAGGTCCAGATGCTCGTAATGATGTGTACGTTTGCTGGGCAAAAGAATTGGTTGAGCAACTCTCTGTTCCATCCTCCATTCACATCAAAGAAATCTGAGACTTTATTCAGCCTACAACGCCCATTTGCAGATATAGAACTGAGAGAAGGACCTCCCGAGATCCAAGGATCCCTCTAGGTTTTGATCTTACTTACATTACCAACACACCAAATAATGACACGTTTAACTAGCTCCAATCCATGCTCGATGCCACGCCAGATAGCTGATGCATTGCCTATACAAACCATGTCCACCAAATTCCCCATAGGGTAATATTTAGCAAAAAGCAACCTCGCCACCAAGCTCTCTAGGTGCATGATTAGTCTCCATGCTTGCTTTGCAAGGAGTGATTGATTAAAGGCACGCATATCTCGAAAACTCATGCTACCCATGGATTTTAGTAGAACCATTTTATCCCAAGCGAGCCATGCAATTTTCCTCTTTCCTCCCTCTACACCCCACCGGTATTGACTAATGAGCTTTGACAAATCATCACAGATAGACATTGGCAATTTAAACACACTCATGATATATGTGGGAATTGCTTGAGCCACTTCCTTCATTAAAACTTCCTTGCTTGATGTGGACATATCTCTCTCACTCCAATACACTAACCTTTTGGCTAATTTTGCAAGTAAAGGTTGTAGCACACCTTTATTCATTCTGCCTTCTGGAAATGGTGACGCAAGTACTTTGGCTCAAATACCTCCCGAGTAATATCCAATATGCTTTTAATTTCCCCTGAAACCATACTTTGGCAATTGTTAGCAAATAAGATGGAATACTTGGTCGGGTTAATAAGTTGTCTTGTCGCAGCTGCATACGTGTTCAAGACCTCTTTGACTAGAATTGCTTGGTCGGGTCTCGCCCGAAAGAATAGGAGAGTAACATCTGCAAATAAAAGGTGAGAGCTGGGTAGAGCCCTTCTACAAACCTTCAGAGCATCCAAGCTTCCCTCTCTAATTGCTTTATGTAACAAAGCAGAAAGAGCATCAGCCACAAATAAGAATAGAAAAGGACACAAAGGATCACCCTATCGAAGACCTCTAGAGGGAGAGAATTGGTCCAAAAGTTCCCCAATAAACTTAACAGAGTACTTGACTGAGCTAACACACACCATAATACCGTTCACCCATATCGCCGAGAAGCCCCACTTAAGAAGGGAACTTTCCAGAAAACCCAGTCCACCCTGTCATATGCCTTTGAAAGATCCAATTTATATGCACAATGTGACTCCAACTGGATAGAAGTTTAAATATGGTGGATGCACTCAAAGGCAATAATAGTGTTATCAGAAATAAGTCTCCTCGGTATGAACGCACTTTGGTTTTCAAATATGAGTTCTGCCAACAAGGGACGAAGATGATTTAACATACACTTGGACACCACTTTATAGATTACGTTACACAAGCTTATTGGTCAAAAATCCTTCAGATCGACCGGAGAAGCTATGTTGGGGATTAAGACTATAGCCGTGTCATTAACACCCAATAGCATGACCCATGTAACGAAGAAATCCAAAACAACCACTATAATCTCCTCTTTCATCACTTGCCAGTTCCGTTGAAAAAACTTGGTCGGGATACCATCTGGCCCCGGAGCCTTAATAGGACCAATCTGAAATAATGCATCGGCAACCGCCTGTAGGGGAACGTTGCATGGGAAACAAAATTTTTCCTATGCACACGCAAGATCTATCCATGGTGACGAGCATCTATGAGAGGGAGAGTGGATCTACATACCCTTGTAGATCGCTAAGTGGGAAGTGTAAAGAAACGCGGTTGATGTAGTCAAACGTCTTCGCGATCCAAATCGCCAAGTGTCCCGCGATACCATCATGATCCGTCTCGCGATCCAATCATGATCCGTTCGACGATCCCATCAGGATCCGTCCCGATCTAGTGCCAAACGGACGACACCTCCGCGTTCAGCACACGTACCGCTTGATGACGATCTCTGCCTTCTTGATCTAGCAAGAGAGAGAAGAGAGGTAGATGAGTTCTCCGGCAGTGCGATGGCGTGACAGCGATGGTGGTGCAATAATTTTAGCAGGGCTTCGTCTAAGCACCGCTTAAACGATCTACAGGAGAAACTACGATCTAGAGGAGAGGGTAGCACGTGGCTGATTTCTATGTCTCAAAACCCTCAAAACCTCTAGTATATATAGGAGGGAGGGAGGAGGCTTGGCACCCAAGGGGCCAGCCCTTGTCCTTGGCGCAAGAAGAAGAGGAGGAGTCCTCCTCCAATCCTAGTAGGATTAGGACTCCTCCTTCCCACTTGGAAACTCTTTCCACCTTGGATTTTTTTCCTTCTCAAACCACTCCAGCCGCATGGGCCCTTAGGGGAGGCTTCGGCCAGCCCACCAAGGGCTGTTTGACCTCCTCCCACAGCCCATGTAGCCTCTTGGGTCGAGACACCCCTCCCGATGGCCCCCCAACACCCTCCCGGCACTCCCGGTACACTACCGATGAGCCCGAAACTTTTCCAGCGACCAAAACAGGACTTCGTATATACCAATCTTTACCTCCGGACCATTATGGAGCTCCTTGTGACGTCATGGATCTCATCCGGGACTCCGGATAACCTTTGGTCACCAACATACATAACTCAATACTACCGAAACGTCACCAAACCTTAAGTGTGCAGACCCTGCGGGTTCGAGAACTATGTAGACATGACCGAGACACCTCTACGGTCAATAAACAATAGCGGGACCTGGATGCCCATATGGGTTCCTACATATTCTACGAAGATCTTTATCGGTTGAATCTCTATGTCAAGGATTCAGTTAATCTCATATGATGTTCCCTTTGTTCTTCGGTATGTTACTTGCGCAAGATTCGATCATCGGTATCTCTATACCTAGTTCAATCTCGTTATTGCCAAGTCTCTTTACTCGTACCATAATACAAGATCCCGTGGCTAACTCTTTAGTCACATTGCTTGCAAGGCTTATAGTGATGTTGTATTACCGAGTGGGACCTGAGATACCTCTCCATCACACGGAGTAACAAATCCCAGTCTTGATCCATGCCAACCCAACAAACACTCTCGGAGATACCTGTAGAGCACCTTTATAGTCACCCAGTTATGTTGCGACATTTTATATACACAAGGTACTCCTCCGGTGTTAGTGACTTGCATGATCTCATGGTCATAGGAACAAATACTTGACATGCAGAAAACTGTAGCAATAAACTGACATGATGATATGCTACGTTTATAGTTTCGGTCTTGTCCATCACATCATTCTCCTAATGATGTGATCGCGTTATCAAATGACATCTCATATCCATGTCTCGGAAACCTTAAACATCTTTGATCAACGAGCTAGTCTATTAGAGGCATACTAGGGACATGGTGTTCTCTATGTATCCACACATGTACCTGAGTTTCCGATCAATACAAGTCTAGCATGGATAATAAACAATTATCATGAACAAGGAAATATGATAATAACTAATTTGTTATTGCCTCTAGGGCATATTTCCAACAGTCTCCCACTTGCACTAGAGTCAATAATCTAGTTCACATCACCATGTGATTTACATTGTTATGAATCTAACACCCAATGAGTTCTGGGGCTCGATCATGTTTTGCATGTGACAGAGGTATTTAGCTAACGGGTCTGTCACATTCATATCCGTGTGTACTTTGCAAATCTCTATGTCATACTGTAAACACTACTACCATGCTCCACTTGGAGCTATTCCAAATGGCTACTCCACTATACGTATCCGGATTGCTACTAAGAGTCATCCGGATTGGTGTTAAAGCTTGCATCGACGTAACTCTTTATAACAAACTCTTTATCACCTCCATAATCGCGAACCATCTCCTTAGTCCTCTAGTTACCAAGGATAATTTTGACCGTTGTCCGGTGATCCACTCCTGAATCACTATTGTACCCCTTGACAGATTCATGGCAAGGCACACACCAGGTGCGGTACACATCATCGCATAATATAGAGCCTGTGGCTAAGGCATAGGGGACGACCTTCGTCCTTTCTCTTTCTTCTGCCGTGGTCGAGCTTTGAGTTTCACTCAACTTCATGTCTTACAAATCAGGTAAGAACTATTTCTTTGATTGATACATTTTGAACACTATCAAAATCTTCTCAAGGTATGTACTCATTGAAAGTCTCATGAGGTATCTTGATCTATCTCTATAGATCTAGATGCCCAACAATTAAGTAGCTTTATCTAGGTCTTCCTTTGAAAAACTCTTTTCAAACAAGCCTTTATGCCTTCCAGAAATTCTACATCGTTTCCCATCAACAATATGTCAACCACATATACTTATCAGAAATTCTATAGTGCTCCCACTCACTTTCTTGTAAATACAAGTTTCTCATAAACTTTGTATAGACTCCAAAAC
The DNA here is from genome assembly GCA_022496015.1 of Hordeum marinum. Classification (NCBI taxonomy): domain Eukaryota; kingdom Viridiplantae; phylum Streptophyta; class Magnoliopsida; order Poales; family Poaceae; genus Hordeum; species Hordeum marinum. Next base: position 93,931,910 of record CM039677.1, on the reverse strand, counting down.
TTCGATAACCTCATTAAAGCATATATTCCAACTCCGAGATGCTTGCTCCAACCCTTAGATGGATTGCTGGAGCTTGTATACTTTTTAGCATCCTTAGGAGTGACATAACCTTCCGGTTGTATCACATACAACCTTTCCTCACGGAAACCGTTAAGGAAACTATGTTTTGACATCCATCTGTGAGATTTCATAATTGAAAAACCGCAACAACTGCTAACATAATTCAAACAGACTTTAGCATTGCTACGAGTGAGAAAGTCTCATCGCAGTCAACTCCTTGAACTTGTCGGAAACTTCTTTGTGACAAGTCGAGCTTTATAAATGGTGACATTCACCGTCAATGCATATCTTCATCCTAAAGGTCCATTTGTACTCAACGACCTGCCGTCCAATGGGCAAGTATACCAAAGTCTATACTTGGTTTTCATACATGGATCCTTTCTCAGATTTCATGAATTCTAACCATTTGTTAGAATCAGGGCCCATCATCTCTTCTCCATAGCTCGTAGGTTCATCGTTTTCCAACAACATGACCTCTAAGACAGGGTTGTCGTGCCACTCAAGAGCAGTACGCGTCCTTGTCGACCTACGAGGTTTGATAGTAACTTGATCCGAAGTTACGATCATCATCATTAACTTCCTCTTCAACTAACGTAGGCTCCATAGAAACATCTTTCTGCACTGTGCTACTCTTTGGTTGAAACAAAGGTTCAACAACCTCATCAAGTTCTATCTTCCTCCCACTCAATTCTTTCGAGAGAATTTTTTTCTCGAGAAAGGACCCGTTTTTAGCAACAAACACTTTGCACTCGGATCTGGGATAGAAGGTATACCCAACTATTCTTAGGTTATTCTATGAACATGCATTTGTCCGCTTTGGGTTCGAGCTCATTAGGTGAAAAGCTTTTTCACATAAGCGTCGCAGCCCCAAACATTAAGAAATGATAGCTTAGGTTTCCGCGAAACCAAAATTCATCCGGTGTCATCTCAACGGACTTAGATGGTGCCCCTTTCAAAGTGAATGAAGTTGTCTCTAATGCATAAACCCAAAATGATAGTGGAAAATCGATAAGAGACATCATAGTTCGTACCATATCCAATAGAGGACGGCTACGACGTTCGGACACACCATCACGCTATGGTGTTCCAGGTGGCGTGAGTTCCAGGACGTTCAAAACATTTTTGGAGCCTCAATTCTAAGCCGTAAAGCATGATGCACTAAACTATCAAGTAGTCATCGAAACGTGCCTATCATATGTTCACAACATCTACAAACAACGCTAGAGGGGGTGGCACACCGAGCGGTGCATTAAGGACATAAGCCTTCTGTGCAGCAATGAGGACAATCCTCAGATCATGGACCCAGTCCGAATATTGCTACCATCATCTTTCAACTCTATTTCTCTAGGAACATATAAAAATTCAAGGGAGCTACAGCGTGAGCTAGTAATCCATGACATAATTTGCAAAGACACTACTTACTATGTTCATGATAATGAGTTAAATTAATCATATTACCTAAGAACTCCCACTCAAATTGACATCCCTCTGGTCATTAGAGTGATACATGATCCAAATTCACCTACTCAAGTCCAATCATCATGTGAGTTGAGGTAGTTTCAATGCTGAACATCATCATGTTGATCATATCTACTATATGACTCATGTTTGACCTTTCGGTCTCTTGTGTTTCGAGGCCATGTCTTTACATGCTAGGCTCGTCAAGTTTAAGCCGAGTGTTCCACATGTGCAACACTGGCTTGCACCCGTTGTATGTGAACATAGAGTCTATCACACCCGATCATCATGTGGTGTCTCGACATGATGAACTTCCACAATGGTGCAGACTCGGGGAGAACACAATTTATCTTGAAATTTTAGTGAGGGATCACCTTATAATGCTACCGTCATCCTAAGAAAAACAAGGTGCATAAAAGGATTAACATCACATGCAAATCATAAGTGACATGATATGGCCATGAACTTGTGCTTTTGATCTCCATCCTTAAAGCACCGACATGATTTCCATCGTCACGGGCATGACACCATGATCTCCAGCATCTTGATCTTCATCAATGTGTCTCCATCGAGGTTGTCGCGCCCACCATGCTTATACTACTATTGCTACCACTTAGAGATAAAGTAAAGCATTACATAGTGCTTAATGATTGACACGCATGTCATACAATAATTAAAGACAACCCTATGGCTCCTGCCGGTTGTCGTACTCATCGACATGCAAGTCTTGATATTCTATACAATACATGATCATCTCATATATTTCATCATGTAATTGGCCATATCACATCACAACATACCCTGCAAAAACAAGTTAGATGTCCTCTAATTGTTGTTGCAAGTTTTATGTGGCTTCTATGGGTATCTAGCAAGAACAATTCTCACCTACGCAAAAACCACAACGGTGACGTATAAGTTGCTTTTCAACCTTCTCAAGGACCACCTTTGTTGAATCCGATCCAACTAAAGTAGGAGAAACAAACACCCGCCGGCCATCTTTGTGCAATGAAATTACACGTCAGTCGATGAAACCGGTCTCTCGTAAGCGTACGAGTAAGGTTGGTCCGGGCCGCTTCATCCCACAATACCGCTAAACTAAAACACGACCAAGGGAGGAAGTAATCTAAGCATCAATGCCCACAAACTCCTTTGTGTTCTACTCGAGATCTCATCACTGTTGGGGAACATTGCATGGGAAACAAAAAATTTCCTACACACACAAGATCTATCTATGGTGAAGAGCATCTACGAGAGGGAGAGTGGATCTACATACCCTTGTAGATCGCTAAGCGGGAAGCGATAAGAAATGTAGTTGATGTAGTTGAACGTCTTCACGATCCAAATCGCCAAGCATCCCACGATCCCATCACGATCCGTCTCGTGATCCCATCACGATCTGTCCCGTGATCCCATCATGATCCCGATCTAGCGTCGAATGGATGCCACCTCCGCGTTCAGCACACGTACAGCTTGATGGCGATCTCCACCTTCTTGATCCAACAAGAGAGATAGGAGAGGTAGATGAGTTGTTCGGCAGCGCGACAGCGTGGCAGCGATGGTGGTGGAACAATTCCAACAGGGCTTCGCCTAGGCACCACTGAAATGATCTAGAGGAGAAACTACGATCTAGAGGAGAGGGTAGCACGTGGATGATTTCTATGTCTCAAAACCCTTAAAACCTCTAGTATATATAAGAGGAGGGAGGGAGGAGGCTTGGCGCCCAAGGTGCCAGACCTTGGCTTTGGTGCAAGGAGGAGAGGAGGAGTCCTCCTCCAATCCTAGTAGGATTAGGACTCCTCCTTCCCTCTTGGAAACTCCTTCCACCTTGGATTTTTTTCCTTCTCAAACCACTCCAGCCGCATGGGCCCTTAGAGGAGGCTTCGGCCAGCCCACCAAGGGCTGTTTTACCTCCTCCCACAGCCCATGTAGCCTCTTGGGTCGAGACACCCCTCCCGATGGTCCCCCAGCACCCTCCCGGCACTCCCGGTACACTACCGATGAGCCCAAAACTTTCCCGGCGACCAAAACAGGACTTCCTATATACCAATCTTTACCTCCGGACCATTATGGAGCTCCTTGTGATGTCATGGATCTCATCCAGGACTCCGGATAACCTTTGGTCACCAACATACATAACTCAATACTACCAAAACGTCACCGAAGCTTAAGTGTGCAGACCCTGCGGGTTCGAGAACTATGTAGACATGACCGTGACACGTCTATGGTCATTAACCAATAGCGGGACCTGGATTCCCACATTTGTTCCTACATATTCTACGAAGATATTTATCGGTTGAACCTCTATGTCAAGGATTCAGTTAATCCCATATGTTGTTCCCTTTGTTCTTCGGTATGTTACTTGCCCGAGATTCGATCGTCGGTATCTCTGTACCTAGTTCAATCTTGTTATTGGCAAGTCTCTTTAATCATTTCGTAATACAAGATCCTGTGGCTAACTCTTTAGTCACATTGCATGCAAGGCTTATAGTTATGTTGTATTACCGAGTGGGCCCTGAGATACCTCTCCATCACACGGAGTAACAAATCCCAGTCTTGATCCATTCCAACCCAACAGACACCCTCAGAGATACCTGTAGAGCACGTTTATAGTCACCTAGTTACATTGCGACATTTGATACAAACAAGGTACTCCTCCGGTGTTGGTGACTTGCATGATCTCATGGTCATAGGAACTGATACTTGACATGCAAAAAACTGTAGCAATAAACTGACACGATCATATGCTACGTTTATAGTTTTGGTCTTGTCCATCACATCATTCTTCTAATGATGTGATTCCGTTATCAAATGACATGTCATGTCCATGGCTAGGAAACCTTAACCATCTTTGATCAACGAGCTAGTCTATTAGAGGCATACTAGGGACATGGTGTTGTCTATGTATCCACACATGTATCTGAGTTTCTGACCAATACAATTCTAGCATGGATAATAAACGATTATCATGAACAAGGAAATATGATAATAACTCATTTATTATTGCCTCTAGGGCATATTTCCAACACCTCCTTCCCTATCAAAGGCGCATCGAGTGTCATATTCATTTGTTGTGAAACTCTCGAATAAATGCACCCTAAGAAACTCGTTGGATCAAGTGTAGGGTCCTTGGTATATAATTCCTGAAAATAGGACTTTGCTGGTATGTCTCCAACGTATCGATAATTTATGAAGGATTCATGCCATAGTCACCTATGTTTACAATAATTTTACATGATTTTATGCACTTTATATGATTTATTTAGAACTAATCTGGACTGACGCTATTTTCAGCAGAATTACCGTGGTATTCTTTTTTGTGCAGAAAATGACAGTTCTCTGAATCGCCCGAAATGTTTCGGTGATTTTTCTGGACCAAATAAGAAATATTGGAGTGAAGAAGCATCTAAGAAGATCCACGAGGTGGGAACGACCCACGAGGGTGCAACAGAGGGCCCATGTGCGCCCTACTGTATCGTGCCCTCCTCGTGGCCCATCTTGGCATGAAAACGACACCCAAAAATCCTATAAATATAGAAACCATCAGAAATAACCCTAGAGTCCTCGTTCCGCCGTCGCAAGGACTTCTATCGATGAAAAACCAATTGGGAGAGAAAACAGTACCCTATCGGAGAGGGTAGATCATCTTCGGTGGCTATCTTCATCATCCTGGCGGAGTCCATGATGAGGAGGCAGTAGTCCACCATCGGGCTGATGGTTTGTACTAGTAGCTATGTGTTCAATCTCTCTCTCTCTCCCACTCTCTCTTGTGTTCTTGAGATGTCATGATATTGATGTATCACGAGCTTTGTTAATATAGTCGGATCATATGATGTTATTCCCTTTCTATCATGTTTTGATGGATTGAATCTTTCCCTTTGAGATTTTTTTATGTTGGATTGAATATTGGATTTCAGAACACTTGATGTATGTCTTCGTACTCAACTTGCGAATTCCCGCGGTGACATTGGGGTAATCTATGCATAGGGGTTGATACACGTTCTTGTCCTACTTTCTCCGGTAGAAAACTTGGGGCACTCTTTGAGGTTCTTTGTGCTGGATTGAGTGTTATGAATCTGAAATTGTTTGATGTGTATCGTATAATAAACTCATGGATGCTTTTGGTGACATTGGAGTATCTAGGTGACATTAGAGTTGGTTGATGCGTATCATATGGTGTTATCTTACTATGAACTCTTGGATAAATCGATCAGAAAGGATAGCTTTAAGGTGGTTTCGTACCATGCAAAAAAATTCTTATTATGTTCTCCGCTAGGTAAGAACTTTGGAGTGATTCTTCGTTGCTCATTGAGGGATGGTTATGTGATCCAATTATATTAGCATTGTTGAGAGATTGCACTAGCGAAAGTATGGACCCTAGGCCTTGTTTGCAAGCATTGCAATACTGTTTGTGCTCACTCTTGTCACTTGCTACCTTGCTGTTTTTATAATTTCAGATTATAAAAACCTATATCTATCATCCATATTGCACTTGTATCACCATCTCTTCGCCGAACTAGTGCACCTATACAATTTTCCATTGTATTGGGTGTGTTGGGGACACAAGATATTTCTTGTATTTGATTGCAGGGTTGTTTGAGAGAGACCATCTTCATCCTACACTTTTAACGGATTGATAAACCTAAGGTCATCCACTTGAGGGAAAATTGATACTGTCCTTCAAAACTCTACGCTTGGAGGCCCAATACGAGTCTACAAGAACAAGTTGTGTAGTAGACATCAAGATCTTTTCTGGCGCCGTTGCCGGGGAGGTGAGTGCTTGAAGGTATATCTTTAGATATTGCAATCAAATATTTTTGTTTTTTGTTTTTAACTAGTTTGGTTTTATAAAAGAAAACTACAAAAAATGGAGTTTAGGTTGCATTAATTGTTTCGTCTTTTTAATGTCTTTCGTGAAAATGATGGTTCGGAAAATTGTGCTCAGTTGGTAGAGGAAGAATTTATGAAATACTTGATGAGAATTCCTTGAATGAAGAGCATGATAGAAATATTGTTACTATGAATTCTATGAATATCCAAAATACTAATGATGATTGCACTAGTCATGATAAAAATGTTTCTTATAAGAATGCCAATTTTTGTGGAGTGCATAAAGTTTGTGAAGATGTGCCTTATATGGAGGATAGATTTTGTAAGAAGCATAAACATGATAGAACCAATTTTTTTCTCAAAGTAATAGATGAACTTGGTACAAAATTATGCTCTGGTTGTCCTATTACTTGTAAACTTTGCAATAGAGTTGGTCATCTTAATTTCCAATGCAAACTTTTTCATGATCAAATCCTGGCCAAATATTGTAATGACCTGATCACCCTTGAACTTCATAATGAGCTTTCTCTATTTTTGGGAAGTGAAGAATTGACACATAAAAATCGTTGGTTTGAAGTATTCATTCTCATGGACAACATTGAAAATAAACTAAAGAATATCTATATGCTTTGCATGGTAAATTGCAATGAGAATGCTTGTATTGCCAAGTATAGAAAGATGGGAAAACCAATAGTATATAAAATGAATACTAATGAAAGGGTAAAGATTTCCAGTTTCCCTCCTATTTTCTCTCATGATGTAATAGGTGACGAGGAGGAGCTCCCTATTCAACCAATCTCATCAAAAAGATTAGTTAAACCCACACATGATGTGGTGAAGAAGAAGAGAAGAACAAAGAGTAAAGGTAAAAGGGTATCTCTCCCAAATGATGTTGCTCGTATTATTGTTGTGACTCACAAGGACGAATAAAAAATAATTGTGGAAGATGATACACTTGATGATGATTTTGTTATGCCTATTGCTTGTTTTAATGACTATGATTGGAAACATAATGATACTTCTTATAATCTTGAAAATCTTTTTGGCACCAACTTGGTAAAGTATGATGATAATAATTATTATACTATTGGTGCTATTCATACTATTAATGATGAGAACAATTATGCTTATGATATGTCAAGCCACAAGCTTTGGGATGCTATGTTTGATGAGAATGACATGTTTGAGAATTTATTTGCAGTAATTAATGTTGTTGGGGAACGTAGTAATAATTAAAAAAAATCCTACGTGTCACCAAGATCAATCTAGGAGATGCTAGCAACGAGAGAGAGGGAGTGCATCTTCATACACTTGAGTATCTCTAAGCGGAAGCGTTGCAAAGAACACGGTTGATGGAGTCATACTCGCGGCAATTCAAATCACGGAAGATCCGATCCAAGCGCCGAACGGACGGCGCCTCCGCGTTAAACACACGTACAGCCCAGGGACGTCTCCTCCTTATTGATCCAGAAAGGGGAGAGGAGAATTTGAGGGAGAGCTCCGGCATCACAATGGTGTGGTGGCGGTGGAGCTTGTGGTTCTCCGGCAGAGCTTCGCTAAGCACTACGAAGGAGGAGGAGGACGTGTAGGAGGGGGAGGGCTGTGCCAGGGGCAAGGGTGCAGCTCCCATGCGTCTCCCCACTATATATAGGGGTGGAGGGGGATGGTTTCTTGCCCTCCAAGTCCATTGGGGAATTGGCAAAGGTGGGAGGAAAGAAATCCCATACTCTCCCTTCCCCATCGATTGTTATCCCCCTTTTTAGGAATCTTATTCTTATCCCTTCGGGATATGATCTTATTCCTTCGGGATATGATCTTATTCCTTCGGGATATGATCTTATTCCTTCTAAGGGGAGATCTCGGTGCACCTTAACCAAGGGTGTGGGTCCTTTACCCCACTACCCAAGTTCATGTGGGTCCCCCCATGTAGGTGGGCCCCACTCCAGAACCTTCTAGAACCTTCCTGGTACAATACCGAAAAATCCCAAACATTTTTTGGTAGCCAAAATAGGACTTCCCATATATAAATCTTTACCTCTGGACCATTCTGGAACTCCTCATGACATCTGGGATCTCATCTGGGACTCTGAACAACTTTCGGTAACCACATACCATTCCCATTACAACTCTAGCGTCATCGAACCTTAAGTGTGTATACCCTACGGGTTTTGGAACCATGCATACATGATCGAGACACCTCTGCGGCTAATAACCATTAGCGGGATCTAGATACCCATATTATCTCCCACATGTTCCACAATGATCTCATCAGAGAACCACGATGTCGTGGATTCAGTTAATCCCGTTTGTCCATCCGTATGTTACTTGCCCGAGATTCGATCGTCGGTATCCCTATACCTTGTTCAATCTCGTTACCGGCAAGTCTCTTTACTCATTTTGTAACACATGATCCCATGACTAACTCCTTAGTCACATTGATGTCATTATGATGATTATTATCGAGTGGGCCTAGAGATACCTCTCCGTCACATGGAGTGACAAATTCCAGTCTCGATTCGTGCCAACCCAATGGACACTTTCGGAGACACCTGTAGTGCACCTTTATAGTCACCCGGTTACGTTGTGACATTTGATACACCGAAAGAATTCCTACAGTATCCGGGAGTTGCACAATCTCATGATCTAAGGAAATGATACTTGATATTAGAAAAGCTCTAGCAAACGAACTACACGATCTTGTGCTATGCTTAGGAATTGGTCTTGTCCATCACATCATTCTCCTAATGATGTGATCCCGTTATCAATGACATCCAATGTCCATGGTCAGGAATCCATGACCATATATTTATCAACGAGCTTGTCAACTAGAGGCTCATTAGGGACATGGTGTGGTCTACGTATGCACACATGTATTACGGTTTCCGGTTAATACAATTATAGCATGAACAATAGACAATTATCATGAACAAGGAAATATAATAATAACCATTTTATTATTGCCTCTAGGGCATATTTCCAAAAAAAATTTGTCCCAAGCTTGGGGATGCTATGCTTAATGAAGATGTTATTTTTAGTTCCCCTACTCCGAATGATCAAATTTGTTATGATGATTTCATGCCTCCTATTTATGATGACTGCAATATTTATGAAAGTGGGTTTGGAAGAGTGTCAACTTTAGATAATTATTATACCACTATTTTGGAGGGTGTTGAATTTTATTATAATGATAAATTGGATTTGGCGAGGTCATGACTTTATTTAGTAATGATTCCACTATTTCGGAAGAGGTTTCACTTGACTATGATGAGAACAAAGTTGCTAATTATGATGATTATTGTGATGATACTTATGTTATAAAAAGTAGTGATGATTATTGTCATAATTTTGAATATCCTTTTACTGAACATTACTCTTTTAATGTGGAAACAATTTACAGTATTCGAGTCTCATTTGATGCTCGCACTATTATGAATGAGAAGAAATTTGCTTATGTGGAGAGTAATAATTTTTCTATGCTTGTGGATCATGAAAAGGATGCTATGTGTGATAGTTATATTGTTGAATTCCTTCATGATGCTACCAAAAACTATATTGAGGGAGGAGCTTATGCTTGTAGGAATTGCAATAATATCATGTTTCCTCACTATGTGTTCATAATTTTGAAGACATGCTTGTTTTGACTTCCTATGCAAATTGATTCTCGCTCCCATGAATTGTTTGCTCACAAAATACCTATGCATAGGAAGTGGGTTAGACTTAAATTTTCTTGTCATATGCTTCATGATGATTCCATTGTGTTTCAATTCTTTACTCTTATGTGAGCATCATTAAAATCATCATGCCTAGTTAAAAGGCATTAAAGAAAAACGCTTGTTAGGAGACAAACCAACACTTTTAATTTATGTTTTTGTGTGTCAACATGATTAGTCTACTGTATTAATCATGTTCTGTGTATTTTATTTCAATAAAGTGCTAAGTAAAGCCTTTGGGATGACTCAAAAGATGAGTAGAATTGATCCTGAACCAAAACAGAAACATTTAAATCCAGTACAGGAATTTTCATTTTTGAGAAAATTTTGTTTTTGCCACTCCAAATTTTGCCAATTTTCCTTATGCCACTCCAGATTTTGACATTTCACTTTTGCCACTCTTAGCTTTTGACAATTATTACAATTGCTATTCCATGAAAAAAGCAAAATAATTTTATTTCTCTTTTCCCACTCTTAGCTTTAGTAATGTATCATAATTGCCACTCTAAATTTTTTGTTTATGCCACAGAATGGCAATTGTGATAATTGTCAAAAGCTAAGAGTGGCAAAAGTAAAATGTCAAAATCTAGAGTGGCATAAGGAAAATTGGCAAAATCTAGAGTGGGAAAAACAAAATTTTCTCTTCATTTTTTACCGGAGCATGATAATGATCAGAAATTTTTAGACAGTCTTTATATACAAATTCTCCAAGTTTTCCATAGTTTTCAGAATTTTTAGAGACATGGAAGTATGATGATACTATAGATCTTCACAGATTGTCCTATTTTTGACAGATTCTGTTTTGCATGCATAGTTTGCTTGTTTTAGTGTTGCCATAGCTTATATTGAGTAATATAAATTATGAGAATGATGGAATACAACAGGTATCATTTGAGAATAATAATGAATTTTTTATTAACAGTAGCTAAGTGAATGATCTATATTTACTATACTAACCCAGCTCACGAAGTTCCGTTAAGTTTTGTGTGATCGAAGTTTTCAAGTTTTGGGTGAGATGCCGATATGAGGTGAATAAGGAGCAGCAAGTACCTAAGCTTGGGGATTCCCCAGGCACCCCAAGGTAATATCCAAGGAATACTCAAGCGTCTAAGCTTGGGGATGCCCCGGAAGGTATCCCCTCTTTCGTCTCCAACATTATCGGTACATTTTACTTGGAGCTATATTTTTATTCGTCACATGATATGTGTTTTGCTTGGAGCGTCATTATAATTTTTTATTCTCTGTTAGATGTTATTTATAATCTTGTTTTTCAATAAAAAGTTTCAAGAATTGCATTAAGATTCTTGCGTTGCATGTTTTGCTATGTGCGGTATAAAAACACAAACTTTTGTTGTAGAGTTTGAATTTTCCTATTTTACTAGAACATGGAAAGTTTCTGGAATTTTACACAGTGTTTTCATATAAATTCTTTAGATCTTTGATTTTTTTCAGAATTGTTTGGTTTACAGAGGTACACTGGTTTAATTGATTGCTACAGACTGTTCTGTTTGGACAGATTGCTGTCATTGTTTTGTTATCTACTTTTCATATAGTTTCCATAGCCTATGTTGGTAGATGTAAATTGTGGAAATGATAGTAAACAGTAGATGATGTTTGAAAATTATTATGCAACTTGTCTTGGTAGTACATAAAGAGTTGATTTGTTATTATGTGTACTAATCTATCTCACGAGTTCTTTTCAAGTTTTGTGTGGATGAAGTTTTTGAGAATAGGTGAAACCGTGTTTTGAGAGGATTGAACGAGACACAAAAGCTCAAGCTTGGGGATTCCCAAGGCACCCAAGGTAAACATTTCAAGGAGTCTCAAGCATAGAAGCGTGGGGATGCTACGCATTCCACCTATCTTCATCAACAATTATCGGTTAGCCTATGTTGTGCCTAAATTTTTATTTATCCACATGATATGCACTATTCTTTGAGTGATATTTTTGTTTTGCTTGATGTTTCAATAAAATAATCAGATCTGAAAATATCTATTGAGAGAGATAGAGACCTCACATAGCTACTATATTGTTTACCTACTCATTAATCTTCACTTATATCTTTTGAGATTCGTTTGATGCTTACTATTGTGCTTCACTTATATCCTATGAGTAAAATGTGAATGAATTGAATATCATAAATCTAAAATTGCCAATGTCCTTTATGCTTAGTGGTAGCTTCACATCTGGTTTAGAAAGTAAAATCTATTGAAGTTTGACAATCACAATATTGGTCATACAAGCAATTCATGAATGATTAGTATAAGGAAGAGAAATTTCACATACAAATATATTATCTTGGGCGTCTTCTATGATTGTGAATATCCACTAATTATTTTCAAACTTGAGCAAATTAGTTGATGTTGGACAAGGAATATAACGTAATGAGTTATGGTTGCGTATATTTGCATAGAAGTTATATTGTTATGGATCCTCCAACATGTGGTGCTTGTTTAGAACCTTTTGCTAGCCAAAAATTCGTACTAAGTAGAGATACTACTTGTGCATCCAAATCCTTGAGCCAAGTTTCTTCCATGAGAGTCCACCATACCTACTTATATATGGTATTTCACTGCCATTCCAAGTAAACTTGCATGCGCCACCTCTCAAATTTCAAAAGAACATCTGTTTTGTGTGCCTGGACCACTCATGAAGTGACAGGGGGCGATCAATATCTTCCATGTTAAGCGAGCTTTTCTCACGATGAGTGTTTATTCACTCGTCGTTGCACGAGAGGGCGGTAATAGGGATTCCCAGTCCCGAAATAAAAATGCAAATAAATATACAAAACTCCCCCAGGAACGTTGTTAGTATGGACGGTACCCATTTATTCGGCTAGCTGTGGAGTGTGTTTGTTGGTGGAGGGGGAGTAAACCTTTACTTTTAACGCTTGGGAACCGCCGCTAATGTGTTTAACATGGAAACTATTGATAACTCTTGGTCATAACGTTGACAGGAAGGGTGCACCTCCCAAAATTATATTCATCTCTATTTTAAACAATGAGCTCTGGCACATATGAAAATCCTTGCTTCCCTCTGCGAAGGGACAATCTGTTTACTTTCATGTTATTTACTTTTCACGTTGAGTCAACTTCTTATCCCAACCTTCTTCTATTAGTTGGCAAGCATCATGTGGTGGGGAAAGATCTAGGTTCATATGGCCAGTCAAATATATTTGATCATGATTCATTATTGTTGACAATTATTTTTATGATAAGTATGTTGGGAGGCGAAAATTTAAGCCCTATCTTTCTATGCGTTCGATGGATGCCATTTCTTCTAAAAATATGCTTTGAGTAATAGCAATCATAGAAGATTCAAAGACGATTGAGTATGTGGAGCTCTTACTTAGACTTTATTGAGAACAAGTTCAATTGCAATTGTTTGGTGACTAAGAACATAGGATGTTAAGTTTCAAGAGAATTCAATGTTTGAACCATAACATGTGAATTGGTTGCTACTTTATCATGATGTATTTTATGAGAAGGAGTTGTTGTTATGATGCTAGGAAAAGTGATTGAAATTATCATTGATCAAACTTATGCACTATGCTAGCATTCACACTTCATAAATTATTTCCTTTATCATTTACCTACTCGAGGACGAGTAGGAATTAAGCTTGGGGATGCTGATATGTCTCCAATGTATCGACAATTTATGAAGTGTTCATGCCATATTCATCTATGTTTAAAATAATTTTATATGGTTTTGATCCACTTTATATGATTTATTTAGAAAAAACACAGACTGGCGTTGTTTTCAGCAGAATTACCGTGGTGTTGTTTTTTGTGCAGAAAATGAAAGTTCTCGGAATCGCCCAAAACTTTTTGCTGGTTATTTCTAGACCAAATAAGAAATACTGGAGCGAAGAACCACCAGAGAAGAGCAACGTGGTGGGCACTGTTGGGAGACGTAGTAGTAAATCAAAAATTTCCTACGCGTTCACCAAGATCCATCTATGGAGAAACCAGCAACGAGCAAGGGGAGAGTGGATCTTCATACCTTTGAAGATCGCTAAGCGGAAGCGTTACAAGAACGCGGTTGATGGAGTCGTACTCGCAGCGATTCAGATCGCGGTAGATCCGATCAAGTGCCGAACGGACGGCACCTCCGCGTTCAACACACGTGCAGCCCGGTGACGTCTCCAACACCTTGATCCAGCAAGGAGGAAGGAGAGGTTGGGGAAGGGCTCCAACAGCAGCACGACGGCGTGGTGGTGGTGGAGTAGCAAGGTATTCCGACAGGGCTTCGCCTAAGCGCTGCGGAGGAGGAAGAAGAGAGGTAGGGCTTCGCCGTGAGAGAGAGAGATCAAATCCTATCTCAAAACATCCAAAACCTCAAGTATATATAGGAGGAGGGACGTGGAGGGCTGGCTTGGCCTCTACTCCAAAGAGGAGATGGCCGGCCGAATTAAAGGGAGAGTCCACCTCCCACAAGGGAGGTGGATCTCCTCCTTTTAAATCCTTTTTGCCTTATATCTCCAGCCACATGGGCCTTTAGCAAAAGTATTTCCCAGCCCAATAAGGGCTGACACACTTTATCTAACAGCCCATGAAGTCCTCTGGTCGTCACACCCCTCCCGGGGGTCCTCCGGCACCCTCCCGGCACTCCCGGTACAATACCGATGAGCCCGAAAACTTTCCGGTGACCGAAACTGGACTTCCTATATATCAATCTTTACCTCCGGACCATTCCGGAGCTCCTCGTGACGTCCGGGATCTCATCCGGGACTCCGAACAACCTTCGGTAATCACGTATACCTTTTCCCTATAACCCTAGCGTCATCGAACCTTAAGTGTGTAGACCCTACGGGTTCGGGAGACACGTAGACATGACCGAGACACCTCTCCGGTCAATAACCAACAGCGGGATCTGGATACCCATGTTGGCTCCCACGTACTCCACGATGATCTCATCGGATGAACCACGATGTCAAGGATTCAATCAATCCCGTATACAATTCCCTTTGTCTATCGGTATGATACTTGCCCGAGATTCGATCGTCGGTATCCCCATACCTTGTTCAATCTCGTTACTGGCAAGTCTCTTTACTCGTTCCGTAATACATCATCCCGTGGCTAACTCCTTAGTCACATTGAGCTCATTATGATGATGTCTTACCGAGTGGGCCCAGAGATACCTCTCCGTCACACGGAGTGACAAATCCCAGTCTCGATTCGTGCCAACCCAACAGATACTTTCGGAGATACCCGTAGCGTACCTTTATAGCCACCCAGTTACGTTGTGACGTTTGGCACACCCAAAGTATTCCTACGGTATCCGGGAGTTACACAATCTCATGGTCTAAGGAAATGACACTTGACATTGAAAAGCTTTAGCAAACGAACTACACGATCTTTGTGCTATGCTTAGGATTGGGTCTTGTCCATCACATCATTCTCCTAATGATGTGATCCCGTTATCAACGACATCCAATGTCCATGGCCATGAAACCGTGACCATCTATTGATCAACGAGCTAGTCAACTAGAGGCTCACTAGGGACATGTTGTGGTCTATGTATTCACACATGTATTATGGTTTCCGGTTAACACAATTATAGCATGAACAATAGACAATTATCATGAACAAGGAAATACAATAATAACCATTTTATTATTGCCTCTAGGGCATATTTCCAACAGGCACAACCCAATAGGGCGCACCAGAGGGCCCAGGTGTGCCCTGGTGTATCGTGCCCTCCCGGTGGCCCATCTTGCCGTGAAACCAACGCCCAAAAATCCTATAAATGTAGAAACCATCAGAAATATCCCTAGACTCCTCGTTTCTCCACCGCAAGGCCTCTTTATCAACGAAAAACCAATTGAGGGAGGAAACAGTACCCTATCGGAGAGGGTAGATCATCTCCGATGGCCATCTTCATCATCCCGGCGGGGTCCATGATTAGGAGGGAGTAGTCCACCCTCGGGGCTGACGGTTTGTAGCAGTAGCTATGTGTTCATTCTCTCTCTCTCTCTTGTTCTTGATATGTCATGGACTTTGTTAATATAGTCGGATCAGATGATGTTATTCCCTTGCTGTCATGTTGTGATGGATTGAATCTTTGCCTTTGAGATTTTGTTATGTTGGGTTGAATATTGGATTTGAGAACACTTGATCTATGTCTTGGTACTCAACCTGAGGATTCCCTCGGTGACATTGGGGTAATCTATGCATAGGGGTTGATACACGTTCTTGTCCTACTTTCTCCGGTAGAAATCTTGGGGCACTCTTTGAGGTTCTTTGTGTTGGATTGAGTGTTATGAATCTGAAATTGTTTTATGCGTATCATATAATTAACTCATGGATGCTTGTGGTGACATTAGAGTTGGTTGATGCATATCATATGGTGTTATTCTAGTCTGAACTCTTGAATAGATCGATCCGCGATCGGAAAGGATAACTTGGTATTATCTTACTACGAACTCTTGGATGGATTGATCAGAAATGATAGCTTTAAGGTGGTTTCATACCCTACAAACAATTTCTTCTTATGTTCTCCGCTAGATAAGAAGTTTGGAGTGATTCCTCGTTGCACGTTGAGGGATGGTTATGTGATCCAATTATATTAGCGTTGTTGAGAGATTGCACTAGCGAATGTACGGATCCTAGGCCATGTTTCCAAGCATTGCAATACCATTTGTGCTCATATTTGTCCCTTGCTACCTTGCTGTTTTTTAATTTCAGATTATAAAACCTATATCTCTCATCCATATTGCACTTTTATCACCATCTCTTCACCGAACTAGTGCACCTATACAATTTTCCATTGTATTGGGTGTGTTGGGGACACAAGAGATTTCTTGTATTTGATTGTAGAGTTGTTTGAAAGAGACCATCTTCATCCTACACCTCCCATGGATTGATAAACCTTAGGTTATCCACTTGAGGGAAAATTGCTACTATCCTACAAAACTCTGTGCTTGGAGGCCCAACACGAGTCTACAAGAACAAGTTGTGTAGTAGACATCATTGGCCATCAGATCCATCTCGCTAGGTACAGTACACCATGAACCAGCTATTGTCATAAGGCGTCGAATTAAATTTTTCCTCACCTGCCAAACAGCTTTCCTATGAAAATAGTGAGTATTTCGATATCCCTCCTTCAGCCAATTAATACGTGACTTTGAAGCCACATCATTTCCTCTCTATATAGAAGTTCATCAAGAGCATACATCTTTTATCGGATAATTGGTCTTGCTGCGTTAATTAACCGTTGTTTTTCCAAATCTGCTCTAAGGGCCTCAATTTCCTTTGAGACATGCCCAAAGTTGTTCTTACTCCATTCCCGTAGCTCTTTCATAAATCCTTTAAGTTTGCTGGAACATCACCGAGGTCGTATGCCTGTTTCTTTGACCATGCCTTGGCGATTATGTCCGGTAATGCAGGATGACGCTCCCACATTATCTCATAGCGAGCACCCGAGCCTCGTCACGTATTAGACTCTGCCACATTAACCATTAATAGTAGCAGACAATGGTGTGAAGCTGAGTATGTGAGATGCTTAACCTTTGCTATAGGAAACAAGTCCCGCCACTGTTCATCGGAACAAACTCTATCAAGTCTTACTTGTACATTCCTTTCTACATACTGATTATTATTATAAGTAAAGGTCATTCCACTGAAGCCTAAATCCACTAGTTAAGAAACTTGGAGACAATCCCGAAAAGCCTCCATTTTACTTGGGCTTCGAGTTGTATTTGACAAGTGCTCATGTTGCCGCATACACTCATTGAAATGCCCGAAGAGTACCCATGGCTCACTTGACATGCTTCTCAACCTTGTAAGATGATGCCACATATATTTCGTGTGTTCCACATGGGGTTGCCCATATACAAACATCTCGCTCTAGTGCTTTCCTTCTCCCGGATCAATAATCCTTACATCAATAAATCTGTTACATGCCTCTAGAATAGTAACCTGAAGAGTGTCATCCCAAAAGAGCCCCAAACCTCCACTTCTTCCATCTGAATCTACACCTTTAAAATCTCGGAGCCCAAGTCTCCATTTTATTGTCTCAACTTTCACAGTCGCTTGCCTCGTCTCGCACAGGAAGACGGGTTTGGGGTGGTTGACCCTAGCTAGGGCCCACAAATCAGGAACTGTCTGGCGGTTCCCCACTCCCTGGCAGTTCGAAATTTAGTGATTCATTTCTCCCGGCAGTACCCCTCTAGGAGGTCTGCCGATGTGTTTGATTTATTCTCACCCTCACTATCCTTCTTTGCCCGTTTGCTCTCTTGGCTACTGGTAGGTGACATTTCATTCCCCTCTACATGAGGCTTATCTGACAGAAGCAATGGCATTGAAGCTTGTTTATTACCTATTGTAGTAACAATATCCTCCCCCTCCTCATTCAGACGGTTCCTTGGATTTTTGTCAATACTCATTGCATCCGGCGGCGACACCTTAACCATGTTTCTAGCAGTGTCATCAACATCAGCATCCTTCATCCCAGATATCGATGCACCCCCATGCCTAGTACTCTTAAAATCATGCACAATCGCACCACCCTTTGGCTGTGGGATGTTAGGGGGATCAGCGTAAAGCCAGTCACCAAATTTCAGATCTTTTGCATCATGTATCCCTGTTCCACACTCCTTGAAATCATGCCCAATCCTGCCACAGAATTTGGCCAACTTCTCATATCTCACCGCGAACACTTGTCGCCCCTTTCCTCTAATTATGCTGACAAACTTTGTTAATGGTTCCCTGACATCAAGCCGAACTCTTACTCTAATGTAGTCACCTCGAGAATTCCCTTGTAGTTGAACCTCCAAGACCTTGCCTACACTCTTGATTAGTTTCTCCACCAGTTCTTGCTTACAGTACCCGTCTGGACGTTTGTGAATTTGTAACCAAATTGGCATATGAACAATTTCAATCTCTTCTGTCTTACTGAATCCATCATACGGCTGCAAGAGAACAACCTAGTTCCTGAATATCCATGGCCCTTTCTCTATGATTCTCTCCTAGTCTCCCAAACACGATGCTTGCACGAGGAACAAATTTGATCCTACCGGCCTAAACCGAACCACCTGCACCGTATTCCATGCTTCTCTCATATGCTTGAAGAAGGCTGCTTGGCTAAAGCTCTTTTCAATATGGAGCTTCATCAAGGCAAGCCAACGAACACTTTCATTGATCTCAGGGTCATCCTCATCGATCAACAGATCATCGAAGTCTTCCCCATCTAGATCAAGTTGGTTGTAAAAGTCACCCAGATAGCTTGGTTTTGCCGTCCTAGCCCCGCCACTAGTTGCCGATTGCGCATCAAATGAGGACGCCATTTTGTTAGGCATACTTGTCGACGTTGAGAGGGATATGCATAGCCCTCGAGCACCGAGGACATGAAGGAACTCCAACGACGATGAGATCGCCAAGGTTGAGGTAAAAACCTAGCCGCAACTTAGGGGACTAACTTTCTTAGTACTTCCTTTGTAAAAAATATAAATGTTTAGATAGTTACCTTAGTAATCTAAATACTCTTATATTTTTTACGAGGGAGTACAAGAAGACACAAAGTGGGGAGACCCTAGGAGCCGATGGATCAGGCTAATTTTTGTCTGGTCACTTAGAAGCCGCTTCGTTTGGTTGTGATGACGTTGTGAGGAAGATGGCTTGCGGCATACACTTGTGGGTGTCATAAGCGGCGGATCTGGTGGCCGCATGGCAGGTCTTGCTCGTCGACGGCATGGTATGGCTCTGTAGCGACGCGCTCCGCATTTTGCTCCTTAATTCGCAGGGCGGTACGATCGATGCTCGTTTTCTCTGCGACGGTGAGTTTATTGACCTAGACCACATCATCTCCTCCCCATGCCACTTCGCCAGAATTCAGGACATGATTTCGGTAAGCGCCGCCTATGAGGGAACGTTGGGTTGGGTGCTAGTGCGGCACGTCGGCACCCCACGCCTTTGGCAGGGGGGCTGGTATCCTGGGGCACAGACCAGTCCGCCATGACTCGGATGCTCGCCACATGGGATCAGAGGGATCAGACCGCCATGGCAGAGGCGAGTCTAGGGTTCCGCCAATAGCTGTGGGTATGAATAGTCCCGCGGATCCCCCTCCATTTTTGATCTTGCCATTTGCTGTCCCCACTTCTGGAACGATCCGCCCCGTACTAGATCTAGGGTTAGCCAATCCTTCACCGGGTGGGAAGGGATCCCCGGTATTTTGCACATGTAGCTGCCTCCTCCCCCCTTCTCCTCTTGCTTGCGGTTGTGTGAGGGAAGCCACCATGATGAGGGGGATGGGTTTGGTGCCGGTCGCCATGGCCGTAGTGCCGGCCGTTTCGACCACCGTCGTGGTCGCGACCTCGACAATAATGTGTGGAAGCGCAAGACTGAGCTTGGGCACTCCTAGACGAGGAGGGTTTCCGGATCTGATGATGCTGGAATCGAGAGGTTGGATGAAGCGGCCGGGAAGATGCAGCCTGCTCCTCCTCCTCCTCCTCCTCGCAAGCAATGGGGCCAAGATTCTGCTGAGACTAGCGACCCATGCATCGCTGAGAAGAACCATCCTCACCAGAAAGGGGAGCACCCTGTTCATGTTGGTAACACTCATCCTCTCCCTGAACCCTGTCAGATTTGCAACTATAGAGGTCATGTTATGGCTAGATGTCCACAAGCACAATGTGAGAGATGTAAGAAGAGAAGGCACCTAGCTGTGATCTGTACTGAGTTCCTGCCTTGGACCTTCTTGCAAACAATGTGTGCTTTTCAAGCCAAAGGACATGGATTCTTTCTCATTCCCGAACTCCACATAGAAAGGCAGGCTCGGGTTCACAATATAGTTGTTACTATTGTGGAAGGGTCAGGTTTAACCAAGGACATTGAGCATGAATTAAGTGTCTCTGTAGGACAGGGGTAGCGTTGTTCTGCTAAATTATTTTCTCCACAAAAGTTTGTTATGTGAATGCCCAACCCTACATAAGTTGATAGCGCTCTATTCGTGGAGAATGTTAGACTTAAGAAATGTGGAGTCTCTGTTAAGTTTTCCCCTTGGACAGAAAGCCTGGAGGTTGATGGTCTGCTGGAAATGGCTTGGGTTAAGATTGGCATGATTCCTGCCAATAAAAGGTGTGATAAAACTATTGCATATGTGGGGTGTCTAGTAGGGATCACCTTGGAGGTTGATATGTCCATGATCAACCGTCCTTCCTCGGTCCGAGCCAAGATTGGATGTCGTTAACCAGCTTCTTGGAACTGCAGAAGGTGTGTTGGGAGATTGCTTCTATAAGTTTATTTATGAGGTGGAAGAGGTGTTGGTGAGCAACACTGTGGAGTTAGAGACCAATACTGTTGTGGTCCGGGGAGATGAAAATAAACGTGACCATACTCCCAAACTCAAAAGAGCTGATCCAGACAGAGATGAAAGTCTGTCTGACTCCACTTAGGCTGATAAAGTAGGGACCTCATATCAAAGTGGCAAGACCTGCCGTCTGCAAACTCCTAAAATTGAGGCACCTATTTCCTATGGGAGTGATGTTGACTCCTCCCTCCTCATAGAGTCTCTACAGAAAGAGCATGAGACTCGCCTGGATATGGAATTACTCGAAGAATCTAAGTGGATTGTTCCAGTGGGATCTATGGCAATCCAGGCTCTTGATGAAACTGTAGATAAATTAAAGGAGGTGCAGGTGAAAACTGTCTATGCACCTCATTGTTCTTTATTGTTTGCTGCTGCAGTTACTAACTATACCCAGGTTGTGGAGGTGGACAGAGAGGTGGACCCGAAGTTGAAGATATCCAGTGACTATATGGTATAGTCGCCTACACTTGAGTGTAGTGATGAGTTCATCCTCACTCCTCCTCTCGCACCCGAAAAGGTGTTGAGATTCAACAAGCGCGTTGCTCAGGGGATGCGGGAGAGAATTGATACGAAGGCTATAAACCTTGCAAACAAATGTGACATGGGAGGTAACAATCTGAACTCCTGCAATTCCTTTGATGCACTCTCAAAAACTGAGCTGATGCGTAGGGCGAATAGTATGGGGGTGGTGATACCTGATCATAATTTTGAGACCATAGATATCTTGAGAGTGTTGGAAAAGGTGAGAGGGAACCTAGATGAGAAAAAGGGAATAGACAATTGTAGTAGTGATCAAGAGGGGGGTATATTCATTACTAGTGGCCTGGGTAAATCTGTCCGAATCAATCTGACTTGACTGGAGCATGAAGAGTTTGAGCATGAATATATTGCATCTAGTAGATCCAAGAGGAAGAACAAAAATAAATCTGCTATCAAGCTCTCTAGGCCTGTGCCTAGGAGCCAGAAAGAAAAGATCCCTAAGGGGGAACTGGATCGTAGCCCTACACTTCCTCCTGGTAGGGCTACGAGATCTCAATTTCGTAAAAAACGTTCCAAATGAGGGGCTCATTTGGAATTGCAGAGGGGCAAGAAAGAAAGAAATGGCCACCTGCCTCTCGGATCTCATCAGTGAGCATTCCCTGGATTTCATTGGTCTACAGGAAACCATGAAAAGGGAGTTTACTCCCAAATGCCTCAGGAGAATTGATCCTCATGTCCTCTTTAAGTGGGAATGGATCCCAGCTATGGGGAAATCTGGGGGTATCCTGTGTGGTGTGAGGCAGGACAATTTAGAAGTGATATTCTGTAACAAAGGTAAATATCTCCTACGTGCCTAGACGTGAGAGACATTAAAAAGAAACTTAATTGGGTCTATTGGTTGTTTACGGTCAGCCCATGAAGAGTTTAAAGATTAATTTTTGGTGGAACTTGCTGCCATGTGTAGCAACATGTCCATGCCTTACATTGTAGGTGGACATTTTAATATCCCAATACATGAAGGGGAGAAAAACAACTAGGCCCACCCCACTTTAGAAAAGTTAAATTGCATCCTTATGTCTGAGAGTTGGGAAGACATGTATCCTTTGGCTTTGTCAGAAAGTTGGTTAGGGAGATTTCTAATCATAATCCCCTTTTGCTCTGGACTATGGAAGAGGGACGCGAGGCTCCTAAACCTCGTGAATTATGTTTCAATCTTTCCTGGCTTGAAGATGACAGTTTTATGCCAATTGTTAGAAAAATCTGGACTAGAAAAGTTCACTCCCTAGACCCAATAGATATTTTGAACATTAAATTGTAGAGGCTTAAGACCTACTTCAAAGGGTGGGGTTCTAACAAATTCGGCCATGACAAGAAGAGAGGAGAATATTTAAGGGTAGAGCTAGCTCCTTTAGAAGAGTTAGAAGAGGAGGGCCCTCTAACTCCTGAGCAATATCATAGGAAGGTGGATGTCAATTTTGAGCTCCATGAGTTGCTGGTGAATGAGGAAATCTTTTGGATACAACAATCTCATGAGAGCTGGTTGCTAAAGGGGGATTTAAACATTGATTACTATCATAATGTAGCTAATGGGCGCAAAAGGAAAAACACCATTCACACCTTGAAAATTGGGGATGCTGAAATCGAGGGGACAGAAAAGCTGATTGAGCATGCCACAGAATATTAAAAAACCTTGTTTGGCCCTGCCCCCAGGAACCTATTCCATCTCAGTCCTGACACTTGGTGAGAAGATGAAAAATTAAATGATGTTGATAATGTTGATCTTTGCCATGAGTTCATGGAAGAAGAGGTTAAAGAAGCTCTTTTTGCCATGGCCCCTAATAGGGCCCCTAGGCCTGATAATATCCCTATTAAATTTTACTAAGCATGCTGGGACAGTGTGAAAAATGACAATATGTCACTATTCGCCCATTTCCATAAGGGGGAGTTGGATGTACAATGCCTCAATTATGGTATCATCACACTGCTTCCAAATTTTCTGGTGCATCCAAAATCCAACAGTTTAGGCCTATCTGCTTACTCGGGTGTCCTTACAAACTAATCACTAAGGTCCTGAATAGACGCGCAGAGAAATATGCTGACAAATTAATTAGGTCTGCCCAGAATGTTTTTGTGAAAGGAAGGAACGTCATGGATGGGGTTTGGTCCCTACATGAGATATTAAACTATACCCATGTGAAGAAGAATGTAGGGGTTGTCCTGAAGCTAGACTTCGACAAGGCTTACGATAAGGTCAACTGGGAGTTTTTGATGGATTGTCATAAGCTCCGACGTTTGAGTGAAAGTTGGTGCGGGTGGATCAAACAGATTTTATACAATGGCACTGTGAGCATTAAGCTCAATAGCAGTGTTAGGCCACACTTTCGGAGCGCAAAAGGTGTCCGCTAAGGAGACCCGCATTCTCCTTTCATATTTTTCCTTGCGGTTGATTGTCTTGCTAAGATGATCACAAATGTGCAAAGGGATATATAACCTGTTGGTTGGTCTGGCCTCGGATCTCATTCCGAACGCAGTAGATGTGCTGCAATACATAGATGATACAATCATCTACCTCGAACATGATGTTGATAAGGCAGTCAACCTAAATTTGTTGTTGTATATGTTCGGGATGCTATCTAGGCTGAAAGTAAACTTTCAAAAGAGTGAAATTATCATTGTTGGTGGGGATGACAATGTGATTAGAGAAGATGCTAACCTGTTCAATTGTGACATAGGTTGTTTCCCTATCAAATATCTAGGCATTCCTGTTAGCTATTCCAACCTTAAGAACTCAGACTGGGAATTCATTGTGGACAAATACCTCAAATATTTTGAGTCCTGGATTGGAAATGCTGCTTCCACATGAGGTAGGATTACATTACTGGACTTAGTTGTCACACAACTGTCCTTGTATCATATGGCTATGTGGCTTATGAATAAAACTTTTGTTGAAAAGCTTGATAAACATAGGAGGAGGTTTTTCTGGCAAGGTTGCAATAAGAAGAGAAGGTATTACCTGGTTAAATGGGACAGGATATGTAGATCCATATACAATGGAGGTCTGGGGGTTAAAGACCTTCAAAAACAAAACATTAGCCTAATGGTTAAATGGTGATGGAAGCTTGAAACACAAAAAGGCTTGTGGCAGGATATTGTGCGGGCACGATATCTGAAAAATAAAACTGTCACTTATGTTACCCCTAGATTCTCAAACTCTCCCTATTGGAAAGCTCTGCTGAAGGTTAAAAATATCTACCTGGTAGGTAGGAAAATTAAGATTGGGCCTGGAAACTTTGCTAGGGTTTGGAAAGATCCTATCAATGAATTACCTCCGTTTAAAGATCAATATCCCCTACTGTTTGACATATGTTACTCTCAGGATTGTACTATGGAAAAGTTCAGTCCTGCTTATGCCCCTATTTTATGTAGGATGAGACTGACTCCTGATTTGCAAAAACCATGGGAAGACATGTGTAAGACTATCTCTGACATCCATCTTACCAAGGAAGGTTATAGGGTGTTATGGGGCCTCAATAACAACGGCAAGTTTTTGACTAAATCTATATATAGATGGTTGGAGAGTCCTCTAAGTGGATGTCACTATAGATGGATCTGGAAGGCTAAAATACCTCTAAAGATTAAAATCTTCTTGTGGCAATTGTCACAAGATGTTGTGCTTACTAGGCAGGTGATGAAAAAAAGTAAGTGGTCTGGGAACCCATGTTGCTCTTTCTACAACAATGTGTAAACTTCTGAAAACTTGTTCTTTACGTGCTCGGTTGCTAGGGTTGTGTGGAGGTCTGTGGAGGTGGCCCTGGGCACCGACAGATGCCCAAACAACTATTGGCAATACTTTGCATGCAACCACACTTTCCTTCCTGGTATGGAGAGATACCATACGGTTGGCCTAGCAGTTGTGTGCTGGGTGATCTGGAATGCTCGTAACCGAGCCAAATTTGACAAAAACTGATCAAAACCCCTTTTAAAATTGGCTTTTTTATGTGCTCTTTCTTACACTACTCGACAAGACTTCAACACGAAGGCGTGGCTAGAGATGTGAGTGCTGGAGCTGAGATGGTGAATCGAGTGCAATGAATCTGATGAAGATTTGCGACAACGTGCGACGACCGATCGTGGGAGAATGATGATGTCCGATGCATTGGATGTTGGTGGTGATCGCTCTTTTGGAACTATTTTGTATGTGTTTTGGCTGCATGTAATAAGTAATCTAGTACTATAGGGTGTTAAGTGCTGCCAGGTTTTCGTCTCACGATGGTCGTCACGATGTCGGGCGATCATGGGTGGGTTTCCTGTCAGTGGGCGAACTCGCTTTCCCCTCTTCCCTCTTTATGTTTCTGGAACTGAGTGTATTTCTGTTCATATGCAATGGAAAGGGGCATAGCCCGGTTCGAAAAAAATAGCCGCTTGATTTAGTTCGCAACAGCAGTACGATTAGCCCCAGATTGAGTCAATACACACATCTTTGTTTCTCATTGCTGCATAAATTCAACTTCAGAGAGACAACAACACCTTGTCGTCCCTGTCTACCATCTTATTCCCCCGCATGCTTCTCCTACAGTGCTGGTTGACTTGTCAATGGAAGCTCAACGATCCCCTGCCGATTACAGCAAAATCATTTCCTGCCAAAAAATGACACGTTTCTAGCAAGAACAGAAACACGGTTCATCAAAAATAATACTGTTCAACACAAAACAAAGAACAATGCATGGTTCCAACAAAACAAATGTATGATTCCAACAAAAAACAATGGCTCGCGGTGGCCTGATGGGAAAAAAAATTGCCGCCATTCTGAGTAAAAAGAATATCATTTCCAGCAAAAAATTGTTGTATCCGGTCATAGGAAAGTTCCCGCCGATTCCATCAAAAAATAATGGCTTGCCGACGCGTGGTCACAATGAAAATCCTTGCCGGTCCTAGCAAAAAAAACCATTTTTAGGAAAAAAAACTCGCGTCTGGTCATAGTGAAGTTATTGCTAGTGGCAGCAAAACAACTCTCTAGTTGTAGCTCTATCTTTTGTCGGTTCCAGCATCTGCGATAGCAGATTCCAGCATTCATTCCCCCTGGTTGCAGCTTTCCCCCCAGTCGGTCATGGCTTCAAGTATCGCTGATCCCAGCCTGGTTGCGGCTCCTCCTTGGCAGTTCCAGCATCTATGGTGACTGGTTCAAGCATTGATGGTACCTGGTGATGGTGTCCTGGTCATCGAATCGCCATTCATGGGTCGGGCTGAGGACCCGCCAACAACAAAAGAATGAGCCGCATGAACTATGACCCTCGGCTTACTCAAGATGGGATTTTCCAAAGACTTGCCGAACACTTCAAGGAATATTCAAATGATCGACCTCTGATCCCTCGTTGTAGCCGATATACCTGTAACCCTAGATAGCCCCGGTGCCTATATAAGTCGAGAGGTTTATACCGTAGAGGCAAGGTTTTTAGATACTAGAACACATTCATACAAATCGAGGTAGAACACCCCATACTTTATATCCCATCAACAATTAATACAATACAAGCGTGGCGTAGGGTTTAACACTTCGAGAGGGCCCAAGCCTAGGTAAATATTATGCCTCCTTTACTTCCTATTACCATTGTGCCAAGATCACTAGCTCAATACCCCCTACTCGATATGCACTGGTTTTAGCATCGACATTGGTGGCCCTTGTATGTCCCATTGGGTGGTCATAAAGGCTCGATGGCTCATCTTTCGATCAATGATGGTGTCGCCTATGGGAGCACCTTCTTCCTCGGCCAACTTTTCACCTTTAGTGGTATCATGTTGTGCACCAACTTGACTAATCGTCTCGGTTAGGTTGAGAACCTCTCCCCCGGCCATACCATTAGGCTTGGGAATCTAGAGTATTTTCTGTAGTCGGCTATGTAATTGCATGCTTAATTTGGTTATGCATATTGTATTTATAAGCATATATCTTGTTGTTCTGTAGACAGACAAAATCACATCGCGAACGATTAGACCAACAAACACAATGATGATGATTTGAACAATCAGAGACAATTTTTCATCAACAAACGTTTGCCCACACCACACACAGCTTATTAGCATAAATCGTTTGTTTTATTTTGGCTCATCGCACATCGTTTATCCGAGTGACATGTATGATGTCTATAGGTCTTCAGTCTTCACACATGATTCAGGTAACTGGCCGATTTGCCGAGTATCACTCACATCTTGTTATGCTGAATCGTTTGTGTTATTTTGGCTCATTGCACACAGTTCATCTGAGTGGCATGTATGTTGTTTATCATACACATCTTGATATGCATAACCGTTTGTGTTGTTTTATCTCATCAAAAAGATTTCATCTGAATGACATGTATGTTGTCTATCGCAAGCATAATCATATGAGGAATTGTTACCCATACCCTGCGGGTGCTATCCATCAATTACCTTTTCGTTTGCAAACGACAAACACGCAAAAAACTTTAGTGCACCTCATATCCAGCCTGGCTGATCTAGCACACCACCACTTAAACATCCAACGGTAAGGAAAATATTTCAGTCTTCTTCACTAAGAGACTTCACTACTAGGAGAAAGCCGAGTAGTAGTGCTTGGTTTCCCCTTAGTAGTAGCGCTAGTGGCAGCGCTACTACTGAGGCACTACAGCTAAGTGTTTAGTAGTAGCGCTGAAAAACCAGCGCTACTGGTATGACTGTTAGCAGCAGTGCTGGTTTACAACAAGCGTTGCTGCTAAACCAACGCTACTGCTACATCTTACCAGTGCTACTACTAAACCAGCACTGCCAAGATTTAATTCCCCTCTATGTATTTGTGCATGCTCTATACAGTAGTTTCATCATATCATAATAAACATACATTATTCTCATCATACCATACACATACAGGAGACTGGTCATACCACCACCATCATCATGCAACACAAATATCATCACATCTCGAAAATAGCGATACACAAGTCACGTCATGTCTCGAATAAATGCAACTGCATTGTCATGTTACACACACAAGTTTCATCATCTCTATATAAACTATGATTTAGAAGACAAGAGCGATCGGTATGAGCAAGAGCATGACTAAGTAGTACTTCTTGAGGCACCGGTTTCTCTCCCTCTCTTGCCGAAGCGTCTACCTCAAGTAACTATTTTCTGCTTCGGCTCTACTGTCGAACCCTCTTTGGCTAGTGCCCGGGTACCTGTCCCCTTGGGCCTGAGCGTCTAGCCAGTGGTCGTACACTCCTGGAACCCTCCCAATGAATACGGCGTAGCAGTCCTTCGCCATCTCCGATCTATGTACCTGCATCGTAATTTGTTGAATTCAATGGTAATATGCAACATAATGTACTTGAGAAACAGAAAGAGGCATATATAGTTAGCAAAATACAAGCAACCTATAGTAAACATAAATAAGGAAGTTACTCATACCCAAACTAATTAACTAGAGTGATATACGCTAGTTCATAGAAAGACAATAGTACTAATTGAACATACACATTGTCATGTCAATCACTCCTCCATGTCGGTGCTCCAATCTTCATAGTCAGGGAGGAAGCACCCAAGCTTCATGAAAGGCTTCAGGTCTAGACGCTGAGCACTGAGCAGTGTTCGGACATCCTCCCGACTCATTGGCCCATGGTAGAACATCCCTGATTTTTTGAGGACCTCCTTCATGATCACTTGAGCAAGTTCACACTATACGTGATAAAACTCAGCTCAAATTCGATAATCCGGTGTCCTTCCTATGCTTGTGGCCCAGTTGACAATCTCGGCATCACTGGAATTAGTTGACATGCGAAGGCGTTGATTATCTCTTATGTACTCAATCATGTGATGTATGAGGTAGAATCCATCAGCCTTACTATCGTTCGGTTGCTGGATGCAGCAGAAGTCGGTCTTATGGCTGAAAGTCGGCCCTCTGTTGGGGATATAACCCTATGGTAAGACCCGCCCAGGTGGGGCTGGGTCATACCTGGCGGCTCATAATCTAGACCAAGACAAATGGGCCAAGAGACGTAGGCCTGGCCATATAGTGGCTTACCAAGATGGGCCAAGACAAGGCCCGGACGGAAGGTGGCTTGAAGACCCGGGCAGTTAAGCCGCCCGGAGGTGACTTGCCCAAGATGATAAGGCGACATAGAGATAGAGTCAGATACGTTGTAAGAGTCGGTTTGAGACTTGTATAACCTGTGGCCTTGACCTCCTATATAAAGGCAAGACCTAGGGCGACTTACACAGAAACCAACTAATCGAGAACTAGGTCAAGTGAATCTGTTCCCTTGTAATCGATACTCCAATAAATACAACACAAACAGGACGTAGGCTTTACCTCTTCCGGAGGGGCCAAACCTGGGTAAACTCGTGTCCTTCGTCCCAACCAACCCCTTTGAGTCCATCACCTTAGCGATGGCCTCGAACATAAGTCCTCGGACAACTGCCATGACAAAACCACGACAGTTGGCACCCATCATGGGGCTAGCGCTCGGTGGTGTTGAGTTCTCACAGGGCTCTCTCCTAGGGATCAAGGTGTACATTGTTGGCAGGATGAACAAAAGCCGTCGCGGCCGGCTCTACATCAACGAGGCCGACTCTATCGAGTACGGTTTCCGGGCTCCTTTCGGTGGAATCCATGTCTTCATCGACAAGGTCAGAGGATCTACACCCGGGCCGGACGTCTGCACCAACATCGTCGAGCCGGCTCGATGCACGCAACCCGCCCGACACGTGCGACCCGCCTATGCTAACCTAGGTAGGAAGCATGTCTTCGTCGGCTTCACTCAAGGCATGGATCTTGAGGGTTCCATGTCGCAGGAAACTCTTGTCTGTTCGGAGGATGGATCTTCGAGCAGAGAGATGGAATCAATCTACTAGCTTCACGATGGCAGGCTCGGAAGCTATACGAGCTTTACCCCGAGTTGGAGTATCATGAGCTGGAGGACCATGGGCCACCGATGCATGCGGTCGTCTTCATGGCAGGTTCAACATCGGGCTTGAGTAGTACAACCGTCGGGACAGCTGGGTCGGGGGCTGACCCGCCGCCGGCTCAAGTTCTTCTGGATCTAATGAATGAGCTTAAAGCCCTAATGGCAACTGGAGTCATGGCAGAGAATCAAGCCGCCCGGAACGCAGAGATCGCAAGGCTAAAGGACCAGATGACTAAAGTCCAACAAGGGATCAGCATGCTGAAGGCTCAGATGGATGCGAAGGCAGAGCGCCTTCGGGAGAACGCTTTCTGCCTTGAGCTGGAGCAGCAATCTGCAATGGCGGTTCAACGGATGAGGCATCAGTCCCGCTTGCCAAAATAGTACGAGGCCAGAAATATCCCAACGCCGACGGGTCATTATTCAAACCCGGCGAAGAACATGGTGGCGGCTGCAACCCAGCTTGGAACGATCCCTATCCCAGACGAGGCACCCCTCGCTAAAGAGGTGCAGAACACTATTGGATACCTGCAGACGGTGATGGCCTAGCAGGAGAAGTAGACCTACAGCCGGAGTCACGTACATTCAACCCCCATCCCCAGCCGCAACGAGATCGGCACCAGGACCCGCGACGAGATGATCAGGCGGTTCTGGATGCTCAGGCGCTGATGGAGCGGGCGAGGGCACAACGCGAGGCGGCAGCTCTGGCGGTGGCGGCGGCTCATCAAGAACCTGCACCTTCCATCTCGGTAGGAGCAGGAGTAACCACCAGGACCGTGGGAGTGCCATGCTTAGTGCCGGCTTTGCAGAACGAGCGTGTGCCGAAAGATTTCAAGGGCCCTCGCAAGGTCCCAAATTACACTGCTGACCTGCCTCCGGAGGCATGGATTGAAAGTTATGAGCTGGTGATGGAGATGTTAGACGTCAATGACGCAGTATGTGCCAAGTATTTTATCATCATGCTAGAAGGGCCAGCTCGCACATGGATGAAGGGCTTTCCACCCAACACCATTAATTCCTAGGCCGAGTTAAAGGCGAAGTTCATCAAACATTTCCAAGGAACGTGAAAGCAGCCCATGACGATTTTGGATTTGGATCATTGTGTGCAATAGGAGGATGAGTCGGCTCATCATTGGGTCCGGCGGGTCTCAACCATCATCCACTCGTCTGAACAGATTACGACAGCTCAAGCAGTTTTGATTCTAGAGAAGAATTGCCACTTTACGCCTCTGAAGCAAAAGCTTGGCCGGCTCAAGCGCTCGTGTCAGGACATGGGGGATCTCATGGCGGCTCTCACGAAGTATGCCGACTCTGACAATATGAAGGATCCGGGCTCTGATGAGGAGAAGCCCAGTCAGGGCATGAAGAATAACAATGGCAAGGGTGCGGTAGGCAATGGCAACCAGGGCAAGTGGAAGAATCCAGATGGCGGGTCAGAATTGGTGGCCAATGCCAGCACCGGTAACAATCGTGCTAAGGGCAATGGGAACTTCAGACAGCCTTTTAATAAAGGTAAAACTCCTTTCAACTTGGAAGAGATGCTTAATAAGCCTTGTCCGGAGCACAGCCGGCCCAATAGGGTGGCGAGTCACATGTGGAGGAATTGCCACATTATGTGACAGTTTCGAGACTACAGCTTGCGGCAGCATAACAACAATGGTGGTGGCCCGCCAGGTGGCTCGGGACCGGGCGGGTCAGGAGCTGGCCTTGGTTCGGGCAGCTCAGGATCCGGCTATCAGGTCCAGTGCAATCAAGGAGGGCATCATCAACAATCTGGTGGCAATAATCAGCAGCAAAGTAACCAGTCTGGGTATTAGAGTAATCTGAAGCGTCTCAGCTCGGGTCAGTATCATGTTTTTACAACCAGCCTTGACAGGCGAGATCAGAAGTTGCGCAAGCGGGTGGTTAATGCGATCACACCGGCTCCCGCAATACTTGAAGTAGTCTGAGTATGACATAACTTGGAATAGAGAGGATCACCCTTCATGTGTTGACGACCCAGGATGGCTGGCTTTGGTAGTTGCCCCCCAAGTGGGAGGATATGTGTTTACTAAGGTTCTTATGGATGGTGGCAGCAGCATTAATATATTGTACTACGACACTTTTCACCGGATGAAGTTGCTTGATAAGGATCTTAGGCCCTCCTCGATAGCTTTTCATGGCGTGGTGCCTAGCAAGTCAGCTTATCCAGTGGGTAAGATCTCTTTGGAAGTCGCCTTTGGTGACGAATACAAATATAGGGTGGAGACCTTGTGTATTGAGGTGGTCAAGATCAAAAGTCCATATCATGCCCTATTTGGACATCCAGCTTACACCAAGTTCATGGCTAGGCCTTGCTATGTCTACTTATAGCTCAAGATGTCGGGTTTGAACAGGTCGATTACAGTGCATGGTGATCGGGAGACGGCTATTGAGTGTGAGGAAGGAGACGCAACTTATGTAGAGTCAAGTTGCGCTGAAGCAGAGCTCAAGTTCTATAAGGAAAATGTTGACCCGGAGGACATGACTCCGCTCAAAAAGCCCACCACAGAATCTGAGCCACCCCTCAAGTTTTCGGCGGATGATAGCAAGCTGGTGGATTTTACTCTGGGCGACTCATCTCAACAGTTTACTATTGGGGCCAATATGGATCCCAAATAGGAAAACGCGCTCATCGAATTCATCTGTGCGAATTAGGACATCTTTGCATGGAAGCCTTCTGACATGCCGGGGGTACCGAGAGAGTTTGCTGAGCACCACCTTAATATGGATCCAAAATTTAAGCCGGTCAAACAGTTCCTATGGCGGTTTAATGAAGAGAGGCGTAAGGGCATTGGGGAAAGAAGTGGCCTGGCTTCTGCCGGCAGGTTTCATCATTGAAGTGTTTCACCCAGAGTGGCTTGCTAACCCGGTGCAAGTGCTTAAGAAGAACGACACATGGCGTATGTGCATGGATTACATGGATCTTAAAAAGGCCTATTTGGTTGACCCATTTGCTCTCCCCCGTATCGACCAGATCATCGATGCAACAACGGGTTGTGAAAGTTTATGCTTCCTAGATGCTTATTCTGGTTATCATCAGATCAAGATGGAAGTCAAGGACCAAGAGAAGATGGCTTTTATCACACCTTTTGGTGCTTTTTGCTATGTATCCATGCCTTTCGGGCTCAAGAGTGCCTAGGCGACGTACCAGCGTTGTGTATAGAACTATCTTCACAATCAAATCGGGCACAACGTTTATGCATATGTGGATGATATTGTGATCAAGTCAAGGAAGAAGGAGACTCTGCTTGACGACCTAAAGGAGACCTTTGACAACTTACGGGTTTACAAGATGATGCTTAACCTGGCTAAATGTGTTTTTGGCGTTCCTGCAGGCAAGCTCTTGGGATTTCTAGTCTCTGAGCATGGCATTGAGGCTAATCCAGATAAAATCAAGGCTATCACTTCCTTGTATGAGCCGGCATGCATCAATTGTGGTAAGCCGGTTCATAAGCCGCCTTGGTGAGAGAGCCATCCCTTTGTACCAGAGGATGAAGAAGACAGGCAACTTTGTCTGGAGTATGGCGGCAGGTGAGGCGTTTGAGGCACTCAAGAGACAGCTCACTGAGCCGCCAGTCTTGGCGGCTTCGGCTGAGAAGGAGCCTTTGTTCTTATATGTGGCGGCTAATAACAGTGCAGTAAGCATCGCGATCGTCGTTGAGCGTAAGAAGGTAGGGAAGGAATATCCGGTTCAGAGGCCGGTTTACTACATCAGTGAAGTCCTGACAGAGTCCAAGCAGAGGTATCCACATTGGCAGAAGCTGGTATATAGGGTATTCATGGCTAATCGTAAGCTGAAGCATTATTTCTTGGGGCACCATATCACAGTAGTCAGCTCTGGCCCGTTGGGAGACATAATTCAAAACAGAGAAGCCATCGGCAGGATTGCTAAGTGGGCATTGAAGCTTGGACCTCTTAATCTGAAATACATGCCTCGCATGGCAGTCAAGTATCAAGCCTTGGTGGATTTCATAAACGATTGGACGAAGTGTCAGGCGCCCGAGGAAAAGCTGGATAACACATATTGGACAATCCACTTTGATGGATCGAGGCAACTGGAAGGATCAAGGGCAGGAGTTGTCTTAACTTCCCCTAAAGGTGACAAGTTTTGTTATGTGCTAAGGTTAATGTTTCTTTGTACTAACAATGCAGCTGAATATGAAGCTTTGCTTCATGGCCTTCGGGTGGCTAAGGAGATGAACCTGAACCGGGTTAGATGTCTCGGCGACTCAGACCTCGTAGCCCAGCAAGTTTCAAGCAGTTGGGATTCCAAGGACCCGCGAATGGCGGCTTATCGTCGGGCGGTGGATGTCCTTGCTGGTCATTTCAAGGGTTACCAGGTGGATCATTTTGATCGTCACAAAAACAAGGCGGTTGACGCCTTATCAAGGCTGGGTTCTTAGTGTAAGACGGTACCGCCTAATGTTTTCTTAGACGTACTACATCACCCGTCAGTTAAGTTGCCTTCGGAGGAAGACTTGGCTATACCTCACTCGGAGGGGCAGCTGGTGGCGACTCTACATGCTATTCCTGACTAGATCGTGACATACCTGGCATACTTGACTCGCGGCGAGTTACCTGAGGATGAAAACCTGGCAAGGCAAATCATCAAGTGGTCTAAGTCTATGACAATCATCAATGGTGAGTTACATAAGTGCAGCGTCACTGGCGTCTTTCAACGTTGTGTATCACCTGAAGAAGGCAAGGAAATCTTGAATGAAATCCATGCTGGCGATTGTGGTCATCACGCCGGCTCAAAATCTCTGGTGGCCAAAGCTTTTCGACATGGCTTCTTCTGGCTAACGGCTCAAAAGGATGCAGAAGACTTGGTTCGCAAGTGCGATGGATGTTAGAAGTTCGGCCGACGTGCTCATGTCCCGGCTCAGGAGTTGTGCATGATTCCAATTACCTGGCCATTTGCAGTCTGGGGGCTTGATATGGTGGGCCCTTTAAAGAGATCCAAGGACAAGAAGACCCACCTCTTGGTGGCCGTGGACAAATTTACCAAGTGGGTAGATGCTGAGCTGGTCAGCAAGTGTGACGCGGCTACGGCGGTGCAGTTTGTTAAAAAGTTGATCTATCGCTTTGGTTACCGTCATAGTATAATCACAGATAATGGTACGAACTTATCCAAGGGGGATATGCAAGCGTTCTATGAAAGTGAGCACATCCGACTTGACGTTTCTGCGGTTGCTCATTCACAATCAAATGGTTAGGCAGAGCGTGCTAACCAGGAAATCTTGAGAGGTAACAAACCTCGGCTTATGGTTACTTTGCAGCGAACGCTGGGTTGTTGGGTAGAGGAGTTGCCGTCCGTCTTATGGAGCATCAAAACTACTCCCAACAGATCAACATGCTATACGCCTTTCTTCATGGTTTATGGCGCGGAAGCCGTGTTACCAAGCGATATACGTCATGACTCTCCACGGGTGGCAGCTTACGTTGAGGCGGATAATGAAACGGCACGTCAAGACGCATTGGATGCCTTGGAGGAAGAGCATGATCTGGCGGCGGCTCGATCGGCGATTTATCAGCAAGACCTGTGTCACTATCATAGCCGAAGAGTTAAGACTCGGACATTTCAAGAAGGCGACTTAGTGTCGCGGTTGATTCAAGATCAGACAGATGCACACAAGTTATCCCCTCCATGGGAAGGACCTTTCGTGGTTAGCAGAAATCTCAACAACGGGTCATATTACCTCATTAACATACGAGACGAATCAAGCACTTCTGGGCAGGAGACCC
Source organism: Hordeum marinum (assembly GCA_022496015.1). Lineage (NCBI taxonomy): Eukaryota > Viridiplantae > Streptophyta > Magnoliopsida > Poales > Poaceae > Hordeum > Hordeum marinum. The sequence continues at coordinate 93,895,389 of CM039677.1, read as the reverse complement.
GCCGGCCAAGGAACATAGCTCATCTGTGGCCTTACTATACTTGAGTCATCAAGACATGACATTGTACACCATCATTGTACATATCATATATATATATATATATATATATGAATAAAGTTGGCATCCCTGCAAGCCGAGGCCTCTATCGTTTCGCGTATCTCAGTTTGTGCAACAAGGTCATCTAGGGGACTTCCAACCCACCGGATTTAGCTTATCAGACCCTATTGGTCGGCTCCTAAGCCAAAAAGTTGACTCTGTCAACAGGTCACCTAGGGGGCTTCGAACCCGCCGGGTTTAGCTTATTAGACCCTATTGATCGGCTCTTAAGCTAAAAAGTTGACTCCATCAACAGGTCATCTAGGGGGCTTCCAACCCACTGGGTTTAGCTTATCAGACCCTATTGCTCGGCTCTTAAGCCAAAAAGTTGACTCCGTCAACAGGTCATCTAGGGGGCTTCCAACCCGCCGGGTTTAGCTTATCAGACCCTATTTATCGGCTCTTAAGCCAAAAAGTTGACTCCGTCAATAGGTCATCTAGGGGGCTTCCAACCCACCGGGTTTAGCTTATCAGACCCTATTGATCGTCTCTTAAGCCAAAGTCAGGCGTGTTATACACCCAAAAAGTTGACTCCGTCAACAAGGTCATTTGGGGGCTTCCAACCCACTGGGTTTAGCTTACATACCCTCTTGATCGGCTCTTAAGCCACCGAAAGCTCGGGTTAAACCTGCCTCTAAGCTGATGCTGCTCTGCTATGTGACCCGCCAAACTCTTACCAGTTAATCTCGCCTAGAGACCCTAAGCCGGTTCAAGGAAGTTGACGGCCAATCTCGATAGAGACCCTGTACTGGTTAAGGTTAAACTGGCGGCTCTTGTCACGTGAGGGCCGGCTTATGGAAAGCGAGGATAAACACTCTCATCTACTTCTGACTCTCCGCTATGTGGCCCGTTTCGTACTCTTAGACAGTTAATCTTTAAAGATCTTGTACTGTTTAAGGTTAAAACGACGGATTTATGTCACGTGAGAGGCAGTTTATGGCCTACCAGGGTACTAATGCCCTGTCGCGTCTCTTTCTGGGATGTTACACTTCTAGTCAGTTAATCTCGCTTAGAGACCCTGAGCCGTTCAAAGAAATTGATGGCCAATCTCGATAGAGACCCTGTATTGATAAGGAGTTTTAAGTAGCGTGTCCACCCAAAAGAACCGGCACATGAGTTATTGAAAAAGCAAGTCAGGAAAGATATAACATCTCCGGGTTGTGATATTCTAAGCCGGTCTCCCAATAGTGTGGAAAGTATTCTGCTCTTACAGGTTGTTTTCTTAAGAAGAGCCGCCACGACATCTGGTATGATCTGAAGCAGAAGGCGGACATAATATGTTAAATCCGTGCGATTTCCTATGTGCATGATGGCACAGTTTAGGCAAGACAATGTTTTTTGCTAAAGGCCTATTACAACACTCTCCATAGATCTCAAAAAGCATGAATTAAAGTTTTTTACACCGATCAAAGTTTTGGTGGGTCAAAGAAGCCGGGTTATACCATGGCAAGATAAAGTTGATCAGCTGGACGGCGGGTCATTCTACGGTGGGTCTTCGACCTCCTCGATCTGAAGATTGTCCACGTCCCAGTTGCAGTTGGTTAAAGCTTCAAAGTTGGCCTCTTCAAAGAGGGGAGACTGGTTAATGTCAGGGGCAAAGAGATGCTTATGGCGTGCATGAGTTAAATCCTTGGCCTCGAAGGTTGGGCCACGCACTCGCTTGTTCTCAGCGTTATAAGCCACCTGATATGTTAACAAATTCACTTCTTCCGCCAATACTGATGCAAGGACCCTGGAGGCCTTCATGCAACGAGCAGAGTCAGCTTCTGTGAATTCTGAGCCGTCGTCCTTCTTTGACGGAAAGCCATCCATCATATCTTCGATTTAGCTCTGGGGCAAAGGCCAAAGCCCGACTTATCGCTGCAATGGCTCCCTTTCGGGCGGCTGATTTTTTGAGTTCTTCGATTTGCTTTGGCAGAGTTGACAACACCTCTATGACTCCTTTCATGAACTTGGGGATGCTTTCTTTGTTGAACATAGCTCTGATAGTGCAAAGAGTCTCGCACTACAATTGCTCTAACAAAGTGTAGATAGCTTTCAGCTGCAACAGGCTGTCAGCACCAAGTTGACGGCTTCTTTGACCTACACAAGATGGATTTTATGTTATAAGCCGCCTGTGGAACTTTTCAAGCAAGGAGATTAGCTGAGTCCTTAGTGCTTACCAAACATAGCAGTTGTCATCTTTGAGATATGGCGCTTGAGGGAGTGCAACTCGTCTGATACGACCATGAGTCGTTCATCACAATCGTCCGCACATTTGGCCAGAGCAGTTTGCTCTGCCTCAGCTGCTTTTTTGAAAGCAGCAAATTCAGACTTAGCTTTTGTAAGCTCTTCGGCTGCAAGCCAGCATTTCTCTTCTGCTTCGCTTCGGGCGGCTTGCTGGGAGGCTAGATTGCTCTTTAAGCCGGTCAGTTCAGACTCGACATTGCTTAAAGCTTCCTGTGACATACAAAAAGGAAATGAGGGGTAAGTCGCGAGGATAACATATTGCCAGATGGTTAAGTTAACAAATATAATGCAAGTCTCAAGCAGATTGCAACCAATATACTCGACACTTGGGGGCTAATGTCTGTTTGTTCTCCAAGACTACAAATAAGTTCCGGCTCACTTTCATCAAGTTAAGTCGGCACTTGAGGGCTACAGTGATGTTCTTCAAGACTACAAGTAAGTTCTGGCTCAGCTTCATCAAGTTAAGCCGGCACTTGGGGGCTACATCGATGTTCTTCAAGACTATAAGTAAGTTCCAGCTCATCTTCATCAAGTAAAGCCGGCACTTGAGGGCTACAGCAATGTTTTCTAAGTCTACAATGAAGTTCCAGCTCATATTCGTCCAAGATAAGCCGACACTTGGGGGCTACATGTGGCTCTTTGTTCAATCTACAAGGAAGTTTCGGCCCATTATTTCTATACTGACCCGAACTTGGGGGCTATGTTTGATCAACTACTTAACACTGAGTACCGGCTCAATATTTACATATTAAGCCGATACTTGGGGGCTACATGCTAAGTGGTTCTACTTATGACATGGATTGGAAGACCCGGTTTACCATTAACAAATATTAAACCGGCTCTTGGGGGCTACATAAGGGTATAAGGAAAGGAAGGAGTACCTCATATTTTTTCTTCATCAGATTAACAAGTTTGAGCTCCATCTTCCAGCTTGTGGAGAGGTGGTTTAGATAACCAGCGTGTAACTCATCAGCAGTTAGCTTCTCTAGCACGGGGAGCTCAATGTCCAGTTTGTCAGAAGCTTCAGTTTTCTCAGTGTGCTTTGTGAGCACATCAGGTTGAGGAGTTTGAAAGCCGGTACCAGTAGTGATGACGTCCGGAAGAACTAGATCGTCGACGGCCATTGAAGGACATGGCGGCTTAGAGTTGGTCCTTGGAGGGCTCTCAGTTGCCGTCTCATGGGTTGCCGTCTCGACAGAACGACGAGCATCTTCAGGCGCATCTTTTGAGAATGTAGAGGGATCAGGATGTGCAGCAGGAGAGTCCGTCTTGGCAGGCTCCGGCTCTTGGGCAGTGGGGGTAGAGGTAGACCCGCCGGTCTTCCTTCGTTTTGCTTGAGCCCTGGAAAGCACAGAAAGTTATTGTATAAAGTTCAAAGGATGACAAAGGATAGGATGGAAGCATGAAAGCATGTACTCTGGGTTGATCTTCAGAGGCGGCAGCTTGGTTGTTGTAGAGTCGCCTGATGAAGGGGGCGATTCCTGAAAGCAGTTACAGCAGTATAAAGATAGAGTAAAGTTATAAAGCAAGGTTGAAAAAATTAAAACCAGATTAAACAAATACCTCAGTCGACCGTTTCCGTCGAACCGGAGAGTGGGACAACCCGGCCATAAGATCTTCAGAGCCGGTGCTCCGGGTCTAGCGTCGGGAGAGGTGCTGTTGCTTTTTCAAAAGAAAGCTGGGGTCTGGATAAGCAAGAGGATGAGAAAATGGAACTTTTCGGATGGCCCGCCGTATCTTGTTTGGTGGAAGATGTTCTTAGTCAGATGAAACATAGGTTACCTCAGGAACGTTGGCGTGGCTTGTATCCGTTTCGTCCTGTGAAGTTATTTCTGTCGGTAAGGTGCATAGTAAGACGACCAAGAGAGTCCAAGTTCTACCTCTGAGTCGTCAGCCTCAGGATGCTCTTGAGGTACAGTTTTCTTTTTGCAGCCACCGGCCTTATCCTTCGACTTCTTCGGAGTAGGGACATATTTCTTTTCCAGAAGCTAGAGTTAGCCTGAAAGTAAAAGCCACCGAAAGAGGTTAAAGATTGCAAACATACATGGATAGCGAACGCCGAAGTAAGGAGATTGAGAGTCGCCCTTACATCTGGGGCTGGGTTTGCGGCATAGACGGGTGGTAATCAAATGGTGCGGCAAGATCCTTGAGACTCATGGACAAGGTTTTTGATGGCGGCAACAATGTTGTCTTCTGACAACGTGGTAGGATTAAAGCAGAGGGGATCATTGGCATCACCCGTATATTCACACATGAGATGGTTTCTCCGGCTCAGAGGCATGACTCTCCAAGAGATCCAGCAGCGGGTCAGACCAATCCCTGTCAGACCATTGGCCATGAGGGCTCCAATTTCCGCGTAAGCCAGAGCGTACTTCGCCCGTTCGGAGGCCGACATCCGGTCAGGGATTTCAGTTGTGGTGCGGAGCCGGGTCGGACGATAACCCAACAATGGATGTTCTCCCTCTGGAGAAGTGTCTTTGCAATAAAACAGGGTTTTGTTCCAGTCCTTGGGGTGACTTGGCATTCGAACAACTGGAAAGGTCATATCCCATCTTCTTTGAATGGAGACTCCACCGAGCTCCAAGCTTGGGCCGGCCACCACTTCTGTGTGGCGGTTTACGTAGGAATACTCACGGAACAGGTCAACTGACGGCTCTTCTTGTAAGTAAACTTCACAGAGGATTTGGAAGTTGCACATATTTGAGACGGAGTTGGGTGCAATATCTTGAGGATGCAACTTGAAGAAATGAAGGACGTCTCGGAAAAATTTAGAGCCGGGCGGGCTGAAATAGCATACAAGGTGGTCCGCCAATATGACTACTTCGCCCTCTTGGGGGATGGGTTTCTTCTCATTACCTGGAACCCACCAATGAATGACATTTTTGGCTAGCAAGGTCCCTGCATCTACGAAATCCTTCAAAAACTCCTGAGAGACTTCAAAGCCGACCCAGTTACAAGAAGAGGACGCACGAGGCATAATGGCGTCTTAAAATTGTGGAAAGTAATAGTGCGCGGCGAGTTAGAAGGTGACAGAGAACTAAGGGCGGCTGACAAAATCTAAGTTCTACGAAGCTAAGCCGCTAGTGCAGTTTACAGCGAGAGCCGGAAGTTTATATGGCGGGTTAAGCCGGTAGAGAGATGAAGCAAAATACAACTAAGTGTGGAAAACAGGTTTCACATGTTATCTTTATAATTGCAGATCTACAAACAGAAGAAAACCTGATTTATTTCAAACCAAATGACGAACTGAGGAAGAACTAGCAAAGTTCGAGGGCAGTAAAAGGAAGCAACTACGGATCTATATTAGGCTATTGGTGATTTCGCATGATCTACCGTAGCGGGAAGGTGGACATTATAAGATTTACGGAGTTATGTGTCATATAGGATTACAAAGAACTTGCGCTCTAACGGGTCGAAGAACTCCATGGATTTGTTACACTAAGCTACAGATCTAGGGGATGGAGAAAGACGTACCGGAAGTGATGCGGCGGTCGCGAGCAGTGCTCTGGTCCGTTCAGGTTGATGCAGCGGCCTAGGGCGACGACGGCGATGAAGCTTCACCGAAGCAAGGAAGCCTGAGGGTGATGGCATCGAGAGGAAGAAGAAGAGGCGTAGGTGGTGGAGGAAATGAGAAAGACCCTTTCGCGATCCTATTTAAGAGGCTGGAAAGTGGAACGGACATAGGAATCAACGCAACGGAAACTGACCGGCCGAGACGGATGCCTCGATTTTCGGGCCGTCAGTTTAATGATGAAATGATCCGTTGTGGTCGTTAGGGAATCTTTTTGGCATATCCGGTATGACGTCACCACGGTTACATATCTTACTTTCAGATGATGATGAGTGGGACTCGCCGCCAAGTAAGATGGAAGATTGACATGAGCAAGCTCAAATCAACCTGGGGCCTAATGTTGGGGATATAACCCCGTGGTAAGACCCGCCCAGGTGGGGCCGGGTCATACCTGGCGGCTCATAATCCTGACCAAGGCAGATGGGCCAAGAGACATAGGCCTGGACGTATGGTGGCTTACCAAGATGGCCCAAGACAAGGCCCGGACGGAAGGTGGCATGAAGACACGGGCGGTTAAGCCGCCCGGAGGCGACTTGCCCAAGATGGTAAGGCGACATAGAGATAGAGTCACATACGTTGTAAGAGTCGTTATGAGACTTGTATAACCCATGGCCTTGACCTCCTATATAAAGGCGATACCCAGTGCGACTTAGACATAAACCAACTAATCGAGAACTAGGTCAAGCGAATCCGCCCCTCGTAATCGATACTCCAATCAATACAACACAAGTAGGACGTAGACTTTACCTCTTCTGGAGGGGCCGAACCTGGGTAAACTCGTGTCCTTCGTCCCAACCAACCCATTTGAGTCCATCACCTTAGCAATGGCCTTGAACATAAGTCCTCGGACATCTGCCGTGACAAAACCATGACAATTCCTATACTTTTTCACCTGGATATATCCACTACTGAGGCTGAAGGTTAAAATGGCATTATTGAGAACACTCTTTATGTGTGTGTAATCCCTCTTCTTGATGTCCTTCGTTGAGTCCATATACAAAGCATGGGAGTATTATGGGTACAATCAGATGAGGACGGCGTCCCCCCCTTTGCGCAAAATAAGTACACATCAAATTAGCCTCCATGCTAGCAAAGGAATGATTATTACTTACGAAAGGATATCCGCGGATGACTTACGTGGGATTATAAGGCAGGAGAATCATTTCCTTGTCCTTATTAGTAACCATGAACTCGTCGATGTACTTGCTCGGATAGTCACGGTGCTCTTTGCAGACTGCCAAGAAGCTCTCGTGTATATATTATGGGTCCGCGACGCAGATTTATTTTATGTTCTCGCACCTGATGATGTAGTTGAGATACAGCGCATACATGCTGATGAACTAAAAATCCAGCTTGGTCATGTGGAACATATTGTAGATGTAGTCAAATCACAGGATGAACTTATCCGGGGACTTCTTTCGATGTATAACCTCCCACCCAAAACCTGAGCCGCGTAAAGCGGGTACCCTAGTTTTTCCGAGATGAGAAGGCTTTTCTCTCTGGCCAGCACATCATCATGAAGTCTCCTTAGATCATTGTTCAGTATGTCCTCCAGTGCTTTTTGAGGTAGGATCGGGTGGCCGGCAACATGGAAACGCTCTGCACCTATGAAAGGTATTCTGTCTGCCTTCCAAGGCTTCAGAGGCGATTGGTTGCTTGAAGCAGCTCTCGCGCCTATAGAGCCTTTCCTCTTTGGTCTCCTCCTTTGCTTCTTGACAGGTGGCGGTAGTGAGCCGGCCGCCATAACTTCCCTAACCGACACCCCCAGTGTCGTCGGGCAAAATGATGGATGACCCTCATGTTGTTCTCGCTGGCTAGAGGCGGCATCTGGAGGCGTCACGTACGAGGATTGAATGAAGAGAGACTTTTTGCAATCAGCCTTAGGACGTTCTGACTCTGGCAAATCAGGCAGCACCAAATCATCATCTTGGCACTCATAGCCTGAGTCATAGTCCCGAGCTTCGTCATAGGAGGTATTGATATACTAGTTAGGGTCATCATCATCATCATCCTCCATGACATCATCAACATTTGCTTCTTCTACGAGGGTGACGTCATCTGGCACTAATGGAGGCTCTCCCTCGCATCGTCCGCTCTCACCCGCCATGACAAGTGCAGGTAATTGGGTAGGTGGGGTGGTGTTCATACCTTGTTGAGAAGTTGTCATTGGTGTGCTACCGGGCGTCTGATACGCCATCCTATCTATAATTTTTGGTTGTTTCATTCCAATATTCTACAACTTTCATATACTTTTGGCATCTTTTTGTACTATTTTTGGGACTAACATATTGATCCAGTGCCCAGTGCCAGTTCCTGTTCTTGCATGTTTTTTGTTTCGCATAATATCCATACCAAACGAAGTCCAAACGCGATATAAACTTATGGAGATTTTTTGGAATATATGTGATTTTTGGGAAAAAAGAATCAACGCACGACGATACCCGAGGAGGTGGCAAGCCTGTTAGGCCTGACCCACCCTCATGGCCATGCCTGGCACGCTTTTGGCAAGCCCTTAGGTCAGTTGGATCTGTCCTTTGGCCTCAAGGAAGATATTTTTATAATAAAAATCCCCTCAAAATTTCATCTTGGTCGGAGTTACGGATCTCCAGATATTTAAGAAACGGTGAAAGGCCATAATCTAGGAGCGCAAAAACAGAAGGAAACAGAAAGAGAGAGAGAGAGAGAGAGAGATCCAATCTCGGAGGGGATCTCACCCCTCTGCCGCCATGGGGGACATGGACCAGAGGGGAAACCCTTCTCCCATCTAAGGGTAAGGTCATGGAAGAAGAAGGAGGGGCCTCTCTCCCCCTCTCTGCCGGTGGCACTGGAACGCCATCGAGGCCATCATCGTGATGACAAAATACTCCAAGAACTTCATCATCTTCACCAACACCTCCATCACCTTCCCCCGTCTATCTACGGCGGTCCACTCTCCCGCAACCAGTTGTACCCTCTACTTGAAAATGGTGTTTTATGCTTCATATTATTATCCAATCATGTGTTGCCATCCTATGATGTCTACATAGATTTTTGTTGTCCTATGGGTTGATTGATGATCATGATTGGTTTGAGTTTCATGTTTTATTATTGGTGCTGTCCTATGGTGCTCTCCGTGTCGCACAAGCATGAGGGATCCTCGCTGTATGGTGTTTCAATGTGTTCATGATTCGCCTATGGTGGGTTGCTTAAGTGACAGAAGCATAAACCCGAGTAGGTGGGTTGTTGCATATTGCAGTAAAGAGGACTTGATACCTTATAATCCTATGATTGGGTTTTACCTTAATGATCTTTAGTAGTTGCGGATGCTTGCTAGAGTTACAATCATCAGTGCATATGATCCAAGTAGATAAAGTATGTTAGCTTATGCCTCTCCCTCATATAAAATTACAATAATGATTACTGGTCTAGTTATCGATTGCCTAGCGACACTTCCGCAACTCCTACCACCACTTTTCCATGCTCGTTAAACTAACTTAGTTGTCTCTTTATCTAAGCAGACCCTAGTTTTTATTTGCATGCTCCTTATTATCTTGCAAACCTATCCCATTACACCTACAAAGTACTTCTACTTTCATTCTTGTTCTAGGTAAAGCGCACGTTAAGCGTGGGTAGAGTTGTATCGATGGTCGATAGAACTTGAGGGAATTTTTGTTCTACCTTTAGCTCCTCATTGGGTTCGACACTCTTACTTATCGAGAAAGCCTACAATGTATCCCCTACACTTGTGGGTTATCAAGACCTTTTTCTAGCACCGTTGCTGGGGAGCAATAGCGTGGTGTGAATATTCTCGTGTGTGCTTGATTGCTTTATAACTAAGTAGATTTTATTTTATGTTCTAAGTTGTTACCTATCTTTAGTTATGGGTAGGAAACGCAAAATACCAAAAAATAGATGTACTTGATGCTCCAAAAATTGAGGAACCACTAGTGTTCTGTACCACCAAAGAATATTACTTGGTTCACCTTCGATCCTCTTTGTGCTCGTGCTAATAACCCAACTAGCTTAGTTGAGGGAAAATCATTAAATGAGCATGCTCATTATGTGTGACACCGCATATCTCAAAAAGTGAAACTCTTGTGGCATCAAATTAATACTTTGTGTTGCTATGCTTGGAATCTATGTGAAATTTATGATTTTACTTGTTGTTCTAAAGAAGCTAAAAAATACCTTCCCTACCAATGTGTGTTTAATGATAATGAAATATTATCCTCTTATGCCAAGGAGGCCTATTGCTATAATGATGTTGAACAAATTGAAGAATTTGTTGCTTTTAAGGGTGCCTATGAAATTGCTTCTTTCATTGAAAAGTATGATGCTACTCTTTACGAATCTGAAAATTTTCTCGTACTTAGATATTGCTATGAAAACTATGCTTCTAATGCTTATGTTAAAGAGTTTATTGAAAGAATGACCGCTTCGTTGGAAGAGAAGCGGATTAGCTAACCATGCCCACCTTCTATGAGAGTAACTCTTCAACTCATACATTTTTAATCCCCCTTCATACATACCGAAGGATGAATGCTATGATGATTTCTATGATCCCTTGGATTCTTTTGAAATATCCCTTTTTGATGAACTTGAAGCTTGCTATTCTTGTGGCCATGATGCCAATATGAACTATGCTTATGAAGATGAACTTGCTATAGTTCTTTATGTTAATTATGAAATTGTTGCTATTGCACCCACACATGATAGTCCTATTATCTTTTTGAATTCTCCAAACTACACTATATCGAAGAAGTTTGCACTTACTAAGGATTATATAGATGGGTTGCCTTGTACTATTGAACATGATAATTTTGATAAATATAATATGCATGTCCTTGCTGCTCCTACTTGCAATTATTATGAGAGATGAACTACATCTCCGTCTCTCTATGTTTCCAATACGATAAAATTGCAAAAAACTGTTTATGATATGCATTGGCCTTTACTTGCTGTGAATGAATTGTTCTTGTATGACATGCCGATGCACAGGAAGAGAGTTAGACTTCGTTGTTGCATGATATATGTTACTTTGTGCTCACTAATAAATGACAAATCACTGTTAATTAAAATTGGCTTTGATATACCTTGGGATCCGGGTGGATCGATTACTTGAGCACTATATGCCTAGCTTAATGGATTTAAATACAGCGCTGCCAGGGAGACAAACCGGAAGTTTTAAAGAGTCATTTTATTCTGTTGTGTGCTTTTATATAGTTTAAAAACAAAAAAAAAGTGGGCAACTTAAAACTTTTTCAAAAAGAAAAGTGAAAGTGAGAAACACGAGCAACGTTAAAGTGGGGGCTAGCCTTGAACTTTGTTCATGCTCATGGAAACTTTGTAAATCTTGATTACAGAAACTTTTCAACAAAAATAAGTATCCCCTTGTAAAAATCGATTGTATTATAAAAATAATATGCCAAGAATTACCTTTAGATGTTTAAATTGCTTATTTGATATGTGTTGTGTAAAAGCAAAAACTTTTGCTGCAGTGTTTGAATTTCTATATTTTACTGGAGTGTGAAAAAATTCTGTAATTTGTACACAATACGGCTATACAAATTTTTGACCACGTCCTATTTTTTTAGAATTTTTGGAGTTACATAAGTATGGTGAATGTTCAGATTACTACAGACTGTCCTGTTTTTGACATATTCTGTTTTTGATGCATTGGTTTGCTCGTTTTGATGAAACTATCGATTCTATTAGTGGTATAATCCATGGAAAATTTATATTAAAGTAGATAAAATGCAAAAAAACTATAACTTGGTTGGCAACAGTACTTAAAGTAGTGATTTTTTTATTATACTAACATATCTCACGAGTGTTTTGTTAAGTTTTGTGTGATTGAAGTTTTCAAGTTTTGGGTGAGATCACGATGGATGAAGGAATAAGGAGTGTAAAGAGACAAAGCTTGGGGACACCCGAGGCTCCCCAAGGTAATATTCAAGGACTCCCAAGAAACTAAGCTCGGGGATGCCCTAGAAGGCATCCCCTCTTTCTTATAACAACCATCAGTAATTTTACTTGGAGCTATATTTTTATTCGTCACATGATATGCGTAAATCTTGGAGCGTCGTGTGCTTTTTATTTTTATTTTAATAATGCATAATGCTGGTATGAGAAATTCCTTGGTTGATTTATAGAAGTCTCTTTGCACCTCACTTATATCTTTTCAGTATGGCTTCATAGAATGCTTCATGTACTTCACTTATATCATTTGAAGTTTGGATTGCGTGTTTCTCAGACATAGAAAACCTCCATTTGTATAATACTCTTTTGCTTCACTTACATTTGTTAGATCATGGGAATATCTTAAACTCTCATTCTTCTCTTATATCTATTTAGAGAGTTAACAGGAGTTGGTTATTCACATGGTTAGTCATAAAATCCTACATAAAACTTGTAGATCACCGAATATGATGTGTTTGATTGCTTGCAATAGTTTTGCAATACAAAGATAGTGATATTAGAGTCATGCTAGTGAGTAATTGTGTATTGGTAGAAATACTTGTGTAAAGGTTTGTGATTCCCATAGCATGCACGTATGGTGAACCGTTATGCTAGGAAGTGGGAGCATGATTTGTTTATAGATTGTTGGCCTTTGTGTGAGGGTCGGGAGCGCGTGATGGTTAACTCCTACCAACCTCTCCCCTAGGAGCATGCGTCTAATACTTTACTTTGATGACTAGTAGACTTTTGCAATAACTATGTGAGTTCTTTATGACTAATGTTGAGTCCATGGATTATATGCACTCTCACCCTTTCACCTTCGCTAGTCTCTCTAGTACCGCGCAACTTTTGTCGGTGCAATAAACCTAGCTTCCTCAAAACAGCCACCATATACCTTCCTCAAAACAGCCACCGTACCTACCTATTATGGCATTTCCACAGCCATTCTGAGATATATTGCGATGCAACTTCCGCCGTTTCGTTTTGTTATGACATGCACCATCACTTTCATATTGCATATAGAGTCATATTTTGTTCTAGGTATTGAGTTGTAATTTTCTTTTGAGTTGTAAGTAAACAAAAGTGTACATAATTATTAGAGCATGTCCCATGTGAGGAAAGGATGATGGAATCTATGATTCCCTCACAAGTGGGGATGAGATTCCGGACTTTATGAAAAATAAAAGAGGCCAGCGAAGCCCAAAAAATAAAAATAAATGAAAGAAGCCTTAGATGCCCACCAAAAAACAAAAAATGAGAGAAAAGAGAGAAGGGACGTTGCTGCTATGTTTTTCCACACTTGTGCTTCAAAGTAGCACCATCATCTTCATAATAGAGAGTCTCCTATTTTGTCACTTTCATATAACTAGTGGAATTTTTCATCATAATGCACATCCACTTAGTTTCTTTTTGAGCTTTCATACACTTATAGCTCTAGTGCATCCGTTGCATGGCAATCCCTACTCACTCACATTAATATCTATTAATGGGCATCTCCATAGCCCGTTGATACGCCTAGTTGATGTGAGAATATCTTCTCCCTTTTTCTTCACAACCTCCACGATATTCTATTCCACCTATAGTGCTATATCCATGGCTCACGCTCAGGTATTGCGTGAGAGTTGAAAATGCTTGAGAACATAAAGGTGTGAAACAATTGCTTGACTTGTCATCGGGGTTGTGCATGATATAAATACTTTGTGTGGGGAAGATGGAGCATAGCTAGACTATATGATATTGTAGGGATAACTTTCTTTTGCCATTATATTTTGAAGAGATACAATTGCTTTATTGGTATGCTTCTTAATGTCAAATGACAGACTATTGCCTTGAATCACTCGTGTCTTAATATTCATGCGATGATTAGATTATATGAACAAGATTATGAGAGGTAGCATTCGACATCAAAAATAATCTTTTTTCTCATTTACCTACTCGAGGACAAGCAGGAATTAAGCTTGGGGATGTTGATACGTCTCCGTCATATCTATAATTTTTGATTGTTTCATGCCAATATTCTACAACTTTCATATACTTTTGGCAAATTTTTATACTATTTTTGGGACTAACATATTGATCCAGTGCCCTGTGCAAGTTCCGGTTTGTTGCATGTATTTTGTTTTGCAAAATATCCATACCAATCGAAGTCCAAACGTGATAAAAACTTACGGAGATTTTTTTTGGAATATATGTGCTTTTTGGGAAAAAGAATGAACACGAGACGATGCCCAAGGAGGTGGCAAGCCTGCTAGGCGTGGCCCACCCCGTGGCCGCGCCTGGCAGGCTTGTGGCCACCCCTTAGGTCAGTTGGAGCTATCCTTTTGCTACATGGAATGTATTTTTATAATAAAAATCCCCGCAAATTTGTGGCCCGATTAGAGTTACGTATCTCCAGATATTTAAGAAATGGTGAAAGGCCAGAATATGGGAGCGTAGAAACAGAAGGAAACAAAGAGAGAGGTCCAATCTCGGAGGGGCTCTTGCCCCTCCGCCGTCATGGAGGACATGGACTAGAGGGGAAACCCTTCTCCCATCTAGGGGTAAGTTCAAGGAAGAATAAGAAGGTGGGGGCTCTCTCCCCCTCTCCCCCGATGGCACCGGAACGCCGCCAGGGCCATCATCGGGACGGCGATCTACTCCAACAACTCCATCATCTTCACCAACACCTCCATCACCTTCCCCCATCTATCTACAGTGGTCCACTCTGCCGCAACCTGTTGTACACTCTACTTGAACATGGTGCTTTATGCTTCATATTATTATCGAATGATGTGTTTCCATCCTATGATGTCTGCGTAGATTTTTGTTGTCCTATGGGTTGATTAATGATCATGATTGGTTTGAGTTGCATGTTTTATTATTGGTGTTGTCCTATGGTGCTCCCTATGTCACGCAAGCGTGAGGGATCCTCGCTGTAGGGTGTTGCAATGTGTTCATGATTCTTTCATGGTGGGTTGCTTGAGTGCGAGAAGCATAAACCCGAGTAGGTTGGTTGTTGCGTATGGGAGTAAAGAGGACTTGATACCTTATAATGCTATGATTGGGTTTTACCTTAATGATCTTTAGTAGTTGTGGATGCTTGCTAGAGTTAAAATCATAAGTGCATATGATCCAAGTAGAGAAAGTATGTTAGCTTATGCCTCTCCCTCATATAAAATTGCAATAATTATTACTAGTCTAGTTATCGATTGCCTAGGGACAATTCCGCAACTCCTACCACCACTTTTCCACACTCGTTAAACTAACTTAGTTGTCTATTTATCTAAGCAACCACTAGTTTTTATTTGCATGATCCTTATTATCTTGCAAACCTATCCCACTAGACCTACAAAGTACTTCTAGTTTCATACTTGTTCTAGGTAAAGCAAACATTAAGAGTGCATAGAGTTGTATCAGTGGTCGATAGAACTTGAGGGAATATTTGTTCTACCTTTAGCTCCTCGTTGGGTTTGACACTCTTACTTATCGAGAAAGGCTACAATTGATCTCCTACACTTGTGGGTTATCAATGCCTTGACACGAAGAAGAGTCTTCGGCCAAGGAAAGAAGCAGATCTTGCATGCACCAACCCATTTAGGGGTCTCGTCGTCATCGACTTGTACCGAAGGAGGAAAATCCTCGAAGCATGCTTTGACACTGGCCACGTAAACTTTGAAGACGTAATGGGGCATCTGTCGGTTGTGTAACATGCGTTCCTTTGGCTTCACGATTGTTGCCTTTCCCATGTCCACCTTCTGGCCTTTGATGTCGGACAGTAGGGTGCACTGGGTTTCGTCAGCCTACGAGGACATGTCTGCGATGTCAAACATCTGAAAGGAAACTAAAATGGAAGACTAGATATGTTGGTCAAGAGGGTATGACGCGTAATTACCGTGAGGGCGTCAAGCTCAGCCAAAGGCGAAGCCCCGTCGACCAGGCCAGAGACAGAGGACAAGCGGCTATGAACAGGAGCGAGACATGTACAAGAGCATGTGCGGTGGTGTGAGCGGGTTCTGGTGGTCCAATGTTCACTGAATTGCTCCTGACGTAGCTAGGAGGGGAAAGTCCTCTGGCCCTTTATTTGGACTTTTCTCCGTCCAATCGAAAAATGCCGAAATAAAGCTGGTAAAGGAAGATGTGAAGTTAACCATGACGTTAGCTACCCCTGCACTAACCCTTTCATCGACTATATGTTCCAACTCTGCTTTGGTCTCAGCTTTGGCCTTATTTACCGCAAGCGCGACCTTCTTGTCGATGTACTATTGACTAAGCAACGACCATCTCTGCCTTCTTTCCTTCGTCTTCTCGTGGTAGGGCGTCTTCCACGAGGCACCATATCTGACGTTGTGCACATGTCTATACGACGGTGGTTTATCCTCCGACACCTTTTTCATTATGTTGACGGACCAGTTGAAAGGGGTGTCCCACTTGGGCCTCGCCGACGACTGAGAAGACTCTTCGATATCGGCTACCTTTTGGTGCTGCTATTTCTGCAAAAGGAACATGGACTATTTACAAATGTGACAAAACTTCTTGTCAAATTGATTGGAAGCTAATATAAGGTGGTAATATAACAATTACCAATAGTCTCATGAACTCCCTCGTGATCGGGTCCGTGTAAAAGATTTTCTTGACGGGGTCCCACTTGTATCGGGCGCTGATCCAGTCATGCTCCTGCGGGTCGGTGAACTCCGCCAAGGGCTCTTGGATTCCCTGACTTTCGCGGTGGGCATCCTCCTTGGCCATAAGTGCCTCTTCCCCTCATAACCATGGCTTCCAAGGCGGTAGGGAGGTGTGTTCCTGGCCTGGAGCGCCTTCATTTTCTCCGACCTTATCTTGACTTCTTCTCTAGTGCAAGTCTCCTTGAATTTTTCAAAGTCCACTTCCGTTAGTGTCAGATTGTCAGCATGAATCTTGTACCATGATTCATTCTTCGCAATTGCTTTTTTCACCGGTACTTTCCAGGCAGACAATGTTGGAAATATGCCCTAGAAGCAATAAATAAAGTGTTTATTATTATATTTCGTTGTTCATGATAATCGTTTATTATCCATGCTATAATTGTATTGATTGGAAACACATTAGATGTGTGGGTAAATAGACAACACTTTGTCCCTAGTATGCCTCTAGGGAACTAGCTCGTTGGTCAAAGATGGTCAAGGTTTCCTAGCCATTGACATGTGATGTAATTTGATAACGGGATCACATCATTACGAGAATGATGTGATGGACAAGACTCAAACTACAAACGTAGCATATGATCATGTCAGTTTATTGCTACTATTTTCTACGTGTCAAGTATATGTTTCTATGACCATGAGATCATGCAACTCACGGACACCGGAAGAGTGTCTTGTGTGTATCAAATGACGCAACGTAACTGGGTGACTATAAAGGTACTCTACAGGTATTTCTGAGGGTGTCTGTTGGGTTGGCATGGATCAAGTCTGGGATTTGTTACTCCGTATGACGGAGAGGTATCTCAGGGCCCACTCGGTAATACAACATCACAATAAGCCTTGCAAGCAATGTGACCAAGTGTTAGTCCCGAGATCTTGTATTATGGAATTAGTAAATAGACTTGCCAGTAACAAGGATGAACTAGGTATGGAGATATCGACGATCGAATCTCGGGCAACTGACATACCGAAGAACAAAGGGAACATCATATGGGATTAACTGAATCCTTGACATAGAGGTTCGATCGATAAAGATCTTCGTAGAATATGTAGGAACCAATATGGGCATCCAGGTCCCGCTATTGGTTATTGACCGTAGAGGTGTCTCGGTCATGTCTACATAGTTCTCGAACCCGCAGGGTCTGCACACTTAAGGTTTGGTGACGTTTCGGTAGTATAGAGTTATGCATGGTGGTGACCGAAGGTTGTTCGGAGTCCCGAATGAGATCCTGGAAGTCACGAGGAGCTCTGGAATGGTCCGGAGGTAAAGATTGATATGTAGGAAGTCCTATTTTGGTCACCGGAAAAGATTCGGGCTCATTGGTACTGTACCGGGAGTAACGGTAGTGTACCGGGAGAACGTCGGGAGGGGTATTTCGATCCAAGAAGCTACATAGGCTGTGGGAGGATGAATACCAGCCCTTAGTGGGCTGATGGAAGTCCCACACAAGGCCCATGCGGCTGGGAAGAAAATCCCAATAGGAAAAAGGTGGAAAAAGGCAAAAAGGGCTAGATAAGGAAGGAATCCTAATCCTACTTGGAGTGGAGGAGGAGGACTCCTCCCTCCTGGTTTGGCCGAAGCCTAGGGCTGGCTCCTTGAGGGACAAGCCTCCTCCTCCTCTCCTCCTATATTTGCTAGAGGGTTTTAGGGTTTTGGCACAAGATTTTCAGCCACGTGCTACCCATTCCTCGAGTGCATAGTTTCTCCTCTAGATCGGATTTCTGCAGTGCTTAGGCGAAGCCCTGCCGGAATAGTTCCATCACCACCGCTGGAGCGCCGTCACGCTGCCGGAGAACTCTTCTACCTCTCCGCTCCCTCTTTCTGGATCAAGAAGGCGGAGATCATCATCAAGCTGTACGTGTGCTGAACGCGGAGGTGTCGTCCGTTCGGTACTTGATCGGGACGGGTCGTGATTGGATCGCGAGACGCTTAGCGATTTGGATCGCGAAGACGTTAGACTACACCAACTGCGTTTCTTAACGCTTCCCTCTTAGCGATCTACAAGGGTACATAGATCAACTCTCCCTCTCTTAGATGCTCATCACCATGGATAGGTCTTGCGTGAACGTATGAAAAATTTTGTTTCCCATGCGACATTCCCCAACAGTGGTATCAGAGCTAGGTCTATGTGTAGATAAGATCTCGAGTAGAACACAACGAGTTTGTGGGCGTTGATTCTTAGATTGCTTCCTCCCTTGGTCGTGTTTTGCTTCAGCGGTATTGTGGGATGAAGCGGCCCGGACCAACATTACTCGTACGCCTATGAGAGACCGGTTCCCTCAACTGCAACTTGTTGCTAAGATGGCTAGCGGGTGTCAGTTTCTCCTACTTTAGTTGGATCGGATTCTATAAAGGCGGTCGTTGAGAAGGTTGAAAAGAAACTAATGTATCACCATTGTGGTTTATGCGTAGGTGAGAATTGTTCTGGCTAGATACCCGTAGCAGCCACGTAAAACATGCAACAACAATTAGATGACGTCTAACTTGTTTTTGCAGGGTATAATAAGATGTGATATGGACAATTACATGATGTGATATATGTGATGGATGAGATGATCATGTGTTGTATAGAATATCACGACTTGCATGTCGATGAGTACGGCAACCGGCAGGAGCCATAGGGTTGTCTTTAATTATTGTATGACCTGCGTGTCAATCATTAAGCGTGATGTAATGCTTTACTTTATCGCTAAATGGTAGCAATAGTAGTATAAGCATGGTGGGCGCGACAACCCCGATGGCGACACGTTGATGGAGCTCAAGATAATGGAGATCATGGTGTCCTGCCGGTGACGATGGGGATCATGTCGGTGCTTTCAGGATGGAGATCAAAAGCACAAGTTCATTGCCATATCATGTCACTAATGATTTGCATGTGATGTTAATCCTTTTATGCACCTTGTTTCATTTAGGACGACGGTAACATTATAAGCTGATCCCTCACTTAAATTTCAAGATGAATTGTGTTCTCCCCGAGTGTGCACCATTGCGAAAGTTCGTCATGTCGAGACACCACGTGATGATCGGGTGTGATAGACTCTAGTGTTGTACATGCAGAACACTCGGGTTAAACTTGACGAGCCTAGCATGTACAGACATGGCCTCGGAACACAAGAGACCGAAAGGTCGAACATGAGTCATATAGTAGAAATGATCAACATGATAATGTTCACCATTCAAACCACCTCAACTCACGTGATGATCGGATTTGAGTTGGTGGATTTGGATCATGTGACACTCAGATGACCTGAGGGATGTCAATTTGAGTGGGAGCTTTAGTAATTTGATTAACTAACACTAATTATCTTGAACAATAGTCTAAGTAACCTTTGCATATTTATCCTGTAATCTGAGCATTATCCAATCATAGTCCTTTATGCACCGCTTGGTGACCAACCATAAGACATGTAATCTGAAGACGTTAAGAACACTTGGGAGGCACGTTCTGGAGATTACTCAATAGTTCAGTGTGCAATATTGTATGGCTTAGAACCGGGACTTCAAAGACGTTTTGAATGTCATGGAGCATATGCGATGTTCCAGGAGTTGAAGTTTGTCTTTCAGAAGAATGCCCGAATCGAGAGGTATGAGACCTCCGATAAGTTCTATGCTTGCAAGATGGAGGAGAACGGGTCTATCAGTGAATATATACTCAGAATGTTTGGGTATTCGACTCGTCTAGCGGAGTTGGGAATTGCCCTTCCGCCAGAGGCGATCACTGACAGAATTCTTCAATCACTGCCACCTAGTTACAAGAGCTTTGTGATGAACTATAACATGCATGGGATGAACAAGTCAGTCACCGAGCTGTTTGCGATGCTAAAGGTCGCTGAGTCTGAAATCCAGAAAGGCATCAAGTGTTGATGGTCAATGAAACCACTAGTTTCAACAAGAATGGCAAGGGCAAGGGCAAGGGCAAGAAGGGTAAAACCAAGAAGGATGGCAAAGCGGTAGCTACTCCTGTAAAGAAGCCCAAGCATGGACCCAAGCCAGAAACTTAGTGCTTTCATTGCAAGGGAACTGGTCACTGGAAGCGGAACTGCCCCAAGTACCTGGCTGACAAGAAGGCGGCCACCGACAAACAAGGTATATATGATACACATGTTATTCCTGTGTACCTTACTAGCTCTCGTTGTAGTGCCTGGGTATTTGATACCGGTTCGGTTGCTCACATTTGCAACTCAAAACAGGAACTACGGAATAGACGAAGGCTGGCAAAGGATGAAGTGACGATGTGCATGGGAAATGGTTCCAAGGTTGATGTGACCGCCGTCGGCACGCTCTCTCTTCGATTACCATCGGGATTAGTGATGAACCTGAATAATTGTTATTTAGTGCATGTGTTAAGCATGAACATTATATATGGATCTTGTTTATTGTGAGACGGTTACTCATTTAAATCAGAGAATAAAGGTTGTTCTATTTATATGAGTACTATCTTTCATGGTCACGCACCCAATGTGAGGGGTTTATTCATATTGAATCTTGATAGTGATGATACAAATGTTCATAACATCGATGCCAAAAGTTGTAGAGTTGATAATGATAATACCACTTTCTTGTGGCACTGCCGTTTAGGTCATATTGGTGTAAAACGCATAAGGAAGCTCCATGCTGATGGACTTTTGGAGTCACTTGATTTTGAATCACTTGACACATGTGAACCATGCCTCATGGGCAAGATGACTAAAACGCCGTTCTCTAGAACAATGGAATGGGCAAGTGACTTATTGGAAATCATACATACTGATGTGTGTGGTCAAATGAATGTTACAGAGCATGGTGGATATTGTTATTTTCTCACCTTCACTCATGACTTAAGTAGATATGGGTATATTTACTTAATGAAACACAAGTCTGAAACGTTTGAAAAGTTCAAGCAATTTCAGAGTGAAGTTGAGAATCATTGTAACAAGAAGATTAAATTCCTGCGATCTGATCGACGAGATGAATATCTGAGATATGAGTTTGGCAGTCACTTAAGATAGTGTAGAATTGTTTCACAGTTGACTCCGCCTGGAACACCACAGCGTAATGGTGTGTCTGAACGTCGTAATCGAACCTTATTAGATATGGTGTGTTCTATGATGTCTCTTGCTAATTTGCCACTATTGTTTTGGCATTAGAGACAGCTACATTCACTTTAAATAGGGCACCATCGAAATCCATTGAGACGATGCCATATGAACTGTGGTTTGGCAAGAGGCCAAAGTTGTCGTTTCTTAAAGTTTGGGTATGTGATGCTTATGTCAAAAAGCTTCAGCCTCAAAAGCTGGAACCCAAAGCGAAGAAATGCATCTTCATAGGATACCCGAAAGACACAGACGGGTATACCTTCTATCTCAGATTTGAAGGCAAAGTGTTTGTCACTAATAATGGAACATTTCTTGAGAAAGAGTTTCTCTTGAAAGAATTGAGTGCGAGAAAAATAGAGCTTGATGAGGTTATTGAACCTTTACTTCAACCAGAAAGTAGCACAGCGCAGAAAGATGTTTCTATGGAACCTACAATGTTAGAAGAGGAAGTTAATGATGATGATCATGAAGCTTCAGATCAAGCTACTATTGAACCTCGTAGGTCGACAAGGCCCTATACTACTCCTGAGTGGTACGGCAACCCTGTCTTGGAGGTCATGTTGTTGGACAACAATGAACATACGAGTTATGGAGGAGCAGTGATGGGCCCGGATTCTGAGAAATGGTTAGAGGCCATGAAATCCGAGATGGGATCCATGTATGAAAACAAAGGATGGACTTTGGAAGTATTACCTGAAGGGCGAAAGGCCATTCAGAACAAATGGATCTTTAAGAAGAAGACAGACGTGGACGGTAATGTCACCATCTATAAATCTTGACTTGTGGCAAAGGGTTTTTCACAAGTTCAAGGAGTTGACTACGATGAGACCTTCTCACCCGTAGCGAAGCTTAAGTCTGTCAGAATCATGTTGGCAATAGCTACTTATTTCGACTATGAAATTTGGCAGATGGATGTCAAAACAGTGTTCCTCAATGGTTTCCTTGAGGAAGAGTTGTATATGATGCGACCAAAAGGTTTTGTCGATCCAGAGAATGCTGACAAAGTTTGCAAACTCCAGCGATCCATTTATGGGCTGGTGCAAGCATCTCGGAGTTGAAATAAGCGTTTTGATGAGGTGATCAAAGCGTTTGAGTTTGTACAAGTTTATGGGGAAGCTTGTATTTACAAGAAAGTGAGTGGGAGCTATATAGCGTTTCTAATATTATATGTGGATGACATATTGTTGATTCGAAACAATATAGAAATGTTTGAAAGCGTGAAGGAATATTTGAACAAAAGTTTTTCAATGAAGGACCTAGGAGAAGTTGCTTTCATATTAGGCATTAAGATCTATAGAGATAGATCGAGATGCTTAATAGCACTTTCACAAGGCACATACCTTGATAAAGTTTTGAAGAAGTTCAAAATGGATCAGTCCAAGAAGGGGTTCTTGCCTGTGTTACAAGGTGTGAAGTTGAGTAAGACTCAATGCCTGGTGACTACAGAAGATAGAGAAAAGATGAGTGTCATCCCCTATGCTTCAGCCATAGGCTCTATCATGTATGCAATGATGTGCACAAGACCCGATGTCAGCCTTGCCATAAGTATGTCCAGAAGGTTTCAAAGTGATCCTGGAATTGAACACTGGGCAGTGGTCAAGAATATCCTTAAGTACCTGAAAAGTACTAAGGAAATGTTTCTCGTTTATGGAGGTGATGAAGAGCTCATCGTAAAGGGTTACGTCGATGCAAGATTTGACACTGATCCGGATGACTCTAAGTCAACAACCAGATAGGTATTTATTCTCAACGGGGGAGCGGTAAGCTGGTGCAGTTCCAAGCAAAGCGTGGTAGCCGATTCTACGTGCGAAGCGTACTACATCGCATCCTCGGAGATGGCAAAGGAAGGTGTCTGGATGAAGCAGTTCATGACAGATCTTGGAGTAGTGCCCAGTGCACTGAATCCAATGAACCTGTTCTGTGACAACACTGGTGCCATTGCTCTGGCCAAGGAACCAAGGTTTCACAAGAGAACCAGACACATAAAGCGACGCTTCAACTCCATCCGCGATTACATCGAGGAAAAGGACATAAATATTTGCAAAGTGCACACGTTTCTGAATGTTGTAGACCCATTGACTAAACCTCTTCCAAGGGCTAAACATGATCAACACCAGAACTGCATGGTTGTTCGATTCATTACAATGTAAGTCACATAGTGATGTGAACTAGATTATTGACTCTAGTGCAAGTGGGAAACTGTTGGAAATATGCCCTAGAGGCAATAAATAAAGTGTTTATTATTATATTTCCTTGTTCATGATAATCGTTTATTATCCATGCTATAATTGTATTGATTAGAAACACATTACATGTGTGGGTAAATAGACTACACTTTTTCCCTAGTATGCCTCTAGTGAACTAGCTCGTTGGTCAAAGATGGTCAAGGTTTCCTAGCCATTGACATGTGATGTCATTTGATAACGGGATCACATCATTAGGAGAATGATGTGATGGACAAGACGCAAACTACAAACATAGCATATGATCATGTTAGTTTATTGCTACTGTTTTCTACATCTCAAGTATATGTTTCTATGACCATGAGATCATGCAACTCACGGACACTGGAAGAGTGTCTTGTGTGTATCAGACGTTGCAACATAACTGGGTGACTATAAAGGTACTCTACAGGTATTTCTGAGGGTGTCTATTGGGTTGGCATGGATCAAGACTGGGATTTGTTACTCCGTATGATGAAGAAGTATCTCAGGGCCCACTCGGTAATACAACATCATAATAAGCCTTGCAAGCAATGTGACTAAGTGTTAGTCACAGGATCTTGTATTATGGAAACAAGTAAAGAGACTTGCCGGTAACGAGGTTGAACTAGGTATGGAGATATCGACGATCGAATCTCGGGCAAGTAACATACCAAAGAACAAAGGGAACATCATACGGGATTAACTGAATCCTTGACATAGAGGTCCGACCGATAAAGATCTTCGTAGAATATGTAGGAACCAATATGGGCATCCAGGTCCCGCTATTGGTTATTGACCGTAGAGGTGTCTTGGTCATGTCTAGATAGTTCTCGAACCCGTAGGGTCTGCACACTTAAGGTTTGGTGACGTTTCGGTAGTATAGAGTTATGAATGGTGGTGACCGAAGGTTGTTTCGAGTCCCGGATGAGATCCCGGATGTCACGAGGAGCTTCGTAATGGTCCGTAGGTAAAGATTGATATATAGGAAGTCCTATTTTGGTCACCGGAAAAGTTTCGGGCTCATCGGTAGTGTACCGGGAGTGCCGGTAGTGTACCGGGAGACCATCGGGAGGGGTATTTCGACCCAAGAGGCCACATGGGCTGTGGGAGGATGAATACCAGCCCTTAGTGGGCTGGTGGAAGTCCCACACAAGGCCCATGCGGCTGGGAAGAAAAGCCCAAAAGGAAAAAGGTGGAAAAAGGCAAAAAGGGCTAGATAAGGAAGGAATCCTAATCCTACTAGGAGTGGAGAAGGAGGACTCCTCCCTCCTGGTTTGTCGTAAGCCTAGGGCTGGCTCCATGGGGGCCAAGCCTCCTCCTCCTCTCCTCCTATATATACTAGAGGGTTTTAGGGTTTTGGCACAAGATTTTTAGCCACGTGCTACTCGTTCCTCCAGTGCATAGTTTCTCCTCTAGATCGGATTTCTGCAATGCTTAGGCGAAGCCCTGTCAGAATAGCTCCACCACCATTACCGGAGCGCCATCATGCTGCCGGAGAACTCTTCTATCTCTCTGCTCCCTCTTGCTTGATCAAGGAGGCAGAGATCGTCATCAAGCTGTACGTGTGTTGAACGCGGAGGTGCCTTCCGTTCGGTACTTGATCAGGACGGATCGTGATTGGATCGCAGGACGCTCGGCGATTTGGATCGTGAAGACATTCGACTACACCAACCACGTTTCTTAATGCTTCCCGCTTAGCAATCTACAAGGGTACGTAGATCCACTCTCCCTCTCATAGATGCTCATCACCATGGATAGGTCTTGCGTGAATGTACGAAAAATTTTGTTTTCCATGCAACGTTCCCCAACAGACAAGTCGTTGGTGAATATCATTATCACCTTGCTGTTTATCTTTGTCATGGGGTCGTCCTTCCACGGAAGTTTTCTTTCAGTCCGCCCGGGGAACAAGAACCTATTGTGCAACTTTGTTAGGAGCATGTGCTCCATATGTGGTATCTTCTTCAACTTTTTGTCGTTGATGCTGGCGGTTTCCCCGAGAATGCATCCTAGTTGATTGTCGTAGCATTCGCGTGCTTCCTCCGACGCCATTGGCTCTAATTTCTTGTCGTGCATTGTCATGATCACAATTTTTCCGATGCCGAGCTTGTTTGGTTTTCGTGTCCTCTTCGGCTTTGGTCCTTCCCCGGTCTCGGTGGCAGTGTCCGTGCCGGCTGTGCCGGTGTTGGTGCCGGTGACGGGGTTGTTGTTGCCACTATCAACCTGCACTCGCAACTATTGTTCGTCCAGGTAACTGAAATAATTGTTTGCTGCCTCGATGGGGTCTTCTTCGGGGCGACCAGAACCCCCAGCTTCCGTGTGATCATACATGTTTCCTACGATTATTAAAGTATACTCGTTCGATTATTTGGTTGGAATGAAGTGAATAATGAAAATAAAAAGGGGCCTATATTTTGCCGGAATGTTGATTCATTCCCCTTTCGGAAAATCTTGGGCACTCCATATGTCCTAGCTAGTTTCTAGCACAAGTCATGCAAAAAATCACGGAAATTTTAGGCATGACATGTGCTAAAAAGTGGACATATGGAGCGCCTAAAATTTGCGGAAACGGAAATGAATCAACATTCCGGAAAAACATAGGCCACGCGGAGCATATGAAATTAATGACATAGGGTTCATATTACAAAATTGCCCTAGCTAATTTATATACCTACCAAAATTAACCTAGATAATTTCCTAAAAACAATTGCCCTAGCTAATTTCCTTTTTCGTCTTATCCTTCTCCTCCTCTCCTCTTTCCTCCTCTTCTTCTTCTCTTTCATTTCTTCTTGTTTTCCTTTTTTCGCTTCTCCTTCTCCTCCCCTCTTTCCTTCCTCTCCTCTTTCTTCTTCTTCTTTTTCTTCTCAAAACTTGCTAAATTTTTTAATCTAGGGTTCGTACAAATTTGCTTATTTAACTAAATTTGCTAAATTTGGTACTTCCCTAAACTAGATTCCTACTGTCCAAAAAAGATCCCTACTATCCTAATTCCTAATCACAACAGCAACATCTCATCTCCTAGGGTTCATACATCCAACTCCTTGCTAGGTTTCATATTATAGAGAGAGAGAGCAGAAAGCAAAGAGATCAAAGAGGGAGAGAGGGGAAGGGGTGTTGGGGAACGTCGCAAGGGAAACAAAAAATTTCATACGCTCACGCAAGACCTATCCATGGTGATGAGCATCTACGAGAGGGAGAGTGGATCTATGTACCCTTGTAGATCGCTAAGCGGGAAGCGTTAAGAAACGCGGTTGGTGTAGTTGAACATCTTCGCGATCCAAATCGCCTAGCGTCTCGCGATCCAATCACGATCCATCCCGATCAAGCATCAAACGGACGGCACCTCCGCGTTCAGCACACGTACAACTTGATGACGATCTCCGCCTTCTTGATCCAGCAATAGGGAGCGGAGAGGTAGACGAGTTCTTCGGCAGCATGACGGCGCCGTGGCGATGGGTGTGGAGAAATTCCGGCAGGGCTTTGCCTAAGCACTGCAGAAAACCGATCTAGAGGAGAAACTATGCACTAGAGGAACGGGTAGCACGTGGCTGAAAATCAAGTGCAAAAACCCTAAAACCTCTAGTATATATAAGAGGAAGAGAGGAGGAGGCTTGGCCCAAGGGCCAAGCCATCTAGGCGTCGGCCGAACCAAGAGGACAGGAGGATTCCTCCTCCAATCCTAGTAGGACTAGGACTGCTCCTTATTTTGGCCTTTTTGCCTTTTTCCACCTTTTTCTCCTTGGGCTTTTCTTCCCAGCCGCATGGGCCTTGTGTGGGACTTCCACCAGCCCACTAAGGGCTGGTATTCACTCTCCCACAGCCCATGTAGCCTCTTGGGTCGAAATACCCCTCCCGATGGTCTCCCGGTACACTACCGGCTCTCCCGGTACACTACCGATGAGCCCAAAACTTTTCCGGTGACCAAAATAGGACTTCCTACATATTAATCTATACTTCTGGACCATTCCGGAGCTCCTCATGACGTATGGGATCCCATCCGGGACTCCGAACAACCTTCGGTCACCACCATGCATAACTCTATACTACCAAAACATCACCAAACCTTAAGTGTGCAGACCCTGTGGGTTCGAGAACTATGTAGACATGACTGAGACACCTCTACGGTAAATAACCAAATAGAGGGACCTGGATGCCCATATTGGTTCCTACACATTCTATGAAGATCTTTATCGGTCGAACCTCTATGTCAAGAATTCAGTTAATCCCATATGATGTTCCCTTTGTTCTTCAGTATGTTACTTGCCCGAGATTCGATCGTCGGTATCTCCATACCTAGTTCAACCTCGTTACTAGCAAGTCTCTTTACTCGTTCCGTAATACAAGATCCCGTTACTAACACTTAGTCACATTGCTTGCAAGGTTTATTGTGATGTTGTATTACCGAGTGGGCCCTCAGATACCTCTCCGTCACACGGAGTAACAAATCCCAGTCTTGATCCATGCCAACTCAACAGACACCCTCAGAGATACCTGTAGAGCACCTTTATAGTCACCCAGTTATGTTGCAACGTTTGATACACACAAGGCATTCTTCCGGTGTCTGTGAGTTGCATGATCTCATGGTCATATAAACATATACTTAACATTGAGAAAACAGTAGCAATAAACTGACACGATCTGTGATAGCCTGGCTTATTTGGGATGATAGACTACTCATATCAATAAGGAATTCCTTTTTTTCTAGGAGCCCATTCAAATAGAACCCCCAGGTTAAGCGTGCTTGGCTTGGAGTAGTTCTAGGATGGGTGACCAACCGGGAAGTTGATCCCGGGTGCGCATGAGTGAGGACAAAGTGTGCAGAAAAGACTAGTATTGATCTGTGAGGCCAGTCTAGATCCTGCCAGGAGTAACGACCACCGACGGGTGTGTTCGGGGCGTTACAAGTTGGTATCAGAGCCGACCCTCGTGGTTACACGGATGTTTGCCGACAGGTGCGTGGTCATGTTGTTCATGAAGTTTGTGACCCGTCGTGGCACACAGAATGACACATGTATTGGACTGGAAGCACACACGTTTGTGCTAAGAGGGGACGTTCCTATGACCCGATGAGGACGTCGGTTCCTCTGACTGGTGGTGTATGTGATAGTCTGGCTTATTAGGGATGATAGACTACTCATATCAATAAGGAATTCCTTCTTTTCCGGGAGCCCATTCAAATAGAACCCCTAGGTTAAGCGTGCTTGGGTTGGAGTAGTTCTAGGATGGGTGACCGACCGGAAAGTTGGTCTCGGGTGGGTTGGAGTAGTTCTAGGATGGGTGACCGACCGGGAAGTTGGTCCCGGGTGCGCATGAGTGAGCACCTTGTGCGCAGAATAGACTAGTATTGATCTTTGAGACAAGTCTAGATCCCGCCAGGAGTAACGACCACCGGCGGGTGTGTCCGGGGCGTTACACGATCATATGCTACGTTTGTAATCTGGGTCTTGTCCATCACATCATTCTTCTAATGATGTGATTCCGTTATCAAATGAAATCACATGTCAATGGCGAGGAAACCTTGACCATCTTTGACCAACGAGCTAGTTCACTAGAGGGATACTAGGGACAAAGTGTTGTCTATTTACCCACACATGTAATGTGTTTCCAACCAATACAATTATAGCATGGATAATAAACGATTATCATGAACAAGGAAATATAATAATAAACACTTTATTTATTGCCTCTAGGGCATATTTCCAACAGTCTCCACTTGCACTAGAGTCAATAATCTAGTTCACATCACTATATGATTTACATTGTAATGAATCGAATACACATGTAGTTCTGGTGTTGATCATGTTTAGCCCTTGGAATAGGTTTAGTCAACGGTTCTGCAACATTCAGATCCATGTGCATTCTGCAAATATTTATGTCTTTTTCCTCGATGTAATCGCGGATGGAGTTGAAGCGTCGCTTTATGTGTCTGGTCCTCTTGTGAAACCTTGGTTCCTTGGCCAGAGCAATGGCACCAGGGTTGTCACAGAACAGGTTCATTGGATTTAATGCACTGGGCACTACTCCAAGATCTGTCATGAACTACTTCATCTAGACACCTTCCTTCGCTGCCTCCGAGGCTGCGATGTACTCCGCTTCGCACGTAGAATTGGCTACCACGCTTTTCCTGGAACTGGACCAGCTTACCGCTCCCCCGTTGAGAATAAATACGTATCCGGTTTGTGACTTAGAGTCATCCGGATCAGTGTCAAAGCTTGCATCGACGTAACCCTTTACGACGAGCTCTTCATCACCTCCATAAACGAGAAACATTTCCTTAGTCCTTTTCAGCTAATTAAGGATATTCTTGACCGCTGCCCAGTGCTCCATTCCAGGATCACTTTGAAACCTTCCAGCCATACTTATGGCAAGGCTGACATCGGGTCTTGTGCAAAGCATTGCATACATGATAGACCCTATGGCTGAAGCATAGGGGATGACACTCATCTTTTCTCTATCTTCTGCAGTCACTGGGCATTGAGTCTTACTCAACTTCACACCTTGTAAGATAGGCAAGAACCCCTTCTTGGACTGATCCATTTTGAACTTCTTCAAAACTTTACCAAGGTATGTGCTCTGTGAAAGTGCTATTAAGCGTCTCGATCTATCTTTGTAGATCTTAATGCCTAATATGAAAGCAGCTTCTCCTATGTCCTTCATTGAAAAACTCTTGTTCAAATATTCCTTCACGCTTTCCAGCATTTCTATATTGTTTCCAATCAGCAACATTTCATCCACATATAATAGTAGAAACGCTATAGAGCTCCCACTCACTTTCTTGTAAATACAAGCTTCTCCATAAACTTGTATAAACTCAAACGCTTTGATCACCTCATCAAAGCGCTTATTCCAACTCCGAGATGCTTGCACCAGCCCATAAATGGATCGCTGGAGTTTGCAAATTTGTTAGCATTCTCTGGATTGACAAAACCTTCTGGTTGCATCATATACAACTCTTCCTCAAGGAAACCGTTGAGGAACGCTGTTTTGACATCCATCTGCCAAATTTCATAGTCGAAATAAGCAGCTATTGCCAACATGATTCTGACAGACTTAAGCATCGCTACTGGTGAGAAGGTCTCATCATAGTCAACTCCTTGAACTTGTGAAAAACCCTTTGCCACAAGTCGAGCTTTATGGACGGTGACATTACCATCCGCGTCTGTCTTATTCTTAAAGATCCATTTGTTCTGAATGGCCTTTCGTCCTTCAGGTAATACTTCCAAAGTCCATACTTTGTTTTCATACATGGATCCCATCTCGGATTTCATGGCCTCTAACCATTTCTCAGAATCCGGGCCCATCACCGCTCCTCCATAGCTCGTAGGTTCATTGTTGTCCAACAACATGACCTCCAAGACAGGGTTGCCATACCACTCAGGAGTACTACGCGCCCTTGTCAACCTACGAGGTTCAATAGCAGCTTGATCTGAAGCTTCATGATCATCATCATTAACTTCCTCTTCAACCGTCTTAGGTTCCACAGAAACATCTTTCTGTGCTGCACTACTTTCTGGTTGAAGTAAAGGTTCAATAACCTCATCAAGCTCTATTTTCCTCCCACTCAATTCTTTCGAGAGAAACTCTTTCTCAAGAAATGTTCCGTTCTTAGCGACAAACACTTTGCCTTCGGATCTGAGATAGAAGGTATACCCGACTGTCTCTTTCGGGTATCCTATGAAGACACATTTCTCGCTTTGGGTTCCAGCTTTTCAGGCTGAAGCTTTTTGACATAAGCATCACATCCCCAAACTTTAAGAAACGACAACTTTGGCCTCTTGCCAAACCATAGTTCATATGGCGTTGTCTCAACGGATTTCGATGGTGCCCTATTTAAAGTGAATGCAGCTATCTCTACTGTATAACCCCAAAACGATAGTGGCAAATCAGCAAGAGACATCATAGAATGCACCATATCTAATAAGGTTCGATTACGACGTTCAGACACACCATTACGTTGTGGTGTTCCGGGCGGTGTCAACTGTGAAACAATTCCACACTGTCTTAAGTGACTGCCAAACTCATAACTCAGATATTCACCTCCTCAATCAGATCGCAGGAATTTAATCTTCTTGTTACGATGATTATCAACTTCACTCTGAAATTGCTTGAACTTTTCAAACATTTCAGACTTGTGTTTCATTAAGTAAATATACCCATATCTACTTAAGTCATCAATGAAGGTGAGAAAATAACGATATCCACCACGCGTTGTAACATTCATTGGACCGCACACATCAGTATGTATGATTTCCAATAAGTCACTTGCCCGTTCCATTGTTCCAGAGACTGGCCTTTTAGTCATCTTGCCCATGAGGCATGGTTCACATGTGTCAAGTGATTCAAAATCAAGTGACACCAAAAGTCCATCAGCATGGAGCTTCCTCATGCGTTTTACACCAATATGACCTAAACGGTATTGCCACAAGAAAGTGGTACTATCATTATCAACTCTACATCTTTTGGCATCAATGTTATGAACATGTGTATCATCTCTATCAAGATTCATTATGAATAAAACCCTCACATTGGGTGCATGACCACAAAAGATATTACTCATATAAATAGAACAAACTTTATTCTCTGATTTAAATGAGTAACCGTCTCGCAATAAACAAGATCCAAATATAATGTTCATTCTTAACGCAGGCACTAAATAACAATTATTCAGGTTCATCACTAATCCTGATGGTAATCGAAGAGAGAGCATGCCGACGGCGATCACATCAACCTTGGAACCATTTCCCACGCCCATCATCATTTCATCCTTTGCCAGCCTTCGTCTATTCCGTAGTTCCTGTTTTGAGTTGCAAATGTGAGCAATCAAACCGGTATCAAATACCCAGGCACTACAACGAGAGCTAGTAAGGTACACATGAATAACATGTATATCATATATACCTTGTTTGTCGTCGGCCGCCTTCTTGTCAGCCAGGTACTTGGGGCAGTTCCGCTTCGAGTGACCAGTTCCCTTGAAATGAAAGCACTCAGTTTCTGGCTTGGGTCCATGCTTGGGCTTCTTTATAGGAGTAGCAACTGCTTTGCCATCCTTCTTGGTTTTACCCTTCTTGCCCATGCCCTTGCCATTCTTCTTGAAACTAGTGGTTTTATTGACCATCGACACTTGATGTTCTTTCTGGATTTCAGACTCAGCGACTTTTCGCATCGCAAACAGATCGATGACTGACTTGTTCATCCCGTGCATGTTATAGTTCATCACAAAGCTCTTGTAACTAGGTGGCAGTGATTGAAGAACCTTTGTCAGCGATCGCCTCTAGCGGAAGGGCAATTCCCAACTACGCTAGACGAGTCGAATACCCAGACATTCTGAGTATATGTTCACTCATAGACCCGTTCTCGTCCATCTTGCAAGCATAGAACTTATCGGAGGTCTCATACCTCTCGATTCGGGCATTCTTCTGAAAGATAAACTTCAACTCCTCGAACATCTCATATGCTCCATGAAATTCAAAACGTCTTTGAAG
Organism: Hordeum marinum; assembly: GCA_022496015.1. Lineage (NCBI taxonomy): Eukaryota > Viridiplantae > Streptophyta > Magnoliopsida > Poales > Poaceae > Hordeum > Hordeum marinum. Next base: position 93,862,139 of record CM039677.1, on the reverse strand, counting down.
TCCCGGTTCTAAGCCATACAATATTGCACACTGAACTATTGAGTAATCTCCAGAACGTGCCTCCCAAGCATTCTTAACATCTTCGGATGACATGTATTCTGGTTGGTCACCAAGCGGTGCATCAAGGACATATGATTTCTGGGAAGCCATGAGGTTAATCCTTAGATTACGGGACCAGTCAACAAAGTTACTTCCATCATCTTTAAACTTAGCTTTCTCTAGGAATGCATTAAAATTCAGGGGTGCAATTGCGCGAGCCATTGATCTACAACATAAATATGCAAAGGTTACTTAGACTATTGTTCAAGATAATGAGTTTAGTTAATCAAATTACTAAAGCTCCCACTCAAAATGACATCCCTCAGGTCATCTGAGTGTCACATGATCCAAATTCACCAACTCAAGTCTGATCATCACGTGAGTTGAAGTGGTTTCAATGGTGAACATCATCATGTTGATCATATCTACTATATGACTCATGTTCGACCTTTCGGTCTCTTGTGTTACGAGGCCATGTATGTACATGCTAGACTCATCAAGTTTAACCCAAGTGTTCTGCATGTGCAACACTGGCTTGCACCTGTTGTATGTGAACGTAGAGTCTATCACACCCGATCATCATGTGGTGTCTCGACACGACAAACTTTCGCAACGGTGCACACACGAGGAGAAAACAATTCATATTGAAATTTAAGTGAGGGATCACCTTATAATGCTACCTTCGTCCTAAGAAAAACAAGGTGCATAAAAGGATTAACATCACATGCAAATCATAAGTGACATGATATGGCCATGAACTTGTGCTTTTGATCTCCATCTTAAAAGCACCGGCATGATCTCCATCGTCACTGGCACGACACCATGATCTCCATCATCTTGAGCTCCATCAATGTGTCGCCATCGGGGTTGTTGCGCCCATCATGCTTGTACTATTATTGCTACCGTGTAGCGATAAAGTAAAGCATTACATAGTGCTTAATGATTGACACGCGGGTCATACAATAATTAAAGAAAACCCTATGGCTCCTGTCGGTTGTCGTACTCATCGACATGCAAGTCGTGATATTCTATACAACACATGATCATCTCATACATCACATATATCACATCATGTAATTGGCCATATCACATCACAACATACCCTGCAAAAACAAGTTAGACATCCTCTAATTGTTGTTGCATGTTTTACGTGGCTGCTACGGGTATCCAGCAAGAACAATTCTCACCTACGCATAAACCACAATGGTGATACATCAGTTGCTTTTCAACCTTCTCAAGGACCGTCTTTGTCGGATCCGATCCAACTAAAGTAGGAGAAACTACCACCCGCCAGCCATCTTTTGCAACAAGATGCAGTTGAGGGAACCGGTCTCTCGTAAGCGTACGAGTAATGTTGGTCCAGGCCGCTTCATCCCATAATACTGCTGAACCAAAACACGACCAAGGGAGGAAGCAATATAATCATCAACGCCCACAAACTCTTTGTGTTCTACTCAAGATTTCATCTATACGTAGACCTAGCTCAGGATGCCACTGTTGGGGAACGTCGCATGGGAAACAAAAAATTTCCTACGCTCATGCAAGATCTATCCATGGTGATGAGCATCTACGAGAGGGAGAGTGGATCTACATACCCTGGTAGATCGCTAAGCGGGAAGCATTAAGAAACGCGGTTGGAGTAGTCGAACATCTTCGCGATCCAAATCGCCAAGCGTCCCGCGATTCAATCACGATCCGTCCCGATCAAGCACCGAACGGATGGCACCTCTGCGTTCAGCACACGTACAACTTGATGACGATCTCCGCCTTCTTGATCCAGCAAGAGGGAGCGGAGAGGTAGACGAGTTCTCCGGCAACGTGACGACGACGCAGTGATGGTGGTGGAGCAATTGCGACAGGGCTTCGCCTAAGCACTACAGAAAACCGATCTAGACGAGAAACAATGCACTAGAGGAACGGGTAGCACGTGCCTAAAAATCAAGTGCAAAACCCCTAAAACCTCTAGTATACATAAGAGGAATAGAGGAGGAGGCTTGGCTCAAGGGCCAAGCCATCTAGGCATCGGCCGGACCAAGAGGAGAGGAGGATTCCTCCTCCAATCCTAGTAGGACTAGGACTCCTCCTTATTTTGGCCTTTTTGCCTTTTTCCACCTTTTTCTCTTTGGGATTTTTCTTCCCAGCCGCATGGGCCTTGTGTGGGACTTCCACCAGCCCACTAAGGTCCGGTATTCACTCTCCCACAGCCCATGTAGCCTCTTGGGTCGAAATACCCCTCCCGATGGTCTCCCGGTACACTACCGGCACTCCCGGTACACTACCGCTGACCCCGAAACTTTTCCGGTGACCAAAATAGGACTTCCTATATATCAATCTTTTACTCTGGACCATTCCGGAGCTCCTCGTCACAACCATCGGTCACAACCATGCATAACTCTATACTACCGAAAAGTCACCAAACCTTAAGTGTGCAGACCCTGCGGGTTCGAGAACTATGTAGACATGACCGAGACACCTCTACGGTCAATAACCAAATAGCGGGACCTGGATGCCCATATTGGTTCCTACACATTCTACGAAGATCTTTATCGGTCGAACCTCTTTGTCAAGGATTCAGTTAATCCCATATGATCTTCCCTTTGTTCTTCGGTATGTTACTTGCTCGATATTCGATCATCGGTATCTCCATACCTAGTTCAACCTCGTTACCGGCAAGTATCTTTACTCGTTCCGTAATACAAGATCCCGTGACTAACACAGAGTCACATTGCTTTTAAGGCTTATTGTGATGTTGTATTACCGAGTGGCCCCTCAGATACCTCTCCGTCACACGGAGTAACAAATCCCAGTTTGATCCATGCCAACCCAACAGACACGCACGGAGATACCTGTAGAGCACCTTTATAGTCACCTAGTTACGTTGCGACGTTTGATACACACAAGGCACTCTTCCGGTGTCCGTGAGTTGCATGATCTCAGGGTCATAGAAACATATACTTGACATTTAGAAAAGAGTAGCAATAAACTGACACGATCATATGCTACGTTTGTAGTTTCGGTCTTTTCCATCACATCATTCTACTAATGATGTGATCCCATTATCAAATGACATCACATGTCAATGGCTAGCAAACCTTGACCATCTTTGACCAACGAGCTAGTTCACTAGAGGCATACTAGGGACAAAGTGTTGTCTATTTACCCACACATGTAATGTGTTTCCAATCAATACAATTATTGCATGGATAATAAACGATTATCATGAACAAGGAAATATAATAATAAACACTTTATTTATTGCCTCTAGGGCATATTTCAAACAAGGGGAGAGGACAGGGAGAGGCTTACATGGCGGCGGCAAGGTCGAGGGCGGGGGAGAGGGCGGTTGTGTGTGTCAAAACCGGTGGATCTCGGGTAAGGGGTCCCGAGCTGTGAGACTAGGACCGATGGTAACGAGGGACAAAGGAGACGATGTTTACCCAGTTTCGGGCCCTCCTATGGACGTAAAACCCTACGTCCTGCTCGATTATAATGATGATATGAAGGTTATAGAGTTGATCTACCCGAGATCAGATAGCTAAAACCCTAGATGAGTTTCTCTGCCTTACAACCTAAAACCCTCCCATTTTATATAGACACCGGGGGTACCTAGTGTTTGTACATGGTAGGTTTCCTACCATGGATGGAGATGTCGATTTCCTCATCTTGACTTGGAGTGCACGACGCGCCTTCGGGACTTCCTTCTAGAATGAGGGCTCTCAATGTATCTGGCCCCTCCTGCGATAGTCAGAATGCGGCCCACCAAGCCGGCCTATTAGGAGATAGGCTAACGGCCCAAGGACCCCTTAATCCAAGATTCCTTTAGTATCCCCCAAACTAGCCTCCAATGCCAAGGGTCTCAGCTCTGGCAGCTTCATGTAATCAGAGTCTTCGTCTTGCAGGGTGAGTTCTTCTTCCCATTAATGATCGGCTGAGACTAGTTCGGCTTCCGATGACGCGTAATGTTTCCGATCATATGATCGTCCGGATATCATGAATTTCTTAGTGCCGAAGGCCAAAGGTCAAGGTGTAAACAGTGTTTTCTGACAGCCTTTCTGACGAAGGGTCGTTGCCTACCATGATCGCTGAACCAGTTTATGAAAATTTGATTCGCGGTTCGAGGCCGTTTTTTCATTGGCATGACTCATCAATGCTTAAATCATGCTCCGTTTCACACGGGATATGATTAACATCTCAACTTACCTTATGCGTGTATAACAGCATGCACGTCTTGGAAAGCAGAGAAATTTGCGGCGTGGTAAGGCAGGCTAATAGGTGGCACGCCTCATAAAAAGGTAAAAAATCCCAAGGCCTATTCACGCTTCCCATTCGCATCCTCTGCTTCCTCAATCTCCCCAAGCTTCAAGAGCCCAAATCCAGTTCTTCCTCGACTTCTCCTCCGATCTTTACCATGGTGGGTTCTGGCTCCAACGGCAAGTGGAAGGCCTCCATGGTCACCGACAAGGACATCAAGGACTTAAAGCTTGCTGGCTACCTCCCCGCCAACATCTTCCATCATGCTCCGGAGGAGAACCAGGTGGTTCACACCTCTAAGCCAGGCGAGAGGGTGGTGTTCATCCTTCATTTCATCCGGGGACTGAGCTTCTCGCTCCACCCCCTTTGTCAGGGGTCTCATGTTCTTTTAAGGGTTGGACTTCCATGACCTCCCCCCAAACTCCTTCATGCACATATCGGAATTTATTATCGTCCGCAAAGCCTTCCTATGGGTCGAACCACACTTCGGCATGTGGCTCAAGGTCTTCAACATAAAGCCAAAAACTATCGCGGGCAAGCATGCGGACTACGGAGGGGAGGTAATCAGCAAGCTCCCCCGCGTCGGATGGCCGACTGGCACCTTCATCGACACCATCAAGATCTGGCAAAAGGGGTGGTTTTATATCACCGAAGCAAGGGAAGATGGTCAGGTTGCTCCAGCCGAGTTCAGATTCAGGCCCCCACGAGATTGACCTCATGGATCAGTAAGGGCCTTGACTGGGGGTCGGATGCAGATGTGGAAACAATGCAGAAGCGCATCTCCTCGATGGTCAAGGCCAAGATCGAGCTGGTTAACATGGTCCAGATCATGCTTCGACGTCGTATCCTTCGCTGCCAGCGTGGGGACTCCCCCATGTGGGCTTATCGGCTTGATGATGAGCCTACCATATGCCAACTCTTCTACACCACTCCTGAGAAACTGTGGAAGGCGTTGTTCAAGACCCGGAAGAGTTGGCCAGCCGAGAAGGAGGATTCGAGCCTAAGCGCCGATAACCCTCCTACCCAGGTACGATATGATTTCGATCAACTGGCTCTGTTTTTTGATAAAAGGACTAAACACCTTTCCTCTCATCTTTGCAAAAATGGTTAAGCAAGGCCACAGGAATCAACTGCCCGGCACCACAACCCGAAGACCCTAGGTCACAGCTGTTGACAGAGATGCTCGTCGTGGCACCGTACACGGCGCCAAAGAAGAAGGAGAAGAAAAAGAAGACCAGAGATGGTCTCCGCGTAAGGGATCGGCCAGACGTTGTGTCCGACGAAACTCATGCCTCCTCTACCCATGAGGACAAGCATCAGGACAGGGGAAGGCGATCCCCCCCTTACAAGAAATAGGGCGGTTTCACCGGATGCCTTGGAGGAGGTACCTCCTCCTGCCCCAAAGAGGGCATGTCGGCCGAGGTTGATCCTGGCCAGCGACAGCTCGGACTCTGATGCTGAGTCCGAGGATTTTGAGTAGGTTCCCCAAAGGAACCTAAGGGTCAAGCCCCCAGCTCAAAGGTATGAATTCGAAGACTCCCTAGGTCATTTTATGCTAGAGTTTTTAATGTTTTAGATGTAAGAACGCCTTTTGATCCGCAGCCCACCACGCGTTCTCCCCACCGACCAAGTTTCGGATGGGGAGTCTCCACCCACCGAGCTATCGGAGAGTGGGACCACGTCACACCCCATGCCTCCAGGGGCAGTGAAGGATGTCGCGGAGGATGTCATCCCGCCAAGCTCCTTTGGAGCCGAACACAGGTGGTGGGGGTGATGACGTTATGGCCGAGGTTAATGCCTCATCTCCTGAAGACCGAGGGGAGGAGCCCCTCCCTGCCACTGGGGGGGAGGACAAAGGAATGTCTAGTCCCCTCCGAGGTCATCTCCGGAGCGCATTGTGCCTCCAGAACTACCACTTCAATCCCCGGTCAGATATTGGGCTAACCGGTCGGCACCGGTGCCACCGATGACTGGGTGGCTGGTTATGGAGGAGGCTCTATCAAGCACCTCCATCTCTGAGGATCACCACACCCTTATGGGTGCGGTTTCGCAAGGCATTCGGTCTGTTGATAACGGACTGAAAGAGGCCTTCAATGGTCTCTTGATGGGCTTCAAGGTGAGCCACGTAATACCCTTTTCCTAAAAAATTAATTTTATTAGGTTTGTGCTATGGTTATATATAGCAGCCCCCGAGCCCTGGTGAGTTTGAAGAAAACCCACCCGGGGGTTAAAAAGACAGAAGTCACCAACAATGCACAAGACATTATTCGTCCCATAATGTACTAACATCCCTTAAGAGGACCGAGCACATGATCATATTGTTAACGGTTCGGGGGTTTGGACACACATAGACTAATATATATTTATTGTTTGTAGGCCTCATCATCGGTGGCGGCCATTAATGCCGCAGAGCTTACCGGGCTAAATCGGAAGCTCAAAAGCTCTGAAGCGGAGCTAGATGCCCTGAACAAGAGGTTCGGTGAGGCGCAAGGTAAGCCAAATTGGAATATATGAGCTCTCCATCATTAGTGATCCACATTGCTGACTTGGTATAATTATATGTTTACTGCTTACACAACCTCGGCTAAGGAGGTCGAGCTACGAAATATGAAGCAAGAGGCCACTAACGAGAAGGCAGCAGCCGAACAACCAGTAGTCGTGCTCTCCGCCTTAAAAACCGTGAGTGCTAAGCATGAGGCTTGGTGGAGGAGGTTCAGTAGGAGCTCAAGACCGCCAGCTTGCAGTGCAAGGACCTTGAGCAGAAGGGAAAGGAGCAAGCCACCGAGCTATCCACGCTAAAGTCCGAGCTCCAAAAGGAGCACGTGGAGAGGCGAATCTTTAAAGAAACGATCCGCCAAGTCAAGGCTATCACAGATGGTAAGCCGTATTTACTATAGTGTGCCTTTGGTGATAGCAAGTTCGCATTGCTCACCCAGGTGTGGCGTTCCTCAGGCGCCTGTTCGGACCTCCAGAAGAGTGTAGCGGATGCAAACCAGTTCTACGCTTCGCGAGAAGAAGGCGATGAGGTTCGGCTCTTTTGGGAACAGTTTGAAGCCCCCGAGCACTCTCCTCTTCTCATCAAGCAGATGAAGCAACTGATGGAGCTACATAGGATGGCGGAGCAAGCCATGAAGGATCTCTGCATACGGCTATGGCCCGACGAGCCATTGCCGAGCAACTACTTCGGCCTGGTGCGGAAGTTGAGCAACGTTGCACCTCGGATTGACGATCTAAAGCATTCTACCTGCATCGAGGGTGGTCGGATGGCCTTTGCAAGAACCATGATGCGCTGGCTGAGGCTTAATCTGACCGAGATGGCCACCACAGCTCCGCCCCCTGGAAAGGAGTATAGGTGCCCCGGGCGATACTTCTCCGTAGTGATGGAGGATGCTCGGGCGATAGAGGCTCAATGTTTGAAGGAAATTTTTTATGAATGAGCGTGTTGTAATGTGTTCAAAGACTGTTTAACGCTTTATGATTATGTTGCATGGTTTATCATGTCTTTTAAGTTTTGCATTCGCTGTGACTCCCATGTGGCCGTTTAATATGAAAGTTGTGAGTCGTCGGCTTCATCCCCCATGTAGATACTACGCGGGGTGTCTCTGCCTCCGCACTATGACCCTTAGCCGAGGTATTGGTGCCTAAAGGTGGTAGTGCGATGGGGACAAGGAAATCAGACTGTGGTGTTTTATTGCTTTCACTTAGCCATAGGAGCGTTAAAAAGGAACGTGGGGGCTAATGACTAGCCCCTAGTGGTTCCTGATGTTCGGATGAACCGCGGCTAAAGCCAACATCACATGGTTTGTACGATTAAGAAACCCGTCATATGGCACAGAATAACCTCTACCGAAGTTTTAGTATAACACTTATGCTCGGATTCACATACCGGTTCTCGCGTACTATGACAGCCAGTTTTCGGCTTTGTCCCCTGAGATGCTTGACCAGGCTAGCTGGAAACACAATCACAGTTGTTCTCCCTTTACCCTTTTAGCCGAAAAAGCAGAACGTAAGAGGGCAAACACAGGAGCCGGGCAACCCAACTATTGACCCAAGACAAAGTTCGGAACCAATGCATATAAAGCGAAATCCAAGACACCGAACACGCGATCGGTTGTGCCGACGTGATGTGTAGGGCGATTTTTTTGAATTCAAGCCCCCGATCTTTTAGCCGGTTGCATCGTAATGTGTACCGAACAATTTCGCAAGAAGCATTGATAAGGGAAGAAATAGAGTATGTATCATAAAATACAGCGGAGTGGCCATGCAAAATGGTTTTATATTTGCTCCATAACTCTTATAACTCGAATTGGCGAAGCCACTGCATACAGGTACTTGAAGATGAAATATAAAGTTTATAGGAGGGGTTGTACCAGGGGTCTTCGAAGGGTGGCCTAACGTCCTCGATATGTCCTGTCGCCTGTCCACTCCTGTGCCTCCTAGAGAGTTGCATTCCTTTATGGGTGATGCTGTTGGCGAGCCGACTTTGGAACGAAGATCTTGAGAAGTCGCCGAAGTAATGATAAGCTTTATGCTTTAGCAGGTCCTTGATGGTACCTATAGTAGGTCCGAGGACATGTATTGGTAGTAGTTTGGTCCAGCCGAGCACTTATTCCTTGATAGTTGTTCCCCACTGGTGCCCATGGAATCTTGAGTGCAAAGTTGTGCCTTCTCGGCATGTGTTTGGCTGGCATTTGGGTTGTGCAATGGGGAGCGCGTCCCTATTTCAGGGGAGAAGAAGGTTCTAGGAGTTCGGGCTAAAACCGAGCTCGCATGTCACCCTTACGTACCTTTATGGCAGATTTCGGTGTTTACTGATCATCATGATAATGGAATTCGGCCGCCATGGCCAATGCATGTTCCTCAGTTCAGAGGGAACACTTTGTGTTGTCGTTGACAGTAATGACCCCCTTGGGCCCGGGCATCTTGAGCTTGAGGTATGCATAGTGTGGGACGGTGTTAAAGTGGGCGAACGTTGTACGACCTAGCAGGGCATGATAACCGCTTCGGAAAGGTATAATGTCGATGATCAAGTCCTAGCTACAAAAGTTATCGGGCGGACCGAACACTACTTCGAGGCTCACAGAGCCCGTGCACCGGGCTTCGACACCTGGGATCGCTCCTTTAAAGGTAGTGTTACTAGGTTTGATCCTTGATGGATCTATACCCATCTTTTTCACCGTGTTTGAGTAAATCAGATTGAGGCTAGTTCCTCCATCCATTAGGACTTTGGTGAGGTGATACCCATCGATAATGGGGTCTAGGACGACGACGGCTGAACCCCCATGATGGATACTGGTCGGGTGGTCGCGTCTATCAAAGGTTATCAAGTACGTCGACCATGGGTTATACTTCGGGGCTACGGGCTCTACGGCGTAGACCTCTCGAAGGGCGCGCTTCCCCTCCTTTTTGGGTATGTGAGTGGTGTATATCATATTCATAGTTTTTACCTCTGGAGGGAACTTCTTTTGTCCGCCATTGATCGGACCGTGGGCTCATCATCGTCCTTGTTGCGTGGCCCTTTGCCTTGCTCCTTGGTTGCAAGTTTGTCGGCTTGTTTGAACACCCAATAGTTACGGTTGGTGTGGTTGGCGGGCTTGTCTTGAGTGACATGGATCTGGCAAGGCCTCTCCATGATTTTTATCCTGCGGGGTAGGTCCATTACGATTGCTTTTAGGAGGCTTCTTCCCCTACCCGGATCGGGGGTTTAGGAAACCGGCTTTAACGGTCATGTCATCGGCATCACTATTGCTGTGCCGACGCTTATTTTTGTTGCTTATTGGTTTTTCGTTTCCATCCCGAACTTTGGAGGTTCTGGGGTCTTCGGGGCTGTGGCTCCGTCTAGCTAGCCAATTATCCTCGCCCGTGCAAAAGCAAGTCATGAGTGATGTAAGGGCGGACATTGTCCTAGGTTTGTCCTGACCGAGCTGGCGAGCTAGCCATTGATACGTCTCCAACGTATCTACAGATTTTGATTGTTCCATGCTATTATATTATCTGTTTTGGATGTTTTATATGCATTAATATGTTATTTTATATTATTTTTGGGACTAACCTATTAACCTAGTGCCCAGTGCCAGTTTTTGTTTTTTCCTTGTTTTTGAGTATTGCAGAAAAGGAATATCAAACGAAGTCCGAACGGAATAAAATTCTACAATGATTTTTCTTGGACTAGACGAAACCCAGCAAACTTGGAGAAGAGGCCAGAAGAGCCACGGGTGGGCCACAAGCCACCCTAGCGCGGCCAAGGGTGGCGCCCCTGGCTTGTGGGTCCCTCATAGCTCTTGCAACCCTAATCTTCGGCCAATAAATTCAGAGATATTCCCCCAATACCAAAGAGAGTCACGATCATACTTTTTCGCCGCCGGAAGCCTCCGTTCCCGAGAGGTCCAATATTGGAGCCTTTTCCGGTAATCCGTCGAAGGGGGATTCGATCATGGAGGGCCTCTACATCAACTCCATTGCCCTTTCGATGATGCGTGAGTAGTTCACCATAGACTTATGGGTCCATATCTAGTAGCTAGATGGATTCTACTCTCTCTTGCTCTTCAATACCATGTTCTCCATGATGTTCATGGGGATCTATCCGATGTAATACTCTTTTGTGGTGGGTTTATGGTCAGGTTATCTATGAATATTATTTGAGTCTTTTCTAAATTCTTACATGCATGATTTCATATCTTTTAAAGTCTCTTTGATTTATTGGTTTGGTTTGGCCAACTAGATTGGTAATTCTTGCAATGAGAGAAGTGCTTAGTTTTGGGTTCAATCTTACGGTGCCCTCACCCATTGACATAGTAGGGGTAGCGAGGCACGTTTTTGTATTGTTGCCATCAAGAATAAAAATATGGGATTTTCATCATATTGCTTGAGTTTATCCCTCTACATCATGTCATCTTACCTAATGCGTTACTCTGTTCTTCATGAACTTAATACTCTAGATGCAGGCAGGAGTCGGTCGATGTGTGGAGTACTAGTAGTAGATGTGGAATCGTTTTGGTCTACTTGACACGGACGTGATGCCTATACGCATAATCATTGCCTTGGATATCGTCATAATTATGCGCTTTTCTATCAATTGCTCGACAGTAATTTGTTCACCCACCGTATTATTTTCCTTCAAGAGAGAAACCACTAGTGAAACCTATGGCCCCGGGTCTATTTTCCATATTATATTTTCAGATCTATAAACCAAAAATACCAAAAATACCTCATTGCAATTTTATTTACTTTTTACTTCTAGCAATCTTTTATATCTTTCTCTATCACATCTCATCCTTGCAAGTAACTGTGAATGGATTGACGACCCCTTTATAGCGTTGGGTGCAAGTGTTTGATTGTTTGTGTAGGTACATAAATTGGGGCCTTGCTTATTCCTCCTACTGGATTGATACCTTGGTTCTCAACAACTGAGGGAAATACTATCTACTTTGCTGCATCATCCTTTCCTCTTCAAGGGAAAACCAACACAAGCGCAAGAAGTAGCAAGAAGGATTTCTGGCGTCGTTGTCGGGGAGGATACACATCAAGCCTACCAAGTACACATCACAAAATCATCTCTTGCGTTTACATTATTTGCCATTTGCCTCTTGTTTTCCTCTCCCCCACTTCTAAATTGATTTTCAGGAAAAAAAATTTGCCTTTTTATTCACCCTTTTTCCGTTCGCCTTTTCGTTTTGTTTGCTTGTGTGCGAGATCGATTTGTTGCCACCATGTTTGAATCTGGGAAAGTTATCACTGAAAATTTTAAGGGTATTACTAGTACAAATATTGAAAAAAAAAATGGATCTTGCTCTCTAGATCATGAAACTGAACCACCTCCTAATTATAAAGCTAAAACTTTTCAAGTGGGAAACGGTAATATTATTTGGAAGAGTATTATTCAAGAGTTCTTTGATTGTAGAGGGTAATGCCTATGAATAAGAGACCTATTCTTCTTAGCACAAACTTTTATGCCGATGCTATTGCCATGCTCGTTGAAAAATTGGAAACAAAATTTGTGCACGTTCATCCTTCTTTTAAAAAGTTGTTTTATGAACTTCCCAAAATTAATCATCATAGGGCTAAAAAGATTGCTACTATCATGCTTATGTGTGAATTTGATTTTTTATCATACAAGAAGCTAGGGGAATTTTTGCTTTCTATAAAAAGGATGTTGAACACCCTCCTATTGAAGAAATCCTACACGATAAAGAAACCTTGTGTAGCTTTGAGTCTAGGGATTATCAATCTTACCATGATAATCTTAGAAGAAGAGTTCCCTATTTTGTAATTACCCAAACCATTTACCTTGAAACCTATGATGAATTTGATTGGATCACTAGAGGCATTTATGTAGGATTAAGGGGTGATTGGTTATATGAAAAATCAGGGAACTCATTAAAAATGAGATACACATTTTATATGATGATATTTATGGTGATGATCCAGATTATGAGCCTATGAATGTCAAAGTTACTAATCAAACTCCTTTTCATGAATTAATTTTTATTATTATAAAGGATAGGAAAGAAACAAAAGATTTGCTAAAAAGTGTTTTGTAAGATAGGTTTGAGAACTAATTGCATACCAAAGATGACAATACCTAGATCTATTGTGTTATGCCTTGCTAGGTGCGTTAAGCAATAGCGTTTTTTTGGAGGCAACCCAATTTTACATTTATGTTTTTTGCATCTGTTTTTGAGTGTTTCACACATTATTACCTCTGTAGTAATTGTACTTTGGTGTTTTTATTAGTGTTTGAGCCAAGTAAAACCTTTGGGATGGTCTGTGGTGATTGGTGATTTGATCTTGCTGAAAAACAGAAACTTTTGCGGCCAGTCCAAGAATTTCATAAAGTTATCAGAGCGACGAATGAGTCTGAAACTTTTACACAAGATTAATATACAAATTTCCCAGGTTTTCCTAATGTTTCAGAATTTTTAGACTTATAGAAGTATTCGAAGTTTACAGATTGCTACAGACTTATTTGTTTTTGACAGATTCTGTTTTCTTTGTGTTGTTTACTTATTTTGATGTATCTATGGGTCGTATCGGGGGGTATGAACCATGGAAAAGTTGGAATACAGTACATGTTACACCAATATAAATAAAGAATGAGTTCACAACAGTAACCAAAGTGGTGATTTATTTTTCTTATACTAACGGATCTCACGAGTTTTCTGTTGAGTTTTGTGTTGTGAAGTTTTCAAGTTTTGGGTAAAGATTTGATGGACTGTGAAATAAGGAGTGGCAAGAGACTAAGCTTGGGGATGCCCAAGGCACCCCAAGGAATCAAGGATTCCAAAGAGCCTAAGCTTCGGGATGCCCCGGAAGGCATCCCCTCTTTCGTCTTCAATCCATTGGGAAATTTACTTGAGGCTATATTTTTATTCACCACATGATATGTGTTTTGCTTGGAGCGTCTTGTATGATATGAGTCTTTGCTTTTTAGTTTGACACAATCATCCTTTATGCACACATCTTTTTAGAGAGACATTCATGAATCGTGAATTTATTAGAATATTCTATGAGCTTCACTTATATCTTTTGAGCTAGGCAATTTTGCTCTAGTGCTTGACTTATATCCTTTTAGAGCACGGTGGTGTTTTATTTTATAGAAATATTTGAACTCTCGTACCTCACTTATATTATATTGAGAGTCTTTAAACAGCATGGTAATTGGTTCATGTTATGAATTTAGTCCTAATATAATGGGCATCGAAAAGGGATATAATAAAAACTTTCATATAAAGTGCATTGCATATTATGAGAAGTTTGATTCCTTGCATAAAGTTTTGAGATATAAAGATAGTGATATTAGGGTCATGCTAGTGAGTAATTGTGAATTGGTAAAAATACTTGTGTAAAGGTTTGTGATTCCCGTAGCATGCACGTATGGTGAACCATTATGTAATGAAGTCGGAGCATGATTTGTTTATTGATTGTCATCCTTTGTGTGAGGGTCGGGAGCGCGCGATCGTTAACTCCTACCAACCTCTCCCCTAGGAGCATGCGTCTAATACTTTGCTTCGATGACTAATAGACTTTTGCAATAAGTATGTGAGTTCTTTATGACTAATGTGAGTCCATGGATCATACGTACTCTCACCCTTCCACCTTTGCTAGCCTCTCTAGTACCGCGCAACTTTTGCCGGTGCATTACACCCACCATATATCCTTCCTCAAAACAGCCACCATACCTACCTATTATGGCATTTCCATAGCCATTCCAAGATATATTGCCATGCAACTTCCGCCATTCCGTTTAGTATGACATGCACCATAATTTTCATATTTCTTTGCATGATCATAAGATAACTAGCATGATGTTTTCATGGCTTGTCTATTTTTTCATGTTATTTGCTATGCTAGATCATTGCACATCCCAGTACATTGCCGGAGGCATTCATATAGAGTCATATTTTATTCTAGTTTCGCGTTGTAATTCTTGAGTTATAAGTAAATAAAAGTGTGATGATTATCATTATTAGAGCATTGTCCCATGTGAGGAAAGGATGATGGAAGCTATGATTCCCTCACAAGTTGGGATGAGACTCTAGACTTTATGAAAAATAAAATAGACCAATGAAGCCCAAATAGAAAAAGGCTAATGATGCCCACCAAAAAAAGAGAAGGGACAATGCTACTATATTTTTCCACATTTGTGCTTCCAAGTAGCACCATGATCTTCATGATAGAGAGCCTCCTATTTTTTCACTTTCATATACTAGTGGGAATTTTTCATTATATCAATTGGCTTGTATACTCCAATGACGGGCTTCCTCAAATTGCCCTAGGTCTTCTTGAGCAAGTGAGTTGGATGCACACCCACTTAGTTTCTTTTTGAGATTTCATACACTCACTCACATTGATATCTATTAATGGGCATCTCCATAGCCCATTGATATGCCTAGTTGATGTGAGACTATCTTCTCCTTTTCCTTACAACCTCCACCATATTCCATTCCACCTATAGTGCTATATCCATGGCTCACGCTCATGTATTGCGTGAGAGTTGAAAAGGTTTGAGAACCTAAATGGTGTGAAACAATTTCTTGACTTTTCATCGGGGTTGTGCATGATATAAATACTTTGTGTGGGGAAGATGGAGCATAGCCAGACTATCTGATTTTGTAGGGATAACTTTCTTTTGCCATGGTATTTTGAAGAGACACAATTGCTTTGTTAGTATGCTTGAAATATTACTGTTTTTATGACAACATTAAGCTTTTGTTTTGAGTCTTATGGATCTGAACATTCATGCCACAATAAAGAATATTACATGGACAGATATGTTCTGTAGCATTCCACATCAAAAATTCTGTTTTTATCATTTATCTAGTCGAGGACGAGCAGGAATTAAGCTTGGGGATGCCGATATGTCTCCAACGTATATATAATTTTTTATTGTTCCATGCTATTATATTATCTATTTTGGATGTTTTATATGCATTAATATGCTATTTTATATTATTTTTTGGACTAACCTATTTACCCAGTGCCCAGTGGTAGTTTTTGTTTTTTCCTTGTTTTTTAGTATTGCAGAAAAGGAATATCAAACGAATCCCAAACGGAATAATATTCTGGGATGATTTTTATTGGACTAGAAGAAACCTAGAAGACCCGGAGAAGAGGCCAGAAGAGCCATGGGTGGGCCACAAGCCACCCTGGCATGGCCACGAGGGAGCTCCTGGCTTGTGGGTGCCTCGTAGCTCTTCCAACCCTATTCTTCAGCCTATAAATTCAGAAATATTCCCCCAATACCAAAGAGAGCCATGATAATACTTTTTCACCGCCGGAATCCTCCGTTCCCAAGAGATCCAATCTTCCAGCCTTTTTCGGTAATCTGCCGGAGGGGGATTCGATCACGGAGGGCCTCTACATCAACTCCATTGCCCTTCTGATGATGCGTGAGTAGTTCACCACATACCTACGGGTCCATAGCTAGTATCTAGATGGCTTCTTCTCTCTCTTTGTTCTTCAATACCATGTTCTCCATGATCTTCATCGGGATCTATCTGATGTAATACTCTTTTGCGGTGTGTTTGTCGGGAACCGATGAATTGTGGGTTTATGATCAGATTCTCTTTGGATATCATTTGAGTCTTTTCTGAATTCTTATATGCATGATTTCATATCTTTGCAAATCTCTTTGAGTTATTGGTTTGGTTTGTCAACTAGATTGGTAATTCTTGCAACGGAAGAAGTGCTTAGTTCTGGGTTCAATCTTACGGTGTCCTCACCCAGTGACATAGTAGGGATAGCGAGGCACGTATTTGTATTGCTGCCATCAAGGATAAAAATATGGGTTTTTCATCATATTGCTTGAGTTTATCCCTCTATATCATGTCATCTTACCTAATGCGTTACTCTGTTCTTCATGAACTTAATACTCTTGATGCAGGCAGGAGTCGGTCGATGTGTGGAGTAATAGTAGTAGATGTAGAATCGTTTTGGTCTACTTCACACAGACGTGATGCCTATATGCATAATAATTGCATTGGATATCATCATAACTATGCGCTTTTCTATCAATTGCTCGATAGTAATTTGTTCACCCACTGTATTGTTTTCCTTCAAGAGAGAAGCCTCTAGTGAAACCTATGGCCCCCGGGTCTAATTTCCATATTATATTTTAAGATCTATAAACCAAAAATACCTTGCTGCAATTTTATTTACTTTTTTACTTCTAGCAATCTTTTATATCTTTCTCTATCACATCTCATCCTTGCAAGTAACCGTGAAGGGATTGACAACCCCTTTATATCGTTGGGTGCAAGTGTTTGATTGTTTGTATAGGTACATAAATTGGGGCCTTGCTTGTTCCTCCTACTGGATTGATACCTTGGTTCTCAACAACTGAGGGAAATACTTATCTAGTTTGCTGCATCACCCTTTCCTCTTCAAGGGAAAACCAACGCAAGCTCAAGAGTAGCAGCCATTCATCCCAAATATTGTGCCTAAAGGAGGCTATTGCTTCAGCTCAGGGCAATCAACGATATGGTTTTTCTTGGTCAAGAATGGATTCCAGAATTGTCGAGTAGACTCTCCTGCCTTCTGGACAATGTTGCTTAGGTCGGAGGAGTCTGGCGGACGTACATAGGTGCCTTGGAAATTAGATCGGAATGCATCCTCTAGATCCTCCCAGCACCCAATGGAATTTTAGGGGAGGATGTTTAACCATTGCCGAGCTGGCCCCTTAAGTTTTAGGGGTAGGTACTTGATGGTATGGAGATCGTCTCCACGTGCCATGTGGATGTGAAGGAGGAAATCCTTGATCCACACTGTTGTGTCAGTTGTTTTGTCATATTGCTCTATATTCACGGGTTTAAACCCTTCCGGGAACTGATGCTGCATCACCTTGTCGATGAATTGCAGCGGGTGGGCAGCGCCTTTGACCCGGTCTATGTCCTGCCGGTAGTCGGCATCTGTTCTAGCCCGGTTTCATTCCCAAACTCTATCGTTGCGGTCGAGCCAAGGTCAATACCCATCTCGTCTATCGGGGGAGTACCCTCTGGATCCGTAGATGGATCTTGTATGACCTGTTCTATAGTCTAGGTCGTGTCGCAGGTCAAACCTGTCATCGAGCTCTATTGGCTCTTTTCCCCTTCTGCAGGGTATTGTCGTCCTATAATAGGTGTCATCAACCGTCATATCTCGTCCTCGGGGAGGACGGTCCGGCTGGTCGTATGGAGTGTGCTTGGGAGACGGCATATTAGGAAGCTCGTCGTCGAATTGTGGCAACAACCGTCGGCATGGATAGCTCTTGGGTTGGTCCAATAGACCGGTACCGTATCCTTCCTCGTCTGATAGGACCCTCGTCCATCTATCATTGAGGTTATCTTATTCGGCCTTAAGCTCCCGTTCTTTTGCCTTCAGGCTTCGGGCAGTGCCTATAAGTTGTTGCCTGAACCGTTCCTCATCCTCGAGATTTTCGGGGATGGCGAAGTCTTTGGCTTCCGGGCTATCCTCCTCCTCTACAGGGGGAGGTATTTGCCGTCCTCAGAATCTTTTGGATCCTCGGGGTCGCGCTGGTCCTCCGGCCTCTCCTCGTCCTCTAGCGGCTGCTTGGGGATATCTGGATCACAGAGGTCTTCCGGGGCATCGCTTTCACTAGCACCAGCAATAGCTTCCCTTCCCTTTTTCTGTTTGATCGTTTGCCCGGTTCTGGTGCCTTGACAAAGCCTCGCTCGATTTATCGCCATTATTTGTGGGTGGGTGCTCGCCGTTATAGGCTGGAGTATCCACCATGTAGACATCATAGGTGGAGGTGGAAGTCCATCGCCCGGTGTTAACGGGGGTGGGGTCGCAATCCTCTTCATCCATGTCTTCTGCCTCTTCGGAGGCGTAATCCAACACATCGGTTAACTCTTTGACAGTGGCTACCAAGTGAGTGGTGGGTGGGATGAAAAATTCCTCTTGACTCGCCTCAAGGTCGATCTGAATGTGGATCGGGTTTGGGTCGTCAGTACTTTTCATCGATAAGATCCGATCTAGAGCCTCGTTAAGTGTCAAGAGCTTGATAGGGTCAATATGCTCAAAGCTTTCGGAGTTAACCTCCGATGCGTCCGCGCAAGGAGTGTGTTCGTTAGGAACTGGTCCCTGGCCCTCTGGCGCTATGGTCAGATCTGGACTAAAAGCCATATCATCGCCGGGGTTGGTCCCGTGGACGGGATCAAAAGCGGAATCCGAGGTTAAGGCATCGGAGTTTTCGGGCACGTCAGATGAGATTGCGAGACCGGTTAGCGAAAGATCGCCCCTAGAGTCTACGAAGAACTCAAGGTTCCCGAATCTGACCTCTTGATCAAGGGCAAAATTCCTGACCCGACCAAGGAGGTCGGTCAGGTCAGCGTGCAACACAATGCTGCCAAAAGCGAATATCTGTCCAAGGACAAACGAGTCCATGTTATGGACTTCTTCGTTGATGACAACGCGAGCCATCAATTCCTTTGGCGATCAAAACAAAACTCTCAATGAAAGTACCAATGTCGGTGTCAAAACTGGCAGATCTCGTGTAGGGGGTCCCGAGTTGTGAGACTAGGACCGATGGTAACAAGGGACGAAGGAGACGATGCTTACCCAGGTTCGAGCCCTCCTATGGAGGTAAAACCCTATGTCCCGCTCGATTATATTGATGATGTGAGTTATAGAGTTGATCTACCTCGAGATCAGATAACTAAAACCCTAGATGAGTTTCTGTGCCTTACAACCTAAAACCCTCCCACTTTATATAGACACGGGAAGGTACATAGGGTTTACACATGGTAGGTCTCCTGCCGGGGATGGAGATGTCGATTTACTCATCTTGACTTGGAGTGCACGATGCGCCTTCGGTACTTCCTTCTAGAATGAGGGCTCTCAATGTATCCGGCCCCTCCTACAATAGTCAGAATGCGGCCCACCAAGCCGGCCTATTAGGAGATAGGCCAATGGCCCGAGGAATCCTTCATCCAAGACTCCTTCAGCGGAGGTGGCAAGGTCGAAGGTATGGGAGATGGCGGCGGCGGCAAGGTCGAGGGCGGGCCTGCGCGGCGATGGTGAGGTTGAGGGAGGGCACGAGCAACGGCCGGCGTCGAGGTCGACGACGGGCAGGGCGACGGCGGGCAAGGGCGATGGCCGGTGACACAGTGGGTGGGAGAGGTGGAGAGGGGGGAAGGACTTGGCAAAATTTTGAGCCCGCACGGCGGGGGGTTAACTAAAAATAGTTGTAGCACCGGATTAGGATCCAGCACTATAGCTAAGTTACCTGTAGCGTTGGTTCCCAATCCAGTGCTACTGCTTTTTTTCTTTTCTTTTTATTATTTTCCTTTTCTAGTTTTTAGTTTTATTTTCGTTTTATTATTTTCCTTTCTTTTTTGTTTACTTTTCTTTTTCTTTTGTATTGCTTTCTCCCTTTTGTATTTTCCTTTTTTTATCTCCCGACGGCCTGACACGCAGTGGATGAGAACATCGATCTCCCCCTCTCCCCACACTGCGCGAATATCACCGGAATCATGTATACATCATTTGACCGATAACGGTTACTTAAGTGCGTACACAAAATAGATACATATAGATGATGGTTTATCAGCTGCGTCGACAACGTTTCACATTGAGCTCCTTCGCTTTCTTTTTCATTGACGTATAATTGAGCCCCTCTTTATGACTTTGCCAGCACCATGGAATACGATCTTTCTTACATAATGTAGTCTTGATTCTTCTTTTCACGTATGCTTCATTGTCAACGTCATCTTCCCTCATTGGGTTGCCGTATTGGTCGTAGTCTTCCTCGTTGGCGACTCCATCCATTCCGATGATGCTCCTTTTCCATGTCCTCATGACAGCACGACAGGGATTGGTCTGGTCAGTTATTAAGAAGCATTGTGTAACGTGCTTAGCGTGTACCCATGGCTCAGTTTTGGCGATGACTTTAACGTTCACGGTAGTGCTATCCGCATTGGGTATACACATGGTAGTGAAATACTTGTTTTCTCTTATGAGGCCTTACCCCATCTGACACGAAACATCGTCGCAGCGTGCAATTCAACGTAGTCAAGCTCCTAGATCTCTTCGACCCTTCCGTAGAATCTTTCAGTTATGACGTTGGCATCGGTCACGCATTCAATCGTCACCCCTGAGTTCTGGTACTCACTGTCCATGTCTTTGGCCTCCGTGTAGAACGTGTACCCGTTGATACCGTATGCCTAATAGGACGCGAGTTTGGGGGCTGGGTCATGTGCTAAGCCGTGTATGAGCAATCCATCCGAACTACCCTCTTCAGGGGGATTAGCAAGAATATGCTCTTTGAACCAACGCAAGAAAGTGGCATTGTGCTCTATAGTAACATCGTCGTCCTTCTTGCGCATCCCCTAATCACGGTACTTCTTTATGATGGTTTGTTTGTGTAGTGTCACATAATCATCTACCACATCTAGGTGTTGTAGCACTACTAAGTTAGCCCTATCAATGTCGCCCCGTCGATCCGAGTAGTCCACGTGCAATTCCCTCCGGCCGTTGTTGTGACCTTCTCCTCCGAGCCTCCGATGGTGCTTATTGACGGGCAAACCAACAACAGGGTCTCTGCCACCTATATAATTATTGCAGAAGGAGATGCACTCTTGGGTCAGATAACCCTGGACGATGCTCCCATCGGGACAGGACATGTTATGAATGAATCCTTTGATGACCCCATTCATCCTCTCGAACGGCATCATGCTATGAAGGAATGTCGGTCCGAGGTCGATGATGTCATCCACGATGTGGACACACAGATGCACAATGACGTCAAAGAACGCGGGCGGGAAGTACATCTCAAGCTCACATAGTACGACAACGATCTCTTCCTGTAGCCTTCAGAGCTGCTTCACACTGATGAACTTTCGAGACATAACATCGAAGAAGTTGCAGAGACCAGTAAGCGTGTCATGGACGTGCTTCTCCATTATCCCTCTAATGGCAACCGGGAGTATTTGCGTCATCATCATGTGACAGTCATGAGACTTCATCCCGCTGAACCTTTTCTTCTTGGTGTCTAGAAATCTACTTATCTTCCCACAGTAACCAGAACTGACTTTGATTCCCGTAAGGCACTTGATGAATTGATCGATCTCCTTCGGACTTAAGGTGAAGCAAGAAGGGGGCAATAATTCTCCTCCTTCTTCTTGACTTTTCTGCCCGTTGGCCCCGCCTGTGCCTCCATCTTCGTCTCCTCCGTTGACTTTTTAGGGGCATGTGGAGATCTCTCCTAATCTCCAAATCTTCTAATTCTTTCCTTGCCTTCGTCCCATCCTTGGTCTTTTTCGGCATGTTCAGCAGTGTGTCAACCAAGCTCTCAAAGATATTCTTCGTGATATGCATTTGATCAAGGCAATGAGGCATGTCGTGATTGTGCCAGTACTCCAAGTCCTAGAAAACAGACCTCGTTTTCCATACCTTCAGCAGCGGCTCTAGTGCCTTTTCCATCTTTCCCGGTGCTGGGCACTGTTCCCACTTATTCAATAGCTCATTGATTTCGGCGCCGCTCCTCTTACGTGGAGTTCCTCGATGCTCAGCCAAACCATTGAATAGATCTTCACGTTTTCTCCACGGGTCATCCTTCTCGAGCCATCTAGATGCCCCATGCACACGATTTTCCTAGACCCGTCATCTTTCGTTGACGTAAGTTGCTGAGACGTTGTATCATCCATGCACCTCGTGCATCCACAGTATCTGTGGCACACCTAGCCTGAAGTGTACCCTTAACCGAGATAGTTGTGCACCGTCGTCATCAGCGCGGCTCTCATATAGAAATAATCTCCTATGCTGGCGTCTCATGTCTTGACCGGCGATTTCCGTAACGTGTCTAACTCCTCTTTCAAAAGCCCCATGTACAGGTTAATATTATTTCCCGGTTGTTTCGACCCTTGAATCAGTATGCTCATGTGTATGTACTTTGTCTTCATGCACAACCATGGGGTATGTTGTACATCCATACAAAGACGGGCCATGTGTTGTGGTTGGTGCTCTCGTTTCCAAATGGAATCATGCCATCGGTACTCGCACCAAGCACGATGTTCCTTGCATCTTCTCCAAAAAATCGATATTCGGCGTTGAATGCTCTCCACTGGCTAGCATATGTGAGGTGTCTCAGCTTCGAATCATCTCCATCGCCGGGTTTCGTCCTCTTTGTGTGCCAGCGCATGAGCTTTGCTTCCTTAGGATCTATGAAATACCGCTATAGACGGGGAGTGGTCGGAAAGTACCATACAGCTTTCTGAGGAGCTTTATTTCCTGCCTTCTTGTATCGAGAAGCATTACACACCGTATAGCTGGTTTTTCCGCGTGCTCCCCTCGATAAATGATGCAATCATTGATGCATGCGTGGTATCTAATGTGCGGCAGATCAAGAGGGCAAACGATTTTCTTGGGCCTCCTCGACACTAGTAGGACACAGGTTTCCCATGGGAAAGACCTTTATTATGTAGATACTTCAAATGCTCATCGAGGCTTTTGTCTGTCCACTTGTTTTTGGCCTTCGTCTTTAGAAGTTCGAGCGTGAAACTCAAGCGGGCCACCTTGGGATCGCAACTGTCATACAATGGAGTCTTCGAGTCTACTTCAAGTTGTGCCAGGTTGGCCTCCTCTCTAGAAGCAGTTATGTCGCTAGTCGTACTCTTGCGAAGGAGGTCTCGGACATGAGAGTCCTGCACGACTGAACTTAGTAGCATCAAAGACTGCGGTGTGTTCGTCGCCTCATCTCCGCCATGTTCGAACTCTTCTTCGTCGTGTCCGGAATCTTCCCCGCCGCCATGTCCGGACTCTTCTTCGCCGTGTCTAGAATCTTCCTCGCTGCCATGTCCAAAATCTTCCCCACCGCCATCTTCTTCATGTCGATCGGTCATCTCTTCGTCTAGCCCCATGTCGTTATTCCCTGCCATGTGGACACCCTTATCATCATCTTCACTTATCCACCGAGTATAGCCATCCATGAAACCATTCATCATCACGTGCGCCTTCAAACTTCCACAATCAAAAGTGTCCAAAATGACTCCTTCTTTGCATTTTGTACACGGACATCTAATCCCAATCCGATTATTTGCATACATGTCCATCACCCTGCATTAAAAGTATCGCTCCACCTTCCTTCCACCCACCCTCATGACTGCACGGTATAACAAGCAAAATTCATATAAAAATTTGGCATGACCTTGCCTAAAAATAGGACATATATATTGAGTTTGCTCGAAATTCACCGAAACGGAAATAAATCGACATTTCGGCAAAACATAAGCAACTTACAGGGCATGTCACTCACACAATATCCCTTCATATCGCAAACACACATATTCCCATTCTTAAAATGCACAACTTTTTACTCACCTATATCCCGAGAGAGATTGTGCACGGTTAGATCATTAGGCCTTCGCAACCTATAGGGGTCGAGAGTGGATGGCTAAATAGCTAGCTAGATCTGATTGTTTGGAGGAGAGATGACTCTAGCTAACTAATGGAGAGGGAGAGAGATGATCTAGCTAGATCTATATGTATGGAAGGAGGGAGAGCCAAATAAATGTGGAAGTCAGAACTAGATGAGGGGCCATTTGTATGGAGGAGAATTATGGTGGAGGAGGGCATTAATGGGGAGAGAAGAGAGGTAGAAGGAAGAAAAAAGAAGGGCAATAATGATGGAGAAGAAACTTAGAGAGGGGAGAGGGAAAAGGAGGGGAGAGGGCAAAGGAGGGAGGAAGAAGGGGCAAAGAGGAGGGTGGGTGAAAAGATGGCCCAACCACGCTTAGTGGTAGCGCTGCTTTCCAAAACGGCTTAGTAGTAGCGCTTTCGAGAAGCAACACTACTACTAAGTGTGGCCCATAGCAGTAGCGGTTTCGTCACAGCAAACGCTACTGCTATGAGGCTTACCAGTAGCGCTTTTTAGGACAGTGCTGTGACTATAAAGAGTGTCGGTGGGCTCGTCGGGTTCCGCTTAACAGTAGCGCTCTTTGCATTTGCAATGCTACTGCTAAGTCCTTACTTGTAGCGCTGCCAAAATCCAACGCTATTGGTAATTACCAATAACGCCTGTTACTTGTTAGCGCTACTAATAACGTTCTGTTTATAAGGTTTCTCCTAATAGTGCTTGCAAGGTTTGTTGTCCTTCTAATGACGGGCGATAGTTAGATAGGGGTAATTGACTCTCATACACACCTGGTCTTGGGGGCCCTCGGTTTTGGGTGCCCGGCCGGGACGGTCAACCTGCCTGAATGGACGTTCAAGGGATGCGGTTGAATGGTCGGCTGCCACATCCATATTCATAGACTGGTCAGAGATGAGACCGTGTCCGTTTTGGGACTCGGCGTTCGAGATGCGAGCGATTGAGCATGCAGCAGCGACCATGTAGTGAGATTGTGATTTTTTTTTTGTAACACTTGAATGACAAGTCGACACGAAACAAAGGGAAAACAATTACAAGATGAGTGTATGCTATGATCAATTCTACAACACCAGGGTCAACATGAACTAATTTAACTTGCTGGTCGGCCGATGAGCATGCATAATCAATTTCTGCACTCTAGCTATGTACGTGTTGGGAGCTGGGTAATCATCAAGGGTGACATGAATCCATTGGCGCTCGCTCGTACGTACGTGCTAGCTACGTGGACGAATCAGCCTGCACCGATCTGATTCTGATCTGCCTATCGATGTATAGCTCCATCTCCAGTCCAGATGGATCAGCTCATCTCTAGCGCTATCCTCTTCCTCATCTCGGCCCCGCGCGCGTCGGCGCTGGTGTCGATGACGTACTTCCTCCAGAACCAGTGCTTCCTGAAGACGTGCGACACCTCCTCGAGCGGCACGCTCTTGGTCTCCGGCAGCAGCACGGCGATGAAGATGGTCATGAGCAGCAGCCAGGCGCCGAAGAAGTAGAAGAGGCCGAACCTCAGGTGGCACAGCAGCGTCAGGAACACCTGCCCGATGAAAGCCGTGAAGCACATGTTGACGGCCACCGTGATGCTCTGCGCCTGCGACCGTACCGCCAGCGGGTACACCTCGCTGGGTATCAGCCACCCCATGGGCCCCCAGGACCAGGCGAAGCCGCCCACGTACACGCACACGAACAGCACGATGCACATGGCGTACTGCTCCGAGATGGCTCCCGTCCCGCTCAGCCCGAACTGGAGCCCGATGAAGGTGCCCACCAGGATCTGCGAGATGATCATCTGCGTCCCGCCCTGCAGGAACAGCGCCCGCCGCCCCACCTTGTCCGCGGTCACCACCGCCACGAAGGTGGAGAACACGTTCACCAGCCCCGTGATGACGGACGACACCAGCGACGCGTCGTTCCGGAACCCCACCGTCTTGAACAGCACCGGCGCGTAGAACATGATCACGTTGATGCCCGTCAGCTGCTGGAAGAAAGGGATGCCCAGCGCGAAGGTCAGCTGCGGCTTGTACTTGCCGGTGAAGAGCAGCTCCCACCACGGGTTCGCCACCGCCTTGCTCTCCTCGCACGCGGCGGCGAGGTCGTCGAACTCCTGCCGCACGTCGTCGGGACCGATGCCCCTGATCTGGGACAGCGTCGCGCGGGCCAGCTCGGTCTCGCCCCGCGACAGGAGGGAGATGGGGGTGTCTGGGATGGCAAGGGAGCCCAGCGCGATGACGGACCCCGGGACGGCGCCGAGAGCCAGCCCGACCCGCCACCCCCACCCGCCGATGAACTTGGACGTCCAGTAGTTGGTCAGGCTCGCCGACAGGATCCCGATGGTGATCATCAGCTGGAAGAGGATGTTGAGCATCCCGCGTTGCTGCGCTGGCGCCATCTCCGAGAGGTAGAGAGGCGAAGCGTGGATGCAGAGGCCGACCCCGACGCCGAGGAGCAAGCGGCCGGTGATGAGCATGGTGAAGGTGGTGGCGACGCCGCCCATGCAGGCGCCGATGATGTAGGCGACGGCGGCATAGAAGAGGGTCCACTTCCTGCCGAAGGCGCGGGCCATGGGGCTCGCGAAGAGTGACGCGGCCGCCGCTGACAGGAAGAGGGAGGAGCCGAAGAGGGACAGCTCCTGGCTGTCGAACTTGCAGTACTGGTTCGTGATCACCTGTTCCTTCTGCTGCTGGTAGATGTCCGGGAAGAACAAGAGCAGGAACGACTCCGTCGACGTCAAACCGGCTGCACTCATCAACAGCGGCGCCAGCACAGAAAAGAGAGTCAGAGCGAGGAAACCAGTACCCACACCCGATTACCCATGCATGCAGCCATGCACGGCGGCGAGGGGACGGATTAATTACCGGCCATTCCGATGTCGTAGCCGAAGATGCAGCCGCCGACGGAGGCGACGAGGCAGGAGTAGAAGACGAAGCCGGTGACCTCGCCGGGGTACGTCTTGTACCTGTTATGGTGGTGCACGATCACGGCCCCCGGCATCTTGCCCGGCCAGCCGGCGGCGGAAACGACGGCGACGACGGCCTAGCTTAATTGGCGCGCGAAAGGGAGCAGCGATGGTGGTGGGTACGTGCGGCTAATTAAGCTCGGCCCCTCCGGTTGGTCGACGCTGCGTGGCGGAGGAGGGGGAATGCGTCAAAGAGGGAGGTGGCGAGTTACTTAAGCGGGGAGAGGCCCCGGCGAGCGGTACGACGGCAATGTCGGTGCATGTGCGGGTAACATGGCGTCTCCTCCTAAATCGTAGGAGGCGTGGCCTTGCATGCATGCAATTGTCTTGTGAAACGGGAATGGATGTCTCCTCCGTTTTCATGGTCAACCACGGCTTCACAATTGAGACCAAGGTTTTTAATTCCGATTGCAATTTCCAGTAGAATAATTTTAGGATTTAGATGTATAATATTTATGATATGTCTGGATATGTTTTAGTAAAACTGATAATTCTATACATATACTGATATATACATACAATAAATTGCTATCCGACACCTGTACGATCAGAGATGTTCAGACTGTGGGCAATAGTAGCATATAGCATGTACAAAAATGTTGTGCATGTGATTTACGCAGTGGCACAACAAGTTGCACATGATGATCATTCAAATACTCCCTTTCGAGGCTTCATTCAAACGCTTTTGATACTAGTGAAATACATGAAGCTGGTGCACATATGGTTTCATCTAGGGTGCGTTTGGGCCCCCGCATGCAGCCCAACCTGGCCCGCACGGGATATGCATGGCCTATTTGGCTGGCTAGGCTACATGCGATTCGTGGCCCACACGAACATTAAAGCAGGCCTGAGCCTGGCCCGCGGAAACTGCCGAATCAGCAGTTTCTCACGAACCTGGCTCGGCGCGGCCACGCATGCGAGGAGGTTGGACGCCTTGGGGAGCGCGGGAGACGAAGTGGACGTCTCATAACTCCCCTCCCACTCTCCTGTCATCACCCCCGCACTATTCCCACCTCTCTGCCTCACCGCCCCTCCCTCTCCTCTCCTCCGATGGCTCCGCCTCGCCCACCGCCGCCCGTCCTTTGACCCCCATCGACAAGCGCATCGCCAGCATCCAGAACCGCTGGGTGGCCGGGCTCGTGAACTCGGGCAGGGACCTGGCGTCGGCGCTGCAAGCGCCATCCCCCATCTGCTGTCGGCCACCACGAGGGCCAGCCAATGCGGTGCCGACTGTTCCTACTTCGCAGCCTGTTCCGGACCTCGTGGTCCTGGGCTCGGCGCCGGCGCCGTCCACGGAGCCGCCACTTCTTGGGACCCCATTGGGCAGGGGGGTTTTCTTGACCCTCGTCCAAGGGTTTTCTCCTGTCGGCGGGTCGTCCTCCTCAACCTCCGGCATGGCCATGAGCACGGGGCCGATGTCATCGGCCGTCGCTAGGGCCGGCTCCTCCTCTGCTCCGCCACCTCTCTCCTTCCCGCCGGGGTTTTCACCCCGGCCTCGGTTCGCTCCGACTGCGCAAGCTCCGGTGAGTCAAAGAATCCCCAATGCTTTCTCGTAGATGTAGATTAGGGGTTTATTTCTTAGACATGTGCTACTACTTTTGTAGGATTCGAGTAGATCCGATTCGATTCGATCCCAATTGAATCGAATTGGACCGATTTGTTCTTGTTTGCTACAGTGCATGTTCTAGGATAATGTTCTTCTGCTAGTGCTAGGGTCTTGCCAGGATCTTGCTATGATCTGTGTTCATGCAAATGGCATGTTCGTGTTGAAGCTAGGATCATGTTCGTGTTGCTGTTCAAGTTGCTACATACATGTTCAAGCTAGGGTTTGTGTTGCATGCTCTAGATTGTTATATGTGCATGTAGTAGGACCATTTTTGGATGCTGCCAAATGTGCATGGGTGCACATGGGTACTATTTTTAGATGTTTCCATGCTTAGGATAGTGTACTAATCAGTGGCAGTTGCAGAAGACAAAGATGCCACTGATGAGTGGCATTTGCTCAAGAGCAAGTGCCATTGATAAGACGCATTTGGCAAAGAGTTTGTGCACTGATCAGTGGCATTTGCTCTTGGGAAAATGTCTCTGATCAGTGTCAAATGATGTTGTGCTAGTGCAACTGATCAGTAGCATTTGCAGAAGTGCTAATGCCGCTGGTTAGTGCTTGTTCATTTTGCAAGAACCTCTAATACTTGTCATCTTACCTGACAAGATATTGAAGACTGACTAGGACGTGGCGGGTGGAGGAGCTCAGGTGGTGGCTGGAGCTGAGGGCGCCGAGGATCTCATCCCCACGAATAGGTGGCTCAAGAGGGTGGACCTGCTTAGCAGGGTCGCCTTCATGAGCCTACCTCGTTCAAGGGGACGATCTCCGAGGACTGGCCACGAGGAGGGGGGCCGGGAGCCGCTGCGCTTCTACCAGCAGATCAAGGACGCCGAAGACCTCGCCATGCTCGTCATGCCTCGCAAGTTCGCGGAGGTGATGAACGAGTGGCTGGTCATTAGGCGGCTCCGGCGCGTGGTCAAGCTCTCGGCGAACAAGTGGTGCGAGTTCTGGGTGCAGGTGCAGAACTTCGAGGGGCACATGGTGCTTGGCCGGGGCTGGAACTACTTCTGTCGCCGCCACTGACGAGGATTGTACCTAGGGTAGGGTCCTAGGCCTGACCTGGATACCCTACCCAAGGACACTATATCGGAGGACTTAAAGATTACAAGAGAGATTCCGACTGGATTCATCATAGTGTTCAAGTCACTCGACATCTTATCCACTCGGTATCTTCTTCATCCACTCGACAGTCACCTGTCACTCGGAAGACCTCGCTTTCAGTCGACGCCAGAAGACCAGAAGCCACCCCAGGAGGCCAGTAGGCAGACGTTAGGCTGGTCGTCATTAGCAGCAATTATGATGTACGTTACCAGTAATGCTCGTCTTTATACCCACGATCAAACCCTTGGATGCCTGGCACTTATGAGGGGCAGCGCACTCTATATAAGCCGCCCCTCCCCTTTGGGACAAGGGTTCGCAACCTCTATAACTCATACTCTCCACATGACAAAAGCTCCCGAGCACTGAGATGTAGGGCTGTTACCTCCACGAGAGGGGCCTAAACTCATACATCTCTGTGTACATCCTCGCTGTAGCTAGGACTGTGCCCTCTCCTTTTGTACCCCTATCTTCTACTGTCAGACTTGTTCCCACGACAGTTGGCGCCCAACATGGGGCAGGCGTCTAAACGACTTCCGGCGAGGTTGCATTTTCCCCCTTCGTCATGTCTTTCGACGGTGTTTTCTCCTTGGACCACGAGATCCGTTTCGGAGCGCTCACCTTCGTCGCCGACGATTCGGCATGGCTCCAGGAAGCGCCTCTCGATGTCGAGGCGCTCCCGGTCCGTGGGGTTGCGCACTTCTGTGCAAGCTCCTGTGGCGTACTTCTATGGAAGCTCCTGCGGCATACTTCTGCAGCAGCCGTCGACTCCGTACTCTTCGGCTCTCCCCGTTGTTCGTTGTCGCAAGCGATTCGGTCGCTCACGGCTCCAGCGCTGGGTGAGACATTCGGTGGCCCGCCAAGTTTCATCTCCGCAGATTGCGGCGATCGAACCCGCTGAGTCACTTCACGGCGTGTTCGAGTCGGACTCCGATCAGTCTGACGTTCCCTCCGAGTGCAAGAGATGCGATCCTGCAGCAGAGTTCTTATGGTTGGTTCTCATCAGAGCCCGCCGTCGGGCTTTGGCCACGGCAGGCGAGAGGTTGGTGGACCGTCGAATGAGCAGCCACGCCGAGATGAGGAGGTCCTCCATACGCCCATCGTCGGTGCGACCGCTGAGGATCAGGCCTTGGAGGCCACACGCATTAGGCTTGAAGACCTCCAGAGGGAACTCGACGAGCGCGCTCGCCAGTGTCCACCAGCTCCCAGTCGATGTCAGCGATAGCTGTTCCCAGGTGTTTCATAGAACACTGTTGAGGTATACCGTACTCCAATCTTAAATGTTGTAGCAACAGCTAGGATAGCAGATTCCATCCAGCCGTCATGATCAAAGGCTGGCAGAGGTTTGTTGCAGATTAGAGTGTTGCTTGATGCAGTGCGGCGCCAGAATTCAGTTGTTTCGCAGTCGCACAATAGGATTCACAGTAATTCACCAAGAGCAGAGACTGTTCAGTCCGCACATAGTCCTGGTTCGCCTTTACGTCGCATGGGCGGAGGTTTTCGTGAGGATCAGTATAGAGATCAGGGACGAGATCAGTTTCACCATGATGACCATCGTCGAGTGCCCACTCCCTCGCAGGGTGGTCTATACGTGCCCCGGCACCAGGACGAAAGGCGTTCGTTCAGTGATGAGCAGAACCCAGGGTTTGATGCTCGAGATGTCCTCACTCAGAGGCGAATTGATAGAGGCAGAGCCCACAGAGATGGGTACGACACAGATTTCCCGAGTGGCAGCACTGCTATTATTTTCTGGTCCCGAGTGTTTTAGTAGGGCTATTCGTTCTGTAGAGATTCCCCCAACTTTAGGTTGGCGGCTGGGATAGGCAAGTTTTCTGGCGAGTCAAAGCCAGAGACATGGTTGGATGATTACCAAGTGGCTGTTTAGATTGGTGGTGGTAACGACAA
The DNA here is from genome assembly GCA_022496015.1 of Hordeum marinum. Classification (NCBI taxonomy): domain Eukaryota; kingdom Viridiplantae; phylum Streptophyta; class Magnoliopsida; order Poales; family Poaceae; genus Hordeum; species Hordeum marinum. The sequence goes on along the minus strand of CM039677.1, from coordinate 93,830,423 downwards.
CATTGCAATGAAACATTTGTCCTTGATGTTAGATGGTTCGGCTCATGCATGGCTGAATCGCTTGGCTCCTTCTAGCATCCACTACTGGGAGGATCTTGCTCGAGTGTTCATCAGAATGTTCGAGGGCACTTGCAAGCGTCCTGACGGTTTGATTGATTTGCAGCATTGTGTTTAGAAGCCCAACGAGTCTTTGAGAGATTACATTCAACGTTGGTCCACTTTGCATCATACAGTGGCGAATGTTTCCGAGCATCTGGCTGTTTGTGCTTTCAAGGCCGGAGTGAAATACAGAGAGCTGTACCTGAAGTTTGGGCGAACAGGTGATATTTCTCTAAGTAATATGATGGAAATCGCCACTCGATACGCCAATGGTGAAGAAGAAGACCGCCTCCGCAGCGGCGAAGGAAAAGCAGTCGACAACGATGTCGGCGGCAGTTCCAGTCGGAAGCAGAAGCGAAAGGCTGATGGCCCTGTTCAGGCAGAGGCAGCCGCTCTGGCGGCCCAAGGGAAAAACAAGGGGAAGTCCAAGGGACAGCTCAACCCCAAGAAAGGAAAAAATCAGTCAGGAACGGTTGTTATGGATTTACCGTGTGCAATCCACACGAGGAAAGATGAAGAAGGCAATCTGATATTGCCCAAGCATACCACTCGATTGTGCCGTCTGTTGATCCAGCAGTTCAAGGAGGGCCCGTCGAGTGAGAAAACCCCTGAAAAGGATGATGATGAAGACAAAGAAACTTTTCCTGATGTCAACGCTACATTGATGATTTTTGCTGATGTTGAAAGCAAGAGTCGATTGAAGGTTATAAACAGAGAGATCAACATGGTCGTGCCTACAACCCCCACCTACCTCAAGTGGTCTCAGACTGCCATCACATTTGATCAGTCGGATCATCCTGCTCATGTGGCCACTCCCGGTCGGCAGGCTTTGGTGGTTGATCCTGTTGTGGGAGGCACTCGACTCTGCAAGGTCCTCATGGACGGTGGAAGCGGTTTGAAAATTCTGTATGCAGATACCCTTAAAGGGATGGGCATTCCGATGTCCCGACTCAGTGAGAGTAACATGCTGTTCTACGGAGTCATCCCAAGGAAGAAGGCCAAGTCACTCGGCCAAATTACATTGGATGTGACATTCGGGACGGATAAAAAAATTCGCAAGGATAAATTGATGTTTGAAGTCATGGACTTCCAAAGCACATACCATGCCATTCTTGGTCGTCCAGCTTATGCTCGTTTCATGGCCCGTCCATGTTACGTGTACCTCAAACTGAAGATGCCTGGGCCCAAGGGTGTGATCACAGTCACTGGCAATCGACAGAGGGCTGAGGAGTGCCTCCAGCAGGGCTCCAAAATTGCCGATCATCAGATGGCTATGGTCGAGCTAGAAGAGTACGTTGTCGGTGCTTGCTGCTCCACTCCCAGTCCAACGCCCAGTCTACTATATTTTTGAAGTGTTAACTCCTTCGAAGCAAAGGTATCCGCATTAACAGAAGCTTGTCTATGGCATCTATCTGTCAGCAAAGAAGGTGGCACACTATTTTTAGGACCACTCAATTTCAGTCGTCAGTGATGCTCCATTGTCTGACATCCTCAACAATCAAGACGCAACTGGTCGAGTGGCTAAATGGGCGATTGAACTCCTATACTTTGACATCAAGTTCGAAGCCAAGAAAGCGATCAAGTCTCAAGCACTTGCTGATTTCATGGCCGAGTGGATTGAACAGCAATAGCCAATTCAGATTCACTCGACATACTGGACCATGTTCTTTGATGGCTACAAAATGTTGAATGGGTCCGGTGCTGGTGTTGTTTTGGTGTTCCCAAAAGGCGACAAACTCAGTTATGTCCTGTAGATTCACTTTGATTCCTCCAACAATGAAGCAGAATATGAAGCACTCTTGTATGGGTTGCGCATGGCTATCTCACTCGGCGTCAAGCGCCTGATGGTCTATGGCGACTCAGATTTGGTGGTCAATCAAGTGATGAAAGAGTGGGATGTTTGGAATCCCACTATGACTGGATATAGTAATGCTATCAGAAAACATGAGAAGAGGTTTGAAGGTCTGGAACTCCATCATGTTCCCCGAGTGAAGAATCAAGCGGCCGATGAGCTGGCAAAGATTGGATCCACTCGACGACATGTCCCCAGCAATGTATTCTTGGAGCATCTTCACACTCCTTCGGTGCAGGAGGACCCTTCACCAAAGAGCCCTCACAAGCTATGAGCTCCTCTGATCTGACTGAAGTTGATGTCCCTGCAATTATTGATTTAGTCATGGAGGTTTTGGTCATCATTCCCGACTAGACAGTGCCCTATATTGCGTATATTCTGAGGCAGGAACTCCCTGAAGATGAGACTGAAGCCCGGCAAATCATGCGTAGATCCAAATCTTTTAGTGTGGTGGATGATCAGTTGTACAGAGAAAGTGTAACTGGTGTGATGTAGCGATGCATTTCCCCTGAAGAAGGTCGAATGATCCTGGATGAAATCCACTTGGGAACTTGCGGCCATCATGCGTCCTCTCAGACAATTGTCGCTAAAGCATATCGAGTTGGTTTCTTCTGGCCGCTTGCCAATGAAATGGCCAAGGACATTGTTGATCACTGTGAAGGGTGCCAGTTCTATGCAAACTGTTCTCACAAATATGCGTCTGCTCTGAAGACCATTCCCCTCGCTTGGTCATTCGTTGTCTGGCGTCTAGATATGGTTGGTCCCTTTCGGACTGGACAGACTGGATTTACTCATTTTCTTCTTGCAGTCGACAAGTTTACAAAGTGGATTGAAGCCAAGCCAATAAAGAAATTAAACTCGCGTACTACAGTCAAATTCATGACAGAGATAATCTACCGGTATGGAGTTCCCCATAGCATCATCATAGATAATGGCTCAAACTTCGACTCGGAAGAGTTCAGACACTTCTGCTTCTCCCAAGGCACTCGGGTGGATTATGCCTTCGTTGCACACCCCCAAACCAATGGTCAAGCTCAGCGAGCCAATGGTCTCATGTTGCAAGGTCTCAAGCCTCGTCTCATGCGAGATTTAGAACATGCCGCCGGAGCTTGGGTGTCTGAGTTGCCATCTATTTTATGGGGCTTGAGAACAACTCCTAATCGGTTGACTGGACGAACTCCTTTTTTTCCTGGTCTATGGAGCCGAAGTCATCCTGCCGAGTGACTTGTTTCATAATTCTCCCATAGTGGATCTTTATTCTAAAGCTGAAGCTGAACAAGCAAGACAGGATGGCATAGATCTCCTAGAAAAGGAACGAGAGGTGGCTTTGATTCGGATGACTACATACCAGCAAGATCTACGGCATTTCCATGCGAAGCACGTCAAGAGTCGGTCGTTTCATGAAGGTGATTTGGTTCTCCGAGTGGATCAACAGCGACCCCACAAGCTCACTCCGGCGTGGGAAGGTCCTTCCATTGTCACTAAGGTGCTGAACAATGGAGGTTACCACCTCTACAACCCCAAGAGGCAGATTGATGAGCCGTGATCCTGGAATGCACATCTGCTCTAGCGTTTCTATACCTAAAAACAGAGTTGTGTTGATGTAATAAAAGTATTTCAAACAATGTCATTTATGCAAGTATGACTTCCGCAATCTTTCGTCGATTCCGATCACGCAATTTCACATTTGGGAATACTCGGAGTGTCGAGCCATCCTCACACTCAGGGGCTTAGGTGCGAACATGCTTTCGCCTAAGTTAAAAACCCTGTCGAGTGGATAGCCGTCCATTCACTCGGTGACTTAGCTACGAACCAGTCTTCGTCTAAGTTCAAAACTTCTCCAAGTGTCGAGCAACCCTCACACTCGGGGGCTTAGATGCGAACATGCTTTTGCATAAGTTAAAAACCCTGCCGAGTGGATAGCAATCCATTCACTCGGTGACTCAGCTACGAACCAGTCTTGGTCTAAGTTCAAAACTTCTCCGAGTGTTGAGCAACCCTCACACTTGGGTGCTTAGCTGCGAACATGCTCTCACCTAAGTTAAAAAAAACGCCGAGTGGATAGTAGTCCATTCACTCTGTGACTTAGCTACGAACCTGTCTTCGTATTAAGTTCAAAACTTCTCTGAGTATTGAGCAATCCTCACACTCGGGGGCTTAGCTGCGAACCAGATTTCGCCTAAGTGAAAACCTCTTCCGAGTGAATTGCAATCCATTCACTCAGGAATTTAGCTGCGAACCAGTCTTCATCTAAGTTTAAAACTACTCCGAGTGTCGAAGAATCTTCACACTCGGGGGCTTAGCTGTGAACCAAATTTTTACTAAGTTAAAAACAAATTTAGTCGAGCAAACGATTGAAAACAAAATGCGGATAAATCCAAAAGTTTCAGCGTGAATAAAAGTTTCGCGCACAAGCAAAGGTACTCAGGCTGAAGGCTTGAATGAAGTTTTACGACCAATACAGTTTCACTCGGCATTCCGAGGCAAATAAAGTTTTCACCGCGAATGAAGTTTTTTAAGCACCAGACGGACTTGCTGGCTCGACGAAGGTGTTCAAGTCGATCCCGTCTGCCATCCGAGTAGTTGCGTCAATGAAGGTCTCCATGAAATCTTCAAACTAAAGCTTCTCCGTGTTCATCACTCGGAGATCCTTCAACTTGTCCTCTCTTGCTTCCTTGCAATGGACTCTGACAAGGGAGAGCGCCACATCGGCTCCGCAATGGGCAGCTGACTTCTTCCAAGCTTGCAGTCGGCTGGGGATATCATTGAGACAGGCCATCATGGATGCAAGGTGAGTCTGGAGAGTGTCCTCGAGCCACAGTTCCTTGTCAATCTTCCCCAGTGCAGCCTTCAGTCGGAGGATATATGCTTGAACACCCTGGAGTCGAACGTTGGGATGGAACATGTTCATGGCCACGGCATCTCCAACAGGCGATCTAGTGGGATCCAGATTGGGTTCGATTTCTTCGGTCTCTTTTTCGAAGTCCTGGCAGAATTCTGTATGGAAGAAAACATGGAAAGATGATTACATTTCTAGCCTATGGGATTAAAGGAATTCGACAAGTGTAGTTACCATCGAGCATGAGGAACATCTCATTCGCGAATTCTCCCAAGTGCTTCTCCATGCCATTGCTCCTCCTGGTCAGCTGCTCGGTTTTCTTGATGATTTCACTCTGTTCTTGTTTCATCTTGGAGTTTTCCTCCTCTATCTTCTTGGCGGCGGTTTCAGTTTTCTCCTTCGCCACCTTTTGAGCGTCAGCAAGCGCCTGTTGGGGAACATTGCATGGGAAACAAAAACATTCCTACGCACACGCAGATCTATCCATGGTTATGAGCATCTATGAGAGGGAGAGTGGATCTATGTACCCTTGTAGATCGCTAAGCGGGAAGCGTTAAGAAACGCGGTTGGTGTAGTCAAACGTCTTCGCGATCCAAATCGCCGTGCGTCCCGCGATCCAATCACAATCCATCCCGCGATCCAATCACGATATGTCCCGCGATCCAATCACGATCCGTCCCACGAACTTGATCACGATCCGTCCCATGAACTTGATCACGATCCTTCCGATCAAGCGCCGAACAGACGGCACCTCCACGTTCAGCACACGTACAACTTGATGACGATCTCCGCCGTCTTGATCTAGCAAGAGGGAGCGGAGAGGAGGAAGAGTTCTCCGGCAGCGTGATGGCACTCCGGCGATGGTGGTGGAGCTATTCCGGCAGGGCTTCACCTAAGCACTTCAGAAAACTGATCTAGAGGAGAAACTATGCACTCGAGGAATGGGCAGCACGTGGCTGAAAATTCTATGCAAAAACCCTAAAACCTCTAGTATATATAATAGGAAGAGAGGAGGAGGCTTGGCACAAGGGCCAAGCCTCCAAGGATTCGGCCGAACGAGGTGGAGGAGGTGGACTCCACCTCCAATCCTAGTAGGACTAGGATTCACCCTATTTTTGCCTTTTTCCACTTTTTCTCTTTAGGCCTTTTTCCCCAAACCGCATGGGCCTTGTGTGGGACTTCCACCAGCCCACTAAGGGCTGGTAAACACTCTCCCACAGCCCATGGAGCCTCTTGGGTCGAAATACCCCTCCCGATGGTCTCCCGGTACACTACCGGCACTCCCGGTACACTACCGATGAGCCCGAAACTTTTCCGGCGACCAAAACAGGACTTCCTATATATGAATCTTTACCTCCGGACCATTCCGGAGCTCCTCATGATGTACGGGATCTCATCCGGGACTCTTATCAATATTCAGTCACCACCATACATAACTCTATACTACCGAAACGTCACCAAACCTTAAGTGTGCAGACCCTGCGGGTTCGAGAACTATGTAGACATGACCGAGACACCTCTACGGCCAATAACTAATAGCGGGACCTGGATGCCCATATTGGTTCCTACATATTCTATGAAGATCTTTATCGTTGGAACCTCTACGTCAAGGACTCAGTTAATCCCGTATGATGTTCCCTTTGTTCTTCGGTATGTTACTTGCACGAGATTCGATCGTCGGTATCTCCATACCTAGTTCAACCTCGTTATCGGCAAGTCTCTTTACTCGTTCTGTAATACAAGATCCCGCAATTAACACTTAGTCACATTACTTGCAAGGCTTTATTGTCATGTTGTATTACCAAGTGGGCCCTGAGATACCTCTCCGTCACACGGAGTAACAAATCCCAGTCTTGATCCATGCCAACTCAACAGACACCCTCGGAGATACCTGTAGAGCACCTTTATAGTCACCCAATTACGTTGCAGCGTTTGATACACACAAGGCACTCCTCCTGTATCCGTGAGTTGCACGATCTCATGGTCATAGGAACATATACTTGACATGCGGAAAACAGTAGCAATAAACTGACACGATCAAATGCTACGTTTGTAGTTCGGGTCTTGTCCATCACATCATTCTCCTAATGATGTGATCCTGTTATCAAATGACATCTCATGTAAACGGCTAGGAAACCTTGACCATCTTTGATCAACGAGCTAGTTCACTAAAGGCATACTAGGGACAAAGTATTGTCTATTTACCCACACATGTAATGTGTTTCCAATTAATACAATTATCGCATGGATAATAAACGATTATCATGAACAAGGAAATATAATAATAAACACTTTATTTATTGCCTCTAGGGCATATTTCCAACAGTCTCCCACTTGCACTAGAGTCAATAAGCTAGCTCACATCACTATGTGATTTACATTGTAATGAATCGAACACCCATGCAGTTCTAGTGTTGATCATGTTTAGCCCTTGGAAGAGGTTTAGTCAATGGGTCTGCAACATTCAGATCCATGTGCACTTTGCAAATATTTATGTCCTCCTCGATGTAATCGCGGATGGAGTTGAAGCGTCGCTTTATGTGTCTGGTCCTCTTGTGAAACCTTGGTTCCTTGGGCAGAGCAATGGCACCAGTGTTGTCATAGAACAGGTTCATTGGATTTAGTGCATTGGGCACTACTCCAAGATCTGTCATGAACTGCTTCATCCAGACACCTTCCTTCGCCGCCTCCGAGCTGCGATGTACTCCACTTCACATGTAGAATCGGCTACCACGCTTTGCTTGGAACTGCACCAGCTTACCGCTCCCCCCTTAAGAATAAATACGTATCCGGTTTGTGACTTAGAGTCATTCAGATCAGTGTCAAAGCTTGCATCGACGTAACCCTTTACGACGAGCTCTTCATCACCTCCATAAACGAGAAACATTTCCTTAGTCCTTTTCAAGTACTTAAGGATATTCTTGACCGCTGCCCAGTGTTCCATTCCAGGATCACTTTGAAACCTTCCAGCCATACTTATGGCAAGGCTGACATCCGGTCTTGTGCACAACATTGCATACATGATAGAGCCTATGGCTGAAGCATAGGGGATGACACTCATCTTTTCTCTATCTTCTGCAGTCATTGGGCATTGAGTCTTACTCAACTTGACACCTTGTAACACAGGCAAGAACCCCTTCTTGGACTGATCCATTTTGAACTTCTTCAAAACTTTGTCAAGGTATGTGCTCTGTGAAAGTGCTATTAAGCGTCTCGATCTATCTCTATAGATCTTAATGCCTAATATGAAAGCAGATTCTCCTAGGTCCTTCATTGAAAACTCTTGTTCAAATATTCCTTCACGCTTTCCAACATTTCTATATTGTTTCCAATCAGCAATATGTCATCCACATATAATATTAGAAACGCTATAGAGCTCCCACTCACTTTCTTGTAAATACAAGCTTCTCCATAAACTTGTATAAACTCAAACACTTTGATCACCTCATCAAAACGCTTATTCCAACTCCAAGATGCTTGCACTAGACCATAAATGGATTGCTGGAGTTTGCAAACTTTGTCAGCATTCTCTGGATCGACAAAACCTTCTGGTTGCATCATATACAACTCTTCCTCAAGGACGAGGAACGCTGTTTTGACATCCATCTGCCAAATTTCATAGTCGAAATAAGCAGCTATTGCCAACATGATTCTGACAGACTTAAGCATCGCTACGGGTGAGAAGGTATCATCGTAGTCAACTCTTTGAACTTGTGAAAAACCCTTTGCCACAAGTCGAGCTTTATAGACGGTGACATTACCGTCCGCGTCTGTCTTCTTCTTAAAGATCCATTTGTTCTGAATGACCTTTCGCCCTTCAGGTAATATTTCCAAAGTCCATACTTTGTTTTCATACATGGATCCCATCTCGGATTTCATGGCCTCTAACCATTTCTCGGAATCCGGGCCCATCACTGCTCCTCCATAGCTCGTAGGTTCATTGTTGTCCAACAACACGACCTCCAAGACAGGGTTGTTGTACCACTCAGGAGTTGTATGCGGCCTTGTCGACCTACGAGGTTCAATAGTAGCTTGATCCGAAGCTTCATGATCATCATCATTAACTTCCTCTTCTACCGTCGTAGTTTCCACAGAAACATATTTCTACGCTGTGCTACTTTATGGTTGAAGTAAAGGATCAATAACCTCATCAAGCTCTATTTTCCTCCCACTCAATTCTTTCGAGAGAAACTCTTTCCCAAGAAATGTTCCATTCTTAGCGACAAACACTTTGCCTTCGGATCTAAGATAGAAGGTATACCCGACTGTCTATTTCGGGTATCCTATGAAGACGCATTTTCCGCTTTGGGTTCCAACTTTTCAGGCTGAAGCTTTTTGACATAAGCATCACATCCCCAAACTTGAAGAACCGACAACTTTGGCCTCTTGCCAAACCATAGTTCATATGGCGTCGTCTCAACGGATTTTGATGGTGCCCTATTTAAAGTGAATGCAGCTGTCTCTAATGCATAACCCCAAAATGATAGTGGCAAATCAGCAAGAGACATCATAGAGCGCACCATATCTAATAAGGTTCGATTACGACGTTCGGACACACCATTATGCTTTGGTGTTCCGGGCGGTGTCAACTGTGAAACAATTCCACACTGTCTTAAGTGACTGCCAAACTCATAACTCAGATATTCACCTCCTCGATCAGATCGCAGGAACTTAATCTTCTTGTTATGATGATTCTCAACTTCACTCTGAAATTGCTTGAACATTTCAAACGTTTCAGACTTGTGTTTCATTAAGTAAATATACCCATATCTACTTAAGTCATCAGTGAAGGTGAGAAAATAACGATATCCACCACGCGATGTAACATTCATTGGACCGCACACATCAGTATGTATGATTTCCAATAAGTCACTCGCCCGTTCCATTGTTCCAGAGAACGGTGTTTTAGTCATCTTGCCCATGAGGCATGGTTCACATGTGTCAAGTGATTCAAAATCAAGTGACTCCAAAAGTCCATCAGCATGGAGCTTCCTCATGCGTTTTACACCAATATGACCTAAACGGCAGTGCCACAAGAAAGTGGTACTATCATTATGAATTCTACATCTTTTGGCATCAATGTTATGAACATGTGTGTCATCACTATCAAGATTCAATATGAATAAACCCCTAACATTGGGTGCATGACCATAAAAGATATTACTCATATAAATAGAACAACATTTATTCTCTTATTCAAATGAGTAACCATCTCGCAATAAACAAGATCGAGATATAATGTTCATGCTTAACGCAGGCACTAAATAACAATTATTCAGGTTCATCACTAATCCCGATGGTAATCGAAGAGAGAGCATGCCGACGGTGATTACATCAACCTTGGAACCATTTCCCATGCGCATCGTCACTTCGTCCTTTGCCAGCCTTCGTTTATTCCATAATTCCTGCTTTGAGTTGCAAATGTGAGCAACCGAACCGGTATCAAATACCCAGGCACTACTATGAGAGCTAGTAAGGTACACATCAATAACATGTATATAATATATACCTTGTTTGTCATTGGTCGCCTTCTTGTCAGCCAGGTACTTGGGGCAGTTCCGCTTCCAGTGACCAGTTCCCTTGCAATGAAAGCACTCAGTTTCTGGCTTGGGTCCATGCTTGGGCTTCTTTACAGGAGTAGCAACTGCTTTGCCATCCTTCTTGGTTTTAACCTTCTTGCCCTTGCCCTTGACCTTGCCATTTTTCTCGAAATAGTGACCATCAACACTTGATGTTCTTTCTGGATTTCAGACTCAGGGACTTTTAGCATCGCAAACAGCTCGGCGACTGACTTGTTCATCCCATGCATGTTATAGTTCATCACAAAGCTCTTGTAACTAGGTGGAAGTGATTGAAGAACTCTGTCAGTGATCGCCTCTGGCGGAAGGGCAATTCCCAACTCCGCTAGATGAGTTGAATACCCAGACATTCTAAATATATGTTCACTAATAGACCCGTTCTCCTCCATCTTGCAAGCATAGAACTTATCGGGGGTTTCATACCTCTCGATCCGGGCATTCTTCTGAAAGACAAACTTCAACTCCTGGAACATGTCATATGCTCCATGACGTTCAAAACGTCTTTGAAGTCCCAGTTCTAAGCCATACAATATTCCACACTGAACTATTGAGTAATCTCCAGTACGTGCCTCCCAAGCGTTTTTAACGTCTTTGGAGGTCATATCTTCTGGTTGGTCACCAAGCGGTGCATCAAGGACATATGATTTCCAGGAAGCCATGAGGATAATCCTTAGATTACGGGCCCAGTCAACAAAGTTACTTCCATCATCTTTCAACTTAGCTTTCTCTAGGAACGCATTAAAATTCAGGGGTGCTACTGCGCGAGCCATTGATCTACAACATAAATATGCAAAGTTTACTTAGACTATTGTTCAAGATAATGAGTTTAGTTAATAAAATTACTAAAGCTCCTACTCCAATTGACATCTCTCAGGCCATCTGAGTGTCACATGATCCAAATCCACCAACTCAAGTCTGATCATCATGTGAGTGGAGGTGGCTTCAATGGTGAACATCATTATGTTGATCATATCTACTATATGACTCATGTTCGACCTTTCGGTCTCTTGTGTTCCGAGGCCATGTCTGTACATGCTAGGCTCATCAAGTTTAACCCGAGTGTTCTGCGTGTGCAACACTGGCTTGCACCCGTTGTATGTGAACGTAGAGTCTATCACACCCCATCATCACGTGGTGTCTTGACACAACGAACTTTCGCAACGGTGCACACTCGAGGAGAACACAATTCATCTTGGAATTTAAGTGAGGGATCACCTTATAATGCTACCGTCGTCCTAAGCAAAACAAGGTGCATAAAAGGATTAACATCACATGCAATTCATAAGTGACATGATATGGCCATGAACTTGTGCTTTTGATCTCCATCTAGAAAGCACCGGCATGATCTCCATCGTCACCGGCATGACACCATGATCTTCATCATCTTGATCTCCATAAACGTGTCGCCATCGGGGTTGTCGCGCCCAACATGCTTCTACTACTATTGCTACCGTTTAGCGATAAAGTAAAGCATTACATAGCGCTTAATGATTGACACGCGGGTCATACAATATTTAAAGACAACCCTATGGCTCCTGTCGGTTGCCGTACTCATCGACATGCAAGTCGTGATAATCTATACATCACATGATCATCTCATACATCACATATATCACATGATGTAATTTGTCATATCACATCACAACATACCCTGCAAAAACGAGTTAGACGTCCTCTAATTGTTGTTGCATGTTTTACGTGGCTGCTACGGGTATCTAGCAAGAACAATTCTCATCTACGCAAAAACCACAACGGTGATACACTAGTTGCTTTTCAACCTTCTCAAGGACCGCCTTTGTCGAATCCGATCCAACTAAAGTGAGAGAAACTGGCACCCGCAAGCCATCTATGCAACAAGTTGTTGTCAAGGGAACTGGTCTCTCGTAAGCGTACGAGTAATGTTGGTCCGGGCCGCTTCATCTCACAATACCGCTGAACCAAAATACGACCAAGGGAGGAAGCAATCTAAGCATCAACGCCCACAAACCTTTTGTGTTCTACTCGAGATCTCATCTACACATAGACCTAGCTCTGATACCACTGTTGGGGAATGTTGCATGGGAAACAAAAAAATTCCTACACACACGCAGATCTATCCATGATGATGAGCATCTACGAGAGGGAGAGTGGATCTACGTACCCTTGTAGATTGCTAAGCGGGAAGCGTTAAGAAAGGCGGTTGGTGTAGTCGAACGTCTTCGCGATCCAAATCGTCGTGCGTCCCCGATCCAATCACGATCCATCCCACGATCCAATCACGATCCGTCCCGCGATCCAATCACGATCCGTCCCACGAACTTGATCATGATCCGTCCCACGAACTTGATCACGATCCTTCCAATCTAGCGTCGAACAGACGGCACCTCCGCGTTCAGCACACGTACAGCTTGATGACGATCTCCGCCGTTTTGATCCAGAAAGAGGGAGTAGAGAGGAGGAAGAGTTCTCCAGCAGCGTGATGGTGCTCCGGCGATGGTGGTGAAGCTATTCCGGCAGGGCTTCGCCTAAGCACTCTAGAAAACCGATCTAGAGGAGAAACTATACACTGGAGGAACGGGCAGCATGTGGCTGAAAATTCTATGCAAAAACCCTAAAACCTCTAGTATATATAAGGGGAAGAGAGGAGGAGGCTTTGCACAAGGGCCAAGCCTCCAAGGAGTCGGCCGAATCAGGTGGAGGAGGTGGACTCCACCTCCAATCCTAGTAGGACTAGGATTCACCCTGTTTTTGCCTTTTTCCACCTTTTCTCTTTAGGCCTTTTTTCCCAAACCGCATGGGCCCTGTGTGGGACTTACACCAGCCCACTAAGGGCTGGTAAACACTCTCCCACAGCCCATGGAGCCTGTTGGGTCGAAATACCCCTCCCGATGGTCTCCCGGTACACTACCGGCACTCCCGGTACACTACCGATGAGCCCGAAACTTTTCCGGCAACCAAAACAGGACTTCCTATATATGAATCTTTACCTTCGGACCATTTCGGAGTTCCTTGTGACGTCCGGGATATCATTCGGGACTCTGAACAACATTCGGTCACCACCATACATAACTCTATACTACCGAAACGTCACCAAACCTTAAGTGTGCAGACCATGCGGGTTCGAGAACTATGTAGACATGACCGAGACACCTCTACGGTCAATAACCAATAGCGGGACCTGGATGCCCATATTGGTTCCTATATATTCTAGAAAGATCTTTATCGGTCGAACCTCTATGTCAAGGATTCAGTTAATCCCGTATGATGTTCCCTTTGTTCTTCGGTATGTTACTTGCCCGAGATTCGATTGTCGGTATCTCCATACCTAGTTCAACCTCGTTATCGGCAAGTCTCTTTACTCGTTCCATAATACAAGATCCCGCAACTAACACTTAGTCACATTGCTTGCAAGGCTTTATTGTGATGTTGTATTACCAAGTGGGCCCTGAGATACCTCTCCGTCACACGGAGTAACAAATCCCAGTCTTGATCCATGCCAACTCAACAGACACCCTCGGAGATACCTGTAGAGCACCTTTATAGTCACCCAATTACGTTGCAGCGTTTGATACACACAAGGCACTCCTCCTGTATCCGTGAGTTGCACGATCTCATGGTCATAGGAACATATACTTGACATGCGGAAAACAGTAGCAATAAACTGACACGATCAAATGCTACGTTTGTAGTTCGGGTCTTGTCCATCACATCATTCTCCTAATGATGTGATCCCGTTATCAAATGACATCTCATGTAAACGGCTAGGAAACCTTGACCATCTTTGATCAACGAGCTAGTTCACTAGAGGCATACTAGGGACAAAGTATTGTCTATTTACCCACACATGTAATGTGTTTCCAATTAATACAATTATAGCATGGATAATAAACGATTATCATGAACAAGGAAATATAATAATAAACACTTTATTTATTGCCTCTAGGGCATATTTCCAACAATGCCTTGTCCTTGTCCTCTAGTGCCTTCTTCATGGTATCTAAAGAAATAGCATTGTTGAGTCGCGCTTGGAGTCGAAGATTTTCAGCACGCACGCATGTTCGAGTGTGAGCACTCGGTTCAAAGGATGGAAACTGAGAGTAAGAATGCATTGGGTCGACAAAGATTACCTCCCAACGTCTTCAGCTCAGTCCGCACACGTTCTAGGCTGTTCTTGGAGACCTCCAGATCCAATCACAACTGATTCCTTTCCTCCTCCAAGTCCTTGTACTGGGTGCCAAGTTCACAAGCTCTCTGAAATCAAAAAAAAACCAGTTCAGTCGACATGGAAATTCCTCCACTCCCGAGTGAAAGAGGTCATGAACAATTGACTGTATGGCGAACCCCGCCCCACCCCACTCTCCTGAAATAGCGTCATATCATGGTTGATGAAATGATGTCCCTGAAACCTGCGTCATATCATGGTTGATGGAAATAATATCCATGAAACCTACATTCAAGAGAGGAAGAACTAAAGGAAAAGAGTCCACTCGACACGTCGAGTGGCAAGCGTCTCCGCGTAAGGCAAAGAACCCTGAGTTCAAGTTCTTAAGACTACTGCTCATCGTCAACGATCAACAGTAGTCTCGGGGACTACACCCAATGGGTGCACTCAGCGTGCCCTCACTGGTTCCTAAATCACTCGACAGGGTCTGCCCTGTCCAAACACAAGAATGTTTCTATCAAATCCCCATCGAGGCAAGCACTCGATGACGGTCTTGGGGGACTACACCTAGTGGGTGCACTCAGAGTGCCCCCACTGGATCTGCTAACACTCGATCTGTCGAGTGGCTGAAAAATAAAAAAAACATGCGCAAGCATATGAACATCGACTCTTGTAAGACCCCCGCTAGTTGTAACAGCCCGGGACCGACACTCTAGAAGTTTTTCCCTTTATTATGTTGCCATCGTGCGATTCGTTGGTTGTTGCATTGCATCATGTCATCATGCCATTAACATTTTTTTACCAACCCAAATGTTTCTCATATACACAAATTGTATGTATCTTTGATCCATTTATATCAAGGGAAATTCACATGGTGATTTATCTTCATAACTTATAAAATATATTCCCAATATTGTTAGGGAGATTCAATTAATATTCCATTCTTTTGGGAATCAACCAACACACTTGCATAATAAATGTCCATGCCTTTTTCTACTTCAAGTTTGACCTCTGAATCTTGTCGATAATTCATTCTCCATTTATCAAGGCTCATCCTAGATTCTCAACATTTTTTGACACTCCTTAAACCTAATCCTAGTTCAAACTATTTGAATGGAATTCAAATGAGTTTGAATTTAATCTTTCATTCATACCAACTTCTAATTTTTATAGTACAAGGGCATTTTTGTGAGGCCACGAAGATTGACCCATGCCCAAAGTCCACCTATAATCATGTATTTTCTCTCTTTTTCTTTCTTTGCTATTTCTGAAAATAGAAAAGATTTGAAAAAGGGAAAGAGAGAGGAAGTCCAGCCTCTTGGGCCTCCTACACCCGCCGTCACTCGGCCCAGCCACTAGTTGGCCCAAGGCCCAGCCAACGCCCCTCCAACCCTAGCAAGTGGGATCCTCGTGATCGATCCCCTCGCTCCACCTCTCCCCTGTCCCTCTCGTTCTCCTCACACCGCCGCCACCCACCAAAGACGCCCGAGCCCATGCACGTTCCCCTACTAGGCCTCCCGCCATGGAGCTTTGCTTGCGTGCGCCCGAGACCCCGTCTCCACCGGAGGGCTGCCTGAGGCCGTCAAGACCAGCACCGGCCATGCCGTCTCCTGCTCCTGGCTTCCTTACCTCCGCCGCTCGCCTGCTCCCCTTGCCTCCCCGCTCAAGTCGTTGCACCCTTGTTCATAGTCGATCGTCGCCATCCCGGCGTCCGTCTCGCGTCCTCCCTCGTGCACCCCCGCCATGGCCTTCCTACCCCGCCCGCTAGTCCGTCGTCGCCCCTCCATGGCCCTGCTGAGCTCGACTCGCGCCACAGCATGCTCTGAATCGGGAAGAGCCCTACCCCGAGCTCCCCTCCTCGCGTTGCCCCTCCGCCTGCTGCCTCTTGTGCCCGATGCCCCTTGCTCGCATGCATCCCATGGCCTTCACCCAAGACAAGCTCACCGCCCGATCTCGACCCGCTGCCCGTGTGCGCCTCTGTTGCATGCTACCTTCAGGAACCTTGCCACCATGCCTGTCCACCACGCAACCAGGGCCTTGTGCTGCTTTCTTTTGGTCCATACAAGTCTCGCAAGACCCGGGGCCCCGCTGCACATGACCGTCATTGTTCTACCACATCCCGGTTAAGATCGAGACCACCAAGTTCTCCATCCGAGTCCTCCCTGCTTTGCCTTGTTCGACCGTCAACTACCCATGGGATTCATCAAGACCATCATGCCCAAACACCTACCAGCGCCATGTACGATGACCGTCACCTGAAGAACCATGGACCACAAGCATCAAGTTCGAGTACCGACGCGAGTACCACTACTTCCACTACCGTCGTCGTGGATCTGACAAGAACTCATGTACCACTACTTCCACTACGACCCGTGTACGGCTACTTCCCTCAATGAACGCGATCTACCTTGAATGCATGCTTCAAAGGTATAACCCCGAGACGATGTCATGAAGAATGCATGTTTGTTGTTGTATGAGATGCACCGCGCGTTTGCACCGGATAGAATTGTTAGTTGTAGGTACCTCGGCCCTTGCCAATGATACGTGGGAACCCGGAAACCGGGATCACCCCACCATCCTTGCATGACATGTACATAACCACACTTTCTTTTGGACCAGCATCTCAGCGAGTTGCCGGACCATCGGAATGTTGTTGTGGCATCATTTTGTTTTCGTCGCCATGACACCCATTTCTCTACATCGTGGTGACCAATGCTCTATATCATATTATGCTAACGTGTTCTTCAAATTGCATCGCTTTGATCATGTCATCCTCATGCATGTTAAAAACATTTAACATGATGTTGCATTAAACATTGCCTAATAGCATGCTAAATGGTTCATGTCATAACTAATTAACCATAGCTCCGATTTTAATGATCCACATATGTAACTTGACTAAAAAAATGCATAGAATCTCATGGTGAAATTTGTTTTTCTGTTTAACAACTCTAAAATTGTGTTAGGACAGATCTGGACCACATTCATATTATGCTTATGGGGATGTTTCGGAACTGCTATATGTTGCTTCTGGTCCCATTTAAAATGCCTAGAGGATATAGTTGTTCATGCTTCACCTCTTGCCTTGTTTAACAACATTTAATATTGTCATGTACCTAACGAGAGTGAACTAAATAATTCAAATGTGAAGTTTCGTCAATATGCAACTCGTTGCATATTGAGCTTCACTTTAATGTGTAGTAGTTGTTTGATGTGATTTGCCATGCCTTGCATATTTAAAACCGGACATGCATCATATTAGATTGAGCATCATGCCATAAATATGTTGTGATGTTTCTCGTGTGTTGATTGTCATTTCCATATTGTTCCTTCTCGATAGAGTTCCGAAAGCGTTCGGAGTGTGAGGATTCGTTCGACTACGTTGGCATGTCTTCCTCATGGACTCGTTCTTCTTCCGAGCATGATCTCAGGTAAGATGGCACATTTCCCTAGATACCACTACTATCATTGCCATGCTAGATGTTTCGTTTTCTACCGCTATGTCACGCTACCTACCACGTGTTTGACAAGCCTCCTAACATTGCCATGATAAACCTCTAACCCCTCCACATCCCAGCAAACCTTTGTTTGGCTATGTTACCGCTTGCTCAGCCCTTCTTATAGCATTTCTAGCTGCAGGTGCAATTGCTTCCATGTGACAACATGGACATTCTTTTGTTATCACAATATTATTGCTATTTAATTTAATGCACGTATACACTTGGTAAAGGGTGGAAGGCTTGGCCTTTTGCTCGGTGTTTTGTTCCACTCTTGCTGCCCTAGTTACTTGTGAACCGTTGTTATGTTCCATAATTGAGCGCTCTTAACATGCTCGGTGTTGCTATGGGGACCCCCTTGATTTTAGTTTTAGGATAAAGCTTGTCTGGCAAGGCCCAACATTGGTACTACATTTGCCTAATAACTTTTAAAATTGCATAGGGACCCGCCGACACCCGCGGATAATTAATATATAACTCGGGCCAGTGCTCCTCATGAGTGTTGGTCCAACCCATAGCAGCTTATTAACGCTACCCGGGGCAACTCGGTGATTGGCATGGTAACCATCGCTCATCCGTCATGTCCTGAGAATGAGATACGTGGCTCCTATCGGGATCGTCGACACGCCGGGCGGCCTTGCTGGATTTGTTTTACCTTTCTCGAACGTCTTGAGTGAGGAATTCCGAAATACTTTGGGCTATCTCGAGGTGGCGGATTTCCTGTGGAATTGCCTAGGAAGATCACGAGATCCGTGGTCGAGGTTATTCCCGTTGCATGTGGTTAATTTGTGATGGACGAGTTGGAGCACCCCTGCAGGGTTAAATCTTTTGAAAAGCCATGCCCGTGGTTATGTGGCAAACTTGGAAACTTTGTGTAACACCCGGTCATAGCAAACTTGAAGTAAACTCAAATAAAATACACCAAGTGTGTGCGTAACCGTGACTGTCTCTTCTTGTGAGTCCTTATCCGAGAGAGAACACGGTGGGGTTATGTTTGACGTAAGTAGGTGTTCAGGATCAGTTAGTGATCATTACTAGTTCACGTCCGTTCTGCGTAGACCACCATACTTTACTTTATGTATTCGTAAGTTAGCCACTCAAATAAATGCTTAGTCGCTTGCTGCAGCCTCACCACTTAACCATATCTCACCCATTAAGCTTTAATAGTCTTGATACCCTTGGAAATGCAATTGATGAGTCCTTGTGGCTCACAGATTACTACAACAATAGTTGCAGGTACAGGTAATGTGATGCTTGAACGTGAGAGCGTTGCTTGTTTTTTGGAATTCTTCTTCATCATCGATCTAGGATGGGTTCCAGGCGGCAGCTTGGGATAGCAAGGATGGACGTCATTTTGTCATTTGTTTCTGTCCGTAGTCGGACCCTGCTCTTCTGTATGATGTTTGAATATGTTGTTGTATTGATGTGACTCTGATGTAGCTTGTGGTGAGTGTAAGCCAATTTCATATACTCATCTCTTGTGTACATGTACTTGTAATGATATCCATTCTTGCAACACGACGAGATGCGTTTATATCCCTGTCGAGGCCCTCATGCCAAAAATAAGGATAGGATTGCATCTTGGGCGTGACACTAGTGCCCCACCGGTCCGTCTCGGGGACTACACCCAATGGGTGCACTCAGCGTGCCCCACTGGACCTTCTATCACTCGATCTGTCGAGTGGTTACCAAAACAATTCTAAGACCCCTGCTGATGTCTTCATCATTCGACGGCGGTCTCGGGGACTACACCCGGGGGGTGCACTCAGCATGCCCCCACTGGACCGAAATCTACTCGACTAAGATCTGATCTATTCGAGTGGAGAAATTACAAGTATTCTACAAAAGTAAAACACCCACTGGGTGTACAATCAAGAAAGATAGGAATTCAAATGGAAATGCACTTACAATCGCACTTACTCGAACGTTGGTACGAAGTGCCGCGCTGGCATCATAAGCCAGCTTGCTGGCCTCGTACTTCTCCTTGGTGCGCAGCATTATTTGCTCCGCCAGGATCGTGGCTTCCTTTGCAGCTCTGGTTTGGTCTTCCGAGATGTGGTGCAGAGGAAAGGCAGTCACCGGCTGAATTGATGCTATGGCTGGAGTAGTTGAGGTAGTCTGGGGTTGTCCGATTGGAGTCGACACCATGATGGTTGAAGCAGCTGGTGGAGCACTCGACAACGGAGACAGTTTTGGATCGGGTGAAAACATATTTTCTCCCTTGGTGGTTTTGGCAATTCATAACAAGATATAAGTCATTGAACTAATGTTTCCATCAAGTATATTTCAGGAAAAGTTCAATGATGGGTTGGCAAAGAGATTGTGGAACACCCCAAGATGCAAGGAAATGGATTGGCAAAGCTTCAAGCAATAGGACTCTACATTTTATATTTGTGAGAAATCACCTTGAGTCCATAGGAAAGCCAATACTATTAAAAGGGGGTAAACTTTTGTTGGTGAACAAAATGCTCATACGTGCACAAGTGATTGTCACCAAAGACACCCACAAACTCTCCCACCAAAGTCTGTCCTAGGCCAAACACTCAAAATCAGTGCAACAAACATTCCACATTCGGTGCCACCGATTCCAAACGCTAGACAGACTAAGCCAAACCCTAACCTTTCGATACAGCCGACACTGCTTTCGGTGCCACCAAGTTGGGCTGCCAACTTTCTGTTACGCAAGTTCACAGTTTTGGTCCCTCCGAGATTGTTGAATCGACGTTGCCGAGAATGGGCATTCTGACTGTTGGTCACCTTGTCGGTGCAACCGAGATTCCTATATCGGTCCCTCCGAGATTCAAAAGTTGCCACCTTTTGGTCACTTCGGTACCACCGAGAGTAACACATCGGTGTCACCGAGTTGGTCATTTTGTGTGTAACGGTTGGATTTTTGGGTATGCCTATATATACCCATTCACCACCACCTACTCAAAAGACAAACACTCAGAACCATTCCATACCTATCCTATCAGTTTTCTGAGAGAGAACCACCTACCCTTGTGTTGAGGTCAAGATCTTCCACTCCAACCATATGGATCTTGATTTCTAGCCTCCCCAAGTTGCTTTCCACCAATCACATCTCTTCTACCAAGCCATATCCGTGAGAGAGTGATTGTGTGTTGAGGAGTATATCATCTTGAAGCACAAGAGCAAGGAGTTCATCGACATTACCGAGCCTATTACCTTTTGGAGGGTGGTGCCTCCTAGATTGGTTAGGTGTCTCTTGGGAGCATCCTACTTCGTGTTGTGGAGTGAACCAAGAAGTTTGTAAGGGTAAGGAGATCGCCTACTTTGTGAAGATCTACCCCGAGTAAGGCTAGTACTCCGTGGACGTAGGCCGTCCTGGTATAGTCAAGGTTTCTTCTTCGTGGAACCCTCCGTGGGTAGATCCCTCTGTGGAATCTCGCGATCATTACCCTCCATGGATTGAAGACTCCAAGAACATGGATGTACGATATCACCACCTATCAGAACCATGGTAAAAATCATCGTGTCACCAATTGTGTTTGCTTTCCTTACCCTCTCTTTACTTACATGTGCAATGTCTTTACTTTCCACTGTTATACTCTTAGATATGCATGTGTAGGGTGTACTTGACATATTATGAATGCTAAAATATGCCAAGAATTAAAATTGGGAAAAAATAGATTTTTATTTGGTCAAGTAGTCTAATCACCCCCCCCCCCCCCGCCCTCTAGGCCTACTTTCAATCCTACAAGTGGTATTGGAGCTTTGATCTCTATTGCATTGGTTTCACAACCTAGGAGAAGTATGGCATCTAGCGAGGGAAATTATCACCGTAGAGGTCCGTACTTTGATGGCACAATTGCTAGTTGGAAGCACAAAATGAAAATGCATTTGCTTGGTCATAACCTTGCCGTTTGGGCTGTTGTTCGTGTTGGCTTGCAAGGTGAATTCTTTGCGGAAGGAAAGGAACCCGATCGTGAAGCGACTACGGATGAATTGAAGATGTTGCAACTAAATGCTCAAGCATGTGACATTCTCTTCAACTGCCTATGCCCTGAAGAATTCAAAAAAATCAGCCGTCTTGAACACGCAAAAGAGATTTGGGATACTTTGGTTGATATGCATGAAGGAACTGAGTCCGTGAGAGAATCCAAGTTAGATGTTCTTCAAGGTCATCTTGACAAGTTCAAGATGAAGGATGGTGAAGGAGTCTCTAAGATGTACTCTAGGCTAGCTCTCATAACCAATGAGATTTTTGGCTTAGGAAGCAAGGAAATGACAGACAAATTCATCATCAAGAAGATACTTCGAGCTTTGGATGATCGATATGACACCATTTTCACATTGATCCAAATGATGCCCAACTACAAAGATCTCAAGACAATGGAAGTGATTGGTAGACTTGTTGCTCATGAGATGACACTCAAAGACAAGGAAGAGCTTCATCACAAGTCTAGCGGTGCTTACAAAGCCACAAGTGATGCCCCCGCTACCGCAAGCGACAACCTTGTCACAAATGAAGAGATAAGCCTCATGGTAAAGAAACCCAACAAGTTCTACAAGAATAGAAGCAAACATCGTAGCTCCAACTCAAGATATGAAGTGAAGCGTTCATCAAGTTGTGACTGAAACTGCTACAATTGTGAGAAGCCTGAACACTACTCCAATGAGTGCATGGCTCCTTACAAACGAAGAGAAGAGTCACCAAGAAGACAAAGCTCAAGAGACAAGTCACCTCGAAGAGAGAGAAGGAGTAGAGATGATCGTTATGAACGAAGACCCTCAAGGAGAAGTAGGGACTCGGAGAAGAAAGACAAGTACACCAAGAGATACTCAAGAAGGAAACATCAAGCTCATGTTGGTGAATGGGTTTCCGGCTCCGACTCCGACAACCACTCTGAGAGAAGCTATCACTCCAACTCCGACTATAGTCAAGATGAAGGTGTTGCCGGGATTGCACTAGTGACGACCAACTCCTATGATCTATTTGATTCACCAAATGAAGGGAGTGGAAGTTGCTTCATGGCTAAAGGCCCCGAGGTATCACACCCCGAGTATCTTGATTTCAATAGTGATGAAGATGACTTGTTAATTGAAGATGACTTGCTATTTGACAAAACTAGTAATGATAGTCAAAATGAACTTGCTAGTACTCACTCTAGTAGAGATAAGTCGTGTGATGATGATAAGTTGGAAATAGAACGACTAACTTAAGAACTAAAAACTCTTAAGTTAGCTCATGAGTCAACTCTAGAAGATCATAGAGAGCATGTAAGGACACATGAGAAGCTACGCTTCGAGAAGCTCAATTTAGAGCAAGAGCATGAGTTCCTTAAAGCTATCAATGACGATCTTCGAAAGAAGACTTCCTCTTATCTAGCCAAACGACTTCTCTTATCTACATTCATGCCTCAAGTTAAGTCTAAGCAAGCTAGTAACAAAGGAAAGAAAGGTTCTTCAACTAGTAGCAATAAAAATGATAAATCCAATGATATTGCTTCTAGTAGTTCTCTTGATCCCACTAACTCTTCTCTTATCCAAGTTGCACTTGAGCAAGAAAATGAACTCTTGAAAGGGATTATAGAGAAAGGTATCTACAAGGGTCTTGAAGGGTGCAAACAATTTGAGGATATTGTACGCAAGCATGGAGGATACCGGAAGAATCATGGTGTTGGCTACTTCAACGCTAATGGAGTTGAATGGGAAGAAGGTCAATAACCCAATCCCAAGTTTGTTCCTCAAAAGGAGAAGTATGAAAATACTCATCCCAAGGGAACAAAAGCTCAAGATGACCTTCCACCACAAGACACCAAGCTCAAGCACAAGAACAAGCTTCAAGAGGACTTTGACTCATATGAAGATGAATCCCAAGCTTTGGTGAAGTGGGTTCCCAAGTTTACTATAAGCTCAACTTCTACAAGTGCTACTTCAACACCAAGGATCCCCATCAACTTGATGTGGGTCCTCAAGAAGAAGAACTAGAGAGTTCTTGAGGGGTGACTCCGCCAATGAAATTCACTCATATTCATTATTGGCAAGGACTATTTGCAATCAACATCAAATCTATGCAATAGTTCAAGGAGTCACACATTCCCTCAAAGGTAAGTAAGGGACAAGGTAATCAACAAATCGATGGACCTCATCACACATGCTTTGCACTCCATGTCCATAGATATCCTTGTATTTGTCTCTTGTGTGTTAGGACTAAGACATGTAGGTGAGAAGAGTAATGAAACAACAAGCATGCTCCCAACTCTTGGTGATCTTCATCAACTTTGATTATCCACCACTACCTCACCAACATGAAGTCTTGATCGACAAAACCAAGGTTAGTTTATCCCTCTTATGGGGGGATTTCACATCTAGGGGGAGCTTTACTCTAAGACTTGAGTTAAAGCATCTCAAAAGAATGTGACAACATTAAATGAATTATGTGAAAGTGGTAACCCACTTGTGCTTAAACGATGAGTATGACCTATGATCAAGTATTCTTACTTTGCTCCTAAGTCAAATACTCATATGTAGATGACTCTGTCATCGCCAAAGTGCATGTTAGATGTTATTGTGTGTGTGCATGTTTGCCATGATTTCATTTGACATCTTATTGTGTGAGCATGCTGGAATGCACTTATTTACTCACTCGAGGATATCCAATTGTAGCTATTTGGATTTTCATATTTATTTGCCAATTGGATATACAAGAATTCCTAGGACCACTTATTTAGCTATCTATGCTTTCTCACCTCATACTATATTCATGTTGCATCAAAAAATTTGAACAAGTGCTTCCCGATCTCTCTGTGTGTGGAGCACTCGGAGTTCTATATCGACAAGGACTGACCATTAAAACCTCCCAAGTGCATCTCGATGGAACCAACACCAAAATCTCGGTCACACCGAATGCCTAGGGTTGGTCTGGATTTCTTGCCTCAGTACTACCGATTCCATATTCCCGGTTACACCGAGTTTCCCTGTCAGCTGACAGTTGAGAAACTCGATGACATCGAAAATTTAGAATCAGTGTCACCGATAGTAAAGTGTATATATTCGGTGGTCCCGGCGGTTCGAAAATTCACTTTTCAAACTGTTGCGCCCCAAGCCCTAAGCTGCCGCAGAAGGACCCCTGGTCGTCACCCTTGTCTTCCTACACTCCTCCGTCGCTGGGAATCGCCACCATCGACGGAATCTTCGCCCCCGTTGCTGCCATAGTGGATCCGTCACCGAGCTAGGGTACGGATTCGGCCCCCTCTTGCTCTCCAACCTCCGAATCTTGCGCATTAGGGTTTCACCATTATCTTGCCACAGTTTGAGATTGTTATATCCACAAGATTAACTCTATAGTCTAGCAAATCAGAAAATTTTAGGTTTAGTTGCCCGTGAAATTGAATCTCGGTGAGACCGAGTGAAAAAATTCGGTTCCACTGATTGCCTCTTTGTGCTACTAAGAACAAAACTCGGTGAGACCGAGTGACAGTTTTCGGTCTGACCGAAACTGTTGCCAAGTTTCAGTTAAGGGTTTTGTGAGTCTCGGCAGCACCGAAAGGTTTGACTCTCTAACACCGAAATCCAATTTTGCAGTGAACTACATCTATAATTTTCTGTTCAAACTTTCAAAACCACCTGAATATTTTGTGATGACTTATCTCCACTCTTCTCTACACTATTCACACGGTCAGCATGTCAGGGTCAGATAGTCAGAATTTGCCAGAGTAGGGTGTTGACATGAGTTTAGGCACTAGCCCTGAGCCTAGTTCTTTTTTAGATCTAGGCACCCCCAGCTCCCATGGGTTGCCCAAGGCTGCCACTAGGGCCAGGAAGAAGCTGAATTCAGATGAGGAAGATTCAGATTTTGTGCTAGAGGAGGTTCTTGCCAAGAAGTAAGATAAAGCTGCTAAGAAGTCAGCAAATGAGGTCACCTCTTCCAGGAGGGTGGTAAGCAAAATTTATGCACCTGCTGAAACTTTCAAAGCACATGAGAGTTCTAGGGCAACCGTGGCCATTGATTCCCAAAAGAAGTCTATGCCTAAGAAGGCAGGGGAGAAGAGAGCCAGAAAGAGGATAATCCATGTGACTGGCAGGCCTACATCTATGTATGAAGAGCCAGAAAGAGGATAATCCATGTGACTGGCAGACCTACATCTATGTATGAAGATTCAGAGGAGGATGAGCCAGCTACAAAGGCTCCTCCCAAGAAGAAGGCCAAGAAACTTCTAGTCGATGCTATGCCCAAGTCAGGTACATCCAAGAGCACAAAATCCCAGAAGGCTACTGCTGAAAATCCTAAGAGGACATCCAGACAGATTCCAGCTTTTGAAAAGAACAAGGGAACTACTTCTAGAGTTAAGAATGATGATAACTTGACAACCTTGATGAAACTCGGACCACACCTTCCAGTACATAATGCCAGCTATCCACTTTCTTAAGATATGAAGAAGAGGAAAGACTCAGGTTTGAGGGCATGGAGAGCTATAGATCCATATGCCCAAAGGAAGAAGACAGCCATGGACTACAGATTCTATACCAAAGAGCAACAGGATTTCAGTGAGACTATGCTATTTGACAAGAGTCTAGCTTTGAGCGACATGAGGTATGTTGACTGGAAATTCATTAAGGAGAATGAGGACTATTTTCCATGTGTCCAAGACAATTTCCACTGCATTGGTTTGGATGAGTTTTTTGGCAGAGAATTTACTGCATGGAATGATGAAATGATCATGCAATTCTATTCCACTGCACATTTCTATGGAGATGGTAGGATTGTATGGATGACAGAAGGAGCAAGATATGAGTCCACAGTTGATGAATGGGCTACACTTCTAGGAGTCCCAGAGGTTCAGGATGGAGACTTGGATGTCTACATGGAATCCAAGGCGGGCCACAATGCCATGAAGGATATGTATACTCCTATCCCTGCACACAAAGTGCAATCTCACAAGCTTGGGTCCATCTACTATCTTCAAGCTGGCCTCCGAACCATGAACACCATTCTGAGGCATGCCTTGATGCCCAAGTCAGGAGATGACAAGATGATCTGAGGCTACTCCATCAACATGTTGATCCACCTTGACAGTCACACCAGGATCAAAGTCATGGGCTTGATTGTTGAGACAGTCAAGAGGGTTGATGTTGATCAAAAGCGCTCTTGCTGCTATGCACCCTATATCCAGATGCTTATCAACTCTCAGATTGAGAAGCACATATTTTCTCTTG
Organism: Hordeum marinum; assembly: GCA_022496015.1. Lineage (NCBI taxonomy): Eukaryota > Viridiplantae > Streptophyta > Magnoliopsida > Poales > Poaceae > Hordeum > Hordeum marinum. The sequence continues at coordinate 93,803,236 of CM039677.1, read as the reverse complement.
GTAGTCCCCATTTGCCCCTATAGCTAGAGATTGAGGATAACATCATGGTGATGGACCCAGAACATCCCACATCTGCTACAGCTCACGCAGAGGCAGAGGCAGCTCGAGCCACTAGTGCTCAAGTCCCTAGATCCAGAAATGAGCAAATGGATCTATTGATATCATCAGTTCAGGACATGTAGAAGGACATTAAGGGGATTCTGGACAACCAAAACAGTCTTGTGAGGATCTTTGAAACTAGGATCAAGACCCTTAATGGTATGGTGGACAGACTGAATAAGACAGTCACAGAGCTCCAGAAGGAAGTTGACTCAATGCCACTTCCTCACACCACTTCTTCAGATGATGATGAGGAGGAGGAGGAGGAGGATGGATCACCTCTCAGGACAGGCACACGGTTTCCTACTCAGGCCAGATCAGCCACTGTGCCAGCTCCAGACTTGAGACCCTCTTCATCAACTCCTGCTGCTGTCACCTCAGCTCCTGCTCCATCAGCTCCAGTTCCTCTAGCTGCCACTCCAACTCCATCCACGACATCTGTAGAGATCTTCGCCAATGCTGTTCTCTCGACTCCTTCATCAACAACCGGAGGAGATCAACCCAAGAACGCTTAGACATATGCCTTTGAACTTTTTGGTAACTTGTTGCCAAAGGGGAGAAGTGTATATAGATCTTTAGGCTTCGAGTGAGAGAGTGTTTTGGTGTTTATTGCTTTTCAAAAACAATTGTCTTTTGGTTGCTTGTGATACACTTTTTGTGTGATGCTACTACTTCCTATCATCTTAATGCTTTATGAGATTATCTTTCTACATTGCTTGATTGTGTTGTGCTATGATGTTCACTCTAATTATTCTCGCACACCACCAAGATGTATGTGACATGGAATAAGTGCCCCATGTACCTAATCAATTGTGCAATTGCATTCAAACGCAAATCCAAAATAATGCACAAATTTAGGAGGAGCTCTTGCTTATCACATACTTCTCAAAGCGACGATTATATTCATTGATTATATCATATGTCGAAGCTTTGATCTATATGTTGTCATCAATTACCAAAAAGGGGGAGATTGAAAGCACATTTGCTCCCTTGGTAGTTTTGGTAATTCATAACAACATATAATTCATTGAACTAATGTTTCCATCAAGTATATTTCAGGAAAATTTCAATGATGGATTGGCAAAGAGATTGTGGAACTCCCCAAGATGCAAGGAAATGGATTGGCAAAGCTTCAAGCAAGAGGACTCTACCTTTTATATTTGTGATAAATCACCTTGAGTCCATAGGAAAGCCAATACTATTAAAAGGGGGTAAACTTTTGTTGGTAAAAAAAATGCTCATACGTGCACAAGTGATAGTCACCAAAGACACCCACAAACTCTCCCATCAAAGTTTGTCCTAAGCCAAACACTCAAAATCTATGCAACCAACATTCCACATTTGGTGCCACCATTCCAAACCTACACAGACTCAGCCAAACCCTAACCTTTTGGTACAGCCGACACTGCTTTCGTGCCACCGAGTTGGGCTGCCAACTTTCTATTACGCAAGTTCACATTTACGGCCCTCCGAGGTTGTTGAATCGGCGTCACCGAGAATGGGCATTCTGACCGTTGGTCACCTTATCGGTGCAACCACCGATATTCCTATATCGGTCCCTTCGAGATTCAAAAGTTGCCACCTTTTGGTCACTTCGGTACCACCGAGATTAACACATCGGTGTCACTGAGTTGGTCATTTTGTGTGTAATGGTTGGATTTTTGGGGATGCCTATATATACCCCTTCACCACCACCTACTCGAAAGACAAGCACTCACAACCATTCCATACCTATCCTATCAGTTTTCTAAGAGAGAACCACCTACCCTTGTGTTGAGGTCAAGATCTTCCACCCCAACCATATGGATCTTGATTTCTAACCTCCCCAAGTTGCTTTCCACCAATCTCATCTCTTCTACCAAGCCATATCTATGAGAGAGTGATTGTGTGTTGAGGAGTCTATCATCTTGAAGCACAAGAGCAAGGAGTTCATCAACATTACCAAGCCTATTCCCTTTTGGAGGGTGGTGCCTCCTAGATTGGTTAGGTGTCGCTAGGGAGCATCCTACTTCGTGTTGTGGAGTGAACTAAGAAGTTTGTAAGGGCAAGTAGATCGCCTACTTTGTGAAGATCTACCCCCGAGTAAGGCTAGTCATCCATGGACGTAGGCCGTCATGGTATAGTCAAGGTTGCTTCTATTGGAAATATGCCCTAGAGGCAATAAATAAAGTGTTTATTATTATATTTCCTTGTTCATGATAATCGTTTATTATCCATGCTATAATTGTATTGATTGGAAACACATTACATGTGTGGGTAAATAGACAACACTTTGTCCCTAGTATGCCTCTAGTGAACTAGCTCGTTGGTCAAAGATGGTCAAGGTTTCCTAGTCATTGACATGTGATGTCATTTGATAACGGGATCACATCATTAGGAGAATGATGTGATGGACAAGACCCAAAGTACAAACGTAGCATATGATCGTGTCAGTTTATTGCTACTATTTTCTGCATGTCAAGTATATGTTTCTATGACCATGAGATCATGCAACTCACGGACACCGGAAGAGTGCCTTCTGTATCAAACGTCGCAACGTAACTGGGTGACTATGAAGGTGCTCTACAGGTATCTCCGAGGGTGTATGTTGGGTTGGCATGGATCAAGACTGGGATTTGTTAGTCCGTGTGACGGAGAGGTATCTCAGGGCCCACTCGGTAATACAACATCACAATAAGACTTGCAAGCAATGTGACTAAGTGTTAGTCAAGGGATCTTGTATTACGGAATGAGTAAAGAGACTTGCCGGTAACAAGGTTGAACTAGGTATGGAGATACCGACGATCGAATCTCGTGCAAGTAACATACCGAAGAACAAAGGGAACATCATACGGGATTAACTGAATCCTTGACATACAGGTTCGACCGATAAAGATCTTTGTAGAATATGTAGGAACTGATATGGACATCCAGGTCCTGCTATTGGTTATTGACCGTAGAGGTGTCTCGGTCATGTCTACACAGTTCTCGAACCCGCAAGGTCTGCACACTTAAGGTTTGGTGACGTTTCGGTAGTATAGAGTTATGTATGGTGGTGACCGAAGGTTGTTCGGAGTCCCGGATGAGGTCTCGGACATCACTTGGAGCTCCGAAATGGTCTGGAGGTAAAGATTGATATATAGGAAGTCCTATTTTGGTTCCGGAAAAGTTTCGGGCTCATCGGTAGTGTATCGGGAGTGCCGGGAGTGTACCGGGAGACCATCGGGAGGGGTATTTCGACCCAAGAGGCTACATGGGCTATGGGAGGATGAATACCAGACCTTTGTGAGCTGGAGGAAGTCCCACAAAGGGCCCATGCGTCTGGGAAGAAAAAGCCCAAAAGGAAAAAAGGTGGGAAAAGGCAAAAGGGCTAAATTAGGAAGGAGTCCTAATCCTACTAGGAGTGGAGGAGGAGGACTCCTCCCTCCTGGTTTTGCCGACCCAAGGGCTGGCTCCTTGGGAGCCAAGCCTCCTCCTCCTCTCCTCCTATATATACTAGAGGGTTTTAGGGTTTTGGCACTAGATTTTCAGCCACGTGCTACCCGTTCCTCAAGTGCATAGTTTCTCCTCTTGATCGGATTTCTGCAGTGCTTAGGCGAAGCCCTGCCAGAATAGCTCCTCCACCAACACCGGAGCACCGTCACTCTGTCGGAGAACTCGCCTACCTCTCCGCTCTCTCTTGCTGGATCAACAAGGCGGAGATCATCATCAAGCTGTATGTGTGTTGAACGCGGAGGTGTCGTCCGTTCGGTGCTTGATCGGGATGGATCGTGATTGGATCGTGGGACGCTCGGTGATTTGGATCGCGAAGATGTTCGACTACACCAACTATGTTTCTTAACACTTCCCGCTTAGCAATCTACAAGGGTATGTAGATCCACTCTCCCTCTCGTAGATGCTCATCACCATGGATAGGTCTTGCGTGAACGTAGGAACATTTTTGTTTCCAATGCGACGTTCCCCAACAGTGGCATCATGAGCTAGGTCTATGTGTACATGAGATCTCGAGTAGAACACAAATAGTTTGTGGGCGTTGATGCTTAGATTGCTTCCTCCCTTGTTCGTGTTTTGGTTCAGCGGTATTGTGGGATGAAGCGGCCCAGACCAACCTTACTCGTACGCTTACGAGAGACCGATTCAATCGACTAACGTGTAACTTCGTTGCACAAAGATTGCTGACGGGTGTCTGTTTCTCCTACTTTAGTTGGATGGATTCGACAAAGGCGGTCCTTGAGAAGGTTGAAAAGCAACTTATGTATCACCGTTGTGGTTTATGCATAGGTGAGAATTGTTCTTGCTAGATACCCGTAGCAGCCATGTAAAACATGCAAGAACAATTAGAGGACGTCTAACTTGTTTTTGCAGGGTATGTTTTCATGTGATATGGCCAATTACATGATGTGATATATGTGATGTATGAGATGATCATGTGTTGTATAGAATATCACGACTTGCATGTCGATGAGTACGGCAACCGGCAGGAGCCATAGGGTTGTCTTTAATTATTGTATGATCTGCGTGTCAATCATTAAGTGCTATGTAATGCTTTACTTTATCGCTAAATAGTAGCAATAGTAGTACAAGCATGATGGGCGCGACAACCCCGATGGCGACACGTTGATGGAGATCAAGATGATGGAGATCATGGTGTCGTGCCGGTGGCGATGGAGATCAAGCTGGTGCTTTCAAGATGGAGATCAAAAGCAAAAGTTCATGGCCATATCATGTCACTTATGATTTGCATGTGATGTTAATCCTTTTATGCACCTTGTTTTTCTTAGGACGACGGTAGCATTATAAGGTGATCCCTCACTTAAATTTCAAGATGAATTGTGTTCTCCCCGAGTGTGCACCGTTGCGAAAGTTCATCGTGTCGAGACACCACGTGATGATAGGGTGTGATAGACTCTATGTTCACATACAATGGGTGCAAGCCAGTGTTGCACATGCAGAACACTCGAGTTAAACTTGACGAGCCTAGCATGTACAGACATGGCCTCGGAACACAAGAGACCGAAAGGTCGAACAAGAGTCATATAGTAGATATGATCAACATGATGATGTTCACCATTGAAACCACCTCAACTCACGTGATGATCGGACTTGAGTTGGTGAATTTGGATCATGTGACACTCAGATGACCTGAGGGATGTCAATTTGAGTGGGAGCTTTAGTAATTTTATTAACTAAACTCATTATCTTGAACAATAGTCTAAGTAACCTTTGCATATTTATGTTGTAGATCAATGGCTCGCGTAGTAGCACCCTTGAATTTTAATGCGTTTCTAGAGAAAGCTAAGTTGAAATATGATGGAAGTAACTTTGTTGACTGGGCCCGTAATCTGAGGATTATTCTCACGGCTTCCTAGAAATCATATGTCCTTGATGCACCGCCTGGTGACCAACCAGAAGACATGTCATCCGAAGACGTTAAGAACGCTTGGGAGGCACGTTCTGGAGATTACTCAATAGTTCAATGTGCAATATTGTATGGCTTAGAACCGGGACTTCAAAGACGTTTTGAACGTCATGGAGCATATGAGATGTTCCAGGAGTTGAAGTTTATCTTTCAGAAGAATGCCCTAATCGAGAGGTATGAGACCTCTGATAAGTTCTGTGCTTGCAAGATGGAGGAGAACGGGTCTATCAGTGAACATATACTCAGAATGTCTGGGTATTCGACTCGTCTAGCAGAGTTGGGAATTGCCCTTTCGCCAGAGGCGATCAGTGACAGAGTTCTTCAATCACTGCGACCTAGTTACATAGAGCTTTGTGATGAACTATAACATGCATGGGATGAACAAGTCAATCACCGAACAAGTCAATTACCTTTTGGAGAGTGGTATCTCCCAGATTGGTTAGGTGTCCATTGGGAGCCTCTGACTTCGTGTGAATTTGAGCCAAGAAGTTTGTAAGGGCAAGGAGATCCCCTACTTTGTGAAGATTTATCCCACGTGAGGCTAGTCCTTCATGGATGTAAGCCATCATGGAATAGACAAGGTTGCTAATTTTTGGACCCTTCATGGGTGGAGCCCTCTCTGGACTCTCGCGACCGTTACCTGATACCTGTGATCTGCGTTGGGTTTTCTGTAAAGAGGAATGGGTAATTACAGCACAATACGGGTAAGTATTTCCCTCCGTTAAGAAATCAAGGTTTATCGAACCAATAGGAATATCAATCTACAACCGTCTTTAGCGGCTGCACACAAAAGAACAAACAACTTGCACCCAACGCGAGCAAGAGGGTTGTCAATCCCCCTTGATCTCGTTATTTGCAAGCAAGTGAAGTTTGTAGATAATAGTAGATAATTGTAAATTTCATAATAAAATAAAAGGTAAATAATGAAAGTAAGGTAAAGATAGGTTTTGTGAATATATAAGGGAATACACCCGGGGGGCATAGTTTTCCCTAGAGGCATCTCTCATGAAAGTAAGCATACGGTGGGTAAACAAATTAATGTTGGGCAATTGATAGAAAAGAGAATAGTTATGTGATTTTCATGGCAATGATCATGTGTATATAGGAATCACATCCATAAGAAAATAGGTCGACTCCTGCTTGCGCCTATTACTATTACTCCACCCATCGACCGCCTATCGAAACCATGGAAAAAGTTCTTTGAGTCCCCATTGCGTTTGATCTTCCTATCCCTACACTCTACTTACATGTGCATGTATTTAATTTCCACTTCTATACTCTTAGAATTGCATGTGTAGGGTGTGCTTGACTTGATATATTGCTAAAACTTGCCAACCTTTAAAATTAGCAAAAGGCTAGATTTTTATTTTGGTCAAGTAGTCTAATCACCCCCACCCCCCTCTAGACATACTTCGGATCCTACAAGTGGTATCGGAGGTTTGGTCTCCATTGCATTGGTTTCACAACCTAGGATAGTATGGCGAGTAGTGAGGGAAATTATCATCATAGAGGTCTATATTTTGATGGTACAAATTTTGCTAGTTGGAAGCATAAAGTGAAAATGCATATTCTTAGTCACAACCTTGTCATTTGGGTTGTTGTTCGTGTTGGATTGCAAGGTGAATTCTTTGGTGATGGAAGAAATAAATGAATATGTTGCAATACAACGCTCAAGCATGTGACATTCTATTCAACTGCCTATGCCCCGAAGAGTTTAACAAGATTAGTCGCTTGAGAATGCAAAGGAAATTTGGGACACTTTGGTTGATATGCACGAAGGTACAGAATCCATCCGGGAATCTAAGTTGGACGTGCTACAAAGTCAACTTGACAAGTTCAATGACGGGGTTATTACCCCTGGGTAGGCCAAAGCAACAGGGTTCTCTCCCCTGCTTCAAGGAAAATCACATCGTCGGCTGTCTCACAGCCGGCTCACGCACGGCCGACAAGCTCTTTGTTGGCTGGCCAGTGGCCGGCTCTCCGAAGAGCCGGCTCGGCCCTGCCCGGCTGGGGTACAACCGGCTGCCCCCGGGCGACTCCCCCGTTGACCCTCGGGCGAGCAGGCTTCCGTCCCATCCCATCGTGAGCGGGTACGATGACAAGACAAGACCCTCACGACAGGTCCCGACATGGCCACAGTAACCGCTGACACGCGGGCACGTATGGCTATAGTCCAGCCAGTCGTACCGCTGACCTTGGCTGACCGCGATTAGGCAAGGCAACAGTGCCGGCACACCTCCGCCCACTCCAATACTTCCCCCGCGTGTTGTAGTGTTGCCGGCCGTACCGGAGACTTCGGTTGGCTGGCGCAAGATGACACCACGCAGGCGGCCCATGCCGTAGCAGGTGGGCGCGAGCCAATCGCGGAGCCAACTTGCGGGCCCCATCGGGCGACGGGACCGCGCAGCCGGTGGACCCCGTAGGTAACAAGACGGCCCGAGGGGCAGGCCCCACTGGCCAGCCAGAGAGTCTGCCAGCCGGGTCCCCCCATGCAGTACCTTAAGAATATTGTAGGTCGGGGGTTGGCCTATAAAAAAACCCGAGCCCCCCCCCCCATGCATAAACGGACACACGCACGAGAACATAGAAACGAACACCTCGTTCCACGACCACCTTTGTAGTAAGGGAAGGGGAGTCGGCTGCTCCTCCTTCCACCTCTAGACACAGCTCAAGGAGCACCATTGTAACCTCTCCTCATCGATCAACTAGATCAGGCAGGACTAGGGGTTTTACCTCCCATGGAGGGCCCCGAACCTAGGTACATTGTGTGTTAGTCATCGCTTGTGCCTAATCCCGCACCCAAAGCCCGTCGGAGTCCGCCGGCCCCAACTACCTTCGATAAGCCTACCCATGGCAACTGTTGTGAGAAAGCGACGACAGTTGGCGCCCATCGTGGGGCCGTATGCGGCACCGTTCGGAGTCATGCACCGGGAGAGACCCCTCGCCATTCCCCATGGCCGCCGCACATCCAGGCGAAACCGCAGGCTCGTGGGGCTTGCTCCGGTAGGCCCTGCAGGCAGCTCCATCGATTTCACGCTCGACATCGAGGCGCTCACCGAGCGCTTTAGCAAGCTAAGCCTCGTCGAAGCGTCAGTCATCGATGAATACCCCAGCTAGGTGTTCGACTGCATCGACCCTCCCACGTCTGTGGGAACACTCGCCACTATCCAGTCCAGCAGCTCCCACGTCCACGCGGGAGTGATGGTCCTCACCTCGACCACCTCTTCCGGCCGGGCGCGAGCCGAAGCCAACGCCGCCGTGGCCCACACTGGCACCTCTGACCCGCTTAGCGCGGCCCTTTGAGGCCTGAGCACCCCCATCGCTCCAATGGCGAACCCTGATGTCGCCACGGCCAAGCTGGAGGCGGCTCGCCGCCTGCTGTTCAAAGACGCCAGCGCCCTCATAGTTGCGTGACGCCGCATGGAGGCTGCTCAGCGGGAGTACGCCTCTGCCTACGGTCTCACCCCGGCTGGCACCGAGCCCAGCCAGCGTGGGGCCGTGCGTGACCGCGGCCGCGTGGTCGCGGAAATCCTCGGCGGCAACATGCCCGTCTACGACACCCCCGTGGCCAACCTATGGGCCGCCAAGGTAGCCTACGAGGATTTGGCTACCTTGGAGGGCGAAAAGTGTGCCTCCCGTGAGCATCACATCAAAGACCTCATTGACGCTGCCGACATGCAGCAACGTCTGCTCACCCTCGGTGGAGCCACCTCTGAAGGCCCCCATCCCAAGGGAGAGGGTGTCGGGACTGCTGGCTGTCAGCCGGCTCAGAACTCTTGTTCCCCTCGCGCCTCCAGGCGCCGGGTCGAGGCGAGCAACCCTCGATGCTCCTAGCTGCCGGGGAACGAGCACCCGGCTGTGAACAACCAGAACAGTAACCACCCGGCTCACAGCAACCGCGGCACCGAGGTGCCGGCTGGCGGAAGCCGGTGCAGCCGCGGGCACACACCGCCTCCGCGGCACGAGCCGGCGCAGTCGTTCCCGCCTATCATCCACCCCGATTGGCCCGGCTCGGACCGTGGGTCCCCCACAACGAAAATGACGCCCATCTCCGCATCGACCATCTTGCGCAGTTGGCCCTCCTCGAGGAGGAGGGCTCGATTGGCCCGCGTGTTTTGGCCCTTGGATCCGCAACGAGCTGTTCCCGACTGGCTTTACGCTCCCCTAGGACACCCCGAAGTACAACGGGGCCGCCAAACCCGAAGACTGGCTGATCGACTACACCACTGCAGTCGGCATCGCCAGGGGGACAAGCGAGTAGCCGCCCGCTACGCCCCCTCATGTTGATCAGTTCGGCCCGCACCTGGCTCAACAGCCTGGCTACCGACAGCATCAACACCTGGACGGACTTCGAGGAAGCATTTGTCCGCAACTTCACCAGCACCTACAAGCGTCCCGGCCGCCCCGTGAATTAGCCATGTGCATTCAGGGGCCAGATGAGTCCCTCCGCGACTACCTCACTCAATGGACCGAGCTCCATAACTCCTATGAAGGGGTGCACGAGGTGCAAGCCATACAGTACTTCATCGAAGGCTGTTGCGAAGACACTCCCCTCAAGCACAAGCTCCTGTGCTCTGAGATGGCTACGCTGGCCGAGTTCATGACCAAGGCGGACAAGTACGCCACGGCTGACTTCGCCATTCGGGTCAAGACGACCCCGCCTGCCAAGGCAACATCGACACCGGTGGCGGCATGACCGGCTGCTGACAACCGGCAGTCGCAGAACAACAAGCACAAGAATGACCAGTCCGACTCCCGCTACGAGAGTCGGCAGGTCGCCACCATCAAGGAGCAGGAGTCGGCTGCCCAGCCTTCCAGTCAGCGTTAGCGCACTAGCAAGGCTGCCTGGCAGCCCAAGCTCACGTTCGAGCAGATGCTGGACCTCCCCTACAAGAACCACTCTAGGGCCAAGCCCTCCACGCACATGCTCCGGCAGTGCAGGTTCTCACAGCGGTTGGCCCAGGGGGGCGGCCTGCCGGCTCCCCTCACACCGCCAGCCCGTGCGCCGGCCCCGGCACCAGCTGTCACCCCGGCGCCGGCTCTGGCTCCATCCCAGAACGACGGTCGCTTGCACGACCAGTTCCCCAACCAGGACGGTTGCTACGTCGTCTTCATCAGCGAAGAGACGGGCAAACATGCTTAGCGCCGGCTCCATCGTGAGGTGAATGTCACCATGCCGGCAACCCCCAGTTCATGCACTAGTCGGAGAAGTCGGTCACCTAGAGCCAGGTAGACCACCCGACTGTGATGTCGAGTCCTAGCAGCTACGCCCTAGTCCTCGACCCCACCATCGCCACCAAGAAGCGCACCTGCCGCTTCACACGGGTGCTGATTGATGGAGGCAGCAGCATCAACATCCTCTACCTCGACACGATGCGCAAGCTGGGGCTGAAAATAAAAGACATGCAGGGGAGTCGGATGGTCTTCCATGGCATCGTTCTAGGAAAGTCCTACTCCCCTATCGGCAAGATCAAGCTCGACGTCCTCTTTGGTGGTCCCGGTCACTTTTGTCGCGAGCCGGTATGGTTCAAGTTAGTGTACCTCAAGAGTCCCTACCATGCACTGTTGGGCCGACTGGCTCTCGTCAAGTTCATGGCGGTCCCCCACTACGCCTACCTCAAGCTCAAGATGTCGGGTCCCAAGGGGATCATTACCATTGCGGGTGACTACAAGATGTCGATCGAGTGCGCTTGAGATGGCAGACGGCTAGCCGAGGCCGTGGAGATAGCCGAGGAAAAGCGGCAACTCGACCGGCTCGTGGCCCTTGCTGCCAGCCAGCCGGCCATGCCGGCTCCTCCCTTGCAGTCGGTCGGCAAGGCCTCCTTCTAGCCGTCCAAGGACACTAGGCAGGTCCCGCTCGACCCGGCCAACCCCGCGCAGTGCGTCACTATCGGCTCCCATCTCGACAACAAATAGGAAGTCAAGCTCGTCGACTTCCTCTGTGAGAATCGGGACATCTTTGCATGGTCCCCCAAGGACATGCCAGGTGTTCCGAAGAAGTTCGCTGAGCGCAAGCTTCACGTCCGACCAGACGCTAAACCGGTCAAGCAACCCCCTATGTCGTTTCTCTGAGGAGAAGCGGTGCACTATAGGAGAAGAGATCACTCGGCTGCTCGTAGGCGGCTTCACCATGGAAGTTTTCCACCCGGACTGGCTAGCCAACCCAGTCCTGGTGCTGAAGAAGAACAAGACCTGGCACATGTGCATCGACTACACCAGCCTGAACAAGGCGTGCCCCAAGGACCCATTCGCCCTGCCACGCATCGATCAAGTCATCGAAACCACCGCCGACTGCGATTTGATGTCTTTCTTGGAAGCCTACTCTGGCTACCACCAGATCAAGCTGGACCCAGACGACCAGCTCAAGGCCTCCTTTATCACGCCCTTCGGGGCCTATTGCTACATCACCATGTCCTTCGGCCTGAAGAATGCAGGCGCTACCTTCTAGCGATGCATGCAGAAGTGCCTCCTGCCTCAGATAGGCAGGAACGTCCACGTCTATGTCGACGACATCGTCGTCAAGACCAAGAAGCACTTAAACCTCCTCGACGATCTCCGTGAGACATTCGCGAACCTGCATGAATACAAGATCAAGCTCAACCCGGAGAAGTGTGTCTTCGGCGTCCCAGCCGGCCAGCTCTTGAGTTTCTTCGTGTCCGCTCGCGGCATCGAAGCCAACCCGAAGAAGATCAGCACGATCGAATGCATGCCCAAGCCGACCCGGCTCCGTGACGTCCAGAAGTTCACCAGCTGCCTCGCCTCCCTCAACCGATTGATCAGACGGCTGGGGGGAAAAGCCTTGCCCCTCTACGGGATCCTTCGCAAGACAGCTCTGGTCGAGTCGGGTCACATGAAGAAGCCGAGCATGTTCGACTAGCCCGACAAGGCGGACGAGGCCTTCCGCGGCCTCAAGCGGGCCCTCACCAATGCACCCATCCTGGCCACACCGGCTAAGAAGGAGCCATTGCTCGCCTACATCACGGCAACCATGCGTGTCATCAGCGTCGTCCTAGTGGTCGAGCGGCCGAAGGAGGGCAAGCCCCCAACGGTCCAGCGCCCCGTATACTACCTCAGCGAGGTCCTCTCCGCCTCCAAGTAGAACTACCCCCACTACCAAAAGATGTGCTACAACATCTACTTTGCTACCAAGAAGGTCAAGCAATACTTCCAGGAGCACACCATCACCATAGTAAGCACGGCCCCGCTCGATGAGATCATGAGCGGCCGGGACTCAACCGGTCGGATCGCCAAATGGGTCATCGCCCTCGCCGACCACGAAATCCGGTACGAGCCACATACCTCCATCAAGTCACAGACGATGGTCGACTTCCTCGTCGACTGGGCGGAGACCGAATTTGTGGCGCCTACCCTAGACTCCATGCATTGGCGCATGCATTTTGATGGCTCGAAGATGAGGACCGGCCTAGGTGCCGGCATAGTCCTCTCCTCTCCGAAAGGTGATCAACTCAAGTACGCACTCCAGATTCATCTCGCTGCCTCCAACAACGTGGCCGAGTACGAGGCGCTCGTCCGCAGCCTCGGGCTCGCCAAGGAAATTGGCATCAGGCGCATCCTGTGCTTCGGCGACTCTGACCTCGTGGTGCAGCAAGTCTCTGCAAATGGGACACCAGAGACGCGAATATGGCCATCTATTGCTTCCTCGTCCAGCAGCTCACCAGCTCCTTTGAAGGTTGTGAGTTCCACCACATCACACGGGCGGACAACAAGGCGGCCGATGCGCTGGCAAAAATCGGCTCCACTCGACAGGCCATCCCAGCCGGCATCTCCCTTGAACGGCTGCTCAAGCCGTCGATCAAGCCCTCCCCCGAATCAGAGTCCATCTTCATGCCAGATGACGCTGCCGGCTCGTCAGCAAGCCCAGCTGCCCCGCCGGCATCTTCGCCGCCGGCCCCATGGCCCTCGGCTGCCTTGCCGGCACCAGCTCCTCCAGTCCAGTCGGCTGCATCTGAAGCAGCCGACTCCGACACCACGGCGGTCATGATGACGATCGATGCCCCTCCCGTCCTCCCCCTCCCGGGGGCTGGCGAGCTGGTCCTGGGGACTGACGAGCCGGTCTCGGGGGCTGAACACCCAGACCCGGGGACTCCCAAACCGGCCCCCGTCTCAGCTCCCTCATGGGCCCATCCCATCCTGGCTTTCCTCCTATGCGGCAAGCTCTCCCCTGAAGAGGCCATGGCGAGGCAAATCTAGCGCCGAGCATCGACCTATAACATCATCAACCGCGAGCTCATTCATCGCAGCACCACCGGCGTCTACCAGCAGTGCGTCGAGCCGGAAAAGGGTCAAGAGATCCTCCTCGACATCCACCGGAGCGAGTGCGGGCACCACTCTGCCTCCAGGACCCTAGTGGCCAAGGCTTTCCACCACGGTATCTACTAGACGACCGCCTTGGAGGAGGCCAAGAAGTTGGTTGACGTGTGCGAGGGCTGCCAGAGCTTCAGAACGTAAAGCCACCTGCCGGCTACGACCCTCCAGACCATCCCCCTCTCATGGCCCTTTGCCGTCTGGGGGATGGACATGGTGGGTCCCTTCAAGACCGCATGAGGAGGCATGACATATCTGCTGGTGGCCGTCGACAAGTTCACCAAGTGGATCGAGGCCAGGCCAATCAAGAAGCTAGACGGCCCCACGGTCGTTCGGTTCATCGAAGACATCACGGTCCGATACGGCGTCCCCCACAGCATCATCACTGACAACGGCACAAACTTTGCCAAGGGCTCTCTAGCGCGCTTCTGCACCAAACAAGGCATCCGGTTCGACTTGGCGCCCGTCGCGCATCCACAGTCAAACAGCCAGGTCGAGAGGGCAAACGGCCTAATCATGTCCAGCATCAAGCCCGGGCTCGTAACGCCGCTGGTCAGGTCAGCCGGCTGCTAGATCGACGAGTTGCCGACTGTCCTTTTGTGACTACCCAAGTGCTGTCCCTACCTTATTTGGCATGTAACCCCCATTGTATGGACCTTGTGTCATGAGCCTATTGTATGATTCCAACTTGTCTTCCATGTGTGGTTTGCATTCATGCATCATTTCATTTTTTCTTGCCATGTGGTTTTCATGTGCCTTGTTGTGATGTGATGGTGGTGAGTGTGTTTGATATGAGTGTGTGAGGTGTTGTGTGTGGTTGGATATAAGTGTGCATCTCCTCTTCTTCTTCCCCTCTCTTTTATCTTTCAAACATCACCTTCCATCTTCCCCCCTCTCTTCATATTATTTTTATGAGCAAAATTAATTGTCTTATTAAAATGTTTTAAAATGTTCAAGAGGTGGCCCCATATGTTTGATGAATTGTGGGTATGTTTGGTTGGGTGTTTGCAGTTTGTTTGCTTGGTGTTTTAAATAAAACAGGGGCTGCCATTTTATATATTAAATAAAATTACTTGCTCTATAAATCAACTCAATATTTTATTAAATAGGGCCCTTTGTTTCATCCACAAAAATATTTTACTTTTCTCAAAACCCTTTTCTTTTCTCAGGGATTTATTTTGTTTTGTGGCTGGTTTTATAAATGGGAAAACCCTTCCTATTTTAGTTAAGTGAGAAAGAGAGAGAGAGGACAGGTGGGCCTGTCCCCCATGTGGCCCAGCCTAGGTGAGCAGACGCCTACCTGGCCCATCTCCCACCTCCGTCAGGTAGCGCATGCAGTGCAGAGAGAGCAGAGCGCGCGAGAGAGAGCGCCGTCGTCGTCAGGGTCACGGACGTCGAGGCCCCCCTGCTTTATAAGAGCACGAAGCCCTAGGGTTTCTCTCTTCCTCCCTATCGCCGCTGCTCTTCCTTTCTTCCTCCTCCTTCCTCCCCCTCTTGCTTCTTCTTCTCGGATTCATAGAGGTGAGGAATTCAGAGAGAGCAGAGGCGCTGGTGCTCGCCGCCGTCGTCGCCTCCGGCGACCTCGTCCCCGATGGTGATGGCGTGGAGCTCGCCGTTGCCGTCCGCGTTCCGTTCCCGGTGCTAGGAGGCCTCAGGAGGCCTTCTTCTTCTTCCTCGCCGCCGGAGTATCGCCGGGTCTTCTTCCTCTTCGCGCGCAACGTCTCCACCTCTCCTTCCCCTCCGTCGCCGTCGCTCGCGCCCCCGCGTCTCCGAGAGGCCCTCGGTGAGCAGCCCGTCCCTGCTGTCCCCTCTCCTCGCCGTAGCTCGCAGCACCGTCGTCGTAGTGCTTGTCGCCGCCGTAGAAAGGCTCGAGCTTGAGCTCGCCTCTGATCCCCCTCCTCGCAAGATGAGACGAGGGATGGGTTCCCCGTTGATCCCCATTTCGATTCCGCCGTTCCCTGTCGCCGGAGACCCCTTGCTGTGGCTGGCAATGTCGCCGCTGTCTGCCTGTCACCGGCGCCCCACCTTTCTTCAGTTTCATCAAAAACTGTGCTCGTGCGTGTGTTTTTGTTATGCGGTGACCTCCCTCTGTTAATGTCCGAGCAGCGTAGCAGAGTGGTAGGAGGGGGGAAGTCGACCCTAGCGATTGTGGGTTCGAGCCCAGCTCCCCCCCCTTTTTTTTCTTTTGCTGTTTTCTTTTTTTTCTCTTCTTTTGTTTTCTTTTCTTTTGCTATAACCTGCTATGTGTATGTGTGTAGCTAGTTTTTCAGGTTTGTTCCTTTTTCTGGTTTCCCTAGCATGTGTGGTGTAGGAAGGGAGTGTGTATGCCTTGTTTGTGGTGTGTGTGTGTGTGTGTGCTTAGTGCATACACACACATGTGAGTATGAGTGTGAGTTGGCCATGTGCATGTTTAGTTAGTGTGTGGGTGTTTGCACATGTGTATGATAGTGTGTATGTGTATATGCCTAAGTGTATGTATGCATGTGGTTGTTGTGTGTGGGGGGGGTAGATTACACCATGTGGTGCTTGTGCATGTGAGTGTGGTAGTGTGTGTGTATGCTATGCATACATCCATATGTATGTGAGTTGTGCATGTGGGTGTGTGGTGCACCATGCATGGCACATGTGTATGGTTCTTGTGTGTGCTTGTGTGTTAGTGTGTAGGTGTAATGAGAGTGTGTGTGTGTGTTATACATACACACCCATGGTCTTGTGGTATGTGTGTGAGGTGATGCATGCACATGTGTGTGTGCATACATGAGCTTATGTGTGTGCTAGCTTAGTAGATGTGTGTGGTTCATACTTTGAGCATGAGTAGAATCCATGTGTAGGATTTTGTCTCTTAAGTGCATTTGAGCATACCTCTTTCTCTAGTTAGTTTCATCCTTGCAATTGATGTTATGCCATGCCATCATGTTCCTAGGAGGCTAATTTATCCAATTCCAGCAAGTATCAAGTGAGTATATGACTTTGGGGGCCATTTTCATTAATGGGCATAAGTGACATAAGTCACCTCCCCTTTTTAAGCTTGACTTTCGACCCCTCTATCTCACACTTCCTCCAAGCATGTACATGAGTATGAGTAATGATATTAGGGTAGAATCAACCCAGGAATGCAGCTGTGAAGTCAAATTTCACTTTTGAGCAAGTTCATAAATCTGTCATTTTAGCTGAGATGCCATTTTGTCATTTTTGCATGATTTAATTCATGCTTGCTTTGGGAGTTATGTCAACTAGGAAGTGCTAGTGTTTTGCATCTATTATACCATGGTATTTTTGTTTTACATGATAAGCACCCATATAAGTGGGAACCATGCTGTTAAGTTGCCTACTTGATGTTTCTGCTTCATCATGCTCAAAACTGCTAAGTCTGAGAATCTGGTGTTATTTTTATGCCATGTAGAATGGGTGGTATCTTGTAATGTGTTGTGAATTTGAGCATGTTCAGTGTTAGTTATTTATAGTAGATATTGCCTTCTACCATCCTGTTAATTTTCATGCCAATAGGAGCTCTCTAGTATATTTCACTACTGCTGTCAACTTGCTACTTTATAATCTCAGATTCCAGAAAACTGGAATTTTCACCGTCCCAGAAAAACTGTTTCATCATGTCAACTTGATTGCTTCATGCTTATTGATGTGTGCCTCCTTTGCTGTTTGCATAGTTGGATGAGTTTAAGTGTGTGTTCATTAGATTATGTCAATCTCTTGTTTGTGGCTGTAGGGTTCCTGTAGCTCAAGTTGTGATCTGTAGAAGTTGCTATGTTGCTGTTTAGTGGCATATTTGGTGTTTTGTTGTTTTGTGACTTGTGGGAGCTATGCTCCATGGAATTGATTGATTCTTGAGGCTATGGTGATTGATTTGTCATCACCTATCCAGTGGCTGCCTTGGAATGCCAAGAATTAGCCCATGGCTTGGTGGTCTTGTGATTTTGCCTCCGCACCTTGTCGTGAGCGTATTGTGAGAACCGTAACTCCGTTTCTTGTGATCTTTATATGCATTTCTATTGATTTTGCATGCTGCATCCATATTTGACATGTTCATTCATGTATAAATAACTTAACATGAGGTTCTGCCCAGATTCATTAATAAACAACTTTGCACATGAGACATGACTAGTTTTGGATTGCCATGTTAGAATTCTTCATAAATGAATCATGCGTCATTTTGATTGTGCATTGCACCTTGGTTGGATGTTTATTGTTGCTGTTTCTCTTGGGTAGACGCGAGTGTTGATACTGAGTACGAGGACCCAAGAGAGTACCACTACGAGGATCCCGCTACTTGTTTCTCTGAAGAACCAACAGGCAAGATGATCGTACCCGGATCCCGATACTATTTTTTGCTTGCTAGTTTCTCGCTCTTACCGTTACAATTGCGCTACCTACCACTTGAATATCAGCCTCCCATATTGCCATGACAGCCTCTAACCTCCACATCCTAGCAAACCTTTGATTGGCTAAGTTACCGCTGCTCAGCCCCTCTTATAGCGTTCTTAGTTGCAGGTGTAGGGTGTTCCATGTGATAACATGGATTTGTATATCACAATATTTTCCATTATTTAATTTAATGCACATATATATCTTGGTATTGGTGGAAGGCTTGGCCTTTTGTTAAGTGATTTGTTTCGCTATTACCGCCACAAGTTCCTTGTTACCGGTGTTATGTTTTCCATATTTTGCGCTCCTAACATGCTCGGGGTTGTTATGGTGACCCCCTTGTTCATTCGGTTGAGTTTAAAACTTCTCTGGCAAGACCCAACATTGGTACTACATTTGCTTAACAACTTAATAAAATTGCATAGGGTCTTGCAAACCCGTGGATAATTTAGTCAACCCCCGGGCCAGTGCTCCGCATGAGTGTTGGTCCAACCCAGAGCAGCTTATTTACGCCGCCCGGGGCAACTCGGTGATTGGCGTGGTAACCATCTCTCATCCGTCGTGTCCTGAGAATGAGATACGCGGCTCTTATCAGGTTCATCGACACGTCGGGTGGTCTTGCTGGATTTGTTTTACCTTTATCGAGTGTCTTGCGTGTGGAGTCTGACTTTCTTCGGGTTTACTCGAGGTGTCGGAATTCCTTTGGAATTACCTATGAAGACCGCGAGATCCGTGGTCGAGGTATTCCCACGGAGTGTGGTTAATTTGGTAATGGATTAGTTGGAGCACCCCTGCAGGGTTAAATCTTTCGGAAAGCCATGCCCGCGGTTATGTGGCAACTTGGATATTTTTTTAACACCCGGTTATAGCAAACTTGAAGTAAACTCTAATTAAAATACACCGACTGTGTGAGTAACCGTGATCGTCTCTGCTCGTCAACATAATTCGAGAGAGCACACGGTGGGGTTATGATTGACGTAAGTAGGTGTTCAAGATCTCATAGAGATTATGCTAGATTCGATCGTTCTTCGTAGGCCACTCATATTTATTACTTGTTGCGTAAGCTAGCCACCATAAATGCTTAGTGCTGCTACAAACCAAACACTTACTTGTTCCATGCTATTATATTATCATTCTAGGATACTTTTCGAGTAATGATTTACCAATTTATATGAAAGCAAGTTGGATGCACACCCCACTTAGCTTCAGCTGAGCTTTCATACACTTATAACTCTAGTGCATAATTGTGTGCAACCGCTGAAGACGGTTGTGGATTGATATTCCTACTAGTTTGCTAAACCTTGGTTTCATAACTGAGGGAAATACTTACACGTATTGTGCTGCAAGTACACGTTCCTCTTTACAGAAAACCCATTGCAGATCATGAGTATCAACCATCGGAGCAGCTTCATCGCCCCATGGAGGAGACCATGCCTAGAGTGACGATTAGCTATATACCTTCAAACTTTTTGGTAACTTGTTCCCAAAGGTGGATAGGTGTTATAGATCATAGGGTTTCAAGAGTGAGAGAGAGAGTTGCATTTTGGTTGCTCTTCTCATTTTAAAATATTTGACCTATCTTTTTTTGTCTTAAACTTCATGATGTTTGATCATAGGCTTTGTGTTTAATACTACTATTTCCTTTCTTTGTGATATTCATGTGATGATATTTCATTCATGTTTGGTGCCATGTGCATTGTAATCCATTCATATCATTTATGTGCACCACCAAGATGTATGTGACATGGAAGAGTGGCTCATGATCCTAATCGATTGTGCATTTGCATTCAAACACAAATTTAAAATAATGCACAAATTTAGGGGGATCTCTTGTTTATCACATACTTCTCAAAGCGACGATGCTACTCATTGTTTATATCTCCAATGAAGCTTTGATATATATGTTGTCATCAGTTACCAAAAAGGGGGAGATTAAAATCACAACCTCTCCCTAGGTGGTTTTGGTAATTTATAACAACACATATTTCATTGGACTAATTATTCTACAAAGTATATTTTAGGAAAATTTTAATGAATGTATTGGCAAAGGATTGTGAGGAGATCCCCCAGATGCAAGGAACATCTATTGGCAACAAGCTTCAAGACTCTACATTTTGCATTTTGTGAGAAATCCTATTTGAGTCCATAGGAAAGCCAATACTATTAAAAGGGGATGAGGTATCTATGATGGTATGGTTGCTCAAGTGCTTAGAGTGAGCCACCAAAAACCCTCATGAATTCTCCCACAAATATATTCTATCCAAACCCCAAAGTCCAAATTCGATGCCACCAAGTTTCCAAAATCAACCCTGCCGATTTTACCCTAGAAAGAATCCAGAGCCAACCCTATCTTCTCGGTGACACCAAGTCCCTTTTTGATGCAACCCAAAACAGTGACAAACTTGCTAGTGTCCATTTGCTCAAAAATAGAATTTCTGATTTTTGCAAATTGGTTCCACCGAGTTGGGGTAACTGCCTAGGCCAGCCAAATCAGACTCACCGAGATTTATATATCCGTCTCACCGAAACGCCAAAAGTTGCCACATTTTGGACTAGTCGGTGCAACCGAGTTTTCACTTTGGTTTCACCGAGTTGGGCAATAATGTTGTAACGGTTGGATTTTTGGAGATGTCTATATATAGCCCTCCACCTCCCTCTCCTTCGTAGACAGGGCACTGAGAAGAACCAAACACTTGCCCCATCTATTTTCTGAGAGAGAACCACCTACTCATGTGTTGAGATCAAGATCTTCCACTCCAACCATATGAATCTAGATTTCTAGCCTCCCCAAATTGCTTTCCACCCAATCAATCTCTTCTACCAAGCCAAATCTGTGAGAGATTGATTGAGTGTTGAGGAGACTATCTTTTGAAGCACAAGAGCAAGGAGTTCATCATCCATACAACATCTATTACCTTTTGGAGAGTGGTGTCTCCTAGATTGGTTAGGTGTCGCTTGGGAGCCTATGACTTCGTGTGAAGTTGAACCAAGAAGTTTGTAAGGGCAAGAGATCGCCTATCTCATGAAGATCTACTCTGAATGAGGCTAGTCCTTCGTGGACATAAGCCATGATGGAATAAACGAGGTTGCTACTTTGTGGACCCTTAATGGGTGGAGCCCTCCGTGGACTCTTGCGACCGTTACCCTTCGTGGATTGAAGTCTCCACAGCGTGGACGTACGATAGCACCACCTATCGGAACCAAGGGAAAAATCTTTGAGTCCCCATTGTGTTTGATCTTCCTATCCCAACCCTCTGCTTACATATGCATGTCTTTTACTTTTTGCTGCTATACTCTAGACTTGTATGTGTAGGGTGTGCTTGACTTGATATAATTGCAGAACTTGTCAACCTTTAAAATTAGGAAAAGGCTAGATTTTTATTTGGTCAAATAGTCTAATCACCCCCTACCCTGCCCCTCTATACATACTTTGGATCCTACAACCAAGCGATGCAGTAACCCGACAGCGTCAAATAACCAGGTGATTGCAAAGAGGGGCGGACAGAGAAGCCCAATATTCGGGTGGTCAAAAAGCCCGAGCAAGCACCTCTCCAACACTTGGTACCATGCACCTCTCTCTCTCTCACACACACACACACACACATTCAAGTAAACAAAACGTTAACAGCTGGTGCGGCACCCCGACAATGTCCACCATCGGAGCCTAGGCAAATAAGGTCAGCTAGGCAAGCCCCTCATAACCCACACACGCACACAAGCAGTTTGGACCAAGTGACATTTTAACCCGACAGCCCTGAACAACCAGGTAGCCACAAAGAGAAACGACTAGAGGAACCCAAAAGCTGACTGGCCAAAAAGCTTGAGCAAGCATCTCTCCAACACTTGGGACCAAGCGCCCCTCACACACACCCTACACATGCAAGCGGGCGAAGCGGTACCGGCCAGCGCGGGAGCCCCGACAACGTCCACCATCTGAGCATGTACAAACAAGGCTAGCCAAGCAATCCCCTCATAACCCCACAAATGCACACAAGCGCAAGAGGCGACACACGCACAGCAAGGGTAATGGCCACCACGAGGTGGCCTAGGCACGCTCTCGACCCACACGTCATGGACCCCTGAGAATGTCAGGTCAGTGAGGAACACCCGAGCCCCGATCGAATGACGGGAAGGTCGCCTGGCAGGCATCGACATGGGGCGCACATGAATCGGACGACATGAATGCTCCCAGGAGGCGGATACTCCAATCTCCCTTCAAAGAAGTAATTACAGGTCTTGATCTCCACTCACGAACCTCCATGTTAAGTTCCATTTGTTAGCAAAATCTTGTGTAGGTAGTGTGGAATCACAAGAGCAATACCTCGCTTGTTGTGAGGTACAACTACCCACAAAGGCAACTGTCCGGATCGGCTCAATCAAGTGATTTGCATTCCCTCGTGTTGCTTGATGAGCCACTCGAGTATGTTGTTACTACATGTTCTTTTCCTTTTATTTTTTTCCTTCTCTTCTTCCTCTTTGCTCTTTTTCCCCCCTTTCTCATGTTTCTTTATTATTCTTCCTTTTGTTTCCTTTTTTTGTGTATTCTAACCATTTTTGCTGTCTTCTTTTCTTTTAATTTTTTTTTATTTTGTGTTTTCCGATTTCTTTCCTCTTTCACTATTTTCTAATCGAACATTACATGAACATTTCTGATACACGATGAATATTTCTTTGATAAATGGTGGATATATTTTTGAATCCAAGACAAACATTTTAAATACACGATTAGCATACATTTTTACATATACGATACACAATTTTTAATACACAAAGAACATTTATTAACAAGTGATGATTCCTTTTAAAATACACTATGAATACCTAGAGGGTTTTTTATTTTGTGCGTGACTTCACGTGATGATTCCTTTTTAAAATACACTATGAATACCTAGAGGGTTTTTTATTTTGTGCGTGACATCCTCAGTTGCTCCCACCCGAGCACTAGTAACCAATGTTTTCATATATTCTCATTTTTCTTTTCTTCTCTACCTTTTTCAAAAAAATCACTTTAATTTTTTCTTTATTATTTATTCTTATTCTTTTCATTTTTCTACCTCTTTTCTTTGAGTTATTTTTTTATTCATCATGTATAAAAAAGGTTCAACATGTTTTTTTAAATGTTCATTATATATTTTAAAGATGTTCATTACGTATTTTGACAAATGTTCACCATGTGTTGTAGAAGTGTTTACCATGTAAAATGTTCCGCTCGTACCTTAAAGTGGTTTCCTGTGTATTGAAATAGTATACTCCACTAACATTAAATTATAATGTGTACTAAATATTGTTCATCATGAACGAAAAAATATTCATTTAAAAATGTATTTGTTTATTAATTTAAAATGCATGGGAGGTAATATTTTAATACATGACCAAAAAAAATGTTGAAAATTATCTGGAGTTTGCGATGAACATCTTTAGTATACTATGAAGATCTTTATTAATACCCAGTAATAAAAAATTAATACATTGTGGGTTTTTTACAAAATTGTTAAATGAAATTAGTTTATAATGCACAATTAATATATATTTTTAAGTGCACTATAAAATATATGTTAAATGCAAAGGCTGAGAAAAGAAACCAAGGCTGAAAAAACAGAGAAAAAATAGACCACACAACAACGCTACAATACTAAGGAAAACCGCCGCAAAAACAAAATGCTAAGAACACCACAGACAAGTCATCAAGATGCTGAACGTTCGTGTGCTTGCAACGCATGCTGTTAGGCCGACCCATCAACCGGAAGGTATGTGTGCAGGCGAGCCGGACTCCAGCCGGAATCGGTGAAAGAGCCCGCGTGGAATCACGTGTGTGGCCGGCCCATGTTGCTGTTCGACACAGGCTCAGACATACAGACGCGCCCCCTTTATACACCGCCGAAGGCAACTACTCCTAGCCAAAGCCAAGAAGAAGTAACCCAACCCAAAGCAGCCGCTGCGATTCCTTTTCCCCCAGAAGGAAGAAAAAGAAAAAAAGGCATCCGCAGCCGCCGCGATGATCCTCCGCATCCGCAGCCGCGACGGCACTGACCGCATCACGGTGCCGGACGCGGCCGCCGCCACGGTCGGCGACCTGCAGCGCCTCATCGAGGCGCGCGCCACCGTGCCCGTCGCCGCCCAGCGCCTCTCCCTCGACCCGGCCCTGCTCCTCCCCGCCCCCCAGCCGCCGCTCCTCGCCGACCCGGCCGCGCCCCTCGCCTCCCTGCCCCTCGCCAACGGCTCCTTCGTCTACCTCTCGTACCCGCCCGGCGCGCGCTCCGCCCAGCCGCCGCCGCCCAGGGCCCTCACCGCCGCCGGCTCCTTCGGCAAGAAGATGACCATGGACGACCTCATCGCGCGCCAGATCCGGGTCACCCGCCAGGAGGCGCCCTTCTGCTCCGCGGCCTCCTTTGACCGCGACTCGGCCAACGCCTTCCAGCTCCACGTCTCCGAGTCGCTCGCCTTCGCCGTCAAGCGGGCGGGGTTCCTCTACGGCCGCGTCGACGCCGAGACCAAGGAGGTGCTGGTCGACTTCATCTACGAGCCGCCGCAGCAGGGATCCTCGGACGTGGTCCAGCTGATGCGGGACGCCGACGAGGAGGCCCGCGTGGACGCCATCGCCGACGGGCTCGGCATGCGCCGGGTCGGGTTCGTCTTCACACAGGCGGTCGGGAGGAAGGTGAGCGAGACGGGCGAGTACACCCTGTCCAACAGCGAGGTGGTCCAGGCCGCCCAGCTGCAGGCAGAGGGCGGGATCCCGGAGTGGGTCACCGCCGTGGTGAAGCTGGAGGTGGGGGAAGACGGCTCGGCGGACGTGCACTTCGAGGCGTTCCAGATTAGCGAGGTCTGTGTCAAGCTGTTCAAGGACGGCGTGCTGGAGACAGAGGTCAAGGACTCCGACGATCCCCGCCTGTCCAAGATGCGCAAGGAGGTGATTGCAGGAGGGAAGGACACCATGGAGGTGGACAATGACTTCTTCCTGGTGCCCGTGAAGATCTCCGATCACCAGGGTCCACTCTCAATGGGATTTCCAGTAGAAAACCGTGGAATTCCTCTGCCAGCGAACGCGCTCAGGAGCCACATGGATCGTGCAAAGCATCTGCCTTTCGTCAAGCGGATCTCTGATTTCCACCTGCTTCTCCAGATCGCTGCGTTCCTGGATGTGAAGGCAGACGTCCCTACTCTGGCTGCGTGCGTAGGACACCAGGCCGAGGTGCCTGAGGGCTACCGGCTCCTGATCGATGCTTTGGCAGGTCAAATATGAACCCCGAGGGTTTCCTGAAACAAGATACGGTGCCATTTAGCAACTTGCTCTCGTCTCATGTGTAATTTATATGAATTTATATGAATGTCTCAGGTGTGTAAGTCTTTGTTTTAAACTCGTATATGTGCTTACCATTGCGCAAAGGGCGACATATTTCTTTGTGACGCTGAATCTCTGATTGAAATGCAAGTCTTTTGGTGGTTCATTGCCTAGATGTTTATTTTCTGACATGTGCAATTGCCTAGATGTTGCGGAAGGGACAACATTGATTTTGCAAGGCCAGTTCGCTGAGATAGTAGTAATAACCAGCACCAATAGGGGGCTGGAGAAGGGTTGGCCAAAAATTTCTAGGCCTCTTTGGTTCATCGGATATAGGAATATGGGAAAAGACGACATCTATCTCAAATCCTATAGAAAAAGTGATGTATTCCATTGGGTCTAACCTAAATTTTTTTCTCTTTGAAATACAAAGGATTGGTTCCTATCCTGTATAGGGATAGGATTTTATTCCTACAGACCAAGAGCTCCAAAGGAAAATTCCCTACAAAATCCCTTGTAAACCATAGAAGGCCTTAGAAGATATACAACTTTTGAGGGTCTCTTCTTAAAATAGAGTCTATGTGTCCGGGCAAGTACCTGGGCAGGACTTGTGGTGAATCAGTTATCCACTTTTAAACCCAGATGCGTAGGACCCAATTGACACACCCGGAATAGCTTTAGGACCTCCGATGCATTCTACTCTTCAATTATCTACTGGACAAACTAGGCAAGTTAGGGTGTTGGACTAGCTGCTGGATATCCATGTTCTGGTTTGCTCAAGGAGGGGTGCCAAATAATGTAGAAGTTTGGAAGCAAGACCTGGAGTATTTGAGAACATTCAGGAATGCTTGTGCTCAAATCAGAGGACTACAACCAAAGTGGTGTGGGTGGAGTACCTTGGACCATTTTGGATCCTTATTGGGCCCCTGATGGATGTGTATCGACAAGGAATTTTCCAGAATCTCTCTTTGGTAGGTAGAGTGAAGGTTTGATGTAGGGATCCGTCTAAAATCCCACATGGAGAACTATTTGGCATCAATGGTAACTCTTTAGATGAAGTTAGCTATTTCAGCACCGGTGCATATGCGAAAAAGGGGCTAAGGGATGAACATGATGATGGAAAACAAGATAAACGTGATGGAATGGATATTGATTATATGGCTAGTGGAGATGGAAGCACTTCAAACAGAGAAACAAATGTCTCTAAATATAGTACTCCCTCAGTCTCATAATATAAGAGCGTTTTCGATAGTGATATAGTGTCAAAAACGCTTTTATATTATGGGACAATGGGAGTAGTAAGAAAAGCCCTAATGATAGTGGTACTGGAACTAGTAATGTAGGAAGACAAGTTTTGGTAGTTTCTCTGAAGATGATGAAAATGAAATGGGCGTGATCCTCAAGAACACAACTATAAATAGCATATTATGTGACTTCCTCTGCCAGCAACAGGTTATTAGCGATGGTGGGCATATTTTTGGAGATTTTAGTTTTGGTCACAACATGGTGATGAGAGAACCTAGTGAATGAGGCAACCAAATGTCGGTTTAGTAAAAGACAGGAGGATAGTGGAGAAGGTTGATAAAAAAGAACAGGTGCGATGCCCACAAGTGTAGGGGGTGTTCGTGCCTTTTTTGATAAGAGATTCGAACCCACGATAAGCAAGAAGAAATTGGTTGTAGTATAAGCCTTGAATCAATTGCTTTTGCTGGAAGAACACTTTGCCCACAATGTATCTTTTTAGGAGCTGGAGCGCCCCATACTGAACTAGCCCAAAATGACAAATCATGTGCACATCGAAAGGCATTCTATCGATCTGCATTAAACTTCAATCAATCGCCGATCTTCTTCACGAAAAAACCTGTTCAATGAAAATCAGATCATTTTGACGGTGCTATAAAATACATCTTGAAGCAAACATGGGTATGTTCACAAGAACTACCACTATGAGAATGACGAAGAGAGAATGCTTTAGTCATTTTTGGTGAGTTTGCACCGATGAATACATCTACATCACATATGCAAAGAAAAATAGACTAGGATGAACATGAGCGGAAGCATTTGGACAGCAAATCACTGAACTGATGGAATAACATAAATGTTATACTACCAATGATGAGGCGGGTGAAAAGGAGAGCACAATGCTATGCGTCAGGATAGTATCCTCCGCTGTGAGATCACTCCCCAACCGAAGGCTTTGAGAAGCAGCAATAGACCCGATGAATTTGGCATAACTGAAGCATTATGAGATGTTCGTAGGAGTCGCGTGCACCTCAAGCATTCAGGTTGGAGCAGAGTTGAGTTGCTGCAGCTAATCTTTGATAGACTGCCGCTTGACTTGGAACTTTAGGATAGAAATGGACCATTTCTTTGCTCATTTCTGTCTGTTCACTAACTCCCCATTTCTTTAAACTATTCTCTCACAGTTGCCCACACTACATCTAAGGGTCCTAATGACAAGCCATTATAATAAACCTTTCGCTATAAAAAATAAATTTGATATCATTGTGAGCACATGGCCCACATATGAGATATATATTAAATTGATAAGATCAAATACTACACTTAATTTTAGTCAAAAGGCCGAGAAAGGTATGAGTTCTCTTGCTGCCCACCACCTCCTTTTATAGCTCACTCGACCGCCCCTCCCCCTCTCCGCGAGCGAGGTGGTACTAAACGAAACGGAAGGAAAGAGCAAGCGCTCGGGCGACCAGCCAGCCTCTCGTTCGTTTGGGCTTCAACGGGCCCAACAGGAACACCACGGCAGCATCCTTCCACGGCCCAGTATTCTAAGCCGCAGCAGTCCGTCGCGTTCAAGTTCCTTTCCCTCTCCAACCACAACTCCGCGTGGGCGTAGTTATCACTTGTAATCTCACGTGCGCGGCTCATCGCTGGTGATGAGTGGCCACCGTGGTGAACTGTGTACACGTATCAGGAACACGCCTGTACATACGGCAGCACTTAGGAGTTCACTCAAGCGTTAGAATGACTAGCGAATGCAGAAATTCTAGGGCGACAGAGTGCATTACAAGGGGAAGGGGCAAGCGTGTGTGTGTGCGCTTGCACCAAGCAAAGGCTTGGACAACATCCAAACGACCAGTTACTTCACCAAACCTCAAAGGGGGGCAACGTAAGAACGAACTGCGGAATGCGAACGGTGAATGATGAGAGCTTTCGGACATCCAGCACGTTTTTCATATCAGTTGGGAAGTTGGTTAGAGGAGAAGAGATGGCGTTGATGCGAAGGTTAATACAGAAAGCACGCACGTGATGGAAAAGGGGCCATTTGGTTGGTGCGAGGGCAGAAATGGACCATATCACTATGCAAGTGGGGACTGTAGTACCACCTAGTATTAATTTGTTAGTACTCTGGCAGTATCGGTAGCCCGGTGGCGCACCACACACCACACACCACCTCCCTGCTCCAGAACGGATGGGCTCGGCAAGATGACGTCATTTTAATCCTGCAGCACGATAAGAGAATTCAGGGCTTATATCGTTTTTTACCATCCTTCGACATCAAGGAACCTCTGCACCAAGAACGTAAAAAGGGGGCCAAGTAATGGTACATGGCTCCTAATGCGAAAGAGCGAAAGAGAAACCATAGGTGACTGACTGCTAGCTAGACGATCAGTAACCCCGAAGCAAGGAGCCAAGGAATGCAGAAATGCAGAATCCCCTATACTGTGTACATAAAGAGTTGGAAAGAACGCAGCAGCTCCACCAAATGTACAACTGTGTTTTCTAGCAAAAAGAAAACCTAAGCACTGAAATATGGGGAGTTAGTGAACAGACAGAAATTGTGTACATTGAGATTTGGATATAATTTCTTTGATGAATAATCTCTTTGAACGAGCAAATCAAATTGCAGCGTCCAGTGTAGCTACTACACATTCATTCTGCTGCCCAAAGGAATGATAATTATGCAAAACAAACTGATGGATATAACCTATTTCAAAGATTTCATCAGCCTGCCCCAGATTTCTTCACAAATCATTCGCCAAGGGACGTTGTAATAACAAGAATGCACTTTTAGAAGTTACTCCCTCCGTCCCATAATACAGGACGTCTTGCATTATGGACAGAGGGGGTACATCCAACCCATTTTGTTTTGGGACCAGGTGGCTTTGAAGAGCAAGGGAAATAATAGTAGTATATGCCTAAAAGGTAAAGGGGCAACTGTGAGAGAATAGTTTAAAGAAATGGGTCACCAAGCGAGTAAAGAGAACATCAATATGATTCAAGACTGCCAGCGGTTAGGTAGTCTTGTTTAATTTACAAGCTTACCCATAACTTTGTAGCCTACCTCACCACTAACGATGTTTTGTTTGAAATCCATGTCTATATAGCCTCATGTACCAAATAGCTTGCACCTTGCAGATTGAGCAAGAGCTGAAGCTTATGGAGAAAGCAGTATGCAGTCTGCACTCACGCAACACGGACTCAGACTCGATCAGTTGTAAACATACTGTTCTGATGCAGTGAACAAATATAATGCAATTAAACGACCAAGGAATAGCAAGTAGCGAACTGAAAAGGACAGAGATATTTAAAAACGAAAAATGGGCACTCCTACATTCAAAACTCGACATAGAATTGGTTGCCCATAACTTTAGTACAGAAAAATAAGTAGTAGTGAAAAGATGCACTATGCATAGAAGGTTGGAAGTAGAGAAAACCTGGGAAGTTGCTGCGACCCAATGCAGGACCTGTATGGGAACTCCAACAACGGACCCCGTATGGGAACTCCAACAACATGCCCACTTGTCATGGTGAAATCCAAAAATCAGAGAAGAGTACCAATACTGGCAGCCAAAAGGAAAAAGAAAACCTTGGTAAAGATGTTTCACCAGCTATGTCTGGTGAGTTCTTTCACAGTTATTACACGCTAGTACTACATCTTTATCACAATCTTGCTTGCTCCTCAGGCTTACTTGAGTACACAGAAGTACATTCAGCAAATATGAATCATCCATTCTTCAGGCATTTATGACTGGACTACAGGAAAATGAACACATTCAACTCGTCCTGTAAATGGCAAAAGGACATGGGAGAGTTTTGCAGAAGTACACCAGATAGTGCATATCCAGAAGTGTATGTGTATCAGCATATGCTCTCATATATCAACTAGTTATCTGTAAACAAAATAACTAATATATGATGCCCAACTACAACAAAATTACCGCCAAGAAAATGTCCAATGTTTTAGTTTAGTGTGTAAAACAAATTTTCTAAAAGTATTTATCCTTTACAGAACCAGGCTGCATGACGTCTACTCATGATATTATTACCTTGTGAAATATGATCCGCTACCTTTGGATACCCAGAACTGTAATTCTCTTACGAAGAGCCTATGAAGCTCTGAGTTCACAGTTACATACATGAATAGCTTATTACTATGAATTCTTTATCAAGTCATACAAAAGTTAGCAAGCACAATGCACAAGAACTATTATCAAGTATTGCAAACAAGAGTGTTCATGTGTAAATTCATGAACAAAGGATCTACCTCATGAATGATATCATTGCCAGAGAGGTTAACTTCCAGTCCTGCCTTCATGAACAACTTTATAGCAATTGATATGATCAGATGAATACACATGATTTTGGCTAAGGTGCAAATGTGTTATCTGTTAGTTCACCATTTTGCTACAGGTTGGATAAGAATTAAGTTAAACTTGGTTTCATGAGCCCGTTGACCGCAAAAGGATATACGGTGCATAATGTTAGATAGCAAACCAACAAGTATGCTGCACTCAGACATCGACACAAAGCAATGTAGTAATGTTTTAACACAAGAGTTGAAGAAGGTTATACCATAGATCCCAGACAGCTATATAAGCATGACAAGGTCACCATATAGCAACATCTTTAAAGTTTAAACTGACACAAAACAAAGACAGTTTTTTCTAAGAACAAAGTAGGATGTACCCAAGTAATTCCTGTTCGAACGTGTTGCAGCATTTTAACTGCTGCTCTTTTTAGGAGAACATGGATACATTTATTTGTTTCATCAACCTTGAGAACAATCAGTTTCTTAGAATGAAATCTAAAAAAGAGTATGTATTATTCGACACCCACATGAGAGCAAGTGTGATCAGCTGATTCCAGATAGCTGGACGTCAGTACAAAGCCCAAGCAAAGCCCTATATCAATATTTGCCAAATTCAAGAGACATAACCGCATCCTAGAGAGTTTTAAATATAGCAGAATCAAACAAATGCACAAGTATCACTGCCTTTAAGCATGCAAGTGCAGAAGATAGGTACTAACTTGTAAGATAGTGGATACCTTCACATCATTATCCATATCCTTTCACAAATCCCAAGGTTGTGTGGCTCTACAGTTTCGCATGGCATGCTTGCAGGATAAGGTGCAAAACCAAAGCACTGAGATGTGGTATGACTTTTCCACTTTCATATAAGAGCACCTTAGATTTTTCACGAAGATGTTCCACCCAGGTCTCCCAGGCTAGCCCCATCAACTACAGCACCTTCTTGGGTGCACTATTAGATTATCTCAGGAAATCATCATCAGCACACCGCCATACCCCCAGCCCCCAACTGAAAAGCCAAAAATAAGCTAGCTGGGAAAGTTGAATGATCTAAACATTTAAAGACACGCCTTGGTACCAGCAATAAGTAATTATAAACCTAGTCACACTTTTAACCGGTACAGTATCTTTATGGATAGTACACCAACAACACCTTTTAACATTCCAGCTAGATAGCCATTTCCTAGGTATCGACTTGTTGCACGGATATCATCAGTGCACTATCTCAAATCTGGCGACTGTCTGGATAGTAGTTGTTGCCACTATTGGGTAGAGCTAGCTCCCACCATCTGCAGTTCTTCCACAAAAAGACAACATCATTTTTTATATGTTACAGTATCTGTCTCATAAAAACCAGAAAGATAACATAGGATCATACAATTAAATATATTTGCTAATTACCTCTGCAGGCTCCACATAAAATAGAAATGCACAAAATTTGTATGATCTGGAAGCTCAAAAAGAGCAAGCACATATAAAATCAGCACCCAAGCTTCTATATGTTACCATGAAGGGAAGATCTGCCACATTGCTGCCCTTTGCACCAGCTCAGCTGAATAAAGAATCGGCATACTGAATAAAGTGAGAGCAAGGGTGTTCACGAAGTTCATATTGAAATACTTTCTATGCCACTACTCCTGCTAAGCTGTATACTGAATTATGTTCACCAATTACTAACATCAATCAAGGCGAACATACACACAGAATACGGCCATGAAGATAGTGGTTTCTGTAAAAGTTAGTAGTAATTCCCCAAAAAAGCTCTTCCAGAATCTAACATGCTATCCTGAGGTAAACAATATATTGGTACAAAATTTCCCTGATCTCGAACCTCAAAAAGAGCAAGCATACATAAAATCAGCACCCAAGCTTCTTCATGTTGGCATGAAGGGAAGATCTGCCACATTGCTGCCCTTTGCACTAACATCAATCAAGACAAACATAAACACAGAATATGACCATGAAGATAGTGGTTTCTGTAAAAGTTAGTACTACTTCCCTAAAAAAGCTCTTTCAG
The DNA here is from genome assembly GCA_022496015.1 of Hordeum marinum. Taxonomy (NCBI): domain Eukaryota; kingdom Viridiplantae; phylum Streptophyta; class Magnoliopsida; order Poales; family Poaceae; genus Hordeum; species Hordeum marinum. The sequence goes on along the minus strand of CM039677.1, from coordinate 93,770,181 downwards.
AATCTAACATGCTATGCTGAGCTAAACAAGATAGCATTGGGAAGAGACAACATATACTTGAAGGAAGATACACCAAACAAGAAGACAGCATCTCCTAAAGGTTTGCACATACATAATCGCTACAGTCTGAAGCAGTGGCTATATTGTAATAAGAAAGTGCATTTCCATGCTGCATGTATTATCTAAGCTTAAAACATAAGTTTACTTATATGACCAATGAAAAAAACAGATAGAGGCCATGGCAGCTTTAGATAATACGACCTTATCCACCATAACATAACTTTAATAACACAAACTGTACCTATATAGTACAAAATTTGAACTAAAACCACAACAAGTATTTTGAACGGAGGGAGTGGAAGCCAAGAAACCTAGACGGAATAAGTCAATGGCTATTTTCAGACTGACCAAGGGAGCTCGCCTCAAGCGGACAACACCAAGGTATCGTATATCAATCAGACAGTAACTTACCAATCCAAAGGTACAGCAAAATCTATGCACAGTCCAGGATCTAAAATCAGTTGTCCAGTTTGCCCCTCAAATAATGTAGTCAGTCCCATTCCTATGGAGTACGGATATTTGTTTTGCATACATGATTTCCCAGCGGCAAATCTATACATAAGTTAACTCCAAAGAGATGACTGATCAAGCTAATTGTCAGGCCATTTAGGGAGGAAAGGGGTAGTAATAGAAGATGAAAAAGACACAGATCTTGACACCTCACATTTGAACCATCTTACCAGAATATCTGAAGTACAAATTTGCGAAAATGTTCTACCATACTCTGTATGTGTCCCAGATTAGTATCGCATGCCTTTTGCCTAACAGCTATAAATGTAATGATTTAGAATAAGCAATCGAACTACGGCACTGTTGCTAATTTCAAGCTAAAATCTGATGAAGACTTCCGAGTGCAATGGCTGGACCTGAGAACTATCAGGCCCACTGAAAACTATCTGGGTGTCTGCTGAAGCTCTTTGAAGAATTTCTGCCTTTCGAGAAAGGGGCAGCACATCAGATTGAATCTTTCGGAGGCCTTGTGGGTGATCCTCTCTAGGAGCAACCAGGAACAATTTCTTAAGGCAACTGGCCTTCGTCAGCAGAAAGTCCAGCAGACGCATCTCATTGTGATGCCCCTTGAAGTTTGTCATCTTGGCCAACTGAAGGTTTTCTAATCCATCTTCAGGCCGTTCTTCCTCTGCCACCTCCAAGTAAGTCCTCGTGAACGAATCATGGGTGTTTGTTGGTAGCTGTCATATTAAGTGCCATATATTGAGAATCAAAACATCCAGACATACATATAATGAATGGACTATGGCCAAATGCACTGTGCATAAAGATAACAACCTGCACGAAGAACCTCTCCAATTGAGGACAGGAACAGGTCTTGAGGAAGCTATAAATGTCTGCGAGGTTGGAGTTGGCCATCCCGAACATGAGCAATTGAAGCTCCTTCAATCTGCGGAGGTTGGTCTCCTTGACGATGGTGACTAGTGACGCAGACACATACTACAGGTAGATAGAACAAGTATAAGCGTATAGGCAATGGAAAGTGCTTCGCAAGGAAATGGAATAGATGCTCAGACGAACCTGGAGGGCAATGCTGCATATGGTGAGGGTGGTGATGTTGGCAAGGTAAGGAACCGACGAGGGCAGATTGGTGGGCGGCAAGCCGGCTTCTGGCCCGCCCGAGCAGAGGTAGAGATCCTGGAAGCAGTCTCCGACGCCAGAGAAAAGGTTGCTGTAGAGGAAGGGGCCGCTAAACCGGAAGGAGCGGAGGCGCCGGGCCGCGGGGACCCGCAGCTCGGTGGTGCGGGAGCAATCGACGACGGTGAGGCTCCTGAGGTTGGCGGCCCCGACGGTGGTGAAGTCGATGCGGCGTAGGTGGCGGCAGTAGCGGAGCTCGAGGTCGCGGAGGCAGGGGCATGCGGCGACGACCCGGCGCAGCGCGGCGTCGGTGATGGAGACGGAGTGGAGGTGGATGACCTCGAGCGTGGCGACCATGGCGTTGGCGGAGGCCGTGAGGTGGAGCCCGCGCACCGACAGGCGCGCGAGGAGCGGGCTCCCGATGGGGAAGTGCACGGTGAGCGCGCCGGCGCGGCGCTGGCCCCCGCGCGCGCCGCGGCCGCCGCCGCCGTCGAGGCGGAGCTGCAGGTCCTCGACGCCGCAGGCCGCGGCGTAGTCGACGCAGCGCTTGAGGTCGGCCGGCGCGAGCTGGCCCGCGTGGAAGGCGAGGGAGAAGACGTCGACCCGGCGCCTCCCGCGGCGGTCGACGGCCGCGAGCTGCGCCTGGGCCCCCGAGTGGGGGCCCGGCGGGACGCGGATGCGGAGCGAGGAGGGCACCGGCCAGCGCTGCTCCCAGAGGTCCCGCCACCGCGAGGAGAGCGCGCCGGTGCGGATGGCGCACTTGAGCGGCAGCAGGCTGAGAATCTGCAGCCGCAGCGCGTCCGGGAGCTCCGAGATGCGGTCCTCCCACCCCGCCGCCGCGCGCCGCCGCTCCCTCTCCATCCCCCTCCTCCTCCTCTTCCTCTTCCTCTTCCTCTTCCCTACCCCGTCCGCATCGACAGGGATTCGCAGGGGGGTGATGGGCTGGCCGCGTGCGTGCCGCTGGGGTCACCGGACCAGGACGGCGAGGGCGAAGGGGCAGGGGGAGACGTGTGGAGGCGTCTCGCCGGGCCGGTGCGGTGCGGTGCGCGTTGCTTCTTCCCTTCCAATCCCTCTCTCCTCCTCTCCCCTCCTGGCCGGTCCCTCGTCTACCACTCTTCTACCTTTGTTTGGTGCGCCGGTCAGCAGCCCGTCCCTCCCCTCCCCGGCCCGCGTCGCGTCCGCACCGTTGCGTCGCGTTGCCGTTGCGTTCGCATCGGTCGCGTCGGGCGCCCTTTTTGGCCTCGTGCCCGGTCGCCGGCCGCGCGGGATCGCCCCGTTTCACACGGCGCGTTCGCCCCCTTCCCTCGCCAGCTAGCTGCTTTCCGCGCGGCCCTGTTGTTTCTTTTCCAAAAGAAATTTTGATACTATATAGAGTAATAAACAATTTCTCTCCGTCTCCGCCGTTTCGTACTCTGCGCTCGCTTCACACCCTTTCGGAGGCCGCCTCCATTTCTCCGTTTCGTGCTCGCGTGGCCCGTTGTTTAGTGTTGATTGAGCTGACACGCGCGGTGACCCCATGTATCCTGGAGACGCGACAAAGCCACGACCAAGACATATCGTGACAGTCAAGAGGCGTCTTTTGATTGGGTTGTGGTACATCATGAGACGGGCATATCAAACGCAAAACTGATGATGATCTCCTACTTATCGTGTGGGGAGGAGGCGGAAAACATGAGCGTTAGCTACCGTGCTCATGAGCTACGTGACGTGCCCATTCCGTTTCTTAATATAAGTCATTTTAGAAATTTTACTATGATCTATATACGAAACAAAATAAATTATATGTATATATACATCCATATGTAGTTTGTAGTTTACTCGTTAAAAGGATTATATTTAGAAACGAAGGGACTATATGGTAGCTCGGTAGTCGATGAAGTGATCTATCTCACTCTTCTACTACACAATTATATAGCTCCACAAAGCATCAAAGTCAAAAGGTCTAGGTTATTTTATTTTAAGGGGTTAAAGAGGTCTTGACTGAGGACTGCACCGTCATACCATCGGACTAAAAAACTTCCCTACGCATGCGGCTAGGGTTTACCTCCTCCTGGGCGATCGTGATCGCCTCTCAGTTCGACCTCACCTTGCCCGGTCCGGCTACGATCTTCGTCGTCCTCCCTAGCCGGCTTCCCTATCCACGTTGGTATGACGCCTCCTTCGGACGCTCAATCCGCCACTAGCGGCGGCGATGCTAGCGGTTGTAAAACCTGACCTTGAGGATTTCTTCAATTAGCTGGGTCTCAACGACGTCGATGATGTCGAGATTGATGTGGATGATCCGAAGATTAGTGAAGGTGTCAGATGGCTGGCCCCGGCTAGGGTACACCGTGAGAAAACTTCCAGTCAATCGGCGTTCTATAACGACATGCGTGCGGTATGGAATCCAGCACAGAGTGTAAGATCCCGACCTATGGCCAAGTTTTTGTTCGTCGTCCAAGCATCTTGCTTGGGGGATTGGGAACACATGATGCTACAGGGGCCTGGTTATTCCGCAACTGGAATGTGTTTATGTGCCCATGTGATGGGTTTAGTAAAACGGATGAGATCAATATTGTTCATATGCTGATTTGGCTTCCAATCCACAATCTGTTGGACGCGTGTTGCAAGCAGATGGTAGCGGAGAAACTTCTAAAGGATGCAGGAGAAATTCTGGACATGCGCTTGAATGGGAACACTTGTGGTAACTACGTGAGGGTACGTGTTAAGCATGATGTTCGACATCCCCTGACAAAATTTGTGAGCATAGTACGTGCAAAGGAACGTCGCGTTTTTCTCGTGAGATATGAGAAGCTAGCAAGGTTATGCACAAAGTGTGCGGTCTTGTTGGTCATATGCCGAAGGACCTAACCAAGTTAGGATGGATGCTCAAACACCCAGAGCAAACATTGTTGCTCGCCCTAGTGCAAGGCAAAAGGATCCATGTGTTACGCGTGTGGAAAACAATACGCTGCAGGAGAAGTTGGATCCTGCGCTTGGGGATACTGCTTCTAGTCCAATAAAGCCTGCGAGCACGAGCATGGACTTGGACAAAGATCCAAGGAAGAAAGTAAATATGGATGCCGACCATGTGAGTCCAAGTCATCCAAACAAAACCCCTGGGTTGTTGGCAATCACAAATGGTAGTGGTACTGACCAGAAGGAAGGAACTTCCCCTTCGAGTAGCACGAGTAGCAAGCGGGCAAAGATGGTACATGAAAATGAAATCTCTAAGATATCGGCGGCCTCCCTCGAGGAGGGCCGCCGGACACCATGAATATCCCACATGGAACTGTTTAGGGGTAGGGAACCGCCGAACAGTTCTTAAGGTGTTAGCCCTCATAAAAACCAGTGACCCCAAACTAGTCTTTCTAAGTGAGACTAGACAAGATGTTGTTAGAGTTGAGAAGATCGAGTGGATATTAGGATTAAAAGGCTTTCATGGCGTCTGTAGCAATGGAAGAAGTGGAGGTTTGGCCCTCTTCTGGGATGAGTTACTATGTGTGACAACTCTTGATGCATGTTGTCGTTACATAGATGTTCACATTATATTGTTGAAGTTGGAGGAGGGAACTCGTGGAGAGGGACCTTTGTCTATGGCGAGCCTAGAGCTAAGAACAGGGAGATCATGTGGGATCATCTATCTAGGCTCAGAGCAATCTCGCGGGATCCATGGTTAACCACAACAAGGCTTTGTGGCTACATGAGCATCTTTCTAGGACCCTACGATTGGAGATGTAGATGTCAGCCTTTAGGGACTGCCTGCTGCTTTGTGAGCTCGAGGATTTGGGCTTTGCAGGTATTCCCTATACATACAACAACGAACAAATTGGTGACCGCAATGTGTAGGCCAAGCTTGAACGCGCCTGCACGGATGAAGCCTGGAGGGATCTATTTCTAGTGACTAAAGTGGTACACTTAGCGTCACCTTTTTTGGATCACTGTCCCCTACTGATCCAGCTAGGAGGTGCTCCGGTCCTATGGCAGCAAGGACGGGCGCCGCATTACGAAATCATGTGGGAGCTCCATTAGGCCTCTGTGATGTCGTGGCTAATTCCCGGGCACAATACAAGACGACTGGAGGTTGGGCCCATTGACCGCGCCTTTGAGAGATGTAATGGATAATTTGAAAGAGTAGAGTAAAGCAATTTTTGGTAATGTATTGAAAGAACGGGAACTTTAAGGAACCAACTAGCTAAGTTGTAGTTGGCTGGGGTTGTTAGTTCTCATACTCGAAACAAGATGAACAGTGGCGGAGCTAGACGAAATGTGTCGGGGGGTAGAAAGAAATATATGAGTGTTTGGGGGGCAAAAGCTAAAAAGGCTCTCATCTAAGACCTTCCCAAAAAGAATTCTTCACATGTTCCTTAAAAGCTGGGGGGCCATAGCCTCCCCAGGAATACATATAGCTCCGCTGTTGAAGATGAACCAGCTAGAGGAACTATTGTATAGAGAAGAGATAATGTGGCTTCAGCGGTCACGCATTACGTGGCTGAAGGAGGGTGAACGTAACACAAAGTACTTGCACCATAGGGCGATCTGGAGAGCGAGAAGGAACCAGATTCAACACCTAAGGAGGATGGATGGGTCTTCGTGCAACGTGTCGTTAGAGATGGAGAGGATGGCGTGCTCATAATTCAAGTAAGTATAAACCAAATACCCCACTCTTGTTCCATTAGAGGTCTTGGAATGCATCTATCCGAGAGTTACAATATAAATGAATGCTTCTCCAGGTTTGTCTTTTTCAGAAAAGGAGGTATATGATGCACTTTTCCAAATCGGGCCTATAAAGGCCCCATGTGTAGATAGATTCCCGACACGGTTTTATCAGCAGAATTGGGATGTGCTAAAGGCAGAAATTACCACGACAATCCAGGAGTTCTTTGTCACGGAGATTATGCCAGATGTTGTTAATGACACAGCGATTGTGTTGATCCCGAAAATTCCACATCCTCGGGAATTAAAGGATTTTCGACCAATTATTTTGTGCAATGTGGTATATAAAATCATGCCAAAGTGTATGGTGAACATGTTGCGACCTTTCTTTCTGAGCTTATTTCTGAAAATCAAAGTGCTTTCATTCCTGGAAGGCTTCTTGCAGATAGCTGGATTATTGCTTTCAAATGTATCCACCATATACAGTCTTTGAAGGAAAATTCATCGACTTTATGTGCTTACAAGCTTGACCTTCCGAAGGCCTACGAATGAGTCGATTAGGTTTTTCTTGAGAAGGTCCTTCTCGAATGGGGATTTTCTCAATTCTGGATTTCTAGAGTTATGGCATGTGTATCTTCGGTTAAATATTCAGTGAAATTCATGTTGGAGAACGTTGCATGGGAAACATAAAAATTCCTACGCACACGCAAGATCTATCCATGGTGATGAGCATGCCCACTTAGAGTAACAAATCCCAGTCTCGATCCATGCCCACTCAACAGACACCCTCGGAGATACCTGTAGAGCATCTTTATATTCACCCAGTAACGTTGCGACATTTGATACACACAAGGTATTCCTCTGGTGCCAGTGAGTTGCATGATCTCATGGTCACAGGAACAGATACTTGACATGCAGAAAACTATAGCAATAAACTGACATGATCATATGCTACGTTCATAGTTTGGGTCTTGTCCATCACATCATTCTCCTAATAATGTGATCCCGTTATCAAATAACATCTCATGTCTATGGCTAGGAAACCTTGACCATCTTTGATCAATGAGCTAGTCTACTAGAGACATACTAGGGACACAATGTTGTCTATGTATCCACACATGCAATGTGTTTTCGATCAATACAATTATAGCATGGATAATAAACGATTATCACGAACAAGGAAATATAATAATAACCATTTTATTATTGCCTCTAGGGCATATTTCGAATAATTCAGTGGTAACTTACTGGATTTTTTTACCTCGTCTTGGGTCTACGCCAAGGTGATACATTATCCCCCTTTCTTTTACTCTTTGTTGTTGATGCTCTGTCAACCTTGATTAATAAATCTATGGGAGATGATGGATTGAAAGGTGAAAAATTGTAGAAGTGCTATGGAATTTTCTAATCCTTTATTTGCAGATGATTCACTATTGTTTTTAAAGCTTCGAAACAATGGGAAAATTTGGTGAAGGGTTTGTTGAACACTTATGCGGCAACCACGGGCCAATTAATACATCCATCAAAGTGATCCATCCTATTCTCAGACCATTGCCTGCCTACAGTTGCTACTCGGGTACAAAGTGTATTGGAGATTACATAGGAGGTCTTTGAGCTTAAATATATAGGCCTTCCTGTGTCGGAAGGAAGAATGCATAAGGGCAAATTTGAGAATATCCAACAGAGGTTAAGGAAGAGATTGATTAACTCGAGTGAGAAATATATGTCTTCAGGTAAGAAGGAGATTTTAATTAAATCAGTTGCTCAAGCTATTCCAGCATATGTGATGAGTGTGTTCAAGCTTCCAATATTTGTGTGCGATGAGTTAACCCGCGTGATGTGTTAGTAGTTGGGATCGAAAAGGGGAAGCATAAGATGGGATGGCTCAGTTGGGACCAGATGAGGCTACCAAAATCTATGGGGGCATAGGCTTCAGGGATATGAGGGCGTTCAACCAAGCTCTGCTTGCAAAGCAAGTGTGGTGCCTTTCGGATGCTCCGGTGAGCCTATGTGCCAGGCTACTGAAGATGAAATACTTCCTAGTTGGGAACTTGTTGGGCTCGGTGTTCTTCAACAGCGGGTCAGCGGTGTGGAAAGGGATTCTATACAATCTTGATGCTGAAGAAGGGTGTTATCTGGCATGTGGGTAATGGGACGCTCATTGGCATGATCCTTGGATTCCACGGGCTCTCATTTCGGCCTATTACACGAAAGCACACCTCCCGTGTGAACCGTGTTTCCGATTTCTTAGATGATAATGACGCATGGCGGATAGATCGGTTGAGAGACAACTTTTGCCCTATGGACATTGATTATATTGTGCAAATAAGGACATCCCCAAGGCAGCGGTGTGATTTCGTATCATGTTTCCTAGAGAAGAGTGGGCAATTCTCATTTAAAATTTCTTATAAGCTGGCCACATATGATCATAACACCATGTTTGTAGGGGGAGCCTCATATTCGGTGTCAAATGGAGTGAGGTTAGTACGGAATTATGTGTGGAAATCTTCAATGCCTCAAAAGATGAAAATTACGGCTTGGAAGGTGGTGTCAGCCGTCTTACCAACGATGCAATGCAAGAAATAGAGACACTTGGACAAGCGATCTACTTGTCTGTTATGTAGTATGGAGGAGGAGGGTACTTTTTCACGCGCTGGTTACATGCACTAATGCGTGTCTCATTTGGTAGGAGATGAGATCTAGGTGGCCTCTTCCACCGGATGATTTCCTAGTTGATAATGGCAAGGAGTGGTTATTGCATTTGCTTGGTGATCTTATTGATTTGGCGTATCTGGCAGTTGCGGATAGATCAGTCACATGGTAAAGAAATTCCACCAGCACATGTTACGGTGGATGTTCTAGGCAGTTACTACAAGTCTATCGAGCTTGCATGACGTTTTAGCACGAACGAGATAATTAAAGGCAAGATGTTAACTTTTCGGCTGATTCAGGAAGTGTGCATAAGTCGAGTCCCCCGGTTGTTCCATGGCATGCGCCCTTGCGGGGTACCATTGCCCTTTTCGTTGACAAGTCCTTCCTGGGCTCCGACGGATTAGCTACTAGTGGCATGATACTCCAAGATGATACAAGAAAAATCATGTTTTCTATGTACCGGTATATTTTTCATTGCAATGACCCGCTAGAGGCGGAGATCCATGCCCTCATGCAAGGTATGACTTTGGCGGTATGACACACATCGCTTCTAGTGGTTGTCTAGTCGGATTCATCTGAAGCACTTTCAACATTGTCTAACAATGGCCTGGTTAAGTCGGCTTGCGGTCATTTAGTTCTAGAGACCAAGGAGTTGATGAGTAGCACGGAGTTTTTACCTCAAAAAATTCGATGTAGTCAGAATAGTGTTGCAGATCAATTAGCCAATTATAGCCGCTTCGAGAGAACTACAACTATGTGGTTACACTCGGTTCCACCTTGTATTGATGATTTGTGTCCTCTTGATTGTAAAACTATAAACTTGCAATAAAAACTCCTTTACCCCACAAAAAAAGAGGCCTTGCGTGCAAGACCCACTAGCTAGTGTGTGTACACTAGTTTTGTAATTCACCTTGCTATATTGCCCCACACATATTTCCGAGCACGGTCTTATAAGGTTGTCAAACTAACACGAGTATCCTCTTCTGGAAATGGATCAAAAGGGAGATTTTCTTATAAAACATTTATAAGATAGTAGAGACTCTCATTCCAACACCTTTTTCACTTGACCATGAGCACACTTTCCCTTTGGACTGGCTCGACTTTATTCTTCTACTTATTATTTTACTCTTATGTTTAAAAATCAAAGAAAATGAAAAAAGTATAATATAGAACATAACTTACCACCTGACAAGTGTGGTTCATCGTTCGTCTTTCAAATTATAGAATAAAATTTGCTTTAAAAAATCTTAAGTCAAGCAGGAGTAATAAAAATAGAGGAATTGTTAAAGAATACTATCCTTATCAAAATAGCTAAGATTTTGCTTTGAAAATATTTATTGATCTATTTTATATGCAAATCATAATCTTTTTTAGCACATATATTATGCACAAATATGAATCATTTTTCTTTTTTCATTGTTATTAACAGGAGTTTGTGGGCATGTGAAAGTGCATCTAGTCCCTGGGTAGTTTTGGTAATTAATAAAAACATATTTATCATTGAACTAATGCATGTCAAAGAATATTTGACGTGAAGTTCAATGTAGGAACGGCTATAGGATGGAGATGTGGACCCCTCGAATGCAAAGGACAAACATTGACAAAGCTTCAAGACTCTACATTTTTTATTTAGTGGTCCAAGATCACATTGAGTCCATAGGAAAGCTAATAATATTAAAGGGAGATGCGGTTTTGATCATGAGTCATCCGCTCAAGTGCTTAGAGATATTGCTCAAAAACTCTTAGCCACTTCATCACATTCTTATATATCCAAAACCCTAAATTCAAACTCAGTGACGGTGTCCTTGACAGGACGTCCCAGCAGAGCTAGTCTAGTCCATGAGCCGGACCAGAGGCCCATCAGGGAGGAAGGACTTTGAAGGCCTTCAGGTTGTGTGTGGTCACATCGGAGTTCACCGAAGTCCCGGCATGTACTCCAAGAAGGGATGATCTATTCGGCATGTATCCTTTAGGAGGCAAATAGCCTTTTGTAACCCTATATTCCCCTAGTGCCTATATAAGTCGGAGGGTTTAGCCCGTAGAGGACACGCATACACATTCATCATCACCCCTAGGGTTTAGACCACAACATACGATCTCAAGGTAGACCATCTTTGTACTTCACTACACCCATAATACAACAAGAGCATGACGTAGGTTATTACCTCCATCGAGAGGGCCCGTACCTAGGTAAAACATTGTGTGTTCCTTGTCTCATGTTACCCATCGATCCAATCTCACATCTCGGGCCGGTTTTGACAATGACATTGGTGCTTTCATTGAGAGCTTATTGTGTGATCACCAGGATTGATAACTCGCCTTCAATTTGATAGCAGCACCGGTTGTGGTGACATCTTCGTCCCTGGCTAGCTCTTTGCTTTCGGCAATGTGGTACTGCACGTCGACCCGACCAGTCGTCTAGGCTATGTTGAAACCTTTGCCCGAAACCAAGTCATCATGTTTGAAATCCTAGAGTACATCGCCGACGCTCGAGGCGATCTGGTTCTATCGGAACAGATCGCAGTCCAATCTGAAGATCCCTTGGGCGCTACAGAAACCCGTTGGCAGAGTAGTCCAACGTGAATCCAGATTTGTAGCTTGTGCATGTACTGATCTGGTAGGTCGAGGCACAGAGATGTCCGATATAAAGTGGTTGATGAAAATATGTCTACTAGAGGGGATCTGAAACTCATGCTCATGTATGGCTTTCCTAATAGCATGCAGATTGCCCAAAGTGTAATAAGGACTTTGTTTAAAGCCGTCTCAGGTAGTTTCTCCATGATTGTGAATAACAACCATCGAGCATCTGGTTCGGTCGTTTCAATCAATGTTGTGACTAGCTCATTGTCATTGTTTTCTCATGACAGATGACATGGGGTGGCTTATTGAGAGTGGTTGGGGCCGAATGGACGCCGCTGGGCTCCGGAAACAGGATTGGGGACATGCGATGAGAGACACACGATGTACCCAGGTTTGGAGCCCTCCGCAGGAGGTAACGCCCCTTGTCCTGCTAGTCTGATTGATGATCCAAGCTGACTACAAGGTTGCTCCTTGAGCTGTCGATGAAGGAGGAAGAAAAGGCTAGCTTGCTCTCCTTTCCTCTCCCGTGTGTGTGTGTGTGCGCGTGAGCTAGAAGGATTGGCCGACCCCTTGCATGGGGTGGCTCCAGGGGGTTTTATATGCCAACCCCCTGGCTTACAATATACATATGTGGTGCTGGGGGGACCCGACCGACAACCTCTCTTGCCGGCCTGGGGACCCACTGGTTGAGCTGTCTTGTCATTTGTAGGGCCCACCGGTTGCAGGGCCCAGTCACCTATAGGGCCCACCGGCTGACCGCTTCTATTGGTGCGTGCTTGTCGCGCCGCGGCATGGTCTGCAATGTGCAGTGTCGTCTCGCGGTAGCTGGTCGTGGTCTCTGGTACGCCCGTCCACACTGTAGCCACGCAGAGGCATGTAATGGAGAGGACGGGGGCATGCCACCACTGTGCCGCCTCGCCTGGTCGCGGTCAGCTGTGGTTAGCGGTACCGCTGATGACCAGCGGCATGGTTGGTTTCACTGCGGCCATGCACGCCCTGGTCAGCGATACCAGGGTCGCTGTAGTCATGTCGCAACGATGTGTTCCCATCCTGTTGGGCGTGGTGATGTGACAGGTGCTGACCCGTCGGCTGATGGGCTGCCTACGGGTCGGATGGCTGGCAGCTCCTCCTCGAGCCGGCTCGAGCTGCGCAGTCGGACAAATGGAGCCAGCCTACGGGAGCAATAGGCCGCCCCGTAGTCGTTTTGAAAAGGGGCACGAGCCTGCTTGAGCCTACCCCGGGGTTATCCCCCCAACAGTAGTCTCCGAAGCCGGAGAGGCCCTCTAGACCAAAATGGGGGACCTCTTGGGCTCGAGTTCCGCGTCTGTGGTTTTGTGGCTAAGGAGCCTGTCTACGCGGTCGTGCGGAATAGCTGTTGGCTGGCCGGCCAGCGCCGCGCGGACGCCTTGTCTTCTTTGAGGCCCAGACTAGGAACGCCATGTGCCGCCCGCAACGGGGTACAACCTGCCAGGCCATGCGGGTAACAAGACTGGGCCACGGACCGGGGCCCACCAGGCCGCGACCTCAGCCCGTGTGTAGGATCGTATGTGGTTGGGGGCCGATGGTTGGTGTTCCCGAGCTATGCATTACCGCCTCCCGCATGGGGCGGGGGTAGTGGGGATCGTGCGACGCCGATCCCGCTCCCAACTACCCTGCGTGGGGGTATAAATGAAGGGGAAGGGGCAAAGAGAGAGCCATTTGTTGCCAATCCTCCTCCAGCGCCGAGAGGGTGAGAGAGACACGACGCATGCGCCGTCCGCTACCTTTGTTGCCAATCCTCCTCTAGCGCCAAGAGGGTGAGAGAGACACGACGCCTGCATCGTTGGCCGCCTCCGTTGGCCTTTGGTGCTCCGCTGGGTGGATTATTCTCCCGCGCCAGCTGCTCCACCCATGCTCCGGATCCCGCTACGAGCCTGATGGGGAGCAAAGGCGCCTGGGACGGCAACGACATCGACAAGGAGTTCATGGAACACCTTCGCCACCGCCGGCGAATCTTGTGGGGGCACGTATCACAGACGCGGAGTGCAACCTGCCCCCCCGCCCCGAGCTGGCAAAGTGATGGTCTTCGCTGAACACTTCGGCTGCGTGTTGGGGTTGCTAGTGAGCACATTCTGTCGTCTCTTCCTCACCCACTTTGGGCTTCAGCCGCACCATCTCGCTGCCAATGCCGTCCTACAGATGGCCGCCTTCGTCTCCCTGTGCGAGGGCTACCTGGGGATCGGGCCGCACATCGACCTCTAGTGCCACCTCTTCCTCCTCAAGCAGCAGCGAGTGGTCAACAAGGGGACATGTCAGAAGGTCATGACCGCCTGCGGGGCGGCCCTCGTATACCATCGCTCGAGGGGCGGCTTACCCAAGATGCCTCTATAGGATTCGGTGAAGAATTGGCAGAAGGGGTTCTTCTACGTATGGAGCAAGGAGGGGAACCACGACCTCATCGACCTGCCGCCGTTCGTCAACCAGCCGCCTACTCCGATGTTGAACTGGAAGATGACTTCGTACTAGCTGGCCACCATGGTGGACTAGCTCTGCGACCGGCTGGTCAAGCTGATCGGCTCGGAGGGCCTCACAGCTGAAGACCTGCTTTGCACCATGATGGCGCGCTGGGTGTAGTCATTGTAGTGCTGCCCCCATCTTATCTGCCAGATGGGAGGACGACACGACCCGTCCCGGCTCTCCACGAAGGAGCTAAAAGCGGTGATGGTGGTGCGATGGGTGAACCTCATCTCCGCTGCCAAGCTTGATGAAGGGAGTGGCAGTGGGGCAAGCCCCCTTATGACCGGACCCATCCGCCCCCCGGGTATGTGTGCTGCCCCTTTGTATTTCCTTCAATGTACATGCTTTCCTCAGCCTTTTGTAGCCAGATCCGCCTTGTTGGATGCAGTTGTTCCCTCTGCTGCAGAGATATGGTTCGGCTGCCGACGACATGGCGGAGTCAGATGCGAAGGAGATCAAAGACTTGGAAGATGTGGAGACGGAGGGGGAGGAGCGAGCCGGAGATCTGGAAGTCGGGGGGCTCGGAGTTGGCCAGTAAGCGCCCTTCCAATGTTTCGCTGCACGATTGGTCTAACAATGACGCTGCGCTTGGGGAGGTGCGTGATGTATCTGCCTTGGAGGATTCGGAGGCCTCAGATGAGGGCGCCAGCATGCCAAGGAAACGGGCCTGGAGAGCCGTCCGAGGCCCGACACAAGAGGAGCCGGGCGCGGACGGACGCACGTCGAGTGAGCAGCTGACGTGTTCCCGCCCGACCGCCAAGCGGGCGGCTGGCGAGCAGCTGGGAGGAAACCGCGGGGGTGGCGGGAAGAAACCATGAACCGTGCCGACCGGCCCAACCAAATGGGCGGTTCCCATGACTGCTGGGTAAGCCGTCCTTGAGCCCATGTTCTTGTTTACTGTATCCCTTCTTTGTTCTCTTTATTGACCTTTCTCACACGCAGGGAGTCGCACACCCTAGGGAAGATGGCTCCTCCAGAAGGTGCCATAGACGCCGGAGCGACGGAGCCGGCCCAAAGTGCCGACGTCGAGGAGAGGGAGCTTGCGGCATGGCGCGATCGGGAGGCAACTGAGCGGCCGTGGGAGGAGGCTGCCTAGAAGCAGGCGTCCAAAGGAGCCCACGTGGAGACGATGGACCAACCGTCGGACCCGTTCTCGCCTAACTGGGAGAGGAGGTCCAAGGACACACACACGACCCCACGCGGCGGGTAAAGGCGGATGCGCAGACCATAGAGGAGGCACATGTGGGCGCAAGCGCGGCGGAGGCCACCAAGGAGATGACATTGGGGCCTGATGACGTGCTGTTGGGGACTGGCAACACGCCACTGGAGACCGACGTCATGCAGCCGAAGCATGTGGCGGGAGGTGGCGCGCCGGAGATTGAGGTCGGAGCCATGGAGGGAGTTGCTGCAATCGGCTCATCAACGGGCCGACCGGTCCGTCCACCGAGACGCCTGGAGGCAGATCGTCATCGGGGACTGGTCCCTTGATTGTAATGACGTCGGGATGGAGCTGGCTCTGGCGCCAGGAACCAGCCACAGGAGTCTTGGGATGTGGCTGGTGGCGCCCCAGGCGGTGGCGTACCGAACTCCCTTGGAGCCACACTCGTCACGGAGTTTGGTGACTGCTGTGGCCAGACGCTGTAGGAGGACTAGGCGGCTCAGACCCGGTTGGTCCATCTCGAGTGGTCTATTATGGTAAGGATTCTGCATTCCTTTTTTTGCCATGCCGCTTTTGCTTGGGATTCTTCCAATGTGGGCACACCAGAGCACCCACTAGGTGTAGCCCCCGAGACTCGGGCTAGTTGAGGAGCATCCGGGTCGAGTCTAATCGCAGTGTTCTATGTTCTTGTTCCTTGTAGGCCGTCCACATTGGCCGGGTGATTGCATACAACATGCTGCTAGTCCTGTATCGGGAGGACGAGAGTCGGCTGGCCATCATGTTGCGGACCTGTGAGGTATGGTGACCTTGTAGATTTTTCAGTGGGGCGCGCAAGCGCAACCATAGGGTGTAGCCCCCGGGATTTGAGCCAGCTGCAGCCGCAGGCGAGTCGGATCCTTTTCTTTTCTTTTTCTCTATTTGCTTCCTGCTGACTGAGGCACCTTTGTGTTGCGAAGCCTCTGCTGTCGAGGCGGCCGACGTTCATGGACGGGTAGTGCGGGTTGGCAAGCTGTGAGACCTCTGATCCGTGGAATGTGACCGGCTCTGCCAGGCAGCGGACCGACTGCTGGCGGAGAAGGATGAGCGCGAGACGGCCCAATGCTAGGAGTTGGAGCAGCGGGAATAGAGCCACCATGACGTGCTGAAGGCTAAGGGCGAGCTATTGGAGTAGGCCGTTGGGAAGGCTCGGAAGGCCAAGGAGGAGCTTGACTGCCGAGCCATCAAGTGGTCGGCGAAGGAGCAGGAGATGTGCAAGGAGGCGCACTCAGTGGATTCGCTTCTTGCCCGTAAGTACTTTACACTCTGCATTTTTTGGCACCGTCTCGAGGCTTGTCTTCTTCTCTTGCGCTGAGTGCCCTTCTCCCTCCCACAGAGCTCTTTGCTGAGGCATAGGAGGTGGCCGTGGGGGCCCATCGCGAGGAGCAGCATGCCCTGGGTGTGCATGTCGAGACGGTTGGTGCCTGGACGGCGGGTGATGTGAGGATTGCTACTGAAACCCGCCTCAAGATGGTGGTGTGTGCCATGGAGCGGCTCAACAAGGCCGTCCTGGGCCTGGTCCGCGCCCTCTGGTTGTCTGTTGTGCAGCCCGACTCCGTCAGCCGGCTGGCGCGTTGGCTGGAAGCCGGGTGCTGGTACGTCCATTTTGCATCATGATTTCCTACTATTATTTATAATGTTCTTATGCAGAATAATGCTTTATGGAGTAATTCTAATGTCTTTTCTATCATAATATGCAAGGTTTGCACAAAGAGGGAGAACACCGGCAACTGGAATTCTGGACCTGAAAGAGCATATCAGAGATACCTATTCTGCACATCTTCAAATGAGCTAAAACTTTACGAAGATTTATTTTGGAATATATAATAAATATTGGAGAAAATAACTACTAGAGGGCCCCCACCTGGTGAGCACAAGACAACAGGGCGTGCCAGGCACCCCAGGCACGCCCTGGTGGGTTGTGCTCAGCATGGCCACCTCCGGTTCCCATCTTATGGTATTTAAGGTCTTTTGACCTAGAAAAAATTGAGAGAGGACTTTTGTGATGGAACACCGCCGTCTCGAGGCGGAACTTGGGCAGGAGCACTTTTGCCCTCCGGCGGAGCGATTCGACCGGGGAACTTCCCTCCCGGAGGGGGAATTTGAAGTCATCGTCATCAACAACAACCCTCTCATCTTTGGGAGTCCATTCTTCACCAACATCTTTAATAACACCATCTCCTCTCAAACCCTAGTTCATCTCTTTTGTTCAATCTTTGTTCCGGAACCTCAGATTGATACTTGTGGGTGACTAGTACTGTTGATTGCATCTCGTAGTTGACTACTATATGGTTTATTTGGTGGAAGATTATATGTTCAAATTCATTATGCTATTTAATACCACTCTGATCTTGAGCATGCATATTATTTGTGAGTAGTTACCTTTGTTCTTGAGGTCACGGAAGAAGTCATGTTGCAAGTAATCATGTGAATTTGATATGTGTTCGATATTTTGATGATATATATGTTTTGATTCCCTTAGTGGTGTCATGTGAACATCGACTACATGACACTTCACCATCTTTGGGCCTAAGGGAATGCATTGTGGAGTAGTTATTAGATGACGGCTTGTTAGAGTGACAGAAGCTTAAACCCTAGTTTATGCGCTACTTCGTAAGGGGCTGATTTGGATCCACATGTTTAATGCTATGGTTAGATTTTAGGGATTTTTATTTCTGTGCCCCTGTTTCCTTAGCTCTACTCACTCATCCCCACGCTCTTAAATTTTGCTCACTTTTCCCCACTCCCTTGCGCGAAACCCTCAGAACAGGTTACAACGGACGTTGTCGTCGGGTGAATGCCTCTGACCATTAACTCTAACGAGTGGGGCCGCTCCCGTGCATACAGCTGACCACGGTCGTGGGGGTAGCATGTTTCCATGAGACTTACCCGAAACGTCCCATCGTATAAAGAGGGGGAACCACCTCTCGGTGCATCGCCCCTACCATTTCCCCCAAATCCCCATCCCGCCGCATCGTCTTCCTCTCTCCCACCGCGTCGTCTCGCTTTCCTCCACTGCCTCCACCGCACCGTCTCTCTCTCCCCCACCACAACCTCTTCCTCACCTTCGTCGCCTCCATCTGCCCGATGGCGGACGCTCGTGGCGACGCCGGAACAGCGACCGGAGATCTAGTAGTGGAGCTATAGGGCGCGGTGACCGCGGATGAAGTGAAGGATATTGGTGGCAGCCACGGCGGTGCGGGGAAATTTGCAACCGCTGCGGATGTGGAGAAGGAGGTGGCGGGCTCCGCCTTAGCGCTGCTGGAGCTGAAGGTGACGGCATCGAGCAACGCACTCTATCCTGATGCGAAGCCTGGCAAGGAGCAGGAGGTATTTGCACTTGATTGTTAGTTCCAATATTTAGCTTGTAGAGTTAGTTGCATTGGTTAGAGTATGATTCATACGGTAGTACAGGTGGTTAGAGTAGTTGATTTGACGGATGGGCCGGGGTTTTCTGTATGGGGGGATTGGGGTTTTTGTACTAGGGTTTTTTGGATTACATTCTTTGCAAAAAATGCTAGATATATCTGTATGAGAGAGGGATCTCTGTGGTTCAATGCTACACAGATGTATGCTTATTAGATTTTTCTTTTAATGCTACACAGATTGGGTTTTTTAATGCTACACACATGTATGCTTATTGGGTCCCTATTAGATTTGTTTTTGAATGCTACGCAGATTTGGAGTTTTGAATGTTATATGCCCAAATGGAATCCGTTGATTAAGAAGTTATTTGATTTATTAGTATATAAATTTGCCCACAATATGTAGTTATATTAGCTATGTTGTTCAATGTGTGTGCATGACAATGGAAAATGCAAATAGGATCATAGTATATTAGCCCTATGATCAATGTGTCATGTGTGCATATCTAAATTTTCAATTGGCTTCTGTATTTACTAGTGATGGATGTAATTGTATATTTAAGAGGATGATGGTTGTGGGAAAAGAGGAAGCGGGACCTTACTAGGTTCAAGGACCCGTACAATCCAGGGTATGGTGACGATGAAGAGTATGAGGTAAACCTACTTGATATTTAGTTTGTTTATTTAGTTCCTTTGACGTGGTGTTTATGAATCTATAATGTATTAATGTAATTCATTCGTGTGTGCAATATGTCTCTAAAGAAGGTGTGGATGTGGACGACGGCAACTTCGCGTCCTTCAAAGCGAAGGAAGTGGAGAAGATGAGGGCTAAGGGAGATGGTTACTACTACAAAAGCAAGACCACCACTTGGCGCTGCCCCTACTGCACCACCAAGCCAAAGCCAAAGTCCAGCCACTTCGCTCACCTTCTAGCTCATGAAGAAGATGTAGCCATCCATGACGAGGACTACAAGATCAGGGGGCAGCATGGTGCCCTTGCGAAAGCCCTGACTCCCCTTCCCAAGTGATGTGATGACGTGTTTTACTTACTTTTGGCGAACTTTGTGTGTGAACTATCTATGGATGCATGGTATGGTACTATGATGGTATGGCTATCTATGTAGGGTATTTGTGTGTACCCTTTTAAATTTGTCTGCTATGATTTGTTTCAGTGTTTATTTTTTGAGATTAGGTGCTGCAATGATCACACATGCTATGATGGTATGGCTATATATATAGTCCATCATTTTATCAAATATTCCAATAACTGAGCAAAAAACAACATTCAACAGGACAATATAAATTGAGGTGATTCGACATGATAGTATAAACAGAGCAAAAAACAACATGCGATAGGACAGTCTAATTCAAAACAATTCAAAAAAAAATTTGAGGTGATTTAGAGGTCAAAGAAATTTGAATTTGAGAAATGTGCTCCAAATGAGCTCCCAGGCTAGAGTAAACAACCCCATTTGTAATCAAGTTTTCTTTGGACCTACTCTAAATGAGTCAAAGGTTTTTTATTAACACATATTCAATCTATATAGTGCAGATTCAAAGTGTCACTATTTTTTGAATTAATCTTCATATTTTTACATTTCTTTTAAAAATTATGCTTTAATATAAAAACTATTAAAAACACGTTTAAAATATGAAAATGGAAGACTAAGTTCAAATCCTTCTTATTCACATTGAAATAAAGCTTTGGTGATTTTTCTGATTTTTTTTTATTTTTTTTGATAAACAAAAGGTAACCCTACCTTCTCTCCTTGAACTCTATGAAATGTTGTACGTGATAGCTCATATGTGTGAAGGTTTTTTCATGAAAATGACCATAAACCAAGTTTATGATTTTTCATTGGTAACATGTCACATAAGACAACATTGTGTGCAGGTTTTATATTTTTTTGATTTTTTTTAAATTAATGGTGCCCATTTGACCTCGATCGTGCCAGCTAGTTTTTTTTTGAAAATGTCTGTATACCAAGTTTAGTATTTTCCTAGTTAGCGTGTCTTATAAAACGACGAATGGCAAAGGTTTCATATTTTTTCAATTTTTCAAATTAGTTATGCTCAGTCAAAGCCTTGGAAACCCCGTTGACCAGCTCAAAACCCCTCAAAACCCCTCCTAACCTTAGCCCCGAACGCCAGCCATCCGATCATATGGACGGCTCCACATCGTTGGATCGTGAGGCGATCCTATTGGTTGTGCTCGGCTACTCGCCCACCATTGACTCTATGAAAAAAACAGAGTTATTGGGCCCAAAAGAAAACCAAGCTCTGGTTGGGCCGTCGAATTGCGTCATTTTTCTTTGCATCGTTTGATCTATTTTTAGTGAACGTGCTGGTTCTATTTTTTTTGCATAGTTTGAAATTACACAACATGTGACATTGCCTAGAAAATTTAGTTCTTTTTTGTTTAGTACAAATGCAAAATGACCAAATTTATAAGGCCCAAAGTTATTTTTATCATGCAAAATGGCCACAAACTATTCAAAAATTGTCTTTTTTTGTTCGTATAATATATATGACCACGGATTCCCACGCGTGTAATTAACTTCCTTTTCTTCTTCTTTTCAAACCACAGTTTCCCGTGTATGTACACTCCCAACGCCGCGGTGGGTGTGAAAATAGGCCACTTCACATTTGACCCCGTTATTGGCACGGCGAAATAACACGCAGTACTACGGCTATTTAAGCCACCCTGTGCCTCTGCCATCACTCATCCATCTCCCATCTTCTGCCATTTGCCCTTCTTGCTCTTCGACCCCTTCTCCTTCTTCTCCACATCCCTCAGCCATGTAGTACACTAGACTAACCTACCGCTTCCCACCCACCGTGACGGAGAGGCTCCATCCTACCAGCGTGTATGTTGTGCGCACACTACATGTGTGGGCGATATCAAGGTGGAGGACCACAAGGAACTTCATCGAGTTCTTCCTCGGTGCCGGCTACCGCCACCTCCCGAGGGGATCTCCAATGATGTTCCACGTTGAGGAGGTCATCCAAAATGGGGTGGTGGTTGCTCTCCTTGCCCACTTCACCAACACATTCGACGCCTTCTACCTCCCCGGTCGGGTGTTTTGGGGTGGCCGCGAGTTCATCACTTTTACCACCCACAACAGGTATACAGAATACACCAACATCTTCCACACCGTGTCACGCATGCACACTCTTCTGTACCCCATCGACAATGCCCCGAAGGAGCAGTGAAGGGCGCCCGGAGGAGGAGCGAGGTGGAGAAAGCGGCCGCTAGGGTTCTAAACCCTCTATCTAGTTTTTTTGAATATATGTTATGTTAATTAAGTTGCAATTGAACTATGTTGGAGATGTTATGGACTTGTTGGCCCTTTTATTAAGTTCTATTATTAAGTTTTCTATCTATTCTATTATTAAGTTCTTGCTAGTTTGAACTATGTGATCGTGCTATGGGCTTGTTGGCCCTATCTACATATTTGTTGATTGTTTTCTTAGAGAGCTCGCTTTGTTAGTAAACACCTAGTGCATGCAGCCACAACGAACCCTTCTCTTTTTTACACAAGCCACAAATATGTAGCCACCTAGCTAGTGCATGCAATCACGAATATATAAAAACATATTGTTTAATTTATTTGTCATAGCAAAATGGGTGCATTTGCGAGTGGATCAAAAAGGCTGAAATTGATCATAAAAAAACGATGCTCTAAATCGAGGAGACAAGCGTGCAAGAAGAGAGGAAGCAGCGACAGCGACCGTCGCTGCATCCATGGCGGCTGGCGTGCACGAAAGTGGCTCGGTCAGTGCATCGTGGCGACATGCATCGGCACATGCAGGCTTGGTCGGTGCATCGTGGCAGCACGCATCGACCCATGCAGGCAGGCTTGCTAGGTGCATGCATAGCAGGCTTCTGTCGTGGCGGCGCGTGCAAGCGTTTAATGCAAGGGACAACCCAACGAAACCACGGCCCAACGGTCGAACAACGACACCACCCAACACGACCCACTTGTGAGGTCCAACGGGCGACACAGTCCAGCGCAGCCCCACTCGTCAGAGTTAATGGTCAAGCCATTGACCCGACAACAATGTACGCTTTGACCTGATATGAGGGTTTCGGGCAAGGGAGTGGGGAAAAGTGAGCAAAATTTAAGAGCATGGGGATGAATGAGTAGAGCTACGGAACCAAGGGCACAGAAATAAAAATCCCTATATTTTATGTTAATACTTTTCTCGTAGTTGCAGATGCTTGCGAGGGGGTTAATCATAAGTGGGAGGTTTGTTCAAGTAAGAACAACACCCAAGCACCGCTCCACCCACATATCAAATTATCAAAGTAGCAAACACGAGTAAAACTAACATGATGAAAGTGACTTGATGAAATTCCTGTGTACCCTAAAGAACACTTTGCTTATTATAAGAGATTGTTTTGGCCTATCCTTTGCCACAAAAGGATTAGGCTACCTTGTTGCACTTTATTTACCATTACCCTTACTTGCTCATTACCAATTATCTTGCAATCAAACTACCTATTACCTACAATTTCAATGCTTGCAGAAATTACCTTACCGAAGACCGCTTGTCATTTCCTTCTGCTCCTCGTTGGGTTCGACACTCTTACTTATTGAAAGGACTATGATTGACCCCCTACACTTGTGGGTCATCAAGACTCTTTTCTGGCGCCGTTTCCGGGGAGCGAAGCACTCTTGGTAAGTGGAAATCGGTAAGGAAAAAATTTATACTACATGCTGAAATTTATTGTCACTTGTTACCATGGAGAATAATCCTTTGACGGGTTTGTTCGGGGTATCTTCACCTCGACCAGAATCACAATTAGTTTCCCCACAACCTACTGCACCTAATGAAAATATTGGTTATGAAATTCCTTCGGGTATGATAGAATATAACTGCTAGCTAATCTATTTCAGGATTATTTAAGCTTGCAGGTTTATCCGGAGATGAAGTTAAGAAGAAGATTTTCCCTTTATCTTTGAAGGGAAAAGCATTGACATGGTATAGGCTATGTGATGATATTGGATCATGGAACTGGAATCGATTGAAATTGGAATTCCACCAAAAGTTTTATCCTATGCATCTAGTTCATCGTGATGAGAATTATATATATATAATTTTCGGCCTCATGAAGGAGAAAACATCGCTCTAGATTGGGGGAGTCTTAAGTCAATGTTATATTCATGCTCCAATCACGATCTCTCAAGAGAAATTATTATTCAATTTTTTTATGCTCGGCTTTCTCACAATGATTGATCCATGGTCGATACTTCTTGTACTGGTTCTTTTATGAAGAAGACAATTGAATTCAGGTGGGATCTATTAGAAAGAATTAAATGCAACTGTGAAGATTGGGAACTCGGCGAAGGTAATGAGTCAGGTATTAAGCTTGAGTTTGATTGTGTTAAATCTTTTATGAATACCGATGCTTCTCACAAGTTTAGCACTAAATATGGACTTGACTTTGATGTAGTAGCCTCCTTTTGTGAATCATTTACTAGTCACGTTGATCTCCCTAAGCAGAAGTGATTTAAATATCATCCCCCTATTAAACAAATCAAAGAACCGGTCATAGCTAAAGAAGAAACTATCATTTACAATGTTGATCCAAATGTGCCTACTGCTTATACTGAAAACCCACCTTTCCCTGTTAGGATAAAGGAACATGCTAAGGTATCAACTGTGGTTCACAAAAGTAATATTAAAGCTCCCGAGCCTTATGAACAAATTAAAGTAGAACCTAGTGTTGATATGGTTAAAGATCTCTTGGTAGAAAATATTGATAGGCATGTTATTTACTTCTGTGATGAAGCTTCTAGAATTACTAAACCTGATGAAAAAGGTAAAATAGACTCGTAGTTGGCACGCCTGTTGTCTCAGTTAAAATAGGAAATCATTTCTATCATGGCTTATGTGATATAGGTGCTAGTGTGAGTGCTATTCCTTTTACTTTATACCAAGAAATTATGAATGACATAGCACCTGCTGAAATAGAAGACATTGATGTTACTATTAAACCTGCTAATAGAGACACCATCACACCACTTGGGATTTTTAGAGATGTTGAATTCTTGTGTGGGAAAATAAAATATCCTACTGATTTTCTAGTTCTTGGTTCCCCACAAGATGATTTTTGTCCCATTATCTTTGGTAGAGCTTTCTTGAACACTGGTAATGCTAAGATAGATTGCCGAAAAGAAACCGTCAGTGTTGAGTTTGGTGATGTGTCTCATGAGTTTAATTTTTCCAAGTTTAGTAACAACCCCGTAATAAAGAATTATCTAGTAAGGATGAAATAATTGATCTTGCTTCTATTGTCGTTCCTTCTACTGATCCACTAGAACAATATCTGCTAGACCATGAAAATGATATGCACTTGCATGAAAGAAATGAAATAGATAAAAAATTCTTGAACAAAAACCTCTACTAAAACACAATTTGCCTATTGAAACTCCAGGAGGTCCTCCTTCACCTAAAGGTGATCCTGTGTTTGAATTAAAACAACTGTCTGACACTTTGAAGTATGCTTATCTTGATGAGAAAATGTTAATATTAGTGCTAACCTTTCAGAACATGAAGAAGAAAGATAATTAAAAATTATGAGGAAGCATCGGGCTGCTATTGGATATACTCTTGATGATCTTAAGGCCATTAGTCCCACTCTATGTCGGCACAAGATCAATATGGAACCTGATGCTAAACCCGTTATTGATCACCAACGACAATTGAATTCTAAGATGAAAGAAGTGGTAAGAACTGAAATACTGAAGATTCTAGAAGCAGGTATAATCTATCCCATAGCTGATAGTAGATGGGTAAGTCCCGTTCATTGTGTCCCTAAGAAGGGAGGTATTAATGTTGTTCCTAATGATAACAACGAACTTATCCCACAGAGAACTTGTGAACCAGTTCCCAGTTTGTCTTTCCTTTTTAGTTTTCAGTTTTCTTTTCAGTTGGTATCCTTTCTTAGCGGACTTTG
This sequence comes from Hordeum marinum, assembly GCA_022496015.1. NCBI lineage: Eukaryota > Viridiplantae > Streptophyta > Magnoliopsida > Poales > Poaceae > Hordeum > Hordeum marinum. Next base: position 93,744,647 of record CM039677.1, on the reverse strand, counting down.
TAGTGAAACTTGTGAAACGGTCTCGGTTTTCGGGCTTCTATCAAATGGAGCCAGGGGGAAACTCTGTTGATGTAAAAAAATTACTGGCTATAGAATGGTAATTGATTTTAGAAAATTAAATAAAGCTACTAGAAAATATCATTACCCTCTGCCTTTCATTGATCAAATGTTAGAAAGATTATCTAAGCAGACACACCTTTTGTTTTCTGGATGGATATTCTGTTTTTTCTCAAATACCCGTGTCACAATCTGATCAAGAGAAAAACACTTCTACTCGTCCCTTTGGAACCTATGCTTATAGACGTATGCCTTTTGGTTTATGCAATGCACCTGCTACCTTTCAAAGATGTATGACTGATATATTCTTTGCTTTTTGTGAAAAGATTGTGGAGGTTTTCATGGATGATTCTTCCATTTACGAAACTTCTTTTGATGATTGCTTAAGAAACCTTGATCGAGTTTTGTAGAGATGTGAACAAACTAATCTCATCTTGAATTGGGAGAAGTGCCACTTTATGGTTAATGGAGGCATTGTCTTGGGGCATAAAATCTCCGAATGAGGTATTGAGGTGGATCAAGCTAAAGTTGATGCAATTGAGAAAATGCCATGTCCTAAAGATATCAAAGGTATTTGGAGTTTCCTTGGTCATGCTGGTTTCTATAGGAGGTTTATTAAATACTTCTCCAACATTTCTAGGCCTCTTACTAATCTTTTACAAAAGGATATTCCCTTTGTTTATTAAATACTTCTCCAAAATTTCTAGGCCTCTTACTAATCTTTTACAAAAGGATATTCCCTTTGTTTTTTATGATGATTGTGTAGAAGCCTTTGAAACACTTAAGAAAGCCTTAACTTCTGCACCTATTGTTTAACCACCTGACTGGAACTTGCCTTTTGAAATTATGTGTGATGCTAGTGATTATGTTGTTGGTGTTGTTCTAGGACAAAGAGTTGATAAGAAATTAAATGTTATCCATTATGCTAGCAAAACTCTAGACAGTGACAACAGAATTTGTGCTACTACTGAAAAATAATCTTTTGCAGTTGTGTTTGCGTGTGATAAATTTAGATCTTACATTGTTGATTCCAAAGTTATTGTTCACACTAATCGTGTTTCTATAAAATATCTTATGGAAAAGAAAGATGCTAAACCTAGACTCATTAGGTGGGTTCTCTTGCTTCAAGAATTTGATTTACATATCACTGACATGAAAGGAGATGAGAACCCCGTAGCTGATAACTTGTCTAGGTTAGAAATATTCTTGATGACCCACTACCCATTGATGGCAGTTTCCCTGATGAACAGTTAGCTGCAATAAATGTTTCTCAAAACACTTCTTGGTATGCTGATTATGCTAACTACATTGTTGCTAAATATATACCACCTAGTTTCACATACCAACAAAAGAAAATAAATTCTTCTATGATTTAAGACATTACTTTTGGGATGATCCACATATTTATAAAGGAGTAGATGGTATTAGATGTTGTGTACCTGAGCATGAATAGGAACAAATCCTATAGAAATGTCATTCCGAAGCCTATGGAGGACATCATGCGGGAGATAGAACTGCTCATAAGGTATTGCAATCTGGTTTTTATTGGCCTACTCTCTTCAAGGATGCACGTAAGTTCGTCTTGTCTTTTGATGAATGTCAAAGAATTGGTAATATCGGTAAGCGTCAGGAAATGCCTATGAATTATTCACTTGTTGTTGAACCATTTGATGTTTGGGGTTTTGACTATATGGGACCTTTTCCTTCCTCTAATGTGTATACTCATATTTTGGTTGTTGTTTATTATGTCACTAAGTGGGTAGAAGCTATTCCAACTAGTAGTGTTGATCATAACACCTCCATTAAAATGCTTAAAGAAGTTATCTTCCCGAGGTTTGGAGTCCCTAGATATTTAATGACTGATGGTGGTTCACACTTTATCGATGGTGCTTTGTGTAAAATGCTTGCTAAATATGATGTTAACCATAGAATTGCATCACCCTATCATCCTAAATCTAGTGGTCAAGTTGAACTTAGCAATAGAGAAATAAAATCAATATTACAAAAAACTTTCAATAGGTCCCGAAAGAATTGGTCTAAGTAACTAGATGATGCACTTTGGGCCTATAGAACAGCTTATAAAAACCCTATGGGAATGTCTCCATACAAAATGGTATAAGGTAAAGCATGCCATTTGCCTCTAGAGTTAGAACACAAAGCATTTTGGGCAATTAAAGAACTCAACTATGATTTCAAACTTGCCGGTGAAAAGAGGTTATTTCATATTAGCTCACTAGATGAATGGAGAACCCAAGCTTAGAAAATTCCAAACTATTCAAAGAAAAGGTTAAAAGATGGCATGACAAAATAATCCAAAAGTGACAATTCAAACTTGGAGAATATGTTCTTTTGTACAACTCTCGTTTCAGATTTTTTGCAGGAAAACTTCTTTCCAAATGGGAAGGACCATATGTTATTGAAGAGGTTTATCTCTCTAGAGCTATCAAGATTAATAATGCCGAAGGTACTAACCCGAATGTGGTCAATGGACAAAGAATTAAACACTGTATCTCCGGTACACCTATTAATGTTTAAAGCAATGTTATCCAAACCATGACACCGGAGGAACACATAAGAGAAGCCTCCCAGAACACTCCAGAATCGTGAAAAAGAAGAGGTACGTCATACGGTAAGTAAACGGACTCCGAAAAATCCGCAAAAATATTTTCTGTTAGTTTTGGAATATCAGAAAAAATAGGAAAACAAGAAATAAAGAGGAAAGCAACCGAGGTGAGCACGATACACCAGGGTGCGCCTGCCCTCCTTGGCGCGCCCTGGTGGGTTGTTGAAAGGATCGAGATGGACCTAGAGGGTGGTGAATAAGTACAATTCCAAATTTTAATTGTTACTTAGCAATTTTAGGCAATAAAGCGGAATATGAAATGTAGCCTAACAATTTCAAGGGTGATATGATGACCAGTGAGGTATACAAGTTTAGCAACTAGATCTATAAACACACCAACAATATGAAGTAAGTGAAACACGTAAGGAAACAAGTAACCACAAGTAAGAAGCTAGGGTTAGGAATAACCATAACTCCGAGAGACGAGGATGTATCCCGGTGTTCACTTCCTTCGAGGAAAGCTACGTCACCTTTTAGAGAGGTGGATTTTACCACGAAGGCACACCAACGCCACGAAGGCTCACCCTATTCTCTCCTTGAGACAACACCATAGAGGTATTTCTCAACCACTAGTGGTAGGCCTTGAGGTGGCCTCCAAACCTTCACAAACTTTCTGGGGGGTAATCACAATGGTTTGATTCCTCTCTGAAGAACTCCTACCACCTAGTTGTCTCCAACCTCCAAGAGTAACAAGATCAAGGTACCGCTCAAAACTTGCTCGAATCACAAATTGCTTTGGTTGAGAGGAGAAGAGAGAGACAATCTATCTTTTGGTTGGAACAACACTGAAGAATCCTCACAAATGCTCTTGGGATCTAGGATTTGGTGAAGAGTAGTGAGAGAGAGAAATAAAGGTGTTCTTGGGGTCTTTTGACTATTTTGGACAACTCCCACCCGAGCTGGAGGAAGACCATATATAGTGGTGTTGGGGAACGTTGCATGGGAAACAAAAAATTTCCTACGCACACGCAAGATCTATCCATGGTGATGAGCATCTACGAGAGGGAGAGTGGATCTACGTACCCTTATAGACCGCTAAGCGGGAAGTGTTAAGAGACGCGGTTGATGTAGTCGAACGTCTTCACGATCCAAATCGCCGAGCATCCCGCGATCCAATCACAATCCGTCCCGATCTAGCACTGAACGGACGGCACCTCCGCGTTCAGCACACGTATGGCTTGATGATGATCTCCGCCTTCTTGATCTAGCAAGAGGGAGCAGAGAGGTAGATGAGTTCTCCGGCAGCGTGACAGCGCTGCGGCGATGGTGGTGGAGTAATCTCAGCAGGGCTTCGCCTAAGCACCGCTGAAACCGATCTAGAGGAGGAACTACGAACTAGAGGGTAGGGTTGCATGTGGCTGAAAATCTTGTGCCAAAACCCTAAAACCTCTAGTATATATAAGAAGAAGAGAGGAGGAGGCTTGGCCCAAGGGCCAAGCCATCTAGGCTTTGTCCAAAGGGAGGAGAGGAGGAATCCTCCTCCAATCCTAGTAGGACTAGGACTCCTTCCTTATTTGGCCTTTTTGCCTTTTTCCACCTTTTTCTCTTTGGGCTTTTCTTCCCAACTGCATGGGCCTTGTGTGGGACTTCCACCAGCCCACTAAGGGCTGGTATTAACCCTCCCACAGCCCATGTAGCCTCTTGGGTCGAAATACCCCTCCCGATGGTCTCCCGGTAAACTACCGGCACTCCCGGTACACTACCGATGACCCCGAAACTTTTCCGGCGACCAAAATAGGACTTCCTATATATCAATATTTACCTAGGGGCCATTACGGAGATACTCGTGATATCCGATATCTCATCCGGGACTCCTAACAACCTTCTGTCACCACCGTGCATAACTCTATACTACCGAAACATCACCAAACCTTAAGCGTGCAGACCCTGTGGGTTCGAGAACTATGTAGACATGACCGAGACACCTCTACGGTTAATAACCAATAGCGGGACCTAGATGCCCATATTGGTTCCTACATATTCTACGAAGATCTTTATTGGTCGAACCTCTATGTCAAGGATTCAGTTAATCCAGTATGATGTTCCCTTTGTTCTTCGATATGTTACTTGCCCGAGATTCGATCGTAGGTATCTCCATACCTAGTTCAACCTCGTTATTGGCAAGTCTCTTTACTCGTTCCGTAATACAAGATCCCGTGACTAACACTTAGTCACATTGCTTGCAAGGCTTATCGTGATGTTGTATTACCGAGTGGGCCCTGAGATACCTCTCCGTCACACGGAGTAACAAATCCCAGTCTTGATCCATGCCAACCCAACAAACACCCTCGAAGATACCTGTAGAGCACCTCTATAGTCACCCAATTACGTTGCGGTGTTTCATACACACAAGGCACTCCTTCGGTGTCCGTGAGTTGCATGATCTCATGGTCATAGGGACATATACTTGACATGCAGAAAATAGTAGCAATAAACTGACATGATCATATGCTACGTTTGTAGTTTGGGTCTTGTCCATCACATCATTATCCTAATGATGTGACCCCGTTATCAAATGACATCACATGTCAATGGCTAGGAAACCTTGACCATATTTGATCAACGAGCTAGTTCACTAGAGGCATACCAGGGACAAAGTGTTGTCTATTTATCCACACATGTAATGTGTTTCCAATCAATACAATTATAGCATGGACAATAAACAATTATATGAACAAGGAAATATAATAATAAACACTTTATTTATTGCCTCTAGGGCATATTTCCAACAGTCTCCCACTTGCACTAGAGTCAATAATCTAGTTCACATCACTATGTGATTTACATTGTAATGAATCGAATGCCCATGCAGTTCTAGTGTTGATCATGTTTAGCCCTTGGAAGAGGTTTAGTCAATGGGTCTGCCATATTCAGATCCGTGTGCACTTTGCAAATATTTATGTCTTTCTCCTCGATGTAATCACGTATGGAGTTGAAGCGTCGCTTTTATGTGTCTGGTCCTCTTGTGAAACCTTGGTTCCTTGGCCAGAGCAATGGCACCAGTGTTGTCACAGAACAGAGTCATTGGATTCAGTGCACTAGGCACTACTCCAAGATCTGTCATGAACGGCTTCATCCAGACACCTTCCTTCGCCGCCTCCGAGGCTGCGATGTACTCTGCTTCACATGTAGAATCGGCTACCACGCTTTGCTTGGAACTGCACCAGCTTACCGCTCCCCCGTTGATAATAAATACGTATCCGGTTTGTGACTTAGAGTCATCCGGATCAGTGTCAAAGCTTGCATCGACGTAACCCTTTATGATGAGCTCTTCATCACCTCCATAAATGAGAAATATTTCCTTAGTCCTTTTCAGGTACTTAAGGATATTCTTGACCGCCGCCCAGTGATCCATTCCAGGATCACTTTGAAACCTTCCGGCCATACTTATGGCAAGGATGACATCGGGTCTTGTGCACAACATTTTATACATGATAGAGCCTATGGCTGAAGCATAGGGGATGACACTCATCTTTTCTCTATCTTCTACAGTCACTGGGCATTGAGTCTTACTCAACTTCACACCTTGTAACACAGGCAAGAACCCATTCTTGGACTGATCCATTTTGAACTTCTTCAAAACTTTATCAAGGTTGTGCTCTGTGAAAGTGCTATTAAGCGTCTTGATCTATCTCTATAGATCTTAATGCCTAATATGAAAGCAGCTTCTCCTAGGTCCTTCATTGAAAAACTCTTGTTCAAATATTCCTTCACAGTTTCCAGCATTTCTATATTGTTTCCAATCAGCAATATGTGATCCACATATAATATTAGAAACGCTATAGAGCTCCCACTCACTTTCTTACAAATACAAGCTTCTCCATAAACTTGTATAAACCCAAACACTTTGATCACCACATCAAAGCGCTCCAACTCCGAGATGCTTGCACCAGCCCATAAATGGATCGTTGGAGTTTGCAAACTTTGTCAGCATTCTCTGGATCGACAAAACCTTCTGCTTGCATCATATACAACTCTTCCTCAAGGAAACCGTTGAGGAATGCTGTTTTGACATCCATCTACCAAATTTTATAGTCGAAATAAGCAGCTATTGCCAACATGATTCTGACAGACTTAAGCATCGCTACGGGTGACAAGGTCTCATCATAGTCAACTCCTTGAACTTGTGAAAAACCCTTCGCCGCAAGTCGAGCTTTATAGACGGTGACACTATCGTACGCGTCCGTCTTCTTCTTAAAGATCCATTTGTTCTGAATGGCCTTTTGCCCTTTAGGTAATACTTCCAAAGTCCATACTTTGTTTTCATACATGGATCCCATCTCGGATTTCATGGCCTCTAACCATTTCTCAGAATCCTGGCCCAACATCGCTCCTCCATAGCTCGTAGGTTCATTGTTGTCCAACAACATGACCTCCAAGACAGGGTTGCCGTACCACTCAGGAGCAGTACGCGCCCTTGTCGACCTAAGAGGTTCAATAGTAACTTGATCCAAAGCTTCATGATCATCATCATTAACTTCCTCTTCAACTGTCAAAGGCTCCACAGAAACATCTTTCTGCGTTGCACTACTCTCTAGTTGAAGTAAAGGTTCAATAACCTCATCAAGCTCTATTTTCCTCCCACTCAATTCTTTCGAGAGAAACTCTTTCTCAAGAATTGTTCCGTTCTTAGCGACAAACACTTTGCCTTCGGATCTGAGATAGAAGGTATACTCAACTGTCTCTTTTGGGTATCCTATGAAGACACATTTCTCTGCTTTGGGTTCCAGCTTTTCGTGCTGAAGCTTTTTGACATAAGCATCACATCCCCAAACTTTAAGAAATGACAACTTTGGCCTCTTGCCAAACCATAGTTCATATGGCGTCGTCTCAACGGATTTCGATGGTGCCCTATTTAAAGTGAATGCAGCTGTCTCTAATGCATAACCCCAAAATGATAGTGGCAAATCTACAAGAGACATCATAGAGCGCACCATATCCAATAAGGTTCGATTATGATGTTCGGACACACCATTACGCTATGGTGTTCCAGGCGGTGTCAACTGTGAAACAATTCCACACTATCTTAAGTGACTGCCAAACTCATAACTCAGATATTCACCTCCTCGATCGGATAGCAGGAATTTGATCTGCTTGTTATGATGATTCTCAACTTCACTCTAAAATTGCTTGAACTTTTCAAACATTCCAGACTTGTGTTTCATTAAGTAAATATACCCATATCTACTTAAGTCATCAGTGAAGGTGAGAAAATAACAATATCCACCACGCGTTGTAACACTCATTAGACCGCACACATCAACATGTATGATTTCCAATAAGTCACTTGCCCGTTCCATTGTTCCAGAGAACGGCGTTTTAGTCATCTTGACCATGAGGCATGGTTCACATGTGTCAAGTGATTCAAAATCAAGTGACTCCAAAAGTCCATCAGCATGGAGCTTCCTCATGCGTTTTACACCAATATGACCTAAACGGTAGTGCCACAAGAAAGTGGTATTATCATTATCAACTCTACATCTTTTGGCATCAATGTTATGAACATGTGTATCATCACTATCAAGATTCAATATGAATAAACCCCTCACATTGGGTGCATGACCATAAAAGACATTACTCATATAAATAGAACAACCATTATTCTCTAATTTAAATGAGTAACCGTCTCGCAATAAACAAGATCCAGATATAATGTTCATGCTTAACGCAGGCACTAAATAACAATTATTCAGGTTCATCACTAATACCGATGGTAATCGAAGAGATAGCATGCCGACGGCGATCACATCAACCTTGGAACCATTTCCCACACGCATTGTCACTTCATCCTTTGCCAGCCTTTGTCTATTCCGTAGTTCTTGTTTTGAGTTGCAAATGTGAGCAACCGAACCAGTATCAAATACCCAGGCACTACAACGAGAGCTAGTAAGGTACACATCCATAACATGTATATCATATATACCTTGTTTGTCGTTGGCTGCCTTCTTGTCAGCCAGGTACTTGGGACAGTTCCACTTCCAGTGACCAGTTCCCTTGCAATGAAAGCACTCAGTTCCTGGCTTGGGTCCAGCCTTGGGCTTCTTTACAGGAGTAGCAACTGCTTTGCCATCCTTCTTGGTTTTACCCTTCTTGCCCTTGCCCTTGCCATTCTTCTTGAAACTAGTGGTTTTATTGACCATCAACACTTGATTTTCTTTCTAGATTTCAGACTCAGCGACTTTTAGCATCACAAACAGCTCGGCGACTGACTTGTTCATCCCGTGCATGTTATAGTTCATCACAAAGCTCTTGTAACTAGGTGGCAATGATTGAAGAACCCTGTCAGTGATCGCCTCTGGTGGAAGGGCAATTCCCAACTTCGCTAGATGAGTCGAATACCGAGACATTCTGAGTATATGTTCACTGATAGATCTGTTCTCCTCCATTTTGCAAGCATAGAACTTATCGGAGGTCTCATACCTCTCGATCCGGGCATTCTTCTGAAAGATAAACTTCAACTCCTGGAACATCTCATATGCTCCATGACATTCAAAACGTCTTTGAAGTTCCGGTTCTAGGCCATACAATATTGCACACTGAACTATTGAGTAATCTCCAAAACGTGCCTCCCAAGCATTCTTAACGTCTTTGGATGACATGTCTTCTGGTTGGTCACCAAGCGGTGCATCAAGGACATATGATTTCTGGGAAGCCGTGAGGATAATCCTCAGATTACGGGCCCAGTCAACAAATTTACTTCCATCATCTTTCAACTTAGCTTTCTCTAGGAACGCATTAAAATTCAGGGGTGCTACTACACGAGCCATTGATCTACAACATAAATATGCAAAAGTTACTTAGACTATTGTTCAAGATAATGAGTTTAGTTAATAAAATTACTAAAGCTTCCACTCAAATTGACATCCCTCAGGTCATCTGAGTGTCACATGATCCAAATTCACCAACTCAAGTCCGATCATCACGTGAGTTGAGGTGGTTTCAATGGTGAACATCATCATGTTGATCATATCTACTATATGACTCATGTTCGACCTTTTGGTCTCTTGTGTTCCGAGGCCATGTCTGTACATGCTAGGCTCGTCAAGTTTAACCCGAGTGTTCTGCATGTGCAACACTGGCTTGCACCCATTGTATTTGAACGTAGTGTCTATCACACCCGATCATCATGTGGTGTCTCGACACGACGAACTTTTGCAACAGTGCACACTCGGGGAGAAAACAATTCATCTTGAAATTTAAGTGAGGGATCACGTTATAATGCTACCGTCGTCCTAAGCAAAACAAGGTGCATAAAAGGATTAACATCACATGCAAATCATAAGTGACATGATATGGAGATGAACTTGTGCTTTTGATCTCTATCTTGAAAGCACCGACATGATCTCCATCATCACCGGCACGATACCATGATCTCCATCATCTTGATCTCCATCAACGTGTCGCCATCGGGCTTGTCGCGCCCATCATGCTACTACTATTATTGCTACCGTTTAGCGATAAACTAAAGCATTACATAGCACTTAATGATTGACACGCAGGTCATACAATAATTTAAAGACAACCCTATGGCTCCTGCCGGTTGCCGTACTCATCGACATGCAAGTCGTGATATTCTATACAACACATGATCATCTCATACATCACATATATCACATCATGTAATTGGCCATATCACATCATAACATACCTTGCAAAAAGAAGTTAGACGTCCTCTAATTGTTGTTGCATGTTTTACGTGGCTGCTACTGGTATCTAGCCAAAACAATTCTCACCTACGCATAAACCACAATGGTGATACATAAGTTGCTTTTCAACCTTCTCAAGGACCGCCTTTGTCAAATCCGATCCAACTAAAGTAGGAGAAACAGGCACCCGCCAGCCATCTTTGTGCAACGAGGTTACACGTTAGTTGATGGAACCGGTCTCTCGTAAGCGTACGAGTAAGGTTGGTCCGGGCCGCTTCATCCCACAATACCGCTGAACCAAAACATGACCAAGGGAGGAAGAAATCTAAGCATCAACGCCCACAAACTCTTTGTGTTCTACTCAAGATCTCATCTACACATAGACCTAGCTCATGATGCCACTGTTGGGGAACGTTGCATGGGAAACAAAAAATTTCCTATGCACATGCAAGATCTATCCATGGTGATGAGCATCTACGAGAGGGAGAGTGGATCTACGTACCCTTGTAGATCGCTAAGCGGGTAGCATTAAGAAACGCGATTGATGTAGTCGAACATCTTCGCGATCCAAATCACCGAGCGTCCCGTTATCCAATCACGACCCGTCCCGATCTAGCACCGAACGGACGGCACCTCCGCGTTCAACACACGTACGGCTTGATGATGATCTCCACCTACTTGATCCAGCAAGAGGGAGCGAAGAGGTAGACGAGTTCTCCGACAATGTGACAGTGCTGCGGCGATGGTGGTGGAGTAATCTCAGTAGGGCTTCGCCTAAGCACCGCTGAAACCGATCTAGAGGAGGAACTACGAACTAGAGGGTAGGGTTGCACGTGGCTGAAAATCTTGTGCCAAAACCCTAAAACCTCTAGTATATATAAGAGGAAGAGAGGAGGAGGCTTTGCCCAAGGGCCAAGACATCTAGGCTTCGGCCAATGGGAGGAGAGGAGGAATCCTCCTCCAATCCTAGTAGGACCAGGACTCCTTCCTTATTTGGTCTTTTTGCCTTTTTTCACCTTTTTCTCTTTGGGCTTTTCTTCCCAGCCGCATGGGCCTTGTGTGGGACTTTCACCAGCCCACTAAGGGCTGGTATTAACCCTCCCACAGCCCATGTAGCCTCTTGGGTCGAAATACCCCTCCCGATGGTCTTCCGGTACACTACCGGCACTCCCGATACACTACCGATGAGGCCGAAACTTTTTTGGCGAACAAAACACGACTTCCTATATATCAATATTTACCTCCGGAGCATTCCGGAGCTCCTCGTGACGTCCAGGATCTCATCCGGGACTCCGAATAACCTTCGGTCACCACCATGCATAACTCTATACTACCGAAACGTCACCAAACCTTAAGTGTGCAGACCCTGCGGGTTCGAGAACAATGTAGACATGACCGAGACACCTCTACAGTCAATAACCAATAGCGGGACCTGGATGCCCATATTGGTTCCTACATATTATACAAAGATCTTTATCGGTCGAACCTCTATGTCAAGGATTCAGTTAATCCCGTATGATGTTCCCTTTGTTCTTCGGTATGTTACTTGCCCGAGATTCGATCGTCGGTATCTCCATACCTAGTTCAACCTCGTTACTGGTAAGTCTCTTTACTCATTCCATAATGCAAGATCCCGTGACTAACACTTAGTCACATTGCTTGCAAGGCTTATCGTGATGTTGTTTTACCGAGTGGGCCCTGAGATACCTCTCCGTCACACGGAGTAACAAATCCCAGTCTTGATCCATGCCAACCCAACAGACACCCTCGGAGATACCTGTAGAGTACCTTTATAGTCACCCAGTTACATTGCAACATTTGATACACACAAGTCACTCCTCCGGTGTCCATGATTTGCATGATCTCATGGTCATAGGAACATATACTTGACATGCAGAAAACAGTAGCAATAAACTGACACGATCATATGCTACGTTTGTAGTTTGGGTCTTGTCCATCACATCATTCTCCTAATGATGTGATCCCATTATCAAATGACATCACATGTCAATGGCTAGGAAACCTTGACCATCTTTGATCAACAAGCTAGTTCACTAGAGGCATACTAGGGACAAAGTGATGTCTATTTATCCACACATGTAATGTGTTTCCAATCAATACAATTATAGCATGGACAATAAACAATTATCATGAACAAGGAAATATAATAATAAACACTTCATTTATTGCCTCTAGGGCATATTTCCAACAAGTGGAGGAGGAAAATGGCCGTTGGAAGCCACTTAAGCTGCGCAGGAGCCGGACGTCTGACAAGTGTCGGTCGTCCGGACCAAGAGGAAGCACAGGACATCCGACATGCGTCGATCATCCGAGAAAAGTGGAGGCACCGGATGTCCGACAGGATTCGATCGTCTAACAACTTTAGGGAGAGTAGGTCAGCCGTGTAGAAGGACACGGACGTTCGAAAGGGACCGGACATCTGGCAGTTTTGGTTCTAGAGGGGTGCCGTCGGATTTCCGACCACCCACGAACGTGCGGAGCCCGGACGATCAGAAGGACCGAAAATCTGAGGAAAACATGCTCATAAACTACTGGCTTCATTCCAGATTTCCGGAGGGTGTCGGACGTCCGGAGGCCGGACGACCGGAGGTCGTAGGACGCCCGTACAAGAACAGAATCAAGGCTAGAAACTCAACCAGAGGTTTTTCTCTAGATTTTGAGCAAGTCTATCGCGAGAGCCACTGATCCCCTCTTTATAGTGCGGGATCCCTATACTCAAGAGTAAACCAAAATAGATAGAGCATTTTATCTTGTTTCTCCGTAGTTCAAGCATCCTTAGTATGTCAGCCATGGTCCACACCATAATATCTTGGGAACTAAACCTGAGATGCACTTGATGAAATAGATTAGCTCCCTATATGTATGTTGTCAACAATATCAAAATATGATTAAGGGCATTATTGCACTTTCAATCTCCCCCCTTCTGGTAGTTGATGACAACATACATATCGCTCTCATAAATAAATTAGACTTAGAAAGCTTTAGGATATATTTGTTAAATAGCTCCCCCTTATTGCGTGCATAGTGAAAGTAAGTAAATAATTATGGACAGGAGCTCCCCCTTACTTGATAATGAGCGCATCAAACATAATATGTTGACATAAAAGGATATCTTATGATAAGAGCCACATCAAGCATAATATGTTGGCATAAAAGGATATCTCATGATAAGACAACACTCATAGATATCACAATGGTTCACCATAGAAATAACATTACATAACACAACACTCACAGATAGCATAATGGTTCACAATGGTTCACACCATATAAATAGCATTACATAACATAACACATTGTGCCATGAAGACTAACAAATCAATCACTAGATGATCTCCTCCCCCTTGGCATCAAGGATAGAAAAGGGGAAGGAATAGAACAACCAGCCACGCAATCACAGATCATCGTCATCATCATCATCGCCATGGGTGCCACTGCCTCCTGCTTCGTCAAGGAATTCAGCCCATTCAGGGCTAGAATGGAAGCCAAAGTCGGAAGGGGGAGCCTCAGGAGGACGCTCATCCTCACTCACATCAGGTGCCCAGTGGCTCTCAGACGAGCCTTATAGGCATTCTTAGAGGATATCATGCGAGTGACCACATCGTGGTTTTGAGCACATTGAAAGGAGAAGGCCTTCATCATGGCATAATGGGACTTCCCAAGAAAACGAGCAAAGAGACTGAAAGAGGATGGCCCAGAGGGAGCAGGACGAGATCGACTAGCAGCCCGTCGAGCAGGAGTAGAGGAGGATTTCTTGGGAGCCCAATAATCTGCCATATGAGATGGAATGACCCTTTTTTCATGGACATGAGTTCGAGCAATGGGGAAAGGGTCCACATGCTCAACGAGAGTTTGGATAAAAGGAGCATGAGGAAAGGCTCGCTTGTATTGAAGACTAGCGAGGCGAATCTCATGCCATAGAAAGTGGGGGACATTGATCTTCCCTTTAGGATGATCATTAAGACGAGTCATGAGGTCAATACAATACCCTCTACAAGTCCCTCTTGTCACCCATCTTGGGATAGATGGTACGAATGACACACTGAAAGATGATGAAGAAAGGAGACCTCCAAATAGAAACTTGATTTAAATCCTTGCCCCTTTCTTCCTCGTCAAGTTCAGAAAGGGTCTTTAGAAGATAGCCACATGCCTCAATAGATTTGGGAGAATGATTGGGATCATCCTTATGGATTTTGAACCCAATGTCAGGAAAACCAAGAGCGGCAACAAACTGAGAATAAGTAGCAGTGAGTGCTACTTCTCGAGCATGCATTGGTTCCCCGTGAAGAGGAACGGCTTGATGCAGCAAAGTAGATAAGTATTTCCCTTAGTTTTTGAGAACCAAGGTATCAATCCAGTAGGAGATACAAGTGAGCCACCAATAGATATACATGCACAAGGAATCAAACTCTTGCACCCAACGCTATAAAGGGGTTGTCAATCCCTTCACGCTTATTTGCAAGGATGAGATCTAGTAGAGATAGATATAATAGGATGCTTGAACGGAAAGTAAAACTAAAAGTAAAAAAAAATGCAGCAAGTATTTTTGGTGTTTTTGGTTTTAGATCTGAAAATATAATATGGAAAATAGACCTGGGGGCCATAGGTTTCACTAGATGGCTTCTCTCATGATGGCAAGTATTACGGTGGGTGAACAAATTACTGTCGAGCAATTGATAGAAAAGTGAATAATTATGAAGATATCCAAGGAAATGATTATGCATATAGGCATCACGCCCGTGACAAGTAGACCGAAACGATTCTCCATCTACTACTATTACTCCACACATCGACCGACTCCTGCCTGCATCTAGAGTATTAAGTTCATGAAGAACAGAGTAACGCATTAAGTAAGATGACATGATGTAGATGGATAAACTCAAGCAATATGATGAAACCCCCATCTTTTTACCCTTGATGGCAACAATACAATATGTGCCTCGCTACCCCTACTTTGTCACTGGGTGAGGACACCGCAAGATTGAACCCAAAACTAAGCACTTCTCCTATTGCAAGAATTACCAATCTAGTTGGCCAAACCAAACCAATAACTCGAAGAGACTCGCAAAGATATGAAATCATGCATATAAGAATTCAGGAAAGACTCATATTATATTCATGGATAATCTGAACATAAACCCACAATTCATCGGATCTCGCCAAACACACTGCAAAAGAGTATTACATCAGATAGATCTCCATGAAGATCATGAAGAACATGGTATTGAGAAGCAAAGAGAGAGAAGAATCCATCTAGCTACTAGCTATGGACCCATAGGTCTGTGGTGAACTACTCACGCATCATCGGAGGGGCAATGGAGTTGATGTAGATGCCCTCCGTGATCGAATCCCCCTCCGACAGATTACCGGAAAAGGTTCCAAGATTGGACCTCCCGGGAACGGAGGCTTCTGGCGGCGGAGAAGTGTTTTCGTGGCTCGTTTCGATAATGATGGAATATTTGGGTATTTATAGGCCGAAGATTAGGGTTAGGGGAGTTGCCAGGGGCCCACAAGACTACTCGGCACGGGGAACGCCCTGGCCGCGGCAAGCGGGCTTGTGGCCCCGTGGTAGCTCCTCTGCCTTGGTTCTCAAGTCTCGTGGCTTCCTTTTATTCCAGAAAAATCATTCCAGAGGTTTTATTCCGTTTGGACTCCGTTTAATATTCCTTATTTGTGAAACTCAAAAACAAGGAAAAAACAGAAACTGACACTAGGCTCTAGATTAATAGGTTAGTCCCAAAAATAATATAAAATAGCTTACTAATGCATATAAAACATCCAAAACAGATAATATAATAGCATGGAACAATCAAAAATTATAGATACATTGGAGACGTATCAGCATCCCCAAGCTTAATTCCTGCTCGTCCTCGAGTAGGTAAATGATAAAAACAGAATTTTTTATGTGGAATGCTACCTAACATATTCATCCATGTAATATTCTTTATTGTGGCATGAATATTTAGATCCATAGGATTCAAAACAATAGTCTAATATTGACATAAAAACAGTAATACTTCGAGCACACCAACAAGGCAGTCGGGTCCTTTCGAAATAACATGGCCTTAGAAAGTTGTCCCTACAAAATCATATGGTCTGGCTATGCTCCATCTTCCCCACACAAAGTATATAAATCATGCACGACCCCGATGAACAAGTCAAGCAATTGTTTCACACTTTTGGTGTTCTCAAACCTTTTCAACTCTCACGCAATACATGACCATGAGTCATGTATATAGCACTATAGGTGGAATACAATATGGAGGAGGTGCAAGAAAAAAGGAGGAAGATAGTCTCACATCAACTAGGCGTATCAACGGGCTATGGAGATGCCCATCAATAGATATGGATGTGAGTGAGTGGGGATTGCCATGCAACAAATGCACTTAGAGCTATAAGTGTATGTAAGCTCAAAAATAAAACTAAGTGGTCGTGCAAGATGAATATCCACTAGTTATATGAAAGTGAGAAAATAGGAGACTCTCTGTCATGAAGATCATGGTGCTACCTTGAAGCACAAGTGTGGAAAAAGATAGTAGCAATTGTTCCTTCTCTCTTTCTCTCATTTTTTGGTGGGCTTCTTTGGCCTCTTTTATTTTTTTGTTTGTGCTTCGCTAGCCTCTTTTATTTTTTCTAAAGTCCGGATACTCGTCCCAACTTGTGAGGGAGTCATAGCCTCCATCATCCTTTTCTCTCATGGGAGAATGTTGTATTAATGAAAAATCATCACACTTTTATTTACTTATAAATCAAAGAAAAATAAATTGCAAATTGATTTCTTTGACAAGATATAACTCTATATGCAATATGAAGTGATGATGCAAGTCATAGAAAAACTACACGGTGGAAGTTGAATGGCAGTATATCTCAGAATGGATATGAAAATGCCATAATAGGTAGGTATGGTGGCTGTTTTGAGGAATATATGGTGTCTGTTTTGAGGAAGGAGGGTTTGATGTACCGGTGAAAGTTGCACGGTACTAGAGAGGCTAGCAAAGATGGAAGGGTGAGAGTGCGTATAATCCATCGACTCACATTAGTCATAAAGAACTCACATACTTATTGCGAAAGTCTATTAGTTATCAAACAAAGCATTAGACACATGCTCCTAGGGGAGAGGTTGGTAGGAGTTAACCATCGCGCACTCCCGACCCTCACACAAAGGTCGACAATCATTAGACAAATCATGCTCCGACTTCGTTACATAACGGTTCACCATACGTGCGTGCTACAGGAATCACAAGATTTAACACATATATCTCTTCAATTCACAACTACTCACTAGCATGACTCTCATATTACCATCCCTATTATCTTGAAACTATATGCAAGGAATCCAACTTCTCATAGTTGTCAATGTACTTAATATGAAAGTTTTTATTATATCCCTCTTGGATGCCATTATATTAGGACTAAATTCATAACCTAAAGAAATTACCATGCTGTTTTAAGAAACTCTCTAAATAATATAAGTGAGGAACGAGAGTTCAATAATTTCTATAAAATATAACACCACCATGCTCTATAAAGATATAAGTGAAGCACTAGAGCAACATTGCCTAGCTCAAAACATATAATTGAAGCACATAGAGTATTCTAACAAATTCACAATTCAACGTGTCTCTCTCAAAATATGTGTGCAGCAAGGATGATTGTGGAAAACTAACAAGCAAAGACTCATATCATACAAGATGCTCCAAGCAAAACACATATCATGTGGTGAATAAAAATATAGCCTCAAGTAAATTTACCGATGGATTGAAGATGAAAGAGGGGATGCCTTCCGGGGCATCCCCAAGCTTAGGCTTTTTGGTATCCTTGAATGTGACTTGGGGTGACTTGGGAATCCCCAAGCTTAGGCTCTTGCCACTCTTTATTCCATAGTCCATAAAATCTTCACCCAAAACTTGGAAACTTCACAACACAAAACTCAACAGAAAACTCATGAGATCCGTTAGTATAAGAAAAACAAATCACTAATTTAGGTACTATTGTGAACTCATTCTTTATTTATATTTGTGTAATACCTACTGTATTCTAACTTTTCCATGACTCGTACCCCCGATACTACCCATAGATACATCAAAATAAGCAAACAACACAATGAAAAACAGAATCTGTCAAAAACAGAACCGTCTGTAGCAATCTATAAACTTCGAATACTTATGAAAATGTAAAAATTCTGAAAAATTATTACAACTAAGGAAATTTGTATATCAATGCTTTGTAAACATTCCAGATCAATTTTATGCTCTGAAAAATTCAGAAAAATCCTGGACTGAGCGCAAAAGTTTATGTTTTCCAGCAAGATCAAATCAACAACTACCATAGATCACCCCAAAGGTTTTACTTGGCTCAAACAATAATTTAAATACAAAAACACAATTACTGAAGATGTAATAATGTTCCAAACACACCAAAACAGAAGCAAAAAGCATAAAGCAAAATAAAATTGGGTTACCTCCCAACAAGCACTATTGTTTAATGCCCCTAGCTAGGCAAAACGCAATAGATTTAGGTATTGTCATAATAAAAATAAGGGAGATCATTCATGATCATCTCATACTCCCTTCTTTCAGAAGCTAATTTTTTTTGTGGCAAGCAAAAGTAATCAAAAGGGCTGAATTTAAGAGTATTGGGATCATCAAGATCAAGTGCGGGAGGGATAGGTTCCTCCTTATGTCCCTTATAATGTATAATCAATTCACCATTATAAGCTTTCCTTTGGTTAAAGGCCATGAGCCTTTTCTTAATAACGAACTCTAATCGATTATTTTGTATAGCAAAATTATCATTGAGTTCAGAAATCTTATCAACCAAAACCTCAGTAGGGACTTTCTTTCTCAAATTTTCATTATAAGCAACTTGATCTTGAGATCGTAGTCTCATTACCTCTTCTTGATTAAAAAGGATCTCCTCAATAGGTAGACATCCACCATTAATTTTATAATGAGCAAAGATTTCACTAGCCTCTTTCATGATAAATCTAAACTTGTGAGCTAGGAATATAGTGGCGGAACGCTTAACAGAAGAATGTTGAATATTAGAAAACTCAAGGAAAATCATTTGTATGCAAGGGTGCATGTGCAAGAGTTGTATCTCAAGTTCACTTATTAACAAAGTTATAGCGTTCACAAGACTATTAATTTTATTGAGAATGGAACCTCCTAAAGTAGGAAGTGTTCTTGCACAAGTGAAAAAAAAATCTTGAATAACACTTTTTCCAATGATATTACCACTACCTATACAGAACCTTTTTGTATGAATGATAGTGGGTTCTTTTTGAGGGTTGTCATTATCAAGGGCATCAAGATTCCCTTCAACATTATTACTAGCGATACCCCCCAAATTTTCAGCGATAACCTCCCTTGTTTCAAACATGATGGCAAAGCGAGCAATCAAGCAAACAAGCAAACAAACGAAAATATGAACGAAAAAGGGCGAAAGGCAAATCTTTTTGAAAATCATTTTAGAAGTGGGGGAGAGGAAAACGAGAGGCAAATGGCAAATAATGTAAATGCAAGATATGAGTTTGTGATGGGTACTTGGTATCCTTGACTTGCTATGTATCTCCCCGGCAACGTCGCCAGAAATCCTTCTTGCTACTTCTCGAGCATGTGTTGGTTTCCCGTGAAGAGGAACAACTTGATGCAGCAAAGTAGATAAGTATTTCCCTCTGTTTTTGAGAACCAAGGTATCAATCCAGTAGGAGATACAAGTGCCCCATCAATAGATATACCTGCACAAGGAATCAAACTCTTGCACCCAACGCTATAAAGGGGTGGTCAATCCCTTCACGGTTATTTTCAAGGATGAGATCTAGTAGAGATAGATATAATAGGATGCTTGAACAGAAAGTAAAACTAAAAGTAAAAAGAATGCAGCAAGTATTTTTGGTGTGTTTGGTTTTAGATATGAAAATATAATATGGAAAATAGACCCGGGGGCCATAGGTTCACAAGATGGCTTCTCTCATGATGGCAAGTATTATGGTGGGTGAACAAATTACTATCAAGCAATTGATAGAAAAGAGAATAATTATGAAGATATCCAAGGCAATGATTATGCATATAGGCATCACGTCCATGACAAGTAGACCAAAACAATTCTACATCTACTACCATTACTCCACACATCGACCGACTCCTGCCTGCATCTAGAGTATTAAGTACATGAAGAACAGAGTAACGCATTAAGTAAGATGACATAATATAGAGGGATAAAATCAAGCAATATGATGAAACCCCCATCTTTTTACCCTTGATGGCAACAATACAATACGTGCCTCACTACCCCTACTTTGTCACTGGGCGAGGACACCGCAAGATTGAACCCAAAACTAAGCACTTCTCCTATTGCAAGAATTACCAATCTAGTTGGCCAAACCAAACCAATAACTCGAAGAGACTTGCAAAGATAGGAAATCATGCATATAAGAATTCAAGAAAGACTCAAATAATATTCATGGATAATCTGAACATAAACCCACAATTTATTGGATCTCGCCAAACACACTACAAAAGAGTATTACATCAGATAGATCTCCATGAAGATCATGAAGAACATGGTATTGAGAAGCAAAGGGAGATAAAAATACATCTAGCTACCAGCTATGGACCCGTAGGTCTGTGGTGAACTACTCACGCATCATCGGAGGGGCAATGGAGTTGATGTAGATGCCCTTCGTGATCGAATCCCCCTCCGGTAGATTACCGGAAAACGCTCCAAGATTGGATCTCTCGGGAATGGCGGCTTCTGGCGGCGGAAAAGTGTTTTCGTGGCTCATTTCGTAATGATGGAATATTTGGGTATTTATAGGCCGAAGATTAGGGTTAGGGGAGTTGTCAGGGGCCCACAAGCCTGCCCGGCACGGGGTACCCCCCTGGCCGCGGCAAGCAGGCTTGTGGCCCCATGGCTGCTCCTCTGCCTTGGTTCTCAAGTCGTGGCTTCCTTTTATTCCAGAAAAAATCATTCTGGAGGTTTTATTACATTTGGATTCTGTTTAATATTCCTTATCCGCGAAACTCAAAAACAAGGAAAGAACAGAAACTGGCACTAGGCTCTAGATTAATAGGTTAGTCCCAAAAATAATATAAAAAAGCATATTAATGCATATAAAACATCCAAAACAGATAATATAATAGCATGTAACCATCAAAAATTATAGATACATTGGAGACATATCAGTGAGCTTGGTGTCAGAGGTCATCCAAGTGACGGTCTTGTTAGGACCAAAGAAACATGTGTCATAGAACTGATGAATGGTAGCATGGTTGAAATCGTGTTTAAAAGCAAATGGGGCAGCAAGTCAAGAATTCTCAATGAGTTCAATGGCACCCGGATATTTCATCGGGTGAGTGCGAATATGCTCTAAGTCAATATAGAGATGAACAGACAGACCCTTTGGAACAATGACAGTGGTGAAAATGTCTACGTGAACATTGGTGCAAAAACGAGAATCCATGGAATCATGCTCAACAACAAACTGATTAGTGTCGCGACGAAACTTAAGATAAGAGGATTTAGGGACTTTGGTGTAGTCCTTTATCTCACGACCAAGAGGGAGAGGAGGCTCAAGAGAGATGCGGCGAGCATCACCTTGAGGTTGATCCGGAGGCGGAGGAGGCATGTACGTGGGCCTCTGAGTATCGAGCTTTGGGGCATGATACGTCTCCAACATATCTATAATTTTTTATTGTTCCATGCTATTATATTATCTGTTTTGGATGTTTTATATGCATTAATATGCTATTTTATATTATTTTTGGGACTAACCTATTAACCTAGAGCCTAGTTCCACTTTCTGTTTTTTCGTTGTTTTCGAGAATTGCAGATAAGGAATATTGAACGGAGTCCAAACGGAATAAAACCTTCGGAATGATTTTTTCTGGATCGGAAGGAAACCACCTAGCTTGGAGACCAAGGCAGGAAAGCCACCATGGGGCCACAAGCCCTAGGGGCACGCCCAGGGGGTAGGGCATGCCCTGCAGGCTTGTGGGCCCACGGTAGCCCTCCTAACCCTAATCTTCGGCCTATAAATTCCCAAATATTCCCTGTATATCAGAAGGAGCCACGAAAACACTTTTCCGTTGCTAGAAGCCTCCGTTCCCGAGAGATCCAATCTTGGAGCCTTTTCCGGTACTCTACCGGAGGGGGATTCGATCACGGAGGGCATATACATCAACTCCATTGCCCTTCCGATGATGCGTGAGTATTTCACCACAGACCTTCGGGTCCATAGCTAGTATCTAGATGGATTCTTCTCTCTCTTTGCACTTCAATACCATGTTCTTCATGATCTTCATGGAGATCTATCCGATGTAATACTCTTTTGCGGTGTGTTTGTCGAGATCCAATGAATTGTGGGTTTATGTTCAGATTATCCATGAATATTATTTGAGTCTTTTCTGAATTCTTATATGCATGATTTCATATCTTTGCAAGTCTCTTCGAGTTATTGGTTTGGTTTGGCCAACTAGGTTGGTAATTCTTGCAACGGGAGAAGTGCTTAGTTTTGGGTTCAATATTGCGGTGTCCTCACCCAGTGACAAAGTAGGGGTAGCGAGGCACGTATTGTATTGTTTCCATCAAGGATAAAAAGATGGGATTTTCATCATATTTCTTGAGTTTATCCCTCTACATCATGTCATCTTACCTAATGCGTTACTCTGTTCTTCATGAACTTAATACTCTAGATGCAGGCAGGAGTCGGTCGATGTGTGGAGTAATAGTAGTAGATGTAGAATCGTTTCGGTCTACTTGACATGGATGTGGTGCCTATATGCATAATCATTGCCTCTGATATCTTCATAATTATTCGTTTTTCTATCAATTGCTCGACAGTAATTTGTTCATCCACCGTAATACTTGCCATGATGAGAGAAACCTCTAGTGAAACCTATAGCCCCCGGGTCTATTTCCATCTTATACTTTCAGACCTAAAACCAAAAATACCAAAAATACTTTGCTGCATTATTTTTACCTTTTGTTTTACTTTCCGTTCAAGTAATCTATCTCTATAAGATCTCATCCTTGTAAGTAACCGTGAAGGGATTGACAACCCCTTTATAGCGTTGGGTACAAGAGTTTGATTCTTTGTGTAGGTATCTATTGGGGACTTGCTTGTATCTCCTACTAGATTGATACCTTGGTTCTCAACAACTGAGGGAGATACTTATCTACTTTGCTGCATCACTAGTTCCTCTTCACGGAAACCAACGCATGCTCGAGAAGTAGCAAGAAGGATTTCTGGCGCCGTTGCCGGGGAGGCCTACATCAAGCCTACCAAGTACCCATCACAAACTCGTCTCTTGCATTTACATTATTTTCCATTTGCCTCTCGTTTTCCTCTCCCCCACTTCTAAAATGATTTTCAGAAAATACCAAAAAGATTTGCCCTGTTTCGTTCGTCTTTTCGTTTGCTTTTTGCTTGCTTGTATGCTAGATTTCTTGCTTTGTCACGATGACTCAAGAGAATACCAAGTTGTGTGACTTTTCCAATACTAATAAGAATGATTTTATTAGTACTCCAATTGCTCCCGCACTAGCGCGGAATCTTATGAAATTAATGCTGCTTTGCTCAATCTTGTTATGATAGAACAATTTTCCGGCCTTGCTAATGAAGATGCCGCATCCCATCTAAATACTTTCGTTGAGTTGTGTGATATGCAAAAGAATAAAGATGTGGATAATGATATTGTTAAATTGAAACTATCCCCGTTCTCACTACGAGATCGTGCTAAAACTTGGTTTTCATGTTTGCCTAAAAATAGTATTGATTCATGGAATAAGTGTAAAGATGTTTTATTTCCAAGTACTTTCCGCCCGCTAAAATCATCTCCCTTAGGAACGATATAATGAACTTTAAGCAACTTGATCATGATCATGTTGCACAATCTTGGGAAAGGATAAATTATGATTAGGAATTGCCCCGCGCATGGTTTGAGTTTATGGATGATTATATAAATTTTATATGCTGGACATAATTTTGCTTCTAGGAATCTCTTAGATTCTGCTGCGGATCGTACTTTTATGGAAATCACATTAGGAGAAGCTACTAAACTCCTAGATAATATTATTGCAAATTACTCTCAATGGCACACCGAAAGATCTCCTATTAGTAAAAAAGTTCACGTTATTAAAGAGATTAATACTTTGAGTGAAAAGATGGATGAATTGATGAAATAGTTTGCTAGTAAGAGTGTTCCTATTGATCCTAATGATATTCCTTTGTCTTCTTTGATTGGAAATAATAATGAATCTATGGATGTGAATTTCGTTGGTAGGAACAATTTTGGTAATAACGCTTATAGAGGTAATTTTAATGCTAGGCCGTTTGCTAGTAATTCCTCTAATGATTATGGTAATTCCTACAAAAATTCTTATTGAAATTGTAATAAGATGCCCTCTGATATTGAGAATAATATTAAAGAATTCATTAGTACACAAAAAGGTTTCAACGCTATGATTGAAGAAAAATTGCTCAAGATTGATGATTTGGCTAGGAAAGTTGATAGAATTTCTCTTGAGACCAATTCTTTAAAAATTAGATCTAGTCCACCCAAGCATGATATTAATGAGTCTTTATAAGCTATTAGAATTTCTATTAATGAGTGTAAGGAAAGAACCGCTAGAATATGTGCTAAGCGTGAATGGCTTGAAAAAGTGTGTTCTCGTGATAATATTGATGAAGATCTTACAGTGATTGATGTGACTCCTATTGAATCTTTGTTTTACAATGTTAATATTGATAAATATGGGACTGGAGATGAGTCAACTTTAGTTAAAAGGCGTCCCAATGATTCGGAGTTTATAGATCTTGCTAAGAAAAGTGGGATTGAAGAGGTCAAAACTTTAAATAGCAATGAACCCACTCTTTTGGATTTAAAGGACTTTAATCATGATATATGCTCTTTGATCAATTGTATTTCCTTGTTTCAATCCATGTTGAATTCTCCTCATGCTTGTAATCAAAACAAAGCTTTTACTAAACATATTGTTGATGCTATGATGAAAGCTTTTGAAGAAAAACTTGAGTTGGAAGTTACTATACCTAGAAAGCTATATGATGAGTGGGAACCTACTATTAAGATTAAGATTAAATATTATGAGTTCCATGCTTTGTGTGATTTGGGTGCTAGCATTTCCACGATTCCAAAAACTTTAGGTGATGTGCTAGGTTTCCGTGAATTTGATGATTGCTCCTTAAATTTGCATCTTGCGGATTCCACTATAAAGAAACCTATGGGAAGGATTAATGATGTTCTTATTATTGCAAATAGGAATTATGTTCCTGTATATTTCATTGTTCTTGATATAGATTGCAATACTACATGTCCTATTATTCTTGGTAGAGCCTTCCTTAGAACAATTGGTGCAATTATTGATATGAAGGAAGGGAATATTAGATTCCAGTTTCCATTAAGGAAAGGCATGGAACACTTTCCTAGAAATAAAATAAAATTACCTTATGAATCTATCATGAGATCTACTTATGAATTGCATACCAAAGATGAGAATACGTAGATCTATTGCGTTTTGCCTAGCTAGGGGCGTTAAACAATAGCGCTTGTTGGGAGGCAACCCAATTTTATTTTCGCTTTCTGTTTTTTGCTTATGTTTTGGTGTGTTTTGCACATTATTACTTATTTATTAATTTTGTTTTGGTGTTTTATTTAGTGTTTGAACCAAGTGAAACATTTGGGGTGATCTATGGTGGTTGTTGATTTGATCTTGCTGAAAAACAGAAACTTTTGCGCTCGGTCCAGGAATTTTATGAATGTTTCAGAGCCATGAATTGATCTGAAATATTTACACAAGATTGATATACAAATTACCCTGATTTTCCTATTTTTTCATAGTTTATAGAGTTTCGTAAGTATTTGAAGTCTACAGATTGCTCCAGACTGTTCTGTTTTTGATAGATTCTGTTTTCTTTGTGTTCTTTGCTTATTTTGATGTATCTATGGGTCGTATAGGGGGGTATGAGCCATGGAGAAGTTAGAATACAGTAGGTATTACACAAATTTAAATAAATAATGAGTTCACGACAGTACCTAAAGTGGTAATTTATTTTTCTTATGCTAACGGATCTCATGAGTTTTCTGTTAAGTTTTGTGTTTTGAAGTTTTCATGTTTTTGGTGAAGATTTGATGGACTATGGAATAAAGAGTAGCAAGAGCCTAAGCTTGGGGATTTCCAAGGCACCCTAAGCCATATTCAAGGATACCAAAAAGCCTAAGCTTGGTGATTCCTTGGAAGGCATCCCCTCTTTCGTCTTCAATCCATCAGTAAATTTACTTGAGGCTATATTTTTATTCACCACATGATATGTGTTTTGCTTGGAGCATCTTATATGATATGAGTCTTTGATTTTTAGTTTGCCGCAATCATTCTTGATGCACACATATTTTGAGAGAGACACACTGAATCATGAATTTATTAGAATAGTCTTTGTGCTTCAATTATATCTTTTGAGCTAGGCAATGTTGCTCTAGTGCTTAATTTATATCTTTTTAGAGCATGGTGGTGTTATATTTTATAGAAATTATTGAACTCTCGTACCTCACTTATATTATTTTGAGAGTTTCTTAAAACAGCATGGTAATTTTTTTAGCTTATGAATTTAGTCCTAATATAATGGGCATCCAAGAGGGATATAATAAAAACTTTCATATTAAGTGCATTGAATACTATGAGAAGTTTGATTCGTTGCATATAGTTTTGAGATAATAGAGATGGTAATAAGAGAGTCATGCTAGTGAGTAGTTGTGAATTGTAAGAGATACTTGTGTTAAAGTTTTTGATTCCCGTAGCATGCACGTATGGTGAACCGTTATGTAACAAAGTCGGAGCATGATTTGTTTAATGATTGTCGACCTTTGTGTGAGGGTCAAGAGTGCGCGATGGTTAACTCCAACCAACCTCTCCCCTAGGAGCATGCGTCTAATGCTTTGTTTGATAACTAATAGAATTTTGCAATAAGTATGTGAGTTCTTTATGACTAATGTTGAGTCCATGGATTATACACACTCTCACCCTTCCACATTTGCTAGCCTCTCTAGTACCGCACAACTTTCGCCGGTACATCAAATCCTCCTTCCTCAAAACAGCCACCATATATTTTCCTGAAAACAGCCACCATACCTACCCATTATGGCATTTCCATAGCCATTACGAGATATATTGCCATGCAATTTCCACCATGTAGTTTTTCATGACATGCACCATCACTTTCATCTTGCATATAGAGTCATACTTTGTTCTAGGTACCGAGTTGTAATTTATTTTTGAGTTATATAAATAAAATTGTGATGATTTTCATTAATAAAGCATTGTCCCGTGAGATGATGGAAGCCATGACTCCCTTATAAGTTGGGATGAGTATCCGAACTTTACAAAAAAATAAAAGTAGCCAGCGAAGCCCAAACAAAAAAAATAAAAGAGGCCAAAGATGCCCACCAAAATAAAAAAATGATAGAAAGAGAGAAGGGACAATTGCTACTATCTTTTTCCACACTTGTGCTTCAAGTTAGCACCATGATCTTCATGACAGAGAGTCTCCTATTTTGTCACTTTCATATAACTAGTGGATATTCATCTTGCACGACCACTTAGTTTTGTTTTTGAGCTTTCATACACTTATAGCTCTAAGTGCATTTGTTGCATGGAAATCCCTACTCACTCACATTGATATCTATTGATGGGCATCTCCATAGCCCGTTGATACGCCTAGTTGATGTGAGACTATCTTCTTCCTTTTTCCTTGCACCTCCTCCATATTCTATTCCACCTATAGTGCTATATCAATGACTCACGGTCATGTATTGCGTGAGAGTTGAAAAGATTTGAGAACACCAAAAGTGTGAAACAATTGCTTGACTTGTTCATCGGGGTTGTGCATGATTTAGATACCTTGTGTGGGGAAGATGGAGCATAGCCAGACCATACGATTTTGTAGGGATAACTTTCTAAGGCCATGTTATTTCAAAAGGACACGACTTCCTTGTTGGTGTGCTTGAAGTATTACTGTTTTTATGTCAACATTAGACTATTCGTTTGAATCTTACGGATCTGAATATTCATGCCACAATAAAGAATATTACATGGATGAATATGTTAGGTAGCATTCCACATAAAAAATTATGTTTTTATCATTTACCTACTCGAGGACGAGCATGAATTAAGCTTGGCGATGCTGATACGTCTCTAATGTATCTATACTTTTTGATTGTTCCGTGCTATTATATTATCTGTTTTGGATGTTTTATATGCATTAATATGCTATTTTATATTATTTTTGGGACTAACCTATTAATCTAGAGCCTAGTGCCACTTTCTATATTTTCCTTGTTTTTGAGAATTGCAGATAAGGAATATTTAATAGAGTCCAGATGAAATAAAACCTTCGAAATGATTTTTTCTGGACCGGAAGGAAACCACCAAGCTTGGAGACCAAGGCACGAGAGCCACCATGGGGCCACAAGCCCTAGGGGTGCCCAGGGGGGTAGGGCATGCCCTGTAGGCTTGTGGGCCCACGACAGCCCTCCTAACCCTAATATTCGGCCTATAAATTCCCAAATATTCCCTGTATATCAGAAGGAGCACCAAAAACACTTTTTTGCCGCCATAAGCCACCGTTCATGAGAGATCCAATCTTGGAGCCTTTTTCGGTAATCTGTCGGAGGGGGATTCGATTAGGGAGGGCATATACATCAACTCCATTGCCCTTCCGATGATGCGTGAGTATTTCACCACAAACCTTCGTGTCCATAGCTAGTAGCTAGTGGATTCTTCTCTCTCTTTGCACTTCAATACCATGTTCTTCATGATCTTCATGAAGATCTATCCGATGTAATACTCTTTTGCGGTGTGT
Source organism: Hordeum marinum (assembly GCA_022496015.1). Classification (NCBI taxonomy): domain Eukaryota; kingdom Viridiplantae; phylum Streptophyta; class Magnoliopsida; order Poales; family Poaceae; genus Hordeum; species Hordeum marinum. The sequence goes on along the minus strand of CM039677.1, from coordinate 93,715,426 downwards.
TTGTCGAGATCCAATGAATTGTGGGTTTATGTTCAGATTATCCATGAATATTATTTGAGTCTTTTCCGAATTCTTATATGCATGATTTCATATCTTTGCAAGTCTCTTCGAGTTATTGGTTTGGTTTGGCCAACTAGATTGGTAACTCTTGCAATGGGAGAAGTGCTTAGTTTTGGGTTCAATATTGCGGTGTCCTCACCCAGTGACAAAGTAGGGGTAGCGAGGCACGTATTGTATTGTTGCCATCAAGGATAAAAAGATGGGATTTTCATCATATTTCTTGAGTTTATCCCTCTACATCATGTCATCTTACCTAATGCGTTACTCTGTTCTTCATGAACTTAATATTCTAGATGCAGGCAGGAGTCGGTCGATGTGTGGAGTAATAGCAGTAGATGCAGAATGTTTCGGTCTACTTGACATGGACATGACGCGTATATGCATAATCATTGCCTTGGATATCTTCACAATTATTCACTTTTCTATCAATTGCTCGACAGTAATTTATTAACCCTCCGTAATACTTGCCATCAGAGAGAAGCCTCTAGTGAAACCTATGGCCCCCGGGTCTATTTTCCATCTTATACTTTCAGATCTAAAACCAAAAATACCAAAAATAATTTTCTGCATTATTTTTACCTTTTGTTTTCCTTTCTGTTCAAGCAATCTATCTCCATCCAATCTCATCCTTTCAAGTAACCGTGAAGGGATTGACAATCCCTTTATAGCGTTGGGTTCAAGAGTTTGATTCTTTGTGTAGGTACATCTATTGGGGACTTTCTTGTATCTCCTACTGGATTGATACCTTGGTTCTCAACAATTGAGGGAAATACTTATCTACTATGCTGCATCACCCGTTCCTCTTCATGGAAACCAACGCATGCTTGAGAAGTAGCAAGAAGGATTTCTGGCACCGTTGCCGGGGAGATCTACATCAAGCCTACCAAGTACCCATCACAAACTCATCTCTTGCATTTACATTATTTTACATTTGCCTCTCATTTTCCTCTCCCCCACTTCTAAAATGATTTTCAGAAAATACCAAAAAAGATTTGGCCTTTTTCGTTCGTCTTTTTGTTTGCTTTTTGGTTGCTTGTGTGCTAGATTGCTTGCTTTGTCATGGTGATTCAAGAGAATACCAAGTTGTGTGACTTTTCCAATACTAATAATAATGATTTTATTAGTACTCCGATTGCTCGCGCCACTAGTGCAGAATCTTATGAAATTAATGCTGCTTTGCTCAATCTTGTTATGAAAGAACAATTTTTCGACCTTGCTAATGAAGATGCCGCATCCCATCTAAATAGTTTCATTGAGTTGTGTGATATGCAAAAGAATAAAGATGTGGATAATGATATTGTTAAATTGAAACTATTCCCGTTCTCACTATGAGATCGTGCTAAAACTTGGTTTTCATCTTTGCCTAAAAATAGTATTGATTCATGGAATAAGTGTAAAGATGCTTTTATTTCCAAGTACTTTCTGCCCGCTAAAATCATCTCCCTTAGGAACGATATAATGAACTTTAAGCAACTTGATCATGATCATGTTTCACAATCTTGGGAAAGGATGGAACTTATGATTAGGAATTGCCCCGCGCATGGTTTGAGGTTATGGATGATTATACAAATTTTCTATGCTGGATTGAATTTTGCTTCTAGGAATGTCTTAGATTCCGCTACGGGTGGTACTTTTATGGAAAACACATTAGGAGAAGGTACTAAACTCCTAGATAATATTATGGCAAATTACTCTCAATTGCACACCGAAAGATCTCCTACTAGTAAAAAAGTGCACGCTATTGAAGAGATTGATACTTTGAGTGAAAAGATGGATGAATTGATGAAATTGTTTGCTAGTAAGAGTGTTCATATTTATCCTAATGATATGCCTTGGTCTTCTTTGATTGGAAATAATGATGAATCTATGGATGTGAATTTTGTAGGTACATCTATTGGGGACTTTCTTGTATCTCCTACTGGATTGATACCTTGGTTCTCAACAACCGAGGGAAATACTTATCTACTTTGCTGCATCACCTATTCCTCTTTATGGAAACCAACACATGCTCGAGAAGTAGCAGGGCATTTGCACGCACGCCGACAAATTCAGCCCGTTTGTCATACGCCATCTCTTTCTCGTAGTCGGAGCCCTCTGTAGAACACGTGACATCACGAATGAGACGCTTGGCAAGGTGCTTCTTGTGGGGACGATCCCGTTCTTGAGAGTCCCCAGATCCATCACGATGGGAGGGACGAGCAGAGGGTCCCATGGGGGCCTTGTGCCCGGTGTGCTTGACCTTGGGCATTGTGAGATGCCCTCCCTTTGAGCAAAGTGATCTACGGGGAGAGAGCTCTTAGATCGATAGGTTTCTAAAGTTTTTCAGAGAAATGGATCGGTGGAGAGAGAAGAGGAGGGATGGATTTACCTCAGGAAGAAGAAATAAAGGAGGAGACGTCCGAGAGGCGGCCGGAGTTTACCGGCAGCGGCCCGGTGGCGCTGGAGAGCGGGCGGAGATGGGGGCGTCTCGGTGGATTAGGGCAACTGCCCAACCACTCGAGCCCTCCCCGTTTTATATAAGTGAGCCCAAAGGCCCGGACGGCCGAGAGGTGTCGGACGTCCGAGGGATGGAAAGTACAGGACGACCGAGAGGAGTCGGACATCCGGGGACAGGAGGGTTCGCCAGACAGGAGTAGCCAGGCCTGGGGAGTCCCAGGGCACGGACGTCCAAAACACGTTGGACGACCGGAGATCGGACGACCGGAGGATGCTGGACGTCCGAGAGAACTATCAGAAATAGGGACATGCCAAAAGAAGATAGGAGGCAGTTCCATTGATGCACGTGGCAAATCGATGATACATGACAGTATATATAATATAATGCGCATGACAAAACCAGACAATGTTTACCCTAGATAATTTAGATAATTTGCTAGATCATTGTTCATAGAGGGGGTGGTGACTTAGGCCACCATGTTTGAGTAAACGTGGCATGGCACTGCAAAGATATGAACCTTGAGCCCATGACCACAACTCCATCATTTAAAGTACCAAGTCACATGAGTGAGCAAGGAACACTTTGAAAGTGTTTGGTTTATTTATGCATCATATAGGGTGAGAGAACTCATGAATTGAATGTCTCCCCCTAAATACATGCCTACACCTAGAAAAGACATGAAGTAAGTGTATGTAGATGTACAAGATTTCACACAATGTTACCAAGCTCCAAGATACCAAGTTCACGCCTAAGTTGACAAAATCTTGCTTCATCCAATGGTTTGGTGAAAATGTCTGCAAGATGCATATCTGTGCCAACATGATCAAGATAAATGTCCCCCTTTTTCACAAGATCTCTCAAGAAGTGATACCTAATATCAATGTGTTTTGTGCGAGGGTGATCAATAGGGTTCTCAGCAATCTTGATGGCACTTTCATTATCGCATAGAAGAGGCACATGTCTATAGGTGATACCATAATCCTTCAAAGTTCGCCTCATCCATAGAAGTTGTGTTGCACAACTTGCAGTTGCAATATATTCGGCTTCAGAGGTTGAGAGGGAGACACAATTTTGCTTCTTCGAGGACCAACTTACCAAGGAGCGTCCAAGAAATTGACATGCCCCAGGAGTAGACTTCCTTCCCACTTTGTCTTCGGCCCAATCCGCATCTGTGTACCCAATGAGATCAAACTTGGCATCCTTGGGGTACCATAGACCCAACTTTGGGGTGTGAACAAGGTATCTAAGAATATCCTTAACTGCCTTATGATGACTTTCCCTAGGGGAAGCTTGAAATCTTGCACATATGCCTACACTTAACATGATGTCTGGTCTAGATGCACAAAGATAAAGCAATGAACCAATCATAGAGCGGTACATAGATGGGTCAAAAGGAATACCATTGGTGTCTTCAGTGAGAACAAGTTTTGTGGGCATGGGTGTCTTACAAGGGTTAGCATTTGTCATATCAAACTTCTCTAGAATTTCCTTCAGGTATTTTGTTTGAGACAAGAAAATTCCTTCTTGAAATTGTTGTATTTGAAATCCGAGAAAGAACTTCAAGTTCGCATTGAGTGACATATCAAAGGTCTTGGTCATGGAAGCCGCAAACTTCTTGCACAAATAAACGTTAGGAGAACCAAAAATGATGTCATCTACATAGATTTGGCATAATATCAAATCACCTTTTCCCTCTTAGTAAAAAGAGTGGGATCGATCACCCCTCTCACAAAGCCATCATCGAGTAGAAACTTCTTAAGATGATCATACCAAGCACGAGGTGCTTGTTTGAGGCCATACAAAGCCTTGTGAAGTTTATACACATAGTCTTTGTGATTGGGATCAACAAACCCAGGTGGTTGTGATACATATACTTCTTCTTGTAGAGGACTGTTAAGGAAAGCACTCTTAACATCCATTTGATGTAATGTAAAACCATTGAAAGCAGCATATGCAAGTAAGATACGAATAGATTCAAGACTGGCAATGGGAGCAAAGGTCTCATCAAAGTCCAAACCTTCAACTTGTGAGTACCCTTGTGCCACTAACCTTGCCTTGTTGCGGATGATTACACCATTCTAATCTTTCTTGTTCTTGAAAATCCATTTTGTTCCAATGACATTGTGTTCCTTAGTTGGTCTCTTGACTAATGACCATACTTTGTTGTGTTCAAAACTGTTCAACTCTTCTTGCATAGCAACGAGCCAATCATTTCCCATCAATGCATCTTGTACCTTGAGTGGCTCAACACTAGAGACAAATGAAAAGTGAGCACAAAAGTTTGTCAATTGTTTATGAGTTACCCTACCTTCCGATATGCTGTTTAGAATTTGATCAACATCAACACGACCGGCCACTCGTGGAATGATGGAGGTTAGGGTTTCACGAGGTTCAACTTCATTTCCATCATCCACATCCTCAACATATGGATCATTAATGTGTGGTGGAAGATCTTCTTCTTCATGTTGCATTTGTTGAGGTTCATCATCAAAGATTGCACTTTCTTGTTCTTGCTCTTGGTGATGATCTTGTTCTTGAATGTGATCATGGTGAGGGACTTGTTCTCCTTCTTGATTTTGAACAATGGGCATAGTTTGAGCAATAGGATCTTGTGGAGGTATGGGTGTTGGAGTGTCTTTAGGATGAGAGAAAATTTCATCTTCTTCTTCATCATCATGAGATTCTTGTTCCATTGGAAGAAGAGAACCAACACCCATGGACAAAATATCTTGAGAGGGATCTTTTCCACCTACATCACTTAGATCAACTTGCTCCCCATGGGAGCCATTAAATTCATCAAACACCACGTCACAAGTTTCTACAACACATCCATTGGATTTGTTGTAGACTCTATAGGCATGAGAGTTTGATCAATAACCAACAAATATCCCCTCAGTTGTTTTGGATTGAAATTTTCCTAACCGTTATCTTTTGTTGAAGATGAAACACTTGCACCCAAATACATGAAAGTACTCGAAATTTGGCTTGCCCGGTCAGGAGCTCATATGGAGTCTTCTCCAATATCGTGCGGAGGAAGAACCAGTTTGATGCATGGCATGTGGTGTTGACAGCCTCAGCCCAAAAACTATGTGGTAACTTGTATTAATCCCACATGGACCTGGCCATTTCCACAAGTGTACGGTTCTTTCTCTCGGCTACACCATTTTGTTGAGGAGTGTAGGGTGCAGAATATTGATGCTCAATCCCTTCATCACTAAGAAATTCTTCCAAGGTGTAGTTCTTGAACTCAGAGCCATTATCACTTCTTATTGCCAAGATTTCTTTGTCAAACTTGTGTTGGCTTGCTTGGCAAAATCAATGAAGGTGATCTACGTCTTGTCCTTGGCCTTGAGGAAAAACACCCATGTATATCTTGAGTAATCATCAACAATCACAAGTCCATACTTTTTCCTACCAAGATTGTCCCATGATGGAGGCTCAAAAAGATCCACATGAAGGAGCACTAAAGGCCTTGAAGTAGATACAATATTCTTGGGTGGGTCCTTGGATTGATGTTGCTTCTCGGCTATGCATGCACTACACACACAATCTTTCTCATAAGAGACATTGGTTAGTCCAAGGATGTGATTACCCTTTAAGAGATTTTTAAGTAGCCGGCGATGCCAGAGCTACCCCTTGTCGGCCTTGGTCATTAGACAAGTTGCATGGAATGTGCTCTCTTTCGAGAAATCAACCGTGTAAAGGTTGCCATCCAGCTTTCCAACAAATGCCACTTCGAGAGTATCTCTCTTAAAGACTTTCACATCCATTAGTCCAAATAGTGTAACATAACCAACTGAAGCCAATTGGCGAACGGAAAGCAAATGGTATTTAAGGGATTGGACAAGCATGACATTTGCAAGAGACATGTCATTTGTGATAGCCACCTTGCCCAACCCGAGTACGTGTCCTTTTGATCCTCCACCAAACACAATGCTCATAAATGGTTGAATAGCTTCCATGAAGTCAAAAAGCAGTCTGCTATCTCCGGTCGTATGGTTGGTACATCCACTATTGATCACCCATTTGAATCCACCAGAGAAAGCAACCTACACACAATTTTATGACTTGGTTAGAGGCACCCATTTTGCAATGGGACCCATTTGCAAGAGAGAGAAACATGAGATTCCACAAGCTTACTTTTATCATTCATCAACTCCTTGCAAGAGTTCTTGGCCCTTTTCAAGGAGGCAAGTTTTTTAGCATGATCATCAGTGTTTGCACCAATTTTTAAGCATAGTTCATCATTTCGTGCTTCCTCATATTGGACTTTCTGCTAAAGGATTTCATACTTTTCCTTTTCCTCGGTGACGAGAGTTTCGAGTTCCTTAATGGTGGCGGCGTGCTTACTCACCATCTCCATAAGCATACGAAACATAGTGAGCTTCTTTCCTTTAAGGGAGCACATGACCTTATTTAGTTTAGCAAGCATAGGATCATCTATATCATTATCATCATTATCCTCCACATCAAGATCCTCATCACAAGAAGTAGACGGAGTGAAAGAGGAGGATTTGAGCGTGGGGTTACCTTGACCTTGTCAGGAGAGTTTTGGTCCTCTCCATCTTATATCATGACCTTTGCCATTAAGCACCTGTGAGCGTTGCCCTTGTAGTCTTTCATATAGTTGTAGGTGACAACCTCACCACTCTTGTTGACTAGCCTCAAGGTGTTTTGAGAATCTTGAGCTACTCCGGCTACACCACCAACATCATATGGATCAAAATCTTCATGAGAAACCATTGCTTTCCCATCTCTTTTCTTGAGCTTGGAGTTCATAGGATTTGGAACCTTCTTCTTAGGAAAGGTCTTGGAAAACCTTGGTTTATCTTCTCTCTTCTCATAAGGGCAATCGTTGGAGAAGTGGTTGGTTTCTTCATAGTTGTAGCATTTTCTCACTTTCTTCTTCTGGAATCTTCCCTTGAATTTTCCCGTGCTAAACCTCTTGACAAAGAGGGCAATGTCTTCATATGAAGGGCTCTCATCGGAGTCAATCTCATCACCATCTTCATCATCATCATATTCTTCTTCTTCACTTTTCTCTTCCTCACATACATGCTTGGCCTTCAAAGCAAGATTGATCTTTGACGCTGAGGTGCCATGCATGGCAAGATGTTGTGTAGCATTTGCCTTTGAATCTTCAAATAATTGGAAAGTGGATATGATGTCATCAGGAGTCATTTCCTTGAATACATGATGTTGTCTTATGTCCCACACCATTTGGTGATGATATGGGGCAAGAGAATGTAGTAATTTGTCCACGAGAAACCGCTTAGTCAAGTTGAAACCATCTTGTGTCTTGTCACAATCACATGACTCAATGTCAGCAGAGAGAGTCATGAGACGCTCAAGGAGCTGCTTGGGGGATTCACCTTTCTCCATACAAAACTTTTGCAATTGACCCTTTGCAATTTCATACTGAGCAAGCCGGAGAGTGGAGGTACCGGTCTTGGTCCTTACAATGCTGTCCCATAATTCCTTGGCACTTGTGATATGTATGTAGGGTCTCCTTTGCTTATCATGCATTCCTTTTCTTATGCTCATTGATTGCGGTGTCGTTGACATGCTTGTCATATGTCTCTCTTGGAGTGAGATCCTTTGGCTTGACAGGGTTATCCATGCTCCAAGATTTCCAACATTTCATCATTGGCGTACCTAAGATGGTCCTCCATACCAACTCTCCACAAAGCAAAATCGGAACTGTCATGAAGCAAAGGAGGTTTTCCTCTAGGATTATATTTAGGTTTCTCAACTTGAGGTCTTGCATAAAGCCATGGAACACTACAGTGATCATTGTGTTGGAAATATGCCCTAGAGGCAATAATAAATTAGTTATTATCATATTTCCTTGTTCATGATAATCGTTTATTATCCATGCTATAATTGTATTAATCGGAGACTTAAATGCATGTGTGGATACATAGACAAAACCATGTCCCTAGTATGCCTCTAATGGACTAGCTCGTTGATCAAAGGATGGTTAAGGTTTCCTATCCATGGACATGAGATGTCATTTGATAACGGGATCACATCATTAGGAGAATGATGTGATGGATAAGACCCAAACTACAAACATAGCATATGATCGTGTCAGTTTATTGCTACTGTTTTCTGCATGTCAAGTATATGTTCCTATGACCATGAGATCATGCAAATCACGGATATCGGAGGAGTGCCTTGTGTGTATCAAACGTCGCAACGTAACTGGGTGACTATAAAGGTGCTCTACAGGTATCTCCGATGGTGTCTGTTGAGTTGGCATGGATCGAGACTGGGATTTGTTACTCCGTGTGACGGAGAGGTATCTCAGGGCCCACTCGGTAATACAACATCACAATGAGCCTTGCAAGCAATGTGACTAATTGTTAGTTGCGGGATCTTGTATTATGGAACGAGTAAAGAGACTTGCCGGTAACGAGGTTGAACTAGGTATGGAGATACCAACGATCGAATCTCGGGCAAGTAACATACCGAAGAACAAATGGAACGTTATACGAGATTAACTGAATCCTTGACATAGAGGTTCGACCGATAAAGATCTTCGTAGAATATGTAGGAACCAATGTGGACGTCCAGGTCCCGCCATTGGTTATTGACTGTAGAGGTGTCTCGATCATGTCTACATAGTTCTCGAACCCGCAGGGTCTGCACACTTAAGGTTCGGTGACGTTTCGGTAGTGTAGAGTTATGTATGGTGGTGACCGAAGGTTGTTCGGAGTCCCGGATGAGATCCCGGACATCACGAGGAGCTCCGGAATGGTCCGGAGGTAAAGATTCATATATAGGAAGTCCCAGTTTGGTTTCCGGAAAAGTTTCGGGCTCATCGGTAGTGTACCGGGAGTATCGGTATTGTACCGGGAGTGCCGGTAGTGTACCGGAGGACCTCCGGGAGGGGTATTTCGACCCCAAGAGGTCCATGGGCTGTGGGAGAATAATAACCAGCCCTTAGTGGGCTGGGAAAACATCCAGAAAGGCCCATGGCGCAGGAGAGAAAGTCCTAAAGCAAAAAGTGGAAAATCAGCCAATAGGAGGCAATCCTACTCCAACTAGGATTGGAGGTGAAGTAGGATTGCTCCCACCTCCTATTTCGGCCGACCCAAAGGCCTTGGCTGCCTCTCCTCTCCTCTCCTCCTATATATACTAGTGGATTGGGTGGGTTTTGGACAGAATTTCCGTCCACGTGCTACCCGTTACACCGGTGCATAGTTTCTCCTCTAGATCGGTTTTCTGCAGCGCTTAGGCGAAGCCCTGCCGGAATTGCTCCACCACCATCACCGGAGCGTCGTCACGCTGCCGGTGAACTCTCTCTCCTCTCCACCTCCTCTTGCTGTATCAAGACGGTGGAGATCTTCATCAAGCTGCACGTGTGCTGAACGCGGAGGTGCCGTCCGTTCGGCGCTAGATCGGAAGGACCGTGATCGAGATTGCGAGACGGTTCGTGATGAGATCGCGGAACGGATCGTGATGAGTTCATGGGATAGATCATGAGACGGATCATGATGAGATCGCAGGACGGATCGTGATGAGTTCATAGGACGGATCGTGATTGGATCGCGGGACGGATCGTGATGAGATCGCGGGACGCTCGGCGATTTGGATCGCGAAGATGTTCGACTACACCAACCGCGTTTCTTAACGCTTCCCGCTTAGTGATCTACAAGGGTACGTAGATCCACTCTCCCTCTCGTAGATGCTCATCACCATGGATAGGTTTGCGTGTGCGTAGGAATTTTTTTGTTTCCCATGCGACGTTCCCCAACAGTGGCATCATGAGCTAGGTTGATGGTTCGATGAGATCTCGAGTAGAACACAAAAGGTTTGTGGGCGTTGATGCTTAGATTGCTTCCTCCCTTGGTCGGATTTTGGTTCAGCAGGATTGTGAGATGAAGCGGCCCGGACCAACATTACTCGTACGCTTACGAGAGACCGGTTCCCTCGATGCAACTTGTTGATTAGATGGCTTGCGGGTGACAGTTTCTCTCACTTTAGTTGGATCGGATCCGACAAAGGCGGTCCTTGAGAAGGTTGAAAAGCAATCTATGTATCACCGTTGTGGTTTATGCGTAGGTGAGAATCGTTCTTGCTAGATACCCGTAGCAGCCACGTAAAACTTGCAACAACAATTAGAGGACGTCTAACTTGTTTTTGCAGGGTATGTTGTGATATGATATGGCCAATTACATGATGTGATATATGTGATGTATGAGATGATCATGTGATGTATAGATTATCATGACTTGCATGTCGATGAGTACGGCAACCGGCAGGAGCCATAGGGTTGTCTTTAATTATTGTATGACCTGCGTGTCAATCATTAAGCGCAATGTAGTGCTTTACTTTATCGCTACGGTAGCAATAGTAGTAGAAGCATGCAGGGCGTGACAACCCCGATGGCGACACGTTGATGGAGATCATGGTGTCATGCCGGTGACAATGGAGATCATGCCGGTGCTTTCTAGATGGAGATCAAAAGCACAAGTTCATGGCCATATCATGTCACTTATGATTTGCATGTGATGTTAATCCTTTTTATGCACCTTGTTTTGCTTAGGACGACCGGAAGGACCGAAAATCCAAGGAAAGCATGCTGATAAACTACTGGCTTCATTCCGGATTTCCGGAGGGTGTCGGACGTCTGGAGGCCGGATGACCAGAGGTCGTCGGACATCCGAACAAGAACAAAATCAAGGCTAGAAACTCAACCGAAGGTTTTTCTCTAGATTTTGAGCAAGTCTATCGCGAGAGCCACTAATCTCCTCTTAATAGTGCAAGATCCCTATACTCAAGAGTAAACCAAAATAGATAGAACATTTTATCTTGTTTCTCCGTAGTTCAAGCATCCTCAATATGTCAGCCATTGTCCACATCATAATATCCTTGGAACTAAACCTGAGATGCACTTGATGAAACAGATTAGCTCCCTATATGTATGTTGTCAATAATTTCAAAATATGATTAAGGGCATTATTGCACTTTCATTTGTGCCCTCCCCGGGAACCTTCCTGACTCCATTTTCCTTCCATATGCTTGTTTCCCAAGAATAAAAATTCTCTATATATATCCCCTATTGTTTTGACCACCGCATCGTGGAGATATGATCTGTTCTTAATTCGTGTTGTTTTCCTATCAGATCTATCAAGCAAGGTATCATATCTTCCTCCTCCTCCAATAAATTAGAAGAATATGCTTGGTCAATGAAGATGGAGCTGAAGAGGGAGGAGCCAAAAGAATTCAACAATGAAGACATGGGCAAGGAAGCTATGAGGGGTCAAGATCAATAGGAAGGGCAATCTATGCCAACAGAAGAGGGAGAAGAAGAAGATATCCTTCGACCTTATTATGATCATCTCATCCCCACTGAAATTGAAGCTTTTAGAGCATTTGAAGCGGTTCGTGTCCAGAATAAATTTCTCACTGAAATTGAAGCTTTTAGAGCATTAGAGCATTTGAAGCTTTTAGAGCACATCATCACCCTTCAGAGCGTCATCCGTAAACTGGAGTACTTATTGAGTCTGAAGTGTAACTTCTTCATCACCACCACCTTTATCATCTTCACCACCAAAGGAGACTTGAATACATGGGTATGGGCACTCCCCTTGCCTTTATCCAAGCTTGGGGGAGATTCCCCGGTATCGTATCACCATTGCTTTTTACATTTACCTTTTATCTCGATATTTAGATTTTTCACGATTTAGTTGAAGAAAAGTTTAGTATGATCTATTTTTGAGTGCTAGTTTCGTTATCTATCTATGTAATCGAGTGACAGTTATATAATAAATTTTAGTTTGAGCTCTTGCTTCTTTACTTTCTTGTTGCAATCATAATAAAATAAAATAAATTAAAGGATCATATTCTAATCTTATGATGAGTAATGACATCACATAAGGAAAAGTATAAATGGTAAAATTTATTGGAGATTGACAAACATATCATTAGTCAATGATGCAACTCATGAAAGAATTAATTAGGGAAGAGAAGTTTCACATGCAAATACACTATCTTGGACATCTTTTATGATTGTGAGCCCCCATTAAATATTATATGCCAAAATTGTCGACGCTGGAAAAGGTAGACAACGTAATGATTTATGTTTTTTCATATTCGCATAGAAGTTATATTGTCATAGATCCTTCAACATGTGGTGCTTGCTCAGTTTCTTTGCTAGCCAAAAATTCCGCACTAAGTAGAGATACTACTTGTGCATCCAAAAATCCCAAACCCAAACTCATGTTTTGAGAGTCCACCATACCTACCTATGGATTGAATAAGATACTTCAAGTAAGTCGTCATCAGTGCACTAAGGCAATAAAAATTGCTTCTAAAAGTGTTTGATCAATCAGTGTAGGAGAAAATTTAGCATTGTACGAGCTTGTGATGGCAAAGTAATAAAAGCAAAGGACTACATAATAAAGGTTGCTATCACAAGGGGCAATACAACATGACGTTCTTTGCCACTAAGGGATGTGGCATACAAACTAAAAAGCGCATGATAACCTCTGCTTCCCTCTGCGAAGGGCCTATCTTTTACCTTTATGTATTTACTTTTATGCAAGAGTCAAAGTATTCTTCCCTATTCCTTTTTATTTTTATCTTTTTGCAAGCATCATGTGGCGAGGAAAGATCTAGGCACATATATCCAGTTGGATATGAGTGAGTATGAGTTATTATTGTTGACATCACCCTTGAGGTGAATACGTTGGGAGGCGAAACCATAAGCCCCTATCTTTCTATGTGTCTGCTTGAAACTTTTTGCCCATGGGATGCTGTGAGTGCTAGCAATCATAGAAGACTAAATGATGGTTGAGTATGTGGACTTACCAAAAGGCTCTGACATGAGACCTGCTACGTCTCCAACGTATCTACTTTTCCTAACACGTTTGCTCTTGTTTTGGACTCTAATTTGCATGATTTGAATGAAACTAACCCGGACTGATGTTGTTTTCAGCAGAACTACCATGGTGTTTTTTGTGCATAAATAAAAGTTCTCCGAATGGAGCGAAACTATTTGGAGATTTATTTTGGAATATTTAAGGAATTATGGAGCTAGAAGCCACCTAAGAGGGGCCCCAGGGTGCCCACCCTCCACCAGGGCGCGCCAGGCCCCCCTAGCGCGACCTCATGGAGGGTGGACACCTCGTGGGTCCCCCGACCCTAATTCCAACGCTATAAATTCACATTTTCCAGAAAAATGAGAGAGAAGGTTTTACCTCATTTCACGATACGGAGCCACCGCCACCTCCTGTTCTTCATCGTGAGGCCAGATTTGGAGTCTGTTTGGGGCTCCGGAGAGGGGAATCTTCGGTCTTCGTCATCATCAACCCTTCTCCATCGCCAATTGCATGATGCTCCCAACCGAGAGTGAGTATTCCTTTGTAGGCTTGCTGGTCGGAGAGGAGTTGGATGAGATTCATCATGTAACCGAGTTAGTTTTGTTAGGGCTTGATCCCTAGTATCCACTATGTTCTAAGATTGATGTTGCTATGACTTTGCCTTGCTTAATGCTTGTCACTAGGTCCCGAGTACCATGATTTCAGATCTGAACTGTTTATGTTATCATCATTATATATATGTTCTTGATCCAATCTTGCCTAGTCATATGCACCTATTACGTGTTATGATCCATCAACCCCATAGTGACAATATTTGGGATAATTCGCGGTGATGACCGCAGTTTGAGGAGTTCATGTATTCACTAAGTGCTAATGCTTTGTTCCGGTTCTTTATTAAAAGGAGGCCTTAATATCCCTTAGTTTCCTTATGGAACCCGCTGCCACGGGAGGGTAGGACAAAAGATGTCATGCAAGTTCTTTTCCATAAGCACGTATGCATATATACGGAATACATGCCTACATTACATTGACGAACTCGAGCTAGTTCTATGTCGCCCTAGGCTATGACTATTATATGATGAATATCATCCAGCAAATACTCCAATCCAGTGCCTACGATCTTTTCACATATTTTTCTTGCTAAGTCACTACTGTTGCTGCTACTATTACACTTGCTACAAAATCACTGCTGCTATTGTTACCGCTATCGTTACTGTTACCACTACTATCAAACTATCATATTACTGTGCTACTGATCGCTTTGCTGCAGATATTTATCTCCATGTGTGGTTGAATTGACAACTCAACTGCTAATACTCTCAAAAATTCTTTGGCTCCCCTCGTGTCAAATCTATAAATTTGGGTTTAGTACTCTACCCTCGAAAACTGTTGTGGTCCCCTATACTTGTGGGTTATCAAGACCTTTTTCTGGTGTCATAGCCGGGGAGTCTGGCTATATTTGTTGAGTCACTTGGGATTTATATCAATTTATCACTATGAAGAATGTGAAGGACACTAACCAAGATTTTTTCCTCTAATACGAGGGGAGGTAAGGAACTGCCATCACAATCTGCACTTGGTTCACCATCTGTTATCAGTAAGCTTGCAACACCATCACATGCTATTAATCATAATATTGATGATGCTACTTCTGCTATGAATGACGCTTATGATGATACTAGTACCATGATTGATGATACTGTGCCACTAGGTGAATTTCTTGATGACCAAATTGCTAGAGCTAAAGAGAGTGAAATTATTGAAACTGCTGAAACTAATGAGAACTTTGAAACTCATGATTATGAAACACCTAATAGGCCTATATCTCCTAGATTTGAAATGCCTAAGATACCTAAAGGCTATGTTTTGGATGGAGAAATATCTAGAGAGATTCTTGGTTGTAAGGATAGAAATGATGTTAAGAAACTACTATGCAAGTATAAAGAAAAGACTTTGAATGCTAAAATGAAATATGATCCTAAGTTTGCTACTTCACCTATATTTGGTACCAATAAGGATTATGAATTCTTTGTCAACCCAGAGTTAATTACTTTGGTTGAATCCGATCCTTTTCATGGCTATGAAACTGAAACTGTGGTAGCACACCTTACTAAGATGAATGATATAGCCAGCCTGTTTTCTCATGATGAGAAGATTCGCTACTATTATATTCTCAAATTATTTCCATTCTCATTAAAGGGTGATGCTAAGATATGGTACAATACTCTTACTCCTGGTTGTGTGCGTAGGCCCCAGGATATGATTTACTACTTCTGTGACAAATATTTTGCTGCTCATAATAAACAAGTTGCCTTATAGGAAATATTTAACTTTGTGCAAATTGAAGAAGAGAGTCTCCCACAAGCTTGGGGTAGGCTTCTCCAATTTCTTAATGCTTTGCATGATCATCCTCTTAAGAAAAATGAAATACTTGATATCTTCTATAATGGACTAACTAATGATTCTAGGGACTTCCTAGATAGTTGTGCTAGTTGTGTTTTTAGGGAACGAACTGTTGAACAAGCTGAGGGATTATTGAATAGCATATTGAAGAACTATGATGATTGGACTCTCCCTGAACCACCAATTGAACCCACTCCGAAGAACAAGGGTATCTTATTTCTCAGTCCTGAAGATATGCAAGAGGCAAATAAATGTATGAAGGAAAAAGGTATTAAAGCTGAGGATGTTAAGAATTTACCACCTATTGAAGAAATACATGGGCTCAACACCCCCCAAGTGGTAGAGGTAAATTCTTTATTAAAGTTTTATGAAGGTGAAATCCCTTACAATAAACATCCTAGTCAATGCTTATATGAGTTTGATAACTACATTATGAAACAAGAGCACTTCAATGCAAATGTTTTGAAACACTTGAAATATAATTCTGAAATGATTGCTCGCTTAAGTGACTTGTTATTCAGAATCAGTAATGATGTTAGAGGTGTAGGAAAACATGCCTCTAGGGTTCAAACTCAGATATAACAAGTTGCTAAATCTCAAAGAGAATTGCTTGATGAAATGAATAATAATATGAATGATCATGCTATTAGAGTGGTAACTAGAGGAGGTAGAAGGACCCAAGAACCTCTTTATCCTAAAGGTCATCCTAAAAGAATTGAACAAGAATCTCAAGGAGTTAATGGTGATACACCTAGTCCTTCTAAGAAAAATAAAAAGAAAATTATAGGACTTTGCATGCTTCTAGTGAACCTAAGATAGAAAAACCTCCTAATGATAATAATGATGTTTCTATTTCTGATGCTAAAACCTAGTCTGGTAATGAACATCCACCTAGTGATAATGATAATGATAGTGATGCTCATGAGGATACTCAACCTAGTAATGATAAAGAACCAGATAATGATGTAGGAATAGAACCTGCTACTGATCTTGATAACCCACAACCTAAAAATAAACGATATGATAAAAAGACTTTGTGGCTAGAGAATATGGTAAAGAAAGAGAACCATGGGTTTAGAAACCCATGCCTTTCCCACCTAAACCATCTAAGAAAAAGGATGATGAAGAATTTGAACGCTTTGCTGAAATGATTAGGCCAGACTTTTTGCGTACCCATTTAATGGATATCTTAAAGATGCCTCCTTATGCTAAATACATGAAATACGTCATCACTAATAGAAGAAATATACCCGAAGTAGAAATCTCGACCATGCTTGTTAATTATTCTTTTAAGGATGGAGTACCTAAAAAACTTGGAGATCCTGGAATACCAACTATACCTTGCTCCATTAAAAGAAATTATGTCAAAACTGCTTTGTGTGATTTAGGAGCTCGTGTTAGTATTATGCCTTTCTCTTTATATAAAATACATGATTTGAATAAACTCACACCTACTGAAATATCATTGCAAATGGCTGACAAATCAATTGCCATACCTATCGGTATTTGTGAGGATGTGTCCGTTGTTGTTGCAAATGTTACTATCTTAACGGACTTTGTTATTCTTGAGATGCCTGAGGACGACAACATGTCGATTATCCTTGGTAAACCCTTTTTGAATACTGCAAGGGCTGTTATTGATTGGAATAAAAGCAAGGTCACTTTTCATATCAATGGTAATGAGCATACGGTGCACTTTCTAAAGAAACAATTCCTAGTGAATGGTGTGAATGTTATTGAAAATTCTTTGACACTCATTATTGGAAGCTTTAAATTACCTCTACCTACTATCAGAATGAAATATGATATTATTATGGTTGGGGATATGCCTATCCCCATTGAGGCAACCCAGTGTTTTATGATAGTTCTTCGGTTTCATGCTAATTGAAAGTGGTTGCTAATAAGACTTGATCAACCTTATTAATGAATCATTTTCGAGAGGTATGGAGTTGATGAATTTAGTAGACACAACTCTATGTATCCACTGTTAGTTTTATGTTTTCTTAGTTAAATAAAATAAAATGTCATGCTTATCCTGTTTTCTATTTTTCACATGCAATAAAAAAATGGCCTAAAAATAAATATTCTCAGAATGCTCTTAAAATTTAACATGAATTTTTCTTATTATTTGTGAATTTCTGGGACAAATAATACCAGAGGGGTGTGTGTGTGTGCACTAGGTGGCCATGCTCCACGAGGGCACGCCAGGCCCACTAGCGCGGCTTGGTAGAGGGTGCCCCCCTGGTGGGTCCCCTCCCTTATCCCTTTAGACCATGCCATCTCCTACCTCCTAAAAAAAATTCACCATTGCTCTCTCCCTCGTGTTCTTGCTCAAGAACCCATGGATTTCGATCTCTTTGCTCAAAGCTCCATTTCTGAATCTGTTTTAGGGGATTGCTTCTCGGTATGTAACTCCCCCATTTCTCCAATTAGTTTTTGATTTAGTGGTTTATTTTCGGAATAATTAGCTACTCTTGGTGCTGCCGTAGGTGAGCTTGCATGTTGAATTTTTAGAGTTCTAAGTAGTTTGAATGCTTGATATGACCTCTATGCATCCCTAGGAGTAGTTGCTATCAATCTTATTTTGTTCTGTTAACAAAAATTTGTGTCACAAATGTTTTTAGAAATTATTCACAAATAAAATGCAATTCTTCAGTACTTCTTCAAGGAGGATATCCTCTGGAGCATCATCAAGTGAAAGGTCTATATGATAATCTTATGTTGATCCAAGTGCAAGCTCGATACAGGACGCTCAAACTAAATCATGCCTTTGGCCGTGCAACACTTTCATGGAAAGTGTAGGTATTAAGGAATAATTTGAACTGTATGCTCACAACGCTGACTTGGTTACCTTCATCGAAGATAAGTGCACTCAACACCTCACTCCCACGGAGACATTTACTAAGAAATTTAAATATTTTCCTCATGAGTCAAGAGTTTCATTTAGTATGTATGATAGTGCTTTCACCATGCCTTTAGACGTATTTGTGACGCATGTAAAATTCCATATTGGGGTTCACTAGACAAACCAACAAAACCTGAGTTTGAATCATTATTGAGAAACCTTTGTTGTGGTGAAATTAGAGGAGTGACACAAGGTAGGATAAAAAGCATCCATTTTCTGTCTATTCAATACCTTGTACTTTTTATTGGTAAATGCATTGTAGGCAAGCATGATTGTAGCAAACTTTGTGCTCATGATTTGAGTCTTATATACACTACTTTAAATAGAATTAAAGATTACAACTTAGGAGCAATTGTTGCATGGAGACTGACTCTCAATGCTTCTAATGGTAATTTTTATGGAGGGATTTATGCCTCTCGCCTCGCTACGAGGTTGGGAGTGTCCCCTTGGCCTAATGATCCTATCTTACCTAACCAATATTTAGACTTTGATGACATAAAACGCCATAGATTTCTTACAGGCACAGTTAATAACTATACCTACAACTTGAGGTTTGATAACGGTCCTGTTGTCCCTATTGTATTGCCTGCTCCTCCTCTCTTTAATTTTAATAGCAGGGGAAGATACTTCATCTATGAGAGCGAGGCCCATGCATACAATGCGGAGGTTGAAGCTGCCAGGAGGGCTGACGTGGTTGCACCGAGAGCCACGATACGCTATCACCCAGGCCATTACCCAGGCCACGGATGGTGATTACCAAGCTAGGACAAAAGCCTAAGCTTAGGGGAGTACATATTCCCATCGACATTATATTTATGTCCACACATTTCATTTCAGTTGTGGGTGTCCACATTAAGCGGAAGAACGTGGGAGTAAACTGTACAAAAGACCTCGGAAAAATGCAGTGGCGAGGGAACAAAGAAAGAAGAAATGAAAAGAAAAAAGGGGCTAGATAGGAAACTAATCCCAAACCAAGTGTTGGCTGGTGGCCAACACCCATTGACTAGCTTCGTCAGTCAGCTGATCAAGTACTTGCTCAACTTGCCGCTCATCGCTTCTGAAAATATGGGCATTTTGCTCCCTCCAGATGGACCAAAGCTCCCCTACGGCCTACTTGCAGGCCACTCCCGCCAGGCCACCTGGGGCAGCGCCCTTGTAGGGTAGGTTTGAAGTGGGGGAAACGAGCAAGGCAGGGGAGCGCTTGCCGGCTCCGTCGCCCCCTCATTCACTCTCGCGCCTGCCCTCCTGCTCATCTCCGGTCTAAGATCTACATCCCCCCGTCGAGCCACCTTTACTCCTCTGGGCGCTATGCTGCTGCTCCCTCAAAGCGCGCCAAAGGTCTGGGTTCCTGTGATGCCCGCGGTGACCGCGTTGACGATGGCCCGAAATGGCAACTGGTCCGTTCGAGGCGTGAGCTGCATGCATTGCCCATACTGTCTTCAACAGTGGAGTTATTACCTACTGAACGTCAGGCGGCCTTTCTCAAGGGATTCTGTGGCCGCTGTCTCCGTTGTCTTGATAAAGGGCACAGCGTCACTGGCTGTCGCAACCTAGTGCACTGCTCTTCCTGTTAGCTTCTTGGTCACCGCTCGAGCTCCTCCCGCTGCCCATGCCGCCACCCTCATGTTCCTGTACGCCCCCCTCCTCCAGCGCCATCCCCCACCCCATGGTGGGCGCCTGCTGTCTCGAGCCCGAACCTACTCAACCGGCCTTCCGCGCCTGCTTCCTTGCCTGCCATGGCCTACCGTCTGGGGAGGCCTCTCGTCGGCCGCATGGTGGTGCCACGGTCTCAGTTAGCACTCAGGCGGTTGAGGAGACGGCCCGCCACCTGCGGGACACTACTGTGCTCGTCACCATGTTGGAGGAGCGTACTGAAATCAACCCGCAACTTGTCGCGAAGGCCATCGAGTGTGACATTGGTATGCCCTGGGGAGAGATGCATGTCTCCAAGCACTTCCAAGAGCACTTCCTGGGGTGCTTCACCAATGCGCACCACCAGTACGTGGCGGTGGATGCCAGCATTGCTTCCTGCCGTGCTGTGGCCCTCTCGATCGTGCCCTAGAAGCTTGCTGGGCATGGCCACCAGCGTGTCTGGTGCTTCAACTGCTGCCTTGCCATGGATAACCTCCTAGTGCAGGCCTGGCGGCGGGAGATGGTGCAAGATGCCCTTGGACTCTCCTGCTGGGTCTACAGGTTGGAACGCCAGACAACCTCGCTCTCCAACACCTCCTACGTATATGCGTGGGTATGGGCTTGGAGCCCCGATGATATCCCCACCTCCTGCGGCTACTCCATCCTCGACCGGGCGCCCAAGGGCCGCAGCCGCCCTGTCCTCCCTGAGGGCTGCCCATGTGAGGAAGGAAAGAAAGGCCCCAGTTCCCCATCTTCATCCACCTGGATGAGACCAGAGACTACACGCCCATCGACGAGCGCTAGGTGAGCCGCGATGCGGAGTGGCCGTTGCACAATCATTTTGGTCGGTAGTTCCACGTGGAAGACGGCAAAGCTGGTACGGGGCGCCGCCACGCTCCTGATCAGGACCATCCGCGCCCGGGGTTTCAGCCACGCGACGATGATTATGGTGATGCGGGGGAACGCCGCTGCCGCTCTAGGCAGGCATGGTGCGACTCCCTCATGGGCTTCCGCTCTGACGACACGGTGCGTGGAGCCTCTTCAAGCCGCTACGGCCATTGTCGCGTGTCGGGTAGCCGCGGGTCATCATCTGGTAGACGACGCGCCGGTTTGTCATTTGACCACCTCTCCTTCTCCGGCAGCGATGGCTCCTACCGCGGGCCTTCCCTTTCCCGGAACGAGAGCTGCGACAGCCTCAGTCTGTTCCCGGAAGTAGATTGCTTGAACGGGAGGTAAAACAAAAGGTAAAAATAATGCATAAGGTATTTTTGGTATTTTTGGTTTTAGATCTGAAAGTATAAGATGGAAAATAGACCCGGGGGCCATAAGTTCCACTAGAGGCTTCTCCCATGATGGCAAGTATTACGGTGGGCGAACAAATTACTGTCGAGCAACTGATAGAAAAGAGAATAATTATGAAGATATCCAAGGAAATGATTATGCATATAGCCATCACATCCGTGTCAGTAGACAGAAATGATTCTGCATCTACTACTATTACTCCACACATCGACCGACTCCTGCCTGCATCTAGAGTATTAAGTTCATTAAGAACAGAGTAACGCATTAGGTAAGATGACATGATGTAGAGGGATAAACTCAAGAAATATGATGAAAACCCTATCTTTTTATCCTTCATGGCAACAATACAATACATGCCTCGCTACCCCTATGTTGTCACTGGGTAAGGACACCGCAAGATTGAACCCAAAACTAAGCACTTCTCCTATTGCAAGAATTACCAATCTAGTTGGCCAAACCAAACCAATAACTTGAAGAGACTTGCAAAGATATGAAATCATGCATCTAAGAATTCAGAAAAGACTCAAATAATATTCATAGTTAATCTGAACATAAACCCACAATTCATCGGATCTTGACAAACACACCACAAAAGAGTATTACATCGGATAGATCTCCATGAAGATCATGAAGAACATGGTATTGAAGAGCAAAGAGAGAGAAGAAGCCATCTAGCTACTAGCTATGGACCCGAAGGTCTGTTGCGAAATACTCATGCATCATCGGAGGGGCAATGGAATTGATGTAGATGCCCTCCGTGATCAAATCCCCCTTCGAGAGATTACCGGAAAAGGCTCTAAGATTGGATCTCTCGGGAACGGAGGCTTCTGGCACCGGAAAAGTGTTTTCGTGGCTCACTCTGGTATACAGGGAATATTTGGGAATTTATAGGCCGAGAAATAGGCTTAGGAGAGCTGCTGTGGGCCCACAAGCCTCGGGGGCGTGCCATACCCCCCTGCGCACGCCGTAGGGCTTGTGGCCCCACGGTGGCCCTCCCGACTTCATCTCCAAGTCTCCTGGTTTGCTTCTTGTCCAAGAAAAATTATTCCAAAGATTTTATTCCATTTGGACTCCGTTTAATATTCCTTATCTGCAATTCTCAAAAACAAGGAAAAAATAGAAACTGGCACCAGGCTCTAGATTAATAGGTTAGTCCCAAAAACAATATAAAATAGCATATTAATGCATACAAAACATCCAAAACAGATAATATAATAGCATGGAACAATAAAAAATTATAGATACGTTGGAGACGTATCAGCATCCCCAAGCTTAATTCATGCTCGTCCTCTAGTAGGTAAATGATAAAATAGAATTTTTGATGTGGAATGCTACCTAACATATTTATCCATGTAATATTCTTTATTGTGGCATGGATATTCAGATCCGTAAGATTCAAAATAACAGTCTAATATTGATATAAAAACAGTAATAGTTTGAGCACACCAACAAGGCAGTCGTGTCCTTTCGAAATAACATGGCCTGAGAAAGTTATCCCTACAAAATCATATGGTCTGGTTTTGCTCCATCTTCCCCACACAAAGTATCTAAATCATGCACAACCCCGAGGAACAAGTCAAGCAATTGTTTCACACTTTTGGTGTTCTCAAAACTTTTCAACTCTCACGCAATACATGAGCATGAGCCATGGATATAACACTATATGTGGAATAGAATATGGAGGAGGTGCAAGGAAAAGGGGGGAAGATAGTCTCACATCAACTAGGCGTATCAACGGGCTATGGAGATCCCCATCGATAGATGTCAATGTGAGTGAGTAGGGATTGCTATGCAACAAATGCACTTAGAGATATAAGTGTGTGAAAGCTCAAAAAGAAAACTAAGTGGTCGTGCAAGATGAATATCCATTAGTTATATGAAAGTGACAAAATAGGAGACTCTCTATCATGAAGATCATTATGCTATTTTGAAGCAAAAGTATGGAAAAAGATAGTAGCAATTGTCCCTTCTCTCTTTCTCTCATTTTTTTATTTTGGTGGGCATCTTTGGCCTCTTTTATTTTTTGTTTGGGCTTCGCTGGCCTCTTTTTTTTGTGAAGTCCGGATACTCATCCTAACTTGTGAGGGAGTCATGGCCTCCATCATCCTTTTCTCACATGGGACAATTCTCTATTAATGAAAATCATCTAACTTTTATTTACTTATAACTCAAAAAGAAAATTACAACTCGATACCTAGAACAAAGTATGACTCTATATGCAAGATGAAGTGATGGTGCATGTCATGAAAAACTAAATCGTGGAAATTGCATGACAATATATCTCGGAATGGATATGGAAATGCCATAATAGGTAGGTATGGTGTCTGTTTTGAGGAAAATATATGGTGGCTGTTTTGAGGAAGGAGGGTTTGATGTACCGGTGAAAATTGCGCGGTACTAGAGAGGCTAGCAAAGGTGGAAGGATGAGAGTGTGTATAATCCATGGACTCAACATTAGTCATAATGAACTCACATACTTATTGCAAAAGTCTATTACTTATCAAACAAAGCATTAGACGCATGATCCTAGGGGAGAGGTTGGTAGGAGTTAACCATCGCGCGCTCCCGACCCTCACACAAAGGTTGACAATCATTAAACAAATCATGCTCCGACTTCGTTACATAACGGTTCACCATACGTGCATGCTACCGAAATCACAAACTTTAACACAAGTGTATATTCCAATTCACAACTACTCACTAGCATGACTCTCATATTACCATCTCTATTATCTCAAAACTACATGCAAGGAATCAAACTTCTCCTAGTATTCAATGCACTTAATATGAAAGTTTTTATTATATCCTTCTTGGATGCACATTATATTAGGACTCAAAAAATTACCATGCTGTTTTAATAAACTCTAAAAATAATATAAGTGAGGTACGAGAGTTCAACAATTTCTATAAAATATAACACCACCATGCTCTAAAAAGATATAAGTGAAGTACTAGAGCAACATTGCCTAGCTCAAAAGATATAAGTGAAGCACATAGAGTATTCTAATAAATTCATGATTCAGCCTGTTTCTCTCAAAAGATGTGTGAAGAAAGGATGATTGTGGCAAACTAAAAAGAAAAGACTCATATCATACAAGACGCTCCAAGCAAAACACATATCATGTGGTGAATAAAAATATAGTCTCAAGTAAATTTACCGATGGATTGAAGACGAAAGAGGGGATGCCTTCCGGGGCATCCCCAAGCTTAGGATTTTTGGTATCCTTGAATATGGCTTGGGGTGCCTTGGTAATCCCCAAGCTTAGGCTCTTGCCACTACTTATTCCATAGTCCATCAAATCTTCACCCAAAACTTGAAAACTTCACAACACAAAATTCAACAAAAAACTCATGAGATCCGTTAGTATAAGAAAAATAAATCACCACTTTAGGTACTGGTGTGAACTCATTATTTATTTATATTTGTGTAATACCTACTGTATTTTAACTTTTCCATGGTTCATAGCCCCGATACAACCCATAGATACATCAAAATAAGCAAACAACACAAAGAAAACAGAATCTGTCAAAAACAGAACAATCTGTAGCAATGTGTAGACTTTGAATACTTTGGTAACTCTAAAAATTAGGAAAAATTAGGAAAATAAGGGAAATTTGTATATCAATCTTGTGTAAAACTTTCAGATCAATCCGAAGCTCTGAATGTTTTAGAAAATTCCTGGACTGAGCGCAAAAGTTTATGTTTTTCAGCAAGATCAAATGAACAACTACCATGGATCACCCCAAAGGTTTTACTTGGCTCAAACACTAATTAAAACACCAAAACACAATTATTACAGAAGTAATAATGTGAAAAAAAACACCAAAACATAAAGAAAAGAACAGAAAGCAAAATAAAATTGGGTTGTCTCCCAACAAGCGCTATTGTTTAACGCCCCTAGCTAGGCAAAACGCAATAGATCTAGGTATTGTCATCTTTGTTATGCAATCCATCAATTGCACGCTTGCCAACCGTAGGAGATTCTTTGGTTATATCAATAATCATACTCCTAGGAAAAAAGTCAAGAAATTCTTTTGTAGCAATCGATTCCCGAACAATATTGATAAAGTTAGGGTGAACACTTATCATCTTAAGGTCTTTGTCCCATTTACTAGAGGATTCACCCTTATTATTGGGAACATAAACAAACTTGGCAGCCCTAGAAAGAGGAAATTTTGGAGTGGTTTGAACAGCAGCAAAAGCGGAACCCAAGTTGGTAATAATTTTTGGGAGACGTAGTAGTAAATAAAAAAATTCCTACGTGTCACCAAGATTTATCTATGGAGAAACCAACAATGAGAAACGGGGGAGTGCATCTTCATACCTTTGAAGATCGCAAAGTGGAAGCATTACAAGAACGTGGTTGGTGGAGTTATACTCGCAACAATTCAAATCGCGGTGGATTCCGATCTAAGCGCCGAACAACGGCGCCTCCACGTTCAACACACGTGCATCCCGGTGACGTCTCCTACGCCTTGATCCAGCAAGGAGGAAGGAGAGGTTGAGGGAGAGATTCGGCAACACGATGGCATGGTGACGGTGGAGCTGCGTGGTACTCTGGCAGGGCTTCGCCAAGCACTACGGAGGACGACGAGGAGGAGGGGTAGGTCTGCGCCGAGAGGGAGAGGAACTCGTGTGTTGGCAGCCCCCAAAACTCCCACTATATAGGAGGAGGAGGAGGAGGGAGAGCACATCCCCTAGGGATCCCACCCTAGGGCCGGCTGCCAGCCCTAGATGGCCTTGGGCGGTGGCCAAGAGAGGGAGAGGGGAGGGGCGGCGCCCTAGGTGGGCCTAAGGCCCATCTGGGCTAGGGTTTACCCCCTCTCCTCCTTGTGCTGAGCCTTGGGCCTTGGTGAAGGCACACCATCCACTCTGGGGCTGGTTCCCTCCCACCTTCGGCCCATGCAGCCCTATGGTGCTGGTGGACCCCACACGGTAGACCCCCGAAACCCTTCTCGTGGTCCCGGTACGTGACCGGTGATGCCCGAAACACTTCCGATGACCAAAACCTCACTTCCTATATATGAATCTTTACGTCCAGACCATTTCGGAACTCCTCGTGATGTCCGAGATCTCATCCGAGACTCCGAACACCTTCGGTAACCATGCTCACTATTTCCCTATAACCCTAGCGTCATCGAACCTTAAGTGTGTAGACCCTACGGGTTCGGGAGGCATGTAGACATGACCGAGACATGTCTCCGGTCAATAACCAACAGCAGGATCCGGATACCCATGTTGGCTCCCACATGCTCCACGATGATCTCATCGGATGAACCATGATGTCGGGGATTCAATCAATCCCGTATACAATTCCCTTTGTCTATCAGTATGATACTTGCCTGAGATTCGATCATCGGTATCCCTATACCTTGTTCAATATCGTTACCAGCAAGTCTCTTTACTCGTTCCGTAACACATCATCCCGTGGATAACTCCTTAGTAACATTGAGCTCATTATGATGATGTCTTACCGAGTGGACCCAGAGATACCTCTCCATCACACGGAGTGACAAATCCCAATCTCGATTCGTGCCAACCCAACAGATACTTTTGGGGATACCTGTAGTGTACCTTTGTAGCCACCCAGTTACGTTGTGACGTTTGGCATGCCCAAAGTATTCCTACGGTATCCAGGAGTTGCACAATCTCATGGTATAAGGAAATGATACTTCACATTAGAAAAGCTTTAGCAGACGAACTACACGATCTTGTGCTATGCTTAGGATTGGGTCTTGTCCATCACATCATTCTCCTAATGATGTGATCCCGTTATCAACGACATCCAATGTCCATGGTCATGAAACCGTGACCATCTATTGATCAACGAGCTAGCCAACTAGAGGCTCACTAGGGACATGTTGTGGTCTATGTATTCACACATGCATTACAGTTTCCAGTTAATACAATTATAGCATGAACAATAGACAATTATCATGAACAAGGAAATACAATAGTAACCATTTTATTATTGCCTCTAGGGCATATTTCCAATAGTCTCACACTTGCACTAGAGTATAATCTAGTTACATTGTGTTGTATCGAACACCCATAGAGTTCTGTTGTTGATCATGTTTTGCTCGTCAGAGAGGTTTAGTCAACGGATCTGCGACATTTAGATCCGTATGTACATTACAAATATCTATATCTCCTTCCTGAATGTAATCGCGAATGGAGTTGAAGCGGCGTTTGATGTGTCTTGTCTTCTTATGAAACCTGGGCTCCTTGGCAAGGGCAATAGCTCCAGTGTTGTCAGAAAACAGAGTCATCGGGCCCGACGCATTGGGAATCACTCCTAGGTCAGTGATGAACTCCTTCATCCAGACTCCTTCCTTTGTTGTTTCTGAAGCAGCTATGTACTCCGCTTCACATGTAGATGCCGCCATGACGCTTTGCTTGCGGCTGCACCAGCTGACTGCCCCTCCGTTCAAAATATACACGTATCCGGTTTGTGACTTGGAGTCATACGGATCTGTGTTGAAGCTAGCATCGACATAACCCTTTACGACGAGCTCTTCGGCACCTCCATATACGAGAAACATGTCCTTGGTCCTTTTCAAGTACTTCAGGATATTCTTGACCGTTGTCCAGTGTTCTGCCCCGGTATCACTTTGGTACCTCCCTACCAAACTTATGGCAAGGTTCACATCGGGTCTGGTACATAGCATGGCATACGTAATAGAGCCTATGGCTGAAGCTAGGGGATGGCACTCATCTCTTCTCTATCCTTTGTCGTGGTCGGGCATTGAGTCATACTCAATCTCACACCCTGTAACACAGACACGAACCCCTTCTTGGACTGATCCATTTTGAACTTCTTCAATATCTTGTCAAGGTATGTGCTTTGTGAAAGACCTATGAGGCGTTTCGATCTATCTCTATAGATCTTGATGCCTAATATGTAAGCAGCTTCTCCAAGGTCCTTCATTGAAAAACACTTATTCAAGTAGGCCTTTATGCTTTCCAAAAGTTCTATATCATTTCCCATCAACAATATGTCATCCACATATAATATGAGAAATGCTACAGAGCTCCCACTCACTTTCTTGTAAATACAGGGTTCTCCATAAACCTGTATAAACCCAAATGCTTTAATCACCTCATTAAAGAGAATGTTCCAACTCTGAGATGCTTGCACTATCCCATAGATGGAGCGCTGGAGCTTGCATACTTTTTTAGCATCTTTAGGATTGACAAAACCTTCCAGCTACATCATATACAGTTCTTCCTTAATGAAGCCATTAAGGAATGCCGTTTTGACGTCCATTTGCCAGATCTCATACTCATAAAATACGGCAATAGCTAACATGATTCGGACAGACTTCAGCATCGCTACGGGTGAGAAAGTCTCATCGTAGTCAACTCCTTGAACTTGTCGAGAACCCTTAGCGACAAGCCGAGCCTTATAGACGGTCACATTACCATCCACGTCAGTCTTCTTCTTAAAGATCCATTTATTTTCTATGGCTCGCTTATCATCAGGCAAGTCCACCAAAGTTCATACTTTGTTCTCATACATGGCTCCTATCTCGGATTTCATGGCTTCAAGTCATTTGTTGGAATCTAGGCCCACCATCGCTTCTTCATAGTTCAAAGGTTCACCGTTGTCCAACAACATGATCTCCAGGACAGGGTTGCCGTACCACTCTGTTGCGGAACGTGTCCTAGTGGACCTTCCAATAGCAACTTGATCTGAAGTTTCATGATCATCATCATTAACTTCCTCTCCAGCCGGTGCAGGCTCCACAAAAACAACTTCCTGTGCTGCGCTACTCTCCGGTTCGAGTGGAGGTACAATTACCTCATCAAGTTCTATTTTCCTCCCACTTACTTCTTTTGAGAGAAACTCTTTCTATAGAAAGGATCCATTCTTGGCAAGAAAGACTTTGCCTTCAGATCTGAGGTAGAAGGTATACCCAATGGTTTCTTTGGGGTATCCTATGAAGACGCACTTTTCCGCTTTGGGTTAGAGCTTCTCAGGTTGAAGTTTTTTCACATAAGCATTGCATCCCCAAACTTTCAGAAACGACAACTTAGGTTTCTTTCCAAACCATAATTCGTATGGTGTTGTCTCAACGGATTTAGACGATGCCCTATTTAAAGTGAATGTGGCAGTCTCTACTACGTATCCCCAAAATGATAGCGGTAAGTCGGTAAGAGACATCATGAATCACACCATATCCAATAGAGTGCGATTACGACGTTCAGACACACCATTTCGCTGAGGTGTGCCAGGCAGCGTGAGTTGTGAAACAATTCCACATTTCCTTAGGTGCGTGCCAAACTCGTGACTCAAATATTCTCCGCCACGATCAGATCGTAGACACTTTATTTTCCTGTCACGTTGATTCTCTACCTCACTCTGAAATTCCTTGAACTTTTCAAAGGTTTTAGACTTGTGTTTCATTAAGTAGACATACCCATATCTGCTTAAGTCACCAGTGAGGTTGAGAACATAACGGTAGCCACCGCGAGCCTCAATGTTCATTGGACCGCATACATTGGTATGTATTCTCTCCAACAAGTCAGATGCTCGCTCCATTGTTCTGGAGAAAGGAGTCTTGGTCATCTTGCCCATGAGGCATGGTTCGCACGTGTCAAATGATTCGAAATCAAGAGACTCCAAAAGTCCATCAGCATGGAGTTTCTTCATGCGTTTGACACCAATATGACCAAGGTGGCAGTGCCACATGTAAGTGGGACTACCGTTATCAACCTTACATCTTTTGGTACTCACACTGTGAACATGTGTAACATCACGTTCAATATTCATCAAAAATAAACCATTGACCAGCGGGGCATGACCATAAAACATTTCTCTCATATAAATAGAACAACCATTATTCTCGGATTTAAATGAGTAGCCATCTCGCATGAAACAAGATCCAGATACAATGTTTATGCTCAAAGATGGTACTAAATAACAATTATTGAGGTTTAAAACTAATCCCGAAGGTAGATGTAGAGGTAGCATGCTGACGGCGATCACATCGACCTTGGAACCATTCCCGACGCGCATCGTCACCTCATCCTTTGTCAGTCTCCGCTTATTCCACAGCTCCTGCTTGGAGTTACAAATGTGAGCAACTGCACCGGTATCAAATACCGAGGAGCTGCTACGAGCGCTGGTAAGGTAAACATCAATAACAAGTATATCACATATACCTTTAACATTACCGGCCTTCTTATCCGCTAAGTACTTGGGGCAGTTCCGCTTCTAGTGACCGGTACCCTTGCAATAAAAGCACTCAGTCTCAGGCTTGGGTCCATTCTTGTTCTTCTTCCCGGCAACTTGCTTACCGAGCGTGGCAACTACTTTGCCGTCCTTCTTGAAGTTCTTCTTACCCTTGCCTTTCTTGAAACTAGTGGTCTTATTGACCATCAACACTTGATGCTCCTTTTTGATCTCGACCTCTGCTGATCTCAACATCGAGTACAACTCAAGAATGGACTTCTCCATCCCCTGCATGTTGTAGTTCATCACAAAGCTCTTGTAGCTGGGTGGGAGCGACTGGAGGATTCTGTTAATAACTGAGTCGTCCGGAAAATTAACTCCTAGCTGAGACAACCGGTTGTGCAACTCAGACATTTTGAGTATGTGCTCGCTGATAGAACTATTCTCCTCCATCTTACAACTGAAGAACTTGTCGGAGACATCATATCTCTCGACCCGGGCATGAGCTTGGTAAACCAATTTCAGCTCTTGGAACATCTCATATGCTCCGTGTTGCTCAAAACGCTTTTGGAGCCCCGGTTCTAAACTATAAAGCATGCCACACTGAACCAAGGAGTAATCATCACAACGCAACTTCTTGAGTCTCTGGGAAAATGGGAAAATGCGTGTGTCACCTAGAGGTGCATCAAGGACATATAATCTCTTGGAAGCTATGAGGATGATCCTCAAGCTACGGACCCAATCCGCATAGTTGCTTCCATCATCTTTCAGCTTGGTTTTCTCTAGGAGCGCGTTGAAGTTGAGGGCAACATTAGCGTTGGCCATAGGATCTACAATATAGATTGTAAAAACAATTTTAGACTTATTTCATGATAATTAAGTTCACATAATCAAATTATTTAATGAACTCCCACTTAGATAGACATCTCTCTAGTCATCCAAGTGACACATGATCCACGTCAACTAGCCCGTATCCGATCATCACGTGAGATGGACTAGTCATGTGACAACCCAAGTGATGTCCCTACCTTTTATGGCATGTAATCTCTTGTATGAACCTTGTTGTCATGAGAGTAATGAAATGATTTTTTCACCTTGTCATGCCATGTCTTGTTCTTGCATTCATGCATCATGCATCATGCATCCATCATGCCATGTCTTTACTTTTGTAGTGAGCTTGTCTGTGAGTGTGGACTTGTGTTGTGTGATGTGGTTGGTTTATGCATGGTGCACCTCCTTATCCCCCCCTCTCTTTTTCTTTTCAACAAAACCCAACCCAATGCCCTTTATTTCCCATGTTATTTTATCAACAGATTTAACTTGCTTTAAAAATTGTTTAAAGATATTCAAGTGTTAGCCTAAAATATTTTGAGCATGTGAGTGTTGGTCTTTTGTTGTTTGAGCTTTTATGTTTTGGAGTTTTTTAAATAACAGGGGGCTGTCTATTTTAAAAGGTATTTAAATTACTTGTCCTAAAAATCATTTTGATATTTTTAGTAAATAGTGCACTTTATTTCTAATGTAAGAAATATTTTTTGTTTTGCAAAGTCCTTTTATTTTCAAGTGGGAGGTTTTCTTGAGTGTAGTTTTTTCTTTAAAATATATAAGCTCCTCTATTTTATTTGTTTGGTGAGTGTGTGTGCCAGTGGGCCTTGCTTCCCCCGCGGCCCAGCCCGCTCGAGGGAACGACCACCTGCCCCATCGTTCTCCGTCAGTGAGTGTGTGAGAGAGCACAGAGAGAGCGCCTCTGCCGTCCCCTTTTTCGCCGTCCGTCACCGTCAGCCCCGAGGGTATTTAAACCCCCTCGGCATGCATGCCTCCTCCACTAGGGTTCCTTTTCCCCCTCCAGCCACTGCAGCTCCTTTCTCCCCCTCCATCTCCCTCCTTCCTCTCCTCTTTTCCTCTGTCAGGTAGTGTCTGTGAGAGGTTCAGACGGTTCAGAGTAGTTCGCCGGTGTTCGCTCGTCGTCTCCATCGACCTCGTCGTTGACCATGGCGTCCAGGAGCTTGGGGATCCTCCTCGCGTTCAATTCCCGCTGCTAGGAGCCCCGGAGAGGCTCTATAGCGACGACCCCTTCTTCGTCTTCGTCGTAGACGTTCCTCTCCATTGTCTTCTTCCCCTGCTTCGACTTCGGCGTGCATCTTCGACCCCTCCCTCCGTTGTCGTCTTCTCCGTCGTCAACCCCGTGGTGAGCAGCCGATCCTCCGCCGTGCCACTCTGTCCCGAGGCGTGCACGAGCTCGTCTTGCCTAACGAGCCCGTGCTCGTGTCCGCCGTGGCTCCGCCATAGTTGTAGGTGATGTTGCCATGCGTTCTCGTCGGCGTTAGAGGTAGGGATGCGGCCCCCGTAGGTGCAGCTTCCCCTTGCTCCATTTACCCTCACCGATGAGGCCATGTGCTTGCCAGAATTGCGTGTCGTCGTGCTCTGTCGCCATAGATGTTGACTCAGTCAGTTTTTTTAGGTTAGGCGCGTGTATGTGTGTATTAGTGAGCCTGTGCCCCTCCTCTGTTAAGTGTCGTGTCGATGGTAGAGTGGCAACCGGCTCGGGAAGATGACCTAAGGTCGTGGGTTCGAGCCGAACCCCTCCCCTTTTGTTGTTGTTTTGTTTTCTTTTGTTTTTCCCTTTGCTATATATATGTGTATGTGTGTAGGTGCAACTTGTGCATGTATGTATGTTTTATTTTTCTGTTGTATGAATGTGAGTATGCATAGATGCACATATATATGTGTGTATGTGGTATGTATTTATGCATGTGTATGTATATGAGTGTGTGTATGAGTATACATATGAGTGTGGTGTGTAGTGCATGTGTGTGTTGCAGATATGTGTGTGTGTGTGGGCTGTTTGCATATATGTGAGTGTGTGTGCGCATGTGCACTTGTGCATGTGAGGTGGTGTGTATGTGCCATTTGCATTATGCATATATGGTGCATGCATGTGTGTGTGTGGATGAACACCCCCTCATAGGTGGTATGTTCATGAGTGAGATGTGCTCATATGCCCTTAGGCATATGGAGCATGTGTATGCATGCTTGTGTAGTGAGTGTATGGGTGTAGGTGTCTAGTGGGTTTTCCCCACTTGTCATTCCTTTGTTTGTGGCATATGCATGTTATGTAGGAATTGATAGCTCATTTCCATTGTTAGCTCAATTTCCAAATCTGGTTATGTCCATTTATGCTCATGTCCATTTAGAGTAAGTGTTAACTTATAAGATTAGGTGGTGGTTTTGCTACTATAGTTGTGCCATGTTGCTTCACATGTATATATGAGTATGACACATGATTTTGGGGTAGAAAGAGCCAAGGAATCCATTGGTGCTTTCAGATTTCACTTTTGAGCAAGTTCATAAAACTGTCATTTTCTGCTGAGATGCTACTTTGTCATTTTGCATGAATTAATTCATGCTTATGTTGGGGCATGTGCCAACATGGAAGTGCTAGTGTTTTATGTCTATTATGCATGGTATTTTTGTTTGACATGAGAATCACCCATATAAGTGGGAAACTTGCTGCAAAGTAGCTAACTTGATGTTACTATTTTCACCATGCTAAATATTTCTAAGTCTGAGAATCTGCTGTTATTTTTATGCCATGAAGAGTGGTTGGCATCCTGTTATATGTTGAGAATTAACTCATGCTCATTGCTAGTTTTTTGAAGTAGATGTTGTCTACTACCTTCCTATTAATTTTCATGCCAAGAGGTGGTCTCTAACACCTTTAACTTCTGCTGTCAACATGCTACCAGATTAACTCAGATTCCAGAAAACTGTTATTTTCACTAAGTCCCAGAAAACTGTTTCATCATGCCAACTTGATAGCTTCATGCTTATGGATGTGTGCCTCCTTTCCAGATTGTGTAGTTGGATATTTGATAAGCATGTTGTTTAGTTTTTGTCAATACCTTGTTTGTGGCTGTAGGATTCCTGTAGCTCAAGTTGTGGGCTGTGTAAGTTGCTATGTTGTTGTTTTGTGGCAGATTGTTTGTTTTGTTGTTTTGTGACTTGTGGGAGCTATACTCCATGGAATTGCTTGATCTTTGGGTCTATTGTGGTTGGTTTTTCATTGTCTAACCAGTGGATACCTTGGAATACCAAGAATTAGCCAATGGCCTTCTTGTTCTATGTTTTGCCTTTGTATCTTGTCATGAGCGTATCGTGAGAACCGTAACTCCGTTTCTTATGTTCTTCATATGCATTTTCATCATTTTCACATGATGCATCCATATTTGCCATGTTCATGCATGTATAAATAACTTAACATAAGGTTCTGTCCAGATTCATTAATATCCAATTCTTGCATGTGAAACATGACTAGTTAGGATTGCCATGTTAAAAATCTTCACCTAAGCATGCAACATTCTCGCTTGTGCATTGCACCATCGTTGTTTGTTTATTCTTGTTGTTTATTTTGGGTAGACGCGAGCTTTGAATCTGAGTACGAATAGCCAGGCGAGTACAACTATGAGGATCCCGTTACTTGTTCCTCTATAGAACCAACATGCAAGATGATCGTACCCGGATCCCGATACTATTTTTGCTTGCTAGTGTCTTGCTCTTATCATTACAATTGAACTACCTACCACTTGAATGTCAGCCTCCTAATTGCCATGATAGCCTCTAACCCTCCACATCCTAGCAAACCTTTGATTGGCTAAGTTACCGCTGCTCAGCCCCTCTTATAGCGTTCTTAGTTGCAGGTTTAGGTTGTTCCATGTGATAACATGGATTTGGATATCACAATATTATCTGTTATTAATTTAATGCACATATTATATCTTGGTATTGGTGGAAGGCTTGGCCTTTTGCTAGGTGTTTTGTTCCACTGTTATCGCCATAGTTTCTTGTTACCGGTGTTATGTTTTCCATACTTTGTGCTCCTAACATGCTCGGGTTGTTATGGGGACCCCCTTGTTTATTAGGTTGAGATTAAAACTTGTCTGGCAAGACCCAACATTGGTACTACATTTGCTTAATAACTTAATAAAATTTGTATAGGGATTTGCAACCTTGTGGATAATTAATCAACCCCCGGGCCAATGCTCCTCATGAGTGTTGGTCCAACCCAGAGCAACTTATTAACGCCGCCCGGGGCAACTCGGTGATTGGCGTGGTAACCATCGCTCATCCGTCGTGTCTTGAGAACGAGATACGCGGCTCTTATCGGGTTCGTCGACACGTTGGGAGGTCTTGTTTGATTTGTTTTACCTTTATCGAGTGTCTTGCGTGTGGAGTCTGACTTTCTTCGGGTTGTCTCGAGGTGTTGGAATTCCTTTGGAGTTACCTATGATGATCACGAGATCCATGGTCGAGGCTATTCCCGCGGAGTGTGGTTAATTTGTGATGGACTAGTTGGGGCACCCCTGCAGGGTTAAATCTTTTCAAGAAGTCGTGCCCGCGGTTACGTGGCAACTTGGATATTTGTTTAACACCTGGTTATAGTTAAATCGAAGTAAAATCTAAATAAAATACACCACCTGTGTGAGTAACTGTGATCGTCTCTGCTCGTGAACATGATCCGAGAGAGAACACGGTGCGGTTATGATTGACATAAGTAAGTGTTCAGGATCTCATAGAGGTCATACTACATTCGATCGTTCATCGTAGGCCACTCATATTAATTTTCATGTTACGTAAGTTTAGCCACCATATATGCTCAATGCTGCTACAAACTAAACACATACCCCTTTCCAACCTTAAGCTTGAATAGTCTCAGTACCCGGGCACTTGATTGCTGAGTCCTTGTGGCTCACAGATTACTACAACACTCCAGGTATAGGTACAGATGAGTATGTGAAGGATGATCTGACGCAGCTCCGGTGGGAATATGATGAGGAAAGAGGCAGAATGTACGTGACTTATCCAGACAAGTAGGGGACCATGGTCGTGATCTTTGGGATAGCGAGATAGTATCATTTGCATCTGTTTTATCGTATGATTTCGTCCGTAGTCGGACCCTGTCTTCATCTTGATGATTTGAACTCTGTGTGGAATTGTAATTTAGTATGTGGCGAGTGTAAGCCAACTTGTATTCTCATCTCTTCTATAATGTATGATGGAATGATTCTATACTTGCAAGCGGCAAGATGCGCCTCTATCCCTTGCGAGGCCCTCGTGCTTTAAAATGGATAGGAACGCATCTTGGGCATGACAAGTCATCCATGGTGAACATCTCCATGTTAATCGTATCTTCTATACGACTCATGTTCGACTTTTCGGTCTCCCGTGTTTCGAGGCCATGTCTATACATGCCAGGCTCATCAAGTCAACTTAAGTGTATCGCTTGTGTAAATTTGGCTTACACCCATTGTATGTGAACGTTAGAACGTATCACACCTGATCATCACGTGGTGCTTTGGAACAACGATCCTTAGCAACGATGCACAGTTAGGGTGAACACATTTCTTGAAATTTTAGTGAGAGATCATCTTATTTATCTACCGTCATTCTAAGCAAATAAGATGTAAACATGATAAGCATCACATGCAATCAATATAGTGACATGATATGGCCAATATCATCTTGCTCCTTTGATCTCCATCTTCGGGGCACCATGATCATCACTGTCACTGGCACGACACCATGATCTCCATCATCGTGTCTTCATGAAGTTGTCTCGCCAACTATTACTTGGACTACTATGGCTAACGATTAGCAATAAAGTAAAGTAATTACATGGCGTTTATGTTTGACACGCATGTCATACAATAACTTAAGACAACTCCTATGGCTCCTGCCGGTTGTCATACTCATCAACATGCAAGTCGTGAATCCTATTACAAGAACGTGATCAATCTCATACATCACATATATCACATCACATTCTTTGGCCATATCACATCACAAGGCATATGCTGCAAAAACAAGTTTGACGTCCTCTAATTTGTTGTTGCAAGTTTTACGTGGCTGCTATAGGTTTCTAGCAAGAACGTTTATTACCTATGCAAAAACCACAATGTGGTATGCCAATTTCTATTTACCCTTCATAAGGACCCTTTTCATCGAATCCGATCCGACTAGAGTAGGAGAGACAGACACCCGCTAGCCACCTTATGCAACAAGTGCATGTCAGGCGGTGGAACCGGTCTCACGTAAGCGTACGTGTAAAGTTGGTCCGGGCCGCTTCATCCCACAGTACTGCCGAATCAAGATAAGACTAGTAACGGCAAGAAAATTGACAAAATCGACGCCCACAACACCTTGTGTTCTACTCGTGCATAACGCATAGACCTAGCTCATGATGCCACTGTTGGGACACGTAGTAGTAAATTAAAATAATTCCTATGTGTCACCAAGATCTATCTATGGAGAAACCAGCAACGAACAAAGTGGGAGTGCATCTTCATACCTTTGAAGATCGCAAAGGGGAAGCGTTACAAGAACGCGGTTGGTGGAGTCATACTTGCAGCGATTCAGATCGCGGTGGATTCCGATCTAAGTGCTGAACAACGGTGCCTCTGCGTTCAACATACGTGTAGCCCGGTGACGTCTCCAACACCTTGATCCAGCAAGGAGGAAGAAGAGGTTGAGGGAGAGCTCCGGCAGCACGACGGCGTGGTGACGGTGGAGCTGCGTGGTACTCCGGTAGGGCTTTGCCAAGCACTACGAAGGACGAGGAGGAGGAGGGGTAGGGCTGCGCTGAGAGAGAGAGGAACTCATGTGTTTGCAGACCCCAAAACTCCCACTATATATAGGAGGAGGAGGAGGGAGGGCGCAGCCCCTAGGGTTCCCACCCTAGGGCCGGCGGCCAGCCCTAGATGGCCTTGGGCGGCGACCTAGGTGGGCCTAAGGCCTATCTGGGCTAGGGTTTGCCCCCCTCTCCTCCTTGTGCTACTCATTGGGCCTTGGTGAAGGAACACCATCCCACTCTGGGGCTGGTTCCCTCCGACCTTCAGCCCATGCAGCCCTCTGGTGCCGGTGGCCCCACACGGTAGACCCCCGGAACCCTTTCGGTGGTCCCGGTACGTTACCGGTGATGCCCGAAACACTTCCGGTGACCAAAACCTCACTTCCTATATATGAATCTTTACCTTCGGACCATTCTAGAACTCCTCGTGACGTCCGGGATCTCATCCAAGACTCCGAACAACCTTCGGTAACCATGTTCACTATTTCCCTATAACCCGAGCGTCATCGAACCTTAAGTGTGTAGACCCTACGGGTTCGGGAGGCATGTAGACATGACCGAGACACCTCTTCGGTCAATAACCAACAGCGGGATCTAGATACCCATGTTGGATCCCACATGCTCCACGATGATCTCATCGGATGAACCACGATGTTAAAGATTCAATTAATCCCGTATACAATTCCCTTTGTCTATCGGTATGATACGTGCCCTAGATTCGATCGTCGGTATTCCTATACCTTGTTCAATCTCGTTACCGGCAAGTCTCTTTACTCGTTCCATAACACATCATCCCGTGGCTAAATCCTTAGTCACATTGAGATCATTATGATGATGTCTTACCGAGTGGGCCCAGAGATACCTCTCGGTCACACGGAGTGACAAATCCCAGTCTCGATTCGTGCCAACCCAACAGATACTTTCGAGGATACTCGTAGTGCACCTTTATAGCCACCCAGTTACGTTGTGACGTTTGTCACACAGAAATTATTCCTACAGTATCTGGGAGTTATACAATCTCATGGTCTATGGAAATGATACTTGACATTAGAAAAGCTTTAGCAAACGAACTACACGATCTTGTGCTATGCTTAGGATTGGGTCTTGTCCATCACATCATTCTCCTAATGATGTGATCCCATTATCAACTACATCCAATTTCCATGGTCATGAAACCGTGACCATCTATTGATTAATGAGCTAGCCAACTAGAGGCTCACTAGGGACATGTTGTGGTCTATGTATTCACACATGCATTACGGTTTTTGGTTAATACAATTATAGCATGAACAATAGACAATTATCATGAACTATGAAATACAATAATAACCATTTTATTATTTCCTCTAGGGCATATTTGCAACAATAATGCCTTCTAGCTTTCCTATTCTAGAGGAATCTTGGTACAATTTTTCCTTAACTATCGGTTCCTTTCCCCTTAGGGCTTATAGAGTAACTCCTACCTTAGATCCATATTGAGTGATATGATTATGGATCTTTTTATCCAAGTTTTCAATGAGCGCTATAGTAGCAACTTTATTTTCAATGATATCTAGCCTTCGCATAACATGTTGCAAAGTTAAGATTGTTTCATTGACCATGAGAGGGGGTGAGCCTACCAAATTTATCATAGCATTATAGGAATCAAAGGTATTGCTTCCCAAGAAATTCCCTCCCATAATGGTATCCAAAACATATCTATTCCAAGGAGAAACACCCACATAGCGAAGGAGAACGGTAGTAGATTGCTTACGAATAGATCTATTTTGAGCATTGCAAAGTCTATACCAAGCATCCTTTAAGTTTTCTCCTCCCTTTGCTTAAAATTAAGAACTTGATTCTCAGGAGTAATAGTGATAGTAGCAAGGCTAGCCATGAGTTTTGAGCGATCTAACACACAAACAAGCAAAAAGCAAATTAAAAGACGTACAGAGAAGGGCAAATAAAAAGGCAAATCTTTTTTGGAAAATCGTTTTACAAGTGTGGAGAGGAAAAATGAGAGGCAAATGGTAAATAATGTAAATGCAAGAGATGAGTTTGTGATGGGTACTTGGTAGGCTTGATGTAGATCTCTCCAACAACCAAACTAGAAATTGGCAAGTTGACGAGAGAGTTCTTATCCCGACTTGCTATGTATCTCCCTGGCAACGGCGCCAAAAATCCTTCTTGCTACTTCTCCAGCATGCATTGGTTTCCGTGAAGAGGGACGGTTGATGGAGAAAAATAGATAAGCATTTCCCTCAATTGTTGAGAACCAAGGTATCAATCCAGTACGGGATACAAGCAAGTCCCCAATAGATGTACCTACACAAAGAATCAAACACTTGCACCCAACGCTATAAAGGGGTTGTCAATCTCTTCACGGTTACTTGCAAGGATGAGATCTGATAGAATAGATAAAATAGATTGCTTGAATGGAAAGTAAAACAAAAGGTAAAAATAATGCAGCAAAGTGTTTTTGGTTTTAGATCTGAAAGTATAAGATGGAAAATAGACCCACGGGCCATAGGTTTCAGTAGAGGCTTCTCTCATGATGGCAAGTATTACGGTGGGTGAAGAAATTACTATCGAGCAACTGATAGAAAATAGAATAATTATGAAGATATCCAAGGAAATGATTATGAATATAGGCATCACGTCCATGTCAAGTAGACCGACATGATTCTGCATCTACTACTATTACTCCACACATCGACCGACTCCTGCCTGCATCTAGAGTATTAAGTTCATTAAGAACAGAGTAATGCATTAGGTAAGATGACATG
Source organism: Hordeum marinum (assembly GCA_022496015.1). NCBI lineage: Eukaryota > Viridiplantae > Streptophyta > Magnoliopsida > Poales > Poaceae > Hordeum > Hordeum marinum. Next base: position 93,674,293 of record CM039677.1, on the reverse strand, counting down.
ATGTAGAGGGATAAACTCAATAAATATGATGAAAACCCCATATTTTTATCCTTGATGGCAACCATACAATACTTGCCTCGGTACCCCTACTTTGTCACTGGGTGAGGACACCGCAAGATTGAACCCAAAACTAAGCACTTCTCCTATGGCAAGAATTACCAATCTTGTTGGCCAAACCAAAATAATAACTCGAAGAGACTTGCAAAGATATGAAATCATGCATGTAAGAATTCAGAAAAGACTCAAATAATATTCATAGATAATCTGAACATAAACCCACAATTCATCGGATCTCGACAAACACACCGCAAAAGAGTATTACATCAGATAGATCTCCATGAAGATCATGAGAACATGGTATTGAAGAGCAAAGAGAGAGAAGAAGCCATCTAGCTACTAGCTATGGACCCGAAGGTCTGTGGTGAACTACTCGCGCATCATCGAAGGGGCAATGGAGTTGATTTAGATGCCCTCCGTGATCGAATCCCCCTCCGGCACATTACCGGAAAAGGCTCCAAGGTTGGATCTCTCGGGAACGGAGGCTTTTGGCAGTGGAAAAGTATTTTCGTGGGTCGTTCTGGTATACAAGGAATATTTGGGAATTTATAGGCCGATAAATAGGGTTAGGAGAGCTGCCGTGGGCCCACAAGCCTAGGGGCGCGCCCCTAGGGCTTGTGGCCCCACGGTGGCTCTCCCGACTTCATCTCCAAGTCTCCTGGTTTGCTTCTGGTCCAAGAAAAATTATTCCGAAGATTTTATCCCGTTTGGACTCCGTTTAATATTCCTTATCTGCAACTCTCAAAAACAAGGAAAAATAGAAACTGGCACTAGGCTCTAGATTAATAGGTTAGTCCCAAAAATAACATAAAAAAGCATATTAATGCATGTAAAACATCCAAAAAAAATAATATAATAGCATGGAACAATCAAAAATTATAGATATGTTGGAGACGTATCACTAACTACAGCTAATAACTTGGAGCACACATCTTGACTCCATGAGGCTTCCGTCCTGGCGTAAGTGGTCGTCGATCCTTCAATGCCTGCCTTGCTGCCCATAAAGTCCGGCCCATGAACAATGGGTCGCCTATCCGAGGACCCCTTAATCTAGGACTCCCTCAGTAGCCCCCGGACTGGCCTTCAACACCGATTTATATCCGGTTGATTCCTTCATGTCATCGTCTTTGGCTTGCAAGGTGAGTCCCTCATCCTTCTCTGTTTGGCATCTGACCAGTTTTCGGCAAGATCCCAAGCGTCACGGGCGTGGGTCATTACAATAACTGCAAAAATTCCTTGATTCTCGTGCATCGTGAGGAGCTGAGTGGCCAGCGATTTTTACAATCCTACCCCTCCACAACTAAGGCACCAACCCATTGAATCACACAAAATCGCGGTTCAAAACTACATCTTCTTCCTCCCACTCGTCAAAAACTCCTAGCGGAAGCTCTACGCAAAACATGGCTAATGCTTCCAGCTCCTTAGCACGCCCTTATGGCCAATGCCCAGGGGACTGGACTAGCTGCTCCGTCACTCTCCTACGGCTCCGTAATCTGGAGACCTAGGGATATCTCCCATCATCAGATCTGGCGGCAACCCGCGCAGGTCTGCTTTCTTATGGTGATGAGGTCTTTCATGAGCGCTTCCCTAATCCAAACAAGGGGGAGCGCGTTTTCTTCGTCCCCTTCCTCCTCCGGGGCCTTGGGTTTCCAATCCACCCATTCTTGAGGGGGGTTACTGGAGTTCTACAAGCTTCAACTCCATCATCTCACCCAGGGTCGATCCTACACATCTCGGGCTTCATCGCCCTCTGCGAGATGTTCTTAGGGTGTGAAGCTCATTTCGATCTGTGGAGGAAATACTTCTGCCTCGTCCCCCGAACTCAGAACAAGGCCATCTTAGAGGTCGGTGGAGCCGAAGTATGCCGCATAGCGGGAACAGGGTATCCGGCTGGCAGACCGAAGAAATCCAAAGAATGGACTTTGGAGTGGTTCTATATTGAAGATGCCCCCTGTTCGTGCCAACTCGGACAGGTCTACCCGAGTACTCTGACCTCCTCCCGAAGAAGAGGTACAAATGGCGACCCAAGAGCTCATCTCAGGAGGTGAGCACCGAAGTGCAATGCCTCGCTGCGCAAGTGCGGATGCTTGCCCATCACCGGATGACCATGATCAACGTCATGGCCGCCGCTATCTCTCTATGCGTGCAACCCCTCCAACAAAGGGTGCACCCCTTATGGCGATACAACAGGACAAGCGACGCCACACGTTCCCGAAAACTTGGTCCGGTCAATCCAACAACGCTGGCCGTCGCACTTGCCGACCTGTACAAAGGAGAGCAAGAAGACTTCATCCGGCGGTCAACCAAGGAAGGGTATTCGGCCCACAATCCCATCGAATAGGTAAACCTTCCTCTTTCAATTACGAAATAGTTTGGGGCTTCATTCCGTACTCTATTTGACCGAGGCCTTGACGTGAACATGAATGAATGAGCTTCGTCGAGACAGTCAACTGTCTGGCTCCTCAACCCAAGAATCAAGCACGTGATAATGATCCGGGCATAAAAAATGAGGACATGGATCTCCTTCTCGACTTCAAAAACGGAGTCTACTACCAGGACAACATCGTCCAGACCCCGGTGGCAATCATAGTCGATCACCCCGAGTCATTCTCCATTCCATCTGTGGGTAAGAAGAAAAGCTCCTCCCACAAGAGGCCTGCTACCAAGAGCGCCCCGGACGTGCCGGTCCCAGCCCCCAAGCGCCGCCGATCAGCATGCCATGCACCAATAGCCGAAGCCGCGGGCGAGTCAGAGGCCGGTCGGGACCCTGCAAAGGGGCCGGGCATGGGGACGAATCCACCCGTCCGCGCATCCCGAAGGTACATTGTTCAGATATCCGCTTTATCGTTGTACTCAGCATAGTCTCATAGATGCTCATTTTTTACCTAGGCGAAATTCCCAATCTTCACCTACCGAGGGGGCTTCCCGGATATCATGAGACGTCTGGAGCTCCCGGGCCATGACCCATGCGGCTTCCGCTACGGAAGCCCCCATGGCCGGTACGGTGCCCGCCGAATCTGGCGACAGAATATCCATCACCAAATCAGAAGTGGAGAGTGCCATGCATCATCGACACCAATGGGAGGCCATGTGGCATCCAATTTTCTCCGACCAGGAGTTTGGTGCCCTACGCTCGGTGGATGCACATATCTGGGCTGCCCGAGCTGGATTCGGTGAAGCTATGAAGCTGATAACAACCAACATTCCGGTCAGAGGTCGGATTTTAAAGAATCTGCATACTTGTGTAAGCCTAGTATCCCCCGAGCCTTCATTTTATTTAGGAAAAACGAATTAAGGATCTCCATACTGTTTGACTGTTGATGCAGGCCTCAAAGCAACAGTCCGAGTAATTGGCCAAGGCCCTTGAGGAGAGTCGCACGAAAGTGCAGTCCGTGAAGGATGAACTGGCATAAGTAAAGAGCTTCACGCGAGAGGCCCATGGTGAGTATGCTTTTACTGCTGATATTTTTACATTATCGTGCTTGGCATATGGATTTCGTGTAGCAGCCAAATCAATAGGACATATGGAAAGGCAGCTGGTAGAATCTCGGGATTCACAAAGGTATGCGGAATCCCAGCTACAAGCCGGCTGTCTTGTTATACAAAAACAGGCCGAAGAAATAAAGAGTTTAAAGACTCAATTGGTCCAAGCTCGAGAAGAGAATTAGAAGCTTCGGAGGGGCATATTCGGTAAATACAATTCCGCTATGAGTAAGTATTTCCGATGTAGAGAATGATAGTAATCGTGCTTGTTATCTTGTGTGCAGGTCTCCTGACTGGACATCCTAAAGAGGAGATCGAATTGTACCAAGGGGACCTGCTGAAGGAGCTAACCTCTCTCCACAAGCATGTGCAAAAAGCGATGAAGGGATGGTGAAGGCATTATGGCCCACCGAACAGCCACCTAAAGGGCTAGCCGCACTTGTGGATCAATTTAGCGGGGCTCGGGATAGGTTCGAGCTGTGGAAGACATCAGCCTACCGCGAAGGAGCACGGGAGGCGTGGGCAATGGTCAAGACCCGTTTCACTGGACTTAACCCCAAGCATATGGTGTGGGTTGGTCCTATGGGATCAGGTGGAAAAGAAGTGCCACCCCGCCTGGTATATGACTAGGTGATGCTAGCCGCCCATCTCTCGCAGGTAGACTGCCCCCTCGACACAATAATCGATGATCTCGATCAATAGCCGCATATGTAAGTTACATATACATGTGTAAAACAATCCGTGTTGTAAACTTTGTCTTAACCGGTGAAAGCACAACATGCTCCCTTGGTGGTTTTGATAATTCATGACAAAATACATTGTCTCTTGGACTAACACTTCTATCTAGTGTATTTTAGATAATATTCCATGGAGAGTTGAGTTGGCAAAATGATTGTGGAGATTGTGGAATCACCCCAAGATTCAAGGAAATAGTTTGGACAAGCTTCAAGCAAGAGGACTCTACATTTTACATTTGTGAGGAATCAATTTGAGTCTATAGGAAAGCCAATACTATTAAAAGGGGGTAAAGTCTTGATGGTGAACAATATGCTCAAACGTGCACAAGTGACAGTCACCAAAACATCCACATACTCTCCCACCAAAGTTTGTGCTAGTCCAAACATGCAAATCAGTGCAACCAACATTCCTATCCTGGTGCCACCGAGTTCCAAACCCTAGACAAACTCAGCCAAACCCTAACACTTCGGTGCAGCCAACACGGCGCTTGGTGCCACCGAGTTGGGTTGCCAACTTTTTGTTACGCAAGTTCTCATTTTTGGTCCTACTGAGAATAGTGAATCGGTGTCACTGAGTCTGGTAAATCTAACCGTTGGTCACCTTGTCGGTGCAACCGAGAATTGTATATCGGTCCCACCGAGATTCAAAATTTCCCACTTCTATTCACTTCGGTACCACCAAGATTTACACATTGGTTTCACCGAGTTTGACTTATTGTGTGTAATGGTTGGATTTTTTGGGATGTATATAGATACCACTTCACCACCACCCACTTTAAAGAGAAGCACTCATAACTATTCCATACCTATCCTACTCAGTTTTCTGAGAGAAAACCACCTACCCTTGTGTTGAGGTCAAGATCTTCCACTCCAACCATATGGATCTTGATTTCTAGCCTCCCCAAGTTGCTTTCCACCAATCCCATCTCTTCTACCAAGCCAAATCCGTGTGAGAGAGATTGTGTGTTGACGAGTCTATCATCTTGAAGCACAAGAGCAAGGAGTTCATCGTCATTACCGAGCCTATTACCTTTTGGAGGGTGGTGCCTCCTAGATTGGTTAGGTGTCGCCTGGGAGCCTTCTACTTCGTGTTGTGGAGTGAACCAAGAAGTTTGTAAGGGCAAGGAGATCGCCTACTTCATGAAGATCTACCCATAGTGAGGCTAGTCCTTCATGGATGGAAGCCTTATGGAATAGTCAAGGTTGCTACTTCGTGGACCCTTATGGGTGGAGCCCTCCGTGGACTCTCGCGACCATTACCCTCCGTGGGTTGAAGACTCCATAAATGTGGACGTACAATAGCACCACCTATCGGAACCACGGGAAAAATCTTTGCGTCTCCTATTGCGTTTGATCTTCCTATCCCATCTCTTTATTTACATGTGCAATGTCTTTACTTTCTACTGCCATATTTGTAGACATGCATGTGTAGGGCTGTTAGACTTGCTAGACTTGTCAAAACCACTAAAATCTACCAACCAATTAACTTGGGAAAAGGTTAGGTTTTAAATTTCTGCTAGTAGTCTATTCACCCCCCTCTAGACATGCCTCTCTCTATCCTACAAGTGGTATCAGAGCTTTGGTCTCCATTTCTTCAGTTTAATCATCGTGGAGGAAGATGGATGTGTCTAGAGTAGAGAGTTTGAGTTGTAGAGTGCCCATTCTTGATGGAGAGAACTATAGTCAATGGAAGAATGCCATGATTGATTTATTCGATGGATTCCATTTGACTAAATATATTAAAAATCCCTATGTGCTCCCCATTGATGAATTGCATCCCACACACGAAGAGGGAATTAACTTGCTTGGTAACCTAAGAACTGTCAATCTTATTGTTAGAGGTTTACCAAGATTCGTGCTTTCTCAAATGAAGAACTTTGCTTGTGCTTATACATTATGGACTGATTTGGAGAAACGACATCCAAATCTTTCCCTAGGAAATCTTGATGAAATTCTTCATAAAACTGTTGCCTTTCAAAAAATGAAGCCTAGTGATCCAAACTTTGATAAATGCCTATTTGAGCTCCGTGATCTTATGCGTGCTAAAGGAGATGTCACCACTATCAACAACATTATCTTTGAAGCCATTCACATTCATAAACTTGAGCATTGTCATGATCACTATTTTAACGAATCCCTTGTTCTTTATGATGATGATTTCCCACTTGATGATGACAATGTGGAACATGGCTACTATGAAGAAGATGAGTTGTTCAACATCGAGTATGAGAAGATAATGAAGAATCTGAGTCTTATGGCAAACTTTAGAGATTACATGGCCAGAGGAAAAGAGTGGATTCTTGACAGCGGATGTACGGATCATATGACCGGTGATAGAGACATGTTCCAAGGGATCACGCCTAATCAAGGTCCACGACGATACGTGACCTTTGGAGACAACTCTAAGGGTAAGGTACTTGGCCTTCGAAGGTGGCCATATCCCATGATAGCTCTATTCAAAATGTTGTGCTTGTTGAATCCCTTGGCTACAATCTTCTTTCCGTATCTAGACTTGCCGACTTCGATTTCAATGTTTTATTCACAAAAGTTGATTGCCGAGTGTTTCGTCAAGATAATCATAAAATGGTCTTTACCGGTTTCTGTAGAGGTGATCTATACATTGTTGATTTCACTAAAAGATCCAAACCTCGCACTTGTTTAATTGCAAAATCTTCTAAAGGTTGGCTTTGGCATAGAAGACTTGGACATGTAGGCATGCGCAATCTAGATAAGCGAATCAAAGGTGATCATATACTTGGTGTTAAAGATGCTATCTTTGACACAGATAGACTTTGTTGTGCTTGTCAAGCTGGAAAGCAAGTAGGTGGAAGTCATCCCGTTAAGAATGTCATGACTACTAGGAGATCACTCGAGTTACTTCACGTGGATCTTTTTGGTCCCAATGTCTACAAGAGTCTCGGTGGAAATTCCCATGGTCTAGTTATAGTTGATGATTTTCCCCGATTTACGTGGGTATTCTTTCTTGATGATAAGTCGCAGGTTCCAAAGATCTTCAATAAATTTGCTCGCAAAGCGCAAAATCTGTTTGAAGTGAAGATCAAGAAGGTTCGAAGCGATAACGGATCGGAGTTCAAGAACACCCATGTGGATACCTTTCTTGACGAAGAAGGTGTCTCACATGAGTTCTCAGCTACGTACACATCTCAACAAAATGGAGTTGTTGATAGGAAGAACTGGACGCTCATTGAGATAGCAAGAATGATGCTTGACGAATACAAGACGCCAAGACACTTTTGGTCAGAAGCCGTTGAGACAGCATGCCATGCCACAAAGCGACTTTACTTGCACAAGCTTCTCGGTAAAATAGCATACGAGCTACTCACCGGTAACAAGCCCCAAGTTGGATACTTTTGGGTATTTGTCTCAAATTGCTACATTCTTGATAAGCATCGTCGTACTAAATTTGCTCCTAAATCTCATGAAAGATTTCTACTTGGTTACGGATTGAACTCTCACACTTACCGTGTCTACAACAACTTCACTTGAAAAGTTGAAGAGACGGTAGATGTGAAGTTTGATGAATCTAATGGTTCACAAGTCGATCAATTGCCAAATGATGTAGGTGATAAGGATCCTTCAGAATCTATACTAGATCTACCCATCGGCAAAATTCGTCCCATGGAGGTGAAGGAGAGTACTTCATCAACTCGAGTGGAAGCCCCTACTTCACGTCAAGGTGAACCTCAACACGACATGAAGGCATCCACGAGCAGTACATGACAAGATGATGAATAGGAGGAAGTGCATCATGAAGATCCACCACAACCACCTTCACCACCACCTCAAGTTAACAACACCTTCAATAACAAGAAAGATGAACGAGATGATAATGAAGAAGAAGAAGCTCCACCATCCAACAATCGGAACCTGATCCGTGTTCGAGCTCAAGTGACCAAGAACCATCCCCTAACCAAACCTTTGGTGATATACAAAAGGGAGAATCACTCGCTCTAAAACCCGTCTAGCTAACTTTTGTGAGCATTATTCTTTCATCTCTAGCATTGAGCCCTTAAAGGTAGAACAATCTCTTGAAGATGCGGATTGGGTGAACGCAATGCATGAAGAGCTACACAACTTCGAGAGGAACAAAGTGTGGACACTCGTGGAGAAGCCCAAAGATGAGAACAACATCATCGGAACCAAATGGGTGTTTCGGAACAAACAAGACGAAGATGGTCAAGTTGTATGCAACAAGGCTCATCTCGTAGCTCAAGGATACAGGCAAGTCAAAGGTATGGACTACGGTGAGACCTATGCCCCCGTTGCTAGACTTGAAGCTATTCGTATTCTTCTTGTCTATGTTAATCATCATGATATCACGCTTTATCAAATGGACATCAAAAGTGCATTTTTAAATGGAGAAATGGAGGAAGAAGTCTATGTTAAGCAACCACCTGGTTTTGTGAATCCTAAGAAACCTAATCATGTTTACAAGCTTCGCAAAGCTCTTTATGGTCTTAAGCAAGCCCCTCGTGCTTGGTATAAATGCTTAACGATGTTTCTCATCGAAAAAGGTTTTGAAATTGGTAAAATTGATGCAACCTTGTTCACTAAGAGATTTAATGGAGAATTATTTGTATGCCAAATTTATGTGGATGATATTACCTTTGGTTCCACTAACCCTCAATTTAGTGAAAGATTTGTAAGGTTGATGTCCGAGAAGTATGAGATGTCTATGCTGTGTGAGATGAAATTCTTTCTTGGATTGCAAATCAAGCAATCAAGAGACGGAACTTTCATCTCTCAAACTAAGTATACCAAGGACTTGATCAAGAAGTTCAATATGCAGGATTGCCAAGGTATGAAAACTCCTATGCCCACTAGTGGACATGTTAACCTTGCCAGGGAGGATGAACCGGTTGATCAAAAGGTTTATCGATCTATGATTGGTTCACTATTATATCTGTGTGCATCTCGTCTCGATATTATGCTTAGTGTCTGCATGTGTTCTAGATATCAAGCTGCACCTAAAGAGTGTCATCTTTTGGCTGTGAAACGTATTGTGAGATACTTGATACAAACACCAAACTTTGGCATTTGGTATCCCAAGGGATCCTCTTTTAATCTTGTTGGCTATTCCGATTCAGACTATGCCGGAGACAGGGTTGACAGAAAATCCACCTCGGGTACTTGTAAATTTTTAGGTAGATCTCTTGTGTCTTGGTCCTCCAAGAAACAAAACTTGGTATCCCTATCTACTACCGAAGCTGAGTATATTGCTGTTGGATCTAATTGTGCGCAATTACTATGGATGACACAAACGCTTAAGGATTTTGGTATTAATGTTAAAAATGTTCCATTACTTTGCGACAATGAAAGTGCTATTGAAATTGGACATAATCATGTGCAACATTCTCGAACCAAACATATTCTAGTTCGACATCATTTCATTTGTGATCATGTTGCCAAAGGAGATATCAATCTTAAGCATGTTTGCACTAACAAACAATTGGCCAATATCTTCACCAAGCCACTTGATGAGAAAACATTTTGTCATTTGAGGAGTGAGTTGAACATCATTGATGCTTCAAACTTGAGCTAGACTCACTCGGTTGCAAGCAAGGGCATGATCTTTATTATTATCTCCATGTTCCCATAACTCATTATCATATGCCATGGAATTCTATGCTCTCTTGTATTGCACCTAACCTTTTGTAGGTACTTGGAAGAACTTCATTCCACAAGATTGCCATCAACTCCAATCATAAGCAATATTATCATTACCAAGTATCCACAACCTCTCTTGATGATGGAAGGAAGAATACAACAAAATCATATCCTTGACATATACTTGATCTTAGTTGCAAAATCTATAAGTGGTATCATGTCAATAGGATATATCCATTGTTCTTCCTTGCATGACTAACCTTTGTAAGTGATGAGTGTACTAGAACGAGAAGGATTGCTTCAAATTTAAGATGATCTTCAGCAATCTCGAGCATCCTCAACAAGTTCACCTACGAGCAACGTCGCCAACATCAATCAAGGTTTGTACTCATATCCTTGAAAAGGCTTTACTCCAAGACATGGGCTAAATCAACACAAGAGATATGTAGAGATCAAAATGCTTAATTGAAAAATGGTAACCCCATTTCGATCTTAAACAATGAGTATGACCTATGACCAAGCATTCTTGCTTGGCTCCTAAGTCAATATACTCTAATATAGGTGACCTAGTCACCGCCCATCATTTAGTTAAGAATCTTGCGTGGTTTGATCTCTATTTGTGTGATTTCTCGTAACCACTCAAAACTTATCTATTTGATATCCTTTGTAAATCATTCGTTTGCTTTTTCTTTTTGAAACAATTTCGTCTGTCTCTGTGAAAACAGAATCTTGGTTTATCTTTCGGAGACACCGATAGTTAACTCGGTCCTACCGAATTTGCAGATCAGCTGCACTACAAAATCTCGGTACTATCGATTTAATTATCCCGATGTCACCGATTTTCTCTTTCTTTCAAATCTGAGTTTCTTGGATATTGCTTATTTGCTTCTGTTCTTGAAATATTCTTGTTCCGTCGATGAACCCTTCCTTTAAATAAAATAAAATAATATTATATATATATTTAGGGGGAGAAGAACAAACAACACTTAGGGGATAAATTCTTTATTCAAGGATCCCTAGCTCCAAGGAGAAGAAACCTCAAATTTGTCAAAAGGAGACAAGTTACTTTCAATGATTCCCTTAGTCTTCTAAATGGACCCTACTTTCAATGACCCTTGATCTCCAGGATTCCTTCCTTATCAATGTTCCCTCTCTACTCCCAAGTTTCACCTTTTTGGTACTTTATGCCAAAGGGGAAGAATATCAAAGCTTCATGCTAAAGGGATAGTTACATGCTTATGCAAAGGGGGAGAGGAAAATATCAAAAGTTCACACTTATATAATCAAGAAGATAAACAAGAATGTAGGGGAAGAAAACTACTTTTGGAGAAAAGTCTAAAGTGAACAAAGGATTGCTTTTCTCACCCTATCCGATCCCAATATCTACATGCCAAGATTCAGGGGGAAAGGATTTACTACCATTTCATATCAAAGGGGAGAAAAGATGTAATAGTTTTCTGCTAAAGATGGAGACATATCAACCCTAATGATTATCATACTTATATGTTCTCCATATCTTGGCATCCTTTGAGTTCTGTTGCTTTTGTTTAGTAGAATACTCTTGTGTTTCCTAACATTGTTTTCTCAAGTGTGTCTCTACTACTAGAATGATCAAGAACTCAAGGATATGCATCATATTTTTGATCAACATGATCTCTTGCTTCTTGCACATATTGTTTGCAAGAGTGAAGTCTTGATCAAGGATATACATTTCATTCACATATATTGATGCATATAGCCAAGATACACATGACTCTTATATCCCTGTCATTCATATGTGTGTCCATGCATTCCAAAGCAACTATCCTTTAAAGGACTGCACACATTTAGGGGGAGGAAATCTAAGTCATGTGTCTCTCAAAGTCTTCATTGCATTCATGCATATCTTTATTTGAAGCTTTGATTGTATGTTGTCATCAATTACCAAAAAGGGGGAGATTGAAAGCACAACATGCTCCCTTGGTGGTTTTCATAATTCATGGCAACATACACTGTCTCTTGGACAAACACTTCTATCTAGTGTATTTCAGATAATAGTCCATGGAGAGTTGAGTTGTCAAAAGGATTGTGGAGATTGTAGAATCACCCCAAGATTCAAGGAAATAGGTTGGCCAAGCTTTGAGCAAGAGGACTCTACATTTTACATTTGTGAGAAATCACTTTGATTCTATAGGAAAGCCAATACTATTAAAAGGCGGTAAAGTTTTGATGGTGAAAAATATGCTCAAATGTGCACAAGTGACAGTCACCAAAACATCCACATACTCTCCCACCAAAGTCTGTCCTAAGCCAAACATGCAAATCGGTGCAACCAACATTCCTATCCCGGTGCCACCGAGTTCCAAACCCTGGAAAGACTCAGCCAAACCCTAACACTTCGGTGCAGCCAACACTGCGCTTGGTGCCACCGAGTTGGGTTGCCAACTTTTTGTTACGCAAGTTCTCATTTTTGGTCCAACTGAGACTTGTTAAAACCACTAAAATCTGCCAACCAATTAACTTGGGAAAAGGTTAGGTTTTAAATTTCTGCTAGTATTCTATTCACCCCCCTCTAGACACGCCTCTCTCGATCCTACAACCGGCCATCGGCTTCTCCCTCCCGTGTGAAGAGCTTGGGAGTGTTCCCTTTTATTATTCCTTTGCCAAAAAGCAAACTTGTATTTGGGGAACCAGGCAATCCGGACATGTGGTGCGAACATGCAGAAAGCACAGAGAAAGATATGTCATATTATGACGTAGTGTAAGAAACATCTTCCCATGAAAATAGTACCTCTAGCGATACCTTTTGCTGGGGTTCTACGAAGAGCGTAGATAGGAATCAACATATTTGCAGTACACGACTAAGTGTCTTTTGGGAATAAGAGACCCAAACAACAGAATAGAAACTAGGGCCACATAAGATGTTTCCGTCAGAGCCGACCAATTGTCTACGTAAGATAGCTAGCTTTCGGCTTCACCAGTTTGAGGTACGTGTCCGGATGACCCAGTCGTAGCAATCACAAAGGTGCTCCCTTTACTCTCTAGCCGAACAAGCGGGAACGTAGAGAGTAACCACAAGAGCGAGGCAACCCAGCTTGGCAAAGTCTTAGTTCGAATTGATGCATATGATGTCTAAGGCATGACAAAAGAAACATGCGCGCCCGATAAGTATGAACAATTAAAATATTGGCTATTAAAAGAAGGCCCCATGTGTTGTGTTCGGATTTAACACTTTATGGTGTATGGAGAGTATCCGTAGTACAAGATTGATTCAGCCGAACATAGGGTAGGAAATAAATTGTCCCTATCGAACAACAAAGTGGCTTTCATATGGGGAAAGAGTGCAACTCATTAATTCAGCCCTGTCATCACTTCTTTCATTTGCGATGTGTGTGCTAAAACAGCCTCTCAAAATCATTGATATTTTTGATAGAGCTCGGAGACATTCCTATGGAGGAAAATTGCAGACAGAGATGCTAAAACACACTCCCTGGCAGCTTGGGACCTAGTTTGCAGACCAAAAGACAAAGGAGGCCTGGGTATCATAGACCTACGAATACAGAACAAGGCTCCACTGCTATAATTTCTCCATAAATTCTATAATAAGGTGGATACCCCCTGGGTCATGTTGATTTGGAATGCATATTATGACACAACAACACCACATGCGTTGCCAGTTTGTGGATCCTTTTGGTGGAAAGATATCCTGTCCCTTTCACACATCTTCCGAGGGATTACAACTTGCATTCCGAATTCGGGTGACACCATCCTACTTTGGAAAGACCAGTGGCATAATGAGCAGGTGTTAGCTGAATCCCGTGAACACTTATTCTCTTATGCAACAAATGAGGATGTATCTCTTGCTCAATTCAAGATGGACATGGATCCATCTTCCAACTTCCAGTTACCACTATCATGTGAAGCACGACTAGAACTGGATGACCTGATGCTTACCATAAACATGATAGCTTTAAACCCTTTAACAATTGATGAGTGGATCTACTATTGGGGAGAGGTACAATTTAAACCCAAGCGTTTCTACCGATATATTTTCAGACATGTGCAGGCGCCACAATACCTAACGAGTATATGGAAGTCAAAATGCATCCTTAGACATAAGGTTTTCAGTTGGCTGCAAATGATGGATAGGCTCAACACGAGAGATTTATTAGCACAGAAGCATTTTGCAATAGGAGATGATCACACCTATGTGCTATGCAATGACAATGTGTTGGAAACTAATGAACATCTCTTCTTCCAATGTGCATTCGCAACCACATGTTGGGCAATACTTGGAATCACATGGGACACGACCCTGGAGGTGCAGGCAAGATTGGATGTCATGGAGATTAGATGGGCCAAACTACTGTTCAAGGAAATATGCATGTTGGCCACATGGAACATGTGGAAACAACACAACCGAAAGGTGTTTGATGTGTGATGGCAACACAACATGACAGGATGTTGAAAACAGATTTGGAAATCCTGAAATTTGGACTCAAACCTGACAAATATACCTTTATAGATAGGTTTCTTCCAACTATCCACTTGTAACTGCCTAAGTACTCTCACTAACTGATCCTTGTTGTTGTTGCATGGATTTATAATCTCTTGTAACAACCACCATTTAATATAGCAACAGTAGGAGGCTCTCCTACTGTTTTCACCTATAAAAACCCAGCAAAGCGGGAAAGGAAATGGAAAAAGGCAAAAAATAACTAAAAAGGAAAAATTGTAGGGGAGTATGGACAACACCGGTTTATCCGTAGAAACGCAGAATACGAGCTGCGTTCCATGGGTTTGGTTCAAGGCGGTTATCGGATGAATTCCACAAATGATAGGCCCCTCCCGCGAGCACTTCGTCAATGATGAAAGGACCCTCCCACTTGGGTTTGAGCTTGTGCTTATGTTTCTCCGGGAACCGTAGGACAAGTTCTCCTACGTTGTATGCTTTTGCCCTAACCTCCCTACTTTGGTACCGCGGAGCTTGCTGTTGGTAAAGAGTGGATCAAGCCAGAGCTATGTCCCACTCCCCCTGCAGGGCATCTAAGTCGTCCTGCCAATCTAACTCGGCCTCCTTTTCCTCGTACATGCGGACTCTTGGTGCGTCGTGGATAATATCACAAGGGAGAAGCGCCTCTACCCCATAGACCATAAAAGCGGTGTATAACCCGTTGATCTGTTCGAGGTAGTACGCAGGCCCCATAGGACGGAGTCGAGTTCCTCGTCCCAATGACAGTCGGACTCATGAAGAGATCGGACCAAACGTGGCTTAATGCCGCTCATAATGAGACCGTTTGCTCGCTCGACCTGTCCATTGGTCTACGGATGGTAGACCGATGCATAATCTAGGTTTATGGCCATTTTTACGCATCAGTCCTTGACCTCTTGGGACGTGAAATTGGTTCCATTGTCTGTTATTATACTCTGCGGGACACCGTAATGGTGTACTATGCTAGATATAAATTCAATCGCTGGTCCGGATTTAGTCGATTTAATAGGCTTTGCTTCTATCCATTTGGTGAACTTATCAACCATGACCAGTACGTATTTATTTTTCTTGGTTCCAACCATGTCCAGCCCCCGGACTGCAAAAGGACAGGTAATCATAATAGTCCGAAGAACTGTTGGGGGCATGTGACTTTGTTTCACGAAGAGTTGACACCTGATGCAATGTTGAATGAGTTACTGGGCGTCGGTCCGAGCTGTAGGCCAAAAGAAACCAGCTCGGAAGGCTCTGCTGACAAGAGATCTTGCCACGGTGTGATGCCTGCCCATGTCCGCATGGATTTCGGTGAGGAGCTCCCGTCCCTCTTCCTCGGATATACACCTTTGTAATACTCCAGTGGTTCTTTTCTTGTATAACTCACCCTTGTGCACTTTTATAAGCCTTGGATCGCCGAACTATGCGCCGTGCCTCGGTTTGATCATCGGGGAGTTCCTTGTGCAGGAGATAGGCGAGAAAGGGCTTTGTCCACAGCGCAGTTACTACCATTACCTCATGAGCTGAGGGCATCTCATTCATCGTTGATTCGCCGATAATGCCATCATCTGGTTCATTTATAGTGGGAACAACCTTGTTCGCTGTTTTCGGGCCGGTGCCATTTGCGTCGTCCTGCCACACTACGGAGGACTTGAAGAACTGCTCCAAGAAGGTGTTTCTCGGGACGGGATCGTGCTTGGCTCCCATACGGGCCAATATATCAACGGCTTGGTTGTTGTCTTAAGCAACATGGTGGAATTCCAACCCCTCGAAAGAGCAGATATCTTGAGGATAGCGTCTCTATATGCCGCCATCTTCGGATTTTTGGCGTTGAATTTGCCGTTAATTTGGGATATGGCCAGGTTTGAGTCTTCCCGTACCTCTAGACGTCGTATACCCATTGACACCGCCATCCGAAGACCATGAAGAAGAGCTTCGTATTCGGCGGCATTGTTGGAATCGGCATACATGATTTGCAACACGTATCTTATGTTGTCGCCTGTGGGGATGTGAGGATAACTCCAGCCCCCGGACCGGCCAAGGTCTTGGATCTGTTGAAGTACATTGTCCAATGGGAGTATGCACTATACTCCTTGGGGAGCTCGGCCTTTGTCCATTCAGCCAAGAAGTCCGCCAGTACCTGAGATTTAATGGCACGACGAGGCTTGTAGTTTATTTCAAAGGGAAGGAGCTCAATGGCCCATTTGGCTATGTGACTGGTAGTGTCCCTGTTGTTGATTATATCACTCAAGGGGACTTCCGATGCCACCATTATCGTGCACTCCTGGAAGTAGTGCTAGAGTTTCCTCGATGCCATGAATATTGTATAGGCTATTTTTTGATAATGTGGGTATTTGGACTTGCACCATGTTAGAACCTCTGACACATAATATACCGACTTTTGAGTTCGGAATTTATGTCCCTTCTCATCTTGTTTGACGACGAGCACTGCGTTGACTACCTTGCTGGTGGCCGATATGTATAACAACATGGGCTCACCGGTGCCTGGTGCCGTGAGTATGGGATTGGTTGCCAGTATTGTTTTGATTTCTTCCAACGCAGCCACTGCTTCATCGGTCCATTCGAAATTGTTTGTCCGTTTCAGCAGCTTATAGAGCGGCAAAGCTTTTTCTCCAAGGCGAGAAATAAAGCGGCTTAAAACGGCTACGCACCCGGCTAGTCTCTAGACATGCTTCAGCTCTGTGGGGATTGCAAGTTCTGATAGAGCATGGATTTTAGCTGGATTTGCCTCTATTCCTCTATAAGAGAGATGAATCCAAGCAGCTTGCCCGAGGGAACTCCGAATACATATTTTCCGGATTGAGTTGTATATCATATTCACGCAAATTAGCGAAAGTTTGACGGAGTTCATCGATCAACTGATCGACGTGTTCGGTTTTGATTACCACATCATCCACATACGCCTCAACAGTCATTTTGACCTGTGTGGCGAGGCAGGTTCGGATCATGCGCTGGTACGTGGCCCCGGCCTTTTTTAGCCCGAAGGGCATCGTGTTGAAGCAAAATCGCCTGTAGGGGGTGACGCATGCGGTAGCCGTCTGATCGGATACCTTCATTTTAATTTGATGGTATCCGGAGTAAGCATCAAGGAAACACAAAAAATCATGTCCGGCTGTGGAATCAATGATTTTGTCTATGCGTGGTAAGGGAAAAGGGTCCTTGGGGCATGCTTTGTTGAGGTCTTTGAAATCGACACACAGCCGCCAGAATTTGTCTTTCTTAGGTACCATCACCAGCTTTGCTAGCCACTCGGGTTGTTTGATGTCCCGAGTAAATACGGCCTCGAGTAATTTTGCTAATTCTTCACCCATGGCTTGCCATTTGGGTTCGGAGAAGCGGCGCATGGGTCTGTTTCACGGGCTTAAAGCCTAGAATAATGTTCAGGCTGTGTTCTGTGAGCCGATGTGGGATACCGGGCATATCGGAAGGATGCCAAGCGAAAATGTCCCAATTTTCGCGCAGGAAATTCCGTAATTCTGCGTCCATAAGGGGATCGGGCTGGGCTCCGATGGATGATGTTTTATTGGGGTCCGTTGGATGCACCTAAAATTTGACGATTTCCTCTATGGGTTTAAAGGACGTGGACTTGAGGATCACATCGTCCCTATTAACTGTCGATTGTGTGTCACATCGTCCCTATTAACTGTCGACTGTAGAGCGGTCAATTGCTCAGTGGCAAAAGTTTCGACTAATACCTCGAGGGCGAGTGTTGCCGTCTTGTTTTCGGCCCGGAGGGATATATATTCGGATCACTGGCGAGCGTGATCACTCCATTTGGTCCTGGCATTTTGAGTTTCATGTACCCATAATGGGTTATAGCCTGGAACTTTGTAAAGGCGTCCCATCCTAACAGGGCGTGATAGCCACTGGGAATGGGATGATGTGGAAGAGGAGTTCTTCGGATCCATAATTTTCAGGCGTGCCGAACACAACGTCCAGGATGATACATCCGGACAATGTGCCACTTTCCCTAGGATAATTCCCTGGAAGGTTGTGTTGATATGTTTGATGCGAGATCGGTTGAACTGCATTTTCTCCAGAGTGGCCCCATAATTGAGGTTTAGACCACTACCACCATCCATGAGCACCTTATGTAGTTTGTATCCATCAATGATGGGATTCAAAACTAGAGCGGCCAGTGAGTGACCGGGAAGGATGGGAGGCTGGTCAGTGCCCCTGAAAGTAATCGGTACGTCTTCCCATGGGCTAGTAGCTGCCATGTGTTAGACTTGCTCATGCTCCCTAAGAGGTCTTTTACGCTTGCTCCTCAAGGGGAAAACCTCATAGATCATCAGGACTTCATCATCGAATCCGTTTGGCGAAGGAGAGCGCATATTCAATGGAGGTGTGTCAAGGATAGCCTCGCCACTTTTTGTGACTTGCCTGACGACCCAGCAAACTCTAAGGCTATGTTTAGGGTTTGTGTTAAATAACACTGAATGAATGGGGAAAGGTTTATCTAAAAGTCCATCAAGGATGGTGTTGGTCTCGTAAAGGGACTTGTTTCTTTTTTCGATGCGTTCATGCCTGGCTGGCCGATTTGGAGGTACCCTCTTTCTTTGAACTCCTCTTGGGTGTTCGAAAATTTTTGGTTCCAAGAACAACCGCTCCGATTGCTAGACACTCTCCATGGCGCAATACTTCTATACCAATTCAGATAACCCTAAAAATTTGTTTATGCGTCGGCGGGCTAGGGCAGTAAGAATCACTTCATCATGGCAATTGCTGATGAAAATTGCCGATGAAAAGTTGTCTTGGTCACTAAGACCTTTTACTCTGCTCCTAGCGAGGAGGAGTCTTGCCCAAAAGTGGTGGACTTATTCTCCTTGTATTTTTTTGATATCCCGGAAGTTCGAAGCATGGGCTTTGGCACGATACTAGGATAATCGTCTTGGGCGGTGGGAGAGAAAAAATTCTTTCCCTGTCACAGCGAGTGTTCAGAAGTGCAGTTTCTGAATTGCGCAACTGATCTTGGACCGGTGATGGTCCAACTTTAAAGCTATTCCTCGCCTCTGATTCTCCGACGGGGTCTTGGAGATAGTGGATGGGGGTGTCGACAGTTTTCAATTCTTGCTGTCGGGCAGAATCCATGGTCGGACACTCAACGGTGGTGACAAGGTGAGTGACCAGAGGGACATGAATCTCCCTGTCATCGGGTCTAATCCCGAGACGATCATAGATCAGAACCTGGTCATCCGATATACGCATTGCTTCGATCCGATCGAACAACTCGTTTCAGAACAAGGCGATGGCAGGATGCGTGTCGCTGATATGAGTGGATTCATCAAGCGGAGTGACAGTTCCGGAGTTACGCCGAAGCGGATCCGTGCTCCGTTCCACCATGGGACCTGATGCACTAGGCATCGAAGCATCTGGATTTACAGGCTTTCCTTCGAAGGTTGAGGGTTCCATCGGAACGAGCGTTCCCCATGAATTAGTCACGAACTCTAGGGTTCTGAACTTAATGCACTGATCGGGGGAGACCTTCCGGTCTGACCATGACGGCCGATCGGGTCGGCATGCGACAAGATGTCGTTGCCGATGAAATTCTGGTCGAGGACAAGAGTCCCCTCGATACAGATCTCGCAAGTTGTGACGGGGCGAGCCATTGATTCCTTCGGTGCTCACAGAGGAACTCTCAATGAAAGCACCAATGTCGGTGTCAAAACCGGCGGATCTCGAGTAGGGGATCCCGAACTGTGAGACTAGGATCAACGGTAGCAGGAGACGAAGGGGACACGAGTTTACCCAGGTTCGAGCCCTCCAATGGAGGTAATACCCTAAGTCCTGCTTGATTGTATTGATGGTGTAAGGGGTTGCAGAGTTGATCTACCTCGAGATCGTATATCTAACCCTAGATGAGTTGTTCTTGCTCTAACCCGTAAAGCCCTCCGGCTTATATAGATGCTGAGGGTGTCCTTGGCCTACACATGGTCGGTTACATGCCAAAGAGGTAACTTGCCTAACTATAGCTAATAACTTGGAGCACACATCTTGACTCCATGAGGCTTCCTTCCTAGCATAAGTGGTCCTCGATCCTCCGATGCCTGCTGTCACGCCCAAGATGCGCGACTATCCGTTTTGAGGCACGTGGTCCTCACAAAAGATAGAAGCGCATCTTGCCATTAGCAAGATAAGCATCATCACATCATACATGTACTGAAGGGAAGACTATATCAAGTTGGCTTACACTCGCCACATGCTAAATTACAATGACACTCAGTTCATACATCAAGAGGAACACAGCATCCGGCTACGGACGAAAACAAACGATAAAAGCAAATGCGATGATACTATCAAGCTGTCCCAAAGGTCACGACCAGGTCCTCTACTCATCCGGATACGTCACATACATCCTGCCTCTCTCCTCATCATACTCCCACTGGAGCTGAGTAAGATCATCCTGCACGGACTCATCTGATCCTGCACCTGGATTGTTGTAGTAAACTGTGAGCCACAGAGGACTCAGCAATCCAGTAACCCGGGTGCCAACACTATTTAAGCTTTAGGATGGAAGGGGTGATGTTTAAGTCTACAGCAACTCTAAGCAAATATAGTGGCTAACTTACGTAGCAAGAATGTAAAATGAGTGGTTTACGTCAATCGGTCGATTTCTACACGATCTCTAAGAGACCCTGAACACCTGCTTACGTCAGTCATAACCCCACCGTGTTCTCTCTCGGTTCATGTTCACGAGCAGAGACGATCACAGTTTCTCACACGGTTGGTGTATTATTAGAGTTTACTTCAAGTTTTCTATAACCGGGTGTTAAACAAATATCCAAGTTGCCACATAACCGTGGGCATGGCTTTCCGAAAGATTTAACCCTGCAGGGGTGCTCCAACTAGTCCATCACAAATAACCACACTCCATGGGAATTCCTCGACCACGGATCTCGTGATCTTCATCGGTAACTCCAAAGGAATTCCAACACCTCGGGTAACCCGAAGAAAGTCAGAGTCCACACGCAAGACATTCGATAAAGGTAAAACAAATCTAGCAAGACCACCCGACGTGTCGACAACCCGATAAGAGCCGCGTATCTCAGTCTCAGGACACGACGGATGAGCGATGGTTACCACGCCAATCACCGAGTTTCCCCGGGCGGCGTTAATAAGCTGCTCTGGGTTGGACCAACACTCATGCGGAGCACTGACCTGGGGTTGATTAAATTATCCACGGGTTTGCAAGACCCTATGCAATTAATTAAGTTGTTAAGCAAATGTAGTACCAATGTTGGGTCTTGCCAGACAAGTTTTAATCTCCACCGAATACACAAGGGGGTCCCCATAACAACCCCAAGCGTCTTAGGAGTGCAAAATATGGAAAACATAACACCGGTAACAAGGAACTAATGGCGGCACGAGTGGAACAAATCACTTAGCAAAAGGCCAAGCCTTCCACCAATACCAGATATATATGTGTATTAAATTAAATAACAGAATTTATGGGGATATCCAATCCATGTTATCACATGGAACAACCTGCAACTAAGAACGCTATAAGAGGGGTTGAGCAGCGGTAACTTAGCCAATCAACGGTTTGCTGGGATGTGGAGGTTAGAGGCTGTCATGGTAACATGGGGGCTGATATCATGTGGTAGGTAGCGCAATTGTAACGATAAGAACGAAAAACTAGCAAGAAAATATAGTATTGGGATCCGGGTACGATCATCTTGCTTGTTGGTTCTTCAGCGGAACAAGAAGCGCGATCCTCGTAGTGGTACTCTCCAGGTTCCTCAAACTCAGATTCGACACTCGCGTTTACCCAAGAGAAACAGCAAATAAATAACCAAACAAGGTGCAATGCACAATCAAGATGATGCATGATCATTATAGGGAAGAATTTAACATGGCAATCCAATTCTAGTCAAGTTTCACATGCAAAGGTGGTGGATTAATGAATCTGTACAGAATCACATGTTAAATTATTTAGACATGCATGAACATGGCAAATATGGATGCATCATGAAAAAACGATGGAAATGCATATAAAGATCGCGAGAAACAGAGCTACGGTTCCGAGATACGCTCACGACAAGGTACGAAGACAAAACTCAAGACCACCAAATACCTGGGCTAATTCTTGGCATCCCAAGGTAGCCAATGGATAGGTGATGAAAACTCAATCACAATAGACTCAAGAATCACTCAATTCCATGGAGTTTATCTCCCACAACACACAAAACAAAATAGCACTCAATCTGCCACAAAACAGCAGCATAGCATTTTGAAAAGCTCACCACTATTACTACAGGAACTCTATAGCCACAAACAAGACATGAACAGGTTCTACTCAACACCCACATCAATTCATCCAACTAGACAATAAACAAAAGAGCAACACATCCCTATGCATGGAACTGACAAGTAGGCATGATGAAACAGAATTTTAGGGACAGTGAAAATTCCAGTTTTCTGGAATCTGGGTTGATAAAGTAGCAAGTTCACAGCACTGGTTAAATATGCTAGTAAGCTCCAAATGACAGGAAAATTAATAGGATGGTAAATGGCAATATCTGCTACAAATACCTAACACTGAGCATGGTCAAAAACCCAACACAACACTAGCTACACCCTGATCTTCAAGGCAAAACAATAACAGCGATTCTCCAGACTTAGCCATTTTCAGACTAGCTGGACAGAAACAGAAAGTAGCTCGATAAACAGCATGGTTCCCACTGATTAAAGACTTAGAACAAATTACAAAAATACATGGATGTTCACAGCAACTTTGACTAGCAATCTCATGTTGACAAGAACTCCAAAGCATCTATGGATTAATTCATATGAAAAAGACAAAAGGCATCACAGCATAAAAAATGCACTTTTGCCAAGTTGCCCCAAAGTCAAATATGACTTCACAGATGCATAGAGGGGTTGAAAACACCCCAAAATAATTACTCATACCTATGTACTTGCATGGAACATCAAGAAGAAAAGCTAGGTCGAAATTCTACCCTAGCTAGGCATGGGTGACCTATGTCACTTATGAAACTTGTTGAAAATGCCCCAAATGGACTTGTGCTCCATATATACATGTAAGAAGTGTTTAATTAACATTTTAGGGACATGATAACATGGTCTAGCATCTAAAACAATAATGAAACTAACTAGAGAGGAATATATGCTCATATGATCATTTAGGGAGAACCATACACATGGAGCTACAATTCACATGGATGAGTGTATGTAGTTCATACACACATATATCACACTCATTGCACTCATATCATGAGAACACATGCACACACAAGCATTCCTACACATACACATGTATGGGTGTGTGATACTCACACACAAGCATCCACATAGCACCACACTATATTGGACTCACCCAAGGGTATGTGTAGGCACATACCACACACACACTCAAGTGCATGCCCAAGGCTCACACACACACATGCATGGGTGTGTATGCACATGGTACTTACACACACACACAAGTGCAAATGTATGTGCAACCATGCACTCACACACACACACCCAAAACTACACCACACTCACATATGTATATATATGCAATAGGTGTATACACACACACCCATGCAACCATATATGTGGGTGTATGCACATGGTGCATACACACACACACACAACACACACTCATTTATGTGTGCACACAAGCACACACACTCTGCCACACACACGCACAAATACATACATTCATACATACATACATAAGGCACACACCCTCTGGTTTTTTGCAAAAGAAAGAAACAAACGAAAAAAAAGAAAAAAGGAAAAAAAAAGAAAAAAAGGAAAAAGGGGGGAAGAAGGGGATCAAACCCACAACCTCCCCGGCAACAACACACACGCGCTACCACTCGGCCACGGCTCGGCTCTTAACTAGTATACGCGCCTCGGCCCTCTTATACACACACGAGCACACTAACCTGACGAAACTGAACCCAATTCGAGCACCAGCGACAGAGCAATGGTGCGGCAACTCCGGCGACCTCATGACGGCTATAGGGCATCTCCGGTGGAGGCAAGACGCGGCGGGGACTGTGGGATGCACGGGGGATCCATTCCCCTGCTCACCTCGCGGTGAGGAGGAAGGAGGCGAGCGGCAGGAGCTCGCGAATCCACCGACGGCAACCGGGCACGGCGATGATCTCCTACGAGCTACAGCGAGGAAAAGGGGGGACAACGATGAACGGCTGCTCACCTAGGGCTTCCCGGAGATGCGGGGGCGCGGTCGACAGCGACGAAGGGGAAGGAGCGGCTCGGGGACGTGGCGGCGACGAAGAGGAAGAAGTCCGGTTCCGCTCCGGCGACGGGGAGGAAGAAGAGGGCCTCTGGGACGCTCCTAGCGCCGAGATCGGGACGTGGACGGCTCCAGGGAACTTCCCGCCATCTCCGACAGTGACGAGCCCAACCGGAGGCGCGGCGACGACGAGCCTCCTCTCCCTCAGCACTTACCTGTCACCTCTGACAGAGAAGGAAAAGGGGAAAAGGAGGAGGAGGAGGAGGGAAGAAGAAGAAGAAGGAGCAACAGCGGCGCTGGGAGAAGGAAGAGGGAACCCTAGCGGAGCGACAGGACGTCGAGGGGGCTTTATACCCCACCAGGCAGACGGCGATGGCAACGGAAAGGAGCGGCGATGCACGCGCTCTCTGCACTCTCACACACACCACGCAGACGGAGGGAGACGGGGGAGCAGGTAGCCGTCCTGTTCCCCTGGGCTGGGCCTAGAGGCCGGCCCACGCGGTACTCTCTCTCTCTCGAACAAGAAAACAAAGCCTTTTCTTTTAAATAAACAGAGAAAGAAGAAAGAAGAAAACCAGAGAAGGGAAAAGCTTTTGGAGAAAATAAAAATAGTTTTGTGGAGGAAAATAAATGCCCATATTAAATAAATTAAGAAGTTGATTTTTAAAGCAAGTTTTTTTATTAATTTAATGATAGAACAGCCCCTGTTTTTGAATAGTTTTAAAAACCAAATATAAGCAAATGACTCAAGATCACTCCCAATATTTATAAGACATCTTGGGTTAACACACCAACATTTTAAAATGGGTCTACCACAACTTGAATCTGCTAATAAAAATAAATAGAAGAAGGGAGGGTTTTGAGAGGAAACTTGCAAAGGAGAGGAGAGGGGGAAGGAGAGGGTATTGCCCACATAGTTCCACCACACATACCAGCATGACACACCAAACACCACACTCTCATATCATAACCATACATGAAAACAAGCACCACAACCAATCATGCACAAGGAATGAAATGAAGATGATGCATTATGATGATGGATGAAAGATGCATGAATGCTACCAACACATGAATGACAAGGTTCACTCCAAACATAGATCATGTTAACAAGGTCATTCAATGAGTTACATGGCAATAAAGGTAGGGACATCACTTGGGATGTCACACCTGCCTTGCGGCCCATACAGTCCGACCCATGAACAATGGGTCGGCTATCCGAGGACCCCTTAATCCAGGACTCCCTCTGTGCTACTTCTGTTGTTGATGTTAGATAGAGCCCCGCCCGCATGTGGTTCTGTACCACACAGCCCCTCGACTTTGTCATGTGTGTCTCTTTATTTTCTTGGCAACCTCGCCGATGCCCTTGCTCCGTAAACCAGCCGTATCTCTGTTTGTTCTTCAAAATCGTTGCTCGTTGTACGAGTATGCCATTAACCTAGGTTGCTTTGTGTTTTCATTATGAGTAGCTTCACTTTGCTTAACTAGAATGTGAGGGGTCTCAACGATCCTACACGCAGATTCGGGGTCAACTCCCTGGTTCTTCAATCGCGCTACTCCATTCTTTGCTTGCAACAGACCAAGGTCACTGCTTTTTCTGCCGCGGCCTTGCTCAAGGCGATCGGTTGTGCCCTAGCCGGCAACGCTATCATGCTGGCGGTCGGCACTTGGGGTGGTGTACTGCTTGCTTGGGACCCAAACGTGTTCGGTGTTGACCAGCTGGAGATCACCGGGCACGCCATCTCGATGCGGTTCTCACCACGTGATGGTGGGGCGCCGTGGCATCTGACCACTGTCTATGACCCGTGCGATGACACCGAGAAGCTGTTATTCCTCGAGGAACTAGTGGCGATCCGCGCTCAACGGCTGGGTCCTTGGCTCGTCCTCGACGACTTTAACATGATCTACGAGGCGCAAGATAAGGGCAAATCGATCCTAAACTACCGCATGATGTCCAAGTTCCGGGCGGCACTCAACGTTGGAAAACTGTGCGAGATTCCATGGCATGGGTGCCATTTCACCTGGTCAAACGAGCAGTACGATCCTACCCTTTGTCGGTTAGACCGTGCCTTTTGCGACGTGGACTGGGAGCTGATTCACCGATCGGTGCACCTCGCACCTTTGGCCACGGGTATGTCTGATCACTGTCCGCTTGTGCTCTCGTGTGAGGACCCTGGCTAGCGCAAGTCCGGATTTTGTTTTGAGGCATTCTGGGTTCACTTGCATGGCTTCTCCGCCGTCGTCTCTACGTCCTGGAATCAGCCCTGCCTGCTGTTGGATGCCCTCGCGCGGCTGGACTACAAACTTAAGCGGGTTACCCAAGCGCTGTGGCTCTAGAATAAAAACTCGGTCGGCGACACCAGACTCTAGCTTCTCATGGCACAAGACACTGTCTTGCTTTTAGATGAGGTCCAAGAATTGCGCCATCTCGAGTAGGACGAGTTGGAGCTCCGCAAAAACCCCAAAGCTAGAATTTTGGGGTTGACTGTGATCGAGCGGATTGAGGCCAAGGAACGCTTGCGGGTGCGTTACCTTCGCTCTGGACATGCAAACACCAAGTTTTTTCATCTCAAGGACAATGGTCGCCGCCGGAAAACTTCATTACCTCCCTTCAGACTGCCAGTTCGATCACCACACTTCAGGATCACAAGCCGGCAGTGACCAAGGAGTTTTTTGATGCCCTAATCGGCCAGCCGGCTAGCACGCCGCTTGCCTTTGACTAGGACAATCTTGGCCTGCTGTGGGAGAAACTAGAGGACCTCGAGTAGCCTTTTTCTTCGGAAGAGATTCTACAGGCCATCAAAGACTTGTCGGCGGACCGTGCGCCCGGCCCGGATGGCTTCTCCAGTGGTTTCTTCAAGGACACGGCTCCGATCATCATGCGAGACCTCCTGCTCGCCTTTCGCCAAGTATACCTGATGAACTGCTCCAACCTACACAAACTCAATGGGGCGCACATCGTTCTGCTGCCTAAAACAGCACATGCTACCACTATGGGCGACTACAGGCCAATCAGTCACCTACATAGCATCGCCAAGCTCATCATGAAGGTTCTAACGACCAGGCTGGTGCAACGCATTTACTCGCTGATCTCCCCTAGCCAGAGTGCGTTTTTGTGAGGGTGGTGCATCCAGGACAATTTCCTCCTTGTCCGCGAGCTGGCCAGGCATTTTCATTGAGCCCGACAACCGACACTCTTTCTTAAGCTCGATATCGCCAAGGCATTCGATTCCGTATCTTGGCCATATCTGCTGAATATGCTATGTGCGAGGGGTTTTGGAAGGTGGTGGTGTGAGTGGATCTCTATCATGCTATCCACTGCTTCCTCCCGTGTGCTTGTCAATGGCCAGGTGGGCGAGCTCATTCAGCACCGTTGCGGACTTCGTCAGGGTGACCCGCTCTCGCCCTTCCTCTTCATCTTGGCGATGGAGCCATTGCAGCGCATCTTGGACCTTGCCGTCGCGGTGGGCTCCATCTCACCGCTCCGAGGTAGGATCCCATGTTTTTGCATTTTGCTATATGCGGACGACGTTGCCCTTTTCATCAACCCCGTCAGATCTGAGTTAGCCATTGTGCACGCCATTCTCACTTCCTTTGGGTTGGTCTCAGGGCTCCACGTCAACTTCTCGAAAAGCTCGGTGATCCTCATTCGTTGCAAGCTTCTGGACGTGCTGGAGATCACCTTGCCGCTTGGCACCGCGATATCCTCCTTCCCATGCAAATTCCTGGGGCTGCCATTGTCCTTGCGATGATGGCGCAAGATTGACTTGATGCCCATACTGGATAAGATACGGGTGCGCCTGGACTTCTGGAAGGCAAAGCTGCTTTCCATGGCGGGCAGGCTAGTCCTTCTTAATGCGGTGCTCTCTACTTTCATGGTGTACTGGTTGTCCATGTTCGAGCTGCCTCTGTGGGCACGCGCTGAGATCGACAAGTTGCACCGGGCATGGCTATGGAGGGGCGAGGAAGCTTGCCACGGCGGGCACTGCAAGGATGCCTGGGGGGAAATTTGTCGACGGTGGGAACTAGGAGGGCTCGGCGTGATTGACCTGGTGTGCTTCGGCACCGCCATGCGGCTTCGGTGGTTGTGGCAGGAGCATGTATCCTCGGCCAAACCTTGGGTTGGTCTACCGATGCCGTGCACGATCGCTGACAGAGCCATCTTCGCAGTGGCAACTATGGTGACCATTGGTCGTGGGGACCGAGCCTGCTTCTGGTTTGGCAGCTGGCTAGAGGGCTGCATGCCGTTCACCCTGGCACTAGAACTATCTGCGGTCTTCAGGAGAAAATCTCACTCGGTTCGTGATGCTCTACATGATGGACGATTGGTATTGGATCTACGAGGGTGGATCACGTCTGACTCCCTGCCCGCCTTCGTACGTCTCTGGTCCTTGATCAGTCATGTCGCTCTATGGCTCGAGGAGCCAGACGCCTTCTCATGGAAGCTTAACGAGAGCGGCTGCTTCTCGGTTGCGTCCGCATACAGTTGTCAGTTCCTTGGCTCCATGATTTTGCCAATGTGGACTTCGGTTTGGAAGGCTTGGGCTCCGACAAAGTGTCTTCTGTTCGCCTGGCTCTTTGGTCAGAACAGGCTATTGACTGCTAATCGCTTGCTTGCCCGAAAATGGCTGAACTCCTATTTCTGTCCGCTTTGCCGCCGGAACCTGGAGACCGCAGAGCACCTACTAATCACGTGCTTGTGGTCGCAGCAGCTCTAGGTGCGCGTTGCCGGTCGCTTTCACTTGCCGGGATTCCTGCCTGCCTCTTGGCTACCTTGGGCGTCCCCCCATGGTTGGCTCTCTAACCTCTCAGCGGGCATGCCTTAGGCCAAACACAGCAAGTCTATGGCACTAATGGTGCTTTGGTTCATCTGGAGGGAGCGAAATGCTCGCATTTTCAGAAGCGCTGAGCGGCAAGTTGAGCAAGTGCTTGATCAGTTGACTGGCGAAGCTAGGCAATGGGTGTTGGCCGATGGCCGACACTTGGTTTGGGAGTAGTTTCCTATCTAGCCCCTTTTTTCTTTTCATTTCTTCTTTCTTTCTTCCCTCGCCACTGCATTTTGCGGCTGGTCTTTTGTACAGTTTACTCCCACGTACTTCCGCTTAATGAAATCGCAGTTCTCCTACGCTCTTTCAAAAAAAATATCCATGCTAGATTTATTTTTCTTGTTTTCTTCTTGTGTGTTTGAAAAACTTTGAGAAAATCCAAAAATACTTCTTGTTTCTTTTCGGTTTTTCTTTTCAGTTTAGTTAGTTGTAATATTAAAAGAAAACCTCAAAAGATTTCTCATTTCTTCTTTTGCTTGTTGGGAGTTCTCCTATGTAAATAGTTTTTCTCGTTTTTTATTTTTCCTTTTCCTGTTTGTTTTCTTCAAGAAAAAATAAAAACTCCAAAAATATTCCAGTGTGTTTCTCTAAAATTCTCTTTTTTCTATCGAGTAATACCAAGGAGAATACCATGATGAAATGTTCAGTGGCTCTCATGTGCATTATTGTTGATCTAATAGAGAGCCCATATTACTTTGTCTTCTCCACTTGAATAAAATGTTTGCAGATTCCAGCTTAGTCCATGAAACTTTTGCACTATTACTATTTCCATACCATTTAGTTGTGCAAGTGAAAGGCAATAATGACGATATTGGATGAATTGACTATAGCAGAGAAAATCCAGTAAATATGTTTAACCTGGTATCCATGATTCAACACATTATGATTGAACATGTTTGCAATGACAATTAGAGATTATAGTGGTTCATGCCATGCTCAAGTAGCTAGGAGTGGGTAATGATTTATCTTGTATGTCAACATGCATTAAAATGGTTGTGATGTAGTATGATGACATGGTATCCTCCTCTGAATGTTTCAAGCGGCTTGACTGGGTACATGTTCATGATGTAGTTGAATCAAAACCAACATAGCCTTCATGATATTTATGTTCATGGTGTTCATATCCTACTCAGGATAGCATTCAATGTTTATTGTTCATAATACATGTTTATGACTGTATTCGCTCTCTAGATGGCTGCTTCTCAACCTATTTGCTAGCCTTCACCTGTACTAAGCGGAAATACTGCTTGTGCATCAAAATCCATAAACCAAAGTAATTCCAGACGAGTCCATGTGGTATTACCCTACTGTTCCAAGTAAATTTTCATGTGCCACCTCTAAAAATTTCAAATGAATACCTGCTTTGTGTGCCCGGACCGCTCATGGAGCAACAGGGGGTGGTCGGTATCTTCCATGTTAAGCGGGTTACTCTTATGATGAGTATTTATTCACTCGTCCTTGCATGAGGAGGGCAGTAATAGGGATTCCTAGTCCCAAAATCAAAATAAATGCAAATAATTAAACAAAACTCCCCCAAGAATGTTGTTGATTTGGATGGTACCCATGGATTCGGCTCGCCGTGGAGTGTGTTTGTTGGTGGAGGGGGAGTAAACATTTACTTTTACCGCTTGGGAACCACCACTAATTTGTTTAACATGGAAGATATTGATAGCTCTTGGTTGTAACGTTGACAGGAAGGGTGTGCCCCTCAAAATTATACTTATCTCCTATTTAAACCTTGAGCTCTGGCTCTGGCACCTATGCAAATCCCCGCTTCCCTCTCAGAAGGGACTATCTATTTACTTTAATGTTGAGTCATCACCTTCTAAAATAAGCGCGAGATCTGAGAGCACTATTGTCATCCTTGTGCATTGTGTATAGTTAATGTTGGATGCATCATGACTGGATCTTTTCTACCATAAATTACAATGTTTATTCACTGCTTGAACTTTGTAGGTTCTCTCCATTTATGTTTTGCGGTCTCACAAAGGGCGAGTGAGATACCACTATTGTCATATTATATCATGATTGTTTTGATAAATTGTTTGCAATTGAGATATCTCATTATTGCTCGCTAGTTTCTTGTGTCATTGATATGAGTTAACATAGTCTTTAAGAGTTATTGTTGGCATGGTTAGTCATGATCTTTGCTGAAAATATGGGTGCTACTTAAGCATATATACGCAAACAAGAACAAAAGAGTTCGTAAAAGTTTTTCTTTCTCACTTTCAGTTTGTCAACTGAATTACTTGAGAACAATCAATGGGTTAACCTTGGGGAAGTTGATACGTCTCCAACGTAACAACTTTTCCAAACACTTTTGCTCTTGTTTTGGACTCTAATTTGCATGATTTGAATGAAACTAACCCGGACTGACGCTGTTTTCAGCAGAACTACCATGGTGTTGTTTTGTGCAGAAATAAAAGTTCTCGGAATGAAGAGAAACTTTTTGGAGATTTATTTTGGAATATTTAAGGATTTATGGATCCAAAAGCTACTTGAGAGGGGGCACAGGGTGTCCACCCTCCACCAGGGCATGCCAGGCCCCCTGGCACGGCCTGGTGGAGGGTGGACTCCTCGTGGGTCCCCCAGCCCTAATTCCAACGCTATAAATTCACATTTTCCGGAAAAATGAGAGAGAAGGTTTTACCTCGTTTCACGATAAGGGGCCTCCGCCACCTCCTGTTCTTCATCGGGAGGCCAGATCTGGAGTCCGTTTGGGGCTCTAGAGAGGGGAATCTTTGGTCTTCGTCATCATCAACCCTTCTCCATCGCCAATTCCATGATGCTCCCTACCGGGAGTGAGTAATTCCTTTGTAGGCTTGCTAGTCCGTGAGGAGTTTGATGAGATTCATCATGTAATCGAGTTAGTTTTGTTAGGGATTGATCCCTAATATCCACTATGTTCTAAGATCGATGTTGCTATGACTTTGCCATGCTTAATGCTTGTCACTAGGGCCCGAGTGCCATGATTTCAGATCTAAACCATTTATTTTATCATCATTGTATCTATGTTCTTGATCCGATCTTGCCTAGTCATATGCACCTATTACGTGTTATGATCCACCAACCCCATAGTGACAATATTTGGGATATTTCATAGTGAAGACCATATTTTGAGGAGTTCACGTATTCACTAAGTGCTAATGCTTTGTTCTAGTTCTCTATTAAAAGGAGGCCTTAATATCCCTTATTTTCCTTATGGACCCCGCTGCCACGGGAGGGTAGGACAAAGGATGTCATGCAAGTTCTTTTCCATAAGCACGTATGACTATATACGAAATACATGCCTACATTACATTGACGAACTGGAGCTAGTTTTGTGTCACCCTAGGTTATGACTATTATAAGATGAATATCATCCAACAAATACTTCGATCCACTGCCTACGATCTTTTCACATATTGTTCTTGCTAAGTCGCTACTTTTGCTGCTACTATCACACTTGCTACAAAATCCCTGTTGCTATTGTTACCGCTACTATTACGGTTACCACTGCTATCAAACTATCATATTATTGTGCTACTGATCGCTTTGCTGCCGATATTTATGTCCAGGTGTGGTTGAATTGACAACTCAACAGCTAATACTCTCAAATATTCTTTGGCTCCCCTTGTGTCGAATCTATAAATATGGGTTGAATACTCCACCCTCGAAAACTGTTATGACCCCCTATACTTGTGGGTTATCAAGACCCTTCCTGAAAATATGATGAGTTGTAGTTGCAAAGTTGACTGACAACATAGTTTGTTGGTTTCGAATAAGGTTTATGCTTTATACTTCTATGTTGTGATGAATTGTTACTTGTTCATGAGAAGTTATATGATGTTGTTATAAAATAAAAGTTCTATGAAAGAGTTTTATGTTAAAGTTTGTTGTTGTTATGATATTAAGCATGATGCTACTATGTCCGTATTTTGTTTTTACCGACAACTCTCTCTCAAACCATTTGGACATTTTTTCGATATTAGCTTTCGCTTGAGGACAAGCGAGATCTAAGCTTGGGGGAGTTGATACATCCATTTTGCATCATGATTTCCTACTGTTATTTATAATGTTCTATTCATAATAATACTTTATGGAGTAATTCTAATGCCTTTTCTCTCATAATATGCAAGGTTTGCACAAAGAGGGACAATACCGACAGCTGGAATTCTGGAGCTAAAAAAGCATATCAGAGATACCTATTCTACACATCTTCAAATGATCTGAAACTTCATGGAGGTTTATTTTGGAATATATAATAAATATTGGATCAAATAACTATCGGAGGGGGGCACCTGGTGAGCACAAGACACCAAGACGCGCTAGGCCCCCTAGGCCACCCCCTGGTGGGTTGTGCTCAGCACGGCCCACCTATGGTGCCCATCTTCTGGTATTTAAGGTCTTTTGACAGATAAAAATAGAGAGAGGACTTTCAGGATGGAACACTATCATCTCAAGGCGGAACTTGGGTACGAGCACTTTTGCCCTCCGGCGAAGCGATTCCGTCGGGGGAACTTCCCTCCCGATGGGGGAAACCGAAGCCATCGTCATAACCAACAACCCTCTCATCTTTGGTAGGCCATTCTTCATCAACATCTTCAATAGCACCATCTCCTCTCAAAGCCTAGTTCATCTCTTGTGTTCAATCTTTGTATCGGAACCTTAGATCGATACCTATGGGTGACTAGTAGTGTTGATTACATCTCGTAGTTGATTATATGGTTTATTTGGTGGAAGATTATATGTTCAGATCCATTATGCTATTTAATACCCCTCTGATCTTGACATGCATATTATTTGTGAGTCTTTACCTTTGTTCTTGAGGTCACAGGAGAAGTCATGTTGCAAGTAATCATGTGAATTTGATATGTGTTCGATATTTTGATGATATGTATGTTGTGATTCCCTTAGTGTTGTCATGTGAAAGTCCACTACATGACACTTCACCATCTTTGGGCCTAAGGGAATGCATTGTGGAGTAGTTATTAGATGATAGGTTGCTAGAGTGACAGAAGCTTAAACCCGAGTTTATGTGCTACTTCGTAAGGGGCTGATTTGGATCCACTTGTTTAATGCTATGGTTAGATTTTATCTTCATATTTTTCTTGTAGTTGCAGATGCTTGCGAGGGGGTTAATCATAAGTGTTAGGTTTGTTCAAGTAAGAACAGCACCCAAGCACCTGTCCACCCACATATGAAATTATCAAATTAGCGAACACGAGTCAAACCAACATGATGAAAGTGACTAGATGTAATTCCCGTGTACCCACAAGAACACTTTGCTTATTATAAGAGATCGTTTTGGCATGTCCTTTGACACAAAAGGATTGGGCTACCTTGCTCCACTTTATTTGCCGTTACCATTACTTCCTCACTACCAATTATCTTGCTATCGAACTACCTATTACCTACAATTTCAGTGCTTGCAAAAACCATCTTGCTAAAAACCGCTCGCCATTTCCTTCTGCTCCTTGTTGGGTTTGACACTCTTACTTATCAAAAGGACTATGATTGACCCCCTACACTTGTGGATCATCAGGTGCGCGTGGGTGGAGGCCTGGAAAGCCTCGGTGGTGGGAGCCGTCACGGCCATGGTGCTCCAGATCGCGAGGTCTTGGTACTCGGACCTGGATCTAGGGCCGCTAGTCACCTAGCGCGCCCGCACCGATGCGAAGCTGGACGCAGTCATCAATGAGATGGCCATGCGGGCCAGCTATCTCGCATCTTTTGCTGCGTGGTACGAGTATGTCCCGGAGCGTACCACGGACGGGGTAGTGACCCTGGAGGACCAGTAAGCGCTGGCCCTCGACGACCCGGAGGGCAGCGCCTGTGAGACTGTAGGACCGAATGTAGGTCTAGAGGGGGCCGATTAGACTACTTGACCAATTAAAAGTTTTGCCTATGCCAAGTTTTAGGGTTGACAGTTTTTCGTGTTTCATGGCAAGTCAAGTACACCCTACATATGCAAGTCTAAGAGTATATAGCATCAGAAAGTAACAGCAAGCATGTATAGAAGGGATAGGGTAGGAAGATCAAACGCAATTGTAGACACAATGATTTTTCCCATGGTTCCGATAGGTGGCGCTATCGTACATCCACATTTATGGAGTCTTCAACCCATGGAGGGTAACGGTCGCGAGAGTCCATGGAGAGATCCACCCAAAAGGGTCCACGAAGTAGCAACCTTGACTATTCCATAACAGCTTCCGTCCACGAAGGACTAGCCTCACTATGGGTAGATCTTCACAAAGTAGGCGATCTCCTTGCCCTTACAAACTTCTTGGTTCACTCCACAACACGAAGTAGGAGGCTCCCAAGCGACACCTAACCAATCTAGGAGGCACCACCCTCCAAAAGGTAATAGGCTCGGTAATGACGATGAACTCCTTGCTCTTGTGCTTCAAGATGATAGACTCCTCAACACACAATCTCTCTCTCACAGGTTTGGCTTGGTAGAAGAGATGGGATTGGTGGAAAGCAACTTGGGGAGGCTAGAAATCAATATCCATATGATTGGAGTGGAAGATCTTGACCTCAACACAAGGGTAGGTGGCTCCCTCTCAGAAAATCTGATAGGATAGGTATGGAATAGTCCTGAGTGCTTTTCTTTCGAGTAAGTGGTGGTGAAGGATTATATATAGGCATCCCCAAATATCCACCTGTTACACACAAAATGACCAACTTGGTGACACCAATGTGTTAAACTCGGTCGTACCGAAGTGACCAAAAGGTGGCAACTTTCGAATCTCGAAGGGACCGATATACAATTCTCGGTTGCACCGATAAGGTGACCAACGGTTAGATTTCCAATCTCGGTGATGCCGATCCAACATTTTCGGTGGGACCGAAAATGTGAATTTGCATAACAGAAAGTTGGCAACCTAAACTCGGTGGCATCGGTATGGAAGCGGTTGCACCAAAGTGGCTAGGGTTTGGCAGAGTCTGTCTAGGTTTTGGAATCGGTGGCACCAAAGTGGGAAAGTTGGTTGCACCAATTTTGAGTGTTGGGTATAGAACAGACTTTGGTGGGAGAGTTTGTGGATGTTTTTGGCGATTATCACTTGTGCATGTTTGAGCATATTGTTCACCAACAAAACCTTACCCCCTTTTAATAGTATTGGCTTTCCTATGACTCAAAGTGATTTCTCACAAATATAAAATGTAGAGTCCTCTTTCTTGAAGCTTGGCCAACCTATTTCCTTGCATCTTGGGGTTTCTCCACAATCTCCTTTTGCCAATCCTCTCATTGAACATTTCCTGAAATATACTTGGTGGAAACATTAGTTCAATGACTTATATGTTGTTATTAATTACCAAAACCACCAAGGGAGAAAATGTGCTTTGAGAGACGGGCGTCAAAGATACCGCCTCCAGTATCGATGCCTACGGTGACACTAGGCCAGAGGGGAGGCGTACGCCATGAGCGACACAGGGCATGTCAGAGCCAAGGATGGAGCTTCCACCAGCTAGGGTGGTCTTTTAATTTTCTCCTTGTTTCGGTTAGTTAGCAGTTCCATGCACTGGGGGTGTATGGTTGTAATGAACATGTGTCCATGGGCCCTTATGCTTATTGTATATAACTTAATGCTTTTGGTTGTGCCAACAAATTGTGTGTGCCGGCTTGCTTTTTTGGTTTCCTTCCCTTTGGTTTCCGTCTTTCCAAACCTCCTCCTTGCTGGCTTTGACCCCGCCAACCGGACAGCCAGGAGCTGGACTATGGCTGTGATGGGGCGTTTGCTTTTTAAGGGAGGCGGCATGGAATTTGGAAACCACGGGGACATGGGCTAAAACGATCGCGGTAGAGGCTGGCTGGAGGTGACATGTGCGTCGACTATCCCGGGCCGGCTGGCCCTTCGTTGGAGGTTTTCCGTGTGGTAAGTTTTTTCGTCCCTCAGATCTTGCCAGCCGGACAGCCGAGAGTTGGTCTATAGCTAGGCAGAGGCGGGGGGTCTGCTTAGCCCACAGTATTCGATCGACCTAGAAGGAGCAAGCCCCCGGGCCCGATGAACCGAGCCCAGATGCCCACAAAAAGAGCGAATACAGAAGGGAGTAGACGAAAAGGTAGACCCCAAGTGTGGTCTTGGGGCACCTGCTGCATTCATTTAGGCCACAAGGTGGGGGTATGTACATACACTGGTTCCTTAGCTATAAAATGGACGGAGTAGTGCCGCGTTCCATGGGCACTCCCTCTCCTCACCGAAGGCGTCTCTCTTGCGCTTCTGCGACTTTTGTGTGTTGATTAGGTAGTATGCATTCTTATGCAACGCCTTGATGATGATGAAAGATCCCTCCCATGGGGAGGATAGCTTGTGTTGGCCAGTTGTTCGCTGGATCCTCCTGAGCACCAGGACCCCTTGTAGAAAGAGAGGGGTCGAATCCGTTTGTTGTGGTAATGTTGAAGCTTCTGTTGATAGATGGTCATCCGGCTCGGGACCAGCTCGTGCGCCTCCTCCACCAGATCAATGCCACATTCTCTTTCCCCCTTGCGTCTGCCTTCGTGTACAAGGAGACATGAGGCGAGTCAAATTTGATGTCTGCGGGAATGACTGCCTCGGACCCGTACACGAGGAAGAAAGGGGTGAAGCCGGTCAACCGGTTGGGCATGGTTCTGAGGCTCCAAAGGACCGCTGGTAGCTCTTCGATCCAGCACCCAGCTGAGCGCATGAGCGGCGCCACGAGCCGAGGTTTGATGCCGGCCAGGATCAAGCCGTTTGCTCTCTCCGCCTGGCCGTTTGACTGCGGGTGGTCCATCGACGCAAGGTTGAGCTGGATGCCCTCCTTGGAGCAGAAAAGGGCCATCGCGCCCTTGCTGAAATTGGTGTCATTGTCGGTGATGATGATGTGTGGGATGCCATAACGGAAGGTGACATCCTTGATGAACCGGACGGCTATGGGGTCGTCCGGCTTCTTGATGTGCATGGCCTCGATCCACTTGGTGAACTTGTCGATGGCTACTAGAAGCTGCGTCATGCCCCCTCGAGCGGTCTTGAATGGTCCCACCATGTCAAGCCCCCAGACGGTGGAAGTCCATGAGAGAGGAATGGTCTTGAGGGCTGTTGCCGGGAGGTGACTCTGTGTGCTGAAGCGCTGGCAACCCTCGCATCTGTCGACCAGTTGATTTGCTTCCTCCAGGGCCGTCGGCCAGTAGAACCCATGGAGGAACGCCTTGGCCACCAGGGTCCTCGAGGCGGCATGATCCCTGCACTCGCCCTGGTGGATGTCTTAGAGGTTCTCTTGACCCTTCTCAGACTCGACGCAACACTTGAAAACGTCGGTTGCGTTGTGCCAAACCAACTCACGGTTGATGATGGCATAGGCAGGGGACCGGCATTGGATCTGTCGGGCCTCGGCCTCGTCAGGTGGGAGAATGACATGCGTGAGGAAGGTGAGGATGGGCTGGGCCCATGTTGGGGACGAGACAATCGGGGCCGGCTCAAGCTAGGGACCAGGAATAGCCTAAGCCCCAAGGTCCGTCGCCGAAGCCCCCGAGGACGAGCCATTAGTCCCCGGGACCAAAGTGTCTGGTGGCGCGTCTACTGCCATCATGATGGTCACGGTCTCGGAGTCGGCCGTCCTGGAGATGGGATAAGTTGTAGTCGGCAAGACGGGTGAAATCACAACATGCTCCCTTGGTGGTTTTGATAATTCATGACAACATACATTGTGTCTTGGACTGATACTTTTACCTAGTATATTTCAGGAAATGTTCAATGATAGGATTGGCAAAAGGAGATTCTGGACATACCCCAAGATGCAAGGAAATAGGTTGGCCAAGCTTCAAGCAAGAGGACTCTACATTTTATATTTGTGAGAAATCACTTTGAGTCCATAGGAAAGCCAATACTATTAAAAGGGGGTAAGGTCTTGTTGGTGAACAATATGCTCAAACGTGCACAAGTGATAGTCGCCAAAAACATCCACAAACTCTCCCACCAAAGTTTGTTCAATACCTAACACTCAAAATTGGTGCAACCAACGTTCCCATACCTGTGCCACCGATTCCAGAAACTAGACAGACTCAGCCAAAACCCTAGCCACTTCGGTGCAACCGATTCCATACCGGTGCCACCAAGTTTGGGTTGCCCACTTTTTGTTATGAAAATTCATATTTTCAGTCCCACCGAGAATGTTGGATCGGCGTCATCGAGATTGGAAATCTAACTCTTGGTCACCTTATCGGTGCAACCGAGTTTCCTATATTGGTCTCACCAAGATTCAAAAGATGCCACCTTTTGGTCACTTCGATACCATCGAGATTAACACATCGGTGTCACCGAGTTTGTCATTTTGTGTGTAACGGTTGGATTTTTGGGGATGCCTATATATACCCCTTCACCACCACCTACTTGAGCGAGAAGCACTCAGAACTATTCCATACCTATCTTGTCAGATTTTCTGAGAGAGAACCACCTACCCTTGTGTTGAGGTCAAGATCTTCCACTCCAATCATATGGATCTTGATCTCTAGCCTCCCCAAGTAGCTTTGCATCAATCCCATCTCTTCCACCATGCCAAATCTGTGAGAGAGTGATTGTGTGTTGAGGAGTCTATCATCTTGAAGCACAAGAGCAAGGAGTTCATCGTCATTACCAAGCCTATTACCTTTTGGAGGGTGGTGCCTCCTAGATTAGTTAGGTGTCGCTTGGGAGCCTCTTACTTTGTGTTGTGGAGTGAACCAAGAAGTTTGTAAGGGAAAGGAGATCGCCTACTTCATGAAGATCTACCCATAGTGAGGCTAGTCCTTCGTGGACGGAAGCCGTTATGGAATAGTTAAGGTTGCTACTTCGTGGACCCTTTTGGGTGGAGCCCTTCATGGACTCTCATGACCTTTACCCTCCATGGGTTGAAGACTCCATAAATGTGGATGTACGATAGCGCCACCTATCGGAACCACGGGAAAAATCCATGCGTCTCCAACTGCGTTTGATCTACCTATCTCAACACTTTACTTCATATGCAATGCCTTTACTTTTCGCTGCCATATTTGTTGACATGCATGTGTAGGGTTGTTAGATTTGTTAGATTTGCTAAAACTGTTAAAATCTGCCAACCAATTAACTTTGGAAAGATTAGGTTTTAAATTCCTGTTAGTAGTCTATTCACCCCCCCCCCTTAGACACTCTTCTAGTGATCCCTCAACGGGAGGGTCCACCGGGCCTCCCCGAGCCCGAGGAGGAGCCAAAGGGGTCCGCTGACACGAAGATGGACTCCGACTCAGAGGAAGGCTTGATTGACGGCTTGCGTAGTTGCTCTAGGGAAACACTAGTTGGGATGGTCTGGCGGGTGGAGCCGATTTTCGCCAATGTGTCTGCTGCCTTGTTGTCCGCCCGGGGGATGTGGTGGAACTCAAAACCCTCGAAGGAGCCGATGAGCTATTGGACGAGGAAGCGGTAGTTGGCCATGTTGGCGTCCCGCCCACCAGAGACCTGGTGCATCACGAGGTCCGAGTCGCCGAAGCAGAGGATCCGTCGTATGGCAATTTCTTTGGCAAGCCGGAGGCCGTGGACGAGCGCGTCATACTCAAGTGTGTTTCTATTACCAGGATGCTCAAGAACTCAAGGTAAGTATATGCATCATATCCTTTGTCAATATGATCGCTTGCTTCTTGCACATATTGTTTGCAAGAGTGATGTCTTGCACAAAGATACATCTCATTCATATATATTTGATGCATATAGCCAAGATACACATGTCCTGTTATATCCCTTCTACCTTATGTGTGTTCTTGCATTCAAAAGCAACTATCCTTTAAAGGACTGCACACATTTAGGGGGAGCAAGTCTAAGCTATGTGTCTCTCAAAGCCTTCAGTATAATCATGCGTATCTTTATTTGAAGCTTTGATTGTATGTTGTCATCAATTACCAAAATAGGGGAGATTGAAAGCACAACATGCTCCCTTGGTGGTTTTGATAATTCATGACAACATACATTGTCTCTTGGACTGATACTTTTACCTAGTATATTTCAGGAAATGTTCAATGATAGGATTGACAAAAGGAGATTGTGGATATACCCCAAGATGCAAGGAAATAGGTTGGCCAAGCTTCAAGCAAGAGGACTCTACATTTTATATTTGTGAGAAATCACTTTGAGTCCATAGGAAAGCCAATACTATTAAAAGGGGGTAAGGTCTTGTTGGTGAACAATATGCTCAAACGTGCACAAGCGATAGTCGCCAAAAACATCCACAAACTCTCCCACAAAAGTTTGTTCAATACCTAACACTCAAAACCGGTGCAACCAACTTTCCCATACCTATGCCACCAATTCCAGAACCTAGACAGACTCAGCCAAAACCCTAGCCAGTTCAGTGCAACCGATTCCATACCGGTGCCACCAAGTTTGGGTTGCCCACTTTTTGTTATGCAAATTCACATTTTCGGTCCCACCGAGAATGTTGGATCGGCGTCATCGAGATTGGAAATCTGACTGTTGGTCACCTTATCGGTGCAACCGAGTTCCCTATATTGGTCTCACCAAGATTCAAAAGATGCCACCTTTTGGTCACTTCGGTACCATCGAGATTAACACATCGGTGTCACCGAGTTTGTCATTTTGTGTGTAACGGTTGGATTTTGGGGATGCCTATATATACCCCTTCACCACCACCTACTTGAGCGAGAAGCACTCAGAACTATTCCATACCTATCTTGTCAGATTTTTTGAGAGAGAACCATCTGCCCTTGTGTTGAGGTCAAGATCTTCCACTCCAATCATATGGATCTTGATCTCTAGCCTCCCCAAGTAGCTTTCCACCAATCCCATCTCTTCCACCATGCCAAATCTATGAGAGAGTGATTGGGTGCTGAGGAGTCTATCATCTTGAAGCACAAGAGCAAGGAGTTCATCGTCATTACCGAGCCTATTACCTTTTGGAGGGTGGTGCCTCCTAGATTGGTTAGGTGTCGCTTGGGAGCCTCCTAATTCGTGTTGTGGAGTGAACCAAGAAGTTTTTAAGGGAAAGGAGATCGCCTACTTCGTGAAGATCTACCCATAGTGAGGCTAGTCCTTCGTGGACGGAAGCCGTTATGAAATAGTCAAGGTTGCTACTTCGTGGACCCTTTTGGGTGGAGCCCTTCGTGCACTCTCGCGACCGTTACCCTCCATGGTTTAAAGACTCCATAAATGTGGATATACAATAGCGCCACCTATCGGAATCATGGGAAAAATCCATGCGTCTCCAACTGTGTTTGATCTACCTATCTCAACACTTTACTTCATATGCAATGTCTTTACTTTCCGCTATCAT
Source organism: Hordeum marinum (assembly GCA_022496015.1). Taxonomy (NCBI): domain Eukaryota; kingdom Viridiplantae; phylum Streptophyta; class Magnoliopsida; order Poales; family Poaceae; genus Hordeum; species Hordeum marinum. Next base: position 93,631,633 of record CM039677.1, on the reverse strand, counting down.
ATTTGTTGACATGCATGTGTAGGGCTATTAGATTTGCTAGTTTTGCTAAAACTATTAAAATCTGCCAACCAATTAACTTTGGAAAGATTAGGTTTTAAATTCCTGCTAGTAGTCTATTCACCCCCCCCCCCTCTAGACACTCTTCTAGTGATCCCTCAATTGGTATCAGAGCATTGGTCTCCTTTGCTTCTGTTTAATCACCAAGGTGGAAGATGGATGTGTCTAGTATAGGGAGTTTGAGTTGTAGAGTGCCCATTCTTGATGGAGAGTACTATAGTCAATGGAAATCTTTGATGCTTGAGCTATTTAATGAATTTCAATTGAGAAAATATGTTATGCGCCCCTATGAGCCTCCTATTGATCCTTTGCATCCCACACACGGAGAAGAAATTGATATGTTACGCAATCTTAGAACTATTAATCTCATTGTTAGAGCATTGCCTAGAAATATGCTTAACCAAATGAAGAATTTTGCATGTGCTTACACTTTGTGGAATGATTTAGAGAAACGATATCCAAATAATTCATTAAGTGATCTTGATGAAATTCTTCATAAAACCATTGCCTTTCACAAAATGTCACCTAGTGATCCTAAATTTGATGCTTGTCTATTTGAGCTTAGAGACCTCATGCATGCTAAAGGAGATGTCACAACTATCAACAATATCATTATAGAGGTCCTTCGCATTCATAAACTTGAACATTGTCATGATCACCATCGTAATGAATCTCTTGTTCTTTATGACGAGGATTTTCCACTTGATGATGACAATGTGGAACATGGCTACTATGATGAAGATGAGCTGTTCGACATCGAGTATGAGAAGATCATGAAGAATCTAAGTCTCATGGCACACTTCAAGGATTACATGTCCGGAGGAAAAGAGTGGATTCTCGATAGCAGATGTACCGATCATATGACCGGAGATAGAGAAATTTTTGAAGAGATTACACCAAACCATGGACCGCGAAGGTATGTAACATTTGGAGACAACTCCAAGGGTAAGGTACTTGGTCTTGGTAAGGTGTCCATATCCCATGATAGTTCTATTCAAAATGTTATGCTTGTTGAATCTCTTGGCTATAATCTTATTTCCATGTCTAGACTTGCTGACTTCGGTTTCAATGTGTTATTCACGAAAATAGATTGCCAAGTGTTTCGTCAAGATTATCATAAAATGGTCTTTACCGGTATCCGTAGAGGTGATCTATACATTGTTGATTTCACTAAAAGATCCAAACCTCGCACTTGTCTAATTGCAAAATCTTCTAAAGGTTGGCTTTGGCATAGAAGATTAGGACATGTTGGCATGCATAATTTAGACAAACTTATCAAAGGTGATCATATACTTGGTGTTAAAGATGTTATGTTTGACAAAGATAGACTTTGTAGTGCTTGTCAAGCTGGAAAGCAAGTAGGTGGAAGTCATCCTGTTAAGAATATCATGACTACTAGGAGACCACTCGAGTTATTTCACATGGATCTTTTCGGTCCCAATGCTTACAAGAGTCTCAGTGGAAATTCCTATGGTCTAGTTATAGTTGATGATTTTTCCAGATTTACGTGGGTATTTTTTTCTTCATGATAAGTCGCTGGTTCAAAAGATCTTCAAGAACTTCGCTCGCAAAGCACAAAATCAGTTTGAAGTGAAGATCAAGAAGGTTCGGAGCGATAACGGATCGGAGTTCAAGAACACCCATGTGGATACCTTTGTTGACGAAGAAGGTGTCTCACATGAGTTCTCGTCTACGTACACGCCTCAACAAAATGGGGTTGTTGAGAGGAATAACCGCACACTCATTGAGATGTCAAGAACGATGCTTGACGAATACAAGACGCCAAAACACTTTTGGGCAAAAGCCGTGAAAACAGCATGTCATGCCACAAACCGACTTTACTTGCATAAGCTTCTCGGTAAAACGGCATACGAGCTACTCACCGGTAACAAACCCCAAGTTGGATACTTTCGGGTATTCGGCTCCAAGTGCTACATTCTTGATAAGAATCATCGTACTAAATTTGCCCCAAAATCTCATGAAGGATTCCTACTTGGTTATGGATCGAACTCTCACACCTACCGTGTCTACAACACTTCACCCAAAAAGTTGAAGAGACGGTAGATGTGAAGTTTGATGAATCTAATGGTTCGCAAGTCAAACAATTGCCAAATAATGAAGGTGATAAGAACCCTTCGAAAGCTATCCGAGATTTACCAATCGGCAAGATTCGTCCCATGGAGGTGAAGGAAAGTACTTCATCAACTCAAGTGGAAGCCCTACCTCACAACAAGGTGAACCACAACATGACATGGAGGCATCCACAAGCGGTACACGGCAAAATGATGAAGAGGAGGAAGTGCATCACGAAGATCCACCACAACCTCCTTCACCACCACCTCAAGGGAACGACACCTTCAACTATAATTAAGATGAAGGAGATGATGATGAAGAAGAAGCTCCACCAACCAACAATTGGAAGCTGACCCGGGTTCGAGCACAAGTGACCAAGAACCATCCCCTAAACCAAATCTTTGGTGATATACAAACAAGGAGGATCACTCGCTCTAAAACCCATCTGGCAAACTTCTGTGAGCATTATTCTTTCATTTCTAGCATTGATCCCTTGAAGGTAGAACAATCTCTTGAAGACGCAGATTGGGTGAACGCTATGCATGAAGAGCTTCACAACATCGAAAGGAACAAAGTGTGGACACTCATGGAGAAGCCTGAGGTTGAACACAACATCATCGGAACCAAATGCGTATTTCGGAACAAGCAAGATGAAGATGGTCAAGTCATGCGTAACAAGGCTCGCCTCATAGCTCAAGGATATACGCAAGTCGAAGGTATGGACTACGGTGAGACCTACGCCCCCGTCGCTAGACTTGAAGCTATTCGCATTCTTCTTGCTTATGCCAATCACCATGATATCATGTTGTATCAAATGGATATTAAAAGTGCATTTTTAAATGTTGAGATTGAAGAAGAGGTTTATGTTAAGCAACCACCTGGCTTTGTGAATCCTAAGAAACCTAATCGTGTTTACAAGCTTCGTAAAGCTCTATGGTCTTAAGCAAGCCCCTCGTGCTTGGTATAAATGTTTAATGAAGTTTCTTATCGAAAATGGTTTTGAAATTGGTAAAGTTGACGCAACCTTATTCACTAAGAGAGTTAATGGTGAATTATTTGTGTGTCAAATCTACATGGATGATATTATTTTTGGTTCCACTAACCCTCAATTTAGTGAAAGGTTTGGAAGGTTGATGTTCGAGAAGTATGAGATGTCCATGATGTGTGAACTGAAATTCTTTCTTGGGTTGAAAATAAAACAATCAAAATAAGGAACTTTCATCTCTCAAACTAAGTATACCAAGGACTTGTTCAAAAAGTTCAACATGCAGGAGTGCAAAGGTATGAAAACCCCTATGCCTACTAGCGGACATGTTGATCTTACCAGAGAGGATGAGTCGGTTGATCAAAAAGTTTATCGATCTATGATTGGTTCATTGTTATATCTATGTGCATCTCGTCCCAATATTATGCTTAGTGTTTACATGTGTGGTAGATATCAAGCTGCACTGAAAGAATGTCATCTTCTGGCAGTAAAACGCATTGTGAGATACTTGATACAAACGTCAAATTTTGGCATTTGGTATCCTAAGGGATCTTCTTTTGACCTTGTTGGCTATTCTGATTCGGACTATGCCGGTGACAAGGTTGATAGAAAATACACCTTGGGTACTTGTCAATTTTTGGGCAGATCTCTTGTATCTTGGTCCTCTAAGAAACAAAACTCGGTATCTCTATCGACTGTCGAAGCTGAGTATATTGTTGCTGGATCTTGTTGTGCGCAATTACTATGGATGACACAAACACTTAAGGATTATGGAATTCATGTTAAAAATGTTCCATTACTTTGTGACAATGAAAGTGCTATTAAAATTGGTCATAATCCTGTGCAACATTCTCGAACTAAGCATATTCAAGTTCGACATCATTTCATTCATGATCATGTTGCCAAAGGAGATATTAATCTTAAGCATGTTCGCAATAACAAGCAATTGGTCGATATATTTACTAAGCCACTTGATGAGAAGACATTTTGTCACTTGAGGAGTGAGTTGAACATCATCGATGCTTCAAACTTGAGCTAACTCACTCGGTTGCATGCAAGGGCATGAGCTTTCTTGATATTTCCATGTATCTTAACATTTCGTCTTATGCCATGGAATTCTATGCTCCCTTGTATTGCATCTAATCTCTTGTAAGTACTTGGAAAAACTTCATTCCACAAGATTGCCATCAACTCCAATCATAAGCAATCTTGTCATTACCAAGTATCCACAACCCCTCTTGATGATGGAAGGAAGAAGGACACTCAACCATATCTTTGACATATACTTGATCAAAATTGCACACTCTCAATTGGTATCATGTAAAATGGATATATCTTTTTCTCTTCCTTGCATGACTAATCTTTGTAGGTAACCAGTGTACTAGAACAACAAGGATTGCTCAAAACTCAAGATGATCTTCATCAACCTCGAGCATCCTCAACAAGGTCATCTAGAAGCTACGTCATCAACATCACTAAAAGGTATGTACTCATGTCCTTGAAAAGGCTTTACTCCAAGAAATGAGCTAAAGCAACTCAAGCGACATGAAGACATTAAAACGCTTAGTCGAAAAATGGTAACCCCATTCTGAGCTTAACATAGAGTATGACCTATGATCAAGTATTCTTGCTTGGATCCTAAGTCAATATACTCTAATATAGGTGACCTAGTCACCGCCCATCATCTAGTTAAGAATCTGGTGTGGTTAGCTCTATATTGCATGATTTCTCATAACTACTCCAATCTTATCTAGTTGATGTCCCTTGTAAAAACTTCATATTTCATTGAAAATCTTTCTCTTGACTCTGGGAAAACAGAAACTTGGTTTCTCTTTCGGAGCTACCGATCTATCTATGTCAGAGTCACCGATTTTCATTCTGTCTCATTTTGAATTCATTTTTGCAATTCTGTGTTTTCTTAGTGATCTTTCTTGTAATACTTCCGTTACTTCGATGATCCCTTTAAAAACAACTTTGAATTACTTAGGGGGAGAATAACTAAAGTTAATCTTGAGGAGAAAAAATTTTGGTCTTCAAGGATCCCTGTCTTCAATGAAGAAAGGAGGAGAAGAATAATGTCCTACAACATCTCAAAGGGATAGAAATCATTTTCCATAACTCTCTCAGTTTTCACTTCTATGAATCCTACATTTCAATGACCCTTGTTCTCAAGGATCCCTTCTCAGTCAATGCTCCCTGTATCTATCCCTGTTTTTAACCTTTTCGGAAATTGATGCCAAAGGGGGAGAAGACCAAAGCTTCATGCTAAAGGGGATATACATGCTTATGCAAAGGGGGAGATATGATCAAGGGGGGGAGCCAATATCAATTCTCATACCTTCATAAATAGGGGGGAAATATCAAAGTAGGAGGAGGAGAAAATCTTTGACCTTACTCACCTTATCCAATCCTAATATCTACATGCTAAGATTCAGGGGGAGAGGATAATCTATTTTCATATCTACAGTGAGAAATTTCTAAATGATTTTGGAGACATATCAATTCTAAAGAATATTATCTTCTATATGTCCTCCATATCTTGGCAATTTTGAGTTCTATTGCCTTGCTGTTTGGTAGAATACTCTTGTGTTTTCTAACATTGTTTTCTCAAGTGTGTTTCTATTACCAGGATGCTCAAGAACTCAAGGTAATTATATGCATCATATCCTTTGTCAATATGATCCCTCGCTTCTTGCACATATTGTTTGCAAGAGTGATGTCTTGAACAAAGATACATGTCATTCATATATATTTGATGCATATAGCCAAGATACACATGTCCTGTTATATCCCTTCTACCTTATGTGTGTTCTTGCATTCAAAAGCAACTATCCTTTAAAGGACTGCACACATTTAGGGGGAGCAAGTCTAAGCCATGTGTCTCTCACAGCCTTCAGTATAATCATGCGTATCTTTATTTGAAGCTTTGATTGTATGTTGTCATCAATTACCAAAAAGGGGGAGATTGAAAGCACAACATGCTCCCTTGGTGGTTTTGATAATTCATGACAACATACATTGTCTCTTGGACTGATACTTTTACCTAGTATATTTCAGGAAATGTTCAATGATAGGATTGGCAAATGGAGATTGTGGACATACCCCAAGATGCAAGGAAATAGGTTGGCCAAGCTTCAAGCAAGAGGACTCTACATTTTATATTTGTGAGAAATCACTTTGAGTCCATAGGAAAGCCAATACTATTAAAAGGGGGTAAGGTCTGGTTGGTGAACAATATGCTCAAACATGCACAAGTGATAGTCGCCAAAAACATCCACAAACTCTCCCACCAAAGTTTGTTCAATACCTAACACTCAAAATCGGTGCAACCAACTTTCCCATACCTGTGCCACCAATTCCAGAACCTAGACAGACTCAGCCAAAACCCTAGCCACTTCAGTGCAACCGATTCCATACCGGTGCCACCGAGTTTGGGTTGCCCACTTTTTGTTATGCAAATTCACATTTTTGGTCCCACTGAGAATGTTGGATCGGCGTCATCGAGATTGGAAATCTGACTGTTGGTCACCTTATCGGTGCAACCGAGTTTCCTATATTGGTCTCACCAAGATTCAAAAGATGCCACCTTTTGGTCACTTCGGTACCATCGAGATTAACACATCGGTGTCACCGAGTTTGTCATTTTGTGTGTAACGGTTGGATTTTTGGGGATGCCTATATATACCCCTTCACCACCACCTACTTGAGCGAGAAGCACTCAGAACTATTCCATACCTATCTTGTTAGATTTTCTGAGAGAGAACCACCTACCCTTGTGTTGAGGTCAAGATCTTCCACTCCAATCATATGGATCTTGATCTATAGCCTCCCCAAGTAGATTTCCACCAATCCCATCTCTTCCACCTTGCCAAATCTTTGAGAGAATGATTGTGTGTTGAGGAGTCTATCATCTTGAAGCACAAGAGCAAGGAGTTCATCGTCATTACCGAGCCTATTACCTTTTGGAGGGTGGTGCCTCCTAGATTAGTTAGGTGTCGCTTGGGAGCCTCCTACTTTGTGTTGTGGAGTGAACCAAGAAGTTTGTAAGGGCAAGGAGATCGCCTACTTCATGAAGATCTACCCATAGTGAGGCTAGTCCTTCGTGAAAGGAAGCCGTTATGGAATAGTCAAGGTTGCTACTTCGTGGACCCTTTTGGGTGGAGCCCTTCATGGACTCTCATGACCTTTACCCTCCGTGGGTTGAAGACTCCATAAACGTGGATGTACGATAGCGCCACCTAACAGAACCACGGGAAAAATCCATGCGTCTCCAACTGCGTTTGATCTACCTATCTCAACACTTTACTTCATATGCAATGCCTTTACTTTTCGCTGCCATATTTGTTGACATGCATGTGTAGGGCTGTTAGATTTGCTAGATTTGCTAAAACTGTTAAAATCTGCCAACCAATTAACTTTGGAAAGATTAGGTTTTAAATTCCTGTTAGTAGTCTATTCACCACCCCCCCTTTAGACACTCTTCTAGTGATCCCTCAACGGGAGGGTCCATCGGGCCTCCCCGAGCCCGAGGAGGAGCCAAAGGGGTCTGCTGACACGAAGATGGACTCCGACTCGGAGGAAGGCTTGATTGACGGCTTGCGTAGTTGCTCTAGGGAAACACTAGTTGGGATGGTCTGGCAGGTGGAGCCGATTTTCGCCAATGTGTCTGCTGCCTTGTTGTCCGCCCGGGGGATGTGGTGGAACTCACAACCCTCGAAGGAGCTGATGAGCTATTGGACGAGGAAGCGGTAGCTGGCCATGTTGGCGTCCCACCCACCAGAGACCTGGTGCATCACGAGGTTAGAGTCGCCGAAGCAGAGGATCCGTCGGATGGCAATTTCTTTGGCAAGCCAGAGGCCGTGGATGAGCGCGTCATACTCGGCCATGTTGTTGGAGGCGGCGAAGTGGATCTGGAGAGTGTACTTGAGATGGCCCCTTTCGGGGATGACAAGACAATGCCAGCTCCCAAGCTGGTTCGCATCTTCGAGCCGTCGAAGTGCATGCGCCGGTGCGTGGAGTCTGGAGGCGGTGGCACAAACTGGGTCTCAGCCCAGTCGACGAGGAAGTCGGCCACCATCTGCGATTTGATGGCCATGTGCGGCTCGTACTGGATGTTGTGGTCGGCGAGCGCGATGGCCCATTTGGCGATCCGGACGGTGGCGTCCCGACCGCTTATGATCTCGGCGAGCGGAGTTGTGCTCACCGCGGTGATGGTTTGCTCCTGGAAGTACTACTTCACCTTCCTCATGGCAAAGTATATGTCATAGCACATCTTCTTATAGTGGGGGTAGTTCTGCTTGGACATGGAGAGGGCCTTGCTTAGGTAGTAGACGGGGCGCAGAACCGGTGGCGCCTTGCCTTCGTCGGGCCGCTCCACCACCAGGACGACGCTGACCACACGCGTGGTTGCCACTATGTACACGAGCATAGGCTCCTTATCAACCAACGCAGCCAAGACAGGCACGCTGGAGAGGGCGCGTTTTTGGTCGGGGAATGCTTTGTCCGCGTGGTCAGTCCACTCAATCTTGGTCATCTTCTTCATGAGCTGGTAGAGGGGTAGTGCCTTCTCGCCCATCCGGCTGACGAATCGGTTGAGTGAGGCCAGGCAGCCTCCAAACTTCTAGAAGTCGCGGAGCTTGGCCGGCTTGTGCATGCGCTCGATGGCCTTGATCTTCTCTGGGTTGGCCTCGATGTTGCGTGCGGACACGAAGAAGCCCAGGAGTTGGCCGGCTGACACGCAGAAAACGTACTTCTCCGGTTTGAGTTGGATCTTGTACTTGCACAGGTTGGAGAAGGTCTCTCGAAGATCGTCGAGGAGGCTGAAGTGCTTCTCGATTTTGAATACGATGTCATCCACATACATGTGGACATTCCTGTCGATCTGGGGCAGGAGGCATTTCTACATGCAGCGCTAGAAGGTGGCGCATGCATTCTTAAAGCAGAATAACATGGTGATGTAGTAGTAGTCCCCATAGGGGGTGATGAAGGAGGTCTTCAGCCGGTCGGTCGGGTCTAGCTTGATCTGGTGGTAGCCGGAGTAGGCATCCAGGAATGACAGCGTATCGTAGCCAGCCATGGAGTCGATCACCTAATCAATCTGAGGTAGGGCAAAAGGGTCCTTGGGACATGTCTTGTTCAGGCTAGTGTAGTCGATACACATGCGACAAGTCTTGTTCTTCTTTAGCACCAGGACTGGGTTGGCCAATCAGTCTGGGTGGAAAACTTCCATGATGAATCTATCTATGAGCAGTCAGGTGATCTCTTATCCTATGGTACACTTCTTCTCCTCGGAGAAACAGCGTAGGGGTTGTTTGACCGGGTTCACATCCGACCGCACGTGAAGTTTGTGCTCGGCGTACTTCCTTGGAACACCCGACATGTCTTTGGGAGATGATGCAAAGTGTCTCGATTCTCATGAAGGAAGTCGATGAGCTCACCTTCATATTTGTTGTTGAACTTGACGCTAATGGTGATGCACTGATTGCGGTTAGCCGGGTCGAGCGACACTTGCTTGGTGTCCTTGGACGGCTGGAACACTGCTTCCCTGGCCGACTGGGAGGGTGGAGACGGCACGGTCGGCTGCTTAGTGGCCTGAGCCACGAGCCAGTCGAGCGACGCCTCTCTTTTGAGATGACCAGAGCCTCTTCCAGCCGACTGTTGTCGTGCGCGCACTCGATCGACTTCTTGTAGTCGCCATCGGCGGTGATGATGCCCTTTGTAGGGGAATGTTGCATGGGAAACAAAAAATTACCAACGCACACACAAGATCTAGCAATTTACATGAGCATCTATGAGAGGAGAGATCGGATCCACATACCCTTGTAGATCGCTATGCTGGGAGCATTAAGAAACGCGGTTGATGTAGTCGAACGTCTTCACGATCCAAATCGCAAGCCGTCCTGCGATACAATCACGATCTAGCGCCGAACGGGTGGCACCTCCGTGTTCTGCACATGTATAGCTCGATGACGATCTCCGCCTCCTTGATCCAGCAAGCGAAGGTGGAGAGGTAGATGATTTCTCCGGCAACACAATGGTGTGGTGGCGGTGGTGGTGAACTAATCCGGCATGGCTTCACCGAGCTCTACCGAACTAATCTAGAGGAGAAAGACAATCTAGAGGGGAGAGGGCAGCATGTAGCTTTTCAGGTGTTGAGCTTCCCTGATACCTCCACTATATATAGGAGGAAGGGGTGGGAGAAGGCGCCCTAGGGTTTCACCTAGGGCCTTGGCCGCCGGCCAAGAGGTGGAATCCACCACCAACAAGGAGGTGGGGCGAGGGATGGAGTCCTACTCCAACAAGGACTCCTCCCACCCTCAACCTTTTTCCTCTTGGGCGCATGGGCCCTCATGGGGTCGGCTGGCCAGCCTACCAGGGGCTGGTGCGCCCCCTCTTGGGACCATGTGCCCCCCGGGGTGGGTGCCCCCCGGTGGACCCACGGAACCCATTCGTCATTCCCTATACACTACCGGAAATCCCAGAAACTTTTCTGGAACCCAAATACCACTTTCCTATATATAAATCTTTACCTCCTGACCATTTCGGAGCTCCTCATGACGTACGGGTTCTCATCCGGGACTCCGAACAACCTTTGGTCACCAACATACATAACTCAGTAATACTAAAACGTCACCGAACGTTAAGTGTGCAGACCCTACGGATTCGAGAACTATGTAGACATGACCGAGACACCTCTACGGCCAATAACCAATAACAGGACCATGATGACCATATTTGTTCCTACATATTCTACGAAGATCTTTATTGGTTGAACCTCTATGTCAAGGACTCGGTTAATCCCGTACGCTTTTCCCTTTGCTTATCGGTATGTTACTTGCCTAAGATTCGATCGTCAGTATCTCCGTACCTAGTTCAATCTCATGACCGACAAGTCTCTTTACTCATTCCGTTATACAAGATCCATGGCTAACTCTTTATACACTTTGCTTGCAAGGATCATTGTGATTTTGTATTACTGAGTGGGCCCTAAGATACCTCTCCGCACACGCGGTAACAAATCCCAGTCGTGATCCATGTCAACTCAACAAATACCCTCGGAAATACCTGTAGAGCATCTTTATAGTCACCCAGTTACGTTGTGACGTTTGATACACACAAGGTATTCCTCTGATGTCAGTGGGTTACATCATCTCATGGTCATAGGAACACATACTTGACATGCAGAAAACAATAGCAACAAACTAACATGATCATATGCTACGTTCATAGTTTGGGTCTTGTCCATTGCATCATTCTCCTAATGATGTGATCTCGTTATCAAATGACATCTCATGTCTATGGCTAGGAAACCTCGACCATCTTTGATCAACGAGCTAGTCTACTAGAGGCACACTAGGGACACAGTGTTTTCAATGTACCCACACATGTATTTGAGTTTACAATTAATACAATTATAGCATGGATATTAAACGATTATCATGAATAAGGAAATATAATAATAACCATTTTATATTGCCTCTAGGGCATATTTCCAACAGTCTCCCACTTGCACTAGAGTCAATAATCTAGTTCACATCACCATGTGATTTACATTTTGATGAATCTAACACCCATACAGTTCTGGTGTTGATCATGTTTAGCCCGTGGAAGAGGATTAGTCAATGGGTCTGTGACATTCAGATCCGTGTGCACTTTGCAAATATTTAAGTCCTCCTCCTTGATGTAATCGTGGATGGAATTTAAGCATTGCTTTATGTGTCTGTTCCTCTTGTGAAACCTTGGTTCCTTGGCGAGAGCAATGGCACCGGTGTTGTCACAGAACAGAGTCATTGGTTCCAGTGCACTGGGCACTACTCTAAGATATGTCATGAACTATTTCATCTAGACACCTTCCTTCGCCGCCTCCAAGGTAGCTATGTACTCCTATTCGCATTAGAAGCAGCTACCCCGCTTTCCTTGGAGCTGCACTAGCTTACCGCTCCCCATCAAGAATGTATACGTATCCGGTTTGAGACTTAGAGTCATCTAAATCAGTGTCAAAGCTTGCATCGATGTAACCCTTTACGATAAGCTCTTGATCACCTCCATAAACGAGAAACATTTCCTTCATACTTTTCAGGTACTTTAAGATATTCTTGACCGTCGTCCAGTGTTCCATCCTAGATTACTTTGAAACCTTTCGGTCATACTTATGACAAGGCTGACATCTAGTCTTGTGCACAACATTGCATACATGATAGAGCCTACCGCAGAAGCATAGGGGGTGACGTTCATCTTTTCTCTATCCTCTGCAGTCACTGGGCATTGAGTCTTACTCAACTTCATACCTTGTAACATAGGCAATAACACTTTACTGGGCTGATCCATTTTCAACTTCTTCAAAACTTTATCAAGGTATGTGCTCTGTGAAAGTCCTATTAAGCGTCACGATCTATCTCTATAGATCTTGATGCCTAATATGAAAGATGCTTCTCCTAGGTCCTTCATTGAAAAACTCTTGTTCAAATATTCCTTCATGCTTTCCAACAATTTTATATTGTTTCCAGTCAGCAATATGTCATCCACACATAATATTAGAAAATCTATAGAGCTCCCACTCACTTTCTTGTAAATATAAGCTTCTCCGTAAACTTGTATAAACCTTAACGCTTTGATCACCTCATCAAAGCTAAGATTCCAAGTCCAAGATGCGTGCACCAGTCCATAAATGGATCGTTGGAGTTTGCAAACTTTGCCAGCATTCTCTGGATCGACAAAACCTTCGGGTTGTATCATATACAACTCTTCCTTAAGGAAACCGTTAAGGAACGCTGTTTTGACATCCATCTACGAAATTTCATAATCAAAAAAATGCAGCTATTGCTAACATGATTCTGACGGACTTAAGCATCGCTACGGGTGAGAAAGACTCATCGTAGTCAACTCGTTGAACTTGTGAAAAAACTTTTGCCACAAGTCGAGCTTTATAGACGGTGATATTACCGTTCGCGTCTGTCTTCTTATTAAAGATCCATTTATTCTGAATGGCCTTTCGCCCTTCAGGTAATACTTCCAAAGTCAATACTTTGTTTTCATACATGGATCCCATCTCGGATTTCAAGGCCTCTAACCATTTGTCGGAATCTAGGACCATCATTGCTTCTCCAAAGCTCGTAGGTTCGTCGTTGTCCAACAACATGACCTCTAAGACAATGTTACCATACCACTCAGGAGCAGTACATGTCCTTGTCGACATACGAGGTTTGATAATAACTTGATCTGAAGCTTCATGATCACCAGCATCAGCTTCCTCTTCAAGTGATGTAGGCTCTATAGAAACATATTTCTGTGCTGCATTATTCTCTGGTTTATGTAAAGGTTCAACAACCTCATCAAGTTCTATCTTCCTCCCACTCAATTCTTTTGAGAGAAACTCTTTCTCGAGAAATGACTCGTTGTTAGCGACAAACACTTTGCCTTCGGATCTAAGATAAAAGGTATACCCAACCGTCTCTTTTGGGTATCCTATGAAGACGCATTTCTCTGCTTTGGGTTCCACCTTTTCAGGCTAAAGCCTTTTGACATAAGCATCTCATCCCCAAACTTTAAGAAACGGTAACTTTGGTTTCTTGCCAAACCATAGATCATATGGTGTCATCTCAATGTATTTAGATGGTGCACTATTTAAAGTGAATGCAGTTGTCTCTAACGCATAACCACAAAATGATAGTGGCAAATCGGCAAGAGACATCATAGAATGCACCATATGCAATAAGGTTCATTTACGACATTTAGACACACTATTACGGTGTGGTGTTCAAGACGATGTCAATTGTGAAACAATTCCACATTGTCTTAAGTGATTGCCAAACTCATAACTCGGATATTCTCCTCCTCGATCAGGTCGTAGGAATTTAATCTTCTTATTATGATGATTCTCAACTTCACTCTGAAATTGCTTGAACTTTTCAAACATTTCACACTTGTGTTTCATTAAGTAAATATACCCATATCTACATAAGTCATCGGTGAAGGTGAGAAAGTAACGATATCCACCGCGCGCCTCAATGCTCATCGGACCGCACACATCAGTATGTATGATTTCCAACAAGTCACTTGCCCATTCCATTGTTCCAGAGAACGGGGTCTTAGTCATCTTGCCCATGAGGATTCACATGTGTCAAGTGATTCAAAATCAAGTGAATCCAAAAGTCCATCAGCATGGAGTTTCTTCATGCGTTTTACACCAATATGACCTAAGCAGCAGTGCCACAACAAAGTGGTGCTACCATTATCAACTCTACATCTTTTGGCATCAATGTTATGAACATGTGTATCATCACGATTGACATTCAATAAGAATAAAGCCCTCACATTGGGTGCATGACCATAAAAGATTTTACTCATATAAATAGAACAACCATTATTCTCTGATTTAAATGAGTAATTGTCTCACATTAAACAAGATCCAGATATAATTTTCATGCTCAATTCAGGCACTAAATAATTATTATTCAGGTTTATCACTAATCCCGATGGTGATCGAAGAGTGAGCGTGCCGATGGCGATCACATCAACCTTGGAACCATTTCCCACGCGCATCGTCACGGCGTCCTTTGCCAGCCTCCGTCTATTCCACAGTTCGTGCTTTGAGTTGCAAATTTGATCAACCGAACCGCCATCAAATACCCAGGCAATACAAGGAGAGTTGGTAAGGTACATATCAATAACATTTATATCATATATACCTTGTTTGGTGTTGGTCGCCTTCTTGTCGGCCAGATACTTGGGGCAGTTTTGCTTTCAGTGACCAGTTCCCTTGTAATGAAAGCACTCGGTTTCTGGCTTGGGTCCAGCCTTGGGTTTCTTCACGAGAGGGGCAACTGCTTTGCCACTCTTCTTGGAGTTACCCTTCTTGCCCTTGCCATTTTTCTTGTAACTAGTGGTTTTATTGACCATCAACACTTGATGCTCCTTCTGAATCTTAGACTCAGCGACTTTTAGCATCGCAAATAGCTCGGCGACTGACTTGTTCATCTCTTGCATGTTATTGTTTAACACGAACACTACAGGAGTCAGGCACTTTAATGTCTGCCATAGCGGATGGCAAAGGGTTGGCACACTGACAGCAAAGGCTTTGTCGTCCGTCGCTAGAGGGCCATGAAATTGGCACTGTGAATTCCGGTAAAGAGGTACTTTGCCATCTGCCTGGGTGCAGTAGAAGACAAATAATTTTACCGTCAGGCGGCAGACGGCAAAGCCACTGGATGGCCTACCACTAGAGCTAGCTCCGTTAGCGGCTAACGGCAGCCTTTGCCGTCTGCCACCGACGGCAAAGAGGTTAAACACTTTGTCATTAGGTCCCTGACGGCCATTCCAGACGCCCTTTTGTCGTCAACCACAAGACGGCCATGCCAGACGCCCCTTTGTTGTTTGCCCTCGGACGGCAAAGTGAGCAAATGGCCTGAGGCCTGGCATTCCGAGGTTGCACAGGTGAGTGACACGTGTCACATTTGCCGTCAGGGGCAGATGGCAAAGGGTCTTTGTCGTCAGTGGCACATGGCAAAGAGGCAATAATGCCCCTATTTTTTCTTATATCCAACAATTTTTACAAGCAAAATATGCATATATAGCACAAATATCATCCAACAACAAGCACAAGTATCATCCAAAAATAAGCACAAGCACAAGTATCCAACAAACATACCAAATCAAATGCCACATTGTTCACCATATTACAATAGTAGCAAGTTTCACATATGTAGCAAGTTTAACATTGTTCATCGATACAAAATCAGAAGCACTCCATGAACCACAAGCACTTCATCAATGCAAGCTTCCGTGAAGTGACTCTAATGGTAAACCCGAAAGTTAGATGAAGAAGATGATGATGATGAACAGTACCTAACACTCATGGGTTTGCCTCATGGTGTGTATGGTGCGCACTCACTCACATTTATATGGTGGTGTATGTTGGTGGACACTACCTAACACTAAAATTTC
Organism: Hordeum marinum; assembly: GCA_022496015.1. Lineage (NCBI taxonomy): Eukaryota > Viridiplantae > Streptophyta > Magnoliopsida > Poales > Poaceae > Hordeum > Hordeum marinum. The sequence goes on along the minus strand of CM039677.1, from coordinate 93,615,576 downwards.
GACAGTTGTTGATGGTCATTTCATCTTCTCCTCTCCCGCAATATACCAAGGTATATATCAAGAGAAGGAGAAGAAGAAATGACCCCAGTGACAACAGTCGGGATTCCTCCACCAAGAAGAGACATGTAACTCTCACAAGGAGCTCTGACAGACCAAAAGTACGTAATTTTGTCTAAGTGCTAAGTTCGTCTTTCTTTGAGAAAATGATCCAAGTAAGTGGCATATTGGGGTTTACCGTCCTCGACATCATGGAGGTGAGGCACCGCGGTTGCTCGGTCCGGTTTCACCTAGAGAAGGCCGGCCTAGAGAAGGGTCGTGCGATGCGACTCAGGAGTTATGTTGCACCAAAGATGATTTGCAATGTATCGTTAGCATGATGACAATGAAAAGATCATTGCATTCAAATGAAACTCAGCGTTGCGGCCGTGCTAATGACTGGCATCGACGCAGCGGTCTGGCCGTTCTTCTCGCACATAGTCTGCACATTTGGTTTTCAAAAGTCAATGATATTCGTTATTAATGAAACAAACATTAAATGCAAGATTTGACAAATATGAAGAAGAAGCTTAACATGAAGAGCTTGTAGATGGCTCGGTAAGACGCATCGGACTGTGCCCTCTTCCTCCTCCAACAACCTAGTCGTCCTCTCCTCCATCTCCTTCTCCTTCGCCGCCATAAGCCTGTGTTGCCTCTCTCTCTTTCTGAATAGCAGCCTGCAACACAAATCCTCGTTAGCATTGTAATCATATTTGTTCACACACACAACGCAATGAGGAAAGATATTTGAGTCGGTATAACTAACCTCGATGGCGAGCTCGACTGGCCGTGGATGAGGCCTCATCTCAGGACAGGAGCTCATTTGGTGCGCCTTGATCTGCCGGAGAGTGCTAGGACAACATATCAGGACATCTCCAATGGCCATCGAGCCATGGGGCCTCCCTTCGCCAGCTATCATCACCAGCTCTGGATCAATAGGCCCCTAGCCTGGGTTAAAGTCCTCCCCTTTCCTCGCCTTCCCCTCATCTCTGTAACTCATGAGCTTGTTGTGGGAGGAGATGTTGGTGAAGTTCTCAGGGTGATCGAGGTCAGAGTCAGAGAATGTCTTGACCTTCTTGTACGAGGCAGTATGGGTCATTGCATAGAGGTCGTACATCTCTGGCACCTCCATTTTATTGTGATGCACCTAAAAGAGAGAGAGGGGAACAAAGTATTAGTAAAGGGCTCAAGCTAGAATCAAGAATGAATTGCATGAATCATGAAGCTAACCACATACCTAGTTCTGACCAAACTGATTTAAGTTGGCGCTGCCTTGATGGTGTGGCACACCAACCATTTTGTTGCACCGGTCCTTGGCTTTGTTGTGGACGGCTAGCCATTGTTCAAAGCGCTACCCATCCACCAATGCCTCCCAACAATCCATCTTATCCGCACACCATCTCGGGGGCACCTAAGTTAATAAAGAGATATTTGAGCGCTACGCGTACGAATCAAATGAAGGAAACTAAGTACAAGGCCTTAAGAATATGTAATTACCTTCATGTAATGCTCCTTATCCATCTTATTTTCGCGACACGTCGACTTCTCCTTCCTAATACGCCGCGAGGCATAGTAGTTTCGAACATCCTGCACCCAAGCCTCGTGCCATAAGTTTTGTAGTAAGCTCCTGCATTGGTGATCGATAACCTTTGTTGCGTCCTCCTTGTGTCCCTCCTGACACCTGTAGAAGGTCTGCAATCAAACGAGACAACACTTATTAGTACAGTAACTAGCTATTTTTTATTTTTTATTGTGTAAAGGAGAAATTACCCAAAATTGTCTGATCACCACGTCCGCCCTCGTGTGGCACAAAACATCATTGATCCTCTCCTCAGGCGAGGCCGGTGCAGCCAAGTAGTGCTCCCAGGTCAATCCTAACTCTGCAACCTGACCCTCACCAGGAAACGTGACAAACCCCAGGAAGTTTTGCCTGAGAAGGACACCAAGGACGTTGTTGGGCCTAGGGGCATCCTGGGGTTGATGCCAACCCCTGAAATATGACAAAACCAACACATTAGATATTTGAAAAAATGAGAAGGCAAAAGGTTAAAAAAGAGTACATGCACTTACTTCTCCCCATCAGGCCTAATCGACCACCTCATCTCGCGGGTCACCAGCACAAGCGGGAGCCGTGTACTACCACTCTGGTAGACGGTGGCCCCCTCAGCCACCTCCTCATCGCTATCAAAAAAATGATCCCCGCCACCATCAGCATGGCCACTAGGCTCCTTCGGCCAGGTATCCCATGGGGTCTGCCGGGACGTGCCCTCATCCCTACTCTACTCTGGAGTCTCGTGGGACGAAGCCTTTGGGACAGGACTCTTGTAGGTCGAAGGCTCGTTGACCCGAGGCTCGTGGACCAGAGTCCGGGTAGCCTCATCCTCAGACGGGTCCACCCTAGCAATCCTGTGCTCGGGTGAATCAGCTGGGGGTGGCGGCGAGGAAGGTGTAGCAGCCACCCTACCTTTGTCGCGGCCTCCTCTCCCACGTGTACCTCTGTTCTTCCCCTGACCTCCTCTCACAGGGGTCAGCGAAGAAGCGGCCAACAGTGTATGCAGACTAGAGAGCAACGCTCTCTAGAGAGAGTCGACGGGAATGGAAGTACCCATCCTACCACCCTCCAACGAAGGAGCCGCTTAGTGCTCTCGACCCTTTCCCACCATCTTTCAACAACTACCATGACAAATAGTAAATGAAATTAGTACAACATAAAATTGAATACTGACATGAATAATAAAATGTATATAATTTAAGTGTATCATCATATACCTAACATGAACTAAAAGTTGATTACCTGACATGAATTAATAATAATCTTGATCGTCTATATATTCTCCAGGATCAATAAATGCATCATCATCATCACTATCAGCAATAAATGCATGATCATCATCACTATCAGGAACAATGTGTGGAAGGCCTCCTTCATGTAATCGTTTAAGCATTGACAGGTCATCTGCATTAGTAACCTCTTCTTGTTCTGGCTCTTCCTGTTCCGGCTCAGAGTTAAGTTGGATTCATTATCGCTGTCTACTTCAATGTTCCAGGGTGAAGTAGAGAGGTTCTTGAAACATTTTTTTGGAAATACGTGTTTCTTGGAAGAATTCTCCTTCATATGTGTCTGGGTTAATGTGAGGTTCATAATCCTCTTCATGAGGGGAGGTGGTCTAAAATGTGGTGGCACTTCATAAACGACATTCCAGCCTTTCAGATTTGGATTAGTTTGGCAGGCCCACGGTAGATAGAAAATTTGGGTTGCATGTTGAGCCATAATATAGACATCGGGCACATATAAATGGCTGCTTTGTTTGATTTCGACTAGCCCTATATGTCCATGAGTCCTTCTAGTCTCCTTCGACTGGAACCAATGACATTTGAAGACTACGACGTTCGATGGGTTTTCACCATAGAATAGAAGTTCATAAATTGCTTCAACTCTTCCATAGTACTCTGTACCTCCTTCGTCGATAGCAAAGACACAACAATTTGTAGTATTTAGGTCGGGCATAGATAGCTCTTTGCCAAAGTTACGAAACTGATACCCGTTGATGTCATATCTGTCAAACGAACGGACCTTATAGTCAAAACCGTTAGTGACTTGTCTTAGCTCGGCGTCCATAGACTCTGAATTAGCCTACAAGTTTAATACGAAAGGATTGTTACATTAGCTGCAAATAAGACGAAGAAATGAAATGGTCCATTAATGGTAATTACCATTTGTTTGAACCAAGAGATGAAATCGGGATAGCCGCCTCCATGCTTCGCCAGGAGCTCATACTCTTCGACGGAATCCTTTTGGATGACCGCTCCATCCGAGAATTTTGTGACGTATTGAATATATCAAATATCCAGGAATAAGAGCAGTTCTAAGGAATTACAAGTTGCAAAACAATAATGTACCGACAACTTACTCGATGTATGGCTGCACTTCTGTTAGGTTGTTGAAGATATACAACGAAATGGTTCGCCATTCATCGACATCCAATGCTTTTTCTTGAGAAGCACCGGCTGGTGAGAGCTTCCCTTTGAATAGGCTGAGGTTGGATCGACTTTTTTTGGATCACCATCATTGTACCGAGGCTACGGATTATGCAAGTGACGATTTTTGGCTTCATAGTGTGTTGTCACGAAGTTTGCCGCCTCCTCGGTAATGAATGCCTCGGCCATCGATGCTTCAACTCTACGTTTATTTTTACATTTTTCTCGAAGCGTCTTTTGCAAGACTTGCTCCCCTCTTTAGATTTGATGCATAACCATCGGGGAACATCAAATGCATTTTCACCCACAAGATCATTTCTCTCATAGTCGGCCTTCCAAGATTGAACCATGCCTTTGGATTTGTCCAGTTCTGCTTTCCTTTCGCTTGTCACATGTTTTGTAAGGGTTTGTCACATAGAGCCTCCTGATCGATTATAGCCTTAGGGTTATCTTTTGACTTCCCCTCTATGTTTAACAATGTACCAAAAATGGCCTCAGTGATATTCTTTTCAGTGCGCATCACGTCAATGTTGTGTGGGCAAAGGAGGTCTTTGAAGTAAGGCAGATCCCATAAGCATGACTTGTGAATCCATGTGTGTTCCGTATTATACCCTTTGAAATACCCACGACGGTTTGGATCCAGCTCGAGAGCGTTTAACTGATCCAGGATCTGTTGGCCAGTCAACACGGGTGGTGCAGAGTTTCAACTCTACCTTTGATGAAATTCTTCTTGTATTTTTTGAACTTATGGCGAGGATCCAGGAACTGTCTATGCATGTCGAAGCAAGAATACTTGCAACCCAGCTGCAGCCAATGGAACTCAAGAACTGCCTTGCATGTGGGGCACAGGAACCTTCCATGCACACACCAATCAACGAATAGGGCATACGCCGGCAACTCATGCGTCGAGTACATGTACCACACATGCATTTTGAAGTTTTTTTGGTAGCAGCGTCGTATGTCTTGAACCTGTTATCCCAAGCTTCTTGCAATTCATCCTTAAGCGGCTGCACGTACACATTCATATTCTTCCCCGGGTAGTTGGGCCCTAGAATTATCAACGTTGGGAAAATGTTCTTTCTTTTCATAATCTCTCCAGGGGGATTGAGTGGAATGACAAATATAAGCCAACAACTATATTGGGTTGCCGTCATACCGAACACATTGAACCCATCCATGCTGATGGCGACTCGAGGATGCCTTTGATCTGCCGCTTTATCCTTATGTAATGCATTGAAATGCTTCCACGCAAAAGCATCTAAAGTGTGTACCAACTTTTGATTCCCATTTGCAACTAGTTCGGTTCTTTTTCCCAATTTGTGCCATGTCATATGTCTGGCCGTCTCATCGACCACGAAAAGACGTTGAAGTCTTGGTACGATTGGCATATAGCGAAGAACATTAACATGGATTTTTGTTTGCACCTTCTCACCCATACCGTTGTCTACGACAACATACCTGGAAGACTTGCAAATGGGACAATAGTTCAAGTCCGCATACTCAAGCCTAAATAAGGCACATCCATTCTCACAGGCATCTGTCTTCTCATAGGGCATCTTAAGTACACGGAGGATTTTGTCCAACTGGTACAGGTTTGCAGGTAGTACATGGCCTTTGGGTAGAAAGTGTCCAAATATTGTCATCATCGCGTTGTAGCATTCTCTGCCCAGGTTGAATTGAGCCTTCAGAGCCATTACTTGTGCGATGGCATCAAGCTGACAAAGCTCAGTGTGCTCGTGGAGAGGATGTTTTGAAGACTCCAACATTTCATAGAATGCCTTTGCAGATTCCTCCATCTCTTCATATGAATCCCGAGCATCATCAAATTCTTGCACCATGTCCTCGATCCTAGTACCATGCTCATTGGTGCGACGACAAACCCCCTCAGCTCTGGCACGTTGGGCAAACTCACCATCAAAAGTCCACATCATATAATTAGGCTTAAAACCCCATTTCTGCAGGTGTTTAACCATTTCACCCTTTGTCTACTTTTTAAAGTTGTCGCACCGGGGACAGGGGCACCATGTTTTTTCCTAGCCATTTGCAAATGCGGCTCACACAAACCCCTTGGTATTTGTTAATCATTCTTTGGTCATGTCTTTCTGACTGGTGTCACCAGTGTACATCCACGCACGATCTCTCATCTTGCCTAGCTACTAGACACAGAAGAAATATATATATAATGCAGCATATATATTCACCAGTTAATCAAGTTTGTTAGTTTTATTACGTCCATGCAACCTACACGCTAATAGGTTAAGATGGGTCCTAATCCCACCCGAGTATGTGTAGATTGGGTTCATTTTCCCATGCTCTGCTCCGGATCCGACGCAGATTTTCGATAGCACCTCCCCACTGTTCTCCTGATACACATCTCGTTAATAAGCAAAGAGGATGTGTACCCGGATAACAACAGGGAGGCAGTGACGAAATTCTACATAGGATCTGGAGTAGAGCATACGGGAAAATGAACCCAATCTACACATACTCGGGCTGTCCATGGATAATGTTGGACAATTCAAAAGGACGTTGGTTATAAATATGCAAAGGCATGCATATTTATAGATGTCGCCCTTTCGAACGGGAGACGCATACTAGTCACGCATATTGATGATTGAAAACACCTATAGCTAGCAAGTTTCATTGGCACGAAGATCGAAACAAAGCAAATTAAGGGGGGAGGAGCAGTCATTTGTGCTCACCCACGAACGCAGGGGCGGAGATCGTCCAATGCATGGGGAGTTCGTCGAACACTAGACCCTCACAGCAACGAAACAACTGCACATTGAAATCCATCCGATCAAAACAAATATAATTTACAAAACTTCTCTCTCCTCTACTTCTTCTCCTCCTCCTCTCTCCTCTTTTTCTTCTTCTTCTTCTTCTTCTTTTCCTTTTTTCTTCCTCTCCTCATCTCTCTTCTTCTTATTCCTCTGCTTCTTCTTCTTCTTCTTCTTCTTCTTCTTCTTCTTCCTCTTCTTCTTCTTCTTCTTCTTCATTCTTATCCTCCTCCTCCTCCTCTTCTTCTCCTTCTTATTTTTCTTCTTCTCCTTCTTCTTTTCATTTTCCTTCTTCTTCTTCTTATTTTATTCTTTTCATTTTTCATTTTTCCTTTTTCCTTTTTTCCTTCCTCCTTCCTTATTTTTTCTCTTCTAACCTAACTAACTAACCTAATAAACCAACCTAACTAACTAACCTAACTAACCTAATAAACTAAAAAACTAACCTAACTAATTTAATAGAAATAAAAACAAAAATAAGAAAATAGAAAAGGGGCGGTCGGCGAGGGCGCAGGGGCCGTTGTGGGCGGCGGCGCACTGGGGCGGCTGGTGGTGGGGACGATGAGGCGGCAGGACATTGGGGGCAGCGAGGCACCGGGGCGACGGGGAGGATGGGCACGACAGGGGCGGTGGGGCGGCGACGCAATGGGGGCTGTGAGGCAGCGGTGCGACGGGGGCGATGGGCGCGGCAGCGTGATAGGGGTAGTGGGCGCGGCAGCATGACGGGGGCTGTGGACGCGACGGGGGCGATGGGGCGAAGATGGCGATGGGCGCGACGGTGGTAGCAGTGGGCATCGGTGAGATAGGGGAGTGGGAGTGAGAGTGAGAGAGAGGGGGGGCAGGACGGCCGTTAGTACCATTAGGGCATTGTCGTTAGTAGCCTCTTTGTCGTCCGCTAGCAGACGACAAAGAACATGCCAAATTTAACCTAACCATCCCATGGTCAGGTGGGGCCCAGCCATTGCTTTGTCGTCTGCTTTGCAGCTCTTTGCCGTCTTTGAGCAGGCGGCAAAGAGTTGAATGATGGCAAAGACCCTCTGTGCCATCTGCCAACTCTTTGTCGTCTATTTTTTGGCAGCTGACGGCAAAGACCCTCTTTGCCTTCTGCCAGCAGACAGCAAAGAACTGGCAGTTGACAAATTATCTGATTCGATTAGGGGAAGCTCTTGTAGCTAGGTGGCAGTGATTGAAGAACTCTGTCAGTGATCACCTCTGGCAGGAGAACAATTCCAACCTCAGCAAGACGGTTGGAATACCCAGACATTCTGAGTATGTGTTCACTGACAGACCCGTTCTCCTCCATCTTGCAAGCATAGAACTCATTGGAGGTCTCATACCTCTGGATTTGGGCATTCTTCTCAAAAGTAAACTTCAACTCCTGGAACATCTCATATGCTCCATGACATTCAAAATGTCTTTGAAGTCCCAGTTCTAAGCCATACAACATCGCACACTGAACTATTGAGTAGTCATCAGAACATGCCTACCAGGCGTTCGCAACGTCTGCAAATGATACTGGAGCAGGTCATTCACCAAGCGGTGCATCAAGGACATAAGCCTTTTGGGAATCCGTGAGAATAATCCTCAGATTACGGGCCCAGACTACAAAGTTACTTCCATCATCTTTCCACTTGGCTTTCTCTAGGAACGCACTGAAATTTAGGGGGGGCTACTGGGCGAGCCATTGATCTACAACATAAATATGCAAATATTACTTAGACTATTGTTCAATATAATGAGTTTAGTTAATCATACTACTTAAAAACTCCCACTTAAATGGACATCTCTCCGGTCATTCGAGTGCTACATGATCCAAATTCACCAACCCAAGTCCGATCACCACGTGAGATGAGGTGGTTTCAATGGTGAACATCTCCATGTTGATCATATCTACTATATGACTCATGTTCAACCTTTCGGTCTCTTGTGTTCTGAGGCCATGTCTGTACATGCTGGGCTCATCAAGTTTAACCCGAGTGTTCTACATGTGTAACACTCGCTTGCACCCGTTGTATGCGAACGTAGAGTCTATCACACCCGATCATCACGTGGTGTCTTGAAATGACGAACTTTCACAATGGTGCACACTCGGGGAGAGCACAATTTTATCTTGAAATTTTAGTGAGGGATCACCTTATAATGCTACCGTCGTCCTAAGCATAATAAGATGCATAAAAGGATTAACATCACATGCAAATCATAAATGACATGATAAGGCCATGAACTTGTGCTTTTGATCTCCATCTCCAAAGCACCGGCATGATCTCCATCGTCATTGGCATGACACCATGATCTCCATCAATGTGTCCCCATGAGGTTGTCGTGCCAACTATTGCTTCTACAACTATTGCTAACACATATCGATAAAGTAAAGAAAAAAGGCAAAAATAAATTAAAGACAACCCTATGGCTCCTGTCGGTTGCCGTACTCATCGACATGCAAGTTGTGATGATCAATACAAAATATGATTATCTCATACATCACATATACCTCATCATGTCTTTGCACATATCATATCACATCATACCCTGCAAAAACAAGTTATACGTCCTCTAATTTGTTGTTGCGTGTTTATGTGGCGAGTATCTAGCAAGAAAGATTCTTACCTACGCAAAACCACAACGATGATATACAAGTTGCTATTTCACCTTCTACAAGGACCGCCTTTGTCGAATCCGATTCAACTAAAGTGGGAGAGACAGACACCCGCCAACCATCTTATGCAACAAAGTTACATGTCAGTCGATGGAACCGATCTCTCGTACGTGGACGAGTAAGGTTGGTCTGGGCCGCTTCATGCCACAATTCCGCTGAATCAAGAAAAGACTAAGGAGGAAACCAAACTAAATACCTCATACGTCTCCAACTTATCTACAATTATTGATTGTTCCATGCTATTATATTATCTGTTTTCGATGTTTTATATGCATTGATATGCTATTTTATATTATTTTTGGGACTAACCTATTAACCTAGTGCCCGGTGCAAGTTTCTGTTTTTCCTTGTTTTCGAGTATTGCAGAAAAGGAATATCAAATGGAGTCCAAACAGAATAAAATTCTATGATGATTTTTCTTGGACCAGAAGGAACCTACGAAACTCGGATAAGAAGTCAGAAGGTCTACGGGTGGGCCACAATCCACCCAAGCGCGGCCTGGGGGCGCCCCCTAGCTCGTGGGCCCCCCGTAACTCCTCCAACCCTAATTTCCCGCCTATAAATTCAGAAATATTCCACCAATACCAAAGAGATCCACGACAATACTTTTCCACCACCATAAGCCTCCGTTCCCGAGAGATCCAATCTTGGAGACTTTTCCGGTAATCTGTCGGAGGGGGATTCGATCACGGAGGGCATCTACATCAACTCCATTACCCTTCCAATGATGCGTGAGTAGTTCACCACAGACCTACGGGTCCATAGCTAGTAGCTAGATGGCTTATTTTCTCTCTATGTTCTTCAATACCATGTTCTCCATGATCTTCATGGGCACCTATCTGATGTAATACTCTTTTGCGGTGTGTTTGTCGAGATCCGATGAATTGTGGGTTTATGATCAGATTATCTATGAATATTATTTGAATCTTCTCTAAATTCTTATATGCATGATTTCATATTTTTGCAAGTCTCTTCGAGTTATTGGTTTGGTTTGGCCAACTAGATTGGTAATTCTTGCAATAGGAGAAGTGCTTAGTTTTGGGTTCAATCTTGCGGTGTCCTCACCCAGTGACATAGTAGGGGTAGCGAGGCACGTATTTGTATTGTTGCCATCAAGGATAAAAGGATGGGGTTTTCATCATATTGCTTGAGTTGATCCCTCTACATTATGTCATCTTACTTAATACGTTACTCTGTTCTTCATGAACTTAATACTCTAGATGCAGGTAGGAATCGGTCGATGTGTGCAGTAATAGTAGTAGATGCAGAATTGTTTTGGTCTACTTGACACAGACATGATGTCTATATGAATAATCATTGCCTTGGATATCATCATAACTATGCGCTTTTCTATCAATTGCTCGACAGTAATTTGTTCACCCACCGTATTATTTTCCTTTAAGAGAGAAGCCTCTAGTGAAACCTATGGCCCCCAGGTCTATTTTCCATATTATATTTTCAGATCTATAAACCAAAAATATCTTGCTGTAATTTTATTTACTTTTACTTCTAGCAATCTTTTATGTCTACCTATATCAGATCTCATCCTTGCAAGTAACCGTGAAGGGATTGACAACCCCTTCTATAGAGTTGGGTGCAAGTGTTTGATTGTTTGTGTAGGTGCATAAATTGGGGCCTTGCTTGTTCCTCCTACTTGATTGATACATTGGTTCTCAAAACTGAGGGAAATAGTTATCTACTTTGCTGCATTACCCTTTCCTCTTTAAGGGAAAACGAATGCAAGCTCAAGAAGTAGCAAGAAGGATTTCTCGCGCCGTAGCCGGGGAGGATACACATCAAGCCTATCAAGTACCCATCTCAAACACATCTATTGTATTTACATTATTTGCCATTTGCCTCTCGTTTTCCTCCCCCCCCCCCCACTTCACCAATTTGTCGTTTTATTCGCCTTTTATCGCCGGATCTCTTTTTTTTGCTTGTGTTGCCATGTGCCTTCTATTTGCTTGCATCTTCGCTTGCTAAAAAACTATTGTTATGGATCCTCATCCACTTGCTAATCTTTTCAAAAGGACAAATTATGATGAACCAATTGCTGGTGAGTTGAGTGCACTTGATTATCTCTATGAAGTTTTGTTTGAAAATCATGAATCTGAAAATTTTGATAAAGTGTTGAAAGAAGAAATTTATAACGTGATTAATGATAGTACCTTGAATGATGAGCATGATTGTAATTATGCTAGTATGAATTCTCTAAATATCCATGATGCTTATGATATGCAAAGCCACAATCTTGGGGATTCTATGTTTGATGAAGATGATATTTTTTGTCCCCCAAGTTTGGATGAGAAAATTTATTATGATGATTGCATGCCTCCTATTTATGGTGATGGTGATGACACGTGTGCTATAATGAGTAATGATAACCATGAAACTTATCATCATGATTTTAATTTGCAATGTGGTTGTGTCAATCAAGTGTCTCATGATAGTTATTTTGTTGAGTTTCCTCCCACTACCATGGATGATAAGGAATTTGTTTATGTGGAGAGTAATGAAAATTCTATGCTTGTGAAATATAGAAAGAATGATTTATGTGATAGTTATATTGTTGAATTACATCATGATGCTACTGAAATTCATTATGAGTAGGGAACATATGCTTGTAAGAATTGCAATAATATCAAGTTTCTTCTCTATGTGCCTAAAGTTTTGAAGTTATGCTTGTTTTGCCTTCCTATGCTAGTTGATTCTTGTTCCCATAAATTTTTTGATCACAAAATCCCTATGCGTAGGAAGTGGGCTAGACTTAAATGTGTTTCTAATGCTATTCATGATGCTCTTTTGCATATCTCAATTACTACTTTTTATGTGCGCATCATTGAAATCATTATGCCTAGCTAGGGGCGTTAAACAATAGCACTTGTTGGGAGGCAACCCAATTTTATTTTTATGTTTTTGTTTTTGCTTATATTTTTGAGTGTTTCACACATTATTACCTCTATAGTAAAAAAATTGGTGTTTTAATTAGTGTTTGAGCCAAGTAAGACCTTTGGGATGGTCTACGGTGATTATTGATTTGATCTTGGTGAAAAACAAAAACTTTTGCGCTCAGCCAGGAATTTTGTAAATATACCAGAGAGACGAATGAGTATGAAATTTTTAAAAAAGATTTATATACAAATTTCCCAGGCTTTCCTAATTTTTCAGAATTTTTGGAGTTACATAAGTATTTGAAGTTTACAGATTGCTATAGACTGTTCTGTTTTTGACAGATTTTGTTTCTTTGTATTGTTTACTTATTTTGATGTATCTATGCAATGTATCGGGGGTTATGAACCATGGAGAAGTTGGAATACAGTAGATATTACACCAATATAAATAAATAATGATTTCACAATAGTACCTAAAGTGGTGATTTATTTTTCTTATACTAACGGATCTCACGAGTTTTCTGTTGAGTTTTGTGTTGTGAAGTTTTCAAGTTTTGGGTAAAGATTTGATGGACTATGGAATAAGGAGTGGCAAGAGCCTAAGATTGGGTATTACCAAGATACCCCAAGGAATATTCAAGGATACCAAAGAGCCTAAGCTTGGGGATGCCCCGAAAGGCATCCCCTCTTTCGTCTTCAATCCATCGGTAAATTTACTTGAGGCTATATTTTTATTCACCACATGATATGTGTTTTGCTTGGAGCGTCTTGTATGATATGAGTTTTTGCCTTTTAGTTTGCCACAATCATCCTTTATGAACACATATTTTTAGAGAGACATGCATGAATCGTGAATTTATTAGAATACTCTATGTGCTTCACTTATATCTTTTGAGCTAGGCAATTTTGCTCTAGTGCTTCACTCATATCTTTTATAGCACGGTGGTGTTTTATTTTATAGAAATAATTGAACTCTCATAAATCACTTATATTATTTTGAGATTATTTAAATAGCATGGTAATTGGTTTAGGTTATGAATTTAGTCCTAATATAATGGGCATCCAAGAGGGATATAATAAAAACTTTCATATAAAGTGCATTGAATACTATGAGAAGTTTGATTCCTTGCATAAAGTTTTGAGATATAAAGATGGTGATATTAGAGTCATGCTACTGAGCAATTGTGAATTGGTAAAAATACTTGTGTTAAAGGTTTGTGATTCTCATAGCATGCACGTATGGTGAACCGTTATGTAACAAAGTCGGAGCATGATTTGTTTATTGATTGTCGTCCTTTGTGTGATGGTTGGGAGCACGCGATGGTTAACTCCTACCAACCTCTCCCCTAGGAGCATGCGTCTAATACTTTGCTTCGATAACTAATAGACTTTTTGCAATAAGTATGTGAGTTATTTATGACTAATGTTGAGTCCATGGATTACACACACTCTCACCCTTCCACCTTTGCTAGCCTCTCTAGTACCGCACAACTTTTGCCGGTGCATTAAACCCACCATATACCCTTCCTCAAAACAGACACCATACCTACCTATTACTGTATCTCCATTGCCATTCCAATCTATATTGCCATGCAACTTCCACCGTTCCGTTTATTATGACACGCACCATCAATTTCATATTGCTTTGCATGATCGTAAGATAGCTAGCATGATGTTTTCATGGTTTGTCTGTTTTTTGATGTCATTTGCTATGCTAGATCATTGCACATCTTGGTACACCGCCGGAGGCATTCATATAGAGTCATATTTTGTTCTAGGTATCAAGTCGTAATTTTTGAGTTGTAAATAAATAAAAGTGTGATGATCATCATTATTAGAGCATTGTCCCATTTGAGGAAAGGATGATAGAAGCTATGATTCCCTCACAAGTTGGGATGAGACTCCGGACTTTATGAAAAATAAAATATACCAATTTAGCCTAGATTAAAAAAGAGGCCAAAGATGCCCACCAAAAAAATGAGAGAAAAGAGAGAAGGGACAATGCGACTATCTTTTTTCACACTTGTGCTTCAAAGTAGCACCATGATCTTCATGATAGAGAGTCTCTTATTTTGTCACTTTCATATACTAGTGGGAATTTTTCATTATATAAATTGGCTTATATGTTCCAATGATGGGTTTCCTCAAAATGCCCTAGGTCTTCATGAGCAAGCAGGTTGGATGCACACCCACTTAGTTTCTTTTTGAGCTTTCATACACTTATAACTCTAGTGCATCAGTTGCATGGCAATCCCTACTCACTCACATTGATATCTATTAATGGGCATCTCCATATCCCATTGATACGCCTGGTTGATGTGAGACTATCTTCTCCTTTTCCTCACAACCTCCACCATATTCTATTCCACCTATAGTGTTATATCCATGGCTCACGCTCATGTATTGCATGAGAGTTGAAAAGGTTTGAGAACATAAAAGGTGTGAAACAATTGCTTGACTTGTCATCAGGGTTGTGCATGATATAAATACTTTGTGTGGGGAAGATGAAGCATAGCCAGACTATATGATTTTGTAGGGATAACTTTCTTTTGCCATGATATTTTGAAGGGACACAATTGCTTTGTTAGTATGCTTGAAGTATTACTGTTTTTATGTCAGCATTAAGCTTTTGTTTTGACTCTTATGGGTCTGAACATTCATGCCACAATAAAGAATATTACATGGATAAATTGTTAGGTAGCATTCCACATTCAAAATTCTATTTTTATCATTTACCTACTCCAGGACGAGCAAGAATTAAGCTTGGGGATGTTGATACGTCTCCAACGTATCTATAATTTTTTATTCTTCCATGCTATTATATTATCTGTTTTGGATGTTTTATATGAATTAATATGCTATTTGATATTATTTTTGGGACTAACCTATTAACCTGGTGCCCAGTGCCAGTTTATGTTTTTTCTTTGTTTTGGGGTATTGCAGAAAAAGAGTATCAAACGGAGTCCAAATGAAATAAAATTATATGATGATTTTATTGGACCAGAAGGAACCTACGAGACTTGGAGAAGAGGCCAGAAGGTCTATGGGTGGGCCACAAGCCACCCATGCGCGGCCTAGGGGCTGGCTTGTGCCCTCCCCCCCCCCCCCCCCCCCCCGTAGATCCTCCAATCCTAATCTTCCGCCTATAAATTCAGAAATATTCTCCCAGTACCAGAGAGAGCCACGATAATACTTTTCTGTCACCGGAAGCCTCCGTTCCCGAGAGATCCAATCTTGGAGCCTTTTCGGTAATCTGTCGGAGGGGGATTCGATCATGAAGGGCATCTACATACACTCAATTGCCCTTTCGATGATGCGTGAGTAGTTCACCACAGACCTACGGGTCGTAGTAGCTAGATAGCTTCTTCTCTCTCTATGTTCTTCAATACCATGTTCTCCATGATCTTCATGGGGATCTATCTGATGTAATACTCTTTTGCGGTGTGTTTGTCAAGATCCGATGAATTGTGGGCTTATGATCAGATTGTCTATGAATATTATTTGAATCTTCTTTGAATTCTTATATGCATGATTTCATATCTTTGCAAGTCTCTTCGGGTTATTGGTTTGGTTTGGCCAACTAGATTGGTAATTCTTACAATGTGAGAAGTGCTTAGTTTTGGGTTCAATCTTGTGGTGTTCTCACCCAGTGACATAGTAGGGGTAGTGAGGCATGTATTTGTATTCTTGCCATTGCTACTTCTCAAGCATGCTTTGGTTTCCATGAAGAGGAACGGGTGATGCAGCAAAGTAGATAAGTATTTCCCTTGGTTGTTAACAACCAAGGTATCAATCCAGTAGGAGATACAAGCAAGTCCCCAATAGATGTACCTACATAAAGAATCAAACTCTTGCACCCAATGCTATAAAGGGGTTGTCAATCCCTTCACGGTTACTTGCAAGGATGATATCTGATAGAGATAGATTATTTGAAGGGAAAGTAAAACAAAAAGGTAAAAATAATACAGCAAAGTATTTTTGGTTTTAGATCTGAAAGTATAAGATGGAAAATAGACCCGGGGGCCATAGGTTTCACTAGAGGCTTCTCTCATGATGGCAAGTATTACGGTGGGTGAACAAATTACTATCGAGCAATTGATACAAAAGTGAATAATTATGAAGATATCTAAGGCAATGATTATGCATATAGGCATCACCTCCGTGTCAAGTAGACCGAAACGATTCTGCATCTCCTACTATTACTCCACAGATCAACCGACTCCTGCTTGCATCTAGAGTATTAAATTCATGAAGAACAGAGTACCGCATTAGGTAAGATGACATGATGTAGAGGGATAAACTCAAGATATATGAGGAAAGCCCCATCTTTTTATCCTTGATCGCAATAATACAATACGTGCCTTGCTACCCCTACTTTGTCACTGGGTGAGGACACCGCAAGATTGAACCCAAAACTAAGCACTTCTCCCATTGCAAGAATTACCAATCTAGTTGGCCAAACCAAACCAATAACTCAAAGAGACTTGCAAAGATATGAAATCATGCATATAAGAATTCATAAAAGACTCAAATAATATTCATGGATAATCTGAACATAAACCCACAATTCATCGGATCTCGACAAATCATCGCAAAAGAGTATTACATCGGATAGATCCCCATGAAGATCAAGAAGAACATGGTATTGAAGAGCAAAAAGAGAAAATAAGCCATCTACCTACTAGCTATGGCCCCGAAGGTCTGTGGTGAACTACTCACGCATCATCGGAGGGGCAATGGAGTTGATGTAGATGCCCTCTGTGATCGAATCCCCCTCCGGCAGATTACCAAAAAGGTCTCCAAGATTGGATCTCTCGGGAACGGTGGCTTGTGGCGGCAGAAAAGTGTTTTCGTGGCTCATTCTGATATACAAGGAATATTTGGGAATTTATATGCCAAAGATTAGGGTTAGGAGGACTACCGTGGGCCCACAAGCCTACAGGTCTCGCCCTACCCCCTGGACGCACCCCTAGGGCTTGTGGCCCCACGGTGGCTCTCGTGCCTTGGTCTCCAAGCTTGGTGGTTTCCTTCCGGTCCAGAAAAAATCATTCCGAAGGTTTTATTCTGTTTGGATTCCGTTTAATATTCCTTATCTGCAATTCTCAAAAACAAGGAAAAAACAGAAACTGGCACTAGGCTCTAGATTAATAGGTTAGTCCCAAAAATAATATAAAATAGCATATTAATGCATATAAAACATCCAAAACAGATAATATAATAGCATGGAACAATCAAAAATTATAGATACATTCGAGACGTATCGGCATCCCCAAGGTTAGAGTAGGTAAATGATAAAAACACCATTTATTATGTGGAATGCTACCTAACATATTTATCCATGTAATATTGTTTATTGTGGAATGAATATTCAGATCCGTAAGATTTAAAACAATAGTCTAATATTGACATAAAAACAGTAATACTTCGAACACACCAACAAGGCATTCGTGTCCTTTCAAAATAACATGGCCTTAGAAAGTTATCCCTACAAAATCATATGGTCTGGCCATGCTCCATCTTCCCCACACAAAGTATCTAAATCATGCACAACCCCGATGAACAAGTCAAGCAATTGTTTCACACTTTTGGTGTTCTCAAACCTTTTCAACTCTCACGCAATACATGATCATGATCCATGGATATAGCACTATAGGTGGAATAGTATATGGGGGAGGTGCAAGGAAAAAGGAAGAAGATAGTCTCACATCAACTAGTCGCATCAACGGGCTATGGAGATGCCCATCAATAGATATAAATGTGAGTGAGTAGGGATTGCCATGCAACAAATGCACTTAGAGCTATAAGTGTATGAAAGCTCAAAAAGAAAACTAAGTGGTCGTGCAAGATGAAAATTCACTAGTTATATGAAAGTGAGTAAATAGGAGACCCTCTATCATGAAGATCATGGTGCTACTTTGAAGCACAAGTGTGGAAAAAGATAGTAGCAATTGTCCCTTCTCTCTTTATCTCATTTTTTTATATTTTTTTATTTTGGTGGGCATATTTGGCCTCTTTATTTTTTTGTTTGGGCTTCGCTAGCCTGTTTTAATTTTTTTTAAGTCCGGATACGCATCCCAACTTGTGAGGGAGTCATGGATTCCATCATCCTTTTCTGTCACGGGACAATGCTCTATTAAAGAAAATCATCACACTTTTATTTACTTATAACTCAAAAAGAAAATTACAACTCGATACCTATAACAAAGTATGACTCTATATGCAAGATGAAGTGATGGTGCATGTCATGCAAAAATAAATGGTGGAAATTGCATGGCAATATATCTCGGACTGGCTATGAAAACGCCATAATAGGGAGGTATGGTGAATGTTTTGAGGAATATATGGTGGCTTTTTTGAGGAAGGAGGGTTTGATGTACCGGCGAAAGTTGCGCGGTACTAGAGAGGCTAGCAAAGGTGGAAGGGTGAGAGTGCGTATAATCCATGGACTCAACATTAGTCATAAAGAACTCACATACTTATTGCAAAAGTATATTAATTATCAAACAAAGCATTAGACGCATGCTCCTAGGGGAGAGGTTGGTAGGAGTTAACCATCGCGCGCTCCCGACCCTCACACAAAGGTTGACAATCATTAAACAAATCATGCTCCGACTTCGTTACATAACGGTTCACCATACGTGCATGCTACGGGAATCACAAACTTTAACACAAGTATCTCTTCCAATTCACAACTACTCGCTAGCATGACTCTCATATTACCATCTCTATTATCTCAAAACTATATGCAAGGAATCAAACTTCTCATAGTATTCAATGCACTTAATATGAAAGTTTTTATTATATCCCTCTTGGATGCCCATTATATTAGGACTAAATTCATGACCTAAAATAATTACCATGCTGTTTTAACAAACTCTCAAAATAATATAAGTGAGGAATGAGAGTTCAATAATTTCTATAAAATATAACACCACCATGCTCTAAAAAGATATAAGTGAAGCACTAGGGCAACATTGCCTAGCTCAAAAGATATAAGTGAAGCACATAGAGTATTCTAATAAATTCACGATTCAGCGTGTGTCTCTTGAAAGATGTGTGCATCAAGAATAATTGTGGAAAACTAAAAATCAAAGACTCATATCATACAATATGATCCAAGCAAAACACATATCATGTGGTGAATAAAAATATAGCCTCAAGTAAATTTACCGATGGATTGAAGACGAAAGAGGGGATGCCTTCCGGGGCATCCCGAAGCTTAGGATTTTTGGTATACTTTAATATGGCTTGGGGTGCCTTGGGCATCCCCAAGATTAGTCTCTTGCCACTCTTTATTCCATAGTCCATCAAATCTTCACCCAAAACTTGAAAACTTCGCAACACAAAACTCAACAGAAAACTCATGAGATCCGTTAGTATAAGAAAAATAAATCACCACTTTAGGTACTATTGTGAACTCATTATTTATTTATATTTGTGTAATACCTACTGTATTCTAAATTCTCCATGGTTCATACCCCCCGATACAACCCATAGATACATCAAAATAAGCAAACAACACAAAGAAAACAGCATCTGTCAAAAACAGAATAGTCTGTAGCAATATGTAAACTTCCAATACTTATGAAACTCTTAAATAAATTTAAACTTCCAATACTTATGAAAATCAGGGAAATTTGTATATCAATATTGTGTAAAACTTTCAGATCAATTCAATGCTCTAAATTTTTTAGAAAAATCCTGGACTGAGCACAAAAGTTTTTGTTTTTCAGCAAGATCAAATCAACAACTACCATAGATCACCCCAAAGGTTTTACTTGGATCAAACACTAATTAAAACACCAAAACACAATTACTACAGAAGTAATAATGTGCAAAACACACCAAAACAGAAGCAAAAAACAGAAAGCAAAATAAAATTGGGTTGCCTCCCAATAGGCGCTATTGTTTAACGCCCCTAGCTAGGCAAAACACAATAGATCTAAGTATTGTCATCTTTGGTATGCAATCCATCAATTGCACGCTTGCGAACCCTAGGAGATTCTTTGGTTATATCAATAATCATACTCCTAGGCCAAAAGTCAAGAAATTATTTTGTAGCAATCAGTTCCCGAACAATATTGATAAAGTTAGGGTGAACACTTATTATCTTAAGGTCTTTGTCCCTTTTACTAGAGGATTCACCCTTATTCTTGGGAACGTAAACAAACTTGGCAGCCTTAGAAAGAGGAAATTTTGGAGTGGTTTGAACAGCGGCAAAAGCGGAACCCAAGTTGTTAATAATGTCCTCTAGCCTTCCTATTCTAGAGGAATCTTGGTCCAGTTTTTCATTAACTATGGGTTCCTTTTCCCTTAGGGTTTTTAGAGTAAATCCTACCTTAGATCCATATTGAGTGATATGATTATGGATATTTTTATCCAAGTTATCAATGAGCTCTATAGCAGCAACTTTATTTTCAATGATATCTAGCCTTTGCATAACATGTTCCAAAGTCAAGATTGTTTCGTTAACCATGAGAGGGGGTGAGCCTACCAAATTTATCATAGAATTATAGGAATCAAAGGTATTGCTTCCCAAGAAATTCTCTCCCATAATGGTGTCCAAAACATATCTATTCCAAGGAGAAACAACCACATAAAATTGTGAAGGAGAACGGTGGTAGATTGCTTACGAATAGATCTATTTTGAGCATTGCAAATTTTATACCAAGCATCCTTTAACTTTTCTCCCTCCCTTTACTTAAAATTAAGAAATCCATTCTCGGGAGTAATAGTGATAGTAGCAAGGCTAGCCATGAGTTTGAGCGATCTAACACACAAGCAAGAAAAAAGCAAACGAAAAGACAAACAAAAAAGGGCAAATAAAAAGGCAAATCTTTTTGGTATTTTCTGAAAATCGTTTTAGAAGTGAACGAGAGGAAAACAAGAGACAAATGGCAAATAATGTAAATTCAAGAGATGAGTTTGTGATGTGTAATTGGTAGGCTTGATGTAGGTCTCCCCAGTAACGGCGCCAGAAATTGGCAAGTCCCCAATAGATGTACCTACACAAAGAATCAAACTCTTGCACCCAACGCTATAAAGGGGTTGTCAATCCCTTCACGGTTACTTGCAAGGATGAGATCTGATAGAGATAGATTGCTTGAAGGGAAAGTAAAACAAAAGGTAAAAATAATGCAGCAAAGTATTTTTGGTATTTTTGGTTTTAGATCTGAAAGTATAAAATGGAAAATAGACCCGAGGGCCATAGGTTTCACTAGAGGCTTCTCTCATGATGGCAAGTATTACGGTGGGTGAACAAATTACTGTCGAGCAATTGATAGAAAAGCGAATAATTATGAAGATATCCAAGGCAATGATTATGCATATAGGCATCACATCCGTGTCAAGTAGAATGTCATGATTCTGCATCTACTACTATTACTCGACACATCGACCGACTCCTGCTTGCATCTAGAGTATTGAGTTCATGAAGAACAGAGTAACGCATTAGGTAAGATGACATGATGTAGAGGGATAAACTCAGGCAATATGATGAAAACCCCATATTTTTATCCTTGATGGCAACAATACAATACGTGCCTCGCAACCCCTACTTTGTCACTGGGTGAAGACAACGCAAGATTGAACCCAAAACTAAGCACTTCTCCTATTGCAAGAATTACCAATCTAGTTGGCCAAACCAAACCAATAACTCAAAGAGACTTGCAAAGATATGAAATCATGCATATAAGAATTCATAAAAGACTCAAATAATATTCATGGATAATCTGAACATAAACCCACAATTCATCGGATCGACAAACACACCGCAAAAGAGTATTACATCGGATAGATCTCCATGAAGATCATGAAGAACATGGTATTGAAGAGCAAAGAGAGAAAAGAAGCCATTTAGCTACTAGCTATGGACCTAAAGGTCTGTGGTGAACTACTCACGCATCATCGAAGGGGCAATGGAGCTGATTTAGATGCCCTCCGTGATCGAATCCCCCTCCGGCAGATTACGGAAAAAGGCTCCAAGATAGGATCTCTCGGGAACGGAGGCTTCTGGCGGCAGAAAAGTGTTTTCGTGGCTCGTTCTGATATACAAGGAATATTTGGAATTTATAGGCTGAAGATTAGGGTTAGGAGGGCTGTCGTGGGCCCACAAGCCTATAGGGCGCTACCCCCCTAGGCGTGCCCCTAGGGCTTATGGCCCCATGGTGGCTCTCCTGCCTTGGTCTCCAAGCTTGGTGGTTTCCTTCCGGTCCAGAAAAAATAATTCCGAAGGTTTTATTCCGTTTGGACTCCATTTAATATTCCTTATCTGCAATTCTAAAAAACAAGGAAAAACAGAAACTCACACTAGGCTCTAGATTAATAGGTTAGTCCCAAAAATAATATAAAGTAGCGTATTAATTCATATAAAACATCCCAAACAGATAATTTAATAGCATGGAACAATCAAAAATTATAGATACGTTGGAGACGTATCAGCCATCAAGGATAAAAATATGGGGTTTTCATCATATTGCTTGAGTTTATCCCTCTAGATCATGTCAACTTACTTAATGCGTTACCATGTTCTTCATGAACTTAATACTCTAGATGCAGGCAGGAGTCGATCGATGTGTGGAGTAATAGCAGTAGATGCAGAATCGTTTCGGTCTAGTTGACATGGATGTGATGCCTATATGCATAATCATTGCCTTGGATATCGTCATAACTATGCGCTTTTCTATCAATTCCTCGACAGTAATTTGTTCACCCATCGTATTATTTTCCTTCAAGAGAGAAGCCTCTAGTGAAACCTATGGCCCCAGGGTCTATTTTCCATATTATATTTTCAGATCTACAAACCAAAAATACCAAAAATACCTTGCTGCAATTTTATTTACTTTTACTTCTAGCAATCTTTTATATCTATCTCTATCAGATCTCATCTTTGCAAGTAACCATGAAGGGATTGGCAACCCCTTTATAGCATTGTGTGCAAGTGTTTGATTTTTGTGTAGGTGCATAAATTGGGGCCTTGCTTGTTCCTCCTACTAGATTGATACCTTGGTTCTCAACAACCGAGGGAAATACTTATCTACTTTGCTACATCACCCTTTCCTCTTCAAGGGAAAACCAACGCAAGCTCAAGAAGTAGTAATGTCAACTCCCACAAACTCCTTTGTGTTCTACTCGAGATCTCATCTACGTATAGACCTAGCTCATGATGCCACGGTAGGGGAACGTTGCATGGGAAACAAAAAAAATCCTACGCGCACACTAGATCTATCCATGGAGATGAGCATCTACGAGAGGAGAGATCGGATCCACATACCCTTGTAGATCGCTAAGTGGGAAGCATTAAGAAACGCGGTTGATACGTCTTCGCGATCCAAATCGCAAGCCGTCTCGCGATCCAATCACAATCTAGCATCGAACGGACGACACCTCCGCGTTCAGCACACGTACACCTTGATGACGATCTCCGCCTCCTTGATCCAGCAAGCGAGGGCGAAGAGGTAGATGAGTTCTCCGGCAACACAATGACATGGTGGCGGTGGTGGTGAACTAATCCGGCAGGGCTTCACCGAGCTCTGCCGAACTAATCTAGAGGAGAAAGACAATCTAGAGGGGAGAGGGCAGCACGTGGCTTTTCAGGGGTTCGGCTTCCCTCAAACCTACACTATATATAGGAGGAAGGGGTGGGAGGAGGCGCCCTAGGGTTTCCCCTAGGGCCTTGGCCGCCGACCAAGAGGTGGAATCCACCTCCAACAAGGAGGTGGGGCGCGGGGGAGGAGTCCTACTCCAACAAGGACTCCTCCCACCCTCCATCTTTTTCCTCTTGGGCGCATGGGCCCTCATGGGGTCGGCTGCCGAACCCACCAGGGGTTGGTGCGCCACCTCTTGGGCCCATGTGCTCACACAGGGTGGATGCCCCCCTGGTGGACACCCAGAACCCATTCGTCAATCCCGATACACTATCGGAAATACCCGAAACTTCTCCAGAACCCAAATACCACTTTCCTATATATAAATCTTTACCTACGGACCATTCTGGAGCTCCTCGTGACATATGGGATCGCATTCGGAACACCTAGAAACCTTCGGTCACCAACATACATAACTCAATAATACTCAAACGTCACCAAACGTTAAGTGTGCAGCCCCTGGGAGTTTGAGAACTATGTAGAGATGACCGAGACACCTCTACGGCCAATAACCAATAGCGGGACCTGGATGCCCATATTGGTTCCTACATATTCTACGAAGATCTTTATCGGTTGAACCTCTATGTCAAGGATTCAGTTAATCCCTCTGTTGGAAAAGGCAATGCCTAGGTGACGCTTAGGCACGCCTAGGCGCTAGGCGATGTCCAAACACCTCGCCTAGGGCATGAGCGATAGTCTAGGTAGGGGAAGCAAGAAATTTTCTGTCCAAGAGAGAAATCATCCCATATTGCGGTAATATGAAAAACAATCCATATTACAATGACAACTGATGGTATTGAACTTAATTATATGCCCTAAATTAAGATAATATACATATATAATAAGCACAGGTACGCTCTAATAGTAGAAACTATATTACCGTCTAGGCCGCGCCTAAGGCGCTTAAGCACCTCCTAGGCACTAGGCGAAGGCCAACCGCCTCATTTACACCTATCGCATTTTCCAACCTTGGTTAATCCCATACATTGTTCCCTTTGTTTATCGGTATGTTACTTGCCCAAGATTAGGTTATCGGTATCTCCATACCTAGTTCAATCTCATTACCAGCAAGTCTCTTTACTTGTTCCGTAATACAAGATCCCATGGCTAACTCTTTAGTCACTTTGCTTGCAAGGCTCATTGTGATGTTGTATTACCGAGTGGGCCCGGCGATACCTCTCTGTCACATGGAGTAACAAATCCCAGTCTTGATCCATGGCAACTCAACAGACACCCTCGGAAATACCTATAGAGCATCTTTATAGTCACCCAGTTACGTTATGACGTTTGATATAGACCAGGTATTCCTCCGATGTCAATGAGTTACATGATCTCATGTGTTAGGGAATGTTGCATGGGAAAGAAAAAAATTCCTATGCACATGCAAGATCTATCCATGGTGATGAGCATCTATGAGAGGGAGAGTGGATCTACATACCCTTGTAGATCGCTAAGTGGGAAGCGTTAAGAAACGTGGTTGGTGTAGTCGAACGTCTTCACGATCCAAATCGCCGAGCATCCCGCGATATCATCACGATCCCTCCCGCGATCCAATCACGATCTGTACCGCGAACTCATCACGATCCGTCCCGCGATCTCATCACGATCGTCTCGCGATCTTGATCACGGTCCTTCCGATCTAGCACCGAACGAACGGCATCTCCGCGTTCAGCACACGTACAGCTCGATGACGATCTCCGCCTTCTTGATCCAGCAAGAGGGGGCAGAGAGGTAGAAGAGTTCTCCGGCAGCACGACAGCACTGCGGCAATGGTGGTGGAGCTATTCTGGCAGGGCTTCGCCTAAGCACTGGAGAAAACCGATCTGGAGGAGAAACTATACACTAGAGGAGAGGGTAGCACGTGGCAGAAAATCTAGTGCAAAAACCCTAAAACCTCTAGTATATATAAGAGTAAGAGAGGAGAAGGCTTGGCCCTCAAGGGGACAGACCTAGGCTTCGGCCAAACCAAGGAGGAGAGGAGGAATCCTCCTCCAATCCTAGTAGGACTAGGACTCCTTCCTTTTTGCCTTTTTTGCCTTTTTCCACCTTTTTGACTTTTCTCTCCCAGCCACATGGGCCTTGTGTGGGACTTCCACCAGCCCACTAAGGGCTGGTATTCACTCTCCCACAGACCATGTAGCCTCTTGGGTCGAAATACCCCTCCCGATGGTCTCCCGGTACACTACCGGCACTCCCAGTACACTACTGATGAGCCCGAAACTTTTCCGGCGACCAAAATAGGACTTCCTATATATCAATCTTTACCTACGGACCATTCTAGAGCTCCTCGTGACGTCCGGGATCTCATCCGGGAATCCGAACAACCTTCAGTAACCACCATACATAACTCTATACTACCGAAACGTCACCGAACCTTAAGTGTGCAGACCCTGCGGGTTCGAGAACTATGTAGACATGACCGAGACACCTCTACGGTCAATAATCAATAGCAGGACCTGGATGCCCATATTGGTTCCTACTTATTCTACGAAGATCTTTATCGATCGAACCTCTATGTCAAGGATTCAGTTAATCCCGTATGATGTTCCTTTTGTTCTTCGGTATGTTACTTGCCGGAGATTCGATCGTCTGTATCTCCATACCTAGTTCAACCTCATTATCGGCAAGTCTCTTTACTCATTCTGTAATACAAGATCCTATGACTAACACTTAGTCACATTGCTTGCAAGGCTTGTTGTGATGTTGTATTACCGAGTGGGCCCTGAGATACCTCTCCGTCACACGGAGTAACAAATCCTAGTCTTGATCCATGCCAACCCAACAGACACCCTCAAAGATACTTGTAGAGTACCTTTATAATCACCTAGTTACGTTGCGACATTTGATACACACAGGGCACTCCTCTAGTGTCAGTTAGTTGCATGATCTCATGGTCATAGGAACAAATACTTGACATGCAGAAAACAGTAGCAATAAACTGACACGATCATATGCTACGTTTGTAGCTTGGGTCTTGTCCATCCCATCATTCTCCTAATGATGTGATCACATTATCAAATGACATCTCATGTCAATGGCTAGGAAACCTTAGCCATCTTTGATCAACGAGCTAGTCTATTAGAGGCATACTAGGGACATGGTGTTGTCTATGTATCCACACATGTATCTGAGTTTCCGATCAATACAATTCTAGCATGGGTAATAAACGATTATCATGAACAAGGAAATATGATAATAACGAATTTAGTATTGCCTCTAGGGCATATTTCCAACAGTCTCCCACTTGCACTAGAGTCAATAATCTAGTTCACATCACCATGTGATTCACATTGTTATGAATCTAACACCCAATGAGTTCTGGGGCTCGATCATGCTTTGCATGTGAGAGAGGTCTTATAGTCAACGGGTCTACGACATTCCGATCCATGTGTACTTTTCAAATCTCTATGTCAATCTATAAACACTGCTACCACACTCCACTTGGTACTATTTCAAATGGCTGCTCCACTATACATATCCAGATTGCTACTAAGAGTCATCCGGATTAGTGTTAAAGCTTGCATCGACGTAACTCTTTACGACGAACCCTTTATCACCTCCATAATCGAGAAACATTTCCTTAGTCTTTTAGTCACTAAGGATAATATTGACCGCTGTCTTGTGATCCACTCCTGGATCACTCTTGTACCCCTTGACGGACTCATGGCAAGGCACACACAGGTGCGGTACATAGCATGGCATACTATACAGAGCCTATGGCTAAGGCATAGAGGACGACATTCGTCCTTTCTCTTTCTTCTGTCGTGTTCGAGCTTTGAGTCTCACTCAACTTCACACCTTACAAAGCAGGCGAGAACACTTCTCTCTGACTGATCCATTTTGAACTCTTTCAAAATCTTGTCAAGGTATGTACTCATTCAAAGTATCATCAAGCATTTTGATCTATCTCTATAGATCTTGATGCTCAACAATTAGGTAGCTTTATCCAGGTCTTCCTTTGAAAATCACTTTTCAAACAACCGTTCATGCTTTCCAGAAATTCAACATTATTTCCGATCAACAGTATGTCATCCACATATACTTATTAGAAATTCTATAGTGCTCCCACTCACTTTATTGTAAATACAAGTTTCTCGTAAACTTTGTATAAACTAAAAAACTTTGATCACCTCATCAAAGTGTGTATTCCAACTCCGAGATGCTTGCTCCATCCCTTAGATGGATTGCTGGAGCTCGCACACCTTTTAGCATCCTTAGGACTGACAAAACCTTCTGGTTGTATCACATACAACCTTTCCTCAAGTAAACTGTTAAGGAAACAATGTTTTGTCATCCATCTGCCAGATTTCATAATTGAAAAATGCAGCAACTGCTAACATAATTCCAACGGACTTTAGCATCGCTACGAGTGAGAAAGTCGCATCGTAGTCAACTCTTTGAACTTGTCGTAAACTTGTTTGCAACAAGTCGAGCTTTACAAATGGTGACATTTACCATGAGCGTCTGTCTTCATTTCAAACATCCATTTGTACTCAATGACCTGCCGTCCAACAAGCAAGTCTACCAAAGTCTATACTTGGTTTTCATACATGGATCCTTTCTTGGATTTCATGGCCTCTAACCATTTGTCGGAATCTGGACCCATCATCGCTTCTCCATAGCTCGTAGGTTCATCGTTGTCCAACAACATGACCTCCAAGACAGGGTTGTCGTACCGCTCAGGAGCAGTACACATCCTTGTCAACCTACGAGGTTTGATAGTAACTTGATTCGAAGCTTCATGATCATCATCATTAACTTCCTGTTCAACTAACATAGGCTTCACAAAAACATCTTCTTGCGCTGCGCTACTCTCTGGTTGAACAAAGGTTCAACAACCTCATCAAGTTATATCTTCCTCCCACTCAATTCTTTCGAGAGAAACTCTTTCTCGAGAAAGGACCCAGTTTTAGCAACAAACATTTTATGCTTGGATCTGAGATAGAAGGTTCACCCAACTGTTCTTAGGGTATTCTATGAAGATGCATTTGTCGGCTTTGGGTTCGAGCTCATTAGGTGAAAACATTTTCCACATAGGCATCGCAGCCCCAAACATTAAGAAATGACAGCTTAGGTTTCTATCAAACCATAATTCACACGGTGTCATCTCAACGGATTTAGATGGTGCCCTATTTAAAGTGAATGTAGTTGTCTCTAATGCACAACCCCAAAATTATTATAGCAAAACGATAAGAGACATCATAGCACGCACCATATCCAATAGAGCACGACTATGACGTTCGGTCACACCATCACACTATGGTGTTCCAGGTGGCGTGAGTTGTGAAACAACTTTCACATTGTCTAAAGTTGTATGCCAAACTCGTAACTCAGATATTCACCTCCATGATCATATCACAGACATTTTTACCTTCTTATCACGATGATCTTAAACTTCACTCTGAATTTGCTTGAACCTTTCAAACTATTCAGACTTGTGTTTCATTAAGTAAATATACACTATATCTACTCAAATCATCAGTGAAGGCAGGAAGATAACGATAACCACCGCACGCAACAAGACTCATTGGATTGCATACATCAACATGTATCATTTCCAATAAATCACTTGCCCGCTCCATCAATCCAGAAAATGGTGTCCTTAGTCGTCTTGCCTAAGAGGCATAGTTCGCATGTCTCAACCGATTCGAAATCGAATGAGTCCAAAGATCCATCAGCATGGAGTTTCTTCATGCGTTTTATACTAATATGACATTTAGCGGCAATGCCACAAGTATGTGGTACTATCATTATTAACTTTGTATCTTTTGGCATCAATGTTATGAACATGTGTATTACTACGATCAAGATACAACAAACCATTCTCACTGGGTGCATGACCACTGAAGGTATTATTCATGTAAATAGAATAACCATTATTGTCTAACTTAAATGAATAACCGTGTTGCAATAAACACGATCTAATCACGTTCATGCTCAACACAAAACACCAAATAACATTTATTTAGGTTTGTCACTAATCCCGAAGGTAGAGAGAGCATGCGATGTTGATCACATCAACCTTGGAAACATTTCCAACACACATCGTCACCTCACCCTTAGCTAGTTCTCTGTTTATTCCGTAGCTTTTATTTCGAGTTACTAACATTTAGCAACCGAACCGGTATCCAATACCCAGGTGCTACTAGGAGTACTAGCAAGGTACACATCAATAACACGTATATCAAATATACTTCTGTCGACGTTGCCAGCCTTCTTATCAACCAAGTATCTAGGGTTGTTCCGCTTCAGCGTCCGCTCTCCTCATAATCGAAGCACTTAGTCTCGGGTTTAGGTTCAACTTTGGGTTGCTTCACTGGAGCAGCAACTGACTTGCCATCCATGAAGTTTCCCACCTTGCCCTTGCCCTTCTTGAAACTAGTGATTTTACTAACCATCAACACTTGACGCTCCTTCTTGATTTCTACCTTCGCGGTGTCAAACATCGCGAACAGCTCAGGGATAATTATTTCTATCCCTGGCATTTTATAGTTCATCACCAAGTTCTAGTATCTTAGTGACAGTGACTTGGAGAACTATATCAATCACTATCTTATCTGGAAGATCAACTCCCACTCGATTCAAGCGATTGTAGCACCCAAACAATCTGAACACATGCTCAACGATTGAGCTATTCTCTTTCATCTTGCAGGCAAAGAATCTTGTTGGAGATCTCATATCTCGCAACACGAGCATGAGCCTGAGATCCTAATCTCAGCTCTTAGAACATCTCATATGTTCTGTGACGTTCAAAACATTTAGGAGCCTCAATTCTAAGCCGTAATGCATGACACACTAAACTATCAAGTAGTCATCAGAACGTGCCTATCAGATGTTCACAACATCTACAGACGATGCTAGAGGGGTTGGCGCACCGAGCGGTGCATTAAGGACATAAGCCTTCTATGCAGCAATAAGGACAATCCTTAGATCACAGACCTAGTCCGCAATATTGCTACCATCATATTTCAACTCTATTTCTCTAGGAACATATAAAAATTCAAGGGAGCTACAGCGCGAGTAAGTAATCTACAACATAATTTGCAAAGACACTACTGACTATGTTCATGATAATGAGTTCAATTAATCATATTAATGAAGAACTCCCACTCAAATTGACATCCCTCCGGTCATTCGAGTGATACATGATCCAAATTCACCAACTCAAGTCCAATCATCACATGAGTTGAGGTGGTTTCAATGGTGAACATCATCATGTTGATCATATCTACTGTATGACTCATGTTCGACCTTTTGATCTCTTGTGTTCTCAGGCCATGTTTGTACATGCTAGGCTCGTCAAGTTTAACCCGAGTGTTCTGCATGTGCAACACTAGCTTGCACCCGTTGAATGTGAACATAGAGTCTATCATGCTCGATCATCACGTGGTGTCTCGACACGAGAAACTTTCGCAATGGTGCACACTCGGGGAGAACACAATTTATCTTGACATTAAGTGCGGGATCACCTTATAATGCTACCATCGTCCTAAGCAAAACAAGGTGCATAAAAGGATTAACATCACATGCAAATCATAAGTGACATGATATGGCCATGAACTTGTGCTTTTGATCTCCATCATGAAAGCACCGGCATGATCTCCATCATCACCGGCACGACACCATGATCTCCATCATCTTGATCTCCATCAATGTGTCGCCATCGGGTTGTCGCGCCCATCATGCTTCTACTACTATTGCTACCATTTAGCGATAAAGTAAACCATTACACAGCGCTTAATGATTGACACGCAGGTCATACAATAATTAAAGACAACCCTATGGCTCTTGTCGGTTGCCGTACTCATCGACATGCAAGTCGTGATATTCTATACAACACATGATCATCTCATACATCACATATATCACATCATGTAATTGGCCATATCACATCACAACATACCCTGCAAAAACAAGTTAGACGCCCTCTAATTGTTGTTGCATGTTTTATGTGGCTGCTACGGGTATCTAGCAAGAACAATGCTCACCTACGCATAAACCACAACGGTGATACATAAGTTGCTTTTCAACCTTCTCAAGGACCGCCTTTGTCGAATCCGATCCAACTAAAGTAAGAGAAACAGGCAACCGCTAGCCATGTGCAATGAGGTTACACGTCAGTTGATGGAACCGGTCTCTCGTAAGCGTACGAGTAAGGTTGGTCCGGGCCGCTTCATCCCACAATACCGCTGAACCAAAACACGACCATGGGAGGAAGCAATCTAAGCATCAACGCCCACAAACTCTTTGTGTTCTACTCGAGATCTCATCTACACATAGACCTAGCTCATGATGCCACTGTTGGGGAACGTTGCATGGGAAACAAAAAAAATCCTATGCACACGCAAGATCTATCCATGGTGATGAGCATCTACGAGAGGGAGAGTGGATCTACATACCCTTGTAGATCGCTAAGCGGGAAGCGTTAAGAAATGCGGTTGGTGTAGTCGAACGTCTTCACGATCCAAATCGCCGAGCGTCCCATGATCTCATCATGATTCGTCCCACGATCCAATCACGATCTGTCCTGCGAACTCATCACGATCCGACCCGCGATCTCATCATGATCCGTCTCGCGATCTTGATCACGGTCCTTCCGATCTAGCGCCGAACGGACGGCACCTCCGCTTTCAGCACACGTACAGCTCGATGACGATCTCTGCCTTCTTGATCCAGCAAGAGGGAGCGGAGAGATAGAAGAGTTCTCCGGTAGCACGATGGCGCTGCAGCGATGGTGGTGGAGCTATTCCCGCAGGGCTTCGCCTAAGCACTAGAGAAAACCGGTCTGGAGGAGAAACTATGCACTAGAGGAGAGGGTAGCACGTGGCAGAAAATCTAGTGCAAAAACCCTAAAACCTCTAGTATATATAAGAGGAAGAGAAGAGGAGGCTTGGCCCTCAAGGGGCCAGCCCTAGGCTTCGGCCGAACCAAGGAGGAGAGGAGGAATCCTCCTCCAATCCTAGTAGGACTAGGACTCCTTCCTTTTTTGCCTTTTTTGCCTTTTTCCACCTTTTCTCTTTGGGATTTTCTCTCCTAGCCGCATGGGCCTTGTGTGGGACTTCCACCAGCCCACTAAGGGCTGGTATTCACTCTCCCACAGCCCATGTAGCCTCTTGGGTCGAAATACCCCTCCTGATGGTCTCCCGGTACACTACCGGCACTCCCGGTACACTACCGATGAGCCCGAAACTTTTCCGGTGACCAAAATAGGACTTCCTATATATCAATCTTTAACTCCAGACCATTCTAGAGCTCCTCGTGATGTCCGGGATCTCATCCGGGACTCCGAACAACCTTCGGTAACCACCATACATAACTCTATACTACCGAAACGTCACCGAACCTTAAGTGTGTAGACCCTGGGGGTTCGAGAACTATGTAGACATGACCAAGACACCTCTACGGTCAATAACCAATAGAGGGACCTGGATGCCCATATTGGTTCCTACATATTCTATTAAGATCTTTATCGGTCGAACCTCTGTGTCAAGGATTCAGTTAATCCCGTATGATGTTCCTTTTGTTCTTTGGTATGTTACTTGCCCGAGATTCGATCGTCGGTATCTCCATACCTAGTTCAACCTCATTATCGGCAAGTCTCTTTACTCATTTCGTAATACAAGATCCTGTGACTAACACTTAGTCACATTGCTTGCAAGGCTTGTTGTGATGTTGTATTACCGAGTGGGCCCTGAGATACCTCTCCGTCACACGGAGTAACAAATCCCAGTCTTGATCCATGCCAACCCAATAGACACCCTTGGATATACCTGTAGAGTACCTTTATAATCACCCAGTTACGTTGCGACATTTGATACACACAAGGCACTCCTCCGGTGTCAGCTAGTTGCATGATCTCATGGTCATAGGAACAGATACTTGACATGCAGAAAACAGTAGCAATAAACTGACACGATCATATGCTACATTTGTAGTTTGGGTCTTGTCCATCCCATCATTCTTCTAATGATGTGATCCCGTTATCAAATGACATCTCATGTCAATGGCTAGGAAACCTTAGCCATCTTTGTTCAACGAGCTAGTCTATTAGAGGCATACTAGGGACATGGTGTTGTTTATGTATCCACACATGTATCTGAGTTTCCGGTCAATACAATTATAGCATGGATAATAACGATTATCATGAACAAGGAAATATGATAATAACGAATTTATTATTGCCTCTAGGGCATATTTCCAACATCATGGTCATAGGAACACATACTTGACATGCAGAAAATAATAGCAACAAACTGACGCGATCATATGCTATGTTCATAGTTTGGGTCTTGTCCATCACATCATTCTCCTAATGATGTGATCTTGTTATCAAATGACATATCATGCCTATGGCTAGGAAACCTCGACCATCTTTGATCAACGAGCTAGTCTACTAGAGGCACACTAGGGACACAATATTGTCTATGTACCCACACATGTATTTGAGTTTCCAATCAATACAATTATAGCATGGATAACAAATGATTACCATGAACAAGGAAATATAATAATAACCATTTTATTATTGCCTCTAGGGCATATTTCCAACACCCTTGGGACCCGACATCTTCAGCTTGAGGTAAGCATAGTGGGGGACCGCCATGAACTTGACGAGCGCGAGGCCTACACAACAGCGCATGGTAGGGATTTTTGAGATCCACCACCTCGAACCACATCGGCTCGCAGTGGAAGTGGCTCTTGTTGCCGAAGAGAACGTCGAGCCGGATCTTGCCAATGGGGAGCAGGATTGCCTCGGCACGATGCCATGGAAATTGTGTGAGTCGGACGCAGGTCTTTCTCCTTGAGCCTGGGTTTAAGTAGTGTGTCATAGTAGAGGATGTTGATGTTGCTGTCGTCATTGATTAGCACCCGCCTGAACTAGTAGGTGAGCCTGTCAGAGGCAATGGTGGGGTCGAGGATGAGGGTGTAGCTTCCCGAGTTCGGCATCACGGCCAGGTGGTCCTTCCGGCTCCAGGTGACCGGCTTCTCAAACCTGTGCGTGAACTGGGGGACCGAGGGTACTATGGCGTTCACCTCATGTCGATGTTGGCGCGGAGCATGCTTATCGGTCCCCTCGCTGGTGAAGACGACATAGGCCCCTTCCTGATCAGGGAACTAGTCATGAAGATAGCCATCATTCGGAGCCAGAGTCGGGGCCGGAGCTGGAGCCACAGCTTAGGGACGCGGTGGCGACGGGGGGGTGGAGGCCCTCGTCCCAGGCCAGATGTTGAGAGAAGCTGCACTGCCGAAGCTTATGTGTGGCCGGCTTCGCCCTCGAATGCATCTTGCAGGGCGCGTCAAGCATCTGCTCGATGGTAAGCTTGGGCTGCCAGGCGGCCTTGCCGGCCCGCTGGTGCAGCTGGCGGCCTGGGCAGTCGACTGCTCTTCCCCGAGGGTAGCGACTTGCTTGCTCCCATAACGGGGATCCGGTTGGTCGGTCTTCCGCTTGTTGTTCTATTGCACCTGATTGTCCCCAACCGGCCATGGAGCAGCAGGCGACGGGATGGCCTTGCCGGATGCGCTGACTTTGATCCGCATCCCGGAGTTGGCCATGGCGTACTTGTTCGCCTTGGCCATGAGGTCTGCCAAGGTGGACGACTCCAAGCACATGAGCTTGTGCTTGAGAAGGGTGTCATCCCAATAGCCTGCAGAGAAGTACTGGATGGCCTGAACCTCATGCATCCCTTCGCAGGAGTTGTGCAGCTCGGTCCATTGCGTAAGGTAGTCATGCAGGGATTCATCCAGCCCCTGGACGCACATGGCCAGCTCGCGAGGGCGGCCGAACCACTTGTAGGTGTTGTTGAAGTTGCGGACGAATGCTTCTTCGAAGTCCACCCAGGCATTGATGTTGCCAGCCGGCAGGCTATTAGGCCATGTCCGGGCCAAGCCGATCAGCATGAGGGGGATGTAGTGTACTACGACGCGCTTGTTCCCTCTGGCGATGCCAACTGCGGTGGTGTAGTCGATCAGCCAGCCTTCCAGCTTGGCCGTGCCATTGGGGAGTGTGAAGCTGGTGGGAAACGACTCGTCATGGATCCGTGGGGGAGCGTGAAGCCGGTGGGAAATTACTCATCGCGGATCCATGGGGGAGCAAGAAGCCGGTGGGAAACGACTCGTCATGGATCCCGGGGCCGAAACACGCCAGCCCGATTGGGCCCTCCTCCTCCAGCAGGGTGGATTACGCCAACCGGTCGATGTGAGTCCAGGCATCGTTCTCACTCCGAGGGATGCGCGGGTCGAGCCGGGCTGCGAGCTCGGCGCGAACAGCCGATGCGGGGGAGCAAGTACGCTCCCTCCATGAGGGCAAGGTGTGAGCGCGAGCCCGCCGGTCGCCTCCCTCCGGGGCATCGTTGCGCCGGCTGGTGACTGTTGTCTGCTCATTCCCGTGCTGGACGCGCCCGCTGCGAGTTCTGCTAGCCTGTCGGCCAGAGTCGTGGAAGAGGAAGAGTGCTGGGCCGGCTGGCGTGCGCCAGCCGCCGACAACCCATCTCCCTCGGGAAGAGGAGATTCGGAGACAGCGTTGGCCTGGTCCAGCCAGGCCACCTGCACATTGGCAGCGGCGATGAGGTCCTGGTTGTGCCGCTCCTGCTGCGCGCGTTCCTCGCCTTCCATGGTGGCCAGGTCAGCGTAGGCCAATTGGGCGGCCCTCATGTTGGTTGTAGGAGTGTCATAGGTGGGCAACCTGCCACCAAGGATTTCTATGACCATGCGGCCGCGGTTGCGGACGTCTCCACGCCGACTGGGCTCGTTCCCAGCCAAGGTGAGGTCATAGGTGGAGTTATACTCATGCTACACGGACTCCATCCGGCGCCTAGCGATCGCGAGGAGGTGGCCTCCATGAGCAGCTTCTTATGAGCCGCCTCCATCTTGGCCATGGTGGTGACTAGATCGACCGTTGGCGCGATGGGGGTGCTCAGGCCCCATAGAGTGGAGCAGAAGGGGTCAGAGGTAACAGGATGGGCTACAGCAGTAACCTCCTCCACCTCCACCCTGACATGAGCCACCGTGGCGTTTTCTCTCGCCTTCGCCCTGGCATGGCCGGAGCTCGTGGAGGAAGCGGTGGCCATCACCTCGCAAGGACACGGAGGCTGTCAGCATCGCCCGAGGCGGTCGCACCTACGAACAATGGCAGGTCAGAGCAGTCGAGCATCTTGCTGGGGTACTTGTCGGTGGGCGGTGAGGCACAGCCCGCTGAGGTCAATGACGTCAGATGGAGCATCGTCACGGCACGGCTCGTCGGGGGGGCAGTGACGCCTGCGGAGCAGGCAAAACCGAGGTTCTCCCATGGAAGCTTCCGTGGAGGCGGGCTCTACGGGCATGCTGATCAGTCCGGATGCGGAGCGCCCGACGGAGTTGGCGAAGGGTCCCGTCCGGAGCGTGTCTCCAGCCGACGCCGCGGACGGCCCCATGGTGGGTGCCAAATGCTATCGTTTTCTCATGACAGATGCCATGGGGTGGCTTATCGAGAGTGGTTGGGGCTGAATGGCCCCCAGTGGGCTCCGAAAATGGGATTGGGGATAGGAGGTGAGAGACACACGATGAACCCAGGTTCGGGGACCTCCGTGGGAGGTAACATCCCTAGTCTTGCTAGTCTGGTTGATGATCCAAGCCGACTACAAGGTTGCTCCTTGAGTTGTTCGACGGAGGAGGAAGAAGAAGCTAGCTTGCTCTCCTTTCCTCTCATGTGTTTGTGTGTGTGAGTTAGAAGGATTGGCCGATCCCTTGCATGGGGTGGCTCCAGGGGTTTTATATGACAACCCCTCGCTTATAATGTACATATGCAGTGCTGGGGGGGACCCAGCCGACAGCCTCTCTTGACAGCCTGGGGACCCACCAGTTGAGTTGTCTTGTCTTGTATAGGGCCCACCGCTGTAGGGCCCCGTCGCCTGTAGGGCTTGCCGGCTGACTGCTACTATTGGTGCATGCTTGTCGCGCCGCGGCATGGGCCACACTATGCGGTGTTGTCTTGCAGTAGCCGATCGCGGTCTTCGATACGACCGACCACACTGTAGCCATGCAGAGGCAAGTAATGCAGTGGACGGGGGTGTGCCACCACTGTGCTGCCTCGCCTGGTCATGATCGGCAGTAGTCAGCGGTACAACAACCTCCACTGTAGCCATGCGTGTGCTGACCAGCGGCATGGTTGGTGTCACTGCAGCCATGCACGCCCTAGTCAACGGTACCAGGGTCGATGTAGTCATGTCACATCGATGTGTTCCCGTCCTATTGGGCATGGTGATGTGACAGGTGCCGACCCGCCGCATGGCGGGCCGCCTACGAGCCGAATGGCTGGCAGCTTCGCCTTGAGCTAGCCCGAGTTGCATAGTTGGCCAAATGGAGCCAGCCTACGAGGGAGCGGGCCGCCACGTAGTCATTTTGAAAAGGGGCACGAGCCTGCTTAAGCCATCCCCAGGGTTATCCCCCCGATACTCATCATCCTCAAGATCCCACTCACATCTAGCCATTGTACATTCCAACAAAGAGTGACGCCATGAATTCTCGTTCCCACAAAGCGCACACAGACTTGACGTGGCCATTTTGCGATGATGAAGCAAGTAAGCAAACGACATGGATTGTTGTGCAAGTACCCATAGGAAGATTCTAATTTTGGATGGCACCTGAATCTTCCAAAGTTTGCACCGGGACTTTTCTTCTCTTTCAGTAACTGAGGAATCACCTCGTCCTTCTAACCACGCCTCTCGTCGGAGTTTTGTGGTCACCGGCATCCAGTAAGCAGAACATACAGTGAAGATGCCCCTCGAGTCGGGATTCCAGGCCCAAAAATCATCTAGTTGTCTAGTGCATATCAGGATAGATAATATCGCGTCAGCATCAAACTGAATGAAGGTGTTTCTTACCAGGGCCCTATCTAAATCACCTGCATTGTGATTTATTAGTTTACTCACAAGTTGAGGAGAGTTTTGCGTCCAACTAGTTATGGGTCTCAAGTTGTGTTCATGAGGTAGCCAGTTGTCTTGCCAAATGTGCGTTGTTGCTCCGTTCCCCACTCTTCTGATTAGGCCTTGCTTCAGTATGCCTTTTCCTTCGATAATGGCCTGCCAGATCTAAGAAGGAGAGGTTCCCAACTCAGCCTATAGGAAATCTGTCTGAGGATAGTATTTTGATTTTTGGATTCTTGCACTGAGAGAAGTTGGGTCCTACAATATGCGCCACACATGTCTCGCCAATAATGCTAGATTGAACAGCTCTATATCCCAGAAACCCAGTCCTCCCATATACTTTGGTCTCGTCATTACTTCCCAAGAGACCCAACTCACTTTCCTTTCCACTTCCTTGATTGCCCACCAAAAATTCCAGATAAGAGAATTGATATGCAGACAGATACCTCTAGGAGGAAGAAAACGAGACATGGAGTACACTGGAACTGCTTGGGCAACACTTTTTATAAGGACATCCTTTCCCCCTGCTAACAATGACTTTTCTAGCTATCATTTTATCTTGTTCCAAACTCTGTCACGCAAATACTTAAAAGCCCCATTCTTTTAGCTACCTACATCACTAGCCATACCCAAATATTTGTCACAGAGTGTTTCATTCGGGACGTCCAAAATTTTCTTAATCTCCTCTTTGACATCTGCAGGGCAGCCCTTGCTAAAAAAGATAGAAGATTTTGATAGGTTTATTTTTTGTCCAGATGCCTTGCAATATTTATCCAACACTGAGGATACTGCTCTTGCTCCGTCACCATGTGCCATGAGAAACAACAGGTTGTCATCTGCGAAAAGCAAATGGCTGATTGGCAGAGCTATTTTTGCCACTTGTATACCACTGAGGTGCAATGACTCATTGTTTTTTAAGAGGCATGAAAGGCCCTCTACCACCAACAAGAATAGGTAAGGATAAATAGGATCCCCCTGTCGGATACCTTTGGGAGGTTTGAAATCCTCAAGTTTCTTACCATTTAAAAGGACAAAAAAATCACAGGACTCACCATCCCCATTATCATGGAGAGCCAAGTCGGTGCAAAACTTAACTTTGTCAGTATGGCTTGAAGATAACTCCACTCAACTATGTCATAAGCCTTCATCATGTCCAATTTGAGTGCTACAAATCTATTTTTCTTTGCTTTATTTTGCTTCATAAAATGTAGGCATTTGTAGGCAGAAATTATATTGTCTGTGATGAGGTGACTGGGAACAAAAACAGATTGCTCTTCGGAAATAATCTCTGGTAGTATTTTCTTCAAGCAGTTTGAAACAACCTTTGAGGCAATCTTGTAAAGAACATTGCATAAGCTTATCAGACGGAACTCAGTTAGAGAATTTGGGCTTGGTACCTTTGGGATTAGCACCAGGGTGGTCTCATTCAACACTTCTACATCCCCCCCCCCACACACGAAGGATTCGGAGCACAGTATATTGTACTTCATCACCCACCAGATCCCAGTGCCTTTGAAAGAAGTGAGCAGGGTACTCGTCTGGTCCCGGTGCTTTAGTTGGAAACATCAGGAACATGCCTTTCTTCACCTCTTCCGCTGTGTACGGTGCAATCAATTGTTGATTCATCCATGCCGTCACCTTTATTGGTATAGAATTAAGTACCTCCACCATTCCAGAAGTTCATTCCATAGTGAAAAGTTTCCTATAGAAGGTATTCACTATCTGCTCCATCTCTGCATCATCAGTCGTGACAGCACCGTCCTCCCTAACAAGCTCTTTTATTTTGTTTTTCCGCCGGCGCATGCGTATGCTTGCCCGTTGCTAGAAAAATCTAGTATTGCGGTTGCCTCCGAAAGCCACTGCATCCGAGACTGCTGTCGCATCATGATATCCTCCATATGATATGGCTCGACAAGATGGTCACGGATTTTTACCTCTGCATGTGATGGTTCTATTCTATAGGGAGCGTTCCGCAAAGTATCAATTATGCTTTGAGTTTTTTATTTCTCGCCGCACATTACCGATGTGATGGCCTGACCATGACAATAAAGAGCCTAACAGTTGCTTTAGCTTTTCTGACATTTATGTTGTTGTGTTCGCCACTGGTTCATTGGCCCAGCCTGCCCCAAGCAACTCTTTGAATAGTTCCTACTTCTCCCAGAAAAGCGTGTATTTAAATTGTCGTTGTCCCCTCTCCCCACGAGATTCTGGCGTAAATTCCAAACAAAATGGTGCATGGTCCAAGGTTGTTGAAGTAAGGTGCATCGATTTTCCATGGGGATATAGGTTCACCCAATCCGGATTTGCCAATGCCCTATCCAGCCTCACCCTATAATATGTGCCTCCCGAGACCTTCTTCTCAAAAGTCTAGCTTCTCCCTTGATACCCCAGGTCGGTCAGTCCACAAACATCCATTGCTCCCCTAAACCCTGCTATCTGAGATGGTCGTCGTTGGCCAGTTCCCACATGTTCATCAGCTCGCAGGACTTCATTGAAGTCGCCTATGCACATCCAAGGAGAGGGCTTGTGGATACCAATGATTTTAGAGTATTCCACGTTCTGTGACGCTCACCGGCCCGCGCCTCCCCATAGACACATGTTAGCCGCCACTCCAGATTGTCTGTCATACAAATTTTTGCATCAATATGGTAGCCCTAATAACCCAAAATTTCAATCTTTATTTCATTGTTCCAAAACATTCCTAGTCCTCCACTGCGACCTTGCTACTCACTACATAACCATTATCAAAACCTAATGCACTTGCTAAACTTTGTACCCGTGTTTGTGAGATTTGTGTCTCTACAATGCATAACACAAAAGGGGCATATTGCTTCATTAGGTCCGGAAGCTCTTGATTTATCGCCGGCTTGCCCGCACCACGAAAGTTCCAGCAAAGCACGCTCATTGGCCCTGCCGGTGCTCTGCACCGGAGCCCGCCAAAGAAACTTATGCACCCTTGCCAAGAGCTGAAGTTGTTGTCATAACCTTTTGGGCCGTTGTCCGGACCCTCTTTGGTTCTTGCTTAGAATATGGACTGGGCGGAACAACCGGTGGTGTAAATGCCAAAACATTGCCTGTGCAAGGGTCATGATTAGGCGCGGATGATTTAGTAGAGATGGTTGTTGCTCCGTTCTCCATCTCTGCTAGTCTCTTCCTGTTTGGGTCGGCATCAATCATTGTAGCATCAGGGTCATCCATCCTCTCCCGATCTGAAAGATCATATTTTCCCCACTCGCTTCTGCGTCCTGAGCCACCTGAACGGCTGCCGCCCCTGCCTTGTCCTCTTCCTCTTTCCTTGCCCACAGCACGACCCAGCCCGGCCCCGCGAAA
The DNA here is from genome assembly GCA_022496015.1 of Hordeum marinum. NCBI lineage: Eukaryota > Viridiplantae > Streptophyta > Magnoliopsida > Poales > Poaceae > Hordeum > Hordeum marinum. Next base: position 93,573,360 of record CM039677.1, on the reverse strand, counting down.
CCAATTCGGCCGGAGATGTTTGAACACCAGCGCCTTGGGGTCATGTACCCATCACCGCATTCTTTAAACGAGTGCCCAAGATGGCCACAAATCACACACCAATCTGGCAACCTCTCGTATCTAATTCTAAAAATCTCCCTCTTTCCTTTGTCAAAGAGCGAGACTGCGTTCTTGAGTGGTTTGGTTACATCTATTTTCACACAAACACGATAAAAAATGCCTTCAAAGTCATGGGACTTAGGTTCGGCATAGATGAACTCCCCTATAGTCGCAGACAACGCCTTAATCGGGAAGATCATGGATTTGCATCCGGATTTCTAGATTGTTAAGGACTATGGAGGACCGAGAGGTGTACCCATCATACAGTGTAATCACCACTGCCTTCCCTTTGAACGTCCATGGGCCTTCATCCATAACCCTCTCCGAGTCCCCAAGGCATGAGAACTTGAGCGTATATAGGTTATCTTCGAGCGGACGAATCTTCACCTCTTGCGCCATGTACCAGGCCGCCCTCATATTGCGGTAAAACCAGTACTGGTTGTAGGATTTATCGGTGTGTACCTTAGCAACAACTATCCAACATGTAGCATCCTCTGGTAATTCACCATCGTCCACCACCACATCATGCAGATCTTCCTCCTTCAAGCCAAGCTCTTCCATCATTGCCTCAATATCGGTCGTAGCCGAGCCCGATCCCGAAGCCATGTTCGCCGTCAGATCCCTCTCCTGAGAGACAGTCCTCCGCAGGCGGTAGTAGCCCTAGCAACCCCGACGGTCCGCCACGCCGCCAGGATACAGCTTTGGTGGCCCGCGACGGTGTGGAACTGCAGGGGATTTGAGTTCTCTATGGGGAGCTTACGCCGCCGCCGAGAGGAGGATAAACCCTAACGAGAGGGGAAACTATTTTTTCATAATTCTATAGGAGTCCCACCTAGATGGTAATAAAAAGGATGAGCTTAGGCGTAAGTTGGGTCTTGATTTTGCTCATGTGGTTAGGAGTGATTAGGTTGCCCTTGTAGAAAATGTACAATGTCTCATGTACTTAATTTTGACTAGTGCTCTTTTATCGGATGCTGATAAAACAACAAACAAACAAGCAGACAAATTATTCGGAGTGAAGCCTTATGACGCAAATTGCCGGTGCACATTAGAATGACGAAAGAGAGTGGGCTAGAGCAAAAAGTGGGGAGGTATTGGCATCGATGAACTTCGAGTTGTCAATGAAGAGGGTGGTGCCCTTATTGATGACGAAGAGATAAATACACCAGTGGTGCTTGAACTTGTCATGAATGTTCAGTTTAGTACATGAACTTGAGAAATACGTCGAACTGGTTCTAAAACTTGGCATGAATGTACAAATACGGTGTTAATTCCATTTGTATACGTAAAGTGCGTCCACATGGCATTGTATATGTTTAAGTTGGCAGTGACATGGCATGCAGACTACTTGTAGAAAACAAAACAAGATTCTTTGAATACTATATGTCTACATGATTAGTGGGCCCCACCTATACAGGAAATTAAAATGAAAAATAGTGCAAACAGAATTCTGAATTCGAACCCACACAACCAGAGTCAAAGTGAAGCATGGGCTGGCCACCACGACCACTTTCTATAGCTCCCGACGGTTGATGTAGTGTACCATGCGATTTCTTTTAAAAAAGAAAAACGTATGCAAATAATAATCATAATAATAAAAGTTAGATATGAATATTTATGTGTTATTAAGAATTACCTCGTGGACAAAAAGTATCTGTGCGCACATATTATTTTAAATATCATACATGAGTGTTAAAAATGTTTACTAAATACAAAAGTTTCAAATATATGAGCTATAATACAAGTATTCATATAAACCTTTTAAATTACAGGTATTTTTAGTTATACAAATATATTATTTAACAACATAATTATGAGTTGTAAAAATATGTGTATCATTATTCAAATGTTTGGATGATCGAAACAATATTTACTATTAATTTTAAAATATTTTTATTATTTATATTGTGCATACATGGTTATAAGTCATATTTGTTTTACCATTATATGTATGTTTTTGAAAAAGATACGTCAATATTTTTTGAACTACATGAACATTTTTAAAATTTAGTTTTCTGGAGAGCCCTTGGTTATAGTATTTCATAAATAACTTGGGAATAATTCAAAAATTTACAAGAAGCATGGCCATTATATGTATTTAATAAATGTTCATGGTCAATATTTTTTGAAAATCATACATATATTTGAAATATTTGTATTTATTAAACATTTTTGAACACATGTATTATATTTATAGTGTTTCATAAATATTTTGGGAATAATTCAAAAATTTACAGGAAAATTTTAGTAAGATATTTTATTGCAAACTATTATATATTTATTTTTTGTGCACATGAATATTTACGTACCATGGGGTTAGTATTTATGTACCAAAAATATCCGTAACCGACAACATGGCATAGAGCCCTGTTATTTTTCAAATAATATTGTGTGCGGATATTTTTTGACCACGAGGTAAATATTAATAACACATGAATATTCAAATCTAACTTTTACTATTATGGTTATTACTTGCATACGTTTTTCTTTTTTAATTGAAATCACACTGTGTACATTACATTAAACATCTGGAGCGATAGTTGACAGAAATACAAGATGGCTGTGGTGGCCGGCCGATGCTGCACGTTCACTCCATGTTGTGGCTTCGAATTCTTACTACACCAATTTTTATTTTTATTCGCCTGACACGCAGGGCCCACTAGTCTATAGACATACAATATTTAAATAATCATGTTTCGTTGCTACAAGTAGGCCCTATGCCATGTCATTGCCAAGTCAGCCATATACAGTGCCCGTCGACGCATTCTACGTATACAAATGAAATTAGCATCGTATTTACACGTTCGTGTCAAGTTTTAGAACCAGTTCGACGTATTTTTCTAGTTCAGACACTGAAACTGAACATCAGTGACAAGTTCAAGCATTATTGATGTATTTCCCTCGATGACAAACATAGAAAATCAAGGGACCATGTAGCTGCTTTTTATAACAGGGAAGAAAAATGACATAAAAAACAGCTACATTCGTGCTCTAACTTAACTTCCGCGTCTTTAATAAAGTCAAAACCGCAAAACCACACACCTAGAAAGTATTTGTGCCACAATTTGAAGCATATGAATTTTTAAACATATATCTAATTAATTCGATACTTCTAACATTTGCCTCACACAACATACATAACCCACCTAATTTTTTAGCAACATGTCTGATTAATTCGAGACTTTAAATCCAGCAACTGCTCTTACGCCTTCTGTCCCTGTCGATCTCCGCCTTGGCCTAACGCAGCCGGGCCTTGTAATCCTTCTTCCACGCGCAGAACTCTGCCTTGAGTCTCCTGAGGTCACCGACGGAGTCGGCGGTCGGGAAGCCGGGCTGCCACGGCCTCTGCTCGACGGTCAGCGCCGCCGCGCCCTTCTCGAGCGCCTGGCTCCCCCGCCGGAACTCAGCGCTGAGCCGGCCCATGGCGCCAATTCGTCTGCCGCCATCCGCACTCCGGCGGCTGACCGCCCGCCGCAGCCTCGCCTGTGCCTCCTCACCGGCCAGCTTGATCACGCAAGGCTCGGAGAATTCATGGCGGTCGTCGTAGGGCAACTCTTGAGCAATCCGTGCAGCGTCCCGAGCCATCTGCAGAGACGCCAGTTGCTCGTGGAAAGCCTCCTCGAGGGACTTGATCCTGATCTCGTACTCCAGCCACCTGATGTGGTAGCTCTCGATCCGCCGCCTCAGCGCCGCGTTCTCCTCCTCTTTCTGCCGCAGCCGCGCCTCCGCCTCCGCCGCCTTCCTCTCCAGCTCCGCGACCGAGGCTGAAACCTTCACCGCCGCGTCGTCCTCCACCACCTGCCAAGAAATTTGCATGTCGCAGCCCGCGCCTCATGATCAGCTCGAATGGATGGATGCCATTGCCGGTGGCAATAATGGGCATGGTTGGAATGGAATGGATGGAACATGGAATGTACCTTGTGAGGTGGCGATGGCGATGGCGACGGCGGGGTCCACGGCCCTGCGGCGGCGACCCTCCGCAGCGACGGGAGACGGCCTCGCAGGGCCGGCCGCACGGGCAGCGGCGGCGGTGGCGGTGGCGACTCGAAGGCTTCCTCCTCCTTGCCCGCTTCATCGTTGTCGTCCATTTGCGTCCCGTCTCCTCCTCCGGACCTTCCCATCAGCGAGTTCAGCATCGCCTCCAGCGAGCTGAGATCCGACGTCGACACCACCGACATGGCCGCCGGCCGGCGCGAACGATGGATGGATCGATCTGTCCTTATGTTCGCATCAGGAATTCATGCATGGCGGGCACGTGAGAGAAAAGAAAAACGAAGATCGTGATCGATGCCGATTCGATCGCAACGAGATGTCGCGGCTAGCACGCGCCGATCGGAGCGGAAAGCCTCGATCGATCGATCACGGGCAGATGCATGCACTGTTGCGAACGGAAAGGAACGGAATGGAGAGCGCGAGGGAGGAGGAAGCCCGCAAATATAGGATCTTCTGTGTGTACGTACTGAGATTTTTTCTGTGGCATGATCTTCCCACTCAGATGGTTGTGAATTAACAAACCACGCGCCTCACCTGATATGTTTATTCGATGTTTCCTTTCACTGTCGCTGTAAAATGCATTTCTATTCACATCGTAATTATTTTTTGGTGGGTCCAAGAACTAATAAAAAAATAAAGTTTCAAATTGTAGAAAAGGGTTAGATAATCTTTGGTGTTGTTTGCATTCAAGTTTCAGTGCAATCTAAAATTCCCCCAAAACTGTAATTTCACAACATAATCAGTCTCAAAATTTAAATTTTGAGTGAATTTTAGTTAAAACTAGAAGGACCGAGCACGCTTTGGTCCACATCTCCATAGAAATCAACCCCCCCTCCCCCCCCTCGCGTCGCCCCGCTTGCGCGACTCGGGGGGCGACAACCCTAGGCCGTCGTCGGGCGCCCCTTCCCCCCATCCTCCTCCCCGCCGCCTAAGGCAGCTATCGGGCTAGCCCGGGGCGCTGCCAAGGATGATGACGGCGAGGCCCTCGGCTGCCCTGTCCTTCCGTGGGGAGTCCTGGACCGGAGCGGCGACTCCTCTGGGTTAAACTAGAAGGACCGGGCGCGCTTTGCTGCGCAGTTAGATAAAAAAACTATCACTCTGTTTCAAAATACATTGTGTATTACTTTTCTTATAATTCAAACCTTTTAAATTTGATTAAATTTGTAGATAAATATATCAAATCCATAATATCAAATTATTGTTTTTAGATTCATCGTTAAATGAATTTACATATTTTTATCTAATATTGTGGATGTCGGTATTTTTCCTCTCAACTTGGGCAAAGTTGAAGAATTTGACTTTTCAAAAAACTAATATCCCTTATATTTTAAAACTAATGAAATATTTCATTTGATGTGTGGGGAAGATGACATGGCGTGTTTTATTTTCATTTATAATTTGGTAATTAATGGACCTTTCGTTGGAGTGATTCTGTATTATATGCTAATCAACAACCTTATATATGTGGGAAAATTTCTACGTCGACGGCTGCATGAGCGTGATTGATATGTTTTTATAGGTCGGTTGATGTAGATTCGAAAAACTATCGGTTCGGTCAAAATCCTAAACCAAACCCATTAGGAAGCTTAATATATTTGTCTAAAGAAATGAACGAGTGAGTTTTGACAAATTGTTGACCCGATCAAAATCGGGTGACCCAATTCTAATTGAAATCTTGGAGACCTCAATTGAATGTGGACTCTTTAAAACTAAGAAGTATAGTGTTATAGAAGTATATATATAAAATAATTAAATGAGAGAGCTTTAAAAAATTGTTGACCAGATGGTGTCATAATGTTAATTGGAGACCTCAATTGAATGTGGGCTCTCCAATTCTAGGAAGATTAGTGTTATATAGAGTATTTCGACGCAATTTCATAACAAAATCAACTTCAATTTCACGAGAATGTTAGTTTTTTTCCAGTGTAGTTTTGGTAGAATCTTAAATTTTTATACAGTTTCAAGTACCACAGGTCAAATTTCAAGGCATTTCGGTCCAATTTCAAATTCTCCATTTTAGAAATATCACGGAGCAATATTAGCCCGCAAATCATATTTCAAAGGCATTTTACTGCAATCTCAAACACTACGTTCTAGAATTATCTAGAGCCATTCTAATGAAATTTCCAACAACGATTTCAGAGCCATTTCAATGTAATGTCGTGCCACGATTTAGAATGTTCACCTACCAATTATAATGAAATTTCACAAGACCATTTTTGTGTATTGTTTCACAACCACCTACGTGGAGTTTCACAACCATTACAAATGTAGTTTTAGAAATACAGAAATTTGGTCATGACAGATGATGACGACGTCTTTAACGTCGTTTTCTTGTCGAGGCATCGTTGTTGCAATCCGTGTCACCTTGATCGTTTTGTTCCGGGGGAAACCCTAGATCTGGGTCTCCCAAATCAGATGATGACTCTGCCTTCGATGTCGTTCTCCCTCTTGGGAGGGGTCGTTTTGGAGCAGGTGTTGGCTGGAGGGGCCAAGAGGTGAAGTGATGTTGCATCTACCGCATCGACGATGGCGGGTCTCGACGATGGATGAGCGTAGGATGGTGACATTGTCTGGCAGCATGGTGTTGGACGCGCACAGGATGATGACGTCGTTTGACGGCGTGGCCGATCGATGACAGAAAGGCCCGACAAGGTCAATGTGTTGATATGTCTTGAATATGGAACGACGGAAAATGATGATGACAGATTCTAGAGTGTGCGCGTGCAGTGCACACTAATGGTGTGCTAGACCGGTTGGTGCGCTTGGCTCACCGTTAGGCGATTTTGTGAGGCCACGAGATTAGATGGTGTGTTGGTGCGAGGCTGGGACACATCATCAAGTTTGTAGGTATAGCGACAAAGATCGCCACGAAGGTGTCAAACCTATTTGTTGTCGACGATGTATCAATTTTATCCTTCACCACACAACCATCACATGCATTTCAATTTTCCAAAAACTGCATTTATAACCTATGTCTGATCCAAATATTGCATTCTAATATTCATTCAATTTACTTTTGTTTGTGAAATGTTCAAACTAATCTAAACCAACATGCGGCACAGGAAATTCATTTAAAAAAAACTCTCATAGATGGTGGTCATGTCGACAAAGTTGTCGTCGGGTTGCTCGCGCCGCCAACTAGCTGCATCGATCATTGGAAAATGCAAGGTTTTATTATTCTTTCTTTGTGTTGGCATGACCACGTCAGTCATGGATGTACAAATGTGCATTTTGGGCTACTAATTTCAAGTTTTTTCCCAAGGGTACAGTAATTTATAAGGGTTTGTTATACTCCCTCCTTTGCTCCAAAGAGACAAAATGGGGCAAAGGAACAAAATGTCCCTTCTGAATACTGATCACAACTCTCGGTACAATTCTATATACCTAAGAAATTGATATTCATTAACTGATGTATATCTAAACATGTAAGCATGTTACATCATCCCAATTACGAATGAGATAAGGTCCACTTTATCATCCAACCATGTATGAAAAAAGACCCACCGTCACTTGCAACCATGCATGCGATTTTTTTCTCATTTTACTATTCTACTACCATTCAATAAATATTTTACAACTATACATAATCAAATACGATAAATCATATGTATTTTAATTTTTGAGCCACGTGTTATTAGTTAGGGTATTTATAATCCATACTATCGGTTCTCATTGAAATATATTGCAACTGATTGCCACATCAATGTGCGAGGTATCATCCACTTCATGTAATAACATATTCAACTAACACCTCAATTCCTCTCATGGAGATTCACTCATTTTTTTCTTGGACTCCAACCGACTCCTCAATCCCACTTCCTAAATCCACGTGGATGCCATCGACGCTACTACTATAACATACCTGCAGCATGGGTTTGTACCCCTCGCTACTATTAATTAACAGTGGCATCGGCCAAGGATCCCACACTACTATTAATGGTCTAGCTGCAGGTATTTCCCTAGTAGTGCACTCGTCTATTTCTTTTGTAAGCATACATATTTGTAATAGCTTTGTTTTTCACAATGCTAGCACAATGCACGTGTGTTGCTACGAAGCCATAAAAATGATGATGTGATACTCCTGTCTTAAGAGATCATCAAGAGATGATGATGTCATTGTTGGAAATATGCCCTAGAGGCAATAAATAAAGTGTTTATTATTATATTTCCTTGTTTATGGTAATCGTTTATTGTCCATACTATAATTGTGTTGATTTGAAACTAAATACATGTGTGTGCATATAGACAACATTGTGTCCCTAGTATGCCTCTAGCGGACTAGCTCGTTGATCAAAGATGGTTAAGGTTTCCTAGACATGGACATGAGATGTCATTTGATAACGGAATCACATCATTGGGAGAATGATGTGATGGACAAGACCCAAACTATAAATGTAGCATATGATCGTGTCAGTTTATTGCTACAGTTTTCTGCATGTCAAGTATTTCTTTCTATGACCATGAGATCATGCAACTCACTGACACTGGAGGAGTACCTTGTGTCTATCAAACGTCGCAACGTAACTGGATGACTATAAAGATGCTCTACAGGTATCTCCAAGGGTGTCTGTTGATTTGGCATGGATCAACACTGGGATTTATTGCTCCGTGTGACAGAGAGGTATCTCAGAGCCCACTCGGTAATACAACATGACAATGAGCCTTGCAAGCAATGTGATTATGTGTTAGCCACGGGATCATGTATTACGGAACGAGTAAAGGGGACTTGCTGGTAACGAGACTGAACTAGGTATGAAGATACCGACGATCGAGTCTCAGGCAAGTAACATATCAAAGAACAAAGGGAACAACATACGAGATTGTTTGAATCCTTGACATAGAGGTTCGACCGATAAAGATCTTCATAGAAGATGTAGGAACCAATATGGGCATCTAGGTCCCGCTATTGGTTATTGACCGTAGAGGTATCTCGGTCAGGTCTACATGGTTCTCGAACCCGCAGGGTCTGCACACTTAAGGTTCGGTGACGTTTCGGTATTGATGAGTTATGTGTGTTGGTGACCTAAGGTTGTTTGGAGTCCCGGATGAGATCCCGGATGTCATGAGGAGCTTCGGAATGGTCCGTAGGTGAAGATTGATATATAGGAAGTTGGTGTTTGAGTTCCGGAAAAGTTCCGCGACCTGCGAGTGGTGCGCCGGAGTGCCGGAAGTGTTCCGGGGGTCCACCAGGTGAGCCCATCTACTCCAAAGGGCCCCATGGGCTATGAGAGAGTGTGTACCAACCCCTGGTGGGCTGTCCGCACCTCCCACCTCAAGTCCCATGCGGCTAGAGGCTAGGGTTGGGCCAAAAGGGTGGCCTAGCCACCAAACTTGGTAGCCAAGCCACCCTGGCCGCCGCCCCACCTCCTTGGCCGCCGCACCAAACCCTAGGGGAAACCCTAGGGTAGCTGGCCCCCTACTCTCCCCCTATATATATGTGAGGGGAGGGAGGGCTGCAGACACACAAGTCACGGCGCAGCCCTTACTCCCTCCCCGATTACTTCTCCTCTAGTAGATTGATTCGGCGCCGCTTAGCGAAGCTCTGCCGGATCAGCTCCACCACCACCACCGCCACGCCGTCGTGCTGCCGGAGAACCCATATACCTCTCCACTCCCTCTTGCTGAATCAAGAAGGCGGAGATCATCATCAAGCTGCACGTGTGCTGAACGCAGAGGTGTCGTCCGTTCGGCACTTGATCGGGAGTTCATGGGACGGCTTGCGATTTGGATTGCGGAGACGTATGACTACAAGGGTATGTGGATCCAATCTCTCCTCACATAGATGCTCATCTCCTAGATTGATCTTGGTGAAACGTAGGAAATTTTTTGTTTCCCATGCAACGTTCCCCTACAGTGGCATCATGAGCTAGGTCTATGTGTAGATGAGATCACGAGTAGAACACAAAAGATTTTGTGGGCGTTGATGCTTAGATTGCTTTCTCCCTTGGTCGTGTTTTTATTCAGCAGTATTGTGGGATGAAGCGTCCTCGACCAACCTTACTCGTACACTTACGAGAGACCGATTCCATCGACTGACGTGTAACTCTGTTGCACAAAGATGGTTGTCGGGTGTCTGTCTCTCCTACTTTAGTTGGATCGGATTCGACAAAGGCGGTCCTTGAGAAGGTTGAAAAGCAAGTTGAGTATCACCGTTGTGGTTTATGCGTAGGTGAGAACTGTTCTTGCTAGATACCCATAGCAGTCACGTAAAACATGCAACAACAATAGAGGACGTCTAACTTGTTTTTGCAGGGTATGTTGTGATATGATATGGCCAAACACATGATGAGATATATGTGATGTATGAGATGATCATGTTTTGTATAGAACATCACGACTTGCATGTCGTTGAGTACGGCAACCGACAGGAGCCATAGGGTTGTCTTTAATTATTGTATGACCTGCGTGTCAATCTTTAAGCGTTATATAATGCTTTACTTTATCGCTAAGCGGTAGCAATAGTAGTAGGAGCATGGTGGGCGCAACAACACTGATGACGATAGAACGATGGAGATCATGATGATGGAGTGACGATGGAGATCATGCCGGTGACGATGGAGATCATGCCGGTGCTTTGGAGATGGAGATCAAAAGCACAAGTTCATGTCCATATCATGTCACTTATGATTTGCATGTGATGTTATTCTTTTTATGCACCTTGTTTTGCTTAGGACGACGGTAGCATTATAAGGTGATCCCTCGCTTAAATTTCAAGATAAATTGTGTTCTCCCCGAGTGTGCACCGTTGCGAAAGTTCGTCATGTCGAGACACCACGTGATGATCGGGTGTGATAGAATCTACGTTCGCATACAACGGGTGCAGGCCAGAGTTGCACATGCGGAACACTCGGGTTAAACTTGACGAGCCTAGCATGTACAGACATGGCCTCAGAACACAAGATACCGAAAGGTCGAACATTAGTCATATAGTAGATATGATCAACATGATGTTGTTCACCATTGAAAACACCTTGACTCACGTGATGATCGGACTTGAGTTGGTGAATTTGGATCATGTATCACTCAGATGACCTGAGGGGTGTCAATTTGAGTGGGAGCTTTAGTAATTTGATTAACTAAACTCATTATCTTGAACAATAGTCTAGTAACCTTTGCTTATTTATGCTGTAGATCAATGGCTCGCGCAGTAGCACCCCTGAATTTTAATGCGTTCCTAGAGAAAGCTAAGTTGAAAGATGATGGAAGTAACTTTGTGGATTGGTCCCATAATCTGAGGATTATCCTCATGGCTTCCTAGAAGGCTTATGTCCTTGATGCACCGCTTGGTGACCCACCCGCTCTCGTGTCATCCGAAGACGTTAAGAATGCTTGGGAGGCACGTTGTGGAGATTACTCAGTAGTTTAGTGTGCAATGTTGTATGGCTTAGAACCGGAACTTCAAAGATGTTCTGAACGTCATGGAGCATATGAGATGTTCCAGGAGTTGGAGTTTATCTTTAAGAAGAATGCCCGGATCAAGAGGTATGAGACCTCTGATAAGTTCTATGCTTGCAAGATGGAGGATAATGGGTCTATCAGTGAACATATACTCAGAATGTCTGGGTATTCGACCCGTCAGGCGGAGTTAGGGATTGTTGGAAATATGCCCTAGAGGCAATAATAAATTAGTTATTATCATATTTCCTTGTTCATGATAATCGTTTATTATCCATGCTATAATTGTGTTGATCGGAAACTTAGATACATGTGTGGATACATAGACAACACCATGTCCCTAGTAAGCCTCTAATAGACTAGCTCGTTCATCAAAGATGGCTATAGTTTTCTAGTCATGTACATGAGATGTCATTTGGTAACGGGATCACATCATTAGGAGAATGATGTGATGGACAAGACCCAAACTACAAACGTAGCATATGATCGTGTCAGTTTATTGCTACTGTTTTCTACATGTCAAGTATATGTTTCTATGACCATGAGATCATGCAACTCACTGACACCGGAGGAGTACCTTGTGTGTATCAAACGTCGCAACGTAACTGGGTGACTATAAAGATGCTCTATAGGTATCTTCGAGGGTGTCTGTTGGGTTGCATGGATCAAGATTGGGATTTGTTACTTTGTGTGACGGAGAGGTATCTCAGGGCCCACTCGGTAATACAACATCACAATAAGCCTTGCAAGCAATGTGCCTAAGTCTTAGTCACAGGATCTTGTATTACGGAACGAGTAAAGAGACTTGCCGGTAACGAGGTTGAACTAGGTATGGAGATACCGACGATCGAATCTCGGGCAAGTAACATACCGAAGAACAAAGGGAACATCATACAGGATTAACTGAATCCTTGACACAGAGGTTTGACTGATAAAGATCTTCGTAGAATATGTAGGAACCAATATGGGCATCTAGGTCCCGCTATTGGTTATTGATCGTAGGGGTGTCTCGGTCATGGCTACATAGTTCTCGAACCCGCAGGGTCTGCACACTTAAGGTTCGATGACGTTTCGGTAGTATAGAGTTATGTATGGTGGTGACCGAAGGTTGTTCGGAATCTCGTATGAGATCCCAGACATCATGAGGAGCTCCGGAATGGTCCGGAGGTAAATATTGATATATAGGAAGTCCTATTTTGGTCGCCGGAAAAGTTTCGGGCTCATCGGTAGCGTACCGGGAGTGTCGATAGTGTACCGGGAGACCATCGGGAGGGGTATTTCGACCCAATAAGCTACATGGGCTGTGGGAGGATGAATACCAGCCCTTAGTGGGCTAGAGGAAGTCTCACAAAGGGCCCATGCGGCTGGGAAGAAAAAACCCAAAAGGAAAAAGGTGGAAAAAGGCAAAAGGGCTAGATTAGGAAGGAGTCCTAATCCTACTAGGAGTGGAGGAGGAGGACTCCTCCCTCCTGGTTCGGCCGACCCAAGGGCTGGCTCCTTGGGAGCCAAGCCTCCTCCTCCTCTCCTCTTATATATACTAGAGGGTTTTAGGGTTTTGGCACAAGTTTTTCAGCCACGTGCTACCCGTTCCTCCAGTGCATAGTTTCTCCTCTAGATCGGATTTCTGCAGTGCTTAGGCGAAGTCCTGCCGGAATAGCTCTACCACCATCTCCGCAGCGCATCGCGCTGCTGGTGAACTCTTCTGCCTCTCCGCTCCCTCTTGCTGGATCAAGAAGGCGGAGATCGTCATCGAGCTGTACGTGTGCTGAACACGGAGGTGTCGTCCGTTCGGTGCTAGATCGGAAGGACCGTGATCAAGATCGCGAGACGGATCATGATGGGATCACGGGACGTATCGTGATAAGTTCGCGGGATGGATCGTGCTGAGTTCACAGGACAGATCGTGATTGGATCGCGGGACGGATCGTGATGAGATCGCGGGACGCTAGGCGATTTGGATCGCGGAGACGTTCGACTACACCAACCGCGTTTCTTAATGCTTCCTGCTTAGCGATCTACAAGGGTATGTAGATCCACTCTCCCTCTCGTAGATGATCATCACCATGGATAGATCTTGCGTGTGCGTAGGAAATTTTTTGTTTCCCATGCAACGTTCTGATGGGGAACGTCGCATGGGAAACAAAAATTTTCCTACGCACACGCAAACCTATCCATGGTGATGAGCATCTACGAGAGGGAGAGTGGATCTACATACCCTTGTAGATCGCTAAGCGGGAAGCGTTAAGAAACGCGGTTGGTGTAGTCGAACATCTTCGCGATCCAAATCGCCGAGCGTCCCGCGATCTCATCACGATCCGTCCCGCGATCCAATCACGATCCGTCCCGTGAACTCATCACGATCCGTCCCGCGATCTCATCACAATCCGTCTCATGATCTTGATCACGATCTGTCCTGCGAACTCATCACGATTCGTTCCGCGATCTCATCACGAACTGTCTCGCGATCTCGATCACGGTCCTTCCGATCTAGCGCCGAACGGACGGCACCTCCGCGTTCAGCACACGTGCAGCTTGATGACGATCTCCACCGTCTCGATCCAGCGAGAGGAGGTGGAGAGGAGAGAGAGTTCACCGGCAGCGTGACGGTGCTCCGGTGATGGTGGTGGAGTGATTCCGGCAGGGCTTCGCCTAAGCGCTGCGGAAAACCGATCTAGAGGAGAAACTGTGCACCGGTGAAACGGGTAGCACGTGGCCGGAAATTCTGTCCAAAAACCACCCAATCCACTAGTATATATAGGAGGAGAGGAGAGGAGAGGCAGCCAAGGCCTTTGGGTCGGCCGAAATAGGAGGTGGGAGCAATCCTACTTCACCTCCAATCCTAGTTGGAGTAGGATTGCCTCCTATTGGCTGATTTTCCACTTTTTGCTTTAGGACTTTCTCTCCTGCGCCATGGGCCTTTTTGGCTGTTTTCCCAGCCCACTAAGGGCTGGTTAATACTCTCCCACAGCCCATGGACCTCTTGGGGTCGAAATACCCCTCCCGGAGGTCCTCCGGTACACTACCGGCACTCCCGGTACAATACCGATACTCCCGGTACACTACCGATGAGCCCGAAACTTTTCCGGAAACCAAACTGGGACTTCCTATATATGAATCTTTACCTCCGGACCATTCCGGAGCTCCTCGTGAAGTCCGGGATCTCATCCGGGACTCCGAACAACCTTCGGTCACCACCATACATAACTCTACACTACCGAAACGTCACCGAACCTTAAGTGTGCAGACCCTGCGGGTTCGAGAACTATGTAGACATGACCGAGACACCTCTACGGTCAATAACCAATGGCGGGACCTGGACGTCCACATTGGTTCCTACATATTCTACGAATATCTTTATCGGTCGAACCTCTATGTCAAGGATTCAGTTAATCCCGTATAACGTTCCCTTTGTTCTTCGGTATGTTACTTGCCCGAGATTCGATCGTCGGTATCTCCATACCTAGTTCAACCTCGTTACTGGCAAGTCTCTTTACTCGTTCCGTAATACAAGATCCCGCAACTAACAATTAGTCACATTGCTTGCAAGGCTTATTGTGATGTTGCATTACCGAGTGGGCCCCGAGATACCTCTCCGTTACACGGAGTAACAAATCCCAGTCTCGATCCATGCCAACTCAACAGACACCATCGGAGATACCTGTAGAGTACCTTTATAGTCACCCAGTTACGTTGCGACGTTTGATACACACAAGGCACTCCTCACATATCCGTGAGTTGCATGATCTCATGGTCATAGGAACATATACTTGACATGCAGAAAACAGTAGCAATAAACTGACACGATCATATGCTATGTTTGTAGTTTGGGTCTTATCCATCACATCATTCTCCTAATGATGTGATCCCGTTATCAAATGACATCTCATGTCCATGGCTAGGAAACCTTAACCATCCTTTGATCAACGAGCTAGTCCATTAGAGGCATACTAGGGACATGGTTTTGTCTATGTATCCACACATGCATTTAAGTCTCCGATCAATACAATTATAGCATGGATAATAAACGATTATCATGAACAAGGAAATATGATAATAACTAATTTATTATTGCCTCTAGGGCATATTTCCAACAGTCTCCCACTTGCACTAGAGTCAATAATCTAGTTCACATCACCATGTGATTCGCATTGTTATGAATCTAACACCCAACGAGTTCTGGGGCTTGATCATGCTTTGCATGTGAGAGAGGTCTTATAGTCAACGGGTCTGCGATATTCAGATCCGTGTGTACTTTGCAAATCTCTATGTCAAACCGTAAACACTGCTACCACACTCCACTTGGTACTATTTCCAAATGGCTGCTCCACTATACGTATCCAGATTGCTACTACTAGTCATTCAGATAGGTGTTAAAGCTTGCATCGACGTAACTCTTTACGACGAACTCTTTATCACCTCCATAATCAAGAAACATTTCCTTAGTCCTCTGGTTACTAAGGATAATTCCGACCGTTGTCCAGTGATCCACTCCTGGACCACACTTGTACCCCTTGACAGACTCATGGCAAGGCACACACAGGTGCGGTACACAGCATGGCATAATATAGAGCCTATGGCTAAGGCATAGGGGACGACGTTCGTCCTTTCTCTTTCTTCTGCCATTGTCGAGCTTTGAGTCTCACTCAACTTTCACACCTTACAAATCAGGCGAGAACTCTTTCTCTGACTGATCCATTTTGAACTCTTTCAAAATCTTGTCAAGGTATGCACTCATTGAAAGTCTCATCGAGCATCTTGATCTATCTCTATAGATTTTGATGCTCAAAAATTAGGTAGCTTTATCCAGGTCTTCCTTTGAAAATCACTTTCCAAATAACTGTTTTATGCTTTCCAGAAACTCTACATTATTTCTGAACAATAATATGTCATCCACATATACTTATCAGAAATTCTATAGTGCTCCCACTCACTTTATTGCAAATACAGGTTTCTCATAAACTTTGTATAAACATCAAAACTTTGATCACCTCATCAAAGCGTATATTCCAACTCCGAGATGCTTGCTTCAGTCCATGGAAGGATCACCGAAGCTTGCACACCTTTTAGAATCCTTAGGCCTGACAAAACCTTCTGGTTGTATCACATACAACCTTTCCTCAAGTAAACCGTTAAGGAAACGATGTTTTGACATCCATCTGCCAGATTTCATAATTGAAAACACAGCAACTGCTAACATAATTCCAACAGACTTTAGCACCACTACGAGTGAGAAAGTCTCATCGTAGTCAACTCCTTGAACTTGTCACAAACATCTTTGCAACAAGTCGAGCTTTACAAATAGTGACATTCACCATCAGTGTCTGTCTTCATTTTAAAGATCCATTTGTACTTAACGACCTGCCGTCCAACGAGCAAGTCTACCAAAGTCTACACTTGGTTTTCATACATGGATCCTATCTCGGATTTCATGGCCTCCAAACATTTGTCGGAATCCGGGCCCATCATCGCTTCTCCATAGCTTGTAGGTTCATCGTTGTCCAACAACATGACCTCCAAGACAGGGTTGTCGTACCGCTTAGGAGCAGTACACATCCTTGTCGACCTACGAAGTTCGATAGTAACTTGATCCTGAAGTTTCATGATCATGATCATTAACTTCCTCTTCAACTAACGTAGGCTTCACAGAAACATCTTTCTGCGTTGCGCTACTCTCTGGTTGAACAAAGGTTTAACAACCTCATCAAGTTCTATCTTCCTCCCACTCAATTCTTTCGAGAGAAACATTTCCTCGAGAAAGGATCCGTTTAAGGAACAAACACTTTGCACTAGGATCTGAGATTGAAGGTTCACCCAACTGATCTTAGGGTATTCTATGAAGATGCATTTGTCCGCCTTGGGTTCGACCTCATTAGGTGAAAACATTTTCCACACAAGTGTCGCAGCCCCAAGTATTAAGAAATGACAGCTTAGGTTTCTATCAAACCATAATTCACATGGTGTCATCTCAACGGATTTAGATG
This sequence comes from Hordeum marinum, assembly GCA_022496015.1. NCBI lineage: Eukaryota > Viridiplantae > Streptophyta > Magnoliopsida > Poales > Poaceae > Hordeum > Hordeum marinum. Next base: position 93,555,889 of record CM039677.1, on the reverse strand, counting down.
GTGCCCTATTTAAAGTGAATGTAGTTGTCTCTAATGCATAACCCCAAAATTATAGTAGTAAAACGATAAGAGACATCATAGCACGCACCATGTCCAATAGAGCATAACTATGATGTTCGGACACACCATCACACTATGGTGTTCCAGGTGGCGTTTAGTTGTGAAACAACTTTCACATTGTCTTAAGTTGTATGCCAAACTCGTGACTCAGATATTCACCTCCACGATCATATCGCAGTCATTTTTATCTTCTTGTCACGATGATCTTTAAACTTCACTCTGAATTTGCTTGAACCTTTCAAACGATTCAGACTTGTGTTTCATTAAGTAAATATACACTATATCTACTCAAATCATCAGTGAAGGTAAGAAAATAACGATATCCACTGCACGCTACAAGACTCACTAGATTGCATACATCAACATGTATCATTTCTAATGAATCACTTGCCCGCTCCATCCAACGGGGTCCTTTAGTCATCTTGCCCAAGAGGCATGGTTCGCATGTCTCAACCGATTTGAAATCGAATGAGTCCAAATATCCATCACCATGGAGTTTCTTCATGCGCTTTATACCAATATGACATTTAGCGGCAGCACAAGTATGTGGTACTATCATTATTAACTTTGTATCTTTTGACATCAATGTTATGAACATGTGTACTACTACGATCAAGATTTCAACAAACCATTCTCACTGGGTGCATGACCATTGAAGGTATTATTCATGTAACCAGAATAACTATTATTCTCTGACTTAAATGAATAACCGTATTGCAACAAACATGATCTAATCATGTTCATGCTCAACGCAAAACACCAAATAACATTTATTTAGGTTCATCACTAATCCTGAAGGTAGAGAGAGCGTGCGATGTTGATCACATCAACCTTGGAAACATTTCCAACACGCATCGTCACCTCACCCTTAGCTAGTTCTCTGTTTATTCCGTAGCTTTTATTTCGAGTTACTAACATTTAGCAACCGAACCGGTATCCAATACCCAGGTGCTACTAGGAGTACTAGCAAGGTACACATCAATAACTCGTATATCAAATATACTTCTGTCGATGTTGCCAGCCTTCTTATCTACCAAGTATCTAGGGTTGTTCCGCTTCAACGACCTCTCACCTCATAATAGAAGCACTTAGTCTCGGGTTTGAGTTCAACTTTGGGTTGCTTCACTGGAGCAGCAACTGACTTGCTATCCATGAAGTTTCCCTCCTTGCTCTTGCCCTTTTCGAAACTAGTGGTTTGCTTAACCATCAACACTTGACGCTCCTTTTTGATTTCTACCTTCGCGGTGTCAAACATCGCGAACAACTCAGGGATCAATACTTCTATCCCTGGTGTATTATAGTTCATCACTAAGTTCTAGTAGCTTTAGTGACAGTGACTTGGAGAACTATATCAATCACTATCTTATCTGGAAGATCAACTCCCACTTGATTCAAGCGATTGTAGTACCCAGACAATCTGAGTACATGCTCAACGATTGAGCTATTCTCCTTCATCTTACAGGCAAAGAATCTTGTTGGAGACCTCATATCTCGCAACACAGGCATGAGCCTGAGATCACAATCTCTGCTCCTAGAACATCTCATATGTTCCGTGACGTTCAAAACGTTTCGAAGCCTCAATTCTAAGCCGTAATGCATGACACACTAAACTATCAAGTAGTCATCGAAACGTGCCTGTTAGATGTTCACAACATCTACAGACGACGCTAGATGGGGTGGCGCACCGAGCGGTGCATTAAGGACATAAGCCTTCTGTGCAGCAATGAGGACAATCCTCAGATCACGGACCCAGTCCGCAATTTTGCTACCAACATCTTTCAATTCTATTTCTCTAGGAACATATAAAAATACAAGGGAGCTACAGCGCGAGCTAGTAATCTACAACATAATTTGCAAAGACACTTTGACTATGTTCATGATAATGAGTTCAATTAATCATATTACTTAATAACTCCCACTCAAATTGACATCCCTCCGATCATTCGAGTGATACATGATCCAAATTCACCAACTCAAGTCCGATCATCACGTGAGTTGAGGTGGCTGCAATGGTGAACATCATTATGTTGATCATATCTACTATATGACTCATGTTCGACCTTTCGGTCTCTCGTGTTCCGAGGCCATGTTTGTATATGCTAGGCTCGTCAAGTTTAACCCGAGTGTTCTGCGCGTGCAAATCTGGCTTGCACCCGTTGTATGTGAACGTAGAGTCTATCACACCCGATCATCACGTGGTGTCTCAACACGACGAACTTTCGCAACGGTGCACACTCGGGGAGAACACAGTTCATCTTGAAATTCAAGTGAGGGATCACCTTATAATGCTACCGCCGTACTAAGCAAAACAAGGTGCATAAAAGGATTAACATCTCATGCAATTCATAAGTGACATGATATGGCCATGAACTTGTGTTTAAGATCTCCATCTTCGAAACACCGGCATGATCTCCATCGTCACCGGCACAACACCATGATCTCCATCATCTTGATCTCCATCAATGTGTTGCCATTGGGGTTGTCACGCCCTGCATGCTTCTACTACTATTGCTACCGTAGCGATAAAGTAAAGCATTACATAGCGCTTAATGATTGACACGCAGGTCATACAATAATTAAAGACAACCCTATGGCTCCTGCCGGTTGCCGTACTCATCGACATGCAAGTCGTGATAATCTATACATCACATGATCATCTCATACATCACATATATCTCATCATGTAATTGGCCATATCACATCACAACATACCCTGCAAAAACAAGTTAGACGTCCTCTAATTGTTGTTGCATATTTTACGTGGCTGCTATGGGTATCTAGCAAGAACGATTCTCACCTACGCATAAACCACAACGGTGATACACTAGTTTGCTTTTCAACCTTCTCAAGGACCACCTTTGTCGAATCCGATCCAACTAAAGTGAGAGAAACTGTCACCCGCAAGCCATCTAGGCAACAAGTTGCGTCGAGGGAACCGGTCTCTCGTAAGCGTACGAGTAACGTTGGTCCAGGCCGCTTCATCTCAAAAAATTTCCTACGCACACGCAAACCTATCCATGGTGATGAGCATCTACGAGAGGGAGAGTGGATCTACATACCCTTGTAGATCGCTAAGCGGGAAGCGTTAAGAAACGCGGTTGGTGTAGTCGAACATCTTTGCGATCCAAATCGCCGAGCGTCCCGTGATCTCATCACGATCCGTCCCGCGATCCAATCACGATCCGTCCCGTGAACTCATCACGATCCGTCCCGCGAACTCATCACGATCTGTCCTGCGAACTCATCATGATCCGTTCCGCGATCTCATCATGAACTGTCTCGCGATCTCGATCACGGTCCTTCCGATCTAGCGCCGAACGGACGGCACCTCCGCGTTCAGCACACGTGCAGCTTGATGACGATCTCCACCGTCTCGATCCAGCGAGAGGAGGTGGAGAGGAGAGAGAGTTCACCGGCAGCGTGACAACGCTCCGGTGATGGTGGTGGAGTGATTCCGGCAGGGCTTCGCCTAAGCGCTGCGAAAAACCGATCTAGAGGAGAAACTGTGCACCGGTGAAACGGGTAGCACGTGGCCGGAAATTCTGTCCAAAAACCACCCAATCCACTAGTATATATAGGAGTAGAGGAGAGGAGAGGCAGCCAAGGCCTTTGGGTCGGCCGAAATAGGAGGTGGGAGCAATCCTACTTCACCTCCAATCCTAGTTGGAGTAGGATTGCCTCCTATTGGCTGATTTTCCACTTTTTGCTTTAGGACTTTCTCTCCTGCGCCATGGGCCTTTGTGGCTGTTTTCCCAGCCCACTAAGGGCTGGTTAATACTCTCCCACAGCCCATGGACCTCTTGGGGTCGAAATACCCCTCCCGGAGGTCCTCCGGTACACTACCGGCACTCCCGGTACAATACCGATACTCCCGGTACACTACCGATGAGCCCGAAACTTTTTTGGAAACCAAACTGGGACTTCCTATATATGAATCTTTACCTCCGGACCATTCCGGAGCTCCTCGTGACGTCCGGGATCTCATCCGGGACTCCGAACAACCTTCGGTCACCACCATACATAACTCTACACTACCGAAACGTCACCGAACCTTAAGTGTGCAGACCCTGCGGGTTCGAGAACTATGTAGACATGACCGAGACACCTCTACGGTCAATAACCAATGGCGGGACCTGGACATCCACATTGGTTCCTACATATTCTACGAATATCTTTATCGGTCGAACCTCTATGTCAAGGATTCAGTTAATCCCGTATAACGTTCCCTTTGTTCTTCGGTATGTTACTTGCCCGAGATTCGATCGTCGGTATCTCCATACCTAGTTCAACCTCGTTACCGGCAAGTCTCTTTACTTGTTCCATAATACAAGATCCCGCAACTAACAATTAGTCACATTGCTTTCAAGGCTTATTGTGATGTTGCATTACCGAGTGGGCCCCGAGATACCTCTCCGTTACACGGAGTAACAAATCCCAGTCTCGATCCATGCCAACTCAACAGACACCATCGGAGATACCTGTAGAGCACCTTTATAGTCACCCAGTTACGTTGCGACGTTTGATACACACAAGGCACTCCTCCCATATCCGTGAGTTGCATGATCTCATGGTCATAGGAACATATACTTGACATGCAGAAAGCAGTAGCAATAAACTGACACGATCATATGCTATGTTTGTAGTTTGGGTCTTATCCATCACATCATTCTCCTAATGATGTGATCCCGTTATCAAATGACATCTCATGTCCATGGCTAGGAAACCTTAACCATCCTTTGATCAACGAGCTAGTCCATTAGAGGCATACTAGGGACATGGTTTTGTCTATGTATCCACACATGCATTTAAGTCTCCGATCAATACAATTATAGCATGGATAATAAACGATTATCATGAACAAGGAAATATGATAATAACTAATTTATTATTGCCTCTAGGGCATATTTCCAACACGTTCCCCATCAGGGATGCCCCTTCAGCCGGAGGCGATCACTGACAGAGTTCTTTAGTCATTGCCACCTAGCTACAAAAGCTTCGTGCTGAACTATAACATGCACAGGATGAACAAGTCAGTTGTCGAGCTGTTTGCGATGCTGAAAGTCACCGAGTCTGAAATCCAGAAAGAACATCAAGTGTTGATGGTCAATAAAACCACTAGTTTCAAGAAGAATGGGAAGGGCAAAAAGGGTAACTCCAAGAAGGGTGGCAAAGCAGTTGCCCCTCCCGTGAAGAAACCCAAGGCTGGACCCAAGCCGAAAAATGAGTGCTTTCATTGCAAGGGAACTGGTCACTGGAAGCGGAACTGCCCCAAGTATGTGGCCGACAAGAAGGCGGCCAACACCAAACAAGGTATATATGATATACATGTTATTGATGTGTACCTTGACAACTCCCGTTGTAGTACCTGAGTATTTGATACCGGTTCGGTTGCTCACATTTGCAACTCAAAACATGAACTACGAAATAGACGAAGGTTGGCAAAGGATGAAGTGACAATGCGCGTGGGAAATGGTTCCAAGGTTGATGTGATCGCCGTCGGCACGCTCTCTCTTCGATTACCATCGGATAGTGATGAACCTGAATAATTGTTATTTAGTGCCTGCGTTAAGCATGAACATTATATCTGGATCTTGTTTATTGCGAGACAGTTACCAATTTAAATGAGAGAATAAAGGTTGTTCTATTTATATGAGTAATATCTTTTACGGTCATGCACCCAATGTGAGGGGTTTATTCATATTGAATCTTGATAGTGATGACACACATGTTCATAACATTGATGCCAAAAGTTGTAGAATTGATAATGATAGTACCACTTTCTTGTGGCACTGTCGTTTAGGCCATATTGGTGTGAAACGCATGAAGAAGCTCCATGTTGATGGACTTTTGGAGTCACTTGGTTTTGAGTCACTTGACACATGTGAACCATGCCTCTCGGGCAAGATGACTAAAACCCCGTTATCTGGAACAATGGAATGGGCAAGTGACTTGTTGGAAATCATACATACTGATGTGTGCGTTTCGATGAGCATTGAGGCGCGCAGCGGATATCGTTATTTTCTCACCTTCGTTGATGACTTAAGTAGATATGGGTATATTTACTTAATGAAACACAAGTCTGAAATGTTTGAAAAGTTCAAGCAATTTCAGAGTGAAGTTGAGAATCATCGTAACAAGAAGATTAAATTCCTATGATCTGATTGAGGAGGAGAATATCTGAGTTACGAGTTTGGCAGTCACTTAAGACAATGTGGAATTGTTTCACAATTGACACCGCTTGGAACACCACAGCGTAATGGTGTGTTCGAACGTCATAATCGAACCCTATTAGATATGGTGTGTTCTATGATGTCTCTTGTCGATTTTGTTGGAAATATGCCCTAGAGGCAATAATAAAATGGTTATTATTGTATTTCCTTGTTCATGATAATTGTCTATTGTTCATGCTATAATTGTGTTAACCGGAAACCATAATACATGTGTGAATACATAGACCACAACATGTCCCTAGTGAGCCTCTAGTTGACTAGCTCGTTGATCAATAGATGGTCACGGTTTCATGACCATGGACATTGGATGTCGTTGATAACGGGATCACATCATTAGGAGAATGATGTGATGGACAAGACCCAATCCTAAGCATAGCATAAAGATCGTGTAGTTCGTTTGCTAAAGCTTTTCAATGTCAAGTGTCATTTCCTTAGACCATGAGATTGTGTAACTCCCGGATACCGTAGGAATACTTTGGGTGTGCCAAACGTCACAACGTAACTGGGTGGCTATAAAGGTACGCTACGGGTATCTCCGAAAGTGTCTGTTGGGTTGACACGAATCGAGACTGGGATTTGTCACTCCGTGTGACGGAGAGGTATCTCTGGGCCCACTCGGTAAGACATCATCATTATGAGCTCAATGTGACTAAGGAGTTAGTCACGGGATGATGTATTACGGAACGAGTAAAGAGACTTGCCAGTAACGAGATTGAACAAGGTATGGGGATACCGACGATCGAATCTCGGGCAAGTACCATACCGATAGACAAAGGGAATTGTATACGGGATTGATTGAATCCTTGACATCGTGGTTCATCCGATGAGATCATCGTGGAGTACGTGGGAGCCAACATGGGTATCCAGATCCCGCTGTTGGTTATTGACCGGAGAGGTGTCTCGGTCATGTCTACGTGTCTCCCGAACCCGTAGGGTCTACACACTTAAGGTTCGATGACGCTAGGGTTATAGGGAAAAGGTATACGTGATTACCGAAGGTTGTTCGGAGTCCCGGATGAGATCCCGGACGTCACGAGGAGCTCCGGAATGGTCCGGAGGTAAAGATTGATATATAGGAAGTCCAGTTTTGGTCACAGGAAAGTTTTCGGGCTCATCGGTAGTGTACCGGGAGTGCCGGGAGGGTGCCGGAGGACCCCCGGGAGGGGTGTGACGACCAGAGGACTTCATGGGCTGTTAGATAAAGTGTGTCAGCCCTTATTGGGCTGGGAAATACTTTTGCTAAAGGCCCATGTGGCTGGAGATAAGGAGATAAGGCAAAAAGGATTTAAAAGGAGGAGATCCACCTCCCTTGTGGGAGGTGGACTCTCCCTTTAATTCGGCCGGCCATCTCCTCTTTGGAGTAGAGGCCAAGCCAGCCCTCCACGTCCCTCCTCCTATATATACTTGAGGTTTTGGATGTTTTGAGAGAGGATTTGATCTCTCTCTCTCACGGCGAAGCCCTACCTCTCTTCTTCCTCCTCCGCAGCGCTTAGGCGAAGCCCTGTCGGAATACCTTGCTACTCCACCACCACCACACCGTCGTGCTGCTGTTGGAGCCCTTCCCCAACCTCTCCTTCCTCCTTGCTGGATCAAGGTGTTGGAGACGTCACCGGGCTGCACGTGTGTTGAACGCGGAGGTGCCGTCCGTTCGGCACTTGATCGGATCTACCGCGATCTGAATCGCTGCGAGTACGACTCCATCAACCGCGTTCTTGTAACGCTTCCGCTTAGCGATCTTCAAAGGTATGAAGATCCACTCTCCCCTTGCTCGTTGCTGGTTTCTCCATAGATGGATCTTGGTGAACGCGTAGGAAATTTTTGATTTACTACTACGTCTCCCATCAGATTTGCCACTATCATTTTGGGGTTATGCATTAGAGACAGCTGCATTCACTTTAAATAGGGCACCATCAAAATCCGTTGAGACGTCCATATGAACTGTGGTTTGGAAAGAAACCAAAGTTGTCATTTATGAAAGTTTGGGGATGTGAAGCTTATGTCAAAAAGCTTCAGCCTGAAAAGCTGGAACCCAAAGCGGAAAAATGTGTCTTCATAGGATACCCAAAAGAGAGAGTTGGGTATACCTTCTATCTCAGATCCGAAGGCAAAGTGTTTGTCGCTAAAAACGGAACATTTTTTGAGAAAGAGTTTCTCTCGAAAGAATTGAGTGGGAGGAAGATAGAACTTGATGAGGTTGTTGAACCTTTGATTCAACCAGAGAGTAGTGCAGCGCAGAAAGATGTTTTTGTGGATCCTATGACAGTTGAAAAGGAAGTTAATGATGATGATCAAAAGCTTCGGATCAAGTTGATATTGAACCTCGTAGGTCGACAAGGGCACGTACTGCTCTTGAGTGGTACGACAACCCTGTCTTAGAGGTCATGTTGTTAGACAACGATGAACCTACGAGCTATGGAGAAGCGATGATGGGCCCGGATTCCAAGAAATGGTTAGAGGCCATGAAAGGCGAAGTATTACCTGAAGGGCGAAAGGCCATTCAGAACAAATGGATCTTTAAGAGGAAGACAGACGCGGACGGTAATGTCATCGTCTACAAAGCTCGACCTGTGGCAAAGGGTTTTTCACAAGTTCAAGGATTTTACTATGATGAGACCTTCTCACCCGTAGTGATGCTTAAGTCCGTCAGAATCATGTTAGCAATAGTTGCATATTTCGACTATGAAATTTTGCAGATGGATGTCAAAACAGCGTTCCTTAACAGTTTCCTTAGGGAAGAGTTATATATGATACAACCAGAAGGTTTTGCCAATACAGAGAATGCTGACAAAGTTTGCAAACTCCAGCAATCCATTTATGGACTGGTACAAGCATCTCGGAGTTGGAATTTGTGCTTTGATGAGATCAAAGCGTTCGGGTTTATACAAGTTTACGGAGAAGCTTGTATTTACAAGAAAGTGAGTGGGAGCTCTATAGCGTTTCTAATACTATATGTAGATGAAATATTATTGATTCGAAACAATATAGAAATGCTGGAAAGTGTGAAGGAATATTTGAACAAGAGTTTTTCAATGAAGGACCTAGGAGAAGCTGCTTTCATATTAGGCATTAAGATCTATAGAGATAGATCGAGACGCTTAATAGGACTTTCACAGAGCACATACCTTGATAAAGTTTTGAAAAAGTTCAAAATGGATCAGTCCAAGAAGGGGTTCTTGCCTGTGTTACAAGGTGTGAAGTTGAGTAAGAATCAATGCCCAGTGACTGCATAAGATAGAGAAAATATGAGTGTCATCCCCTATGCTTCTGCCATAGGCTCTATCATGTATGTAATGCTGTGCACAAGACCTGATGTAAGCCTTGCCATAAGTATGTCTGGAAGGTTTCAAAGTGCAGGGATGGAGCACCAAGCGGCGGTCAAGAATATCCTTAAGTACTTGAAAAGGACTAAGGAAATGTTTCTCGTTTATGGAAGTGATCAAGAGCTCATCGTAAAGGGTTACGTCGATGCAAGCTTTGACACTGATCCAGATGACTCTAAGTCACAAACCGGATACGTATTTATTCTCAATGGGGGAGTGGTAAGCTGGTGTAGTTCCAAGCAAAGCGTGGTAGCCGATTCTGCATGCAAAGCGGAGTACATCGCAGCCTCGGAGGCAGCGAAGGAAGGTGTTTGGATGAAGGAGTTCATGACAGATCTTGGTGTAGTGCCTAGTGCACTGAATCCAATGGCTTTGTTCCGTGACAACATTGGTGCCATTGCTCTGGCCAAGGAACCAAGGTTTCACAAGAGGAACATACACATAAAGCGACGCTTCAATTCCATCCGCGATCACATCAGGGAGGAGGACATAAATATTTGCAAAGTGACATGGATCTGAATGTTGCAGACCCATTGACTAAACCTCTTCCAAGGGCTAAACATGATCAACATCAGAACTGTATGGGTATTTGATCATTAAATGTAAATCACATAGTGATGTGAGCTAGATTATTGACTCTAGTGCAAGTGGGAGACTGTTGGAAATATGCCTGAGAGGCAATAAATAAAGTGTTCATTATTATATTTCCTTGTTCATGATAATCATTTATTATCCATGCTATAATTGTGTTGATTGGAAACTAAATACATGTGTGGACATATAGACAACACTGTGTCCCTAGTATGCCTCTAGCAGATTAGCTTGTTAATCAAAGATGGTTAAGGTTTCCTAGCCATGGACATGAGATGTCATTTGATAACGGGATCACATCATTGGGAGAATGATGTGATGGACAAGACCCAAACTATAAATGTAGCATATGATCGTGTCAGTTTAATGCTACAGTTTTCTGCATGTCAAGTATCTGTTCCTATGACCATGAGATCATGCAACTCACTGAGATCGGAGGAGTACCTTGTGTGCATCAAACGTCGCAACGTAACTGGGTGACTATAAAGATGCTCTACATGTATCTCCGAGGGTGTCTGTTGGGTTGGCATGGATCAACACTGGGATTTGTTGCTCCGTGTGACGGAGAGGTATCTCAGGGCCCACTCGGTAATACAACATCACAATGAGCCTTGCAAGCAATGTGACTAAGTGTTAGCCACGGGATCTTGTGTTATGGAACGAGTAAAGGAGACTTGCCGGAAATGAGACTGAACTAGGTATGAAGATATCGACGATCGAGTCTCTGGCAAGTAACATACCGAAGAACAAAGGGAACAACATACGGGATTGTCTGAATCCTTGACATAGAGGTTCGACCAATAAAGATCTTCGTAGAACATGTAGGAACCAATATGGGCATCCATGTCCCGCTATTGGTTATTGACCGTAGAGGTGTCTCGGTCATGTCCACATGGTTCTCGAACCCGTAGGGTCTGCACACTTAAGGTTCAGTGACGTTTCGATATAGATGAGTTATGTGTGTTGGTGACTGAAGGTTGTTCGGATTCCCGGTTGAGATCTCGGACGTCACGAGGAGCTCCGTAATGGTCCGAGGGTGAAGATTGATATATAGGAAGTTGGTGTTTGAGTTCCAGAAAAGTTTCGTGACCTACGAGTGGTGTGCCGGAGTGCCGAAAGTGTTCCGGGGTCCACCAGGTGGGCCCATCTACTCCGAAGGGCCCCATGGGCTGTGAAAGAGTGCGGACCAGCCCCTGGTGGGCTGGCCGCACCTCCCACCTCGAGGCCCATGCGGCTAGAGGCTAGGGTTGGGCCAAAAGGGTGGGCTAGCCACCAAACTTGGCGGCCAAGCCACCCTGGCCGCCGCCCTACCTCCTTGGCCGCCGCACCAAACCCTAGGGGAAACCCTAGGGCGGGTGGCCCCCTCCTCTTCCCCTATATATATGTGAGGGGAGGGAGGGTTGCAGACACACAAGTCACGGCGCAGCCCTTCCTTCCTCCCCGATTACTTCTCCTCTAGTAGATTGATTCAGCGCCGCTTAGAGAAGCTCTGCCGGATCAGCTCCACCACCGCCGCCGCCACGCCGTCATGCTGTCGGAGAACCCATATACCTCTCCGCTCCCTCTTGTTGGATCAAGAAGGCAGAGATCGTCATCGAGCTGCCCGTGTGCTGAATGCAGAGGTGCCGTCCGTTCGGCACTTGATCGGGAGTTCGTGGGACGATTGCGATTTGGATCGCGGAGACGTACGACTACATCAACCGTATTCTTTAATGCTTTCGCTTAGCGATCTATAAGGGTATGTGGATCCAATCTCTCCTGTCGTGGATGCCCATCTCCTAGATTGATCTTGGTGAAGCGTAGAATTTTTTTGTTTCCCATGCAACGTTCCCCAACAGTCATATGACTATTGCATGATTTATAATAAAAAGAGAGCATGAACATAATAAAAGATCATGTTGTAGGCATTGAAAAAGTAACATTTGTTTATTTGGGATATGTCTCACAAAAGTAACATTTGTTTATTCTGTCTTTTGAAAAACTGATAGTTTCACACATGGATATAAGTGCATTTGTTTATTTGTGTGGTCCCACATGTGAACTCACCATCAACTCCAACCTTTATAAGTAGGAAAGATATTTTCACATGCCTATAATCCAACTATCTACATTTTCCACGGCTATGTTATTTGGTGATTTTCTCATTCAGAAAATCGATGTAGGGGCGAATAAACAACAACAACCATACACTTAAGTGTTGTTTGTCAAGTCTAAAGTAGGATCCCTTTGCAAAGTCGGCTAGAGCATGTTTTGGATGTTTTCTACAAGGTGATCACATAGGTTATGATTTGATACTAGTGGGGAGGTGAAGACCCACAGAGGCCCATTTGTTGGTTAGCGTGATGAAAGATGTGCATTTCGAGAAAAAGAGAAGGTTTGGGTTTCACATACCTACAATGTTTTTAATATAGCAATGTTGGCAAATTAATTTGGGCACCTAATATGTAAGGCAAACTACTTATGTGATATAATACTTGAGGAGAGTATTATGCCGGAGGTGATCCATAGAACGCGAATTTGAAGAAGAGTTCATGTTATACATAGCAAAAACATCTGAAAGGGGATCCGATCCTTCTAAAAAGGGTTGCATTTGGATAATTGGGGACAATTCTAGAATTGTTATATGTAGTGACCTCCGAATCCCTAATTACCCTGCCATGAGAATTATCACAACTAGATGCAATGTTGTAACGACTAAAGTTTCGAAACTTACTAACATTTAGTATGAGATATTTTTCTGGCAATAGATGTGAATAGAATTCGAAACATTCCCTTAGCCGTTGGACCGATGATAGTTTCAACATTGTCGCAAGCTTGAACCAACCAATGGTCAATCAACCTCCCAAATAAAACCAATGTGGAGCAAAGTCCAGTCATCGAGAGTAGGCCCCAAAGTAAAAATCTTTTCTTGAAGACTTATGCAAAACGCCATTTCGTGTTGTGTCGCTTCTTGCCAATTGACATGTCTAGAGCACTAGCTCATGTTCGATATGTAAAATACACTGTGAAGATACACTGCATGTCTTCTTTCAATGTCCAAGGTGACATAAATCTTGGACTATTTTAGTTTTTTGAGAGCTGTCTGCCAAGCCATTTGACCCAATGACACGGGTTAATCTGTTTTTGAGTCACTTTTCATGAAGAATGGTCAAAGCCACACCTTGTTTGGTGACTAGGTTTTGATTCAATTAGTTGAGAACACCCCATGGTACTTGTGATGGGAGAGACGCCGGGTAGTCCATTGCAAAAACATCCAGAAGCCAGTACGCTTGGTCCAATCCGTTGTTGCATTAGCTCTAAATTATTGTAAAGTTGCACGATCTTCTATACTCAGGAAGATTGGCTGGGTAAAACCACTGATGGGATTCATCAAATTGAATGTTGGCGATGCGTTCTCTAACGCAGACACAATTCAATGGGACCAGTAGTTCGAGATGGGCATGGTTCATTCCTTGCGACGAGTCGTTCGTACATTGATTATGTTACAAAGAAGCCAAAGCTCTTCGTAATGATTGCATCCTCGCCAGACAAATCAATTGCAACCGTATTAGTTATTAACAATGACTTTCTCGATGTTATCAAATTAGTGCAAGATGGAGGAAACTCTATTGATGCTTAGTTAAGGGCATTGTTGATTTTTTTTTACAAGGGGGTTTGTTGAAACTAGATGATGCCCCGCGCGTTGCTGCGGGAACATTGCTAAAAATAGATAAATAATTGTTATAAAAAAGTCTAAAACTATTAGAAAACAAATGTATGCTTAAAAATAATAAAATACAAAATGTATAAAAAGAGAGTGAAAATTATAGTTACAATGTACTTCCTCTGTAAACTAATATAAGAGTGTTTAGATTACTGAAGTAATGTTCTAAATGCTCTTATATTAATTTACGAAGGGAGTAATTTCTAACGAAATATGGAGGATGAACTCTAATGAAAAAGCTACTTATGATTAATATGCATGAGTTGATGATGTGGCACATTGCATGCATAGAGTAATGCAAAAAATGTTATTTATGTCTCGCATGCCTATTTAGTTATGTATCATGGTTGCATGGCTAGGAAAATTAGGTAGTGAGTTGTAGCTATTTAGGAATAGAGAATACAAAATTATTAAAACAGTGTCATGGCTCACCCTGCTGTTTGGCACGAGTAGTCTCCTGATTATCTTCTAATCTCCCTTGCAAACGATGTACAATTTTGTTTGATCATAAATAAAGTTTTTCTTGACATGATGGTCAATAAAGTTGCCATGTGGTTTCCCCTTGAAAAGAAAAACGCAGTCATGTCGCGCCGGTTGGACAGGCTCTAGCTGGTCGAGTCGCACCGCGTCGCCGAGCGGGCGAAGCGAGACGACTAGCCAGACAGAACCGACGCATCGGAGTATGCGAGCGGCCGAGCCGACGCCATCCCCTGCCCCCATCTCCGGCGCCGCCCCGCGGCCCCAACTCCGTCCGCCGCTTAGCTCCGCCCGCGCCCTATTAAGCTTGTGAAGAAGCAGAGTTCAGTGGAGAGATTAACGGACCGCCTCGTCGCGGGGGCCTCCATGGACGACCTCACCGCATCGCCGGCGAGCGAGGTGCCGTTCCGCATCAGCTTCTCCGGCCACGGCGGCCACCTCCGCCTCGACCCTACCCCCCACCCGCCCAACCCCATGCCCGACTTCGTCCTGGTACGCGACCCCCCAAACTCCGTCCCACACTGCACATTTTTACTCAGTGCAAAGTCTGAACCCTAAACCCACCGATGCTGTAATGGCAACCGCAGCCGCCGGCCTACCCACCCGAGAGTCCCAGCAGCGTGAAGGAGTACTTCGAGGCCAATTACCTCAACCCCGAGCTCTATGTGCCCACCGCGGCCAATGACGGCAGGGTGTGGGATGTGGACTGGTTCGACCTCGCCAGACAGCCTCTGGAGCCCTCTGCCCCGCGCACAATGCTCGTCCCTGCCTGGGAACCGCCTTTTCGCCGACGATTGTCTTCGTCGTCTGAGCAGCAAGTTTGGGACCCTGAGTCTGTGCAGATGGAGATGAGCCAAGTGTTTGACTCGGGGACTGCGGGGATGGTGCCACGGATGCCAGGCCCGGCGAAGGACTTTGTGAGGGGGAGAGTCAACAGCCGTCCGTTCCGCCCGGGAGGCCTGCAGGACGATGCAGCTGAGGCGGCAGCATTGGAGAAGGCATTTCCAGAGGGTGCACGGAATGGCGATTGGGTGCGTGAGCTTATGACTGGTGGCCCCGCTCTAAACGCTCCGCCAGGGTTCCCCAAGGGATTGGACTTGGGCCAGTTGAAGGTTCGATCCTTGTTAAATATCGAAGTGTGTGTTCATTTTACCAAGGAATGATATGGGTGTTCTAAACTGGGGCAGTAACAACTAACAACTCCTGTCTTATGTTATAGGAGTATAACAGCCACTGGAAGTGTTTCCGGGACGGGAAGCATGTTGAGGAACCTGCATCTTCATCAAATGACACGACGGTAACCAGCTTAAGTGCTTACGGTTCAACATCCACATCCCTGCAGTTTTGGCATTATATTCTGATTGCCCCATGGTCCTGCAGGATAAGTACTCGGTGCAGTTTGATGATTTGTTCAAGATAGCTTGGGAGGAAGATGATGTCAACATTGTGCCACATGAAGATGATGGTGAGAAATTGGCTAGAGACGAGGGAACCAACGGTAGTTTATTGCCGCCGTACTTTATATGTTCAAGTCACATGCGTATATTCTCTTATTTTGAATCGCAGCAGCTACTTTCTACACCTACAGATATGCCATTTTGACTTTTCACAGTCTCAATGCAATAATTTGAATATGTTTTCTAATACTAGCAAAAGACAAAAGAAATGAATTATGAAAGCATTTCTAAGATAGACCAAAGTTTGAAATTGCTGTCCGCAAGGATCACACAAAAACCTACACTTAGAGATGGAATACGAAGTAATTGCTAAAATGCTTGTTACTACTATGTATAGAGTATGGTTTCTCGTGAAAAAATAAACCATATATAAGTTACCGTTACTTAAAGAAGGAACTGTATATAGGCTACATGTGCTCCTCACTCAATGCTATTAAGTCCTATACGGTTCCGTGTTAATCCTTCCATTTTCTATTTGTAGATGTCAATGAACGAAAGGTTGATAAGTTGCAAGATGCTTCTGAAACTCTTACAATGGCAGACACTGACAAACAGGAAGCTAATGTCAGAGCAGATATTTCTGAAGCTCAAACGGACTTGGATAAAATGTTATCATCCGAAGTGAAAGATACCCGCAGAGAAACAAGTGGATTAGTCGATGATAAGCCAGCACAGGAGAGCACGGTAGGTGCACATTAAAAAATGCGACTCTTTGCATCTGTTGTGTTTTTCTTATTCCATTATCTTCATTGGTGCTTGGTGTTGCAGAAGCAGCAACATTTCTGAAGAAAACCGAACCACTGATTGTTATTTGTTTCCATTTCACTCAATAGGAATGGGCGCTTGTTGTTGGGGATAATTCTATTGTGACGAACTTCCACAAACTTGTTCCAGATATGGCAATTGAATATCCCTTTGAATTGGATAAGTTCCAGAAGGAGGTAACATACTCATTAGCATCTGTACCTTTTATCCGAATATCTGAAGCTTCCTATGCTGATGAGGATCTAGCGTGCTATGCTGTTTAAGAGCATGAACTAAATTTCTTTTAACATGATGTTCAATAGCCACAACCATGCCACATGCTTGTGTAGTGGTTCATGCACCAGTGAATCGGTGATAGCGTGGTTCCATATCTCAGTGCTTTGACAGTCTACACCATTGCCTTGTAAATTACCACGAATAGGAAACATTCAATTTCAATTTACCTAGCAACTATATGATTAATTCGTATTGGTATTAGTTACGATGGCACAAATTTTCTTTGTGCATGCGAGCTATCAACATTAAGAAACTTGAAGCTGTCGTCTTTCCATCCTCTTATGCCCTGAAAACTGTGAATAATTATGTGTTTTGAAGTCTCAACCTTAGTTCTGACAAAGCTCATTCACATTTTGAAGGGCTTCAGGTTTATGTATGATACAAGAATTGTGTGCTAAGAACTAACAAATTTGCACTCGTATATGATTTTACCACCACCTTGTGAAACACTGAGTGGTTGATAGACTAGGATTTCAGCATTCCTTCCAAATTCTCTATCCATCACACACAGACACTTGTGTTCATACTTATAGTTCACACATTGACTATATATGGAAACACATTACGTATTATGGTAGCTGCAAATGGTACATTCCATTTCTATTTGTTCCTTGTCTTTGGCTCTTTTGGGACACAAGACTGCCATATAAATTTCGAATGAAAGGAAACATGAAGCAAGAAGGGGTGTCCCCTTCATATACCTCCGATCGAAGTTATGCATACAAGCAAGAGCAATCCCTAATTGCTATCACCTTATGGTTAGAATGGTATGGTACTGAATGCTTGATACAATCGCTGACCTGTATTCTTTGTATTTACCGTAAATAGGCTATATATTATCTTGAGAAGGGGGAATCAGTCTTTGTGGCAGCCCATACATCAGCAGGAAAGACGGTTGTTGCAGAGTATGCCTTTGCTTTAGCATCAAAAGTACGGCTGACTTCACTGATTCTTTCTGTATATTTTTTCTAAACTGCGGCCTTTCATTCTTCTTACCGCGGTCAGCAATGTGCTTGAGTTAGAGGGAGATCTCTAGCTTACTATTTATTACCTTATAGTTGCTTTGAGAAGTACACAGTATTCCTGATACACGCTCACTTTTACTTTTTTTAGTAGATTTATGTCTAGAGTAATGCATACTTTGTTACACTACTTCTCTATGTACTGTAGAAGTTTATTCAGGCCCTCTCAAACATATAATGACATGTCTCGATAGAAAGAATGTAAGTGTGGACACTATGATAACAGACGTTATTATGCAGCATTGCACCAGGGCTGTCTATACTGCTCCCATTAAGACTATCAGCAACCAGAAATACCGAGATTTCTGCGGGAAGTTTGATGTGGGGCTTCTTACTGGAGATGTTAGCATTAGACCAGAGGCAACTTGCTTAATTATGACAACAGAAATATTGCGCTCAATGCTCTACAGAGGTGCTGATATTATACGAGATATTGAATGGGTATGTCATTGCATTTCTGATTATTTTTCTTAAGTGTGATATGCTCTGTTTTTCACTTTCCACTTCACATTTTTGCAATCTTATTAAGGGATCATGGTTCATGTTTCTGATGTGTGATTAATGATGCAATCAGGTAATTTTTGATGAAGTGCATTATGTCAATGATGCCGAGAGGGGCGTAGTTTGGGAGGAAGTTATTATAATGCTCCCGAAGCACATTAACATTGTCCTCCTTTCAGCAACGGTATGGATCGAGTGAAAACTGCAATTTTATTACGACTGCTGCAATCAACCCAATATAGTATATATAGTATTGATGTTGAAACTGTTACCCAGTAATAGTTGAGTCATGCCAATTGTGCAAGTATGGCATGTTAAATTTAGTACTCCCTCCGATCCAAAAAAAGTGTAGTTCAGCTTTAGTTCAAATTTGAACTAAAGCCACAACACTTTTTTTTTTTTTGGATCGGAGGGAGTACATAATAGTTCAGACTTCACTTCAGAACAGGGAATACTAGTACTATTCTGCTGCCTTTGGATTCTTAATTGATACTGAAGATCTTAAGGTGATATGGTGGTAGCATTATGGCAAATATGTGCAAGTTTCATAGTATGGAAGATTGTCTGATTGTGTAAGTTTCATAGGATGCAAGTACGGTCTTATGATCCAAGAACCTAGATTATGTCATACATGTACAGGAATGTAATTTATTTGCTGGTTATGGTTATGCAAGTTTCTGGCTGCTACACTAGTCAACCACAACTATTACTGGTTTTAGCGACCGTTTAATGATAAGCAATGGTTAATGTAAAAATTTGATTCCAAACTAACATATTAAATATATTGCATAAGTGTTTTTCACTGTTGTGCTACGAAAAATCTGAAGTTTGACATTCCATATTATTTCGTCCATGTTCAGGTTTACTTTAGGGTTGACCTTTTAATTATTCTACCAGGTTCCGAATACAGTTGAATTTGCTGACTGGATTGGCCGAACAAAACAGAAGAAAATTCGTGTTACATCGTAAGTGTAACGTGCTATCATTTTGATGTGGGAAAAAATGCACAGTTTACCTCTGAACCTATTTGAATTTACTCCTCTAATCTAGTTTTGTTAATTCCAACCAGCCCCTCTACTATAGTATTTTGTGCAATAAAAATCTTGATAATTGTTTCTTTTGGTATAAGCCTATGATGATCCTATTAGGCCCTTTTTTCCGCATGTATAATAAATTAATAAATGTCACATGACCTGTTAATGGTCTATGCCTACTAAAACTTGTTAGCCAGTAGTACGGATGAGGAGGTGCACGCTTGGATCCCGGAGAAGTAATCAACATGCACGCATAAATTAGGAGATTACATACACATGTTATGTTAGTCAATAGTCACCTTCATGTAGTTTGCTTGAGTCAGTAATTTGTTAGAGGGCCTGGCCGCGTGGATCATGGAGATAATTCAGGTGGTAGTGGCTTGCATGATTGGCTGGTTATTTATATGATTCATCTTTCAATGGAACAAAATGTGTCATTTGGTGTTAAACATTTGGCAATCACAAGTATGTATTTGCCCCTAAGAGGCTGAGTGAGAATGCAAATACACTCAGAGAGATAGAGGAGTTGAGTTACACAGGATGGAGTTGGGTACCTAGAGGAAACAGTCAGGGTACCGCGTTCCTTGGACATGTATTAATGTATATAGTGGGAGCTGAGTTCTGCTTCGTACCCTCTCATTTTTTCCTAAAGGAGGGTTATTTTTGAAACACTCTTCTCACTCTAGTATATGGACAACAATTTGCCCTCCTCTGATGTGGGGGACATAACACAAGATACCTTTTTAGGTTGGTTGCAGTGTTGCACATAATTGGATAGTGTAGGAGGTTCAACAATATTAGGCTCTAGGTGAGGTCAAATAATTCAGCGCCTTACAGTGTAATTTTATCTTCTTAACTGCACTTCTGTAATAACATGCTTCCTATTTTTAAGCTCTTTCAAGATATACTTCATCATATCACAATTTGCATCACCGTATGACCACTATATTTCACCAGGACTAACAAAAGGCCTGTTCCCCTCGAGCATTGCCTGTTCTACTCTGGAGAGGTATACAAAGTATGTGAGAAGGATATATTTCTCACTCAAGGATTTAGAGACGCCAAGGACGCTTTCAAAATGAAAAATGCAAACAAGTTTGGTGCAAAACCTGGACCAAAATCAGGAACTCCCGCAGTACGTGCTGGAACTCAAGGCAGAAATCCAGACACATCTAGTAAAGGGAGAGACCAGAAGCACCCAAAGCACAACCAAACCAATCCAGGAGCAGCAGCAATTCAGCAAAGTACCTCAGGGTCAAGGAGATCTGAGTCTTCGTTCTGGATGCCGCTTATAAATAACCTTTTGAAGAAATCACTTGTGCCTGTATGTGAGAAAGATTGCTTTTGACATCTCTCTCCATGCTTTAATTCATGACAAGTTCTTTGGACCTCATGTTCTTCTGCTTTGAAATGTTACTTTTCACTGTGCATTCTGAACCTAATACTCCATTGTAGAATAACAATTTATCTTATCATTTTTTGGCCATGAACATAATTTTCCTTTATCTATTGTATGTTACTTAACATTTGACACGAGCTGTTCTGATCATTTCCATGGTTCTTCTGCAGGTGGTAATTTTTTGCTTCTCAAAGAACAGGTGTGATAGGTCGGCAGATAGCATGTTTGGTGCTGATCTCACCAGTAATTCTGATAAAAGCGAAATCCGTGTCTTCTGTGATAAGGCCTTTTCGCGCCTCAAAGGGTCCGACAGGAACCTTCCCCAGGTTATCCAACAGCAATTTTTTTGACTGGTTAGCTTAACTTTGTTTTGATGCTATAGGTTTTGACATCTTTGTTAGGTCGTAGGAATCCAAAGCCTTCTGCGAAGAGGAATTGGAGTTCACCATGCTGGGCTTCTTCCTATTGTGAAAGAAGTAGTTGAGATGCTGTTTTGTCGCGGTGTGATCAAGGTTAAACTTTGAACATCTAACTGATATTTATCTTTGAAAAAGGTTCATTGTGGTCCGCAAACCCCTTGTATAGTGCCTATCGCACTTAACACTGTCAACTATAAATCCTGACATGAGGTCTGACCTTCCCAACATTAAAAATTGGTGGACCTTCCCTCTATGGTGGTTTTGCATGGTGGTGTTTTCACGATTCCGAGCACATGGAGCTCCAACGCGGATAAGTTGGAATATTGGACAACCACACCATCATGGCCTGCATGTCATCCTCCTCCTCCTCTCTTTCTCTCTCTCTCTCTCTCTCTCTCTCTCTCCTGCCCTTGCTGGCCACCAGCACCCTTTATTATCCGTCACCTCCTTACTCGATGGCTGCCTGCTCCTCCATTCCTTCCAGAGGTCGCTGCACTCCCACTGGCTCGGAGCAGGACGATGCTCCTGTGTGCCATGGCATGGTGGAATTATCTCCTCAACCCGAGTGTGGATCTGGAGCTAATAATGATTGATCCATATGCTGCTTATGCTGCCCCTTCCCAAGCTCGTCTCGAGTCCGGTGGTGAAGGTCTGCTGCTCACACGCAGCCGAGTTCATCTCAAATACTGCCAACTAGCGTGTACTCTTCCTCCCAGTTGATTTCTCGAGTTAAACATTGTCTCCAATGGCGTCTCCCGCCTGAAGAGAGTGAGTGGAACATGATGCCATGTGTCCATGTGGGGTTCTGACATGACTGTGCAGTCTTCCTACTTATCTAAGCGCGAAACTGCTCTAGAGGGTTTTCTGCACTGGTTTTGGAAGCTGGGAAGGTCAGATGTCAGGTTTGATAGTTGAGAGGTTTAAGTGCGCCAAGCATTATACTTGTGAGGGTAAACTGGGCTTCTCTTTTCGTCTTCCAGTTACATGTTAGAAACTGATGTACCAAACTAACCAGGATTAATTACTTCTTCATTTTCAACGTTCTAGTTTTTGTCTTAGTAGTTGGACTTCTTGAAGCCTGAAGGGAAACATTCATGGATGGGCCATATGTTGTAGGATATTTGCTAGATGTAAACAAAGTGTAATGCTTACTAGTGAGTAGTGGCTACTAGTTGGCAGTTGTGCACCGTGCTCCGATAATAATTGCCGAACCAGTATCATGGGCACATGGTGTTTAGCTTGAGTGAGCAATTTAACAGTGAAATGATTGTTCGGTTCAAACCAGTGTTGTCAGCTACTAGCTAAACAGTTATATTTTAAAATAGCATGTGCTGCTGCAGTTATATTTTGTAAATTAACCGAGTGGCAACCTTTTGACTTGCTTAAACTCGTTGCAGGTACTGTTTTCCACCGAGACATTTGCAATGGGTGTTAATGCTCCCGCAAGAACGGTGAGTTCTTTTTTTGTTTCTTCTCTCATATGGAGGGTTTCAGTGTTTCTGTATCTTGTGTCCAGACTTCAGATTGCAATTATACTTAAACTGAGCATGGTCGACCCACTTGTAGTTTTACTTATATTTGTATATTGGAACTGTGGTAATGAAACCGGTCAATTGTCTCATCATTCTTTCGAACTGCAGGTAATGTGCTAATGATGCATACCTTATACTTAGTGTAAAATAGCATCATTTATTCTGGCTGGTAGCTGCTATCTCCGCAATTAATTCTAATTGCAACGAGGTGCTAATGGTCATTTAGTTATATTTTATAGTTTAAGCTAACAGTTCTGATCCTTGGGAGTCCTTTTTCGATTTATTCATGTGGAAATCGTGAAGTAGTCACAACTTAACACTCACCTCGCCGAGATGTGGGATATAACTGTCAATTTATTGTCTTGGCCTGTGTATTGGGAGTTTGGGACAATAATATTGTATTATGGTTTGCAGGTCACTTCTGTTGAATATGCTTTGGACTAGACCAATTTTAATGTATTGCTAGTATCTTGCCGACATTGATGGACAGGTTTCTTTTTCTAAATATATTTGCAGTTTGCTGTTGACAGTTACACATAATGTCCAGTGTTTAGTTCGTGCAAACATAAATGCAGTCAGTCTGATGCACATAGTGTTTTTTCTTATTTCTGTGCGCCATTTGGAATCAAGCTAATTTTAGTTCATGATTAGTTTATATGTTTGAGCCTACCATGCCTTTTTAAGCCCATGATTCTGATAAACTGCTCCGTGCCTCCGACTAAACCTTGCAAATTCAACAGGTTGTGTTTGATACTTTAAGGAAGTTTGATGGAAAGGAACATCGAAGGTTACTTCCAGGGGAGTATATTCAAATGGCTGGACGAGCTGGTAGGAGAGGACTAGATACCATAGGTACAGTGATAATGATGTGCCGCGATGAAATTCCTGAAGAAAGTGATTTGAAAAATCTTCTTGTTGGAAAACCAACTCGACTGGAATCTCAGTTTCGACTAACATACACTATGATACTACATCTTCTACGTGTTGAGGAACTTAAGGTATACCTATCACTGTCGACTAGAAAACCTTCCTGCTCAGCCATGTTATTTGAAAAAAGCAAGTTTTGTATTTAGATGTGGGCGTATTTCCTAGGCCAACTATCTTTCAATTTCTCGAGCTCATGGGGAAGATGCACATGCTCTGAAATATACATGTTTCAACTTTCAACTCTGGATACTCAAAATTGCAACGTAAACTTGACATATGCCCCTCTTGCTAAACTGCTCAAATCAGCTTATTTCCTCTTAAACAATCTTCTTTCTTGAGCTTATCGGCGTTGAAGCACATGCATTACTAATATATATGTTAGAATTATAGACCAAAAACTGAACTATAAGCTAGAAATATATGTTGCTCTTGCTGCTGTAGACATGCATATATGAGCTGTCTGATATCCCTATTGTTTTAAGGGGTTTAGTGCATTTTCTCTTTGCCTGTATACTGGCTATGGCCTCATGGGAATACAAGTTGCTATTTCTAACAGCTGCACTGCTCAACTCAGGTTATTTACTTCTTAAAACACAGTATATTGTTAATCCATGTTTTGATAAATATGTTGACCAGAGAGTCTGTATTCGGGGGTAACACCTTGTACCTGGCATGGGTGGGTTCCCCCATTATCTCTACCATTGGACGTGCATTGAGATATGCGCACATTCTCTTACCACATATATATCGTGGGAACATGTGCACAAATCTCAAGGTATGTTTGAATGGCTGAGACAATGGAAGCACCCAGCCATACATACAGGCACAAAATCGACTCATGTATTCAACGAAATTTCTTGACGTGCAGTCTGCTTAATTTGCATTGCTGTTTGATGTGAGGCCGCGGGCCGTTGCAATTGGCACTGATTCTGGATGAGCATAGGGTGGAAGTATAATTGATTGCATTGCCGTTAATGTTATTATCAGCTGCAAATACTAAATACATGATAAAACTTTGTTAAGTTTATTTTTCTTTTCTCCTAAGCATACTGACTTTACTGTATATATATATTTTGCTTTGGGAAACGCTAGAATGCATCTCGATGTATTCCATTGAAAGAATAATGCACAAGGCCAAGAGGCCCTACAGAGGGCGTGACTATGTCTTAGACGTGTGCCACTATGCTCTTTTTAAAATGTTCCAAAGGAAATGGGATATCCTTCACTGATGCATTGCCTTGTAGGTCGAGGACATGCTTAAGAGAAGTTTCGCAGAATTCCATGCACAAAAGGATTTGCCTGAGAAGGAAAAGCTGCTTCTGCAAATGCTACGTCAACCTACAAAGACAATCGAGTGAGACATCCACCCTTCTTTATTACCAAATTATATTAGGATTGGTGCCAATATTTGATATTCTTGTACTCGTGTTTAATTTATGGGTTGGGTATCTAATTTGTGGAACTACAACCCTTCGTAGAA
The DNA here is from genome assembly GCA_022496015.1 of Hordeum marinum. Taxonomy (NCBI): domain Eukaryota; kingdom Viridiplantae; phylum Streptophyta; class Magnoliopsida; order Poales; family Poaceae; genus Hordeum; species Hordeum marinum. The sequence goes on along the minus strand of CM039677.1, from coordinate 93,530,696 downwards.
TAGGCCCAGCACAACTTTAGAGTAAGAAATTTGGCACTGCAAAGAGGTGATAGAAAATACTGTAGTTGGCAAATGTGTTGATCTAGTCTCATTTTTTGCATGTGCAAAAACGACCATCCATTCCTAGAGGACTAATCTTTGTTCGTCTGTCCAAGTTGGCAAATGAGTAAATACGCAGCAATATCTTATAGCCAAATCTTGGAGTAGTCTGTTGGACTTGGTTACAGAAGATAAAAATGATAAATAAAAACTTGGTTACAGAAATGCAGACATTTATTTATTGAATCTGGCTTAGTCCTCTACCTCCCGGGCTCCCAGTCATGAACTGTGCATCTAGCTCCCAAAAGGACGTGAGTGTGGTAATAGTCATTTTCTGCAGCACCTTGCAGGACTAAATGTACAGTTGGGTTCACCCATGGCACATATCACAGAATCAGTCCTCTGTGAGATCTTTGGATGCTATCATATGCTAAGTTGATATGTTTGGTACTTGGTATTTTCTTTTGTATACAGTTAATAAATAAATAAACCTACAGCTCTGTGGATAGAATGTTTGTTTCCTATGCAGAGGTCGTAGGTTCGACCCCTACTTGGCGTGGTTCATTCTTTTTCCTCCTTGTTAACAATCACTCGTTGGGCTTTTTTGGGGCTTTCTTATCTATACCTACTATTAAAGGGAATAGGTATTCTTGGTCTGTCATGCTATTTTACAGAAAACTCCCTGAAAACTTTGAGAATCAACCCGCAGTACGGAATTTTCGTCCAGCAGATCCATACGTCGTTCAGCGAAAAAGACATGCAAAAAAATAATTGTGGCCGGATTGAGAATCGTATACATTTTCATCATTTGCTTTGCAGTGTTATCTATATAGCACTATGAAGCATGTAATTCGTTTTGGTAAAGCACTAACCATATGGACTATAATAATAAAAAAAGAGTAGCAAGATAGTATATTGCATGCAATAAATTATCCTATCTGCATCATAATCTTATATTAAATTCATTCTTAAATCACCAGGTGCATAAAAGGAGAGCCTTCTATTGAAGAATATTACGATATGTTTTTAGAAGCTGAAGAACACAGGGAATTTGTCACAGAAGCAATTATGCAGTTGCACACTACTCAGCAGTTCCTTGCGCCTGGAAGATTGGTGGTTGTTAAATCCAAATCTGTATGTATTCATTCTATTGGGCTGCATTTTACGCATGCTTTATTTTTGATGTTCATCCTTCCAACGATTTTTTGTTTACTTATACTGTCACAAATGAGAATTCAATTTTGCGACCTTTTATTAAACAAATAAGGATCACATCCCAAAGGGAGAAATCCTTAAATTCAGGTAACATGAGTATACACACAAGTAGCATACTTGAGTTGAGCTTGGCCCAAATTCAGTCGTGTTTGAAGTTAAGCTTGATATCTGCTTCTTCTTAATTCAAACTTAACTAAATTTCTGTTGGACACCAATTAGCTTACCACCTTTCGGTTCTTTCTCAGCACCTCCATTTTGAATGATAAGAACTTTGACCAGCCATTTTAAGCAAGCTACATTAACTGTGGTCTTGTGGCACTTCTAGGTAATTTATTTGGTTCGACGCAAGAAGTCTGTCACTTCTGTATAATGAATCGAATTTGAGAGGTCATCCAGGGGCTTACTGGCTAGCACCATGGTTGGTGGGATAGACAGCTTGTGTTCGGTCCTCACTTCTACCTTAATTAAATCGGTTCTTTGTTCCTTCTGGACATCCTCATTTAATCTACTCGACTTCATATAGGTTCTAATATTGAGACATCTATGCTACCGTGGATTCTGATAAACCACAGTAGGCTTGAGGATAAAGCGGTGCTTTGTGCTTATTTATTTCTCCTACTTTTATTACAAATGTTACTGGCACAACAGTGGCATCTTTTACGCATTATAATGTATATGTTATATGACAGGATGATGATCACTTGCTTGGCGTAATCGTGAAAAATCCATCCGCTGCACTAAAGCAGTATGTTGCTCTTGTACTGACCGGTGATTGCACTTCATCTGCACTAGCCCCTAATTTATCCAGTCAAAATGAGAAGGGACCAGGGGATTCTCAAGGATATTTTATTATCCCACCGAAAGGAAAACGTGGCATGGATGATGAATTTTTCTCTTCCTCTAGAACACGAAAAAGTTCAGGTGCTATCAATATAAAGCTACCATACACGGGGGACGCGTCCGGAATGGGTTTTGAAGTAAGAGCTGTGGAGAATAAAGAGATTATTAGTATATGTACAAGCAAAATAAAGATCGATCAAGTCGGACTTCTTGAAGACAGCAGCAAAACAGCTTACACTAAAACAGTTCAAATGCTTATTAAAGAGCAGCCAGACGGAAAGTACCCTCCTGCGCTAGATGCAATAAAAGGTACATAAATTCTGCGATGGCTACACTACCATATAAAATATTGTGCTGTTCCTTTGAAGGTTAAATCAGATTAGAAAAAAAGACCTTGTCTGCATGCTGATTATTGTGTTCATTAGTTTACCAGTATGTTCCAATTTGTTTACAGTCAATCGTGTAAGTCGAATAAGTTACAGGGCTATGGTGTACATATTCTTATGGCTTATACTTCCCTTAAATCCTAAGCTGTGTGTGCTAGACAGACTTGAATGAGCAAGAATTATTGAAGTTGCAACTAGGATAAGGCAAACAAAATGTAATCATGTAACTCTTAATTTTCACTATCTTATTAGTACAGTGAAATTTATCTTAAGTTCCCTGATGCAACATCAACATTTTATGATTTACCTAACCGATCTGAATTTATTTGGGCGTTTATTGGAAAGAGCTCGATAATCTTTTAATGCTTTGTTCCACTTCCTGTGATTGATGTATCAACTGTTTCAACTTGTTTATTTTTTATGCAATGCAGATCTAAAAATGAAAGACATGGATCAAGTTAGAAGATATCATGCACATAACAACCTACTGGAAGAAATGTCTAAAAATAAGTGCCATGGTTGTATAAAATTGAAGGAACATAAGATGTTGATGAAGGATCAAAAGGTGCACAAGGATCGGCTGGATCAGCTGAAATACCAAATGTCAGATGAGGCACTGCAGCAGATGCCACAGTTTCAAGGCAGAGTAAGAATTTACATTTTTTTTCTTGTTCTTGTGGGTAGATTAGAAAAGAAGTTCCTTGAGCAACCATATCTATTGTTTCCGGCACACAAAAAACCAAGAGTGGGAAACTCAAAATTTCATAATTTGTCCAATCATTTCTGATCTGGGTCTGCACAGGAGGTCTTTTGGTTCTTACCCTACTGTATTGTAACACCAGTTTGGTTTTGAGTAAATCCTAAGGCTAGTTTTTTTCCATGGAATTTGTTTATATACGCTCAATCCAAACAGAATATCATAATTGGCATGTGGACTGGTCCAGCTACACATGTTTGTGTTGGGATACTGTCATAGTTGATTAGTTGCCATGGATTGCTCAAAAGGCCGCAACCAGGATATTCAGAGGGAAATATCATTTCTTGCAGTGGGGATCACATGCACCTCAATTAATATTTTGAACCTTTATGATTCTGTTATAACAGATTTAATTTTTTCCATGTGTGCAGATTGATGTACTAAAGGAGATCCATTATATCGATTCCGATCTTGTTGTGCAACTAAAGGGCCGAGTGGCATGTGAAATGAACTCTGGTGAAGAGTTAATATCAACAGAGTGTTTATTTGAGAATCAGTTGGATGAATTAGAACCTGAAGAAGCTGTGGCTATTATGTCTGCATTTGTTTTCCAACAACGGAATGCGTCAGAACCATCCCTTACTCCGAAACTGTCTGATGCCAAAAAGAGGTTAGTTTCTTTTCATTGTCTGCTTCCTGTGCTTGTCACTCCGGCACACCTTGTGTCTTGCACCTGTGGCCAAGTAAATGCTTACATGATGCATACCTCAAGACTCAAGTACCTTTGTTGTTCTCTGTGTCTCCATACTAGGCTCTATGACACGGCAATCAGTTTAGGACAGCTCCAAAAGAGGCACGAGGTGCCTGTGGATCCCGAGGAGTATGCACGTGATAATCTCAAGTTTGGTCTGGTTGAGGTTGTCTACGAATGGGCAAAGGTATACTAGTACTGGTACACACATTTTTTCTTCTTGAAATGACTGCTAGTCTGCTACACACAATGGTGGGAACTCTTTCTGCGGGATGGATGTAAAATTGTAACTATGTTTCCGCCTCGTTGATGTGCAGGGAACGCCTTTCGCGGACATCTGTGAGCTGACAGACGTATCTGAAGGGCTGATTGTAAGAACAATTGTGCGGTTGGATGAGACATGCAGGGAGTTCAGGAATGCGGCTTCCATAATGGGTAACTCTGCGCTGTACAAGAAAATGGAGATCGCATCCAATGCCATCAAGCGCGACATTGTCTTTGCAGCAAGTTTGTATGTCACAGGAATATGATGCATGTAACCCCCTCTAGCCTAAACCTAACGGTGTTTGTAAGTAGAGAAATTCTTGTTCTGGATATCTAATTTCTTCACAAACCCAATCTTAACAAGGGCACAACTGTCAAGATGTTTTTAGGTACCCATGAGTGGGTAGAATCAACAAAATGTACTGCATTTTCTAATCAGTTCCTGATGTTTTTAACCAACAAACATTTACAAGAAGAATTGCTATGACTTCACAAAGCTGTACAGGCCTATAAATGTTACAAGTCAGTAATCATATGGCGACATCTACACAACGTAAAATCCTGGTGTAGTTATAATTCAGCCCTCCTCCCCAAACTCTCTGGTGAACCTCGTATATACTCCCAGCTCCGCCTTGCTCACCGTCGGTCTCTGCCTCGCAAGGACCTTGTCGAAGTCTGACCTGGAAATCGGAGGCGGGGTAATCTGCATAGCCACCGGAGAAAACCACCTGAACAAGAAACCAGCAAGGCAAGAAAGAGGCAGAATAATATGCTGCTGCTGCTGCTGCTGCTGCTGCTGCTTACCTGGTCAGCCATGCCTTCCGCCGCGAGCTCCTCCATGGTGGTCTGCACAGCGCCAGGTTGCTTTGGCCCGCACGGCGTCCACGTGCTGCCACTGCCGTCCTCCGACCTGAAGAAAAACATGGCGTCCTGCGTCTTGCGCACGGGCTCAAACAGCACATCCTTCACCTGTCAAAACGCGCACAAGCGAGAAGGATCGGTATCTCAACGCCATATGTTTTATTGTGTGCAAGAAAAGGCTGGGGGGAGTAAGGTGACATACACAGACGGCGATGTCCGAGCCGGAGAATCCGTCGGTCCGGTGAGCCACGCTCTCGAAATCGCTCTTGGTCAGGCTGTGAGGGGTGTCGCCGAGATGGACCTGCAAAGGTGAAATCTGAGTTAACTGAACCTTGTAGCGGTGACAGATGTCAAGGGTGACTGAAGTTGGTAGCAATGTCAAAGTGGGGTAGAGTTAACTAAAGCTTTCTTTTGGTCAGCTCATTACCTTGAGCATGCGTTGTCTAGCTTTAAGGTCAGGCAGTGGAATGTAGATGCGTTTGTCAAAACGTCGCCTCACGGCCTGGGGCACAAGTATGACAGGTTCAGTACTATACAAGGATAACGCACAACGCAGATGTACAGTGCATTTGTTTTCCGCAGAAAATATGCACATTGCAATTATATGAATCTTTGATAGATGTCTACCTGATCCAGAGCATATGGAGTGTTTGTAGCAGCAAGAACAAGGACCTTGTCATCGTTATGGCCAACACCCTGTAATATTACAAGCATGGCAAAAAAAATGTGTTTAGTTACTACTGAAGAAACTGTGATCGATGGCTGTTGCTTCGCAAATTTTAAATTTATAGACAGATATATGCATGTGTTTGTTTTTCTGACAACGATCTGAGCCACTATATTCCAATTGATTGAAGGACATCGATCGTGCTAGTTTCTTGTAAAAAGAAGACAGTGACAACTGACGAGTGTTCTACAATGTCTGAAGAAGTCACCTGCATTTGGACGAGCAGCTCTGTTTTAACCCTCCTCGAAGACTCGCTTTCATTACTTTCACCCCGTTGGCCACACAAGGAATCAATTTCATCGATGAAGATGATGGAGGGGGCATTTTCACGAGCCATTTCGAACAGGTTTGCTACCAGCTTCTCGCTCTCTCCCATCCACTTCGAACGAAGATCCGACGAAGATATATACTACAGTTAGTTCAACACTGAACATTAGTCCATATAAGTGGCAGAATGGTGATGATATGCACTAGCACCAAGGAATACCAAAATAATTCAACCCTTGTCTCCAAACATCAGCATTGCAACAAAAATTAATGTGCCTCTGTGGAGTAACATGTTTGGTCTGGAACATAATTGTCAATCAATGTGTGATGTGTCTCTGTTGTTGGAGCACATGACTGGAACTGCAAGAGAAGTGAATCGCAGCAATCACCTGAAGAAGGTGGAGTCGGCCTCCGTCGCGACGGCCTTGGCCAAGTAGGACTTCCCCGTCCCCGGCGGGCCGTACAGGAGGAACGCCCTCCACGGCCTCCGCTTGCCTGCAATCAATTGCGCGACACATTTTGATCGGTCACAAACCGGCGGTTCCTCCGAATTGAAGCGAAAATCGGCGAAGCTCCTGGTGGCACCTCACGTACCGGTGAAGAACTGCGGGAACCTGACGGGGAGCACGACGGCCTCCTGCAGCGCCTGCTTGGCGCCGTCGAGCCCGGCGACGTCGCTCCACCTCACGTTGGGCTTCTCAGAGACGATCGCCGAATGGAGCCTCGCGCGGAGCTTGGCCCGCTCCGAGGCGCGCTCGTCGTCCTCGTCCCCGCCGCCGCGGGGATCCTTCTTCCTGGTCGCCGCCGCCACGCCGTCGCCGCCGGGTCCAGAGGGGGCGGGACTGCCGTCGAGGGTCGCGCGGATCTCCTCGGCGCGGGCGACGTACCCCGGGAGCCTGGCGGCGATGGCGTCGCGGACCCTGGGGTTGTGCTCGTACCTGAGGTGCGCCGCGAAGTAGTCGAGCGCCTGCACGTAGTGCTGGAGCGCGGCCGCGTAGTCGCCGGCGTCGTCCTCCTGCACCGCCCGCCGGACCAGCGCGACCGCCTGGTCCTTCATGGCGCCGTACATCGTCGGCAGCCTCGATTGATCGCTACGCCCACGAGGAGTTGCAGTTGGAGAAGGGACGAGAACGCGACGGACCGGTGCGGCTTGGTCTGTCTGGTCACCTTTGGCCTCGCCCATCCCCACATGTCAGAGAGACAGCGAGCGAAACAAGCAGCGAAAAACAAAATCGTGGAATACTGGGCCGTCGAAGGATGCTGCAGTCTTTTTACTGGGCCTATTTTTCAAGCCCAAACGAACGGGAGGCTGGGTTGGCTGGTCGCCCGAGCGCAACAAGGTTCTCTGTGCTTGTTTCGTTTAGTACCACCTCGCTCGCGGAGAGGGGAGAGGCGGTCGAGTGAGCTATAAAACGAGGGGGTGGGCAGCAATACTACTCATACCTTTCTCGGCCTTTTGGCTAAGATCAAGTGTAGTATCTGTTCTTATCAGTTTAATATCTGATATGTGGGCCATGTGTCCACAACGATATTAAATTTATTTTTTGTGGGGAAGGGTTCATTATAATGGCTTGCCATCAGGACCCTTAGGTGTCGCCTGGGCGTTGCACTACAGGCCAGGCAGGCGCACCCCAACCAAAGCTAAAGTTAAATCCTTTTTTGATTCCACTTGATTAATTCCTTGCAAGGATGACCGTGCTCTATCCTTTGTAGGGAGGATCACCCTTGATTTTTCTTGCGATATCAAGTCTATTGACAGATTGCTTGGCTGTGTGGAAATGTCTATTTCGAACCCTCTGCAATAGTTGTTACGGGGGAAATGAAAGCACACACCATTGTCAACTTGTTGCAGCTATGATGGAGCAAAGCTAAGATTAAGAACATGAACTCTTACCTTTTTGTCTAGCGGTTAATTGTGCCATACATGAACAAGTTAAGGAATCCCAACATTTGCCTTTTCAAGCACTTCCATTATCTATGTGAGATAGTGTTTCTGCCTATAGATTGTTATAGTTTCGTGGATTCCGGTCTGACGCTCCTGCGTGTGGCCACCTCGGCAACAGCAAAACCCTCTCTGCCACATTTGACACAACTTGCGCTCTGAACATTCCGTGGCACTCTTGGTTGGCCTCACATTTCGAACTTCGATTAAGCGATTGGGAGGAGATGCAGTTGTGCACTACAGCAAGGACAAGAAGTGTCACACTGAAAGGGTGTTATTTGTGTTTGCTTTCATGTCAGTACCGCTTCTGTTGACAGGTTGCTGATTTTACTGTTCTCTTGACTCAAACTGGCCCACTCTGTTTATTTGGAACTTGTTTCAGCCAATGACAGAGGGAAATAAAACACCACCATTCTAAACTCGTTGCAGCTTATGATGGAGCAAAGCTAAAATTAAGAACATTGACGCATTAGCTCTCACACATAAGTAAAAGAATCTCAGCATTTGTTTTTCAAGCCCTTCCAATATCCATATGTGTGTCGAGCTGAGCCACGACTGAGTAGTGTCTGTGCCTGCCCAACTTCATCACATGAACTTGTTTTCTTTTTTGTAGGTGCATGAGTAGATAACTAATGTGTCAGTATTGTTGAAGAACGGAGATCTATATCATTTGTGTTGTATCATACGGTTAACTACTCTTGCCTTCTTGTACGTGAGCATAAAAGGATGCTATCATCTCCTTGTTTTCCTGCTCATTTCTGTTATCGAATTTGTCATGTACATCCATTTTCCTGACCAGTCTTCTCTAGAGTTTGGGAATAGAGTAAGTGCTCTGAAGCAAGAACCATCAGCACCCGCTGCAGCCATTGGTGGACCATTCAAGCTTCTGAACCATAATGGAAACTCACGACCGAAAAGGATTTCTTGGGGAAACGGACTCTACTATACGATCAGTGAAAATCTTCTTCCTGGAAAACAAAGAAGCCGTAATACCGGGCCGTGCCAACAAAAAGTCAGTTTGGAGGACGAGCTCTAGTGAGTCCTATAAATAGTGTCAAAATGCTATTTTGAAGTCTACAGAAATTCTGAAAAACCCAGCATGTTTTATATGAATGTATATCACACACGTGCAAGTTTTGATGCTAAAATAAATAACCACGTGAGTTACACAAAAATGACAAAATCATGATTTTCGAAAGAGGACGAGTGCATGTATTCATCATGTAGAAATCACCATTTTATCATGTATAACTCACATGTTCACTTATTTCATCACCAAACTTTTCACATGTGTAATATACATCTGTATGATCATGTAGAACTCTTTTGATTTTTTGAACTTAAAATGTGATTTTTAAACTATTTAAAATAAGATCCTCCAATGCACCCGGGCTCCAGAAATCCACTGTTATCGTGTCGGTATCTACATAACCCTACCTACTGCAAGTACACAATAAAGGAATAATATATATCACTTTTAACAGGAAAAAGGACACCTAGATACCATCAGTTTTCATTCTGATCTACCAGTGAGGGTAGTTAATCATAAAGATATTAGTCTGACGACAAGAACTGTTGCTTGCCTCGTAATTGACCCCCCAATTTATGCACCCACTTTCACTTTGGAGATTCAGGACAACAATAATACCCTGGAGCCTTTTGAAACATCTGAAACGTAAGTGAATGGTGAAAGGCCAGGTACAAACTTAACAAATAAGATACCTGTTCACTGTAATACGTCAGGAGCCTACGGCCATCTCTGATAACAATCACACCATTTTCTGTTTGCATGCATGATCTAACAGTTTTTTGCTCAGTAATGTGTGACAAAAACACATCACTTCTCCAGAACTCCAGATTATCTTCAGAAGATGGGAAACTCATCACCGAAGAGGAATTCTTGATGAAATGGGCTCTGCTATATTTTGGATTCACATTTCCCTTACATCTGTCCAAAACTCCAGATGATCTTCAGAAGTTGGCTGCAGCAACTTATAAAACCAACAAGTCAAGTTGATTCGATGCTTTTATCATGTATCCAATCACTTTCGTACTTCATTCTTGTCATATACCAACTTAAAGTATTTAGAACTGATACTACTAAAAAATGTACATTCAAGATTATTTTTCTTTATTGAGCTGTACTACTAAGAATAAAATATACATTCTAGATTATTTTTCTTTATTGAACTGAACCCTGTGAAGTTTTTGTTGGAAATAATCACAACGACGAGTCCTAGTCCCGATTGGACAGAAACAAGTTTTTAGTTGAATAGCTAACATGCTCTCCCAGAGATTGTAATCTACTTTGAACATAATTTACTATTCACAGCTTCATGTATTCTGTCCTGGTACTGTGTGTTGCTTTGAGAGAAAAACAAGCTAAACATGGTAATTGTACCAGTTGATCCTCACAGAGATAATGCCGCGCAACTTCGTGACTATGTTAATGGTACGTTCTCCACTTCTCCATGCACTTTTACATCGGCTGATGATCTCTTGAAGTTTCTTGACATCCATACGTTTTCCATCCCTTGAAGTTTCTTGTATCTCGTCAGCGCCTGCAGGTCGTACCATAGAAAAAAATAGTCTCCGGCATCGTCCTCCTGCACCGCCCGCCGCCGTACATCGTCGGCAGCCTCGATCGATCGCTACGGTTGGAGAAGGGAGAGGAGGAACTTGAACGCGACGGACTGGTGCGGCTTGGTCAGGTTACCTTTGGGCTCGTCCATCCCCACATGTCAGAGAGACAGCGTGCAGGCAAAAAAAAAGAAGAAGCCGTAATGCTGGGCCGTGCAAGGATGCTGCATGCCCGTGGTGTTTCTGTTGGGCCCGTTTTTTATGAAGCCCAAACGAACGGGAGGCTGGGTTGGCTGGTCGCCCGAGCGCAACAGGGTTCTATGTGCTGTGTTTGTTTCGTTTAGTACCACCTCGCTCGCGGAGAGGGGGAGGGGCGGTCGAGTGAGCTATAAAAGGAGGGGTGGGCAGCAGGACAACTCATACCTTTCTCGGCCTTTTGGCTAAGATCAAGTATAGTATCTGTTCTTATCAGTTTAATATCTGATATGTGGGCCATGTGTCCACAATGATATTAAATTTATTTTTTGTTGGGAAGGACCCATCATAGTGGCTTGCCATTGGGGTCCTTAGATGTCGCCTGGGCGTTGCACTACAGCCCAGGCAGGCGCACCCCAACCAAAACAAATTTAAATTCTGTCTTACCCTAGCATCTGTGAAAATCCGCGACAGGTTAAAGAGCCTAGCGGCTCTACCTAGTCTCGACATTCTGCAATGCACGGCTGCAACAATGCTGATTTGCTGTGTCATCTCATTCGTTTTCCTGCTTACGTCTGTTATGAATTTCTCATGTCTCCTGACCAGACTTTTCTAGAGTTGGAGAATATAGCAAGTGCTCTGAAGCCAGAACCTTAGAACCACCAGTACCCACTGCAGCCATTGGTGGGCCATTCGAGCTTCTTGAGCCATAATGGAAACTCACGACCGAAAAGAATTTGATGGAAACTCACGACCGAAAAGAATTTGTTGGGGAAACGGACCACTGAAAAACTTCTTCCTGAAAAACAGAGCGGGCCGTGTGAGTATTCTGGTGAAGCCGCAACACTTACTGCAACTACTACATCCGTTTCTAAATATTTGTCTTTCTAAAGATTCAATTATGGACTACATACGAAGCTAAATGAATAAATCTATACTCTAAACTATGTCTATATACATCCGTATGTAGTTCATAGTGAAATTTCTAAAAAGATAAATATTTAGGAACGGAGAAAGTACAAGATAAAGGAAGAATAGATATCTCTTTTAACAGAAGAAAGATTGCTGCAATCAGTCAGAGAAATGAGACAGATTAAAGCGCTTCCAGTGTTGCTAATGTAAGGCACTCCACCAGAGTAAGTTTTCCATTCTGATCTACTAGTGAGGCTAGGTAATCATCAAGATGTTTACTTCTGACGACGAGAAGTGTTAGATTGCCTCGGACGGAATCGATCCGCTGGAGCCTTTTGAACTATCAGAAACCGGCACAGATTCTCTGACGTACGTCATCTGCGTCATCTGCTTTTGTCTCGCCGACAGGTAGGTCTCGCATCTGGTCGGCCTCATGCGCCAGTGACTTAAAGTCAGGCAAAAGACAGGAAGATAAAGTCAGAGAATCTGCGCCGATCAGAAACCTAACTGAATGAATGGTAAAAGGCCAGGTACAGATTGAACAGAATAAGATTTATGTTCACTGTAATACGCCAGGAACCTACCACCATCTCTGATAACATCACGTATTTTTCTGTTTGTATGCGCGATCCAACAAATATTTCCTCAGTAATCCGTGACAAAAACACATCACTTGTGCTAGTTATTTACGTCGGTGTCTCATGGAACAGGCGAAATGACCACTTTGCCGGTGGCTCGCCCGGTCTCGAGGTAGGAAAACGCCTCCACGACCTGGGAGAAGGGGAAAGGCCCCTTGGGGTCGACCACCGGCTTCACCTTCCCGGACTCGAGGTAAGGGTTGAGCTTCGCCAGCACGGACCCGTCGGAGGTGACCACGAACCGGAACCCCGGGGGCGTCACCGCGCCGGTGAGGACCACCACGCTGCCGCCTTCCTTCACCACCTTGACCGCCTTCTCGCCCTGGCCTGAAACCCCCGAGCATATGTCAGCTACGGACTACTACGTGGTGTGTGCGCGTTTTGTCCATCAGTCTTGTGTTATGCTGACAAAGGAACTTACCGACTGCGTCGAACACGACGTCGTACTTCTCCGGCATGTCCTCGAAGTTGTCCTTGGTGTAGTCGATGGCCACGTCGGCTCCCAGGCTTTTCAGGAGCTCCACCTTCGGGGTGCTGGCTGTGGCCGCCACCTTCGACGCGCCGTAAACTTGCTTCGCCAGCTTCATTACGCATCATTACAGTGTAAAAATGATGTTCAGTTCAGTTGACTGGACAGAAGTTCAGTCCATTTTGAGATTGAACTGTGGGGGCAATGTCGGACCTGGATGACAAGGGACCCGACTCCACCGGCGCCGCCGAGGACAAGGATGGACTTGCCGGCGGAGAAGCCCGCCCTCTCGAGGCCCTCATGGGCGGTCTCGATGGCGAGCGGCAGACCGGCGGCCTGCGCGAAGTCGATGCTCTTGGGCTTGAGGGCCACCAGCTTCTCCTCCACGGCGGTGTACTCTGCCAGAGAGCCGAACTGCTTGGGTCCCTCGAGGACCTTCTCGCTGATGTGGCCGTACACCTCGTCGCCCTCCTTGAGGCTCTTCACCTGGCTGCCGACCTTGACCACGACTCCGGCCATGTCGTACCCGGGCACAGTCTGCATACCAAACCACGACATGAACACGCAAAGTGATCAAATCAAGAGGTCGAGCTCGGAAGGAAGTGAAGCTTAAGGGGCGCCGGAGCTCACCGGGAGTGGGGAGTCGGTGGCCTTAAACTTGCCCATACGCCGCTTGGAATCGACGGGGTTGAGCGCCGCGGCCGCCACCCTGACCAGCACCTGGTCCTCGCCCACCGCCGGCACCGACACGGCCTCGTTGAGCTTGAGCACGCTGGCGTCCCCATACTCTTCGTACGCCCAAGCCTTCATCGTCCCGGGAACGTCCGTCGCCGTGACGGCCACTGCCGGGGACGATGACGCCGCGGTCACCACGCTCCGGCCCGGCGCACCGCATCTTCTTGCGGTGGCAGCATCACTCGTCCTCGATCCCGAAACCGAGGACAGGAGGAACTGGGGTCGCGTTGCTGGGCGCGGGAAGCACGACCTGGAGCATGGATTCGGTAGGATCGAGTAGGCGAGGAATGCTTGCATCTTGGTGATCTTTCTTATGCTCCTCTGGTTTCTGTGTTCTTCGTGTGCGTGCGTGCGTGCGCGCGTTCTGGTGATTGCTTAGCTTTAGTTATCCGCTGTGGCAGCTGGGAGTGGCGGGGAATGGCTGGGGATAAAAGGCCGGGACCGGCTGCGGGAGGATCTGGTTGAGATTTGCGTTGGTGATCGAAGGAAGGAGAAAGTTCCGCTGGTTGTGACACCTGGCTACTAGGCTTCAGGTTCAGCAGGTCACCTTCCTTGCACACAATGTTTTGACGCTAGCACCAGCTAGCAGGTCACTTGCGGATCCAGTTTTTTTTTTCCGGTTGAAAAGGAGTTTTATTAACCAATGATAGGATTACAATCAGTAGCCAGCGTGCTAATGAAAGCCTCTGGGGCATCATGCAACCGCAAGTCGGTTTGATGTTCGCCCTCGACATATAGGCAAGCCGATCTGCAGCCCTATTTTACAAATGATCGGATCCAGGAATTGAAGTTCGCCCGGCCGAACATGTAGGGTAAAAAAGTCTGCATTTTATACTTGTCTCACTTTAGTCTGGCTGAGTAAAAACAACAACAAACAGGCGGTTAAACAACAGATAAACAAATATATTGCTAGTAGGGAATAAGTTTTAAGACAACATGGACACCTGCTTCACATCGGGATGCTGATCACTGACCAAAATGTTAACAATTTCACAGCATAAGCTCAGATCATCATCACAAACTATTAACAAGTTTATATTAAAGACTTCATATTAACTAGCGATCTCGTATGTCCTTTGCTTACAAGAGCGAGAGACCCTGAATCACATTCTGGTGGGCTGCGTCTTCGCACGCGTCACCTAGCACGACGTGTTAGCATGGTGCCGTCCCTCGATCCTCTCTCAGACTGTCTGTCTAAGGCCCTCCTCATGCTGTCGCCGACTGCTCATCGAGGCCTTACTACTTTGGCCGGCCTCACTGCATGGACATTGTGGCGCCATCGCAACATGGCCATCTTTGACAAGATCACCCTCTCTACCTCGACCGTGGTTGCCGCTATCAAAGAAGACGCCCGCTCCTGGGCCATTGTCGGAGCCAAAGGACTTAGCACTTTTATCCTTCCAACCCGAACTTTTGTGAGGGACTGAGCACCCCCATTACTCTATGCTCATACGATCGCCACCGTCACGCCTAGTTGCGTACGTGATTGTATTAGGGCATATTTCCAACAGTCTCCCACTTGCACTAGAATCAATAATCTAGTTCACATCACTATGTGATTTACATTGTAATGAATCGAACACCCATGCTGTTCTAGTATTTATCATGTTTAGCCCTTGGAAGAGGTTTAGTCAACGGGTCTGCAACATTCAGATCCGTGTGCACTTTGCAAATATTTATGTCCTTCTCCTCGATGTAATCGCGGATGGAGTTGATGTTGGAAATATGCCCTAGAAGCAATAATAAATTAGTTATTATCATATTTCCTTGTTCATGATAATCGTTTATTATCCATGCTATAATTGTATTGATCAGAGACTCAGATACATGTGTGGATACATAGACAACACTCCCTAGTATGCCTCTAGTAGACTAGCTCGTTGATCAAAAGATGGTTAAGGTTTCCTTGCCATGGACATGAGATGTCATTTGATAATGGGATCACATCATTAGGAGAATGATGTGATGGACAAGACCCAAACTACAAATGTAGCATATGATCGTGTCAGTTTATTGCTACTGTTTTCTGCATGTCAAGTATATGTTCCTATGACCATGAGATCATGCAACTCACAGACATCGAAGGAGTGCCTTGTGTGTATCAAACGTCGTAATGTAACTGGGTGACTATAAAGGTGCTCTATAGGTATCTCCGAGGGTGTCTGTTGAGTTGGCATGGATCGAGACTGGGATTTGTCACTCCGTGTGACGGAGAGGTATCTCAGGGCCCACTCGGTATTACAACATCACAATGAGCCTTGCAAGCAATGTGACTAAGTGTTAGTCACGGGATCTTGTATTACAGAACGGGTAAAGAGACTTGCCGGTAACGAGGTTGAACTAGGTATGGAGATACTGACGATCGAATCTTGGGGAAGTAACATACCGAAGAACAAAGGGAACATCATACGGGATTAACTGAATCCTTGACATAGAGGTTCGACCGATAAAGATCTTCGTAAAATATGTAGGAACCAATATGGGCATCCAGGTCCCGCTATTGGTTATTGACCGTAGAGGTGTCTCGGTCATGTCTACATAGTTCTCGAACCCGCAGGGTCTGCACACTTAAGGTTTGGTGACGTTTTGGTAGTATAGAGTTATGTATGGTGGTGACCGAAGGTTGTTTGTAATCCTGGATGAGATCCCGGACGTCACGAAGAGCTCCGGAATGGTCCGGAGGTAAAGATTCATATATAGGAAGTCCTGTTTTGGTCGCCGGAAAAGTTTCGGACTCATCGGTAGTGTACCGAGAGTGCCGGTAGTGTACCGGGAGACCACCGGGAGGGGTATTTCGACCCAAGAGGCTTCATGGGCTGTGGGAGAGTGAATATAAGTTCTTAGTGGGCTGGTGGAAACTTCCACACAAGGCTCATGTGGCTGGAGAAGAAAACCCAATAGGAAAAGGTGGAAAAAGGAAGAAAAGGGACGAATCCTAGTCCTACTAGGATTGGAGGAGAGTCCTCCAATCCTAATAGGTTCGGCCGACTCCTATGGGGTCTTGGCCTTGCGCCAGCCCTCCTCCTCCCTTCCTCCTATATATATTGGTGGACTTGGGTGATTTGCACCTGATTTTACGGCCACGTGCTACCCGTTCCACCGGTGCTCCTCTAGATCGGATTTTCGCAGTGCTTAGGCGAAGCCCTGCCGGAATTGCTCCACCACCATCGCCGGAGCGCCGCCATGCTGCCGGTGAACTCTTCTTCCTCTCCACTTCCTCTTGCTGGATCAAGACGGTGGAGATCGTCATCAAGCTGCACGTGTGCTGAACACGGAGGTGTCGTCCGTTCGGCGCTAGATCGGAAGGACCGTGATCAAGATCGCGAGACGGTTCGTGATGAGTTCACGGGATGGATCGTGATGATATTGCGGGATGGATCGTGATGAGTTCGCGGGACGAATCGTGATTGGATTGCGGGACGGATCGTGATGTGATCGCGGGACGCTCGGCGATTTGGATCGCGAAGATGTTCGACTACACCAACCACGTTTCTTAACGATTCCCGCTTAGCGATCTACAAGGGTATGTAGATCCACTCTCTCTCTCGTAGATTCTCATCACCATGGATAGATCTTGCGTGTGCGTAGGGAATTTTTTGTTTCCCATGCAACGTTCCCCAACAGTGGTATCAGAGCTAGGTCTATGTGAAGATGAGATCTCGAGTAGAACACAAAAGGTTTGTGGGTGTTGATGCTTAGATTGCTTCCTCCCTTGGTCGGATTTTGTTTCAGCGGTATTGTGAGATGAAGCGGCCTAGACCAACATTACTCGTACGCTTACGAGAGACCAGTTCTCTCGACCACAAGTTGTTGCATAGATGGCTTGCGGGTGCCAGTTTCTCTCACTTTAGTTGGATCGGATTCGACAAAGGCGGTCCTTGAGAAGGTTGAAAAGAAACTCGTGTATCACCGTTGTGGTTTTTGCGTAGATGAGAATTGTTCTTGCTAGATACCCGTAGCAGCCACGTAAAACATGCAACAACAATTAGAGGACGTCTAACTTGTTTTTGCAGGGTATGTTGTGATGTGATATGGCCAATTACATGATGTGATATATGTGATGTATGAGATGATCATGTGATGCATAGATTATCACGACTTGCATGTCGATGAGTACGGCAACCGACAGGAGCCATAGGGTTGTCTTTAATTATTGTATAACATCCGTGTCAATCATTAAGCGCTATGTAATGCTTTACTTTATCGCTAAACGGTAGCAATAGTAGTAGAAGCATGGTGGGCGCAACAACCCCGATGGCGACACGTTGATGGAGATCAAGATGATGGAGATCATGGTGTCATGCCAGTGACGATGGAGATCATGCCGGTGCTTTCATGATGGAGATCAAAAGCACAAGTTCATGGCCATATCATGTCACTTATGATTTGCATGTGATGTTAATCCTATTATGCATCTTGTTTTGCTTAGGACGACAGTAGCATTATAAGGTGATCCCTCACTTAATTTCAAGATAAATTGTGTTCTCCCCGAGTGTGCACCGTTGCGAAAGTTCTTCGTGTCGAGACACCACGTGATGATCGGGTGTGATAGACTGTACGTTCACACACAACGGGTGCAAGCCGGTGTTGCACGTGTACAACACTCGGGTTAAACTTGACGAGCCTAGCATGTACAGACATGGCCTCGGAACACAAGAGACCGAAAGGCCGAACATGAGTCATATAGAAGATATGATCAACATGATGATGTTCACCATTGAAACCACCTCAACTCACATGATGATCGAACTTGAGTTGGTGAATTTGGATCATGTGTCACTCGAATGACCGGAGGGATGTCAATTTGAGTGGGAGTTCTTAGGTAATATGATTAATTGAACTCATTATCATGAACATAGTCAGTAGTCTCTTTGCAAACTGTGTTGTAGATTACTAGCTCACGCTGTAGCTCCCTTGTATTTTTATATGTTCCTAGAGAAATAGAGTTGAAAGATGATTGTAGCAATATTGTGGATTGGCTCGTGATCTGAGGATTGTCCTCGTTGCTGCACAGAAGGCTTATGCCCTTAATGCACCGCTCGATGCGCCAACTCCTCTAGCGTCGTCTGTAGATGTTGTGAACATCTGACAGGCACGTTCTGATGACTACTTGATAGTTTAGTGCGTCATGCATTACAACTTAGAATTGAGGCTCCGAAATGTTTTGAACGTCACAGAACATATGAGATGTTATAAGAGCTGAAATTAGGATCTCAGGCTCATGCCCGTGTTGCGAGATATGAGATCTCCAACAAGATTCTTTGCCTATAATATGAAAGAGAATAGCTCAATCGTTGAGCATGTGCTCAGATTGTCTGGGTGCTACAATCGCTTGAATCGAGTGGGAGTTGATCTTCCAGATAAGATAGTGATTGATATAGTTCTCCAAGTCACCGTCACTAAAGCTGCTAGAACATGGTGATGAACTATAAATAGCCAGGGATAGAAGTAATGATCCCTGAGCTATTCGCGATGTTTGACACCACGAAGGTAGAAATCAAGAAGGAGCATCAAGTGTTGATGGTTAGTAAAACCACTAGTTTCGAGAAGGGCAAGGACAAGGAGGGAAACTTCATGGATAGCAAGTCAGTTGCTGCTCCAGTGAAGCAACCCAAAGTTGAACCTAAACCCGAGACTAAGTGCTTCGATTATGAGGAGAGCGGCCGCTGAAGCGGAACAACCCTAGATACTTGGTAGATAAGAAGGCAGGCAACATCGACAGAAGTATATTTGATATACGTGTTAATGATGTGGACCTTGCGAGTACTCCTAGTAGCACCTGGGTATTGGATACCGGTTCGGTTGCTAAATGTTAGTAACTCAAAATAAAAGCTACGGAATAAACGGAGAACTAGCTAAGGGTGAGGTGATGATGTATGTTGGAAATGTTTCCAAGGTTGATGTGATCAACATCGCACGCTCTCTCTACCTTCGAGATTAGTGACAAACCTATATAAATGTTATTTGGTGTTTTGCGTTGAGCATGAACGTGATTAGATCGTGTTTATTGCAACACGGTTATTCATTTAAGTTAGAGAATAATGGTTATTTTGTTTACATGAATAATACCATCAATGGTCATGCACCCAGTGAGAATGGTTTGTTGAATCTTGATCGTAGTAATACACATGTTCATAACATTGATGCCAAAAGATACAAAGTTAATAATGATAGTACCACATATTTGTGGCACTGCCGCTAAATGTCATATTGGTATAAAGCGCATAAAGAAACTCCATGCTGATGGATATTTGGACTCATTCGATTTCGAATCAGGTTGAGACATGCGAACCATGCCTCTTTGGCAAGATGACTAAGGACTTCGTTTCCAGATGGATGGAACGGGCAAGTGATTTATTGGAAATATTACATGTTGATGTATGCAATCCAATGAGTCTTGTAGCGTGCGGTGGATATCGTTATTTTCTTACCTTCACTAATGATTTTATTAGATATAGTGTATATTTACTTAATGAAACACAAGTCTGAATCGTTTGAAAGGTTCAAGCAAATTCAGAGTGAAGTTTAAGATCATTGTGACAAGAAGATAAAAATGTCTGCGATATGATCGTAGAGGTAAATATCTAAGTTACGAGTTTGGCATACAACTTTAGACAATGTGAAAATTGTTTCACTACTCACGTCACCTGGAACACCATAGTGTGATGGTGTGTCCGAACATCATAGTCGTGCTCTATTGGATATGCTGCGGGTTATGATGTCTCTTATCGTTTTACTACTATAGTTTTGGGGTTATGCATTAGAGACAACTGCATTCACTTTAAATAGGGCACCATCTAAATCCGTTGAGATGACACAGTGTGAATTATGGTTTGGTAGAAACCTAAGCTGTCATTTCTAAATGTTTGGGGCTGCGACGCTTGTGTGGAAAAATGTTTTCACCTAATGAGCTCAAACCCAAAAAGCGGACAAATGCACCTTCATAGAATACCCTAAGAACAGTTGGGTGAACCTTCTATCTCAGATCCAAGCATAAAGTGTTTGTTGCTAAAACGGGTCCTTTCCCGAGAAAAGGTTTCTCTTGAAAGAATTGAGTGGGAGGAAGATAGAACTTGATGAGGTTGTTGAACCTTTGTTTCAACCAAAGAGTAGCGCGACGCAGAAAGATGTTTCTGTGGAACCTACGTCAGTTGAAGAGGAAGTAAATGATGATGATCATGAAGCTTCGGATCAAGTTACTATCAACCTACGAGGAAAATAGAGCTTAATGAGGTTATTGAACCTTTACTTCAACCAGAAAGTAGCGCAACGCAGAAAGATGTTTCTGTGGAGCCTACGACGGTAGAAGAGGAAGTTAATGATGATGATCATGAAGCTTCAGATCAATCTACTATTGAACCTCCTAGGTCGACGAGGATGTGTACTGCTCCTGAGCGGTACAACAACCCTGTCTTGGAGGTCATGTTGTTGGACAACAATGAGCCTATGAGCTATGGAGAAGCGATGATGGGCCCGGATTCCGACAAATGGTTAGAGGCCATGAAATCCGTGAAAGGATCCATGTATGAAAACCAAGTATCGACTTTGGTAGACTTGCTCGTTGGATGGCAGGTTGCTGAGTACAAATGGACTTTTAAAATGAAGACAGACGCTGATGGTAAATGTCACCATTTATAAAGCTCGACTTGTCGCAAAGAAGTTTCTGGCAATTTTAAGGAGTTGACTACAATGAGACTTTCTCACTCGTAGCGATGCTAAAGTCTGTTGGAATTATGTTAGCAGTTGCTGCATTTTTCAATTATGAAATCTGGCAGATGGATGTCAAAACATCGTTTACTTAATGGTTTACTTGAGGAAAGGTTGTATGTGATACAACCAGAAGGTTTTGTCAGTCCTAAGGATGCTAAAAGGTGTGCAAGCTTTAGTGATCCTTCTATGGACTGAAGCAAGCATCTCGGAGTTGGAATATACACGTTGATGTGGTGATCAAAGTTTTTGAGTCTATACAAAGTTTACGAGAAACTTGTATTTACAATAAAGTGAGTGGGAGCACTATAGAGTTTCTGGTAAGCATATGTGGTTGACATATTGTTGATCGGAAATGATGTAGAATTTCTGGAAAGCATAAACGGTTGTTTGAAAAGAGTTTTTCAAAGGAAGACCTAGATAAAGCTACCTAATTGTTGAGCATCAAGATCTATAAAGATAGATCAAGATGTTTGATAAGACTTTCAAAGAGTACATACCTTGACAAGATTTTGAAAGAGTTCAAAATGGATTAGTCAAAGAGAAGTGTTCTCGCCTGCTTTGTAAGGTGTGAAGTTGAGTGAGACTCAAAGCTCGACAACGGCAGAAGAAAGAGAAAGGACGAATGTCGTCCCCTATGCCTTAGCCATAGGCTGTGTATAGTATGCCATGCTGTGTACCGCACCTGTGTGTGCCTTGTCATGAGTCCGTCAAGGGGTACAAAAGTGATCCAGGAGTGGAGCACTGGACAACGGTCAAGATTATCCTTAGTAACTAAAAGACTAAGGAGATGTTTCTCGATTATGGAGGTGATAAAGAGTTCGTCGTAAAGAGTTACGTCTATACAAGCTTTAACACCAATCCGGATGACCCATAGTAGGAATCTGGATACATATAGTGGAGCAGCCATTTGGAATAGTACCAAGTGAGGCGTAGTAGCAGTGTTTACAGTTTGACATAGAGATTTGCAAAGTACATACGGATCTGAATGTCGCAGACCCATTGACTATAAGACCTCTCTCACATGCAAAGCATGATCGAGCCCCAGAACTCATTGGGTGTTAGATTCATAACAATGCGTATCACATGATGATGTGAACTAGATTATTGACTCTAGTGCAAGTGGGAGACTGTTGGAAATATGCCCTAGAGGCAATCATAAATTAGTTATTGTCATATTTCCTTGTTCATGATAATCGTTTATTATCCATGCTATAATTGTATTGATCAGAGACTCAGATACATGTGTGGATACATAGACAACACCATGTCCCTAGTATGCCTCTAGTAGACTAGCTCGTTGATCAAAAGATGGTTAAGGTTTCCTAGCCATGGACATGAGATGTCATTTGATAACGGGATCACATCATTAGGAGAATGATGTGATGGACAAGACCCAAACTACAAACGTAGCATATGATCGTGTCAGTTTATTGCTACTGTTTTCTGCATGTCAAGTATATGTTCCTATGACCATGAGATCATGCAACTCACAGACATCGGAGGAGTGCCTTGTGTGTATCAAACGTCGCAATGTAACTAGGTGACTATAAAGGTGCTCTACAGGTATCTCCGAGGGTGTCTGTTGAGTTGGCATGGATCGAGACTGGGATTTGTTACTCCGTGTGACGAAGAGGTATCTCAGGGCCCACTCGGTATTACAACATCACAATGAGCCTTGCAAGCAATGTGACTAAGTGTTAGCCACAGGATCTTGTATTACAGAAGAGTAAAGAGACTTGTCGGTAATGAGGTTGAACTAGGTATGGAGATACTGACGATCGAATCTCGGTCAAGTAACATACCGAAGAACAAAGGGAACATCATACGAGATTAACTGAATCCTTGACATAGAAGTTCGAACGATAAAGATCTTCGTAGAATATGTAGGAACCAATATGGGCATCCAGGTCCCGCTATTGGTTATTGACCGTAGAGGTGTCTCGATCATGTCTACATAGTTCTCGAACCCGCAGGGTCTGCACACTTAAGGTTTGGTGACGTTTCGGCAGTATAGAGTTATGTATGGTGGTGACCGAAGGTTGTTCGAAGTCCCAGATGAGATCCTAGACGTCACGAAGAGCTCCGGAATGGTTCGTAGGTAAAGATTCATATATAGGAAGTCCTGTTTTGGACGTCGGAAAAGTTTCGGGCTCATCGGTAGTGTACCGGGAGTGCTGGTAGTGTACCGGGAGACCACCGGGAGGGGTATTTCGACCCAAGAGGCTTCATGGGCTGTGGGAGAGTGAATATCATCCCTTAGTGGGCTGGTGGAAAATTCCACACAAGGCTCACGTGGCTAGAGAAGAAAACCCAATAGGAAAAGGTGGAAAAAGGAAAAAAAAGGGACGAATCCTAGTCCTACTAGGATTGGAGGAGAGACCTCCAATCCTAATAGGTTCGGCTGACTCCTATGGGGTCTTGGCCTTGCGCCAACCCTCCTCCTCCCTCCCTCCTATATATATTGGTGGACTTGGGTGATTTGCACCTGATTTTACGGCCATGTGCTACCCGTTCCACCGGTGCTCCTCTAGATCGGATTTCCGCAGTGCTTAGGCGAAGCCCTGCCGGAATTGTTCCACCACCATCGCCGGAGTGCTGTCACACTACCGGTGAAATGTTCTTCCTCTCCACATCCTCTTGCTGGATCAAGACGGTGGAGATCATCATCAAGCTGCACGTGTGCTGAACGCGGAGGTGTCGTTCGTTCGGCGCTAGATCGGAAGGACCGTGATCAAGATCGCGAGACGGTTCGTGATGAGTTCATGGGACAGATCGTGATGAGATCGCGGGACGGATCATGATGAGTTCGCGGGATGGGTCGTGATTGGATCGCGGGACGGATCATGATGTGATCGCGGGACGCTCGGCGATTTGGATCGCGAAGATGTTCGACTACACCAACCGCGTTTCTTAACGCTTCCCGCTTAGCGATCTACAAGGGTATGTAGATCCACTCTCTCTCTCGTAGATGCTCATCACCATGGATAGATCTTGCGTGTGCGTAGGAATTTTTTTGTTTCCCATGCAACGTTCCCCAATAGTTGAAGCGTCGCTTTATGTGTCTGGTCCTCTTGTGAAACCTTGGCTCCTTGGCTAGAGCAATGGCACCAGTGTTATCACAGAACAGGTTCATTGGATTCAGTGCACTGGGCTTCATCCAGAACTGCTTTATCCAGACACCTTCCTTCGCCGCCTCCGAAGCTGCGATGTACTCCGCTTTGCACGTAGAATCGGCTACCACGCTTTGCTTGGAACTGCACCAGCTTACCGCTCCCCCGTTGAGAATAAATACGTATCCGGTTTGCGACTTAGATTCATCTGGATCAGTGTCAAAGTTTGCATCGATGTAACTCTTTACGATGACCTCTTCATCACCTCCATAAACGAGAAACATTTCCTTAGTCCTTTTCATGTACTTAAGGATATTCTTGACCGCTGCCCAATGCTCCATTCCAGGATCACTTTGAAACCTTTCGGCCATACTTATGGCAAGGCTGACATCGGGTCTTGTGCACAGCATTGCATACATGATAGAGCCTATGGCTTAAGCATAGGGGATGACACTCATCTTTTCTCTATCTTCTGCAGTCACTGTGTAACATCCCAAACTTTGGAATGTTATAATAATTATTAGAATGATTGTTTGTTTGTTTGAGTGATTGAAATTTGAAATTTTTTGGAACTTTTGAAAGTTTGATGAGAGGGAATGAAATGACTTTCCCAAAACTTTCACTCTGCATTTTGATCACCAGGAATTCAAATTCATTTCATCACAAAACCCCAAAGTGAAGATGACATGACTTCTTCCATTTTAAGAAATGAAAAAGGGATTTGAAAATGGTTTGAATTCCATTTTTAAAATATTTCAAATTTAGAAACTTTAAGCTACTCAATGAGTTTCATGAGAGAGGATAATATGACTTCTTCAATTTA
Source organism: Hordeum marinum (assembly GCA_022496015.1). NCBI lineage: Eukaryota > Viridiplantae > Streptophyta > Magnoliopsida > Poales > Poaceae > Hordeum > Hordeum marinum. The sequence continues at coordinate 93,505,535 of CM039677.1, read as the reverse complement.
TAGGAATGTCTTTATCTGCCATTTAATGTTTTCATTCGCTGGAAAATTTAAAAAGGAAATTTTTTAAAGACTAATAAAGCCTGTCGGCCCACCTACCTAAACCCCCTCCCCACCTTCCTTTATTACCGGCCAACCGACGCGTCCCTCCCTCCCTCTCTCTCTCTGGCAAGTGGAGCCCACCCCGACCGACCCTGAGATCTCGCCGGTCACCTTCCTCCTCCTTCTCCCCGACGACCTCGCTGGATCTCCTCGCCGTGATCCTCTCCCCTGCCTTTTCTCGAGCACCTGAGCCCCCTATAAGAACCCCCTACCTCTCCCGCACCCATTCCCCCTCGTTGCCCCCAAATCCAACGCCTCCCCTCACTGGAACCTCGCCGGAGCTACCGGTAGCCGCCGTGCCTCTCCCCTCCAAGCGCCCGTCTCCGACCGCCCCGAGCCTCCTGAGACCTCCGACGACCTCCCCGCACCCGTGCGCACCTCCCCATCCCCTCACCTTCACCGGAGACCCACCAGAGCCCCCACACCATCAACCTCGCCGGAGCACCACCTCCACCGAGCCGCCCCCGAGCTCGTGCCGCTCGCCTCCGTCGCCCCCGAGCCTCACCGACGCTACCATCGACATCGCCATTCTCCCATGCGTCGAACGGAGCCAACGCCGTCGCCGGAGACCCCCTGGAGCCATCGGCCGCTTCGACCCCGAGCCGCCGCCATCGCCGGAACTTCGCCGGAGCCGACTACCACCACGGTGAGCCTCTCCACCCTCTCCCCACCGTCCGATCTTAATCTACGGCGTAGATTAGAAGTTTTAATACCCTAACCGTTTTCTGTTAGAAGCCGTCCGTCCGCTCGCTAGCTCACTCACGCGCACACCCGTAGCCAATCAGGAAGCGCCACGTGTACCCCTGTCCGTTAGAAGCAATTTTTCTTTTCTGTTTTAATTTCTGTTTCCAGAATAGTTCTGATTTTGTTTTTAGTATATATTTTATGTTTTTAGTTGTTTTAATTTGATTCTTTTTTGCTTTAGGTCACAAATTTATTCTAGTTTCTGTGGATATAAAGTTTGGCTATGTTTGAATATTTAAATTTGAATTTAAACAGATTTGATTTAAATTTTTTTTTATGAATAACTTGAGTTCTAAAATGTATTTTTGATTGATTCTTTTTGCTACTTGACACTAGTGATATTAGTTATCAGTAGGAAAAGTTTGAGAATTTTTGGGTTAAAATTGATTAGCATTTTAACTAAAAACAAAATCAGTTTAGTTTGTTAATATAGTTTAATTAGTTTTATTTTGTTAGTTTAAATCTGAGTTAGTTTAAATTTGATTTAGTAGGTTCTGTTAGTTAAACTTTAGGTGTTTTACTTACTGTTAATAAAAATATAAAATTGCTTAGTTTATTTCTTTATGGTTATAGGAATCTCAACTCCTTTTCAAATAGGTATAGTTTATAAAAAACAAATTAGTTAGTAATAATTCTTTTAACTAAAGTTTTAAGTACTTAGATTCTGTTTTCAAATAAAATTTGTAGTAATTCCTTTCTGTTAAGAATTGTTTTGTTAATAAAAATAATTTAGTTTTGCTCTATTATGATAGGAAAACTATATTATTTTTCATTAGGTAATGTGTTATAAAACAATTTAGTTTTAATAGAAATTTCTTTCCCAAATTTTTTAGATAATCTAATTCTGTTTTGTAATAAAGATTTTTATTAATTACTTTTTGTTAACTTAGTTGTTTCATAATTTGTTTTCTCTTAGTTTATGGTTGTGCTTGTAGTTAAGTTCATTAGGCAAACACTTATGTTGTTTAGGATGATGTTTTCATAGTTTTACTTGTTCTTCAAAAGTAATTCTTTTTGCTAGTAAAATATTTACTAAAATACTTTAGTTGTATTTTACTTTGTTATTGTTTTGTTACTATTTGAAAATAATTGTTTTAGGGTAAAACTACCTTAGTTGCTTTTATGAAAACTTTGTTGACTTTGAGTTTTGTCTTAAGTATTTCCTTCATCAACCTTGTTGTTTTGTTTCTTGTGTTATCTTGTGATTGTTAGAATTGATTGCTAGTATGATTGCTTATGTATGCAATGTTTGTATAGATTTCTCATCGGAGAGTGACGAATAGTCTATCAAGTTATTTCTGAGAGCGATCTTTATCTTCATCAACAGTACAGGCAAGTTCACTTTGACCATCTATTTCATACCCATGTTTTTATTGCATGTAGTGACATCATTCAACAAATCCCTCCCGTAGTGTTATTGAAATTCTTGTAGTTGAGTAGAATGCATGAGGTAGGAACCCACCACTGGTTACTAAAGCCCCAGGAACGTTAGTTACTTTTATGCTATGCTAAAGTAGACGGGGTTTGGTATGTGTGTTCGTGAGTGGTGTGAAGAAGGACTCCACGATAAGACGACAACTTCATGAAGACATCTTCAAGTCCTGCATCTTCAAGACCTCAAGACTTCGAGACTCGAGAAGCAAGTTTTCAATACACACTACTGGGTGAGGGATGGTTGGAACGGCACCCTGGAGAAACCAGTGGATTTGCCTAGGTGTTGCTGGAGAAGTGCCAGTATTCACGCGGAAAGCCTCACCCAGACTCAAAGAGAAGGATGAATACTTCATGCCCGGAAGCTTACCTGTGTAGCCACAAGTCATTATGGGCTCTGGCTTGGTTGATCTTTGTTGTGACTCTGCTGGGCAGTGCTACGAGATGTAGTCGACGTTAGGATTTGGATGGGCACTGTCGGACAGTCAGGGAAGCACTCTGAAAGACCATGTTTCTTTCATCCTGTTCTCAAACACCAGGTAGTGCGAGGACTTACCAGGAGGGAAAGAATCTTGTGGGTAAAGTACACAACACTCTGCAGAGTTAAACCTAATCGATTAGCCATGTCCACGGTTACGGACAATTTGAGCCTCTGGACTTGGATCTATCTCTGAACTCTCAACACTAGACTGATAACTTAATTGTGGGCAACTTAAGATACTTGAGGGTATTGAGACATTGGTTGGTGGAACCATGTCATGATAGGTAACTCTATAGTGAAATTCCTGATATTCCTTTTGTTGTAGGAAAATAAAATCAGCTTTTACGCAAAAAACTTAGACACAGAGCCACAAAGCCCTTGCATATAGAATAGTCTTTATTCTTCTGTTCTTCTATGGTGATCTTGCCAGTACATTCAATGTACTGACCTATATGGCTGCAACGTATCATGTTGCAGATACTCTTCTACGACGGGTAAGAGTACGATTTAGGGTTACGGTCTGCACTCAACTTGTCGTTGGTGTTATTGGGACTCCACTCCCGTTGACTGTATCGGCTGCTATTTTAAGGTATATATCAGTTTTACGTTTTACATGTGATTGCACTTTGATATATACATTGATGTACTGTGTGTGCCAGCATACTGATCCAGGGATGGCACAGAACACACAGAGGCTTGACTTGTTTTGAGTCGGGTCGCTACACATTGGGCATTGATCTTACTCAACTTCACACCTTGTAACACAGGCAAGAACCCCTTCTTGGACTGATCCATTTTGAACTTCTTCAAAACTTTATCAAGGTACGTGCTCTGTGAAAGTGCTATTAAGCATCTTGATCTATCTCTATAGATCTTAATGCCTAATATGAAAGCAGCTTCTCCTAGGTCCTTCATTGAAAAACTCTTGTTCAAATATTTCTTCATGCTTTCCAGCATTTCTGTATTGTTTCCAATCAGCAATATGTCATCCACATATAATATTAGAAACGCTATAGAGCTCCCACTCACTTTCTTGTCAATACAAGCTTCTCCATAAACTTGTATAAACTCAAACACTTTGATCACCTCATCAAAGCGCTTATTCCAACTCCGAGATGCTTGCACCAGCCCATAAATGGATCGCTGGGTAGACCATCTAGCAACCATTCCAAATGCAGGGCGGTCATGGATAGTTGTAGGCATGGTTACCTTCATATTGAAAGTTTTCTTAAGGAAGCTATCATAAGTTGGGTACCCCCTGCCATGCCTCCTTCAACTCCTCATATAAATTCTCCATGTAAACATTGAAGTTCTTGTCGGGATGCTTTGGTCCAGGGATCACCATGCTAAGAAAAATATTTTGGGCTTTCAAGCAAAGAGTGGGTGGAAGGTTTAAAGGGGCAAGAAACACGGGCCAACAGGTGTATTGTGTTAACCCAAAATTGAAAGGGTTGAAGCTATCAGAAGACATGATCAACTTGACATTGCGTGGATCACTTGAAAACCCATCCTCATTGAAAGATTTCCATGCTTCACTATCACCTGAGTGCACCATCATTGGTAGATTTTCCCAGATGCCTTCCATGTGCCATCTCATGTGCTTAGCAAAGTGAGGCTCCATGGACATCCTTTGCAATCTTGGTAGAAAGGGAGGTACCGTTGAACCTTACGTGGGATGGGTTTACGATTCTTATTTGTGCACTCGTTATTAACCACCTTATACCTTGCTTCACCACAGAAATCACACTCCAGTTTGTTCTCTCTATCTTTATAGTATAACATGCAATGGTTAACGAATGCATCTATTTTCACGAGTATCATTTTCAAACCAGCTAAGATACACTTGCACTCATACAAACTCAACGACATTTTGTTGCCTTGTGGACGTGTATCTTGCCAAAGTTTTAGTAAACTATTTATACAATCTCCTCATAGATTGTATTGTGACTTAATGCCCATCAAGCGTGTAACAATAGCAAAGCGTGAGGTTTGGGTGAACTCATGAAGTGCGTCTCTAATAGTTGACAATATGGCATAAAAAGCTTTGGCATCTGGTGTTGGATCCTCATTTGAATTATCAATATGCATTGAGTTTCTGATGCCACGCAACATGTCCTGTAAGCAATCAGTGTTGACCGACTCCACTCTATCTACGTGAACATGACGCTCCCCATGTGCAGTCCATCTAAAGTAACCCGGCATGAACCCCCAATGACAAATACGAGAAGTCATCAATTGTTTTGTTCTTCTACTACCATTTCAACATTTTGAGCAAGGACAGGAGACTCCAAACTTGGCACTACGGACACCCTCGAAAACATGATTCACAAAAGCATTTGTATTACGTATCCACTCATCGAAATGCCTTCCATTATCCTTCCACCCACTATACATCCAAGTACGTTGATCATCTGAAGACATGGTTTGATTGTCTACTTAAGTTTGGAATAGAAATAAAATGCTACAAATATTAGTCACATCCCAACAGACAATGAATGCATCATACACACTAAGAAAATCACTCATCATCGAACAAAAAATAATTCCACCTCCACACATAATACAAGTGAACAATACATTAATCAACATTTGTTTCATGATAAGAAGAGATCATAATACCTACTTGATTCCAGCTTCATCAATCCCTTTCTTCTTTGTTGCTTCAACACCAAGAACAGGGGAGTTTTCTTCAACCGATCAACGGTTAATACTTGTCAGTTCTGAAAATATGTATGAAACAATTAAAAATGTTGGATTGCTTCTATTACAATTATCATTCATTCTTATTTATAAGGTTACATCTATCATTCATGTCCATAACTATTGCAAACTTGAGTGCACAATGAGCAAGAGCAGGCATAGCTTAGCACCATCACATCCTTTAAGGGAAAACACAATTTAAACAAGACAACTATTGTCCTTGACAGGCACTAGCGGAGAGTGATTTTCTTGAACACTAGCAGAGAGTGAGAGATACATACTAGAGAGGGAACCTATTGGAGAGAAGCAACGAGTACGATGGCGGGTAGCAATGGTCAACTAGCAGGAGCGACAAGGTCAGCACGGGTGGGGCGATGCCGTCACCTAGGTCCATGTGGACATGGTCTCCATGGCTATCACGAACATTTGTCCACCGACAGGGATGCGGCAGGATGGGGCGGTGAAGAGCACATCAGGGTGGGGGACAAGGCGAAAAGCACAGCGGGGTAGGGATACCATATCGACGGAGCGGCAGTGGGTGAGGGAGTGCTAGGTTAAGGGGTCCTCGGGAGGCTGACTTATTTCTATGGGCTAAACTATACGGTCCACTTACCGAACAGAGGAATATTTGGAGGCCCAGTCTCCAAGATGGAAGCTTCAGGAAGCACGACTTGTACTCCACGCTTGATGTAGCGAATAGGCATGTTTATCTCATCGGCATGTAACCGACCATGTGTAAACCCTAGGCATCCTCGGCATCTATATAAGCCAGAGGGTTTTAGGGTATAGGGACAGAACAACTCATCTAGGGTTAGCTATTCGATCTGGAGGTAGATCAACTCTGTAACCCTCATGTCATCAATACATCCAAGCAGGACGTAGGGTATTACCTCCATAGGAGGGCCCGAACCTGGGTAAATATGTGTCCCCTTTGTCTCCTATTATCATCGATCCTAGTCTCACAGTTCAGGACCCCTTACCTGAGATCCGCTGGTTTTGACACCAACAGTGGGGAAAGCACATCGGGGTGGGGAGCAACAAGCGAGCGGCAGTGGGAGCGACGGGGCAGGGCGGGCGGCGGTGGGGAATGGCAGGCGGGCGGCGGTGGGAAGCGATAGGGCAGGGCAGGCTGGTGGGGAATAACGAGCGGAAGGGGGAATGGCAGTCGGGCGGCGGTGGGGAGCGATGGGGCAGGGCGGGACTGCTGATGACGCAGAGTTTCTGGAGAGGAGGAGGTGCTAAAAGTGGATCTGAGCGCAGTGAAGAAGGAGACTCGGTCGAAATCATTTCCTTCAATGCATCACTCGTCGGTCGTCGTCTCTATGATCTTTACCATTAAGCACTGGGCCCAACATACACGGCATATGGTAGATGGTGTGAACCATCGAAATATGTGGTGCGCCCTCGGTCGAAAATGCGTCAGGTGCTATCTATGCATCCACGATAGGGTTTCACATGGTTGTATTTTAATACTTTTTGTCATTTGCATAATGCCAACCATAGGGAAAGTATATTTTCAATTTTTTTGGCTTGAAATCCATCTTTACCTAGGGTGTACTATTCATTACTTTTCTTTTCCTTGAGGAGGCCAATTTGCTCTAGGTGAAGAACTTGATCCTAGGTAAAACTGTAGTTTCTAGTAGTGCATTGCTGTAAGCGCACATTTCTCCATGTGTGGTTTTGGTAATTGATGACACCCCTATGGACTAATGGTTTCCTTGAGTTATATTCGAAGGATATGTCCATAGGCACTTCTTGAAGTCCATCTATGGGGTTTCAAGGAGTTTATATGATGACCAAGGTGGTATTCAAGGTTTATCCAAAGATTGGTCATGTGAGAGTTGAGCTTATTGCAAACATGTCTTGAAGAAGGAGATTGTCTGAGCATTCATGATTACCTTCAAGACATCATCTTTATGAAGAGAGAAGATCAGATACAAGGTTGATCAAGACTAAGTCAAAGAGTGAATCAAGTGATCAACACACAAAGCGTACAAGATGTACCAAGAGGGATCAAGTGATCCCATGGTATGGTAAGCATTGTCCATTACGCTTTGTGTACTAACCCATGTTCCTTGTGAGAGTTCTTTGTGGGGTTAGGAATATTTCCATGGGATTGCGTCAAGAGGAAGATCCCAACCCATGGAAGATGACATCAAGTGGTGATCGTTATCAAGGTTGGGTTGTGCAAGTTCAAGTGAAGCATCATGGAGAGATCAGGCTTGAAGCTTGCCGTCCATGGTGCTGTCAATGGACTTGTGAAGATGTGCTGAAGAGTAGCTCACCCATAGTGGAGTATGGGGGAGCAATCATCTAGTCTTCATCAAGCCAACGGATTCAAGAAAGGTGGTCCATCTTGAGGAAGTCAAGATCGTCATTGATAACCCACAAGTATAGAGGATCGCAACAATTTTCGAGGGTAGAGTATTCAACCCAAATTTATTGATTCGACACAAGGGGAGCTAAAGAATATTCTCGAGTATTAGCAGTTGAGTTATCAATTCAACCACACCTGAAAGATTCAATATCTGCAGCAAAGTTTTAGTAGCAAAGTAGTATGATAGTAACAGTAACAGTAGTGATTTGTGTAGCAAGTATGATAGCAGTAGCGGTAAAGTAATGTAGCAAAGACCAGTATAGGAAAAGCTCGTAGGCATTGGATTGGTGATGGATAATTATGTCGGATGGCATTCATCATGTAACAATTATAACATAGGGTGACATATAACTAGCTCCAGTTCGTCAATGTAATGTAGGCATGTATTCCGTATATAGTCATACGTGCTTATGGAAAAGAACTTGCATGACATCTTTTGTCCATCTCTCCCGTGACAGCGGGGTCCTAATGGAAACTAGGGGATATTAAGGTCTTCTTTTAATAGAGAACCGGAACAAAGCATTAGCACATGGTGAATACATGGAATCCTCATACTATGGTCATCTCCGGGAGTGGTTCCGGCTATTGTCACTCCGGGGTTGCCGGGTCATAACACATAGTAGGTGACTACAACTTGCAAGATAGGATCAAGAACACACATATATTGATGAAAACATAATAGGTTCAGATCTGAAATCATGTCACTCGGGCCCTAGTGACAAACATTAAGCATAGCAAAGTAGTAGCAACATCAATCTTAGAACATAGTGGATACTAGGGATCAAACCCTATCAAAACTAACTCGATTACATGATAGATCTCATCCAACCCCTCACCGTCCAGCAAGCCTACGATGAGATTACTCACGAACGATGGAGAGCATCATGAAATTGGCGATGGAGGATGGTTGATGATGACGATGGCTTCGATTTCCCCTCTCCGGAGCCCAGAACGGACTCCAGATCTTCCCTCCAGAGGAAGAACAGGTGGTGGCGGTGGCTCCGTATCGTAAAACACAATGATTTCTTCTCTCTGAATTTTTTCTGGACGAAAGAGACTATATGGAGCTAGAGAGGAGGTCAGAGGAGCCACGTGGGCCCCACGAGCCTGCCAGGCGCGGCCTAGGGGGGGCGCCTCCTGGGCTCGTGGCCCACTGGCAGCTCCCCTTCGGTTGATTCTTTCTCCGGTATTTTTTATATATTCCATAAAAATTCCTCGTAAGTTTTCAGGTCATTCCGAGAACTTTTGTTTCTGCACAAAAACAACACCATGGCAGTTCTGCTGAAAACAGCGTCAGTCCGGGTTAGTTTCATTCAAATCATGCAAATTAGAGTCCAAAACAAGGGCAAAAGAGTTTGGAAAAGTAGATACGTTGGAGACGTATCAACTCCCCCAAGCTTAAAGCCCTGCTTGTCCTCAAGCAATTCAGTTGATAAACTGAAAGAGACAAAAGAAAAAACTTTTACGAACTCTATTTGATCTTGTTGTTGCAGTTATGTCTAACTCATATTCAGATTTTCAGCAAGATCATAAGCTAACCACATAAGCAATGACATTTAGGTCTCATGGTATACTCATATCAATGACATAACTAACTAGCGAGTCATAATAATAAGTTTCAAACGTCAACACTTCAATCAAAACAATCATGATACAATATGAATAGATGGTATCTCGCTAGCTCTTTCTGGGACCGCAAAACATACATGTAGAGCACCTTCAAAGACCAAGGGCTGACTAGAAATTGTAATTCATTGTAAAGAAGATCCAATCATAATCATACTCAATATCAATTAATAGCAAAGCATACAAATGACGGAGGTGCTCTCTAGCTGGTACTTTTAATAAGAAGAGGATGACTCAACATAAATGTAAATAGATAGGCCCTTTGCAGAGGGAAGCATTGATTTGCAGAGATGCCAGAGCTCAAGCTTTTTAAAACAGAGATGAATAATTTTGGGGTGGCATGCTTTCATCGTCAATGCGATGACCAAGAGTTTTCACCATCTTCCGTGCTACACATATTATAGGCGGTTCCCAAACAGAATAGTAAAGTTTTGACTCCCCCACCACCAATCAATCACACTCCACGGCTAGCCGAATCCTCGGGTGCCGTCCATACCAACAACAATCCAGGGGGAGTTTTGTTTGCAATTATATTTTTATTTGATTTGAATATGGAACTGGGCATTCCGATTACCGACCCCTTTCTCGTGAGTGATAGTGAATAAACACATATCGAGGATAACACGCCTAGCATGGAAGATACTGACCGCCCCTTGTCACCACATGAGCGGTTCGGGCATGCAAAACAGATTATTATTTGAAGGTTTAGAGAGTGGCACATGCAAATTTACTTGGAACGGCAGGTAGATATCGCAAATAGGTAGGTATGGTGGACTCATATGGAACAACTTTGGGTTTATGGAAGTGGATGCACAAGCAGTATTCCTGCTTAGTACAAGTGAAGGCTAGAAAGAGACTGGGAAGCGACCAACTAGAGAGCGACAACAGTCATCAACATGCATTGAGATTAACCAACAGTGAGTGCAAGCATGAGTAGGATATAAATCACCATGAACATGAATATCGTGGAGGCTATGTTGATTTGTTTCAACTACATGCGTGAACATGTGCCAAGTCAAGCCACTTGAATCGTTCAAAGGAGGATACCATCCTATCATACTACATCACAATCATTTTAAAATTCATGTTGGCATCCAAGACAAACCATTATAAACTCCTAGCTAATTAAGCATGGCATAAGAAATTATGATCTCTAAGTTGTCATTGCAAACAACTTTCTCTCATAACAAGGCTGAAATAAGAACGATGGGCTAGCCATATTTACAAAAACAAAATAGGTCGAGTTCATACCAACTTTTCCAGGCTCAGTCATTTCATCATATATCGTCCTTATTGCCTTTCACTTGCACGACCGAATGATGTGAATAATAATAAGAGTGCTCGTGCATTGGACTAAGCTGTAATCTGCAAGCAAACTCAGAGGAGAAGATAAAGTAATATGGCTCTTTGACGGATAAACAATAATGCATATGAGAGCCCTTAATCATTTTAATCATGGTCTTCTACCTCGACCCAAAGAAAAAAACTATTTACACGGGAAAGCTCCCAAAAAGCAAAAGAAGAACAAGAAATCTTTTTGCGTTTTCTTTTCTTAATTACTACTAAGCATGCAAGAATGTAAAGTTACAACTATTTTTTTTTGTTTTTTCTCATTTTTATTTTTTTTGGATTTTCTCAACTTAATCAAACACACAAGAAGAATGCGAGAAAAAGGAAATAAACTAGCATGGATGATATAATAAAAAAGTGTGAACACCGACTATCAAAGTAAATGTGTGAACATGAATATAAAGTCGGCGAGAAACACGTACTCCCCAAAGCTTAGGATTTTGGCCTAAGTTGGTCTACTTCCAAGTAGGAAAGTAACCGGCTCCGGGTACTCCGGACGATATCCAAAATCATAATGTGGGTTGTACTGGGACGCAGCAGCTACCGCCTGAATAGCTGCCTCATGGAGGCGAGCGGCCTTCACCTCCCTCTCATACTCCTTTGCCTCTTCTCTAGTTATGTAATATATCCGCTTACTCTAAAAATCAAAGAAGGCAGAAGCAGGAAGGGTAATATGAAAAACACGCTATCGGTTAAATATTAACCGGTATAGGAGGGACTCATTGCTTCTCTCAAGGAACTAGAAGCGTATCATAGCAGCACGATCAAGGAAAGCACTGTGAAGTGGGGAATCTCCTGTCTGGATGGGTATTTTAAAATAATTAGCTAGGCGAGTGGCATAGATCCCACCAAAGAAATCTCCTTCATTAGCATTGTTATTTAGTCTACTAGCAATTATAGCTCCCATGTTAAAACTTCTATCACCTGTTACTACACTCTTAAGTATACTGAGGTCAGGTGCGCAGAGGTGGCTATGGTCGCGCTTACCATTAATGTATCTACCTATGAAGAGGGCAGAATAATGTAAGTCAGGAAAATGAATGCTCCCCATGGTAGCTTGCGTAATATCTCTAGTTTCTCCAACAGTTATATTGAAAATAAAGTCTCTAACCGAGGACTTAGGAGGGTCATTGGGATTACCCCAATCAGGTATCTTGCATATTCTATTAAAATCCTCTAAATCCATATCATATGATTTATCATAAAGATCAAACAGTATGGATGTGTCACGGCCAACTGAAATTTGAATCTACGAACAAAAGAGGCAGTGAATATAGTATACTGTTCACATCTATTGGAGATGAATTTTTCAAGCCCGGCGTTGCGAATAAGTGTATCAAACTCGTCTTTGAAACCTACATCAATCATGAATTCGTCGGAGGGCCATTCACATGGTTGCACCGGTGTGTCCCTTGACTGATAAGGATCAGGCTCCCGAATCGCGAGACGGGGACCCCTCTTTCTTGAGGAACCACCATGATAGCTCTTCCTAAACATTTTCCTTTTTCTAAAATAATTCTGAAATTTTTAGAGACTCAAAATAGAAGTGAATAAAACTTAACAAAACTCATAGCAACTACTCCTACAAGTGCCTAGAGGCCATATCTTGCATCAAAACTACTTGGGACCAAATAAAATTAACATGCAAAGCTCAAGAATAGGGTCACCAAGGCAGCAATAATATGCAATGATTAAAGCACTAGAACAAAAACTAATTGGACCAATGGAGGAGCCATACCAAGGAACAATTTCCCCAAAACAGTTTGGTGAATGGGGCTTTGCACAAGGAGATCGAAAAACGCAGCAAAATGAGCAAGAACACGGGTTTCAGCTGTGGGATGATTTTTTTCTGGAGGAAGAAGAAGGATATGGGTGCTGGGATAAGTGGAGGGGGGCCACGTGGGACCCACGAGCCTGCCAGGCGCGGCCAGGGGGGTGGCCGCGCCTCCTAGGCTCATGGCCCACTGGTGCATCCCCTTGACTAGTTATTTATCTAAAAAATTCTTAAATATTCCAGAAAAAATCATACTTGAATTTCAGGGCATTTGAAGAACTTTTATTTTCAGGTCATTTTTTTTATTGGACGGATAATGCAGAAAACAGGAAAACAATGCTATATTTATTATTTTTCTACTAAATAACAGAAAGTAAAAGTTGGGAACAGAAGGTTGTGACTTCTAGATTCATCCATCTCATGGTCATAAAAAGAAATCCATCAATGAGGTTGATCAAGTCTCCTTAATAAACTTTTTTCGAATCACATGAAACCGGAGAATCTTCGAAAAAATCACTAGGTTACCTCAATGGGGATATGCATATCCCCAACAGTAAGTATATCATATCTCATCTTGACAGTAGGTATGGGGCATTCAAAGCTTCCAATAGTAATGGATGCAGGTTTTTCAATAGAATTTATGCAATGAACCCGATATTGTTTCTTCGGAAAGCGCACCGTGTGCTCATTACCATTGACATGGAAAGTGACATTGCCTTTGTTGCAATCAATAACAGCTCCTGTAGTGCATAAAAAGGGTCTTCCAAGGATGACTGCCATGGCATCATCCTCGGGAATACCAAGAATAACAAAGTCTGTTAAGATAGTTCTTGAGGGAAAAGAGAGAGGAGATCTAGATCCACATTTCCACCAATCACTTTCTCCTCTAAGTGAGGGGAACCCCTTGGATCTAGATCTTGGAGTTCTTCGTGTTCTTCTTCGTTCTTCCTCTCATTTCCTCCATAGCATTAGTTGCTTTGGTGGGAGTTGGGAGAGAAGGACTTGGGCACTCCGTGTGCCCTTGCCATAGCATTTGGTGCATAGGTTTGAGTTCTCCACGGTGATACGTGGAAGTGAAAAGTTGAGAAGCTATTACTCTTGGGTGTTTGGGCACCCTAGAGCTTGTTCCTCTTGGGTGCTTTGGCGCCCTAGACGATTGGTGGTGCCTCGGAGCTCAATCATTGTGGTGCAAAGCTCCGGGCAAGCTTCGGGGTCTCTAATTAGGTTGTGGAGATTGCCCCGAGAATTTGAGGTCACCTCGGAGCCACAATCCATTGTGGTGAAGCTTCGTGGTGTCGTTGGGAGCCTCCAATCAAGTTGTGGAGATTGCCCCAACCTTGTTTGTACGGGTTCGGTGACCATCCTCAAGGGTCCCTTAGTGGAATCACGACATCTTGCATTGTGCGAGGGCGTGAGGAGATTACGGTGGCCCTAGTGGCTTCTTGGGGAGCATTGTGCCTCCACACCGCTCCGAACGGAGATTAGCATCCGCAAGGGTGTGAACTTCGGGATACATCATCGTCTCCGCGTGCCTCGGTTATCTCTTACCCGAGCCCCTTTACTTATGCACTTTACTCTTTGTGATAGCCATATTGTTTCTTGTTATATATCTTGCTATCACCTAGTTGTATAGTTGTATATCTTGCTTAGCATAAGTTGTTGGTGCACATAGGTGAGCCTAGTTGTTTTAGGTTTTGTGCTTGACTAATTAAACGATAGTTTTATTCCACATTTGTTCAAGCCTAAACCGTAATTATTTAAAGCGCCTATTCACCCCCTCTCTAGGCGACATCCACATCCTTTCAATTGCGTCATCGATGGATGGCATGTGGTATTGACTATTGGTGACAAAATAGTACCGGGGGTGGGGGGAGTGGGCGCGGATGGGTGGCCCCTACACGGGTGGCATTTAAAAAGACCAGCTCTTGGTCATTGGGTGGCTGCCACGCTACCCCAGAGTGCACACCGACTACCCATAATGAGAAATAACATAGAGTAGTAGTAACATGCATATGTTATTAGCCTAAGTTACTACTTCCACAATGGGTAGTAACATTGAGTCTTTCATTTATTAGCTTATAGACTCATATTGTCTTGATATGTGTTATGTTACTCATAGTAGTAGTAACATACTCCCTCCATCCTGTTATAAGTGTGCATCTAGAAAATGAGTGACATATTAGTTCTCTCTCCTCTTGTTAGCCTCAACCAATTAAATTAAAGGAGAAGACTGAGGATTGGGGGATGATAAAGGAGAGAAGAATGGTGGTTGGGGGATAGAGTGGGGGAGTGTTACCAGGAGGCAATTGCATTTAATAACTACATAAAAAATGTAGATGTACACTCTTTTTGGGATAAAATTGTATGCTAGATGCACACTTATAACCGGACGTAGGGAATAGTATGTTAGGCTAATCTTAGTGGGGAGTATCATATACTAGTATCATTTATATGATACTAGTGTATGATACTATCTCCATAGTGCATAGTATCATAGAGTAGTATCATGTACTCCCTTCGTCTCGGTGTATAAGTCATCTTAGGTTGTGCACCGTGACCAAGACGGAGAGCAAAACAAGAAAAATTAATGTTAATTTGCTAATTAATACCATTGCATGCCATGAATTGACCAATGCATGTCGTGCTAGTTAGTCTCAAGTCATTAATCCCACTTCTTTCATTGATTGATTGCAAAAACGCGGTAAAAGTTAATGCACCGCGCCTAAGTGTTTTGAGATTATTTGGTTTTCGTAAGATGACTTATACACTGAGACGGAGGGAGTATGATGATATTTATTGCCATGCATGACACAAAGTAGCATAGCATTTAACATGTTACGATATCTACCTATGTTACTCTAACTCTTTCTTTTTTCTTTAATTCTTTGCCACATCAGCATGTTTGCTATTCCCAAGTGCATAATACCATCTATGTTAGGCTACTCATAGTGGGGAGTATCATATACTAGTATCGTACATATGATACCGGTGTATGATACTACCTCCATAGAGCATAGTATCATAGAGTAGTACCATGTATGGTGATATTTATTGCCATGCATGACACAAAGTAGCATATCATTTAACATGTTATGGTATCTACCTATGTTACTCTAACCCTCTTTTTTTTTTAATTCTTTGCCACATCAGCATGTTTGCTATTCCCAAGTGTATGATATCATCTATGTTACCCTCACTATGGCCAGCCTTACTCAATTTCTTTTTTTTTCTCCATTAATTAGCTGTCACATAATATTTTTTGCTTATATGGCATCTATGTTACTATCTATGTTACTTTCATTATGAGTAGTTTCATGTTTATGTGGATGCAAACCCGGCCTAAATAAAGACGAATTTATGTCACCATGGACACTGAAACGGACAAAACAGTCAAATGGATTTCCGTGTTGGGCGGAGTTGGCCGAGTTACTCCCCGACCAGCCTTAACAGGCTGATGGGCTCTCCGATGTATTCCCAGGTTTTCAAGGCCCAACCCTAGCTCGCACTCCAGCTACAGGAGAAAAAGAAACACCGAACCCTGTTTCGCTCTGCTCATTCCACCCGCTCCATTTCTGGCTTCGTTGTGCTTTTCGTCGGCGTCGGCGCCGGCAGAGCAGGCATGTCGGCAATCGGGAGGCTGATTGGGTTCGAGCACCTTCCGGCATTGAAGTGGACAAGGACCAGGCGACTGCCCGTCGACCAACACCGGACGACCCTGGCAACCCGCAAGGTAAGGGCTTTGGTCCATTGGTTTATTCAACTTCCCCTCGCGACTGTGGCCGTGATTTATTCTGTGCATCGATCCCTGTTCATGGTTTATGTATTCCTGTCGAAAGGCGAGGGCTTTGGTTTATTTTTGTGATGGTGTGTGTGTGTGGGGGGGGGGGGGGCGGCAAAATCGAGGGGTTGGGGTTTTAAAACTGCCCCTTTGATTTGATATACTAGTAGTAGTACTCCGAGTGGAGTATATCTTGGCACTATTAAATGCTCCGAATCTATCGACGAGATAGAGACAAGCTTGGTTACTAGGATCCTGTTCCCGATTTGAGGGTCCGGGCAATGATTGGAGGGGTCATGCCGAGGGGGTGGTTTCTCTGTTTAATTAATGAGCTTGCGAATTCACTTCAGTACAGTACAATGTTTGGGGTATTATTGGAGGGGTCATGAAAAGGGGCCATATGTGGTCTATCTGTTTAATTAATGAGCTTGTGGTCTATATGTACGTAGTATATATGAACCTGAACCTGTACCTGTAGAGATGAGTGCAGAGGTTTATCTGTTTAATTAATGAACTTGCGAATTACAGCTTCAGTACAATGGTATATATGAACCTGATCCTGCAGAAATGAGTGCAGATTAGTAGTGCTCCAGCTTGCCTTCTCTGCTTTCACAGGAAGGCACCCTATATCTTATTTTCAGTTTGTGTTTTGTTTTATTTCTGTATTGCATCCAGTAAGTGTGAGACACGGTATTGTTTGTCGGTGTGCACCCTCAGATGTTTGCAGAGACCTAACAGTAGAATCTTCATTGTTGGCAGGGGAAAAGGATTGTTTTCAGCTTTGCCAATATCTCAAGATCGTACACTCTTGTGCACAAGGAAATGCATTCCAGAATGACTAAATTCAGAAGCTCAAGGAAGAACAACAATGTACCGGTAGCACTACCAGAAGATGGGATGTTTAGCATCAGATTTGATATGCCAGTGGTGAAAGAGCTCTCCAGTGAGGAGGAGATTGTGGAAAAGGAAGAGGAGCCAAAGAAGCAGAGAAAGAGGAGGGCTGGAGGAAAAAAAGCAAGAAAAGCCAAGAAGCTATCGCCCGTCAAGAAATCAAAGGATCCTGGTACCAGCAACAGCAAGTATACACCACCTCCCAAGCCAAAGTCAGATTACCTGTATCTGGTGTTCAGCTACAGGAACTTGTACTTAACTGGCTTCGTCTACCACAAAGTTTATTACAAGTTCAAAGACATCACACACACAGAGAATGACATAGGAGGCAAGTCCAAGGGCGAAGGCAAGTCCAAAAACAAGATCGACAATGAAATAGCTCGCTCGGTTGGGGCAAGAAAGTGTAAGGTCCTCCCGTTTGGTGGAAGCTAGAAATCTCTTGGTGTCTCATTCATGGAAGATATTGCAGCTGGGGGGCCAGCCCTTGAGGACATGGTTAACTCACTCTGTAAGGTGGAAAACTATCTGACAGGCAAGCAGCATCTGCTGAAGAAGGCACTGGGTACAGCAGTTGTCATGTTCTCCGAAGCTGCAAGATTCCCCAAGCTACAGCAGTTTATTGCATTTGGCATGGAGAAGTCTAGAGGCTTAGAAAATGTCAACATCCCCTGTGACGAGGCGAAGGCGCACTTCCACAGTTGGGATTATTACAGCAAAGTGATCAGGGGCGGCTCGGAATTTCATTCAAGTACAGTGTTCCCAACAATTGAGAGCCTCATCCACTTCCTGGGTGTGCTGACACAATCAGTACCCTAAATGATCCTTCAAAGTAAAGTTCAGCCTGGCTTGCACCTTGGTTGTTTCTGCTGACTGAAATGCATTGCGCCTTCTTGTTATCAGTTGCATTGCGCCTTCTTGTTATCAGCCAAAGTGATGCTTCAGTCAGCCATCAACCAATTTTTATTTTGCTGGTCCTGGTCATATGTAAAACCTAAGATGCTTAGTTATGCTTGTTCTGTGCTGAATTATATGCCCTGCGCCTTCTTCTTTGTTCTGTACTGACTTATCTGCCCTGCGCCTTCTTGGTTGTGCAGAAAGAGTCTCGGCAAAACTGATGATTCAGTTGGCCTTTATCTAATTCTTGTTTTGCTGGTCCTGTAAAACTAGTTACGATTCATAACAGAGCACAGGGGTGATCTAATAACAGGCTACAGCAGCTATTTTTAAAAAAATCTCCTAGGAAAAACTGCTGCTTTAAGTCACTGAATAAATCTACCTCGCATGAACACCGAAGCCGAAGCAGAGGAGGACCTACCGGCCGGCCGGCGGGTACAATTGTCGAGGTCGCTACATCGTGGCGTGTCTCGTCGATCATGTCGGCCGGCTTCTTGTCCCGCCTCCTCTGTGCAAAGAGAAGAAGGGAGGGCGCGCCGCCGCGCACCCCACCGGCGGCCAACTGATCCCCTCCTCTTTGTTATCCACCGCTTGCTGATGGGATCGATTTTTCCTGTATTGTTATTCCAGCGAATGGGTCTTGCAGTGATCACGGGATCGGAGACTGGGAGAGGGAGCGATTTAGGAGTGAAATCTCGCCGGCGACAACGCGTGGGGATCATGGGGGGTCGATGGGTAGGGGATGGCGAGGGGCTGGGGATGGTAGTTACGGTTTTCGCGTTTGGACGTTGATCGCGGCACGACATGTTTCACGCATCGTGACACGTTACACCCGGATCTTTGCGTCAAGCTGGCGCCGGCAGTGTCATCCACGGCATCTCCGGATCGGCCACAGGCCCACAGCCATTGGTTTTACCGGGTCCAGTCAATATATATACCCCATCTGCATGGCTGGCAAAGAAGGAAATATCCAATGCATGCACGGGAGATCAACGAAATGGAAGTAACATAAGAAAAAAAAAATGATGTGACATTTAATTAATAAGAAAAAAAAGAAATTGAGTAACTTAGCATGTTACTATCCTTATGATTAACTTAACACATATCAGTGCAAAATAAATCTATAAGCTAATAAATGAAAGGTTCAATGTTACTACTCATATGTTAGAGCATCTTCAGCTGTTGGCCCCCATAGAGGCCGATTTTAGCGTTGTCTGGTGGCGAGCCGGCGCTAAATCGGCCTGGAGGAGCTCGGCAACCCAGTCGCGCTCCCGGGGTTCGTCATAACGCCGCTTTTCAACCCATTATGGGTGTAGAAACGGCCCAAATATGACTCAAACAGTCGGGTTTTCATTAAAAATATATTACAAAAAATGAAAAAAAAAACTATGTCACCTAAACCCTAAACCCGTCGTCATCGTCCCGTCGCCGTGCCACCGCGTTCTACATGCCGAGGAGCCTGTAGAAGTTGGTGTAGTCGCCGCCGTCGCCCTCGTCCCCGTCGTTGCCGTCATCGTCCGGCATGCCGCGGCCGCCGTCCCTGCTGCAGCCCTGGCCTGCGTCGCCGGTACGGTGCAGGTCGGGGTTGGAGGGCCCTGGCGCCTCCCCGTCGCTGTCGTCGTCGAGGATGATGAGGCCGGAGAACTCCTCCTCGCGGCGGGTGCGGTGGCGAGCCTCGATCTCCTCGAGGGCCCGGCGCTGCCGCTCCATCTCCCGGCGGACGTAGTCGTCGTGCGCCCATTTCATGGCCGTCTCATCGTCGGCGCCCATGGCGAGGTGCTCCTGCTTCACCACCGCCGGCGTGTTAGGCTCGGTCTTCGGCCTGATAAGGCGGAGGTGGCCGCGGGGAGGCAAGGGCTCGCGGCGACGGCCCCCCTCGTTGATGATGATGCCACCGCCGCTGCGGCCGCTGCGTCGAACGAGCGGCGACAGCAGGCCGGGCTCGGGCTTGACGGGGACGAGCGGCGTGCGCGTGCCGGAGGAGTGGGAGGACTGGGAGGAGAACGACGACGACGTCTTCATGCATTGGGGCTGCCACGACGAGCCCCTCCGACGGGAGATGGACGACGCCTCCGGGTACCCGAGGTGCGGCTTGTTGCCGGCTTCGATGTGCTCGAGGACGGCCTCGAGCGTGAGTCTGGGGACGCTCCACCAACGCCGGCGGGGAAGGCTGACTGACGGACAACCTTGCCATTGATTTGATTCCCGTGGGGAAACCGAGGCGACGAAGATGACGACGCGCGCTGGGGGTTGCTGACTCGGCGGACCCATCCGCGTTTTGGCGCGAAAACGTTTCGCCCGACGCCCCCAGGCGCCCGAGCGCGCTGGGTTCGGTCTGGGTATGCCGGCGCTAAATTAGGCCCTAACCGACGAAAACTGGGCTCTTGGGACGCGACTGAGCCAATTTTCGATCG
This sequence comes from Hordeum marinum, assembly GCA_022496015.1. NCBI lineage: Eukaryota > Viridiplantae > Streptophyta > Magnoliopsida > Poales > Poaceae > Hordeum > Hordeum marinum. The sequence continues at coordinate 93,484,976 of CM039677.1, read as the reverse complement.
TCGGCGAAAAAAAAAGCCTTTGTGGGATTCTTGAGGGAACGGCTGGAGATGCTCTTACTATCCATTGTAAAGGTAGTAAATTAGACTAGTAATATATGCATGTTACTATTTTATTTTACTTCCTATTGTGACTAGTCTTAGGCGAGCCATTGCAACGAGGTGGGCGTGGGAGTAATTCCTCTGCATGGGTCAGCCGAAACTGCCTGCACTAATTACGGGATTTACTGCCTAACACGGTTTCGTTTTCAGGTGAGGATCGATCAAGATGCAGGTGGTTCGGTGCGGTGCACCGCTGGTGTTGGACCTCGGAACATATATGGAAATGTCAGGTTCTACGTTTGGCCCGCACCACACTAATAGGGTCAAATGGATAACCTTTAGGTTCGGCCCTAAACCAGTACTACTCCTTTTTTTCGGATACTAAACCAGTACTACTTACAACAACTAAAAAAACTGCTGGCTGGGAGCTCTACACCATTACATCCTTGTAGTATAATTCGGAAGGTAGTCATGACTCATGAACTGAATTAACTAGCTGATCTCAAAAAGCAAAACTTTTTTGTCCATGATAATTCTGACAATGATGCCAAAAAACAGTTCCCCAATAACAAAATATTCACTAAAATTCCATGAACATATCTTTTCTTCTACTACCTGGAAAACCCTTTAAAAAAAAACTATCTGGAAAACATATCCATTTACTTGATGGTCTTTTTAGGGAGCATATCACTTTGCTAGCCGCTTGTCTTTTCAGGAGCAAATTACTACATTAGAACACTTCCAGGTTTTAGGAAAAATAACTAGAACCAATGGAAGAAAAACACATTTAGTGTTGCAAAGAGTGTATAATCATTCATATATATTGTGCCTTTCTTGCAAGCAGTCAAACCAGACAAAGAGGCTAGACTAGAGAAAGAGACTGAGAATCTGCTTTATCAACTCTCTATCTAGATGACTAATAATTCATACAAGTTATTGTACTATACTGGGAAAAAATCCATCCAACTACTGCAGGAAAGAATTAAAAAAACTCGTAGCCGGAATTGCAGTTCTACACATATGGATCCGTGATACAAAATTATACACGTAGGCATTGCAGTTCTTGTTAATGAACAATAATATGCAGAACTGACCCTGTTCTCACCATAATTTTCGAGCGCTGATAGGATTTCTCTCTTCCCGGTTTGAAAGGGTTTAGGGCTTTTTTCCTGGTTTGAAAATTTTGCACGTCCAATCTGCTTCCGCGTAGCTTCTTCTTAGGTGCCCAACACATTTGGGAACAGAGGTAGTATACTTAAGAAGTTCAACAATGTGGTGATTTTCAAAACAATTAATAATATAAAGACCAGTGAGTGGGAAAAAGCAGTACTATGCGAGTTGATATCTTAACTGGATGGATACAGGCGATTTGTACATAGTGGAGTTGGTGTCAGTCATTGGCAGCCTCGTCGGTTGCAGTATCGTGAAGTTTGTGTTGCCACCTGTCATCATGCTATAACGGTTCAATGTCAATATTTGCAACTTTCAAATTTACATTGGCCTTCAAACGATAAGAATGATACCATCTGTCAGGTGTGTGAGACTTTCCTCTCATCAATGTTCCTTTTTTTTTAGCAATTCAGAACAACAGTTCTTTATTACAGATAAAGTTAGATAAACAGACTTTTCACACATATAATCTTTGTGGCGTCCTTTACAGCAAAAGGCTCAAAATTGTCACTTTTAACATACATAACTTCTATAGATTGCTCAGATAACTTTTCTTCCGATGTTTCAAGCTTAACCTCATTCACCTCTTTTGCAATGTGACCAACAACTAATATCATGTTGTAGGTCAACCATCAGGCCTATGCCATCCCCATTCTGTCCTCACATGCAAGACAATCTAAGCACCAACAATATCATTTGAAGCATTCTTGAGGATTCTAATGAGATTTGCTTTCTTCTGGATGCGTACACTACTGGGAAAAACCTTGTACACAGAACCATAGCAGTAGCGCTGGATAGAAGGAGGCGCTACTGCTACATAACAGTAGCGCGTGTCCATCAAAAGCGCTACTGATAACTGCTTAGTAGTAGCACTGCTATAAGAAACGCGCTACTACTAACATTACGTAGTAGTAACAACTTATCAGTAGCGCTTCCCAGATAAAAGCGCTACTGATAACACAATAGTAGTAGCACGTGTGTACGACCAGCGCTACTGCTAAGTGGGACGTGCATTTATCGTCTTCGCCTCCGCACGCCCCTCTCTTTCTCACCCTCTCCCTCTCCCCTCCTCACTCCCTCCCTCTCCATACTCGATCTGCGTCTCCGCCGCCGCCCCTCGCACCCTCCCTCCTCACTCTATGCCGCCGCCTCGCCCCTCATTCCTTCCCTCTCCCCCTCCTCACTCTCTCCCTCTCCACTCTACGCCACCGCCCCGCCCCTCACTCCCTCCCTCTCCCCCTCCTCACTCTCTCCCTCTCCACTCTGCATCGCCGCCGCCACAGGTCCTCCCCGACGACCTCGCCCCCGGCCACGACCCCGAGCTCGACCTCGGCCCCGACCTCGACCACAGCGACCTCGACCCCGACCCCGATCCCGACACCGACCCCGGTCTCTGGTGAGATACCCCCATGCCTAGGGTTCTTGCTAGCTAGGGTTCTTGCTAGGGTATGAACTTTTTATGTAGCTGAGTTCGGTAGCTCGGTCGAGAAATGAACCGATCTTAAGCCAATACTCGGTCGCTCGATTTTAGCTCGATAGCTCAACTTAACATATATGTTGTCCATGATTTTAGCTTGATTGGAAGTTTAATTAAGTGTTGAAGAAAATTAGGCCTTATTATGGTGATGTGCCTTATCTAGTTGAAAAAATAGGTTAGTGGACGCTAGCTAAATTCAAATGAGATGGTTGATGTGTAAATGATAACTACAAAGTAAAACATTAAATGATAAGAAAATTTTCTCATAGGAATTTGTCTCGACATCGACGATGCTCGGCCCGCATCCTCGTAGGCGAGTGGTCGGCGAGAGCCTGCTTGATATGCGCCATGTCCAGGACTGGGCTCCGCCGGGCTGGCACTGGGAGGTGCTACCTTCCCGGGCTCGGAGCTTGGTGAGGAATCCGGGTCTCATCGTCGACCCGGAGCTTCTTTGATGGTGGTCACGTGGGCAACTTTCGGTGCAGAGAGAGCAAGCCCCCGCGGAGGTGGTACGTCACCATGTCAGGGAGGAGGACGAGTACGTCCGTCGCTACATGGCGGCGTTGGACGCTAGGTTCTCCAATACCTGGCAGATTCTTTAGAGATCTCATCCAAGTTATGATCCCGTGATGGTTCCTTATCTTTGGGTGTCCACCACCCGCGACTCAGGAATCGCTAGTCACTTAGATTATTTGATAGTATTCGATTTGTATTAGTGATCTTATATGATAATATTCGAGATGTATTAGTTAATATTTGATGATGCATTAATTGGATTATCCGAGATGATGTATTAGTGATATTATATTCGAGTTCATTATAAATGTATTAGTGATATTTTATCAGTATAATGCGTGTGTGACTTTTGGTCTGTCGTTGCTCCTTGTGTGACTTTCATGTGTGTTCTTGATGGAGGAATCCCGACTGTTGTCGTGGGGGCGCCTTCTCATCTTCTCTTCTTTGCGATATATTCATCGATATAATGCGCAAGGAGAGAAGAGGGGGGCGTCCATCACTGAAGGTCGAACTATTACTATGAGAGAGTGTCCACCAACATATATATACCACCAAATCAATGTGAGAGAGTGCGCATCAACACACCATGAGATATGCGAGTTATTTAAGAAAAGCCTCAAAGGGCCGAAAGTCACACATGCATTATGATCCAAGCGTGCCGTAATTTTTGAATCATGAACAAGGAAATGTCGTCGTCATTAGACGACGATAGGATCCAAGCGTGTGAATTTTGCGGTGAAGATAAGGGCCTTTGCGACCAGCCTGGGCTGCGAGCCATCAGGTTCTTCACCATGAAGCTTTACGAGGACTTCAATATTTCTATGGTACACAACGGGGACAACTGTTTTTCGTAATTAAGCATGACTTTTGTTTCTTTCTTTCAACGCGTAATTTCAGTTTTATACAATTCGACTAGTTCATCCTTTGTCATGCAAGACGGTATTTCTTGGAGAGGCTTGATTTCGAAGAGCACGAGAGTTTTGAGACGAGGACAACCAACGTGAGGACTAAACAAGGTCACACATTTCTGGTGAAAGTAATGGATGCACTTGATAACACAGAATTAGGGTGCTTAAATTGGGAAGCTCTTTGCAAGGCATATGTATTTCAGGAGGATATGGAAATAACCTTCAATCTTCGTCCTGAAGATCATATTGAAGGTAACATCGACATTTGGGTGAATGTTGATATGCTTCCTGTTTTACCTCCATGTGAGTTTGTCAACCATGCATATTTGTCAAGTAATTTGCATTCTATATTTAAAAATAGTTGGTGTTCATCCATAGTAAATTTGTTAATATATAATTTACAGCTTATTTTGTTTCTTCTAGTGAAACACAGAACATAATCGACACGACACACTACACTTATGGATCACATCTAACTTGGGAGGAGAAGGATGATCTTATCAACTTTGTTATTGATGTCCTAGCTAGTAGGGAGATCTTACCGTATAATTTGGGAACTGGCCCAAATTATATATTGTACAGGACACTAGTGCATAGGTTAAGGGCGGATGACATTCGCCAAAATATCTTGGTAAGAGTTGCTAATTAAGTACACTAGTACTGTTGCGTAAAGGGTATTGATTACATTGCTAACTAGGATACTATTATATTCTGCAACAGAAATTGCCAAATGAAGTTGTGCCTCCGTTGATGCAAGCCGAAGGTAATATGACAATTAAAAGCCCCTTCCATCCTGAGTTCTCCTTTTGCATACTCGAGTGAGCGCAAACCACCAAGACGGCTCCAAACTGAATCATGGGGACAAATAAAGAAGGATTGCAAGCCACAAGTTGGAGACCTTTGGATCTCTTTGCTTCATCATGGAGACATAGGTGTTATTCTGTTTTATGTAATTTTTGTTGGGGAACGTTGCATGGGAAACAAAAATTTTCCTACGCACATGCAGATCTATCCATGATGATGAGCATCTACCAGAGGGAGAGTGGATCTACGTACCCTTGTAGCTAAGCGGGAAGCGTTAAGAAACGCGGTTGGTGTAGTCAAGCGTCTTCGCGATCCGAATCGCCGAGCGTCCTGCGATCCAATCACGATCCGTCCCAATCAAGTACCGAACGGACGGCACCTCCGCATTCAGCACACGTACAACTTGATGACGATCTCCGCCTTCTTGATCCAGCAAGAGGGAGCGGATAGTAAGAAGAGTTCTCCGGCAGCGTGACGACGCTCCAGCGATGGTGGTGGAGCTATTTCGGCAGGGCTTCACCTAAGCACTGCAGAAATCCGATCTAGAGGAGAAACTATGCACTGGAGGAACGAGTAGCACGTGGCTGAAAATCTTGTGCAAAAACCCTAAAACCCTCTAGTATATATAGGAGGAGAGGAGGAGGAGGCCTGGCCCTCGAGGGGCCAGCCCTAGGCTTCGGCCGAACCAGGAGGGAGGAGTCCTCCTCCTCCACTCCTAGTAGGATTAGGACTCCTTCCTTATCTAGCCCTTTTTGCCTTTTCTCACCTTTTTCCTTTTGGGCTTTTCTTCCCAGCCGCATGGGCCTTGTGTGGGACTTCCACCAGCCCACTAAGGGCTGGTATTCACTCTACCACAGCCCATGAAGACTCTTGGGTCGAAATACCCCTCCCGGTACACTACCGGCGCTCCCAGTACACTACCGATGAGCCCGAAACTTTTCCGGCGACCAAAACAGGACTTCCTCCTCGTGACGTCCGGGATCTCATCTGGGACTCCGAACAACCTTCAGTCACCACCAGCCCATGAAGACTCTTGGGTCGAAATACCCCTCCCGGTACACTACCGGCGCTCCCGGTACACTACCGATGAGCCCGAAACTTTTCCGGCGACCAAAACAGGACTTCCTCCTTGTGACGTCCGGGATCTCATCCGGGACTTCGAACAACCTTCAGTCACCACCATGCATAACTCTATACTACCGAAACGTCACCAAACCTTAAGTGTGCAGACCCTGCGGGTTCGAGAACTATGTAGACATGACCGAGACACCTCTATGGTCAATAACCAATAGCAGGACCTGGATGCCCATATTGGTTCCTACATATTCTACGAAGATCTTTATCGGTTGAACCTCTATGTCAAGGATTAAGCTAATCCCATATGATGTTCCTGATACATCTCCAACGTATCTATAATTTTTGATTGTTCCATGCTATTATATTGTCAACTTGGGATGTTTTATATGCATTTATAAGCTATTTTATATCATTTTTGGGACTAACTTATTAACTCAGTGCCAGTTTTTGTTTCTTCCGTGTTTTTGACCTTTTTTAGAAAAGAATATTAAACGGAGTCCAAATGGAATAAAACCTTTGGGATGATTTTTCCATAACAGAAGGGATCCAGAAGACTTGAGAACCAAGGCAGAGGGCCACGGAGGAGGCCACGAGCCCCCTAGGTGCGCCCTAGGGGGGGGGTGCCTAGCAGGCTCGTGGGCCCCCCGTGCCTCCTTTGCCCTACCTCTTTTGCCTATAAATTCCCTAAAATCCTCAAACCAACAGAGAGAGCCACGAAAATAATTTTCGGCCATTGCACGCTTCTGTTTCCGCGAGATCCCATCTGGGGACCGTTCTGGTGCCCTGCCGGAGGGGGGTTCGGACACAGAGGGCTTCTTCATCAACACCATTGCCTCTCCGATGATGCGTGAGTAGTTCACCATAGACCTTCAGGTCCATAGCTAGTAGCTAGATGGCTTCTTATCTCTCTTGGATCTTCAATACAAAGTTCTCCATGATCTTCATGGAGATCTATCCGATGTAACTTTCTTTTGCGGTGTGTTTGTCGAGATCCGATGAATTGTGGATTTATGATCAGATTATCTATGAATATTACTTGAGTCTCCTTTGATTTCTTATATGCATGATTTCATATCCTTATAAGTCTCTTCGAGCTATGGGTTTCGTTTGGCCAACTTGATCTATAATTCTTGCAATGGGAGAAGTGCTTGGTTTTGGGTTCATATCGTGCGGTGTCCTCACCCAGTGACAAAGTAGGGGTAGCGAGGCACGCATCGTGTTGTTGCCATCAAGGGTAAAAAGATGGGGTTTATATCATATTGCATGAATTTATCCCTCTACATATATCATCTTGCTTAAGGCGTTATTTTGTTTGTTATGAACTTAATACACTAGATACATGCTGGATAGCGGTCGATGTGGGGAGTAATAGTAGTAGATGCAGAAAGTATAGGTCTACTTGTCTCGGACGTGATGCCTATATGTATGATCATTTCCTTAGATATCGTCATGACTTTGCGCGATTCTATCAATTGCTCGACAGTAATTTGTTCACCCACCGTAATACTTGCTATCATGAGAGAAGCCTCTAGTGAACACTATGGCCCCCGGGTCTATTTTACACATTATATATTCATATCTACATACAAAAATACCAAAGTTACCTTGCTGCACTTTTATTTGTTTATTTATATTTACCTATTATCACTATCAGATCTCACCTTGCAAGTAATCGTAAAGGGATTGACAACCCCTTTATCGTGTTGGGTGCAAGTTTGTTTGTTTTTGTGCAGGTGCCTTGGTGCCTCATCTTGATACTCCTACTGGATTGATACCTTGGTTCTCAAACTGAGGGAAATACTATCTCTACTTTGCTGCATCACCCTTTCCTCTTCAAGGGAAAAACCAACGCAAGCTCAAGAAGTAGCAGGAAGAATTTCTGGCGCCGTTGCAGGGGAGTATTCAAGTGAAGCATATCTACCAAGTACCTATCGCAAACTCATCTCTTGCATTTACATTATTTTCCATTTTCCTCTCGTTTTCCTCTCCCCCACTTCTAAAACAAAATTTACAAAAATATTTGCCTTTCTTTATTTACCTTTTTCATTCGCCCCTTTCTTTCGCTTGCTTTCTGTTTGCTCGTGTGTGCTATATTATTTATCCTCATGGCCCAACCAAATGATTATGATTCTTACTATAAAAAGGTGCAAGAGATTGAAACTAGTGTCAAAAGCTTCATGTCTACACAAGGCCAGATTTCTGATAAACAAGCCACCTTAGTCAATAAAATGGCTGCTAAACCTGAAATATGTGATGAGAACCACGAAGATCTTAAAGTGCTTGGTATGACTCCTATTGAATCCTTGTTTTCTAATGTCAATCTTAATGATGATGGGGCTGGATGTGAATCCACTTTGGTTGAGAAACGCGCCAATGATTCGGAGTCTATTTATCTTGATGCTAAAAATACTAAAAGTGGAGTAGAGGATATCAAAACTTTGAATAGTGATGAAATTACTACTTTGGATTTCAAGGAATTTAATTATGATAGTTGCTCTTTGATTGAATGTATTTCCTTGATGCAATCCATGCTAAACTCTCCACATGCTTATAGCAAAAATAAGGCTTTTACAAAACATATCGTTGATGCTATGATGAAATCTCTTGAAGAGAAACTTGAGTTGGAAATATCTATTCCTAGAAAACTTCATGATGAGTGGGAACCTACTATAAAAATCAAGATTAAAAATTATGAATGCCATGCTTTGTGTGATTTGGGTGCTAGTGTTTCCACAATTCCAAAATCTTTATGTGATGTTCTAGGTTTCAATGAGATTGATGAGTGCTCTCTTAATTTGCATCTTGCAGATTCTACTATTAAGAAACCTATGGGAAGGATCAATGATGTTCTTATTATTGAAAATAGGAACTATGTGCCCATAGATTTAATTGTTCTTGATATTGATTGCAATCCGACATGCCCCATTATTCTTGGTAGACCTTTGCTTAGAACTATTGGTGCTGTTATTAATATGAAGGAAGGGAATATTACATTTCAAATTCCATTAAAGAAGGGCATGTAACAATTTACTAGAAATAAAATAAAATTTCCTTATGAATCCATTATGAGAGCTACTTATGGTTTGAGCACTAAAGATGACAATACTTGATTCTATTGCCTTACGCCTAGCTAAGGGCGTTAAACGATAGCGCTTGTTGGGAGGCAACCCAATGAATAGATTTATTTTTGCTTTTTACTTTATGTTTTGTTGAGTCCCTACCATCATGATTCTGTTATGATTGTGTTTTTTTATGTTTTAATTAGTGTTTGTGCCAAGTAGAACCTTTATGATTAGTTTTGGTGATAGTTGTTTAATCATGCTGAAAAAGACAGAAACTTTGTGCTCACAAAATTATTTTTAATTCCTATCTATAAAGATATTTTGAGTTTATTCTTTTTTCGCTAATTTATATGCAAAGTTAACTAATTGTCATAATTGTTTAAGAATTTTTGGGTTAGCAGAGGTATACGAATATACAGATTCCTACAGACTGTTCTGTTTTTGACAGATTCTGTTTTTGTTGTGTTGATTGCTTATTTTGATGAAACTATGGTTAGTATCGGGGGGTACGAGCCATGGAAAAGTGATAATACAGTAATATAACATCAATATAAATGGAAATTAAGTTTACTACAGTACCTAAAATGTTGGTGGTTTGTTTTCTTATGCTAATGCTATCACGAGTTTCTGTTTGAGTTTTGTGTTGTGAAGTTTTCAAGTTTTGGGTGATGTTCTTATGGACAATGGAATAAAGAGTGGAAATAGCCTAAGATTGGGGATTCCCAAGTCATCCCAAGCCAAATTCAAGGACACCAAAAAACCTAAGCTTGGGGATGCCCCGAGAAGGCATCCCCTCTTTCGTCTTCAATCAATCGGTAACGTTACTTGGAGCTATATTTTTATTTACCACATGATATGTGTTTTGCTTGGAGCGTCGGGTATTATAGGATTCTTGGATTTTTGTTTTATCACAATCATCCTTGCTGCACACATTTTGAGAGGGACATGCACTCATCGCGAATTTGTTAGAACACTCAGTGAGCTTCACTTATATCTTTTGAGTTAGGCAATTTAGCTCACATGTGCTTCACTTATATCTTTTGAGCTTGGTAATTTTGCTCCCATGAGCTTCACTTATATCTTTTGAGCTTGGTAATTTTGCTCCCATGTGCTTCACTTATATCTTTTGAGCTTGCTAATTTTGCTCCCATGAGCTTCACTTATATCTTTTGAGCTAGATAAGTTTGCTCTAGTGCTTCACTTAAATCTTTGTAGAGCACGGCGGTGTCATATTTTGTAGAAATAAAAACTCTCGATCTTCACTTATATCATTTTGAGAGTGCTCTCTCTAAGTAACTTGGTAATTGGCGTGTGTTATGAAATTAGTCCTAAATATGATAGGCATCCAAAGAGGATATAATAAAAACTTTCATATTCAAGTGCATTGATTAGTAAGAAAAGTTTGATTCCTCACGATTAGTTCTGAGATATGGAGGTGATAATATTAGAGTTATGATAGTAGGGTGTTGTGAATCTAGAAATACTTGTGTTGAGGTTAGTGATTCCCGTAGCATGCACGTATGGTGAACCGCTATGTTAGGAAGTCAAAGCATAATTGATTTATTGATTGTCATCCTTTGTGTGGCGGTCGGGATCGCGCGATGGTTAACTCCTACCAACCCTTCCCCTAGGAGTATGCGTTTAGCACTTTGTATTGATTACTAATAAAACTTTCGCAATAAGTATATGAGTTCTTCATGACTAATGTCAGTCCATGGTATAGGTGCACTCTCACCCTTCCACCATTGCTAGCCTCTCTAGTGCCGCGCAACTTTCGCCGATGCACAAACCCACCATATACCTTCCTCAAAACAGCCACCATACCTACCTATTTTGGCATTTCCATAGCCATTCTGAGATATATTGCCATACAACTTCCACCGTTCCGTCTCATGACATGTGCCATCACTTTCATATTGACATTGCATGATCGTAAGATAGCTAGTGAGATGTTTCAACGTCATACGCTAAGCTAGATCGTTGCACATCCCGGTACACTGCCGGAGGCATTTCATATAGAGTCATTATTGTTCTAAGTATCGAGTTGTAAGTAAATAAAAGTGTGATGATCATCATTATTAGAGCATTGTCCCATGTGAGGAAATAATAAAAGAGGCCAAAGATGCCCACCAAAAAAATGAAAAAAAGAAGCCAAAGAGACCAAACAAAAATGAGAGAAAAAGAGAGATGGGATAATGCTACTATCTTTTTCCACACTTGTGCTTCAAAATAGCACCATGTTCTTCATGATAGAGAGTCTCTTGTTTTGTCACTTTCATATGCTAGTGGGAATTTTCATTATATAACTTGGCTTGTATATTCCAATGATGGGCTTCCTCAAATTGCCCTATGTCTTCGTTAGCAAGCAAGTTGGGTGCACACCCACTAGTTTTTATTTTTGAGCTTTCATACACTTATAGCTCTAGTGCATCCGTTGCATGGCAATCCCTACTCATTCACATTGATATCTATTGATGGGCATCTCCATAGCCCATTGATACGCCGAGTCGATGTGACCATCTCCTCCTTTTTGCCTCACAACCTCCACCACACTCTATTCCACCTATAGTGCTATATCCATAGCTCACGCTCATGTATTGCATGAGAGTTGAAAAAGTTTGAGAAAGTAAGAGTGCAAAAACAATTAGTTGGCCAATACCGGGGTTGTGCATGATTTAAATTCGTTATGTGGGGATGATGGAGCATAGCCAAACTATATGATTTTGTAGGGATAACTTTCTTTGGCCTTGTTATTTCAAAAGTTCATGATTACTTTGCTAGTATGCTTGAAGTATTATTGTTTTATGTCAATATTAAACTATTGTTTTGAATCTTATGGATCTGAACATTCATGCCACAATAAAGAAGTTACAAAGAACAAATATGTTAGGTAGCATTCCACATCAAAAATTCGGTCTTTATCACTTCCCTACTTGAGGACGAGCAGGAGTTAAGCTTGGGGATGCTTGATACGTCTCCAACGTATCTATAATTTTTGATTGTTCCATGCTATTATGTTGTCAACTTGGGATGTTTTATATGCATTTATATGCTATTTTATATCATTTTTGGGACTAACTTATTAACTCACTGCCTAGTGCCAGTTTCTATTTTTTCTGTGTTTTTGACCTTTTTTAGATAAGAATATTAAATGGAGTCCAAATGGAATAAAACCTTCGGGATGATTTTTTCCATAACAGAAGGGATCCAGAAGACTTGAGAACCAAGGCAGAGGGCCACGGAGGAGGCCACGAGCCCCCTAGGCGCGCCCCCGGGGGGGGGGGGGGCTAGCAGGCTTGTGCCCCCCCGTGCCTCCTTTTCCCTACCTATTTCGCCTATAAATTCCCTAAAATCCTCAAACCAACAGAGAGATCCACGAAAATATTTTTCTGCCGCCGCAAACTTCTGTTTCCGCAAGATCCCATCTGGGGACCGTTCTGGTGCCCTGTCGGAGGGGGGTTCGGACACGAAGGGCTTCTTCATCAACACCATTGCCTCTCCGATGATGCGTGAGTAGTTCACCACAGACCTTCGGGTCCATAGCTAGTAGCTAGATGGCTTCTTCTCTCTCTTGGATCTTCAATACAAAGTTCTCCATGATCTTCATGGAGATCTATCCGATGTAACTTTCTTTTGCGGTGTGTTTGTCGAGATTCGATGAATTGTGGATTTATGATCAGATTATCTATGAATATTATTTGAGTCTCCTCTGATTTCTTATATGCATGATTTCATATCCTTGTAAGTCTCTTCGAGTTATGGGTTTTGTTTGGCCAACTTGATCTATAATTCTTGCAATGGGAGAAGTGCTTGGTTTTGGGTTCATACCGTGCGGTGTCGTCACCCAGTGACAAAGTAGGGGTAGCAAGGCACGCATCGTGTTGTTGCCATCAAGGGTAAAAAGATGGGGTTTATATCATATTGCATGAATTTATCCCTCTACATCATGTCATCTTGCTTAAGGCGTTACTCTGTTTGTTATGAACTTAATACACTAGATGCATGCTGGATAGCGGTCGATGTGTGGAGTAATAGTAGTAGATGCAGAAAGTATCAGTCTACTTGTCTCGGACGTGATGCCTATATGTATGATCATTGCCTTAGATATCGTCATGACTTTGCGCGATTCTATCAATTGCTCGACAGTAATTTGTTCACCCACCGTAATACTTGCTATCATGAGAGAAGCCTCTAGTGAACACTATGGCCCCCGGGTCTATTTTACACATATATATTCAGATCTACATACAAAAATACCAAAGTTACCTTGCTGCACTTTTATTTGTTTATTTATATTTACCTATTGTCACTATCAGATCTCACCTTGCAAGTAATCGTAAAGGATTGACAACCCCTTTATCGCGTTGGGTGCACGTTTGTTTGTTTTTGTGCAGGTGCCTTGGTGCCTCATCTTGATACTCCTACTAGATTGATACCTTGGTTCTCAAACTGAGGGAAATACTTATCTCTACTTTGCTGCATCACCCTTTCCTCTTCAAGGGAAAAACCAACGCAAGCTCAAGAAGTAGCAGTTCCCTTTGTTCCTCGGTATGTTACTTGCCCTAGATTCGATCGTCGGTATCTCCATACCTAGTTCAACCTTGTTACCGGCAAGTCTCTTTACTTGTTACGTAATACAAGATCCCGTGACTAACACTTAGTAACATTGCTTGCAAGGCTTATTGTGATGTTGTATTACCGAGTGGGCCCTGAGATACCTCTTCGTCACACGGAGTAACAAATCCCAGTCTTGATCCATGCCAACTCAACAGACACCCTCGGAGATACTTGTAGAGTACCTTTATAGTCACCTAGTTACGTTGTGATGTTTGATACACACAAGGCACTCCTCCGGTGCCCGTGAGTTGCATGATCTCATGGTCATAGGAACATATACTTGACATGCAGAAAACAGTAGCAATAAACTGACATGATCAAATGCTACGTTTGTAGTTTGGGTCTTGTCCATCACATCATTCTCCTAATGATGTGATCCCTTATCAAATGACATCACATGTCAATGGCTAGGAAACCTTGACCATCTTTGAGCAACGAGCTAGTTCACTAGAGGCAGACTAGGGACAGAGTGTTGTCTATTTACCCACACATGTAATGTGTTTCCAATCAATACAATTATAGCATGGATAATAAACGATTATTATGAACAAGGAAATATAATAATAAACACTTTATTTATTGCCTGTAGGGCATATTTCCAACAATTTTACCTAGGAGGGAGGACTAGGTCCTATGAGAGAAAAGTTTAGTTAACTTGTATGATCGATTAAGATGATTACTATTATGATGTTTTCTTCTAATTCAACATGATCACTTGCATCCATGCACTTTAATCTAAATGTAGTGTTGGCACAATAATTATTAATGTTATCGTATGATGAAACTACTGTATAGAGCATGGACAAATACGTAGAGGGGAATGTAATCTTTGAAAGCAGGAATATTAGCAGTAGCGCTGGTAGGCATCTAGCGGTAGCGCTGGTTTATCAGTAGCGCTATTTTTTTATAGCACTACTGCTAACCCTACTTACCAGTATCGCTGGAAAAACTTAGCTATAGTGCCTTAGCAGTAGCGCTGCCACCAGCGCCACTGGTATGGGTAATTCCAGCACTACTACTAGGCTTTCTCCTAGTAGCGGTAAGAAATACTATATCCGCTTGTGCATAAGGATAATGGATAATTAAGGTTTCTGGAATCCATATCCAAGTACCCAAACATCTAGAGCCAGGATTTCAAAATGGTGTTGTTGTTATAACGCAATTAAGCATATAATTTTGCTGCAGGGAAATATGTTTGAATAAATGCTCCAGTAAGGTGTAATGATTGAACTCCTGAGACGGAATGAAGAGTATCACCTAATAGGAATGATTACTAAATATGTAAGTTAACTAAACATAAGAGGATATTCCTCATTTAACAACTTGCCAAACAACCATATCACAAGAGCGACGGCAAGGGTTGCCGTGGTTTTACCAAATGCAGCTAAAGCCTTCAATAGGCAGATATTGCATCATAAAGAAAACATTAACCTTCTCTCTCAAAAGAAGAGAAAACATTCATCCTGGCATTTTGTAGATAAAAATGAGAGATGGCTTGATAAATATGGAAACATGATCCCTTATGGCCAAGTCCAAATCATTTGTACAATTCCATCATACTTGTTTTCTGCTTTCTCCAACATAAGTGTTACAACAACCTACCACATGTAACAGTGGCACATCAACATAGGAACCTAATTTTTAAGGAAATGCTTAAGGATGATTAGACTTACTTTCTTCACAATGCTGAGGACATCAGGCTCTAAATCTTATGTTACAGCTCACTAGATTGTTGGATAGGTACTACAAAGCAAAAAAGGGTGAGGATGAAGAAGTAGGTGGAGCACCTCCTTGGACCCCAGCACCAAGAGCCCACCCTAACCATCACCCAATTTCCTGACCTCTGAATGAACACATGGGTGATCAACACTAACAGAAAACAAGGCTTTGGTCTGGGCCAGATCAGAGCATTAGTCCCGGTCGTGTTACGAACCGGGACTAATAGGAGCATCTATCCTGGTTCGATCGGCTAGGACGTCGGCTGGGCCTCGACAGACATTAGTCCTGGTTCAGCTGGGACCATTAGTCCCGGTTCCATCCACCAACCGGGACTAAAGGGGTTGCTGCCCATTAGTCCCGGTTGGTGTCTGGAACTAGGACTAAAGGGTAGGCCATTAGTCCCATTTTTAGGCGCAAACCGGGACTAAAGCTTTTGCCTATATATCTGCACGCCCCCCATCTCCTCTTTTTTTGGCTATGGAAGGGTGGGAGGTGTGTGCTACTCTGTTCTCACCTGCTATGCACATGAGATGTTTGATCAAATGCCCGATCCACACTTAAGCTTTCTCCTCTCCAAGATCGACCTCCAAGCTACATTTCCCCCAAGATTTGTCTAGGTTTGGTGGTGCACCAACTACACAAGTGTTCTAAAAGGTTAGCAACTTCATCCTTTCATCTCTCACTGCTAGTTTGGCTCATTTTAAATGTTATAGAAGTAGAGTGGTTTGTGGTTTTTAGTGGAGGAGTGTATGTGGGAGTTCATTTGATTTAGATGCACAATTTGAGCTCAAATTAACTTCTTAGAGTCTGCACATGTGTAGGGTGCCATCCCATCCCCATTCCCATCCTCACCGCTATCGATCGCTTGTGTCGATCTCGTCACCGGCACCACGGTGGTGAGCCTCTTGTTCTTATCATCATTTTAAAGGGAAAACATTCTTACTTGTATGATTTAGATAGCTACTTGTATAATATTCTAACTTTAATCATTGTTTGTTATTATATAGTCACATGGTTTTTGTATCCGCACCCGTCGGCTCTCATTTGGTCTATGATTCGGATGTGGTATATTATCTTTTATAACTATTTGTTTCATTTAGAGTTTATGACAATTATGTTGACCAATGTGACATGGATGATTTTATCTAGGACGTATGTGAACCGGAAATTACAACCGACCCTATTGTCAAGAGGTTAAATTTGGTTGAAAAGGAAAACAATCACTTGAAAGAAAAATTAAAAAGAATTGAAGAGGAGAAGATGAAATTGGAGTTGCAGGTTGTCGATGTCCTCGACGATCACAAGATCCAGATGGATGCAATGCGCTTGAAAATTAGAAAGATTAAATAGCATGCCATTGATAATGAGGCTTGTTATCATTATTTTTATCGTATTTGTTTTTGCATTTAAATGTTTTACATAGTTGTATGTTAGTTTCAATGTATGTTTTAATTAGATGCTCTAGAGAGTTGTATGTTGTTCTATGAGAACTATGTGTATGAACTTTATGTATTTATTTTTCAATAATAACATTTGATCACTATTGTACTTTGGTTTTAATGTGATGATGAACTTGTATTAATTTGGTCTCTTCTCTATTCATGTCTTGTCAGTTTGAGTTGGTGTTCCCATCATCCTTCTTCAATATTATGACGCACATCCTAGTTCACCTAGTCGACGAGATTGCCATTCTGGGTCCTGTATTTCTACACAATATGTTCCCCCTTTGAGACGTTCATGGGAGTCTTAAAGAAATATGTTCGTAACCATGCTAGGCTAGAAGGAAGCATCTCCATGGGCCATCAAACAAAGGAGGTTATTGGGTTTTGTGTTGACTTTATTCGTGACCTTGAGGCGATTGGTGTCCCCAATCGCGGTTTGAGGGGAGACTGAATGGAAAAGGCACGCTGGGAGCAGATTCAATAATATGTAGGGACGAACATTCTTGGGCGCAAGCACACTACACAGTTCTATATGATTCTACCTTGGTGGCCCTGTATATCAATGAACACAAGAATATTGTATGCTCTAAACACCCAGAGCAGTCTGACGACTGGATTACAAGTGAAGGCTGACCCAAGCATCATGTTAAACGATGAAGATTATCCATGGTTATGACGCAATAAGCAAGGGACACATGCGAACAAAAAGTGAGGACTTTCTCTCTAGTGAAGACAACATATCAGATGGTACAATTGTTCATGTAACTGTTCGACATATACAAGATAACCGAATATTTTGCACCTTTGAATCCGGGTTGAAAGCCATAGTTATGCCCCAAAACTTTTTTGATGATGGATTTGATCTAGAATATCACTGTAGTTACATGTCAAAAAATGAAATCCCTTGGTAATAGATGAGTTTTCGTCTCAAACCCTGATACTTCAAAAGATATTGTCTAGTTCGTACACGAAGTGCATCTAGTTTTTGTCGTAACCCTCTAAACCTTTTAGTACATTCTATGTGGGTGAAATTATGATACTATGACAAGTTTCAACCTTTTCAGAGTTCATTTGTAGTGATTTTCAATTTCAGGATCATTTAGCTCAAAATAAATCATTAAATGCATGAAAAATAGCAAGTGAAGTCAGAAAAGGGTTGAAAATTTATGATGTGGCTTTGAATGGTGCATACTGAACGCACAAAAATTCTGGAGTTAAAATATGTTTTAAAAATAAAACCCCTTTGTAATAGACGAGTTTTCGTTCGAAACCTCGTACTTCGAAAGTGATTGTCCAGTTTGTACACGAAGTGCATCCAGTTTTTGCTGTAACCCTCTAAACTTTTTAGAACATGTTATGCTGGTGAAATTATGATATCATGCGAAGTTTCAACCCTTTCAGAGTTCATTTGTAGTGCTTTTCAATTTCAGGGTCATTTAGCTCAAAATAAATCATTAGATGCATGAAACAAAGGAAATGAAGTCAGAAAAGGGTTGAAAATTGATGATGTGGCTTTGAATGGTGCTTATTGAACGAACAAAAAGTCTGGAGTTGAAATATGTTAAAAATCAAATTCCTTTGTAATAGATGAGTTTTCGTCCGAAAGCCTCATACTTTGAAAGAGATTGTCGAGTTTGTACGCGAAGTGCATCTAGTTTTTATCGTAACCCTCTAAACTTTTTAGCACATGCTACTTGGTTGAAATTATGATACCGTGCCAAGTTTCAACCTTTTCATAGTTCATTTGTAGCATTTTTCAATTTCATGGTCATTTATATAAAAAAAATTATATGCATGAAAAATAGCAAATGAAGTCAGAAAAGGGTTGAAAAGTGATGATGTGACTTTGAATGGGGCATATTAAATGCAAAAAAGTCAGGAGTTAAAATATGTTAAAAAATGAAATCTGTAATACATGAGTTTTCATCCGAAACCGTGATACTTCGCAAGAGATTGTCCACTTTGTACATGAAGTGCATTCAGTTTTTGCCGTAACCCTGTATACTTTTTAGCACATACTACGTGGGTGAAATTATGATACCAAGCCAAGTTTCAACCTTTTGCAGAGTTCATTTGTAGTGCTTTTCAACTTCATGGTCATTTAGATAAAAAATCATTAAATGCATGAAAAATAGCAAATGAAGTTAGAAAATGGTTGAAAATTGATGATGTGGCCTTGAATGGTGCATATTGAACGAAAAAAACTCCGGAGTTAAAATATGTTAAAAATTGAAATCCCTTTGTAATAGATGAGTTTTCGTCCGAAACCCTGATACTTGGAAAATTATATTAAATTTCATGGTCATTTAGCTGAAAAATCATTAAAATAATCTGCTAAAAATATGGAACTCGCCATCGACGCCCTTGCCGACGCCCTCGACGCTCTCGCCGTGTCGTGCCCCTCTGCCCCGAAGCGCGCCCTGCCCAGTCGCCGATCCTCATGCCCCTACCCCGCTCTAGTGCCGCCGTGCCCCTGCCCCGATGCCGCCCCTCCTCATCCGGTGAGGTACTCTCTCCTCCCCTCTCCTCCCTCCTTCCTCCCCGATCTTGAAATCTGCTTGTTGAAATTATGTACGGTTTTCATGCTTGTTGAAATCTGCTAAGTCTGAAACTGACAGAATTAAAACTTCCCTTGTTTCCATGATGTTTCCCACTAATCTATAACTTTGCTTAACTTGATCATTAAACATGTTTTTCCATGCTTTACTAGTACATTCATGCCATGCCTTTTGTTGCCTTGTAAAGCTACTTTAGCATGACCTACACTTGCTCTAAAGATGCCATGTTAATATAAGAGTTTGCTGTTGACAATAAGTTGCAACTTGTGAGTTCATTTGTAATTGATACATGCATCATATGTTTTTGCACCATGGAACATTATAAACTATGGCATGTCTACTGTAGTTGCATATCTTTTTATTGCTCTTTGGAGTTTGTTTTCCTAGGGTAACATCCATGCCAAAACTGCTTCTCAATGTTCTGCCAGCACCTATACACTGCATATTTTCACTAAGCTTGTATCTGTAACAGCATGTTTGCATCATATGACTTCATTGCAATTAATCCATTATGCTACTGAACTTGAACCTTTATGTTACTGTATATCTAGCATATTCCAGCCACATGCCACACATATGCACTTTACGTTACTGTAGCATATCTTAACCTTGGTTGTAAATTGCCATGTTGCTGTTATGGATAGTTTTGCATTGCATATTGTTTTGTTCACCGTTTTCATCTCATTGCCTTACACTACTAGGGAAAAGCCTAGCAGTAATCCCTACAGCTAACCTTTAGCAGTAGCGCTTGTTGGCCCGCGCTGCTGCTATACATACGTAGCAGCAGCGAGCTCCAAATAAGAACGCTACTGCTAATATCTGTACTGCCTTGTATTATACCATGCTACAGGTAATGGCACGCTGCTACTAACTTTACTCCATGCGCTACTGCTAACTTTATTGGTTTCTGATTTTTTCTGCATATTTGTTTTGTATTTGAACATGCTTTATACAAGAATCTTTAGCACATACAAATGTCATCATCATACACATACAAATGGCCGCGAGACCACGAATGTAATCATAGCATATACATACAAATAGTCTCATCAAATCATGTCATCATCATAATCATCATCCAACACAAAGTGGTCTCTCGTCATCATCTCGAAAATAGCGATACAAGTCTCGAATACTTGCAACTACATCGTCATCCATCTAAACAATGATATACGCGAGAAGAGCTATCACTATGAGTGAGAGCGAAACTATGTAGTACATGAGGCGGTGGTTATGAGCCCTCTCTCGTGCTAGCGTGGGCCTCCTCACATAACTAGCTTTTGCTTCTTGTCTGCTTTTGAAGCCTTTATGGCTGGCGCACGAGACCCCTTCCACTTGCGCCTGACACTCGGACCACTCATTGTATACTCCCGGAACCTTTCCTTTGTACACGACATATCATCGGTACTTCGCCATCAAGAATCTAGGTACCTGTTAGAGATGCATCTTCATCAAGAGAATGTACAATCATATGCAACAATATATACTTGAGAAACACAAAAAGAAAGGGTTAGCAACTAGATGCAACACACAGTAAACATAAATAATCAACGCAATTTCATCGTACGCAAACTAATTAACTAGAGGTATGCAGGTCATCATACCCAAACTAACAAAGTAGCATTACGCAAGTTCGGTAGGGACCGTGGACATCACAAAGTTTCATCACTACAGAAAGTATATACAAGTTCAACCGACACATATCATCATCATTGGCATCATAAATCACTAGAACTTCCATCCTTCCAGATCATCGAGGATGGACCCTAGCTTCTTGAACGACGTGAGGTCCTGACGTTGCATGCCTATGATAGTTCGGACATCATCTCGTGATATAGGGCCGTAGTGGAACATCCCCTTCACTTTGATGACTTCTTTCATGATGATCATCGCAATGTCCCTCTGGATGTGAAAGAACTCATCTTTAAGTTTGTAATCCACTTCTCCTTGAGATTCTACCCACTTGCGGATATGATCATCGTTTCTAGTTGTCATGCGAAGCTTTTGGTGATCCCTTCTGAACTCCATCATGAGATGGAGGAGGTAGAATCCATTGTTCATACTTGATTTTGGGACATGGATGCAGAAGAAGTTGGTTTTATGTGAGAAACCCGTCTTGCGGTTCCTTTGTTTCCTGATCTGCATGTGGCCACCCCTGAAGCTGAAGCCTTGGAGAGCATCATCTAGAATATTCATTACGTGGGTGTAGTGTTGGGAGACGTAGTAGTAAATCAAAATTTTCCTACGTTCACCAAGATCTATCTATGGAGAAACCAGCAACGAGAGGGGAGAGATTGCATCTTCATACCTTTGAAGATCGCTAAGCGGAAGCGTTACAAGAACGCGGTTGATGGAGTCGTACTCGCAGCGATTCAGATCGCGGTAGATCCGATCAAGTGCCGAACGGACGGCACCTCCGCGTTCAACACACGTGCAGCCCGGTGACGTCTCCAACACCTTGATCCAGCAAGGAGGAAGGAGAGGTTGGGGAAGGGCTCCAACAGCAGCACGACGGCGTGGTGGTGGTGGAGTAGCAAGGTATTCCGACAGGGCTTCGCCTAAGCGCTGCGGAGGAGGAAGAAGAGAGGTAGGGCTTCGCCGTGAGAGAGAGAGATCAAATCTTGTCTCAAAACATCCAAAACCTCAAGTATATATAGGAGGAGGGACGTGGAGGGCTGGCTTGGCCTCTACTCCAAAGAGGAGATGGCCGGCCGAATTAAAGGGAGAGTCCACCTCCCACAAGGGAGGTGGATCTCCTCCTTTTAAATCCTTTTTGCCTTATCTCCTTATCTCCAGCCGCATGGGCCTTTAGCAAAAGTATTGCCCAGCCCAATAAGGGCTGGCACACTTTATCTAACAGCCCATGTGGTCCTTTGGTCGTCACACCCCTCCCGGGGGTTATCCGGCACCCTCCCGGCACTCCCGGTACACTACCGATGAGCCCGAAAACTTTCCGGTGACCAAAACTGGACTTCCTATATATCAATCTTTACCTCCGGACCATTCCGGAGCTCCTCGTGACGTCCGGGATCTCATCCGGGACTCCGAACAACCTTCGGTAATCACGTATACCTTTTCCCTATAACCCTAGCGTCATCGAACCTTAAGTGTGTAGACCCTACGGGTTCGGGAGACACGTAGACATGACCGAGACACCTCTCCGGTCAATAACCAACAGCGGGATCTGGATACCCATGTTGGCTCCCACGTACTCCACGATGATCTCATCGGATGAACCACGATGTCAAGGATTCAATCAATCCCGTATACAATTCCCTTTGTCTATCGGTATGATACTTGCCCGAGATTCGATCGTCGGTATCCCCATACCTTGTTCAATCTCGTTACCGGCAAGTCTCTTTACTCGTTCCGTAATACATCATCCCGTGACTAACTCCTTAGTCACATTGAGCTCATAATGATGATGTCTTACCGAGTGGGCCCAGAGATACCTCTCCGTCACACGGAGTGACAAATCCCAGTCTCGATTCGTGCCAACCCAACAGATACTTTCGGAGATACCCGTAGCGTACCTTTATAGCCACCCAGTTACGTTGTGACGTTTGGCACACCCAAAGTATTCCTACGGTATCCGGGAGTTACACAATCTCATGGTCTAAGGAAATGACACTTGACATTGAAAAGCTTTAGCAAACGAACTACACGATCTTTGTGCTATGCTTAGGATTGGGTCTTGTCCATCACATCATTCTCCTAATGATGTGATCCCGTTATCAACGACATCCAATGTCCATGGCCATGAAACCGTGACCATCTATTGATCAACGAGCTAGTCAACTAGAGGCTCACTAGGGACATGTTGTGGTCTATGTATTCACACATGTATTATGGTTTCCGGTTAACACAATTATAGCATGAACAATAGACAATTATCATGAACAAGGAAATACAATAATAACCATTTTATTATTGCCTCTAGGGCATATTTCCAACAGTCTCCCACTTGCACTAGAGTCAATAATCTAGTTCACATCACCATGTGATTAACACTTACATCACCATGTGATCATATCATCATGTGATTAACACCCAATAAGTTCTGGGGTTTGTTCATGTCCTGCTCGTGAAAGAGGTTTTAGTCAACGGGTCTGCGACATTCAGATCCGTGTGTACCTTACAAACTTTCCATGTCATATTTGTAGATACTACTCCCATGCTCCACTTGGAGCTATTCCAAATGGCTGCTCCACTATACGTAGCTGGATTTCTACTAAGAGTCATCCGGATTGGTTTTAAAGCTTGCATCATCGTAACACTTTACGATGAACTCTTTATCACCTCCATAATCGAGAAATATTTCCTTAGTTCTCAAGTTACTAAGGCTAACTTTGACCGCTGTCTAGTGATCCACTCTTGGATTACTCTTGTACCCCTTGACAGACTCATGGCAAGGCACACACAGGTGCGGTACACAGCATGGCATACTATATAGAGCCTATGGCTAAAGCATAGGAGATGACACTCATCTCTTCTTTATCTTCTGCCGTGGTCGGGTATTGAGTCTTACTCAATTTCACACCTTACAATACAGTCAAGAACTCCTTATTTGACCCATCTATTTTGAACTCCTTCAAAAACTTGTCAAGGTATGTCTTCGTCGAAAAAACTTATCAAGCGAATAGATCTATCCCTATAGATCTTGATGCTCAATAAAATAGTAGCTTTATCTGGGTCTTCCTTTGAAAAACAAAACTTTTCAAACAACCCTTCATGCTCTTCCAGAAATTCTACATCATTTCCGATCAATAATATGTCAACTACATATTCTTATAAGAAATTCCATAGTGCTCCCACTCACTTTCTTGCAAATACAAGTTTCTCATAAACTTTGTATAAACTTAAACACTTTGATCACCTCATCAAAGCATATATTCCAACTCCGAGATGCTTGCTCCAGTCCATAGAAGGATCGCTGGAGTTTGCATATTATTAGCATCCTTAGGATTGACAAAACCTTCTGGTTGTATCACATACAACTCTTCCTCACAGAAACCATTACGGAAACCTTGTTTTGTCATCCATCTGCCAGATTTCATAATCGAAAAATGCAGCAACTGCTAACAAAATTTTAATAGACTTTTAGCATCGCTACAGATGAGACAATCTCATTGCAGTCAACTCCTTGAACTTGGCGGAAACTTCTTTGCGACAAGTCGAGCTTTATAAACGGTGACATTTCACCATTAGCGTCTATGTTTATCTCAAAGGTCCATTTGTACTCAATGACCCGCCATTCAACAGGCAAGTCTACCAAAGTCCATACTTGGTTTTCATACATGGATCCTTTCTCGGATTTCATGGCTCCTAGCCATTTGTTGGAATCCGGGCCCACCATCGCTTCTCCATAGTTCTTAGGTTCATCGTTGTCCAACAACATGATTTCCAAGACAGGGTTGTCGTACTACTCAGGAGCAGTACGCGTCCTTGTCGACCTACGAGGTTCGACAGTGACTTGATCCGAAGCTTCATGATCATCATCATTAACTTCCTTTTCAACTAAGTAGGCTCTACAGAAACATCTTTCTGTGTTGCGCTATTCTCTGGTTGAAACAAAGGTTCAACAACCTTATCAAGTTCTATCTTCCTCCCACTCAATTCTTTCGAGAGAAACTCTTTCTCAAAAAGGACCCGTTCTTAGCAACAAACACCTTTTGCGCTTGGATCTGAGATAGAAGGTATACCCAATGTCTCATTAGGGTATTCTATGAAGATGCATTTGTCTGCTTTGAGTTCGAGCTCGCTAGGTGAAAAACCCATTTTCACATAAGCGTCGCAGCCCCAAACATTAAGAAATGACAGCTTAGGCTTCTGTCAAACCATAATTCTCACGGTGTCATCTCAACAGACTTAGATGGTGCCCTGTTAAAGTGAATGGATTTGTCTTTAATGCATAACCCCATAACGATAGTGGTAAAACGATAAGAGACATCATAGTACTCACTATATCCAATAGAGCACGACTACGACGTTCGAACACACCATCACACTATGGTGTTCCAGGAGGCGTGAGCTGTGAAACAATTTCCACATTGTCTAAAATTGCATACCAAACTCGTAACTTAGATATTCACCTCCATGATCATATCATAGACATTTATCTTCTTGTCACGATGATCTTTAACTTCACTCTGAAACTCCTTGAACCTTTCAAACATTTCAGATTCGTGTTTCATTAAGTAAATATCCCCATATTTACTCAAATCATCAGTGAAGGTAAAGAAAAACAACGATATCCACTGTGTGTTTCAACACTCATTGGACCACATACATCAACATGTATTAATTCCAATAAGCCACTTGCCCGCTCCATCATATTGGATGACGGGGTCTCAGTCATCTTGCCCAAGAGGCATGGCTCGCATGTCTCAACCGATTCGAAATCGAGTGAGTCAAAAAAACATCCATCATCATGGAGTTTCTTCATGCGATTTACACCAATATGACATTACGTGGCAGTGCCACAAGCATGTGGTACTATCATTATTAACTTTGTATCTTTTGGTACCAATGTTATGAATATGTGTACTACTACGATCATGATTCGATAAACCATTTCGAGTGGGTGCATGACCATTGAAGGCATTATCCATGTAAACAGAATAACCATTATTCTCTAACTTATATGAATAACCGTATCGCACTAATCATGATCTAATCACGTTTATGCTCAACGCAAACACCAAATAACATTTATTTAGGTTTATCACAAATCCTGAAGGTAGAGAGAGCGTGCGATGGTGATCACATCAATCTTGGAAATACTTCCAACACACATCGTCACCTTTCACCTAGCTAGTCTCCATTTACTCCGTAGCTTTTATTTCGAGTTGCTAACACTTAGCAACCGAACCGGTATCTAATACCCAGGTGCTACTAGGAGTACCAGCAAGGTACACATCACTAACACGTATATCAAATATACTTCCATTGACATTACCAGCCTTCTTATCTACCAATCATCTAGGGTTTTTCCGCTTCAGCGAACATTCTCCTCATAACAGAAGCACTTAGTCTCGGGTTCGGGCTCAACCTTGGGTTTCTTCACTAGAGCAACAACTGGCTTGCCATTCCTGAAGTTTTTCCCTTCTTGCCCTTGCCCCTTTTGAAACTAGTGGTTTTCACTTAACCATCAACACTTGATGCTCCTTATTGATTTCTACCTTCGTGGTGTCAAACATCACGAACAACTCAGGGATCATCTTATCCATCCCTGGCATGTTATAGTTCATCACGAAGCTCTAGTAGCTTGGTGGCAGTGACTTGGAGAACTGCATTAATCACTATCTAATCTGGAAGATGAACTCCCACTTGATTCAAGTGATTGTAGCACCCAGACAATCTGAGAACACGCTCACCGATTAAGCTATTCTCCTTTATCTTGCAGGCAAAGAATCTTGTTGGAGGTCTCATACCTCTCAACATAGGCACGAGCTTGAGATCACAATCTCAGCTCCTAGAACATCTCATATGTTCTGTGACGTTCAAAACATTTTGAAGCCTCAATTCTAAGCCGTAATGCATGACGCACTGAACTATCACGTAGTCATCAAAAAGTGCCTGTCATATGTTCACAACATCTACAGACAACGCTTGAGGGAGTGATGCAGTTAGCGGTACATCAAAAACATAAGCTTTCTGTGCAGCAATGAGGACAATCCTCAGATCACGGACCCAGTCCGCATTATTGCTACCATCAACTTTCAACTTACTTTTCTCTAGGATTGTATCAATAAAACTGGGGAGCTACAGCGTGAGCTATCTACGACATAATTTGCAAGGACATTTTTAGACTAAGTTCATGATAATTAAGTTCATTTAATCAAATTATTAATGAACTCCCACTTTGATAGACATCTCTCTAGCCTTCCAAGTGATACATGATCCATGTCAACTAGCCCGTGTCCGATCATCACGTGAGACGGACTAGTCATCCATGGTGAACATCTCTATGTTGATCGTATCTTCTATACGACTCATGTTCGACCTTTCGGTCCTCCGTGTTCCGAGGCCATGTCTGTACATGCTAGGCTCGTCAAGTCAACCTAAGTGTTTCGCATGTGTAAATCTGGCTTACACCCGTTGTATGCGAACGTTAGAACCTATCACACCCGATCATCACGTGGTGCTTCGGAACGACGATCCTTAGCAACGGTGCACAGTTAGGGTGAACACCTTTCTTGAAATTTTATTGAGAGATCATCTTATTTACTACCGTCGTTCTATGCAAATAAGATGTAAACATGATAAACATCACATGCAATCAATATAGTGACATGATATGGCCAATATCATCTTGCTCCTTTGATCTCCATCTTCGGGGCACCATGATCATCACTGTCACCGGCACGACACCATGATCTCCATCATCATGATCTCCATCATTGTGTCTTCATGAAGTTGTCTCGCCAACTATTACTTCTACTACTATGGCTAACGCTTAGCAATAAAGTAAAGTAATTACATGGCGTTTATGATTGACACGCAGGTCATACAATAAATAAGACAACTCCTATGGCTCCTGCCGGTTGTCATAATCATCGACATGCAAGTCGTGAATCCTATTATAAGAACATGATCAATTCATACATCACAATGCATCACATCACATCCTTTGGCCATATCACATCACAAGGCACATGCTGCAAAAACAAGTTAGACGTCCTCTAATTTGTAGTTGCAAGTTTTTACGTGGCTGCTATAGGTTACTAGCAAGAACGTTTCTTACCTACGTCAACACCACAACGTGATTTGCCAATTGCTATTTACCCTTCATAAGGACCCTTTTCATCGAATCCGATCCGACTAAGGTAGGAGAGACAGACACCCGCTAGCCACCTTATGCATCTAGTGCATGTCAGGCGGTGGAACCGGTCTCACGTAAGCGTACGTGTAAAGTTGGTCCGGGCCGCTTCATCCCACAATACCGCCGAATCAAGATAAGACTAGTAGCGGCAAGCAAATTAACAAACTCGACGCCCACAACTGCTTTGTGTTCTACTCGTGCATAGATTCTACGCATAAACCTGGCTCTGATACCACTGTTGGGAGACGTAGTAGTAAATCAAAATTTTCCTACGTTCACCAAGATCTATCTATGGAGAAACCAGCAACGAGAGGGGAGAGATTGCATCTTCATACCTTTGAAGATCGCTAAGCGGAAGCGTTACAAGAACGCGGTTGATGGAGTCGTACTCGCAGCGATTCAGATCGCGGTAGATCCGATCAAGTGCCGAACGGACGGCACCTCCGCGTTCAACACACGTGCAGCCCGGTGACGTCTCCAACACCTTGATCCAGCAAGGAGGAAGGAGAGGTTGGGGAAGGGCTCCAACAGCAGCACGACGGCGTGGTGGTGGTGGAGTAGCAAGGTATTCCGACAGGGCTTCGCCTAAGCGCTGCGGAGGAGGAAGAAGAGAGGTAGGGCTTCGCCGTGAGAGAGAGAGATCAAATCTTGTCTCAAAACATCCAAAACCTCAAGTATATATAGGAGGAGGGACGTGGAGGGCTGGCTTGGCCTCTACTCCAAAGAGGAGATGGCCGGCCGAATTAAAGGGAGAGTCCACCTCCCACAAGGGAGGTGGATCTCCTCCTTTTAAATCCTTTTTGCCTTATCTCCTTATCTCCAGCCGCATGGGCCTTTAGCAAAAGTCTTGCCCAGCCCAATAAGGGCTGGCACACTTTATCTAACAGCCCATGTGGTCCTTTGGTCGTCACACCCCTCCCGGGGGTTATCCGGCACCCTCCCGGCACTCCCGGTACACTACCGATGAGCCCGAAAACTTTCCGGTGACCAAAACTGGACTTCCTATATATCAATCTTTACCTCCGGACCATTCCGGAGCTCCTCGTGACGTCCGGGATCTCATCCGGGACTCCGAACAACCTTCGGTAATCACGTATACCTTTTCCCTATAACCCTAGCGTCATCGAACCTTAAGTGTGTAGACCCTACGGGTTCGGGAGACACGTAGACATGACCGAGACACCTCTCCGGTCAATAACCAACAGCGGGATCTGGATACCCATGTTGGCTCCCACGTACTCCACGATGATCTCATCGGATGAACCACGATGTCAAGGATTCAATCAATCTCGTATACAATTCCCTTTGTCTATCGGTATGATACTTGCCCGAGATTCGATCGTCGGTATCCCTATACCTTGTTCAATCTCGTTACCGGCAAGTCTCTTTACTCGTTCCGTAATACATCATCCCGTGACTAACTCCTTAGTCACATTGAGCTCATAATGATGATGTCTTACCGAGTGGGCCCAGAGATACCTCTCCGTCACACGGAGTGACAAATCCCAGTCTCGATTCGTGCCAACCCAACAGATACTTTCGAAGATACCCGTAGCGTACCTTTATAGCCACCCAGTTACGTTGTGACGTTTGGCACACCCAAAGTATTCCTACGGTATCCGGGAGTTACACAATCTCATGGTCTAAGGAAATGACACTTGACATTGAAAAGCTTTAGCAAACGAACTACACGATCTTTGTGCTATGCTTAGGATTGGGTCTTGTCCATCACATCATTCTCCTAATGATGTGATCCCGTTATCAACGACATCCAATGTCCATGGCCATGAAACCGTGACCATCTATTGATCAACGAGCTAGTCAACTAGAGGCTCACTAGGGACATGTTGTGGTCTATGTATTCACACATGTATTATGGTTTCCGGTTAACACAATTATAGCATGAACAATAGACAATTATCATGAACAAGGAAATACAATAATAACCATTTTATTATTGCCTCTAGGGCATATTTCCAACATGTAGTCCTTCTTCTCATTGTTTCTGGTAGGGTCGAAATACATGGCATGTGAGACTCGCGGGTAAAGAATGATAAGGACGGCACCACCATTGCTACGGGGAAAACACCTCAAATTATTCTCCATATGAGCGAGAAGGAATGATTGAAATGTACGAAAGAGTTGTCTGGCAGTGACTTACTTTGGATGATAAGGCAGGAGGACAATTTCCTGGTCCTTATTCTGTACCATGAAGTTTTTGAGGTACTCCCTAGCAGTTTTATGCTCAAAGTCGTCGAGACTCAAGAAGGACTTATGCATGTAGTATGGATCCGCCACACAGATTTGCGAGACTTCTTATCTCTTCATGACGGAGCTCATATGTAGCACAAAAAGGTGGACGATTGTACAATCGAGCCGCCTTGTCAGAAACATCTCGAAGATATGATCAAATCGCAGCAAGAACACCTCCGTGGACCATGTGTCGACGTAGTACTTCCCCTCAGGCACACGAGCCGCATATGTCAGATATCCTGGATCCTTTGAGGCTAGTAGGCTTTTCTCAATCGCCAACACATGGTCGTGCAGTCTCCTGAGATCCCTTGATATTGCCTCCAGCGGTTTCGGCGGTAGCATCGGCTGACTTGTGACATGGAACATGGCCGCACCTTTGACGGGTACACGTTCTTCAAAATCTGTCATCTGGCTACTATGTGCTCTGGCTTGTTTGTAGGCAGCTGAGCCTTTCTTCCCCGGTCTCTTCCGCTTTATCTTGGGCTGGCCTTCCAGACCCTTCCTTAAACCCTGCTCCAGTGTTGTCGAGCTAAGCACTATACCCCCGACTAGTTTATCCTGTGTTGAGGCGGCATCTTCAGGCGTGTCCTTTGAGGATTGCATGAAAAGAGACTTCTTGCAATCCCTGCTAGGACGTTGCTGCCTAGGCAGATCATCCATATCCTCATTAGCATGCTGATAGCCCGAGTCGTCATATGGCTGACTCATCATATCTAAGTCATCATCACAGACGCCTGTATTGAGGAATCGAAGAGCGTCCTCCTCCATCTCATCATCCATTCTTTGTTCTACGGGGGCGATTACATCAACCACTGTTGGACCCCCTTCATCACGTCGTCCGCCGCTCTCACCCGACACTACAGGCGCTGGTAATTGCGTAGGTGGGGTGGTGGTGTCCACACCTGCTTGTTGATGTGTGGTTATTGGTGTGCTCTCGGCTGACTCCAGATGAAGAAGATTCTTCAGCCATAGCAGCACCCAACCCTTGCAGCTTCCAATACGCGATGGGGTCTCGTCGTCCTCTCCCCCTAGCCGTACTAGAGGAGGGAAATCCTCATGCC
The DNA here is from genome assembly GCA_022496015.1 of Hordeum marinum. Taxonomy (NCBI): domain Eukaryota; kingdom Viridiplantae; phylum Streptophyta; class Magnoliopsida; order Poales; family Poaceae; genus Hordeum; species Hordeum marinum. Next base: position 93,453,449 of record CM039677.1, on the reverse strand, counting down.
CTGAGTTCACACTCGACAAGGTAACCCTGAAGTGCCCAGCGGGCATTGGCTGGCCGTGGAATGTGAGTTCCAAGGGCTTCGTTCTCACCCCCTTTCCCATGTCCACCTTCTGGCCTTTGACCAAGTAGAGTACGGTGCACATGGTTTCGTCGGCCTGGAAACACATGTCTGCAGCGTAAAACATCCGAAAGGTAATGAAAATGGAATATTCTAGATATATGTTGGTGCGACATGTAATTACCATGAGGTCATCGATCTAAGCCAAAGATGAACGCCTGCCTAGCGCACCAGAGACTAAGGACGGGCTGCTATGAGCGGGTGCGGGTCCGCGAGCAGGCCCAGCTGCGTGAGAAGGTGATGGTGCGGTGTTGTTGTTCACCGAGTTGCTCCCGACGAAACTGGGCATGGGGAAATAATCTACTGTCTTGTCTAGATTTTCCTTCGTCCAGTTGATGACAGCCGGGATCAAGTTAGTAGCAAAACCATTTCTGCAGGCATGTACAACTACATCGACTGCCTGCTGTAGCAACTCATTTTTCTCCTCGGCTGCTTTTTCCGCGTCCTCAGCTGCTTTTTTCTCGAACGCAAGCTTCACCTTCTCGTCGATGTCCATTTTACTAAACTTTTTTTCCTGCTTCTTGGCTCCTAGGCCCTCGTTGTAAAACACCTTCCATGTGGCACCGTCTCTGGCGCCGTGCACACATCCATATTGCGGCCACTGGCCCAAAGGGAGTCCCTTAAGTTCGTTCAAGGCCCGGTTGAGAGGGGTGTCTCACTTGGGCCTCATCGGCGAAGTAGGGCTTTCGGCTGCAAGCTGGTGTTGCTTCTCCTGCAAAAGGAACGTGGACCATTTACAAATGTGTAGTTGACTTGATCAGAAGCTAAATGTAAGGTAGTAAAAGAATAATTACCAGTATTCTAATCAATTTCCTCATGATCTGGTCCGTGTAAAAAACCTTCTTTTCCTTGTCCCACTTGTAGCGGGCCCTGATGAAGTCACGCTCCAAGGGATTGGTGATCTTTGCGAAGGGGTCTGGAAGACCCGCGGCTTCACGTTCCGCGTCCTCCTTATCCCATATGGGACTTTTGCCAAGGTAGCCATAGCTTCCGAGGCGATGCTTCCCCGTGTTCCTTTGCTGAAGGCTCTTGAATTTCGTAGCCTTAGCCTTGGCTGCCTCGGTAGCGCAAGTGTCCTTGAACTTTTCGATCTCCTCTTCCGTAAGTGTCAGATTTTCCTCCAGAATCTTAGATAGGGGTTCCTCGGTCTCAATAGCTCGTTTCACCCTCCCTTTCCAGGAGGCCAAATCATTGCTGAACATGCCCATGGCATGATTGTTAATCTTTTTCATCTTTGGATCATCCCACGGTTGTTCTATGCGATCATTCCGGTCAGGGAACTGGAATCTCTTGTGCAACTTCGTCAGGAGGAACTGCCTCAAATGTTCTTTACTCCTTAAGTCATCGTCATTGATGCTCGCGCATTCCAGTAGGATGCATCCTACTTGGTTCCCATAGCACTTGCGAGCTTCTTCCGTCTCTAATGGCTCAAACTTGCCAGGGGCCATCTTTGTGATCACCAGTCGTCCAATGCCGAGTTTGTTAGGGTTTTGTATCTTCTGCTTCTTCTGCTTCTTCTTTTCGGTAGCGGCATCGGCACCGGTACCTTCCCCGCTGGTATCTTCCCTGTCGGTACCTTCCCTGCCGATCTCGGCGCCGCCATCGGTGCCGGCGCCATCGGTGTCGATATCGGCATCAGTACCATCATCGAGGCTGATCTGCAAACCTTGACTGTGCTTAGCAGACAAAAAGTCGAGGTACTGTTGTTCACCCTCGTAATCCATCTCGTTTGCAACTTGGTCAGAAGGCCCGGTTTCTTCGTTATTCGACATGTTTCCTATGATTAAGTCTCCTTGTTTAATTCTAAAACTACAAAAAATGAGAAATGACATAAAAAAGATCTATGTTTGCCGGAATACCGTGTCCCAGCAAATCCCGGCAATTGATATGTCTACTTTCTAGCACAAGTCATGCCAAAATTCACGGAAAATTTCGGCATGACCTTTGCTAAAAAGTGGACATATCGAGTGCCTGAAATTCACCGGAACGGAAATGAATCAACATTCCAGCGAAACATAGGCCACTCGGATCATTTACCCTGCACATAATCGTCATTTTCCAAATATGACATGTCCAAAACAGCACATGTCCAAATATGACATGTCCAAATTCCAAATATAAATCGCATGTCCACATATCACATGTCCACTTCAAATTTGCATATAAAAGAAAGAAAAATATAGAACTTGAAAAAAATGCAAGAAGTCATTTTTCTTCACAATATTTGAAACTAAATTCATCCTACCTAAATTTGAAACTAAAAAATAGCAACAATTGCTTGAACTAAAATTTTTAAATAGCAACAGTTGCTTTAACTAATCTGTCCACTTCAAATTCTGTTTTTTAAATAGCAACAGTTGCTTTAACTAATTTGTCCTACATTTCATACTAATTATAATTAACTAACTAGCACTATAAAATTTAAGTAGAAACAATTGCTTAAACTAAAAAATGCTTGAAACCTATATAATCAATTCTGTTTTTTCTTTTAACTACACTTAAAACACCTAACCCTAAATTTGTCCTAATTTGACGAAGAACCTAATTAACGTACTGCCCTAACTAACTAGGGTTCATAGTAACCAGGGTTCATAATATAGCCAAATTAACCTACTAGTTTGATAAATAGGGTTCATAACTAAATAGATAACCTAATTAACCTACTGCCCTAACTAAAACCTAAGTAAATTAACAGAAGAACCCTAGCTAGCAGAGAGAGGAGGAGCGGTGGGGGATTACAGAGGGTGCAGGGGCGAGGAGGCAGGCCCAACGATGACCGAGGTTGGGAGGGGAGGAAGCAGAGGAGGTAGGTGTGGCGCACCGGGGCCGGGTCGGGAGCGAGGGCGAGGTCGCCGGGGTTGTGGGGTCGGGGCGAGTGCCGGGGTCGGGGGCGAGCACCAGGGTCGGGGGTGAGGGCAGGACTCCGGCGAGGTCGAGGGTGAGGGCAGGGCTCTGGCGCTTGAGGCAGGGGCACGACAAAGTCGATGGCAAGGGCACGGGCTCCAGTGGCGACGAGGAGGGAGAAGAGAGAGAGAGTGGGGATTTGGGGGAAGAAGCAGAGGCGGGAAGCAGATTTGGGGGTTAAGTCAACATAGCAGTAGCGCGTTTCCTAAAAACACGCTATAGCTATCACATGTAGCTATAGCGCGTTTATCCAAGAAGCGCTACTACTATCACAGGTAGCTGTAGCGCATTTCTACAAACTGCGCTACTGCTATTTCGACTAGCTATAGCTCTTTTTGGAAAAGCGCTACTACTATAATTGTATTTTCCTTTATTTTCTCTTCCTTTTCTTTTCTTCTTTTTCTTTTCCTTTCTGTTCCCTTTTTCCAAGAACAGGAACGAAGGGAGGGTGATACAATGTATATAACTAAGGCAATATATATTGCATCATTTGACGGCTAAGTATGTATACAAAATAGGAACATATAGATTACATCATTTGACCCATGCATAATGGTTAAGTGTGTACACAAAATAGGAACATATATATTACATCATTTGACCGACAGCGGTTCCTCAGCATCAACATTTTCGTTTTTGAGTTAGCTTCTTTCCCTTCTTGTTCGTTGAAGAATAATTGAGCCCCTCATTGTGACATTTCCTTTTCGATGGAGTACGATATTTCTTAGGTAATGTAGTATTGATTTTTCTTTTGAATATACTTCATCGTCATTGTCATCTTCCCTCATTGGGTTGCCGTACTAGTCGTAGTCTTCCTCGTTGGCGACTCCATCCATTCCAATGATGTTCCTTTTGCCTCTCCTCACGACAACACAACTGGGATTACATGGGTCGGTTATGAAGAAGCATTGTGTCACGTGCTTAGCATGTACCCATGGTTCATTTTTTGCGATAGCGTTCACGATACCGCTCTTGGCGTCGGGTATAGTCATGGTAGTGAAATACCGGTTTTCTTTTTGGACATTCTTAGCCCATCTGACACGGAACACCGTTGCGTTGTGCAGTCCAGAATAGTCAAGCTCCCAGATCTCCTCGACCCTTTCGTAAAATCTCTCAGTTGTGCCGTTGTCGCTGTAGGTCATGCATTCCATCGTCACCCCTGAGTTCTGATCATCACTGTTCATATCTTTGGCCTCCGTGTAGAACGTGTATCCGTTGATATCATATGCCTGATAGGTGACGAGGTTGGGCGAGGGGCCATGTGCTAAGGCGTATATGAGCAATCCATCCTTAGAGCCCTCTTCTGGTGGATTAGCAATATTATGCTCTTTGAACCAATGCAGGAAAGTGGAGTTGTGCTCTCTACTAACTTCGGCGTCCGTCCTGCATACCCCCCGGTCACGATACTTCTTTGCGATAGTTTCTTTGTGCAGTGTCGTGAAAGGATCTACCTGGTGCAGGTGTTGTAGCACTACCAGGCTCTGTCAAAGTCGTTGCGTCGATCTGAGTAGGCCACATACAGTTCCCTACGACCGTTGGAGTGACCTTCTCCTTCGAGCCTCCCACCGTGCTTGTTAACGAGCAAACCAACACCAGGCGGCCAATCTGCGCCATATAGAAAATTCTCACAGAAATAGATGCACTCTTGTGTTAGATAGCCCTGGACAATGCTTCCATCCGGACGGGACATGTTACGAACGAATCCTTTGATGATCCCATTCATCCTCTCAAACGGCATCATGTTCTGCAGGAATGACGACCCCAGGTCTATTATGTCGTCCACAATATGGACACACAGATGCACCCTGACGTCAAAGAACGCGGGAGGTAAGTAATTCTCAAGATCATTTAGTATGACAATGATCTCTTCCTGTAGCCTTCGGAGCTGCTTCACACTGATCGACTTTCGACAGATGACATCGAAAACATTGTAGAGACCAATAAGCATGTCACGGACGTGCTTGTCCTTTATCCCACTAAGGGCAACAGGTAGTATCTGCATCATCATCACATGATAGTCATGGGACTTCACCCCCTGAACCTTTTCTTCTTTGTGTCTAGATATCTGCTTATCTTGCCATAGTAACCGGAACTAACTTTGATTCCGGTAAGGCACTTAAAAAATTGATCGATCTCAGCCGGACTTAAGGTGAAGCAAAAGGGGGCAATAATCCTCTTCCTTTACTTTTTTGCCCTTCTTCTCCCGCGCCTCTATCTCCATCTTTGTCTCCTATGACTTTTTATGGGCAACATCTGCATATCTGCCCTGATCTCCAAATCTTGCAAGTCTCTTCTTGCCTTCTACCCATCCTTGGTCTTATCAGGCATGTTCATCAGTGTTTCAAGCAAGCTCTCAGGGACATTCTTACATATATGCATTTGATAAAGGCAATGAGGCGTGTCGAGTTTGTGCTAGTGCTCCAAGTCCCAGAAAACATACCTCGTCTTCCATACCTTTAGCAGCGACTCACGTGCCTTTTTCATCGTCTTCCGTGACGCGGGGCACTGTTCCAAGTTTTTCAACAACTCATCAATTTTGGTGCCACTCCGCTTACGTGGAGGTCCTTGATGCTCAGCCTCACCATTGAATAGATCTCCATGGTTTCTCCACCGGTTCTCCTTCTCGAGCCATCTTCGATGCCCCATGTACATGATTTTCCCAGACCTACCATATTTCCTTGACGTTAGCTGCTGAGACGTTGTATCATCCATGCACTGTGTGCATCCGCAATATCCATGGCACACCTATCTTGCGACATATCCGTAACCGAGATAGTCGTGCACCGTCATGATCAACACGAGTCTCATATAGAAATACTCGCCTTTGCTAGCGTCCCATGTCTTGGACGGTGATTTCCATAACGTGTCTAACTCCTCTTGAAGTAGCCCCAGATATACATTAATATTATTTCCTAGTTGTTTTGGCCCTTGAATCAGCATGCTCATTGCTACTTCCCGAGCATGCGTTGGTTTCCGTGAAGAGGAATGATTGATGTAGAAAAGTAGATACGTGTTTCCCTTAGTTGTTGAGAACCAAGGTATCAATCCAGAAGGAGATACAAGCAAGTCCCAATAGGTGTACCTACACAAGGAATCAAACTATTGCACGCAACGCTATAAAGGGGTTGTCAATCCCTTTAAGGTTACTTGCAAGGATGAGATCTGACAGAGATGGATTGCTTAAATGAAAAGTAAAACAATAGGTAAAAGTAATGTAGCAAAGTATTTTTGGTTTTAGATCTGAAAGTATAAGATGGAAAATAGACCCGGGGGCCATAGGTTTCACTAGATGCTTCTCTCATGATAGCAAGTTTTACGGTGGGTGAAGAAATTACTGTCGAGCAATTGATAGAAAAGCAAATAATTATGAAGATATCCAGGCAATGGTTATGCATATAGGCATCATGTCCATGTCAAGTTGACCGAAACGATTCTGCATCTACTACTATTACTCCACACATCGACCGACTCCTGCCTGCATCTAGAGTATTAAGTTCATAAAGAACCGAGTAACGCATTAGGTAAGACGACATGATGTAGAGGGATAAACTCAAGCAATATGATGAAACCCCATCTTGTTATCCTTGATGGCAATAATACAATACGTGCCTCGCTACCCCTACTTTGTCACTGGGTGAGAAAACCACAAGATTGAACCCAAAACTAAACACTTCTCCCATTGCAAGACTTACTGATCTAGTTGGCCAAACCAAACCAATAACTTGAAGACACTTGCAAAGATATGAAATCATGCATATAATAATTCAGGAAACACTCCAATAATGTTCATGGATAATCTGAACATAAACCCACAATTCATCGGATCTCGACAAACACACCACAAAAGAGTATTACATCGGATAGATCTCCATGAAGAACATGAAGAACATGGTATTGAAGAGAAAAGAGAGAGAAGAAGCCATCTAGCTACTAGCTATGGACCTGAAGGTCTGTGGTGAACTACTCATGCATCATCGGAGGGGCAATGAAGTTGATGTAGATGCTCTTCGTGATCGAATCCCCCTCCGGCAGATTACCGGAAAAGGCTCCAAGATTGGATCTCTCAGGAATGGAGGCTTCTAGCGGCGAAAAAGTGTTTTCGTGGCTTGTTTTGATAATGATGGAATATTTGGGAATTTATAGGCCGAAGATTAGGGTTAGGGGAGCTTGCTATTTCTCGAGTGTGCGTTGGTTTTTCCCTTGAAGAGGAAAGGGTGATGCAGCAAAGTAGAGATAAGTATTTCCCTCAGTTTGAGAACCAAGGTATCAGTCCAGTAGGAGTATCTAGATGAGGCACCAAGAAACCTGCACAAACACAAACAAACTTGCACCCAACGCGATAAAGGGGTTGTCAATCCCTTCACGATTACTTGCAAGGTGAGATCTGATAGTGATAATGAGTAAATATAAATAAGTAAATAAAATTGCAGCAAGGTATTTTTAGTGTTTTTATGTTTAGATCTGAATATATAATATGTAAAATAGACCCGGGGGCCATAGTGTTCACTAGAGGCTTCTCTCATGATAGCAAGTATTACGGTGGGTGAACAAATTACTGTTGAGCAATTGATAGAATAGCGCAAAGTCATGATGATATCTAAGGCAATGATCATACATATAGGCATCACGTCCGAGACAAGTAGACCGATACTGTCTGCATCTACTACTATTACTCCACACATCGGCCGCTATCCAGCATGCATCTAGTGTATTAAGTTCATAACAAACGGAGTAATGCTTTAAGCAAGATGACATGATGTAGAAGGATAAATTCATGCAATATGATATAAACCCCATATTTTTACCCTTGATGGCAAGAACATGATACGTGCCTCGCTACCCCTTCTGTCACTAGGTGAGGACACCGCACGGTATGAACCCAAAACCAAGCACTTCTCCCATTGCAACAATCATAGATCAAGTTGGCCAAACGAAACCCATAACTCGAAGAGAATTACAAGGATATGAAATCATGCATATAAGAAATCAGAGGAGACTCAAATAATATTCATAGATAATCTGATCATAAATCCACAATTCATCGGATCTCAACAAACACACCGCAAAAGAGAATTACATCGGATAGATCACCATGAAGATCATGGAGAACTTTGTATTGAAGATCAAAGAGAGAGAAGAAGCCATCTAGCTACTAGCTATGGACCCGAAGGTCTGTGGTGAACTACTCACGCATCATCGGAGTGGCAATGATGTTGACGAAGATGGCCACCGGAGATGGATTCCCCTCCGGCAGGATGCCGGAACGGTCTCCCGATTGGTTTTTGGTGGTTCTGGAGGCTTGCGGCGGTGGAACTTGCGATCTAGGTCTATTTCTGCGAGTTTGGGTATTTATAAGACCGTATGGCGGCGGAAATAAGTGAAGGTGGGCCACGAGGAGGCCACGAGCCCCCTGGCCGCGGCCTGGGGGGGCGCGCCTCCTAGGCTCGTGTCTCCCTCGGCCCACCTCTCTGGTATTTTTTCCTTCAGGTATTTTTGATATTTTCCATAAAAAATCATGGCGAAAGTTTTATTCCATTTGGACTCCGTTTTATATTCCTATCTGAAAAAGGTCAAAAACACGGAAAAAACAGGAACTGGCACTGGGCACTGAGTTAATAAGTTAGTCCAAAAAATGATATAAAATAGCATATTCATGCATATGAAACTTCCAAAGTTGATAATATAATATCATGGAACAATAAAAAATTATAGATATGTTGGAGACGTATGAGAGCTGCCGTGGGCCCACAAGCCTGCCCGACGCACCCTACCCCCTGGGCGCGGCCCTAGGGCTTGTGGCCCCACGGTGGCTCCTCTGCCTTGGTTCTCAAGTCTCGTAGTTTCCTTTCGTTCGAGAAAAAAACATTTCAAAGGTTTTATTCCGTTTGGACTCCGTTTAATATTCCTTATCTCTAATTCTCGAAAACAAGGAAAAAAAACAGAAACTGGCATTATGCTCTAGATTAATAGGTTAGTCCCAAAAATAGTACAAAATAGCATATAAATGCATATAAAACATCCGGAACATATAATATAATAACATGGAACAATCAAAAATTATAGATACGTTGGAGACGTATCAACATAATTTTTGATGTGGAATGCTACCTAACATATTTATCCATGTAATATTCTTTATTGTGGCATGAATATTCAGATCCGTAAGATTCAAAACAATATTCTAATATTGACATAAAAATAGTAATACTTCGAGCACACCAACAAGGTAGTCGTGTCCTTTTGAAATAACATGGCCTTAGAAAGTTATCCCTACAAAATCATATGGTCTGGCTAAGCTCCATCTTCCCCACACAAAGTATCTAAATCATGCACAACCCCGATAAACAAGTCAATGGATATAGTTTTGGTGTTCTCAAACCTTTTCAACTCTCATGCAATACATGAGCATGAGCCATGGATATAGCATTATAGGTGGAATATAATATGGAGGAGGTGCAAGGAGAAAAAGGAGAAGATAGTTTCAGATCAACTAGGCGTATCAACGGGCTATGGAGATGCCCGTCAATAGATATCAATGTGAGTGAGTAGGGATTGCCATGCAACAAATGCATTTAGAGATATAAGTGTATGAAAGCTCAAAAATTAAACTAAGTGGTCATGCATAATGAACATCCACTAGTTATATGAAAGTGACAAAATAGGAGACTCTCTATCGTGAAGATCATGGTGCTACTTTGAAGCCCAAGTGTGGAAAAAGGTAGTAGCAATTGTCCCTTCTCTCTTTCTCTCATTTTTTTTCTTTTTTTCTTTTGTTATTTTGGTGGGCTTCTTTGGCCTCTTTTTTTTGGGCTCCGCTGGCCTCTTTTTTTTGTAAGTTCCGGATACTCATCCCAACTTGTGAGGGAGTCATAGCCTCGATCATCCTTTTCTCTCATGGGACAATGCTCTATTAATGAAAAATCGTCACACTTTTATTTACTTATAACTCAAAGAAAAAGAAATTACAACTCGATTCCTATGACAAAATATGACTCTATATGCAATATGAAGTGATGATGCAAGTCATGAAAAACTACATGATGAAAGTTGCATGGCAATATATCTCAGAAAGGCTATGGAAATGCCATAATAGGTAGGTATGGTGGATGTGTTGAGGAATATATGGTGGCTGTTTTGAGGAAGGAAGGTTTGGTGTACCAGCGAAAGTTGCGCGGTACTAGAGAGGCTAGCAAAGATGGAAGCGTGAGAGTGCGTATAATCCATGGACTCAACATTAGTCATAAAAACTCACATACTTATTGCAAAAGTATATTAGTTTTCAAACAAAGCATTAGACGCATACTCCTAGGGGAGAATTTGGTAGGAGTTAACCATCGGGCGCTCCCGACCTTTACACAAAGGTCAACAATCATTAAACAAATCATGCTCTAACTTCGTTACATAACGGTTCACTATACGTGCATGCTACGGGAATCATAAGCTTTAACACATGTATCTCTTCCAATTCACAACTACTCACTAGCATGACTCTCATATTACCATCTCTATTATCTCAAAACTATATGCAAGGAATCAAACTTAGCATGGCGGAAATAGTCGGTCAATTTTAGTAGCAGCGTTGTTCTACCGAGCCACGCTACTGCTAAGTTTGTAGCAGTAGTGCGTCTTTGCGGACTGTGATACTGCTAATTAGTAGTAGCGCCTCTTCCTGTCCCGCGATGCTGCTAAGATTCTGTGTACAAGGTTTTCCCTAGTAGTGTTAGGTACTATTTATTTCTTGTTAATTTTGATTACAACATTGGTGACATGCCATTGAATTCTAATTAAGAGAAGCATCTTCTATAGCCAAGTAACAGGAATGTGAATGCTCATGTATCCACAAGTCTACTATCATCTACTTGTTTTCATTATGTTAAATACAAGTTCAAATGCACTTTTGCCATATCAAGTGTTGTATTTTGGTGACAAATATACTTCTTTTTACTAGTTTTTTCCATGCAAGCGCTATTATACTTGGGTTTTGCATAAAAAAATTCAATCGGTGGAATTACATGTTGTGGTGTTGCATCTCCATGGAGTTAGTCCCTGATCGTCTCTCCGCTGTTCGACAAAAGGTGACATTGGTTGCATGTTGAGTTTTGTTCATAGGATGATGGTTGGTTCATTTGTTGAGTTGTGTATTCATCCAAGTGTATAAATCTTGTATTCATCTTGTGTATAAATCTTGTATTCATCTTGTCGTTAAAACATAACCCCGATAACTTTGATTTTGAGGCATATGAAAACATGAGAGAGGGGGTCGTTAAAACATAACCCCGATAACTTTGACATGAGGGGGAGGGGGTAGTTAAAACATAACCCCGATAACTTTGATTTTGAGGCATATGAAAACATGATTTGCACTTTGGACAGGCATGATAGAGGCGTACCGCATAGTATCCTCTCCCGATAGATAGGATGACTCATCAGATATGAGGGGGAAGGAGTCCTCGGCGATCATCTGAAACTGGATGTTATTAAACTTGTCAACTTTGCATGATGTTTGCCACTAAACCATTGCTCATATGCATATGATTACTTGTTGTGACTAGGTCTATGTTTGCCACTAATCCATCTCTCATGGTTGTATATTTGCATGTTGTGATATTTGCAGAATCTATGGACAAAGTCTTAGAAAAAGAAGAGTTGTTGGGGGATATAATCCATGATGGAGGTGATGATAGCACCACCTTGGGGTTTTTCAATGACATCGATGGTGAGGGAAGAGAGGATGACGGCTCCGGTGATCGAATGGAGGAGGGAGGAGATGACCGCACCGGTGATCGACTGGAGGAGGAAGGAGATGACGGCTCCGCCCGTGTTGGAGCCATAACTCTTGCAAAGTCCGACGCGTTATATATATTAATTAAGACTCTCCTGACTAGATGCATTAATTCTTTTATATGTACATATATCAATGCTTATTTCTTCTTTTAGTCCTCCAGACCGTGACAAACTTCTATAACGAGACGGGGCCTAAAGATAAGGTTGGATAAGTATGAAGGTTCAAGATCGAAGAAGTCACTCCAGATGGCCAACTGATTGCTCCTTGTCGGATTTCGGGCTCCACAAAACCCTTAAGATTCGAACATAGGTGCGTGTGCAAAGTTCCCTGTAGCCTCATCACCCTATCTCACTACTCGATGGATGCAACGACGAACTTGCACGAAGATGAACATGACAGTTTACCTAGGTTCGGGCCGCTGCGAAGCGTAATACCCTACTCCTGCTTTGGTGGATTGCTTCTCGAGGAGGTGATGTGAGTGAAATAGTACAGTGTTCTTGGGCCTCCTGCGGGCTCTCTTGAGGTGTTTGAGGCCTTTTGTGGCTTGGTGGTGGATGAGTAGTGGAATGGATTCTCGGTGGATCGGGGGATCTCCGTCGGTTCGGGTCCCCTCTCTATGGTGCAACCTATGCTCTATATACAACGGTGGCCCTGGTCCTCTTCCCTTATCACAATGGCGGGAAGGGATCCCACAACAGCGAAATTTCAAGGGGGACAACAGTATGTGCTCTCACTGCCCAAAGGCGGTCTTCACCTGCAAAGTAGCTGTCGACGACGCAGGGATGGGTTGAGCGATGACTCTTGCTTTGCGGGACGAGTGGTTGCGGTCTTCTTGCACTGGAATGGAAACCTTTGGGGGTGCTTTGGGAACCCACATATGTCCTCACTCCCTTTGCACCAAAGAGGAAACTGCGCCGCCTGGCTCACTGACGCCCGACTGTCCTTCCTTGCATCACCCTTGACTCCCAAGGCCGGGCCTTGCATAGAGATCTGCGCCGCTCTGGAGGGGTCCTGAGGAGGCCCATCCTTCACGGGTCTTGTTGCTGTTCTTCCTCGCGAGGCTAGGGCCCTCGTGAGGGCCTTGTCTCGAGTGGGGGCCACGTCTGATCTTATCTGGTCGGTGAAGTGGGCCATGCCTTGGGCCGCAGGCAGGCAGGTGTGGGTACCCCCGTTCCTAGAATGCCGACAGTAGCCCCCGGGCCCAAGGCGCGCTCAAGCTGGCTTATGAGCAAAGCTTGAAGGTCAGCCCGATGTGCCGCGGGCCCCAAACACCTGTGGGCCAGGCTTGGCTCGCGCCAAACACCTCGGTGGTGGCGCCTCCGCTCTCCGAGGGCGTTTGGAACAACACCCAGTCGATTTGACATGACACCTGGGAGAAGCGCAGGCCATCATTGCTTTCCATCGAGTGCTGCTCCTGCTTTGGGCCGCGCGGATGTGACTCTTCAGAGGGCAGGAGATGCAACGTGGATGGAATCACATTGACCGAACCGCCTCGTGTCGTCCGAGGGCGCGCGACGTCTGCTCTCCCATGACGCTTTGTGGCCACGGTTACGCCTATAAATCCGCCCCGTCCCTGGCCAGGTAAGGGTATTGTAGTCTTGAGGCTCCCCCTTGTATCCTTCGCTCTGCTAGCAAAAAACCCTCTTTCCTTCTTGTCCCTTGTCCTTCATGGTATCCGGAGGGAGTGGTGCGGGTGCAGGGAAACAGTTGGCTCCTCCGGCTCCTTCGTCCTTCTCGAGAGGCGGCAACAGGGGGGGGGGGCTCGAGGTCGGTGCAAGTTCAGCAGCGGTGGGCCCTGGTCGATGACTAAGTATCCCGCCGCCTCCCTCTTCTCTCGTTCTTCTGTCCATCGTATGGAGCTTGACCTCCTTCCCCTCCTTCCAGGATTCCCGTGACCAAGAAATGCAAACTTGGCGAGATTCAGGAGGAGGTAGAGATGCTGCAGGCCCGACTGACCACCGGCAAGGATGCCTTCGATGCCGCCCTCCGGGGCGAGGCCGAGGCCTAGGCAGAACTGACATCCCTCCAGACCTAGGTCCAGGAGGCGGACAACGCCGTGCAGGCCGCCAAGGACGAGGAGGCTCATGCTAGGCTGCTGGAGTCCCTCCGCGCCAAGCAGTTCCAGGGCATCGCCTGCCGCGCGGCCGGGCGATGAGCCGGTTCGTCGGGGACGCCCCCGCGCCGCGGCACGTGCGTGGAGACAAGGGCTACCTTAAATTCTTCTAGAAAGTGGTGGAGGTGTTGGAGACCGGCGTCTCTCGCATCGGTGCCGACAACGTGTTCGATGCGCGCGACCTTCTGGACCTTGCCTTGACGCTTGTCTACTCCAACCTGCGCCGCCTCACCTCACAGCTCGATCTCCGGCGCCTTGGAGAGCAGGTGCCTGACGAGCTCTAGCGCCCCCTCAGGGATGAGACACGCCAGCTCGTGGAGGCCATGGTGGACCGGTTCATCCAAGTGCCCATCTCAAGCGAGGAGGACGACTCCGACGCCGAGCCGGCCGGCAGCGCAGGCGGCAACGACGACTCCTCCCCTTAGGCATCCTTGATGTCTAATACGCAACCTTCTCCTTGTAGACGTTGTTGGGCCTCCAAGTGCAGAGGTTTGTAGGACATTAGCAATTTTCCCTCAAGTGGGTGACCTAAGGTTTATCAATCCGCAAGAGGTGTAGGATGAAGATGGTCTCTCTCAAGCAACCCTGCAACCAAATAACAAAGAGTCTCTTGTGTCCCCAACACACCCAATACAATGGTAAATTGTATAGGTGCACTAGTTCAGCAAAGAGATGGTGATACAAGTGCAATATGGATAGTAGATAAAGGTTTTTGTAATCTGAAATTATAAAAACAGCAAGGTAACAAATGATAAAAGTGAGCACGAACGGTATTGCAATGCGTGGAAACAAGGCCTAGGGTTCATACTTTCACTAGTGAAGTTCTCTCAACAATGATAACATAATTGGACCATATAACTAGCCCTGAATGTGCAACAAAGAGTCACTCCAAAGTCACTAATAGCGGAGAACAAACGAAGAAATTATTGTCGGGTACGAAACCACCACAAAGTTATTCTTTCTGATCAATCTATTCAAGAGTCCGTAGTAAAATAACACGAAGCTATTCTTTCCGTTCAATCTATCCTAGAGTTCGTACTATAATAACACCTTAAGACACATATCAACCAAGACCCTAATGTCACCTAGATACTCCATTGTCACCTCAAGTATCCGTGGGCATGATTATACGATACACATCACACAATCTCAGAATCATCTATTCAACCAACACATAGAACTTCAAAGAGTGCCCTGAAGTTTCTACCGGAGAGTCAAAACGTGTGCCAACCCATATGCATAGGTTCCCGAGGTCACGAAACCTGCAAGTTGATCACCAAAACATACATCAAGTACTCACATGAATATCCCACTGTCACCACAGATAGACACGTGCACGACATACGTCAAGTGTTCTTAAAGACTCAATCCGATAAGATAACTTCAAAGAGAAAACTCAATTCATTACAGGAAGGGAGAGGGGGAAGAACATCATAAGATCCAACTATAGTAGCAAAGCCCGCAGTACATAGAGATCAAGACATCTCAAGAACACGCGAGAGAGATCAAACACATAGATATTGGTACATACCCTCAGCCCCGAGGGTGAACTACTCCCTCCTCGTCATGGAGATCGCCGGGATGATGAAGATGGCCACCGGAGATGGATTCCCCCTCCGATAGGGTGCCGGAACGGGCTCCCGATTGGTTTTTGGTGGCTACAGAGGCTTGCGGCAGCAGAACTCCTGATCTAGGTTTATTTCTGGAGGTTTCTATATTTATAAGACCAGATGGCATCGAGAATAAGTCAGGGGTACCCACGAGGGAGTCACGAGCCCCCCAGGCGCGCCTAGGGGGGTAGGCGCGCCTCCCAGGCTCGTGGCTTCCTCGGGACTCCTCTCTGGTATCTTTGTCTTCTGGTATTTTTGATATTTTCCATAAAAAATCACGGCGAAAGTTTTATTCCGTTTGGACTCCGTTTGATATTCCTATCTAAAAAAGGTCAAAAACACGAAAAAAACAAGAACTGGCACTGGGCTCTAGGTCAATATGTTAGTCCCAAAAATAATATAAAATAGCATATTCATGCATATAAAACATCCAAAGTTGATAATATAATAGCATGGAACTATCAAAAATTATAGATACGTTAGAGACGTATCAAGCATCCCCAAGCTTAATTCCTGCTCGTCCTTGAGTAGGTAAATGATAAAAACAGAATTTTTGATGTGGAATGCTACCTAACATATATTGTGACATGAACATTCAGATCCATATGATTCAAGGCAAAGAGTTTAATATTGACATAAGAACAGTAATACTTCAAGCATACTAACAAAGCAATCATGTCTTCTCAAAATAACATGGCCAAAGAAATTTATCCCTACAATATCATATAGTCTGGCTATGCTCCATCTTCCCCACATAATGTATTTAAATCATGCACAACCCCGGTATTAGTCAAGCAATTGTTTTCACACTTTTACTTTCTCAAACCTTTTCAACTCTCACACAATACATGAGCGTGAGCCATGGACATAGCACTATAGGTGGAATAGAATATGGTGGAGATTATGAGGAAAAAAGGAGGAGATGGTCACATCAACTAGGCGTATCAACGGGCTATGGATATGCCCATCAATAGATATCAATGTGAGTGAGTAGGGATTGCCATGCAACGGATGCACTAGAGCTATAAGTGTATGAAATCTCAAAAAGAAACTAAGTGGGTGTGCATCCAACTCGCTTGCTCACGAAGACCTAGGGCAATTTGAGGAAGCCCATCATTGGAATATACAAGCCAAGTTCTATAATGAAAATTCCCACTAGTATATGAAGTGACAAAACATGAGATTCTCTATCATGACGATCAAGGTGCTACTTTGAAGCACAAGTGTGGTAAAGGATAGTAGCATTGTCCCTTCTCTCTTTTTCTCTCATTTTTTTGTTTGGGCTCTTTGGCCTATTTTTTTTCATTTTTTTTTCATTCATCATTTTTTGGTGGTCTCTTTGGCCTCTTTTATTTTATTTTTATTTTAAGTCCGGAGTCTCATCCTAACTTGTGAGGGAATCATAGCTTCCATCCTTTCCTCACATGGGACAATGCTCTAGTAATGATGATCATCACACTTTTATTTACTTACAACTCGAAACTTAGAACAAAAGATATGACTCTATATGAATGCCTCCAGCAGTGTACCGGGATGTGCAATGAGTCATGAGTGACATGTATGAAAGATATGAACGGTGGCTTTGCCACAAATACAATGTCAACTACATGATCATGCAAAGCAATATGACAATAATGGTGCGTGTCATAATAAACGAAACGGTGGAAGTTGCATGGCAATATATCTTGGAATGGCTATGGAAATGACATGATGGGTAGGTATGGTGGCTGTTTCGAGGAAGGATATATGGTGGGTGTGTGCACCGGCGAAAGTTGCACGGTACTAGAGAGGCTAGCAATGGTGGAAGGGTGAGAGTGCGTATAATCCATGGACTCAACATTAGTCATAAAGAACTCACATACTTATTGCAAAAGTTTTATTAGTTATCGAAACTAAGTGTTAGACGCATGCTCCTAGGGGAAGGGTTGGTAGGAATTAACCATCGCGCGATCCCGACCGCCACACAAAGGATGACACTCAATAAAAACATCATGCTCCGACTTCCTAACATAGCGGTTCACCATACGTGCATGCTACGGGAATCACAAACTCTAACACAAGTATTTCTACCAATCCATAATTACTCACTAGCATGACTCTAATATCACCATCCTTATATCTCAAAACTATGTGCAAAGAATCAAACTTCTCATAGTATTCGATGCACTCTATATGAAAGTTTTTATTATATCCCTCTTGGATGCCCATCATATTAGGACTAGATTCATAACCTAAGAAAATTACCATGCTGTTTGAGACTCTCAAAATAATATAAGTTAATCATGAGAGTTCAACTATTTCTATAAAGTAAAGTCATCACAATGCTCTACAAAGACATAAGTGAAGCACTAGAGCAAAAGAAAAAACTACTCCAAAAGATATAAGTGAAGATCAATGAGTAGTTGAATAATTATTTGGCTATGTGAAGACTCTCCCATCTAATAATTTCAGATCCTAAGTACCTTATTCAAAAAAAAATGACACTCCAAGGATAGCACGAATCATGTGAAGAAGCAAAAACTTAGGTTCAACCGATACTAACCGATAATTGTTGAAGAAGAAAGGTGGGATGCCAACCGGGGAATCCCCAAGCTTAGATGCTTGAGAATTCTTGAAATATGGATTGGGGTGCCTTTGGAATCCACAATATTGAGCTTTTTGTCTCCTTAATTCCTCTCATATGGTGGTTTCCAAAATCTTAAAAACATCATCCACACAAAACTTAACAAGAACTCGTGAGATAGGTTAGTATAAATCAATGCAAAACTATATCATCCTATACTGTAGAAAATCACTAAGATTATTATTTGTCATTGCACACTAAATGCCTCTGCATATTTAAAACTCCCATCATCAAATGGGATCATTAAACAAGCAAACATATGCAAACAATGCAAACATAACAGAAATCTGCCTAAACAGAACATCCTGTGAAGAATGCAGCAAGATCCATATTTAATTAACTCCAAAAAATCTGAAACATTTCCACGCTGTAGAAAATTTATAAGAGCATACCATGTCTAAATTTCAAGTTATTCTGACATACAGAAAATTCTAGGGAATTTTTGCACTACAAGCAAACTTTCTGTTTTGGAACAACAACTCCTATACTTGCAAATTAAGCATGGTAAAGGCTATCCTTGACATTTTTATTGAACTAAATGATGAAAAACATTAAAATTAATATAAATAACATCAATTAAGTACTACTAAAAGAAAATGATGCTCCAAGCAAAACGCATATCATGTGGTGAATAAAAATATAGCCCCAAGTAAAGTTACCGATGGATTGAAGACGAAAGAGGGGATGCCTTCCTGGGGCATCCCCAAGCTTAGGCTCTTTGGTGTCCTTGAATATGGCTTGGGATGACTTGGGAATCCCCAAGCTTAGGCTCTTTCCACTCCTTGTTCTGTTGTCCATCCGAACTTTACCCAAAACTTGAAAACTTCACAACACAAAACTTAACGAAACTTCGTGAGATGGGTTAGTATAATAAAGACAAATCATTCATTTTGGTACTGTCAAGACAAGATTCATAAATATTCCAACACAATTTCTACTGTATCTTATCATTTCCACAATTTATATCACTTAATATAATCTATGGAAACACTAAAACAAGCAAACTATGCATTGAAAACAGAATCTGTCAAGAACATAACAGTTTGTAATGATCTGAATGATAACCATACTTCTGCACCTCCAAAAATTCTGAAAAAATTATGAGAATGAAGTAAATTTGTATATAAATCAGCAGAAAAAAGAATCAACTCAATAAATCTTTCTGGATGGAAAATAAAAATAATTTCGTGAGCGCAAAGTTTCTGTCTTTTTAACATGATCAAACAACTATCACCCAAACTAATCATAAAGGCTTTACTTGGCACTTTATTGAAATAAAAACAATAAAACATGATGGATACAGTAGCTTAACCATGTGAACACACAAAAACAGTAAGGATACATATTGGGTTGTCTCCCAACAACCACTTTTATTTAATGCCTTTCAAGCTAGGCATGATGATTTCAATGATGCTTACATAAAAGATAATGATTGAAACATAATGGAAGCATCATGAAGCATATGACTAGAACATTTAAGTCTAACTCAATTCCTATGCATCGTGATTTTGTGAACAAATAACTTATTGGAGCAAGAATCATCTAGCATAGGAAGGCAAAACAAGCATAGCTTCAAGATTTTCAACACATAGAGAGGAAACTTGACATTATTGCAATATGTAGAAGCATATGATCCTCTCTCATAATAATTTTCAGTAGAATCATGAATGAATTCAACAATATAACCAGCACCTAAAGCATTCTTTTCATGATCTACAAGCATAGAAATTTTAGTACTCTCCACATAAGCAAATTTATTCTCATGATTAATAGTGGGAGTATCGTAAAATACTTGAGCACTACAAATTGTTTCCACATTAAAAGAGTGATGTTTAGAAAAAGGGTACTCATAATTGTGACAAGTTTTATCATCATTCTTCTTTATAGCATAAGTATCATCACAATAATCATCATAGATAGGAGGTATGCAATAACCTCGGGGGGCTCCGGGTGTATACAGCCCGCTCATTGTTACGTGAGAGTGTCACGGCCCCGGGAAAGCCCCCAGGCGCATGGCTTTGTGGCTGGTAGCCCCATCGAAGACCATCTTGTGCATTTCTGCCCGGTTGCGCACCCTCATGACCCTAACCCGAGTGCATCGCTCCCCGTGTGGCCCTAGGATTGTGCTCCCGAGGTCCAAACATGAGCACGATGCACCAGCACGGTCATAAGGGTGTTTTGTCGGTGAAGTATGCCTCGTGAGGCGCCCGAGCATCGTCCGGGAGAGATCTCGAAGGCCTCGGGAGGCCTATCCTCCTGAGGCCGTGTGGGCATCGTAGTTGCCGCGGGTGGCCTGCATTACATTTGTCTTGCGGCTCCCCCAAGCCATTGCTCCTGAGGCCAGGGGGTTCTGCCCAGCATCACTTGCCTGCGGGGGCGCTGGGTCACGCCGCGCCCTGCGGGCCCATCAGTGTCCTATAGCTCGCTCCGCCCAGGCCTGGTGCCCCGCCGATCGGAGCCCCCAGATCCGGCTTGGGGAGGACACCCAGGGTGCCCCTTACTCCTTAGAAGTGCTGGCACCCACGATGGGCGCTTGATTCGTGTAGGTCGTCTGTTCCATGGTGGGCGCCTGATCCATCCCTCCGCCTGGCGAAAGGACATAATAGGGTATGTAGGGTTCCACGTAGGTGCTCGGTCTTCCTCCTGAACCACTCGCAGGTGCGCCGGGGGCGCCCCCTCTTGGTGGTGGCGGGAATCCTCCCCGTGCGCGTTGCTCGCAATCCCTCCTCCTGCACCAGGCCTCGGAACGGAACTGCTTAGCTCTGCCTCCGCCGCCTAGTGGGCCATGCGTCTCCTAGTGTGGATTGTTCCCTTGGCGGCCCGGTGTGCCTCCGTCGCCTTTGCTTGTTTGTCCGGATGCCTGTGCCGCCCGCTAACTGCGTCGGATGGTGCACTCCCATCTGGCCAACCCTGACTGCTTAGGGCCAGCCGGGTTGCTACAATGTGTGTTGGCCTGTGTGAGTGGTGCCTCGTCGCTCCCTTTGTGTGCCTGGTAGGCGTTGCTAGGCTGCACCCCGAGCCCGGTCACCGGGATTCGGAGGAGGAGCAGCACAGTGTGTGGCGCGCCCCGCTCGGGTCCGTCCGGTGCTGGGGGTCCCTTAGCCAACGGTCTGGGGAGCGGGCACGACGCGCGAACCTCCAGCGCCTGGCGCCTGTGGCCTTTGAGATAGTGAGGGGAGATGGCCCTTTGCGCGACGGTGACCAACTCCATGTTGTGGTCAGCCCACGCGTCGAAGCCCCCATGCATTGGTCGGTGGTGAAGCATCTCGCTTGCTAGCAGGAGTGTGTCGTGGGTGTTGAGGTCTCCCACGTAGGTGCGGCGCACTGCCGGGGGCGAGGCCGTTGGCCACCCACCATGCACCTAAGCAGCGCCAGAGGTGGTGATGATAGAGGTGACACTGGCGACCTGGTACTGAGTGCTTGGTCGGCCATCGATTGCCGCGACGGGGTTCAATGAAACCGATCCGCCGCAGCCCGGAGAAGCTTGCTGAGCGCTGGCCATCGGAGCAGCGAAGCTTGGGAGGGATGAAGCTTGGGGAAGCCTTCGACATGCCAAATCTCGGATTTCCGGCCCCGCAAAACCATTAAGATTCAAACACAGGGGCATGTGCGAAGTTCGCTGTAGCCTCGTCACCCTAGCTCGCTACTCGATGGACGTAACTATGAACTTGCCAAAGTATATTTAACAACCTATAAGTCATTGATAATTAATAACAACCTATAATTCATTGAACTAATGTTCCCACTAAGTATATTTAGGGAAAAGTTCAATGATGGGGATGGCCAAAGGATTGTGGAATTACCCCAAGATGCAAGGAAATAGGTTGACCAAGCTTCAAGCAAAGAAGACTCTACATTTTACATTTGTGAGAAATCACTTTGAGTCCATAGGAAAGCCAATACTATTAAAAGGGGGTAGAGTTTTCATGATGAACAATATGCTCAAACGTGCACAAGTGACAGTCACCAAAACATCCACAAACTCTCCCACCAAAGTCTGTCCAAAGCCAAATATGCAAAATCGGTGCAACCAACATTCCTATCCCGATGCCACCAATTCTAAACCCTAGACCGACTCAGCTAAACCCTAGCACCTCGGTGCAGCCGACACTACACTCGGTGCCATCGAGTTGGGTTGCCAAAATTCTTTTATGCAAGGTCTCATTTTCGGTCCGTCCGAGAATGGTGAATCGACGTCACCAAGACTGGCAAATCTGACCATTGGTCACCTTGTCGGTGCAACCGAGAATTGTATATCGGTCCCTCCGAGAGTCAAAACTTACCACTTTTGGTCACTTCGGTACCACCGAAACACATCGGTGTCACCGAGTTGGTCATTTTGTGTGTAATGGTTGGATTTTTGGGGATGCCTATGTATACCCCTTCACCACCATCTACTCGAAAGAGAAGCACTCAAAACTATTCCATACCTATCCTACTCAGTTTTCTGAGAGAGAACTACCTACCCTTGTGTTAAGGTCAAGATCTTCCACTCGAACCATATGGATCTTGATTTCTAGCCTCCCCAAGTTGCTTTCCACCAATCCCATCTCTTCTACCAAGCCAAATCCGTGAGAGAGTGATTGTGTGTTGAGGAGTCTTATCATCTTGAAGCACAAGAGCAAGGAGTTCATCGTCATTACCGGGCCTATTACGTTTTGGAGGGTGGTGCCTCCTAGATTGGTTAGGTGTCGCTTGGGAGCCTCCTACTTTGTGTTGTGAAGTGAACCAAGAAGTTTGTAAGGGCAAGGAGATCGCCTACTTCGTGAAGATCGACACATAGTGAGGCTAGTCCTTCGTGGACGGAAGCCGCATGGAATAGTGAAGGTTGCTTCTTCGTGGAACCCTCCGTGGGTAGAGCCCTCCATGGACTCTTGTGACCATTACCCTCCGTGGGTTGAAGACTCCATGAAAATGGACGTACAACAACACCACCTATTGGAACCACAGGAAAAAATCATTGTGTCATCACTTGTGTTTGCATTCCTAACCCTCTCTTTACTTACATGTGCAATGTCTTTACTTTCCGCTGCTACACTCTTAGACATGCATGTATAGGGTGTTACTTGATATGCTATAAATGCTAAAACTGCCAAGAATTAAAATTGGGGCAAAGGAATTTTTTTATTTGGTCAAGTAGTCTAATCACCCCCTCTAGACCTACTTTCGATCCTACAAGTGGTATCAGAGCCTTGGTCTCCATTGCATTGGTTTCACAACCTAGGAGAAGTATGACATCTAGTGAGGGAAATTATCACCATAAAGGTCCGTACTTTGATGGCACTAATTTTGCTAGTTGGAAGCAGAAAATGAAAATGCATTTGCTTTGTCATAATCCTGGCGTTTGGGTTGTTGTTCGTGTTGGCTTGCATGGTGAATTCTTTGCGGAAGGAAAGGAACAGGATCATGAAGCGACTGTAGATGAATTGAAGATGTTGCAACTCAATGCTCAAGCATGTGACATTCTCTTCAACTGCCTATGTCCTGAAGAATTCAACAAAATCACCCTTCTTGAACACGCAAAAGAGATTTGGGATACTTTGGTTGACATGCATGAAGGAACCGAGTCCGTGAGAGAATCCAAGT
Source organism: Hordeum marinum (assembly GCA_022496015.1). NCBI lineage: Eukaryota > Viridiplantae > Streptophyta > Magnoliopsida > Poales > Poaceae > Hordeum > Hordeum marinum. The sequence goes on along the minus strand of CM039677.1, from coordinate 93,429,711 downwards.
TAGATGTTCTTCAAGGTCAACTTGACAAGTTCAAGATGAAGGATGGTGAAGGAGTCGTTGAAATGTTCTCTAGGCTAGCTCTCATCACCAATGAGATTGCCGGCTTAGGAATCAAAGAAATGACTGACAAGTTCATCATCAAGAAGATACTTCGAGCTTTGGATGAGAGATATGACACCGTGTGCACATTTATCCAAATGATGCCCAATCACAAAGATCTCAAACCAACGGAAGTGATTGGAAGAATTGCTTCTCATGAGATGACACTCAAAGACAAGGAAGAGCTTCATCACATGTGTAGCGGTGCTTACAAAGCCACAAGTGATGCTCCCGCTACCTCAAGCGACAACCTTGTCACAAATGAAGAGATAAGCCTCATGGTCAAGAAATTCAACAAGTTCTACAAGATCAGAAGCAAGGATCGCAGCTCCAACTCAAGACATGAAGAGAAGCATTCGTCAAGTCGTGACCGAAACTGCTACAACTGTGGGAAGCCCGGACACTATTCCAATGAGTGCTTGGCTCCCTACAAACAAAGAGAAGAGTCACCAACAAGACAAAGCTCAAGAGATGAATCACCTCGTACAGATGATCGTTATGAACGAAGACCCTCAAGGAGAAGTAGGGACTCAGAGAAGAAGGACAAGCACACCAAGAGCTACTCAAGAAGAAAGCATCAAGCTCATGTTGGTGAATGGGTTTCCGACTCCGACTCCGACAACCACTCCGAGAGAAGCTATCACTCGAACTCCAACTATAGTCAAGATGATGTTGTTGCCAGAATTGCGCTAGTTACAACCAACTCCTATGATCTATTTGATTCACCAAATCAAGGAGGTGGAAGTTTCTTCATGGCTAAAGGCCCCAAGGTATCACACCCCGAATATCTTGATTTCGATAGTGATGAAGATGATTTGCTTTACGATGATGACTTGCTATGTGATAAAACTAGTGATATTAATCATAATGAACTTAATATTTCTCGTGCTAGTCAAGATAATTCTATTGACGATGATAAGATGAAAATAGAAGAACTAACTAAAGAACTCAACACTCTTAAGTTAGCTCATGAATCTACTCTTGAAGATCATAGAGAGCTTGTAAGAACTCATGAGAAGCTACGCTTCGAGAAGCTCAGTTTGGAGCAAGAATATGAATTCTTAAAGCTATCAATGAAAATCTCCGAAAGAAGACTTCATCTTATCTTGTCGAACGACTAATCTTGTCTACATTCATGCCACAAGTCAAATCTAAGCAAACTAGTAACAAAGGAAAGAAAGGTTCTTCATCTAGTAGCAACAATAAAAATGCTAAACCCCATGATGTTGCTCCTAGTAGCTCTATTGATTCCACTAATGATGATTCTCTTAGCCAAGTTACACTTGAGCAAGAAAATGCTTTATTGAAAGGGATTATAGAGAAATGTATATGCAAGAGTCTTGAAGGGTACAAACAATTTGATGAGATTGTACGCAAGCATGGAGGATACCAGAAGAATTGCGGTGTCGCCTACTTCAATGCTAATGGAGTTGAATGGGAAGAAGGTCAATATCCCGAGCCCAAGTTTGTTCCTCAAAATGAGAAGTATGAAAATACTCTTACCAAAGGTACAAACACTCAAGATGACCTTCCACCACAATACACCAAGCTCAAGGGCAAGAACAAGCTCCAAGAGGACTTTGACTCTTATGAAGATGAACCCCAAGCTTTGGTGAAGTGGGTTCCCAAGGCTACTCCAATCTCAACTTCTAAAAGTGCTACTTCAACACCAAGGATCCCCATCAACTTGATGTGGATTCCCAAGAAGAAGAACAAGAGAGTTCTTGAGGGGTGACTCCGCCAATGAAATTCACTCATATTCATTATTGGCAAGATCTATTTTGCAATCAACATCAACCCTATGAAATAGATAAAGGAGTCACACATTCCCTCAAAGGTAAGCAAGGGACAAGGTAATCAACAAATCTATGGACATCATTACACATGCTTTGCACTCCATGTCCACAGATATCCTGGTATTTGTCTCTTGTGTGTTGGGACTAACCCATGTAGGTGAGAAGAGTAAGGAAACAACAAGGATGCTCCCAACTATTGGTGATCTTCATCAACCTTGAGCATCCACCACTACCTCACCAATGTGAAGTCTTCTTTGACAAAACCCAAGGTTAGTTTATCCCTCTTATGGGTGGATGCCACATCAAGGGGGAGCTTTACTCTAAGACTTGAGTCAAAGCATCTCTTAGTATGTGACAACATTAAATGCTTTATGTAAAAGTGGTAACCCCACTTGTGCTTAAACGATGAGTATGACCTATGATCAAGTACTCTTACTTGGCTTCTAAGTCAAATACTCATATATAGATGACTTCGTCATCGCCCAAGTGCTTGTTAGATGCGAGAGTGTTTGTGCTTGTTTGCCATGATTTCATTTGACATCTTATTGTGTGAGCATGTTGGTCTGCATTTATTTTCTCATTCGAGGATATCCAATTGTTGCTATTTGGCTTTGATTTATCTTTTGCCAATTGGATATACAAGAATGCCTAGGACCACTTCTTTAGCTATCTATGCTTTCTCACCTCATACTCTATTCATGCTGCATCACAAAATTTGAACAAGTGCTTTTCGATCCCTCTGTGTAGAGCGCTCGGAGTTCCGTATTGACAAGGACTTACCATTAAAACCTCCCGAGTCCATCTCGGTGGAACCAACCACAAAATCATGGTCTCAACCCTTGCCTAGGGTTGATCTAGTTTTCAATCTCGGTACCACCGATTCCATCTTCTCAGTTACACCAAGTTTCCTTGTCAACTGATAGTTGAGGAACTCGGTGACATCGAAAAGTTAGAATCGGTGCCACCGACAGTGGTGGGTATATAACCTGTGGACCCCGACGCTTTGAAATTCAATCTCATTCGTCGTGCCTCAGAACCCTAAGCTGCCGCCTACGAGACCCCTGGTCATCGCCCTTGTCTCCCTGCGCTCCTCCGCCGCTCTGAATCATCGTCGTCGATGAAATCCTCTCCGTTGTCGCTGCCGTAGAGGATCCGCGCCAAGATAGGGTACGGATTCGATCTCTTTTGCACTCCTGGTCCGATTCTTGCGCATGAGATTCAAGTTTATCTATAAGACACCCTTTGCACGTATTCCTATCCACTCCAAATCTCTGAATGATGAATTTTCTAGGGTTTTTCCATCCGCCCGATAAATCTCGGTGGCACCGAAACAGACATATCGGTCTCACCAATGTGATCTTCTGTGTTGCTGAGAACTGACTCGGTGGAGCCGAGTACCGCTTTTTGGTCTAACCAAAAAGGGTGCCAAGCTTCGGTTAAGTGAGTCAGTTTGTCTCGACACCATCGAAAAATTTGTTTCGGCTATACGATATTTATTTGATAGAATGCAAAAACTTTGAAAATTTATTGCTCAAATTTCAAATACTAGCCTCATTTTGTGATGACTCATCTTCTACTCTCCTATACTCTATTCAGAGGGTCAGTATGTTAGATACAGAGGACAATCAAAATTTGGCAGAGCAGGGAGTTGATATGAGTTCAGGCACAAGTAGATCCCAGTTCTTTCTCAGATCCAGGCACCCCTAGATCCCATGGGTTGCCCAAGGCTGCCACCAGGACCGGGAAGAAGCTAAATTCTGGCGAAGAAGATTCAGACTTTATTCCTGCGGAGATTCTTGCCAAGAAGCAAGAAAATGCTGCTAGGAAGTCAACAACTGAAGCTACTTCTTCCAGAAGAGTAGTTAGCAAAGTATATGCACCTTCTGCAGCTATGAGAGCACCTGAGAGTGCTACGGCCACAATGACTATAGATTCCCCAAGGAAGTCTTTGCCTAAGAAGGCAGGGGAGAAGAAGGCTAGAAAGAGGATTATCCATGTGATTGGAGACCTACCTCCATGTATGAACATCCATAGGAGGCTGCTGGTGCTGCTGCCGAGGAAGAGGAGGAAGAACATGTTGAGATAGCCCCTCCCAATAAGAAAGCCAAGAAGCTTATGGCTGGTGCTATGCCAAAGACTGGCACTTCCAAGAGCACCAAGCCTACATCCAAGAAAGCTGCTGCACAGAAGTCCAAGAGGACTACCAGAGACATTCCAGCTTCTGAGAAGAACAAAGGGACTGCCTCTAGACTTGAAGATGATGATGACTTGACTACTTTGATGAAGCTGAGACCACATCTTCCAGTACATGATGCCAGCCACTTAGTTGTTGAAGACATGAAGAAGATGAAAGACTCAGGATTGAGAGCCTGAAGAGCCATAGATCCTTATGCCCAGAGGAGGAAAACTGCTGTTGACTATAGGTTCTACACCAGAGAGCAACATGAGTTTTATGAGACAGTGCTGCTTGACCAGAGCCCAGCTGTTAGTGATATGAGGTATGTCAATTGGAAATTCAATAAGGATAATGTGGACTACTTTCCAAGTGTCCAAGATAATTTACACTTCATTGGTCTAGATTAGTTCATTGGCAGAGAGCTTACTGCATGGAACGATGAGATGATCATGCAATACTACTCCACTTCACATTTCTACGGATATGGTAGAATTGTATGGATGACTGAAGGAGTAAGGTATGAATCTACTGTTGAGGAGTGGGCTGCACTTCTAGGAGTTCCAGATGTTCAGGATGGTGATCTGGATGTATACTCAGAATCCAAGGCAAGTCATAATGCCATGAAGGATATGTATACTCCTATCCCCACAGACAAGGTGCAATCTCATAAGCTAGGATCCATCTACTATCTGCAAGTAGGCCTTCATACAATGAACACTATTCCGAGGCATACTTGATGCCAAAGTCAGGAGATGATAAGATGATCCGAGGCTACTCCATCAACATGCTGATCCATCTTGACAGACACACCAGTATTAGAGTCATGGATTTGATTGTTGAGACAATCAAGTGGGTTGTGCTGATCAAAAGCGCTCTTGCTGCTATGCACCCTACATCCAATTGCTTAAAAACACTCAGTTGGAGAAGCACATTTTTTCTCTAGATCGTCCACATCTGCCCCTACAACCAGATCTCGAGGATAATGTTGTGGTGACAGACCGAGATCATCCCACATCTGCTACAACATAGGCAGAGGCAGAAGCAGTTTGAGCCGCTAGTGCTCAAGCCTCCATATCCATAAACGAGCAAATGGATCTTCTGATCTCAACTGTTCAGGGCATCCAGAAGGATATCAAGGGGATTCTGGATAACCAGAACAGTCTTGTGAGGATCTTTGAGACAAGGATCAAGACTCTTGGTGATAAGGTGGACAAGGTAACAAAGACAGTTACAGAGCTTCAGAAGGAAGTTGACTCCATGCACATCCCTCAGGTCTCTTCTACTTCTTCAGATGATGATGATGATGATGAGGATGAATCACCTCTTAGGCCAGGCACCCAGTTCACTACTCAGGCTAGATCAGTCATAGTGCCTACACCAGACTTGAGGCCCTCTTCATCAGCTCTTGCTACTGTCAGCACAACTCCTGCTCCATCAGCTCCAGTTCCTCCATTGTCCACTCCAGCTCCATCCACGACATCTGCAGAGATCTTCACCGACGCCATGCTCTCGACTCCTTCATTGACAACTGGAGGAGATCAGCCCAAGAACGCTTATATAGAAGCCTTTGAACTTTTTGGTAACTTGTTGCCAAAGGGGGAGAAGTGTATATAGATCTTTAGGCTTCGAGAGAGAGAGAGAGCATTTGGTGTTTTGTTGCTTTTTCAAAAAAAATTGCTTTTGGTTGCTGTGACACTCTTTTGCTTTGCTTGTGATACACGCCTGATGATGTTTGATCATACGCTTTGATGTGTGATGCTACTATTTCCTATCATCTTAATGCTTATGTGATGATCATTCGTCTTTGGTTGATTGTGTTGTGCTATGATGTTCATTTCACTTACTCTCGCACACCACCAAGTGGTATGTGACATGTAATAAGTGACCCATGTACCTAATCGATTGTGCATTTGCATTCAAACGCAAATTTGAAATAATGCACAAATTTAGGGGGAGCTATTGCTTATCACATACTTCTCAAAGCGGCGATTAAATTCCATGATTATATGTTTGTTGAAGCTTTGATCTATATGTTGTCATCAATTACCAAAAAGGGGGAGATTGAAAGCACATTTGCTCCCTTGGTGGTTTTGGTAATTAATAACAACCTATAAGTCATTGAACTAATGTTCCCACTAAGTATATTTTAGGAAAATTTCAATGATGGGGATGGCCAAAGGATTGTGGAATTACCCCAAGATGCAAGGAAATAGGTTGGCCAAGCTTCAAGCAAAGAGGACTCTACATTTTACAATTGTGAGAAATCACTTTGAGTCCATAGGAAAGCCAATACTATTAAAAGGGGGTAAAGTTTTGATGATGGACAATGTGCTCAAACATGCACAAGTGACAGTCACCAAAACATCCACAAACTCTCCCACCAAAGTCTGTCCAAAGCCAAATATGCAAAATCGGTGCAACAAACATTCCTATCCCAGTGCCACCGATTCTAAACCCTAGACATACTCAGCCAAACCCTAACACTTCGGTGCAGCCGACACTTCACTCGGTGCCACTGAGTTGGGTTGCCAAGATTCTGTTATGCAAGTTCTCATTTTCGGTCCGTTTGAGAATGGTGATCCGGCGTCACCGAGACTGGCAAATCTGACCATTAGTCATCTTGTCAGTGCAACCGAGAATTGTATATCGGTCCCTCTGAGATTCATAAGTTTCCACTTTTGGTCACTTCGGTACCACCGAGATTTGCACATTGGTGCCACCGAGTTGGTCATTTTGTGTGTAATGGTTGGATTTTTGGGTATGCCTATATATATCCCTTCACCACCACCTACTCTAAAGAGAAGCACTTAGAACTATTCCATACCTATCCTACTCAGTTTTTTGAGAGAGAACCACCTACCCTTGTGTTGAGATCAAGATCTTCCACTCGAACCATATGGATCTTGATTTCTAGCCTCCCCAAGTTGCTTTCCACCAATCCCATCTCTTCTACCGAGCCAAATCCATGAGAGAGTGATTGTGTGTTGAGGAGTCTTATCATCTTGAAGCACAAGAGCAAGGAATTCATCGTCATTACCGAGCCTATTAAGTTTTGGAGGGTGGTGCCTCCTAGATTGGTTAGGTATCGCTTGGGAGCCTCCTACTTCGTGTTGTGAAGTGAACCAAGAAGTTTTTAAGGGCAAGGATATCGCCTACTTCATGAAGATCTACACATAGTGAGGCTAGTCCTTCGTGGACGGAAGCCGCATGGAATAGTGAAGGTTGCTTCTTCGTGGAACCCTCCGTGTGTAGAGCCCTCCGTGGACTCTCGCGACTGTTACCCTTCGTGGGTTGAAGACTCCATGAACATGGACATACAATAGCACCATCTATCGGAACCACAGGAAAAAACATTGTGTCATCACTTGTGTTTGCATTCCTAACCCTCTCTTTACTTACATGTGCAATGTCTTTACTTTCCGCTGCTACACTCTTAGACATGCATGTGTAGGGTGTTACTTGATATGCTATAAATGCTAAAACTGCCAAGAATTAAAATTGGGGCAAAGGAATTTTTTTTATTTGGTCAAGTAGTCTAATCACCCCCTCTAGACCTACTTTCGATCCTACAAGTGGTATCAGAGCCTTGGTCTCCATTGCATTGGTTTCACAACCTAGGAGAAGTATGGCATATAGTGAGGGAAATTATCACCATAAAGGTCCGTACTTTGATGGCACTAATTTTGCTAGTTGGAAGCAGAAAATGAAATGCATTTGTTTGGTCATAATCCTGCCATTTGGGCTGTTGTTCGTGTTGGCTTGCATGGTGAATTATTTGCGGAAGGAAAGGAACAGGATCATGAAGCGACTGCAGATGAATTGAAGTTGTTGCAACTCAATGCTCAACCATGTGACATTCTCTTCAACTGCCTATGTCCTAAAGAATTCAACAAAATCAGTCGTCTTGAACATGCAAAAGAGATTTGGGATACTTTGGTTGATATGCATGAAGGAACTGAGTCCGTGCGAGAATCCAAGTTAGATGTTCCTAACCCTCTCTTTACTTACATGTGCAATGTCTTTACTTTCCACGGCTACACTCTTAGACATGCATGTGTAGGGTGTTACTTGATATGCTATGAATGCTAAAACTGCCAAGAATTAAAATTGGGACAAAGGCAAAACTTTTGTTTGGTCAAGTTGTCTAATCACCCCCCTCTAGACCTACTTTTGATCCTACACCTACTCCTGCTTTGGTGGATTGCCTCTCGAGGAGGTGATGTGGGTGAAATAGTACATTGTTCTTGGGCCTCCTGAGGGCTCTCTTGAGGTTTCGAGGCCCTCTATGTCTTGGTGATGGATGAGTGGTGGAATGGATTCTCGGTGGATCGGGGGATCTCCATCGGCTCGAGTCCCCTCTCTACGGTGCAACCTATGATCTATATATAGCGGTGGCCTGGGTCCTCTTCCCTTATCACAATGGCAGGAAGGGATCCCACAATGGCCAATTTTGAAGGGGGACAGCAGTACGTGCTCTCCGTGCCCAAAGGCGGTATTTGCCTGTGGGATGAGTGGTTGCGGTCTTCTTGCACTGGAATTAAAACCTTTGGGGGATGCTTTGGGAACCCGCGTATGTCCTCGCTCCCTTTGCACCAAAGAGGAAACTGCGCCGCCTAGCTCATTGACGCTCGCCTGTCCTTCCTTGTGTCACCCTTGACTCCCAAGGCCGGGCCTTGCATAGAGATCTCTGCCACTCCGGAGGGGTCTTGAGGAGGCCCATCCTTCGCAGGTCTTGTCGCTGTTCTTCCTTGCGAGGCTAGGGCCCCGACGAGGGCCTTCTCTCAAAATGGGGGCCGCGCCTGATCTTATCTGGTCAGTGAAGTGGGCCATGCCCTGGGCCACAGGTAGGCAGGTCTAGGTATCCCCATTCCCAGAACACCGACACTCCTAAGCGGACCAAAGACAAATTTATACATCAGTGTGGAGTTATTGTTAGGGATAGCATCCGGATCAACATCCAAGAATGGAATAAGAAACAGGATGTTGATGTTTCTTATGCCGAGATAGACAGAAAGATGACCTTTGGACCTTGCTGATGACAAATTTCAGACTACCGCGAGAGGAGGATGTAAATAACCTAGTTATACAGCGAAAAATCAAGGTGCTTGATCTTAAAAAGTTTTCAAGAACTATTCAAGAACTAGAAGAAACTATTGAACAAAAAGTTTGTCGAGAAAGAGGAGACTCCAGAATTCAGTGGTCAATATGCGAAGATAAAAGATGTAGCGACCCGATCTCAAGGGATCGGAGTCTCTGTGCTTAAGTGTCATCCCTGGATCGGTATGCTGACACACACAGTACTTGAGGATTTACAACAGAGTTCAACTACACATTTATTACATCGAAAATCCTCAAAGAGTATTTATTACATTAATGTGGCCTAAGGCCAAGTAAAACAAAAACATGCGGAAGCAAAAAGTGTAACGAGTCCATCAACTCCATGAGCAAGTTGAGTGCAGAACAACGACCTATCGCACCTTATTCGTCGTCGTATAAATCTGCAACATGATAAGTTGCAGCCGTGTAGGTCAGTACATGGAATGTACTGGCAAGTCACATCATAAAGTGTAATGAGCCTACATAGTACATGCAATTTGGCTGGTGGAAAGCTCTAAGTTTAGTTTTGCATAAAGCTAGTTTTTCCCTATAAAAAATAATTGTTCTAATTCTACAAATTTCATAAGTCTGAGATGATGCCCATCTCAATCATTCCAAAATTTTGTACCCAGTTGATTAGTTAAGAGTGATGAGATCTCCGTACATTTCCACTACTAAAATCTCAAGTTGTCCATGACTGGGGACACGGCTAATCAATTAGATTTTAACTCTACAGAGGTTGCACACGTTTCCCACAAGACTCGACCACCTCCTTGATCGGAAGATCGAGACATAGTCTTTCGATAGTATTTCCCCTAACCCACGGATAGGCTGGTACACCTACATCATCTACATCTGCTAGGCTATCCCGGAAGAGGTCACACCACCTACTCAACTAAGCCAGAGCCCATATTGGCTTGCGGCTGCACACGGAAACTTTTAGACATGAAAATAATGTTGATCCCTTTGAGCCTGGGTGGACGGACCACTAGTGTCCACTCCCATGGATTCCCATGAATGCTCCCACTGTACTTCGCCACCATACAAACCAATTTCCACCCAGGTAGTTCATTAAAGTTGGTCCTAGTTACTACTTTGTCACTCACATCTCAAGGTGATAACACTCCCCAATCCACGTCTACTTTGGCGAAGCATTGTAACATAACGCGGTGGCGACAAAGTTGGTATGGTTCAGACCTACCTCAAATGAACTACTGGGTGATAGCAAAACCAACAAGTATAAAGTCCTATCATGCACTCCTACATCAAAGGATTATGTGCAAAAATAAACCATAGGTAAAACATGTATGATCAAAATGTAACTTGCCTTCGTGCTGGGAGTGAAGTTCTAGGGAATGGTAGTACCCTGCTTCGCACTCCGGACAATCTATCGCAAAGTAAATAAACACACATAAACAAGCATTCATACAATTCAAAGAAGACATGCAACAAAATATTTGCAAAAGCCAAATAAAAATCCAACACAAGTCATTAGCATGAAATTTTTCAAAGTATGAATAGTGTTCAAAAATTCGTTATCTACACTAGCGTTCCTACAAGTCAGGCTAGTAAAATTATGGTGAATAGAAAATAATTGTGGAGGATATATCGTGGCAAAATTTCATGGCAAAGGATTTAGTTTGTGTGACGTGGCGCAAAAAGAATAACTTCAAACGGGTATACCGTTTGAAAGATATGGCTTAATGAAATTTAAATTCAAATCTGAAATAATTTCAAATTTGAGACTTGCAAAAATATGCAACTATGGGTTTTCTTGTTAGGGCTATTCGAGACGAAAATTTTGCCTCTAGTTTCATCCCGTTTTGATCTACGGTTAAAAAGTTAAGGCCGTTTGAAGTTTTGAATTAAATCTGAAAAAAAACTGCTACAGGAACATTTTCTGAAAACTCTAAAGTGTGGATGTTCGCGGCTAGAGCGCAACATGGATAGCTCTGGTTTGGTGGTTGCGTTCGCTGTGGTGGCTAGGCGGTGAGCGTTCGCGAACTAAGCAAAGCCAGCCGGTTTGGTTAAACTAAAAACAATGCCGATGTTCGGTTTAAAATAAACTACACGGTTTAGATTACAACGCGGTTAACCGGTACCTCCTCGATCTAACAAAAAAAAAACTAATCTAATCTACGTACGGGAGGCGAGCGCTTACAGAGATGGGGCGCTGGCGTCGGGGACGACGATCGAGGCGTCTGGCATTGGGTGAGGTGGCGGCTCCGGCGGGCTCCGACGCAGTCGAGGTGTTCGGGGAGATGTGGCTCGTCGGGGGCTTCCGAGTGGTGGTGACGGCGGGCGACGGCGATGACCGGAGGGAGTGTAGCAAGGGACGGAGCTCCGGTGAACTCCGGCGACGCAGGTCGTTGGGGCGACGGCTCCGGCGAAACTAGGGGCACAAAAAGATGTCAGGGGGATGCGGCTCGATGAGGGGGTCCGATTTCGTGAAGAAAAAGAGGCCAAGGCAGCTCAGTGGCAGCGTGGTATTCTGACGAACTAGCTCTGGCCGGCGAGATCCAAGGCAACTGCGGCAGCTACAAGCGGCGAGAGGTGGGGTTGCTGAATGGAAAGAGGGCATCAAGGGGTACTTATAGGCGCAGCTAGGAGGGCCGGGAGTGCGGGATTAGCTCTATCCCAAGAGCTTCGACCAGCGGTTGCGGGAGCTGCGAGCACTGGATTATACCTTGCGGGTCGAGCGGGAGGTTAGGGACGAAGGTTGGGTCAGGGGCCCCACCTGCAGGCTGCGTGAGAGAGGGAGGGAGAGAGTTGACGAGAGAGAGAGACGTGGGGAGGGAGCGACTAGGTGCTGGGGCTGGGCTCGGGCGAGCGCCTCGCTCAGCCTGGCTAGCGAGGGGCCTGGTGGTTGGCCTCGTTCGGCCTGGGTGCGTGCATGTTTTTTTTGAAAACTCTTTTTTTTTCCAATCAGAATCATTAAAGAAGAAAAGAAAAAAAATGTTAGAAAAATGCCAAAAATCCTTATAGCTAATATAGAGCACAAGGAACATTAATTCCTGCTCTTAGCATTTAGAAAATATTTTCCTAACGAAATGATTTAACTTTGGCTAGCAAAAATAAATTTTAAATGAAACTTTGAAACACCAAATACAATGCAAATGCTATCCCACTCCTTTATATTTTGAGGAAGTCATATTATCCCCTCTCTATTATTTTATGTGAGTGGAAAACTTGAACATCATAAACTCCAAATGCAATAAAAATATGATATGCAATATGATGATCCTATTAACATCCTAATTTAATAAAATTGGGATGTTACAAACCTACCCCCCTTAGGATGAATCTCGTCCTTGAGATTCAGGTTGGCCAGCAAAATGGTGAGGATGGTCACGCTTGAGATCTTCCTCTCATTCCCAAGTAGCTTCCTCCTCGGTGTGGTGACTCCACTGAACCTTGCAGAACTTGATGACCTTGGTACGAGTGATCCTCTCGGCAGTCTCAAGAATCTTAACAGGTTTCTCCTCATAAGTTAGATCATTATCCAACTGAATTGCTTCTAGAGGCACTGTATCTCTCAAAGGAATATCTGCCATCTCTGCATGACATTTCTTCAGTTGGGAAACATGAAACACATCATGAACTCCTGACAAACCCTCTGGTAGTTCCAACTTGTATGCAACTTTCCCTCTGCGTTCCAGAACTCTGTATGGCCCCATGAATCATGGTGCTAACTTTTCTCTGACTCCAAAACTCTTAATACCTCGGAGTGGAGACACTCGCATATATGCTCTATCTCCCACTTCGTAAATCACTTCCTTGCGTTTAGCATCGGCATAACTCTTATGTCTCGACTGAGCTATCTTGAGTCTATCACGGATCAACTTGACCTTCTCCTCAGAATCTCGAATCAAATTCGATCCAAATAATTTGTGATCACCAACTCCATCCCACATCAACAGTGTTCTGCATTTCCTCCCATACAATGCCTCAAAAGGGGCCATCTGCAAACTGGCTTGATAGCTATTGTTGTATGAGAACTCTGCATAAGGTAAGTTATCATCCCAATTAGACCCATAGTCTAGCGCACAAGCTCTCAACATATCTTCTAGAATCTGATTCACCCTCTCTGTCTGCCCATCTGTCTGTGGATGGAAGGCTGTACTGAACTCTAGCCTGGTACCCAAAGTTTTGTGTAGCTGATGCCAAAACTTCAAAGTAAACTGTGTTCCTCTATCTGATACAGTGGTCCTCGGAACTCCATGCAGACATACAATTCTGGTCATATATATCTTCGCCAGCTTAGCACTTGTATAGGTAGTCTTCATGGGAATGAAGTGAGCAACCTTAGTCAAGCGATCAACAATCACCCAAATGGAATCATAATCTGAACGGGTCTTGGGTAATCCCGTGATGAAGTCCATGCCAAGTTTATCCCATTTCCAATCAGGTATCGGCAATGGCTGAAGTAAACTTGCTGGTTTCTGATGCTCTGCCTTTACCCTCTGACATACATCACATACTGCTACATACTCAGCGATTTCCCTCTTCATACCAGTCCACCAAAAACTTTCATTCAAGTCCAAATACATCTTGGTGTTTCCCAGATGCACCGAGTAAGGCGAATCATGAGCCTCCTGAGGTATCAACTTCCTGATCTCTAGATCATTGGGCACACAAATACGCCACTCAAACCATATGGTTCCATGCTCATCCTCACGGAATCCTTCTGCCTTTCCTTTGCTAATCCTCTCCTTTATCTCAGCAATACCTTGATCCAACTTCTGAGCTTCTCTAATCTTTCCCAACAAGGTGGACTGAACTTCAAGTGCGGTGACATAGCCTCTTGGAACTATTTCCAACTCGAGATCTCTAAGTTCATCACACAACTCCTGAGGTAATCCTCCTACGGTAAGAGTGTTGACATAGCTCTTATGGCTCAACGCATCTGCCATGACGTTGGCTTTTCCTGGATGATAATGCAAACTCATGTCATAATCCTTGATGAGCTCCAACCATCTCCTTTGCCTAAGGTTCAACTCTTTCTGCGTGAAGATGTACTTCAAACTCTTGTGTTCGGTGTAAACATCACATTATTTCCCGATAAGGAAATGTCTCTAGGTCTTGAGTGCATGCACCACTGCTGCTAACTCCAGATCATGCGTGGCATAGTTCAACTCATGAGGTCGAAGCTGACGTGAAGCATAATATACAACCTTTCCTTCTTGCATAAGCATGCCTCCAAGTCCTTGGCGTGAAGCGTCGCAATACACCTGAAAATCCTTGTGTATGTTTGGCAGAATTAGCACTAGAGTTGTAACCAAACATTTCTTCAACTCCTGGAAACTGGCTTCACATTCCTTAGCCCAAATATACTTGGTGTCCTTCTTCAAAAACTCCGTCATGGGCTTTGCAATCTTGGAGAAATTCTCAATGAACCTCCGATAATATCCTGCAAGTCCAAGCAACTGCGAATCTCGCTAACTGAGGTCGGTGCCTTCCATTCTATGACTGCTTCTACCTTGGAAGGGTCCATGGAAATTCCTTCCCCTGACACAACATGTCCGAGAAATTCGACTTCCTTCAACCAAAACTCACACTTGCTGAACTTGGCATAAAGTTGGTGTTCTCTGAGCTTCTCCAGAACTAAGCGCAGATGTTTCGCGTGCTCCTCCTCATTTTTCGAGAAAACCAATATATCATCAATGAATACCAAAACAAAACTATCCAAGTACTCCATGAATACCTGTTCATCATGCTCATAAAATAGGCAGGGGCATTAGTTAAACCAAAAGACATGACTGTATACTCATAAAGCCCATACCTCGTGGTAAAAGCTGTCTTAGGTATATCCTTCTCACGGATCTTCAACTGATGATAACCTGATCGAAGGTCAATCTTGGAGAAAACACTAGCTCCTTCTATCTGGTCGAACACGTCATTGATCATCGGCAGCAGATACTTGTTCTTGATGGTCACCTCATTCAAAGAGCGATAATCCACACACATCCTCAAGGTTCCATCCTTCTTCTCCACTAAGAGTACTAGGGCTCCCCAAGGTGATGAACTCGGGCGAATATACCCCTTCTCCAGCAACTCCTCAATCTGCTTCTTGACTTCCGCTAGATCATTAGCGGGTATCCGGTATGGCCTCTTGGAGATAGGTCCGGTGCTTGGCAGTAACTCAATGAGAAACTCAATCTCCCGATCCGATGGCATACCGGGTAATTCCGCTGGAAATACATCAGGATATTCCTTCACCACTGGTACTTCTTCCTGGACAACTCCCGTAAGAGAGTTCACTTGAGTCCTCTTAAGCTTAAGCCTGGATACATAGTTGATCCTTTTCTTATCTGGAGTGGTGAGAAGAATTGACCTACTGGCACAATCAATGCTTCCCTGATACTTGGACATCCAATCCATACCTAGGATTACATCCAACCCTTGTGACTCAAGTACGATCATATCTGTGGGAAAACATGCCCCCCTATGTTCAAAGGCAAGTGAAAACATGCCTGACTAGTCATAGACTCTGCTCCTAGGGAACTCACTAGAATAGGTGACTTAAGAGCTACGGTAGGGAACTTATGATTATCCACAAATCCCCTCAATATGAATGAATGCTATTCACCAGTTTCAAATAGAATGAGTGCTGGAAATGAATTAACCAAGAACTTACCAATCATCGCATCCGGTTGTTCATAGACTTCTTCCACATTGACATGATTCACATGCCCCTTAGTGAAAGGATTGAGCTTCTTGCCTCTAGAACTTCCATTGCCATTCCCATTCTGTAGCTCGGGACACTCATTGGAGTAGTGTCCTGTCTTCTTGCACTTGAAGCAGGTGATGTGACTCAGATCCTTCCTCACTGGTGTAGCAGGGGTAGGGTGATGGTGATTGCTGTTTCCTCCATTCCCATTGCCATTCTTATGGCCATAGTGGTTGTGTCCATTGCCACCATGCTGAGAATGACCACCATGGTTATTATGGTTGTGCCCTCCAAACTTACTGTGTCCTTTACCAAAATATCCTAAGAAAGGGGCAGAGCGAGGCTTCTGCTGAGCTCCAGACTGAAACTTGCCTTGACCGTATTTCCTCTTGCGATTTTCCATCTGCTGATGCTTGCCCTCTAGAGTGATCGCCTTGTCCACCAACTCTTGATAGTTATCAAAAGTCTCTACCATCAATTGAATTCCTAGCTCATCATTCAGTCCCTCCAGAAACTTCTCTTGCTTGGCTGCATCGGTTGCCACGTCACCTGGGGCATAACGGGACAACCTGCTGAAGTCATCCACATACTCAGACACTGAGCGACCTCCTTGGCGCAAATTGCGGAACTCCCTCTTCTTGAGAGCCATAGCTCCTGCTGAAACATGAGCAGTGCGGAACGCCTGCTGGAACTGAGCCCAAGTCACATTCTTCATGGGGTACGTGGCAGTGTAGTTCTCCCACCACGAAGTTGCTGGTCCATCCAGTTGGTGAGAGGCAAACCTCACCTTCTCCTGATTAGTGCATCCTTCTATGGCTAGCTTCCTGCCCATGTTGCGAAGCTAGTCATCTGCGACAATTGGCTCTGGGCTGCTCGTGAAGGTTGGAGGATTCAGCCTCAGAAAACAGGTAAGGCTGCCAATTTGTGGTGGAGGTGGAGGCGGGTTGTTGTTGTTGTTCTGGGCCATATTCTATATCATCAGCTGTATCATCTGGTTCTGGGTCTGAAGCAATTGTTCCAAGGCGGGTGCGATATCATTCCCGAGCCACTCCCGAAAGGGGCACGCCTTGGTCGCATCTGCTGGGTCAGCATAGATGAGGCATAGATAGATTTAGGCCCAAGGGAGAAACACTACCCATATGCAAATGATGTCAATAAAAATCCAAATAACTCCAATTCAACTCAATCAAAGAGTTCACACAAAACAAATCTAAGGTGAGCCATGTCACAAGATTTGACAAGGTCCCACAAATAAATCAATCGAATACTAATCGACTATCGAATCCTAATCTCTCATGGTGGTATAAATCTACTCCTCATCGGAAGAGAGATCTATCATGTTGATGTCGGCTCTAGCGGCATCATTCTGTATCTCCTCATCGTCATCCTCATAGTCTTTGTCCTGGCTGACGTAGTCCCCGTAAGAGTGATCCTCTTGGAGATTCTCCCCGTTATCAAGCTCTTCCTCAACTTCCTCCAGCTAAAGCTTCAAGTCGTCGAAGTTATCCTGCAGCGCCTCGAGCTCCTCCTCATGCTCTGCGCGAGCGTTCTGAAGCTCTTCTTCCAGCTTGACCTTGCGGGTAGTCAGGTTGTGGGTGGTTACGAGGCTGTCGTCCATCTCTTCCTTCATCCTGGTGATGAGCTCCTCCAGGTCCTCAATGTGTGAGGTGATGGTGTCGTCCTTCCTGGTGCGCACCACATCTCCATCCGAGTCGCGGCGCACGTACATGATGTAGTTAGTTTTCCTGAGATCCTATCGGTAGTCCTGGCAGATGCGCCCAAGTGCAAAGAGTGCAGTGATCCCTTTGCCAATGCCCCATGATCTTACTTCTATGTAGAAGTCGATTGGCTCAATGGCATTTCCAAAAGTTCGCCCTGGAATGTGGACGTCAATCTTCCAGCGCATCTCCTCAGGTAGAGTGGCCGTGAAGGTACCGGTGAAGCTGGGCAAGGCAATGCACAGATGTCCTACGATATCCACGAGCTGTCTTCCAAAGGGCATGGTTGCGTCGGGCTGAGCAAACTCAACGATGAGGGTCGACATCTACAGTTTGAAAGAGAGGAGAAATTAGTAGTGAAGCAGGGAAAAGTATGAGACCAAAATAGGGGTATAAAAGTGTTGTCAAATATGGTTTTTATCCTATGGCTTTCCATTTTCTAGGGCCGTGTCCTACAATCAACGTGTGCTCTGATACCATCTTATAGCGACCCAATCTCAAGGGATCGGAGTCTCTATGCTTAAGTGTCATCCTTGGATCAGTATGGTGACACACACAGTACTTGAGGATTTACAACAAAGTTCAATCACACATTTATTACATCGAGAATCCTCAAAGAGTATTTATTACATTAATGTGGCCTAAGGCCAAGTAAAACAAAAACATGCGGAAGAAAAAAGTGTAACGAGTCCATCAACTCCACGAGCAAGCTAAGTGCAGAACAACGACCTATCGCACCTTATTTGTCGTCAGATAAATCTGCCACATGATAAGTTGAAGCCGTGTAGGTCAGTACATGGAATGTACTGGCAAGTCACATCATAAAGTGTAATGAGCCTACATAGTACATGCAATTTGGCTGGTGGAAAGCTCTAAGTTTAGTTTTGCATAAAGCTAGTTTTTCCCTATCAAAAATAATTGTTCTATTTCTACAAATTTCATAAGTCTGAGATGATGCCCATCTCAATCATTGCAAAATTTTGTACCAAGTTGATTAGTTAAGAGTGATGAGATCTCCCTACATTTCCACTACTAAAAGCTCAAGTTGTCCATGACCGGGGACACGACTAATCGATTAGATTTTAAATCTACAGAGGTTGCACACTTCTCCCACAAGACTCGACCACCTCCTTGATCGGAAGATCGAGACATAGTCTTTCGATAGCATTTCCCCTAACCCACGGATAGGCCGGTACACCTACATCATCTACATCTGCTAGCCTATCCCGGAAGAGGTCACACTACCTACTCAACTAAGACAGAGCCCATATTGGCTTGCGGCTGCACACGGAAACTTTTAGACATGAAAATAAGGTTGAGCCTGGGTGGACGGACCACTAGCATGCACTCCCATGGGTTCCCATGAATGCTCCCACTGTACTTTGCCACCATACAAACCAATTTCCACCCAGGTAGTTCATTAAAGTTGGTCCTAGTTACTATTTTGTCACTCACATCTCAAGGTGATAACAGTCCCCAATCCACATCTACTTTGGCGAAGCATTGTAACATAACACGGTGGCGACAAAGTTGGTACGGTTCAGACCTACGTCAAATGAACTATTGGGTGATAGTAAAGCCAACAAGTATAAACTCATATCATGCACTCCTACATCAAAGGACTATGTGCAAAAATAAACCATAGGTAAAACATGTATGATCAAAATGTAACTTGCCTTCGTGCTGGGAGTGAAGTTCTAGGGAATGGTAGTACTCTGCTTCGCACTCCGACAATCTATCACAAAGTAAATAAACACACATAAACAAGCATTCATACAATTCAAAGAAGACATGCAACAAAATATTTGCAAAAGACAAATAAAAATCCAACACAAGTCATTAGCATGAAATTTTTCAAAGTATGAATAGTGTTCAAAAATTCGTTATCTGCACTAGCGTTCCTACAAGTCACGCTAGTAAAATTATGGTGAATAGAAAATAATTGTGGAGTATATATCATGGCAAAATTTCATGGCAAAGGATTTAGTTCGTGTGACGTGGTGCAAAAAGAATCACTTCAAACGGGTATACCGTTTGAAAGATATGGCCTAATGAAATTCAAATTCAAATCTGAAATAATTTCAAATTTGAAACTTGCAAAAATCTGCAACTATGGGTTTTCTTGTTAGGGCTATTCGAGACAAAAATTTAACCTCTTGTTTCATCCCGTTTCGATCTACGGTTAAAAAGTTAAGGTCGTTTGAAGTTTTCAAATCAAATCTGAAAAAAACTGCTACAGGAACGTATTCTGAAAACTCTAAAGTGTGGACGTTTGCTGCTAGAGCGCGATGTGGACAGCTCTAGTTTGGTGGTTGCGTTGGGGTGGCTAGGCGGTGAGCGTTCGCGAACTAAGCAAAGCCAGCCGGTTCGGTTAAACTAAAAACAAAACCGATGTTCGGTTTAAAATAAACCACACGGTTTAGATTACAACGCGGTTAACCGGTACCTCCTCGATCTAACAAAAAAACTAATCTAATCTACGTACGGGAGGCGAGCACTTATAGAGACGGGGCGCTGGTGTCGGGGACGACGACCGAGGCATCTGGCGTCGGGTGAGGCGGCGGCTCTGGCGGGCTGCGGTGCAGGCGTGGTGGTTGGGGAGATGCGGCTCGTCGGGGGCTTCCGGGAGGTGGTGACGGCGGTCGACGGCGATGACCGAAGGGAGTGGAGCAAGGGGCGGAGCTCTGGTGAACTCCGGTGATGCAGGTCGTCGGGGCGGCAGCTCCGGCGAATCTAGGGGCACAAAAAGATGTCAGGGGGATGCGACTCGATGAAGGGGTCTAATTTCGTGAAGAAAAAGAGGCCGAGGCATCTCACCGGCGGCGTGGTATTCCGACGAACTAGCTTCGGCCAGCGAGATCCAAGTGGCAACTGCGGCGGCTACGAGCGGCGAGAGGTGGAGCGAGGTTGCTGAATGGAAAAAGGGCATCGAGGGCTACTTGTAGGCACAACTAGGAGGGCCGGGAGTGCGGGATAAGCTCTATCCCTAGAGCTTCGGCCGACGGTTTCGGGAGCTGCGAGCGCTGGCTTATCCCGTGCGGGTCGAGCGGGAGGTGAGGGATGAAGGCTGGGTCGGGGGCCCCACCTGCAGGCTGCGTGAGAGAGGGAGGGAGAGAGTTGACAAGAGAGAGAGAGACGTGAGGAGGGAGCGACCGGGCGCTGGGGCTGGGCTCGGCGAGCGCCTTGCTCAGCCTGGCTAGCGAGCGGCCTGGTGGCTGGCCTCGTCCGGCCTAGGTGCGTGCGTGTGTGTTTCTTTTTTTTGAAAAATCTTTTTTTCCAATTAGAATCATTAACGAAGAAAAGAAAAGAAAATAACAGAAAAAGGCCAAAAATTCGTATAGCTAATATAGAGCACAAGGAACATTAATTCCTACTCTTAGCATTTAGAAAATATTTTCCTAACGAAATGATTTAACTTTGGCTAGCAAAAATAAATTTTAAATGCAACTTTGAAACACCAAATACAATGCAAATGCTATCCCACTCCATTATATTTTGAGGAAGTCATATTATCCCCTCTCTATTATTTTATGTGAGTGGAAAACTTGAACATCATAAACTCCAAATGCAATAAAAATATGATATGCAATATGATGATCCTAGTATTGGGATGTTACAAAAGATCACTGGCCCGAATTTGCGGCGTTCAAGAAACCGGAGAAAGCTAAGCAAAGGTCGCAAACAAATAAGATAAATGCTGCAAAGAAGAAGTATCACCATGTTACGGGGTCAAGTGGCTATAATGTTGCCCGGCCTACGTGGGACAAAGCTGAGAACGACCTGCTTGCTAAAGCGTTCGAACCGGTGACATTGAGCCCTATCGTTGTAGGACTTGGTTCTTAGGGCATGGGGGAACTTTGAACCTAGAAATAGGGAAGTGTGTTTTCACGAAAGCTCAACTTCAAACACTCGTCAATAAGGTTCAGGCAGCAATCAAGGAAGTGTAAGAAGGGATGTTCCATCCCAATAGAGAGAAGGACGAGTTGTCAAAGGCCCTCGGGAATCCTGAACACCCTGGACGAACTAGAGGCACATCAGGCTCCGTTCATGGAAGTATGGGTTTCCAGACATCACTGATTATAGAAGCCGAGGGAGAAAGAACAAAGAGGAAGCAAACCGGATCCAGAAGATGGAAGAAAGATTAATGCTGCATGGGAAGAAAATAGAGGCATATACCAGTCAGCGAGCTTCTGCGCAGCACGAAGATCCTTCATTCGATACTTCCCACGAAGCTACCCCGCCATCTAAGCAGAAAAGCAGCGTGGCTTCCATGAAGCTCGTTCAACCTGATATCACTCTCCTCGCTACCCCATGAATGATATCTCAGAGAGGGAACATTGTGAGCTACTGTAATTGTGAAATGCCATAACCTAACCTTGAAGGTGGCGGTCGGCTATGTCTTACCTCGTCGACCTGATGGAACTTTCCATTTCGCCCAGATTCCAAATGGCTTTGCTATTATCGGGGTCGATGAAGTTATGAACAGATTTGTGGGGCTGCAGCTTGAACACCCTACAGGTGAAGGGGAGATTCATTTGGAAAATGCCGTTGGGACTACGTGTCTATGGAGAAAGGAAAACATCATGCTTCCAAACTGGATGCCATCTCAGCAGACTCAGCCAGAGGAGGCCCCTCAGCAGACTCTTCACAGTCCATCTCTATCATCGCTGCCTCAGTCGTCTCCGGTGCGTCAGCTGTCTCCACTACATCAGCTAACTCTGCTGTGTCAACAGTCTCCGCCACGTCAGCTAACTCCGCTACGTTAGCTGTCTCCACCGCGTCAGCGGACTCTGACTCCTCCACTGCATCAGCTAACTCCGCTTCCTCGGCAACGTCGGAAGAGAGACGCCGCTGCTCCAGCGGCTAGCAGCAGTGCCACAATGAAGAAATCCAGAGCAGGCCCAAGCGTCAAGAAGGCTCCTCTGAAGTTATCCCATGACATGTCTGAGGAGGAAACCAATTCCATCGTGGATGATGAAGTGAAACCCCAGCTTGCTCCGAAACGTCCACCTCCGGAGGAGAAAGTAGATTCGGTAATAGCGAAGCGTTGTCTGGATGCCCTTAGGTGACCACCACCGCCTCCGCTGCAATGAAACTATGACCGTTGTATTCAAAAGACATTTGATAAGGCGAAGCGGTTGGGAAGCTTAAGTACTAGCAATGGTGCAAGAAGTGGGAAAACAATGCCCCGGCTCGGCGAACAAGAAAAGCAATCGTTCCCCCTGCTCAAGGTGTTTATCGATATCGCTAATGATCCGATGAAAGTGGCCGGTGGTCTTGCTATCGCTCTTGGTGATGACTTAGCCATGATGTACAGTTCTAAATGGCTGAGGTAGTAACTACCCTTAGGTACAAGCACATGAAGCCTCTCGTCAAAACTGAGCAGCTATCGCATCTATCAACGATGATGCATACATTTCATGACTAGTACTTGAAAACCTACAAGGATGGGATAGACAGTGTGTTGCTGGGATTTAATGATGAGCACGACTTCATTGGAGTCTACCTAATGATGAGCACGACTTCATTGGAGTCTACCTGATGTAAATTGAATTTGTATAATTATTTCAGTTATACAATCAAGCGGCCCTCGACAAAACTCTCATGACTTGCTATCGTCTGTAAGTATATTTTTTGTAATTAAGTCTCTAGCTGAGCTTGTTCATTCCATGTATAATTATCCTCACACTATATTATGCAGATTGAAGATCCTCGAATGCAAAAGACATCAAATCTATGACATTGGGTTCATTAACCCAAGTACCTTAAATGAATATACAATACAAAAAAACCCAGTGAAATAGAGAAAAACTTGTTAAAGGCGTTACTTAGACATCAAACAGAAAGGAAATACTATTTCCTTACAATTTCAAGTGAGTGTTAGTATCTTGTGCACATTCTGTTGCTTACTAGAGGTTAAGTGTAATTGATGAGTTATGCATGCGTAGGTTCCACTTTATTCTGCTAGTCATTCAACTTGACACGGGAGGAGTAATTGTCTTGGACTCGAGACATAAAGAGCCTAAGGAGTGGACGGACATGAGTCAAATGCTCGAGAAGTAAGTTCAATCATTATTGTACCATATCGACAACTTTCGTTCATTTCCTGATATCTTGTAATCATTTTCTTTGTCGGGAAGTGTCGTGATTTTGTCACGGCAGATGTCCTGGGACTTAGGTTCGAGGCTATCGCTAAGGCGATGGACCCGAAGGGGTTGATCGGGATGAGAGACACGAGTTTACCTAGGTTCGGCCCCTCCAAAGAGGTAAAAGCCTACGTCCTACTTTGTGTTGTATTGATTGGGTAACGATTACAAGGGAGTGGATTCGCTTGACGTAGTTATCGATCAATTGTTTTCTGTCCTAAGTCGCTGCAGGGACTCGCCTTTTATATAGATAGGTCAACGCCCTAGGGTTACAAGAGTCCAGATCGACTAACACAAGGTACCCGATCTTGTTTCTAAGTCGCCTTGCCTTCCTAGGCAAGCCGTCTTCCTGGAGGCTCACGCGCCCAGGTCTCGTGCCATCTTCCGACTCTGGGCCTCCACCTTAACCCATCTGGTGAGTCGCCACCTAGGCTTGTCTTCAATCCTCAGGCCCACTTAAAGGCCTTGACTATGAGCCACCACGCATGACCCGACCCCTCCTAGGCTGGTCTCGCCACGGGGTTATATCCCCAACATTAGGCCCTAGATTGATTTGAACCTATTCATGTCAATCTTCGAATCCATTTGGCGGAAAGTCTCATACCTTTGCCACCTGAAAGAAAAACTTCATAACCTTCCATGAAAAATGGATGACGTCATCTTGGATATGTGCTACATCTTGAGCATCCGTTGGTTTCCCCTTGAAGAGGAAAGGGTGATGCAGCGAAGTACATAAGTATTTCCCTCAGTTGTTGAGAACCAAGGTATCAATCTAGTAGGAGGAACAAGCAAGTCACCAATGGTTGCACCTACACAAACAATCAAACTCTTGCACCCAACGCTACAAAGGGGTTGTCAATCCCTTCCCGGTTATTTGCAAGGATTAGATTCAATAGAGATAGATATAACGAGTGCGGAAAGTAAAAGGTAAATAAATTGCAGCAAGGTATAGATATGAAAATATATGATGGAAAATAGACCCCAGGGCCATAGGTTTCACTAGAGGCTTCTCTCTTGAAGGAAAATATCATGGTGGGTAAACAAATTACTGTCAAGCAATTGATAGAAAAGCGAATAATCATGTAGTTATCTAAGGCAATGATCATGCATATAGGCATTACGTCCGTGACAAGTAGACCGAAATGATTATGCATCTACTAATATTACTCCACACATCTCTTCCTCCTCCCCCCGTTTCTCCCTCTCACCCGAGCTTCCTCCCTCTCTCTCATGTAGTCATGGCCGCCCCCAGCTCAGACGACGTCGCCTTACCTCGAAGCCGTCGAGAACGGATGGATCCGGGGCTCCCTGGAGCGGATCCGGCCTCACCCCGCCCCGTCCTCGCCTCTAGGCCGCCGCCCGTCGCCGGAGTTGCCCAGCGCCACCGCCTCCTCTGCTTCATGCGGGAGGACGAAGCCCCCGTCGGGCCTCGTTGACCGCTTCGGTCATGTGGGCCCTGCTGCAGCCCCGCCGGCCCATCTCGTCGGCCTGCCCTAGCCCCGGCCTCTGCCTCGCCTCTCCTTACCTCTTGGGCCGATGCCCATGAGGTGAGCCCCCTCCCGCACGTTTTTCCTTTTCCTTAGGCCCATATGTGTTTTATTTTATATATCAGAGAATTGCACGATTTTAAACGTCAATGACTAATTAACAGCTCGCCGTAATAATTTTTTTTAAATATGAAGATTGCAAAAAAAGCATAGATTGTGTATAAGTCATTTTCATCGATGATAACTATCGAAGCTTGCTGTTTTGCATCATTTTTGCATAAATAACATTATATTGCATCGACATATTTATTTAACGTGCATCAAGATTTAATCCAATCATATATTAAAAATGCTCATATTATCGGCTTCACATTTTCATGCATGACAAACCTGTTCATTGTAATAATTGCATTTAACTTGCATTTATAATTGCTAAAGGGGTTATTCCACAAAGTTGCATAATTAATTGTGACATATTTTCCCACATGAACCTATGCGTATTATATATGTTTTCGGGGTAGAAAATCCATATAATTTATCTGTGCATTTAGTTTTGTCATTTGAGCATTTTTGGTGCATGTCATTTTTGCTGTGATGTCCTTTTGTCAATTTCGTGTGATTTAATCCATGCATGATATGAAATAATTTTGAACATGTGATATGCCCTGTGATATGTGCACTAGCACCTGGTCATTTTGCTTGCCATAGAAATGCATGTTTAGGTGTTGTTTTCTTGTTGTCAACATGCTATAAAAATTGTGTTGTTTTGAGAGGCTAAAATATTTCTAAGTCTGGAATCTGTAACGCTTTGTTGCTGTCTTGCCATGTGTTTTGCTAGTGATCTAGAACCCCTTTGGGGTATGTGTAATGGAGTTATTTGTGGTTGATAATTCCGTTTAGCATGCAGTTATTTTTCATGCCATAATATGACCTGTAACATATAGTTTTACTGCTGTCAATATGCCTTCGTGATAAAAACTGCACTATCAAAACGGGGTTATTTTCACAAAGTCTGAAAATTGCTTAGTTCAATATGCCATGTTGTGAGCTCACTACCATGTGATCCACGTCTCTTTTGAGTATGATATGTGAAGATGAAATGAAGTGTGTGTTATATTCTACTTCCCCATGTTTAGTTTGTGCATTTTAGGATCTTGTAACTTGTTGTTTTCATGCGTGCAAAATGCTATGTTGCTGTTTTGGGCAGATTTCATATAAAACTTGTGTTGGTTGTTGTGGTTGAACCGTAGCTCCGTTTTGGACATGCCTCATATGAAACTTGCTTAGAATATCATGTAGTATCATAATAACTTGTTGCATTATTGATTTGAAATGTTGTAGTTGTCATTTCATGCATTTTGCATTCATGCCATGATCGTCTTGTGATGGTCATATCTTTTAGACCGTAGCTCCATTTCTAACGTTCTATATATGTAAATCGACTAGAATGACATGTAGAATTGCATGGTATACTTTATTTTCCTGTTTAATAAATATAAAACATTATTAGTTCAGATCTGGACCAATTTCCAAATTAACATATGGGGTCGTTTCGGAAATGATATATGTTGTTTCCGGCCTCTTTTAAACTTGCCTAGATGTGTAGTTTACTTATGCTTCACCTCTACCATATTTAATAACATTTAATATTGTCGTGTACCTAAGCGAGAGTGAACTAAATATTCGAATGTGGAGTTTCGTCAGTATGCAACTCGTTGCATATTGAGCTTCACTTAGTGTGTAGTATTTGTTTGTGGTGAGTGCCATGCCTTGCATAATTAAACCGGACATGCATCATGATGTCATGCATGTGTTGTGGTGTATCTTGTGTTGATTGTTTGTTTTGTATTGCTTCTTCTCGATAGAGTTCCGAAAGCGTTTGGTGTGTCAGGATTCGTTCGACTACGTTGGATGATCTTCTTCGTGGACTCGTTCTTCTCCCGAGCGGGATCCAGGCAAGATGACACATTTCCTAGGATACCACTACTATCATTGCCATGCTAGTTGTCCTGCTTTTTCATGGACTCGTTATGTCTCGCTACCTACCACTTGTTTGTCAAGCCTCCCAACATTGCCATGAAAGCCTCTAACCCTCCATATCCCATCAAACCATCGTTTGGCTATGTTACCGCTTGCTCAGCCCTTCTTATAGCGTTATTAGCTGCAGGTGCAATTACTTCCATGTGACAACATGGACATTCTTTTGTTATCACAATATTATTGCTATTTAATTTAATGCACTTATACACTTGATAAAGGGTGGAAGGCTTGGCCTTTTGCTCAGTGTTTTGTTCCACTCTTGCCGCCCTAGTTACTTGTGAACCAGTGTTATGTTCCATAATTGAGCGCTCCTAACATGCTCGGGGTTGTTATGGGGAGCCCCTTAATCTTTGTTTTAGGATAAAGCTTGTCTAGCAAGGAACAACATTGGTACTATTTGCTTAATAACAACTAAAATTTGCATAGGGCAGGATCACCCCGTGGATTAATCAACAACCCGGGCCAGTACTCCTTATGAGTGTTGGTCCAAACTAGAGCACTGTGCGGGGCCACCCCAGGGCAACTTGGGTGATTTCTATCAGACCACTGTACGTGTAGCTTATCCGCCGTGTCTTGAAAACGAGATACGCGGCTCATATCGGGATCGTTGACACGTCGGGAGGCCTTGCTGTACTTGTTTTACCTTTCTTGAATGTCTTGCATGAGGAACTCTGATCTTCTTCGGGCTATCTCGAGGTGTCGGAATTCCTTTGGAATTGCCTAGGATGATCACGAGATCCGTGGTCAAGGTTATTCTCACGGCATGTGGTTAATTTGTGATGGATGAGTTGGAGCACCCCTTCAGGGTTAAATCTTTCGGAAAGCCATGCTTGCGATTATGTGGCAAACTTGGGTACTTGTTTAACACCCGGTCATAGTAAGCTTGAATTAAACTCAAAGAAAATACACCAACCGTGTGCATAACCGTGACTGTCTCTTCTCGTGAGTCCTTATCCGAGAGAGAACATGGTGGGGTTATGTTTGCCGTAAGTAGGTGTTCAGGATCAGTTGGTGATCATTACTAGTTCACTTCCATTATGCGTAGACCACCATACTTTACGTTTTGTATTCGTAAGTTAGCCACTCAAATAAATTCTTAGTCGCTTGCTTCAGCCTCACAACTTAACCTTACCTCACCTATTAAGCTTTAATAGTCTTGATACCCTTGGAAATGAGATTTCCGAGTCCCTGTGGCTCACGGATTACTACAACAACAGTTGCAGGTACAGGTAATGTGATGCTTGAACATGAGAGCGTTGCATGTTTGTTGGAGTTCTTCTTCTTCTTAATCCATCTAGGATGGGTTCCAGGCGACAGCCTGGGATAGCAAGGATGGATGTCAATTTGTCATTTGTTTTCGTCCATAGTCGGACCCTGCTCTTCTGTATGATGTTTGAGTATGTTGTTGTATTGATGTGATCTTGATGTAGCTTGTGGCGAGTGTAAGCCAATTCCATATACTCATCTCTTTTGTACATGTAATTGTAATGATATCCATTCTTGCAACATGAAGATATGCGCTTGTATCCCTGTCGAGGCCCTCGTGCCGAAATAAGGATAGGACCGCATCTTGGGCATGACATGAAATCATGCATATAAGAAATTAGAGGAGATTCAAATAAGATTCATGGATAATCTGAAAATAAACTCACAATTCATCGGATCTTGACAAACACACCACAAAAGAGGATTACATCGGATAGATCTCCATGAAGATCATGAAGAACATGGTATTGAAGATCAAAGAGAGAGAAGAAGCCATCTAGCTACTAGCTTTCGACCCGTAGGTCAGTGGTGGACTACTGACGCATCATCAGAGGGGCAATGGGTTGATGTAGATGCCCTCCATGATTGAAACCCCTTCTGACAGATTACCGGAAAAGGCTCCAAGATTGGCTCTCTCGAGAACAGGGGCTTTCGACGGCGGAAAAGTATTTGCGTGGCTCCTTTTGATGTTGCGGGAATATTTTGCTATTTATAGGCCAAGAATTAGGGTTAGGAGACCTGCTAGGAGGCGACAAGCCTGCTTTGCGCGACCAGGGGGCCTGCGCCTAGCAGGCTTGTGGCGCCCTCGCTCCTCCCTTGACGTGCACTCCAAGCTTGGATGACTTATTTCCTTCTAGAAAAATTCCTTCCGTAGGTTTTATTTCGTTTGGACTCTGTTTAATATTCCATATATGCAAACCTCAAAAACAAGAAAGAAAAAAGAAACTAGCACTTGGCTCTAGATTAATAGGTTAGTCCCAAAAATAATATAAAATAGCATATTAATGCATATAAAACATCTAAAACAGATAATATAATAGCATGCCATCATCAAAAATTATAGATACGTTGGAGATGTATCGGCATCCCCAAGCTTAATTCCTGCTCGTCCTCGAGTAGGTAAATGATAAAAATAGAATTTTTGATGTGGAGTGCTACCTAACATATTTATCCATGTAATATGCTTTATTGTGGCATGAATATTCAGATCCGTGAGACTCAAATCAAAAGCTTAATATTGATTTAGAAACAATAACATTTCAAGCATACCAGAAAAGCAATTGTATCTCTTCAAAATATAATGGCAAAATAAAGTTATCCCTATAATATCATATGGTCTGGCTATGCTCCATATTCCCCACACAAAGTATTTATATCATGCACAACCCCGATGAAAATTCAAGCAATTGTTTTCACACCTTTATTTTCTCAAACTTTTTCAACTCTCACGCAATACATGAACGCGAGCCATGGACATAGCACTGTAGGCAGAATAGAATATGGTGGAGGTTGTCAAGTAAAGGGATAAGATAGTATCACATCAATGATAACCCACAAGTATAGGGGATTGCAATAGTTTTCGAGGGTAGAGTATTCAACCCAAATTTATTGATTCAACACAAGGGAAGCCAAAGAATATTCTCTAGTATTAGCAGCTGAGTTGTCAATTCAACCACACCTAAAAGACTTAATATCTGCCGCAAAGTGTTCAGTAGCAAAGTAATATGGTAATGACGGTAACAGTGGCAAGTGATAGTAGCAGTTTGTAGTGTTTGTAACAGTAGCAACGGAAAAGTAACTGAGCAAAGATCAATATATGGAAAGCTCATAGGCAATGGATCAATGATTGATAATTATGTTGGATGGCATTCATCATGCAATAGTTATAACATAGGGTGACACAGAACTAGCTCCAATTCATCAATGTAATGTTGGCATGTATTCCATATATAGTCATACGTGCTTATGGAAAAGAACTTGCATGACATCTTTTGTCCTACCCTCCCGTGGCAACGGGGCCCTATTGGAATCTAAGGGATATTAAGGCCTCCTTTTAATAGAGAACCATACCAAAGCATTAGGACTTAGTGAATACATGAACTCCTCAAACTACGGTAATCACCGGAAAGAATCCCAGTTATTGTCACCCTAGGGGATGCGGATCATAACTCGTAATAGGTGTCTAGAACTTGCAAGATAGGATCAAGAACACACATATATTCATGAAAACATAATAGGTTCATATCTGAAATCATGGCACTCGGGCCCTAGTGACAAGCATTAAGCATAGCAAAGTCATAACAACATTCAATTTCAGAACATAGTGGATACTAGGGATCAAACCCTAACAAAACTAACTCGATTACATGATAAATCTCATCCAACCCATCACTATCTAGCAAGCCTACGATGAGATTACTTATGAACGGTGCAGAGCATCATGGAATTGGTGATGATGGATGGTTGGTGATGACGAAGGCGTCGATTTCCCCTCTCCGGAGCCCAAAACAGACTCCAGATCTGGTCTCCCGAGGAAGAACAGGAGGTGGCGGCGGCTTCGTATCGTGAAACGCGATGAACTCTTCTCTCTGATTTTTTTTCTCCCCAAATATGAATATATAGGAGTGGAAACAAGGTCGGAGCAGCAGTAGGGGCCCACAAGCCTGCTCGGCGTGACCTAGGGGGGTGGCGCGCCCACCAGGCTTGTGGCCAGGTGGTGGGCCCCCTAAAGTTGATTGTTTTGCCAATACTTTTTATTAATTCGAAAAATATTCTTCATAAATTTTCAGGATGATCCGAGAACTTTTATTTCTGCACGAAAATAACACCAAGGCAATTTTGCTGAAAACAGCGTCAGTCCGGGTTAGTTCCATTCAATCATGCAAATTAGAGTCCAAAACAATGGCAAAAGAGTTTGTAAAAGTAGATATGTTGGAGACGTATCAATCAACTAGGCGTATCAACGGGCTATGAAGATGCCCATGAATAGATATCAATGTGAGTGCGTAGGGATTGCCATGCAACGGACGCACTAGAGCTATAAGTGTATGAAAGATCAAAAGGAAACTAAGTGGATGTGCATCATGAGGAAAAATTCCACTAGCTATATGGAAGTGACAAAATAGGAGACTCTCTATCATGAAGATCATGGTGCTACTTTGAAGCACAAGTGTGAAAAAAGGTAGTAGCAATGTCCCTTCTCTCTTTTCTCTCATCTTTTGTGTGTGGGCATCTAAGGCCTCTTTTATTCATTTTTTTGGGCTTCGCTGGCCTCTTTTATTTTTCATAAAGTCCGGAATCTCATCCCCACTTGTGAGGAATCATAGATTTCATCATCCTTTCCGCACGTGGGACATGCTCTAATAATGATAATCGTCACACTTTTATTTACTTACAACTCAAAAGAAAATTACAACTCGATACCTATTTGAAAATATGACTCTATATGCAATATGGAAGTGATGGTGCATGTCATAAAAGGAAACGATGGAAGTTGCATGACAATATATCTCGGAATGGCTATGGAAATGCCATAATAGCTAGGTATGGTGGCTGTTTTGAGGAAAGATATATGGTGGCTATTTTCAGGAAGGTATATGGTGTCTGTTTTGAGGAAGGTATATGGTATACCGACGAGAGTTGCACGGTAAATAGAGAGGCTAGCAAAAGTGGAAGGGTGAGAGTGCGTATAATCCATGGACTCAACATTAGTCATAAAGAACTCACATACTTATTGCAAAAGTCTATTAGTCATTGAAGTAAAGCATTAAACGCATGCTCTTAGGGGAGAGGTTGGTAGGAGTTAACCATCGCGCGCCCCCGACCCTCACACAAAGGTCGACAATCTATAGACAAGTCATGCTCCGACTTCCTTACATAGCAGTTCACCATACGTGCATGCTACGGGAATCACAAACCTTTACACAAGTATTTTTACCAAACCCCTTAACATTACCATCTTTATATCTCAAAACTTTATGCAAGGAATCAAACTTCTCATAAATACTCATTGCACTTAATATGGAAGTTTTTATCATATCCGTTTGGGATGCCTATCATATTAGGACTAAATACATAACATAGACCAATTACCATGCTGTTTTAGAAACTCTCAAAATAATATAAGTGAGGTACGAGAGTTCAATTATTTCTATAAAACACAAGCACCTCCGTGCTCTAAAAGATATAAGGGAATCACATAGAGCAAAATTGCCCAACTCAAAAGATATAAGTGAAGCATATAGAGTATTCTAATAAATTCACGATTCAACATGTCTATCTCAAAAGATGTGTGCAGCAAGGATGATTGTGGCAAACTAACAAGCAAAGACTCGTATCATACAAGACGCTCGAAGAAAATCACATATCATGTGGTGAATAAAAATATAGCCTCAAGTAAATTTACCGATGGATTGAAGACGAAAGAGGGGATGCCTTCCGGGTCATCCCCAAGCTTAGGCTCTTTGGCATACTTGAATATGACTTGGGTTGCCTTGGGTATCCCCAAGCTTAGTCTCTTGCCACTCCTTATTCTGTAGTCCATCAAATCTTTACCAAAAACTTGAAAACTTCACAACACAAAACTTAAGAGAAAACTCGTGAGAACCGTTAGTATAAGAAAATAAATCACTACTTTAGGTACTGTTGTGAACTCATTATTTATTTTTATTGGTGTTATACCTACTGTAATCTAACTTCTCCATGGCTCATACCACATGATACAACCCATAGATTCATCAAAATAGGCAAACAACTCAACGAAAACAGAATCTATCAAAAACAAAACAGTCTGTAGCAATATGGAAACTTCGTATACTTTTGTAACTAAAAAAATTCTGAACAATTAGGACAGCCTGGGAAATTTATATATCAATCTTTTCTAAAACTTCCAGATCAATTCAATGCTCTGAAAAATTAGGAAATTCCTGGACTGAGCACAAAAGTTTCTGTTTTTCAGCAAGATCAAATCAACAACTACCATAGATCACCCCAAGGGTGTTACTTGGTCAAACACTAATAAAAACACCAAAACACAATTACTACAGAAGTAATAATGTGGTAAACACTCAAAAACATAAGCAAAAAATAGAACACAAAAATAAAATTGGGTTGCCTCCCAACAAGCGTTATTGTTTAACGCCCCTAGCTAGGCAAAACACAATCGATCTAGGTATTATCATCTTTGGTATGTAATCCAAACTTTATCAAACCATCAAAAGCTTTTCTTACTAGATCTATCCTTTCCTTTATTTCCTTCCTAGTAGATGAACTTAAATCATGAAAAGGACTTTGTCTAGTGATTATTAACATTCAGAAACTCGTAATCTAGATCGTCGCCGTAGATATCATCGTAATAAACACGTATCCTATTTCTAACGGGTTCTGTAATCATTTTTTCAAGAAAATCGTCCTTATAACCTACGTAAATTCCCCTAATAATCCAATCAAATTCCTCATAAGTCTCTAGATACAAGGCTTGAGAGACTTCCGCGTGGGGAGCTCTTCTCCTAATATTTTCACTATAAGATTGATAGTCTCTAGCTTCTAGACTACACAAAGTTTCTTTATCATGGAGAATTTGTTCAATTGGAGGGTGTCGAACATCTTTATCATAGAAAGCAGAAATCTCCCTAGCTTCCTGTACGATGAAAACAAATTCTTGCATACGAATGATGGTAGCAATCCTCTTAGCTTAGGGTGATTAATATTGGGAAGTTCATAAAATACTTTTTGCAAAGCGGGATGAAGGTGAACAAATTTTCTTTCCAATTTTTCAATGGGCATGACAATAGCGTCCGCATAACTATTTATGCTAAGAAGAATAGACCTCTTACTCATAGGCATTACCCCCGTACAATCAAAGAACAATTGAATAACGCTCTTCCCAATAATATTCCCATCTCCTACTTGAAAACTTTTAGTTTTATAATTAGGAGGAGATTCAGTTTAATGCTCTAAAGAGCAAGATTCAAAATTTTCTTCAGGATTAGTACTAGCAATACCCTCTAGATTTTCAGCGATAACCTCCCTTACTTCAAACATGGTGGGAAAGCAACCAATCAAGCACACAAGCAAACAAAAGGCAATGGAAAGAAAGGCGGATAAAAAGGCAAATATTTTTGCTATTTTATGAAAATCGTTTTAGAAGTGGGGGAGAGGAAAACGAGAGGCAAATGGCAAATAAAGTAAATGCAAGAGATGAGTTTGTGATGGGTACTTGGTAGGCTTGATGTGTATCCTCCCCGGCAATGGCGCCAGAAATCCTTTTTGCTACCTCTTGAGCATGTGTTGGTTTTCCCTTGAAGAGGAAAGGGTAATGCAGCAACGTAGATAAGTAGTTCCCTCAGTTGTTGAGAACCAAGGTATCAATCCAGTAGGAGGAACAAGCAAGTCACCAATGGTTGCACTTACACAAACAATCAAACTCTTGCACCCCAACGGTATAAAGGGGTTGTCAATCCCTTCATGGTTATTTGCAAGGATTAGATCTGATAGAGATAGATGTAACGAGTGCAGAAAGTAAAAGGTAAATAAATTGCAGCAAGGTATAGATTTGAAAATATATGATGGAAAATAGACTCGGGGGCCATAGGTTTCACTAGAGGCTTCTCTCTTGAAGGCAAATACCATGGTGGGTAAACAAATTACTATCAAGCAATTGATAGAAAAGCGAATAATCATGTAGTTATCCAAGTAAATGATCATGCATATAGGCATCACGTCCGTGACAAGTAGACTGAAATGATTCTGCATCTACTACTATTACTCCACACATCGACCGACTCCTGCCTGCTGATATGTCTCCAACATATCTATAATTTTTGCTTGTTCCATGCTGTTATATTATCATTCTTGGATGTTTTACAATCATTTTACTACAACTTTATATTAATTTTGGGACTAACCTATTAACCTAGAGCCCAGTGCTAGTTCTTGTTTTTCTGTGTTTTTGGGTTTTACAGAAAAGGAATATCAAACGGAGCCCAAATGGAATAAAAATCTATGGTGATTTTTTATGGACCACAAGAAGCCCAGGGAGAGTTGGAGTTGGGCCAGAAGACCCACGAGGCATTCACAAGCCTAAGGGGCACGCCCCCCAGGCTTGTGACTCCCTTTTGACCCATCCTGACTCAATTCCACCACCATAAATTCCTATAAATTCCAAAAAACCCCAACGCAGAACCTAGATCGGGAGTTCCGCCGCCACAAGCCTCAAGAGCCACAAAAAACCAATCGGGAGCCCGTTACGGCACCCTACCTGAGGGGGAAACCATCCGGAGGCCATCTTCATCGTCTTGACACTCTCCATGACGAGGAGGGAGTAGTTCACCCTCGGGGCCGAGGGTATGTACCAGTAGCTATGTGTTTGATCTCTATATCTCTCTCATGTTCTTGAGATGGCACGATCTTGATTACTACAGGAATCAGGGAATTTCCCGTCTGCCATGGCGGACAGTAAAGGGAAGGACCCTGGATGGCAAAGGCCTTTGCAATCCGTCAATAGATGGCAAACACCACAACAAGAAAAACCTGGTAAAGCGGCCCTTTGCCGTCGGCTTTAGGACCACTAAGGACAAAGAATATTTGTCGTGGGGGAGCTGACGGCAAAGAGGGTCGATGGCAGACCCACAGGGTTAGGGCCGTCAAGTGTTAACAACAGTATTTGCGTCTGCGAAGGGCCCCCCTTTGCCATCTGCCCAGTCCCCCCCATTTGGTGTCGGTGGGCCGATGGCAAAGAGTAAGGCCCATGCCGCCTGGGGTTCCCCTGTGCTGTTTGCCCTGTCCCTCTTTGCCGTCGGTGGGTCGACAACAAAGGATAAAAATAATGTCCTTTTTTTATTATAACAATTTTCACAGCAATATGATATATATATATATATATATTTCATAGAAATAAATATGTTGCCATACTGATAACCATGTTAAAATAAGTTTCATCCATCCATAGATACATATTATGCAAGTTTCATCCGTACCAAACCATATTACAATAGTTTCATCCATACATACATAGTTTCATATCCATATGGAGCAAGTGTCACATTTTTCATTGATACAAAATAAAAAACACAAGTAACCCAAGAGCTCCATCAATGCAAACTTCCGTGAAGTGAATGTAATCTGCAAAATGGGAAGCTCCAAAATTAGAAAAAGAAGACTAGATGAAGAAGAGAATAAGTAAGCTTATTATTTCATTTATGAGAGAACTTAGGTAAGTATATGTCATTTTTGATAAAATAGGCCACTTTGGAGCTAATTTAGCTCACTACGTCATTTTGGAAGAAACTAAACTAACTATATGTCATTTTAGAGCGAACTTCGGTAAAAATAGGTCATTTTGGAGTTAACTATGCTTATTATGCCATTTTGGAGCTAACTAAGCTAATTATAGGTCATTTAATAGCTAAGTTGGCTAAAATAGGTCATTTTGGAGCTAGGTTAGCTTATTATCTCATTTAGGAGTGAACTAAGCTAAGTATAGGACATTTTTGTTAAAATAGGCCATTTTGGAGCTATTTTAGCTTACTATGTCATTTAGTACGAAACTAAGCTAAATATTTGTCATTTTGGAGCTAACTTAGGGAAAAATAGGTCATTTAGAAGCTAACTATGCTTATTATGCCATTTTGAAGCTAACTAAGCTAATTATAGGTCATTTAATACCTAACTTTGGTAAAAACAGGTCATTTTGGAGCTATCTAAGCTTATTATGCCATTTTGGATCTAACTAAGAGAATTATAGGTCATTTTTGATAAAATAGGCCATTTTGGAGCTAATGTAGCTTACTATGCCATTTAGGAGGAAACTAAGCTAACTATATGTCATTTTAGAGCTAACCTAGGTAAAAACAGGTCATTTAGGAGCTAACTATGCTTATTATGCCATTTTAAAGCTAACTAAGCTAAGTATAGGTCATTTAATAGCTAAGCTAGGTACAATAGGTCATTTTGGAGCTAGGTAAGCTTATTATGTCATTTAGGAGAGAACTAAGCTAAGTATAGGGCATTTTTGATAAAATAGGCCATTTTGGAGCTAATTTAGCTTACTATGTCATTTAGGAGGAAACAAAGCTAATTATAGGACATTTTTGATAAAGTAGGCCATTTTGGAGCAATTTTAGCTTACTATGTCATTTTGGAGGAAACTAAGCTAAGTATATGTAATTTTGGAGCTAACTTAGGTAAAATAGGTCATTTAGGAGCTAACTATGCTTATTATGATATTTTGAAGCTAACTAAGCTAATTATAGGTCATTTAATAGCTAACTTTGGTAAAACAGGTCATCTTGGAGCTAGCTAAGCTTATTATTACATTTGGGAGCTAACGAAGCGAAGCATAGGTCATTTTTTATAAAATAGGCCATTTTGGAGCTAATGTAGCTTACTACATCATTTAGGAGGAAACTAAGCTAATTATATGTCATTTTAGAGCTAACTTAGGTAAAAACAGGTCATTTAGGAGCTAAATATGATTATTATGCCATTTTGGAGCTAACTAAGCTAAGTATAGGTCATTTAATAGCTAAGCTAGGTACAATAGGTCATTTTGGAGCTAGGTAAGCTTATTATGTCATTTAGGAGAGAACTAAGCTAAGTATAGGTCATTTTTTCCATAAAATAGGCCATTTCAGAGCTAATTTATCTTACTATGTCATTTAGAAGGAAACTAAGCTAAGTATAGGACATTTTTGATAAAATAGGACATGTTGGAGCTAATTTAGCTTACTATGTCATTTAGGAGGAAACTAAGCTAATTATAGGTCATTATAGAGCTAACTTGGGTAAAATATGTCATTTTGGAGGTAAGGTAAGGTAAGTAACCACCATTATGCGGTTGTTTAGCAAAACACTAGAAAAAACATACCATTCTCATCAGCACGAAGGTGAAGCATGGTGGCTCTCGCTTGTTTCACCTGGAGAAGGCTGCCCTGTAGAAGGGTCGTGCGATGCGTTTCGGGAGATAGTCTGCACCAAACATCATTTGCAATGTCTCGTTAGCATGATGACACTCAAAAGATCACTGCATTGAAATGAAACTCACCGTCCTCGCCATGTTAATGACTGGCATCGCCGAAGGGACGTGGCCGGTCTTATCGCACATAGACTGTACATTTGGTTTCGACAGGTCAAACTTTTTAGTTATTAATGAAACAAACATTAAAATGCAAGATTTGACAAATATGAAGAAGAAACTTACCACAAAGAGCTCGTACAAGGCCCTGTTAGACGCATCGTTCCATGCCCACTCCGCCTCCATCAATGCAGTCGTCCTCTCCTCCATCTCCTTCATCTCCTTATCCTTCGCCGCCAAAAGCGCCTGCATTGCCTCTCTCTCTTTCAGATAGCAGCCTACAACACAACTCATTGTTAGCATTGTAATCATGTTGGTTCGCACACACAAAGTAATGTGAAAAGATTGTTGAGTCCATTAAACTAACCTCGATGGCGAGCTCGACTGGCCGTGGACGAGGTGTTGTCTCAGGACGGGAGCTCGTTTGGCATGCCTTTATCTGCCGGAGAGTGCTAGGACAACATATAAGGCCGTCTCCAATGGCGATCGAGCCATGGGGCTAATGTGAGGTTCGTAATCCTCTTCATTGAGGGTAGGTGGTCTAAAACATGGCGGCACTTCATAAACGACATCCCAACCTTTCAGATTTGGATCAGTTTCGTAGGACCACGGTAGATAGAAAACTTGTGTTGCCTGTTGAGTCGTAGTATAGACATCGGGAACATCTAAATGGGTGCTTTGGTTGATTTCGACTAGCCATATATGTTCATGAGTCCTTCTAGTCTCCTTCGGCTGAAACCAATAACATTTGAAGACTACGATGGTCGGTGCGTTTTCACCATAGAATAGAAGTTCATAAATTGCTTCAACTCTTCCCTAATACTCAATACCTCCTTCGCCAATGGCAGATACACAACAATTTCTAGTCTTTAGGTCGGGCATAGATACCTCTTTGTCAAAGGTATGAAAGCGATACCCGTTGATGTCGTATTGGTCAAATGAACGGACCTTGTAGTCAAAACCATTAGCGACTTGTCTCAACTCGGCATCCATAGACTCCGCATCAGCCTACAAGTTTAATACGAAAGAACAGATTCATTAGCCGCAAATTAGATCAAGAAATCAAATGGCCCATTAATGGTAATAAATTACCCTTTGTTTCAACCAAGAGATGAAACCGGGATAGTCGCCTCCATGCTTTGCCAGAAGCTCATACTCTTCGACAGAATCCTTTTTGATGACCGCTCCTTCCGAGAATTCAGCGACGTATCGACTATATCAGATATTCGGGAATAAGAGCAGTTCAAAGGAATTAGAAATTCCGGAACAATAATTTACCAAGAACTTACTCGATGTACGGCCGCACTTCTGTTAGGTTGTCGAAGATATACAATGAAATGGTCTGGCATTCTTCGACATCAAATGATTTCCCTTTCGATGCACCAGCTGGTTCAAGCTTCCCTTTGAATAGGATGAGGTTGGATCGACCTTTTTTGGCTCGCCATCATTGTACCAAGGCTTCGGGTTATGGAAATGATGATTTTTTGCTTCGTAGTGTGCTGTCACGAAGTTTCTCGCCACCTTAGTAATGAATGCCTCGGCCATCGATGTTTCAACTCTATGTTTATTTTTACATTTAGCTCGAAGCCTGTTTTGCATCCTCTCAATTGAGAAGAACCATCAATTTTGAATTGCCCCCCCCCTAATCTTGCCTCGGTCGAGAGATGCAAAAGTAAATGCTGCATTGGATTAAAGAAGCCTGGTGGAAAGATCCTTTCTAATTTGTAGATCAGCTATGGCGCCAACTCTTCCATTTCATCTAGCACGCCAGGTGATAGTTCTTTCGCACAAAGATAATGAAAGAAGTAGCCCAGCTCTTCCAGTACTAGCCATTCATCCTCAGCGATAAAGCAACGCAACATCACCGGCATTACCCGCTCAAGCCATATGTGCCAATCATGATTCTTGAGACCAATTTTTTTTTATTTTTTCGAGACTCACTCCCCTCTTTAGATTTGCAGCATATCCATCGGGGAACATCAACCGCATTTTCACCCACAATAGCATTTCCCTCATAACTGGTCTTCCAAGATTTAACCATGCCTTTGGCTTCGCTACGCTTTGCTTTCCTTTCCGTTGTCACAAGTTTTGTAATGGCTATCACATAGAGCCTCCTGGTCGATTCGAGCCTTAGGATTATCCTTTGATTTCCCCTCTATGTCAAACAATGTAACAAATATGGCCTCCGCCATATTCTTTTCAGTGTGCATCATGTCGATGTTGTGTGGGCAAATGAGGTCTTTGAAGTAAGGCAGATCCCATAAGCATGATTTGTGAGTCCAGGCGTTTTCCATATTATACCCTTTGAAATACCCTAGACACAAAGGACCAGGCTCAAGAGCATCTAACTAATCAAGGGTCTGTTGGCCTGTCAACACAGGTGGTGCAGTCTTTTTGACAACTCTACCTTTGATGAAATTCTTCTTGTCTTTTCTGAACTTATGGTCAGGATCCAGGAACTGTCTATGCATGTTGAAGCAAGAAAACTTGCACCCGCCTGCAGCCAACGAAACTGAAGAGTTGTCTTGCATGTGGGGCATGGAAACCTTCCATGCACACACCAACCAAAGAATAGTGCATATGCCGGATAGTCATGCATCGAGTACATGTACCACACATGCATTTTGAAGTTTATTTTGGTAGTGGTGTCATATGTCTTGATCCCATTATCCCAAGCTTCTTGCAATTCATCCTTAAGTGTCTCCATGTACACATTCACATTCTTCCCTGGATATTTGGGCCCTGGAATTATCAACGTTAGGAAAATGTTCTTTCTTTTCATAATCTCTCCGGGGGGGGGATTGACAAATACAGGCCAACAACTGTATTGTGCTGCCATCATACCATACACATTGAACCCATCCATGCTGATGGCAACTCGAGGATGCCTTGGATCTGCCGATTTATCCTTATGTAATGCATCGAAGTGCTTCCACGCAAAAGCATCTGAAGTGTGTACCAACATCTTGTTCCCATCCGCATCTAGTTCAGTTCTTTTGCCCAATTTGTGCCTTGTCATTTGTCTGGCCGTCTCTTCGACCATGAAAAGATGTTGAAATTTTGGTATGATTGGCACATACCGAAGAACATTAATGGGGATTTTGGTCTGAATCTTCTCACCCATACCGTTGTCTACCACAATGTACCTGGAAGAATTGCAAATGGGGAAATAGTTCAAGGCCGCATACTCAAGCCTAAATAAGATACATCCATTCTCACATGCATGTATCTTCTCATAGGGCATCTTAAGTACATGGAGGATGTTGTCTGACTGGTACAGGTTTGCAGGAAGTACATGGCCTTGGGATAGAAAGCGTCCAAATATCGTCATCATCGCGTCATAGCATTCTTTGCCTAGGTTGAATTGAGCCTTCAGAGCCATTACTTGCGCGATGGCATCCAGCTGGCAAAGCTCAGTGTGCTCATGGAGAGGACGTATTGAAGACTCCAACATTTCATAGAAGGCCTTTGCAGATTCCTCCATCTCATCGTCCGAATCCCGAGCATCATCAAAGTCTTCCACCATGTCTTTGATCCCAGTACCATGCTCATCGGTGCAACGACGAACCACCACAGCTCTGGCACGTTGGACAGACTCACAATGAAAAGTGCACACCATATAATTAGGCATAAAACCCCACTTTTGCAGGTGTTTACCCATTTCAAACTCTGTCTGCCTTTTAATGTTGTCGCATTTGGGATAGGGGCACCATGTTTTTTGCTGGCCATTTGCAAATGCGGCTCTCACAAACCCCCTGGTTTTTGTTAACCATTCCTTGGTCATGTCTTCCTGACTAGGGTGACCAGTGTACATCCAAGCACGATCACTCATCTTGCCTACCTACTAAACACACAAGAAATATATAATTCATCATCTATATTCATCCGTTAATCAAGTTTGTTAGTTTTATTACGTCCATGCAACCTACACGCTAATAGGTAGAGATAGGTCCTAATCCCACCCAAGTATGTGTAGATTGGGTTTATTTTCCCATGCTCTGCTCCGGATCCAACGCAGAATTTCGGCAGCACCTCCCTGCTGTTCGGGGGTCGGGGGTTAGTGGCGTCGGTAGTCAGTGTCATCTAGGGTCGGTGGCGCTGGGGGTCGGTGGCGTCGGGGTCGGGGGTCAGTGGCGTCGGGGGTTAGTGGTGTCGGGGGTCTGGGGTTAGTGGCGTCGGTGGTCAAGGGACAGTGGCATCGGGGGTCGGGGATCAGTGACATCGGGGGTCAGTGGCATCATGTCGGGGTGTCGGGATGTCGTGTCTGGGCATCGTGTCACGGGGTCTGGATGTCGTGTCGTGGTGTCGTGTAGGGGCGTCGTGTCGAGGCATCGTGTCAGGTTTTTTCTTTACTAATAAATAAACCAACTAACCTAAACTTAAACTAACCTAATAAACAAACCTAAACCTAAACCTAAACTAACCTAAAACTATAACTAAACTAACCTAAACTAACCTAAAACTAAAACTAAACTAACTTAAACCTAAACTAACCTAAAACTAAAACTAAACTAACCTAAAACTAAAACTAAACTAACCTAAACATAAACTAACCTAAAACTAAAACTTAACTAACCTAAAAAAGAAAACACAACAAAAAAACTCACCTTGGAGGGACCGGTGGAGGACGGCTGCCGTAGGGAGGACACCGACACGGCGGCGCTGGAGAAGGTCCACGGGGGTGGGGCCGGCTAGGGGAGGGTGGGCCGGGGGCGGGGCGGCAGGGGGCTGGCGGTAATGCGGGGGCTGGCGGACGGGGGCGAGGCCGGACGGGGAAGGGGCGACCGGGGGCTGGCGGCAGCTCGGGGGCTGGTGGCGACACGGGGGAGGGGCGGCCGGGGAAGGGGCGGCCGGGGGAGGGGCAGCGCGGGGGCTGGCAGCGGCATGGGGGAGGGGCAGCCGGGGAGGGGCGGCATGGGGGCTGGCGGCAGCGAGGGGGCTGATGGCGGCGGTCGCAGGGGTAGGGGGAGAGAGTGAGAGAGAGAAAGGAGTGAGAGTGAGAGGTGTGGGGTGGCGGATGGTCGTTAGTAGGGCATCCCCTTTGCTGTCCGCCCCCGGACGACAAAGAGGGGAAGGGCCGACGGCAAAGGGGACAGGACGGCAAAGACACCGCCGATTGGACCTGGCCAGGCCCAAGGTCCAGTGGGACCCACATTATCTCTTTGTCGTCTGCCCTGGCTATCTTTGCCATCTGGGGACAGACGGCAAAGAACTGGCAAATGGCAAACAAAGCCTTTGCAATGTGCCAGTTCTTTGCCATCTGCTTTTTAACAACGGACGACAAAGAGCATCTTTGCCATATGTCAGCAGACGGCAAAGGCATGGCACATGGGAAATAACTGAATTCCAGTAGTGGATGTACCGCGAGCTTTATTAATATAGATGAATCATATGGAGTTTCCCCCTCTCTATCTTGTGATGAACTGACTTTTCCCTTTGAACTTTTCTTATCGGATTGAATCTTTAAGGATTTGAGAACACTTGATGTATGTATTGCGATGGGATATCTGTGGTGACAATGGGATGTTCTATTGATCTACTTGATGTATGTTTTGGTGATCAACTTGCGGGTTCAGTGACCTTGGGAATTTATGCATAGGGGTTGGTACATGTTTTCGTCTTGACTTTCCGGTAGAAACTTTGGGAACTCTTTGAAGTTCTTTGCATTGGATTGAATACAATGAATCTGAAATTGTGTGATGCATATTGTATAATCA
The DNA here is from genome assembly GCA_022496015.1 of Hordeum marinum. Lineage (NCBI taxonomy): Eukaryota > Viridiplantae > Streptophyta > Magnoliopsida > Poales > Poaceae > Hordeum > Hordeum marinum. The sequence continues at coordinate 93,385,427 of CM039677.1, read as the reverse complement.
AGCCCACGGGTACTTGTGGTGACATTGGAGTATCTAGGTGACATTAGGATTTTGGTTGATGTGTATCTTAAGGTGTTATCTTAGTACGAACTCTAGGGCTGTTCGTGACAGTTATAGGGATAGCCCATAAGATTGATCAGAAAAGATAACTTTGAGGTGGTTTCGTACCCTACAATAATTTCTACGTTTGTTCTCCACTATTTGTGACTTTGGAGTGAACTCTTTGTCGCGCATGAGGGATTTACATATGATTCAACTATGTTAGTATTGTTGAGAGAACTTGCACTAGTGAAAGTATGAACCATAGGCCTTGTTTCTAAGCATTGCAATACCATTTCTGCTCACTTTTGCTACTAGTTACCTTGCTGTTTTTATATTTTCATATTACAAAAACCTATATCTACCATCCATATTGCACTTGTATCACCATCTCTTCGCCGAACTAGTGCACCTATACAATTTACCATTGTATTGGGTGTGTTGGGGACACAAGAGACTCTTTGTTATTTGATTGCAGGGTTGCTTGTGAGAAACCATCTTCATCCTACGCCTCCCATAGATTTATAAACCTTAGGTCATCCACTTGAGGGAAATTTGCTACTGTCCTACAAAACTCTGCGCTTGGAGGCCCAACAAGAGTCTACAAGAAGAAGGTTGTGTAGTAGACATCAAGCTCTTTTCAGGCGTCGTTGCCGGGGAGGTGAGTGCTTGAAGGTATATCTTTAGATCTTGCAATCAAATCTTTTAGTTTCTTGTTTTTCATTAGTTTGGTTTTATAAAATAAAACTACAAAAGAATGGAATTGAGGTTGCCTCATATGCTTCATCTTTATAATGTCTTTCGTGAAAATGATGGTAAGGAAAATTGTGCTCAAGTGTTAGAAGAAGAAGTTATTAAAATGTATGGCAGTAAATCTTTCAATGATGAGAAGGATTGCAATGTTGTTAGTATGAATTCTTTGAATATCCATAGTACTAATGATGATTGCACTAATCATGATAAAGAGATTTCTTATAAGCATGCCAATTTTTGTGGAGTGCATAGAGTTTGTGTGGACATGCCTAAAATGGAAGATAGATTTTGTAAGAGGCATAAGTATTTAGAAACTAAATGGTTGCAAGAGTGGCTAGATTTTTGTGCTAAAAGATTTAATTTTTCTTGCCGTCCTTGTGAACTTTGCAATGAATGTGGTCATTTAAATCTCCAATGCAAATTGTTTCATGATCGAATCGTGTCCAAAAATTGTGGTAACTTGATTTCCCTTGCGCATCATAATGAACTTAGTTTGCTTCTGGGATATAAAGAAATGAAACGTATAACTAGGGGTATCCCATAATATAATCTTAAGAGATTTCTTGATTTTGATCTAAAGCAAATTTATATGTATTGTGTGGTAAATTGCATTGCGAATCCTTATATTGCCAATCACTTAAAGACAAGGAAAAAATAGAACATGAAGAGAATACTAAATAAGGGGAAGAGGTTTCTCAATATCCTCCTATTTGTTCTTATGATGAATTAGGTAACAAGGAGGAGCTTTTTATTCAACCAACCTCTTCAAAAATAAGCTTGTAGGAATTAAATAAACCCACACATAATGTGGTGAAGAATAAGAAAAGAAGGAAAAGTAAAGGTAAAGTGGTATCTCCCCCAAATACTGTTCCTCCCATTACTGATAGGCCTCTTGAGAATGAATAAAAAATAGTTGTGGAAGATGATACACTTGAGGATGATTTTGTTATGCCTATTGCTTGTTGTGATAATTATGACTGGGAAGATAATGATACTTATTATAATCTTGAAAATATTTATGGCACCAACTTTGAGGATGATGATAATAATTTCTATAATATTGGTGCTATTCATACCATTAATGATGAGAGTGAGTATATTTATTATATACAAAGCCACAAGCTTGGGGATCCTATGTTTGATGAAAATGACATGTTTGAGAATGTATTTGCCGCAATTAATGTTTGTCCCAAGCTTGGGGATGCTATGCTTAATGAAGATGATCTTTTTATTCCCCTACTTTGAATGATCAAATTTCTTATAATGATTGCATGCCTCCTACTTATGATGATTATTGTGATGATACTTATGCAATGAAAAAGAGTGATGATTACTATTATGATACTTGTCAAAATTATGAATATCCTTTTACTAAATATTACTCTTTTAGTGTGGAACCAATTGGTAGTATTCAACTCTTTTTTGATACTCCCACTATTAGTCATGAGAAGAAATTTTCTTGTGTGGAGAGTAGTAGAATTTCAATGCTTGTATATCATGAAAATGATGCTTTATGTGCTGGTTGTATTGTGGAATTCCTTCATGATGCTACTGAAAATTATTATGAGGGAGGAACATATGCTTGTAGGAATTGCAATAATATCAAGTTTCCTCTCTATGTGTTCAAGGTTTTGAAGTTATGCTTGTTTTGCCTTCCTATGCAAGATGATTCTTGCTCCCATAAATTGTTTGCTCACAAAATCCCTAGGCATAGGGAGTGGGTTAGAATTAAATGTGCTTGTCATGAGATTCATGATGCTCTTTTGCATGTTTCAATTATTATTCCTATACAAGCATCATTAAATCACTATGCCTAGCTAAAAGGCATTAAAGAAAAGCGCTTGGTGGGAGACAAACCAACACTTTTAATTTTTGTTTTTGTGTGTTCATATGATTAATCTACTATGTTAATCATGATTTGTGTCTTTTATTCCAATAAAGTGCCAAGTTAAACCTTTGGGATAGTATGGAAACTTGTTTGTTTGATTCACTGCAAAAACAGAAAGTTTTGCGTCCAGTATATGAATTATCTGATTTTACTGGAGTGTTAACAAATTCTGAATTTTTTACACAACATTTATATACCAATTCAGTGAGTTTTCCTAATTTTGCAGAATTGTTAGAGTCAGGGAATTATGGTAATCATTCATATCTTTCCAGACTGTTCTATTTTTGACAGATTCTGTTTTGCGTGCATAGTTTGCTTGTTTCAAGTGTTCCTATAGCTTATATTGAGTAATATAAATTGTGGGAATGATGGAATACAGTAGGTACTATGTGATAACAATTATGAATCTTGTCTTGACAGTACCTAAGTGAATGATCTATATTTACTATACTAACCCATCTCACAAAGTTTCGTTAAGTTTTGTGTGATTGAAGTTTTCAAGTGTTGGGTGAGACACTAATATGAGGAGAATATGGAGTGACAAGAACCTAACATTAGGGATGACCAAGGCACCCCCAAGGTAATATCCAAGGAAGACTCAAGCACCTAAGCTCAACACTATCATCATATCTTACTTGGAGCTATATTTTTTTTCATCACATAATATGAGTTTTGCTTGGAGCTTAATTTTATTTTGTTGTACTCTATTAGGTGTTATTTATGATGTTTTTTTCAATAAAAAGTTCCAAGAATTGCCTTTACGATGCTTGCATTGCATGTTTTGATGAGTGTTGTGTAAAAACAGAAACTTTGGCTATAGTGTTTGAATTTTCATATTTTACTGGAACGTGGAAAGTTTCTGAAATTTGAACACAGTATTGTCATATAAATTTTATAGTATTTAATAAATTGTCATAATTGTTTGATTTACATAAGTACAGTGTTTTCATAAATTTCTACAGACTATTCTGTTAAGGCAGATTGCTGTCATAATTTTGTTATCTACTTATCCTATAGTTTACATAGCCTATATTGGTAGATATAAATTGTGGAAATGATAGTATACAGTACCTAATGTTTGAAAAATTATTATGCAACTTGTCTTGTTAGTACATAAAGAGTTTATTTATTATTATGTGTACTAACCTATCTCACGAGTTGGTTTTGAGTTTTGTATGGATGAAGTTTTTGAGAATAGGTGAAACCGTGGTATGAGAGGATCGAACGAGATACAAAAGCTCAAGCTTGGGGATGCCCAAGGCACACCTAGTAAATATTTCAGGAACTCTCAAGCATCTATGCTTGGGGATGCTACGCATCCCACCTATCTTCATCAACAATTATCGGTTATCCTATATTGAGCCTAAATTATTATTCGTTCACATGGTGCGTGCTATTCTTGGAGTGCTATTTTTATTTTGCTTGCTGTTTGAATAAAGTACTCAGATCTGAAAATATTTATTGAGGGAGGGAGAGAGAGAGAGTCTTCACATAGCTACTTAATTGTTTGACTACTCATTAATCTTCACTTATATTTTTGGAGAGTTGCTTGTCATTTGCTCATGTGCTTCATTTAAATTTGTTTGAGCTTGCCAAAAAGCAATGGCAATCTATGAAACTAGTCCCAAAGTGATAGATATCCAAGGAGTATATAACAAAAACTTTCATGAATATCATTGGACAAATTAAACTTGATTCTTTTTAATAGTTTTTAAACATGATGATAGTAATATGTGAGTCATGTTAGTGAGTAATTATGCTTAGTAAGAATTTTTGTGTTAAGGTTTGTGATTCTCTATGAATGCACGAAAGTAAATAGTTATGCAATGAAGTTAGATCCTACTTGTGGTGCATTATTCGGTGTTAGTTATGACTCAATGCTCACTTATGTGATATTTCGTTCCTTGGTTTGGTCGCTTCCCAATCTATTTGCTAGCCTTCATTTGTACTAAGTAGAAATACTACTTGTGCATCCAAAATACTTAAACCAAGTTTTGCCTTATGAGTCCACCATACCTACCTATATGCGGTGTTTCCATGCCGTTCCAAGCAAATTTGTATGTGCCATCTCTAACTCTTCAAAATAAAATTTCTCTTTTGTGTGCTCGTACCCCTCATGAAACGGTGGGGAGTATCCAATATTTTCCATGCTTGGTGTGTTATTCTCACGATATGTGTTGATTCACTATCATTCACAAGAAAGTGGCTGGTATTCGGGATGCCTAGTCCCATGCTCAAAAATAAAATAAAATATAATGAAACAAAATGCCCCCCAAGAATGTTGTTGGTATGGATGGTACCCGTGGATTCGGCTCACCGTGGAGTGTGATAGATTGGTGCAGGGGGAGTAAAGACTTTATTATTCTGTTTGGGAACCGCCTATAATGTATCTAGAATGAAAAGTATTGTGGGTTACTTCGTCATTTTCGTTGATAGGAAAAGCATGCCACTCAAAATATTTTTCTCTCTCAATATAAACCTTGAGCTCTCGCACCTCTACAAATTGTTACTTCCCTCTGCGAAGGGCCTATGTATTGACTTTATGCAATTTTTATTTTTTCTTTGAGTCTCCGTCTTCTCTTATAAGCACCAACTAGGGGGCACAATGATCATACTTGAGCATTGGGCATAGCTAATATTTGAGTGTGTTTCATGAATGGATCAATGATTGAGCATTATGGGGTAGAGGTAACTTTCTTTAGTGTTGATATTTTCAAAGACATGGTTGCTTGTTGACATGCTTGAGTATTGATGTCATTATGTTAAAACTATACTATTGCTTTGAATCATTTACAAGTCCAAATGTCCATGCTATACAAGAAGAAAAGAATATGATGAACATGTTAGGCAGCATTCCACGTCAAAAATTCTATTTTTATCATTTAAGCTTGGGGATGCTGATACGTCTCCAACGTATCTATAATTTTTGATTGTTCCATGCTGTTATATTATAATTCTTGGATGTTTTACAATCATTTTACTACAACTTATATTATTTATGGGACTAACCTATTACCCTAGAGCCCAGTGTTAGTTCATGTTTTTTCCGTGTTTTGGGGTTTTACAAAAAAGGAATATCAAATGGAGCCCAAATGGAATAAAAATCTATGGTGAATTTTTATGGACCAAAAGAAGCCCAAGGAGAGTTCGAGTTGGGCCAGAAGACCCACAAGGCAGTCACATGCCTCAAGGGTGCGCCCACCCCCCTAGGACGCCCCTAGGGTTGTTACTCCCTTGTGGCCCATCTTGACTCATTTCCACCGCCATAAATTCCTATAAATTCCATAAACCACAACGTAGAATCTAGATCGGGAGTTCCACCGCCGCAAGCCTCCAGAGCCATGAAAAACAAATTGGGTGCCTGTTCCGGCACCCTGCCAGAGGGGGAAACCATCACCGGAGGACATCTTCCTCATCCTGATGCTCTCCATGATGAGGAGGGAGTAGTTCATCCTCGGGACTGAGGGTATGTACCAGTAGCTATGTGTTTGATCTCTCTCTCTCTCACTCGTGTTCTTGAGATGGCACGATCTTGATGTACCGCGATCTTTATTAATATAGATGAATCAGATGGATTTTTCCCCTGTCTATCTTGTGATGAATTGAGTTTTCCCTTTGAAGTTTTCTTATATGATTGAATCTTTAAGGATTTGAGAACACATGATGTATGTCTTGTGATGGGATATCTGTGGTGACAATGTTATGTTCTATTGATCTACTTGATGTATGTTTTGCTCATCAACTTGCGGGTTCTGTGACCTTGGGAATCTATGCATAGGGGTTGGCACATGTTTTCGTCTTGACTTTCTGGTAGAAACTTTGGTGTAGTCTTTGAAGTTCTTTGTGTTGGATTGAAGACAATGAATCTAAAATTATGTGATGCATATTGTATAATCAAGCCCACGGGTACTTGTGGTGACATTGGAGTATCTAGGTGACATTAGGGTTTTGGTTGATGTTTATCTTAAGGTGTTATCTTAGTACGAACTCTAGGACTGTTTGTGACACTTATAGGGATAGCCCATAAGATTGATCAGAAAAGATAACTTTGAGGTGGTTTCGTACCCTACAATAATTTCTCTGTTTGTTCTCCACTATTTGTGACTTTGGAGTGAACTCTTTGTCGCGCGTGAGGGATTTAAATGTGATCCAACTATGTTAGTATTGTTGAGAGAACTTGCACTAGTGAAAGTATGAACCCTAGGACTTGTTTCTAAGCATTGCAATACCGTTTGTGCTCCCTTTTGTTACTAGTTACCTTGCTGTTTTTATATTTTCAGATTCCAAAAACCTACATCTACCATCCGTATTGCACTTGTATCACCATCTCTTCACCGAACTAGTGCACCTATACAGTTTACCATTCTATTGGGTGTGTTGGGGACACAAGAGACTCTTTGTCATTTGATTGCAGGGTTGCTTGAGGGAGACCATCTTCATCCTAGGCCCCCACGGATTGATAAACCTTAGGTCATCCACTTGAGGGAAGTTTGCTACTGTCCTACAAAACTCTGCGCTTGGAGGCCCAACACGAGTCTACAAGAAGAAGGTTGTGTACTAGACATCACCTGCATCTAGAGTATTATGTTCATGAAGAACAAAGTAACACATTAAGAAAGATGACATGATGTAGCAGGATAAACTCAAGCAATATGATGAAGACCCCATCTTGTTACACTTGATGGCAACAATACAATACGTGCCTCGCTACCCCTACTATGTCACTGGGTGAGGACACCTCAAGATTGAACCCAAAAACAAGCACTTCTCCCATTGCAAGAATTACCAATCTTGTTGGCCAAACCAAACCAATAACTCGAAGAGACTTGCAAGGATATGATATCATGCATACAAGAAACCAGAGGACGTTCAAATAAGATTCATGGATAATCTGAACATAAACTCACAATTCATCAGATCTTGACAAACACACCACAAAAGAGGATTACATCGGATAGATCTCCATGAAGATCTTGCAGAACATGGTATTGAAGATCAAAGAGAGAGAAGAAGCCATCTAGCTACTAGCTATGGACCCGTAGGTCGGTGGTGGACTACTCACGCATAATCGGAGGGGCAATGGAGTTGATGTAGATGCCATCCGTGATCGAAACCCCCTTCGGCAGATTACCGGAAAAGGCTCCAAGATTGGATCTCTTGGGAACGGAGGATTCCGGCGGCGGAAAAGTATTTGCGTGGATATTTTTGATGTTGCAGGAATATTTGGGTATTTATAGGCCAAGAATTAGGGTTAGGAGACCTACCAGGAGGCGACAAGCCTGCTAGGCATGGCCAGGTGGGCCTATGCCTAGCAGGCTTGTGACGCCCTAGCTCCTCCCCCGACGTGCACTTCAAGTTGAATAACTTGTTTCCTTCCAGAAAAATTCGTTCCACAGGTTTTATTCCGTTTGGACTCCGTTTAATATTCCATATCTGCAAAACTCAAAAACAAGAAAAAAAACAGAAATTGGCACTTGGCTCCAGATTAATAGGTTAGTCCAAAAATAATTGTAGCGACCCGACCTGAAAGGTCGAATCTCCGGTGTTTCCGTATCATCCCAAGATCATGCTGGTACACACACGGTACATCAATGTATATATCAAAGGGAAATCACACAGAATTATATTAATCGAAATCTCATATCGAGTCCTTTATTACAATAAATATTACAATAAAGTGGCTGAAGGCAAACTCATGAGAATATCTAAATCTTGCGGAAGCTTCAAAGGTAGACGAGTCCATCTGACTCCAAGGGCATGACACCGAGCGTAGAGCGTGTCCTCACTCCTAGTCGGAAAAGTACTCTGCAACATGATACGTTGCAGCCGTGTAGGTCAGCATATTGAATATGCCGGCAAAGTCACAAGAGAGGGTGAAAAGATAATCATCTAATCTACATGCATATATGGCAGGTGGAGGGTTAGTTTTTTTGCGTAAAGCCAATTTTTCCTACATCAAGAGAGGGGCTAAGCAAAAATTATTACTAAGTTGGTTGATTAATTAGATGGTTCCGCCAACCAATTCTCATACCCAAGTTATTAATACCCACATCATCATATTAATTGTGTTGAGAATTCCGGAAGTTTCAGTTCCTTTGGCTCAAGTCGTCCATGACCGTGCACACGACTAATCGATTAGGTTGGGTACTTTGCAGAGTTTTGCACACGTTCCGCACAAGATTTGATCGCCTCCGTTGGATTCCTCGCACTTCAGGGTGTTTGAGCAACGGATGACCAAAACATGGTCTTCTAAGGGGTTCCACTGAGACTCTGTCGGTGCCCATCCTTTCCTACCGTTCTTCAACATCTCGTAGCACCACCTGTCCAGTGTCGCCACAATATCCAACCAAGCCAGAGCCCATAATGGCTTGTGGCTGTGCATGTAAGCCTTGGGTCTTGAAGCATCCTTCCATCCCTTCGTGCCTGGGTGGACCTTTCCGCGTGAATACTGGCACATCTCTAGCATCACCTAGGCTAACCACTGGTTTCTCCAGGGCGCCGTTCAACCATCATCCACCCATAGGTAATGTTGAAAACTTGAAGTCTTGAAGTCTTGATCATCATAGTAGGTCTTAAAGCTTTTAACTCACAACTCTCGTGAATCACACAACCCACCCCGTCTACTAATAGCATAACAAAACAAATTTAACGTTTCCCGGGGACAAAGTTGTCAAAGGGGTTGAGGGGGTACCTACCACATGATACTACAACAATGTAACCAAGTTTCCAACTAACCTATTTTGCATGCAATTGGGGAGATGGTAGAACTAATGCATTTAAAACATGGGTAAAATCTTGATCAAGGTGACTTGCCTGGTTGACGATCTTCGTACACGAGTGACTCTAGGTAACAAGCCTCGCACTCCGGATAATCTAACGAAGCAAACAAGAGCACTCAATAAGCATACAACAAATAATATTGTAACTCACCAAATCAGTAATGAACTAGTAAACAATCAAGACAAAACAAGGCACAAATCACAAGCAAGAAAACAACACATAGTTTTTGTTTTCTAAAAGTTGAAGGGTAATCTACAACTTAACAAAATAAAATTATTGGTAGTAACAAACAATAGTTGACAGAAAAGAAAGAATGAATATTTTATTAATAAACAGAATTAAATTCATTAAAGTTTTGTTGAGAAAAACTTTAGTAAAGTTTTTAAAGGTTTTGATAAACACTACTACATGAAGTGGGCTAGGATTCCCTAACCATATAGTGAACTAAACTATATTTTTATTAGTAAAACATTTTCCTAATAGAAAAGAATTTACTAAAAACTTTTATTAGAAAATAGAATCTAATTATCTAAAACTTTGTTAAAAGAAACTATTACTAACTAGTTTGTTTTAATCAAATTATACCTAGTTGAAAAGAATAGAGTTTCCTATAACAATAGCTAAGCAAATTATTTTTTTAACAACAAGTAATTCACCTAAAGTTCAACCAATAGAACCTACTAAAGCAATTTTATAACTAATTCAGATTCTAAACTAACTAAAAACTAATTTAATTAAACTATACTAACCATCTAGGCAGATTCTGTTTATAGCTAAAACACTAAACAAATCATCCTAAAAATCCTCAAACTAAGCATGATGACATTCCTAGCTAATACCAAGCAGTAGCAAAAAGATTCGTACAAAAATCTATTTTTAAACTCTAGTTATTCAGATGTGAGTAGTTTGAGCAAATTTGATTAAATTTAAATTTTAAAGTTCAAATTTAAAATCTAAGACTACAGGGTGAAACTACATGAAATATGTGAACTAAAGCAAAAAGAATTAAATAAAAAAACTAAATAGTTTAAAATATATGATAAAAACAAAATTTGGAAGCATTCTGTTTTCTAAACAAAATCAGAAAAAGGAAAAAATAAAACCCATCGGACAGGCGCTACGTGGCGGGTCGTGGTTGGTCGAGAGGGTGTGCGAGCGGGCGTTCTGGCGCAGGGGAGAGAGGGGTTCGGAGGGGGATGGGGTGCGGAGAGTGGCCACTCTTATATAGGGCCGCGACTGGGTGAGGGGAAGGAAGGGGAGGGAGATCCGGCGAGGACTGGATCGCCGGCGTCTGTCGCGGGCGCAAGGTAGGCGGTGACCGCGCGATTGCAGCGAATGGTCGTGTGGGTCCCGCTGTTAGAGGGAGGGAGAGATTTGCGGTGCGTCGTTCGGCCGGTATTTAGGTAAGTCGGGAGGGGTTAAATGCGGATTGGGCCGACCGACCTTTAAAGGCTTTAAAAACTTTCCTATTTTTCAAATATCAGCGCAGTAAAAACCTTTTAATGACTTTAATTTAGTCCCAAATATAGGAAAAATATATATCTAAATTAATAGAATAATAAATGCCATTTATTGAACATTTTTATTCTTTCATTTGAATACTTTGAGAAAATATTAATTTTCAGAAATGGCCTATTTGGTTTAAAACCTTTTGCAAATATTTTTCAAAATAACCCCTGGTTTTTATTGCTCAAATAAATCACCAAGAAGTCCCTGGTGTGGAGTGTCATGTTCCTCCCTCTTATTTTCGAAATTTTACCAAGGTTTTCAAATAGGCGAAAGCAACTTAGTGAAAATTGAAAGGGACTTTCAGAAAACCAGAAGAAGCATTTCAACTAATTCATACATTCAAGCAATGATGATGATGATGCATAGCTATATTTCATAACATTCCAAATGGAATTTTGGGATGTTACAAACCTACCCACCTTAAGATGAATCTCGCCCTCGAGATTCGGGTTGCTAGAAAATAGGTGCGGGTGGTCTCTACGAAGATCTTCTTCGCGTTCCCAGGTGACTTCTTCCTCGGTGTGGTGACTCCACAAATCCTTATAGAACTTGATGATCCTGCTGCGGGTAAATCGGTTGGCAGTCTCGAGGATCCTGACAGGCTTCTCTTCGTAAGTCAGATCACTGTCAAGCTGTATGGCCTCTAGGGGCACCGTGTCTCTCAAAGGTATATCAGCCATCTCAGCATGGCATTTCTTCAGCTGGGAAACATGGAAGACATCATGAACTCCGGACAATCCTTCCGGCAATTCCAGCTTGTATGCAACTTCGCCTCTACGTTCAAAATTTTTGTAGGGGCCTATGAATCTGGGTGCTAACTTTCCCTTAACACCAAACCTCTTGATTCCTCGAAGTGGGGACACACGAAGGTATGCTCGGTCTCCTACTTCATACGTCACTTCCTTGCATTTGCTTTGAGCATAGCTCTTCTGCCGGGATTGAGCTATCTTGAGTCTTTCACGAGTCAACTTGACTTTCTCTTCAGAATCTCGGATAAGGTCGGGACCAAAAAGTTTTCGGTCTCCAACACCATCCCACATCAATGGTGTTCTGCACCTCCTTCTGTATAAACCTTCGAAAGGGGCCATCTTCAGATTTTCTGATAACTGTTGTTGTACGAGAACTCTGCATAAGGTAAGTTGTCATCCCAACTAGATCCATAATCTAACGCCCAGGCTCTCAACATGTCCTCCAGAATCTGGTTGACTCTGTCAGTCTGTCCATCGGTCTGTGGATGAAAAGCTGTACTGAATTCCAGCCTCGTACCTAAAGTTTCATGTAACTGATGCCAAAACTTTGAGGTAAATTGTGTTCCTCTATCTGACATGATACTCCTGGAACTCCATGCAGACACACGATCCTGGTCATATATATCTTGGCTAACTTAGCACTGGTATAGGTGGTCTTCACCGGAATGAAATGAGCCACCTTGGTCAAACGATCTACCACTACCCAGATAGAATCATATCCTGAACGGGTCCTGGGTAATCTTGTGATGAAGTCCAACCAAGCTTTTCCCATTTCCACTTGGGTATCAGCAAAGGTTGGAGTAACCCTGCTGGTTTCTGATGTTCCGCCTTTACTCGCTGACAAACATCACATATTGCAACATGTTCAGCAATATCCTTCTTCATACCGGTCCACCAGTAACTTTCCTTCAAATCCAGGTACATCTTAGTGTTTCCTGGGTGTATCGAGTAGGGTGAATTGTGGGCTTCTTGAAGTATCAACTTCCTGAGCTCTAGGTCATTGGGCACATAGATTCGGTTCTCAAACCACATAGTTCCTTGTTCATCCTCACGAAAGCCTTTAGCTTTGCCATCTTTCATTCTTTGCGTTATCTCAGCTATCTCTTTGTCCGTCTTCTGGGCTTCCCGAATTCTTTCGATCAGAGTGGACTGGATCTCTAGTGTGGTAACATATCCTCTTGGAACTATCTCTAGCCGAAGCTCTCTGAGATCGTCGCCTAACTCTTGGGGTAATCCTCCTGCTGTGAGTGTGTTCACATAAGTCTTCCAGCTGAAGGCATCTGCTACAACATTTTCCTTTCCTGGATGGTAGTGTAATCTCATGTCATAGTCCTTGATTAACTCTAACCATCTCCTCTGTCTGAGGTTCAACTCTTTCTGCGTGAAGATATACTTTAGGCTCTTATGATCAGTGTAAACATCGCAACTGTTCCCAATGAGGAAATGTCTCCAAGTGTTGAGTGCGTGAACTACGGCTGCTAACTCTAAATCATGGGTGGCATAGTTCAACTCATGAGGTCGTAGTTGTCTCGAAGCATAGGCTACAACCTTTCCATCTTGCATGAGTACTCCTCCAAGTCCTTGACGTGAAGCATCACAATAAACCTGGAAATCTTTCCAAATATTTGGCAGAATCAACACCGGGGCTGTGACCAAACGTTTCTTCAACTCCTGGAAACTGGCTTCACATTCCTCAGTCCAAATATATTTAGACTCTTTCTTCAACAGCTCCGTCATGGGCTTGGCAATCTTGGAGAAACTCTCAATGAATCTTCGGTAATATCCGGCAAGTTTGAGGAAACTGCGGATCTCCTTAACTGAGGTGGGTGACTTCCACTCGGTGACTGCTTCAACCTTAGCAGGGTCCACAACTTGGCATATAACTGAAGCTCTCTAAGCTTCTCCAGAACTAAACGCAGATGTTCCTTGTGTTCTTCCTCGTTCTTGGAGAATATCAATATGTCATCGATAAACACCACGACAAACTTGTCTAGGTATTCGATGAATACTTTGTTCATCAAACTCATGAAGTAAGCAGGAGCATTTGTCAAACCAAAAGACATGACGGTATACTCATACAAGCCATACCTTGTGGTGAAAGCTGTTTTGGGTATATCCTGTTCATGAATTTTCAACTGGTGATACCCTGATCGAAGATCGATCTTGGATAATACTTTGGCTCCCACTAGCTGATCAAACAAGTCATTAATCATCGCCAGATGGTACTTATTCTTGATAGTCACCTCGTTCAATGGACGGTAATCAACTACCATCCTCAAGGTTTTATCCTTCTTCTCCACCAAAAGAACCGGGGCTCCCCAAGGTGAAGAACTTGGGGGAATATACCCTTTGTCCAATAACTCCTTAATTTTCTTCTTGATTTGTAACAGATCATTTGCGGGCATCTGATAGGGTCTCTTGGAAATTGGGGCTGTTCCTGGCAGTAGCTCTATCAGGAACTCAATCTCTCTGTCTGGTGGCATGCCTGGTAATTCTTCCGGGAATACATCCGAAAAGTCTTTTACCACAAGTACTTCCTCCTGAACAACTCCCGTGAGGGAATTTAACCGAGCACTCATCCGTGTGCGTTGGGATACATACTTAAACCTCTTGTTCTCTGGGGTGGTGAGCAAAATAGTCTTGCTGGGGCAATCGAGGTTTCCTTCATACTTGGTCATCCAATCCATGCCTAGGATTACATCCAATCCCTTGGTTTCTAGGACGATGAGGTCGGTGGGAAAAACATGGTTTCCTATATTTAGTTTCAACGCGTGGCATCCTATCCCTGCCATCATCATACCTCCTGGGGAACTGACCTTAAATGGCTGACTAAGGGTTCTGGTGGGCAAACCATACTTTTCCACAACTACCCTTGATATGAATGAATGAGTTGCACTGGAATCAAAAAGTACTGTAACTGGACGTAAATGCAATAAAAACTTACCAACCACAGTCTCGGGTTGATCATAGACTTCCTTAACATCAATGTGGTTCACCTGAGCACGGGGAAAAGGGTTGGGCTTCTTAGCTACTGAGTTGTCGTTGTTGTTGCCGTTTCCATTTCCCTTCTTGCTCTAGGGGCACTCAGTAGCATAGTGCCCTGTCTTCTGGCACTTGAAACAGGTGATGTGACTCAGATCCTTCTGAGTAGGAGCGTGACGGTGCTGGTTGTTGTTTCCATTCCCGTTGCCATTCTTGGAATTGCCATTGTTGTGACGATTGTTCCCATTTCCTCCATGGTTGTGGCCTCCATGGTTGTGCACAGCGTGAGTGTGCCCTCCAAACTTACCGGTCCCTGATCCGGTATTCCCTGAGTACGGGGAGTAGCAGGGCTTCTGATGAGATCCAAAGTTATACTTCCCCTGAGTATACATCCTCTTGCGGTTCTCAATTTGCTGCTGTTTTCCCTCCAAGATGAGGGCCTTGTCCACCAGCTCTTGGTAGTTGTTGAAGGTAGCCACTACCAGCTGCATGCTCAACTCATCGTTGAGTCCTTCCAGAAACTTCTCTTGCTTGGCCGCATCATCGGCCACATCTCCTAGTGCATAACGGGCCAACATGCTGAATTCGTCCACATATTGGGCCACAGAGCGATTTCCCTAGCGGAAGTTGCGAAACTCGCGCTTCTTCAGACTCATGGCTCCAGCTGAGACATGAGCTATGCGGAAAGCAAGCTTGAATTGTTCCCAAGTCACACCAGCAATAGGATAAGTGGTGGTGTAGTTCTCACACCATGAAGCTGCTGGTCCTTCAAGTTGATGTGCGGCAAAGCGCACCTTCTTAGCGTCAGTACATCTAATGGTGATGAGTTCCCTGTCCATCTTACGGAGCCAGTCATCTGCCACAATGGGCTTAGTGCTGCTGGAGAAAGTTGGAGGGTTCAACCTCAAAAAATGGGTGAGATTTTCAGCCTGAGGTGTATGGTGGTTGTTGTTGTTCTGGTTGTTGGTCTGGTTCTGGATCAATAGCTGCATCAGTGCATTCTGCTGCTGAAGGAGTTGCGTGAGTTCTGGCGGGAAGGTGAAGTCGGGCTCACATCGTGGAGGCATCTTGTTATTTTCAGAGGGATGAGAATTAGAATAGAACAAGGGCCTAGAAAGAAAATCACTACCCATATGCAATGCACAAACAATTCAGGGCCTAGAAAGAAAATCACTACCCATATGCAATGCACAAACAATTCACATCAAACACTCATTCATTAATTTAACTCAAGTTCAAATCATCGAGATACAAATCTCCAATCAACTAAGCATCGACCTGCGCTTTAACGTTTGGAAAAAATAAAAGATACATGGGGGGCATAATTAAAGTTCTCCTCAGAAGTACATGGTAGCGGGTCCTCCGGTGGTGCTCTCCTCATAATCATCATCGTTGCTGATCAGCGGAGCCACATCTCCTTCTGGGTGAAGGTTTTCCCCCATGTCTAGCTGTTCCTCCAGAGTGGCAATGCGAGTGTTCAGCTTCTCGATCCTCTCCAGGAAGTCCTTCACTTCATGCTCATCTTCATAATTGGCCTCCCATATGTCAGCTTCAAGATCCAGCTCGCGGTTCATCAGATTCTTGATTGTCTTCATGTCTGCATGTACCCGGAGCTCCAGAGCCCTGACATGAGTCTCCAAAGTCTGGATATATGAGATGGTGGAGTCTCTAGTGGGGTTGGTGATGATGTTTCCATGGACATCCCTGCGACAAACCATGCTGAGGTCTCGCAAAATGGGACCACCCCTGTATTCCTCCTGAATACGTCCGAGGGCATGGTGAATCGCCATGTCTCTCCCGAGAATCCAGCTGGGTGCCAGAAACTTGAAGTCGATGGGCTCTGTGATATATCCAAAGGTCCTTCCGGGAATATGCACTTTGATCCTGTAGCGAGCGTCCTGAGGGAAAGACGTGATCGCAATCCCGGTGATGGTTGGTAGAGCAATCTTCACATCCTTGATGATCTGTGTCAGCTAGTTGCCAAAAGGCATGGTTGCATCAGGCTGGCAAAACTCCATGAAGCGAATGGGAGTGAAGAGGGCCATCTAGAAAAAGTTGAAATAAATTGGAGAGAAGTCAGAACAGGTGAGAATATAAGACTTTGAAAAAGAAAAGAAAAGAATAAGATCCTATGGCTTTTCCAATCCTAGAGGTTATGTCCTATGGTCAGCGTGTGCTCTAATACCATTTCTGTAGCGACCCGACCTGAAAGGTCGAATCTCCAGTGTTTCCGTACCATCCCAAGATCATGTTGGTACACACACGGTACATCAACGTATATATCAAAGGGAAATCACACAGCATTATATTAATCGAAATCTCATATCAAGTCCTTTATTACAATAAAGACTACAATAAAGTGGCTGAAGGCCAACTCATGAGAATATCTAAATCTTGCGGAATCTTCAAAGGTAGACGAGTCCATCTGACTCCAAGGGCATCGCATCGAGCGTAGAGCGTGTCCTCACTCCTGGTCGGAAAAGTACTCTGCAACATGATACGTTGCAGCCGTGTAGGTTAGCATATTGAATATGCCGGCAAAGTCACACGAGAGGGTGAAAAGATAATCATCTAATCTACATGCATATATGGCAAGTGGAGGGTAAGTTTTTTTGCGTAAAGCCAATTTTTCCTACATCAAGAGAGGGGCTAAGCAAAAAATTATTACTAAGTTGGTTGATTAATGAGGTGGTTCCGCCAACCAATTCTCATACCCAAGTTATTAATACCCACATCATCATATTAATTGTGTTGAGAATTCCGAAAGTTTCAGTTCCTTTGGCTCCAGTCGTCCATGACCGTGGACACGGCTAATCGATTAGGTTGGGTACTCTGCAGAGTTTTGCACACGTTCCCCACAAGATTTGATTGCCTCCGTTGGATTCCTCGCACTTCAGGGTGTTTGAGGAACGGATGACCAAAACATGGTCTTCTAAGGGGTTCCACTGAGACTCTGTCAGTGCCTATCCTTTCCTACCGTTCTTCTACATCTCGTAGCACCGCCTGTCCAGTGTCGCCACAATATCCAACCAAGCCAGAGCCCATAATGGCTTGTGGCTGTGCATGTAAGCCTTGGGTCTTGAAGCATCCTTCCATCCCTTCGTGCCTGGGTGGACCTTTCCGCGTGAATACTGGCACATCTCCAGCATCACCTAGGCTAACCACTGGTTTCTCCAGGGCGCTGTTCAACCATCATCCACCCAGAGGTAATGTTGAAACTTTAAGTCTTGAAGTCTTGATCATCATAGTAGGTCTTGAAGTTTTTAACTCACAACTCTCGTGAATCACACAACCCACCCCATCTACTAATAGCATAGCAAAACAAATTTAACGTTTCCCGGGGCCAAAGTTGTCAAAGGGGTTGAGGGGGTACCTACCACATGATACTACAACAATTTAACCAAGTTTCCAACTAACCTATTTTGCATGCAATTGGGGAGATGGTAGAACTAATGCATTTAAAACATGGGTAAACTCATGATCAAGGTGACTTGCCTGGTTGACGATCTTCGTACACGAGTGACTCTAGGTAATAAGCCTCACACTCCGGATAATCTAACGAAGCAAACAAGAGCACTCAATAAGCATACAACAAATAATATTGTAACTCACCAAATCAGTAATGAACTAGTAAACAATCAAGACAAAACAAGGCACAAATCACAAGCAAGAAAACAACACATAGTTTTTGTTTTCTAAAAGTTGATGGGTAATCTAGTACTTAAGAAAATAGAATTATTGGTAGTAACAAACAATAGATGACAGAAAAGAAACAATGAATATTTTATTAATAAACAGAATTAAATTCATTAAAGTTTTGTTGAGAAAACTTTAGTAAAGTTTTTAAAGGTTTTGATAAACACTACTACATGAAGTGGGCTAGGATTCCCTAACCATATAGTGAACTAAACTATATTTTTGTTAGTAAAACATTTTCCTAACAGAAAAAAATTTACTAAGAACTTTTATTAGAAAATAGAATCTAATTATCTAAAACTTTGTTAAAAGAAACTATTACTAACTAGTTTGTTTTAATCAAATTATACCTAGTTGAAAAGAATAGAGTTTCCTATAACAAGAGCTAAGCAAATTATTATTTTTAATAGCAAGTAATTCACCTAAAGTTCAACCAATAGAACCTACTAAAGCAATTTTATAACTAATTCAGATTCTAAACTAACTAAAAACTAATTTAATTAAACTATACTAACCATCTAGGCATATTCTGTTTATAGCTAAAACACTAAACAAATCATCCTAAAAATCCTCAAACTAAGCATGATGACATTCCTAGCTAATACCAAGCAGTAGCAAAATGATTCATACAAATATCTATTTTTAAACTCTAGTTATTCAAATGTGAGTAGTTTGAGCAAATTTGATTAAGGTTAAATGTTAAAGTTCAAATTTAAAATCTAAGACTATAGGGTGAAACTACATGAAATATGTGAACTAAATCAAAAAGAATTAAATAAAAACACTAAATATTTTAAAAGATATGATAAAAACAAAATTTGGAAGCATTTTGTTTTCTAAACGAAATCAGAAAAAGGAAAAAATAAAACCCATCGGACAGGGGCTACGTGGCGGGTCGTGGTTGGTCGAGAGGGTGTGCGAGCGGGCGTTCTGGCGCAGGGGAGAGAGGGGTTAGGAGGGGGATGGGGTGCGGAGAGTGGCCTCTCTTATATAGGGCCGCGGCTGGGTGAGGGGAAGGAAGGGGAGGGAGATCCGGCGAGGACTGGATCGCCGGCGTCGGTCGCGGGCGCGAGGTAGGCGGTGACCGCGCGATTGCAGCGAACGGTCGGGTGGGTCCCGCTGTCGTAGAGAGGGAGAGATTTGCGGTGCGTCGGTCGGTCGGTATTTAGGTAAGTCGGGAGGGGTTAAATGCAGATTGGGCCGACCGGCCTTTAAAGGCTTTGAAAACTTTCCTATTTTTCAAATATCAGCGCAGTAAAAGCCTTTTAATGATTTTGATTTAATTCCAAATATAGGAAAATTATATATCATAATTCACATAATAATAAATTCCATTTATTGAACATTTTTATTCTGTCATTTGAATACCTTGAAAAAATATTATTTTTCAGAAATGGCCTATTTGGTTTTAAAACCTGTTGCAAATATTTTTCAAAATAACCCCTGGTTTTTATTGCTCAAATAAATCACCAGGAAGTTCTTGGTGTGGAGTTTCATGTTCCTCCCTCTTATTTTTGAACTTTTACCAAGGTTTTCAAATAGGTGAAAGCAACTTAGTGAAAATTGAAAGGGACTTTCAAAAAACCAGAAGAAGCATTTCAACTAATTTATACATTCAAGCAATGATGATGATGATGCATAGCTATATTTCATAACATTCCAAAATGGAATTTTGGGATGTTACAATAATATAAATTGTATATTAATGCATATAAAACATCCAAAACAGATAATATAATAGCATGTCGTCATAAAAAATTATAGATATGTTGGAGGCGTATCAATATGTCCAAAATATTTTGTGATGTCACAATAGATCATCTCCTTAAACGGTCAACTAGAAAATCGAGGCATCTCCTTTGGTCAATCATCATTGCGCCTACTTGATTCTCACGTGGACTAGTGTTCTCCCATCTCGTAAATAGGCGGGGAGGGGGTCCCATTTCTTTTCTCCTCTCCGCTGCCACCGCATGTCTTCTTCTTCCTCTTCCTCCAGCGCTCCCTCAAAGCTCTGCCACCGTCGCCGGTCCTTCCTCGTCATCACCGATAAAGGCCGCTGTATCAACCTGATTGGACCAAAGTTTGCCGGCGTTTTAGCCATCTCCTCCACACCCGTCAGGTTCATTCTTCTTCCCCTCATAGATCTACATTAGCTCATCATAGTTCCTTCATGTCCGCCATTGCTCACTGGAGTACTCACTATATATCAGTAAATAGAGCATTCTTCGGGCCTCAAAATACCAGCCATTTGATGCGGCGCTTCACTTTAATATGAATGTCCCACTCAACCGTAGACCAACACTGGATAGTAGCCCATACATGAACTGCCCGTTCTTCCACTACCTATTTTAGGTTTAAAATATATTTCATTTTATCCTCACACGTAGATCTTGTAATGGTTGGCATAGTTGAAAGAATCTGTTTGTCAACACTTAGCAAAATTTTCAACATTAGCTATCTCCTTGACCCGCCATCGCACTATCACCTCCTGTTGTAACAATCTTAAATCGCCTCTGCCTTATAGTAGACGGCGGCTTATCCTCAGCCTTAGTCATCCCTTTTGCGTGGATTTCTTAACCCGCCATGCCTTTGTACCTTTTCACAGAGTTTAACCCCTCCATCATGGACAAAGCCCGCACTTCTTGCAATTGGGTCACTTCCTGGGTCACTGAGGCCTCAATTAAGAAGTTCGTAACTATGGGAGTCTTGCCAGCTCAAGATATTATTCACTAGCGGGTCCCCAGTGAGGGAGTCCTGGATTAAGGGGTCCTTAGGAAGCCGACCTGTATCTTATGGGCCGGACTATATGGGCCGCTTACCGGACATTGGATCGATCGAAGGCCTTGTCTCTAGGAAAGGAAGCTTTGGGAATCGTGGCTTTTCCTCCACGTTTAATGTAGAGAATAGGCCTGTTTATCTCTTCGTCGTGTAACTAACCATGTGTAAACCCTAGATACCCTCGGCGT
The DNA here is from genome assembly GCA_022496015.1 of Hordeum marinum. Lineage (NCBI taxonomy): Eukaryota > Viridiplantae > Streptophyta > Magnoliopsida > Poales > Poaceae > Hordeum > Hordeum marinum. The sequence continues at coordinate 93,364,065 of CM039677.1, read as the reverse complement.
CTATATAAGTTGGAGGGTTTTAGGTTGTAGATATAGAACAACTCATCTAGGGTTAGCTCTTCAATCTCGAGGTAGATCAACTCTGTAAACCCCATATCATCAATACAATCAAGCAGGACGTAGGGTATTACCTCCATAGGAGGGCCCGAACCTGGGTAAAACCTTGTCCCCTTTGTCTCCTGTTACAACCGATTCTAGTCTCACAGCTTGGGACCCCCTACCCGAGATCCATCGGTTTTAACACCGACATTGGTGCTTTCATGGAGAGATCCGCTGTGAGCACCCAAGAAATTAGTGTCTCGCCTTGTCATGAACGAAGAGGTCCGCAACATGGACACTTTCGTCCCTGGACAGATCTTCGCCTTTGGCAGTGTTTTGCTGCACGCCGATCCGACTAGCCATCTATGCCGTGTCGAAAGATTTGCCCCTGATTGAGAGGTCAGATTCGGGAATCTAGAGTTCTCGGTAGATTCTTGAGGTGACTTGTCACTATCCGGGCTCACGGTTTCTCCTGTCACGCCCGAAGACTCTGAGACCTTAACCTCGGGTCCCTTCTTCGGGCACGCCCACGGGGCTAACCCCAATGATGGTCTGATTCTTAATACGGATCCGGTCATAGTGCCGGAGGACCGGATATCCGTTCTTGCCAAACACTGTTCTCGCCTGGACACATCGGAGGTCAACTCCGAAAGCTCCAAGAAATTTGATCCAATCGAGCTCTCGACATTCAATGAGGACCTAGATCAGATCTCGTCGATGAATATTACCGATGATTCGACCCCGATCTATGCTCAGATCGGTTACAGAGCGGGTCAGGACGAATATTTTAACCCACCCACCACCCACCTGATAGCCACAGTCAAAGATTTAACCGACATGCTGGACCATGCCTCCAATGAGACAAAATACATGGATGAAGAGGACTGCGTACCCCTATTAACACTGAGTGATGGTGTCGGCTTTCTAGGAATGGGGGTACCCAGACCTGCCTGCCTATGGCGTAGGGTATGGCCCACTTCATCAACCAAACAAGATAAGGCGCGGCCCCCACTCGAGACAAGGCCCTCGCGAGGGCCCTAGCCTCGCGAGGGAGAAAGGAGACAAGGATCGTGAAGGATGGGCCTCCTCAGGACCCCACCAAGCGGCGGAGATCTCTATGCAAGGCTAGGCCTCGGGAGTCAAGGGTGACGCAAGGAAGGATAGGCGGGCGTCAGTGAGCCAGGCGGCGCTGTTTCCACTTTGGTGCAAAGGGAGCAAGGACATAAGCGGGTTCCCAAAGCACCCCCAAAGGTTTCCATTCCAGTGCAAGAAGACCACAACCACTCGTCCCGCAGGGCAGATGTCATCGCTGAGCCCATCCCTGCGCCGTCGACACGCTACTTTGTAGGCGAAGACCGGCTTTTGGCAGGGCAAGCACGTACTGCTGTCCCCCTTCAGAATTGGCCATTGTGGGATCCCTTCCCGCCATTGTGATAAGGGAATATGACCCGGGCCACCGCTATATATAGAGCATAGGTTGCACCATGGAGAAGGCCCAGACCGACGGAGACCGACCCGATCCACCAAGAATCCATTCCACGGCTCATCCACCACCAAGCCACAAAGGGCCTCGAACACCTCAAGAGAGGCCTCAGGAGGCCCAAGAACATTGTACTATTTCACCCACATCACATCCTCGAGAGGCAATCCACCAAAGCAGGAATAGGGTATTATGCTTCGCAGCAGCCCGAACCTGGGTAAACCCCCTTGTTCATCCTCTCCCTTTTCTTCGTACGAGTTCGTCATTGCGTCCATCGAGTAGAGAGCTAGGGTGACAAGGCTATAGGGAACATCGCACACGCCCCCGTGTTCGAATCTTAAGGGTTTTGCGGAGCCCGAAATCCGACATTTGGCGCGCAAGGTAGGGGGCGTATCGGAGTCTTCCTCAAGCCAAGATCTTCTCCCACCTTGGTGCCCCAATGTTTGACTCCTGCCGAGCCCGCGCATAGCGTTGAGCCACCCGTGTCGCTCAGATGACACCTGTGGGCAATGCCGGTGCCCACCGGTCGCCCCCGCAACCGACCTCACGAACTGGAAGCAAGGTTGGAAGATGGAGTGACTTGCCAGGTGGTCTTCCGACCGCGTGCCGACGCCCGCACACTCCCTCCACTACCGGCCCAACGCTGCGACCGAGAACCACACTAGGAGGCCTCGCAAGAGCACCAAGACTGCAACCCTCCCACGCATGCAGCACCCGTCGAGCCAGTGGGGTGCCTCGCCATCGCACTAGGGCACTACCCAACCAAGTGGCCGTGCAAGTTCAAGCCCGACCGATATGTCTCCAACATATCCACTTTTGCAAACTCTTTTGCCCTTGTTTTGGACTCTAATTTGCATGATTTGAATGGAACTAACTCGGACTGATGCTGTTTTTAGTAGAATTGCCTTGGTGTTATTTTTGCGCACAAATAAAAGTTCTCGGATTGACCTAAAAATTTACGAAGATTATTTCTAGAATTAATAAAAAATATTGGCAAAAGAATCAACTGGAGGGGTCCCACCACCTGGCCACAAACCTGGTGGGCGCGCCCACCCCCTAGGGCGCGTCGGGCAGGCTTGTGGGCCCCCTGCTGCTCCTCCGACCTTGTTTCCACTCCTATATATTCCTATTCGTTGAGGAAAAAATAGGAGAGAACAGTTCATCACGTTTCATGATACTAAGCCGCCGCCACCTCTTGCTCCTCCTTGGGAGACCAGATCTAGAGTCCGTTTTGGGCTCCGGAGAGGGGAAGTCGATGCCTTAGTCATCACCAACCATCCTTCATCACCAATTCGATGATGCTCTCCACCGTTCGTGAGTAATCTCATCGTAGGCTTCCTGGACAGTGATGGGTTGGATGAGATTTATCATGTAATCAAGTTAGTTTTGTTAGGGTTTGATCCCTAGTATCCACTATGTTCTGAGATTGATGTTGCTATGACTTTGCTATGCTTAATGCTTGTCACTAGGGCCCGAGTGCCATTATTTTAGATCTAAACCTATTATGTTTTCATGAATATAAGTGTGTTCTTGATCCTAGCTTGCAAGTTGTAGACACCTATTACGAGTTATGATCCGCATCCCCCAGGGTGACAATAATTGGGATTCTTTCCGGTGATTACCGTGGTATGAGGAGTTCATGTATTCACTAAGTGCTAATTCTTTGGTTCGGTTCTCTATTAAAAGGAGGCCTTCATATCCCCTAGTTTCCAATAGGATCCCGCTGCCACGGGAAGGTTGGACAAAAGATATCATGCAAGTTCTTTTCCATAAGCACGTATGACTATATATGGAATGCATGCCTACATTACATTGATGAATTGGAACTAGTTCTGTGTCACCCTATGTTATAAATGTTGCATGATGAATGACATCTATCATAATTATCCATCACTGATCCATTGCCTACGAGCTTTCCACATATTTATCTTTTCTAAGTTATTTTTCCGTTGCTATTGTTACAATCACTAGAAACTTCTACTATCACTTTGCCTCTGTTACCGTTACTTCCATATTACTTTGCTACTGATATTAAGTCTTTCAGGTGTGGTTGAATTGAGAACTCAGCTCCTAATACTCGAGAATATTGTTTGGCTTCCCTTGTGTTGAATCAATAATTTTGGGTTGAATACTCTACCCTTGAAAACTATTGCGATCCCCTATACTTGTCGGTTATCAAGACCTTTTTCTGGCGCCGTTGTCGGGGAGCATATCTCTATTCTCTGAGTCACTTGGGATATATATATCTGTTGATCACTATGAGGAATCTTAAAGATCCAAAAACCAAGATCTACCCGTCAACTACGAGGATAGGTAAGGAACTGCCATCTAGCTCTACACTTGATTCACCTTCTGTTATGAGTAAATTTGCGACACAACCGCCTGCTAGTAATTCTGACATGTCACAAGTAATTGATGATGCTACTTCTGCTATGCATGATGCTTATGATGATACTTTGGATGATGATACTGTGCCACTGAGTGACTTTCTTGATGAACAAATTGCTAGAGCCAATGATGAAACTGATAATATTTGTGAATCTGATGAAATTATTGAAACTGAACACTTTGATACACCCGCTAGACCTAGCTCTCCTAGATATGTATTGTCTGATATACCTGAGGGTTATGTTATGGAAGGAGAGGTAGGTAGGGACTTTCTCGCTTGTAAGGATAGAGATGATCTTAAGAAATTTCTTCGCAAGTGGAAGGAAAAATCTTTGAATGCTAGAATGCATTATGATCCTAAGTTGAAACATAATGCTTATATGCTGGATCACTTGAGTGATTATTTGAATAAAACTGTCAATGATCTTAAGCTTATTTGTAAACATGCTTCCATGGTAACCACTCAAGTAGAACAAGTACTTAAGACTCAAAATGATTTTCTTAATGAGATGAATAGTAAAGACAATGTTCATTCTGTTAAAGTTGTGACTAGAGGTGGTAAAATGACTCAGGAACCTTTGTATCTTTAGGGCCATCTTAAGAGAATTGAGCAAGATTCTCAGAGAGTTAATACCGATGTACATATTCGTTCTGATAAGACTAGGAAAAAGAATGATGGTACTACTTCGCGTGTTGCTAGTGAACCTGTTATAGATACATCTGAGAATCCAAATGATATTTCTATTTCTGATGCTGAGACACAATCTGGTGATGAACATGAGCCTAGTGATAAAATTAAGAATGATGTTCATGTTGATGCTCAACCTAGTAATGATAATGATGTGGAGATTGAACCTGCTGATGATCTTGATAACCCACAACCTAAGAATAAAAGATATGATAAAAGACTTCATTGCTAAGAAACATGGTAAAGAAAGAGAACAATGGATCCATGAACCCATGCCGTTTCCTCCTAAACCATCCAAGAAAAGGGATGATGAGGACTTTGAGCGTTTTGCTGAAATGTTTAGACCTGTCTTTTTACGTATGCGCTTGACTGATATTTTGAAAATGTCTCCTTATGCTAAGTATATGAGAGATATTGTGACAAATAAAAGAAAGATACCGGAAGCTAAGATTTCCACCATGCTTTCTAATTATACTTTTAAAGGTGGAATCCCTAAGAAACTAGGAGATCCTGGAGTACCAACTATACCATGCTCTATTAGAGGAAAGTATGTTAAAAACTGCTTTATGTGATCTCAGAGCTAGTGTTAGTGTTATGCCTTTCTGTTTATACCGTAGACTAGATTTGAATAAGTTGACACCTACTGAAATCTCTTTGCAAATGGCTGATAAATCAACTACTCTACCTATCGGTATTTGTGAGGATGTACCTGTCGTAGTTGCAAATGCTACTATCTTGACGGACTTCGTTATTCTTGATATTCCCGAGGATGACCGTATGTCGACCTTTTTGAATACTGCAGGAGCCGTTATTAATAGCAACAAGTGCAATGTGACTTTTCATATTAATGGTAATGAGCATACGGTACACTTTCTGAAGAAACAACCTCAAGTTCATAGTATCAACTCTATTGAAAAAATGTTTGGGAACGTTGCATGTGAAACAAAAAATTTCCTACGGACACGCAAGATCTATCCATGGTGATGAGCATCTACGAGAGGGAGAGTGGATCTACATACCCTTGTAGATCTCTAAGCGGGAAGCGTTAAGAAACGCGGTTGGTGTAGTCGAACGTCTTCGCGATCCAAATCGCTGAGCATCCCGTGATCTCATCACGATCCGTCCTGTGATCCAATCACAATCCGTCCTTCAAACTCATCACGATCCGTCCCACGATCTCATCACGATCTGTCTCACAATCTTGATCACGGTCCTTCCGATCTAGCGCCGAATGAACGGCACCTCCGCGTTCAGCACACGTACAGCTCGATGATGATCTCCGCCTTCTTGATCCAGCAAGAGGGAGCAGAGTGGTAGATGAGTTCTCTAGCAGCGCGACGGTGTTGCGGCGATGGTGGTGGAGCTATTCCAGCAGGGCTTCGCCTAAGCACCGCCGAAAACCGATCTAGAGGAGAAACCGCGATCTAGAGGAGAGGTAGCACGTGGCTATTAGGGTTAGCTTTTTCCTCTAAATATTCTTGTATATATAGGAGGGACGGAGGGGAGGTGGCAGCCTCAAACCCTCAAGGTTTGGTCGAAATTGGAGGTGGAGGAGTCCTACTCCAATCCTATTAGGAGTAGGATTCCTCCTTTCCACTTGGAAACTCTTTCCACCTCTCCACCTTTGGATTTTTTTCCTTCTCAAACCACTCCAGCTGCATGGGCCCCTAGAGGAGGCTTCAGAAAGCCCACTAGGGGCTGGTTTACCTCCTCCCACAGCCGATGTAGCCTTTTGGGTCGAAATACCTCTCCCGATGGTCCCCCGGTACACTACCGACACTCCCGGTACACTACCAATGAGCCGGAAACTTTTCCGGCTTCCAAAACAGGACTTCGTATATATCAATCTTTACCTTCGGACCATTCCTAAGCTCCTCGTGACCTCCGAGATCTCATCCGAGACTCCGAAAAACCTTCGGTCACCACCATACATAACTCTATACTACCAAAACGTCCCCGAACCTTAAGTGTGCAGACCCTACGGGTTCGAGAACTATGTAGACATGACCGAGACACCTCTACGGTCAATAACCAATAGCGGGACCTGGATGCCCATATTGGTTCCTAGATATTCTACGAAGATCTTTATTGGTCAAACCTCTATGTCAAGGATTTAGTTAATCCCGTATTATGTTCCTTTTCTTCTTCGGTATGCTACTTGCCCGAGATTCGATCATCGGTATCTCCATACCTAGTTCAACCTCATTACCCGCAAGTCTCTATACTCGTTCCGTAATACAAGATCCCGTTACTAACACTTATTCACATGGAGTGGGCCCTGAGATACCTCTCCGTCACATGGAGTAACAAATCCCAATCTTGATTCATGCCAACCCAACAGACACCCTCGGAGATACCTGTAGAGCACCTTTATAGTCACCCAGTTACATTGTGACATTTCATACACACAAGGTACTCCTCCGGTGTCAGTGAGTTGCATGATCTCATGGTCATAGGAACAAATACTTGACATGCGGAAAACTGTAGCAATAAACTGACACGATCATATGCTATGTTTGTAGTTTGGGTCTTGTCCATCACATCATTCTCCTAATGACGTGATCCCGTTATCAAATGACATATCATGTCCATGACTAGGAAACCATAGCCATCTTTGATCAATGAGGCATACTAGGGACATGGTGTTGTCTATGTGTCCACACATGTATGTGAGTTTCCGATCAACACAATTATAGCATGGATAGTAAACGATTATCATGAACAAGGAAATATGATAATAACTAATTTATTATTGCCTCTAGGGCATATTTCCAACAGTCTCCCACTTGCACTATAGTCAATAATCTAGTTCACATCACCATGTGATTCACATTGTTATGAATCTAACACCCAATGAGTTCTGAGGCTTGATCATGCTTTGCATGTGAGAGAGGTCTTATAGTCAACGGGTCTGCGACATTTAGATCCGTGTGTACTTTGCAAATCTCTATGTCAAACTGTAAACACTACTACCACACTCCACTTGGAGCTATTCCAAATGGTTGCTCTACCATACGTATCCGGATTGCTACTAAGAGTCATCCGGATTGGTGTCAAAGCTTGCATCGACGTAACTCTTTATGAAGAACTCTTTGTTACCTCCATAATCGAGTAACATTTCCTTAGTCTTTTAGTTACTAAGGATGATCTTGACCGCTGTCCAGTGATCCACTCCTGGATCACATTTGTACCCCTTGACAGACTCATGGCAAGGCACACACCAGGTGTGGTACATAGCATGGCATAATATAGAGCCTATGGATAAGGCATAGGGGACATCATTCGTCCTTTCTCTTTCTTCTGGTGTTGTCGAGCTTTGAGTCTCACTCAACTTCACGCCTTACAAATTAGGCGAGAGCTCTTTCTCTGACTGATCCATTTTGAACTCTTTCAAAATCTTGTCAAGGTATGTACTCATTGAAAGTCTCATCAAGCATCTTGATTTATCCCTATAGATCTTGATGCTCAACAATTAGGTAGCTTTATCCAGGTCTTCCTTTGAAAAACTCCTTTCAAACGACCCTTTATGCTTTCTAGAAATTCTACATCATTTCCGATCAACAATATGTCAACCACATATGCTTACCACAAATTCTATAGTGCTCCCACTCACTTTATTGTAAATACAAGTTTCTCATTAACTTTGTATAGACTCAAAAACTTTGATCACCTCATCAAAATGTATATTCCAACTCCGAGATGCTTGCTTCAGCCCATAGAAGGATCACTGAAGCTTGCTCACCTTTTAGCATCCTTACTATAGACAAAACCTTCTGGTTGTATCACATACAACCTTTCGTGAAGTAAACCGTTAAGGAAATGATGTTTCGATATCCATCTGCCAGATTTCATAATTGAAAAATGCAGCAACTGCTAACATAATTCCAACAGATTTTAGCATCGCTACGAGTGATAAAGTCTCATCGTAGTCAACTCCTTGAACTTGCCAGAAACTTCTTTGCGACAGGTCGAGCTTTATAAATGGTGACATTCACCATCAGCGTCTGTCTCCATTTTAAAGATCCATTTGTACTCAACGACCTGCCGTCCAATGAGCAAGTCCACCAAAGTCTATACTTGTTTTTGATACATGGACCCTTTCTTGGATTTCATGGCCTCTAATCATTTGTCGAAATCCAGGCCCATCATGGCTTCTCCATATCCCGTAGGTTCAATGTTGTCCAACAACATGACCTCCAAGACAGGGTTGTCGTAGCACTCACGAGCAGTACACATCCTTGTCAACCTACGAGGTTTGATAGTAACTTGATTCGAAGCTTCATGATCATCATCATTAACTTCCTCTTCAACTAACGTAGGCTTCACAGAAACATCTTCCTGCGTTGCGCTACTCTCTCGTTGAAACAAAGTTCAATAACCTCATCAAGTTCTATCTTCCTCCCACTCAATTCTTTCGAGAGAAACTTTTTCCCGAGAAAGGACCCATTTTTAGCAACAAACATTTTATTCTTGGATCTGAGATAGAAGGTTCACCCAACTGTTCTTAGGGTATTCTATGAAGATGCATTTGTCCGCTTTGGGTTCGAGCTCATTCGGTCAAAACATTTTCCACACAAGCTTCACAGGCCCAAACATTAAGAAATGACAGCTTAGGTTTCTATCAAACCATAATTCACACGATGTCATCTCAACAGATTTAGATGGTGCCCTATTTAAAGTGAATGTAGTTGTCTCTAATGCATAATCCCAAAATTATAGTAACTAAACAATAAGAGACATCATAGCATGCACCATATCCAATAGAGCACGACTATGACGTTCGGACACACCATCACACTATGGTGTTCCAGGTGGCGTGATTTGTGAAACAACTTTCACATTGTCTAAAGTTGTATGCCAAACTCATAACTCAGATATTCACCTCCACGATCATATCGCAGACATTTTTATCTTCTTGTCACAATGATCTTAAACTTCACTATGAATTTGCTTGAACCTTTCAAACGATTCAGACTTGTGTTTCATTAAGTAAATATACACTATATCTACTCAAATCATCAGTGAAGGTAAGAAAATAACGATATCCACTGCACGCTACAAGACTCATTGGATTGCATACAACAACATGTATTATTTCTAATAAATCACTTGCCCGCTCCATCCATCCGGAAAACGGGGTCCTTAGTCATCTTGCCCAAGAGGCATGGTTCGCATTTCTCAACTGATTCGAAATCGAATGAGTCCAAAGATCCATTGGCATGTAGTTTCTTCATGCGCTTTATACCAATGTGACATTTAGCGGCAGTGCCACAAGTATGTGGTACTATCATTATTAACTTTTGTATCTTTTGGCATCAATGTTGTGAACATGTGTATTACTATGATCAAGATTTAACAAACCATTCTCACAGGGTGCATGACCATTGAAGGTATTATTCACGTAACCAGAATAACCATTATTCTCTAACTTAAATGAATAACCGTGTTGCAATAAACACGATCTAATCACGTTTATGCTCAACTCAAAACACCAAATAACATTTATTTAGCTTCGTCACTAATCCCAAAGGTAGAGAGAGCGTGCGATGTTGATCACATCAACCTTGGAAACATTTCCAACACACATTGTCACCTCACCCTTACCTAGTTCTCCATTTATTCCGTAGCTTTTATTTCGAGTTACTAACATTTAGCAACCGAACTGTTATTGAAAGTGCGTTATATCGACTAGAGGGGGGTGAATAGGCGATTTTTACAAATTCATCACTTGAGGAATTTCAACTTTGAGGATCGACATTATTGTGTTTCACTTGCACGATCGAACGATGTGAATAATAATAAGAGTTTGCGTGCAATGGACTAAGCTGGAATCTACAAACAATGAACAAAAGGAGATGACAAGGCAATATGGGCTCTTTGTAAGATAAACAATAATGCATATGAGGGCCACTCAACATGGCATCGTGGTATTCTCCTTACGACCCAAAGAAAAGAAAGGAAAATTATTTACAATGAAAGCTCCCAACAAGCAAAAAGAAGAACGAGAAATATTTTTGGGTTTTCTCTTTAATGCTACAACTAAGCTACTGGGAAATAAAGATGTAACTATTTTTTTGTATTTTCCTCAAAGTTAATTAAACACACAAGAAGAAAGCACAAAGAAGAAAATAAACTTTGATGGATAGTACAATGAAAAAGTATGAACACCGACAACTGAAATGAGTGTGTGAACATGAATGTATGTCCGTGAGAAATACGTACTCCCCCAAGCTTAGGCTTTTGGCCTAAGTTGGTCTAGGGCCATGGCTGGAAATAACCTTCTCTAGGATACTCCAGAGGACACTGAGGGTTCCACTGATTAGCGATCTCCTGTGGATCCCACTGAAATAATAGGGTCTCATATGGATCCAGAGCCGGTACCTGCTCAGGTGTTGGGGGTTGCGACAAACCCCAATATCGGTAGATGTCATCAGGCATAATAGTGTACCTGCCTGAATGAATGTTGAACAGAGAAGAAGCAGGCAGAGTAATAATCTCACAAGTACCCTAACTAAATACTAAATTGTATAGCAGCCTCCTATCATCATTCTTCTTAATAAAATCATGGGCTACCATACGGTCATAATCTAGAAACTTCGCGGGTATCAGCTTTTCATCTTTCTCGTGAAGCCTAATGGGCATCTCAAAATGCATAGCTAAACGAGATGCATAGATACCTTCGAATATGGGCCCCTTCGAACGGTTGGTATTCAACCATTGGGCCACCATAGAGCCCGGACTAAAGATTCTATCAGCAAGTAAAGCATGGCGCAAAATAGCAAGGTCAGGAGCACTAAGGCTACCACTCTCCCAACGACCGACTAGACATCTTCCCGCAAATAATGAATAATAGCGTAGCACAGGAAAATGTAAACTAGCCGCCCTTGCCCTTGACATGCCTCTCTCTTCTCGTACAGTGACTGCAACAATAAAATCTTCCATGTCTCGAGGACATGGTTCCTTGATGCTGCCCTCGTAGGGTATCTTGCAAACTTTGCAAAATTCATAAAGGTTCATTTTCTTAGGCACATCATATAAGTGAAATTCTACTATAGGAGGGTCTTTCCTAGGATGAAAGTGAAAAATTTGCACAAAGGTATTAGTGAGCAAGAGGTACTGGTCACACTTATCATTGAGGAAGTCAGTTATGCATGCATTCTTGGCCAAATAATAGAAACATTCATAAATTCCAGCCCCCCTCAAGAATGGGTCACCAGGCCATTCACATGGTCTAATTTCAACTAAGCGAGGAAGATTATATTTGGGTTTCTGCTTCATTTCATTTTCACCTTCCTTAGAGCCCCGGCTTGAAGAAACTCTTAGTAGTCTTCTCAACATCTTTTCTTTCTCTGAAAAATTTCTGAAATTTTTTAGGGAGTGAAAATAAAAGTGAACAAAACTCAACAAACTCAGAGCAACTGCTCCCTCAAGTGCCTAGAGACTATATCATGCATCAAAACTACTTGGGACCATACAAATTTGACATGCAAGCTCAAGAACAAGGTCACCATAATAGCAAAAATTTGCAATATATAAGTCACTAGAACAAAAACTAATTGGACCATTGGAGGAGTCACATACCGATGAGCAAACCCCTAAAACAGTTTTGCAAATGGAGCTTTGAGCAAGGAGATCGAAAATAGCAGCAAGATGAGCTAGAACACGGGTTTGAGCAATGGTGGGATTTTTTCTGGAGGAAGATGAAGTGAATTGGTGCTAGAATAAGTGGAGGGGGGCATGTGGGACCCACAAGCCATAAGGGCGCGCCAAGGGGGGTCGCCACGCCCTGTAGGCTTGTGGCCCACTTGTGCAACCCCCTGATGCATTCTCAGTGCCAAAAATTCTTAAAATTCCAGAAAAAATCATACCAAATTTTCAAGGAATTCTAGGAACTTTTATTTTCAGGTCAATTTTCTATTGCACAGAAAACTAAGAAAATATAAAAATAATAACATTTTTACTTAATTTCATCTAGGTAACAGAAAGTAAAAGTTAGGTGCAGGAAGTTGTGCTTTCTAAATTCGTCCATCTCATGCTTATCAAAAGGAATCCATCAATAAGGTTGATCAAGTCTTATTAAAAACTTCTTTCGAATAACATGAAACAGAAGAATTTTTGAATAACACTAAGTTACCTCAATGGGGATATGCATTTCCCGAACAATAAGTATATCATATTTCTTCTTGACAGTAGGAAGAGGGAACTCAAAGTCTCCAATAATAATTGTTGGAATTTTTTCAATAGAGTTGATACTATGAACTTGAGGCTGTTTCCTCGGAAAGTGTACCATATGTTCATTACGATTAATACGAAAAGTGACATTCCCCTTGTTGCAATCAATAATAGCCCCTGCAGTATTCAAGAAGGGTCTACCAAGGATGATCGACATACTGTTGTCCTCTGGAATTTCAAGAATAACAAAGTCTGTCAAGATAGTAGCATTTGCAACTATGACAGATACATCCTCACAAATACCGGTAGGTAGAGCAGTTGATTTATCAGCCATTTGCAAAGAGATTTCAGTAGGTGTCAACTTATTCAAATCAAGTCTACGGTGTAAAGAGAAAGGCATAACACTAACACCAGCTCCAAGATCACATAAAGTAGTTTTTACATAATTTCCTTTAATAGAACATGGTATAGTAGGTACTCCGGGATCTCCTAGTTTCTTAGGTATTCCACCTTTAATGGTATAATTAGCAAGCACGATTGAAATCTCAGCTTCCGGTATCTCTTGTTTATATGCCACAATATCTTTCATATACTTAGCATAGGGAGACATTTTCAAAATATCAGTCAAGCGCATACGTAAAAAGACAGGTCTAAGCATTTCAGCAAAACGCTCAAAGTCCTCATCATCCTTTTTCTTGGATGGTTTAGGAGGAAACGGCATGGGTTTCTGGACCCATGGTTCTCTTTCTTTACCATGTTTCTTAGCAATGATGTCTATTTTAACATATCTTTTATTCTTAGGTTGTGGGTTATCAAGATCATCAGCAGGTTCAATATCCACATCATTATCATTACTAGGTTGAGCATCAGCATGAACATCATTATTAATGTTATCACTAGGCTCATGTTCATCACGAGATTGTGTCTTAGCATCAGAAATAAAAATATCATTTGGATTCTCTGATGTATCTATAACAGGTTCACTAGCAGCATGCAAAGTACTATCATCATTCTTTTTCCTACTCTTATTGGAAGGAATAGGTGCATTAGTATTATCTCTCTGTGAATCTTGTTCAATTCCCTTAGGATGGCCCTCAGGATACAAAGGTTCCTGACTCATTCTACCACCACAAGTCATAACTTTAACAGAATGATCACTGTCTTTACTTTTCATCTCATTAAGCAAATCATTTTGAGCCTTAAGTACTTGTTCTACTTGAGTGGTTACCACGGAAGCATGTTAGTAATAAGCTTAAGATCATTGACAGTTCTACTCAACTAATCACCCAAGCGATCAAGCATATAAGCATTATGTTTCAATTGTCTACTAACATAAGCATTGAAATTTTCTTGCTTGATAATAAAATTATCAAATTCATCCAAGCATTGGTGAGCAAACTTATTATAAAGGATATCTCCTTCATCAAATCTACTGAGAGAATTTACCTCGACTACCTGTGTCGCGTTATCAAGACCATGTATTTCTTCAATAGGTGGTAGATTCTTAACTTCTTCAGCTTTAATACCTTTTTCTTTCATAGATTTCTTTGCCTCTTGCATATCTTCAGGACTGAGGAATAGAATACCTCTTTTCTTTGGAGTTGGCTTTGGAGGTGGTTCGGGAATAGTCCAATCATTATCATTGCTCAATATATTATTCAATAGTAATTCAGCTTGTTCAATAGTTCGCTCCCTGAAAACACAACCAACACAACTATCTAGGTAGTCCCTAGAAGCATCGGTTAGTCCATTATAAAAGATATCAAGTATTTCATTTTACTTGAGAGGATGATCAGGCAAAGCATTAAGTAATTGGAGAAGCATCCCCCAAGCTTGTGGGAGACTCTCTTCTTCAATTTGCATAAAGTTAAATATTTCTTGCAAGGCAGCTTGTTTCTTATGGGAAGGAATTTTTTTCCAGAGAAGTAATAAATCATATCCTGGGGACTACGCACACAACCAGGAGCAAGAGAATTAAACCATATCTTAGCATCACCCTTTAATGAGAAAGGAAACAACTTAAGAATATAGTAATAGCGATTGTTTTCCTCATAAGTAAATAGGGTGGCTATATCATTCAATTTGGTAAGATGTGTCACAAAAGTTTCAGATTCATAACCATGGAAATGATCATATTCAACCAAAGTAATTAACTCAAGATCAATAGAGAATTTATAATCCTGATCAGTAACAGAGATAGGTGAAGTAGAGAACTTAGGATCATATTGCATTCTAGCATTCAGAGATTTTTTCCTTCCATTTACGAAGCAATTTCTTAAGATCATCTCTATCCTGACAAGCAAGGAAGTCCCTAGATACCTCTCCTTCCATAACATAACCCTCAAGTATATCAGGCAATTCATATCTAGGAGAGCTAGGTCTAACAGGTGAATCATAGTGTCTAGTTTCAATAATTTCATCAGATTCAGAAATAATATCAGTTTCAGCATTGGCTCTAGCAATTTGTTCATCAAGAAGTTCACCCAGTGGCATAGTACCATCAAGCAAAGTATTATCATAAGCATCATCCATCGCATAACTAGCATCATCAATTACTTGCGACATATCAAAATTACTAGCAGGTGGTGGTGTCGCAAACTTACTCATAACAGAAGGTGAATCTAGTGCAGAGCTAGATGGTAGTTCCTTACCTCCCCTCGTAGTAGAGGGATAGATCTTGGTTTTTTGATCTTTCAAATTCTTCATAGTGATCAACACACACACACACACACACATATATATATATATATCCCATGTGACTCAAAGAATAAATCTATGCTCCCCGGCAACGGCCCCAAAATAGGTCTTGATAACCCACAAGTATAGGGGATCGCAACAGTTTTCGAGGGTTGATACGTCTCCAACATATCTATAATTTTTCATCGTTCCATGCTATTATATTATCAACATTGGATGTTTTATATGCATGAATATGCTATTTTATATTATTTTTGGGACTAACTTATTAACTCAGTGCCCAGTGCCAGTTCCTGTTTTTTCGTGCTTTTGACCTTTTTCAGATAGGAATATCAAACTGAGTCCAAATGGAATAAAACTTTAGCTGTGATTTTTTATGGAAAATATCAAAAATACCAGAAGAAAACGATACCGGAGAGGAGTCTCGAGGAAGCCACGAGCCTGGGAGGCGCGGCCACCCCCTGGCCGCGCCTGGGAGGCTCGTGACCTTCTCGTGGCCCCTCCTGACTTATTCTCGATGCCAGACGGTCTTATAAATACCAAAACCCTCAGAACTAAACCTAGATCGGAAGTTCCACCACCGCAAACCTCTAGAGCCACCAAAAACCAATCGGGAGCCCGTTCCGGCACCCTGCCGGAGGGGGAATCCATCTCCGGTGTCCATCTTCATCATCCCGGCGATCTCCATGACGAGGAGGGAGTAGTCCACCCTCGGGGCTGAGGGTATGTACCAGTAGCTATGTGTTTGATCTCTCTCTCTCTCGTGTTCTTGAGATGTCTTGATCTTGATGTACCGCGGGCGTTGCTACTATAGTTGGATCTTATGATGTTCTTCCCCCTCTTCCTTCTTGTAATGAATTGAGTTTTTCCTTTGAAGTTATCTTATCGGATTGAGTCTTTAAGAACACTTGATGTATGTCTTGCACGTGTCTATATGTGGTGACAATGGGATATTCATGTGAGTACTTGATGTATGTTTTGGTGATCAACTTGTGGGTTTCGTGACCTTGGGAACCTATGCATAGGGGTTGGCACACATTCTGACTCTCCGGTAGAAACTTCGGGGCACTCTTTGAAGTTCTATGTGTTGGTTGAATAGATGATTTTGAGATTGTATGATGCATGTTGTATAATCATACCCACAGATACTTGAGGTGACAATGGAGTATCTAGGTGACATTAGGGTTTTGGTTGATGTGTGTCTTAAGGTGTTATTCTAGTACGAACTCTAGGATAGATTGAACGGAAAGAATAGCTTCGTGTTATTTTACTATGGACTCTTGAATAGATTGAACAGAAAGAATAACTTTTTTGTGGTTTCGTAACCGACAATAATCTCTTCGTCTGTTCTCTGCTATTAGTGACTTTGGAGTGACTCTTTATTGCATGTTGAGGGCTAGTTATATGATCCAATTTTGTTATCATTGTTGAGAGAACTTCACTAGTGAAAGTATGAACCCTAGGCCTTGTTTCCACGCATTGCAATACCGTTCATGCTCACTTTTACTATTAATTACCTTGCAGTTTTTATATTTTCAGATTACAAAAACCTATATCTACTATCCATATTGCACTTGTATCACCATCTCTTCGCCGAACTAGTGCACCTATACAACTTACCATTGTATTGGGTGTGTTGGGGACACAAGAGACTCTTTGTTATTTGGTTGCAGGGTTGCTTGAGAGATACCATCTTCATCCTACTCCTCTCGCGGATTGATAACCTTAGGTCACCCACTTAAGGGAAAATTGCTACTATCCTACAAACCTCTGCACTTGGAGGCCCAACAACGTCTACAAGGAGAAGGTTGCGTACTAGACATCAAGCTCTTCTCTTGCGCCGTTGTCGGGGAGGTGAGTGCTTGAAGGTATATCTTTAGATCTTGCAATCGAATCTTTTAGTTTCTTGTTTTATCACTAGTTTAGTTTGTTAAAATAAAACAAAAAAATGGAATTAAGGCTACCTCATATGCTTCATCTTTTTAATGTCTTTTGTAAAAATGACGGAAAAGAAAATTCTGCTCAAATGCTAGAAGAAGAATTACATAGGATGCTTGGCCTAAAATATGTGAATGATGAGCATGATTGCAATGTTGTTAGCATGAATACTTTGAATATCCATGATGCTAATTCCGATTGCATTATCCATGATGAAAATATTTCCTATAAGCATGATGATTTCTGTGGAATACATAGAGTTTGCAAATATATACCAAAAAGGGAAGATGGATTTTGTAAGACGCATAAAACTAAGTCGTTGCATGTGAGGCTAGATGATTGTGCTGAAATATTTAATATTGATAGCCGTCCTTGTGAACTTTGCAATGAACATGGTCATTTAAATCTCCAATGCAAATTGTTTAATGATCGAATCGTGTCCAAAAATTGTGATTACTTGATTTCCCTTGCGCATCATAATGAACTTAGTTTGCTTCTGAGATATGAAGAAATGAAACGTATAACTAAGAGCCTCCCAGATTGGGCTATCATGAATATGCTTGATTATGATCTAGAAGAAATTTATTTATATTGTCCGATAAATTGCATTGAGAATCCTTATATCGCCAATTACTTGAAGTCAAGAAAACAAATGGAAGATAAAGATAATACTAACGAAGGGGAAGAGGTGTCCCAATACCCTCCTATTATTTCTTATGATGAATCAGGTAGTGAGGAGGAGCTTTCTATTCAACCAACCTCTCCAAAAAGAAGCTTGGAAAAATTAAGTAAACCTTCACATGATGGGGTGAAGAAGAAGAAAAGAAGAAAAAGTAAAGGTAAAGAGGTATCTCTCCCAAATAATGTTGCTCCTATTATTGATATGCCTCATGAGAAGGAATCAAAAATAAATGTGGAGGATGATAATGATTGCTATACTATTGGTGCTATTCATACTATTAATGATGAGAGTGATTATGTTTATGATATGCAAAACCACAAGCTTGGGGATGCTACGTTAAATGAAGATGATCCTTTTAGTCCCCCCCCACTTTGAGTGATCAAATTTACTATGATTATTGCATACCTCCTATATATGATCATTATTGTGATGATAATTATGATATAAAGAAGAATGATGATAAAACTTGTCACAATTATGAGTACCCTTTTGCTAAACATCACTCTTTTAATGTGGAAACTATTCGTAGTATTCAAGTCTTGTACGATACTCCCACTATTAATCATGAGAATAAATTTGGTTATGTGGAGAGTAGTAAAATTTCTATGCTTGTAGATCATGAAAAGAATGCTTTAGGTGCTGGTTATATTGTTTAATTCATTCATGATGCTACTGAAAATTATTATGAGAGAGGATCATATGCTTCTACATATTGCAATAATGTCAAGTTTCCTCTCTATGTGTTGAAATTTTTGAAGCTATGCTTGTTTTGCCTTCCTATGCTAGATGATTCTTGCTACAATAAGTTGTTTGTTCACAAAAACCCTATGCATATGAAGTGGGTTAGACTTAAATGTGCTATTCACATGCTTCATGATGCTTCCATTATGTTTTAATCATTATCTTTTATGTGAGCGTCATTGAAATCACCATGCCTAGCTTGAAAGGCATAAAAGAAAATTGCTTGTTGGGAGACAACCCAATATGTATCCTTACTGTTTTTGTGTGCTAACATGATTATTATACTGTATTAATAATGTTTTATAGATTTTATTTCGATAAAGTGCCAAGTAAAGCCTTTATGATTAGTTTGGGTGATAGTTGTTTGATCATGCTGAAAAAGACAGAAACTTTGTGCTCATGAAATTATTTTTCATTTTTATCCAGAGAGAATTTTTGAGTTGATTATTTTTGATTATGATTTATATACAAATTTCCTTAATTTTCATAATTGTTTAAGAATTTTTGGATGTGCATAAGTATGGTTATCATTCAGATCATTATAGACTGTTCCGTTCTTGACAGATTCTGTTTTCAATGCATAGTTTGCTTGTTTTAGTGTTTCCATAAATTATATTAAGTGATATAAATTGTGGAAATTATGATATACAGTAGGAATTGTGTGGGAACATTTATGAATCTTGTCTTTACAGTACAAAAATGAATGATTTGTCTTTATTATACTAACCCATCTCATGAAGTTCTGTTAAGTTTTGTGTTGTGAAGTTTTCAAGTTTTGGGTAAAGTTCAGATGGACAACGGAACAAGGAGTGGAAATATACTAATCTTGGGGATTAACAAGACATCCCAAGCCGTATTCAAGTACACCAAAGAGCCTAAGCTTGGGGATGCCTTGGGAAGGCATCCCCTCTTTCGTCTTCAATCCATCGGTAACTTTACTTGGGGCTATATTTTTATTCACCACATGATATGTGTTTTCGTTGGAGCATAATTTTCTTTTATGAGTACTTACTTGCTGTTATTTATATAAATTTTAATGTTTTTTCATCATTTAGTTCAATAAAAATGTCAAGGATAGCCTTTACCATGCTTAATTTGCAAGTATAGGAGTTGCTGTTCCAAAACAGAAAGTTTGCTTGTAGTGCAAAAATTCCCTAGACGTTTATGTATGTCATAATAACTTGAAATTTGGAAAAATTATGCTATTATAAATTACATAAAGCATGGAATTTTTCCAGATTTTTTGGAGTTAATTAAGTATGGATCTTGCTGCATTCTTCACAGACTATTCTGTCTAAGCATATTGCTGTTATGTTTGCATTGTTCGCATATGTTTGCTTGTTTAATGATTCCATTTGATGATGGGAGTTTTAAATAAGCAGAGGCATTTAGTGTGAAATTGCAAATAATAATCTTATTGATTTTCTACAGTAGAGGATTATAAAGTCTTGCATTGATTTATACTAATCTATCTCACGAGTTTTTGTTGAGTTTTTGTGTGGAGGAAGTTTTTAAGATTTTGGAAACCACCATATGAGAGGAATTAAGGAGACACAAAATCTCAAGCTTGGGGATGACCAAGGCACCCCAATCCATATTTCAAGAAGTCTCAAGCATCTAAGCTTGGGGATGCCCCGGTTGGCATCCCACCTTTCTTCTTCAACAATTATCGGTTAGTATCGGTTGACCCTAAGTTTTTGCTTCTTCACATGATTCGTGCTATCCTTGGAGTGTCAATTTATTTTGTTTGAATAAGGTACTTAAGATCTGAAATTCTTAGATGGGAGAGTCTTCACATAGCTAAATAATTATTCAACTACTCATTGAGCTTCACTTATATCTTTTGGAGTAGTTTGTCTTTTGCTCTAGCGCTTCACTTATATCCTTATAGAGCATTGCAATGTTTATATTTTAGAGAAATTAATGAACTCTCATGCTTCACTTATATCATTTTCAGAGTCGTAAATAGCATGTCAATTTTCTTAGGTTATGAAACTAGTCCTAATATGATAGGCATCCAAAAGGGATATAATAAAAACTTTCATATTCAAATGCATTGAGTAGTAAGAGAAGTTTGATTCCTTGCATCTAGTTTTGAGAAATGGAGATGTTGATATTAGAGTCATGTTAGTAGAGTGTTGTGAATCTAGAAATACTTGTTTTGAAGTTTGTGATTCCCGTAGCATGCACATATGGTGAACCGCTATGTTAGGAAGTCGGAGCATGATGTTTTTATTGATTGTCATCCTTTGTGTGGCGGTCGGGATCGCGCGATGGTTAGCTCCTACCAACCCTTCCCCTAGGAGCATGCGTCTAGAACTTTGTTTTGATTACTAATAAAACTTTCACAACAAGTATGTGAGTTCTCTATGACTAATGTGAGTCTGTGGTATATACGCACTCTCACCCTTCCACTTTTGCTAGCCTCTCTAGTGCCGCGCAACTTTCGTCGATGCATAAACACACCATATACCTTCCTAAAAACAACCACCATACATACCTATTATGTCATTTCCATAGCCATTCCGAGATATATTGCCATGCAACTTTCACCGTTCTGTTTATTATGACACGCATCATCATTGTCATATTGCTTTGCATGATCATGTAGTTGACATCGTATTTGTGGCAAAGCCACCGTTCATATCTTTCATACATGTCACTCATGAGTCATTGCACATCCCGGTACACTGCTGGAGGCATTCATATAGAGTCATATCTTTTTTTCTAAGTATTGAGTTGTAAGTAAATAAAAGTGTGATGATCATCGTTATTAGAGCATTGTCCCATGTGAGGAAATAAAAAAGAGGCCAAAGATGCCCACCAAAAAAAAGAGGCCAAAGAGCCCAAACAAAAAAAATGAGAGAAAAGAGAGAAGGGAATGCTACTATCCTTTACCACACTTGTGCTTCAAAGTAGCACCATGATCTTCATGATAGAGAGTCTCATATATTGTTACTTTCATATACTAGTGGAAATTTTCATTATAGAACTTGGCTTGTATATTCCAATGATGGGCTTCCTCAAATTGCCCTAGGTATTTGTGAGCAAGCAAGTTGGATGCACACCCACTCAGTTTCTTTTCAGCTTTCATACACTTATAGCTCTAGTGCATCCGTTGCATGGCAATCCCTACTCATTCACATTGATATCTATTAATGGGCATCTCCATAGCCCATTGATACGCCGAGTCGATGTGACCATCTCCTCCTTTTTGCCTCACAACCTCCACCACACTCTATTCCACTTATAGTGCTATATCCATGGCTCACGTTCATGTATTGCATGAGAGTTGAAAAAAGTTTGAGAAAGTAAGAGTGCGAAAACAATTGCTTGACTAATATCGGGGTTGTGCATGATTTAAATTCGTTGTGCGGGGATGATGGATCATAGCCAGACTATAATATTTTGTAGGGATAACTTTCTTTGGCCTTGTTATTTCAAAAGTTCATGATTACTTTGCTATTATGCTTCAAGTATTATTGTTTCATGTCAATATTAAACTATTGTTTTGAATCTTATGGATCTGAACATTCATGCCACAATAAAAAGATTTCATAGAGCAAATATGTTAGGTAGCATTCCAAATCAAAAATTCGGTCTTTATCACTTCCCTACTTGAGGACGAGCAGGAGTTAAGCTTGGGGATGCTTGATACGTCTCCAACATATCTATAATTTTTGATTTCTCCATGCTATTATATTAGCAAGTTTGGATGTTTTATATGCATGAATATGCTATTTTATATTATTTTTGGGACTAACTTATTAACTCAGTGCCCAGTGTTAGTTCCTGTTTTTCCATGTTTTTGACCTTTTTCAGATAGGAATATCGAGCGAAGTCCAAACGGAATAAAACTTTCGCTGTGATTTTTTATGGAAAATGTCAAAAATACCAGAAGAAAAAGATACCGGAGAGGAGTCCCAAGGAAGCCACGAGCCTGGGAGGCTCGTGACCTCCTGGTGGCCCCTCCTGACTTATTCTCGATGCCAGACGGTCTTATAAATACCAAAACCCTCAGAACTAAACCTAGATCGGAAGTGCCGCTGCCGCAAACCTACAGAGCCACCAAAAACCAATTGGGACCCATTCTGGCACCCTGCCGGAGGGGGAATCCATCTACGGTGGCCATCTTCATCATCCCGGCGATCTCCATGACGAGGAGGGAGTAGTCCACCCTCGGGGCTGAGGGTATGTACCAGTAGCTATGTGTTTAATCTCTCTCTCTCATGTTCTTGAGATGTCTTGATCTTGATGTACCGCAGGCTTTGCTACTATAGTTGGATCTTATGATGTTCTTCCCCCTCTCCCTTCTTGTAATGAGTTGAGTTTTCCCTTTGAATATATCTTATCAGATTGAGTCTTTAAGAACACTTGATGTATGTCTTGAACGTGTCTATCTGTGCTGACAATGGGATATTCATGTGAGTACTTGATGTATGTTTTGGTGATCAACTTGTGGGTTTCGTTACCTCGGGAACCTATGCATAGGGGTTGGCACACGTTTTGACTCTCCGGTAGAAACTTCGGGGCATTCTTTGAAGTTCTATGTGTTGGTTGAATAGATGATTTTGAGATTGTGTGATGCATGTCATATAATCATACCCATGGATACATGAGGTGTCAATGGAGTATCTAGGTGACATTAGGGTTTTGGTTGATGTGTGTCTTAAGGTGTTATTCTAGTACAAACTCTAGGATAGATTGAACGGAAAGAATAGCTTCGTGTTATTTTACTACGGACTCTTGAATAGATTGAACAGAAAGAATAACTTTGTGGTGGTTTCGTACCCGACAATAATCTCTTCGTTTGTTCTCTGCTATTAGTGACTTTGGAGTAACTCTTTGTTGCACGTTGAGGGCTAGTTATATGGTCCAATTATGTTATCATTGTTGAGAGAACTTCACTAGTGAAAGTATGAACCCTAGGCCTTGTTTCCACGCATTGCAATACCATTCGTGCTCACTTTTACTATTAATTACCTTGCTGTTTTTATATTTTCAGATTACAAAAACCTATATCTAATATCCATATTGCACTTGTATCACCATCTCTTCGCCGAACTAGTGCACCTATACAACTTACCATTGTATTGGGTGTGTTGGGGACACAAGAGACTCTTTTTTATTTGGTTGCAGGGTTGCTTGAGAGATACCATCTTCATCCTACACCTCTTGAGGATTGATAACCTTAGGTCACCCACTTAAGGGAAAATTGCTACTGTCGTACAAACCTCTGCACTTGGAGGCCAAACAACGTCTACAAGGAGAAGGTTGCGTAGTAGACATCAAGGGTAGAGTATTCAACCCACATTTTTTTATTTAACACAAGGGGAGCCAAAGAATATTCTCGAGTATTAGCATCTGAGTTGTCAATTCATCCACAACTGAAAGACTTAATATCTACAGCAAAGTATTCGGTAGCAAAGTAATATGGAAGTAGCAGTAACGATGGCAAGTGATAGTAGCAGTTTGTGGTGACTGTAATAGTAGCAATAGAAAAGTAACGTAGCAAAGATCAATATATGGAAAGCTCATAGGAAATGGATCAGTGATGGATAATTATGTCGGATACCATTCATCATGCAATAGTTATAACATAGGGTGACACAGAACTATCTCCAATTCATCAATGTAATGTAGGCATGTATTCCTTATATAGTCATACGTGCTTATGGAAAAGAACTTGCATGACATCTTTTGTCCTACCCTCCCGTGGTAGCAGGGTCCTAATGGAAACTAAGGGATATTGAGGCCTCCTTTTAATAGAGAACCGGACTAAAGCATTAGCACTTAGTGAATACATGAACTCCTCAAACTATGGTAATCACCGGAAAGAATCCCAGTTATTGTCACCCTGGGGGATGCGGATCATAAATCGTAATAGGTGTCTACAACTTGCAAGATAGGATCAAGAACACACATATATTCATCAAAACATAATAGGTTCAGATCTAAAATCATGGCACTCGGGCCCTGGTGACAAGCATTAAGCATAGCAAAGTCATACCAACATCAATCTCAGAACATAGTGGATACTAGGGATCAAACCCAAACAAAACTACCTCGATTACATGATAAATCTCATCCAACCCATCACCGTCTAGCAAGCCTATGATGATATTACTCACGAACGGTGGGGAGCATCATGGAATTGGTGATGAAGGATGGTTGGTGATGACCAAGGCATTGATTTCCCTTCTCCGGAGCCCAAAACGGACTCCAGATCTGGTCTCCCGAGGAAGAATAGGCGATGGCGGCGGCTCCGTATCATGAAATGCAATGAACTCTTCTCTTTGATTTTTTTTTCTCGACAAATAGGGTTATATGGAGCTGGAGAGGAGGTCAGAGGAGCCACGTGGGCCCCACAAGCCTACAGGTGGCCCCCCTCTGGTTACTTCTTGCGCCAGTATTATTAATACCGAAAATATTCTTCGTAAATTTTCAGGAAAATCCAAAAACTTTTATTTGTGCACAAAAATAACACCAAGGCAATTCTGCTGAAAATAGAGTCAGTCTGGGTTAGTTCCATTCAAATCATGCAAATTAGAGTCCAAAACAAGGGCAAAAGTGTTGGAAATATGCCCTAGAGGCAATAATAAATTGGTTATTATCATATTTCCTAGTTCATGATAATCATTTATTATCCATGCTATAGTTGTATTGATCAGAGACTCAGATGCATGTGTGGATACATAGACAAAACCATGTCCCTAGTATGCCTCTAATAGACTAGCTCGTTGATCAAAGATGGCTATGGTTTCCTAATCATGGAGATGAGCTGTCATTTGATATCGGGATCACATCATTATGACAATGATGTGATGGAAAAGACCCAAACTACAAATGTAGCATATGATCGTGTCAGTTTATTGCTACCGTTTTCTGCATGTCAAGTATCTGTTCCTATTACCATGAGATCATGCAACTCACTGACACCGAAGGAGTACCTTGTGTGTATCAAACGCCGCAACGTAACTAGGTGACTATAAAGGTGCTCTACAGGTATATCCGAGGGTGTCTGTTGCGTTGGCATGGATCAAGACTGGGATTTGTTACTCCGTGTGATGGAGAGGTATCTCAGGGCCCACTCGGTAATACAACATCACAATAAGCCTTGCAAGCAATGTGATTAAGTGTTAGTGACGGGATCTTGTATTACGGAACGAGTAAAGAGACTTGCCTGTAACGAGGGTGAACTAGGTATGGAGGTACCGACGATCGAATCTCGGGCAAGTAACATAGTAAAGAACAAAGGGAACATCATATGAGATTAACTGAATCCTTGACATAGAGGTTCGTCGATAAATATCTTCGTAGAATATGTAGGAACCTATATGGGCATCCAGGTCCCGCTATTGGTTATTGACCATAGAGGTGTCTCGGTCATGTCTACATAGTTCTTGAACCCGTAGGGTCTGCACACTTAAGGTTCGATGACGTTTTGATAGTATAGAGTTATGTATGGTGGTGACTGAAGGTTGTTTGTAGTTCCAGATGAGACCCCAGACATCACGAGGCGCTCCGGAATGGTCCGGAGGTAAAGATTGATATACCGGAAGTCCTGTTTTGGTCACCGGAAAAGTTTCGGGCTCATTGGTAGTGTACCAACAGTACCGAGAGGCTACCGAGGGACCATCGAGAGTAGTATTTCGACCCAAAAGGCTACATGGGCTGTGGGATATTGAATACCATCCCTTAGTGGGCTGGCCGAAGTCCCACATAGGGCCCATACGGCTGGGAAGGAAATCCAAAGTGGAAAAGGTGGAAAAAGGCTAATACAAGGAAGGAGTCCTAATCTGACTAGGAGTGGAGGAGTAGGACTCCTCCCTCCACTTCGGCCGAAGCCAAAAGGGCTGGCCCTTGCATCCAAGCCTCCTCCTCTCCTCCTCCTATATATATACTAGAGGTTTTAGGGTTTTTGCACATTGATTTTCAGCCATGTACTACCCTCTCCTCTAGTGTGTAGTTTCTCCTCTAGATCGGTTTCAGCAGTGCTTAGGCAAAGACTTGCTGGAATAGATCCACCACCATCGCCGCAATGCCGTCGTGCTGCGGGAGAACTCTTCTACCTCTCCGCTCCCTCTTGCTGGATCAAGAAGGCGGAGATCGTCATCGAGCTGTACGTGAACGCGGAGGTGCCGTCCATTCGGCACTAGATCGGAAGGACCACGATGGGATCGCGGGATGACTCGTGATGAGATTGCGGGACGGATCGTGATTGGATTGTGATGAAGTTAGACTACATCAACCTCGTTTCTTAACGCTTCCACTTAGCAATCTACAAGGGTATGTAGATTCACTCTCCCTCTCGTGGATGCTCATCTCCTAGATTGATCTTGGTGATGCGTAGGAAATTTTTTGTTTCCCATGCAACGTTCCCCAACAGTGGTATCAGAGCTACGTCTATGTGTAGATGAGATCTCGAGTAGAACACAAAGAGTTTGTGGGCGTTGATGCTTAGATTGCTTCCTCCCTTGGTCATGTTTTGGTTCTGCAGTATTGTGGGATGAAGCGGCCCGGACCAACCTTACGCGTACGCTTACGAGAGACCGGTTCCATCGACTGACGTGTAACTTCGTTGCACAAAGATGGCTGGCGGGTGTTTGTTTCTCCTACTTTAGTTGGATCGGATTCGAAAAAGACGGTCCCTGAGAAGGTTGAAAAGCAACTTATGTATCACCATTGTGGTCATTGCGTAGGTGAGAATTATTCTTGCTAGATACTCGTAGCAGCCACGTAAAACATGCAACAACAATTACATGACGTCTAACTTGTTTTTGCAGGGTTTGTTGTGATGTGATATGGCCAATTACATGATGACATATATGTGATGTATGAGATGATCATGTTTTGTATACAATATCATGACTTGCATGTCGATGAGTACGACAACCGGCAGGAGCCATAGGGTTGTCTTTAATTATTGTATGGCCTGCGTGTCAATCATTAAGCGCTATGCAATGCTTTACTTTACCACTAAACTATAGCAATAGTAGTAGAATCATGGTGGGCGCGACAACCCTGATGGGAACACATTGATGGAGATCAAGAGATGGAGATTATGGTGTCATGCTGGTGACGATGGAGACCATGTCGGTGCTTTCAAGATGGAGATCAAAAGCACTAGTTCATGGCCATATCATGTCACTTATGCTTTGCATGTGATGTTAATCCTTTTATGCACCTTGTTTTGCTTAGGACGACGGTAGCATTATAAGGTGATCCCTCACTTAAATTTCAAGATGAATTGTGTTCTCCCCGAGTGTGCACCATTGCGAAAGTTCGTCGTGTCGAGACACCACGTGATGATCGGGTGTGATAGACTCTGCGTTCCGGTAGGGCTTCGCCTAAACACTGCAGAAATCCGATCTAGAGGAGAAACTATGCACTACAGGAACGGGTAGCACGTGGCTGAAAATCAGGTGCCAAAAACCCTAAAACCTCTAGTATATATAAGAGGAAGAGAGTGGAGGAGGCTTGGCACAGGGCAAAGCCCTCTTTGGGTCGGCCAAACCAGGTGGAGAGGTGGAATCCACCTCCAATCCTAGTAGGACTAGGATTCATCCTATTTTTTGCCTTTTTGCCTTTTTCCACCTTTTTCTCTTTGGGATTTTCTTCCCAGCCTCATGGGCCTTGTGTGGGACTTCCACCAGCCTAGAAAGGTCTGGTATTCACTCTCCCATAGCCCATGTAGCCTCTTGGGTCGAAATACCCCTCCCAATGGTCTCCCAGTACACTACCGGCACTCCAGGTACACTACCGATGAGCCCGAAACTTTCCTGCCGACCAAAATAGGACTTCCTATATATGATTATTTACCTCCGGACCATTCTGGAGCTCCTCGTGATGTCCGGGATCTCATCCGGGACTCCTAACAACCTTCGGTCACCACCATACATAACTCTATACTACCGAAACATCGCCAAACCTTAAGTGTGCAGACCCAGCGGGTTCGAGAACCATGTAGACATGACCGAGACACCTCTACGGTCAATAACCAATAGCGAGA
The DNA here is from genome assembly GCA_022496015.1 of Hordeum marinum. Taxonomy (NCBI): domain Eukaryota; kingdom Viridiplantae; phylum Streptophyta; class Magnoliopsida; order Poales; family Poaceae; genus Hordeum; species Hordeum marinum. The sequence continues at coordinate 93,335,228 of CM039677.1, read as the reverse complement.
CCTGGATGCCCATATTGGTTCCTACATATTCTACGAAGATCTTTATCGGTCGAACCTCTATGTCAAGGATTTAGTTAATCCTCTATGATGTTCCCTTTGTTCTTCGGTATGTTACTTGCCCGAGATTCGATCGTCGGTATCTCCATACCTAGTGCAACCTCTTTACCGGCAAGTCTCTTTACTCATTCCATAATACAAGATCCCGTGACTCACACGTAGTCACATTGCTTGCAAGGCTCATTGTGATGTTGTATTACCGAGTGGGCCCTAAGATACTTCTCCGTCACACGGAGTAAGAAATCCCAGTCTCGATCCATGCCAACTCAACAGACACCCTCGGAGATACCTGTAGAGCACCTTTATAGTCACCCAGTTACGTTGCGACGTTTGATACACACAAGGCACTCCTCTGATGTCCGTGAGTTGCATGATCTCATGGTCATAGAAACATATACTTGACATGCAGAAAACAGTAGCAATAAACTAACACGATCATATGCTACGTTTGTAGTTTGTATCTTGTCCATCACATCATTCTCCTAATGATGTGATCCCGTTATCAAATGACATCTCATGTCCATGTCTAGGAAACCTTAACCATCTTTTGATCAACGACATTCGTCCTTACTCTTTCTTCTGCCGTTGTCGAGCTTTGAGTCTCACTCAACTTCACACCTTACAGATCAGGCGAGAACTCTTTCTCTGACTGATCCATTTTCAACTCTATCAAAAATCTTGTCAAGGTATGTACTCATTGAAAGTCTCATCAAGCATATTGATCTATCTCTATAGATCTTGATGCTGAACAATTAGGTAGCTTTATCCAGGTCTTCCTTTGAAAATCACTTTCCAAACAACTGTTTATGCTTTCCGTAAATTCTACATTATTTACGATCAACAATATGTCATCCACATATACTTATCAGAAATTCTATAGTGCTCTCACTCACTTTATTGTAAATACAAGTTTCTCATAAACTTTGTATAGACTCAAAAACTTTGACCACCTCATCAAAGTGTATATTCCAACTCCGAGATGCTTGCAACAGTCCATAGAAGGATAACTGAAGCTTGCACACCTTTTAGCATCCTTAGGACCGACAAAACCTTCTGGTTGTATCACATACAACCTTTCCTCAAGTAAACTATTAAGGAAACGATGTTTTGACATCCATCTGCCAGATTTCATAATTGAAAAATGCAGCAACTGCTAACGTAATTCCAACAGACTTTAGCATCGCTACGAGTGAGAAAGTCTCATTGCAGTCAACTCCTTGAACTTGTTACAAACATCTTTGCAACAAGTCAAGCTTTACAAATGCTGACATTTACCATCGGCGTCTGTCTTCATTTTAAAGATCCATTTGTACTCAATGAGCTGTCGTCCAACGAGCAAGTCTACCAAAGTCTATACTTGGTTTTCATACATGGATCCTATCTCGGATTTCAAGGCCTCTAACCATTTGTCGGAATCCAGGCCCATCATCGCTTCTCCATAGGTTGTAGGTTCATCGTTGTCCAACAACATGACCTCCAAGACAGGGTTCTCGTACCGCTCAGGAGCAGTACACATCCTTGTCGACCTACAAGGTTCGATAGTAACTTGATCCTAACCTTCATGATCATTACAATTAACTTCCTCTTCAACTAACGTAGGCTTCACGGAAACAACTTCCTGCGCTGCGCTACTCTCTGGTTGAACAAAGGTTCAACAACCTCATCAAGTTCTATCTTCCTCCCACTCAATTCTTTAGAGAGAAACTTTTCCTCGAGAAAGGACCCATTTTAGCAACAAACACTTTGCACTTGGTTCTGAGATAGAAGGTTCACCCAACTATTCTTAGGGTATTCTATGAAGATGCATTTGTCCGCTTTGGGTTTGACCTCATTAGGTGAAAACATTTTCCACACAAGCATCACAGCCCCAAACATTAAGAAATGACAGCTTAGGTTTCTATCAAACCATAATTCACATGGTGTCATCTCAACGGATATAGATGGTGCCCTATTTAAAGTGAATGTAGTTGTCTCTAATGCGTAACCCCAAAATTATAGTAGCAAAACGATAAGAGACATCATAGCACGCACCATATCCAATAGAGAACGACTATGACGTTCGGACACACCATCACACTATGGTGTTCAAGGTGGCCTGAGTTGTGAAACAACTTTCACATTGTCTAAATTTGTATGCCAAACTCGCAGCTCGGATATTCACCTCCACGATCATATCGCAGACATTTTTATCTTCTTGTCACGATGATCTTAAACTTCACTCTGAATTTGCTTGAACCTTTCAAACGATTCAGACTTGTGTTTCATTAAGTAAATATCCACTATATCTACTCAAATCATCAGTGAAGGTAAGAAAATAACGACATCCACTGCATGCTACAAGACTCACTGGTTTGCATACATCAACATGTATCATTTCCAATAAACCACTTGCCCGCTCCATCAATCCGGAAAACGGGGTCCTTAGTCATCTTGCCAAAAAGGCATGGTTCGCATGTCTCAATTGATTCGAAATCAAATGAGTCCAAAGATCCATTGACATGGAGTTTCTTCATGCGTTTTATACCAATATGACATTTAGCGGCAGTGCCACAAGTATGTGGTACTATCATTATTAACATTGTATCTTTTGGCATCAATGTTATGAACATGTGTATTACTACGATCAAGATTTCAACAAACCATTCTCATTGGGTGCATGACCATTGAAGGTATTATTCATGTAAACAGAATAACCATTATTCTCTAACATAAATGAATAACCATATTGCAATAAACACGATCTAATCATGTTCATGATCAATGCAAAACACCAAATAACATTTATTTAGGTTTGTCTCTAATCCCAAAGGTGGAGAGAGTGTGCGATGTTGATCACATCAACCTTGGAAACATTTCCAACACACATCGTCACCTTGCACCTATCAATTCTCCGTTTATTGTGTAGCTTTTACTTCGAGTTACTAACATTTAGCAATCGAACCGGTATCCAATACCCGGGTGCTACTAGGAGTACTAGCAAAGTACACATCAATAACACATATATCAAATATACTTCTGTCGACGTTGCCAGCCTTCTCGTCTACCAAGTATCTAGGGTTGTTCTGCTTCAGCGACCGCTCTCCTCATAATCGAAGCACTTAGTCTCGGGTTTGGGTCCAACTTTGGGTTACTTCACTAGAGCAGCAACTGACTTGCTATCTATGAAGTTTCCCTCCTTGCTCTTGCCCTTCTCGAAACTAGTGGTTTGACTAACCATCAACACTTGATGCTCCTTCTTGATTTCTACCTTCGCGGTGTCAAACATCGTGAATAGCTCAGGGATCATTAATTCTATCACTGGCATTTTATAGTTCATAACCAAGTTCTAGTAGCTTAGTGACAGTGACTTGGAGAACTGTATCAATCACTATCTTATCTGGAAGATCAAGTCCCACTCGATTCAAGCGATTGTAGCACGCAAACAATCTGAGCACATGCTCAACGATTGAGCTATTCTCTTTCATCTTGCAGGCAAAGAATCTTGTTGGAGATATCATATCTCGCAACACAGGCACGAGCCTGAGATCCTAATTTCAGCTCTTAGAACATCTCATATGTTTCGTGACGTTCCATACGTTTTGGAGTCTCAGTTCTAATCCGTAATGCATGACACACTAAACTATCAAGTAGTCATCAAAACGTGCCTGTCAAATGTTCACAACATCTGCAAACGACGCTAGAGGGCTTGGCGCACCGAGCGGTGCATTAAGCATATAAGCCTTCTGTGTAGCAATGAGGACAATCCTCAGATCACAGACCCAGTTCGCAATATTTCTACCATCATCTTTCAACTCTATTTCTCTAGGAACATATAAAAATGCAAAGGAGCTACAGTGCGAGCAAGTAATCTACAACATAATTTGCAAAGACACTATTGACTATGTTCATGATAATGAGTTCAATTAATCATACTACTTAAGAACTCCCACTCAAATTGACATCCCTCCGGTCATTCGACTGATACATGATCCAAATTCACCAACTCAAGTCCGATCATCACGTGAGTTGAGGTGGCTGCAATGGTGAACATCATCATGTTGATCATATCTACTATATGACTCATGTTCGACCTTTCGCTCTCTTGTGTTCCGAGGCCATGTCTGTACATGCTAGGCTCGTCAAGTTTAACCCGAGTGTTCTGCATGTGCAACACTGGCTTGACCCGTTGTATGTGAACATAGAGTCTATCACACCCGATCATCACGTGGTGTCTCAACACGATGAACTTTCGCAACAGTGCACACTCGGGGAGAACACAATTTATCTTGAAATTAAGTGAGGTATCACCTTATAATGCTACCGGCGTCCTAAGCAAAACAAGGTGCATAAAAGGATTAACATCACATGCAAATCATAAGTGACATGATATGGCCATGAACTTGTGCTTTTGATCTCCATCTAGAAAGCACCGGCATGATCTCCATCGTCACTGGCACGACACCATCATCTCCATCATCTTGATCTCCATCAACGTGTCACCATCGGGGTTGTCGCGCCCAACATGCTTCTACTACTATTGCTACTGTAGTGATAAAGTAAAGCATTACATAACGCTTAATGATTGACACGCAGGTCATACAATAATTAAAGACAACCCTATGGCTGTTGTCGGTTGCCGTACTCATCGACATGCAAGTCGTGATATTCTATACATCACATGATCATCTCATACATCACATATATGACATCATGTAATTGGCCATATCACATCACAACATACCCTGCAAAAACAAGTTAGACGTCCTCTAATTGTTGTTGCATGTTTTACGTGGCTGCTATGGGTATCTAGCAAGAACAATTCTCACCTATGCAAAAACCACAACGGTGATACACTAGTTGCTTTTCAACCTTCTCAAGGACTGTAGCAACCCGACCTGAAATGGTCGAATCTCCGGTGTTTCCGTACCATCCCAAGATCATGCTGGCACACACACGGTACATCAATGTATATATCAAAGGGAAAATCACACAACTTTATTAATTGAAATCTCATATCGAGTCCTTTATTACAATAATGATTACAATAAAGTGGCTGAAGGCCAACTCATGATATGTTGCAGCCGTGTAGGTCAACATATTGAATATGCCGGCAATGTCATAAAAGAGGGTGAATATTATAATCATCTATTCTAAATGCATATCTGGCAGGTGGGGTAGTAAGTTTTGCATAAAGCCAATTTTTCCTACTACAAGAGAGGGTATAACGGAAGTTATTACTACAATGTCGGTTGATTAATGAGATGGTTCCACCAACCAGTTCTCATACCCAAGTTGTCATTAATACCCACATCAATATAATTCTTGGTGTTGAGAATTCTAGATAGTTTCAGTTCCTTTGGCTCAAGTTGTCCATGACCATGGACACGGCTAATCGATTAGGTTTGGGTAATCTGTAGAGTTTTGCGCACGTTCCCCAAAATATTTGATCGCCTCCGTTGAATTCCTCACACTTCAGGATGTTTGAGAAACGGATGACCAAAACATGGTCTTCTAAAGGGTTTCCCTGAGACTCTGTCGGTGCCCATCCTTTCCTATCGTTCTTCTACATCTCGTAGCACCGCCTGTCCAGGGTCACCACAATATCCAACCAAGCCAAAGCCCATAATGGCTTGTGGCTGTGCAGGTAAGCCTTGGGTCTTGAAGCATCCATCCATCTCTTTGTTTCTGGGTGGACCTTTCCGCGTGAGTACTCGCACTTCTCCAGCAACACCTAGGCTAACCACTGGCTTCTCCAGGGTGTCGTTCAACCATCATCCACCCAGAGGTATGTTGAAAAATCGGAGACTTGAAGTCTTGATCATCATGTAGGTCTTGTAATTATTATCTCACAACTCTCGTGAATCACACAACTAACCCCGTCTACTAATAGCATAGCAAAAATTTAAATCAACGTTTCCCGGGGCCAAGGTGTCAAAGGGTTGAGGGGGAGCCTACCACATGATACTACATCAAGTAACCAAGTTTCCAAATTACCTACTTTGCATGCAATTGGGGAGATGGTAGAACTAATGCAATAAAAACATGGGTAAACATGATCAAAGTGACTTGCCTTGCTGACGATCCTCGTACTCAAGTGACTCTACATAACAAGCCTCGCACTCCAGATGATCTAACGAATCAGACAAACACACAATAAGCATAAACACAATACAATTTACACCACAGCAAGGTAAAGTAATACTACAACAAACAATAGCACAATCAGAGGAAAGAATTCAAAATAACGTAGAAAACTCTCAAATTTTTGGTGGCAAAACTACTACAAAGTCATAACAAGGCAAAAATTTTTTTTCAGCCACTAACCAATAGATAACAGAAAACAAAATATAAAATTTTTATTAGAAAACATAAAGTATTTCAATTTAAAAAAATTATGCAAAGGATTACTACAAAATCTTTTCCTAAACAATACTAATGGTGAAACAAAGTTTACCTATTTAAAATAGAGTACAAAAACAAGATAAAATATTTTTAATATCAAAAAATAATTCTCCTAATGTTGAACAACAGAAACTAAAGAAATTATAATAAAAAGTTAAACTAAAACAAAAATCTAAGTAAACTAAAATAAAACAAACTAATTAAACCCTAAGAAGGACTAAACAAAATCTGTTTTTACTAAAAACTCTAATCTAAAATATCCTAAAATTCTCAACCAGTGCTGAATCATAAACCTAACTAATACAAAAATGTTGCAAAAAGAATCACTAAAAAATAAATTTCTAAACTCAAGTTATTCAAGTTTTAGTGATTTGCTTTAATTTTAACAAAATTCAAATTTAAAAGTTCAAATTTGAAAACTAAGCCTACAGACAGAAACTACATGTAATTTGTGACATGTTGCAAAAAGAATCAATCAAAAACTCTTAATATTTTAAAATATATAACCAAAATAAAAACAGAACTCGTTCTGTTTTCTAAAAGAGAAATAGAAAAAGAAAAATTTTAACTGACGGATAGGGGTGACGTGGCGGTTTCTGATTGGCTGAAGGTGTGTGCGCGTGGGTGCTAAACGGGCGGACGATCGGACGCTAGAAGAAAATGGTTCGGTGTTTTAAAATTTCTAATCTAGTTCGTTGACCCTAGATCAGACGGCTACGGAGAGGGGGTGGCTTACGGAGGAGGGGGTCGTGGTCTCCGACGATGTCGACGGCGGCCGAACATCGGAGTTGGTCGGGGACGGCGTCCAAGGGGTCCTGTCGATGGCGACGGACCTCCGACGTCCGTTGGTGGCGTCGGTTGGGGCTGGGGACGACAGGTGCGACGACCACGAGCTCGGAGGGCTTCGGTTGATAGCCGAACTCCGGCAAGGTGGTGCGGTGGGGTTTTGGCGAGGGCAGGGGGTGTTCGGGGGGGGGGGGATGGAGCACGGCAAGGCAGGGGCTTCTTATAGGGGCAGCGTGTAGCATCCCAAAATTCCATTTTGGAATGTTATGAATATAGCTATGCATCTATCATCATCATTGCTTGAATGTATGCAAATGTTGAAATGTCTCTTTTCAAATTCTGAAAGCCCTTTCTATTTTCCCCATTGTTGCTTTCACCTATTTGAAATCTTGGTAAAAAGTTCAAATAAGAGAGGAGGAAGATGACACTCCACACTAGGACCAAATTGGTGATTTATTTGAACAATAAAAACCAGGGGTTATTTTGAAAATATTTGCAAAAAGGGACTTAAAACAATTAGGACATTTCTAAAAATAATAATTTTTTTAAATATTCAAATACCAGAATAAAAATGTTCACTAAATGTAATATTTTATTCTGATAATTTTGATATATAATACTTCTATGTTTGGAAATATATTATTTGCAATAAAAGCTTTTTACTATGCTGTTTTATTAAAAAAGGAAAGAAATTAGAAACGATTCGGGACGGCCCACCTCTTAAATGCCGAATCCCATTGATTTCGGCCGACCGACGCGCTACCGACACTCCCGCTCTCGCTGACAGCCCGGACCCACCCCGACCGCCCGAGCTTCCGCGTCGGTCGTCTCCCTCGCGCGCGGGCCGCCGCCGACGAGATCTCCTCGCCGCTGGATCTCCTCTCCTTTCCTTTCCCTCGCTCCCTCTCCGGCCTATAAATAGAGCCCCGTCCCCGCACTCCATTTACACCCCGACTCCCTCTTCCACGTCGCCATACCGCCGCCGCAAACGCTCGTCGGAGTTGCAGCCTCCACCGGAGCTCCCATCGCTCGTAGCCATCGCCTCGGACGTCCCCGCGCCCCACCGACGCCACCGTTCGACGCCGGAGGACCACCGCTGTCGCCCGAGCCCCTTTGCTGCCTCCCTCGACCACCGGAGACGCCACCCCTACCTTCTCCGACCACCGGCCGCCGCCACCACCGCCGGAGTTCTTCCTCCCTCTCCGGTAAGTCGTCGAGCCCCTCCCCTCCCTCCGATCTAGATCTGACGGCTAGGATTAGAAGCCATTTATTCCTGAACCATTTTTCTCTTCGGCCCGGTTGACCGCCCGTAGCGCCTCTCGCACGCACCCCCTTAGCCAATAGGATAGTGCCACGTCACCCCCTGGCCGTCCGGTAGATTTTCACCTTTTTCTGATCTTATTTAGAAAACAAAACCTGTTCTGATTTTGTTTTGTGAATAACTTTTAATCTGTTTAGTGTTTAGAGTTGATTCTTTTTGCAATAGCTCACATTTTTTCATTTAGTTTCACCCTGTGCTTTTAAATTTCAAATTTGAACTATAAAATTTGAATTGAATCAAATTTTCTCAAATCATTCAAATCTGAATAACTAGAGTTTGAAAATAGATTTTGACATGAATCTTTTTGCTACTGTTTGGTATTACTTAGGACTACCTCCATGCTTAGTTTGAGAATTTTTAGGATGAATTTGATTAGTGTTTTAGCTAAAAACTGATTCTTCCTATTAGTTAGTATAGTTTAATTCAACTTAGTTTTAGTTAGTTTAAATTAGATTTAGTTTTATTTGATTAAGTAGGTTCTGTTAGTTAAACTTTAGGTGCTTTACTTACTGTTACTAACAATGTTATTTGTTTAGTTTATTTTTTTCTTTGTTAGCATAGGAATCTCAACACATTTTCAAATAGGTTTAAATTGATTAAAACAACTAGTTTAGTAATAGAATCTTTATAACAGAGTTTAAATAATTTAATTCTGTTTTCTAAGACAAGTTTTAGTAGATTTATTTTCTGTTAAGATAATGTCTTAGTAATAAATAATAAGTTTTGTTTTGTTCTTTGTTAGTAAAACTATAGTTGCTTCATATAGTATTTTTTATCACAACTTTACTAAAGTTTTCTTACAAAACTTTAAATTGATTTTATTCTGTTTATTAATAAAATATTTATTGTTTACTTGCTGTCAACCATTGTTGTGTAAATACAAATAGTTTAGTTATGTTAGTAGTGATTTTCCCATCATCTTTTATAAAACAAACTTTGTGTGTTTTCTTGCTTGTGATTTGTGCATTATTTTTTTTGTCTTGATTGTTTACTAGTTCATTGTTGGAGTTTGTGAGTTACATTATTTTGTTGTATACTTAATGAGTGTTTGTTTGCTTCGTTAGATTATCCGGAGTGCGAAGCTTGTTACTTCGAGTCCCTCGAGTACGAAGATCATCAATCAGGCAAGTCACCTTGTTCATGTTTTTACCCATGTTTTATATGCATTAGTTCTACCATCTCCCCAGTTGCATGCAAGATAGGTTAGTTGGAAACTTGGTTACATTGAAGTAGTATCATGTGGTAGGTACCCCCTCAACCCCTTTGACAACTTTGGCCCCGGGAAACGTTAAATTTGTTTTGCTATGCTGTTAGTAGACGGGGTGGGTTGTGTGAATCATGAGGGTTGTGAGGTAATAACTTCAAGACCTATGATGATCAAGACTTCAAGACTTCAAGTTTCCAACATACCTCTGGGTGGATGATGGTTGAACGGCGCCCTGGGGATAGACCAGTGGTTAGCCTAGGTGTTGCTGGGGAAGTGCCAGTATTCACGCGGAAAGGTCCACCCAGGCACGAAGGGATGGAAGGACGCTTCAAGAACCAAGGCTTACCTGCACAACCACAAGCCATTATGGGCTCTGGCTTGGTTGGATACTGTGGCAACCCTGGACTGTCGGTGCTACGAGATGTAGACGAACGGTAGGAAAGGATGGGCACCGGCGGAGTCTTAGGGAAACCCTTTAGAAGACCATGTTTTGGTCATCCGTTTCTCAAACACCCTGAAGTGCGAGAAATCAAACGGAGGCGATCAAATATTGTGGGGAACGTGTGCAAAGCTCTGCAGAGTACTCAACCTAATCGATTAGCCGTGTCCATGGTCATGGACGACTTGAGCCAAAGGAACTGAAACTTCCGGAATTCCCAACACAACTTAATTTGATGATGTGGGTAATAATAACTTGGGTATGAGATTTGGTTTGCGGAACCATCTCATTAATCAACCAACTTAGTAATATTTTGCTTATTCCCCTCTCTTGAAGTAGGAAAAAACTTGGCTTTACGCAAAAACTTACCACCCCACCTGCCATATATGCATATAGACTAGTTGATTATTTTCACCCCCTCTCTTGTGACTTGGCCGGCATATTCCATATGCTGACCTACACGGCTGCAACGTATCATGTTGCAGAATACTTTTTCGACCAGGAGTGAGGACACGCTCTATGCTTGGCGAGATGCCCTTTGGAGTCAGATGGACTCATCTACCATGACGCTTCTGCAAGACTTAGTTATTCTCATGAGTTGGCCTTCGGCCACTTTATTGTAATGATTATTGTAATAAAGGAATCGATATGAGATTTTGTTAATAAAATGTTGTGTGATTTCCCTTTGATATATACATTGATGTACCGTGTGTGTACCAGCATGATCTTGGGATGGTACGGAAACACCGGAGACTTGACCTTTCAGGTCGGGTCGCTACATAGCGCGGGGTCGGGAAATGGAAGGAGAGAGATCCGGCTCTAGAGGGATCTCCGACGAGGTGGGGGCGCGGGGAGGAAGATGAGCGCGGGGATGGCACGGTCGGTCGGTGGGGTCCGCGTGTTAGTGAGAGAGGGGGCAGGGTCAGCGGCATCGGTGGCCGATTCGGGAGGGAGTTAAGGTAAGTGGGCCGGCCAGTTTTTATTAAACGTTCATTTGTTTCCTTTTTTAATTTCCAGAGAAATGAAATCTCATTTATGGCCATAAATACATTTCCAACAAATGAAGATATATATATCAAATTGATCAGGGAAGAAATGCTATTTAATGAACATTTTTCCACGGCCAAAATAAATACTTTTTAAAAATTTATTTTCAGAAAATGCCTAAAATGATTTTAATTCTTTTGCAATAAATTTTCAACTAACCCCCTAGGTTTTATGGTTCAGAAGTTTCACAAAGATACCCTTGATGTGGAGTGTCATGTTCCTCCTCTCATATTTGAATGTTTTCAAGGTTTTGGCAAGATAGGAAAACAAAGTGATGGAGAAAAATAGAAATGGCTTTTCAGAATTTCAAAAAAGAAAACTTCAACAATTTCAATCCACTCAAACAACAATGATGATGATGCATAGCTATATTTCATAACATTCCAAAATGGAATTTTGGAATGTTACAAGGACCGCCTTTGTCGAATCTGATCCAACTAAAGTGAGAGAAACTCGCACCCGCAAGCCATCTATGCAACAAGTTGCGGTCGAGGGAACCGGTCTCTCGTAAGTGTACGAGTAATGTTGGTCCGGGCTGCTTCATCTCACAATACCGCTGAACCAAAACACGACAAAAGGAGGAAGCAATCTAAGCATTAACATCCACAAACTCTTTGTGTTCTACTCGAGATCTCATCTACACATAAACCTGGCTCATGATGCCACTGTTGGGGAACGTTGCATGGGAAACAAAAAAAATTCCTACGCACACGCAAGATCTATCCATGGTGATGAGCATCTAAGAGAGGGAGAGTGAATCTACATATCCTTGTGGATCGCTAAGCGGGAAGCGTTAAGAAATGCGGTTGGTGTAGTCGAACATCTTCTCGATCAAAATCGCCGAGCGTCTCGTGATCTCATCACGATCCGTCCCGCGATCCAATCATGATCCGTCCCGCGAACTCATCACGATCCGTCCCGCGATCTCATCACGATCCGTCTCACGATCTTGATTACGATCCGTCCCGCGAACTCATCATGATCTGTCTTGTGATCTCATCATGATCCGTCTTGCGATCTTGATCACGGTCCTTCCGATCTAGCGCCGAATGGATGGCACCTCCGCGTTCAGCACACGTATAGCTTGATGAAGATCTCCGCCTTCTTGATCCAGCAAGAGGGAGGAGAGAGATAGAAGATTTCTTCGGCAGCGTGATGGTGCTCTGGCAATGGTGGTGGAGCTATTCCAGCAGGGCTTTGCCTAAGCACTGCAGAAATCTATCTAGAGGAGAAACTATGCACTAGAGGAACAGGTAGCACGTGGCTGAAAACCAGGTGCCAAAAACCCTAAAACCTCTAGTATATATAAGAGGAAGAGAGAGGTGGAGGCTTGGCACGGGGCAAATCCCTCTTTGGGTCAGCCGAACCAGGTGGAGAGGTGGAATGCACCTCCAATCCTAGTAGGACTAGGATTCATCCTATTTTTTGCCGTTTTGCCTTTTTTCCACCTTTTTCTCATTGGGATTTTCTTCCCAGCCTCATGGGCCTTGTGTGGGACTTCCACCAGCCTAAAAAGGGCTGTTATTCACTCTCCCACAGCCCATGTAGCCTCTTGGGTCGAAATACCCCTCCCGATGGTCTCCCGGTACACTACTGGCACTCCCGGTACACTACTGATGAGCCCGAAACTTTTTCGGCGACCAAAATAGGACTTCCTATATATGAATCTTTACCTCCGGACCATTCCGGAGCTCCTCGTGACGTTAGGGATCTCATCCGGGACTCTGAACAACCTTTCGTCACCACAATACATAACTCTATACTACCGAAATGTCACCAAACCTTAAGTGTGCAGACCATGCGGGTTCGAGAACCATGTAGACATGACCGAGACACCTCTGCAGTCAATAACCAATAGTGGGACCTGGATGACCATATTGGTTCCTACATATTCTACGAAGATCTTTATCAGTCGAACCTCTATGTCAAGGATTCAGTTAATCATCTATGATGTTCCCTTTGTTCTTCGGTATGTTACTTGCCTGAGATTCGATCGTCGGTATCTCCATACCTAGTTCAACCTCGTTACCGGCAAGTCTCTTTACTCATTCTGTAATACAAGATACCGTGACTAACACTTAGTCACATTGCTTGCAAGGCTCATTGTGATGTTGTATTGCCGAGTGGGCCCTGAGATACCTCTCCGTCACACGGAGTAACAAATCCCAGTCTCGATCCATGCCAACTCAACAGACACCCTCGGAGATACCTATAGAGCACCTTTATAGTCACCCAGTTATGTTGCGACATTTGATACACACAAGGCACTCCTCCGATGTCCGTCAGTTGCATGATCTCATGGTCATAGGAACATATACTTGACATGCAGAAAACAGTAGCAATAAACTGACACGATCATATGCTACGTTTGTAGTTTGGGTCTTGTCCATCACATCATTCTCCTAATGATGTGATCCCGTTATCAAATGACATCTCATGTCCATGGGTAGGAAACCTTAACCATCTTTTGATCAACGAGCTAGTCTATTAGAGGCATACTAGGGACATGGTTTTGTCTATGTATCCACACATGCATCTAAGTCTTTGATCAATACAATTATAGCATGGATAATAAACGATTATCATGAACAAGGAAATATAATAATAAGTAATTTATTATTGCCTCTAGGGCATATTTCCAACAATTTTGATATACGTGTTATTAATGTGTACCTTCCTAGTACTCCTAGTAGCACCTGGGTATAGGATACCAGTTCGGTTGCTAAATGTTAGTAACTTGAAATGAAAGCTACGGAATAAATAGAGACTAGATAGGTGTGAGATGACGATGTATGATGGAAATGTTTCCAAGGTTGATGTGATCAACATCACACGCTCTCTCTACCTTTCGGATTAGTGACAAACCTAAATAAATGTTATTTGGTGTTTGTGTTAAGCATGAACCTGATTGGATCGTGTTTATTGCAACACGGTTATTCATTTACGATAGAGAATAATGGTTATTATGTTTACATGAATAATACCTTCAATGGTTATGCACCCCGTGAGAATGGTTTGTTGAATCTTGATCGTAGTAATACACATGTTCATAACATTGATGCCAAAAGATACAAAGTTAATAATGATAGTACCACATACTTGTGGGACTGCCGCTAAATGTCATATTGGTATAAATCGCATGAAGAAACTCCATGTTGATGGATCTTTAGACTCATTCGGTTTCGAATCAGTTGAGACATGCGGACCATGCCTCTTGGGCAAGATGGCTACAAACCCCGTTTTCAGTATGATGGAGCGGGCTAGTGACTTATTGGAAATAAAGCATGTTCATGTATATGTTCCAATGAGTGTTGTAGTATGCGGTGGATCTCGTTATTTTCTTATCTTCACTAATGATTTGAGTAGATATAGTGTATATTTACTTAATGAAACACAAGTCTAAATCGTTTGAAAAGTTCAAGCCGAATTAGAGTGAAGTTTGAGATCATCGTGATGAGAAGATAAAATGTCTACGCTATGATCGTGGAGGTGAATATCTGAGTTACGAGTATGGTATAAAACTTAAGACAATGTGAAAAGTTGTTTCACAACTCACGCCACATGGAACACCATAGTGTGATGGTGTGTCTGAATGTCATAGTCGTGCTCTATTGGATATGGTGCGAACTATGATGTCTCTTATCAATTTGCCACTATCATTTTGGGGTTATGCATTAGAGACAACTATTTTCACTTTAAAAGGGGGCCCATCTAAGTCCGTTGAGATGACACCGTATGAATTTTGGTTTGGCGGAAACCTAAGCTATCATTTCTTAATGTTTGTGGCTGCGACGCTTATGTGAAAAGGGGGTTTTCACCTAATGAGCTCGAACCCAAAGCAAACAAATGCGTCTTCATAGAATACGCTAACGTAACAGTTGGGTAAACCTTCTATCTTAGATACAAGCACACAGTGTTGTTGCTAAAACGGGTCCTTTCTCGAGAAAGAGTTTCTCTCAAAAGAATTGAGTGGGAGGAAGATGGAACTTGATGAGGTTGTTGAACCTTTGTTTCAACCAGAGAGTAGCACATCGCAGGAAGATGTTTTTGTGAAGCCTACATTAGTTGAAGAGGAAGTTAATGATGATCATCAAGAAGATTCGGATCAAATTACTATTGAACCTTGTAGGTTGACAAGGACGCGTACTACTCCCGAGTGGTACAACAACCCTGTCTTAGAGGTCATGATGTTGGACAACGATGAACCTACGAGCTATGGAGAAGCGATGATGGGCCCTAAATCTGACAAATGGTTAGAGGCCATGAAATCAGAGAAAGGATCCATCTATGAAAACCAAGTATCGACTTTGGTATATTTGCTCGTTGGACGGCAAGTCGTCGAGTACAAATGGACCTTTAAGATGAAGACAAACGCTGATAGTGAATGTCACTATTTGTAAAACTCGACTTGTCGCAAAGAAGTTTGTGCCAAGTTCAAGGAGTTGACTACGATGAGACCTTCTCACCCGTAGTGATGCTAAAAGTCTGTTGGAATTATGTTAGCAGTTACTACGCTTTTCCATTATGAAATCTGACAGATGGATGTCAAAACATCGTTTCTGTCCTTGAGGAAAGGTTGTATGAGATACAACCAGAAGGTTTTGTCAGTCCTAAGGATGCTAAAAGGTGTGCAAGCTCCAGTGATCCTTTGATGGACTGCAGCAAGCATCTCGGAGTTGGAATATACGCTTTGATGAGGTGATCGAAGTTTTTGAGTCTATACAAAGTTTATGAGAAACTTGTATTTACAATAAAGTGAGTGGGAGCACTATAGAATTTTTGATAAGCATATGTGGTTGACATATTGTTGATCGGAAATGATTTAGAATTTTCGAAAAACATAAAGAGTTGTTTGAAAAGAGTTTTTCAAAGGAAGACCTGGATAAAGCTACTTAATTGTTGGGCATCGAGATCTATAGAGATAGATCAAGACGCCTGATGAGACTTTCAATGAGTACATACCTTGACAAGATTTTGAAAGAGTTCAAAATGGATCAGTCAAAGAAAGAGTTCTTGCCTGATTTGTAAGGTGTGAAGTTGAGTTAGACTCAAAGCTCGACCATGACAGTAGAAAGAGAAAGGATGAACGTCGTCCACTATGCCTTATCCATAGGATCTGTATAGTATGCCATGATGTGTACCGCACGTGTCTGTGCCTTGCCATGAGTCCGTCAAGGGGTACAAGACTGATCCAGGAGTGGATAACTGGATAGCGGTCAAGATTATCCTTAGTAACTAAAAGACTAAGGAAATATTTCTTGATTATGGAGGTGATAAAGAGTTCGTCATAAAGAGTTCCGTCGATGCAAGCTTTGACACCAATCCGGATGACTCTTAGTAGCAATTCGGATACGTATAGTAGAGTAGACATTTGGAATATCTCCAAGTGGAGTGTGGTAGCAGTGTCTACAGCATGACCTAGAGATTTGCAAACTACACACGATCTGAATGTCGCAGACCTGTTGACTAAAAGACCTCTCCACATGCAAAGCATGATCGAGCCCCAAAACTCATTGGGTTTTAGATTCATAACAATGCGAATCACATAGTGATGTGACTAGATTATTGACTCTGGTGCAAGTGGGAGACTGTTGGAAATATGCCTTAGAGGCGATAATAAATTGGTTATTATCACATTTCCTTGTTCATGATAATCGTTTATTATCCATGATATGATTGTATTGATCGGAGACTCAGATGCATGTGTGGATACGTAGACAAAACAATGTCCCTAGTATGCCTCTAATAGACTAGCTCATTGATCAACGATGGCTATGGTTTCCTAGTCATGGACATGACATGTCATTTGATAACGGGATCACACCATTAGGAGAATCATGTGATGGACAAGACCCAAACTACAAACGTAGCATATGATCATGTCAGTTTATTGCTACTGTTTTCTGCATGTCAAGTATCTGTTCCTATTACCATGAGATCATGCAACTCACTGACACCAGAGGAGTACCTTGTGTGTATCAAACGTCGCAACGTAACTGGGTGACTATAAAGGTGCTCTACAGGTATCTCCAAGGTTGTCTATTGGGTTGGCATGGATCAAGACTGGGATTTGTTACTCTGCATGACGGACAGGTATCTCAGGGCCCACTCGGTAAATACAACATCACAATAAGCCTTCCAAGCAATGTGACTAAGTGTTAGTCAAAGAATCTTTTATTACGGAATGAGTAAAGAGACTTGCCGGTAACGAGGTTGAACTAGGTATGGAGATACCGACGATCATATCTCGGGCAAGTAACATACCGAAGAACAAAGGGAACATCACACGGGATTAACTGAATACTTGACATAGAGGTTCGACCGATAAAGATCTTCATAGAATATGTAGGAACCAATATGGGCATCTAGGTCCCGCTATGTTATTGACCATAGAGGTGTCTCGGTCATGTTTACATAGTTCTCGAACCCGCAGGGTCTGCACACTTAAGGTTCGGTGACGTTTTAGTAGTATAGAGTTATGTATGGTGGTGACCAAAGGTTGTTTGGAGTCTCGATGAGATCCCGAACATCACGAGGAGCTCCAGAATGGTCCAGAGGTAAATATTGATATATAGGAAGTCCTGTTTTGGTCACCGGAAAAGTTTTGGGCTCATCGGTAGTGTACCGGGAGTGCCGGGAGGGTACCAGGGGACCATCGGGAGGAATATTTCGACCCAAGAGGATATATGGACTGTGGGTGGATGAATGCCAGCCCTTATTGGGCTGTCCGAAGTCCCACATAGGGCCCATATGGCTGGGAAGGAAATCCAAAGTGGAAAAGGTGGAAAAAGGCTAATATAAGGAAGGAGTCCTAATCCGACTAGGAGAGGAGGAGTAGGACTCCTCCCTCCACTTCGGCCGAAGCCAAAAGGGTTGGCCCTTGCGGCCAAGCCTCCTCCTCTCCTCCTCCTATATATACTAGAGCTTTTTGGGGTTTGCACATTGATTTTCAGCCATGTGCTACCCTCTCCTCTAGTCCGTAGTATATCCTCTATATCGGTTTCAGCGGTGCTTAGGCGAAGCCTTGCTGGAATAGCTCCACCACCATCGCCGCAACACCGTCGCGCTGCCGGAGAACTCTTCTACCTCTCCGCTCCCTCTTGCTCGATCAAGAAGGCGGAGATCGTCATCGAGCTATACGTGTGCTGAACGTGGAGGTGTCGTCCGTTCGGCACTAGATCAGAAGGACCACGATGGGATCGCGGGACGGCTCGTGATGCGATCGCGGTACGGATCATGATTGAATCATGAAGATGTTCGACTAAATCAACCGCATTTCTTAATGCTTCTGCTTACAGATCTACCAGGGTATGTAGATTCACTCTCCCTCTCATAGATGCTCATCTCCTAGATTGATCTTGGTGATGCCTAGGAAATTATTTGTTTCCCATGCAACGTTCCCCAACAAAAAGAGTTTGGAAAAGTAGATACGTTGGAGACGTATCAACCTTCTATTTTGTTTTTGTTGTAGCTTTAAAGAGAAAACCCAAGAAGATTTCTTGTTCTTGTTTTGCTTGTTGGGAGCTTTCCCATGTAAATAATTTTCCTTTCTTTTCTTTGGGTCATAAGGACAAGACCACGATGACATGTTGAGTGGCTCTCATATGCATTATTGTTTGTCTTACATAGAGCCCATATTGCCTTGTCTTCTCCTTTGAGTTATTGTTTGTAGATTCCTGCTTAGTCCAATGCACTTGCACTCTTAATATTATCCACACCATTCGGTCGTGCAAGTGAAAGGCAATAATGACGCTATTTGATGAAAAGATTGAGATGGAGAAAAGCTGGTATGAACTCGGTCTATCTTGCTTTTCTAAATATGATTAGCTCACTGTTCTGAATTCAGTACATTATGGGTTGAACAAGTTTGCAATGACAGTTAGAGATTATAGTTATTCATGCCATGCTTAATTGGATAAGAGTGGATAATTGTTTGTCTTGAGCGCCAACATGCATTAAAATGGTTGTGATGTAGTATGATAGAATGGTATCCTCCTCTGAATGATTCAAGTGGCATGACTTGGCACATGTTCATGCATGTAGTTGAAAGAAATCAACATAGCCTCCACGATATTTATGTTCATGGCAAATTATATCCTACTCATGCTTGCATTCAATGTTGGTTAATATCAAAGCATGTTGATGAATGTCTTGCTCTCTACTTGGTCGCTCCCGAGTCTTTCGCTAGCCTTCACCTGTACTAAGCGGGAATACTGCTTGTGCATCCATCTCAATAAACCCAAAGTTGTTCCCAATGAGTGTGCCATATCTACCTATATGCGGTATTTACCTGCCGTTCCGAGTAAATTTGCATGTGCTAAAATTCAAACCTTCAAATAAATATTCTATTTTGTATGCCCAAATCGCTCATGTGGCGACTCGGGCTATAAATATCTTCCATGCTAGGTGGGTTATTCACTATCACTCACGATATGTGTTGATTCACTATCACTCACGAGAAAGTGGCTAGTAATCGAGATGCCCAGTTCCAAGCTCGAAATAAAAAGCAAATTATAATTAAACAAAACTCCTTGAGGACTGTGTTTGTATGGATGGTACCCGTGGATTCGGCTCATCGTGGAGTGTGACTGATTGGTGGAGCGGGAGTAAAAACTTTACCATTCTGTTTGGGATCCGCCTATAATGTATCTAGCATGGAAGATATTGAAAATCTCTTTGTCGTTACGTGAGCAATGAAAGCATACCGCTCAAAAATTGTTACTTATCTTTGTTTTAAAAGCTCGAGCTCTGGCACCTGTGCAAGTCAATGCTTCCCTCTGCGAAGGGCCTATCTATTTACTTTATCGTTTAGTCATCATCCTCTTATAAAAAGCACCAGTTAGACAGCACCATCGTCATTTGTATGCCTTGCTATTAATTGATATTGAGTATGAGCATGACTGGATCTCTCTCAACGTGAATTACAATGTTTAGTCAGTCCTTGTTCTCCAGAGGTGCTCTGCAATTAAGTTTTGTGGTCTCGGGAAGGGATATCGAGATACCATTATGTCATATTGTATCATGATTGTTTTGATAAAACGGTTATCATCCAATACTTATTATTATTGCTAGCTAGTTGATTATGCCATTGATATGAGTAAATGTGAGACCTACATGTTATTGTGAATGTGGTTTGTCTATAATCTTTGCTGAAAATCTAAACATAAGTTAGACATATTTACAACAGCAAGATCAAATAGAGTTTGTAAAAGTTTTTGTTTATCACTTTTAGTTTATCAACTGAATTTCTTGAAGACAAGCAAAGGTTTAAGCTTGGGGAAGTTAATACGTCTCCAACGTATCCACTTTTCCAAACTCTTTTGTCCTTGTTTTGGACTCTAATTTGCATGATTTGAATGGAACTAACCCGGACTGGCGTTGTTTTCACCAGAATTGCCTTGGTGTTATTTTTGTGTAGAAATAAAAGTTCTCGGATTGACCTGAACATTTACCAAGATTATTTCTGGAATTAATGAAAAATATTGGCGAAAGAATCAAGTGCAGGGGGCCCACCACCTGGCCACAAGCCTGGTGGGCACGCCCACCCCTCTAGGGCATGTCGGCCATGCTAGTGAGCCCCCTGCTGCTCCTCCGACCTCGTTTCCACTCCTATATATTCCTATTCGGGGAGAAAAAATAAGAGAGAATAGTTCATCGCATTTCATGATACGGAGCCGCCGCCACCTCCTGTTCTTCCTCGGGAGACCAAATCTGGAGTCCGTTTTGGCCTCCGGAGAGGGGAAATAGACGCCTTCATCATCACCAACCATCCTTAATCACCAATTCCATGATGCTTTCAAACTTTTGTGAGTAATATCATCGTAGGCTTGCTAGACGGTGATGGGTTGGATGAGATTTATCATGTAATCGAGTTAGTTTTGTTAGGGTTTGATCCCTAGTATCCACTATGTTCTAAGATTGATGTTGCTATGACTAATGCTTGTCACTAGGGCCCGAGTGTCTGATTTCAGATCGGAACCTATTATGTTTTCATGAATATATGTGTGTTCTTGATCCTATCTTGCAAGTTGTAGACATCTATTATGAGTTATGATCCGCATCCCCCAGGGTGAAAATAACTTGGATTCTTTCCGGTGATTACCGTAGTTTGAGGAGTTCATGTATTCACCAAGTGCTAATGCTTTGGTCTGGTTCTCTATTAAAAGGAGTCCTTAATATCCCTTAGTTTCCAATAGGACCCCGCTGCCACAGGAGGGTAGGACTAAAGATGTCATGCAAGTTCTTTTCCATAAGCACGTATGACTATATATGGAATACATGCCTACATAACATTGATGAATTGGAGCTAGTTCTGTGTCACCCTATGTTATAACTGTTGCATGATGAATGCCATCCGACATAATTAGCCATCACTGATCCATTTCCTACGAGCTTTCCACATATTGATCTTTGCTAAGTTACTTTTCTGTTGCCACTGTTACAATCACTACAAACTGCTACTATCACTGTGCCACTCTTACCGTTACTTCCATATTACTTTGCTACTGAAGACTTTGCTATAGATATTAAGTATTTAAGGTGTGGTTGGATTGACAACCTGCTAATACTCGAGAATATTCTTTGGCTCCCCTTGTGTCGAATCAATAAATTTGGGTTGAATACTCTACCCTAGAAAGTTGGTGCGATCCCCTACACTTGTGGGTTATCACCGACCTGCCTCCACGCTATGATGGCACCGCAGAACCGGCCGAGTTTCTATAGATCTACCCCTTGAGCATCCGGGCGGCTGGAGGAGACGACAAGTTCATGGCGTGCTGGTTCCTGATGGTGCTCAAGGGTGGCGCGCTCTACTGGCTCTTCAACCTCCCGGAAGCATGTGTTACCTCATGGGAAGGCCTGCAAAAGCGCTTCGTCGCCAACTTCCAAGGCACCCGCGACCGTGCGCCCACCATGAACAACTTGCGGTCGAATCAAGCAGCAGGATGGTGAGACCCTACACAAGTTCATACATCGCTTCACGGCCACACGCCTCAAGATCTCGAAGGCCTCAGACGAAGCCATCATCTCAGCATTTGGTGACGCAGTTAGTGTCCTCAAGATGAAGGAGGAGCTCGCCATGAATGACGAACTGTGCTCCGCCCTGGAACTATTCAATCTGGCGAACAAGTGCGCCAAGGAAGAGGAGGGTCGCTTGTCGCTCCAAGAGCTCCCAACAGCAAAGCCAGAAGAAAAGAAGACCAATGCTAAGGAGGCGAACCGTAAGGCCCCAACAGTGCTTGCGGATGAGCCTGAAGTGAAGCGCAGCCAGGGTGGGGAGTACCCCCCCCCCCCCAGGTGGGAGATCCACCTGCGTCTTCCATGGCACCAACAACCACGACACCGCAGATTGCTAGGAACTCAGGCTGATCTACACCGAGCACTTCAGCAGGCGTCCCGGGCAGGCTGACCGAGGATTCTAGGACAACCGTGAACCTCGCCAAGGGTGGCGTGAAAAGCCCTGGGAGGACCGCTGGCGCGATCAGGCTCGGGATGACCGCTGTCGCGGTCAGCCTCTTGAGGACTGCTAGCGCGCCGATCCTCCGGAGGGGTCCCGACGTGGACAACCTCGTGAGGTCCGCCCTCATGAGGCCGGCCTACCACTGCTACCACCTCCACCCAGAAGGAAGGAAGAAGACATGCAGGACGACGGGGCTGGGGGCTTCTAGGAGATCAGGGTTGTGGCCTGTATCCTGGGTAGTGCCGAGGCCCTCACCTCAAACCGTGCCTTCAAGCTATTCACACGGGAGGTTAACGCGGCTCTCCCAAAGCTCGAAGCAATGCGTCCTCTCAATTGGTCCGAGACCGCCATCACCTTCGACCCGAGGGACCAGCTCATGTGCTCAGCCATGGCCGTTAAGCTCCCCATGTTGTGCACCCCAATCATCAGCAACGTCCTTGTCACCAAGACCCTCATCGATAGTGGAGCGGGACTCAACGTCCTCTTTGTTGAGACCTTCGAGACACTTCAGGTGCCTTATGATCAGCTCATGCTGACCAAGCCCTTCTCAGGGGTTACGGACGGATACACCATACCCATCAGGCAGGTGCATCTGCCTATCACCTTCAGAGGGCGAAAGAACTACCACATCGAGATCATCGTGTTCGACGTCGCGCACATTCACCTTCCATACGACGCAATCCTCGGATACCCAGCCCTCGCCAAGTTCATGGCGGTGACCCATCACGGCTACAACGTCCTCAAGATGCCAGGGACCGGTGGCGTCATCACCATTGCTTACGACAAGAAGGATGTCGTCTGCACCCTCGAGTGTGCCTACCATGCTGCATAGGCCGAGCGTTCGGACGATAAGGAGGACGTCCTGCCTCACAAGGACCCGCGCATCAAGGAGAAGAAGATCCCTTCCACAGTCCGCCCAGGGGCTGCTAGCCCTGCACCCAAGGACAGCGCCTCTCCACACATCACATAGGAAGGCGCACTCGGCGCCCCTCTTGGGTTCGGCCCGGGGGCTCCCACCCAGGGATCTTCGGGTCCAGTCAGTGAGACAGGGGAGGCATTCAAGCACAACCAAAAAACACAGACGGACGCGCGTCGCCCGGAGCCGGGAGAACGGCGCGGGGCGCCGAGCTCGCAAATGTCTGCCATCATAGCAATCGAGGAGCTTCGAGGAGCACAGGCCGAGCAAGGCAGAGGTTGCCCAGAACCACCAATTGCAGCCCCCGTCAACGACACGGTCAACTGATAACCCACAAGTATAGGGGATCGCAACAGTTTTCGAGGGTAGAGTATTCAACCCAAATTTATTGATTCGACACAGGGGGAGCCAAAGAATATTCTCGAGTATTAGCAGCTGAGTTGTCAATTCAACCACACCTGAAAGACTTAATATCTGCAGCAAAGTATTCAGTAGCAAAGTAATATGGAAGTAACGGTAACATTGGCAAAGTGATAGCAGCAGTTTGTAGTGATTGTAATAATAGCAACGGAAAAGTAACTTAGCAAACATCAATATATAGAAAGCTCGTAGGCAATGGATCCGTGATAGATAATTATGTCGGAGGGCATTCGTCATGCAACAGTTATAACATAGGGTGACACAGAACTAGCTCCAATTAATCAATGTAATGTAGGCATGTATTCCATATATAGTCATACGTGCTTATGGGAAAAAAACATGCATGGCATCTTTTTTCCTACCCTCCCGTGGCAGCGGGGTCCTATTGGAAACTAAGGGATATTAAGGCCTCCTTTTAATATAGAACCGGACCAAAGCATTAACACTTAGTGAATAAATCTCATCCAACCCATCACCGTCCAGAAAGCCTACGATCAGATTACTCACAAATGGTGGAGAGCACCATGGAATTGGTGATGAAGGATGGTTGGTGAAGACGAAGGCGTCAAGTTTTTCCTCTCCGGAGCCCAGAACGGACTCCAGATCGGGTCTCCCGAAGAAGAACTGGAGGTGGCAGAGGCTCCGTATCGTGAAACGCGATGAAATCTTCTTCTTTATTTCCTTTTCTACCCGCATAGGAATATATAGGAGTGCAAACGAGTTTGGAGGAGCAGCAGGGGGCCCACAAGCCTACCCGGCGTGCCCTAGGGGTTGGGCGTGCCCACCAGGCTTGTAGCTAGGTGGTCGGCCCCCTGTAGTTGATTCTTTCGCCAATATTTTTCATTAATTCCTGAAATAATCTCCGTAAATTTTCAGGTCAATTCAAGAAATTTTTTTCTGAACAAAAATAACACCAAGGCAATTCTACTGAAAACAACGCCGGTCTGGGTTAGCTCCATTCAAATCATGCAAATTAGAGTCCAAAACAAGGGCAAACGAGTTTGGAAAAGTGGATACATTGGAGACGTATCAACTCCCCCAAGCTTAAACCTTTGCTTGTCCTCAAGCAATTCAGTTGATAAACTGAAAGTGATAAACAAAAACTTTTACAAACTTTGTTTGATCTTGCTGTTGTAAATATGTCTAACTTATGTTCAGATTTTTAGAAAAGATTATAGACTAACCACATTCACAATAACATTTAGGTCGCACATTTACTCATATCAATGGCATAACCAACTAGCAAGCAATAATAATAAGTCTTGGATGACAACAATTTTATCAAAACAATCATGATACAATATGACATAATGGTATCTCGCTAGCCCTTTCTGAGACCGCAAAACATAAATGCAGAGCATCTCTGAAGAACAAGGACTGACTAAGCATTGTAATTCACGGTGAGAGAGTCATGCACATACTCAATATCAATTAATAGCAAGGAATACAAATGACGATGGTGTTGTCTAACTGGTGCTTTTTATAAGAGGATGATGACTCAACAAAAAAGTAAATGGAAAGACCCTTCGCAGAGGGAAGCATTGATTTGCAGAGGTGCCAGAGCTCGAGCTTTTAAAACAAAGATAAGTAATGATTTTTGAGCGGTATGCTTTAATTGCTCACATAACGACCAAGTGGTTTTCAACATCTTCCATGGTAGATACATTATAGACGGTTCCCAAGCAGAATGGTAAAGTTTTTACTCCCCCTCCACCAAACAATCACACTCCACGGCGGGCCGAATCCACGGGTATCGTCCATACAAACAAAGTCCTCAGGGAGTTTTGTTTAATTATAATTTTCTTTTTATTTCGAGCCTGGAACTGGGCATCCCGATTACCAGCCACTTTCTCGTGAATGATAGTGAATTAACACATATCGTGAGAATAACCCACCTATCATGGAAGATATTGAGAGCCCCAGTCACCACATGAGCGATTTGGGCATACAAAACAGAATATTTATTTGAAGGTTTAAAGTTTAGCACATGCAAATTTATGCAGAACAACAGGTAAAGACTGCATATAGGTAGATATGGTGGATTCATAGAGAACAACTTTGGGTTTATTGAGATGGATGCACAAGCAGTATTCCCGCTTAGTACAAGTGAAGGCTAGGAAAAGACTAGGGAGCGACTAACTAGAGAGCGACATAATCATCAACATTCTTTGAGATTAACCAACAATGAATGCAAGCATGAGTAGGATATAATTAATCATGAACATAAATATCGTGGAGGCTATGTTGATTTGTTTCAACTACATGCATGAACATGTGCCAAGTCAAGCCACTTGAATCATTTAGAGGAGGATACCATTCTATCATACTACATCACAACAATTTTAATGCGCATGTTTGCACTCAAAACAAACCATTATCCACTCTTATCCAATTAAGCATGGCATGAATAACAATCTCTAATTGTCCTTGCAAACATGTTCAACCCATAATGTACTGAATTCGGAACGATGATCTAATCATATTTACAAAAGCAAGATAGGTCGAGTTCATACCAGCTTTTCTCCATCTCAATCTTTTCACCAAATATTGTCATTATTGCCTTTCACTTGAATGACAAAACGATATGGATAATAATAAGAGTGCATGTGCATTGGACTAAGCTGGAATCTGCAAACAATAACTCAAAGGAGAAGACAAGGCAATATGGGCTCTATGTAAGATAAATAATAATGCATATGAGAGCCACTCAACATGTCGTCGTGGTCTTCTCCTTATGACCCAAAGAAAAGAAAGGAAAATTATTTACACGGGAAAGCTCCCAACAAACAAAAAGAAGAACGAGAAATGTTTTGGGGTTTTCTCTTTAATGCTACAACTAAGAAACTAGGAAATAAAGCTAGAACTGATTTTTTTTATTTTCCTCAAAGTTTATTAAACACACAAGAAGAAAGCAAAACAAGAAATAACCTACCATGGATAGTACAATGAAAAAGTATGAACACCGAAAACTGAAACAAGTGTGTGATCATGAATGTAATGTCGGTGAGAAATATGCACTACCCCAAGCTTAGGATTTTGGCCTAAGTTGGTCTAGGGACACGGCTGGCCTGGATAATATCCAAAGTCAAAGTTGGGTTTATACTGGGCTGCAGCGGCCACCGCCTGAACTACTGCAGCATCAAGGCGAGTATTTTCTGCATTTCTCTCGTACTCGTTTGCCTCCTCTCTGGTTATAAAATATCTCTGCTTTTCCTGAAGGTTAAAGAAGGCAGGAGCAGGAAGGCTAACATGGACAACACGTTGCCTATCAAAAATTAGTCGGTACTGGAGGGCTATTTGTTTCTTTCAAGAAACTGGTAGTGCACCAAAGCCTCATAATCAAGAAAAGCAAGGGGTAACTCAATATCATTATCTTTTATGGGTACCCCAAGATAGTTAGCTACACAGGTGGCATAAATTCCACCAAAGAAATCTCCATCCTCAGCATTATGATGTAACCTCCTGGCAATAATAGCCCCTAAGTTATATCGTCTATCTACCATTACAGTACTCTTAAGAATACTCAGACCAGGCACGCAAAGGTGACTATGCTCATGTTTACCGTTAATACATCTACCTATGAAGAGAGCAAAATAATGTATAGCCGGAAAGTGAATGCTCCCCAAGGTAGCTTGTGTAATTATTCTAGTTTCTCGCACCATGATGCTAGCAAGGAAATCATTATATTCATTTTTATGAGGATCGCTAGGATTACCCCACTATGGAATTTTACATGCATCATTAAAATCTTTTAGGTCCATGGTATATGTCTTACCACAAAGATTAAATAGAACAAAATGAGAATTACGCCTAGATGAAAATTCAAACCTCTGCACGAAAGAATCAGTGAGTTGATAATATTGCTTGTATCGATCTAAAATGAAATCCTCAAGGCCAACATTCCTTATGTACGCATAAAACTCATCCTTGAATCCGGCGTTGTCCATGAGTTGATCCGACGGCCATTCACAAGGTAGTACTCGAGCTTCTCTTGGTGGTTCAAAATCGGGCTCACGTAACGCGAGTGTTGGGGCTTTCTTGCTCGAGGAGCCACCTTGGTACATTCTCCTGAACATCTTTTCTTCCTATGAAAAATTTCTGAAATTTTAGTGAACTAAAATAAAGGTGAATAAAAGTCAACAAAACTCATAGCAACTAATCCCTCAAGTGCCTAGAGACTATATCATGCATCAAAACTACTTGGGACCATACAAATTTGACATGCAAGCTCAAAAACACAGTCGCCACAATAGCAAAAAACTGCAATATATAAGGCACTAGAACAAAAACTAATTGGACTATTAGAGGAGTCACATACCAATGAGCAATCCCCTAAAATAGTTTTGCGAATGGAGCTTTGAGCAAGGAGACAGAAAATGGCAGCAAGATGAGCTAGAACACGGGTTTGAGCAATGGTGGGATTTTTTCTGGAGGAAGATGAAGTGAATGGGTGCTAGAATAAGTGGAGAAGGGCCACGTTGGACCCACAAGCCACCAGGGTATGCCCAAGGGGGTGGGCGCTCCCTGCAGGCTTGTGGCCCACTGATGCAGCCCCCTCATGCATACTCAGTGCCAAAAAATCGTAAATATTCCAGAAAAATCATGGTCCAATTTCATGACATTTGGAGTACTTTTATTTTCAGGTTATCTTTTTATTGCACGGGAAACTCAAAAAATGGAAAAATAATAGCATTTTTACTTAATTTCATCTCGGTAACAGAAAGTAAAAGTTAGGTACAGGAAGTTCTGCTTTTTAAACTCGTCCATCTCATGCTCATCAAAAGGAATCCATCAATAAGGTTGATCAAGTCTTATTAACAAACTTCTTTCGAATAACACCAAGTTACCTCAATGGGGATATGTATTTCCCCAACAATAAGTATATCATATTTCTTCTTGATAGTAGGAAGAGGGAACTCAAAGTCTCCAATAATAATCATTGGAATTTTTTCAATAGAGTTGATACTATGAACTTGAGGATGTTTCTTCCGAAAGTGTACCGTATGCTCATTACCATTAGTATGAAAAGTGGCATTTCCCTTGTTGCAATCAATAATAGCCCCTGCAGTATTGAAAAAGGGTCTACCAAGGATGATCGACATATTGTCGTCCTCGGGAATATCAAGAATAACAAAGTCTGTCAAGATAGTAGCATTTGCAACTACGACAGGTACATCCTCACAAATACTGATAGTTAGAGCAGTTGATTTATCAGCCATTTGCAAAGAGATTTCAGTAGGTGTCAACTTACTCAATCAACTCTACGGTATAAAGAGAAGCAGATCCCTTTCACGGGGCGCCTAGGGTCTACTAGCCCTGCGGCCAAGGACAGGGCCTCTCCACACATCACATAGGAAGGCACGCTCGGCGCCCCTCTAGGGTTTAGCCCGGGGGCTCCCACCCAGGGAGCTTCGGGAAGTCAGTGAGAGGGGGGAGGCGTTCAAGCACAACCAGAAAACACGGACGGACGCGCGTCGGCTGGAGCCGGGAGCACGGCGCGGGGCGCCGATCTCGCAAGAGTCCGTCATCACAGCAATCGAGGAGCTTTGAGGAGCACATGCTGATCAAGGCGGAGCTTGCTCAGCACCACCAATTGCAGCCTCCGTCAACGGCACAATCAACTAATAACCCACAAGTATAGGGGATCGCAACAGTTTTCGAGGGTAGAGTATTCAACCCAAATTTATTGATTCGACACAGGGGAAGCCAAAGAATATTCTCGAGTATTAGCATCTGAGTTGTTAATTCAACCACACCTGAAAGACTTAATATCTTGAGCAAAGTATTCAGTAGCAAAGTAATATGGAAGTAACGGTAACATTGGCAAAGTGATAGTAGCAGTTTGTAGTGATTGTAACAGTAGCAACGGAAAAGTAACTTAGAAAAGATCAATATATGCAAAGCTCGTAGGCAATGGATCAGTGATGGATAATTATGTCAGGTGGCATTCATAATGCAACAGTTATAACATAGGGTGACACAGAACTACCTCCAATTAATCAATGTAATGTAGGCATGTATTCCATATATAGTCATACGTGCTTATGGAAAAAACTTGCATGGCATCTTTTGTCCTACCCTCCCGTGGCAGCGGGGTCCTATTGGAAACCAAGGGATATTAAGGCCTCCTTTTAATATAGAACTGGACCAACGCATTAACACTAAGTGAACACATTAACTCCTCAAACTACGGTAATCACCAGAAGGAATCCCATTTATTGTCACCCTGGGGGATGCAGATCATAACTCGTAATAGGTGTCTACAACTTGCAAGATAGGATAAAGAACACACATATATTCATGAAAACATAATAGGTTCAGATCTGAAATCATGGCACTCGGGCCCTAGTGACAAGCATTAAGCATAGCAAAGTCATAGCAACATCAATCTAAGAACATAGTGGATACTAGGGATCGAACCCTAACAAAACAACTCGAATACATGATAAATCTCATCCAACCCATCACCGTCCAGAAAGCCAACGATGAGATTACTCAAGAATGGTGGAGAGCATCATGGAATTGGTGATGAAGTATGGTTGGTGAAGACAAAGGCGTCGATTTCCCCTCTCCGGAGCCCGGACCGGACTCCAGATCTGGTCTCCCGAAGAAGAACAGGATGTGGCAGCGGCTCCGTATCGTGAAACGTGATGAACTCTTTTGCTTTCTTTTATTTTCTCCCCGAATAGGAATATATAGGAGTGGAAACGAGGTTGGAGGAGTAGCAGGGGGCCCACAAGCCTGCCCGGCACGCCTTAGGGGGCTGGGCGCGCCCACCAGGCTTGTGGTTAGGTGGTGTGGCCCCTATAGTTGATTCTTTCACCAATATTTTTTATTAATTCCTGAAATAATCTCCGTAAATTTTCAGGTCAATCCGAGAACTTCTATTTCTGCACAAAAATAACACCAAGGCAATTCTGCTGAAAACAACATTAGTCCGGGTTAGTTCCATTCAAATCATGCAAATTAGATTCCAAAACAAGGGTAAAAGAGTTTGGAAAACTAGATACGTTGGAGACATATCATCGAACGTTCGCGCATCTGCGTCAGCACGCTTGCGGTTAACCATGAAGTGTCCCAGAGACCCTTTTTGCCAGCGTGAGTCGATCATGGATGGGTCAACCCGAACACCTACGTCTGTATGCCTTTCGGACTGGCGAACGCAGGCGAAACATTCCAACGCCTTCACTAGGCCATGCGTATGCCTTGCCTGGCGAGGCACAACGGGGAGTTGGAGGAGATGCCCGCGCCAGGCGAAGGTTCCGGGCCTCGGGAAATGACAGACCCATGAAGGTCGCACTCGTGGAAGCGAGAGATCAAGCTATGACGGCAGCTTCAGCTCTTCAGTGGCTTGGCCGCCAGGTGACCACTTGTTGTTGGATGTTGCCAGGTAATTTTTTGGGTTTACTTCGGCTGAGGGCGCCCACAGGGCCACATTATCCTTAGGAGGACAGGGCATCCCCCTGCAGTTACCTTCCTCATGTGTATTTCAATTGTTTCTCATGCATCCGGCTTGTTTTCTAACATTCTTCCTTGCTTGCATAGGTCCTTGCTGGCGTGAATGCGCCGCATCACCTTCTCAAGGTTGGTGTTTTGCAAGGGGTGGTGCACTATGGCCCTTCCCGGGGGACCCCGCAACGGGGGTGCGGCGCCCTGTCGCCTCAGTGACTAGCACCTTTGGGTGGGAGACCTTGGCTGGGGGCTCCGACCGCGGAACGGTGTCTCAGCATGGAATCTCAGGAGGCCCCATGGCCTCCTGAGGCAGCAACAGACAGATTGGAATGATGGTCACTCGAGTGTCAAAGGGGGCTCCTGAGCATCGCACATTGGGAGCCTTACCGGTCATAATGCCACTCGGCCTCCTCATGTCGTCCTGGTTTCTGGTCGGTGTCAGGGGCGTCGAGGCCTCGCCCCATGAAGTTCGTCCTTGGTTTCCGGTCATACCTAACGGTGGTGGGGAATGCGTGGGACTGGGACCTGCAGATGTAGATCCACTTGAGCGTGAAAGGGGGCTCCTCACGTGCTGGTCATAATGCCACTCAGCCTCCTGACGTCATCATTGCTTTCCGGTCGGCGTCAGGAGAGCCGGGGCCTCGCCCCATGAAGTGTGTCCTGGTTTTCGGTCATACCTAACGGTGGTGGGGAAATGTGTGATACGTCTCCAACGTATCTATAATTTTGGATTGTTCCATGCTATTATATTATTTGTTTTGGATGTTTTATATACATTAATATGTTATTTTATATTATTTTTGGGACTAACCTTTTAATCTAGAGCCTAGTTCCAATTTTTGTTTTTTCCTTGTTTTTGCGAATTGTAGATAAGGAATATTAAATGGAGTCCAAATGGAATAAAATCTCTGGATTGATTTTTTTTGGACCGGAAGGAAACCACCAAGCTTGGATACCAAGGCAGGAGAGCCACCGTGGGGCTACAAGCCCTAGGGGCGCGCCTACGGGGTAGGGCGCGCCCCACGGGCTTGTGGGCCCACGGAAGCCCTCCTAACCCTAATCTTCGGCCTATAAATTCCCAAATATTCCATTATTATCAGAACGATTCACGAAAACGCTTTTCAGGCACCAGAAGCCTATGTTCCTGAGAGATCCAATCTTGGAGCCTTTTCCGGTAATCTGCCGGAGGGGGATTCGATCACGGAGGGCATCTACATCAACTGCATTGCCCCTCCAATTATGCGTGAGTAGTTCACCACAGCCTTCGAGTTCATAGCTAGTATCTAGATGGCTTCTTCTTTCTCTTTGCACTTCAATACCTTGTTCTTCATGATCTTCATGGAGATCTATCCGATGTAATACTCTTTTGCGGTGTGTTTGTCGAGATCCGATGAATTGTGGGTTTATGTTCAGATTATCCATGAATATTATTTGAGTCTTTTCTAAATTATTATATGCATTATTTCATATCTTTGCAAGTCTCTTTGAGTTATTGGTTTGGTTTGGCCAACTAGATTGGTAATTCTTGCAATGGGAGAAGTGTTTAGTTTTGGGTACAATCTTGCGGTGTCCTCACCCAGTGACAAAGTAGGGGTAGCAAGGCGCGTACTGTATTGTTGCCATCAAGGATAAAAATATGGGGTTTTGATCAGATTGCTTGAGTTTATGCCTCTACATCATGTCATCTTACCTAATGCGTTACTCTGTTCTTCATGAACTTAATACTCTAGATAAAGGTAGGAGTCGATCGATGTGTGGAGTAATAGTAGTAGATGCAGAATCGTTTCGGTCTAATTGACACGGACATTATGCCTATATGAATAATCATTGCCTTTTATATCTTCATAGTTATTTGTTTTTCTATCAATTGCTCAACAGTAATTTGTTTAGCCACTATAATACTTGCTATCATGAGAGAAGCCTCTAGTGAAACCTATGGCCCCCGGGTATATTTTCCATCTTATACTTTCAGAGCTTAAACCAAAAATACCAAAAATACTTTGCTGCATTATTTTTACCTTTTGTTTTACTTTTTGTTCAAGCAGTCTATCTCTATCAGATCTCATCCTTGCAAGTAACCTTAAAGGGATTGACAACCCCTGTATAGCGTTGGGTGCAAGAGTTTGATTCTTTGTGTAGGTACACCTATTGGGGACTTGCTTGTATGTCCTACTGGATTTATACCTTGGTTCTCAACAACTAAGGGAAATACTTATCTACTTTGGTGCATCTCTCGTTCCTCTTCACGTAGACCAATGCATGCTCGAGAAGTAGCAAGAAGGATTTCTGGCGCCGTTGCCAGGGAGATCTACATCAAGCCTACCAAGTACCCATCACAAACTCATCTCTTGCATTTACATTACTTGCCATTTGCCTCTCATTTTCCTCTCCCCCACTTCTAAAATTATTTTTAGAAAATACCAAAAAGATTTGCCTTTTTATTCGCCTTTTTTCGTTCGTCTTTTTGTTTGCTTTTTGCTTGCTTGTGTGCTTGATTGCTTGCTTTGTCATGATGACTCAAGAGAATACCAGGTTGTGTGACTTTTCCAACACCGATAATAATGATTTTATTAGTACTCCGATTGCTACCGCCACTACTGCGGAATCTTATGAAATTAATGCTGCTTTGCTCAATCTTGTTATGAAAGAACAATTTTCTGGCCTTGCTAATGAAGATGCCGCATCCCATCTAAATACTTTCGTTGAGCTATGTGATATGCAAAACAATAAAGATGTGGATAATCATATTGTTAAATTGAAGCTATTCCCATTCTCACTACGAGATCGTGTTAAAACTTGGTTTTCATCTTTGCCTAAAAATAGTATTGATTCATGGAATAAGTGTAAAGATGCTTTTATTTCCAAGTACTTTCCGCCCGCTAAAATCATATCCCTTAGGAACTATATAATGAATTTTAAGCAACTTGATCATGAGCTTGTTGCAGAATCTTGGGAAAGGATGAAACTTATGATTAGGAATTACCCTGTGCAAGGTTTGAGTTTATGGACGATTATACAAATTTTCTATGCTGGATTGAATTTTGCTTCTAAGAATCTCTTAGATTCCACCGTGGGTGGTACTTTTATGGTAGTAATATTAGGAGAAGCTACTAAAATCCTAGATAATATTATGGAAAATTACTCTCAATGGCACACTGAAAGATCTCCTAGTAGTAAAAAAGTGCATGCTATTGAACAGATGAACACTTTGAGTGAAAAGATGGATGAATTGATGAAATTGTATTCTAGTAAGACTGCTCCTATTGATCCTAATGGTATGCCTTTATCTTCTTTGATTGGAAATAATAATGAATCTATGGATGTGAATTTTTTTGGTAGGAACAATTTTGGTAATAACGCTTATAGAGGTAATTTCAATGCTAGGCCGTTTCCTACTAATTCCTCTAATAATTATGGTAATTTCTACAGCAATTCTTATGGAAATTATAATAAAATTCCCTCTGATCTTGATAATAATATTAAAGAATTCATTAGTACGCAAAAAGGTTTCAATGCTATGATTGAAGAAAAATTGCTCAAGATTGATGATTTGGTTAGGAACGTTGATAGAATTTCTCATGAGATTGATTCTTTAAAAATTAGATCTATTCCACCCAAGCGTGATGTTAATTAGTCTTTAAAATCCATGACGATTTCTATTGATGAGTGTAAGGAAAGAACCGCTAGAATACGTGCTAAGCGTGAATGGCTTGAAAACGTGTGTTCTCATGATAATATTGATGAAGATCTTAAAGTGATTGATGTGACTCCTATTGAATCTTTGTTAATATTGATAAG
The DNA here is from genome assembly GCA_022496015.1 of Hordeum marinum. Taxonomy (NCBI): domain Eukaryota; kingdom Viridiplantae; phylum Streptophyta; class Magnoliopsida; order Poales; family Poaceae; genus Hordeum; species Hordeum marinum. The sequence continues at coordinate 93,299,946 of CM039677.1, read as the reverse complement.
GATGGGATTGGAGATGATTCAACTTTAGTTAAAAGTTGTCCCAATGATTCGGTGTTTATAGATCTTGATGCTAAGATTGATACAAGTGGGATTGAAGAGGTCAAAACTTTAAAGAGCAATGAACCCAATATATTGGATTTCAAGGACTTTAATCATGATATCTGATCTTTAATTGATTTTATTTCCTTTTTTAAATCCATGTTGAACTCTCCTCATGCTTATAATCAAAACAAAGCTTTCACTAAACATATTGTTGATGCTATGATGAAAACTTTTGAAGAAAAACTTGAGTTGGAAGTTTCTATACCTAGAAAGCTATATGATGAGTCAGAACCTACTATTCAGATTAAGATAAAAGATTATGAGTGCCATGCTTTGTGTGATTTGGGTGCTAGCATTTCCACGTTTCCAAAAACTTTATGTGATGTGTTAGGTTTCCGTCAATTTGATGATTGTTCCTTAAATTTGCATCTTGCGGATTCCACTATAAAGAAACCTATGGGAAGGATTAATGATGTTATTATTGTTGCAAATAGGAATTATGTGCCCATATATTTCATTGTTCTTGATATAGATTGCAATCCTACATGTCCTATTATTCTTAGTAGACCTTTCCTTAGAATGATTGGTGCAATTATTGATATGAAGGAAGGGAATATTAGATTCCAATTTCCATTAAGGAAAGGCATGGAACACTTTCCTATAAATAAAATAAAGTTACCTTATGAATCTACCATGAGAGATACTTATGGATTGCATACCAAATATGACAATACATAGATCTATTGCGTTTTGCCTAGCTAGGGGCGTTCAACAATAGCGCTTGTTGGGAGACAACCCAATTTTATTTTGCTTTCTGCTTTTTGCTTATGTTTTGGTCTGTTTTTCACATTATTACTTCTATAATAATTGTGTTTTTGTGTTTTAATTAGTGTTTGAGCCAAGTAAAACCTTTGGGGTGATCTATGGTAGTTGTTCATTTGATCTTGATGAAAAACAGAAACTTTTGTGCTCAGTCCAGGAATTTTCTAATTTGTTAAGAGTGTCGAATTGATCTAAAAATTTTACACAGGATTGGTACACAAATTTCCCTGATCTTCCTAAGTTTTCAGAATTTTTCAAGTTTCAAAAGTATTTGAAGTTTACAGATTCCGAAAGACTATTCTGTGTTTGATAGATTTTGTTTTCTTTTTGTTGTTTGCTTATTTTGATGTATCTATGGGACGTATCGGGGGGTATGAGCCATGGAAAAGTTACAATACAATAGGTATTACATAAATACAACTAAAGAAGGAGTTGACAACAATACCTAAAGTGGTGATTTATCTTTTTATACTAATCGATCTCATGAGTTTTCTGTTGAGTTTTGTGTTATGAAGTATTCAAGTTTTGGGTGAAGATTTTATGGACTATGGAATAAAGAGTGGTAAGAGACTAAGCTTGGTTATGCCCAAGGCATCCCAATTCATATTCAAGGATACCAAAAAGCCTAAGCTTGGGGATGCCCCGGAAGGCATCCCCTCTTTCGTCTTCAATCCATCGGTAAATTCACTTGAGGCTATATTTTTATTCACCACAAGATATGTCTTTTTCTTGGAGCGTCTTGTATGATATGAGTCTTTTATTTGTAGTTTTCCACAATCATCCTTGCTGCACACATATTTTGAGAGAGACATGCTGAATCATGAATTTATTAGAATACTCTGTGTGCTTCACTTATATCTTTTAAGCTAGGCAATGTTGCTCTAGTGCTTCACTTATATCTTTATAGAGCATGGTGGTGTTATATTCTATAGAAATTATTGAACTCTCATTCCTCACTTGTATTATTTTGAGAGTTTCTTAGAACGAGCTGATGAAAATCAACAATGAAAAGAAACAACTAGTTATGGACTTATCAAACACATCTCAAAATTATGAGGTGACAACCTGTCACAACAGAAACAATTGGTTGCTTGAGAGCAACAAGATATGCAAAAGGTAGAGTAGACACTTGAATCATTTATGACACCATGATAGCAATAATCCTTAGGAAATGCTTTAGGTGAAATCCAGCCTAAGATAACTCCGAGAAGACAAGATGGGTTAACTTATCTTATTCTTGGCAATTTTCCTTCGAGACTCCTCATAATCAAGAATTTAATAAACCATCTCAAAAGACAATGAATAGGAATTGAACTTATAAAACCAAGATAAATAACACTTGAGCACCTTCAACAAGAATCTTGAGGAACAATTCGAGAAGAACTACATCCTTAACACCCACCATGAAGAAGCATCGAGATGAACTCCGGAATGAAAGGATGATAGAAAAGAAGTGAAGCTTGAAAAAGAAAAATATTAGGGCCTTCCAATGATTTAGATGATTCTTCGGGACAAGATACTTGAGCAAAACTAGGGACTCAGGAAAAGAAAGAAGACCACTTGGGAAAAGGAATTTGATATCATGAACAACTCCGAAAGAAGGATTTAGATCACCTTGACCAACAAGAATAAGAATTATGTTATACTTATCCTTCACTAAGTTAAATTGATCACAAGCAATAGCATACCACTTATTCATCTTGAAAATATTGAAGAGAAAGATATGGCACAAACTTGAAGAAGTCTTGAATGAGAACACCGCTAAGAATTCACAACGAATGAGGATACTACGATTGAACGAAGATACATGGGAACGAAGAGATCACAATCCACCTAATGGAAAACTTCACAAGGCACCAGAATAATTGAGATACGATCGAAGGCACAACAATTGAGAAGAATTTGGGAACAAAAGATGAAAGCTGAGAACAAGGAATCTTCTAAAATGATGGCCTTCGGGAGGATCACAAAATGAAAATAATTCTGAATGCACCGGATAGATATGGGAGAAATTACTCATGAATGGAAACAATTTGAGAGGATAGCACAAAACTGAGACAATGAATCTTTGGAAGAATGAACAACGACTTAAGAGAAACTCTCCTTCAGTCTTCAATGCTGAGAATGATGACGAGAAACAACACCATGAATTACTGAGACATTCCCGAATAATGAATAAGGAAGGGTTGACCCAACAATGAAAATGATTCGAAGCGATCATGAAGAAGAAATATGACTAATGAAAATCATTCTTACATTATATTGAAAAGAACTTAAGGACATCTTTGGAAAGATTAGAAGAGTCAAGTAGGATCCTGGGAAAAAAGTTGTGGGTTATTGGCCCACTCAAAAGAAACCACCATTGAAACAATTGATTAAAAGAGAGATTGCACCGGTACAAATTAAGAACTTGATGAGATGAGAACTCTCAAAATAATTTCGAAGGAATGAAAGAAAACATGAATCTCTGAGATATATTTAGCCTCCGGATAGAACAAAGAGAGACGAATAAACAAGAGAGGCTTGGAAAATAAATTCCAACATGGAAACCATTGAACGAATGAGAAAAGATAAGATGAGCACCGAAGCTTGAATTGGATCCACCAGAGAAGAATAACAACAGGAACAAATAATATGAGGATAGACCTTGAAATTAAAACTCTTGAGAATCTCCACAAGAAATCACCAGATACAATATGAAGAAATGATAGTCGAAGCATTGATGAAGAGAAAGGTGTTGGGGAACATAGTAGTAAATCAAAAAAAATCCTATGATCACCAAGATCAATCTATGGAGAAACTAGCAACGAGTAAGGGGAGAGTGCATCTTCATACCTTTGAAGATCGCTAAGCAGAAACATTACTAGAACACGGTTGGTGGAGTCGTACTCACAACGATTCAAATCACGGTGGATTCCAATCTAAGCGCCGAACAACGGCGCCTCCGCGTTCAACACATGTGCATCCCGGTGACATCTCCTACGCCTTGATCCAGAAAGGAGGAAGGAGAGGTTGAGGGAGATCTCCGGCAGCACGATGGCGTGGTACGGTGGAGTTGCGTGGTTCTCTGGGACGGCTTTGCCAAGCTCTACGGGGGACGAGGAGGAGGAGGGGTACGGCTGCGCCGAGAGAGATAGAGATGTGTGTCCTTGGCAGCCCCAAACCCTCCACTATATATAGGAGAAGGAGGAGCGAGGGCGCAGCCCTAGGGTTCCCACCCTAAGGGATGCGGCCGGCCCTAGACTGGCCATCTGGCCGGCGGACAGAGAGGGAGAGGGGAGGACGACACTCAAAGTGGGCCTTAGGCCCATCTGGGCCTAGGGTTTCCCCCGTTCCCTCCTTTGATGTGCCTTGGGCTAGGGTGGAGGGTGCACCAGCCCAGTCTGGGGCTGGTCCCTTCCCACTCTCGGCCCATGCAGCCCTCTGGTGCCCGTGGCCCCACTTGGTGGACCCCCGGAACTCTCTCGGTGGTCCTGGTACGTTACCAGTAATCCTTGAAACACTTCTGGCAACCAAAAACCACACTTCCTATATATGAATCTTTACCTCCGGACCATTCTGGAACTCCTCGTGATGTCCGGGATCTCATACGGGACTCCGAACAACCTTAGGTAACCACGTACACTATTTCCCTATAACCCTAGCGTCATCGAACCTTAAGTGTGTAGACCCTACGGGTTCGGGAGACATGTAGACATGACCGAGACATCTCTCCGATCAATAACCAACAGAGGGAACTGGATACCCTTGTTGGCTCCCACATGCTCCACGATGATCTCATCGGATGAACCACGATGTCGGGGATTCAATCAATCCTGTATTCAATTCTCTTTGTCTACTGGTATGATACTTGCCCGAGATTCGATCGTCGGTATCCCTATACCTTGTTCAATCTCGTTACTAGCAAGTATCTTTACTCATTCCGTAACACATCATCCTGTGGCTAACTCCTTAGTCACATTGAGCTCATTATGATGATGTCTTACCGAGTGGGCCCATAGATACCTCTCCGTCACACGGAGTGACAAATCCTAGTCTCGATTCGTGCCAACCCAACAGATACTTTCAAAGATACCCGGAGTGCACCTTTATAGCCACCCAGTTACGTTGTGACATTTGGCACACCCAAAGCATTCCTACGGTATCCAGGATTTGCACAATCTCATGGTCTAAGGAAATGATACTTGACATTAGAAAAGCTTTAGCAGACGAACTACATGATCTTGTGCTATGCTTAGGACTGGGTCTTGTCCATCACATCATTCTCCTAATGATGTGATCCCGTTATCAACGACATCCAATGTTCTTGGTCATGAAACCATGACCATCTATTGATCAACGAGCTAGCCAACTAGAGGCTCACTAGGGACATGTTGTGGTCTATACGTTCACACATGCATTACGGTTTCCGGTTAATATAATCATAGCATGTGTTAGAAATATGCCCCAGAGGCAATAATAAATTAGTTATTATTATATTTCCTTGTTCATGATAATCGTTTATTATCCATGCTATAATTGTATTGATTGGAAACTTGGATACATGTGTGGATAGTTAGACAACCCAGTGTCCCTAGTATGCCTCTAGTGAACTAGCTTGTCTATCAAAAATGGTTATGGTTTCCTAACCATGGACATAAGATGTCATTTGATAACAGGATTACATCATTAGGAGAATGATGTGATGGACAAGACCCAAACTACGAACGTAGCATATGATTGTGTCAGTTTATTGCTACTGTTTTCTACGTGTCAAGTATATGTTCCTATGACCATGAGATCATGCAACTCACTGACACCGGAGAAGTGCCTTGTGTGTATCAAACGTCGCAACGTAACTGGGTGACTCTAAAGGTGCTCTACAGTTATCTCCGAGGGTGTCTGTTGGGTTGGCATGGATCAAGACTGGGATTTGTTACTCCGTGTAACGGAGAGGTATCTCAGGGCCCACTCGGTAATACAACATCACAACAAGCCTTGCAAGCAATGTGACTAAGTGTTAGCCACGGGATCTTGTATTACGGAACAATTAAAGAGACTTGCCGGTAACAAGGTTGAACTAGGTATGAGGATACCGACGATCGAATCTCGGGCAAGTAACATACCGAAGAACAAAGGGAACATTATACGGGATTACCTGAATCCTTGACATAGAGGTTCAACCGATAAAGATATTCATAGAATATGTAGGAACCAATGTGGACGTCTAGGTCCCGCCATTGGTTATTGACCGTAGAGGTGTCTCGGTCATGTCTACATAGTTCTCAAACCCACAGGGTCTGCACACTTAAGGGTTGGTGATGTTTCGGTAGTGTAGAGTTATGTATGGTGGTGACCGAAGTTTGTTCGGAGTCCCAGATAAGATCCCGGCCGTCACGAGGAGCTTCGGAATGGTCTGGAGGTAAAGATTCATATATAGGAAGTCCAAGTTTGGTCGCCGGAAAAGTTTCGGGCTCATCGGTAGTGTACCGGGAGTACCGGTAGTGTACCGGGAGACCTTCGGGAGGGGTATTTCGACCCCAGAGGGTCCATTGTCTGTGGAGAGTGATAACCAGACCTTAGTGGGCTGGATAAACAGCCACAATAAGGCCCATGGCGCAGGAGAAGAAAAGGCTAAAGGAAAAGGTGGAAAATCAGCCAATAGGGAGCAATCCTAGTCCAACTAGGATTGGAGGAGAAGTAAGATTCCTCTCCTCCTTGGTGCAAAATGCTGGTTGGCTGCCTTGTGCGCTAGCCCCTCTTCCCCTCCTCTCCTCCTATATATACTAGTGGAATAGAGGGTTTTGCACAGATTTTACGGCCACGTGCTACCCGTTTCACCAGTGTTCCTCTAGATCGGTTTTCCGCAGCGCTTAGGCGAAGCCCTGCCGGAATTCCTCCACCACCATCACCGGAGCGCCGTCACGCTGCCGGTGAACTCTCTCTCCTCTCCACCTCCTCTTGCTGGATCAAGACGGTGGAGATCGTCATCAAGCTGCACGTGTGCTGAACGCGGAGGTGCCGTCCGTTCGGTACTAGATCGGAAGGACCGTGATCAAGGCCACGAGACGATCGTGACGAGATCGCGGGACGGTTCATGATGAGATCGCGGGACGGCTCGTGATGAGATCGCAGGATGGATCGTGATGTGTTCATGGGACGGATCATGATGAGATCGCGGGACGGATCATGATGTGATCGCGGGACGCTTGGCGATTTGGATCGCGAAGATGTTCGACCACACCAACTGCGTTTCTTAACGCTTCCTGCTGAGCGATCTACAAGGGTATGTAGATCCACCACCCCTCTCATAGATGCTCATCACCATGGATAGGTTTGCGTGTGTGTAGGAAAATTTTTGTTTCCCATGCTGCGTTCCCCAACAGTGGCATCATGAGCTGGGTTAATGGTTCGATGAGATCTCGAGTAAAACACAAAAGGTTTGTGGGCGTTGATGCTTAGATTGCTTCCTCCCTTGGTCGTATTTTGGTTCAGCGGTATTGTGACATGAAGCGGCCCGAACCAACATTACTCGTACGCTTACGAGAGACCAGTTCCCTCGACGCAACTTCTTGCCTAGATGGCTTGCGGGTGGCAGTTTCTCTCACTTTAGTTGGATCGGATCCGACAAAGGCGGTCCTTGAGAAGGTTGAAAAGCAAACTAGTGTATCACCGTTGTGGTTTTTGCGTAGGTGAGAATTGTTCTTGCTAGATACCCATAGCAGCCACGTAAAACATGCAACAACAATTAGAGGACGTCTAACTTGTTTTTGCAGGGTATGTTGTGATGTGATATGGCCAATTACATGATGTGATATATGTGATGTATGAGTTGATCATGTGATGTATAGAATATCACGACTTGCATGTCGATGAGTACGGCAACTGGCAGGAGCCATAGGGTTGTCTTTAATTATTGTATGACCTGTGTGTCAATCATTAAGCGCTATGTAATGCTTTACTTTATCGCTAAACGGTAGCAATAGTAGTAGAAGCATGCAGGGCGTGACAACCCCGATGGCGACACGTTGATGGAGATCAAGATGATGGAGATCATGGTGTCGTGCCGGTGACGATGGAGATCATGCCGGTGCTTTCAAGATGGAGATCTAAAGCACAAGTTCATGGCCATATCATGTCACTTATGATTTGCATGTGATGTTAATCCTTTTATGCACCTTGTTTTGCTTAGGACGACGATAGCATTATAAGGTGATCCCTCACTTAATTTCAAGATAAATTGTGTTCTCCCCGAGTGTGCACCATTGCGAAAGTTCGTCGTGTTGAGACACCACGTGATGATCGGGTGTGATAGACTCTATGTTCACATACAATGGGTGCAAGCCAGTGTTGCACACGCAGAACACTTGGGTTAAACTTGACGAGCCTAGCATGTACAGACATGGCCTCGGAACACAAGAGACCGAAAGGTCGAACATGAGTCATATAGTAGATATGATCAACATGATGATGTTCACCATTGAAGCCACCTCAACTCACGTGATGATCGGACTTGAGTTGGTGAATTTTGGATCATGTGACACTCAGATGAGTTGAGGGATGTCAATTTGAGTGGGAGTTCTTAATTAATATGATTAATTGAACTCATTATCATGAACATAGTCAGTAGTGTCTTTGCAAATTATGTTGTAGATTACTAGCTCGCGCTGTAGCTCCCGTGTGTTTTTATATGTTCCTAGAGAAATAGAGTTGAAAGATGATGGTAGCAATATTGCGGACTGGGTCCGTGATGTGAGGATTGTCCTCATTGCTGCACAGAAGGCTTATGTCCTTAATGCACCGTTCGGTGCGCCACCCCCTCTAGCGTCGTCTGTAGATGTTGTGAACATCTGACAGGCACGTTCCAATGACTACTTGATAGTTTAGTGTGTCATTCATTGCGGCTTAGAATCGAGGCTCCAAAACGTTTTGAACGTCACGGAACATACAAGATGTTCTAAGAGCTGAGATTGTGGTCTCAGGCTCGTGCCCGTGTTGTGAGATGTGAGATCTCAAACAAAGATTATTTGCTTGCAAGATGAAAGAGAATAGCTCAATAGTTGAGCATGTGCTCAGATTGTCTGGGTGCTGCAATCGCTTGAATCGAGTGGGAGTTGATCTTCCAGATAAGATAGTGATTGATATAGTTCTCCAAGTCACTATCACTAAGCTACTAGAACTTGGTGATGAACTATAAATTGCAAGGGATAGAAATAATGATTCCTAAGCTGTTCGCGATGTTTGACACCGCGAAGGTAGAAATCAAGAAGGAGCGTCAAGTGTTGATGGTTAGTAAAACCACTAGTTTCAAGAAGGGCAAGGACAAGTAGGGGAAACTTCATGGATAGCAAGTCAGTTGCTGCTCTAGTGAAGCAACCCAAAAGTTGAACCCAAACCCGAGACTAAGTGCTTCGATTATGAGGAGAACGGTTACTGTAAGCAGAACAACCCTAGATACATGGTAGATAAGAAGGTTGGCAACGTCGACAGAAGTATATTTGATACAAGTGTTATTGATGTGTACCTTGCTAGTGCTCCTAGTAGCACCTGGGTATTGGATACCGGTTCAGCTGCTAAATGTTAGTAACTCGAAAATAAAAGCTACGGAACAAACGGAGAACTAGCTAAGGGTGAGGTGACGATGTATGTTGGAAATGTTTCCAAGGTTGATGTGATCAAACATCGCACGCTCTCTCTACCTTCGGGATTAGTGATGAACCAAAATAAATGTTATTTGGTGTTTTGCGTTGAAGCATGAAACGTGATTAGATCATGTTTATTGCAGCACGGTTATTCATTTAAATTAGAGGATAATGGTTATTCTGTTTACATGAATAATACCTTCAATGGTCATGCACCCAGTGAGAATGGTTTGTCGAATCTTGGGTGTAGTAATACACATGTTCATAACATAGATGCCAAAAGATACAAAGTTAATAATGATAGTACCACATACTCGTGGCACTGCGGCTAAATGTCATATTGGTGTAAAGCGCATGAAGAAACTCCATGCTGATGGATCTTTGGACTCATTCAATTTCGAATCGGTTGAGACATGCGGACCATGCCTTTTGGGTAAGATGACTAAACCCCGTTTTCTGGCTTGATGGAACGAGCATGTGACTTATTGGAAACAATACATGTTGATGTATACGGTCCAATGAGTGTTTGTAGCTTGCGGTGGGTATCGTTATTTTCTTACCTTCACTGATGATTTGAGTAGATACAGTGTATGTTTACTTAATGAAACACAAGTCTGAATTGTTTGAAAAGTTCAAGCAAATTCAGAGTGAAGTTTAATATCATCGTGACAAGAAGATAAAAATGTCTGCGATATGATCGTGGAGGTGAATATCTGAGTTACGAGTTTGGCATACAACTTTAGACAATGTGAAAGTTTTTTCACAACTCACGCCACCTAGAACACCATGATGTGATGGTGTGTCCGAACGTCGTAGTCGTGCCTTATTTTGATATAGCACATACTATGATGTCTCTTATCGTTTTGCCACTATCGTTTTGTGGTTATGCATTAGAGACAACCACATTCGCTTTAAAATAGGGCACCATCTAAATCCGTTGAGATGGCACCGTGTGAATTATGGTTTGATAGAAACCTAAAGTTGTCATTTCTTGATGTTTGGGGCTGCGAAGCTTGTGTGGAAAATGTTTTCACCTAATGAGCATGAACCCAAAGCGGACAAATGCATCTTCATAGAATACCCCAAGAAAAGTTGGGGATACCCGCCATTGGTTATTGACCGTAGAGGTGTCTCGGTCATGTCTACATAGTTCTCAAACCCGCAGGGTCTGCACACTTATGGTTTGGTGATGTTTTGGTAGTGTAGAGTTATGTATGGTGGTGACCGAAGTTTGTTCGGAGTCCCGGATGAGATCCCGGACGTCACTAGGAGCTTCGGAATGGTCCGTAGGTAAAGATTCATATATAGGAAGTCCCAGTTTGGTCGCCAGAAAAGTTTCGGGCTCATCGGTAGTGTACCGGGAGACCTCCGGGAGGGGTATTTCGACCCCAGAGGGTCCATGGGTTGTGAAGAGTGATAACCAGACCTTAGTGGGATGGATAAACAGCCACAATAAGGCCCATGGCGCAGGAGAAGAAAAGGCTAAAGGAAAAGGTGGAAAATCAGCCAATAGGGAGCAATCCTAGTCCAACTAGGATTGGAGGAGAAGTAGGATTCCTCTGCTCCTTGGCGCAAAAGGTTGGTTGGCTGCCTTGTGCACCAGCCCCTCTTCCCCTCCTCTCCTCCTATATATACTAGTGGAATAGAGGGTTTTTGCACAGATTTTACGGCCACGTGCTACCCGTTTCACCGGTGCTCCTCTAGATCGGTTTTTCGCAGCGCTTAGGCGAAGCCCTGCCGGAATTCCTCCACCACCATCACCATGGATATGTAGATCCACTCCCCCTCTCGTAGATGCTCATCACCATGGATAGGTTTGCATGTGTGTAGGAAAATTTTTGTTTCCCATGCTGCATTCCCCAACAGCATGAACAGTAGACAATTATCATGAACAAGGAAATACAATAATAACCATTTTATTATTGCCTCTAGGGCATATTTCCAACTAAAGGCACTTGGAAGAGAATTTAATCATTGAAGAAAAAGGTCGGGAGGGTGGGAAAAACAAAGAAAACTTGAGACAGATGAGATGAACTCCGGAAAGAAATGAGAGTTGCTCTTGCAAATATTGAAGAGGATAGAATTCACTTGAAGAGAAGCACACCGGATAAAAAGAATTGATATGACAACTTGATTGAGCAAAAGAATTATCAATCCCACAGACATATGAGAAAACTTCCTCGGAAAGATATGAGATCACCACTTGACATCGAAGCAACTCGAATTACCATATACAAAACAAAACAAAGGATGGGGCTTATGAAACAAGCCAGAACAAATACATGACAGAGATTTCGCTCGATATTTTCGTGGTAAGGTTTACACGGGCTCGATCGTACATTGGATTGTCATATTGAAATGATGCTTGAATATCCTCCCTAGGCATAGCGAACTACAAGGCTTGACGAAGCATAATCGAGACTGTCCTCTGTAAGAAAGACCGTGAAGAAATGAATCCGATAGATGTCGAACCCCAACCTCACATCATGATCTGCAGGAAGATAGCCTAGGTAACTACTTGAATTCCCACCTAAGAACTTCCGAAAACTTTCTTGGTTATGCAATCGGGTGTTGGTGATACAAGGAGGAAAATATCTCACACAACTAACAAACCTACGCCCCAACTGTATCCATCCTTCAACACATAACCAGAGGCTTCACAAGTCCATCTAACTTGGATCCTCGAAAGCACAACGATACTAACCATGGTGGTCCCCCGGACGCCTCCCAAGTACTAGGTGACTCTGACCTTATCTCACCATGACAACTATTGAAGCAATTCCGAACACCCTCCGTCCTGAGATACTAAGGAAGCTGCATGATAACGACGTGCCAAGATTTCCCTGGAGCTCAACTCCCCGGAAGAAATCAAGTCAAACAGGAGGCACCAAGACAAAACTCTGTCACACGGTATCATATAGTTTTCAAAATACCCACGTGATCCTAAAAACATTTGAGCGAGAAGAGTAGTAGAATCAAAATTCCTAAGTTGAATACCTCACCAGAGTATAGAAGAGGAGTAAAAAAAGAAACCTACTCTCCAATACAACTAGACTCAAAATAGTTTTTACTAGACTCGACTCGGCCAAGTTCGATCAATCAAGGGGGCTCCTAGGTCAGTACATGCTCTGATACCAACTTATCATGCCCAAGATGCGACCCTATCCTTATTTTGACTCGAGGGCCTCGATAGGGATAGGAGCGCATCTTGTCGTGTTGCAAGAATGGATATCATTAGAAGTACATGTACATAAGAGATGAGTATATGGAATTGGATTACACTCGCCACAAGCTACAACAAGATCACATCAATACAACAAAATATCCAAACATCATACAGAAGAGCAGGGTCCGACTACGGACGAAAACAAACGACAAAATGACATCCATCTTGCTATCCCAGGCTGCCGCCTAGAACCCATCCTAGATTGATGAAGAAGACGAACTCCAAATCAAACAAGCATCGCACTCACATCAAATCATCGCATTACCTGTACATGCAACTGTTGTTGTGGTAATCTATGAGCCATAAGGGACTCAACAATCTCATTTCCAAGGGTATCAAGACTATTAAAGTTTAATGGGTGAGGTATGGTTAAGTGGTGAGGCTGTAGCAAGCGACTAAGCATTTAGTTGAGTGGCTAACTTACAAATACAGAAAGTAAAGTATGGTGGTCTACGCACAACAGACGTGAACTAGTAATGATCACTAACTGATCCTGCACACCTACTTATGTAAATCAAAGCCCCATCGTGTTCTCTCTTGGATAAGGACTCACGAGAAGAGACGGTCACGATTATGCACACAGTTGGTGTATTTTATTTGAGTTTACTTCAAGTTTTCTATGACCGGGTGTTAAACAAAGTATCCAAGTTTGCCACATAACCGCGGGCATGGCTTTCCGAAACATTTAACCCTGCAAGGGTGATCCAACTCATCCATCACAAATTAACCACATGCCGCGGGAATAACCTTGACCACGGATCTCGTGATCATCCTAGGCAATTCCAAAGGAATTCCGACACCTCGAGATAGCCCGAAGAATATCAGAGTTCCTCACGCAAAACATTCGAGAAAGGTAAAACAAGTCCAGCAAGGCCTCCCGACGTGTCGACGATCCTGATAGGAGCGACGTATCTCATTCTCAGGACACGGCAGATAAGCGACGCGTACATTGGTCTGATAGAAATCCCCCAAGTTGCCCTGGGGTGGCCCCACATAGTGCTCTAGTTTGGACCAACACTCATGAGGAGCACTGGCCCGGGTTGTTGATTAATCCACGGGGTGATCATGCCCTATGCAAATTTTAGTTGTTATTAAGCAAAAAGTACCAATGTTGGGCCTTGCCAGAAAAGCTTTAACCTAAAACAAAGATCAAGGGGGTCCCCATAACAACCCCGAGCATGTTAGGAGCGCTCAATTATGGAACATAACACCGGTTCACAAGTAACTAGGGCGGCAGAAGTGGAACAAAACACCGAGCAAAAGGCCAACCTTCTACCCTTTACTAAGTTTATAAGTGCATTAAATTAAATATGAATAATATTGTGATAACAAAAGAATGTCCATGTTGACACATGGAAGCAATTGCACCTACAGCTACAAAACGCTGTAAGAAGGGCTGAGCAAGCGGTAACATAGCCAAACAAAGGTTTGCTGGGATATGGACGGGTTAGAGGCTTTTCATGGCAATGTTGGGAGGCTTGACAAATAAGTGGTAGGTAGCGTGACATAACGATAAAAGTGGAACAACTAGCATAGCAATGATAGTAGTGGTATCCAGGGAATTGTGTCATATTGCCTGAGGTGAAGATGGGATTAAGCAATTTTAAATGGAGTCGATGAAGAAGAACGAGTCCATGAAGAAGACGAGCCAACGTAGTCGAACGAATCCTCACACTCCAAACGCTTTTGGAACTCTATCGAGAAGAAGCAACCCAGAAACAACAATCAACACATGATACACCACAACATATGCATGACACGATGCGCAAACAAATATGATGCATGTTCGGTTTAATATGCAACGCAGGGCATGGCATGGCAAGCACAAAAAACAGCCACTACATATTAAGTGAAGTTCAATATGCTCGTTGCATATTGACAAAACTCCACGTTCGAATTATTTAGTTCACTATCGTTAGGTACTCATCATTATTAAATGTTTTCTAAACATGGGTGATCATGGCATAAGCGAAGATGGGATTAAGCAATTTTAAATGGAGAGGGACGACATACAAATAAAAAAATAATAACTCTCCATATTATGAGAAAGTGGTTAATGTTGTTTATCATGGCAAGAGGTGAAGCATGATCAACTATATCGTCTAGGCATTTTAAATGGGGCCCGAAGCAACATATAGCATTTCCGAAACATCCCCATAAGCATAATATGAATTTGGTCCAGACCTGTACTAACCATATTTTGGAGTTGTTAAACAGCAAAATAAATGTCACCATGTGATTCTACACATTTTTCTAGACAAGTTACATATATAAAACATTTTCAACAGAGCTACAGTTCAAAAGTTATTAAATAATTCATATCAGCATGGCAATTATGCAAATTAATGCGAACAAAAATGTTAAAAAAATTTATCACATGTGAGAGTTGGTTATTGTGAACCTACACGAAATTCTAAGCACTTTTCATGTATAAATTTTTTTAATCTGGTGCACGGTTAAAAAGTTATTAACAATTTAAAAACATGGGTTTTACTGTAATTTTGAAATTCACAGGTTAATTAGAAAATTCGCATGCAGGGAAAACAACACACTATGGGCCGAATCTGCAATAGGGCCCGAACATGACATGGGCGCAGGATAGTTACCCAGCGCCCAGGGCGCAACATAGCATGTAGAGAAGGTGGGCTCGGGGGAATCTCACCATGGGCTCGGCCCATGACGCGGGGCTCAGGGAGACCAGTTGCGCGTTGGCGCGGCCCAAAGCGGCGAGGCGGCCCACGCGAGGGCGCTGGCGGTCAACGGGGATCGACGCTCGCTCCATGCTTGATCCCGAGCGGAGTGAACGAGCGGCGACGGCGGTCAACCACGAGGGCGCGACCTATGGAAGGCGGCGGCGGAGGGCGGCGAGGACGGGGATGAGGAGATCCGGCTGGCAGGGCACCGGATCCGGCCGGCATCGGCGACCGGCGGTGGCGGCAGCTTGGGTCCACGACGGCCGAGCTCTGCATCCATGGTGCCCTGGATAGGGAAGAGAGATAGAGGGGTTGGGGGAAAGAGATAAGAGAAAGGAGAAGAGAGAAGGAGAGGGAGGAGGAGGTCCGGCCTCGGGGGTCCTCCGGCGAGCTCCGACGAGGGCCGGCCTACGGGGTTGCTCGCGAGGCTTTGATGGTGCTGCTTGGGGAGCTCGTTCATGGCGGCTGCGGGCTGCGGAGGAGCTCGGGGCTATGTGGTCACCGGACATTGTCCGGGCTGGCCACCCGACATGTCCGGTAGGTGGGATTTGGGCGATTCTCAGCCCCAGATCTCAGATGTGAGGGCTGAAATTGGCTATGGATGTGGAATTTCGGGGGAGAGGGAGGTGGAGCTAGAAGGTGGGGTTTTCTAGGTGTGTGGCTGCAATTTTACATGGAGGAAACCCTAGAGAGTGAGGGAGCTCTCTCCATGGGGTTATATAGGGGAGGCACTAGGAGGGGTTGGGCCTTGTCCGTCCGATCGCGTTCCGATGACCACGAACGAAGGGATGGGCTTGGTTGGGCTAGCAGGTTGTATAGAGGGCCTTGGGCTGAGATGAGAGGGAAGGTTTGTGGCCCGTGACATGAGTTTTTAAAACACCTTAAACGTCCGATGAATAAACCGATGACCGCACTGCTACGACTAACCAATGGGTATCAAACAAACTCGGAATGCGACAAAATTTGGCAGGCGGTCTACCTACAATATAATAAGATCGCACGCCAACTTTCAACCCAATCTGAGAATATTTTAAAGGCACTTTCAAAAACAATATTTTTTTCAATGCCGCAGGCGCGTGCGTGTGTGTGGTTGGTCTCGAAATGGTCGACGACACCAACGGAGAGAACCGGCACGTACCAATGGATGCAAGTTTTCAAAAACAAGTTACGATGCTATGCATATGATTCGAATGATGCGATGAGGAATGCAACAACCAAACGAACCACGTGACGAGAATGGAAACAAAAGGGGAAACTTCTAGAGCGTCGGTCCCGGGCTATTACAGGTTACCTCCCCACCGTCATTCCTCACCACGTGGTAGAGGAGGGCCAAGTGATTCCCACTCCCAGGCCAGGCGAGAGGTCGTGTTCATCCCCCACTTCATCAGGGGGTTGAGCTTCCCACTCCACCCCTTCGTCAGGCGATTAATGTTCTTCTATAGCCTCGAATTCCATGACCTTCCGCCGAACTCCATCATGCGTATTTTGGCATTCATCCTCGTCTGTGAGGCCTTCCTTCACGTTGAGCCGCACTTCGGGCTCTGGCTGCAGGTCTTCAATATCAAACCCAAGTGCGTCGGAGGCAAGCATGCGGATTGCCGTGGGGCAGTCATCAACAAGCTCACCCGCGTCGGGTGGCCGTCGGGCACCTTCACCGACACCATCAAAGGGTGGCAGAAGGAGTGGTTCTATGTCACCGAACCATAAGAGTAGGGCCAACTCCCCGCCGCCGCATTTAGATCTGCCTCCCCCCCCACCAGACTGGCTTCGTGGCCCGAGAAGGGCCTAGCCTGGGGTTCGGGCAAAGAGGTGGCCGATCTGCAGAAGCGCCTCCGCTCCCTGGTCGAGGAGGGCATCAAGCTGGCCGATGTGGTCCAGGTGATGCTCTGGAGACGCATCTTGCCCTGCCAGCGTCAGAACACTCCTTTGTGGCCTTGAGAACTCGAAGCCGAGCCCACAGTCCAGAATCTCTTCCGCACTACGCGGGAGAAGCTGTGGAAGGCGCTCTTCAAGTCGATGAAGAGTTGGCCATTTGAGGAGGAGGACAAGGGCCTGCACACCGCCAAGCCAGACTCTGAGGTAAGATTTTCCCCGACTTGGTTGGCTCTATCACATAGAGAATCCCTTCATCCTCTTATCCGATCTATTCTGGTAGAGATGGAAGAAGAAGGCCATCAACATCAACAGTCTGGCTCCTATGCTCGGATACGAGAGGACCGGGTTGTTAGCCAGGATGCTTGTGGAGAAGCCGTCCGAGGCTCCCACAAAGAAGGAGAAGAAGAAGAAACTAGGTCAGGCTGGCCTTCGCATCAAGGACCAGCCTGATGCTGCATCCAAAGACACCCCCACCTCCTTGAATCAGGAGTACGCCGAAGAGGAGGAAGAAGAGGAGGAGGAGGTCGAGAGTGAGGGGGGAGGAAATTTCCCCCACGCCAAGAAGAGAGCGGCGTCTTCGGACGCCCCAGGGCAGGCAGCTTCTCCTTCCCCGAAGAGGGCGCAGAAAGTGCGGATGGTGTTGTCCGATGACAGCTCAGAATCGATCTCCGCATCCGAAGACCCCGAGGAGGTTCCACGAAGGATCCTAAGGGTCAAGCCCCCTCCATCAAGGTTAGGATCCGAAGACTCTCCTTCCCATAACCGGTAAATCCTGAGTTTGCTAACACACAGGTTATTGGTCCTATAGCCCCCCACGCGTCATCCCCACCGAGGTGGTATCGGATGGGGAGACCCCACCCGCCGAACTAGCGGAGAGCGGGGATGCCTTGCACCCTACCACTCCAGGCACTACGAAGGACGTTGTGGAGGTGTCGTCCTAGCCTACTCTAATGGAGGCGGACCTAGGGGGCGAGGGAGATATTACTATGGACGAGGCTAATGCTTCGGCCACCAAAGACTAGGGGACAACCCCCCGTCCGGACACCGAGGAGGCTGGACGGACGGGCCATCAGTCCCCTCCGAGGACATCTCCAGAGCACATTGTGTCTCTAGAGGCA
This sequence comes from Hordeum marinum, assembly GCA_022496015.1. Taxonomy (NCBI): domain Eukaryota; kingdom Viridiplantae; phylum Streptophyta; class Magnoliopsida; order Poales; family Poaceae; genus Hordeum; species Hordeum marinum. The sequence goes on along the minus strand of CM039677.1, from coordinate 93,281,549 downwards.
CCGGTCCAATCCCTGGTGGGTGATAGGGAGATCCGATCATCCCTGGCACCGCCGACCAACAGGTGGTCGGCCATGGAGGAGGCTCTATCGAGCGCCTCCATCCCCGAGGATCACCGCACCCTTATGGGTGCGGTACTACAAAGCGTCCAGTCCATTGACAACGGACTGAAGGAGGCCTACAAAGGTCTCCTTGCAGGCTTTCAAGTAAGTCGCTCGATGTTTTTGCTAAGATTTTTATTTATTCGTATTTTATACATGGCAGCCCCTGAGCCCTAGGTGAGATGAAGCAGCTCACCTAGGGGTCATATCTATAATCTCGGGAAGTGAATACCAATATAATGTATGCATTGTGTGATGTAGGCTTCGTCATCAGCAGCGGCCAGAAACGGTGCCGAGCTGGACGAGCTGCATCGGAAACTCAGGCATTTCGAGGGTGAGGTGGAAGCCCTCAACAAGAGGTTCGACGAAGCGCAGGGTAAATCCAAACTAAATCTAGATGCTTTCCTCCCGAATACTGTCAATGCAAATTTGTTTTTAAATATAGTTGCATCGTGTTGCAGCTTCATCGAAAGAGACCGAAAAGCTCAATATCGAGCTTCAACATGCCAAAGATGAAGTGGCCATGGTGAAGGCAGCGGCCAAAGAAGCAGCCACCACTCTCTCCGCCCTACGAGCCACCAGCGATAAACACCAGGCTCATGTGGCAGAGATACAGGATGAGCTCAATGATGCTAGCAATAAGTGCGAGTCCTTGGAGCAAAGGAACAAAGCGGCCTCGGCCGAACTGTCCACCATGAAGGACGATCTCCAGAAGGAGCGGGTGGACAGACGGTTCTTCGAGTAACAAGTGTGTCAAGCCAAGGAGATAGACGATGGTAAGCCAAGGGGATAGCAAGTTCGAATTGCTAACCCGGGTGTGGCGATCTTCAGGCGCTGCCGCCGATCTCCAAAAGAGCGTGGAAGACGCCAATCAGTTGCTTGCCTCGCGAGGAGAGGAACACACTGCTCGGACATTCTGGGCACAATTCGGAGCCCCCGAGCGTCCTCCTCTTTTGGTGGAGCAGTTGAAACAGCTGATGGAGATGCACCTGATGGCAGAGCTGGCCATCAAGTACCTCTGCATCCGCTTATGGCACGGCGAGCCACTCCCCAGCAGCTACTTTGGCCTAGTGCAACGACTGATTGATGCTACGCCCCGCCTCGACACCGTCAAGCGCTCCTCCTACATTAAAGGAGTCTGGATGGCCCTTGCCAAGGCCAAAGTGCACTGGCTAGGGCTCAATCCGATGAAGGTCGCCACCGACCCACCGCCGCCCGGAAAGGAGCACCGACCCCCCATGCTTTACTTTGATGGAGTGATGGAGAGTGCCCGGGTGATAGCGTCGTAGTGTTCGGGCAATAAAAATTGAATGGGCTTGTAATGTGTCCAAAGACTTGTTATAACTTTCAATGATATTAGTATCTGCTCTTATATGTTTTTTCATTCCTTTATAACTCCTGTATGGTTGTTTAATATTGAAAGATGCGAGTCGTCGGCTTCAGCCCCCACGTAGATACTACATGGGGTGTCTATGCCAATGCATTGTGTCCCTTAGCCAAATTATAGGAACTCGAAGGTGGTTTAGTGCGGTAGACTAGGCAATCGGACTATTATGCTTTATTTATTTCACTTAACCGAAGGGGCGCAAAAAGGACTACGGGAAGCGTACGATTAGCCACCGGAGTTTTGCGATGTTCAGATGAGCCGAGACTGAAGTCGACATCACAGTATTTGCACAAAGGGGTTGAAGTATAATACTTCTAACTTGGGGTTCGCAGATCGGATCACGCATACTATGACAATCCGTTTTCGGCTTTCTCCCTTGAGGTGCTTGACCGGACTATCCGGAAGCAGAATCGCAGGGGTGCTCCCTTTGCCCCTTTAGCCGAGCGAGCGGAACATAAAGGGCAAGCACAGGAGTCAGGCAACCCAACATAATGACCAAAGACATAGTTCAAAACTGATCCATATAAAGCGAATGCCAAGACGCCAAACACGAAATGGTTAAGGCGATTTGTGTTTGAAATCAAGCCCCCGGTCTATTAGCCGGTGACCTTGGGTCATACCAAACAAGTTCGCGAGAAGAGGGAGGGAAGGAAAAAGTATGTGCCAAAAAACGGGACAAATGAGGCGTACGTGCGCCATGCAATTTCGCATTTCCTCAACAACTCATATAACTGGTATTGCTGAAGCAACTGTTTACAGGTATGTGATAAGAAATAAAGTCCTATAGGAGTTGTTGTACCAGGGGTCTTCAATTGGTGACCAGACATCTTCGATATGCCCTGTTGCTAGTTGACTCCTGCTTTTGGATGCACCTTGATGGGTGTTAGTGCGGACAGATCTTGCGAACAAAATCTTGAGAGGCCGCAGTGTGAAAGGTGAGCTTTATGCTATGGGCAGGCTCTTTTGGGAGCGTCTGCATTTTGTCCGAAGACATGTTGAGGGTAACAGTTCAGGACAACCGAACACCTACCATAAGTTCCCCACCGCTACCCATGGAATCTTAAGTGCGAAGTTGTGCTTCCTCGGCATGTACTTCCCTGGTCCTAAGGTTGCGCGGTGGGGGGTGAGTCCCTATTGAGGGGAGGAAGGGGGGTTGGAGTGTTTGGTCTGAATCCGAACTCGCTTCCCAACCTTTCGTGCCTTTACGGTGAATGTCGAAGGTTGTCGGTCGTCTTTGTAGCTGAATTCGGCCGTTAGTGCCAATAAATGTTCCTCCGTTCTAAGGGACCGTTCTATATTGCCATTGATTGTAATGACCCCCTTGGGGCCTGGCATCTTGAGCTTGAGGTATGCGTAATGCAGGACTGCGTTGAACCGAGCAAACATCGTTCGGCCGAGCAGCGCGTGATAGCCCCTACGAAAGGGCACAATGTCGAAGATCAAGTCCTCGCTACGGAAGTTATCGGGCGAGCCGAACACAACCTCTAGGGTTACAAATCCCGTACATCGATCCTCAACACCTCGGATCTCTCCCTTGAAGGTAGTGTTGCTGGGCTTGATCGTTGACGAATCTATACCCATCTTTTTCACCATGTCTGAGTAAATCAGATTGAGGCTGCTTCCTCTATCCATTAGGACTTTAGTGAGGTGATACCCATCTATAATGGGACCTAGGATGAGGGCAGCCAAGCCCCCATGAGGGATACTGGTCGGACGGTCACGCCGGTCAAAGGTGACCGGGTATGCTGACCATGGGTTATATTTCGGAGCTATGGGCTCCACGGAATAGACCTCCCGAAGGGCCCGCTTCCTCCCCTTTTTAGGTATGTGGGTGACGTATATCATATTCACCGTTTTGACTTCGGGAGGGAATTTTTTCTGACCGCCACTAATTGGACCCCGAGGCTCTTCTTTGTCCTTGTTGCGCGAGATCTTGCCCTGGTCCTCAGGTTGTATCTTGCTGACCTGTTTAAACACCCAGCAGCTGTAGTGTGTGTGATTGGCTGGCTTTTTTTAAGTTCTATGGATTTGGAAAGTCATGTCCATGATCTTCTCGAGCTGAGTCGGTCCGTCATGATTACCTTTAGGGGGATTCTTCCGCTGCCCGAGTCGAGAGTTGCGGAATCTGGCGTTAACCGCCGTGTCATTGGCGTCATTGCTATTGTGCCGGCATTTGTTCTTATTGCGCTTCGGCTTTGAGTTGCCATCATGGGATTCAGGTGCCGCTGGATCTTCAGAGTTGTTGTTGCGTCTTGCCAGCCAATTATCTTCGCCCGCACAAAAGCGGGCCATGAGGGAGGTGAGGGCGGACATAGTCCAAGGCTTGTCCTGGCCTAGCTGGCGGTCCATCCATTCGTCTCGAATGTTGTGCCGGAAGGAGGCAATGGCCTCAGCATCCAGACTGTCGACAATTTGGTTCTTCTCAGTCAAGAACCGATTCCAAAACTGCCGGGTAGACTCGTCGGGCTTCTGGACGACGTTACTAAGGTCAGAAGAGTCCGGCGGGCGGACATAGGTCCCATGGAAGTTAGAGAGAAATGTGTCTTCCAAGTCTTCCCAGCATCCTATGGAATTTTTGGGGAGGCTATTTAACCAGTGTCGAGATGGCCCCTTAAGCTGAAGAGGTAAGTATTTGATGGCATGGAGATCATCTCCTTGTGCCATATGGATATGGAGGAGGAAGTCCTCGATCCATACAGTTGGGTCAGTGGTCCCGTCATACTATTCTATATTTACGAGTTTAAACCCTTCGGGGAACTGATGCCGCATTACTTCATCTGTGAAGCACAGTGGGTGAGCGGTGCCTCTAACACGAGCTATGTCCCGTCTGTACTCGGCGTCTGTATGGGGCCGGTTGCATTCCCGACCTCTATGGTTTTGGTCAAACCATGGTCTATATTCTCCCCGTCTATTCGGTGAGTAATCTCTAGATCCGTAGATGGATCTTGTACGGCCTGTTGTGTGATTTAAGTCGTCGCGTAGGTCAAACCTATCATTGGGCTCGAATGGCTCCTTACCCCGTCTTCGGGGCATCATCGGTACATAACCGGTGTCATTGGCCGCTCTGTCACGCCCACGAGGAGGGTGGTCTGGCTTGTCATATGGGGTATGATGCGGAGACGGAGTGTCCGTGAGCTCATCGTCGAAATATGGCAGCTGCCTTCTCTGAGGGTAGATTTTGGGCTGGTTTGACAGACCAGTGTCGTATACTTCTTTAGCTCAGAGGAGTTTCGTCTATCGATCAGTGAGGTTGGCATGTTCGCCTTTGAGGCCGCTCTTTGGCCTTTAGGGTGCGAGTCGTTGCTATGAGCCGCTACCCGATTTCTTCCTGATCCTCGAGGTTATCAGGGATGTACAAGTCATCGGCTTCTGGTATGTCTTCCTCCTCACCGGGGGAAGGTAACCGTCGCCTTCGGGGTCATTGATGGTATCGGGGTCATTTTGGTCCGCAGGTTCGTCCGGACCCTCAAACGGGTGCTTGGGAACATTGGGATGGTCGTGATTGGTAGGGGCGTTACCATCCCCGCTGCTGATAATAGCTATTCTTCCCTTTTTTTTCTTTTGAACCATTTATGCGATTTCCGACGCCTTCGTAGTGCCTTATTTGTCACCGTTGTTGTGAGGCGTATTGTCGCCGTTAGTGGCGGGAGTATCTACCATGTAGACATCATATGTAGAAGTGGCGGTCCAATTCCCGGTGTTAACGGGAGTGGGAGCACGGTCCTCTTCATCCATGTATTCTGCCTCTTCGGAGGCATAGTCTAGCATGTCGGTTAAGTCTTCGATGGTGGCTATCAAGTGGGTGGTGGGTGGGTTGGAAAATACGTCCCTGCCCGAACTATGATTGGGCCGGACGTAGATCGAGGCTGGATCGTTCGTGATCCTTATCGGCAAGAATTGATCCAAGTCCTCGTCGACCGCTGAGGCCCCGGTTGGATCTAGCTGTTCAGAACTCGTGGAGTTAACCCCCATGAAGCCCACCCATGGGGAGTGTTTGAAAGGAACACATGTCCGGTCATATGGCTTGATGGCCAGACCGGAATGAGAGATCATACTACCTCCATGGGCGACGCCATTGGTATGTCCGATGAAGGGGCTCGAGGTTAAAGCCTCGAAGTCCTCGGGGGCTAAGGGGGAAGCCGTGGGCCCGATTAGTGACAAGTCGCCTCGAGAATCAACGGAAAACTCTAAGTTTCCGAATGTGAACTCTTGATCACGGGCGAAGCACTCAACGCGGCCTAGATGGCCGGTAATATGTCTCCAACATATCTATAATTTATTATTGTTCCATGTTATCATAATATCTATTTTGGATGTTTTATATGCATTAATATGCTATTTATATTATTTTTCGGACTAACCTATTAATCTAGAGCCTTGTGCCAGTTTCTGTTTTTTCCTTGTTTTTGAGTTTCGCATATAAGGAATATTAAACGGAGTCCAAACGGAATAAAACCTCCAGAATGATTTTTCTGGAATAAAAGGAAGCCACGATACTTGAGAACCAAGGCATAGGAGCTGCCATGGGGCCACAAGCCCGCTTGCCGCGGCCAGGGTGGTACCTCGCGCCGAGAAGGCTTGTGGGCCCCTGGTAACTCCCCTAACCCTAATCTTCAGCCTATAAATACCCAAATATTCCATCATTATCAGAATGAGCAACGAAAACACTTTTCTGCCGCCAGAATCCTCCGTTCCCAAGAGATCCAATCTTGGAGCCTTTTTCGGTAATCTGTCGGAGGGGGATTAGATCACGGAGGGCATGTACATCAACTCCATTGACCCTCCGATGATGCATGAGTAGTTCACCATAGACCTACGGGTCCATAGCTAGTAGCTAGATGGCTTCTTCTTTCTCTTTGCTTCTCAATACCATGTTCTTCATGATCTTCATGGAGATCTATCCGATGTAATACTTTTTTGCGGTGTATTTGTCGAGATCCGATGAATTGTGGGTTTATGTTCAGATTATCCATGAATATTATTTGAGTCTTCCCTGAATTCTTATATGCATGATTTCATATCTTTGCAAGTCTCTTCGAGTTATTGGTTTGGTTTGGCCAACTAGATTGGTAATTCTTGCAATGGGAGAAGTGCTTAGTTTTGGGTTCAATCTTGCGATGTCCTCACCCAGTGACAAAGTAGGGGTAGCGAGGCGCGTATTGTATTGTTTCCATCAAGGGTAAAAATATGGGGTTTTCATCATATTGCTTGAGTTTATCCCTCTACATTATGTCATCTTGCTTAATGCGTTACCCTGTTCTTCATGAACTTAATACTCTAGATGCGGGCAGGAGTCGGTTGATGTGTGGAGTAATAGTAGTAGATGCAGGATTGTTTCGGTCTACTTGTCACGGACGTGATGCCTATATGCATAATCATTGCCTTGGATATCTTCATAATTATTCGCTTTTCTATCAATTGCTCGAAATTAATTTGTTCATCCACCGTAATACTTGCCATCATCAGAGAAGCCATCTAGTGAAACCAATGGCCCCCGGGTCTATTTTCCATATTATATTTTTAGATATAAAACCAAAAACACCAAAAATACTTGCTTCCCATTTTTACTTTTAGTTTTACTTTCCGTTCAAGCATCCTATTATATCTATCTCTACTAGATCTCATCCTTGCAAATAAGCATGAAGGGATTGACAACCCCTTTATAGCGTTGGGTCCAAGAGTTTGATTCTTTGTATGTACCTTAGCAGCGTTGGATTGACAACCCCTTTATAGCGTTGGGCCCGTATAGCCCAGCCCATAAACAACAGGCTGGCTATCCGAGGACCCCCTAATCCAGGACTCCCTTAGAGTGGAAGATCTTGACCTCAACACAAGGGTAGGTGGTTCTCTCTCAAAAAATCAGTAGATATGAGTAGGGAACAGTTCTGAGTGCTTCTATCTCGAGTAGGTGGTGGTGGCGGAGTATATATAGGCATCTCCAAAATCCAACCGTTACACACAATAAGTCAGACTCGGTGAAACGATGTGTGAATCTCGGTTGTACCGAAGTGACTTAAAGTTAGCAACTTTTGAATCTTGGTCAGATCGATATAGGAATCTCGGTTGCACCGATAAGGTTGCCAACGGTCAGAATGTCCAATCTCGGTGATGCCGATTCAACAATCTCAGATGGACCGAAACTGTGAACTTGCATAACAGAAAGTTGGCAGCCCAACTCGATGGCACCGACTGCAGTACCGGCTATACCAAAAAGCTAGGGTTTGGCTGAGTGTGTCTAGGGTTTGGAATCGGTGGCATCAGGATGGAAATGTTGGTTGCACCGATTTTGGGTGTTTGGCTTTGGACAAACTTTGGTGGGAGACTTTGTGAGTGTCTTTTGGTGACTATCACTTGTGCACATATGAGCATTTTGTTCACCAACAAAACCTTACCCCCTTTTAATAGTATTGGCTTTCCTATGGACTCAAAGTGTTTTCTCACAGATATAAAATGTAGATTCCTCTTGCTTGAAGCTTTGCCAACCTATTTCCTTGCATCTTGGGGTATTCCACAATCTTTTTTCCAACCCATCATTGAAAATTTCCTGAAATATACTTGGTGGAAACATTAGTTCAATGACTTATATGTTGTTATTAATTACCAAAACCACCAAGGGAGAAAATGTGCTTTCACCTATGCACATGAGGTGCTCGATGAAATGCCCGAGCCACACTTAAGCTTTCTCCTCTCGAAGCTCCTTGTCCAAGTTCCATTTTCCTCAAGATTTGTCTAGGTTTGGCGGTCCGTCCTGTTCCGTCCCCGTCCTCACCGCCGTCGATCGCCCACGCCGACCTCGGTGCCGGCACCATCGTGGTTAGCCTCTTCTTCTTATCTTCTTTCTAAAAGAAAAAAGTTCTTACTTGTATGATTTATATAGATACTTGTGTAATTTTCTTACTTTTATTATTGTTTGTTATTATATAGTGTGATGGTTTTGGTATCCGCCTTTGTCAGCCCTCGTCTTGTCTATGATTCGATGTGGTATACATTATCTTTTATAACTATTTGTTTTATTTAGTGTTTATGTCAATTATGCCGACCAACGTGACATAGATTCTTTATTCTAGGAGGTATGTGAACCGGAAATTCCAACCGGCATAGAAATTCTTGTCGAGAAGTTAAATTTTGTTGAAAAATAAAACAATTACTTGAAAGAAAAATTACAAAGAGTTGAAGAGGAGAAGATGAAATTGGAGTTGCATGTTGCCGATGTCGTCGATGGTCACAAGATCAAAATGGATGCAATGCGCTTGAAGATTAGAAATATTAGAAAATATGCCATTCATACTGAGGCTTGGTATCATTATGACGTTGGATCAATTGGTACCTTAGTTGCGGTTATGATCGCATTTGTTGTTGCATTTAAATTTTTTATATAGTTTCAAAGTATGTTTTAATTAGATGCTCTAGAGAGCTATATGTTGTTAAATAATGAGAACTATGTATGAACTTTATGTATTTATTTTGGTCACTATTGTACTCTGGCTTTAATGTGATGATGAATTTCTATTAATTTGGTCACTTCTCTATTCATGATATTCTATAATGGTTTTTAATACACTTTATTATATAACGCACACAGATTAACCGGCAATGGATGTACGGTGACCAACACACCTCCGAGTATATTAAGGGCCTGCATAATTTTCTCAAAACGGCTGAGGCAAACAAGCACAATGGCTTTATGCATTGTCCATGTACTGTCTGTGAGAATATGAAGGCTTTCTCCAATTCTAAAATGTTTGGACCAAGCACGGAGAAAGAGGGGTTATGATGGAAGACAACGAAGAAGAAGAGGATGATGACAACTATGTGCCTCCTGAATATGGTGATGCTACAACAGGGGAAGCTGAAGTCTAGAGGAACCAGACGATGTGCCCGATGATGATCTTCGCCGGGTCATTGTTGATGCAAACAGACAATGCGAAAGGGAAAAGGAGAAGTTGAAGTTCGATCGCATGTTAGAGGATCACAAAAAGGGTTGTACCCCAATTGCGAAGATGGCAACACAAAGCTTGGTACCACACTGGAATCGCTGCAGTGGAAGGCAGAGAATGGTGTACCTGACAAATTATTTGAGAAGCTACTGAAAATACTGAAGAAGAAGCTTCCAAAGGATAACGAATTGCTCGACAATGCGTACGCAGCAAAGAAGGTTGTATGCCCTCTAGGATTGGAGGTGCAGAAGATACATGCATGCCCTAATGACTGCATCCTCTACCACGGTGCGTACGAGGATTTTAACACATGCCCGGTATGCGGTGCATTGCGGTATAAGATCAAACGAGATGACCCTGGTGATATTAACAGCGAGCGCCCCAGGAAGAGGGTTCCTGCCAAGGTGATGTGGTATGCTCCTATAATACCACGGTTGAAACGTCTGTTTAGAAACAAAGAGCATGACAAGTTGATGTGATGGCACAAAGAGGACCGTAAGAAAGACGGGAAGTTGAGAGCACTCGCTGACGGGTCGCAATGGAGAAAGATCGAGAGAAGGTGGAGCGACTTTACAGGTGACCCAAGGAACGTATGGTTTGGTTTAAGTGCATATGGCATTTATCCTTTTGGGGAGCAGAGCAACAAGCATAACACATGGCATGTGACTCTATGTATGTATAGCCTTCCTCCTTGGTTGTGCATGAAGCGGAAGTTCATTATGATGCCAGTGCTCATCCAAGGCCCTAAGCAACCTGGCAGTGAACATTGATGTGTATCTAAGTGTTGGAAATATGCCCTAGAGGCAATAATAAAATGGTTATTATTGTATTTCCTTGTTCATGATAATTGTCTATTGTTCATGCTATAATTGTGTTGAACCGGAAACCGTAATGCATGTGTGAATACATAGACCACAACATGTCTCTAGTGAGCCTCTAGTTGGCTAGATCGTTGATCAACAGATGGTCACGGTTTCATGACCATGGAAATTGGATGTCATTGATAATAGGCTCACATCATTAGGAGAATGATGTGATGGACAAGACCCAATCCTAATCATAGCACAAGATCGTGTAGTTCGTCTGCTAAAACTTTTCCAATGTCAAGTATTATTTCCTTAGACCATGAGATTGTGCAACTCCCGGATACCGTAGGAATGCTTTGGGTGTGCCAAACATCACAACGTAAATGGGTGGCTATAAAGGTGCACTACGGGTTTCTCCGAAGTGTCTGTTGGGTTGGCACAAATCGAGACTGGGATTTGTCACTCCGTATGACGGAGAGGTATCTCTGGGCCCACTTGGTAAGACATCATCATAATGAGCTCAATGTGACTAAGGAGTTAGCCACGGGATGATGTATTACGGGATGAGTAAAGAGACTTGCCGGTAACGAGATTGAACAAGGTATAGGGATACCAACGATCGAATCTCGGGCAAGTATCGTGTCGGTAGACAAAGGGAATTGTATACGGGATTAATTGAATCCCCGAATCATGGTTCATCCGATGAGATCATCGTGGAGCATGTGGGAGCCAACATGGGTATCCAGATCCCACTGTTGGTTATTGACCGGAGAGGTGTCTCGATCATGTCTACGTGTCTCCCGAACCCATAGGGTCTACACACTTAAGGTTCGATGATGCTATTGTTATAGGGAAATAGTGTACGTGGCTACCTAAGGTAGTTCAGAGTCCCGGATGAGATCCCAGACGTCACGAGGAGTTCTGGAATGGTCCGGAGACAAATATTTATATAGGAAGTGAGGTTTTGGTTATCAGAAATGTTTCGGGCATCACCGGTAACGTACCGGGACCACCGGAAGGGTTCCGAGGGTCCACCAAGTGGGGCCACCGGCCCCAAAGGGCTTCATGGGCCACAAGTGGGAGGGAACCAGCCCCTAGGTGGGCTGGTGTGCCCCCCACAAGGGCCCAAGGCGCAGCAAGGTAAGAGAGGGGGCAAACCCTAAGCTTAGATGGGCCTAAGGCCCACCTAGGGCGCCGGTGTAGCGACCCGATCTCAAGGGATCGGAGTCTCTGTGCTTAAGTGTCATCCCTGGATCGATATGCTGACACACACAGTACTTGAGGATTTACAACAGAGTTCAATAACACATTTAGTACATCGAGAATCCTCAACGAGTATTTATTACAATAATGTGGCCTAAGGCCAAGTAAAACAAAATAATGCGAAAGCAATTAAGTGTAGCGAGTCCATCAACTCCACGAGCAAGCTGAGTGCAGAACAACGACCTATCGCACCTTATTGTTCGTCGGATAAATCTGCAACATGATAAGTTGCAGCCGTGTAGGTCAGTACATGGAATGTACTGGCAAGTCACATCATAAAGTGTAATGAGCCTACATAGTACATGCAATTTGGCTGGTGGAAAGCTCTAAGTTAGTTTTGAATAAAGCTAGTTTTTCCCTATCAAAAATAATTGTTCTACTTCTACAAATATCATAATTCTGAGATGGTGCCCCATCTCAACCATTTCAAAATTATGTACCCAGTTGATTAGTTAAGAGTGATGAGATCTCCCTACATTTCCACTACTAAAATCTCAAGTTGTCCATGACCGGGGACACGGCTAATCGATTGGATTTTTAACTTTGCAGAGGTTGTGCACTTTTCCCCACAAGACTCGACCACATCCTTGATCGGAGGATCGAGACATAGTCTTTCAAAAGCATTTCCCCTAACCCACGGATAGGCCGGTACACCTACATCATCTACATCTGCTAGCCTATCTCGGAAGAGGTCACACCATCTACTCAACTAAGCCAAAGCCCATATTGCCTTGCGGCTGCACACGGAAGCTTTTAGACATGACAATAAGGTTGATCCCTTTGAGCCTGGGTGGATGGATCACTAGTGTGCACTCGCATGGATTCCCATGAATGCTCCCACTATACTTCGCCACCATACAAACCAATTTCCACCCAGGTAGTTCATTAAAGTTGGTCCAAATTACTACTTTGTCAATCACATCTCAAGATGTTAACATTCCCCAATCCACGTCTACTTGGTTAAGCATAACAATTTAACACGATGGCGACAAAGTTGGTATGGTTCAGACCTACCTCAAATAAACTACTGGGTGCTAGTAAAACCAACAAGTATAAAATCCTACCAATGCAATCCTACATCAAAGGACTATGTGCAAAAATAAAAATATGATATGCAACATGATGATCCTATTAACATCCTAATTTAATAAAATTGGGATGTTACAAACCTACCCCCCTTAAGATGAATCTCGTCCTAGAGATTCGGGTTGGCCAGCAACAAGGTGTGGATGGTCACGCTTGAGATCTTCTTCTCGTTCCCATGTAGCTTCCTCCTCGGATGTGGTGACTCCACTGAACCTTGCAGAACTTGATGACCTTGGTACGAGTGATCCTTTCAGTAGTCTCAAGAATCTTAACAGGCTTCTCCTCATAAGTTAGATCGTTATCCAACTAAATTGCTTCTAGAGGCACTGTGTCTCTCAAAGGAATATATGTCATCTCTGCATGACACTTCTTCAGTTGGGAAACATGAAACACATCACGAACTCCTGACAAACCCTCTGGTAGTTCCAACTTGTATGCAACTTCTCCTCTGTGTTCCAGAACTCTGTATGGTCCCACGAATCATGGTGCTAACTTTCCTTTGACTGCAAACCTCTTAATACCTCAAATTAGAGACACTCGAAGATATGCTCTATCTCCCACTTCATAAATCACTTCCTTGCGTTTAGCATCGGCATAACTCTTCTGTCTAGACTGAGCTATCCTGAGTCTATCACGGATCAATTTGACCTTCTCCTCAGAATCTCGAATCAAATCCGATCCAAACAATTTGCGATCACCAACTCCATCCCACATCAACGGTGTTCTGCACATCCTCCCATACAATGCCTCAAAAGGGGCCATCTGCAAACTGGCTTGATAGTTGTTGTTGTATGAGGACTCTGCATAAGGTAAGTTATCATCCCAACTAGACCCGTAGTCTAGAGCACAAGCTCTCAACATGTCCTCCAGAATCTGATTTACTCTCTCTGTCTGCCCATCTCTCCGTGGATGGAAAGTTGTACTGAATTCCAGCCTGGTACCCAAAGTTTCATGTAGCTGATGCCAAAACTTTGAAGTAAATTGTATTCCTCTATCCGATACAATGGTCCTCGGAACTCCATGCAAACATACAATCCTAGTCATATATATCTTCGCCAGCTTAGCACTTGTATATGTAGTCTTCACGGGAATGAAGTGACCAACCTTGGTCAAGCGATCAACTATCACCCAAATGGAATCATAACCTGAACGGGTCTTGGGTAATCTTGTGATGAAGTTCATGCCAAGTTTATCCCATTTCCAATCAAGTATCGGCAATGGCTGAAGTAAAACTGCTGGTTTCTGATGCTCTGTCTTTACCCTCTGACATACATCACATACTGCTACATACTCAGCAATTTCCCTCTTCATACCGGTCCACCAAAAACTTTCCTTTGAGTCCAAATACATCTTGGTGTTTCCCGGATGTATCGAGTAAGGCGAATCACGAGCCTCCTGAAGTATCAACTTCCAGATCTGTGGATCATTGGGCACACAAATACACTGCTCAAACCATATGGTTCCATGCTCATCCTCACGGAATCCTTCTGCTTTTCCTTTGTTGATCCTCTCCTTTATCTCAGCAATACCTTGATCCAACTTCTGAGCTTCTATGATCTTCCCCAACAAGGTGGACTGAACTTTGAGTGTGGCAACATAGCCTCTTGGAACTATTTCCAACTCGATATCTCTAAGTTCATCACACAACTCCTGAGGTAATCCTCCTACGATAAGAGTGTTGACATAGCTCTTACGGCTCAACGCATCTGCCACGACGTTGGCTTTTCCTGGATGATAATGCAAACTCATGTCATAATCCTTGATGAGATCCAACCATCTCCTTTGCCTAAGGTTCAACTCTTCTGCGTGAAGATGTACTTCAAACTCTTGTGATCGGTGTAAACATCACATTGGTTCTCGATAAGGAAATGTCTCCAGGTCTTGAGTGCATGCACCACTGCTGCTAACTCCAGATCATGCGTGGCATAGTTCAACTCATAAGGTTGAAGCTGACGTCAAGCATAAGCTACAACCTTTCCTTCTTGCATAAGGACGCCTCCAAGTCCTTGGCGTGAAGCGTCGCAACACACCTGAAAATCCTTGTGTATGTTCGACAGAATTAGCACTGGAACTGTAACCAAACGTTTCTTCAACTGCTGGAAACTGGCTTCACATTCCTCAGTCCAAATATACTTGGTGTCCTTCTTCAACAACTCCGTCATGGGCTTTGCAATCTTGGAGAAATTCTCAATGAACCTCTGATAATATCCTGCAAGTCCAAGGAAACTACGGATCTCGCTAACTGAGGTTGGTGCCTTCCATTCTATGACTGCTTCTACCTTGGAAGGGTCTACGACAATTCCTTCCCCTGACACAACATGTTCAAGAAATCCGACTTCCTTCAACCAAAACTCACACTTGCTGAACTTGGCATAAAGTTGCTGTTCTCTGAGCTTCTCTAGAACTAAGCGCAGATGTTCTGCGTGCTCCTCCTCATTCTTGGAGAAAACCAATATATCATAAATGAATAACACAACAAACTTATACAAGTACTCCATGAATACCTTGTTCATCATGCTCATAAAATAGGCAGGAGCATTAGTCAAACCAAATGACATGACTATATACTCATAAAGCCCATACCTCGTGGTAAAAGCTGCCTTAGGTATATCCTTCTCACGGATCTTCAACTGATGATAACCCGATCGAAGCTCAATCTTGGAGAAAACACTAGCTCCTTCTAGCTGGTCAAACAAGTCATTGATCATCCGCAGCGGATACTTGTTCTTGATGATCACCTCATTCAAAGAGCGATAATCCACACACATCCTCAAGGTTCCATCCTTGTTCTCCACTAAGAGTACTTGGGCTCCCCAAGGTGATGAACTTGGGCGAATATACCCCTTCTCCAGCAACTCCTCAATCTGCTTCTTGACTTCCGCTAGATCATTAGCGGGCATCCGTTATGGCCTCTTGGAGATAGGTCCAGTGCCTGGCAGTAACTCAATGAGAAACTCAATCTCCTGATCCGGTGGCATACTAGGTAACTCCTCTGGAAATACATCGGGATAATCCTTCACCACTGGTACTTCTTCCTAGACAACTCATGTAAGAGAGTTCACTTGAGTCCTCTTAGGCTTAAGCCTGGATACATACTTGATCCTATTCTTCTCTGGAGCGGTGAGAAGAACTGACCTACTGGCACAATCAATGCTTCCCTGATTCTTGGACATCCAATCCATACCTAGGATTACATCCAACCCTTGTGACTGAAGTATGATCATATTTGTGGGGAAAACATGTCCCCCTATGTTCAAAGGCAACTAAAAACATGCCTGACTAGTCAGAGACTCTGCTCCTAAGGAACTCGCTAGAATAGGTGACTTAAGAGCTATAGTATGCAACTAATATTTATCCACAAATCCCCTCGATATGAATGAATGCGATGCACCAGTGTCAAATAGAATGAGTGCTGGAAAATAATTAACCAAGAACTTACCAATCACCGCATCCGGTTGTTCATAGACTTCTTCCATGTTGACATGATTCACATGCCCCTTAGTGAAAGGATTGGGCTTCTTACCTCCAGAATTTCCATTACCATTCCCATTCTATAGCTCGGGACACTCATTGGAGTAGTGCCCTGTCTTCTTGCACTTGAATCAGATGATGTGACTCAGATCCTTCCTCACTGGTGTAGCAGGGGTAGGGTGATGGTGATTGTCATTTCCTCCATTCCCATTGCCATTCTTATGGCCATTGTGGTTGTGTCCATTGCCTCCATACTGGGAATGACCACCATGGTTATGATGGTTGTGCCCTCCAAACTTACTGTGTCCTGCACCAGAATATCCTGAGAAATGGGCGGAGTGAGGCTTTTCTTGAGCTCCAGACTAAAACTTGCCTTGACCATATTTCCTCTTGCGATTTTCCATCTGCTAATGCTTACCCTCTAGAGTGATCTCCTTGTCCACCAACTCTTGATAGTTATCAAAAGTCGCTACCATCAACTAAATTCCCAGCTCGTCATTCAGTCCCTCCAGAAACTTCTCTTGCTTGGCTGCATTGGTTGCCACGTCACCTGGGGCATAACGGGACAACCTGCTGAAGTCATCAACATACTCAGACACTGAGCGACCTCCCTGGCGTAAGTTATGGCACTCCCTCTTCTTGAGAGCCATAGCTCCAGCTGAAACATGAGTAATGCGGAACGCCTGCTGGAACTGAGCCCAAGTCACATTCTCCATGGGGTACGTGGCGGTGTAGTTCTCCCACCACGAAGCTGCTGGTCCATCCAGTTGGTGAGAGGCAAACCTCACCTTCTCCTGATCGGTGCATCCTGCTATGTCTAGCTTACTACCCATGTTGCGAAGCCAGTCATCTACGACAATCGGCTTCGGGCTGCTCGTAAAGATTGGAGGATTCGGCCTCAGAAAACGGGTAAGGCTGTCAATTTGTGGTGGAGGTGGAGGTGGAGGTGGGTTGTTGTTGTTCTGGGCCATATTCTGCATCATCAACTCTATCATCTGGTTCTGGGTCTGAAGCAATTGTTCCAAGGCGGGTGGGATATTTATAACCCACAAGTGTAGGGGATCGCAATAGTTTTCGAGGGCAGAGTATTCAACCCAGATTTATTGATTCGACACAAGGGGAGCCAAAGAATATTCTCGAGTATTAGCAGTTGAGTTGTCAATTCAACCACACCTGAAAGATTTAAAATCTGCAGCAAAGTTTTTAGTAGCAAAGTAGTATGATAGTAACAGTAACAGTAGTAGCAGTGATTTGTGTAGCAAGTGTAACAGCAGTAGCGGTAAAGTAACGTAGCAAAGACCAGTATAGGAAAAGCTCGTAGGCATTGGATCGGTGATGGATAATTATGTCGGATGGCATTCATCATGTAACAGTTAAAACATATAACTAGCTCTAGTTCGTCAATGTACATGGACTCCTCATACTATGGTCATCTCCGGGAGTGGTTCCGGCTATTGTCACTCCGGGATTTCCGGGTCATAACACATAGTAGGTGACTACAACTTGCAAAATAGGATCAAGAACACACATATATCGATGAAAACATAATAGGTTCAGATCTGAAATCATGGCACTCGGGCCCTAGTGACAAGCATTAAGCATAGCAAAGTAGTAGCAACATCAATCTTAGAACATAGTGGATACTAGGTATCAAACCCTATCAAAACTAAATCGATTACATGATAGATCTCATCCAACCCATCACCGTCCAGCAAGCCTACGATGAGATTACTCACGAACCATGAAGAGCATCATGAATTGGTGATGGAGGATGGTTGATGATGACGATGGCTTCGATTTCCCCTCTCCGGAGCCCAGAACGGACTCCAGATCTGCCCTCCCGAGGAAGAACAGGTAGTGGCGGCGGCTCCATATCGTAAAACGTGATGATTTCTTCTCTCTGATTTTTCCTGGGAAAATAGGGTTATATGGAGCTGGAAAAGAGGTCGGAGGAGCCACGTGGGCCCCACGAGCCTGCGAGGCGCGGCTAGGGGGGTGGCCGCGCCTCCTGGGCTCGTGGCCCACTGGCACCTCCCCTCCAGTTGATTCTTTCTCCGGTATTTTTTATATATTCCACAAAAAATCTTCCTATGTTTTCAGGACATTCCGAGGACTTTTATTTCTGCACAAAAACAACACCATGACAGTTCTGCTGAAAACAGCGTCAGTCCGAGTTAGTTTCATTCAAATCATGCAAATTAGAGTCCACAAGGGCAAAAGAGTTCGGAAAAGTAGATACGTTGGAGACGTGTCAACTCCCCCAAGCTTAAAGCCTTGCTTGTCCTCAAGCAATTCAGTTGATAAACTGAAAGAGACAAAAGAAAAACTTTTATGAACTCTGTTTGATCTTGTTGTTGCAATTATGTCTAACTCATATTCATATTTTCAGCAAGATCATAAGCTAATCACATAAGCGATAACATTTAGGTCTCATGGTATACTCATATCAATGGCATAACTAACTAGCGAGTCATAATAATAAGTTTTAAACGTCAACACTTCAATCAAAACAAACATCATACAATATGAATAGATGGTATCTTGCTAGCCCTTTCTGAGACCGCAAAATATAAATGCAGAGCACCTTCAAAGACCAAGGGCTGACTAGAAATTGTAATTCATGGTAAAGAAGATCCAGTCATAATCATACTCAATATCAATTAATAGCAAAGCATACAAATGACGGAGGTGCTCTCTAGCTGGTGCTTTTAATAAGAAGAGGATGACTCAACAGGAATGTAAATAGATAGGCCCTTCGCAGAGGGAAACATTGATTCGCAGAGGTGCCAGAGCTCAAGCTTTTTAAAACAGAGATGAATAATTTTAGGGTGGCATGCTTTCATTGTCAACGCGATGACCAAGAGTTTTCACCATCTTCCATGCTACACATATTATAGGCGGTTCCCAAACAGAATATTAAAGTTTTGACTCCCCCAACCACCAATCAATCACACTCCACGGCTAGCCGAATCCTTGGGTACCGTCCATACCAACAACAATCCGGGGGGAGTTTTGTTTGCAATTATATTTTTATTTGATTTGAACATGGAACTGGGCATTCCGATTACCGGCCCCTTTCTCGTGAGTGATAGTGAATAAACACATATCGAGGATAACACGCCTAGCATGGAAGATACTGACCGCCCCTTGTCACCACATGAGCGGTTCAAGCAAACAAAATAGATTATTATTTGAAGGTTTAGAGAGTGGCACATGCAAATTTACTTGGAACGGCAGGTAGATACCGCATATAGGTAGGTATGGTGGACTCATATGGAACAACTTTGGGTTTATGGAAGTGGATGCACAAGCAGTATTCCCGCTTAGTACAAGTGAAGGCTAGAAAAAGACTGGGAAGCGACCAACTAGAGAGCGATAACAGTCATCAACATGCATTGAGATTAACCAACATTGAGTGCAAGCATGAGTAGGATATAAATTACCATGAACATGAATATCGTGGAGGCTATGTTGATTTTGTTTCAACTACATTCGTGAACATGTGCCAAGTCAAGCCACTTGAATCATTCAAAGGAGGATACCATCCTATCATACTACATCACAATCATCTTAAAATTCATGTTGGCATCCAAGACAGACCATTATGAACTCGTAGCTAATTAAGCATGGCATAAGAAACTATGATCTCTAAGTTGTCATTGCAAACATGTTTCTCTCATAACAAGGCTGAATTAAGAACGATGAGCTAGCCATATTTACAAAAACAAAATAGGCCGAGTTCATACCAGCTTTTCCAGGCTCAATCACTTCATCATATATCGTCATTATTGCCTTTCACTTGCACGACCAAATGATGTGAATAATAATAAGAGTGTTCGTGCATTGGACTAAGCTGGAATCTGCAAGCAAACTCAAAGGAGAAGACAAGGTAATATGGCTCTTTGACGGATAAACAATAATGCATATGAGAGCCACTAACCATTTTAATCATGGTCTTCTACCTCGACCCAAAGAAAAAGAAAACTATTTACACGGGAAAGCTCCCAACAAGCAAAAGAAGAACGGGAAATCTTTTTGGGTTTTCTTTTCTTAATTACTACTAAGCATGCAAGAATGTAAAGTTACAACTAATTTTTCTGTTTTTCTCATTTTAATTTTTTTTGGATTTTCTCAAGTTAATCAAACACACAAGAAGAATGTGAGAAAAAGAAAATAAACTAGCATGGATGATAAAATGAAAAAGTGTGAACACCGACTATCAAAGTGAATGTGTGAACATGAATATAAAGTCGGTAAGAAACACGTACTCCCCCAAGCTTAGGCTTTTGGCCTAAGCTGGTCTACTCCCAAGGAGGAAAGTAACCGGCTCCGGGGTACTCTGGAGTGTACTGAGGATGCCACTGCTAGGTAAGCTCCTCCGGCTCCCACTGATAAACTGGCGTCTGGTACTCGACTGGTGGCTCGGGCACGGGCGCCTGAGGTCGCGCCATGCCCCAGTATGCGTAGATTTCCGAGCGCATAATGGTGTACCTGCCTAGATGAAGGTTGAACAAAGAAGGAGCAGGCAAGGTAATGACCTCATGAGTACCCTGACTAAATACCAAGTTATAAATTAGCCTCCCATTATCATTCTTATCAAGAAAATCATGGCGAACCATGCTATCATAATCTAAATATCTCTCTGGAAGAAGCATCTCTCCCTCCTCATGCAGCCTAGCAGGTATCCCAAAATGTCTAGCTAGACGAGTAGCATAGATACCTCCATACACCATGCCCTTGGAACGGTTCGTGTCCAACCGTTCGGGCAACAATAGCGCCCAAACTATAAGTTCTATCATTATGTAAAGTTGAGCGTAAGACTGCAAGATCTGGGGAACTAAGATCCTCGGCCTTTCCACGGCCAATCAAACATTTTCCTATAAATAAAGAAAAATAGCGAAGCACAGGAAAATGCACACTAGCAATTCTAGCGCCAGACCCCCCTCTCTCCTCTCCTACAACAATAGTATCAATAAAAGCCTCCAAGTCCCGTGGGCGAGGTTCATGAATATCCCCAACATAGGGTAACCTGCAAACATTGCAAAATCCTGAAGTGACATGCGCTGGGGGATATCATATAACTTGAACTCAACCATAGGAGGACTCTTCCTCGGAGAGAAATTAAAGCTTTGCACGAAAGTATTAGTGAGGAGGTATTGTGGACACTTATCTTTGACAAATGCGGTAAGGCCGGCGTTTTCCACCAAGTAATAAAAATCCTTATGAAGTCCGGCAGCGTGCAAGAATATATCGCTTGGCCACTCGCATGCTCGAACTTCTGCAACTCGAGGAACTGGATACTTGGGTTTCTTCTTCTCATTTTCATCTTCCTTGGGGTTATGGCTCGAAGAGCCCCTTAGAAACCTCCTCATAATTCTCTTTCTTTTTCTAAAATAATTCTGAAATTTTTAGTGAATCAAAGTAAAAGTAAATAAACTTAACAAAACTCATAGCAACTACTCCTACAAGTGCCTAGAGGCCATATCTTGCATCAAAACTACTTGGGACCAAAAAAAATTAACATGCAAAGCTCAAGAACATGGTCACCAAGGCAGTAACAATATGCAATGAATAAAGCACTAGAACAAAAATTAATTGGACCAATGGAGGAGTCACATACCAAGGAACAATCTCCCCAAAATAGTTTGGTGAATGGGGCTTTGTACAAGGAGATTGAAAAACGCAGCAAAACGAGCAAGAACACGGGTTTGAGATGTGGGATGATTTTTTCTGGAGGAATAAGAAGGATATGGGGGCTGGAATAAGTGAAGGGGGGCCACGTGGGGCCCATGATCCTGCCAGGCACGGCTAGGGGGGTGGCCATGCCTCCTGGGCTCGTGGCCCACTCGTGCATCCCCCTGACTAGTTATTTGTTTCAAAAATTCTTATATATTCCAGAAAAAAAAATACTAGAATTTCGGGGCATTTGAAGAACTTTTATTTTAAGGTCATTTTTTATTGGACGGATAATGCAGAAAACAGGAAATAATGCTATATTTCTTATTTTTCTACTAAATAACAAAAAGTAAAAGTTGAGAATAGAAGGTTGTGACTTCTAGATTCATCCATCTCATGTTCATCAAAAGAAATCCATCAATGAGGTTGATCAAGTCTCCTTGACAAACTTTTTTCGAATCGCATAAAACAGGAGAATCTTAGAAAAATCACTAAGTTACCTCAATGGGGATGTGCATATCCCCAACAATAAGGATATCATATCTCATCTTGACAGTAGGTATGGGGCATTCAAAGCTTCCAATAATAATGGATGAAGGTTTTTCAATAGAATTTATGCAATGAACCCAATATTGTTTCTTCAGAAAATGCACCGTGTGCTCATTACCATTAACATGGAAAGTAACATTGCCTTTGTTGCAATCAATAACAGCCCCGGCAGTATTTAAAAATGGTCTTCCGAGGATGATTGCCATGGCATCATCCTCGGGAATATCAAGGATAACAAAGTCTGTTAAGATAGTAACGTTCGCAACCACAACAGGCACATCCTCGCAAATGCCGATAGGTAAAGCAGTTGATTTGTCGGCCATTTGCAAAGAGATTTCGGTAGGTGTCAACTTATCTAATTCAAGTCTACGATATAAAGAGAGAGGCATAACACTAACACCGGCTCCAAGATTACATAAAGCAGTTCTAACATAATTTACTTTAATGGAGCAAGGTATAGTGGGTACTCCGGGATCACCTAGTTTCTTAGGAGTCCCACCCTTAAAAGTGTAATTAGCAAGCATGGTGGAAATCTCAGCATCAGGTATCTTTCTTTTATTTGTCACAATATCTTTCATGTATTTAGCATAAGGAGACATTTTAAGCATATCAGTCAAACGCATTTGCAAGAAGATAGGTCTAATCATTTCAACAAAGCGCTCAAAATCCTCATCATCCTTTTTCTTGGATGGTTTGGGAGGAAAGGGCATGGGTTTCTGAACCCATGGTTCTCTTTCTTTACCATGCTTTTTAGCAATAAAATCACTCTTATCATATCTTTTATTCTTAGGTTGTGGGTTATCAGGATCAATAGCAGGTTCAATCTCCACATCATTATCATTAATAGGTTGAGCATCAACATGAACATCATTATCAATATTATCGCTAGGCTCATGTTCATCACCAGATTGTGTCTCAGCATCAGAAATAGATATATCATTTTGATTCTCAGGTGTAGCAGAAACAGGTTTACTAGCATGCCAGTTCCTATCATCTTTCTTTTTCTTCCTATTACCAGGATGACTAGGTGCATCAGTATTAATTCCTTGAGAATCTTGCTCAATTCTCTTAGGATGGCCCTCAGGATACAAAGGTTCCTGAGTCATTCTACCACCTTTAGTAACAACTTTAACAGAGTTATTATTCAATTCATTAAGCAAGTCATTTTGAGCCTTAAGTACTTGCTCTACTTGAGTAGTGACCATAGAAGCATGTTTACTAATAAGCTTAAGATCATTAATATTTCTTTCCACACAAGCACTTAGATGATTAATCATACGAGCATTTTGTTCCAGTTGTCTGCTAACATAATCATTAAAACTTTGTTGTTTGACAACAAACTTATCAAATTCATCTAAGCATAAGCTAGCAGGTTTATCATAAGGTATATCACTCTCATTGAATCTACGAAGAGAATTTACCTCTACTACCTGTATCGGGTTATCAAGACCATGTATCTCTTCAATAGGTGGTAGATTCTTAACATCTTCAAATTTAATACCTTTCTCTCGCATAGATTTCTTTGCTTCTTGCATATCTTCAGGACTGAGGAATAGAATACCTCTTTTCTTTGGAGTTGGCTTCGGAGGTGGTTTGGGAATAGCCCAAGCATTATCATTGATCAAGATATTATTTAATAGAATTTCAGCATGTTCCACAGTTTGTTCCCTGAAAACACAACCAACACAACTATCTAGGTGGTCTCTAGAAGCATTGGTTAGTCCATTATAAAAGATATCAAGTATTTCATTTTTCTTAAGAGGGTGATCAGGTAAAGCATTAAGTAACTAGACAAGCCTCCCCCAAGGTTGTGGGAGACTCTCTTCTTCAATTTGCACAAAGTTATATATATCCTACAAGGCAGCTTGTTTCTTATGGGCAGGAAAATGTTTTTCAGAGAAGTAGTATACCATATCCTGGGGACTACGCACACAACCAGGAGCAAGAGAGGTAAACCAAGTTTTAGCATCACCCTTTAGTGAGAAAGGAAACAACTTAAGGATATAGTAATAGCGAATTTTTTCCTCATTAGTGAATAGGGTGGCAATATCATTCAGTTTAGTAAGATGTGCCACAACAGTTTCAGATTCATAACCATGAAAAGGATCAGATTCAACCAAAGCGATTAACTCAGGATCAACAGAGAACTCATAATCTTTATCAGTAACAAAGATAGGTGAAGTAGCAAACTTAGGATCATATTTCATTCTAGCGTTCAGAGATTTTTCTTTCCACTTGTGTAATAATTTCTCAACATCATATCTATCCTTACAAGCAAGAAAGTCTTCAGCTACCTCCCCTTCCATAACATAACCCTTAGGTATATTAGGCAATTAATATCTAGGAGGGCTAGGTCTAACAAGTGTAACAGCAGGTTCAATTTCAATAATTTCATCAGTTTCAGAAGTATCATTTGATTCAGTAGTAACTCTAGCAATTTGTGCATCCAGAAATTCACCAAGTGGCGTCTCATTATAAAGCAAAGCATCATCATAATTATCATTTATAGCAGAAGTAGCATCATCAAGCACAGGTGACATATCAGAATTAATAGCAGGTGGCGGTGTTGCAAATTTACTCATAACAGAAGGTGAATCAAGTGCAGAGCTAGATCGCAGTTCCTTACATGTCCTCGTAGTTGAGGGCGGAACTTTAGTTTTTGGATCTCGCAATATCTTCATAGTGATCAAAAAATATAAATCCCAAGTGACTCAGAGAATAGAGCTATGCTCCCCGGCAACGGCGCTAGAAAAAGGTCTTGATAACCCACAAGTATAGGGGATAGCAACAGTTTTCGAGGGTAGAGTATTCAACCCAGATTTATTGATTCGACACAAGGGGAGCCAAAGAATATTCTCGAGTATTAGCAGTTGAGTTGTCAATTCAACCACACCTGAAAGATTTAATATCTGCAGCAAAGTTTTTAGTAGCAAAGTAGTATGATAGTAACAGTAACAGTAGCAGCAGTGATTTGTGTAGTAAGTGTAACAGCAGTAGCGGTAAAGTAACGTAGCAAAGACCAGTATAGGAAAATCTCATAGGAATTGGATCGGTGATGGATAATTATGTCGGATGGCATTCATCATGTAAAATTTATAACATAGGGTGACATATAACTAGCTCCAGTTCGTCAATGTAATGTAGGCATGTATTCTGTATATAGTCATACGTGCTTATGGAAAAGAACTTGCATGACATCTTTTGTCCATCCCTCCCGTGGCAGCGGGGTCCTAATGGAAACTAAGGGATATTAAGGTCTCCTTTTAATAGAGAACCGGAACAAAGCATTAGCACATAGTGAATACATGGACTCCTCATACTATGGTCATCTCCGGGAGTGGTTCCGGCTATTGTCACTCCGGGGTTTCCGGGTCATAACACATAGTAGGTGACTACAACTTGCAAAATAGGATCAAGAACACACATATATTGATGAAAACATAATAGGTTAAAATTGGAAATCATGGCACTAGGCCCTAGTGACAAGCATTAAGCATAGCAAAGTAGTAGCAACATCAATCTTAGAACATAGTGGATACTAGGGATCAAACCCTATCAAATCTAACTCGATTACATGATAGATCTCATCCAACTCCTCATTGTCCAGCAAGCCTACGATGAGATTACTCACGAACGATGAAGATCATCATGAAATTGGTGATAGAGGATGGTTGATGATGACGATGGCTTCGATTTCCCCTCTCCGGAGCCCAGAACGGACTCCAGATCTGCCCTCCCGAGGAAGAACAGGTGGTGGCGGTGGCTCCGTATCGTAAAACACGATGATTTCTTCTCTCTGAATTTTTTCTGGACGAAAGAGACTATATGGAGCTAGAGAGGAGGTCAGAGGAGCCACGTGGGCCCCACGAGCCTGCCAGGCACGGCTAGGGGGGGTGGCCGCGCCTCCTGGGCTCGTGGCCCACTGGCACCTCCCCTCCAGTTGATTCTTTCTCCGGTATTTTTTATATTCCACAAAAAATCCTCCTAAGTTTTCAAGACATTTCGAGAACTTTTATTTCTGCACAAAAACAACACCATGGCAGTTCTGCTGAAAACAACGTCAGTCCGGGTTAGTTTCATTCAAATCATGCAAATTAGAGTCCAAAACAAGGGCAAAAGAGTTCGGAAAAGTAGATACGTTGGAGACGTATCAGATATCATTCCCTGAGCCACTCCCGGAAGGGTCGCGCCTTGGTGGCATCTGTTGGGTTAGCATAGATGATGTATAGATAGAATTAGGCCTAAGGGAGAAACACTACCCATATGCAATGATGGTAATAAAAATCCAAATCACTTCAATTCAATTCAATCAAAGAGTTCACACGAAACAAATCTAAGGTGAGCCATGTCACAAGATTTGACAAGGTCCCACAAATAAATAAATCAAATACTAAGCGAATATCGAATCCTAATCTCTCATGGTGGTCCAAATCTACTCCTTATCGGAAGAGAGATCTATCATGTTGATGTCGGCTCCAGCGGCATCACTCTGTATCTCCTCATCGTCATCCTCATAGTCTTTGTCCTAACTTACATAGTCCCTGTAAGAGTGATCCTCTTGGAGATTTTCCCCGTTATCAAGCTTTTCCTCAGCTTCCTCCAGCTAAAGCTTCAAGTCGTCGAACTTATCCTGCAGCGCATCGACCTCCTCCTAATGCTCTATGCGAGCGTTCTGAAGCTCTTCTTCCAGCTCGACCTTGTGGGTAGTCAGGTTGTGGGTGGTGACGAGGCTGTTGTCCATCTCTTCCTTCATCCCGGTGATGAGATCCTCCAGGTCCTCAATGTGTGAGGTGATGGTGTCGTCCTCCCTGGTGTGTACCACATCTCCATCCGAGTCATGGCACGCGTACATGACGTAGTTAGTCTTCCTGAGATCCTCGCGGTAGTGCTGGCGGATGCGCCCAAGTGCAAAGAGCGCAGCGATCCCTTTGCCAATGCCCCATGGTCTTACTTCTATGTAGAAGTTGATCGGCTCGATGGCATTTCCAAAAGTTCGCTCTGGAATGTGGACGTCAATCCTCCAGCGCATCTCCTTAGGTAGAGTGGCCTTAAAGGTACTAGTGAAGCTGGGCAGGGCAATGCGTAGATGTCCTGTGATATCCACGAGTTGTCTTCCAAAGGGCATGGTTGCGTCGGGCTGAGCAAACTCAACAATGGGGGTCGACATCTACAGGGAAAAGTATGAGACCAAAATAGGGGTATAAAAGTGTTGTAAATATGGTTTTTATCCTATGGCTTTCCATTTTCTAGGGTCGCGTCCTACAGTCAATGTGTGCTTTTGATACCATCTTGTAGTGACCCGATCTCAAGGGATCGGAGTCTCTGTGCTTAAGTGTCATCCCTGGATCGGTATGCTGACACACATAGTACTTGAGGATTTACAACAGAGTTCAGTCACACATTTATTACATCGAGCTCCTCAAAGAGTATTTATTACAATAATGTGGCCTAAGGCCAAGTAAAACAAAATAATGCGGAAGCAATTAAGTGTAACGAGTCCATCAACTCCACAAGCAAGCTGAGTGCAGAACAACGACCTATCGCACCTTATTTGTCGTCGGATAAATCTGCAACATGATAACTTGCAGCCGTGTAGGTCAGTACATGGAATGTACTGGCAAGTCACATCATAAAGTGTAATGAGCCTACATAGTACATGCAATTTGGCTGGTGGAAAGCTCTAAGTTTAGTTTTGCATAAAAGCTAGTTTTTCCCAATCAAAAATAATTGTTCTACTTCTACAAATATCATAATTCTGAGATGGTGCCCCATCTCAACCATTTCAAAATTATGTACCCAGTTGATTAGTTAAGAGTGATGAGATCTCCCTACATTTCCACTACTAAAAGCTCAAGTTGTCCATGATCGGGGACATGGCTAATCGATTAGATTTTTAACTCTGCAGAGGTTGTGCACTTTTCCGCACAAGACTTGACCACATCCTTGATCGGAAGATCGATACATCGTCTTTTGAAAGCATTTCCCCTAACCCACGGAAGGCCGGTACACCTACATCATCTACATCTGCTAGCGTATCCCGGAAGAGGTCACACCATCTACTCAACTAAGCCAGAGCTCATATTGCCTTGCGACTGCATAGGGAAGCTTTTATACATGAAAATAAGGTTAATCCCTTTGAGCCTGGGTGGACGAACCACTAGTGTGCACTTCCATGGATTCCCATGAATGCTCCCACTGTACTTATCCACCATACAAACTAATTTCCACCCAGTAGTTCATTAAAGTTGGTCCAAATTGCTACTTTGTCACTCACATCTCAAGATGTTAACACTCCCAAATCCACGTCTACTTGGCGAAGCATAATAATTTAACACGATGGTGACAAAGTTGGTACGGTTCAGACCTACCTCAAATGAACTACTGGGTGCTAGTAAAACCAACAAGTATAAAATCCTACCAATGCAATCCTACATCAAAGGACTATGTGCAAAAATAAACCATTGGTAAAACATGTATGATCAAAATGTAACTTGCCTTCGTGCGGGGAGTGAAGTTCTAGCGAATGGTAGTACTTTGCTTCACACTCCGGATAATCTATCGCAAAGTAAAAAAAATCACATAAACAAGCATTCATACAATTCAAAGGAACATGCAACAAAATATTTTGCAAAAACCGAATAAAATAACACACATGAAATAAGTATGAAAATTTTCCACGTATAAGATCACGTGTGAAGAAGTGTTCAAAAATGTGTGATGTGCACTAGTGTTCCTACAAGGCATACTAGCAATATTGTGATGAACAGAAAATAATTGTGTAGAATATATTGTGGCAAAAGTTCATGGCAAAGGATTTAGTTCGTGTGACGTGGTGCAAAGAATCACTTCAAACGGGTATACCGTTTGAAAGATATGGCCTAATGAAACTTAAATTCAAATCTGAAATAGTTTCAAATTTGAACTTGCAAAAGTTTGCAACGATTGTCTCTCTGGTTAGGGCTATTCGAGATGAAAATTTAGCCGCTGGTTTCATCTCATTTCGATCTACGGTTAAAAAGTTAAGGCCGTTTGAAGTTTTGAAACAAATCTGGAAAAAAAGTGCTACAAAAGTGTTTCTGAAAATACTAAATTGTGAACGCTCGTGCCTAGAGCGCGAAGTGGATGGCTCTAGTTTGGTGGTGGTGTTTGCCACGGCTGCTACGCGAGGAATGTTCGCGAACTAAGTAAAGTCACCCGGTTCGTCTAATACTAACGGAAAAACCGACGTTCGGTTTAAATAAACCGCCCGGTTTAGATCTAATAATGAAAAAAAACCAATCTAACCTACTGGTTCAAAACTTAAAAAACCTATACTAATCGAGCGAAACGAGCAAGGCGCGGAGCTTACAGAGATAGGACCGTCGGGTAGGAACTGGGCGAGGATGGGGCGGCGGCTCCGGCGATCTCCGGCGCAAGCGAGGTGGTCAGGAGGGTGAGGCACGACGCGGGCAGACGAACGGTGGTGACGGCAGTCGGCGGGGACTACCGGAGGGAGTGGAGGGAGGCGGCAAAGCTCCTGTGCTCCAGTGAACTCCGGCGACGCAGGTCGTCGGGGCGGTGTCTCCGGCGGTTCCTAGGGCCAAAAAACATGTCAGGGAGATGCACACGAACGAAGGGGTCCGATTTCGTGAAGAAAAAGAGGTAGGGGAGGTTCAGCCGCGACGTGGCACTCAAGCGAAATAGCTTCGGTCGGCGAGATCCAAGTGGTAACGGCGGCGGCTACGAGCGGCGAGAGGTGGTGCGGGTGTGCTGAATGGAAAGAGGGCATCGAGGGCCTTTTATAGGCGCGGCTAGAGGTGCTGCAAAGCTGCGGATAGGCTCTATCCCGAGAGCTTTGCCCGGCAGGTGCGGACGCGCTTGCGCTGGTTTATCTCGTGGACTACGCGGGTGGTTGAAGACGATGGGGTCGGGCCCCACCTGGCAGGCGTGTGATAGAGGGAGAGAGTTAGCGTGAGAGAGACAGATCGTGGGGAACCGTTTTTTTATCGCTGACCTCCTGGCGGCGCTAGAAGGAGCGCTCTCTCTCCTCCTGGAAACGAACAGGTGGCTGGGGCAATCGCTGGGCCAGTGTGGCCTGGTGGCTTCGGCCTGGCTAGGCCATGCGTGCGTGCGTGTTGTATTTTTTTAGAAACTTTTTTTTATAGATTCAAACAGAACTAGAAAAAGAAAATAAACCACAAAATTTATAAAATCCTTATTAATTGAACAAAAGGAACATTAATTCCTGCTCATATAATTTAAAAAATATTTTTTAATGAAATAAATTAACTTGGGGCTAACAAAAATAATTTTCAATGCAACTTTAAAAACACCAAATATTAGTTCAACACTTCCCCACTCATGTATATTTTGAAGAAGTCATATTATCCTCTCTCTATTTTTTATGTGAGTGGAAAAACTTGAACATCATAAACTCTAAATGCAATAAAAATATGATATGCAATATGTTGATCCTATTAACATCCTAATTTAATAAAATTGGGATGTTACAACCGGCCACCCCTCTCTCCCTCTGGCCGTCGCACCAGATCAGATCTGGTGGCTGCCGCACCGCCCTAGGGTGGAAACGCTAGGGTGCAGCCCTCCCTCCTCCTCCTCCTATATATAGTGGTGCCCTTGGGGCTGTTGGAGACACGACTCTCTCCCCCTCTCGGCGCAGCCCTATTTCTCCTTCTCCTCGTTCTCCGTAGTGCTTGGCGAAGCCTTGTCGGAAACCACGTAGCTCCACCGTCACCATGTCGTTGTATTGCCGGAGCTCTCCCTCAACCTCTCCTCCCTCCTGCCTGGATCAAGGCGTAGGAGACGTCACCGGGATGCACGTGTGTTGAACGCGGAGGCACCGTTGTTTGGTGCTAAGATCGGAGTCCACCGCAATCTGAATCGCTACGAGTATGACTCCACCAACCGCGTTCTTGTAACGCTTCTGTTTAGCGATCTTCAAAGGTATGAAGATGCAATCTCTTCCCTCTCGTTGCTGGTTTCTCCATAGATAGATCTTGGTGAACGCGTAGAAATTTTTGATTTACTACTATGTCTCCCAACACTAAGGCCATTAATTGATGAACTTTTACAACTATGGAATGGAAGAGGTGTACGTGTGTGGGATGAGAAAGAACAAGAGGAAATTGACCTACATGGGTTGTTGTTTGTAACCATCAACAATTGGCCTGCTCTCAGTAACCTTTCAGGACAAACAAACAAGGGATACCACGCATGCACACACTGTTTAGATGACACCGATAGTATATATTTGGACAAATACAGGAAGAATGTGTACCTTGGGCAT
Source organism: Hordeum marinum (assembly GCA_022496015.1). NCBI lineage: Eukaryota > Viridiplantae > Streptophyta > Magnoliopsida > Poales > Poaceae > Hordeum > Hordeum marinum. The sequence goes on along the minus strand of CM039677.1, from coordinate 93,249,989 downwards.
CGTCAATTTCTTCCAACCAACCATCAATGTCGAAAGAAAGAAAAGCATTTCAAAGGTGAGGCAGGTCACCAGAACAAGCCCGCCCTCCGTACTGGTGATCACATACTTGATATGGTCAATGATTTACAAGTAATCTTTGGAAAGGGTCCTGGCTGACTATCTATTCCGACGGACGATGCGGGACGCGCACCCATGTGGAAGAAGAAATCTATATTTTGGGACCTACCCTATTGGAAAGACCTAGAGGTCTGCTCTGCAATCGACATGATGCATGTGACGAAGAATCTTTGCATGAACTTGCTAGGCTTCTTGGGAGTGTATGGGAAGACAAAATATACACCAGAGGCACATGAGGAATAGCAACGTGTGCATGAAAAAGACGACATGCATCCAAAGTAGTATGAAGGTCTTGCCAGCTACGCTCTTACCAAAGAAGAGAAGGAAATCTTCTTTGAATGCCTGCTCAGTATGAAGGTCCCGTCTGGCTTCTCGTCGAATATAAAGGGAATAATAAATATGGCACATAAAAAGTTCCAGAACCTAAAGTCTCATGACTGCCACGTGATTATAACGCAAGTGCTTCTGGTTGCATTGAGGGGGCTTCTACCGGAAAACGTTCGATTAGCCATTGTGAAGCTATGTGCATTCCTCAATGCAATCTCTCAAAAGGTGATCGATCCAGAAATCCTGCCAAGGTTAAGGAGTGATTTGGTGCAATGTCTTGTTAGTTTCGAGCTGGTGTTCCCACCATCCTTCTTCAATATCATGACGCACGTCCTAGTTCATCTAGTCGACGAGATTGTAGTTCTGGGCCTTGTATTTCTACACAATGTATTCCCCTTTAAGAGGTTCATGGGAGTCTTAAAGAACTATGTTCGTAACCATGCTTGGCCAGAAGGAAGCATCTCCCTGGGCCATCAAACAGAGGATGTCATTGGGTTTTGTGTTGACTTCATTCCTAACCTTAAGAAGATTGGTCTCCCTCAATCGCAGTATGAGGGGAGGCTGACTGGAAAAGGCATGCTAGGAGCAGACTCAATAATATGTAGGGACGAGCATTCTTGGTCTCAAGCACACCACATAGTTCTACAGAATTCTACCTTGGTGACCTCGTATGTCGATGAACACAAGAATATTCTGCGCTCCAAACACCCGGAGCAGTGTGACGACTGGATTACATATGAACACATCAGGACTTTCGGCAGTTGGTTGTAAACACGTCTCATTGGTGACAACGTTGTTTGTGACGAGCTGTACTCGTTTGCCAGGGGACCATCTTCGACTGTATTGACTTACAAAGGGTACGAGATAAATGAGAATACATTTTACACGATCGCGCAAGATCAAAAGAGCACCAACCAAAAAAGCGGTGTCCGCTTTGATGCAGCAACCAAGAGGGGAAAGGACACATATTATGGTTACATAGTGGACATATGGGAACATGACCATGGACATGATTTTAAGGTCCCTTTGTTTCATTGCAAATGTGTCAATCTCTCCGGAGGCGGGGTACAGGTAGACCCATAGTACGGAATGTCAACAGTGGATCTGAACAATCTTGGGTACACAAATGAACCATTCGTCCTAGCTAATGATATGGCGCAGGTTTTCTATGTGAAGGACATGTCTATCAAACCGAGAAAAAGAAAAGATAAGGAAGCGAGTACATCATATGATAATCCAAAGCGCCACATAGTACTTTCAGGAAAAAGAGACATCGTGGGATTGGAGGGCAAGACAGTCATGTCTGAAGATTATTAAAAGTTTCATGAAATTTCTCCCTTCAAAGTCAAGGCTGTCCCAAGCACCCTGTTAAACGATGAAGATTACCCATGGTTATAACGCAATAAGCAAATGTAACATCCCAAAATTCCATTTTGGAATGTTATGAAATATAGGTATGCATCATCATCATCATTGCTTGAATGTATGAATTAGTTGAAATGCTTCTTCTGGTTTTCTGAAAGTCCCTTTCTATTTTTCTCAAAGTTGCTTTCACCTATTTGAAAATCTTTATAAAAGTTCAAAATAAGAGGGAGGAACATGACACTCCACACCAGGGACTTCTTGGTGATTTATTTGAGCAATAAAAACCAGGGGTTATTTTGAAAAATATTAGCAAAAGGATTTAAAAACAAATAGGCCATTTCTGAAAATATTATTTTTTCAAAGTATTCAAATGACAGAATAAAATGTCCAATAAATGACATTTATTTTTCTGTTAATTTTGATATATAAATTTACTATATTTGGAATTATATCAAAGGCATTAATTGAGTTTTACTGCGCTGAATATTTGAAAATAGGAAAGCTTTTAAAGCAATTAAAGCCCGGTGGCCCAATCTGCTATTAAAGCCCTCCCGACTTGCCTAATTATCGGCCATCGACACGCCCGTGAATCTCTCTCTCTCTGACAGCGAGACCCACCCGACCGATCGCTGGAATCACGCGGTCACCATCTTCCTCGCGCGCGCTGCCGTCGCCGGAGATCGCGCACTCGTCGGATCTCCTCCTCCTTCCTTCTCTCGCCCCACCCGCGGCCCTATATAAGAGCGGCCAGTCCGTCGCCTCCATCCCCCTCTGAACCCCTCTCTTCCCTGTGCCAGAACGCCTACACCACCTCGCCGGAGTTCCTGCCGGCCGAAACCCTCCACCGCACCAGCCCGTCACCTCCCTTGTCCCCTCGCCCGTCCGATGCCACCAGAGCACGCCAGAGACCCACCGCTGTCGATTGAAGCCCTCGGACGCCTCCCTCGACCACCGGAGCGCCTTCCCCGACCGCCTCCGACCACCGACCGCCGTCATCCTTGCCGGAGACCACCTCGACCCCCCTGTAAGTCGTCGGCTCCCCTCTGGACCGTAGGATCTATAGGGAACGATCCAGATTAGATTGTTTTATTTCTCGAACCGGTATGTGCTAAGCTTCGGTCACCCGCTCACACACCCTCTCGGCCAACCACGATCTGCCACGTAGCCTCGACCGACCGTTAGATTTTTGTTCTTTTCTGTTTTGTTTTTAGTTAACAGAAACTTTTTTGATTTTGTTTTGATTATATCTTTTAAACTGTTTAGTGTTTTTAGTTAATTCTTTTTGCATTAGTTCACATATTTCATGTAGTTTCACCCTGTAGTATTAGATTTTAAATTTTCTCAAACTACTCAAATCTGAATAACTAGAGTTTAAAAATAGATTTTTGTATGAATCTTTTTGCTACTGCTTGGTATTAGTTAGGACTGTCATCATGCTTAGTTTGAGGATTTTTAGGATGATTTTGATTACTGTTTTAGCAATAAACAGAATCTGCCTAGTAATTAGTATAGTCTAGTTAATTTAGTTTTTAGTGAGTTTAAATCAGAATTAGTTATAATTTGTTTTAGTAGGTTCTGTTGCTTAAACACTAGGTGTTTTACTTGCTATTAATAAAAATATAATTTGCTTAGTTTTATACTTTGTTGTTATAAGAAACATTACTCCTTTTCAACTAGGTATAATTTGATTAAAACAAATTAGTTAGTAATAGTTTCTTTTAACAAAGTTTTAGATAATTAAATTCTGTTTTCTAAGAATTTTTTTAGTAAATTCTTTTCTGTTAGGAAAATGTTGTATTAATAAAAATATAGTTTAGTTCACCATATGTTTAGTAAAACCTAGCCCACTTCATGTAGTAGTGTTTATCAAAACTTTTAAAACTTTACTAAAGTTTTTCTCAACAAAACTTTAATGAATTTAATTCGGTTTATTAATAAAATATTTTATTGTTTCTGTCAACTATTGTGTTAGTTAATACAAATGCTAATAATGCTAGTTGTTAGTAGTAGTTACCCATCATCTTTTAGAAAACAAAACTATGTGTTGTTTTTCTTGCTTGTGATTTGTGCCTTGTTTTGTCTTCATTGTTTACTAGTTCATTTCTGATTTTGTGAGTTTACAATATTTTGTTGTATGCTTATTGAGTGCTCTTGTTTGCTTTGTTAGATTATCCGGAGTGCGAGGCTTGTTACCTAGAGTCACTCGTGTACGAAGATCATCAACCAGACAAGTCACTTTGGTCATGCTTTTACCCATGTTTTAAATGCATTAGTTCTACCATCACCCCAACTGCATGCAAAATAGGTTAGTTGTAAACTTGGTTACATTGTTGTAGTATCATGTGGTAGGTACCCCCCTCAACCCCTTTGACAACTTTGGCCCCGGGAAACGTTAAATTTGTTTTGCTATGCTATTAGTAGATGGGGTGGGTCGTGTGATTCACGAGAGATTGTGAGTTAAAAACTTCAAGACCTACTATGATGATCAAGACTTCAAGACTTCAAGTTTTCAACATTACCTCTGGGTGGATGATGGTTGAACGGCGCCCTGGAGAAACAAGTGGTTAGCCTAGGTGATGCTAGAGAAGTGCCAGTATTCACGCGGAAAGGACCACCCAGGCACGAAGGGATGGAAGGATGCTTCAAGACCCAAGGCTTACCTGCACAGCCACAAGACATTATGGGCTCTGGCTTGGTTGGATATTGTGGCGACACTGGATAGGCGGTGTTACAAGATGTAGAAGAATGGTAGGAAAGGATGGGCACCGACAGAGTCTCAGTGGGACCCCTTAGAAGACCATGTTTTGGTCATCCGTTCCTCAAACACCCTGAAGTGCGAGGAATCCAACGGAGGCGATCAAATCTTGTGGGGAACGTGTGCAAAACTCTATAGAGTACCCAACCTAATCGATTAGCCGTGTCCACGGTCATGGACGACTTGAACCAAAGGAACTGAAACTTCCGGAATTCTCAACATAATTAATATGATGATGTGTGTATTAATAACTTGGGTATGAGAATTGGCTGGCGGAACCATCTCGTTAATCAACCAACTTAGTAATAATTTTTGCTTAGCCCCTCTCTTGATGTAGGAAAAAATTGGCTTTACGCAAAAACTTACTACCCCCACCTGCCATATATGCATGTAGATTAGATGATTATCTTTTCACCCCTCTCTTGTGACTTTGTCGGCATATTCAATATGCTGACCTACATGGCTGCAACGTATCATGTTGCAGAGTACTTTTTTGACCAGGAGTGAGGACACGCTCTATGCTCGGTGAGATGCCCTTGGAGTCAGATGGACTCGTCTACCTTCGAAGCTTCCGCAAGATTAGATATTCTCATGAGTTGGCCTTCAACCAATTTATTGTAATCTTTATTGTAATAAAGGACTCGATATGAGATTTCGATTAATATAATGCTGTGTGATTTCCCTATGATATATACATTGATGTACCGTGTGTGTACCAGCATGATCTTAGGATGGTACGAAAACACCGGAGATTCGACCTTTCAGGTTCGGTCGCTACAGGACACAAGCGAAGAAAAAGTGAAGACTTTCTCTCCACAACTATTATGATGATGCCTTTGATCTAGAATATCACTACAATTACATGTGAATAAATGAAATACCTTTGTAACACATGAGTTTTCATCCAAAACCCTGATACTTTGAAATAGATTGTCCATTTTGTACACGAAGTGCATCCAATTTTTGCCGTAACCCTCTCAAATTTTTAGCACATGCTATGTGGGTGAAGTGATGATACCATGCCAATTTCAACCTTTTCATAGTTCATTTGTAGTGCTTTTCAATTTCATGGTCATTTAGCTCAAAAAATTAGTAGATGCATGAAAACTACCAAATGAAGTCAGAAAGGGTTGAAAATTGATGATGTTCCTTTGAATGGTGTATTTTGAATGCACAAAAAGTCTAGAGTTCAAATAAGTTCAAGAAAATGAAATCCCTTTGCAAAAGATGAGTTTTCGTTTGAAACCCTCATACTTCGAAAGAGATTGTCCATTTTGTACATGAAGTGCATTCGATTTTTGTCGTAACCCTCTCAACGTTTTAGCACATGCTATTTGGGTGAAATTATGATTCCATGCCAACTTTCAACCTTTTCAGAGTTCATTTGTAGTGCTTTTCAATTTCATGGTCATTTAGCTCAAAAAATTAGTAAATGCATGATGAAGCCAAAAAGGGTTGAAAATTGATGATCTGGCTTTGAATGGTGCATTTTGAACACAAAAAAAGTATGGAGTTCAAATAAGTTCAACAAATGAAATCCCTTTGTAACAGATGAGTTTTCGTCCGAAACCCTGATACTTCAAAAGAGATTGTTCATTTTGTACACGAAGTGCATCCAGTTTTTGTCGTAACCCTCTCAACTTATTAGCACATGCTATGTGGGTGAAATGATGATACCATGACAACTTTTAACCTTTTCAGAGTTCATTTGTAGTGCTTTTCAATTTCATGGTCATTTAGCTCAAAGAATGAACTAATAGCAAAAGGAATGAACTAGAAATTTTTATGAAACTCTAATAGCAAAAAAGAATGAACTAAAAATAATCAATTAAAATATTCTGTTATGATAAAATAAAACAACATTATAATATTCTTCAATAGCAAAAAGAATAAACTAAAAAGCTTTTATAAAACTCTAATAGCAAAAGGAATGAAATAAAAATCTTTTATAAACCTCTAATATTTTTGAAACTAAAATTATATAAAATATATGCAACTAAAATTATCAAAGTATTTTTTGTTCAAAACATTAATAGCAAAAAGAATTTTCATAAAGAAATTTTTGTTAGAAACTTTAATAGCAAACTAAAATAACAAAATTTGTTTTTGATTAAAACAGACATTTAAAATAACCTAAAGATTACCAAATTGAATATAACGATAAATCACAGTAATTTTAAATAGTGGGAAAAAGAATCACTGAAAAACAGTAAGTATTTAGATGTAATTAAAAATAACATATGCAAAAAATAACATTAAAAATCATAATATATGCTAAAAAGGCACCTACTAGGCACGATGGCCTTCATACGACTAGAAACCCAACAAATGGGCGAGGATGCAGGCGCGCAGTGCTAGCAGGCCCAACAGGGCGTCAAATAGGCATGTACTATCTGCATTAGAGAGGAGCTCGATGTTGGAAATATGCCCTAGAGGCAATAATAAAAGGGTTATTATCATATTTCCTTGTTCATGATAATCGTTTATTGTCCATGCTAGAATTGTATTGATCGGATACATGTGTGGATACATAGACAACACCATGTCCCTAGCATGCCTCTAATAGACTAGCTCGTTAATCAAGGATGGTTAAGGTTTCCTAGCCATGGACATGAGATGTCATTTGATAACGGGATCACATCATTAGGAGAATGATATGATGGATAAGACCCAAACTATAAACGTAGCATATGATTGTGTCAGTTTATTGCTACAGTTTTCTCCATGTCAGGTATCTATTCCTATGACCATGAGATCATGCAACTCACTGACATCGGAGGAGTACCTTGTGTGTATCAAACGTCGCGACGTAACTGGGTGACTATAAAGGTGCTCTACAGGTATCTCTGAGGGTGTCAGTTGGGTTGGCATGGATCAAGACTGGGATTTGTTACTTCGTGTGACTGAGAGGTATCTCGGGATCCATTCGGTAATACAACATCACAATAAGCCTTGCAAGCAATGTGACTAAGTGTTAGGCACGTGATCTTGTATTACGGAACGAGTAAAGAGACTTGCCGGTAACGAGATTGAACTAGGTATAGAGATACCGACGATCGAATCTCGGGCAAGTAACATACCGAAGAACAAAGGGAACATCATACGGGATTAACTGAATCCTTGACATAGAGGTTCAACCGACAAAGATCTTCTTAAAATATGTAGGAACCAATATGGGCATCTAGGTCCCGCTATTGGTTATTAACCGTAGAGGTGTCTCGGACATGTCTACACAGTTCTCGAACCCGTAGGGTCTGCACACTTAAGGTTCGGTGATCTTTCGCTAGTATAGAGTTATGTATGGTGGTGAACGAAGGTTGTTCGGAGGCCCAGATCAGACCCTGGACGTCACAAGGAGCTCCGGAATGGTCCGGAGGTAAAGATTGATATATAGGAAGTCCTGTTTTGGTTGCTGGAAAAGTTTCGGGCTCATCGGTAGTGTACCGAGAGTACCGGGAGGGTACCGGGGACCATCGCGAGGGGTGTCTCGACCCAAGAGGCCACATGAGATGTGGGATTAGGTAAATCATCCCCTGGTGGGCTGGCCAAATCCTCCTCTAAGGGAGCATGCGGCTAGGAAAGAGTGGGAAAGGAAAAAACCCCAAAGAAGGGAAGGAAAATCCAAATTAGGAAGGAGTCCTAATAGGATCCCACCTCCCTTGTGGGAGGTGGATTCCCTCCCTTGTTTGGTTCGGCCGAACTTACTTGGAGTAGAGGCCAAGGCTGCCTCCTCTCCCCTTCCTCCTATATATATTAAGGGATTTTGAGGGCAACCCCTAACCCTAATTGTCATGTGCTGCCCTCTTCTTCCTCTAGATCTATTTCTCCTCTAGATTGATTCCGTAGTGCTTGGCGAAGCCCTGCCGGATCAGCTCCACCACCACCGCTGCTGTGCCGTCATGCTTCCGGAGAACTCATGTACCTCTCCGTTTCCTCTTGCTGGATCAAGAAGGCGAAGATCGTCATCGAGCTGTACGTGTGCTGAACGCGGAGGTGCCGTCCGTTTGGCACTAGATCGGAAGGACCACGATGGGATCGTGGGACGGCTCGTGATGTGATCGCAGGACGGATCGTGATTGGATCGTGAAGACGTTCGACTACATCAACTGCGTTTCTTAACGCTTCCACTTAGCGATCTACAAGGGTATGTAGATTCACTATCACTCTCATAGATGCTCATCACCATGGATAGTTCTTGCATGTGCATAGGAATTTTTTTGTTTCCCATGCAACGTTCCTCAACAGTGGCATCATGAGCTAGGTCTATGTGTAGATGAGATCTCGAGTAGAACACAAAGGATTTTGTGGGCGTTGAAGCTTAGATTGCTTCCTCCCTTGGTTGTGTTTTGGTTCAGCGGTATTGTGGGATGAAGCGGCCCGGACCAACCTTACTTGTACACTTATGAGATACTGGTTACATCGACTGACGTGTAACTTCATTGCACAAAGAGGGATGGCGGGTGTCTGTTTCTCCTACTTTAGTTGGATCGGATTTGACAAAGGCGGTCCTTGAGAAGGTTGAAAAGCAATTTATGTATCACCGTTGTGGTTTTTGCATAGGTAAGAATTGTTCTTGCTAGATACCCGTAGCAGCCACGTAAAACTTGCAAGAACAATTACAGGACGTCTAACTTGTTTTTGTAGGGTATGTTGTGATGTGATATGGCCAATTACATGATGAGATATATGTGATGTATGATACGATCATGTATTGTATAGAATATCACTACTTGCATGTCGATGAGTACGACAACTAGCAGGAGTCATAGGGTTGTCTTTAATTATTGAATGACCCGCGTGTCAATCATTAAGCGCTATATAATGCTTTACTTTATCGCTAAGCGGTAGCAATAGTAGTAGAAGCATGGTGGGCATGACAACCCCGATGGCAACACGTTGATGGAGATCAAGATGATGGAGATCATGGTGTCATGCCGGTGACGATGGAGATCATGACAGTGCTTTAAGGATGGAGATCAAAATCACAAGTTCATGGCCATATCATGTCCCTTATGATTTGCATGTGATGTTAATCCTTTTTTGCACCTTGTTTTGCTTAGGACAAAGGTAGCATTATAAGATGATCCCTCACTAAATTTTCAAGATCAATTGTGTTATCCCCAAGTGTGCACTGTTGCGAAAGTTCGTCGTGTCGAGACACCACGTGATGATCGGGTGTGATAGACTCTACGTTTACATACAACGGGTGCAAGCCATTGTTGCACGTGCAGAACACTCAGGTTAAACTTGACGAGCCTAGCATGTACATACATGGCCTCGGGACACAAGAGACCGAAAGGTCAAACATGAGTCATATAGTAGATATGATCAACATGATGATGTTCACCATTGAAACCACCACAACTCATGTGATGATCGGACTTGAGTTGGTGAATTTGGATCATGTATCACTCGAATGACCGGAGGGATGTCAATTTGAGTGGGAGTTCTTAAGTAATATGATTAATTGAACTCATTATCATGAACATAGTCAGTAGTGTCTTTGCAAATTATGTCGTAGATTACTAGCTCATGTTGTAGCTCCCCTGAATTTTTATATGTTCCTAGAGAAATAGAGTTGAAAGATGATGGTAGAAATACTGCGGATTGGCTCCATGATCTGAGGATTGTCCTCATTGCTGCACAGAAGGCTTATGTCCTTATTGCCGCACAAAAGGCCACCCCCTCTAGTATCGTCTATAGATGTTGTGAAAATCTGACAGACACATTCCGATGACTACTTGATAGTTTAGTGCGTCATGCTTTACGTCTTAGAATTGACTCTCCAAAAACATTTTGAATGTCACGGAATATATGAGATGTTGTAAGTGCTGAAATTGGGATCTCAGGCTCGTGCCCGTGTTGTGATATATGAGATATCCAACAAGATTCTTTGCCTGCAAGATGAAGGAGAATAGCTCAATCATTGAGCATGTGCTCAGATTGTCTGGGTGCTACAATCGCTTGAATCGAGTGGGAGTTGATCTTCTAGATAAGAAAGTGATTGATATAGTTTTCCAAGTCACTGTCACTAAGCTACTAGAGCTTCGTGATGAACTATAAAATGCCAGGGATGGAAATGATGATCCCTGAGCTATTCGCGATATTTGACACCGCAAACATACAAATCAAGAAGGAGCATCAAGTGTTGATGGTTAGTAAAACCACTAGTTTTGAGAAGGACAAGGGCAAGGAGGGAAACTTCATGGATGACAAGTCAGTTGCTACTCCAGTGAAGCAGCCCAAAGATGAACCCAAACCCGAGACTAAGTGCTTCTATTATGAGGAGAGCGGTCGCTGAAGCAGAACAACCCTAGATACTTGGTAGATAAGAAGGCTGGCAACGTCGACAGAAGTATATTTTGATATACGTGTTATTGATGTGTACCTTGCTAGTAATCCTAGTAGCACCTGGGTATAGGATACTGGTTCGGTTGCTAAATGTTAGTAAATCGAAATAAAAGCTACGGAATAAACGGAGACTAGCTAAGTGTGAGGTGACGTTGTGTGTTGGAAATGTTTCCAAGGTTGATGTGATAAACATCACATGCTCTCTCTACCTTTGGGATTAGTGATGAACCTAAATAAATGTTATTTGGTGTTTGCGTTGAGCATGAACATGATTAGATCGTGTTTATTGCAATATGGTTATTCATTTAAGTCAGAGAATAATGGTTATTCTGTTTACATGAATAATATCTTCAATGGTCATGCACCCAATGAATGGTTTGTTGAATCTTGATCGTAGTAGTTCACATGTTCATAACATAGATGCCAAAAGATACAAAGTTAATAATAATAGTACCACATACTTGTGGCACTGCCGCTGAATGTCATATTGGGGTAAAACGCATGAAGAAACTCCATGTTGATCGATCTTTGGACTCTTTCGATTTTGAATTGGTTGAGACATGCGGACCATGCCTCATGGGCAAGATGACTAAAACCCCATTTTCTGGCTTGACGGAACGGGCAAGTGACTTATTGGAAATGATATATGTTGATATATGCAATCCAATGAGTGTTGTAGCATGCAGTGGATATCGTTATTTTGTTACCTTCACTAATGATTTGAGTATATATGAGTATATTTACTTAATGAAACACAAGTCTGAAATGTTTGAAAAGTCCAAAGAATTTCAAAGTGAAGTTTAAGATCATCATGACAAGAAGATTAAAATGTCTATGATATGATCATGGAGGTGAATGTCTGAGTTATGAGTTTTTCATACAACTTTAGACAATGTGAAAGTTGTTTCACAACTCACGCCACCAGGAACACCATAGTGTGATGGTGTGTCCAAATTTTGTAGACGTGCTCTATTGGATATGGTACGATCTATGATGTCTCTTATCGATTTGCCACTATCGTTTAGGGGTTATGAAGTAGAGATAACTACATTCACTTTAAAAGGGGCACTATCTAAGTCCGTTGAGATGACACCGTATGAATTTTGGTTTGGTGGAAACCTGAGCTATGATTTCTTAATGTTTGGGGCTGCAACGCTCATGTGAAAAAGGTTCTCACCTAATGAGCTCGAACCCAAAGCGGACAAATGCACCTTCATAGAATACCCTAAGAACAGTTGGGTATACCTTCTATCTCATATCCAAGTGCAAAGTGTTTGTTTCTAAAACGGGTCCTTTCTCAAGAAAGAGTTTCTCTCGAAAGAATTGAGTGGGAGGAAGATAAAACTTGATGAGGTTGTTGAACCTTTGTTTCAACCAGAGAGTAGCGCAACGCAGAAAGATGTTTTTTTGGAGTCTACGTTAGTTGAAGAGGAAGTTAATGATGATGATCATGAAACTTCGGATCAAGTTACTATCGAACCTCGTAGGTCAACAAGGACGCATACTACTTCTGAGTGGTATGACAATCCTGTCTTCGAGGTCATGTTGTTGGACAACGATGAACCTACGAGCTATGAAGAAGCGATGATGGGCCCGGATTCCGACAAATGGTTAGAGGCTATGAAATCCCAGAAAGGATTCATGTATGAAAACCAAGTATAGACTTTGGTAGACTTGCTCGTCGGATGGCAGGTCGTTGAGTACAAATGGACCTTTAAAGATGAAGACAGACGCTGATGCTAAATGTCACCGTTTATAAAGCTCGACTTCTCGCAAAGAAGTTTACGACAAGTTCAAGGAGTTGACTGCGATGAGACTTTCTTACTCGTAGCGATACTAAAGTCTATTGGAATTATGTTAGCAGTTTCTGCATTTTTCACTTATGAAATCTGGCAGATGGATGTCAAAACATTGTTTCCTTAACGGTTTACTTGAGGAAAGGTTGTATGTGATACAAACAGAAGGTTTTGTTAGTCCTAAGGATGCTAAAAGGTGTGCGAGCTCCAGCAATCCTTCTATGGGCTAGAGCAAGCATCTCGGAGTTGGAATATAGGCTTTTGATGAGGTGATCAAAGTCTTTGAGTCTATACAAAGTTTACGAGAAACTTGTATTTACAAGAAAGTGAGTGGGAGCACTATAGAATTTCTGATAAGTATATGTGGTTGACATACTGTTGATTGGAAATGATGTAGAATTTCTAGAAAGCAAAACTGGTTGTTTGAAAAGTGTTTTTCAAAGGAAGACCTGGATAAAGCTACTTAATTGTTGGGCATCGAGATCTATAGAGATAGATCAAGACGTCTAATAAGACTTTCAATGAGTACATACCTTGACAACATTTTGAAAGAGTTCAAAATGGATCAGTCAAATAAATAGTTCTTGCCTGATTTGTAAGGTGTGAAGTTGAGTGAGACTCAAATCTCGACCACGGTAGAAGAAAGATAAAGGATGAACATTGCCCCCTATGCCTTAGCCATAGGCTCTTTATAGTATGTCATGTTGTATACCGCTCCTGTGTGTGCCTTGCCATAAGTCAGTCAAGGGGTACAAGAGTAATCCATGAGTGGATTACTGGACAGTGGTCAAGATTATCCTTAGTAACCAGAGGACTAAGGAAATCTTTCTCCATTATGGAGATGATAAAGATTTCATCGTAAAGATTTACGTCGATGCAAGCTTTACCACCAATCCGGATGACTCTTAGTAGCAATCCGGATACGTATAGTGGAGCAGCCATTTGGAATAGCTCCAAGAGGAGCATGGTAGCAGTGTTTACATTATGAAATAGAGATTTGCAAAGTACACATGGATTTGAATGTCGCAGACCCGTTGACTAAAACCTCTTTCACATGCAAAACATGATTGAACCCCAGAACTCATTGGGTGTGAGATTCATAACAAGTCACATGGCGATGTGAGCTAGATTATTGACTCTAGTGCAAGTGGGAGACTGTTGGAAATATGCCATAGAGGCAATAATAAATGGGTTATTATCATATTTCCTTGTTCATGATAATTGTTTATTGTCCATGCTAGAATTGTATTGATCGGATACATGTGTGGATACATAGACAACACCATGTCCCTAGTATGCCTCTAATAGACTAGCTCGTTGATCAAAGATGCTTAAGGTTTCCTAGCCATGGACATGAGATGTCATTTTATAAGGAGATCACATTATTAGGAGAATGATGTGAAGGACAAGACCCAAACTATAAACGTAGCATATGATCGTGCCAGTTTATTGCTATAGTTTTCTGCATGTCAAGTATCTGTTCCTATGACCATGAGATCATGCAACTCACTAACACCGGAGGAGTACCTTTTGTGTATCAAACGTCGCAACGTAATTGGGTGACTATAAAGGTGCTCTATAGGTATCTCCGAGGGTGTCTGTTGGGTTGGCATGGATCAAGACTGAGATTTGTACTCTGTGTGATGGAGAGGTATCTCAGGGCCCACTCGGTAATACAACATCACAATCAGCCTTGCAAGCAATGTGACTAAGTATTAGCCATGAGATCTTGTATTATGAAACGAGTAAAGAGACTTGACCGTAATAAGATTGAACTAGGTATAGAGATACCGACGATCGAATCTCGGGCAAGTAACATACCGAAGAACAAAGGGAACATCATACGGGATTAACTGAATCCTTGACATAGAGTTTCAACCGATAAAGATCTTCATAGAATATGTAGGAACCAATATGGGCATCCAGGTCCCGCTATTAGTTATTTACCGTAGAAGTGTCTCAGTCATGTCTACATAGTTCTCGAACCCACCGGGTCTGCACACTTAAGGTTCGGTGACGTTTCGGTAGTATAGAGTTATGTATGGTCGTGACTGAAGGTTTTTAGGAGTCCCGGATGAGATTCCGGACATCATGAGGAGCTCCAGAATGGTCCGGAGGTAAAGATTGATATATAGGAAGTCCTGTTTTGGTTGCCGAAAAAGTTTTGGGCTCATCGGTAGTGTACCGGGAGTGCCGAGAGAGTACCGAGGGGACCATCGGGAGGGGTGTCTCGACCCAAGAGGCTACATGGGCTGTGGGAGGAGGTAAACCAGCCCCTTTTGGGCTGTCCAAACCTTCCACTAAGTGCCCATGCGGCTAGGAAAGAGTGGGAAAGGAAAAACCCCAAAGAAGGGAAGGAAAATCCAAATTAGGAAGGAGTCCTAATAGGATCCCACCTCCCTTGTGGGGGGTGGATTCCCTCCCTTGTTTGGTTTGGCCGAACCTACTTGGAGTAGGGGCCAAGGCTGCCTCCCCTCCCATTCCTCCTCTATATATTGAGGGATTTTGAGGGCAGCCCCTAACCCTAATTGTCACGTGTTGTCCTCTTCTTCCTCTAGATCTATTTCTCCTCTAGATTGATTCCGTAGTGCTTGACGAAGCCCTGCCGGATCAGCTCCACCACCACCACCGCCGTGCCGTCGGGCTACCGGAGAAATCATCTACCTCTCCGCTCCCTCTTGCTGGTTCAAGAAGGCGGAGATTTTCGTCAAGCTGTACGTGTGCTGAACGCAAAGGTGTCGTCCGTTCGGCACTAGATCGGAAGGACCACGATGGAATCACGGGACGGCTCGTGATGAGATCGCGGGACGGATCGTGATTGGATCGTGAAGATGTTCGACTACATCAACTGCGTTTCTTAACGCTTCCGCTTAGCGATCTACAAGGGTATGTAGATTCACTTTCCCTCTCGTAGATGCTCATCACCTTGGATAGATCTTGCGTGTGCGTAGGAATTTTTTTGTTTCCCATGCAACGTTCCCCAACACTCGAGAGGGAAGCGGTAGCAGCGCTTATAAACCACTCCGAGCCCCTCTCGACTTATGAGGTGGGACTGAACTTTTGGTACGGGAAGCACAGCCCTTTAGGCCCGGTTGGTGGCTCCAACCAGGACTAATTGCCCCCTTAATTCCCGGTTGGTGCCGCAAACCTGGACTAAAGGTCCTTGTTTCCTGCCTTTGGGCTGCTGAAAACTGACCTTTGGTCCCGGTTGGTGGCACCAACCGGGACTAAAGGGGGGTAGTAGTCCCGGTTGGAGGCACCAACCGGGACCAATGCTCTGGCTATATAAGCCAAAACTTGTCAAATTTTCAGTTCTCATCTCGCCCCCGCCCCCGATGATGCCAACGAAATCGATGTCGCCCCCGACATCGGTCACCGCTCCCTGCCCCCGTCGTCGCTCGCCGCCCATCGCCCCGACCATCGCTGCCGCCGCTGCCCCCGCCCATCGCCACCATTGTCGCCCGCCACCCTCGTCGTCGCCATCGTCCGTCGTGCCCGCCCCCGTCATCAGTGCCCCCCCGACGCTATCGCCGTCGTCCGTCATCCCCACCCCCGCCATCGTCCCCGCACCCGTAGTCGTCGTCGTCCCCGCCGTCGCCACCGTGTCAATATTTTTTTGTTTATGAAAACTTGGTCAATATTTTTTTGTTCGTAGAATATTTTTTGTTCATAGAAACTAGTTAAAATGAGGAGGGACGTCGTACATGACATGAGGGAGGCATCAGACGTTGGACATGAGGGGTGAGCATCGTTGTCATCTACTCCCTCCCGATAACTTTGACACATGAGGGGGTACGTCGGACATGACATGAGGGGGGAGCATTGTTGTCGTCTACCCCCTCCCTGATAACTTTGACAAGAGGGGGGACGTCGGACATTACATGAGGGGGGATGTCGGACATCGGACATGAGGGGTGAGTGTCGTTGTCGTCTAACCCCTCCCCTATCACATCGACACATGAGGGGGGGAAATCGGACATGACATGAGGGGGGAGCATTGTTGTCGTCTACCCCTTGTTGGGGAACGTAGTAGTAAATCAAAAAAATTCCTACGTGTCACCAAGATAAATCTATGAAGAAACCAGCAACGAGCAAAGGGGGAATGCATCTTCATACCTTTGAAGATCGCAAACTAGAAGCGTTACTAGAATGCGATTGGTGGAGTCGTACTCGCAACGATTCAGATCGCGGTCGATTCCAATCTAAGTGCCGAACAACGGCGTCTCCGCGTTCAACACACGTGTAGCCCGGTGACTTCTCCTACGCCTTGATCCAGCAAGGAGGAAGGAGAGGTTGAGGGAGAGCTCCGGCAGCACGATGGCGCGGTGACGGTGGAGCTGCGTGGTACTCCAGCAGGGCTTCGCCAAGTGCTACGGAGGACGTGGAGGAGGAGGGGTGATGTCTACTACGCAACATTCTCCTTGTAGACATTGTTGGGCCTCCAAGTGCAGAGGTTTGTAGGACAGTAGACATTTCCCCTTAAGTGGGTTACCTAAGGTTATCAATCCGCAGGAGGTGTAGGATGAAGATGGTATCTCTCAAGCAACCCTGCAACCAAATAACAAAGAGTCTCTTGTGTCCCCAACACACCCAATACAATGGTAAGTTGTATAGGTTCACTAGTTCGGCGAAGAGATGGTGATACAAGTGCAATATGGATGGTAGATATAGGTTTTTGTAATCTGAAAATATAAAAACAGCAAGGTAATTAATAGTAAAAGTGAGCACAAACGGTATTGCAATGCATGGAAACAAGGCCTAGGGTTCATACTTTCACTAGTGGAAGTTCCCTCTACAATGATAACATAATTGGATCATATAACTAGCCCTCAACGTGCAACAAAGAGTCACTCCAAAGTAACTAATAGCCGAGAACAAACAAAGATATTATTGTCGGGTACGAAACAACCACAAAGTTATTCTTTCTGTTCAATCTATTCAAGAGTCCGTAGTAAAATAACATGAAGCTATTCTTTCCGTTCAATCTATCTTAGAGTTCATACTAGAATAACACCTTGAGACACACATCAACCAAAACCCTAATGTCACCTAGATACTCCATTGTCACCTCAAGTATCAACCAAAATCATCTATTCAACCAACACATAGAACTTCAAAGAGTGTCGCGAAGTTTCTACCGGAGAGTCAAAACGTGTGCCAACCCCTATGCATAGGTTCCCGAGGTCACAAAACCCGCAAGTTGATCACCAAAACATACATCAAGTACTCACATGAATATCCCATTGTCACCAGAGATAGACACGGGCAAGACATATATCAAGTGTTCTTAAAGATTCAATCTGATAAGATAACTTCAAAGGGAAAACTCAATTCATTACAAGAAGGGAGAGGGGGAAGAACATCATAAGATCCAACTATAGTAGCAAAGCCCACGGTACATCAAGATAAAGACATCTCAAGAACACGAGAGAGAGAGACAGAGAGAGATCAAACACATAGCTACTAGTACATACCCTCAACCCCGAGGGTGAAGTACTCCCTTCTCGTCATGGAGATCGCCGGGATGATGAAGATAGCCACCGGAGATGAATTCGCCCTCCGGCAGGGTGCCGGAACGGGCTCCCGATTGGTTTTTGGTGGCTGTGGAGGATTGCGGCGGCGGAACTCCCGATCTAGGTTTAATTCTGAAGGTTTCTCTATTTATAAGACCGTGTGGCGTCGAGAACAAGTCGAGAGGGGCCACGAGGGAGTCACGAGCCTCCCAGGCGCGGCCAGGGGGGTGGCCGCGCCTCCCAGGCTCGTGGCTTCCTCGGGACTCCTCCCCAGTATCTTTTTCTTCTGGTATTTTTGATATTTTCCATAAAAAATCACAGCCAAAGTTTTATTCCGTTTGGACTCCGTTTGATATTCCTATATGAAAAAGGTCAAAAACATGGAAAAAATAGGAAAACTGACACTGGGCTCTAGGTCAATAGGTTAGTCCCAAAAATAATATAAAATAGCATATTCATGCATATAAAACATCCAAAGTTGATAATATAATAGCATGGAACAATCAAAAATTATAGATACGTTGGAGACGTATCAAGGGGTAGGGTTGCGCCGAGAGAGAGAGACTTGTGTTGTCGGCAGCCCAAAACCCTCCACTATATATAGGAGGATGAGGAGGGATGGCGCACCCCCTAGAGTTCCCACCCTAGGGTGGTGGCCGGCCCTAGATGGCCCTTGGGACGGCGGCCAAGAGAGGGGAGAGGAGGGGCGGCGCCCTAGGGTGGGCCTAGGGCCCATCTGCGCCTAGGGTTTGCCCTCCTCCACCCTTTGCTGCGTCTTGGGCCCTTGTGGTAGGCGAACCAGCCCACCTAGGGGCTGGTTCCCTCCCACCTTCGGCCCATGCAGCCTTCTGGTGCCAGTGGCCGCACACGATGGACCCCTGTAACCCTTCCAATGGTCCCGGTACGTTACCGGTGATGCCCGAAACACTTCCGATGACCAATACCTCACTTCCTATATATGAATCTTTACCTCCGGACCATTCCATAACTCCTCGTGACATCCGGGATCTCATCCGAGACTCCGAACAACCTTCAGTAACAACATACACTATTCCCATATAAGCCTAGCGTCATCGAACCATAAGTGTGTAGACCCTACGGGTTCGGGAGGCATGTAGACATGATCGAGACACCTCTCTGGTCATTAACCAACAGAGAGATCTTGATACCCATGTTGGCTCCCACATGTTCCACGATGATCTTATCGAATGAACCACGATGTCAGGGATTCAATCAATCCCGTATACAATTCCCTTTGTCCATCGGTATGTTACTTGCCCGAGATTCGCTCGTCGGTATCCCTATACCTTGTTCAATCTCATTACCGGCAAGTCTCTTTACTCGTTCCGTAACACATCATGCCGTGGCTAACTCCTTAGTCACATTGGGCTCATTATGATGATGTCTTACCGAGTGGGCCCAGAGATACCTCTCTGTCAGACAAATCCCAGTCTCGATTCGTGCCAACCCAACAGATACTTTTGGGGATACCTATAGTGTACCTTTATAGCCACCTAGTTACGTTGTGGCGTTTGGCAGACCCAAAGTATTCCTACGGTATCCGAGAGTTGCACAATCTCATGGTCTAAGGAAATGATACTTGACATTAGAAAAGCTTTAGCAGACGAACTACACGATCTTGTGCTATGCTTAGGATTGGGTCTTCTCCAGCACATCATTCTCCTAATGATGTGATCCCATTATCAACGACATCCAATGTCCATGGTCATGAAACCATGACCATCTATTGATCAACGAGCTAGTCAACTAGAGGCTCACTAGGGACATGTTGTGGTCTATGTATTCACACATGTATCATGGTTTCCGGTTAATACAATTATATAATGAACAATAGACAATTATCACGAACAAGGAAATATAATAATAACCATTTTATTATTGCCTCTAGGGCATATTTCCAACAGTCTCCCACTTGCATTAGAGTCAATAATCTAGTTACATTGTGATGAATCGTACACCCATAGAGTTCTGGTGTCGATCATGTTTTGCTCGTGAGAGAGGTTTAGTCAATGGATCTGCGACATTCAGATCCGTATGTACTTTACAAATATCTATATCTCCTTCCTGAATGTAATCACGAATGGAGTTGAAGCGGCACTTGATATGTCTTGTCTTCTTGTGAACCTGGGCTCCTTGGCAAGGGCAATAGCTCCAGTGTTGTCACAGAATAGAGTCATCGGTCACGACGCACTGGAAATCACTCCTAGGTAGGTGATGAACTCCTTCATCCAGACTCCTTCCTGTGCTGCTTCCGAAGCAGCTATGTACTCCGGTTCACATGTAGATGCCGCCACGATGCTTTGCTTGTTGCTGCACCAGCTGACTGCCCCTCTATTCAAAATATACACGTATCCGGTTTGTGACTTGGAGTCATCTGGATCTGTGTCGAAGCTAGCATCGACACAGCCCTTTACGATGAGCTCTTCGACACCTCCATATACGAGAAACATGTCCTTGGTCTTTTTTAGGTACTTCAGGATATTCTTGACCACTGTCCAGTGTTTCCGTCCGGGATCACTTTGGTACCTCCCTACCAAACTTATGGCAAGGTTCACATCAGGTCTGGTACACAGCATGACATACATAATAGAGCCTATGGCTGAAGCATACGGGATGACACTCATCTTTTCTCTATCCTCTGCCTTGGTCGGGCATTGAGTCGTACTCAATTTCACACCCTGTAACACAGGCAAGAACCCCTTCTTGGACTGATCCAGATTGAAGTCCTTCAATATCTTGTCAAGGTATGTGCTTTGTGAAAGACCTATGAGGAGTCTCGATCTATCTCTATATATCATGATGCCTAATATGTAAGGAGCTTCTCCAAGGTCCTTCATAGAAAAACACTTATTCAAGTAGGCCTTTATGCTTTCGAAAAGTTCTATATCATTTCGTTGTTGGAAATATGCCCTAGAGGCAATAAATAAAGTGTTTATTATTATATTTCCTTGTTCATGACAATTGTTTATTATCCATGCTAGAATTGTATTAACTGGAAACATAGATACATGTGTGGACACATAGACAAAACACTATGTCCCTAGTATGCCTCTAGTGAACTAGCTCGTTGATCAAAGGATAGTTAAGGTTTCCTAGCCATGGACATGAGATGTCATTTGATAACGGGATCACATCATTGGGATAATGATGTGATGCACAAGACCCAAAATACAAATGTAGCATATGATCGTGTCAGTTTATTGCTGCTGTTTTCCGCATGTCAAGTATATGTTCCTATGACCATGAGATCATGCATCTCACTAACACCGGAGGAATACTTTGGGTGTATCAAACTTCGTAACGTAACTGGGTGACTATAAAGGTGCACTACAGGTATCTCCGAGGGTGTCTGTTGGGTTGGCATGGATCGAGACTAGGATTTGTTACTCCGTGTGACGGAGAGGTATCTCAGGGCCCACTCGATAATACAACATCACAACAAGCCTTGCAAGCAATGTGACTAAGTGTTAGCCTCGGGATCTTGTATTACGGAACGAGTAAAGAGACTTGCCAGTAATGAGGTTGAACTAGGTATAGAGATACCGACGATCGAATCTCGGGCAAGTAACATACCGAAGAACAAAGGGAACATTATACGGGATTAATCGAATCCTTGACATAGAGGTTCGACCGATAAAGATCTCCGTAGAATATGTAGGAACCAATGTGGACATCCAGGTCCTGCCATTGGTTATTGACCGTAGAGGTGTCTTGGTCATGTCTACATAGTTCTCGAACCCGCAGGGTCTGCACACTTAAGGTTTGGTGACGTTTCGGTAGTGTAGGGTTATGTATGGTGGTGACCGAAGTTTGTTCGGAGTCTCGGATGAGATCCCTGACGTCATGAGGATCTCCGGAATGGTCCGGAGGTAAAGATTCATATATAGGAAGTCCCAGTTTGGCCGCCGGAAAAGTTCCGGGCTCATCGGTAGTGTACCGGGAGTGCCAGTAGTGTACCGGGAGACCTCCGGGAGGGGTATTTCGACCCCAAGAGGTCACTTAGTGGGCTGGTGTAACAGCCACAAAAGGCCCATGGCGCAGGAGGAAAAAAAGGCTAAGGAAAAAGGTGAAAATCAACCAATAGGAGGCAATCCTAGTCCAACTAGGATTGGAGGTGGAGTAGGACTCCACCCCACCTATTCGGCCGAACCAAGAGGCCCTTGGCTGCCTCTCCTCTCCTCCTATATATACTGGTGGAATAGCTAGGGTTTTGGCAGAAACTACGGCCACGTGCTACCCGTTACACCGGTGCTCCTCTAGATTAGTTTTCCGCGGTGCTTAGGCGAAGCCCTGCCGGAATTGCTCCACCTCCACCATCACCGGAGCGCCGTCACGCTGCCGGTGAACTCTCTCTCCTCTCCACCTCCTCTTGCTGGATCAAGATGGTGGATATCGTCATCAATCTGTACGTGTGCTGAACGCGGAGGTGCCATCCGTTCGGTACTAGATCGGAAGGATCGTGATCAAGGCCACGAGACGTTCGTGATTGGATCGCGGGACATATCACGACGAGATCGCGGGACGGTTCGTGATTGGATCGCGGGACAGTTCGTGATTGGTTCGCGGGACGATTCGTGATTGGATCGCGGGACGCTCATGATTTGGATCGCGAAGAAGTTCGACTACACCAACCGCGTTTCTTAACGCTTCTCGCTTAGCGATCTACAAGGGTACGTAGATCCACTCTCCCTCTCGTAGATACTCATCACCATGGATAGGTTTGCGTGCGCGTAGGAAATTTTTTGTTTCCCATGCAACATTCCCCAACAGTGGTATCAGAGCTAGGTTGATGGTTCGATGAGATCTCGAGTAGAACACAAAAGGTTTGTGGGCGTTGATGCTTAGATTGCTTCCTCCCTTGGTTGTATTTTGGTTCAGCAGTATTGTGAGATGAAGCGGCCCGGACCAACATTACTCGTACGTTTACGAGAGACCGGTTCTCGCGACGCAACTTGTTGCTTAGCTGGCTTGCGGGTGACAGTTTCTCTTACTTTAGTTGGATCGGATCCGACAAAGGCGGTCCTTGAGAAGGTTGAAAAGCAAACTATGTATCACCGTTGTGGCTTTGCGTAGGTGAGAATTGCTCTTGCTAGATACCCGTAGCAGCCATGTAAAACTTGCAACAACAATTAGAGGACGTCTAACTTGTTTTTGCAGGGTATGTTGTGATGTGATATGGCCAATTACATGATGTGATATATGTGATGTATGAGATGATCATGTGATGTATAGAATTTCACGACTTGCATGTCGATGAGTACGGCAACCGGCAGGAGCCATAGGGTTGTCTTTAATTATTGTATGACCTGCGTGTCAATCATTAAGCGCTATGTAATGCTTTACTTTATTGCTAACCGGTAGCAATAGAAGTAGAAGTAGCTGGCGCCTCAACCCCTATGGCAGCACATTGATGGAGATCAAGATGATGGAGATCATGGTGTCATGCCGGTGACGATGGAGATCATGCTGGTGCTGTGAAGATGGAGATCTTAAGTACAAGTTCATGGCCATATCATGTCACTTATGAATTGCATGTGATGTTAATCCTTTCATGCACCTTGTTTTGCTTAGTACGACGGTAGCATTATAAGGTGATCCCTCACTTAAATTTCAAGATAAAATTGTGTTCTCCCCGAGTGTGCACCGTTGCGAAAGTTCATCGTGTTGAGACACCACGTGATGATAGGGTGTGATAGACTCTACGTTCACATACAACGGGTGTAAGACAGATTTGCACACGCGGAAACACTCAGGTTAAACTTGACGAGCCTAGCATGTACAGACATGGCCTCAGAACACAAGAGACCGAAAGGTCAAGCATGAGTCAACTAGTAGATATTGAAGCCACCTCAACTCACGTGATGATCGAACTTGAGTTGGTGAATTTGGATCATGTGACACTCAGATGACCTGAGGGATCTCAATTTGAGTGGGAGATTTAGTAATTTGATTAACTAAACTCATTATCCTGAACAATAGTCTAAGTAACCTTTGCATATTTATGTTGTAGATCAATGGCTCGCGCAGTAGTACCCCTGAATTTCAATGTGTTCCTAGAGAAAGCTAAGCTAAAAGATGATGGAAGTAACTTTGTTGACTGGGCCCGTAATCTGAGGATTATCCTCACGGCTTCCCAGAAACTATACGTCCTTGATGCACCGCTTGGTGACAAACCCGCAGACATGTCATCCGAAGACGTTAAGAACGCTTGGGAGACACGTGCTAGAGATTACTCAATAGTTCAATGTGCAATTTTGTATGGCTTAGAACCGGGACTTCAAAGACGTTTTGAACGTCATGGACCATATGAGATGTTCCAGGAGTTGAAGTTTATCTTTCAGAAGAATGCCCAGATCGAGAGGTATGAGACCTCCGATAAGTTCTATGCTTGCAAAATGGAGGAGAACGGGTCTATCAGTGAACATATACTCAGAATGTCTGGGTACTCGATTCGTTTGGCGGAGTTGGGAATTGAACTTCCGCCAGAAGCAATCACTGATAGAGTTCTTCAATCGTTGCCACCTAGCTACAAAAGCTTTGTGATGAACTATAACATGCATGGGATGAACAAGTCAGTCGCCGAGCTGTTTGCGATGCTGAAAGTCGCTGAGTCTGAAATCTAGAAAGAACATCAAGTGTTGATGGTCAATAAAACCACTAGTTTCAAGAAAAATGGCAAAGGCAAAGGCAAGAAGGGTAAAATCAAGAAGGATGGCAACGCAATTGCTACTCCTGTAAAGAAGCCTAAGCATGGACCTAAGCCGGAGACTGGGTGCTTTCATTGCAAGGGAACTGGTCACTGGAAGCGGAACTACCCCAAGTACCTGGCTGACAAGAAGGCGGCCAAAGACAAACAAGGTATATATGATATACATGTTATTGATGTGTACCTTACTAGCTCTCGTAGTAGTGCCTGGGTATTTGATACCGGTTCGGTTGCTCATATTTGCAACTCAAAACAGGAACTGCGGAATAAACGGAGGCTGGCGAAGGACGAGGTGACGATGCGCGTGGGAAATGGTTCCCAGGTTGATGTGATCGCCGTCGGCGTGCTCTCTCTTCAATTACCATCAGGATTAGTGATGAATCTGAATAATTGTTATTTAGTGCCTGTGTTAAGCATGAACATTATTTCTGGATCTTGTTTATTGCGAGACGGTTACTCATTTAAATCAGAGAATAAAGGTTGTTCTATTTATATGAGTAATATCTTTTATGTTCATGCACCCAATGTGAGGGGATTATTCATCTTAAATCTCGATAGTGATGATACACATGTTCATAACATTGATGCCAAAAGATGTAGAGTTGATAATGATAGTACCACTTTCTTGTGGCACTGCCGTTTAGGTCATATTGGTGTAAAACGCATGAGGAAGCTCCATGCTGATGGACTTTTGGAGTCACTTGATTTTGAATCACTTGACAGATGTGAACCATGCCTTATGGGCAAGATGACTAAAACGCCGTTCTCTGGAATAATGGAACGGGCAAGTGACTTGTTGGAAATCATACATACTGATGTGTGCGGTCCAATGAATGTTATAGCGCATGGTGGATATCATTATTTCCTCACCTTCACTGATGACTTAAGTAGATATGGGTATATTTACTTAATGAAACACAAGTCTGAAACATTTGAAATGTTCAAGCAATTTCAGAGTGAAGTTGAGAATCATCGTAACAAGAAGATTAAATTCCTGCGATCTGATCGAGGAGGTGAATATCTGAGTTATGAGTTTGGCAGTCACTTAAGACAGTGTGGAATTGTTTCACAGTTGACACCGCCTGGAACACCACAATGTAATGGTGTGTCCGAACGTCGTAATCATACCTTATTGGATATGGTGCGTTCTATGATGTCTCTTGCTGATTTGCCACTATCGTTTTGGGGTTATGCATTAGAGACGGCTGCATTCACTTTAAATAGGGCACCATCGAAATCCATTGAGACGACGCCATATGAACTGTGGTTTGGCAAGAGGCCAAAGTTGTCATTTCTTAAAGTTTGGGGATGTGATGCTTATGTCAAAAAGTGCTTCAGCCTAAAAAGCTGGAACCCAAAGCGGGGAAATGCGTCTTCATAGGATACCCGAAAGAGACAGTCAGGTACACCTTCTATGTCAGATTCGAGGGCAAAGTGTTTGTCGCTAAGAAAGGAACATTTCTTGAGAAAGAGTTTCTCTCGAAAGAATTGAGTGGGAGGAAAATAGAGCTTGATGAGGTTGTTGAACCTTTGCTTCTGCCGGAAAGTAGCGCAGCGCAAAAAAGTGTTTCTGTGGAACCTGCGACGGTTGAAGAAGAAGTTAATGATGATGATCATGAAACTTCGGATCAAGATGCTAATGAACCTCGTAGGTCGACAAGGACGCGTACTACTCCTGAGTGGTACGGCAATCCTATCTTGGAGGTCATGTTGTTAGACAACAATGGACCTACGAGCTATGAAGGAGCGGTGATGGACCCGGATTCCGAGAAATGGTTAGAGGCCATGAAATCCGAGATGGGATCCATGTATGAAAACAAAGTATGGACTTTGGAAGTATTACCTGAAGGGCGAAAGGACATTCGGAACAAATGGATCTTTAAGAAGAAGACAGACGCGGACGGTAATGTCACCGTCTATAAAGCTCGACTTGTGGCAAAGGGTTTTTCACAAGTTCCAGGAGTTGACTACGATGATACCTTCTCACCCGTAGCGACGCTTAAGTCCGTCAGAATCATGTTGGCAATAGCTGCTTATTTCGACTATGAAATTTGGCAGATGGATGTCAAAACAGCGTTCCTCAACGGTTTCCTTGAGGAAGAGTTGTATATGATACAACCAAAAGGTTTTGTCGATCCAGAGAATGCTGACAAAGTTTGCAAACTCCAGCGATCCATTTATGGGCTGGTGCAAGCATCTCGGAGTTGGAATAAGCGCTTCGATGAGGTGATCAAAGCGTCTGGGTTTATACAAGTTTATGGAGAAGCTTGTATTTTCAAGAAAGTGAGTGGGAGCTCTATAGCGTTTCTAATATTATATGTGGATGACATATTGCTGATTGGAAACAATATAGAATTGCTGGAGAGCGTGAAGGAATATTTGAACAAGAGTTTTTCAATGAAGGACCTGGGAGAAGCTGCTTTCATATTAGGCATTAAGATCTATAGAGATAGACCGAGATGCTTAATAGCACTTTCACAGAGCACGTACCTTGATAAAGTTTTGAAGAAGTTCAAAATGGAACAGTCCAAGAAGGGGTTCTTGCCTGAGTTACAAGGTGTGAAGTTGAGTAAGACTCAATGCCCAGTGACTACAGAAGATAAAGAAAAGATGAGCGTCATCCCCTATGCTTCAGCCATAGGCTCCATCATGTATGCAATGCTGTGCACAAGACCCGATGTCAGCCTTGCCATAAGTATGGCTGGAAGGTTTCAAAGTGATCCTGGAATGGAGCACTGGACGGCGGTCAAGAATATCCTTAAGTACCTCAAAAGGACTAAGGATATGTTTCTCGTTTATGGAGGTGATGAATAGCTCGTCATAAAGGGTTACGTCGATGCAAGCTTTGACACTGATCTGGACGACTCTAAGTCGCAAACCAGGTACGTATTTATTCTTAACGGGGGTGCGGTAAGCCGGTGCAGTTCCAAGCAAAGCGTGGTAGCTGATTCTACGTGCGAAGCAGAGTACATCGTAGCCTCGGAGGCGGCGAAGGAAGGTGTCTGGATGAAGCAGTTCATGACAGATCTCGGAGTAGTGCCCAGTGCACTGAATCCGATGAGCCTGTTCTGTGACAACACTGGTGCCATTGCTCTAGCCAAGGAACCAAGGTTTCACAAGAGGACCAGACATATAAAGCGACGCTTCAACTCCATCCGGTATTATATCGAGGAGAAGGACATAAATATTTGCAAAGTACACACGGATCTGAATGTTGCAGACCCGTTGACTAAACCTCTTCCAAGGGCTAAACATGATCAACACCAGAACTGCATGGGTGTTCGATTCATTACAATGTAAATCACATAGTGATGTGAGCTAGATTATTGACTCTAGTGCAAGTGGGAGACTGTTGGAAATATGCCCTAGAGGCAATAAATAAAGTGTTTATTATTATATTTCCTTGTTCATGACAATTGTTTATTATCCATGCTAGAATTGTATTAACTGGAAACATAGAAACATGTGTGGATACATAGACAAAACGCTATGTCCCTAGTATGCCTCTAGTGAACTAGCTCGTTGATCAAAGGATGGTTAAGGTTTCCTAGCCATGGACATGAGATGTCATTTGATAATGGGATCACATCATTGGGATAATGATGTGATGGACAAGACCCAAAATACAAACGTAGCATATGATCGTGCCAGTTTATTGCTGCTGTTTTCCGAATGTCAAGTATATGTTCCTATGACCATGAGATCATGCAACTCACTGACACCGGAGGAATACTTTGGGTGTATCAAACCTTGCAACATAACTGGGTGACTATAAAGGTGCACCACAGGTATCTCCGAGGGTGTCTGTTGGGTTGGCATGGATCGAGACTGGGATTTGTTACTCCGTGTGACGGAGAGGTATCTCAGGGCCCACTCGGTAATACAACATCACAACAAGCCTTGCAAGCAATGTGACTAAGTGTTAGCCACGGGATCTTGTATTACGGAATGAGTAAACAGACTTGCTAGTAACGAGGTTGAACTATGTATAGAGATACCGACGATCGAATCTCGGGCAAGTAACATACCGAAGAACAAAGGGAACGTTATACATGATTAACTGAATCCTTGACATAGAGGTTCGACCGCTAAAGATCTTCGTAGAATATGTAGGAACCAATGTGGACATCCAGGTCCCACCATTGGTTATTGACCGTAGAGGTGTCTCGGTCATGTCTACATAGTTCTCGAACCCGCAGGGTCTGCACACTTAAGGTTTGGTGACGTTTTGGTAGTGTAGAGTTATGTATGGTGGTGACCGAAGTTTGTTCGGAGTCCCGGATGAGATCCCGGACGTCACGAGGAACTCCGGAATAGTCCGGAGGTAAATATTCATATATAGGAAGTCCCAGTTTGGTCGCCGGAAAAGTTCCGAGCTCATCGGTAGTGTACCGGGAGTGCCGGTAGTGTACCGGGAGACCTCCGGGAGGGGTATTTCGACCCCAAGAGGTCCATGGGCTGTGGGAGAGTATTAACCAGCCCTTAGTGGGCTGGTTAAGCAGCCACAAAAGGCCCATGGCGCAGGAGGAAAAAAAGGCTAAGGAAAAAGGTGAAAATCAACCAATAGGAGGCAATCCTAGTCCAACTAGGATTGGAGGTGGAGTAGGACTCCACCCCACCTATTCGGCCGAACCAAGAGGCCCTTGGCTGCCTCTCCTCTCCTCTCCTCCTATATATACTGGTGGAATAGCTAGGGTTTTGGCAGAAACTACGGTCACATGCTACCCGTTCCACCGGTGCTCCTCTAGATTAGTTTTCCGCAGTGCTTAGGCGAAGCCCTGCCGGAATTGCTCCACCACCACCATCACCGGAGCGCCGTCACACTGCCGGTGAAATATCTCTCCTCTCCACCTCCTCTTGCTGGATCGAGATGGTGGAGATCGTCTTCAAGCTACACGTGTGCTGAGCGCGGAGGTGCCGTCCGTTCGGTACTAGATCGGAAGGATCGTGATCAAGGCCACGAGACGTTCGTGATTGGATCGTGGGACAGATCGTGACAAGATCGTGGGACGGTTCGTGATTGGATCGCGGGACGGTTCGTGATTGGTTCGCGGGACGGTTCGTGATTGGATCGCGGGACGCTTGGCGATTTGGATCGTGAAGAAGTTCAACTACACCAACCGCGCTTCTTAACGCTTCCCGCTTAGTGATCTACAAGGGTACGTAGATCCACTCTCCCTCTCGTAGATACTCATCACCATGGATAGGTTTGCGTGCGCGTAGGAAATTTTTTGTTTCCCATGCAACGTTCCCCAACATTCCCATCAACAATATGTCATCCATATATAATATGAGAAACGCTACAGAGCTCTCACTCACTTTCTTGTAAATACAGGGTTCTCCATAAGCCTATATGAATCCAAACGCTTTGATCATCTCATTAAAGCGAATGTTCCAACTCCGAGATGCTTGCACCAGTCCATAGATGGAGCGTTGAAGCTTGCATACTTTGTTAGCATCTTTAGGATCGACAAAACCTTCCGACTGCATCATATACAGTTCTTCCTTAAGGAAGCCATTAAAGAATGCCATTTTGACGTCCATTTACCAGATCTCATAATCATAAAATGCGGCAATTGTTAACATGATTCAAACGGACTTCAGCATCGCTATGGGTGAGAAGGTCTCATCATAGTCAACTCCTTGAGCTTGTCAATAATCCTTAGCGACAATCCGAGCCTTATATACGGTCACATTACCATCCGCGTCAGTCTTCTTCTTAAAGATCCATTTATTTTCTATGGCTCGCCGATCATCGGGCAAGTCCACCAAAGTCCATACTTTGTTCTCATACATGGATCCTATCTCAGATTTCATGGCTTCAAGCCATTTGTTGAAATCCGGGCCTGCCATCTCTTCTTCATAGTTCGAAGGTTCACCGTTGTCCAACAACATGATCTCCAGGATAGGGTTGCCGTACCACTCTTGGTCATCTTGCCCATGAGGCATGGTTCGCACGCGTCAAATGATTCAAAATCAAGAGACTCCAAAAGTCCATCAGCATGGAGTTTCTTCATGCGTTTGACACCAATGTGGCTTAGGCGGCAGTGCCACATGTAAGTGAGACTATCATTACCAACCTTACATCTTTTGGTACTCACACAATGAACATGTGTAACATCACGCTCGAGATTCATCAAAAATAAATCATTGACCAGCGGGGCATGACCATAAAACATTTCTCTCATATAAATAGAACAACCATTATTCTCAGATTTAAATGAGTAGCCATCTCACATCAAGCGAGATCCAGATACAATGTTCATGGTCAAAGCTGGTACTAAATAACAATTATTAAGGTTTAAAACTAATCCCGAAGGTAGATGTAGAGGTAGCATGCCGACGGCGATCACATCGACCTTGGAACCATTCCCGACACGCATCGTAACCTCGTCGTTTGCTAGTCTCCACTTATTCTGCAGCTCCTGCTTGGAGTTACAAATGTTAGCAACTACACCGGTATCAAATACCCAGGAGCTACTACGAGCGCTGGTAAGGTACACATTAATAACAAGTATATCACATATACCTTTAACGTTGCCGACCTTCTTATCCGCTAAGTACTTGGGGAAGTTCCGCTTCCAGTGACCGGTACCCTTGCAATAAAAGCACTCAGTCTCTGGCTTGGGTCCATTCTTGTTCTTCTTTCTAGCAACTTGCTTACCGTGCGTGGCAACTGCTTTGCCATCCTTCTTGAAGTTCTTCCTACCCTTGCCTTTCTTGAAACTAGTGGTCTTATTGACCATAAACACTTGATGTTCCTTTTTGATTTCCACCTCCGCTGATTTCAGCATTGAATACAACTTAGCAATGGACTTCTCCATCCCTTGCATATTGTA
This sequence comes from Hordeum marinum, assembly GCA_022496015.1. Lineage (NCBI taxonomy): Eukaryota > Viridiplantae > Streptophyta > Magnoliopsida > Poales > Poaceae > Hordeum > Hordeum marinum. Next base: position 93,218,199 of record CM039677.1, on the reverse strand, counting down.
GTTCATCACAAAGCTCTTGTAGCTAGGTGTAAGCGAATGGAGGATTCTGTCAATAACTGCGTCATCCAGAAGATTAACTCCCAGCTGAGACAAGCGGTTGTGCAACCCAGACATCTTGAGTATGTGCTCGTTGACAGAACTATTTTCCTCCATCTTACAACTGAAGAACTTGTCGGAGACGTCATATCTCTCGACCCAGGCATGATCTTGGAAAACCATTCTCAACTCTAGGAACATCTCGTTAGCTTCGTGTTGCTCAAAATGCTTTTGGAGCCCCGGTTCTAAGTTGTAAAGCATGCCGCACTGAACCAGGGAGTAATCATCACAATTCGACTGCCAGGCGTTCGTAACATCTTGAGTTGCTGGGAAAATGGGTGCGTCACCTAGCGGTGCATCAAGTACATATAATCTCTTGGAAGATATGAGGATGATCCTCAAGTTACGGACCCAGTCTGCATAGTTGCTTCCATCGTCTTTTAGCTTGGTTTTCTCTACGAACGCGTTGAAGTTGAGGGCAACATTAGCGTGGGCCATTGGATCTACAATATAGATTGTAAAGACATTTTAGACTAAGTTTATTATAAATTAAGTTCACATAATAAAATTATTTAATGAACTCCCACTTAGATAGACATCTCTCTAGTCATCCAAGTAACACATGATCCGCGTCGACTAGCCCGTGTCCGATCATCACGTGAGACAGACTAGTCATCAATGGTGAACATCTCCATGTTGATCGTATCTTCTATATGACTCATGTTCGACCTTTCGGTCTCCCATGTTCCGAGGCCATGTCTGTACATGCTAGGCTCGTCAAGTCAACCTAAGTATATTGCATGTGTAAATGTGGCTTACACCCGTTGTATGCGAACATTAGAACCTATCACACCCAATCATCACGTGGTGCTTCGGAACAATGAACCTTAGCAACGGTGCACAGTTAGGGGGAACACATTTCTTGAAATTTTAGTGAGAGATCATCTTAGTTAAGCAACCGTCGTTCTAAGCAAATAAGATGTAAAACATGATAAACATCACATGCAATCATATAGTGACATGATATGGCCAATATCATCTTGCTCCTTTGATCTCCATCTTCGGGGCACCATGATCATCATTGTCACCGGCACGACACCATGATCTCCATCATCGTGTCTTCATGAAGTTTTCTTGCTAACTATTACTTCTACTACTATGGCTAACAGTTTGCAATAAAGTAAAGTAATTACATGGCGTTTTTGATTGACACGCAGGTCATACAATAAATTAAGACAACTCCTATGGCTCCTGCTGGTTGTCATACTCATAGACATGCAAGTCGTGATTCCTATTACAAGAACATGATCAATATCATACATCACATATATCACATCACATCCTTTGGCCATATCACATCACATGGCATATGCTGCAAAAACAAGTTAGACGTCCTCTAATTGTTGTTGCAAGTTTTTACGTTGCTGCTATAGGTTTCTAGCAAGAACGTTTCTTACCTATGCAAAAACGACAACATGATATGCTAATTTCTATTTACCCTTCATAAGGATCCTTTTCATCGAATCCAATCTGACTAAGGTGGGAGAGACAGACACCTGCTAGCCACCTTATGCAATAAGTGCATGTCAGGCGGTGGAACCAGTCTCACGTAAGAGTACGTGTAAAGTCAGTATGGGCCGCTTCATCCCACAATGCCGCCGAATCAGGATAAGACTAGTAACAGCAACAAAATTGACAAAATCGATGCCCACAACAACTTATGTTCTAGTCGTGCATAGATTCTACGCATAGACCTAGCTGATGATGCCACTGTTGGGGAAAGTAGTAGTAAATCAAAAAAATTCCTACGTGTCACCAAGATCAATCTATGGAGAAACCAGCAACGAGCAAAGGGGGAGTGCATCTTCATACCTTTGAATATCGGAAAGTGAAAGCGTTACTAGAACGCGGTTGGTGGAGTCATACTCGCAGCGATTCCGATCTAAGCGCCGAACAACGACACCTCCGCATTCAACACACATGCAGCCCGGTGGCGTCTCCTATGCCTTGATCTAGCAAAGAGGAAGTAGAGGTTGAGGGAGAGCTCCGGTAGCACGATGTCATGGTGACGGTGGAGCTGTGTGGTACTTCGGCAGGGCTTTGCCAAGCTCTACGGCGGACGAGGAGGAGGAGGGGTAGGGCTGTGACAAGAGAGAGAGAGAGAGAGAGACTTGTGGTGTTGGCAGCCCCAAACCCCCCACTATATATAGGAGGATGGGGAGGGAGGGCGCACCCTCTAGGGTTCCCACCCTAGGGCGGCGGCCGGCCCTAGATGGCCCTTGGGGCGGCGGCCAAGAGAGGGGAGAGGAGTGGCGGCGCCCTAGGGTGGGCCTAGGGCCCATCTGCGCCTAGGGTTTGCCCTCCTCCACCCTTTGCTGCGCCTTAGGCCCTTGTGGGAGGTGCACCAGCCCACCTAGGGGCTGGTTCCCTCCCACCTTCGGACCATGCAGCCTTGTGGTGCCGGTGGCCCCACACGGTGGACTCCCGGAACCCTTCCGGTGGTCCCGGTACGTTATCGGTGATGCCCAAAACACTTCCGGTGACCAAAACCTCACTTCTTATATATGAATCTTTACCTCCGAACCATTCTGGAACTCCTCGTGACGTCCGGGATCTCATCCGGGACTCTGAACAACCTTTGGTAACCACATACACTATTCCCATATAACCCTAGCGTCATCGAACCTTAAGTGTGTAGACCCTACGGGTTCAGGAGGCATGTAGACATGACCGAGACACCTCTCCGGTCAAAAAAACAGCGGGATCTGGATACCCATATTAGCTCCCACATATTCCACGATGATCTAATCAGATGAACCACGATGCCGGGGATTCAATCAATCCCGTATACAATTCCGTTTGTCCATCGGTATGTTACTTGCCCGAGATTCGATCGTCGGTATCCCTATACCTTGTTCAATCTTGTTACCGACAGGTCTCTTTACTCGTTCTGTAACACATCATCCCGTGGCTAACTCCTTAGTCACATTGAGCTCATAATGATGATGTCTTACCGAGTGGGCCCAGACATACCTCTTCGTCACACGGAGTGACAAATCCTAGTCTCGATTCGTGCCAACCCAACAGATACTTTCGGGGATACCCGTAGTGTACCTTTATAGCCACCCAATTACATTGTGGCGTTTGGCAGACCCAAAGTATTCCTACGGTATCTGGGATCTGCACAATCTCATGGTCTAAGGAAATGATACTTGACATTAGAAAAGCTTTAGCAGACGAACTACATGATCTTGTGCTATGCTTAGGATTGGGTCTTGTCCATCACATCATTCTCCCAATGATGTGATCCCGTTATAAACGACATGCAATGTCCATGGTCATGAAACCGTGACCATCTATTGATCAACGAGCTAGTCAACTAGAGGCTCACTAGGGACATGTTGTGGTCTATGATATCACACATGTATCATGGTTTTCGGTTAATACAATTATAGCATGAACAATAGACAATTATCATGAACAAGGAAATATAATAATAACCATTTTATTATTGCCTCTAGGGCATATTTCCAAAAAAACCTCTCGATAACTTCAACTTGAGGGGGGACGTCGGACATTACATGAGGGGGGACATCGGACATCGGGCATGAGGGGTGAGCATCGTTGTCGTCTACCCCCTCCCCGTTAACTTCAACATGAGGGGCGATATCGAACATGACATCAGGGGGACGTCGGACGTCGGACGTCGGACATGAGGGGTGAGCGTCGTTGTCGTCTACTGATGTCTACTATGCAACCTTCTCCTTGTAGACGTTGTTGGGCCTCCAAGTGCAAAGGTTTGTAGGACAGTAGCAATTTTCTCTCAAGTGGGTGACCTAAGGTTTATCAATCCGCGGGGGGGCATAGGATGAAGATGGTCTCTCTCAAGCAACCCTGCAACCAAATAACAAAGAGTCTCTTGTGTCCCCAACACACCCAATACAATGGTAAGTTGTATAGGTGCACTAGTTCGACGAAGAGATGGTGATACAAGTGCAATATGGATGGTAGATATAGGTTTTTGTAATCTGAAAAAATAAAAACAGCAAGGTAATTAATAGTAAAAGTGAGCACGAACGGTATTGCAATGCGTGGAAACAAGGCCTAGGGTTCATACTTTCACTAGTGAAGTTCTCTCAATAATGATAACATAATTGGATCATATAACTAGCCCTCAATGTGCAACAAAGAGTCACTCCAAAGTAACTAATAGCGGAAAACAAACGAAGAGATTGTTTTCGGGTACGAAACCACCACAAAGTTATTCTTTCTGATCGATCTATTCAAGAGTCTGTAGTAAAATAACACAAAGCTATTCTTTCCGTTCAATCTATCCTAGAGTCCGTACTAGAATAACACCTTAAGACACACATCAAACAAAACCCTAATGTCACCTAGATACTCCATTTTCACCTCAAGTATCCGTGGGTATGATTATACGACATGCATCACACAATCTCAAAATCATCTATTCAACCAATACATAGAACTTCAAAGAGTGTCCCGAAGTTTCTACCGGAGATTCAAAACGTGTGCCAACCCATATGCATAGGTTCCCGAGGTCACGAAACCCGCAAGTGATCACCAAAACATACATCAAGTACTCACATGAATATACATTATCACCACAGATAGACACGTGCAAGACATACATCAAGTGTTCTTAAAGATTCAATCCGATAAGATAACTTCAAATGGAAAACTCAATTCATTGCAAGAAGGGAGAGGGGGAAGAACATCATAAGATCCATCTATAGTAGCAAAGCCCGCGGTACATCGAGATCAAGACATCTCAAGAACACGAGAGATAGAGAGAGAGATCAAACACATAGCTACTGGTACATACCCTCAGCCCCGAGGGTGGACTACTCCCTTCTCGTCATGGAGATCGTCGGGATGATGAACATGGCCACCGGAGATGGACTCCCCCTCCGGCAGGGTGCCGAAACGGGCTCCCGATTGGTTTTTGGTGGCTACAGAGACTTGCGGTGGCAGAACTCTCGATCTAGGTTTAGTTCTGATGGTTTCTCTATTTATAAGACCGTATGGCATCGAGAACAAGTTGAGAGGGGCCACGAGGGAGTCACGAGTCGTCTACACCCTCCCCGATAACTTCAACATGAGGGGGGCGTCATACATGACATGAGGGGGAGCATCATTGTCGTCTACCCCCTCCCCGATAACTTTGACATGAGGGGGGATGTTGGACATGACATGAGGGTGTACGTCGAACATGACATGAGGGGGATGTCAGACGTCAAACATGAGGGGTGAGCGTCGTTGTCGTCTACCCCCTCCCCGATAACTTCGTCAGGAGGGGGGACATCGGACATGTCATGTGGATTTTTTCTGTTCATATAGAAAACTCCGCTAACATAGATTTATCAAGAATGCCCCCATTATGGATGTGCACAAGTTGATCCAATTTTTTCTTGATCTCATCTATATATATCTTCTTCTATATGTCACGGTGTGTGTCAAACTATTGAAGAAATACATGGCTTCATCATTAGCCGGAAGTAACAGGCATATGATGCTACGAATAAAGTTGTTTTCGAATGGAGTTCCGGATAGAATAATTCGCTTTTTGGTACGAATTTCAGCAAAGGCCTTCCAAATAGCGATATTCGGAAGGCTCTTGCTGAACTTTGTACCAAAAAGCTAATTAATTATCCTATCCGGGACTCTGTTCCAAAACAATTTTGGAGAGCTTCGTACCATTATGCGCCTCTTACTTCCAGCTAATGATGAAGCCATGGTTTTCTTGAATCCTTTGACACTAGACAATGTGACATATAGAAGGGTAGATGAGATCAGGAAAAATATGGAACATTTTCTACACATCCAGAATGGCATCATTTTGTTAAATCCCTTAAAGGTTAAGAGAATACCTTGTTTGACATTCATGAGAGAGGCGGTCCGGACGTTGGACATTCATGAGATAGGCGGTACGGACGTCGGACATTCATGTTTGTATATTAATTGCTATGTTGTAATATTTGCGGAAACTATGGATTAAAGAGACTTGGAACAAGAACAATTGTTGGGGGAGATAATCCTCGCCGGACGTGATGTCTTGTCGTTTCTCAACGACACCAGTGGTCTGGAAGGAGAGGATGACGGCTCCGGTGATCGAACAATGAAGAAGGAAGGACATGATCCTGATGGCTCCGATGACCGAATGCCAGAGGAAGAAGGAGACCATGATGATGGCTCCGGTGACCGAACGGAGGAGGGAGCTATTGCAAAGTACGGTGAGGTATATATATTAATTAAGCCTATGATGACTAGCTAATTGATGCATTAATTGTTTTGGTATGTACATATATTAACTCTTCTTTGTTCTTTTATAGCCCTCTGGATCAAGCCAAACTTCAGTAACGAGATGAGGCCCGAAGAAAAGGTTGCGTAAGGATGAAAGGTTCACGATCACAGTACTCGCGGACGATGGCCTAACAATTGAACCCAAGCGGACCAAAGACGAATTTTCTGCTCAGTGTGGAGATATTGTTAGGGACGGGATCCCGATCAGCATCAAGCAATGGAATAAGCCTAAGGACGATGACCCTGAAGTTTCTTATGTAACCGATAGACAGAAAGATGATCTTTGGACCTCCTAAAGGCAAATTTCACCCTACTACCAGACGAGGATCCGAATAACCCAGTTATAGAGCCACTAGTCAAGGCGTGTGCTCTTAAGAAGATGACAGATCTATTAAGGAGGTGGAAGAATGAGTTGAAATCAAAGTTTGTCGACAAAGGGAAGACTCCAGAATTCACCGGCCGATTTGAGAAGATAAGAGATTACTGGCCCACATTTGTGGCCTACAAGACATCGGACAAGAGTAAGAAAATGTCAGAGACAAACAAGAACAATGGTGCAAAGAAGCAGTATCACCATCGGACGAGGTCAGGTGGCTACCTCAAAGCCCGGCCGTTATGGGACAAAGCTGAGAATACCTGATTGCTAAAGGGGTCAAACCAGAGACAATGAACTGGCCAGACTGTTCATGGACTTGGTTCTTGGGGGTTGGGGGAACTTTGGACCCTGAAACAAGGAAGTGTCGTTAGACGGATGACCAACTTGCAGTACCCGTTAAGAAGATTCAGAAGTATATCACCGCAGCGCGGGAAAGGACGTTCATTCCCGATAGAGAGAAGGACGAGCGGACTGAGGCCCTCGGGAATCCTAAGCACCCTGGACAAACGCGAGGCACACCAGGCTCCGTTTCGTGGGTGGTTGGTTTTCCCGGCACAGGCGGTTATAGAAGCCGGGAGAGAAAGAGGAAAGCGGAGCTGAGCGACATGCAGAAGCTCAATGCAAGACTACAAAGCTAGAGGAACTTGAGAGCCAGCGAGCTGCCGGCCAACCATCTCAGTGGCATGAAGCTACCCTAGAGCTACCCTGCCATCTTAGGGGAGAAGCAGCGTGGCTTCCACGGAGCTCGTTCAGCCTGACTTCACGGCTCCTAGCTATCCCATGGATACTATCACGGAGGCTCAGCATTGCGAGCTTATGATGAAATTCCAGAACCTCACTTTCAAGGCGGCTGTCAGCTCTGTTGCACCTCCTCAACCCAACGAAACTTTTCATTTCCTTCCGATTCCACATGGCTATGCTGTTGTGACGGTGGATGAAGTAATGGAGGGATTTGAGGAGCTCGATCTTGACAACCCTACAAGTGAAGGGGAGAATCAGCTGGTTCATGCTCTGAGCAGTACATGTCTATGGCGGAAGGAGTACACCAGGCTTCCAAACTGGACGCCTCCACCTCCTCCTCCTCCTTCGGCGAGTTAGAGCACTCCGCCTCCTCCTCCTCCTCCTCCGGCGAGTGATCAGGGCACTCTGCCTCCTTCTCCGGCTCCTCCAGCACGTGAGGTGACTCTGCCTCCTCCTTCGCCTACTCTGGCATGTCGGAGCAGTCCGCCTCCTCCTCCACCTCGTCAGCAACGGCAGAAGACAAATGCCGCCGCTTCAGCTCCTCTGGTGCATCGGAGCTCTCCGCCTCCTCTGCCTCGTCAGCAACAACGGAAGAGAGACGCCGTGCTCCAGTGGCTAGCAGTACAAGAAGAGGCGGGAGGCAATTCGGGTACGGTTCATCTCTCAACGCTCCGAAAAAGTTACCATATGAGAGGACCGAGAAGGAAAACGAGGACATCTGTTGTGCCGAAGTGAGAGACCATTCTACAAAGAAAACTCCACCTCCTAAGTAGAAGCCAAATCCGGTGAAAGTGAAGCACACTATCGATGCCCTGAAGCGACCACCACCGCCTCCGCCGGATTCCAACTATGTCCGCTGTATTAAAAATACATATCAAGATGCACGGCGGTCGGGAAGTACTTCTAGTGATGCAAGGTTAGCAGAACAAAGAAGTGGGAAAAAATTCCCTAGCTCGGCGAACAGGCGAACCAATCGTGCTCCTCGCTCAAGGTGTCTAGCGATATCGCCGCTGATCATCCCGGGATGGTGCCCAGTACCAATCTTGTTGATTACATGACCGATGATGTACTATTTGAAGCAATGGAGGTGGACGAATTTAGATACCAGTACAGGCAGCCTCTCGTCAAACCCGATCATCCTCCTCTTACAACGATGATGCAAAGATTGCATGAAAGGTACATGAAAACCTACTGCGAGTCTGGGAAGGATACTTTGACGATGATAATTAAAGAGGAGCACTACCTCATTGGAATGAATCAGTTATCTGTTGAATTTGACGAGATATTCCAGTTATACAATCAAAAGGCCATCAAGAAAACAATCATGACTTCCTACTGTTTGTAAGTACTACTTCCGTAATTAAGTCTCTATATATAGCTCAGCTCTTTCATTGCATGTATATATAATTATCCTCACTATATTATGCAGATTGAAGTTCGTCAAATGCAGAAAAGCACAAATCTATGACATTGGGTTCATTAACCCAAATATCATACATGAATGGACGGTTAACACAGAGTCACAGAAACCAAGGACAACTTGCTACAATCATTGCTTATAAATCAAAACAAAGAGAGAATACTCTTTCCTTACAACTTCCAGTGAGTGTTACTGTCTTGTGCATATTCGGTTTCCCTTATTACTTGAGGTTATAGTAATGTAATTGATGAGTTATGCATGCGTGCGTAGCTTCCACTTTATTCTGCTAGAGATTAACCTTGAGCGAGGAGTAGTAATCATCTTAGACTCGAGATGAAAAGATCCCCAGGAACATGCGGACATGACTGAAATGCTCCAGAAGTAAGTTCAATCGATCATTATCGCATCATATCGGCAACTTTGTTCATTTCTTGATATCAAGTAATTGTTTTCTTTGTCTGGCGGGATTTGGAAAGAGTTCACCGCAATTTTTCCAGCACTGTCGAGGGAGCTGCGATTTACACACTTGAAAGTAACTACTACTAGCTAGTTCCGCGCATCTCCCATTTATTCTAGTTTCATCAATACCATTTATCATGCTTGATTATCAGTTTGATTGAACTCTATTCTCGTAAAGTGCTTGTGGCATGAAGAAGGGACTGATTTTTGTGGATACTATGTTTGTGAGTTCATCTACAACACGACGACCTCTAACCAGGGCTACTCTGAAAAACAATATGAAGTGCGTACGAAATAATATTCACAATTTTATTTTATTACCTTGATTTGTGTTGAGTTTCATTCATATATATGTATTGACCCCCTTCTTCATATTAGATGTGGCAGATGCGAGATGAACTCCTACCACATGATTGCATACGAGCAATTCAAGAGGAACTGGTGGGATTCTTTATTGACCACGTCATAAATAAAGCTAGAGAATACCATCTGGAATTTGACATTAGATGTTAGAGATTGTAAGAGGTCTTATATTGTATATATGTAGCTAGTAGCGTTGGATAGATATACGAAAACTTGTTGTTCGACCAATCTCTTGGAGAAAGAGAGGTCGATCACTTCTCTCTGTATATGTTCATGACGATCTTGTGTACTTAATTATTCCTCCATTTTCTTACTAGCTAGCGTGTCAAGTTCTCTCTATAATAGCTAGCGTCGACCAAGCATGGAGAAAGAGTCCTGGCAGATGCTGATGGAGAAATTAACCCTCTAAAACCCCCTAGCCCCCCTCCCCCTTCAAAAAAACCCAGCTCCTGCCAGATGCTGACGCGTGGATGCCTTTTGGTCCCGGTTGGTGTTACCAACCGGGACTAAAGGTCTTCATGCCTGGGATCCCCGCAGCGGCCACGTGGAGCCCCTTTGGTCCCGGTTCGTAAGTGAACCGAGACTAAAGGTTTTGGGATTTAGTCCCGACCCTTTAGTCCCGGGTCCAGAACCGGGGCTAATGGGCCTCCGGAACCGGGACAAATGGGTCGTTTTCTACTAGTGGAGGCGCAACATAACCACCAGTCGACATGCACTGCACGCGGCATCATCGGTCTTCATGATTTCTGTCATCAAACTGTTGATGCATAAAAGCATTTATTCTTATATATAAACTATGGTTAGGTCATTGGCAGTACTATAAAATTTACTGCACATACCCTCATGTTCTTCTGCATGACATTTAGCTATTGTAAATAAATATTCTAGACCTATTTTCTAGAACATCCAACAACTATGTGTCATGAAATGTCTTGCACATGTTGACATGAAAAGAGAAGTATTATGAAATGTCATACTCAATATGACTAGTACAAAACTTATTTGGGAATCACGAGGTAATGATGGCATCTACTGCACAGTTTGCAGATTATCCATCGTTGCTGAGAAGTCTACATATTATCATTTTTAACAAGATGACTACCTTCAATGTGCTCTTTCAAATATTAACATTAATGTGACTACCTCAAATTTTATTTGTGAATCATAAGGTATTGGTGGCATCTACTGCAAAATTTTGCAGACTATCCACTACTACTGTGAGGTCTACATCATGTCATCCTAACATATGACTACCTTCAAAGTGATTTTCTTAAATATAGCACAACATAAGGTAATATAGAGGCGAACATCTACTGAGAAAAGTCATATTATGTTATCTATTACTTCGAGATGTACACTATATTGGTGATTATCCTCCAAGTGTAATTCTATATCAATTGAGGTCTACACATATAAGGCATCAACCAAACAAAAACTTGCTCATCTAAAGAATTTATTGATGTTTTTCACTAAAATATTTATTCTCATAGTAAACATTGTTCTTCCACACTCACTATATGCCAAAATGGTATATTTTGTGCTAATATAAACTATTCAAGCCTCACTTGGCTTGAATATGTCATAGAAAACTATGCAAATATTTGCATTTAGGTTCTTTTATATATGTGTCCCTAACTCGAACCCACTACTCATATTTGACCCGGATTTCAAAGCCTGCTCAAATTTGCCCCTCCGCCATTAGGTGCGCTTACAGAAATGCCCTTCTGCGTCGTTACCGTCCGGTCAAAACCCGTCAAAGGGCTTTGACCATCCTGAAAAAATAGCAAACAAAATCTAAAAAATCTAAAATTTTGCGGGATCAAAGATACTAAGTTTCACAAGATGTGTGCAAATTTTCGTGTTGTTTGAACATTCCAGGAGATCGTGGCAAAGAAAAAATAGTAAATATGTACGCTTGTGAACAGTAAATTCAAAAAAATGCAAGAAAACTCAAAAAAAAACATGAAAAAAATTGGCATCAAAGAGGATCGGGTCTGCAAGTTGTGCGCAAATTTTTGTTGTGTTTGGACACTGTAGGAGCTCGTGGAGAAAAAAAATGGCTTTGGAAAAAAATGACTATTTTTTTGCTAGAGCTCCTCGCATGTCATTTGATCACAAAAACTTGCAAGCACCTTGTGCACCGAAGCCGCTTTGATGCCAGAAAGTTTCATATATTTTTTTTGAATTGTCTTGCTATTTTATTTCAAATTTACTGTTCACAAGAGTACAGATTAACTGTTTTTCCTCGCCACGAGCTCTTGGAATGTCCAAATAGCACGAAAATTTGCACGCACCTTGCAGACATGTGTATTTTCAGTCTCACAAAATTTTAGATTTTTAGAATTTTTTGCTATTTTTTTCAGGATGGTCAAACCTCTATGACCGTACGGTAACGGAGCAAAAGGGCATTTCTGTAAGGGCACCTAACGGGGGAGTGGCAAATTTGAGCAGGCTTTCAAATTAGGGGCATATATGAGTAGGTGGTTCGAGTTAGGGATAGAAATGCAAATGGCCCTTGCATTTACTAGTGATTACCTTTTATTACATTGATAAAATACATGGCAGTGAAGCCTATATCATTAGTTTTAATTATGGTGTACCTATTCATCAGGATGGACACCATAATTTATAGTAACAAATGAGTGTCTCAACACTGTCGCAATATCCCCATCACATTGTGGTTATGCTTTCATAGTGACTAAACAATGTTAAACATGCAACGCCTATATTTTTGGCAGTGACTCTAAAGTTACATATTTTCTCGAGAATAAAGTCCAAAACATTGGCAAGGATTTCATCACATGCGTTGAATTAAAGGATACACCCAGGTTCACCAAGGATCACCTTGGCCATGATTGTTCTCAATCAAATCATTTTATCCATATATATCGTTTACTGTTAAAAGTAAATTGGATAAATGCATGAACATTTTCATGTAACACATGTCTGATAAATCCAAATGCAAATTCATTTTAGGTGGGAGTGCTTATTTTAAGATGATTCCTGATATCAGTCATTGTATTCATCTATGAAATTTGTGGCCACTATAACTCCACCTTTGGAAAATGTGTCATGGCTATTCTCTTAATAGCTAAGTACGTTCATATGCATTTTCTATGTCACCAACTTCACTTAGTTATCAAGCTAAGTACGTAATACATGAATATTTATTCACCTTGAATATTTCCCTAAGAGAAACATGCTGCCATAAGCACATCGCGAATGATCGGCCATTCGTTTTTCAAGTCTCATGTCTATTACAGCTCAAACTTTTGTCACTCAATCAACTTTAAGTTGAGATCTCATGATCAAATATTGTCAAATGAAGAACGATTTGAAAAGACCTCAATACAATTTACATCTTATTATGATAGTCCTACCATTTTCATGATAAAAAACATCAAATTTCATAAAATCATCAGATTCACCCAACGGGTACTACTCCATTATTCGAAATTCTTGCTAGTATTGCGAATACTAAGCAAGCCATGGTAACAAAATAGAACCATGAAGTATTCAAAGTAAAGTGGAGGCTAAAAGACAACAAAATATAGAATTATCTCTTAATAGGGAATATATCGTTTTCAAACGATCACAAAGACAACTCTCAAGTTTGTCAAATGTGTGGTTACACAAATATCATACATATGATTACCAAACCCTCAAACATATGGTCAAACCACACCACAAATTTATTAAAAAGGCAAAGAAGTTCATTGGGATAAATTTGAAAATATGCAAACTTATAACTAGAAACTATTCTGGTAAATGATTGTTATCTCTTCATCAGAAGGAGAACCAAAAATCTAGTGCAAGAAAAGGATGGAGAGTTCCTTTGCACCCATGATATGTTTGCATAATAATAATAATAATAATAATAAATCACTAATATTGGAGACGTCATGTAATCTCCTGATTATTCCCAAAATATCGTCAGCCTATACTTGTATTATTACATGTAGTGCGATGTCCAATATCCTATTTTTCGGACATGATATTTGATAAATTTGAATGTATGGTTCAATTCATACTCATTTTTTTTTGCGTACACAATAATTTTCTAAATCTTCCAACATATTTGGCTTCAAGCTTTACAATCCTAGTTTGGGGTTGATTACAAAAATTATTGGCAATTCTGCTGGTCACAACTTTTCAAGTTACAATATTTCCTAAATCATGAGATTTTATGTGCACCGCATGTGCCACAAGGGAAATAAGTTTTAAGGCCCTCTCACCTTAAGATTCTAAATGAGGCACTCATTTTTTTCTTGAACACATTTAGAAGATATAAGTGGACTACTTAACCATTATGTGGGATTATTTAGATACCTCATGGTACTCATAGAAACATTTATAAAATGATTTCAAGTGTGTCTCTTGTCACAAACGACCATGAATGATCTTACTAAATCAATTGCTCAACTTCTCAAAGTAAGAGCAAATTATCCTAAACAAGGGATAAATCATTTCGAATGGACAACTTCGTTGAACTCATTTCACAAGAAATGTCTGATTATATATAATACTTTATGTACATACCCAGAATGGTTTAGTTCACTATCTTATCAAAGATAGTGAAATACATAATATGACCAAACTTATAGAATTATAATTTACTAGCCTCTTCCTAGACAAATACGACATTACACACCGTGGAAATCAACTGCATAGCATACTACTTTCTCCTTGTAGTAATTACATGGAAATCAACAAAGTATTTCCTATCTGCGATAATTCGGTTACATACCGATATCACCACTCCAGCATACATAAACGGGCTCTCACAGAAAATTAGGGATCTATGTGAGGAATAACAATTTATTCGTCAATCAAAATTATTCATAGCCCGTATGTTGATTGCATCAGCAATAAGGACATTTCTAGAATTAGGGGGAGATAAGTACCGCAAAGAATGCCAAGAAATAAATTATAAATGTTATGCACATTCAATCCTTATATCCATGTATTCAAAGAATCTGAACAAGAAGTTTAGAATCACATAGTTTCAACACATTATAAATCTGCCACATACATTTACTGATGACAAAGGTGTCACTCAATTATATTCCTGCAGTAAAGTGTCAAAAAGAGTGGAGGTACCTAATAAACCACTCTTCTCCCAAAATGAGAGCAACAGGGGGAGAAATCTGACCACATGAGATATAATCTCGCATATGCTTCCACGGAAAAAGAGGACATTAGATCCTCAACCAGTAAATGTAATTCAACATCAAGTTGGAAGACACCTCATAGGATGCTCGTCATCCGAAACCCGACATAAATGTGCACAAATGTTTTGGTGCTGGGACATCGAAACACCTTGACTCCATTGTTGTAGGAAATCAGAAGGAGTTAAAAGGAATAAATACATTTCCACAAATTTCATCGATTCCTCCAGAATCATATAACAGAAGACTACATTTGTCGACATATATTTCTTCTCAAAATTGCTAAAAAACTTTTGGGCCCTGAACCAAAATCCATGGTAGAGTGTCTCTTGCACTCATACTAGTTCACATAAAAGGAAGCAAGTAATGAAGAATAGAACTCGCTCTGCAAACGAGTGGTATTTACCACAATAATACCTACTCCTCATAAGTATCTTCCATATGGAATACTAAAAACTTCTCATTCATAAACAAAGTCAATGAGGTGGTGAGAAAGTGAGGCTTGTAGCAAAAAGGGTTCACGCAGAGACCCGGCATCGATTACAATGTAACATACCCTCTTGGTATGAGTGGAACTATGTTTCGAAAATAAATATCATTGGCAGTACAAATAATATTATCCATGTAGTTAATGGATGCAGTGACTACATACTCATATGGGTCACTTGTTTCGAAAATGTATAACAAAGTCCTTGAAGGGCTTACATTTCTGAATCCAAAATAAATCGCAACATAATTGTGTTAAAAATTTAAAAGTCACTCCATGACTCGAAATAGTCGTGAATCATATGGTACTACCGACTAGATGAGTTCCTTCTTCAAAGTATTACTCAAATGATGATGATTGTTTATGTGTTAATAAAGGAATCCCAAAATTTTATTTCCTTACATCATCTCAGTGCATATCCATGATTTTGTCATCAATGTCGCTACAAGACCTAAACATACACAAAATCATCTCAATACGGAAATTTTGGTTTCAACCAAATTTAGCTTAAGTTTACAACTTGAGCCTTCTCTCAAGAATACATATCAGTATACATATATCCAAAACATATACGAGAAGTTCAATGTGGTTATATCATAACATAAAAAATATTTATGGTCATACTACCTATGATAAGGTACAAATCCATTCATACCTTGGGGTGATAATGAAGTGATACTAGGACCTGAAGTTCTATATGTTGGAAATATGCCCTAGAGGCAATAATAAAATGGTTATTATTGTATTTCCTTGTTCATGATAATTGTCTATTGTTCATGCTATAATTGTCTTAACTCGAAACCGTAATACATGTGTGAATACATAGACCACAATATCTCCCTAGCGAGCCTCTAGTTGGCTAGCTCGTTGATCCATAGATGGTCACGGTTTCATGACCATGGACATTGGATGTCGTTGATAACGGGATCACATCATTAGGAGGATGATGTGCTGGACAAGACCCAATCCTAAGCATAGCACAAGATCGTGTAGTTCATCTGCTAAAGCTTTTTAATGTCAAATATCGTTTCCGTAGACCATGAGATTGTGCAACTCCTGGATACCGTAGGAATGCTTTGGGTGCGCTAAACCTCACAACATAACTGGGTGGCTATAAAGGTGCACTACGGGTATCTCCGAAAGTGTCTCTTGGGTTGGCACGAATCGAGACTGGGATTTGTCACTCCGTGTGACGGAGAGGTATCTTTGGGCCCACTCGGTAAGACATCATCATAATGAGCTCAATGTGACTAAGGAGTTAGCCACGGGATGATGTATTACGGAATGAGTAAAGAGACTTGCCGGTAATGAGATTGAACAAGGTATAGAGATACCGACGATCGAATCTCGGGCAAGTATCATACCGATAGACAAAGGGAATTGAATACGGGATTGACTGAATCCCCAACATCATGGTTCATCCGATGAGATCATCATGGAGCATTTGGGAGCCAACATGGGTATCCAGATCCCGTTGTTGGTTATTGACCAGAAAGGTGTCTCGGTCATGTCTACGTGTCTCCCAAACCCGTAGGGTCTACACACTTAAGGTTCGATGACGCTAGGGTTATAGCAAAATAGTGTAAGTGGTTACCAAAGGTTGTTCGGAGTCCCGGATGAGATCCCGGACATCATGAGGAGTTCCAGAATGGTCCGGAGACAAAGATTGATATATAGGAAGTGAGGATTTGGCCACCGTAAGTGTTTCGGGAATTACCGGTAACGTACCGGGACCACCGGAAGGGTTTCGGGGTCCACCAAGTGGGGCCACCAGCCCCGGAGGGCTCCTTGGGCCTAAGGTAGAGGGAACCAGCCCCTAGGTGGGCTGGTGCGCCGCTCCCACCAGGCCCAAGGCTCAGGAGAGGTGGAGGGAGGGGAAACCCTAGGTCCAGATGGGCCTAAGGCTCACCTAGGGCTGCGCCCTCCTCTCCTCCCTCTCTGGCCGCTGGCCAAGCCCCATCTAGGGCTGCCGCACCCTCTAGGGTGGGAACCCTAGATGGGGTGCCTCCTCCTCCCTCTCCCCTATATATATGTGAGGTTTTTAGGGCTGCCCAACACATGAGTTCCTCTCCTCTCGGCACAGCCCTACTCCTCCCTCTCCTCGTTCTCCGTAGCGCTTGGCGAAGCCCTGCTAGAGACAACGCTACTCCACCATCACCACGCCATCGTGCTTCCGGAGCTCTTCCCCAACCTCTCCTTCCTTCTTGCTAGATCAAGGCATAGGAGACGTCACTGGGCTGCACGTGTGTTGAACGCGGAGGCGCCGTTGTTCGGCGTTTAGATCGGAGTCCACCGTGATCTGAATCGCTACGAGTACGACTCCACCAACTGCGTTCTTGTAATGCTTCCGCTTAGTGATCTTCAAAGGTATGAAGATGCAATCTCTCCCCACTCGTTGCTGGTTTCTTCATAGATAGATCTTGATGACACGTGGAAAAAAAAATTGATTTACTACTACGTCTCCCAACAGTGGTATCATGAGCTAGGTCTATGCGTAGAATCTATGCACGAGTAGAACACAAGTTGTTGTGGGCGTCAATCTTGTTAATATGCTTGCCGTTACTAGTCTTATCTTGATTCGACGGTATTGTGGGATGAAGCAGCCCGGACCAACTTTACACGTACGCTTACGTGACACCGGTTCCACCGCCTGACATGCACTTGTTGCATAAGGTGGCTAGCGGGTGTCTGTCTCTCCCACCTTTGTTAGATTGGATTCGATGAAAAGGGTCCTTATGAAGGGTAAACAGCAATTGGCATATCACATTGTGGTTTTGGCGTAGGTAAGAAATGTTCTTGCTAGAAACCTATAGCATCCACATAAAAACTTGCAACTACAAATTAGAGGACGTCTAACTTGTTTTTCAGCATATGCCTTGTGATGTGATATGACCAAAGGATGTGATGTGATGCATTGTGATGTATGAGATTGATCATGTTCTTGTAATAGGATTGACGACTTGCATGTCGATGAGTATGACAACCGGCAGGAGCCATAGGAGTTGTCTTATTTTATTGTATGACCTGCGTGTCAATCATAAACGCCATGTAAGTACTTTACTTTATTGCTAAACGTTAGCCATAGTAGTAGAAGTAATAGTTGGTGAGACAACTTCACGAATACATGATGATGGAGATCATGATGATGGAAATCATGGTGTCATGCCGGTGATAGTGATGATCATGGTGTCCCAAAGATGGAGATCAAAGGAGCAAGATGATATTGGCCATATCATGTCACTATATTGATTGCATGTGATGTTTATCATGTTTAAATCTTATTTGCTTAGAATGACGGTAGTAAATAAGATGATCTCTCAATAAAATTTCAAGAGATGTGTTCACCCTAACTATGCACCGTTGCTAAGGATCGTTGTTCTGAAGCACCACGTGATGATCGGGTGTGATAGGTTCTAACGTTTGCATACAATGGGTGTAAGCCAGATTTACACACACAAAACACTTAGGTTGACTTGACGAGCCTAGCATGTATAGACATGGCCTCGGAACACGGAAAACCGAAAGGTCGAGCATGAGTCGTATAGAAGATACGATCAACATACAGATGTTCACCATGGATGACTAGTCCATCTCACGTGATGATCGGGCACGGGCTAGTTGACATGGATCATGTGTCACTTGGATGACTAGAGAGATGTCTATCTAAGTGGAGTTCATTAAATAATTGATTGTGTGAACTTAATTATCATGAACTTAGTCTAAAATTGTCTTTACAATCTATGTTGTAGATCCAATGGCCAACGCTAATGCCAACCTCAACTTCAACGTGTTCCTAGAGAAAACCAAGCTGAAAGATGATGGAAGCAACTATGCAGACTGGGTCCGTAGCTTGAGGATCATCCTCATAGCTTCCAAACGACTGTATGTCCTTGATGCACCGCTAGGTGGCGCACCCGTTCTCCCAGCAGAGCAAGACGTTGCGAACGCTTGGCATTCACGTTGCAATGATTACTCCCTTGTTCAGTGTGGCATGATTTACAGTTTAGAACCAGGGCTCCAAAAGCATTTTGAGCAACACGGAGCATATAGGATGTTCCAAGAGCTGAAACTGGTTTTCCAAGCTCATGCCCGGTTCGAGAGATATGATGTCTCCGACAAGTTCTTCAGTTGTAAGATGGAGGAAAACAGTTCTGTCAGTGAGCACATACTCAAAATGTTTGGGTTGTACAACCGCTTGACTCAGCTGGGAGTTAATCTCCTGGATGACTCAGTCATTGACAGAATCCTCCAATCGCTTCCACCTAGCTACAAGCGCTTTGTGATGAACTACAACATGCAGGGGATGGAGAAGTCCATTCCTGAGTTGTACTCGATGCTGAAATCAGCAGTGGTCGAGATAAAAAAGGAGCATCAAGTGTTGATGGTGAATAATACCACTAGTTTCAAGAAAGGCAAGGGTAAGAAGAACTTCAATAAGGACGGCAAAGTTGTTGCCTCGCCCGATAAGCAAGTTGCCGGGAAGAAGAATAAGAATGGACCCAAGCCTGAGATTGAGTGCTTTTATTGCAAGGGTACCGGTCACTGAAAGCGGAACTGCCCCAAGTACTTAGCGGATAAGAAGACCGGCAACATTAAAGGTATATGTGATATACTTGTTATTGATGTGTACCTAACCAGTGCTCGTAGTAGCTCCTGGGTATTTGATACCGGTGAAGTTGCTCACATTTGTAACTCCAAGCAGGAGCTACGGAATAAGCGGAGGCTGGCAAAGGACGAGGTATGATGCGCGTCGGGAATGGTTCCAAGGTCGATGCGATCGTCGTCGGCACGATACCTCTACATCTGCCTTCGGGATTAGTTTTAAACCTTAAGGATTGTTATTTAGTACCAGCTTTGAGCATGAACATTGTATATGGATCTCGCTTGATGCGAGATGGCTACTCATTTAAATCTGAGAATAATGGTTGTTCTATTTGTATGAGAGAAATGTTTTATGGTCATGCCCCGCTGGTCAATGGTTTATTTTTGATGAATATCGAACGTGATGTTACACATGTCCATAGTCTGAGTACCAAAAAGTGTAAGGTTGATAACGATAGTCCCACTTACATGTGGCACTGCTGCCTTGGTCATATTGGTGTCAAACGCATGAAGAAGCTCCATGCTGATGGACTTTTGGAGTCTCTTGATTTCAAGTCATTTGACACGTGCGAACCATGCCTCATGGGCAAGATGACCAAGACTCTGTTCTCCGGAACAATGGAGCGAGCAACTGACTTGTTGGAGATAATACATACCGATGTATGCGGTCCAATGAGCGTCGAGGCTCGCGGTGGTTACCGTTATGTTCTCACCCTCACTGATGACTTGAGAAGATATGGGTATGTCTACTTAATGAAACATAAGTCTGAAACCTTTGAAAGGTTCAAGGAATTTCAGAGTGAGGTAGAGAATCAACGTGACAGGAAAATAAAGTGCCTACGATCTGATCGTGGCGGAGAATATCTAAGTCACGAGTTTGGCACGCACCTAAGGAAATGTGGAATTGTCTCACAACTCACACCGCCTGGCACACCTTAGTGAAATGGTGTGTCTGAACATTGTAATCACACTCTATTGGATATGGTGCGATCTATGATGTCTCTTACCGACTTACCGCTATCATTTTGGGGATATGCATTAGAGACTACCGCATTCACTTTAAATAGGGCACCGTCAAAGTCCATTGAGACGACACCGTATGAATTATGGTTTGGAAAGAAACCTAAGCTGTCGTTTCTAAAAGTTTGGGGATGCGATGCTTATGTGAAGAAACTTCAACCTGAGAAGCTCAAACCCAAAGTGGAAAAGTGTGTTTTCATAGGATATCCCAAAGAGACTATTGGGTATACCTTCTAACTCAGATCCGAAGGCAAAATCTTTGTTGCTAAGAATGGATCCTTTCTCAAGAAAGAGTTTCTCTCGAAAGAAGTGGGAGGAAAATAGAACTTGATGAGGTAATTGTACCTCCACTCGAGCAGGAGAGTAGCGCAGCACAGGAAGTTATTTCTGTGGAGCCTACACCAGCTGGAGAGGAAGTTAATGATGATGATCATGAAACTTCAGATCAAGTTACTATTGAACGTCGAAGGTCCACTAGGACATGTTCCACACCAGAGTGGTACGGCAACCCTGTCCTGGAGATCATGTTGTTGGACAATGGTGAACCTTCGAACTATGAAGAAGCGATGGCGGGCCCGGATTCCAACAAATGGCTTGAGGCCATGAAATCCGAGATAGGATCCATGTATGAGAACAAAGTATGGACTTTTGTGGACTTCCCTAATGATAAGCGAGCCATTGAAAATAAATGGATCTTTAAGAAGAAGACTAACGCGGATGGTAATGTGACCGTCTATAAGGCTCGGCTTGTCGCTAAGGGTTATCGACAAGTTCAAGGAGTTGAATACGATGAGACTTTCTCACCCATATCGATGTTGAAGTCTGTTCGAATCATTTTAGCAATTGCCACATTTTATGATTATGAGATCTGGCAAATGGACATCAAAACGACATTCCTTAATGGCTTCCTCAAGGAAGAACTGTATATGATGCAGCCAGAGGTTTTGTCGATCCTAAAGATGCTAACAAGGTATGCAATCTCCAGCGCTCCATCTATGGGCTGGTGCAAGCATCTCAGAGTTGGAACATTCGCTTTAATGAGGTGATTAAAGTGTTTGGGTTTGTACACGTTTGTGGAGAACCCTGTATTTACAAGAAAGTGAGTGGGAGCTCTGTAGCATTTCTCATATTATATGTGGATGACATACTGATAATGGTAAATGATATAGAACTTTTGGAAAGTGTAAAGGCCTACTTGAATAAAAGTTTTTCAATGAAGGACCTTGGAGAAGTTGCTTACATATTAGGTATTAAGATCTATAGAGATAGATCAAGATGCCTTATAGATCTTTCACAAAGCACATACCTTGAAAAGATATTGAAGAAGTTCAATATGGATCAGTCCAAGAAGGGGTTCTTGCCTGTGTTACAGGGTGTGAGATTGAGTATGACTCAATGCCCGACCACGGCAAAAGATAGAGAAGAGATGAGTGTCATCCCCTATTCTTCAGCCATAGGTTCTATTATGTATGCCATGCTGTGTACCAAATCTGATGTGAACCTTGCCATAAGTTTGGTAGGGAGGTACTAAAGTGATCCCGGAGCGGAACACTGGACAGCGATCAAGAATATCCTGAAGTACCTGAAAAGGACAAAGGACATGTTTCTCGTATATGGAGGTGCCGAAGAGCTCATCGTAAAGGGTTACGTCGATGCTAGTTTCGACACAGATCCGAACGACTCCAAGTCGCAAACCGGATATGTGTATATTTTAAATGGAGGGTCAGTCAGCTGGTGCAGCAGCTAGCAAAGCGTCGTGGTGGTATCTACATGTGAAGCGGAGTACATAGCTGCTTCGGAAGCAGCAAAGGAATGAGTCTGGATGAAGGAGTTCATCACCGACCTAGGAGTGATGCCAAGTGCATCGGGCCCGATGACTCTATTCTGTGACAACACTGGAGCTATTGCCCTTGCGAAGGAGCCCAGGTTTCACAAGAAAACAAGACACATCAAGCGCCGCTTCAACTCCATCCGTGATTACATTCAGGAGGGAGATATAGATATTTGTAAAGTGCATACGGATCTAAATGTCGCAGATCCGTTGACTAAACCTCTCTCAGGAGCAAAACATGATCAACACCAGAATGCTATGGGTGTTCGATTCATCACAATGTAACTAGGTTATTGACTCTAGTGCAAGTGGGAGACTTTTGGAAATATGCCCTAGAGGCAATAATAAAATGGTTATTATTGTATTTCCTTGTTCATGATAATTGTCTATTGTTCATGCTATAATTGTGTTAACCGGAAACCGTAATACATGTGTGAATACATAGACCACAATATGTCCCTAGTGAGCCTCTAGTTGGCTAGCTCGTTGATCAATAGATGGTCACGGTTTCATGACCATGGACATTGGATGTCGTTGATAACAGGATCACATCATTAGGAGAATGATGTGATGGACAAGACCCAATCCCAAGCATAGCACAAGATCGTGTAGTTTGTCTGCTAAAGCTTTTCAATGTCAAGTATTGTTTCCTTAGACCATGAGATTGTGCAACTCCCGGATACCGTAGGAATGCTTTGGGTGCACCAAATGTCACAAGGTAACTGGGTGGCTATAAAGGTGCACTACGGGTATCTCCGAAAGTGTCTATTTGGTTGGCACGAATCGAGACTGGGATTTGTCACTCCGTGTGACAGAGAGGTATCTCTGGTCCCACTCGGTAAGACATCATCATAATGAGCTCAATGTGACTAAGGAGTTAGCCACGGGATGATGTATTACCGAACGAGTAAAGAGACTTGCCGGTAACAAGATTGAACAAGGTATAGAGATACCGACGATCGAAACTCGGGCAAGTATCATACCAATAGACAAAGGGAATTGAGTACGGGATTGATTGAATCCCCGACATCGTGGTTCATCCGATGAGATCATCGTGGAGCATGTGGGAGCCAACATGGGTATCCAGATCCCGTTGTTGGTTATTGACTGGAGAGGTGTCTCGGTCATGTCTACGTGTCTCCCGAACCCGTAGGGTCTACACACTTAAGGTTCGATGATGCTAGGGTTATAGGGAAATAGTGTATGTGGTTACCGAAGGTTGTTCGGAGTCCCGGATGAGATCCCATACGTCACGAGGAGTTCTGGAATGGTCCGGAGACAAAGATTGATATATAGGAAGTGAGGATTTGGCCACCGGAAGTGTTTTGGGAATTACTGGTAACGTATCGGGACCACCGGAAGGGTTATGGGGGTCCACCAAGTGGGGCCACCAGCCCCGAAGGGCTCCTTGGGCCGAAGGTAGAGGGAACCAGCCCCTAGGTGGGCTAGTGTGCCACTCCCACCAGGCCCAAGGCTCAGGAGAGGTGGAGGGAGGGGAAACCCTAGGTCCAGATTGGCCTAAGGCCCACCTAGGGCTGCGCCCTCCTCTCCTCCCTCTCTGGCCGCCGGCCAAGCCCCATCTAGGGCTGCCGCACCCTCTAGGGTGGGAACCCTAGATGGGGTGCCTCCTCCTCCCTCTCCCCTATATATATGTGAGGTTTTTAGGGCTGCCCAACACACGAGTTTCTCTCCTCTCGGCACAGCCCTACTCCTCCCTCTCCTCGTTCTCCATAGCGCTTGGCGAAGACGTGCCGGAGACCACGCTGCTCCATCGTCACCACGCTGTCATGCTACCAGAGCTCTTTCCCAACCTCTCCTTCCTCCTTGCTGGATCAAGGCATAGGAGATGTCACCGGGATGCACGTGTGTTGAATGCGGAGGCGTCATTGTTCGGTGCTGAGATCGGAGTCCACCACGATCTGAATCGCTACGAGTACGACTCCACCAACCGCGTTCTTGTAACTCTTTCGCTTAGCGATCTTAAAAGGTATGAAGATGCAATCTCTCCCCACTCGTTGCTGGTTTCTTCATATATAGATCTTGGTGACACGTAGGAATTTTTTTTGATATACTACTACGTCTCCCAACACTATATCTCACTAATGTCAACACACTCATATAATTGCAAACTACGTCAGGCCTGACACTATATTTGCTATCTTTATTCAGAGTGCAACCCCCAACAAAACGTATGTGGTTGATATAAGGAATGTCATCTTATATCCGAAGATTACAGTAAACTTGGATATTTCCATCAGTAAATACAAGATATGACCGTGATGTGTTGTGATGATATTGGCTCTTTATTTGATCCCAACAATGCCATGTCAATGACTGAATATGCTGGAATAACATTTATATGGAAGTCATCTAAATGGACTTTAATGGTTATTTTCACTTATCATCTGACATTATTGCTTTATTTAAAAGCATTACAAAGTATGCATTGCTTAGCAGAATGATTAACCACACTCAAAATCATGTGGTTGAGATTCATTAGAATCACATAACTTGATTTATCAAGATGCTTCCACTTGTGTTTCTCAATTCCTATGGGTTATATGAAGAGCAATATCAAAAGGCACATTGCTCGAAAATTACTTATCCTCACGGATTAAAGAAAAGTGAGGAAAAAATTTGAAACAAAATATTGGAAAATCCAACGGATTATTCACAATGTCATGATCATGCCAATGTAATTGGTCTGACACATCCTCTAGATTAGCAAAATTCAGGGGGAGTAATCTCCCAAAGTATAACCTGTTAACAATCATTAGATTGGATATATTGTACTCTTTTTCCCTTCATGAGTTTTTCTTAATGATTTCTCATAAAAGGTTTTTAATGAGACAATATAAACACAAGTGTCCATATATGCCATATCATTTTCTCCTTATGTTTTCCCACTGGGTTTTAAAGGAGTTTTCAATGGCATATCATATCGCACTCTTTTCCTTATGAGTTTTCTCTCAAAGTTTCTCATGATGGTTTATAATGAGGCAATATCTTTTTAAGATCATATGCAATACTTTCGAGGTTTTCCTCATTGGGTTTTTTTAAAGGAAAGTATACAAAGCATATTTATTTTGTTGTCTAAACTCACCAATGAGTTTTTCTCCTTCTTCAAAGGTTTTTCTCATATGAGTTATCAAGAGAAAATAATCATTATATGTTGCATCATTTTCTTCTTCTTATTTTTCCCATTGGGTCTTAATGGAGTTTTAGCAACATATCTACTCTATTCTCCTCATATTTTCCCACGGGGTTTTTGGGGGAGACTCTCAAGATTATATGGAAGATTTCTCAAGATGGAAGATCTATATACAAGAAGCTTTTAACGATGAAACATTCAAGGAGCGGTGTTGTACAAGGGAGAGTGTTAGAAACTAATTAGTAGATTAATTAGCAAAGGGATGCGTCCAACCCCGAATAGTCATGTCCATTCTCTCTCTCTCTCTATTGCCAGCAAGCACCTGTTCTGGAGGGATGCCTCCGAACAGACACCTCTTCTCTCTCTCTCTCTCTCTCTCTCGCTCGCTCCCTCGCTCTCTCGCTCGCTCGTTCGCTCGCTCACTCTAATGCCAACAGGCACCTGTTCTGGAGGGATGCCTACGAATAGACACCTC
Source organism: Hordeum marinum (assembly GCA_022496015.1). Taxonomy (NCBI): domain Eukaryota; kingdom Viridiplantae; phylum Streptophyta; class Magnoliopsida; order Poales; family Poaceae; genus Hordeum; species Hordeum marinum. The sequence goes on along the minus strand of CM039677.1, from coordinate 93,191,746 downwards.
TTGTTCCCACCTCTTCCAGATGTATATACACTTGAGAATCAATAGAAACAAGACTAATCGTCCATTCACTTTCATTCAATCTCGTTTTACTCTAACAGTCCAATCGTCGGCTCGATTTTTTTCTTCTCACGCCCAATCGTTGACGTTGCTAGCTCCATTGTCGCGACGCATATTGTGTTTGATTTCTGGGAGTATTATTCTGACTTATGATGAAAACATTTTGCCAAAATAGATGGGCACGAGAATGGGCGCCATTAGTGATATAGCATTCTTGGGCCTCTTTGATTTGCAGGATTCTCAAAACAAAGGAATAGGAATAATGCAGGAATGGAATGACATGTCCTGTAGTACCCTGCAGGATTTGAAAGAATGTTCGATAGCGTAGGAAAATCAGAAGAATTCTATAAAGAGGTTTGAATGGATGAAAAATTTCCTCCAAAATGTAGTATAAATGGATCCTATGGAAAAGTTCCGAAGGATGTCAATCCTATGAATTAAACGACCATTAAAGAAAAAATTGCTAAGGGTTCAAATCCTCTAAAAATCCTATACAATTCCTTTAAATCAAAGGAGCCCTATATATTTGTCATCCACACTCCAAAGCAAATCCATAGATCTTGTATGTATGCAACCATGTTTTGCAAACATGTCCAAAAAGGTCGTAGCAAGTACTCCCTCCATCTACTAATACAGGACCACTTTATATTTTTTATGTTTAATTTTGACCATTAATTTTATCAACAAAATGCGAGTCATATGTCATAAAAAGTATGCCATTGGATGCACATTTCAAAGAACTTTTTAATAATATATTCTTGATGACATATATCCCATATTTGTTGACCAAACTTACAAGTCAAAGATTGACACGGAAAAGAAAGTGGCCTTGTATATAAAAATGGAAGGAGTACTCATCATCCAGCCAGAATCCCCCTTCACCATATTTCTCCCCTTCACCATATTTCTGAATACCTTGAAATTATCGCAGGTACATCGGGACTTGACGTGCGAACGGATCAAGAGCCGGTGCATCATCGATCGAACAACTTGCGTTGCTAGACAGGGCTAAACGAAGGGTATGCAAAAGTGGAGTAGGGTGATGGCGACAAAGAGTTCTGGGTGTGTTTGGTAGCATTCCCAACCTAGCAAGGTTGTTCTCCTCTGATGCAGGCTGAGTGTAGACATGCTGAATACATGCATTTGCTATTGTTTGGTAGTGATGTATGTGTTAAGACATGCTAAGTCGAGACTCTATTTGGCAGCTTGCATCCGTTTAGACATGCCATACAATACTGTAGCAACCGGTACTTTCAAATAAATGAATAAAACATTTTAAAAATGTGAACAATTTTTTAAAACATGGAAAATTTACATTTTTTTGAAAATTTATACATTTTTTGAAATTCTGAGTTTTTTCAAAATTTAAATAAATTTTTAAAGATTGCTATTTAAAAAAAATCAAATCTGAACATTTTTTAAAATCAAAATTGCATAAAAATCCAAACATTTTTTGAAAGTTTTAACAAAATTTGAATTTTTGTATATTTTTGAAAAATTTAACATATTTTGAAAATCTAGACACTTTTTTTAAAAAATAACTTATTTTGAAAATCTAGAATTTTTTTGAAAATTTGAACAAGGTTTGGAAATTTGAACAATTTTTGGTAATTGAACATATTCTTGAAATTAAATTATTTTTTAGAAATCCTGAACATTATTTGAAACACATTGTCGCTCGCTTCGCTCATGCATGCTGACCGCGAACGGTTGTTAGGGTGTTCTCTCTTCATGCATGCTAAGAGGGTATTCGGGTTAAGGTCGTGCATACTGAGGAGAGCCCATACATGCTACCAAACATCCAAAAGTGGGTCGAAGAGGAAACTTTTGAGCTCATGCACCTTCTATGTACTCTACCAAACACACCTTAGGCGTCGCGGTGGTATGGCATGGGGATGCCATGCACCAGCACGGTGACGAACTGAATAAACCGACACTTAACCTGCTCCTAACTGAGGAATTCGACACTTCCAGTGACAAGGCTACATAATCCATCATTCTAGATCAAGGTTTTAAATAAACCCTAAGGTTCCTTATGAGCAAGAGACGTATCTTAAATCTGTTAGGATTTAATTAATCCTATTAATCCCTATTTTTTCTAAACGTGGCGGTTGCCTCGTGTCCCTTCGGACGCATCCCTTTGGAGGCTATATATATGTGTGTAAGTATCATCATTATCTTTCGATATCTTCAAGGCATCAAACATCTTGTCCTGGTTTTTTTTTTTTGTAAAGTGAATAGTTGTTCTCGTTGATAATGGAATTACACACACATATATACAGCTCCCGAAGGGACACGAGGCAACCACCACGGTTAGGAAAAATATGGATTAATAGGATTAATTAAATCCTAACAAAATCGTCCAAATTCAAGCTATTTCCCCTCTCCAAGTTAGCAACTTCCTGTCTGAAGTCTCTTCCCTTAAACTAATCGACAGTCTGAACATGCCAGAAGAAGCGCGAGAGTGGTGCATCCGTGGTGGAGCACCGGCTGCACGGCAACGCCGATGAGGTTGACCTCAGGGCCGGCATCTACAGGTACTGCCAGCCTCGAGGAGTTCATCTTCTTCTCCTCCACTCACTCATGACTTCTTCATTGTTCCAATTATTAAGCAAACACAGAATTGAATGAATTTTTCAGGTGAATCAATGCCTTTCATGCATAGAGGCATGAATAATGTACTCGACCAATTTTACGCAAACCAACACAGTCTCAATTCTTGCTTTTCTTCAATTTTTAGAAGAGATTTTAATTTTAACTAGAAGTCAGTTAGCTAGACTAGTTCTTCCTACTGTGTTATCCTTGCCGCTTAGTACACCATATCCCTTCCATGGAGTGGTTTAAAAAAACTACTAATAATTGTAACTAGAGGTCATCAACTAGACTAGATTAATTTCTTGATTGATTACAATGCTACCATGTGTCGCTAGTATTGATCCACCAAATCCAAGATTTTGTGCTCACCAAGTACCAGGCGCTACAAGTCTAATCATACATATGGAACCAGTACAATATATCTAGGGTACATAAAGACTTCAGATATGCCATCAACCTAAGTTACTCATCGCCACACAGTTAAAGCTGGTTGGAGAGCTTTACAGGCCGGATACCCATATACCCGTCATCCACCTTGGAAGAGTAGAGCGAAGACCAGATAATATTGCCCTCTAGTTCATAGGAACCAGCTCTCACAACAAAGGACTGGCAGCCACAGTTTCTGGGGTGAACACTGGTACTATTCTTACCATCACGAGAAACTGTTTTGATTGATAGAGGAAGCCACATGGGTGCAGCCACAACCCGACGCTGCAATCTAATAAGCCCACCTTCACCAATCAAACTACTGCCATCGTAAAGAAGGACACCCTCAGCAATTCCAGAAATGCCAACAGTGATCTTGCCAAGGAATTCACAGTGTTCCTTCTTGTCCTTGTTGAAGGGTTGCCACTCCAGAGCAGGAGATCCATTTGGCCTTTTTATGCTTGTCTTGATCTGACTAAGAGCAAACTCAAAGGTGGCTTCCACTGCATCACGGACAGGTGCGTATGTCAAATCGACTGAGCACAATGGGCCGACAACCCTGCTTCTAATCACTTTGGAATAAGAGGTAGCCACCATGTCCTTTAGGCAACAATTGGCAATCTCAATGTCACTTTCTGAATCCAAACTCCTAATCTTCAAGTCAATCTCAATGTGAAGGGCACTGTGTAAAACAATTCCTCGAGATGGACCTGTTAGGGATAAGAATGCACCCTACAAGGCAATAAAGCACATCAGGCAGGCTACTTTGTATATGTAGTGCATACAAAAACAAGGTAATAAACTATAAGAATGAACCTGCTACAAGACTGCTCATCATCGTGGTAAGACAAGACAGATGCCTACCCAACTATCCACCGAGTAACAAGTACAATTCGTAAGGACAATAGAATATGCTTCGAGTTGAAATTGTATAACAGTGGTAAATTACCAGCATGATATCGCAAGCCCTGGTTTACTTGATGTACAATTTGATATAGCTTTGTGATACGGTAGATAGTGAGGTAGACAAGCAAACATCACTAACGCTTCAGCAATAAAAAAAAGTTCTACTACTATTTACGGTGTAAATGATTTTAGGTATACATGGCAGTTGAGCATTCATCAGCAAAAATTGGATTAGGCGCTAGACGCTGAGCTAGCGTTTTGCCTCCGTTTTGCCCATTTTTACGAATTCGCATGCTTAAGCACAAGTAAGCGCTAGGCGGTAGGGCTCCTTTCGGCACAATTACGCGAGCGCCTAGGAACGCTCAATATATCAATGTTCATCAGGCATAAAAAATCTGAAAGATTCTGTAAGAAAGACTGCAACTGATGAATGCTGAAAACAGGAATCCCTATGATCCATATTAATTGAAGCAGGTCTAGTACAAAGTTGTACTGCTAATTTGTAATTTGCTGCCCAATTATTCAGAAAGTTGACATCTTTATCATCAATTTTCCTCATGTGGGTGGCAGCTGTTTTACCTGGGCGTTGTTAATCTTCTGGCAGTGGTCACGAACACGACGGAAGAGGAACACACGCTTGACATCGATATCGTCCCTGACCGATACGTGACCATAAACGTCGATTGGGTACTGAACCGAGGACTTAACCAACTTGATGGCGAGAAAGTTCAAGGAAGTATAGAGCTCCGGTCCACCGATTCCATTGGGCAGGTTCCGCATCGGCGACTTGGTAACTGCAAGTCGACTAAAAAAAGTAAATTGCAAGCCAAAACAATGGGGAATCGCGAAATAAAAAAGGTACATGAGGAAAACGAGGAGCGCGCTTGAAGGGAACGGACCTTTCATATCAACGCGATTTGGATACTTGGAGCTTTTGAGGCGCTCGAGATACTTCAGCTGAAGCTCCATCTGCTGCTCGTCGTGTTTCGCCATGATCTTCTCTATTCCCCACTCGCCCTCTGCTCTCCTCTTGGCCCTCTGCTCCTTCGCCTCCGCAGCAATAAGATCTTCCTCATCTTCTATGTAAGAGCCGAAAGGGAACTCCTCCTCTTCCGACGCCATCCCGCCGCCGCCTCCGCCGCCGCCGCCGCCGTAACCTAGGACCAGTCTAACTCTCGGGGGCTCTGGGTCTAGGTGTCTGAACTCTGAAGCACGAGTCCACCACACACCGCGGCTTATTCCAAGTGCTTGTCTCGGTTGGACTTGGACTCGGCTTTCTCTTGGGCTAGCCGGACCGGCTGCCTAATGTCGTGACATTTAATTCTTTTCCCCTTACAAAATGGTTATGTTTTTCTTTCTTTTTTTTACCATCAAAGCATTATTCCTCAAACAATGGCCACGTCGTTTAAAATTTGAGGCAAAATAACTTCGGGGGCATTGGAGTCCCATGAATCAGATAAGATAACTTTAAAAACAATGTTTTGCTAGACCATCGGCAACTAGATTTGCTTCCCTATAGCAATGAATATAATCAACGCTTGAAAACTCCAACGCCAGGATAGTAGCATCTATATGATCGGGGTGTCCGGACCCATATATCCTTCTGGATTCGAAATTGCATCCAAGGCCCTCCTATTGTCAACTTTAGTGGAGACGATGACAACTTTAGTGCAGACGACATTAGCGGCTAGGATGAGTACGTTGCTAATGACCTTGATCTCTTTAGAGTCCATAGTTTATACAGTAGGTAAGGTCCATGTTGCTGATGCGATGAAGTTACCATGATCGTCCCGAGCCACAACAACACATGCCCCTGCCAATGTTTGTGCATAAAATGACGCGTCAACATTCATTTTAACATACCCTGCATTTGGTTTCTTACACACATCCTTAGATTTCCAGATAGGTTGGTTTGGCGTATAGCTCCGAATAAAATTTGTAGCTAGAACTCGGATGGTTATCGTTGTTCTCTCTAGGTTCTAGACATTTTTCTTCTTTTGCTCCTTGCCGCCTCTACCACCAAATATACCACATACGTACAAGAACTGGATCTGCTACTAGTAGTTCAGGCACCACTGAATGTAGTTGGAGAAGAGCTTCCAGGTTGATAGATCCTGAGCAGTCCTCAGCCATTGCATGATGGATTGCATCAACTAGATTAAGTTTGGTCCATACCTCATTTGCTCGAGCACAAGTGAATAGGCAATGTTGGATATCCTCCAAAATTCAGTCTTACACAATGGGCACTGGGGTATAACATGGATGCATTGTCTAGCTAACACACCCAGACATGGTAACACGACATTCAAAACCTTCCTTCCAAAGTGTTTTATTTTTTCAGGAATCCTTACCTGCCATAAATCTTTTCAAGCTGGAATTATATGATACATACCAGGGCTATCTGATCTAGAAAAGTGTTATCCAAATAGATGGTTGAAGTCCACATGATAGGTCGGCCTAACTAAAAATGTCCCTGATGCCATGTAATTCCTTTACTTTATCTCTATGTGTTAGCAATAGTTGTAGAATCAATAGTTGGCAGAGACAACCGCGTGACGAATCGATGATGGAGATCGTGGTGTCATGTCGGTGATGATGGAGATCATTCTGGTGCTTTGGAGATGAAGATCAAAAGCACAAGATGATGATGGCCATATCATGTCACATATTGATTTTCATGTGTTGTTTATCTTTATGCATCTTATTTTGCTTAGGACGACGATACCATTATAAGATGATCCCTTCACTTAATTTCAAGAAAAATTTGTTCTCCCTCAGTATGCACCGCTGCGAAATGTCATTGTTTCGAAGCACCTCGTGATGATCGGGTGTGATAGACTCTTCGTTCACATACAACGGGTGCAAGCCAGTTTTACACATGCAGAATACTTGATGAGCCTAGCATGTACAGACATGACCTCGGAACATATGAGACTGAAAGGTCGAACACAAGTCATATAGTAGATATGATCAACATGGAGATGATCACCATTGAAACCACCCCATATCAAGTGATGATCGGACTTGGGTTGGTGATTTTGGATCATCTAACACTTGGACAACCTGAGGGATGTTGATTTAGGTGGGAGATCATTAGTTATTTGATTAACTGAACCAATTATCATGAACATAGTCTAAATGTCTTTGCAAACTATGTTGTAGATCAAAGGCTTGCCCTATAGCTCCCATGTATTTTGATACGTTCCTAGAGAAAACTAATTTAAAAGATGATGGTAGCAATTATGCGGCCTGGGTTCGTAATCTGAGGATTGTCCTCATTGCTGCACAGAAGGATTATATCCTTGATGCATTGCTCGACGCGCCAGTCCCTCAAGCGTCGTCCATGGATGTTGTGAACGTCTAACAGGCAAGTTTTGATGACTACTCGATAGTTCAGTGCATCATACTTTACGGCTTAGAATCTAGGCTCCAAAGAAATTTTGAACGCCACAGAGCTCGGAGCATATGAGATGCTCCAAGAGCTGAAATTGGTATTTTAGGATCATGCCTGTGTTGATAGGTATGAGATCTCTAACATGTTCTTTGCCTACAAGATGTAGGAGAATAGCTCATTCGGTGAGCATGTGCTCAGAATGTCTAGGTGCTACAATCGCTTGAATCAACTCAGAGTTAATCTTATAGATAAGACATTGCTTGATAGAGTTCTCCAGTCACTACCACCAAGATACTAGAGCTTCGTGGTGAACTATAACATGCAAGGGGTGGAGAAGATGATCCCTGAGCTATTCGTGATGTTTTACGTTGCGAATGTAGAAATCGAGAAGGAGCATAAAGTGTTGATGGTTAATAAGACCACTAGTTTCAAGGGAAAGGAAAAGAAGGGAAACTTTAAAAATGATAAGCCAATTGTCGCTCCAATGAAGAAACACAAGGCTAGACCCAAACCCGAGACCGAGTGCTTCTATTGTAAGGAAACGGTCACTAGAAGCAGAACTGCCCCAAATAGCTGGAAGATAAGAAGATTGACAATGTCAACAAATATATATTTGATATACATGTTATTGATGTGTACCTTACTAGTGCTCGCAGTAGCCCCTTGGTATTTGATACCAGTTCAGTTGGTAATATTAGTAACTCGAAACAAGAGATGCGGAATAAACGAGACTGCTAAGGACGAGGTGATGATGTGCGTTGGAAGTATCGCCAAGGCTGATGTAATCGCTATCGACATGCTCTCTCTACCTTCAGGGTCAGTATTAAACCTAACTAAATGTTATTTGGTGCATGCATTGATCATCAACAATGTATCGAGATCTTATTTATAGCGAGATGATTATTCATTTCAGACAATAAAGGTTGTTTTATTTAGATGAATAATATCTTTTATGATAATGCATCCAATTTGAATGGTTTATTGAATCTCGATCATAGTGATACACATGTTCATAGTATCAATGTTAAAAGATGCAAATTTAATGATGATGGACCCACATACTTGTGGCACCGTGATATGTCTCCAAGGTATCTAATTTTCCAAACACTTTTGCTCTTGTTTTGGACTCTAATTTGCATGATTTGAACGAAACTAATTCGGACTGGCGTTGTTTTCAACAGAACTACCATGGTGTTGTTTTTGTGCAAAAATAAAAGTTCTTGGAATTGGACGAAACTTTTTGGAGATTTTTTCTGGAATATATAAAAAATACTGGAGCAAAGATCCACCGGAGGGGGGCACCAGCTGCTGCCAAGGCAACATGCCGCGTCGTGTTACCTTGGGGGGCCACGTGGCTCTATCGACCCTAATTCCAAGCCTATAAATTTCTATTTACCGAGAAAACAATAGGAGAGAAGATTTTATCACGTTTTACGAGACGAAGCTGCTGCCACCTCCTGTTCTTCCTCGGGTGGGCTGATCTGGAGTACTTTTGGGGCTCCGAAGAGGCGGATTCCTCATCATCGTCATCACCAACCCTTATCCATCAACATCCCCATGACACTCACCACCGGGAGTGAGTAATTCCTTTGTAGGCTTGCTGGGCGTTGATGGGATTGGATGAGAATTATCAGGTAATCAAGTTATTTTGATAGGGCTTGATCCCTAGTATCCACTATGTTCTGAGATTGATGTTGTTATGACGTTGCTATGCTTAATGCTTGTCACTAGGTCCCAAGTGCCATGATCTTAAATATGAACCTATTATGTTTTGATGAATATGAGAGTCTTTTGGATCCTATCTTGCAAGTTGTATGCACCTATTACCTGTCATGATCTCCATACCCCAAGGTGAAAGCTATTGGGATTCTTTCTGTTGATTTTCGTAGTTTGAGGAGTTCATGTATTCACTATGTGTTAATGCTTTGTTCCGGTTATCTATTAAAAGGAGGCCTCAATATCCCTTAGCTTCCTTATGGACCCCGTTGCCAGGAGGGTAGGACAAAAGATGTCATGCAAGTTCTTATTATAAGCACGTATGACGATATATGGAATACATGCCTACATTACATTGATGAATTGGAGCTAGTTTTGTGTTGCTCTAGTATGTAACTATTACATGATGAATGTAATCCAATAAATATACTTATCCATCAAAAATCCAAATGCCTACACTTTTTATATGGTTATTCTTGCTAAGTTGCTGTTGCTGCTAATGTTGTTACAGTCAGTACAAAACTGCTGACTTTATTGTTACCGTTCCTATTACTATTTTGTCGTGCTAGTAAACTTTTGTTATAGAGAGATATCACAGGTGTGGTTGAATTGACAACTCAATTGCTAAGACCAATAAATATTCTTTGGCTCTCCTTGTGTGAAATCGATAAATTAGGGTGTAATACTACCTGTGAAGATTGTTGCGATCCCCTACACTTGTGGGTTATCAAGACTATTTGCTGGTGCCGTTGTAAGGGGTCATAGCTCTATATATTGTGTTCCCTTGAGGATATCCAATTTTCACTATGAAGAATCTTAAAGATACCAAAACCAAGATGATACCCTCTAAAACGAGGGGAGGTAAGGAACTGCCATCTACCTCTGCTTTTAATTCACCTACTCTTTTGAATTAGCTTCACACCACCACTTGCTATTCGTTCTCATATATTGCAAGTACTTGACGATTCTACTTATGAATTTCATGAAACTTATGATGATGCAACTACCATGCTTGATAAAACTAAAATTGTGCCACTTAGTGAATTGCTTGATGATCATATTGCTAGATCTAGAGAAATTGAAAATGATGAAACTGATGAGAACCATGATTCACCTATTATGCCTAGCTCTCCTAATAGATGTGATATGCCATATGTACCCGAGGGTTATATTATGGATGGGGAATGATACTTGTGATTTGGGTTGGGTTTTCCGTGAAGAGGAACACATGATGTAGCACAATAAAGATAAGTATCTCCCACAGTGGAGAACCAAGGTTTATCGAACCAATAGGAGTAACACGCAACATCCGTCTTTAGCGACTTCACACAAAGAAGCAAACACTTGCACCCAACGCAGGCAAGAGGGTTGAAAATCCCCTTGGACTCGTTATTTGCAAGTTAATAAGTAGTGTGGTTGATAGTAGATAATTATAAATTGGAAAATAAAATAGAAATAAATAAATGGTAGCAAGGTAAATGATATTTTTGTAAATATATATTTAGGTAGACCCGGGGACCATAGTTTCCCCCCTATTGAAGAATTCATCCAATTAACTAGTTAACTTGTCGGTTAATCCCTACTCGTATCGTCACTGAGTAGCCAATAAACTGATAAATCATCGAGTTAATTGATTAATTTGTCGATTAACTGGACGATTAGCTGATTAATCCCCTACTCACCAGCCAACTGAGCAGCTACCAGTTAACGATTTCCTCAACAATGGTTTTCTCTAGTGGCATCTCTCATGAAAATAGGCATATGGTGGGTAAAAAAATTACTGTTGGACAATTGATAGAAAAGCACATATTTATGTGATATTCACGGCAATGATCATGTGTATATAGTCATCACATCCATAAGCAAATAGGTCGAGTCCCGCGTGCATCTATTACTATTACTCCACCCATCGACCGCTATCCAGCATGCCTCTAGAGTATTAAGTAAAACGGAGTGATGCTTTAAGAACAATGACATGATGTAGATAAAGAGAATTGAATTAATATGAGCTAACTCCATTGTTTTAGCCTTAGTGGCAACAGTACAAAGACATGTCTTGTCCTTTTCTGTCACTGGGACACTAGTGGAGAAATGGCTAGCTGCAACTCTTGTTTGTGGTGTGCCATTTCGCACCAACGCCAGCACTAATTTTTTCAAATAGCTATGTCATCACACATAATCTAATGACATAGACATTTGCTTATTGTTGGCATTGCAAATTAGGCAGGACGTTGCACATTAGGCCCATTAGGCCCACACAAGCAGATGTCGGATTTAACAGCTCGACGCCATAAAAAAGCTTATCCTTTCGTCACCACTCTAGATCCCCAACTCCACTGGACCGTCCTCCCCTTGATCCCCACCCCCGCTACTATCCCCGCCGGACGCTGCCCCACCGACACCGCATGTCTCCACCTGACACCGCCAAGCCGACACCGCCCGTTTCCGCCCCAAGCCGCCCCCCTGATGTTGCCCCGTTGATGCCGCCCGCCATGTCATATCCAAAGAGGTATGGAAAGAAGTATTGTACTACCATTAAACTACTAATTAGGAATGCCACTTCTGAATGAACTGATTGTAGGTGCCAAATTGGGGCTAAATTTAAATATACCTATTCCTGAACTAAGTTTCTAAGAAGTTTCCAACTGTAGTTTGACAACTTGTTGAAATACCTATTCTCGAATGACTATAGTTTGACTTGACATGCTGGAATACCTTTTGTAAGAATTTTCCAACTATAGTTTGACAAGTAATATGTAATTTTTCCCCAATAGCTTGACAAGTAATAGCTTGACAACCTTCACAAACTAAGTTCTTTTTTGTAGAAACTTACTTCTTTTTTGTAGAAACTTAGTTCTTTTTTCTTGTAGAAACTTAGTTTTTTTCTTATAGATACTTGGTTCTTTTTTGTTGAAACTTAGTTCCCTTTTGTAGAAACTTTGTTATTTTTTCTTGTAGAAATTTAGTTCTTTTTTGTAGAAAATTAGTTCTTTTTTGTAGAAACTTAGTTCTTTTTTCTTGTAGAAACTTTTGTTTTCTTATAGAAACTTAGTTCTTTTTTGTAGAATCTTAGTTCTATTTTGTAGAAACTTAATTAGTTATTTTTTCTTGTACAAACTTAGTTTTTTTTCTTATAGAAACTTAGTTATTTTTTGTAGAAACTTAGTTCTTTTTTCTTGTAGAAATTTGGTTCTTTTTTGTAGAAACTTAGTTCTTTTTTGGCATGTAGTTGATGGGTTTCAATAGATAATGTTAAAACATCACATAGTTGATGATAGGTTTATATTTTCATTTGTCTTCAATTTTTTTGATAATACACTCTACAACATTACATCATAAGGTTTTCTGTTTGATGCTACAACATGGCCGACTCTAGCATGTGGGAAGGCTGCTCTGAGCACTGCTCGTGTTTGCCGAAGAGAAAGGCAAAGTGAGCACCAACCAGGTAATTAAGGTTATGAAACACATGCATGCACATTGCAAACATCAATATATCTAACCATTAATGAATTGTTGATGTTTTCAAACCCTTCCCAGGAATCCGTACGAGCTTCGCCTTCTCCAGCACCCGAAGAGCAGAAGACATGTGACGTCGACGTGTTCAATCACGAGCTAATCGCATCACATGAGAGTATTGTCATGACCCTAGAGGAGTTTGATACCTCTCTATCGTATTTATAACTTTTGATTGCTTTATGCCAATATTCTACAACTTTCATATACTTTTCGCAACATTTTATATTATTTTTGGGACTAACTTACTTACCTAGTGCCCAGTGCTAGTTCCTGTTTTTTTGTGTGTTTTTTGTTTTGCCGAAATTCCATATCAAACGAAGTACAAACGCGACAAAAATTTACGGAGTTTTTTTGGAATATATGTGAATTTTGAGAGTCGGAATCAACGCAAGACAATGCCCGAGGGCCCCACAAGCCAATAGGGCGCGCCCCTAGGGGGACGCCCTGATGGCTTGTGGCCAACCCTTAAGTCTGTTGAGGCTCTCCTTATGGCACAAGAAATATATTTTTGCGATAAAAATCCCCTCTAAGTTTCAGCCCGATCGGAGTTACGGATCTCCGGATATTTAACAAACGGTGAAGGGCTCAGAAACAATCGCGAAAACAAGAGAGAAATAGAGAGAGATCCATTCTCGGAGGGGCTCCTGCCCTCCGGGATCCATGGCGGCCATGGACCAGAGGGTAAACATGGGACGATGCCAAGAAATAAGAAGAAGGAGGGGTTCTCTCTCCCCCTCTCTCCAGGTGGCGTCAGCCAACCGTCGCGGCAACCATCGTGACGACGATCTACACCAATAACTTTGCCGTCGTCACCACCAACTCTCTCCCCCTCTATGCAGAAGTGTAAAAAACTCTCTTCCGCATTGTAATATCTACTTGAACATAGTGCTTAATGCTATATATTATTATCCAATGATGTGTGACTATCGTATAATGTTTGGGTACATTTCATTTGTCCTATGGGTTGATTAATGATCGCGATTGGTTTGAGTTGTATGTTCTATTTTGGTACTGTCCTAAGGTGCCTTCCGTGACGCACACACGTGAAGGAATCTCGTTGGAGGGTTTGCAATATGTTTATGATTCGCTTATAGTGGGTGGCGAGAGTGACAAAAACTTAAACCCGAGTAAGAGGATTGTTTATGTATGGGATAAAGGGGACTTAATGTTTAATAATATGGTTGGGTTTACCTTAATGATTTCTAGTAGTTGCGGACTCTTTCTAGAATTCCAATCGTAAGTGCATTTGATCCAAGTACGGAAAGTATGTTAGCATATGCCTCTCGCTCATATAAAACTACAACAATGATACCGGTCTAGTTATCAATTGCCTATGGACAATCTTTCTCTTGCGTTACACAAAAAGATTTCTAGTAAACTATTTAATTTTATTGTTCTTTTATTAAAACAACAACTAAATTTTATTTCCACGTTCTTTATTATCTTGCAAAACTATCTTTACAGCTACAAAGTACTTCTAGTTTTATTCTCACAAACTAGTTTCATACTTGTTCTAGGTAAAGTAAGCATTAGCGTGCATAGAGTTGTATCGATGGTCGATAGAACTTGAGAGAGTATTAATTCTAACTTTAGCTCCTTGTTGGGTTTGACACTCTTACTTATCAAAAAAAGGCTACAAATGATCCCCTACACTTATGGGTTATCAAGACCTTTTTCTAGCGCTATTGCTGAAAAGCAATAGCGTAGTGGTTGATATTCTTGTGTGTTCTTGTTTGCTTTATCACTAAGTAGTTTTTATTTTCTGTTATTAGTTGTTTTATATCTTTAGTTATGGATATGGAACACTAAACACCAAAAAAGTAGTTGTACTTGTTACTCATGGAGATGGGGAACCTCCTACAACTCTTGATGCTAGTTATGTGATACACGTTAATTACTCCTTTGATAATCCTGAGAAATCCTCATTCAACTTTATAATGGGAGACACGTTGGATCAACATGAGTACTTTAGGGATTATTGCTTATCTCAAAAAGTGAAACACTTATGGGATCAAATTAAAATATTGTGTTGGTTTGCTTGGGATGTATGTTTGACATATGATTATACTTGTTGCTATAATATTAAGGGTCTTCACCTTCCCTTTAAATGTGAATTTAATGATAATAAAACCTTGGTTTCTTATGCTAATGGTATATATGATTACTATGATGTGGAACAAGTAGAAGAATTTGTTGCTTTTAAAGGTGCTTATGAAATTGCTTATTCTCTTGAAAAGTATGATAATGTTCCTTACAAATCTGAAATTTTTGCCATACTTAAATATTGCTATGACAATTATGAATAAAATTATAATATTAATGAATTTATTGAGAGAATGTCCGCTGCCTTGGAAGAGACTAATATTCGGCAGAAATCTAAGGAAGAAGAATTTGTTGAAACTGTGAGCTCCACCGGCATGACACCATGATCTCCATCATCACGATCTGCAGCAATGTGTCGCCATGAGGTTGTCGCGCCGACTGTTGCTTCCACGAATATTGCAAACTCATAGTGATAAAGTCCAGCAAAATGGAGAAAATAATTGAAGACAACTGTCGTGGTTTTATCACGGCAGATGTCCGGGTTACCGAACTTGAGTTCGGAGCAGTCGCCATGGTAGTGGACTCAAAGGGGTTGATCGAGACGAAGGACACGGATTTACCCAGGTTCGGCCCCTCAAGTCGAGGTAAAGGCCTACGTCCTGCTTGTGTTGTTATTGCTTGTTGTATCGATTACAAGGGCTAGAAGCTTAACCTAGCTTTCGATAGTCTATCCCTAAGTTGCCCCGGCTCTGCCTTTATATAAGAGGTTAGTACCGTCGGGTCTCACAATTACACAATCGGATCATGTTTACATCTTTGGGTCTACCTCTATTTTGCTAACCAAGTCATCTTTGAGACATCTTGCGCATCTGGGTCTCCACCGTCCGGCCCACAGCAAGAGCCGCCAATCATCTTGGGCCTTCAGTTGACACCTGTCCTCATGGGCCGGCTTACAAACCAATGCTATCAACCGGAACCTTTCTAGCCAGGTCATATCACGGGGTTATATCCCCAACATTAGGCCCCAGGTTGAAGTGAGCCAGCTCATTTCATCCTTCTCTTGCAATCGTCTGAGAGTCACCAATAGAATGACCCGGCGTGACGTCACCGGATCTGCTGACACATCACCATATCTTTCGCATTTAACCACTTACCAAGAATCGAGGCGTTCGCCTCGGCAAGACCGATGTCGCCGCTTGGGATTCCACACCGTCCTCATATCTCCTGTTAAATAGGACCCGCACGGGCTAAACATTTCATTCTTTCCTGCCCGTGCGCCTGTCTTCTTCCTCCTGCCGCCGCCCGTCAGCCCGAGCTCTGCTCCGCTCCGCTCCGACACAGTCACTCTCCGTCATCAACATTGGCCGCTGCATCACCCTGTTCGGATTAGGACTTCGTCCGCCGCTGTCCCCAACTCCGGTACACCCCTCTTCCTGTAGGTTTTGGTCCTTAGGAATAGGGTTTTCTCCGGCGGCCCCTCCGTTGCGCGCTTCGGCCTCTGGCATGGCCGCACGGGCATATCACGGGGCCCGGTGCGCGCCTTTAGACCATGCTGTCACCACCCCCGCTGTATGCAGGCCGGCCGCGCGTAATGTGTGGGTCATTCGGGCTGTAAACTTGCCCTTTCATTTCTTGTTGTTCATCGGTTAGGTCGGAGTAGAACTTTATTTCACTGCCTCGGTAGATCCAAAATTTTAGTAACAGTTTGTGAAAGCTGTTTGTCCGGGTCTTGACTGATTTCCAATTCTCCCTTCCATAGAGAGCCGCCAAATTCCCTTTGGCTCTTATCAACCGAGTCTTTCAGAACCCTGTAAATTGTAAGCCGCTGTAGTCATCTGCTTTTGTTTGATTAGTCACCAGTTTCTTTTGCACAGTACTTTTAAGCTGCCAACATGACACGCGCCACCAACTCATGCAACTGGGTTGGCTCTTGCGTAACTGAAGAGTACTTGTCAGACCTCGTAGCTGCTGGCACCCTTCCCCCAAAGGAAGTCATCAACTGGCGGGTTCCGGGTGATGAGATCTGCCCCGCCCCAAAGAAAGGGGAAGTCATAGTTTTCACGGATCATATCGAGCGGGGGTTCGTGCCACCCGGCTCTAAGTTTTTCCGCGATATTCTTCATCTATACAATCTGCATCCTCAAGACCTGGCACCAAATTCAGCATCCAATATTTGTCACTTCCAAGTCCTTTGTGAGGCATACCTTCAGTCCCGGCCATCAGTCGGCTTCTTCCGTGAGTTTTTCTATGCCAACCGCCAGACAGAGTATAAGAGCGGGCCAAGCTTGGAACTCGGAGGGATCACCATCCAGCGCCGAAGGGGCATCACCTTTCCGGCTATCCAGATGCCCAGCCACCCCAAGGATTGGAACAAGACGTGGTTCTACTATAGAGACACGTCTCCTGAAACAGAACATCGCCTGCTGGGTTATCGCCCTTCTCGGATCTCGACTGATACAGCGCTGCCCGACCGGCTCTCAGCTGCTGATCACGCCAGATACGAGACTCCTCATGCCAGGGTGAAGGCTCTCCTGGCCAACGGACTTATCAGAACTGATCTGATCCGCTGTTGGGTAGAGTGGCGGATCATGCCTCTTAGCCGTAGGAACCGGCTCATGCATGAGTATCCAGGGAAGTATGATAGCGAATTATGCTTCAGCAACATTACTTTGACTGAGGACGACATCTGCATGACCGTCCGAAGCCTTGTGCATGAAACCTCCGACTCTTGCAGCGCCATCGGGCTGGCACCCTTCTATGGCACCAACCCGGCGCCTCTTGTAAGTATATTTGTCTTTCTTCCGTGTGTTGCATGTTTACCTATTCTTCTTACTCGGTTTGATATCTTTTCCTCCGGGTCAATTTGCACAGGCTGACTCGGACTTCTGGAAGAAGGAATATGTACTTCCTCCTAAGGCAGCCAAGAAGAAAGCCGCCACCAAGAAGCAAAGAAAGGCAGCTCCCCAAGAGAACTGGTTTGAACATCCGGCCTCTTCAGACTCGGGGGTAAATTTTTTACTTTACTTAACCGACTCTTTGTCTTACCGGCTCTTTATTAATGCTTACTGTGTTCACATGACGAAGTAGAGACCAGTCACGCCAATGCTCCTGAGGTAACTTACATATAATCCGACTCAGAATACTTTATCCGAAAGCCGTGGCGGGTCGTTAGGAAATTCCCTCTTTCTCACCCTCTCGCTCATCTGGCTCCCGATTTCTTCTTAAAAAAGCAACAGCAGACTGAACATCGCCAGAACCGGAGCACCGGCTCTATTGAGCTTGTATCTGGACTTCCAAATTCAAGGCCAGTCAGACCCGCCAATACTCCAACGACTCTAGATGTTATCATCACCGGGTCTGCCCAGAAGTCTCCTTCTCTAGCACATGTACTAACTCGGCATCCTGAGCCATCTGAAGCCTCATGAAAGCTGGAGTTTGATTCTTCATACGACAAGATGACAGCCGAAGAACTCCACTTTGGATATTTGAATCGGGTCAACACCAGCCGAGACCTAGAACTCCGGCTGGTCACCATGATGAAAACCAAATATGAGGTATGCTACCTTTCTCCAGTCATAACCTTCCCCAGCCCCCAAGAGCCGGATTTAATCTAATGTATAGTTGAAACGGGTCTTCTTTGCAGGTTATGTAAAAAACACTTTTGCTTAAATGATGTGTACACATACTGCACTCTGTAAATACTTGCATACTGCCAACTGTAGCCCCCAAGAACCGACTCAAAAGCTTATTTGAGTTGGGACTTTCGTATCTGAACAAAGTCGTAGTGTAGCCCCTAAGGGCCGACTCAAAAGTTTATTTGAGTTGGGACTTTCGTATCTGAACAAAGCCGTAGTGTAGCCCCCAAGGGCCGACTCAAATTCCATTTGAGTCGGGACTATCTTATGTGAAAAGAGCCACGTTGTAGCCCCCAAGTTCCGGGTCAATTTCAAGGAAGATGAACCGGAGCTGTATGCTTGAACAGATAAAATGTACATTAGCCCCCAAGTGTCAAATATATTGCGTGCAATCTATTTGAGACTTGTATGACTTTAGCTGTGAACCCTTGCTTATATTAACGCCTTTGCTGATGTAATAGCTCACATTTTTCTTTAATACGTGCAGGATGCTCTGAACGCCGCCGACTCACAGCTGGCGGATCTTAAAGTTACCTTGGATGCTCAACAGGAAGACAGAAACATGGCCGATGAGAAATGCCGGCTCCTAACCGAAGAATTAGCAAAGGCCATTGCCGAGTTAATGTCGCTAAAAGAGACGGCTGAGTCGGAGAAAGCCGCTCTGACACAACGGGCGGATGATGCCGATCACCGGCTCATTGCCATTGCTGAAGAGCTCCAAGGTCTAAAACGACATATCGCCAAGATGTCTGCCGCCTTATTTGGTAAGTCATCCTTATCATACTCCATATACCATCATCTTTCTGGAAAAAACTAGCGACTCACATTTCTCTTCCGGCTCATGCAGGTCCCTTGAGTCGGCAGCTTGCGACGGACAACATCCTCTCACTAAAGGAAATCTACACCTTCACAGAGCAGCTATACTGTGGGGCGATGTTCACCATTAAGAGCGTACAATACAAGGAAAAGATTCCCAACGCCCTGAAAGGGGTGTTAGAACTTTTCTCTGTAATGCCCAAACAGATACATGAGCTGAAGAAGTCGGCGTTCCGCCAAGGAGCCGTCGTAGGTTTGAGCCGGGCTCTGGCCTTCGCACCGGACCTCACCCCGGCTGAAATGATGGGCGGGTACCCTTCAAAGAAAGTCGATGGCTCAGAATTTTCTGAGGTGGATTATTTCAAATGTGTCAAGGACTCACGCTTCCTGCCGTCTGTCATGGCTGATGAGGCGGACCTGGAGAATTACCAAGCAGCATATGACCAGGAAGACAAACGGATCCGCCGGCCTCTTTATGAGTGCAAAGACCTAACACCCGCCCGTAGCAAGGACCTTTTCCCTGGTGAGCTCAACGTCTCACCTTTCTTTGAAGGGACCTTCGCTGCCATCTCTAACTGCAATTGGGAACTCGGCAACCTTCAGATCCAACCCGCGGGAGAGCCGGAGCAGGGTGAGCCGGCCGAATGATGTAACTTTGCATTATCCAGAGCAAGAACGGCTCTTGTAAGTACCCGCCAGTGGCGTCTTAAAACTTTGTTAGACACATTGTTTGTTCCTTCTGAGAACGTCTTTTGTAACAGCCTTATAATATCTAAGTGCACTTGCCGGCCGTTTTATATTGCTTTCAACAATCTTTCTCAGCTCTGTACTTCCAACTTTATAAACTTGCCAATTATTCATGAGAGGTGCTTGTATGTCTTCATAGCCTTTAGAACCGGGTAATACCTCTGTCAGTAAGAAGCCTCCACGGACAAACTGCGGCTGTTGATAAACCAATATGTAATCTTTTTGAGACGTTTTTTTTCTTCTCCTGGACCCATTAGACTCGGGAAGTTTTATTCCATCAGCCTGAGCGTCATGACTTTTTTTCCTCTTATAACACGATTTCATGGAAGAGCCGGCTGTCATATGATAAAGTAAGCTATACCTGACGGTAGGAAGCCTCTATGTGACAATGACGATTGTTGAGAACTTAAAGAGGCTTATAGCCATATGCATGAGGAGTGATATAATCTGCACCCGAAGGCAAGAAGCCTTTTGCCATCATCAAAACATTTATAAAGCCGGCTGCCGATGGGTTTATGTAAGCTATACCTTATGGTAAGAAGCCTCCATTTGACAGCCGTGACTGGTAATTGTACCAGACAGCTGTGTGAAGGGTAATGTAAGCTATACCCAAGGGCAAGAAGCCTCCTTCCACAGCTAGTTTTGACGTGAACGCCGGTTGTTAGGGTGAGATAAGCGAACCCGTCGGTAAGAAGCCCCCTTCGACAACCGCGGTTAACATGTTAACCGGAAAGTGGCATAAAGCCGGCCATTAGGGTGAGATAAGCGAACCCGTCGGTAAGAAGCCCCCTTCGATGGCCGCAATTGATAAGCAACTGGAATTTGATGTACACGCTGCCGCCTTAGGGTCATGTTAAGCTATACCAAAGGTAAGAAGCCTCCATCAACAACAACGCTTAATGTACTCAAACTAGGCATAAAGACAATCTTTGCATCTTATCAGTTCAGGGTCTCTAAGGGCGAGATTAGCCGTCCACTGTGTGAACCGGCTCAGGGTCTCTAAAGCGAGATTGACTGATAAGGGCTTATTATATTGACATCAGTTCAGGGTCTCTAAAGCGAGATTGGCTGTCAACTACGTGAGCCGGCTCAGGGTCTCTAAAACGAGATTAACCGGAATAACCTTAGCAGGTCACTGTAAACTTATCCGGTTCAGGGTCTCCAAAAAGAGATTAACCGGTAAGTCTTCGGCGGGTCGAAAGACCACATCAACTGCAAGCTTGTTGAACCGAAAAATTTCATCCTTATAGCGTAAAGATACACATAAGAGCCAGGGCTCCAGTCTTTGGTAGAGGTACTACTCTTCACTGAAGATATGTACAATGATGATGGATCTCCATCACCTATTAAGTATAATACGGCTGCAGGGCGCGACATTCCATGGCCGCAAAGTCTCCTGACCCGCTGTGTCTGACGCATCACGAATATCAATGAGATAATATGACCCGTTGTTGAGGTTTCTGCTAATCACAAAGGGCCCTTCCCACGGTGGAGAGAGTTTATGCATCTCAGATTGGTCTTGAATGAGCCGGAGCACGAGGTCACCTTCTTGGAATGTCCGGGTCTTCACCCTGCGGCTATGATAGCGTTGTAGGTCTTGTTGGTAAATTGCCGATCTGGCCGCTGCTAACTCTCGTGCTTCATCCAATGCATCTAACGCATCTTGACGTGCCACCTCATTATCCGTCTCAACATAAGCCGCCACCCTTGGCAAATCATGCCGAATGTCACTGGGCAGAACTGCCTCAGCCCCGTACACCATGAAGAAAGGTGTGAAACCTGTAGACCTGTTAGGTGTAGTCCAGATGCTCCATAAGACGGAAGGTAACTCATCAACCCAACATTCGGGCATCCGCTTCAAAGGGACCATGAGCCGAGGTTTAACCCCTCGCAAAATTTCCTGATTAGCCCGCTCAGCTTGGCCATTGGACTGTGGATGTGCCATGGCTGAAACATCAAGCCGGATATGCTCCTTCTCACAGAATACCTTCATAGCCCCTTTGGACAAATTTGTGCCATTATCAGTGATAATACTGTGTGGATAACCAAAACAGTAGATCAACTTTTTAACAAATTCAACCGCTGTAGCCGCATCACACTTGCTATCTGGCTCGGCCTCAACCCATTTAGTAAACTTGTACACTGCCACCAAGAGGTGCGTTTTCTTATCCTTGGACCGCTTAAAGGGTCCTACCATGTCGAGCCCCCAGACCGAAAACGGCCAAGTGATTGGTATCATCCTCAACTCTTGAGCCGGAACATGAGCACGTCGGCCAAACTTCTGACAGCCGTCACGCGGACCAGGTCCTCTGCATCCTTGTGAGCCGTCAACCAGAAAAAACCATGCCGAAAAGCCTTGGCTACTAAAGATCTTGACCCGGCATGATGTCCATAGTCTCCAGCATGAATTTCATTTAAGAT
This sequence comes from Hordeum marinum, assembly GCA_022496015.1. Classification (NCBI taxonomy): domain Eukaryota; kingdom Viridiplantae; phylum Streptophyta; class Magnoliopsida; order Poales; family Poaceae; genus Hordeum; species Hordeum marinum. The sequence goes on along the minus strand of CM039677.1, from coordinate 93,169,474 downwards.
CTGCTGGCCCTCCTCTGGTGACACGCAGCACTGGAAAACACCTGTTACACTGCATTTGTGCAACTCACCATTGATAATTGTCATGGACTTAGAATGGCGGGTGATTTCTCTAGCCCGGCTCTCATCGTTCGGCAACTCGCCGCACGTCAAGTATGCTAAATACGGAGTAGTCCAATCCGGAATAACATGTAGAGCCGCCACCAAAGCCGCCTCCGGGTCAGGAATTGCCAGATCCTCCTCAGAAGGCATCTTGATAGTCAGATGATATAACACATCAAGAAAAACATTAGGCGGCACCGGCTTACGCTGAGATCTGAGTCTTGACAATGCATCAGCCGCCTTGTTCTGCCGATGATCAATATGATCCACTTGATATCCTTTGAAATGACCTGCAACAATATCAACCGCCTGTTAATAAGCCGCCATCCATGGGTCTTTAGAGTCCCAAGTACCTGAAACTTGCTGAGCCACGAGGTCCGAATCGCCCAGGCATCTAACCCGGCTTAAATTCATCTCTTTACTGACTCTCAAACCATGGAGCAAGGCCTCATATTCAGCCGCATTGTTAGTACAGGGGAACATCAACCGGAGCACATAACAAAACTTGTCACCTTTGGGGGAGGTGAGGACCACCCCAGCACCAGACCCCTCAAGCTGTTTAGACCCGTCAAAATGTATAGTCCAGTATGTGTTGTCCGGCTTCTCTTCAGGCGCCTGGCATTCTGTCCAATCATTTATAAAATCCACCAAGGCTTGAGACTTGATTGTTGTACGAGGGGTGTAAGCGATGTTAAGGGGCCCCAACTCTAAAGCCCACTTAGCAATCCTCCCCGTAGCTTCTCTATTCTGAATGATATCTCCCAATGGGGCAGAGCTTACTACAATTATCTGATGGCCCAAAAAGTAGTGCTTTAACTTATGATTAGCCATAAAGACCCCGTACACGAGCTTCTACCAATGTGGATATCTCTGCTTGGACTCCGCCAAGACCTTGCTGATATAATAAACAGGCCTCTGAACGGGATATTCTTTCCCTGCCTCCTTACGCTCAACCACAATCGCAACACTGACCGCCCGGCTATTAGCCGCTACATAGAGAAGTAAAGGCTCCTTCTTAGCCGGAGCGGCTAAAACTGGTGGCTCAGTCAATTGCTTCTTAAGAGCTTCAAACGCTTCTGCGGCTTCCTTGCTCCACTTGAACTTGTCTGTCTTTTTCATCATCTGATACAAGAGAATGGCCTTCTCCCCAAGCCGGCTTATGAACCGGCTTAACGCAGCAATCCGTCATGCGCTAAACATCATTGATGCACGTCGGCTCTCGCAGAGAAGTGATAGCCTTAATTTTACCCGGGTTAGCCTCGATACCACGCTCAGAGATCAGGAACCCCAAAAGCTTTCCTACAGGAACACCAAAAACACACTTCGACGGGTTAAGCATCATTTTGTAGACCCGGTGATTGTCAAAATTTTCCTTTAGGTATTACAAGAGGGTTTCCTTCTTCCTAGACTTCACCACTATGTCATCCACATAGGCATGAACGTTACGGCCAATCTGACTGTGGAGACAATTCTGCACACACCGTTGGTAAGCCGCCCGGGCACTCTTGAGCCCGAAAGGCATGGAGACATAGCACAACGCTCCAAAAGGGGTGATAAACGATGTCTTCTCCTGATCCTTGACTGCCATCTTAATCTGATGATACCCTGAATAGGCATCCAAAAAACATAAGCTCTCACAACCGGCTGTTGCATCGATGATCTGATCAATACGAGGGAGTGCGAAGGGATCAGCCGGACAAGCCTTGTTGAGGTCCGTGTAATCTATGCACACACGCCAAGTGCCGTTCTTCTTAAGCACCAACACCGGGTTGGCTAACCACTCCGAGTGAAAAACTTCAACTATAAACCCTGCGGCTAAGAGCCGAGCAACTTCTTCCCCAATGGCCTTGCGCCTCTCCTCATTGAACCGTCGTAGAAATTGTTTGATCGGCTTAAACTTCGGATTCACATTAAGATTGTGCTCAGCGAACTCTCTCGGTACACCCGACATGTCAGAAGGTTTCCATGCGAAGATGTCCCGATTCTCACGGATGAATTCGATGAGTGCGCTTTCCTATTTGGGATCCATGTGAGCCCCAATTATGAACTGCTTGGATGAGTCGCCCGGAGCAAAGTCCACCGCCTTGGTATCATCCGCTGAAAACTTGAGTGGTGGCTCTGCCTCTGTAGTTGGTTTCTTCAACGGGGTCATGTCCTCCGGGTCAACGTTCTCCTTATAGAATTTAAGCTCCTCCTGTGCACAACTAGCTTCTGCATATGCTGCATCTCCTTCCTCGCACTCAAGAGTTGTCTTTCGATTGCCATGAACCGTAATGGTGCCATTTAAGCCGGGCATTTTGAGCTGCAAATAAACATAACAAGGCCTAGCCATGAATTTGGCATAAGCCGGCCGCCCGAACAATGCATTGTAGGGGCTCTTGATTTTGACCACCTCAAACCATAAGGTCTCCACCCTGTAGTTGTATTCATCGCCGAAAGCCACCTCCAAAGAAATTTTACCTACGGGGTACGCCGACTTACCAGGCACCACACCGTGAAACATAGTAGAAGAAGTTTTAAGATCCTTGTCTAGCAACTTCATCGTCGGAAGGTGTCATAATATAAGATGTTGATACTGCTACCCCCGTCTATGGGCACCTTATTCACCCCATAACCATGTATCTGAGGGGCCACTACCAGAGCTAGACGGCCCGGGTCGTCCACCTGCGGTGGGTGATCCTCCCGATTCCATATTATGTCATACTCTGACCACGACAGATATCGCGAGAGAGCCGGCGCGATCGTATTAACCGCTCGCCTCCGTAGTTTCTCATCTTGTTTGCTATGACCAGTCGTAAACACATGATACTACCCTGAACTGAGCTGCTTTGGGTTACTCTGGAATCCAGACTGATTGCATTACTGTTGTTGTTGCTGATTGTTATGGTTGTTGTTGCCAGGGTGCTGTTGATGCTGCTGATTGTTGTGACCCGGATGCCCCGCTCCTGAGCCGCCAGCACCAAACCCGGCACCTGACCCGCCATGGCCTAAGCCGCCAGGCCCTGAGCCACTGGGCGGTCCACCACCCTGATTATTAGGTGGTTGAGAGTGTTGGTTCTTAAACCTTTGCATGATAAAGCAATCGCCCCAAGCATGTGTCGACGGCCTGTCGGGCGCGCTGTGTTCCGGGCAAGGCTTCCTAAGCGCCGCTTCCAAATTGAAAGGGGGCCTGTTGCCATGCCGGTACGGCTTATATCGTCCGTTCATCTTTGGAACATTCGGCCCTGTGTTAGCGTTTGCCACCAGCTCTGACCCGCCGCCAGCGTTCTTCTGTCTGTTCTGATTTCCATTATTCCCAAAACTCTTGGCTTGGTTGTTCTTATTCCCCTGATTTGACCTCTCCTCATCCGAGCCCGGGTCTTTGGTGTTGTCAGAGTCAGCATACTTTGTCAGAGCCGTCATGAGCTCCCCCATATCTTGACACATGTGTTTAAGCCGGCCAAGCTTCTGCTTCAGCGGAACGAAGTGACAATTCTTCTCCAAAATGAGCACCGCCTGAGCCGCTGTGATCTGTTCTGATGAGTGAATGATGGTTGACACCCGCCGGACCCAATGATGAGCTGACTCATTCTCCTACTGAACGCAATGATCCAAATCCACAATGGTCATAGGCTGCTTGCAAGTCCCTTGGAATTTTTTGATGAACTTCGCCCTTAACTCCGCCCAAGAACTTATAGTGTTGGGTGGTAAGCCCTTTAACCATGTGCGAGCCGGACCCTCAAGCATCATGATAAAATATTTCGCAAAAACAGCTTCACTGACGTCCAACATCTCCATAGCTAGCTCATAGCTCTCGACCCAAGCCTCGGGAGGGAGATCCGCTGTGTAATTTGGAACTTTACGGGGTCCCTTAAAAATCCTTGGGCAACCTCTCGCTCCATAGAGCCGGAGTCAAGCACGGGACTCCCACAGCTCTAGCACTACCAATGGCTCCGGTCTCCATCAACATCGAGTGTCCATGACCCGGATGAACTATTGTTGCCTCTTCTTCTCGGCTGTTTCTCGCCCGGTCCACAAGGGCCTGTGCGTCTAATGTTGTGCGCCCCCCTTCCGGCCCGCGATGCGGACCACTGCTGGAAACCACGGACGACTCATAACGCCGGCTGAAACTTCGACTATGGAGAGGGGTGGAGTGGACCTGGCTCCGGCTATGAGTATACTTCTCTTGTTGAGCCACGGCCGTCTGTAAATATCCGATAGCGTTCCTCACTTCCTCCGCAAAGGGCGCTTCATCTGTGATAAGGATCGTTCCAAGCTGGGTAGCCGCTGCCACCATATTCTTGGCCGGGTTAGAGTAATGACCTGCCGGTGTTGCGAATCCTCCGGGTTGGGCCGTGTGAGCCGCTGCTTGTCCTTCCTCAGGGGCAGCCGCTGCTCTCCCAGAGCCGAGGGTGTTAAAGAGATTCCTTGCCTCGTAGCGCTCCGGCAGACGAGACTGATGCCTCCTGCGGTGCACAGCCGCCGCGGACACCTGTTCCAGCTCAAAACGGAAAGCGTCGGCCTTGAGCTGTGCGGCCTCTGCCTCCATCTGAGTGTTTAGTTCAGTTATCCTCTGACGCTCCTCGGCCATCCGGCCCTTGATCCTTGCGATCTCCGCATTACGAGCCGCTTGGTTATCCGGTGTAACTTCTGTAGCCAACAAGGCCTCAAGCTCATCCATCAATTCTACAAGACCCTGAGCCGGCGACCGGGGGGGGGGAGGGTTAGCCCCTGACCCGGACGCCCCAGGCCCCGCCATGAACACCGCTGCATGAGACGGCCGCTCCGGCCCATCTGACCCGCCGTGCTCCGACTCAGGGCAAGTGTCACCATAGCCCCCAAGGCCACCGTTGCTGAGCCGGTACACAGATTCTGTTTCCCCACTCGACGACTCATCATTGGAGTGCACAAGAGTCCCTTGAGATCCGGAAGCTTCCAGATCCATACCTTGAGTGAAGCCCACGAAGACATGCTCCTGACCCGGGTTGACACGGGCAGGGCCTACCTTACGCGCGGGCTGGAGACGCCGAGCCGGCTCGACGATGTCAGTGCAGACGTCCGGCCCGGGTGTCGATCCGTCGATCTTTCCGATGAACACCTGGATCCCATCGAACAGAACCCGGAAACCATACTCCACGGAAGCAGCGTCAAGCCCCCAGCCGGCGTCGTCGATGTAGAACCGGCCGCGGCGACTCTTGCTCATCTTCCCAACTACGTATCCCTCGAGCCCTGGAAGGGAGCCCCTTAAGAACTCAACACCACCGAGTGTCAGCCCCACGGTGGGCGCCAACTGTCATGGTTTTATCACGACAGATGTCCGGGTTACCGAACTTGAGTTTGGAGCTGTCGCCATGGTAGTGGACTCAAAGGGGTTGATCGAGACGAAGGACACGGATTTACCCAGGTTCGGCCCCTCAAGTCGAGGTAAAGGCCTACGTCCTGCTTGTGTTGTTATTGCTTGTTGTATCGATTACAAGGGCTAGAAGCTTGACCTAGCTTTCGATAGTCTATCCCTAAGTTGCCCCGGCTCTGCCTTTATATAAGAGGTCAGAACCGTCGGGTCTCACAATTACACAATCGGATCATGTTTACATCTCCGGGTCTACCTCTATTTTCCTAACCAAGTCATCTTTGAGACATCTTGCGCATCCGGGTCTCCACCGTCCGACCCACAGCAAGAGCCGCCAATCATCTTGGGCCTTCAGTTGACACCTGTCCTCGTGGGCCGGCTTACAAACCAATGCTATCATCCGGAACCTTTCTAGCCAGGTCATATCACGGGGTTATATCCCCAACAACAACCCTATGGCTCCTACCGGTTGCCGTACTCATCGACATGCAAGTCGTGATATTATATACAAAACACAATCATCTCATACATCACATATATCTAAGCATGTAATTGCCCATATCACATCACATCATACCCTGCAAAAACAGGTTAGACATCCTCTAAGTGTTGTTGAATGTTTTATGTGGCTGCTACGGGTATCTAGCAAGAACAATTCCGGCAGGGCTTCGCCTAAGCACCACCGAAACTACACTAAAGAAAAAAACGATCTAGAGGAAGTAGAGGGAGCACGTGGCAATTAGGGTTAGCTCTCCCCTCTAAATCCTCTAGTATATATAGGAGGGAGGGAGGGGAGGAGGCATCCTCAAACCCTCAAGGGTTGGCCGAAATTGGAGGTGGAGGAGTCCTACTCCAATTCTACTAGGAGTAGGATTCCTCCTCTCCACTTGGAAACCCTTTCCACCTTTGCACCTTTGGGTTTTTCCCACCCCTAGCTGCATGGGCCTTAGTGGGGGTTCGGCCAGACCACTAGGGGCTGGTTTGACACCTCCCACAGCCCATGAGGTCCTTTGGGTCGAGAGACCCATCCCGATGGCCCCCGGTACCCTCCCGACACTCCCGGTACACTACCAAAGTACCCGAAACTTTATAGGGGACCAAAACAGGACTTCCTATATATCAATCTTTACCTACGGACCATTCCAGATGTCCTCGTGACATACATGATCTCATCCGGGACGCCAAACAACCTTCGGTCACCACCATACATAACTCTACTATACCGAAACGTCACCGAACCTTAAGTGTGCAGACCCTGTGGGTTCGAGAACTATGTAGACATGACCGGCACACCTCCATGGTCAATAACCAATAGCAGGACCTCGATGCTCATATTGTTTCCTACATATTCTACGAAGGTCTTTATCGATTGAACCTCTAGGTCAAGGATTCATTTAATCCCATACGTTGTTCCCTTTGTTCTTCGGTATGTTACTTGCCCGAGATTCGATCGTCGGTATCTCTATACCTAGTTCAATCTCGGTACCGGTAAGTCTCTTTACTCGTTCCGTAATAAAAGATCCCATGGCTAAAACTTAGTCACATTGCTTGCAAGGCTTATTGTGATGTTGTATTACCGAGTGGGCCCTGAGATACCTCTGCGTCACACGGAGTAACAAATCCCAGTCTTGATCCATGCCCGCTCAACAGACACCCCCGAAGATACCCGTAGAGCATTTTTATTGTCACCCAATTACGTTGTGACGTTTGATAAACACAAGGTATTCGTCCGGTGTTAGTGAATTGCATTATCTCATGGTTATAGTGAAAGTGCGTTATATCGACTAGAGGGGGGGGGGGTGAATAGGCGATTTTTACAAATTAATCACTTGAGGAATTTCAACTTTGAGGAATTTGAAAGGTGATGAATAACTAACCGCGGAATAAGTACTCAGTGCATAGAATACATAGTGACAACATAGTCATCATGATGAAATGAAACATGCACAGATTAAGAGTAGCGTGATATAGGACATGCAGTGATGGACAAGGTAACTTGAAGAATTTAAGGTGAGGAAATTGTGAAAGTCTTCAGTCAAATTCTTCAAACAGTAAAGATCAATTTCATCAACATGCAAATGAGGAATTAGAGAGTTGAGGAAATAGAACCAGGTAGCCTGATGAAGATAATGATTTGATGACCCAGTTCCGACTGCTGTGACAGTCGTACGTCTGGTTTGGAGCGGCCTGGTATTTAAACCAGAGGACACCCAGTCCCAGGACACACAGTCCTTACCATATTCTCCTTGAGCTAAGGTCACACAGTCCTCGCCCAACACTCGTGGTAAGTCTTCAGGGTAGACTTCCAAAACCCTCACAAACTGGTCACCCGGCGATCCACAATTTACTGCTGGATGCTCTAGACCAAGGTCACGTCGTGTTCCTCAATTGACTACAGGATACACTAGACCATGATGCCTAACCGTCTGGAGGATGCACAGTCCTCAAAGGTAACAAGCGTCGGTTCCACACAGGAATTTCTTCAGTGATGCTCAATCACTTTGGTTTGGTGGTTTGGTTGGGTTGTGGGTTTTTCCTCACTGATGATTTTCACTCAAAGTCCTCGGAGGATGGGATGCTCTTTAATGACAAGTGTCAGTTCTTTCTCGGAGCAGCCAACCAGCTAGTGGTTGTGGGGGGCGGCTATTTATAGCCAGGGAGCAACCCGACATGATATGGCATTAATGCCCCCAATCATATGACTGTTATGTGGATAGATGTGAATGGGGACAGCTGGTGCTAAGCACAACAACGGTCAGATGTTCAACTGTGAAAGTCCTCAGACATATCACATTCCTCACTTGTAGGCAATTCGCACTGGCGAAATCCTAACTCCTCAGTCAGATCAATTTCCTCAGAGACCAGAAGAACTTCGTCTCTGTCACTGAAGAACTTGTCTGAACCGTAAGAGATTTCCAAAGGCTTCACTCGAAGTATGGGTAGGTTGAGGATTTTGGAGTTGAGCATCCGTTGGAAATATTCCTTAGTATTACCTCGGCCCCCTTTAATAGCACGGTGTTTCCTATGACTCAAAGAAAGGAAATGAAACTACGAAAACAAAGTCTTCACGCTTCATAGTCCTCGTTCATATATTCAAGGTCACACCAAGTTCTTCAATTTCAAATTCTTCACAAAATCTTCAGCAAAGTCTTCACAAAGTCTTCACAAAGTCTTCACCAAAGTCTTCAGTTGAAGACATACAATTTTTAGGGGTCGGTAATCTCCGGTTGTATCAAACTCCTCATCGACTTATAGAGCCTGTGTACACTCACAAACACATTAGTCTCTTAACCTATAAGTCTTCAATACACCAAAATCACTAAGGGGCACTAGATTCACTAACAATCTCCCCTTTTTTGGTGTTTGATGACAAATAGGTTAAGTTTTCAACGGGGATTGAAGATGTGGAATGTAAGTACAGAATTTGAGCAATTTGATTGCAAGATACAAGAGAGCTCCCCCTGAAGATGTGCATATTTGAGGATTTTGCTTTGGACTGCAAATGCACATGGCAGGTTAGAATATGGAGAACTCCCCCAATATCTTGTAATTCATACACACATTTGAATATATGATATGAAGAATTTGAAATGCGTGAGAAAAATGGTGTCTGACAAAATTCAGCATGTATGCATTAAAATGCTTGAGGAAATAAACATGCGAGGAAATAGTTTGAAAAGTGTCAGACAACCATCGGACTTAAGTTACAACCCAATCATCAAAAGTTTCAAAAGAGCGAGAGTTGCAACTTATATAAACACAGCCTATAAGAATAGACCCACTTGAAGACTAACTCAAATTTTCTCCCCCTTTGTCATCGAAGACAAAAAAGGAAATAAAACTGAGGACTAACGCTCTTGAAGAAATTCATCGTGTTGGTGAAGAAGGAGCGCCAGTGTTGTCGGGGTCGTTAGATGAGGCAGGGCCTGCAACAGTGTCTTCAGAGTCCTCAGATTCATCTGTCTCGCGTGATGAAGAAAATGAGCTAGTGACTAGCTGAGGAACTTGGACTTTCTTGAATTTCTTCGGAGGTTGACGAGCCCAGTCAAGATTTTCTTCAAGATTCAGCGCTGCCAATTCTTCAGGAGTCATGACAGTAGATAGGATAGCCCATGTGCGATTGAGGATTTCATGCACATAATAATGGTTTTTCTTCACCGAGTTCTGGGTCACTATCATGTTTTGAAGAATAGCGCCTAGTTGACGTTTGACCCACTTGTGGTTTCTGTCAACCTTTTGATGAAGGCTGAGAAGAAGTTCTCGGTCAGTCATCACACGAGGAGTAGTTGCACGTGGTTTTCGAGCTGAGGCTTTTGCTGTAGAGTCCCGTGTGGCCGAATCATCATTGGTTGAATAAGAAGCTGCTTGACGAGATTGTCCATCCATGGGACGAGTTCCTTCATCAATGACATCTTTTCCTTTTCCTTCAGCAATGGTACTCTTGAGGACTTCTATCGGAGGGAGGAAGGCAAAGTGATTCTGGAAATCAGCTTTGTGTGGAATTGAAGACTTGGACCTGATGAAATTCATGATCCATGGAGCAAAGACCTTCAACTCAAATGGAGCCATTGCAGATTCAGCCAGTGTCCTCATGAAGAGATCTTGGAAGTTGATGGGAATCCCATGGATGATGTTAAACAACACATTCTTCATCATTCCTTCAACTTCTTCTTCCTCAGAATTATGCCCTTTCTGAGGATACATGGTGTGAGTGAGGATCCTGTATACAGTCCTTGGTACATAAAGTAAGTCCTTCACTAGGAAGGTGGTTCTTGAAGACTGTCCAGGAGCCATTTTCTTCATCAGCACTTCCATCATTTGATTTGGAAGTGGTGGATCGTTGAATATCAGTCTTGCATTTTCTGAAGGAATTGGTAGTGGAACAGTTTGAAGTAATTCAGAAGATGTTGCCATGAAGTGCTTAGTACCAGTCATCCAGTCTAGCACCCAAGTGTTGACGTCTGAGGAATTTCCGCTGATGAACAAGGTAGCATAGAACTGAAGAATTAGTTCCTTGTTCCAGTCGCAGATATCCACACAGAAGGGCAAGATGCCAGCATCATGAAGAACACTGAGTACAGGATTGAATGATGGAATTGTTTCCATATCCACATGAGGAATATGGTGATGCTCGAAGATCTTCTTTTTCTCAAACAGGACGGACGCATAGTAATTCATTTGTGTTGGGCTCCAGAACCTCGTGCGTCCAGTCCGGGCAGATTCATAAGGGTTTGGCCCTGTGAAGAATATATGCTCATTGAAGAAATTGGATTTGAGGAATTTAGGACGACCTGAGCCTCTGAATGACATTCTCTGCAGATGCTGAAGATTTGTCACGGCTCGCCCTTTGGTTTCCTTTTCAATGTGAGGAATGATCTGGAGGGCTGGTTCCTCATCAGCTGGAGGAACTTCATCAGTGACTTGAACATCCATGTTTTCATCAGCTATTGCAGCTGGAACATCATCAGTGATCTGAACATCAATATCTTCAACGACTGCAATGTCTTCAGGATCTGGAAGATATAGAGGTTCAGAATCTGTTTGTACCTCCTCAGTTTGCACAGACGACTGAGGAATAATTGATAGTGGAGTTGTCATTGGAGACGTGGGATGAGCAGTTTCCCAGAAATCATCATGGATGACAAGTGTGGTGCAACCGATGTCTATGTCTTCACCCATGTCATTACCCTCAGCTTCTTTGGCAGTTAGTTGAAGCTAAAGTAAGGGTTCTTGAGGAGGTGAAGAAATGTCTTCAACCTCAATCTCCTCATCCACCTGCTCTGACAAAGCAGCAGAGTGAATGTCTTCTTCTGGAATCACATACTCAACCCCGAATGGAATAATGTCCAGAGATGGTGCTGAGGAAATTGGTATAGCATCAATTGGCTCAGTTGAAGAACTTGGCAAAGTCTTCAATCTTTTCATAGCAGGAGCCTCTGATTCTGAAGCTTTTCTCTTGAGAGTGTTTTCCACAGCTGCATCAATTTCCTTAGGTGCAACTGATGCAGTTGCCCTGGTCTGTTCAGATTCTTCAGGCGCAGCGAAGACTTCCGCTGGCCTCTCAATTTCTTCAGGAACAACTATCAGAGCTGTCCTGGCATGATCATCAGTGTTCTGTGTTTCCTCAGGAGCACTGGCAGTAGCTTCGTGAGCAATAGCAGTGTCATCAGCAGGTGGGGCTTCTTCTGGAGCAGTTTCTTCTGGTGCAGATTCCTCAGTATGTTGAGGAATTTCAGACGCAGATTCCTCAGCAGGTTGAGGAATTGTGGTTGACGGTGGCTGTGGAGCAGTACGAGCTGTAGTTCGTATGTTGTGATCCTTCACCGCAGCTTGAGCAGCTTTGATGAATCTCACTTTTGTGCCTTTCCATTCTTCATCATACTTTTCTTGTTTTTCCGAGAGATTGTGAATCTCGGACTGAACAGTCACCAGCTGATTAGGTGTCAAATTCATCACATTGTCACGCAAAAACTTTTCTTTGCGAGCAATGGTTGCCTTGGCCCTCTTGGCTTGCTCTCTCTTCCATTTTTCCTCAGCAATGAAGTGTGTGAGGACATGATCCACATTGGGAGGAAGCTTCAGTGATGAAAGAGGAGTGTTGGGATCCTCAAGCCAGATTTCGATGAAGTCAAGGATCGTTTTAGGATCCAATAGCAGAGGAATTGATCTATCCTTGGCCATGGCTGCTTTCTGCTAACTCTTCCTTATGATTTCCGCAAGAGCTTCATCATCATCAGCATCGTCTTCATCATCATCATCCTCAATTTTTGAGGGAAATGTTATGGCCTTGCTGGAGCTTGGTCGTTGACCTCTACCAGCAGTTTTCTTCAGTTTCAGACCGGAGGGGATGGTTGAAGATTTTGCAGAGGAAGGACTTGCAGTGAGCTTTGGTTTCCTTATGAAACCCTCTGTCCTCTTGCATGAAGCCAAGTGCACTGGCGTTGAGGACTTTGTAACAGCCATTGAGGTTTGAGAGGCTACTGTTCCAGGTGCAGAAGGTTTTCTGTGCTGAGTCTTCAGACTGTGAGGAGTTGCAGTTGAGGGTTTTGAAGAACTAATCTTCAGAGCTGATTTCTTCATCATTTTCTTCGAAGCACTTGAAGAGGCTCCGGCAGTGGCAGCAGCTGCAGAATCTTCATTGAACTTTTTCACTGCTTCCTTGGCTTTCCTCGCCAGCTTGGCTTGCTGTTTTTCCCATAGATCAGGAAAGTCCTCACCAGTCTTGAGACTAGTAGGATCAGCTATCTGATTTTCAGCAAGTAGAGGCCTGCTGCAAGGAGGCTTCACAGCAAATTTCATCATGTATTTGGGAGTCACATACCGATATTGTTTCCACTCCTTAGCCCATCTGCGCTCAATCTTTTGCAGCCGGATTTTACTCTGTTTAGTTGTTTCCTTCCCATGTGTTTCTTCATCTGGCGTGCAGTAGTCATCATAGATGTCATCAGGGATTTCAAACGCAGTCTGCACATCTGGCTTCTTTCCTCCTTTCTGAGTTCTTTTGTCTGCCATTTTCTTCAAATGAGGATTTTGAACTCTTGAAGATTCTGAGGAGGTACCCAACTTTTCTTCAAGTAACACTGCAAATGAGTTAACTTGATGAGAACCTAGTGATTCATCAGCAGACATATCTGTACCTGTAAACAGAGTATAGGTGCGAGGAATTTGAAGAGGTCATATGCGTTCTCAGAAATTTGAAGAAAAATAGGTTTGAGGAATTTGACCATGGGTGTCTTGAGGAAATTCACTAAGTGTTCTTTGTCTTAGGTTCCAGAGTTGTGCAAACTTGAAAATTCGCACAATTGAGGAATCTTGAAGAATATCAGAATTTAGGAAAATCATCAAGTATGAGGATGCGTAAGATGTGTGTAGAATGAATCTATGATGAATAAACATCTTTTGAGGAATTATGAATCCAATGAAGATCAAACACGGGCAGTAAAAATAATTTTGATTTACCCTGATGAAGAACACAACGAACACGGAGGTGGAACGAAGAAGCTCGTCAGTTCAGATCTCCCAGGCCCTAACTCGACAGAGGGAGGCAGCTACAGCGGTGGCGGGTTGAGGACTTCCGCGGCCGATGTGAGTACGGCGACAAGGAGGTTGAGGCAGTGAAGCTCTTCCTCTCCGGCGACAATGAGTTCAGCGGCGGCGCTAGTTTGGAGCTCGGGAGAGTAGCAAGGATGAGGAACCGAGCTTTGGAGGAGGAGAGGGGGTATTTATAGTGGCGGTGAAAAACGGATCTACCCGAGGATTTCGGACAGATATACCCCTGACCCTTACTCTTCTCGTGACAGGTGTCACCCACGATTTCAGCGATGGGGTTAGTGGAGGACGTGGGTTATCCAGGTGCGGGAATAGGAACCGTTTGGGCGGGAACCACCGAAATTTTTGATAGTGATGATTTTAAAGTTTGTCCGCAAATTCTTCAGCTGTCAAGGACACAGTGAAGACTTTGAACAAGTTTCAAAGTAGAACGCATATGAAGAATTTGAGAACAGACTTGATGAGTTTAGCATAGATGAGGAATAGGGTCTGATCACATTCACTTAGATGAAAGATCAAACTTGAAGAATTTAGCAATAAGTGAATGTTGTTGAGGACTTGAAAAACTCATATATATATATATATATATATATATATATATATATATAGTCAGATGAAAATAAGTCTTCAAAGTTTTGAAGAATTGAAAGAGTTGAGGAATTTGAAAACTTGAGGAATTTGTAGAATGACGAGAAGTTCAAATTTTTGAAGAATCTCAACTTTTGGTTGGTGGCGTTACCCACCGTATAAGAATGATGATTTCAGACACTGCTTACAATTGTCGTAGAGTTCTGAGAATCAAATTCTTCATTAATTTCTTCACACTTAGAGGTTTATTCTTCATTATTTTGAAGAAAAATGTTACTTCGTGTGTTGCACATCTAAGTCATCAATTTTGCATAAGTGTTAGGATGTGTGTTCTTTTTCAAAGAACATTTGAAGATTCTAAGATATTTAGCTCACACCGCAACTTGCAAAATCTCTTTTCATCCAAGGGCTTTGTGAAGATATCGGCCAGCTATTCTTCAGTAGGAATGTGGTCGATGGCAATGTCGCCCTTGAGTACATGATCTCGAAGAAAGTGATGACGAATCTAGATGTGCTTGGTCTTGGAGTGCTGAACTGGGTTATAAGCAATCTTGATAGCACTCTCGTTGTCACAGTAGAGAGACACGTTCTTCAACTTGATGCCATAGTCCTTGAGGGTTTGCTTCATCCATAGTAACTGAGCACAACATGAGCCAGCAGCAATGTACTTAGCTTCGGCAGTGGAGAGAGACACACAGTTCTGCTTTTTTGAAGACCAACAGACTAAGGATCGTTCGAGGAAATGACATGTGCCTGAGGTTGACTTTGTTGGGGAACGTCGCATGGGAAACAAAAATTTTCCTACGCACACGCAAACCTATCCATGGTGATGAGCATCTACGAGAGGGAGAGTGGATCTACGTACCCTTGTAGATCGCTAAGCGAGAAGCATTAAGAAACGCAGTTGGTGTAGTCGAACGTCTTTGCGATTCAAATCGCTGTGCGTCCCACGATCTCGTCACGATCCGTCCCGTGATCCGATCACGAACGTCTCGTGGCCTTGATGACGATCCTTCCGATCTAGTACCGAACGGACGGCACCTCCGCGTTCAGCACACGTGCAGCTTGATGAAGATCTCCGCCGTCTTGATCCAGCAAGAGGGAGCAGAGAGGTAGGAGAGTTCTCCGGCAGCTTGACGGCGCTCCGGCAATGGTGGTGGAGCTATTCCGGCAGGGCTTCGCCTAAGCACTGCAGAAATCCGAACTAGAGGAGAAACTATGCACTGGGGTCTAGGGTTGCACGTGGGAGAAAAGCACTAGTGCCAAAACCCCCAAACCCCTCTAGTATATATAGGAGGAGAGGAGGAGGAGAGGGCTGGCGCAAGGGCCAGCCCCTCTTGGCTTTGGCCGAAGCAACCACTCCTAGTAGGATTAGGACTCCTTCCTTATTTAGGCCTTTTTGCCCCTTTTCCACCTTTTTCCTTTTGGTATTTTCTTCCCGGCCACATGGGCTTTGTGTAGGACTTCTACCAGCCCAACAAGGGCTGGTATTCACCCTCCTACAGCCCATGAAGCCTCTTGGGTCGAAATACCCCTCCCGGTGGTCTCCCGGTACACTCCCGGCACTCCCGGTACACTACCGATGAGCCCTAAACTTTTCCGGCGACCTAACTGGGACTTCCTATATATGAATCTTTACCTCCGGACCATTCCGGAGCTCCTCGTGATGTCCGGGATCTCATCCAGGACTCCGAACAAAATTCGGTCACCACCATACATAACTCTACACTACCGAAACGTCACCGAACGTTAAGTGTGCAGACCCTGTGGGTTCGAGAACTATGTAGACATGACCGAGACACCTCTACGGTCAATAACCAATGGCGGGACCTGGACATCCACATTGGTTCCTACATATTCTATGAAGATCTTTATCAGTCGAACCTCTATGTCAAGGATTCAGTTAATCCCGTATAACGTTCCCTTTGTTCTTCGACATGTTACTTGCCCGAGATTCGATCGTCGGTATCTTCATACCTAGTTCAACCTCGTTACCGGAAAGTCTCTTTACTCATTCCGTAATGCAAGATCCCGTGTCTAACACTTTAGTCACATTGCTTGCAAGGCTTGTTGTGATGTTGCATTACTGAGTGGGCCCTGAGATACCTCTCCGTCACACGGAGTAACAAATCCCAGTCTTGATCCATGTCAACTTAACGGACACCCTCAGAGATATCTGTAGAGCACCTTTATAGTCACCCAGTTACGTTGTGACGTTTGATACACACAAGGTATTCCTCTGGTGTCAGTGAGTTACATGATCTCATGGTCATAGGAACATATACATTGACATGCAGAAAACAGTAGCAATAAACTGACACGATCATTATGCTACGTTTGTAGTTTGGGTCTTGTCCATCACATCATTCTCCCAATGATGTGATCCTGTTATCAAATGACATCTTATGTCCATGGTCAAGAAACCATAACCATCTTTGATAAGCAAGCTAGTTCACTAGAGGCATACTAGGGACACTGGGTTGTCTATGTATCCACACATGTATCTATGTTTCCAATTAACACAATTCTAGCATGGATAATAAACGTTTTATCATGAACAAGGAAATATAATAATAAACACTTTATTTATTGCCTCTAGGGCATATTTCCAACAGACTTGCGATCCACGCGATCTCCAGCATAGTGAGCATCAGAGAATCCTACGAGGTGAAGATTTGAGCCCTTGGGATACCACAATCCAAGTGTTGGTGTGTGAGCTAAGTATCGAAGAATATGTTTCACAGCCTTATGGTGTGATTCCTTCGGTGTTGCTTGGAATCGAGCACACATGCAAACACTTAGCATTATATCAGGCCTAGATGCACATAGATACAATAAAGAGCCAATCATGGAGCGGTATACCTTCTGATCGAAATCTTTACCATTTTCGTCAGTGCAGAGGTGTCCTTTTGAGGACATTGGAGTTTTGACGCCTTTACATTCTTGCATGTAGTATTTTCTCAAAACATCCTTTAGTTACTTCTCTTGGGAGATGAAAATGCCATTGTCTTGCTGACGAATTTGAAGTCCTAAGAAGAATTTTAGCTCTCCCATCATAGACATTTGATATTCTTCACTTATCATATAGGCAAATTCATCACTATAACGTTTGTTAGTACAGCCAAAGATAATATCATCTACATATATTTGGCATATGAAGAGTTCATTGTCATAGGATTTAGTGAAAAGATTTGGATCGAGTGAACCGGGTTTGAAGCCTTTCTTCATGAGGAATTCCTTCAAAGTATCATACCACGCCCGTGGGGCTTTCTTGAGGCCATAGAGGGCTTTGTTGAGTCTGAAGACTTTGTCAGGATGCTTAGGGTCTTCAAAACCTGGTGGTTGAGCAACATATACTTCTTCCTCAAGCTTACCATTGAGGAATGCACTTTTCACATCCATTTGATATAAGATGATGTTATGATGGTTAGCATAAGCAAGCAATATGCGAATAGCTTCAAGTCTAGCAACAGGTGCAAATGTTTCATCAAAGCCAATTCCTTCAACTTGTGTGTAGCCTTGAGCTACAAGTCGAGCCTTATTCCTCACCACAAGGCCATTTTCATCTTGTTTGTTGTGGTAGATCCACTTGGTACCTATGACGTTGTGTTTGCGAGGATCTGGCCGCTTGACAAGTTCCCAAACATTATTGAGCTTGAATTGATGTAATTCCTCTTGCATAGCTTGAATCCACTCAGGCTCATTGAAAGCTTCATCAACTTTGGAGGGCTCTATAACAGAGACAAAGGCAAAGTGCCCACAAAAGTTAGTTAAATGTGAAGACTTTGAGTGAGTGAGGGGACCTGGTGCATCGATGATTTTGTCAATCTGCACTTCATTTGCAACCCTTGGATGAGCAGGTTGACGTGGTTGACGATTTTCATCAGCACCATTTTCTTCAGGTATGTCATCACAAATGTATTCACTTTCGGGGATGATTTCCTCAGTGGGAATGATATCTTCAGTAGCCTTCAGCTTGATGGATTCTTCAGGAGATTGCTCGAAGGTAAGTGCTCTCTTTGCGAGCCGTTAGTCTCATCAAACCGCACATCTACAGTTTCAACAACCTTGTGATGGTAGGTGTTGAAGACTTTGTAGGTGTGCGAGTCCTTTCCATAACCAAGCATAAAACCTTCATGTGCTTTTGGTGCAAATTTTGAACTATGGTGAGGATCTCTAATCCAGCATTTTGCACCGAAGACTTTGAGATAACTTACATTTGGTTTCTTGCCAGTCATAAGTTCATATGAAGTCTTCTTAACGAATTTGTGAAGATATATCCTGTTGATGATGTGGCATGCAGTATCAATTGCTTCAGGCCAGAAGCGACGAGGTGTCTTGTATTCATCGAGCATGGTGCGGGCCATCTCAACAAGAGTCCTGTTTTTGCGCTCAACGATGCTGTTCTGCTGAGGAGTGTAAGGGGCAGATAATTCATGAGTAATACCAAGTTCATCAAGATATTCATCAAGATTTGTGTTCTTGAACTCAGTTCCATTATCACTCCTGATATGCTTGATTTTGACGCCAAAGTTGGTGGAGGCCCTTGAAGCAAATCGTCTGAAGACATCCTGCACTTCAATTTTGTACATAATAATATGCACCCAAGTGTATCGAGAATAATCATCAACAATGACAAAGCCATACAGGCTTGAGGAATTTGTTAGTGTAGAGTAATGAGTGGGACCAAAGAGATCCATATGAAGCAATTCAAAGGGATGAGTTGTAGTCATGATTGTCTTCGAGGGATGCTTGGATCTGTTCATCTTTCCGGATTCGCATGCGCCACAAAGGTGGTCCTTGAGGAATTTCACGCCCTCAATGCCGATGACGTGCTTTTTCTTCACGAGCATGTGCAAGTTCCTCATACCAGCATGTCCAAGTCGTCGATGCCATAGCCAGCCTTCTGATGACTTTGCAAGTAAGCATATGGCAGGCTGAGGACCTGTAGAGAAATCAACAATATACAAGTCTCCTCTCCTAAAGCCTTTGAAGACTTTGGAGTTGTCAGTTTCCATGATGACAACACATCGATATTTTCCGAAAACCACAACCATATCAAGATCACAAAGCATCGAGACAGACATAAGGTTGAACCCAAGGGATTCGACAAGCATCACCTTATCCATGGTTCGGTCCTTTGAGATGGCAACCTTACCTAGTCCCAATACCTTGCTTTTTTCCTTTGTCAGCATAGGTGATATGCTTCAGATGTGATGGAGTCAATGGCGAATTCATCAGTAGACTCTTGTCACCAGTCATGTGATTTGTGCATCCACTATCCAAAACCCACTCAGTAGCTTTTGGAGCATCATCCTGCAGATGAATTAGTACCACTTACGAACACATATGCTTCAGAGTGAAGAATATGATATCAATTTCATCAAGCAGAATTTCATCACATAAGATAGTAAGCAAGTAGTGTGAGGACGTGACAAATGAAAGTTTCATTTCATCATTATTATCTTGCGTCCTTTCAAGCATTTCCTCAGGTCTTCCAGCAAATTCATCAGATGTTTGAGTTCATCTGGAGACCTGACCCAGCATAAGGGGTTAGTTTGATTTCTTCACCACCCACATCTGTAGGGGTGGTAAAGAGTTAATCATCCTGCGAGCACCATAAGAGAAGGGAGGCATTGAAGCAAGTGTGCTCCGTTTCACAGGTCTAGGATTAGAGTACTCAAATGAATAAGCAGAGAAATTCTTCGATGATTTATGAAAATAATGATTTGAAGAATAATGCATGTATTCAGAACTCTTAGATTTTCCCTGCGAAACAGATGCATTAGTGCGAGAATGATATCTTTGACCATTTGAGGAATTTGGTCCAAGTGAGGACTTTGATCTGGGGTTCCAGTTCTTCATAGATGAAGTCGTGAGGACATTCACTTGAAGATTTTGTAAGTGACTCTTGGGAACCCTGATTTTCTTCATAGAGGAACCGTTCCTGCAGTTAGTTCCAATAAATCTAGCAAATACTTCACCCTTCTGATTTTTGAAGAATTTGTAGTTAAAGTCTAAAGATTCATCAGAGGAATATGAAGTTCCATAGGTAAAGCCAGATAAATTTGATGGATCTACTGAAGATCCTTTTGCAGCAACCCATGAGGTTTTGGGGTACTGCTCAGGTGTCCAGTATGATCCATCAGCGTTCAGTTTCCTCACAAAGGCAATACCCTCATTTCTAGGGTTTCTGTTCTGTATCTGCTTTTTGAGGACATCGCAGAGGATTTGATGCCCTTTGAGTCTTTTGTATATGCCTGTCACATACAATTCCTTCAACCCTGCATCGTTAGTGATATTTGTGGTATCCTCAACTGAGGAATTTGAGACCACAGGAACAGTTGAAGAATTTGTAGTAATTGAAGCATTTGAACATTCAAGTGAGGAATTAACTGATTCTTGTTCGATGCATTTCAAGCAAGGTGGAGTAAATTCTTCCTGAGTGGTACTGATCTGTTGAGCCAGTAATGAATTGTTTTCCCTTTGAAGATCCTCATGTGACACCCTCAGTTTCTGAAGATCTCGCTTTCTTTGAAGAAATTCATAAGAGAGCTTCTCATGATCGGCTAAGAGGTCGTTATGATGACTTTGAAGGGAATCATACCTTGTCTGAAGACTTTGAAGATCTTCAAACAGAGTTTGAGTTCGATCCACTTGATGGTTCAACAAGTCATCGGTTTTGTCTAGCGTTTTCTGAAGCTTTTCAAGAGCACTTTGTTGCTTAGTGGCAATTTTAACAAGTTTAGCATAGCTAGGTTTCACATATTCATCAATTTCACCTTCACTTGATTCAGATGAGGAATGATGTTTGTGTACCTTTGAGCCTTTTGCCATGAAGCAATAGGTGGGAGCATAATCATCATTGCTGTCGTCAGAGTCGCTGGAGTAGTTATTTTCTTCATTGTTGAAGATGGACTTGCTGACGAAGGTAGTGGCGAGAGCAAGACTTGCAACACCAGATTCTGAGTCTTCTTCAGATTCTTCTTCTTCATATTCTTCAGATTCTTCCTCAGAATCCATTTCCTTGCCAATGAATGCTCGATCCTTTCTGGAACCATTCTTCTTGTGCTTTGAGGACTTTGAAGATGAGGACTTAGCAGATGAGGACTTTGAAGATTTCTTCTTTTTCTTCGAGTCATCAGAACTTTCATCCTTGTATTTCTTCTTTTTCTTCGAATCTTTTTCCCAGAGAGGACAGTCAGAGATAAAGTGACCAGGCTTCTTGCAACGATGACATGTTCTTTTCTTGTAATCTTCTAAGGAATCTGATTTCCTCAAGCCACTTTTTGATGACTTTCCATAACCACTTTTCCTTGTGAATTTCTGGAATTTCCTCACAAGCATAGCTAGTTCTTGACTCAGTTCTTCAGGATCACCAAGGCTACTGTCAGAGTCTTCTTCTTCAGATGAGGAAATTGCTTTTGCCTTCACAGCACGAGATCTTCCATAGCTTGGCCCGTAGAGGTCTCTGTTTTTAGCTTGTTGGAATTCATGAGTATTGAGTCTCTCAAGAATATCAATAGGATCAAGTGCTTTGTAGTCTCCCCGTTCTTGAATCATCAGGGCCAGAGTATCGAATGAGGAATCAAGAGATCTTAGCAGTTTCTTCACCACTTCATGGTCAGTGATATCAGTGGCACCTAGTGCTTGCAGTTCATTGGAGATATCAGTGAGGCGATCAAAGGTTTGTTGAACATTTTCATTGTCATGTCTCTTGAAGCGGTTGAAGAGATTGCGAAGAACATCCACACGAGAGTCACATTTAGTGGAGACACCCTCGTTCACCTTTGACAGCCTATCCCAGATAAGCTTTGCAGTCTCCAGAGCACTCACTCTGCCATACTGACCTTTGCTCAGATGGCCGCAGATGATATTCTTCGCTTGAGAATCGAGTTGCTTGAATCTCTTCACATCAGCAACTATAACAGTGGGAGTGACAGTGGGCACACCATTTTCCACAACATACCAGAGATCGTTGTCAATAGCTTCAAGGTGCATACACATCTTGTTCTTCCAGTAGGGGTAGTCTGTCCCATCAAAGGTAGGACAGCCTACAGAAACCTTGATCATACCTGCAGTCGACATAACTAAAACTCCAGGTGGTTAAACCAAAATCACACAAAGCAAGGGAGTACCTGCTCTGATACCAATTGAAAGTGCGTTATATCGACTAGAGGGGGGGGTGAATAGGCAATTTTTACAAATTCATCACTTGAGGAATTTCAACTTTGAGGAATTTGAAAGGTGATGAATAACTAACAGCGGAATAAGTACTCAGTGCATAGAATACATAGCGAAAGCATAGTCATCATGATGAAATGAAACATGCACAGATTAAGAGTAGCGTGATACAGGACATGCAGTGATGAACAAGGTAACTTGAAGAATTTAAGGTGAGGAAATTGTGAAAGTCTTTAGTCAAATTCTTCAAACAGTAAAGATCAATTTCATCAACATGCAAATGAGGAATTAGAGAGTTGAGGAAATAGAACCAGGTAGCCTGATGAAGACAATGATTTGATGACCCAGTTCCGACTGCTGTGACAGTCATACGTCTGGTTTGGAGCGGCCTGGTATTTAAACCAGTGGACACCCAGTCCCAGGACACACAGTCCTTACCATATTCTCCTTGAGCTAAGGTCACACAGTCCTCGCCCAACACTCGTGGTAAGTCTTCAGGGTAGACTTCCAAAACCCTCACAAACTGGTCACCCGGCGATCCACAATTTACTGCTGGATGCTCTAGACCAAGGTCACGTCGTGTTCCTCAATTGACTACAGGATACACTAGACCATGATGCCTAACCGTCTGGAGGATGCACAGTCCTCAAAGGTAACAAGCGTCGGTTCCACACAGGAATTTCTTCAGTGATGCTCAATCACTTTGGTCTGGTGGTTTGGTTGTTTGGTTTTGGGTTTTTCCTCACTGATGATTTTCACTCAAAGTCCTCGGAGGATGGGATACTCTTTAACGACAAGTGTCAGTTCTTTCTTGGAGCAGCCAACCAGCTAGTGTTTGTGGGGGGGGGCTATTTATAGCCAGAGCAACCCGACATGATATGACATTAATGCCCCCAATCATATGAATGTTATGTGGATAGATGTGAATGGGACAGCTGGCGCTAAGCACATCAACGGTAGGATGTTCAACTGTGAAAGTCCTCAGACATATCACATTCCTCACTTGTAGGCAATTCGCACTGGCAAAATCCTAACTCCTCGGTCAGATCAATTTCCTCAAAGACCAGAAGAACTTCGTCTCTATCACTGCAGAACTTGTCTGAACCGTGAGAGATTTCCAAAGGCTTCACTCGAAGTATGGGTAGGTTGAGGATTTTGGAGTTGAGCATCAGTTGGAAATTTTCCTTAGTATTACCTTGGCCCCCTTTAACAGTATGGTGTTTCCTATGACTCAAAGAAAGGAAATGAAACTACGAAAACAAAGTCTTCATGCTTCATAGTCCTCGTTCATATATTCAAGGTCACACCGAGTTCTTCAATTTCAAAGTGTTCACAAAGTCTTCAGCAAAGTCTTCACAAAGTCTTCACCAAAGTCTTCAGTTGAAGACATACAATTTTTAGGGGTCGGTAATCTCCGGTTGTATCAAACTCCTCATCGACTTATAAAGCCTGTGTACACTCACAAACGCATTAGTCTCTTAACCTATAAGTCTTCAATACACTAAAATCACTAAGGGGCACTAGATGCACTAACATATAGGAACATATACTTGACATGCAGAAAACTATAGCAATAAACTAACACGATCATATGCTATGTTTATAATTTCGGTCTTGTCCATCACATTATTCTCCTAATGATGTGATCCCGTTATCAAATGACATCTCATGTCTATGTCCAGGAAACCTTGACCATCTTTGATCAACAAACTAGTTAACTAGAGGCATACTAGGGACACAGTGGTGTCTATGTACCCACACATGTATTTGAGTTTCCAATCAATACAATTATAACATGGATAATAAACGATTATCACGAACAAGGAAATATAATAATAACCAATTTATTATTTCCTCTAGGTCATATTTCCAACAGTCTCCCACTTGCACTAGAGTCAATAATCTAGTTCACATCACCATGTGATTTACATTGTTATGAATCTAAGACCCAATGAGTTCTGGGGTTCGATCATGCTTTGCATGTGAGGTAGGACTTTAGCCAACGGCTCTGCGACATTCAGATTTGTGTGTACTTTGCAAATATCTATGTCATACTGTAGACACTACTACCACACTCCACTTGAAGATTTTCGAAATGGCTACTCCACCATGCGTATCCGGATTGCTACTCAGAGTAATCCGGATTGGTGTTAAAGCTTGCATCGACATAACCCTTTACGACGAACTCCTTATCACCTCCATAACTGAGAAATATTTCCTTAGTCCTGTAGTTACTAAGGATAATCTTGACCACTATCAAGTGATCCACTCCTGGATCGCTGTTGTACCCCTTGGCAGACTCATGGCAAGGCATACACAGGTGCAGTACACAACATGGCATACTATACAGAGCCTAAGGCATAGGGGATGACCTTCGTACTTTCTCTTTCTTCTACCATGGCCAAGCTTTGAGTCTCACTCAACTCCACACCTTATAAATCAGGCAAGAACTCCTTCTTCAACCGATCCATTTTGAACTCTTTCAAAAACTTCTCTAGCTATGTACTCATTGGAAGTCTCATCAAGCATCTTGATATGTCTCTATAGAACTTGATGCCCAACAATTAGGTAGCTTTATCCGGTTCTTCATTTGAAAAACTCTTTTCAAACAACCGTTTATGCTTTCCAGAAATTCTACATCATTTCCGATCAATAATATGTCAACCATATATACTCATCAAAAGTTCTACAGTGCTCCCACTCACTTTCTTGTAAATACAAGTTTCTCATAAACTTTGTATAAACCCAAAAACTTTGATCACCTCATCAAAGCGTATATTCCAACTCCGAGATGCTTGCTCTAGCCCATAGAAGGATTACTGGAGCTTGCACAACTTTTAGCATCCTTAGGACTGACAAAACCTTCTGGTTGTATCACATACAACCTTTCCTCAAGTAAACCGTTAAGGAAACGATGTTTTGACATCCATTTGCCAGATTTCATAATTGAAAAATGCAGCAAGTGCTAACATAATCCCAACAGACTTTTAGCATCGCTAATGATGATAAAGTCTCATCGTAGTCAATTCCTTGAACCTGGCGGAAACTTCTCTGCGACAAATCGAGCTTTATAAATGGTGACATTCACCATCAGCGTATGTCTTCATCTTAAAGCTCCATTTGTACTCAACGACCTGATGTTCAATGGGCAAGTCTACCAAAGTCCATACTTGGTTTTCATACATGGATCCTTTCTCGGATTTCATGGCCTCTAACCATTTGTTGGAGTCCGGGACCATCATCACTTCTCCATAGTTCATAGGTTCATCGTTGTCCAACAACACGACCTCTAAGAAAGGGTAGCCGTACCACTTAGGAGCAGTACGCGTCCTTGTCGACCTATGAGATTCGATAGTAACTTGAACCGAAGCTTCATGATCATCATCATTAACTTCCTCTTCAATTGACGTAGGCCACATAGAAACATCTTTCTGCGCTGTACTACTCTTTGGTTGAAACAAAGGTTCAACAACTTCATCAAGTTCTATCTTCCTCCCACTCAATTCTTACGAGAGAAACTCTTTCTCGAGAAATGACCCATTTTTAGCGACAAACACTTTGCCTCCGGATCTGTGATAGAGGGTGTACGTAATCGTCTCTATTGGTTATCCTATGAAGATGCTCCTTTCCTCTTTGGGTTCGAGCTCATCAGACATAAGCGTCACACTCCCAAACTCTGAGAAATGACATCTTAGTTTCTGTCAAACCATAATTTATGCGGTGTCATCTCAATGGATTTAGATGGTACCCTATTTAAAGTGATTGTAGTTATCTCTAATGCATAACCTCAAAACGATGGTGGCAAAATGGTAAGATACATCATAGTACGCACCATATCCAATAGATCCCGACTACGACGTTCGGACACACCAACACACTATGGTGTTCCAGGTGGAGTGAGTTGTGAAACAACTTCCACATTGTCTTAAGTTTTATACCAAACTCGTAACTCAGATATTTACCTCCATGATCATATCGTAGGCATTTTATCTCCTTGTCACGATGATCTCAAACTTCACTCTGATTTTGTTTGAACTTTTCAAATGTTTCAGACATTTGTTTCATTAAGTAAATATCCCCATATCTACTCAAATCATCAGTGTAGGTAGGAAAATAACGATATCCACCACATGCTACAACACTCATTGGACCGAATACATCAACATGTATCATTTCCAATAAGTTACTTGCCCGCTCTACCATACCGGAAAACGGGGTATTAATCATCTTGCCCATGACGCATGGTCTGCATGTCTCAACCGATTCGCAATTGAATGAGTCCATAGATCCGTCAGCATGGAGTTTCTTCATGCGTTTTACATCAAGATGACATTTAGTGGCATTGCCACAAGTTTGTGCTACTATCGTTATTAACTTTGTATCTTTTGGCATCAATATTATGAACATGTGTATCACTACGATCAAGATGCAATAAACCATTCTCATTGGGTGCATGACAATTACAGGTATTATTCATGTATACAGAATAACCATTATGTTCAAACTTAAATGAATAACCATATTGCAATAAACATGATATAATCATGTTCATGCTCAATTCAAACACCAAACATTTTTTTAGGTTCATTACTAGTCCCGAAGGTAGAGAGAGCGTGCGATGGTGATCACATCAACCTTGGAAACACTTCCAACACTCATCGTCACCTCACCCTTAGCTAGCCTTCGTTTATTCCGTAACTTTTATTTTGAGTTACTAACATTTAGCAACTGAATCGGTATCCAATACCCAGGTGCTACTAGGAGTACTAGCAAGGTACACATCAATAACACGTATATCAAATATACTTCCGTCAACATTACCAACCTTCTTATCTACCAAGTATCTAGGGTTGTTCCACTTCAGCGACCGTTCTCCTCATGATTGAACCACTTAGTCTCGGGTTTGGGTTCAACCTTGGATTTCTTCACTGGAGCAACAACTGACTTTCCATCCATGAAGTTTCCCTCCTAGCCCTTGCCCTTCTCGAAACTAGTGGTTTCACTAACCATCAACACTTGATGCTTGCTACTTCTTGAGCTTGCGTTGGTTGCTACTCCTTGAAGAGGAAAGGGTGATGCAGCAAAGTAGATAAATATTTCCCTTAGTTTTTGAGAACCAAGGTATCAATCCAGTAGGAGGTAAAAGCAAGTCTACAATTTATGCACCTACACAAACATTCAAACATTTGCACCCAACGCTATAAAGGGGTTTTCAATCCCTTCACGGTTACTTGCAAGGATGAGATTTGATAGGGATAGATATAAAAGATTAATAGAAGTAAAAGTAAATAAAAGTAAATAAAATTGCGGCAAGGTATTTTTGATATTTTTTGGATTGTAGATCTAAAAATATAATATGGAAAATAGACCCGGGGGCCATAGGTTTCACTACATACTTCTCTCTTGAAGGAAAATAATACGGTGGGTGAACAAATTACTGCCAAGCAATTGATAGAAAAACGCATAGTTATGACGATATCCAAGGCAATGATTATGCATATAGGCATCACGCCCATGTCAAGTAGACCCAAACGATTCCGCATCTACTACTATTACTCCACACATCGACCGACTCCTACCTGCATCTAGAGTATTAAGTTCATGAAGAATAGAGTAATGCATTAAGTAAGATGACACGATGTACAGGGATAAACTCAAGCAATATGATGAAAACCCCTTCTTTTTTTCCTTGATGGCAACAATACAAATACATGCCTCGCTACCCCTACTTTGTCACTGGGTGAGGACACCGCAAGATTGAACCCAAAACTAAGCACTTCTCCCATTGCAAGAATTACCAATGTAGTTGGCCAAACCAAACCAATAACTGGAAGGTACTTGCAAAAGTATGAAATCATGCATATAAGAATTCAGAGAAGATTCAAATAATATTCATAGATAATCTGATCATAAACCCACAATTCATCGGATCTCGACTAACACACCGCAAAAGAGTATTACATCGGATAGATCTCTATGAAGATCATGGAGAACATGGTATTGAAGAACGTAGAGAGAGAAGAAGCCATATAGCTACTAGATATGGACCCAAAGGTATGTGGTGAACTACTCACGCATCATCAGAAGGGCATTGGAGTTGATGTAGATGCCCTCCGTGATCGAATCCCTCTCCGGCAGATTACCGAAAAAGGCTCCAAGATTGGATCTCTCCAGAACAGAGGCTTGCGGCGACAGAAAAGTGCCATCGTGGCTCCCTTTGGTATTGGGGGAATATTCGTGAATTTAGAGGCAAAGAATTAGGGTTGGAGGAGCTACGGGGGGGCCACAAGCCAGGGGGCACGACCCCCCCTAGGGCGTGCTCAGGTGGCTTGTGGCCAACTCGTAAACCTCCTGACCTCTTCTCCAAGTCTCCTAGGTTCCTTCTGGTCCAAGAAAAATTATCATTCAATTTTATTCTGTTTGGACTCCGTTTGATATTCCTTTTCTGCAATACTCAAAAACAAGGAAAAAAAAGAAACTGGCACTATGCTCTAGGTTAATAGGTTAGTCCCAAAAATAATATAAAATAGCATATTAATGCATATAAAATATCCAAAACAGATAATATAATAGCATGGAACAATCAAAAATTATAGATACGTTGGAGACGTATCAGCATCCCCAATCTTAATACCTGCTCGTCCTTGAGTAGGTAAATGATAAAAACAGAAATTTTGATGTGGAATGCTACCTAATATATTTATCCATATAATATTCTTTATTGTGCCATGAATGTTCAGATCCATAAGACTCAAAACAAAACCTTAATGTTGACATAAAAACACTAGTACTTCAAGCATACTAACAAAGCAATTGTGTCTCTTCAAAATAACATGGCAAGAGAAAGTTATCCCTACAAAATCATATGGTATGGCTATGCTCCATCTTCCCCACGCAAAGTATTTAGATCATGCATAACCCCGATGACAAGTCGAGCAATTGTTTCACACCTTTTATGTTCTCAAACATTTTCAACTTTCATGCAATACATGAGCGTGAGCCATGGATATAGCACTATAGGTGGAATACAATATGGTGGAGGATGTGAGGAAAAGGAGAAGATAGTCTCACATCAACTAGGCGTATCAACGGGCTATGGAGATGCCCATTAATAATATCGATGTGAGTGAGTAGGGATTGCCATGCAATGGATGCACTATAGCTATAAGTGTATGAAAGCTCAAAAAGAAACTAAGTGGGTGTGCATCCAACTCGCTTGCTCAAGAAGACCTAGGGAAATTTGAGGAAGCCCATCATTGGAATAAACAAGCCAAGTTATATAATGAAAAACTCCCACTAGTATATGAAAGTGACGAAATAGGAGACTCTCTATCATGAATATCATGGTGCTACTTTGAAGCACAAGTGTGGAAAAAATATAGTAGAATTGTCCCTTCTCTCTTTTCTCTCATTTTTTTGGTGGGAATATTTGGCGTCTTTTTATTTATTTATTTGGGCTTCATTCGCCTCCTTTATTATTTTTAAAGTCCGGAGTCTCATCCCAACTTGTGAGTGAATCATAGCTTCCATCATCCTTTCCTCACATGGGACAATGCTATAATAATGATGATCATCACACTTTTATTTAATTACAACTCAAGAATTACAACTCGATACCTAGAACAAAATATTCCTCTAGATGAATGCCTCCGGCAGTGTACCAGGATGTGCAACAATCTAGTGTAGCAAATGACATTAAAAAATGGACAAGCCATGAAAACATCATGCTAGCTATCTTACGATCATGCAAAGCAATGTGAAAATGATGGTGCGTGTCATAATAAACGAAACGATGGAAGTTGCATGGCAATATATATCGGAATGGCTATGGAAATGCCATAAAGGTAGGTATGGTGGCTGTTTTGAAGAAGGGTATATGGTGGGTTTAATGCACCGGTGAAAGTTGCTCGGTACTAGAGAGGATAGCAAAGGTGGAAGGGTGAGAGTGCGTATGATCCATGGACTCAACATTAGTCATAAATAACTCACATACTTATTGCAAAATTCTATTAGTTATCAAAGCAAAGTATTATACGCGTGCTCCCAGGGGAGAGGTTGGTATGAGTTAACCATCACGCGCTCCCAGCCCTCACACAAAGGATGACAATCAATAAACAAATCATGCTCTGACTTCGTTACATAACGGTTCACCATACATGCATGCTACAGGAATCACACACCTTTAACATAAGTATTTCTACCAATCCACAATTACTCACTAGCATGACTCTAATATCACCATTTTATATCTCAAAACTCTATGCAAGGAATCCAACTTCTTTTAGTATTCAATGCACTTTATATGAAAGTTTTTATTATATCCCTCTTGGATACCCATTATATTAGGACTAAATTCATAACCTAAACCATTACCATGATTTTTAAAGACTCCCAAAATAATATAAGTGAGGTATGAGAGTTCAATTATTTCTATAAAATAAAACACCACCGTGCTTTGAAAAGATATAAGTGAAGCACTAGAGCAAAATTGCCTAGCTCAAAAGATATAAGTGAAGCACATAGAGTATTCTAATAAATTCACGATTCATACGTGTCTCTCTCAAAACATGTTTGCAGCAAGGATGATTGTGGAAAACTAAAAAAGTAAATACCCATAACATACAAGACTCTCCAAGCAAAACACATATCATGTGATGAATAAAAATATAGCCTCAAGTAAATTTACCGATGGATTGAAGACGAAAGAGGGGATGCCTTCCGGGGCATACCCAAGCTTAGGCTCTTTGGTATCCTTGAATAATACTTGGAGTGCCTTGGGAATCCCCAAGCTTAGTCTCTTGCCACTCCTTATTCCATAGTCCATCAAATCTTTACCCAAAACTTAAACTTCACAACACAAAACTCAACAGAAAACTCGCGAGATCCGTTAGTATAAGAAAAATAAATCACCACTTTAGGTGCTGTTGTGAACTCATTATTTATTTATATTGGTGTAATATCTACTGTATTCCAACTTCTCCATGGTTCATACCCGCCGATACAACCCATAGATACATCAAAATAAGCAAACAACACAAAGAAAACAGAACCTGTCAAAAACAGAACAGTCTATAGCAATCTATAAACTTAGAATACTTATCTAACTCCAAAAATTCTGAAAAATTAGGAAAATCTAGAAAATTTTTATATCAATCTTTTGTAAAATTTTCAGACTCATTCGTCGCTCTGGTGAATTTGTACAATTCCTGGACTGAGTGCAAAAGTTTCTGTTTTTTTAGCAAGATCAAATCAACAATCACCGTAGACCATCCCAAAGGTCTTACTTGGCTCAAACAATAATTAAAACACCAAAACACAATTAATGTAGAGGTAATAATGTTTAAAACACTCAAAAACAGAATAAAAAACAAAAACATAAAAGTAAAATTGTGTTGCCTCCCAACAAGCGCTATTACTTAACGCCCCTGGCTAGGCATAATGCAATAGACCTAGGTATTGTCATCTTTGGTATGCAATCCATAATTAGCTCTCATAGTAGATTCATAAGGTAATTTTTTTGTTTCTAGGAAAGTGTTCCATGACTTTCCTTAACGTAAATTGGAATCTAATGCTTCCTTCTTTCATATCTATAATTGCACTGATCGTTCTAAGGAAATGTCTACCAAGAATAAGAGGACATGTAGGATTGCAATCTACATCAAGAACAATGAAATCTACGGGCAAATAATTCCTATTTGAAACTATAAGAACATCATTAATCCTTCCCACAGGTTTCTTAATAGTGGAACCCGCTAGATGCAGATTTAAAGAGCAATCATCAAGTTCATGAAAACCTAGCACATCACATAAAGTTTTGAGAATCGTGGAAACACTAGCACCCAAATCACATAAAGAATGACACTCATAATATTTAATTTTAATCTTAATATTATGTTCCCACTCATCATAAAGCTTTCTAGGTATAGAAAATTCCAACTCAAGTTTTTCTTCAAAAGATTTCATCATAGCATCAACGATATGTTTAGTAAAAGCCTTATTTTGATTATAAGCATGCGGAGAATTCAACATGGATTGCAACAAGGAAGTACAATCAATCAAAGAAAATCTATCATAATTAAAGTCCTTGAAATCCAAAAGAGTGGGTTTGTTGCTATTTAAAGTTTTGACCTCTTCAATCCCACTTTTATCTATTTTAGCATTAAGATCTATAAACTCCGAATCATCGGGACGACTTTTAACTAAAGTTGACTTATCTCCAATCCCATATTTATCAAGATTTATATTTTAAAACAAAGATTCAATAGGAGTCGCATCAATCACTTTAAGATCTTTATCATTATTATCATGAGAACACACTTTTTCAATCCATTCACACTTAGCACGCATTCTAGCATTTCTTTCCTTACAAACATCAATAGAAGTTCTCATAGCTTTTAAAGACTCATTAATATCAAGATTGGGTGGAGTAGATCTAATTTTCAAAGAATCAATCTCAAGCGAAATTCTATCAACGTTCCTAGCAAAATCATCAATCTTGAGCAATTTTTCTTCAATTGAAGCATTGAAAACCTTTTGCGAACTAATAAATTCTTTAATATTATTCTCAATATCAGAGGGAATCTTATTATAATTTACATAAGGATTGTTGTAGAAATTACCATAATTATTAGAGGAATTACTAGGAAACGGTCTAGGGTTGAAATTACCTCTATACACATTATTACCAAAATTGTCCCTACCAACAAAATTCACATCCATAGATTCATTATTATTTCCAACCAAAGAAGACAAAGGCATATCATTAGGATCAATATGAGCACTCTTACTAGCAAACAATTTCATTAGTTCAACCATCTTTTCACTCAAAGTATTTATTTCTTCAATAACGTGCACTTTTTTACTACTAGGAGATCTTTCGGTATGCCATCGAGAGTAATTTTCCATAATATTATCTAGGAGTTTAGTAGCTTCTCGTAATGCGATTTCCATAAGAGTGCCACCCGCGATGGAATCTAAAATATTCCTAGATGCAAAATTCAATCCCGCATATTTTTTTTGTATAATCATCCATAAACTCAAACCATGTGCGGGGCAATTTCTAGTCATTAATTTCATCCTCTCCCAAGATTGTGCAACATGCTCATGATCAAGTTGCTTAAAATTCATTATATCGTTTCTATGGGAGATGATCTTAGTGTACGGAAAGTACTTGGAGATAAAAGCATCTTTACACTTATTCCATGAATCAATATACTATTTTTAGGCAAAGATGAAAACCAAGTTTAGCGCGATCTTTTAGTGAGAACAGAAATATCTTCAATTTAAAAATATCATTATCCACATATTTCTTATTTTGCATGTCACACAACTCAATGAAATTATTTGGATGGGATTCGGCATCTTCACTAGGAAGGCCGGAAAATTGTTATTTCATAACAAGATTAAGCAAAGCAGAATTAATTTCATAAGATTCCGCACTAGTGGCGGGAGTAATCGGGGTACTAATAAAATCATTATTATTAGTATTGGAGAAGTCACACAATTTGGTATTCTCAGGCATCATGACAAAGCAAGCAATCTAGCACACAAGCAAATAAAAATACGAAAGAAAGAAGGGCGAATAAAAAGGCAAATCTTTTTGGTGTTTTCTTCTGAAAATTGTTTTAGAAGTGGGGGGACAGGAAAACAAGAGGCAAATGGAAAATAATGTAAATCCAAGAGATGAGTTTGTGATGGGTACTTGGTAGGCTTGATATAGATTTGCTATGTATCCTCCCCGACAACGGCGCCAGAAATCCTTCTTGCTACTTCTTGAGCTTGCGTTGGTTTTCCCTTGAAGGGGAAAGGGTGATGCGTCAAAGTAGATATGTATTCCCCTCAGATGTTGAGAACCAAGGTATAAATCCAATAGGAGGTACAAGCAAGGCCCCAATTTATGCACCTACACAAACAATCAAACACTTGCAACCAACGCTATAAAGGGGCTGTCAATCCCTTCACGGTTACTTGTAAGGATGAGATCTTGTAGAGATATATATAAGAGATTGATAGAAGTAAAAGTAAATAAAATTGCAGCAAGGTATTTTTGGTATTTTGGATTATATATCTGAAAATATAATATGGAAAATAGACTCGGGGGCCATAGGTTTCACTAGAGGCTTCTCTTGAAGGAAAATAATACAATGGGTGAACAAATTACCGTCGAGCAATTGATAGACAAGCACATAGTTATGACGATATACAAGGCAATGATTATGCATACAGACATCATGTTCGTGTCAAGTAGACCGAAACAATTCTGCATCTACTACTATTACTCCACACATCGACCGACTCCTGCCTGCGTCTAGAGTATTAAGTTCATGAAGAACAGAGTAACACATTAAGTAATATGAAATGATATAAAGGGATAAACTCAAGCAATATGATGAAAACCCCATCTTTTTATCCTTGATGGAAATAATGCAAATACGTGCCTCGCTACCCCTACTTTGTCACTGGGTGAGGACACCGCAAGATTGAACCCAAAACTAAGCACTTGTCCCATTGCAAGAATTACCAATCTAGTTGGCCAAACCAAACCAATAAATCAAAGAGAATTGCAAAGTATGAAATAATGCATATAAGAATTCAGAGAAGATTCAAATAATATTCATAGATAATATGATCATAAACCCACAATTCATTGTATCTTGACAAACACATCACAAAAGAGTATTACATCGGATAGATCTCCATGAAGATCATGGAGAACATGGTATTGATGAACATAGATCGAGAAGAAGCCATCTAGCTACTAGCTATGGACCCGAAGGTTTTTGGTGAACTACTCACTCATCATCAGAAGGGCAATGGAGTTGATGTAGATGCCCTCCGTGATCGTATTCCCTTCGAGCAGATTACCGAAAAAAGGCTCCAAGATTGGATCTCTCGGGAATAGAGGCTTGCGGCAGCGGAAAAGTATTATCATGGATCTCTTTGGTATTGGGGGAATATTCCTGAATTTATAGGCGAAGAATTAGGGTTAGAGGAGCCACGGGGGGCCACAAGCCAGGGGCTGGCCCCCTCCTAGGGCGCGCCTAGGTGGCTTGTGGCCCACCCGTAGACCTTGTGACGTCTTCTCCGAGTCTCCTTGGTTCCTTCTGGTCCAAGAAAAATCATCGTAGAATTTTATACCGTCTGGACTCCGTTTGATATTCCTTTTCTGCTATACCCAAAAACTAGGAAAAACATAATCTGGCAGTGGGATCTAGGTTAATAGGTTAGTCCCCAAAATAATATAAAATAGCATATTAATGCATATAAAACATCCAAAACAGATAATATAATAGCATGGAACAATAAAAAATTATAGATACGTTGGAGACGTATCAATGCTCCTTCTTGATTTCTACCTTCGTGTTGTCAAACATCGTGAATAGCTCAGGGATCATTATTTCCATCCCTGGTATTTTCTAGTTCATCACGAAGCTCTAGTATCTTAGTGATAGTGACTTGGAGAACTATATCAATCACTATCTTATCTGGAAGATCAACTCCCACTCAATTCAAGAGATTGTAGTACCTAGACAATCTGAGCACATGATCACCGATTGAGCTATTCTCCTTAATCTTGCAGGCAAAGAATCTTGTTGGAGGTCTCATACCTCTCAACACGGGCGTGAGCCTGAGATCCTAATTTCATCTCTTAGAACGTATCATATGTTCCATGACATTCAAAATGTTTTGGAGCCTCAATTCTAAACCGTAATGCATGACGCACTGAACTATCAAGTAGTCATCAGAACGTACCTCTCAGATGTTCACAACATCTACATACGACACTTGAGGGGGTGGGACACCAAGCGATGCATTAAAGACATAAGCCTTCTGTGCAGCAATGAGGACAATCCTCACATCATGGACCCAGTCCACATTATAGCTACCATCATGTTTCAACTCTACTTCTCTAGGAACATATAAAAAATTCAAGGGAGCTATAGGGCGAGCTAGTAATCTACACCATAATTTGCAAAGACATTTTGACTATGTTCATGATAATGAGTTTAGTTAATCATATTACTTAAAAAACTCCCACTCAAATTGACATCCCTCTGGTCATTCGAGTGTCACATGATCCAAATCCACCAACTCAAGTCCGATCATCACGTGAGTTGAGGTGGTTTCAATGGTGAACTTCTTCATGTTGATCATATCTACTATATGACTCATATTTGACCTTTCGGTCTCTTGTGTTCCGAGGCCATGTCTGTACATGCTAGTCTCGTCAACTTTAACACTTGTGTTACGCGCATGCAACACTGGCTTGCACCCGTTGTATGGAAACGTAGAGTCTATCACACCCGATGACCACGTGGTGTCTCGAAGCGACGAACTTTCGCAAGGGTGCACACTCGGGGAGAACACAATTTTATCTTGAAATTTAAGTGGGGGATCACCTTATAATGCTACCATCGTACTAAAAAAAAATATGCATAAAAGGATTAACATCACATGAAAATCATAAGTGACATGATATGGCCATGAACTTGTGCTTTTGATCTCCATCTTCAAAGCACCGACATGATCTCCATCGTCACCGGCATGACACCATGATCTCCATCATCATGATCTGCAGCAATGTGTCGCCATGAGGTTTTCACGCCGACTGTTGCTTCCACGACTATTGCAAACTCATAGTGATAAAGTCCAGCAAAACGGAGAAAATAATTAAAGACAACCCTATGGCTCCTACCGGTTGTTGTACTCATCGACATGCAAGTCGTGATATTCTATACAAAACACGATCATCTCATACATCACATATATCTCATCATGTAATTGCCCATATCACATTACAGCATACCCCGCAAAAACAAGTTAGACATCCTCTAATTGTTGTTGAATGTTTTACGTGGCTGCTACGGGTATCTAGCAAGAACAATTCCGACAGGGCTTCGCCTAAGCACCGCCGAAACTATACTAAAGAAAAAAAACAATCTAGAGGAAGTAGAGGGAGCACGTGGCAATTAGGGTTATATCTCCCCTCTAAATACTCTAGTATATATAGGAGGGAGGGAGGGGAGGAGGCATCCTCAAACCCTCAAGGGTTGGCTGAAATTGGACGTGGAGGAGTCCTACTCCAATCCTACTAGGAGTAGGATTCCTCCTCTCCACTTGGAAACCCTTTCCACCTTTGCACCTTTGGGTTTTTCCCACCCCTAGCCGCATGGGCTTTAGGGGGGGGGGTTCGGCCAGCCAACTAGGGGCTTGTTTGACTCCTCCCACAGCCCATGAGGTCCTTTGGGTCGAGACACCCCTCCTGATGGCCCCCAGTACCCTCCCGACACTCCCGGTACACTACTTAAGTACCGGAAACTTTTCCGATGACCAAAACAGGACTACCTATATATCAATCTTTACCTATGGACCATTCCATAGCTCCTAGTGACGTACATGATCTCATCCAGGACTCCGTACAACCTTCGGTCACCGCCATACATAACTCTACTATACCAAAACATCACCGAACCTTAAGTGTGTAGACCCTATGGGTTGGATAACTATGTAGACATGATCGAGACACCTCCACGGTCAATAACCAATAGTGTGACCTAGATGCCCATTTTGGTCCCTACATATTCTACAAAGATCTTTATCGGTTGAACCTCTATGTCAAGGATTCAGTTAATCCCGTATGTTGTTCCCTTTCTTCTTCGGTATGTTACTTGCTCGAGATTCGATCGTTGGTATCTCTATACCTAGTTCAATATCGTTACACGCAAGTCTCTTTACTCATTCCGTAATACAAGATCCCGTGGCTAACACTTAGTCACATTGCTTGCAAGGCTTATTGTGATGTTGTATTATCGATGGGCCCTGAGATACCTCGCCGTCACACGCAATAACAAATCCCAGTCTTGATCCATGCCCACTCAACAGAATCCTGGAGATACCTGTAGAGCATCATTATAGTCACCCAGTTACGTTGTGACGTTCGATAAACACAAGGTAATTTTCCGGTGTTAGTGAGTTGCATGATCTCCTAGTCATAGGAACAGATACTTGACATGCAGAAAACTATAGCAATAAACTGACACGATCATATGCTATGTTTATAGTTTCGGTCTTGTCCATCACATCATTCTTCTAATGATGTGATCCTGTTATCAAATGACATATCATGTCTACGGCCAGGAAACCTTGACCATGTTTGATCAACGAACTTGTTAACTAGAGGCATACTAGGGACACAGTGTTGTCTATGTACCCATACATGTATTTGAGTTTCCAACCAATACAATTATAGCATGGATAATAAACGATTATCACGAGCAAGTAAATATAATAATAACCAATTTATTATTGCCGCTAGGGCATATTTCTAACAGGATTAGCTACCCGTGACCACCTTCTAATGAGAGTAACTCTTCAACTCATACATTATTTAATTTCCCTTCACACATACCAAAGGTTGAATGCTATGATCCCTTGGATTCATTTGAAATATCCCTTTTTGATGAACTTGATGCTTGCTATGCTTGTGGCCATGATGACAATATGAATGAGCTTATGGAGATGAACTTGCTATAGTTCCTTACGTTAAGCGTTAAATTGTTGATATTGCACCCACACACGATAGTCCTACTATGTTTTTGATGAATTCTCCCAACTACACTATATCAGAGAAGTTTGCAATTATTAAGGATTATATTGATGGGTTGCATTTTACTATCACACATGATGATTTTGATGAATATAATATGCATGTGCTTTCTTCTCATACTTGCAATTATTATGTAAGAGGAACCAAATCTTCACCTCTCTATGTTTCCAATATGATAAATTGCAAGAAACCGCGTATGCTATGTATTGGACTTTACTTCGTGTGCATGAAGTTTTCTTGTATGACATGCCAATGCATAGGAAGAGAGTTAGACTTCGTTGTCACATGATATATATCACTTTGTTCTCACTACTTAATTACAAATCATTGTTAATTAAAATTGTCTT
Source organism: Hordeum marinum (assembly GCA_022496015.1). Classification (NCBI taxonomy): domain Eukaryota; kingdom Viridiplantae; phylum Streptophyta; class Magnoliopsida; order Poales; family Poaceae; genus Hordeum; species Hordeum marinum. The sequence continues at coordinate 93,130,272 of CM039677.1, read as the reverse complement.
TGATATACCTTGGGATCCGGGTGGATCAATTACTTGGGCACTATATGCCTAGCTTAATGGCTTTAAAGAAAGCGCTGCCAGGGAGACAATCCAGAAGTTTTAGTTGAGTCATTTTTTTATTTCAACATAATTAGAAACAAAAAATAAATTGGGGAACATAAAATATTTTCAAAAAGAGAAGTGAAAGTGAGAAAGACGAGCATGGTTGAAGTGGGGGCTAGCCTTGAACTTTGTTCATGCCCATGGAAACTTTGTGAATCTTGATTATAGAAACTTTTAAACAAAAATAATTACCCCCTTGTACAAATCCGTTGTATTATAAAAATAATGTGCCAAGAATTACCTTTAGGATGTTTAAATTGCTTGTTTGATATGTGCTGTGCAAAAACAGAAACTTTGGTTGTAGTGTTTGATTTTTCATATTTTACTAGAACGTCAAAAGCTTCTGAAATTTTTACACAGTACTATTATAGAAATTTTCTACCAAGTCCTAATTTTTCACAATGTTCTAAGTTAGACAAGTATGGTATCCATCTACATCTTTATAGGCTGTCATGTTTTTCACAGATTGCTGTTATAGTTGCTTTGCCTGCTTATGTTTGAATTCTTGTTGAGCCTCATTGACTTGGGATGTTGGAAATATACCCTAGGGGCAATAATAATTTGTTTATTATTATATTTCCTTGTTTGTGATAATTGTTTATTATCCATGTTGTAATTGTATTGATTGGAAACTCAAATACATGTGCGGGTACATAGACAACACTGTATCCCTAGTATGCCTCTAGTTAACTAGTTCGTTGATCAAAGATGGTCAAGGTTTCCTCACCATAGACATGAGATGTCATTTGATAATGGGATCACATCATTAGGAGAATGATTTGATGGACAAATACCCAGAGTATAAACATAGCATATGATCGTGTCAGTTTATTGTTATAGTTTTCTGCATGCCAAGTATCTGTTCTAATGACCATGAGATCATGCAACTCATTGACACCGGAAGAGTACCTTGTGTGTATCAAACGTCTCAACGTAATTGGGTGACTATGAAGGTGCTCTACAGGTATCTCCGAGGGTGTCTATTGAGTTGGCATGGATCAAGACTGGGATTTGTTACTCTATGTGATGGAGAGGTATCTCAGGGCCCACTCGGTAATACAACATCACAATAGGCCTTGCAAGCAATGTGACTAAGTGTTAGCCACGAGATCTTGTATTACATAACGAGTAAAGAGACTTGTTGGTAACGATACTGAACTAGGTATAGAGATACCAATGATCAAATCTTAGGCAAGTAACATACCGAAGAACAAAGGGAACAACATACGGGATTAACTGAATCCTTGACATAGACGTTCAACCGATAAAGATCTTCATAGAATATGTAGGAACCAATGTGAGCATCCAGGTTCCGCTATTGGTTATTGACCGTAGAGGTGTCTTGGTCATGTATACATAGTTCTTGAACATGCAGGGTCTGCACTCTTAAAGTTCGATGACGTTTTGGTAGCACAGAGTTATGTATGGTGGTGACCGAAGGTTGTTCCGAGTCCCGGATGAGATCCCAGACGTCACGAGGATCTCCGGAATGGTTTGGAGGTAAATATTTATATATAGGAAGTCCCGTTTTGGTCGTCGAAAAAGTTTCGGGCTCATCGGTAGTGTACGGGGAATGCCGGCAGGGTACCGGGTTACCATCGGGAGGGGTGTCTCGACCCAAGAGGCTACATGGGATGTGGGAGGAGGTAACCAGCCCCTGGTGGGCTGGACGAAGCCTCCCCTAAGGTCCCATGCGGCTGGAGTGGAGGGAGGAGGCAAAAGCCCAAAGGTGGAAAGATTCCAAGTGGGGGAGGAGTCCTACTAGGAGTAGGATTGGAGTCCAACTCCCTCTCCTCCCCACTTCGGCTAAACCAAAGGGAAGCCCTAGGGTGCAGCCTCCCCCCTCCTGCTATATATACTAGAGGTTTAGAGGTGAGGGCTAACCCTAATTGCCACGTGCTCCCTCTAGTTCATCTAGATCAGTTTTCTCCTCTAGTCTAGTTCGGTGGTGCTTAGGTGAAGCCCTGCCGAAATAGTTCCACCACCATCGCCACCATGCCGCCACGCTGACGGAGAACTCATCTACCTCTCCGCTCCCTCTTGCTGGATCAATAAGGCGGAGATCGTCATCGAGCTGTATGTGTGCTGAACGCGGAGGTACCGTCCGTTCGGCGCTGGATCAGAAGGACCGTGATCAAGATCGCAAGACGATTCATGATTTGATCGTGGGACGGATCGTGATGGGATCACGAGATGGATCGTTATGGGATCTCGGGACAATCGGCGATTTGGATCGTGAAGATGTTCGACTACATCAACCTCGTTTCTTAATGCTTCCCAATTAGTGATCTACAAGGGTATGTAGATCCACTCCCCCCCGTAGATGCTGATCACCATGGATAGATGTTGCGTGTGCGTAAGAAATATTTGTTTCCCATGAAATGTTACCCATCAGTGGTATCAGAGCCAGGTTTATGTGTAGATGAGATCACGAGTAGAACACAAAGGAGTTTGTGGGCGTTGATATTAAGATTGCTTCCTGCCGTGGTCTTTTCTTGGTTCAACGGTATTGTGGTATGAAGCGGCCCGGACCAACCTTAATCATATGCTTACGAGAGACCGGATCCATCGACTGAGGTGTAACTTTGTTGCACAAAGATGGCTGGCGGGTGTCTCTCTCTCCTACTCTAGTTGGATCGGATTCGACAAAGGCGGTCCTTGAGAAGGTTGAATAGCAATTTGTGTATCACCGTTGTGGTTTTTGCGTAGGTGAGAATTGTTCTTTCTAGATACCCATAGCAGCCATGTGAAACTTGCAAGAATAATTAGAGGACGTCTAACTTGTTTTTGCAGGCTATGTTGTGATGTGATATGGCCAATTACATGATGAGATATATGTGATGTATGAGATGATCATGTTTTTGTATAGAATATCATGACTTGCATGTCGTTGAGTACGGCAACCGGCAAGAGCCATAGGGTTGTCTTTAATTATTGTATGACCTGCGTGTCAATCATTAAGCGTTATGTAATGTTTTACTTATCGCTAAGCGGTAGCAATAGTAGTAGAAGCATGGTGGGTGCGACAATCCCGATGGAGACACGTTGATGGAAATCAAGATTATGGATATCATGGTGTCATGCCGGTGATGATGGATATCATGCCGGTGCTTTAAGGATGGAGATCAAAAGCACAAGTTCATGGCCATATCATGTCACTTATGATTTGCATGTGATGTTAATCCTTTTATGCACCTTGTTTTGCTTAGGACAACGGTAGCATTATAAGGTGACCCCACACTAAAATTTCAAGATAAATCGTGTTCTCTCCGAGTGTTCACCATTGCAAAAGTTTGTATTGTCGAGACACCATGTGATGATCGGGTGTGATAGACTCTACGTTCACATACAATGGGTGCAAACCAGTGTTGCACGTGCAGAACACTCAGGTTAAACTTGACGAGCCTAGCATGTACAGTCTATTGGAAATATGCCCTAGAGGCAATAATAAATTAGTTATTATCATATTTCCTTGTTCATGATAATCGTTTATTATCCATGCTATAATTGTATTGATCGAAGACTTAGATGCATGTGTGGATACATAGACAAAACCATGTCCCTAGTATTCCTCTAATAGACTAGCTCGTTGATCAAAGATGGTTAAGGTTTCCTAGCCATGGACATGAGATGTCATTTGATAAACGGGATCACATCATTAGGAGAATGGTGTGATGGACAAGACCCAAACTACAAACGTAGCATATGATCGTGTCAGTTTATTGCTACTATTTTCTGCATGTCAAGTATATGTTCCTATGACCATGAGATCATGCTACTCACGGACACCGGAGGAGTGCCTTGTGTGTAGAAAACGTCGCAACGTAACTGGGTGACTATAAAGGTGCTCTACAGGTATCTTCGAGGGTGTCTGTTGGGTTGGCATGGATCAAGACTGGGATTTGTTACTCCGTGTGACGGAGAGGTATCTCAGGGCCCACTCGGTAATACAACATCACAATAAGCCATGCAAGCAATGTGACTAAGTGTTAGTCATGGGATCTTGTATTACGAAACGAGTAAAGAGAGTTGCCGGTAACGAGGTTGAACTAGGTATGGAGATACCGACGATCGAATCTCGGGCAAGTAACATACCGAAGAACAAAGGGAACATCATACGGGATTAACTGAATCCTTGACATAGAGGTCCGACCGATAAAGATCTTCATAGAATATGTAGGAACCAATATGGGCATCCAGGTCCCGCTATTGGTTATTGACCGTAGAGGTGTCTCGGTCATGTCTACATAGTTCTCGAACCTGCAGGGTCTGCACACTTAAGGTTTGGTGACGTTTCGGTAGTATAGAGTTATGCATGGTGGTGACCGAAGGTTGTTTGGAGTCCTGGATGAGATCCTGGGCATCACGAGGAGCTCCAGAATAGTCCGGAGGTAAAGGTTGATATATAGGAAGTCCTATTTTTGTCACCGAAAAAGTTTCGGGCTCATCGGTAGTGTACCGGGAGTGCCGGTAGTGTATCGGGAGACCATCGGGAGGGGTATTTCGACCCAAGAGGCTAAATGACATGTGGGAGAGTAAATATCAGCCCTTAGTGGGCTTGTGGAAGTTCCACACAAGGTCCATGCGGCTAGGAGAGAAAACCTAAAGAGAAAAAGGTGGAAAAAAGACAAAATAGGGAGGAATCCTAGTCCTACTAGGATTGGAGGAGGAGTCCTCTACTCCTCCTTGATTCGGCCAACTCAAAGGCTGGTCCCTTGAGGGCCAAGCCTCCTCCTATATTCCTCTTATATATACTAGAGGTTTTTGGGTTTTTGGCACCAGTTTTTTAGCTACATGCTGCCCGTTCCTCTAGTGCATAGTTTCTCCTCTAGATCGGTTTTCTACAGTGCTTAGGCGAAGCCCTACCAAAATAGCTCCACCACCATCGCCATAGTTCCGTCACGTTGCCAAAGAACTCTTCTACCTCTCCACTCCCTCTTGTTATATCAAGAAGGCGGAGATCGTTATCGAGCTGTACGTGTGCTAAACGCGGAGGTGCCGTCCGTTTGGCGCTAGATCGGAAGGATCGTGATCAAGATCGTGAGACGAATCGTGATGAGATCGCGGGATGTACCGTGATTGGATCGCGGGACGGATCATGATGAGATCACAGGACGCTCGGTGATTGGATCGTGAAGACGTTCGACTACACCAACCGCGTTTCTTAACGCTTCCCTCTTAGCGATCTACAAGGGTATGTAGATCCACTCTCCCTCTCGTAGATGCTCATCACCATGGATAGATCTTGCGTATGCATAGTAATTTTTTTGTTTCCCATGCAACGTTCCCGAACACAGTCATGGCCTCGGAACACAAGAGACTGAAAGGTCAAACATGAGTCATATAGCAGATATGATCAACATGATGATGTTCACCATTGAAACCACCTCAACTCACGTGATGATTGGACTTGAATTTGTGAATTTGGATCATGTATCACTCGAATGACCAGAGGGGTGTCAATTTGAGTGGGAGTTCTTAAGTAATATGATTAATTGAACTCATTATCATGAACATAGTCAGTAGTGTCTTTGCAAATTATGTTATAGATAGCTCGCGCTGTAGCTCCCCTGTTTTATTGATACGTTCCTAGAGAAAAGTAAGTTGAAAGATAATGGTAGCAATTATGCGGAATAGGTCCGTGGTCAGAGGATTGTCCTCAGGTGCTGCACAGAAGGCTTATGTCCTTGATGCACCGCTTGGTGCGCCACCCCCTCTAGCGTTGTCTGTTGATGTTGTGAACATCTGACAAGCACGTTCCGATGACTACTTAATAGTTCAGTGCGTCATGCATTATGGCTTAGAATCTAGGCTCCAAAATGTTTTGAACATCACGGAACATATGAGATGTTCAAAGAGCTGAAATTAGGATCTCATGCTCGTGCCTGTGTTGTAAGGTATTAGACCTCCAACAAGATTCTTTGCCTGCAAGATGAAGGAGAATAGCTCAATCCAGATTGTCTGGGTGCTACAATCGCTTGAATCGAGTGGGAGTTGATCTTCTAGATAAGATAGTGATTGATATAGTTCTCCAAGTCACTGTCACTAAGCTACTAGAGCTTCATGATGAACTATAAAATGCCAGGGATGAAAATAATGATCCCTGATCTAATCGAGATGTTTGACACCGCGAAGGTAGAAATCAAGAAGGAGCGTCAAGTGTTGATGGTTAGTGAAACCATTAGTTTCGAGAAGGGCTAGGTCTAGGAGGGAAACTTCATGGATGTCAAGTCAGTTGCTGCTCAAGTGAAGAAACCCAAAGATGAAACCAAACCCAAGACTAAGTGCTCTTATTATGAGGAGGGCGGTTGTTGAAGAGGAACAACCCTAGATACTTGGTAGATAAGAAGGCTAGCAACATCGACAGAAGTATATTTGTATATGTGTTATTGATGTGTTCCTTGCTAGTTCTCCTAGTAGCACCTAGGTGTTGGATACTAGTTCGGTTGCTAAATGTTAGTAACTCGAAATAAAAGCTACGGAATAAACAAAGACTAGCTAAGGGTGAGGTGACGATGTGTGTTGGAAATGTTTCCAAGGTTGATGTGATCAACATCACATGCTCTCTCTACCTTCGAGATTAGTGATGAACCTAAATAAATGTTATTTGGTGTTTGCGTTAAGCATGAAAGTGATGAGACCATGTTTATTGCAATACAGTTATTCAGTTAAGTGAGAGAATAATGGTTATTCTGTTGACATGAATAATACCTTCAATGGTCATGCACCCAATGAGAATGGTTTGTTGAATCTTGATCGTAGTAATACACATGTTCATAACATAGATGCCAAAAGATACAAAGTTAATAATGATAGTACTACATACTTGTGGCACTGCCGCTAAATGTCATATTGGTGTAAAGCGCATGAAGAAACTCCATGGTGATGGATCTTTGGACTCATTTAATTTTGAATCGGTTGAGACATGCAGACCATGCCTCTTGGGAAAGATGACTAAAACCCCATTTTCCGGCTTGATGGAACGGGCAAGTGACTTATTGGAAATGATACATGTTGATGTATATGGTCTAATGAGTTATGTAGCATGCGGTGGATATTGTTATTTTCTTACCTTCACTGTTGATTTGAGTACATATAGTGTGTATTTACTTAATGAAACACAAGTCTGAAGCGTTTGAAAAGTTGATACAAAATCAGAGTGAAGTTTGAGATCATCGTGACGAGAAGATAAAATGTCTACAATATGATCGTGGAGGTGAATATCTGAGTTATGAGTTTGCTTTACAACTTAAGACAGAGTGGAAGTTGTTTCACAACTCACTCCACCTGGAACACCATAGTGTGTTGGTGTGTCCGAACGTTGTAGTCGTGCTCTATTGAATATGGTGCGAACTATGATGTCTCTTATCGATTTGCCACTATCGTTTTGGGGTTATGCGTTAGAGACAACTATATACACTGTAAATAGGGCACAATCTAAGTCCATTGAGATGACACCGTATGAATTTTGGTTTGACAGAAAACTAAGCTATCATTTCTTAATGTTTGGGGCTGCAACGCTTATGTGAAAAAGGGTTTTCACCTAATGAGCTTGAACCCAAAGCGGACAAATGCATCTTCATAGAATACCATAACGTAATAGTTGGGTAAACCTTCTACCTTAGATCCAAGCACAAAGTTTGTTGCTAAAATGGGTCCTTTCTCGAGAAAGAGTTTCTCTCGAAAGAATTGAGTGGGAGGAAGATATAACTTGATAAGGTTGTTGAACCTTTGCTTCAACTAGCGAGTAGTGCAGCGCAGAAAGTTGTTTCTGTGGATCCTACGTTAGTTGAAGAGGAAGTTAATGATGATGATCATGAAGCTTAAGATCAAGTTATTATCGAACCTCATAGGTCAACAAGGACGTGTACTACTCCTGAGTGGTAGGGCAACACTATCTTAGAGGTCATGTTGTTGGACAACGATGAGCCTACGAGCTATGGAGAAGCGATGATGGCCCCAGATTCCGACAAATGGCTAGGAGCCATGAAATTCAAGAGAGGATCCTGTCGGCATTTTGGGAACAGGGTAACCAGACCTGCCTGCCTGCGGCCCAAGGCACAACCCACTTCATCAACCAAATGGGACCAGGCGAGGCCCCACTCAAGGCAAGGCCCTCGCGAGGGCCTTCTCCTCGCAAGGAAGAACAACGACAAGACCTGCGAAGGATGGGCCTCCCCAGGACCCCTCTGTAGAGGCGGACATTCCTATGCAAGGCCCAGCCTCAGGAGTCAGGGGTGACGCAAGGAAGGACATGCGGGCATCAGTGCGCCAGGCGGCGCGGTTTTCTCTTTGGTGCAAAGGGAGCAAGGACATACGCAGGTTCCCAAAGCACCCCAAAGGTTTCCATTCTAGTGCAAGAAGACCACAACCACCCATCCAGCAGTGTGGATGTCATCGCTAAGCCCATCCCTGCACCGTCGACAACTACTTTGCAAGCGAAGACGGCCTTTGGGCAGGGCGGGCACGTATTTCTATCCCCCTTCAAAATTGGCTATTGTGGTATCCCTTCCCGCCAATGTGATAAGGGAAGAGGACCTAGGTCGCCACTATATATAGAGCATAGGTGGCACCATAGAGAAGGGACCGGGACGGACAGAGATCCCTCGATCCACCGAGAATCCATTCCACCACTAATCCAGCACCAAGCCACAAAGGACCGTGAACACCTCAAGAGAGCCCTCAGGAGGCCCAAGAACAATGTACTAATTCACCCACATCACCTCCTCGAGAGGCAATCCACCAAAGTAGGAGTAGGGTATTATGCTTCACAGTGGCCCGAACCTGGGTAAACTGCCATGTTCATCTTCTCTCTCGTCTTTGTGCGAGTTCATCGTTGCGTCCATCGAGTAGTGAGCTAGGGTGACGAAGCTACATGGAACTTCGCACACGCCCCTATCTTTGAATCTTAAGGGTTTCGTGGAGCCCAAAATTCGACAGATCCATGTATGTAAACCAAGTATGGACTTTGGTAGACTTGCCCATTGAACGGCAGGTCGTTGAGTACAAATGGACCTTTAAGATGAAGACAGACGCTAATGGTGAATGTCACCATTTGTAAAGCTCGACTTGTCGCAAAGAACTTTCCACCAAGTTCAAGGAGTTGACTACGACGAGACATTCTCACCTCTAGCGATGCTAAAAGTGTGTTGAAATTATGTTAGCAGTCGCTGCATTTTTCAAATTATGAAATCTGGCAGATGGATTTTAAAACATTGTTTCCTTAACGGTTTACTTGACGAAAGGTTATATGTGATACAACCAGAAGGTTTTGTCAGTCCTAAGGATGCTAAAAGGTGTGCAAGCTTCAATGATCCTTCTACGGAGTTGGAATATACGCTTTGACGAGGTGATCGAAGTTTTTGAGTCTATACAAAGTTTATGAGAAACTTGTATTTACAATCAAGTGAGTGGGAGCACTATAGAGTTTTTGATAAGCATATGTGGATGACATATTGTTGATCGGAAATGATGTAGGATTTATGGAAATCATAAATGGTTGATTGAAAAGGAGTTTTTCAAAGGAAAACCTGGAATGAAGCTACTTAATTATTGGGCATCAAGATCTATAGAGATAGATCAAGATGCTTGATGAGACTTTCAATGAGTACATACCTAGACAAGATTTTGAAAGAGATCAAAATGGATCAGTCAAAGAAGGAGTTCTTGCCTGGTTTGTAAGGTGTGGTGTTGAGTAAGACTTAAAGCTCGACCATGACAGAAGAAAGAGAAAGGACGAAGGTCGTCCCCTATGCCTTAGCCATAGGCTCTATATAGTATGCCATGCCGTGTACCGGACCTATGTGTGCCTTGACATGAGTCTATCAAGGGGTACAAGAGTGATCCAGGAGTAACTAGAGGACTAAGGAAATATTTCTCGATTATGGAGGTGACAAAAAGTTCGTCGTAAAGAGTTAAGTTGATGTAAGCTTTAACACCGATCTGGATAACTCTTAGTAGCAATCTAGATACGTATAGTGGAGTAGCCATTTGGAATAGATCCAAGTGGAGCATGGTAGCAGTGTCTACAGTATGACATTGAGATTTGCAAAGTACACACGGATCTGAATGTCGCAGACCCGTTGACTAAAGCCTCTTTCACATGCAAAACAAATTATATAGCGATGTGAGCTAGATTATTGACTCTAGTGCAAGTGGGAGTCTGTTGGAAATATTCCCTAGAGGCAATAATAAATTGGTTATTATTATATTTCGTTGTTCGTGATAATTGCTTATTATCCATGCTATAATTGTATTGATTGGAAACTCAAATACATGTGTGGGTACATAGATAACACTGTGTCCCTAATATGCCTCTTGTTAACTAGTTCGCTGATCAAAGATGATCAAGGTTTCCTGGCCATAGACATGAGATGTCATTTGATAATGGGATCACATCATTATGGGAATGATGTGATGGACAAATACCCAAACTATAAACATAGCACATGATGGTGTGAGTTTATTGCTATAGTTTTCTGCATGTCAAGTATCTGTTCCTATGACCATGAGATCATGCAACTCACTGACACCGGAAGAGTACCTTGTGTGTATAAAATGCCGCAACGTAACTGGGTGACTATAAATGTGCTCTACAGGTATCTTCGAGGGTGTCTGTTGAGTTGGCATGGATCAAGACTGGGATTTGTTACTCTGTATGATGGAGAGGTATCTCAGGGCCCACTCAGTAAATCAACATCACAATAAGGCTTGCAAGCAATGTGACTAAGTGTTAGCCAAGGGACCTTGTATTACAAAACTAGTAAAGTGACTTGCCGGTAACGAGATTGAACTAGGTATAGAAACACTGCCGATTGAATCTCGGGCAAGTAGCATACTAAAGAACAATGGGAACAACATACGAGATTAGCTGAATGCTTGACATAGAGGTTCCACCGCTAAATATGTTCATAGAATATGTAGGAACCAATATGGGAATCTAGGTCCCGCTATTGGTTATTAACCGTAGAGGTGTCTCGGTCATTTCTACATAGTTCTCGAACCCGCAGGGTCTGCACACTTAAGGTTTGGTGACGTTTTGGTAGTATAGAGTTATGTATGGTGGTGACTGAAGTTTGTTTGGAGTCCCAGATGAGATCCCAGACGTCACGAGGAGCTCCGGAATGGTTCAGAGGTAAAGACTGATATATAGGAAGTCCTGTTTTGTTCGCCGGAAAAGTTTCGGGCTCATCGGTAGTGTACCGAGAGTGCCGGGAGGGTACCAGGGGACCATCGAGAGGGGTGTCTCGACCAAAGAGGCTACATTGGCTGTGGGAGGAGGTAAACCAGCCGCTGGTGGGCTGGCCGAAGCCTCCCCTAAGGCCTATGCGGCTGGACTGAAAGGAGGAGGCAAAAGCCCAAAGGTGGAAAGGTTTCCAAGTGGGGGAGGAGTCCTACTAGGAGTAGGATTGGAGTCCAACTCCCTCTCCTCCCCACTTTGTCCGAACCAAAGGGCAACCCTAGGGTGCATCCTCCTCTCCCCCTCCCATATATACTAGAGGCTTAGAGGTGATGGCTAACCCTAATTGCCACGTGCTCCCACTAGTTCATCTAGATCGATTTTGTCCTCTAGTCTAGTTCGGCAGTGCTTAGGCGAAGCCCTGCCAGAATAGTTCCTCCACCATCATGCTGCCGAAGAAGTCATCTACCTCTCCACTCCCTCTTGTTGGATCAAGAAGGCGGAGATCATCATCGAGTTGCATGTGTGCTAAACGCGGAGGTGCCGTCTGTTTGGCGCTAGATCAGAAGGACTGTAATCAAGATCGTGAGATGATTCGTAATTTGATTGCAGGATTGATCATGATGGGATCGCGAGATGGATCGTGATGGGATCACGGGATGCTCGGTGATTTGGATCTCGATGACGTTCGACTACATCAACCGCGTTTCTTAATGCTTCCCGCTTAGCGATCTACATGGGTATGCAGATCCACTCTCCCCCTCATAGATGCTCATCACCATGGATAGATCTTGCGTGTGCGTAGGAATTTTTTTGTTTCCCATGCAATGTCTCCCAACATAGGAGCCGTAGAATTGTGATAGCACATAGTGGGTAATGTTACATTATAATTATGCAATAATGTTATGACTAGATATGACGAGATTTTATGATTATGTACTAACGTTTCTAATGAAACTTTTGTCAAGTTTTGTATGGATGAAGTGTTTGAAGATCGAGGAGGCATCAATATGAGAAGAATAAGGAGAGACAAGAGTTCAAGCTTGGGGATTACCAAGGCACCCCAAGTAAATATTCAAGGAGACTCAAGCGTCTAAGCTTGGGGGGATGGCTCGGAAGGCATCCTATCTTTCTTCTTTAACAACTATCGATATGTTTTGGTTTTTGTTTTGTTCACATGATATGCGTAAATTCTCAGATTGTTGTGGGCCTTTTATTTTCCTTTTAGCAATGCAGATGATGGTTTGGGTAAGTCCATGGTTGATTTATAGAATGCTCTCCGCACTTCACTCATATCTTTTGAGTATGGCCTTATAGAATGCTTCATGCGCTTCACTTATCATTTGAAGTTGGATGCCTATTTCTCTACATATAGAAAACTGTTATTTGTAGAATGCTCTTTTGCTTCACTTATATTTATTAGAGCATGTACAAGTCTCTTATAGAACAAATTAAGCTCTCATGCCTCAATTATACCTATTTAGAGAGTCAACATGAATTGGTCATTTACATGGTTATTCATAAAATCCTACATAAAGCTTGTAGATCAGTGAATATGATATGTTTGATTCCCTGCAATAGTTTTGCGACATAAGATTGTAATATATATGGGTGTACTAGTAGATGATTGTGGATTAGTAAGAATATTGATGTTAAGGTTTGTGATTCCCGAAGCATGCGTATAATCTCTAGTTATCCGATGAAGATTGGAGCATAATTTATCCTTGATTGAAATCATTCGTGTTGTTGAATCGGGGGAGCGCGATGGTTAACTCCTCCCTAGGAGCATGCGAGTACTTCTTTGATTTGTGATAAAAACAATAAAACTTTTCAATAAGTATACGAGTTCTTCTTGACTAATGTGAATCCATGGACATACACAATCTCACCTATTCATATTTTGCTAGCCTCTTCGGTACCGTGCATTGCCCATTCTCACCTCGAGGATCGATGCAACTTTCGCCGCATCCAAACTCCATGACATGATACGCTCCGTTGCACATAAGCCTCATTATATCTTCCTGGAAACAGACACTATACCTACTTATCATGGCATTTCCATAGCCATTCCGAGATATATTGCCATGCAACTTCCACCGTCACTTCATATGACTTGTATTTCTATTGTCATATTGCTTTGCATTATTGTATGATAGATAACATGATATTTACATGGCTTTTCTATTTTTTGATCTTTTGCTATGCTACATAATTGCACATCCCGGTACACTGCCAGAGGCATTCATATAGAGTCATATGATATCATCATTGAGTTGTTATATCGAGTTATAAGTAAATAAAAGTGTGATGATCATCATTATTAGAACATTGTCCCATAGAGGAAAGGATGTTGGAGACTATGACCCCCCCACAAGTTGGGATGAGACTCCGGACGAAAAATGAAAAATGGGGGAGGCCAAATGAGCCAACCACAAAAAAGAGAAATTGGGGAGGCAAATAAAAGAAAAGGAGAAAAAGACCACCATGAAAAAATATATAAAAAATAAACAAATAAATGAGAGAAAAAGAGAGAAGGGACTTTGCTACTATCCTTTACCACACTTGTGTGTCAAAGTGGCACCATGTTCTTCATATAGAGAGTCTCTTGTTTTGCCACTTCCATATGCTAGTGGGGATTTTTCATTATAGAACTTGGCCTGTATATTCCGATGATGGGCATCCTCAAATGCCCTAGGTATTAATGAGCAAGCAAGTTGCATGCACACCCACTTAGTTTAAGTCGAGCTTTCATACACTTATAGCTCTAGTGCATCCGTTGAATGACAATCCCTACTCTTCGTGTTGATAGCTATTGATGGGGATCTCCATAGCCTGTTGATACGCCGAGTTGATGCGAGACTTTCTTCTACACTTTCAACCCTTTTGATATCTACCACCATATTCTATTCCACCCTTCTGCTAAGTCCATGGTTCACGCTCATGTATTGCGTGAAGAATACAAAGGTGATGCGCATGAAAAAAGTACGATCCAATTTCTTGGTTTGACACCGGGGTGCTCATGATTTATACTTTTTGCTAGGAAGACCAAGCATGCCATGCTATACGATTTTGTAGGGATAACATTCTTTGGCATTTCTATTTTGCAAGGACATGATTGTTGCTAGGAAACGTGAGTAAGGATGTCTTTTTTTCAAACTGTTGCCTTGAATCACTTGTATCTTAATATTCATGCCATGATTATACTTTTGTACAAGATTATGTTAGGTAGGATTCCACATAAAAATATCTTTTTTATCATTGACCTACTCGAGGACGAGCAGGAATTAAGCTTGGGATGCTAATATGTCTCCGTCATATCTATAATTTTTGATTTCTTCATGCCAATATCTACAACTTTCATATACTTTTGGCAACATTTTATATTATTTTTGGGACTAACTTACTTACCTAGTGACTAGTGCCACTTCCTGTTTTTTGTGCGTTTTTTGTTTTGCAGAAATTCCATATCAAATGAAGTCCAAACGTGATAAAAATTTACAGAGAGTTTTTTGGAATATATGTGATTTTTCAGAGTTAGAATCAACACAAGACGATGCCCGAGGGCCCCACAAGCCAACATGGGGCGCTCCTTGATGGCTTGTGGCCTTCCCTTAAGTTGGTTGAGGCTCTTCTTCTGACGCAGGAAAGATATTTACGCGATAAAAAAACCCTCAAATTTTTTGCTAGATCAGAATTACGGATCTCCGGATATTTTAGAAATGGTGAAGGGCTCAGAAAACAGTCATGAAAATAGGAGAGATACAGAGAGAGAGATCCAATCTCGGAGGGGCTCCTGCCCTTCAGGAGCTATGGACCATAGGGGAAGCCCTCCTCCTTTTGGAAATATGCCCTAGAGGCAATACTAAATTGGTTATTATTATATTTCCTTGTTAGTGATAATCATTTATTATCCATGCTACAATTTTATTGATTGGAAACTCAAATACATGTATGGGTACATAGACAACACTGTGTCCCTAGTATGCCTCTAGTTAACTAGTTCATTGATCAAAGATGGTCAAACTTTCCTGGCCATAGACATGATATGTCATTTGATAATGGGATCACATCATTTGGATAATGATGTGATGGACAAGACCCAAACTATAAACATAACATATGACCATGTAAGTTTATTGCTATAGTTTTCTACATGTCAAGTATCTGTTCCTATGACCATGAGATCATGCAACTCACTGACACCAGAGGAATACCTTGTGTGTATCAAACGTCACAACATAACTGGGTGACTATAAAGATGCTCTATAGGTATCTCCGAGGGTGTATGTTGAGTGGGCATGGATCAAGACTGGGATTTGTTACTCCGTGTGACGAAGAGGTATCTCAGGGCCCACTCGGTAATACAACATCACAATAAGCCTTGCAAGCAATGTGACTAAGTGTTAGCCACGAGATCTTGTATTACGGAACGAGTAAAGCGACTTGACGGTAACAAGATTGAACTAGGTATAGAGATACCGATGATTGAATGTCAGGCAAGTAACATACCAAAGAACAAAGGGAACAACATACGGGATTAACTGAATCCTTGACATAGAGGTTCAACCGATAAAGATCTTCATAGAATATGTAGGAAGCAATATGGGTATCCAAGTCCCGCTATTGGTTATTGACCGTGGAGGTGTCTTGGTCATGTCTACATAGTTCTCGAACTTGCAAGGTCTGCACACTTAAGGTTCAGTGACATTTTGGTATAGCAGAGCTATGTATGGTGGTCACTGAAGGTGGTTTGGAGTCCCGGATGAGGTCCTAGACGTCATGAGGAGATTTGGAATGGTCCGGAGGTAAATATTCATATATAGGAAGTCCTATTTTGGTCACCGGATAAGTTTCGGGGTACTTCGATAGTGTACCGGGAGTGCCGGGAGGGTACCGGAGGCCACCTGGTGGGGTGTCTTGACCCAAAGGACCTCATGGGCTGTGGGAGGAGTCAAATAGGCCCCTATTGGTCTGGCCTAACCCCCCCCCACTAAGGTCCATGCGCCTAAGGGTGGGAAAATCCAAAGGTGGAAAGGTGGAAAGGGTTTCCAAGTGGAGAGGAGGAATCCTTCTCCTAGTAGGATTGGAGTAGGACTCCTGCACCTCTAGTTTCGGCCAACCCTTGAGGGTTTGAGGCTGCCTCCTCCCCTCCCTCCCTCCTATATATACTATAGGATTTAGAGGGGAGAGATAACCTGTAACGCCCCGGACACACCCGCCGGTAGTCGTTACTCCTGGCGGGATCTGTCCGGGACGTTACAAGTTGGTATCAGAGCCGACCCTTGTGGTTACACGGATGTTTGCCGACAGGTGCACGGTCATGTTGTTCATGAAGTTTGTGACCCGTCGTGGCACACGGAATGACACATGTATCGGACTGGAAGCACAAACGTTTGTGCCAAGAGGGAACGTTCCTGTGACCCGACGAGGACGTCGGTTCCTCTGAGTGGTGGTGTATGTGATAGCCTGGCATATTAGGGATGATAGACTACTCATATCAATAAGGAATTCCTTCTTTTCCAGGAGCCCATTTGAACAGAACTCCCAGGTTAAGCGTGCTTGGCTTGGAGTAGTTCTAGGATGGGTGACCGACTGGGAAGTTGGTCCCGGGTGCGTATGAGTGAGGACAAAGTGCGTAGAAAAGACTAGTATTGATTTGTGAGGCCAGTCTAGATCCTGCCAGGAGTAACGATTTGTGAGGCCAGTCTAGATCCTGCCAGGAGTAACGATTTGTGAGGCCAGTCTAGATCCTGCCAGGAGTAACGACTATCGGCAGGTGTGTCCAGGGTGTTACAAGTTGGTATCAGAGCCATACGACCATAGGAGCCTTTGCTTGTTCGAACTTGGCCGAGTCATGTCTAGTAAAAACTATTTTGAGTGTAGTTATATCAGAGAGTAGGATTCTTTTTACTCCTCTTCTATGCTCTGGTGAGGTATCCGACTTAGGAATCTTGATTCTACTCCTCTTCTTGCTCAATTTTTTTAGGATCACACGGGTATTTTGGAATCTATATGATGCCGATGTGACAGGGTTCTGTCTTGGTGCCTCCTGTCTGACTTGATTTCTTCCGGGGAGTCGAGCTCCAGGGAATGTTGGCACATCGTTATCATTCATCTTATCATGGTGAGATAAGGTCGGAGTCACCCAGTACTGGGGAGACGTCCGGGGTACCACCATGGTTTAGTATCATTGTGAGTTCGAGGATTCGAGATTAGACGAATTGACGAAATGTCTTGAATTATGGTGTGAAAGGTTGCGGATGCAGTTGCAGCTAATTGCCCAGGGCAGGTTCCTGATTCTGCAACCCGAATCGCATAAACAAGAAAGTTTTCGAAAGTTCATAGGTGGGAAATCTCGTAGTCATCTAGGATCATCTTCTCCAGATGTATTGGGCATGTACATTTGTTTCGAGCGCTTAGCTCAATACTTGTTGTGTTATTGCAAGTGGCTTATTATGTCTGATGATGTTATCATGAACCGAAGAAGCATTCTTACTAATTTTTCAGTAGGAAGGCTATGTTGTTATTGTTCAATTTCCGTCAAGCATTTGATTCAGCTTTTGATTCATCTTATCAATGAGGTGCTGATGCGTTTTGTCCATCTTCAGGATGGCTCCACCAACTCGTAACAATCCGGGTCGTGGTGAGGAGCAGACTGATGTTCCACCACCACCCCGCCACCGCCTCCTCTGCCTCCTCCTCCAGAAGCTTGGCAAGCTGTGATGGCCGCGACCAATGCAAACACTCAGATGTTGCTCAGGCTGCTGCAAGAGAGGGAGCAGGGTCAGCAAGGTTTTCAAGGCAATTTTCAGAATCAGCTTCAATTTGCGACACTCAATCAGTTCCTTGCCAACCAGCCCAAGACTTTCACCTGTTGTGAGCAGCCTCTAGATGCTGATGATTGGCTTCGTGATATGAGTAAGCATTTTGAGTGCAGCAATGTTAGGCCAGAGGACTTTGTCAGGTTTGCATCGTTCCAGCTAAAGGGTCAAGCGGCTGACTGGTGGCAACAGTACAAGGATTCCAGGGGCGATCGTGTTGTTACTTGGGATGATTTCCGTCGTGACTTCAGGGCTCATTACATTCCGACAAGCTTTGTTGAGGAGATGCGTGAGAAGTTCAGGCACCTGAAGCAGGGAAGTAGGTCTGTCTACCAGTACAACGTCGAGTTCCAGAATCTAGCTCGTTATGCCAAGCAAGATGTTCCAGATGATAAAGCTATGATTTATCAGTTCAGAAGTCGTCTCAAGGATGAGCTTCTACCAGGCCTAGTCCTTCAGGAGCCTCGTGAGTTTGATTAGTTCTATAACATGGCTTTGAAGATTGAAGCTGCTCAGCTCAAGTTGGAGAACTCTAAGAAGCGTTCAAGGGATTCATATTCTTCTTCCAGCTCTCAGATGGTTCCCAAGCAGCAGAAGTATTGGGCGCCAAATCCTCTTCCGTTTCGTCCTCCTCAGCAGCAGAAGCAGTTCGGTGGTCGTGGTTCTTCCCACCCACCCAACCTAGGTTGCCAACAGAAGAACCAAGCGTCCAAGGGTGTTCTTGTTCCTCCTCCAGGCAATGTTCGTCCGCTTTCTGAGGTGACTTGTCACAAGTGTGGCCAGAAGGGTCACTATGCAAACAATTGCAACCAGCAGCGTCTTCCGCCTCCTCCTCCTGTCAAGCCTCCAGGCAATGCTATGGTGAAGCATAACCCCAAGGCAGCAAGAGTGAATATGATGAATGCAACAGAAGCAGAGCAGTCCAATGATGTGATTAGGGGTAATGTCTCATTTAATAATTTTCCTGCAAAAGTGTTATTTCATTTTGGTGCATCGCATTCATTCATTTCAAGGCCGTTTGTAGAGTTGCATGATGTGTGTCCGGTTAATCTATCCAAGCCGTTGTCAATTGTTTCTCCCAGCAAGGTGATGCATTCTCGTTTGGTTGTTCCGTATGTTTCTATCAAAATTGGCAGTTATTCTTTTCTGGCTTCTCCAATTATTCTCGGCAATTCCGATATTGATCTCATTTTGGGCATGGACTTCCTGGCTATGAATAAGGCTTATATTGATTATCAAGCAAAAGAAGTCAAGATGACTCATCCTTCAGAGGACGTGATTATATTCACGGCTCGCGATGACACAATCCGTCTCTTTGCTCTTAATGAGAAGGGTGAAATCTCGGTGATTTCTCAAATTCCGGTGGTGAATGAGTATGAAGATGTCTTTCCACAAGAGCTTCCAGGAATGCCTCTGCACCGGCCAGTTGAGTTTGTGATTGATCTCGAGCCTGGAACTGAACCAGTCTGGAAGCGCCCGTATAAACTTGGCCCCGAAGAGGTGAAAGAGTTGAAGAAGCAGCTAGATGAGCAAGAACGTCTGGGTCTGATCAGACCAAGCTCTTCTCCATGGGGTTGTGGTGTTTTGTTTATCAAGAAGAAGGATGGCACGGATCGTCTTTGTGTGGACAATCGACCATTGAACAAGAAGACAATCAGAAACAAGTATCCACTCCCTAACATCAATGAGTTGTTTGAACAACTGAAAGGTGCCAAGGTTTTCTCCAAGTTGGATCTTCGCATGGGTTATCATCAGATTCACATTCGTGAAGAGGACATTCCTAAGACCGCTTTCAGGACGAGTTTTGGCTCTTATGAGTACACCGTCATGTCGTTTGGTCTTGCTAATGCTCCTCCAACCTTCTCACGAATGATGAATTTCATCTTTTCTCCTTTCAAGAATGAGTTCGTCTTGGTCTATCTAGATGATATCCTTGTGTTCTCAGAGACAGAAGAAGAACGTGGAGAGCATCTCCGCCTTGTGCTTGACAAGTTAAGAGAGCATAGGTTCTATGCCAAGTTTTCCAAGTGTGAGTTTTGGTTCAATGAAGTGGTGTACCTTGGGCATGTCATCTCTATCGAGGGAATTAAAGTGCACCCTAAGAAAGTTGAGGCAATCTTGAAGTGGGAGCCTCCTCAGAATGTGAAGCAGCTTCGGAGCTTCCTTGGGCTTGCTAGTTATTGCAGAAGATTCATGGAGAACTTCTCTCAAATTGCTAAGCCTCTGTCCAATCTTCTCCAGAAGAGCGTCAAGTATGTTTGGTCTCCTGACTGTGATGTGGCGTTCAATACACTCAACAAGAGACTGACTTCAGCTCCAGTTCTTGTTCCTCCTGAGCAGTCCAAGCCTTTCCAAGTTTTCTGTGATGCTTCTCTCCAAGGTCTTGGTGGTTTTCTCATGCAAGATAAGAAGATTGTGACCTATACCTCGCGTCAGTTGAAGCCTGCCGAGAAGAACTACCCCACTCATGATCTTGAGTTGGCGGCAGTTGTGCATGCTCTAATGACTTGGAGGCATTTGTTGTTGGGTAGAACAGTTGAGGTGTACACTGATCACAAGAGCTTGAAGTACATTTTCACTCAACCCAATCTCAATCTTCGACAATCTCGTTGGGTGGAAATGCTTGAAGACTTCAACCCAAGCATTAAGTATACTCCTAGGAAAGCAAATGTCATTGCAGACGCGCTCAGCCGTAAGGTGTACTGCAATAGTCTAATCTTGAAGCCTCTTCAACCTGAGCTTTGTGAAGCCTTCCGCAAGCTCAACCTTCAGATGATTCCACAAGGATTTCTTACCAATCTTCAAGTCTCTCCGACTCTGGAAGATCAGGTTCACCAAGCGCAGATGCTAGACGCTATGGTGAAGAAAGTGAAGAAAGTGTTGGAAACATGCCCTATAGGCAATAATAAATTATTTATTATCATATTTCCTTGTTCATGATAATCGTTTATTATCCATGATATAAATTGTATTGATCGGAGACTTAGATGCATGTGTGGATACATAGACAAAACCATGTCCCTAGTATGCCTCTAATGGACTAGCTCGTTGATCAAAGATGGGTAGGGTTTCCTAGCCATGGACATGAGATGTCATTTGATAACAGGATCACATCATTAGTAGAATGATGTGATGGACAAGACCCAAACTACAAACGTAGCATATGATCGTGTCAGTTTATTGCTACTGTTTTCTGCATGTCAAGTATATGTTCCTATGACCATGAGATCATGCAACTCACGGACATCGGAGGAGTGCCTTGTGTGTATCAAATGTTGCAACATAACTGAGTGACTATAAAGGTGCTCTATAGGTATCTCTGAGGGTGTCTGTTGAGTTGGCATGGATCAAGACTGGGATTTGTTACTCCGTGTGACGGAGAGGTATCTCAGGGCCCACTCGGTAATGCAACATCACAATAAGCCTTGCAAGCAATGTGACTAAGTGTTAGTCACGGGATCTTGTATTACGGAACGAGTAAAGAGACTTTATGGTAACGAGGTTGAACTAGGTATGGAGATACCGATGATCGAATCTCGGGCAAGTAACATACCGAAGAACAAAAGGAACATCATACGGGAATAACTGAATCCTTGACATAGAGGTTCGACCGATAAAGATCTTCATAGAATATGTAGGAACCAATGTGGACATCCAGGTCCACGCCATTGGTTATTGACCGTAGAGGTGTCTCGGTCATGTCTACATAGTTCTCGAACCCGCAGGGTCTGCACACTTAAGGTTTGGTGACGTTTCCGTAGTATAGAGTTATATATGGTGGCGAACGAAGGTTGTACGGAGTCCCGGATGAGATCTCGGACGTCACGAGTAGTTCCGGAATGGTCCGGAAACGAAGATTGATATATAGGAAGGGGGTGTTTGGACTCCGGAAAGATTTCGGGCATTTTCGGTAGTGTATCGAGAGTGACGAATGGGTCCCGGGGGTCCACCAGTGGGGCCAACCCACCCCATGGGCCAAAGTGGCGACCCACTAGCCCCTAGTGGGCTGGTGGGGTCGGCCAAGGTGGCCTAGGCGCAGGGGTGATAGGCCCAAACCGAATTGGGGTGGAGTCCTCCCCAAGTTCCACCTCTCGTGTGAGAGGTGGACTCCCAATTGGAGGAGGACTCCCCCTCCACCAGTTCGGCCGAAGCCAAGAGGGAGCCCTTGTTGGGGAACGTTGCATGGAAACAAAAAAATTTCTATGCACACGCAAACCTATCCGTGGTGATGAGCATCTACGAGAGGGGGAGTTGATCTACATACCCTTGTAGATCGCTAAGCGGGAAGCGTTAAGAAACGTGGTTGGTGTAGTCGAACATCTTCGCGATCCAAATCGCCGAGCGTCCTGCGATCTCATCACGATCCGTCCTGCGATCTCATCATGATCCGTCCCGCGATCTCATAACGATCCGTCCCGTGAACACATCACGATCCGTCCCGCGATCTCATCACGATCCGTCCAGCGATCCAATCACGATCCGTCCCGCGATCTCGTCACGATCCGTCCCGCAAACCAATCACGAACGTCTCATGGCCTTGATCATGATCCTTCCGATCTAGTACCGAACGGACGGCACCTCCACGTTCAGCACACGTGCAGCTTGATGACGATCTCCACCGTCTTGATCCAGCAAGAGGAGGTGTAGAGGAGAGAGAGTTCACCGGCAGCGTGACGGCGCTCCGGTGATGGTGGTGGAGCAATTCCGGCAGGGCTTCGCCTAAGCACTGCGGAACTACGATCTAGAGGAGCACTGGTGGAACGGGTAGCACGTGGCCGTCAAATCTGTCTAAAACAGCCCCAATCCACTAGTATATAAAGGAGGAGAGGAGGAGGGCTGGCTTGGCGCAAGGGCCAAGCCAATTTCGTCCAAAAGAGGGAGGGAGAGAAGGACTCTCCTTCTCCAATCCTAGTTGGACTAGGAATTCTCCCTATTGGCTGATTTTCCACTTTTTCCTTTAGGACTTTTTCCTCCTGCGCCATGGGACTTTGTGGCTGTTTCCCCAGCCCACTAAGGGCTGGTTATTATTCTCCCGCAGCCCATGGACCTCTTGGGGTCGAAATACCCCTCCCGGAGGCCTCCCGGTACACTACCGGCACTCCCGGTACACTACCGATGAGCCCAAAACTTTTTCGGCGACCAAACTGGGACTTCCTATATATGAATCTTTATCTCCGGACCATTCTGGAGCTCCTCGTGACGTTCGGGATCTCATCCGGGACTCCTAACAAACTTCAGTCACCACCATACATAACTCTATACTACCGAAACGTCACCAAACCTTAAGTGTGCAGACCCTGCGGGTTCGAGAACTATGTAGACATGACCGAGACACCTCTACGGTCAATAACCAATGGCGGGACCTGGACGTCCACATTGGTTCCTACATATTCTACGAAGATCTTTATCGGTTGAACCTCTATGCCAAGGATTCAGTTAATCCCGTATAACGTTCCCTTTGTTCTTCGGTATGTTACTTGCCCGAGATCCGATCGTCGGTATCCAATACCTAGTTCAACCTCGTTACCGGCAAGTCACTTTACTCGTTCCGTAATACAAGATCCCGTGACCAACACTTAGTCACAATGCTTGCAAGGCTTGTGTGTGATGTTGCATTACCGAGTGGGCCCTGAGATACCTCTCTGTCACACGAAGTAACAAATCCCAGTCTTGATCCATGCCAACCCAACAGACACCCTCGGAGATACCTGTAGTGCACCTTTATAGCCACCCAGTTACGTTGTGACGTTTGATACACACAAAGTATTCCTCCGGTGTCAGTGAGTTGCATGATCTCATGGTCATAGGAACATATACTTGACATGCGGAAAACAGCAGCAATAAACTGACACGATCATATGCTACGTTTGTAATTTGGGTCTTGTCCATCACATCATTCTCCTAATGATGTGATCCCGTTATCAAATGACATCTTAGGTCCATGGCTAGGGAACCTTAACCATCTTTTGATCAACGAGCTAGTTCACTAGAGGCATACTAGGGACATGGTGTTGTCTATGTATCCACACATGTATCTGAGTTTCCGATCAATACAATTATAGCATGGATAATAAACGATTATCATGAACAAGGAAATATGATAATAACTAATTTAGTATTGTCTCTGGGGCATATTTCCAACAGTCTCCCACTTGCACTAGAGTCAATAATCTAGTTCACATCACCATGTGATTCGTAATGTTATGAATCTAACACCCAATGAGTTATGGGGCTCGATCATGCTTTGCATGTGAGAGAGGTCTTTTATAGTCAACGGGTCTATGATATTCAGATTCGTGTGTTCTTTGCAAATCTCTATGTCAAACTTTAAATACTACTACCACACTGTTGGGGAACGTCGCATGGGAAACAAAATTTTTCCTACGCACACGCAAACCTATCCATGGTGATGAGCATCTACGAGAGGGAGAGTGGATCTACGTACCCTTGTAGATCGCTAAGCGGGAAGCGTTAAGAAACGCGGTTGGTGTAGTCGAACATCTTCGCGATCCAAATCGCCGAGCGTCCCGCGATCTCATCACGATCCGTCCCGCGATCCAATCACGATCCGTCCCGTGAACTCATCACGATCCGTCCCGCGATCTCATCACGATCCGTCTCACGATGTTGATCACGATCTGTCCCGCGAACTCATCACGATCCGTTCCGCGATCTCATCACGAACCGTCTCGCGATCTCGATCACGGTCCTTCCGATCTAGCGCCGAACGGACGGCACCTCCGCGTTCAGCACACGTGCAGCTTGATGACGATCTCCACCATCTTGATCCAGCAAGAGGAGGTGGAGAGGAGAGAGAGTTCACCGGCAGCGTGACGGCGCTCCGGTGATGGTGGTGGAGTGATTCCGGCAGGGCTTCGCCTAAGCGCCGCGGAAAACCGATCTAGAGGAGAAACTGTGCACCGGTGAAACGGGTAGCACGTGGCCGGAAATTCTGTCCAAAAACCACCCAATCCACTAGTATATATAGGAGGAGAGGAGAGGAGAGGCAGCCAAGGCCTTTGGGTCGGCCGAAATAGGAGGTGGGAAGAAATCCTACTTCACCTCCAATCCTAGTTGGAGTAGGATTGCCTCCTATTGGCTGATTTTCCACTTTTTGCTTTAGGACTTTCTCTCCTGCGCCATGGGCCTTTGTGGCTGTTTTCCCAGCCCACTAAGGGCTGGTTATTATTCTCCCACAGCCCATGGACCTCTTGGGGTCGAAATACCCCTCCCGGAGGCCTCCCGGTACACTACCGGCACTCCCGGTACACTACCGGCACTCCCGGTACACTACCGATGAGCCCGAAACTTTTCCGGAAACCAAACTGGGACTTCCTATATATGAATCTTTACCTCCGGACCATTCCGGAGCTCCTCGTGATGTCCGGGATCTCATCCGGGACTCCGAACAAACTTCGGTCACCACCATACATAACTCTACACTACCGAAACGTCACCGAACCTTAAGTGTGCAGACCCTGCGGGTTCGAGAACTATGTAGACATGACCGAGACACCTCTACGGTCAATAACCAATGGAGGGACCTGGACATCCACATTGGTTCCTACATATTCTACGAAGATCTTTTTCGGTCGAACCTCTATGTCAAGGATTTAGTTAATCCCGTATAACGTCCCCTTTGTTCTTCGGTATGTTACTTGCCCGAGATTCGATCGTCGGTATCTCCATACCTAGTTCAACCTCGTTACTGGCAAGTCTCTTTACTCGTTCCGTAATACAAGATCCCGTGACTAACACTTAGCCACATTGCTTGCAAGGCTTGTTGTGATGTTGTATTACCGAGTGGGCCCTGAGATACCTCTCCGTCACACGGAGTAACAAATCCCAGTCTCGATCCATGCCAACTCAACAAACACCATCGGAGATACCTGTAGAGCACCTTTATAGTCACCCAGTTACGTTGCGATGTTTGATACACACAAGGCACTCCTCCGATATCCGTGAGTTGCATGATCTCATGGTCATAGGAACATATACTTGACATGCAGAAAACAGTAGCAATAAACTGACACGATCATATGCTATGTTTGTAGTTTGGGTCTTATCCATCACATCATTCTCCTAATGATGTGATCCCGTTATCAAATGACATCTCATGTCCATGGCTAGGAAACCTTAACCATCCTTTGATCAACGAGCTAGTCCATTAGAGGCATACTAGGGACATGGTTTTGTCTATGTATCCACACATGCATTTAAGTCTCCGATCAATACAATTATAGCATGGATAATAAACGATTATCATGAACAAGGAAATATGATAATAACTAATTTATTATTGCCTCTAGGGCATATTTCCAACAGTCTCCCACTTGCACTAGAGTCAATAATCTAGTTCACATCACCATGTGATTCGCATTGTTATGAATCTAACACCCAATGAGTTTTGGGGCTCGATCATGCTTTGCATGTGAG
This sequence comes from Hordeum marinum, assembly GCA_022496015.1. Classification (NCBI taxonomy): domain Eukaryota; kingdom Viridiplantae; phylum Streptophyta; class Magnoliopsida; order Poales; family Poaceae; genus Hordeum; species Hordeum marinum. The sequence goes on along the minus strand of CM039677.1, from coordinate 93,103,734 downwards.
AGAGGTCTTATAGTCAACGGGTCTGCGATATTCAGATCCGTGTGTACTTTGCAAATCTCTATGTCAAACCGTAAACACTGCTACCACACTCCACTTGGTACTATTTCCAAATGGCTGCTCCACTATACGTATCCAGATTGCTACTACTAGTCATCTGGATAGGTGTTAAAGCTTGCATCGACGTAACTCTTTACGACGAACTCTTTATCACCTCCATAATCAAGAAACATTTCCTTAGTCCTCTGGTTACTAAGGATAATTCCGACCGCTGTCCAGTGATCCACTCCTGGACCACTCTTGTACCCCCTGACAGACTCGTGGCAAGGCACACATAGGTGCGGTACACAGCATGGCATAATATAGAGCCTATGGCTAAGGCATAGGGGACGACATTCATCCTTTCTCTTTCTTCTGCCGTTGTCGAGCTTTGAGTCTCACTCAACTTCACACCTTACAAATCAGACGAGAACTATTTCTCTAGCTGATCCATTTTGAACTCTTTCAAAATCTTGTCAAGGTATGCACTCATTGAAAGTCTCATCAAGCATCTTGATCTATCTCTATAGATTTTGATGCTCAACAATTAGGTAGCTTTATCCAGGTCTTCATTTGAAAAACACTTTTCAAACAACCTTTTATGCCTTCCAGAAATTCTACATTATTTCCGATCAACAATATGTCAACCACATATACTTATCAGAAACTCTATAGTGCTCCCATTCACTTTATTGCAAATACAAGTTTCTCGTAAACTTTGTATAAACTACAAAAACTTTGATCACCTCATCAAAGTGTATATTCCAACTCCGAGATGCTTGCTTCAGTCCATAGAAGGATCACTGAAGCTCTCTCATCTTTTAGCATCCTTAGGACTGACAAAACCTTCTGGTTGTATCACATACAACCTTTCCTTAAGTAAACCGTTAAGGAAACGACGTTTTGACATCCATCTGCCAGATTTCGTAATTGAAAATGCAGCAACTGCTAACATAATTCCAACAGACTTTTAGCATCGCTACGAGTGAGAAAGCCTCCTCGCAGTCAACTCCTTGAACTTGTCACAAACAACTTTGCAACAAGTCGAGCTTTACAAATGGTGACATTCACCATCAGTGTCTGTCTTCATTCTAAAGGTCCATTTGTACTCAACGACCTGCCGTCTAACGAGCAAGTCTACCAAAGTCTATACTTGGTTTTCATAAATGGATCCTATCTCGGATTTCATGGTCTCTAACCATTTGTCGGAATCCGGGCCCATCATCGCTTCTCCATAGCTCGTAGGTTCATCGCTGTCCAACAACATGACCTCGAAGACAGGGTTGTCGTACCGCTTAGGAGCAGTACACATCCTTGTCGACCCACGAAGTTCGATAGTAACTTGATCCTGAAGCTTCATGATCATCATCATTAACTTCCTCTTCAACTAACGTAGGCTTCACAGAAACATCTTTCTGCGCTGCGCTACTCTCTGGTTGAACAAAGGTTTAACAACCTCATCAAGTTCTATCTTCCTCCCACTCAATTCTTTCGAGAGAAACCTTTCCTCGAGAAAGGATCCGTTTTAGTAACAACCACTTTGCACTCGGATCTGAGATAGAAGGTTCACCCAACTGATCTTAGGGTATTCTATGAAGATGCATTTGTCCGCCTTGGGTTCGACCTCATTAGGTGAAAACATTTTTCACACAAGTGCCGCAGCCCCAAGTATTAAGAAACGACAGCTTAGGTTTCTATCAAACCATAATTCATATGGTGTCATCTCAACGGATTTAGATGGTGCCCTATTTAAAGTGAATGTAGTTGTCTCTAATGCATAACCCCAAAATTATAGTAGTAAAACGACAAGAGACATCATAGCACGCACCATGTCCAATAGAGCATAACTATGATGTTCGGACACACCATCACACTATGGTGTTCCAGGTGGCGTTTAGTTGTGAAACAACTTTCACATTGTCTTAAGTTGTATGCCAAACTCGTGACTCAGATATTCACCTCCACGATCATATCGCAGTCATTTTTATCTTCTTGTCACGATGATCTTTAAACTTCACTCTGAATTTGCTTGAACCTTTCAAACGATTCAGACTTGTGTTTCATTAAGTAAATATACACTATATCTACTCAAATCATCAGTGAAGGTAAGAAAATAACGATATCCACTGCACACTACAAGACTCACTAGATTGCATACATCAACATGTATCATTTCCAATGAATCACTTGCCCGCTCCATCCAACGGGGTCCTTTAGTCATCTTGCCCAAGAGGCATGGTTCGCATGTCTCAACCGATTCGAAATCGAATGAGTCCAAATATCCATCAGCATGGAGTTTCTACATGCGCTTTATACCAATATGACATTTAGCGGCAGTGCCACAAGTATGTGGTACTATCATTATTAACTTTGTATCTTTTGACATCAATGTTATGAACATGTGTAATACTACGATCAAGATTTCAACAAACCATTCTCACTGGGTGCATGACCATTGAAGGTATTATTCATGTAAACAGAATAACCATTATTCTCTAACTTAAATGAATAACCGTATTGCAATAAACATGATCTAATCATGTTCATGCTCAACGCAAAACACCAAATAACATTTATTTAGGTTCGTCACTAATCCTGAAGGTAGAGAGAGCGTGCGATGTTGATCACATCAACCTTGGAAACACTTCCAACACATATCGTCACCTCACCCTTAGCTAGTTCTCCGTTTATTCCGTAGCTTTTATTTCGAGTTACTAACATTTAGCAACCGAACCGGTATCCAATACCCAGGTGCTACTAAGAGTACTAGCAAGGTACACATTAGTAACTCGTATATCAAATATACTTCTATCAATGTTGCCAGCCTTCTTATCTACCAAGTATCTAGGGTTGTTCCGCTTCAGCGACCTCTCACCTCATAATAGAAGCACTTAGTCTCGGGTTTGAGTTCAACTTTGGGTTGCTTCACTGGAGCAGCAACTGACTTGCTATCCATGAAGTTTCCCTCCTTGATCTTGCCCTTTTCGAAACTAGTGGTTTGATTAACCATCAACACTTGACGCTCCTTCTTGATTTCTACCTTCGCGGTGTCAAACATCGCGAACAGCTCAGGGATCAATACTTCTATCCCTGGTGTATTATAGTTCATCACTTAAGTTCTAGTAGCTTTAGTGACAGTGACTTGGAGAACTATATCAATCACTATCTTATCTGGAAGATCAACTCCCACTTGATTCAAGCGATTGTAGTACCCAGACAATCTGAGTACATGCTCAACGATTGAGCTATTCTCCTTCATCTTACAGGCAAAGAATCTTGTTGGAGATCTCATATCTCGCAACACAGGCACGAGCCTGAGATCACAATCTCTGCCCCTAGAACATCTCATATGTTCCGTGACGTTCAAAACGTTTCGGAGCCTCAATTCTAAGCCGTAATGCATGACGCACAAAACTATCAAGTAGTCATCGAAACGTGCCTGTCAGATGTTCACAACATCTATAGACGACGCTAGAGGGGGTGGCGCACCGAGCGGTGCATTAAGGACATAAGCCTTCTGTGCAGCAATGAGGACAATCCTCAGATCACGGACCCAGTCCGCAATATTGCTACCAACATCTTTCAATTCTATTTCTCTAGGAACATATAAAAATACAAGGGAGCCACAACGCGAGCTAGTAATCTACAACATAATTTGCAAAGACACTTTGACTATGTTCATGATAATGAGTTCAATTAATCATATTATTTAAGAACTCCCACTCAAATTGACATCCCTCCGATCATTCGAGTGATACATGATCCAAATTCACCAACTCAAGTCCGATCATCACGTGAGTTGAGGTGGCTGCAATGGTGAACATCATTATGTTGATCATATCTACTATATGACTCATGTTCGACCTTTCGGTCTCTCGTGTTCCGAGGCCATGTCTGTACATGCTAGGCTCGTCAAGTTTAACCCGAGTGTTCTGCGCGTGCAAATCTGGCTTGCACCCGTTGTATGTGAACGTAGAGTCTATCACACCCGATCATCACGTGGTGTCTCAACACGACGAACTTTCGCAACGGTGCACACTCGGGGAGAACACAGTTCATCTTGAAATTCAAGTGAGGGATCACCTTATAATGCTACCGCCGTACTAAGCAAAACAAGGTGCATAAAAGGATTAACATCTCATGCAATTCATAAGTGACATGATATGGCCATGAACTTGTGTTTAAGATCTCCATCTTCGAAACACCGGCATGATCTCCATCGTCACCGGCACAACACCATGATCTCCATCATCTTGATCTCCATCAATGTGTTGCCATTGGGGTTGTGGCGCCAGCCCTGCTTCTACTTCTATTGCTACTGCTTAGCGATAAAGTAAAGCATTACATAGCGCTTAATGATTGACACGCAGGTCATACAATAATTAAAGACAACCCTATGGCTCCTGCCGGTTGCCGTACTCAACGACATGCAAGTCGTGAAATTCTATACATCACATGATCATCTCATACATCACATATATCTCATCATGTAATTGGCCATATCACATCACAACATACCCTGCAAAAACAAGTTAGACGTCCTCTAATTGTTGTTGCATGTTTTACGTGGCTGCTATGGGTATCTAGCAAGAACGATTCTCACCTACGCATAAACCACAACGGTGATACACTAGTTTGCTTTTCAACCTTCTCAAGGACCGCCTTTGTCGAATCCGATCCAACTAAAGTGAGAGAAACTGTCACCCGCAAGCCATCTAGGCAACAAGTTGCGTCGAGGGAACCGGTCTCTCGTAAGCGTACGAGTAATGTTGGTCCGGGCCGCTTCATCTCACAATCCCGCTGAACCAAAATACGACCAAGGGAGGAAGCAATCTAAGCATCAACGCCCACAAACCTTTTGTGTTCTACTCGAGATCTCATCGAACCATCAACCTAGCTCATGATGCCACTGTTGGGGAACGTCGCATGGGAAACAAAATTTTTCCTACGCACACGCAAACCTATCCATGGTGATGAGCATCTACGAGAGGGAGAGTGGATCTACGTACCCTTGTAGATCGCTAAGCGGGAAGCGTTAAGAAACGCGGTTGGTGTAGTCGAACATCTTCGCGATCCAAATCGCCGAGCGTCCCGCGATCTCATCACGATCCGTCCCGCGATCCAATCACGATCCGTCCCGTGAACTCATCACGATCCGTCCCGCGATCTCATCACGATCCGTCTCACGATGTTGATCACGATCTGTCCCGCGAACTCATCACGATCCGTTCCGCGATCTCATCACGAACCGTCTCGCGATCTCGATCACGGTCCTTCCGATCTAGCGCCGAACGGACGGCACCTCCGCGTTCAGCACACGTGCAGCTTGATGACGATCTCCACCATCTTGATCCAGCAAGAGGAGGTGGAGAGGAGAGAGAGTTCACCGGCAGCGTGACGGCGCTCCGGTGATGGTGGTGGAGTGATTCCGGCAGGGCTTCGCCTAAGCGCCGCGGAAAACCGATCTAGAGGAGAAACTGTGCACCGGTGAAACGGGTAGCACGTGGCCGGAAATTCTGTCCAAAAACCACCCAATCCACTAGTATATATAGGAGGAGAGGAGAGGAGAGGCAGCCAAGGCCTTTGGGTCGGCCGAAATAGGAGGTGGGAAGAAATCCTACTTCACCTCCAATCCTAGTTGGAGTAGGATTGCCTCCTATTGGCTGATTTTCCACTTTTTGCTTTAGGACTTTCTCTCCTGCGCCATGGGCCTTTGTGGCTGTTTTCCCAGCCCACTAAGGGCTGGTTATTATTCTCCCACAGCCCATGGACCTCTTGGGGTCGAAATACCCCTCCCGGAGGCCTCCCGGTACACTACCGGCACTCCCGGTACACTACCGGCACTCCCGGTACACTACCGATGAGCCCGAAACTTTTCCGGAAACCAAACTGGGACTTCCTATATATGAATCTTTACCTCCGGACCATTCCGGAGCTCCTCGTGATGTCCGGGATCTCATCCGGGACTCCGAACAAACTTCGGTCACCACCATACATAACTCTACACTACCGAAACGTCACCGAACCTTAAGTGTGCAGACCCTGCGGGTTCGAGAACTATGTAGACATGACCGAGACACCTCTACGGTCAATAACCAATGGAGGGACCTGGACATCCACATTGGTTCCTACATATTCTACGAAGATCTTTTTCGGTCGAACCTCTATGTCAAGGATTTAGTTAATCCCGTATAACGTCCCCTTTGTTCTTCGGTATGTTACTTGCCCGAGATTCGATCGTCGGTATCTCCATACCTAGTTCAACCTCGTTACTGGCAAGTCTCTTTACTCGTTCCGTAATACAAGATCCCGTGACTAACACTTAGCCACATTGCTTGCAAGGCTTGTTGTGATGTTGTATTACCGAGTGGGCCCTGAGATACCTCTCCGTCACACGGAGTAACAAATCCCAGTCTCGATCCATGCCAACTCAACAAACACCATCGGAGATACCTGTAGAGCACCTTTATAGTCACCCAGTTACGTTGCGATGTTTGATACACACAAGGCACTCCTCCGATATCCGTGAGTTGCATGATCTCATGGTCATAGGAACATATACTTGACATGCAGAAAACAGTAGCAATAAACTGACACGATCATATGCTATGTTTGTAGTTTGGGTCTTATCCATCACATCATTCTCCTAATGATGTGATCCCGTTATCAAATGACATCTCATGTCCATGGCTAGGAAACCTTAACCATCCTTTGATCAACGAGCTAGTCCATTAGAGGCATACTAGGGACATGGTTTTGTCTATGTATCCACACATGCATTTAAGTCTCCGATCAATACAATTATAGCATGGATAATAAACGATTATCATGAACAAGGAAATATGATAATAACTAATTTATTATTGCCTCTAGGGCATATTTCCAACACACACGCCACTTGGCACTATTCCAAATGGCTGATCCACTATACGTATCCAGATTGCTACTTCGAGTCATCCGGATCGGTGTTAAAGCTTGCATCGACGTAACTCTTTACGACGAACTCTTTACCACCTCCATAATCGAGAAACATCTCCTTAGTCTTTTAACATCATGGATCACTCTTGTACCCCTTGAAGGACTCATGGCAAGGCACACATAGGTGCGGTACACATCATGGCATACTATACAGAGCCTATGGCTAAGGCATAGGGGACGACGTTCGTCCTTTCTCTTTCTTCTGCCGTTGTCGAGCTTTGAGTGTCACTCAACTTCACACCTTACAAATCAGGCGAGAACACTTCTCTCTAACTGATCCATTTTGAACTCTTTCAAAATCTTGTCAAGGTATGTACTCATTGAAAGTCTCATCAAACATCTTGATCTATCTCTATAGATCTTGATGCTCAACAATTAAGTAGCTTTATCCAGGTCTTTCTTTGAAAAACTCTTTTCAAACAACCGTTCATGCTTTCCAGAAGTTCTACATTATTTCCGATCAACAATATGTCATCACATATACTTATCAGAAATTCTATAGTGCTCCCACTCACTTTATTGTAAATACAAGTTTCTCGTAAACTTTGTATGAACTACAAAACTTTGATCACCTCATCAAAGCACACATTCCAACTCCGAGATGCTTGTTTCAGTCCATAGAAGGATCACTGAAGCTTGCACACCTTTTAGCATTCTTAGGACTGTCGAAACCTTCTGGTTGTATCACATACAACCTTTCCTCAAGTAAACTGTGAAGGAAACGATGTTTTGACATCCATCTGCCAGTTTTCATAACTGAAAACTGCAGCAACTGCTAACATAATTCCAACAGACTTTAGCATCGCTACGAGTGAGAAAGTCTCATCGCAGTCAACTTCCTTGAACTTGTCAAAAATTTGTTTGTGACAAGTCAAGCTTTATACAAGGTGACATTCACCATCAGCGTCTGTCTTCATTTGAAAAATCCATTTGTATTTGACGACCTCTCGTCCAACGAGCAAGTCTACCAAAGTCTATACTTGGTTTTCATACATGGATCCTTTCTCGGATTTCATGGCTTCTAACCATTTGTCGGAATCCGGGCCCATCATCGCTTCTCCATAGCTTGTAGGTTCATCATTGTCCAACAACATGACCTCTAAGACAGGGTTGTCGTACCACTCAAGAGCAGTACACGTCCTTTGTCGACCTACTAGGTTCGATAGTAACTTGATCAGAAGCTTCATGATCATCATCATTAACTTCCACTTCAACTAACATAGGCTTCGCAGAAACATCTTCCTGCGCTGCACTACTCTTTCGTTGAAACAAAGATTCAACAACCTCATCAAGTTCTGTCTTCCTCCCACTCAATTCTTTCAAGAGAAACCTTTTCTCGGAAAGGACCCATTTTCGCAACAAACACTTTGTACTCGGATCTGAGATAGAAGGTATACCCAACTGTTCTTGGGGTATTCTATGAAGATGCATTTGTCCGCTTTGGGTTCGAGCTCATTAGGTGAATTTTTTCCCACCCAAGCTTCGCAGCCCCAAACATCAAGAAATGACAACTTTAGGTTTCTATCAAACCATAATTCACACGGTGTCATCTCAACTGATTTAGATGGTGCCCTATTTAAAGTGAATGCGGTTGTCTCTAATGCATAACCCCAAAATGCTAGTGGCAAAATGATAAGAGACATCATAGCATGTGCTATATCAAATAAGGCACGACTACGACGGTCGGACACACCATCACACTATGGTGTTCCAGGTGGCGTGAGTTGTGAAACAATTTTCACATTGTCTAAACTTGTATGCCAAACTCGTAACCTAGATATTCACTTCCACGATCATATCGCAGAAATTTTTATCTTCTTGTTACGATGATCTTAAACTTCACTCTGAATTTGCTTGAACCTTTCAAACGATTCAGACTTGTGTTTCATTAAGTAAATATACACTATATTCACTCAAATCACCAGTGAAGGTAAGAAAATAACGATATCCACCGCAAGCTACAAACACTCATTGGACTGTATACATCAACATATATTGTTTCCATTAAGTCACTTGCCCGTTCTATCAAGCCGGAAAACGGGGTTTAGTCATCTTACCCAAAAGGTATGATCCGCATGTCTCAATCGATTCAAAAACGAATGAGTCCAAAGATCCATCAGCATGGAGTTTCTTTATGCGCTTTACACCAATATGACATTTAGCCGCAGTGCCACAAGCATGTGGTACTATCATTATTAACCTTGTATCTTTTGGCATCAATGTTATGGACTTGTGTATTACTACGATCAAGATTTCAACAAACCATTCTCACTGGGTGCATGACCATTGAAGGTATTATTCATGTAAACAGAGTAACATTATTCTCTAACTCAAATGAATAACCGTGTTGCAATAAACATGATCTAATCACGTTCATGCTCAACGCAAAACACCAAATAACATTTATTTAGGTTCGTCACTAATCCTGAGGGTAGAGAGAGCGTGCGATGTTGATCACATCAACCTTGGAACCATTTCCAACATACGTCGTCACCTCACCCTTAGTTAGTTCTCCGTTAATTCCGTAGCTTTATTTCGAGTTACTAACACTTAGCAACCGAACCGGTATCCAATACCCAGGGTGCTACTAGGAGTACTAGCAAGGTACACATCAATAACACGCATATCAAATATACTTCTATCGACATTGCCAGCCTTCTTATCTACCAAGTATCTAGGGGTGTTCCGCTTTGGTGACCGCTCTCCTCATAATCGAAGCACTTAGTCTCGGGTTTGGGTTCAACTTTGGGTTGTTTCACTGGAGCAGCAACTGATTTGCCATCCATGAAGTTTCCCTCCTTCGCCCTTGCCTTTCTCGAAACTAGTGGTTTTACTAACCATCAACACTTGACGCTCCTTCTTGATTTCTACCTTCGCGGTGTCAAACATCGCGAACAGCTCAGGAATCATTATTTCTATCCCTGGCAATTTATAGTTCATCACCAAGTTCTAGTAGCTTAGTGACAGTGACTTGGAGAAGTATACCAAACACTATCTTATCTGGAAGATTAACTCCCACTCGATTCAAGCGTTTGTAGTACTCAGACAATCTGAGTATATGCTCAACGATTGAGCAATTCTCCTTCATCTTGCAGGCAAAGAATCTTGTTAAAGATCCCATATCTCGCAATACGGGCATGAGCCTAAGTTCACAATCTCAGCTCTTAGAACATCTCATATGTTCCATGACGTTCAAAACGTTTTGGAGCCTCAATTCTAAGTCGTATTGCATGACGCACTCAACTATCAAGTAGTCATCGGAACGTGCCTGTCAGATGTTCAAAACATCTACAGACGATGCTAGAGGGGGTGGTGCACCGAGCGGTGCACTAAGGACATAAGCATTTCTGTGTAGCAATGAGGACAATCCTCAGATCACAGACCCAATCCACAATATTGCTACCATCATCTTTCAACTCTATTTCTCTAGGAACATAAAAATACAAGGGAGCTACAGCGTGAGCTAGTAATCTACGACATAATTTGCAAAGACACTATTGACTATGTTCATGATAATGAGTTCAATTAATCATATTACTTAAGAACTTCCACTCAAATTGACATCCCTCAGGTCATCTGAGTGTCACATGATCCAAAATTCACCAACTCAAGTCCGATCATCACGTGAGTTAAGGTGGCTTCAATGGTGAACATCATTATGTTGATCATATCTACTATATGACTCATGCTCGACCTTTCGGTCTCTTGTGTTCTGAGGCCAAGTCTGTACATGCTAGGCTCGTCAAGTTTAACCCGAGTGTTTCCGTGTGTGCAAATCTGTCTTGCACCCATTATATGTGAACTTAGAGTCTATCACACCTGATCATCACGTGGTATCTCAACATGACGAACTTTCGCAACGGTGCACACTCGGGGAGAACACAATTTATCTTGAAATTTAAGTGAGAGATCACCTTATAATGCTACCGTCGTCCAAAGCAAAACAAGGTTCATAAAAGGATTAACATCACATGCAAATCATAAGTGACATGATATGGCCATGATCTTGTGCTTTAGATCTCCATCTTGAAAGCACCGGCATGATCTCCATCGTCACCGGCACGACACCATGATCTCCATCAACGTGTCACCATCTGGGTTGTCACGCCCTGCATGCTTCTACTACTATTGCTACCGTTTAGCGATAAAGTAAAGCATTACATAGAGCTTAATGATTGACGCGCAGGTCATACAATAATTAAAGACAACCCTATGGCTCCTGCCGGTTGCCGTACTCATCGACGTGCAAGTCGTGAAATTCTATACATCACATGATCATCTCATACATCACATATATCTCATCATGTAATTGGCCATATCACATCACAACATACCCTGCAAAAACAAGTTAGACGTCCTCTAATTGTTGTTGCCAGTTTTACGTGGCTGCTACGGGTATCTAGCAAGAACGATTCTCACCTACGCAAAGCCACAACGGTGATACATAGTTTTCTTTTCAACCTTCTCAAGGACCGCCTTTGTCGGATCCGGTCCAACTAAAGTGAGAGAAACTATCACCCGCAAGCCAGCTAAGCAACAAGTTGCGTCGCGGGAACCGGTCTCTCGTAAGCGTACGAGTAATGTTGGTCCAAGCCGCTTCATCTCACAATACCGCTGAACCAAAATACGACCAAGGGAGGAAGCAATCTAATCATCAACGCCCACAAACTTTTTGTGTTCTACTCAAGATCTCATCGAACCATCAACCTAGCTCATGATGCCACTGTTGGGGAACGTCGCATGGGAAACAAAAAATTTCCTACGCACACGCAAACCTATCCATGGTGATGAGCATCTATGAGAGGGGGATTTGATCTACATACCCTTGTAGATCGCTAAGCGGGAAGCGTTAAGAAACGCGGTTGGTGTAGTCGAACATCTTCGCGATCCAAATTGCCGAGCGTCCTGCGATCTCATCACGATCCGTCCCGTGAACACATCACGATCCGTCCCGTGAACACAACACGATCCGTCCCGCGATCTCATCACGATCCGTCCCGTGATCCAATCATGAACCGTCCCGCAATCTCGTCACGATCCGTCCCGCGAACCAATCACGAACGTCTCGTGGCCTTGATCACGATCCTTCCGATCTAGTACCGAACGGACGCCACCTCCCGTTCAGCACACGTGCAGCTTGATGACGATCTCCACCGTATTGATCCAGCAAGAGGAAGTGGAGAGGAGAGAGAGTTCACCGGCAGCGTGACGGTGCTCCGGTGATGGTGGTGGAGCAATTCCGGCAGGGCTTCGCCTAAGCACTGCGGAACTACGATCTAGAGGAGCACCGGTGGAACGGGTAGCACGTGGCCGTCAAATCTGTCTAAAACAGCCCCAATCCACTAGTATATAAAGGAGGAGAGGAGGAGGGCTGTCTTGGCGCAAGGGCCAAGCCAATTTCGTCCAAAAGAGGGAGGGAGAGAAGGACTCTCCTTCTCCAATCCTAGTTGGACTAGGATTGCTCCCTATTGGCTGATTTTCCACTTTTTACTTTAGGACTTTTTCCTCCTGCGCCATGGGCCTTTGTGGCTGTTTCCCCAGCCCACTAAGGGATGGTTATTATTCTCCCACAGCCCATGGACCTCTTGGGGTCGAAATACCCCTCCCGGAGGCCTCCCGGTACACTCCCGGCACTCCCGGTACACTACCGATGAGCCCGAAACTTTTCCGGCGACCAAACTGGGACTTCCTATATATGAATATTTACCTCCGGACCATTTCGGAGCTCCTCGTGACGTCCGGGATCTCATCCAGGACTCCGAACAAACTTCGGTCACCACCATACATAACTCTATACTACCGAAACGTCACCAAACCTTAAGTGTGCAGACCCTGCGGGTTCGAGAACTATGTAGACATGACCGAGACACCTCTACGGTCAATAACCAATGGCGGGACCTAGACATCCACATTGGTTCCTACATATTCTATGAAGATCTTTATCGGTCGAACCTCTATGCCAAGGATTCAGTTAATCCCGTATAACGTTCCCTTTGTTCTTCGGTATGTTACTTGCCAGAGATCCGATCGTCGGTATCCAATGCCTAGTTCAACCTCGTTACCGGCAAGTCTCTTTACTCATTCCATAATACAAGATCCCGTGACCAACACTTAGTTACAATGCTTGCAAGGCTTGTGTGTGATCTTGCATTACCGAGTGGGCCCTGAGATACCTCTCCGTCACACGGAGTAACAAATCGCAGTCTTGATCCATGCCAACCCAACAGACACCCTCGAAGATACCTGTAATGCACCTTTATGGCCACCCAGTTACGTTGTGACGTTTGATACACACAAAGTATTACTCCGGTGTCAGTGAGTTGCGTGATCTCAGGGTCATAGGAACATATACTTAACATGCGGAAAACAGCAGCAATAAACTGACACGATCATATGCTACATTTGTAATTTGGGTCTTGTCCATCACATCATTCTCCTAATGATGTGATCCCGTTATCAAATGACATCTTAGGTCCATGGCTAGGAAACCTTAACCATCTTTTGATCAACGAGCTATTTCACTAGAGGCATACTAGGGACATGGTTTTGTCTATGTATCCACACATGTATCTGAGTTTCCGATCAATACAATTGTAGCATGGATAATAAACGATTATCATGAACAAGGAAATATGATAATAACTAATTTTTTATTGCCTATAGGGCATATTTCCAACAGCCCTCCCCTTAGGCGTAGCCTCCTCTCCCCTCCTCCTATATATACTAGTGGATATCTAGGGTTTTGGCACTGAATTTACGGACACGTGCTACCCGTTCCATCGGTGCTCCTCTAGATCGGATTTCCCTAGTGCTTAGGCGAAGCCCTGCTGGAATTGCTCCACCACCATCACCGGAGCGCCGTCACGCTGCCGGTGAACTCTTCTCCCTCTCCACTTCCTATTGCTGGATCAAGACGGTGGAGATCGTCATCAAGCTGCACGTGTGCTGAACGCGGAGGTGCCGTCCGTTCGGCGCTAGATCGGAAGGACCGTGAACAAGATCGCGAGACCGTTCATGATGAGTTCACGGGACGGATCGTGATGATATCGCGGGGCGGATCGTGATGAGTTCGCGGGGACGGATCATGATTGGATCGCAGGACGGATCGTGATGTGATTGCGGGATGCTCGGTGATTTGGATCGCGAAGATGTTCGACTACACCAACCTCGTTTCTTAACGCTTCCCGCTTAGCGATCTACAAGGGTATGTAGATCCACTCTCCCTCTCATAGATTCTCATCACCATGGATAGATCTTATGTGTGCGTAGGAAATTTTTTGTTTCCCATGCAACGTTCCCCAACAATGGCATCATGAGCTAGGTCTATGTGTAGATGAGATCTCAAGTAGAACACAAAAGGTTTGTGGGCGTTGATGCTTAGATTGCTTCCTCCCTTGGTCGGATTTTGGTTCAGCGGTATTATGAGATGAAGCAGCCCGGACCAACATTACTCGTACGCTTACGAGAGACCGGTTCCCTCGACACAACTTGTTGCCTAGATGGCTTGCGGGTGGCAGTTTCGCTCACTTCAGTTGGATCGGATTCGACAAAGGAGGTCCTTGAGAAGGTTGAAAAGAAAATTATGTATCACCCTTGTGGTTTATGCGTAGGTGAGAATCGTTCTTGCTAGAAACCCATAGCAGCCACGTAAAACATGCAACAACAATTAGAGGACGTCTAACTTGTTTTTGCAGGGTATGTTGTGATGTGATATGGCCAATTACATGATGAGATATATGTGATGTATGAGATGATCATGTGATGTATAGAATTTCACGACTTGCATGTCGATGAGTACGGCAACCGGCAGGAGCCATAGGGTTGTCTTTAATTATTGTATGACCAGCGTGTCAATCATTAAGCGCTATGTAATGCTTTACTTTATCGCTAAACGGTAGCAATAGTAGTAGAAGCATGCAGGGCATGACAACCCCGATGGTGACACATTGATGGAGATCAAGATGATGGAGATCATGGTTTCATGCCGGTGACGATGGAGATCATGCCGGTGCTTTGAAGATGGAGATCTAAAGCACAAGTTCATGGCCATATCATGTCACTTATGAATTGCATGTGATGTTAATCCTTTTATGCACCTTGTTTTGCTTAGTACGACGGTAGCATTATAAGGTGATCCCTCACTTAAATTTCAAGATAAAATTGTGTTCTCCACGAGTGTGCACCGTTGCGAAAGTTTGTCGTGTTGAGACACCACGTGATGATCAGGTGTGATAGACTCTACGTTCGCGTACAACGGGTGCAAGCCAGTGTTGCACATGCAGAACACTCGGGTTAAACTTGACGAGCCTAGCATGTACAGACATGGCCTCGGAACACAAGAGACCGAAAGGTCAAACATGAGTCATATAGTAGATATGATCAACATGATGATGTTCACCATTGTAACCACCTCAACTCACGTGATGATCAGACTTGAGTTGGTGAATTTGGATCATGAATCACTCGGATGACTGGAGGGAGGTCAATTTGAGTGGGAGTTCTTAAGTAATATGATTAATTGAACTCATTATCATGAACATAGTCAGTAGTGTCTTTGCAAATTATGTTGTAGATTACTTGCTCGCGTTGTAGCTCCCTTGAATTTTTATATTTTCCTAGAGAAATAGAGTTGAAAGATGATGGTAGCAATATTGCTGATTGGATCCGTGATCTGAGGATTGTCCTCGTTGCTGCACAGAAAGCTTATGTCCTTAATGCACCACTCGGTGCGCCAACCCCTCTAGCGTTGTCTGTAGATGTTGTGAACATCTAACAGGTACGTGCTGATGACTACTTGATAGTTTAGTGCGTCATGCATTACGGCTTAGAATTGAGGCTTCGAAACATTTTGAATGTCACGGAACATATGAGATGTTCTAAGAGCTGAAATTAGGATCTCAGGCTCGTGCCCGTGTTGCGAGATATGAGATCTCCAACAAGATTCTTTGCCTGCATGATGAACGAGAATAGCTCAATCGTTGAGCATGTGCTCAAATTGTCTGGGTGCTACAATCGCTTGAATCGAGTGGGAGTTCATCTTCTAGATAAGATAGTGATTGATATAGTTCTCCAAGTCACTTTCACTAAAGCTACTAGAACTTGGTGATGAACTATAAAATGCCAGGGATAGAATTAATGATCCCTGAGCAGTTCGCGATGTTTGACATCACGAAGGTAGAAATCAAGAAGGAGCATCAAGTTTTGATGGTTAGTATAACCACTAGTTTCGAGAAGGGCAAGGGCAAGGAGGGAAACTTCATGGATGGCAAGTCAGTTGCGGCTCCAGTGAAGCAACCCAAAGTTGAACCCAAACCCGAGACTAAGTGCTTCGATTATGAGGAGAGAGATCGCTGAAGCAGAACAACCCTAGATACTTGGTAGATAAGAAGGCTGACAACGTCGACAGAAGTATATTTGATATACATGTTATTGATGTGTACCTTGCTTATACTCCTAGTAGCACATGGGTATTGGATACCGGTTCGATTGCTAAATGTTAGTAACTCGAAATAAAGGCTACAGAATAAACGGAGAACTAGCTAAGTGTGAGGTGACGATGTGTGTTGGAAATGTTTCCAAGGTTGATGTGATAAATATCGCACGCTCTCTCTACCTTCGAGATTAGTGACGAACCTAAATGTTATTTGGTGTTTTTTGCGTTGAGCATGAACGCGATTAGATCATGTTCATTGCAACATGGTTATTCATTTAAATTATAGAATAATGGTTATTCTATTTACATGAATAAATATCTTCAACGGTCATGCACCCAGTAACAATGGTTTGTTAAAACTTGATCGTAGTAATACACATGTTCATAACATTGATCCCAAAAGGATACAAAGTTAATAATAATAGTACCACATACTTGTGGCAATGCTGCTAAATGTCATATTGGTATAAAACGCATGAAGAAACTCCATGCTGATGGATCTTTGGACTCATTCGATTTCGAATCGGTTGAGACATGCGAACCATGCCTCTTGGGCAAGATGACTGAAGGACCCCGTTTCTGGTTTGATGGAGCGGGCAAGTGATTTATTGGAAATGATACATGTTGATGTATGCAATCCAATGAGTCTTGTAGCGTGCGGTGGATATCATTATTTTCTTACCTTCACTGATGATTTGAGTAGATATAGTGTATATTTACTTAATGAAACACAAGTCTGAATCGTTTGAAAGGTTCAAGAAAATTCAGAGTGAAGTTTAAGATCATCGTGACAAGAAGATAAAATTGTTTGCGATATGATCGTGGAGGTGAATATCTGAGTTACGAATTTGGCATACAACTTTAGACAATGTGAAAGTTGTTTTCACAACTCACGCCACCTGGAACACCATAATGTGATGGTGTGTCCGAACTTCATAGTCGTGCTCTATTGGATATGATGCGTGCTATGATGTCTATTATCGTTTTGTTACTATAACTTTGGGGTTATGCATTAGAGACAACTACATTCACTTTAAATAGGGCACCATCTAAATCCATTGAGATGACACCGTGTGAACTATGGTTTGATAGAAACCTAAGCTGTCATTTCTTAATGTTTGGGCTTGCGATGCTTGTGTGGAAATGTTTTCTCCTAATGAGCTCAAACCCAAAGCGGACAAATGCATCTTCATAGAATACCCTAAAGAATAGTTGGGTGAACCTTCTATCTCAGATCCAAGCATAAAATGTTTGTTGCTAAAAACTAGGTCCTTTATCGAGAAAGGGTTTCTCTTGAAAGAATTGAGTGGGAGGAGGATAGAACTTGATGAGGTTATTGAACCTCTGCTTCAACCAAAAAGTAGCGCAGCGCAGAAAGATGTTTCTGTGAAGCCTACGTTAGTTGAAGAGGAAGTTAATGATGATGATCATGAAGCTTCGGATCAAGTTACTATCGACCTACGAGGAAAATAGAGCTTGATGAGGTTATTGAACCATTACTTCAACCAGAGAGTAGCGTAGCGTAGAAAGTTGTTTCTGTGAAGCCTACGTCAGTTGAAGAGGAAGTTAATGATGATGATCATGAAGCTTCGGATCAAGTTACTATTGAACTTCATACGTCGACAAGGACGTGTACTGCTACTGAGCGGTACGACAACCCTGTCCTGGAGGTCATGTTGTTGGACAATGATGGACCTACAAACTATGGAGAAGCGATGATGGGCCCGGAAACCAACAATTGGTTAGGGGCCATGAAATCCGAGAAAGGATCCATGTATGAAAACCAAGTATAGACTTTGGTGGACTTGCTTGTTGGACGCAGGTTGTTAAGTACAAATGGATCTTTAAAATGAAGACGGATGCTGATGGTAAATGTTACCATTTGTAAAGCTCGACTTGTTGCAAAGTAGTTTACGACAAGTTCAAGGAGTTGACTGCGATGAGACTTTCTCACTCGTAGCGATGCTAAAGTCTGTTGGAATTAAGTTAGCAGTTGCTGCATTTTTCAATTATGAAATCTGGCAGATGGATGCCAAAACATCGTTTCCTTCCTTAAGGAAAGGTTGTACGAGATACAACCAGAAGGTTTTGTAAGTCCTAAGGATGCTAAATGAAGTGCGAGCTTCAGTGATTCTTCTATGAACTGAAGAAAGCATCTCGGAGTTGGAATATACACTTTGATGAGGTGATCAAAGTTTTTGAGTCTATACAAAGTTTACGAGAAACTAGTATTTGCAATAAAGTGAGTAGGAGCACTATAGAGTTTCTGATAAGTATGTGTGGATGACATATTGCTACTCGGAAATGATGTAGAATTTCTGGAGAGCATAAACGAGTGTTTGAAAAGAGTTTTTCAAAGGAAGACCTGGATAAAGCTACCTAATTGTTGAGCATCAAGATCTATAGAGATAGATCAAGATACTTGATGAGACTTTCAATGAGTACATACCTTGACAAGATTTTGAAAGAGTTCAAAAATGGATCAGTCAGAGAAAGAGTTCTCGCCTGATTTGTAAGGTATAAAGTTGAGTAAGACTCAATGCCTAGTGACTGTAGAAGATAGAGAAAAGATGAGTGTCATCCCCTATGCTTCAGCCATAGGCTCTATCATGTATGCAATGTTGTGCACAAGACCCGATGTCAGCCTTGCCATAAGTATGGCCAGAAGGTTTCAAAGTGATCCTGGAATGGAGCACTGGACAGCGGTCAAGATTATCCTTAGTAACTAAAAGACTAAGGAGATGTTTCTCGATTATGGAGGTGATAAAGAGTTCGTCGTAAAGAGTTATGTTGATGCAACCTTTAACACCAATCCGATGACTCGTAGTAGCAATCTGGATACATATAGTGGAGCAGCCATTTGGAATAGTACCAAGTGGAGTGTGGTAGCAGTGTTTACGGTTTGAGATAGAAATTTGCAAAGTACACACGGATCTGAATGTCGCAGACCCGTTGACTATAAGACCTCTCTCACATGCAAAGCATGATCGAGCCCCAAAACTCATTGGGTGTTAGATTCATAACAATGCGAAGCACATGGTGATGTGAACTAGATTATTGACTCTAGTGCAAGTGGGAGACTGTTGGCAATATGCCCTAGAGGCAATAATAAATTAGTTATTATCATATTTCCTTGTTCATGATAATCTTTTATTATCCATGCTATAAATTGTATTGATCGGAGACTTAGATGCATGTGTGGATACATAGACAAAACCATGTCCATAGTATGCCTCTAATGAACTAGCTCGTTGATCAAATATGGTTAAGGTTTCCTAGCCATGGACATGAGATGTCATTTGATAATGGGATCACATCATTAGGAGAATGATGTGATGGATAAGACCCAAACTACAAACATAGCATATGATCGTGTCAGTTTATTGCTACTGTTTTCTGCATGTCAAGTATATGTTCCTATGACCACGAGATCATGCAACTCACGGACATCGAAGGAGTTCCTTGTGTGTATCAAACGTCGCAACATAACTGGGTGACTATAAAGGTGCTCTACAGGTATCTCCGAGGGTGTCTGTTGAGTTGGCATGGATCAAGACTGGGATTTGTTACTCCGTGTGACGGAGAGGTATCTCAGGGCCCACTCGGTAATGCAACATCACAATAAGCCTTGCAAGCAATGTGACTAAGTGTTAGTCACGGGATCTTGTATTACAGAACGAGTAAAGAGACTTGACGGTAACGAGGTTGAACTAGGTATGGAGATACCGACGATCGAATCTCGGGCAAGTAACATATCGAAGAACAAAGGGAACATCATACGGGATTAACTGATTCCTTGACATAGAGGTTCGACCGATAAAGATCTTCGTAGAATATGTAGGAACCAATGTGGACATCCAGGTTCCACCATTGGTTATTGACCGTAGAGGTGTCTCGGTCATGTCTACATAGTTCTCGAACCCGCAGGGTCTGCACACTTAAGGTTTGGTGACGTTTCAGTAGTATAGAGTCATATATGGTGGTGACCGAATGCTGTTCGGAGTCTCGAATGAGATCCCGGACGTCACGAGAAGTTCCGGAATGGTCCGGAAACAAAGATTGATATATAGGAAGGTGGTGTTTGGACTCCGGAAAGATTTCGGGCATTTTTGGTAGTGTACCGGGAGTGACGAATGGGTCCCGGGGGTCCACCAGTGGGGCCAACCCACCCAATGGGCCAAAGTGGCGCCCCACCAGCCCCTAGTGGGCTGGTGGGGTCGGCCAAGGTGGCCTAGGCGCAGGGGAGAGAGGCCCAAACCGAATTGGGGTGGGGTCCTCCCCAAGTTCCACCTCTCGTGTGAGAGGTGGACTCCCAATTTGAGGACTCCCCCTCCACTAGTTCGGCCGAAGCCAAGAGGGAGCCCTGCCCTTGGGCGCAGCCTCCTCTCCCCTCCTCCTATATATACTAGTGGATATCTAGGGTTTTGGCATTGAATTTACGGCTACGTGCTACCCGTTCCACCGGTGCTCCTCTAGATCGGATTTCCCCAGTGCTTATGCGAAGCCCTGCCGAAATTGCTCCACCACCATCGCCGGAGCGCCGTCACGCTGCCGGTGAACTCTTCTCCCTCTCCACTTCCTCTTGATGGATCAATACAGTGGAGATCGTCATCAAGCTGCACGTGTGCTGAACGCGGAGGTGTCGTCCGTTCAGCGCTAGATCGGAAGGACCGTGAACAAGATCGCGAGACCGTTCGTGATGAGTTCACGGAACGGATTGTGATGATATCGCGGGACGAATCGTGATGAGTTCGCGGGGACGGATCGTGATTGGATCACCGGACGGATCGTGATGTGATCGTGGGACGCTCGGCGATATGGATCGCGAAGATGTTCGACTACACCAACCGCGTTTCTTAACGCTTCCCGCTTAGCGATCTACAAGGGTATGTAGATCCACCCTCCCTCTCGTAGATGCTCATCACCATGGATAGATCTTGTGTGTGCATAGGAAATTTTTTGTTTCCTATGCAACGTTCCCCAACAGAAAGTTGTGGCCAAGAGCATTCTGAAGTATAAGTGCTTTCGTGTCGATGACAAAGATACCTTGTTCTTTGAGGACCGTCTTGTGGTTCCAAAAGGTGATCTCAGAAAGGTTATCATGGATGAAGCACACAATTCTCTTCTATCCATTCATCCAGGCAGTTGCAAGATGTATCAAGATCTCAAGCAGACCTTTTGGTGGACTCGCATGAAACGTGAAATTGCTCAATTCGTGAACGAGTGTGATGTTTGTCGCAGAGTGAAGGCGGAACATCAACGTCCAGCAGGTCTTCTGCAGCCTTTGCCTATCCCAGAGTGGAAATTCGATCATGTGAAGATGGATTTCGTAACGGGGTTTCCCAAGTCAAGAGAGGCAACGATGTCATCTTTGTGGTTATCGACAAGCTATCAAAAGTTGCTCATTTCCTGCCAGTCAAAGAATCTATCTCGGCAGCTCAGCTTGCAGAGTTATATACATTAAGGATAGTGTCTTTGCATGGTATGCCTCAGCTCATCTCTTCTGACCGTGGAAGTCTCTTTACTTCCAAGTTTTGGGAATCCTTCTAGACTGCTATGGGTACCAGGATCTGTTTCAGCACTGCGTTCCATCCGCATACAAGTGGTCAAGTTGAGAGAGTCAATCAGATCCTTGAAGATATGCTCAGAGCCTGTGTTATTTCGTTCGGCATGAAGTGGGAAGACTGCCTTCCTTATGCTAAATTCTCATACAACAATAGCTTTCAAGCAAGCTCAGGAAAGGCCCCTTTCGAGATTCTCTATGGCAGAAAGTGTCGTACCCCGCTTAACTGGTCTGAGACCGGTGAGCGTCAGATATTGGGCAATGACATGATCACTGAAGCAGAAGAAATGTGCCATGTCATTCGTGAGAACCTCAAAGCAGCTCAGTCCCATCAGAAGAGCTATTATGATAGCAAACATCGGGATGTTTCCTTCCAAGTGGATGATCTGGTCTATCTCAAAGTTTCTCCCATGAGAGGCACGCAGCGATTTGGAATCAAAGGGAAGTTGGCTCCTCGTTTTGTTGGTCCTTTCAAAGTTGTTGACAAGAGAGGTGGTCTTGCATATCAACTTGAGCTTCCTCCAAATTTCGCGAACGTGCACGATGTCTTCCATGTTTCTCAGCTCCAAGAATGCTTCAAGACTCCTGAGCGAACCATTGACCTCCAAGACATCGATATTCAAGTAGATCTTTCTTATCGTGAGCACCCAGTTGCAATTCTTGAAGAAACTAAGTGTAAGACTCGCAACAAGTCTATCAAGTTCCTCAAGGTGAAGTGGTCTCATCATTCCGATAAAGAAGCTACTTGGGAATGCGAGGACCTGCTCCGTTCTGAATTTCCGGACTTCTTTCGTTCCTAGATCTCGGGTCGAGATCCTCTTGTAGTGTGGGAGAGTTGTGACATCCCAAGTGATGTCCCTACCTAATTTGGCATGTAACCCCATTGCTGAACCTTGTGTCATGAGCTATGTATGAGTTTCACCTTGTCATTCATTGTGTTCTTGCATTCATGCATCATCTCATCCATCATATCATTCATTTTGCATGCTTGTTGGTTTTTATGTTTCTTGCTATGATGTGAGGGTGGTGAGTGTGTTTGTGAGTGTGCTTGTGTGAGTGTGCTTTGTGTGATGTGTGAGAGGTGGTGCAATCCATGGGTTCATCTCCTCTTCTTCTTCTTTCACTCTCTTTTCCCTTTCACATCACCTTCCTTCTTTCCCCTTCTCTTCCTATTAGTTTTAGGTGCAGAATCAACTTGCTGTTTTAATTATTTAAAAATGTTCAAAAGGTGGCCCTAATAATCTTATGATTTGTGAGAGTGGTGTTTTTGTCATTTGGAGGTGTTTGGGTTTTGTTTTCTATTTAAATAGGAGCTGCCTCTTTATTAATATTAAAAATTACTTGTCCTATAAACCAACCTGGCATTTTATTTAAATAGTGCCCATTAAATCCTCCATAAAAATATTTTTGTTTTGTTCAAAACCGTTTCAAATTGCACTGGGGATTTAAGTTAGTCTGGCCGGTTTTATTAAAAGGGAAAAGCCCTTGCTAGTTTTATTTGAGAGAGAGAGAGAGAGCAAAGAGAAGTGGGCCGGGGCCCAGCCCAGGTGCACAGGACGGCAACCTGCCCCGTTGCTCCTTCTCCGTCAGTAAAGCAGAGCAGTAGGAGCTCCGCCGTCTCTTTCCATCGCCATTGCCGTCAGCTCCTGAGTATTTAGCCCCCCCTCGGCGTGCGTGCGTCCCCGCCTAGGGTTCCTCTCTCTCCCTCCACCGCCGCAACTCCTATCTCTCCCTCCATCGCTCTCCTCCCTCTCTTCTTCCTCCCGGTCAGGTAAGGTTCAGAGTGGGTGAGATTCAGAGAGTTCATCGCCGGTCATCGTCTCCACCGTCGTCACGCCTCCGGTGGTTCCCCTCCGCATCCAGGTGCCGTGACAAACGCGGTTCGTCCCCACGTCCCATTCTCGTTGTTAGGGCACCGTGGGAGGCTCCAGGGGCGCCGTCTTATTCCTCCTTGCCTCCGTTCGACGTTGGGTCTGCTTCCCCTCCGTCGATGATGTCATCTTTGCCTCTCCTTCCCCTACGTCGCCGTCGTGTCGAGCCGTGCGTCGTTCCCTCCCCTCGGTGAGCAGTCTAGTTCCCCCTGTCGCCATTGTCTGCGCACCTTGCCGTAGTGCCGTCACCGCCATCCGCAAGATGAGCACCGACCGCTCGTCTCCGTCCCCCTCTTCGCAAGATGAGCAGGGGAACGGGACCGCCGTAGACCCTGCATGCTGCGCCAGGACCAGCCGCTCCGCTAGAGCTTGCCGTTGCCGGAGTTTCGCTCACCGTCGCCACTGTCGCGCAGTGTGTAGTGTTGGGTTCAGTTTCGTCAGGTTTGTGCGCTTGGTGTGTACTAGAGGAGCTGGACTCCTCCTCTGTTAGCAGTTCGACGTGTAGTGCAGTGGTGTCCGGCTCGGGGTGTGACCGCAAGGTCAGGGGTTCGATCCCCTCCCCCCCCCATTTTTTTGCTGTTTTCCTTTTTATTTGTTGTTTTCTTTCTTTCTCTCTTTTCTTTTCTTTTTTTGCAGCATGTATGTGTGTGTAGAGCCTTTGCACATGTGTAATTGTGTGTGTATGCACCTGATGGTGTATGTGCACATGTAGGCATACATGTAGATGTGTATGTGTGTCGTGTGTGTGTGTGTGCTATGTGATATGCGGGTGTGTGTGCTTTGCGCATAATAGGTGGAGTGGATGTGTATGTGCATATGTGTTAGTGTGGTGTAGTGTTGTGTGTGTGTGTGTTTTACATACACATAGGTGTAGGTTAGTGGTGTGTGTGTGTAAGTTGTACACACACACCCTTGTGTGAGTGTGGTGTAGTGTAGTGTAGGTGTGTGTGTATGATATACATACACACTTGTGTGAGTGTGTGTGGTGTAGTGGTAGTGTCTGTGCATGCTATGCATGCACACATATGTGGTGTGTGTGTATATGCCTAAGGCATATACACATGGGTGGTTTGTGTTGTGGTGTGTGTATGTGCGTTGCACATACACATATGCTAGTGATGTTGCATAGGTGTAGGTGGTGTGTGCCTTCATATATATGCATTTAAGGATGTATGTGTGCATGAGTAACTCCGTGTGTAGGTCTCTCTATGTGCATATGAGCTAGTTCTTCTTCTAGATAGTTTCGTCCTTGCAAATTGATGCTATGCCATGTTATCATGTCCCTAACATGTTAATTAACCACTTCCAACATGTATCGATGGAGCACATGTCATTTTGGGGCATTTTCATTAAGTTTCATGAGTGACATAAGTCACCCAAGTCTTTAAGGGTCAAATTTTGACCTAGCTTTTCTCCCTTTTGTTCCATGAAAGCATATGGGTATGCATAATGATTTTGGGGTACAATCAACCCATTTATGCACCTGTGAAGTCAGATTTGACTTTGGGGCAACTTGAAAAAATTGCATTTTTATGCTGTGATGCCCTTTTGTCTTTTTAATATGAATTAATCTATGCATGATTTTAAGTTCTTGCCAACATGAGTTTGTTAGTTGAAGTTGCTGGGAATGCCCCAGTATTTTTATTATTTATGTTAAGTCACCATATGAGTGGGAACCATGCTGTTTAGGAAGCTACTTTCTGTTTCTGTCAACCTGCTTAAAAATGACTTAAGTCTGGAGATTCTGCTGTTATTGTTTCGCCATGTAGAGTGGGTTGTATCTAGTATTGTGTTTGGAATTTGCTCATGCTCAGTGTTAGGTATTTGTTGTAGATATTGTCATCTACCATCCTATTAATTTATGTCAATAGGAGCTCTCTAGAATATTTAACCAGTGCTATCAACTTGCTACTTTATTAACCTAGATTCCAGAAAACTGGAATTTTCACCAAGTCCCTGAAAAACAGATTCATCATGCCAACTTGCTTGATCCATGTATATTGATGTGTGCCTCTTTTGCTGATTGCATAGTTGGATAAGTTGATGTGGGTATTAAGCAAATTCTGTCCATGTCTTGTTTGTGGCTCTAGGATTCCTGTAGCTCAAGTTGTGAGCTTCTCAAGTTGCTATGTTGCTGTTTGTGACAGATTTGGTGTGATTTTGTTTTGTGTCTTGTGGGAGTTATACTCCATGGAATTGTTTGATTCTTGAGCCTATTGTGATTGATTTTTCATAACCTATCCAGTAGCTACCTTGGAATGCCAAGAATTAGCCCAGGTATTGGTGGTCTTGTGTTTTGCCTCCATACCTTGTCGTGAGCGTATCTCGAGAATCGTAGCTCCGTTTCTTGCGATCCTTACATGCATTTCCATCGATTTTGCATGATGAATCCATATTTTCCATGTTCATGCATGTCTAAATAACTTTACATGAGGTTCTGTCCAGATTCATTAATAAACAACTTTGCATGTGAAACATGACTAGTTTTGGATTGCCATGTTAGAAATCTACATAAGTGGTCATGCATCATTTTGATTGTGCATTGCACCTTGGTTGGATGTTTCTTGTTGATGTTTCTCTTGGGTAGACACGAGTGTTGATACTGGGTACGAGGACCCAGGAGAGTACCACTACGAGGATCCCGCTACTTGTTTTGCTGAAGAACCAACAAGCAAGATGATCGTACCCGGATCCCAATACTATCTTTGCTTGCTAGTTTCTCGTTCTTATCGTTACATTTGCGCTAACTACCACTTGATATCAGCCCCCATGTTGCCATGACAGCCTCTAACCTCCACGTCCTAGCAAACCTTCGATTGGCTAAGTTACCGCTGCTCAGCCCCTCTTATAGCGTTCTTAGTTGCACGTGCAGGTTGTTCCATGAGATAACATGGATTTGGATATCATAATAAATTTTGTTATTTAATTTAATGCACACATATATATATATCTGGTGTTGGTGGAAGGCTTGGCCTTTTGCTAAGTGATTTGTTCCGCTGTTACCCCCATTAGTTCCTTGTTACCGGTGTTATGTTCTCCATATTTTGCACTCCTAACACGCTTGGGGTTGTTATGGGGACCCCCTTGTTTATTTGGTTGAGATTAAAACTTTTCTGGCAAGACCCAACATTGGTACTACATTTGCTATAACTAATGAAACTTGCATAGGGCTTGGGCAACCCCGTGGATAATTTAATCAACCCCGGGGCTAGTGCTCCGCATGAGTGTTGGTCCACCCACCTAGCAGTCGGCGGTGCACTTCGGGGCAACTCGAGGCATTTTCAGGCTACCGTCCACTTCGCATAGACGGATGATGCCCGTTGATAGAGAGTGCACGGCTCTAGAAGCGGATCTGGCTCACCAGGAGGTCTTGCTGGACTTGTTTTACCTTTATCGAGTTCTTGCGTATGGAGTCTGACTTTCTTT
The DNA here is from genome assembly GCA_022496015.1 of Hordeum marinum. Lineage (NCBI taxonomy): Eukaryota > Viridiplantae > Streptophyta > Magnoliopsida > Poales > Poaceae > Hordeum > Hordeum marinum. Next base: position 93,076,427 of record CM039677.1, on the reverse strand, counting down.
GGGTTTATTCGAGGTGTCGGCATCCTTGGAATTGCCTATGATGATCGCGAGATCCGCGTTTGAGGCTATTCCCACGGAGTGTGGTTATTTGTGATGGACTAGTTGGAGCACCCCTACAGGGTTAAATCTTTCGGAAAGCCGTGCCCACGGTTATGTGGCAACTTGGATATTTGTTTAACACCCGGTTATAGAGAACTTGAAGTGAACTCTAATTAAAATACACCAACTGTGTGAGTAACCGTGATCGTCTCTGCTTGTGAACATGATCCGAGAGAGAACATGGTGGGGTTATGATTGACGTAAGTAAGTGTTCAGGATCTCATAGAGATTATACTAGATTTGATCGTTCTTCTTAGGACACTCGTATTTACTTCATGTTGCGTAAGATAGCCATTATGTATGCTTAGTGCTGCTGCAAACTATACATCACCCCTTCCATCCTAACGCTTAAATAGTCTTGGTACCCGGGCACATGATAGCTGAGTCCTCTGTGGCTCACAGTTTACCACACAATCCAGGTACAGGTTCAGCTGAGTTCGTGCAGGATGATCTTACCCAGCTCCAGTGGGAGTATGACGAGGAAGGAGGCAGGATGTATGTGAAATATCTGGATGAGTACAGGACCTGGTCGTGATCTTTGGGATAGCTTGATAGTATCATTTGCAACTTCTTTTATCGTTTGATTTCATCCGTAGTCGGACCCTGTGTTCAACTTGATGTTATGATTTGAGTGACATTGTAAGTTAGCATGTGGCGAGTGTAAGCCAACTTGTATACTCTTCTCATTCAGTATTGTATGTTGTGATGATACTATTCTTGCTAACGGCAAGATGCGCATCTACCCCTTGCGAGGCCCTCGTGCCTTAAATGGATAGGCGCGCATCTTGGGCAAACACTCGTGTAACCACGAGGGTCGGCTCTGATACCAACTTGTAATGCCCCGGACAGATCCTGCCAGGAGTAACGACTACCGGCGGGTGTGTCCGGGGCATTACATAACCCTAATTTCCACATGCTCCCTCTACTTCCTCTAGATCGTTTTCTCCTTTAGTCTACTTTTGGCTGTGCTTAGGCAAAGCCCTGTCGGAATAGTTCCACCACCACCGCCGCCGTGCCATCGTGCTGCCGGAGAACTCAACCATCTCTCTGCCCCTCTTGCTAGATGAAGAAGGTGGAGATCTTCATCGAGCTGTACGTGTGCTGAACATGGAGGTGCCATCCGTTCGACGCTAGATTGGAAGGACCGTGATCAGGATCGCGAGACGATTCGTGATTTGAACACGGGATGGATCGTGATGGGATCACGGCACGGATCGTGATTGGATCACGAGATGGATCGTGATGGGATCGTGGGACGCTAGGCGATTTGGATCGCGAAGACGTTCGACTACATCAATCGCGTATCTTAACACTTCCCGCTTAGCGATCTACAAGGGTATGTAGATCCACTCTCCCTCTCGTAGATGCTCATCACCATGGATAGATCTTGCGTGCGCTTAGGGAAATTTTTGTTTCCCATGCAACGTTCCCCAACACCCCCCACCTAGGGAGGAGGCCATGGAAGAAGAAGAAGAATAAGAAGGAGGAGGGGGGCTCTCTCCGCCTCTCTCCGGTGGCGCCGGAGCTCCCCCAGGGCAACCATCGTTTCTCCTCTAGATTAGTTCGGTAAAGCTCGGAGAAGACTTGCCCGATTAGTTCACCACCACTGCCACCACGCTGTTTTGCTGCCGGAGAACTCATCTACCTCTCCGCCCCCTCTTGCTGGATCAAGAAAGCAGAGATCGTCATCGAGTTTCACGTGTGCTGAATGCGGAGGTGCCATCCGTTCGATGCTAGATCAGAAGGACTGTGATCAGGATCATGAGATGATTCATGTTTTGATCGCCAGACGGATCGTGATGGGATACCGGGACGGATCGTGATTTTATCACGAGATGGTTCATGATGGGATCACGAGACACTCGACGAGTTGGACTGCGAAGACGTTCGACTACATCAACCACATTTCTTAATGCTTCCCGCTTAGCGATCTACAAGGGTATGTAGATCCACTCTCTCTCTCTCTCATACATGCTCATCACCATGGATTGATCTTGCGTGTGCATAGGAAAATTTTGTTTCCCATGCAACGTTCCCCAATAGTGGCATCATGAGCTAGGTCTATGTGTAGATGAGATCATGAGTAGAACACAAAGGAGTTTGTGGGCGTTGATGCTCAGATTGCTTCCTCCCTTGGCCGTGTTTTGATTCAGTGGTATTGTGGGATGAGGCGGCCCGGACCAACCTTACTCGTACGCTTACGAGAGACCGGTTCCATCGACTAATGTGTAACTTTGTTGCACAAAGATGGCTGGCGGGTGTCTGTCTCTCCTACTCTAGTTGGATCGGATTCGACAAAGGCGGTCCTTGAGAAGGTTGAATAGAAATTCTTGTATCATCGTTGTGGTTTTTGCGTAGGTGAGAATTGTTCTTGCTAGATACCCATAGCAGCCACGTAAAACATGCAACAAGAATTACAGGACGTCTAACTTGTTTTTGCAGGGTATGCTGTGATATGATATGGCCAGTTACATGATGAGATATATGTGATGTATGAGATGATCATGTTTTGTATAGAATATAACGACTTGCATGTCGATGAGTACGACAACCATCAAGAGCCATAGGGTTTTCTTTAGTTATTTTCACTGTTTTTTCTTTTACTTTCTAGCTATTATTTAGCAATAGACGTGGAAGCAACAGTCGACGAGATAACCCCGATGCCAACACGTTGATGGAGATCAAGATGATGGAGATTATGGTGTCATGCCAGTGACGATGGAGATCATGTCGGTGCTTTGAAGATGAGGATCAAAAGCAAAAGTTCATGGCCATATCATGTCACTTTTGATTTGCATGTGATATTAATCCTTTTATGCATCTTATTTTGTTTGGGACGACGGTAGCATTATAAGGTGATCCATCACTTAAATTTCAAGATAAATTGTGTTCCCCCCGAGTGTGCACTGCTGCAAAAGTTCGTTGTGTCGAGACAACACGTGATGATCGGGTGAGATAGACTCTACATTCACATACACTAGTAGAATGTCAATCTGTAGTCCCGGTCGGGATGGGCCTTTAGTACCGGTTCCCCAACTAGTACTAAAGGGTCGGGACTAAAGGTCCAGACCTTTAGTACCGGTTGGCCCACAGACCGGTACTAAAGGCCCACCACGTGGCTGCCTGCGTGGGCTGGTGGTGGAGGACCTTTAGTACCGTTTGGTGATACCAACAGGTACTAAGTGTTTTTTTTTTTAGCTTTTAATTAGGTTTTAGTTTTACTCTCTATTTATTATGTTTTCCATTCATTTCAAATTTATTTTACGGTGCTACATACTGTAAACCTTACACAAGTTGATGCATATATATAGGTAATATAATATACAATATCTCATACAGTATATATACAAATGGAATTACACATCGATATATATTTTGGACTTATAAATTAAGGCCCAAAACCCGCCCGGGACTAGCTAGCTAGTGCTCTGGATGAAATCTCAGTTTTCTACTACTGATTTGCTAGCATTACTGAGGCGGCGGTAAGTAATAGTGCTCTCCGTTTACATCAATGAAATGTCAAAGAAGAAATGCCGCAAATTCCTCTTGAAGTTCTACAAAGCATTTCTTGGGTGAGAGCTTTGACATCATCTGCCAAACCTGGAGTTATCTTTCACGTACTCCTTTGCGACATATACAGCCTTCGAACTGGATGCGAATGTTCTCGTAGAGGAAGTATCCACATAAATTTGTCCCCTGTGGATGCTTTGCACACTTTGCAAAATAATAGAATTCAATAAGATAATTAATAATCAAGCATGAAAATGGTATTGAAACTAGAATTAAGGAGATGCGTGGACCTAGTAGTACTGCTTAATGACCTGCATCTTTTTCCACTCCAGCTTCGGTTTCCATTAACGACTGTGATGGTTTTTTTCCATCATCTTTTTCCAAACACTACGCGGCAAAGAAAAAGAACGAAAGAGTCATTATATCAGGAAATAATGAAAGAAAGTGAGGTCGATAAAGATTGAAATTACCATTCTATCATAAAATACAAGTCCACGTATGATTGTTCTATTGTATCTAGTGAGTCGTACACTTGAACAAGTCCATTCGCGAGGATAATATTTAGGAGGATATAGTGGTCTTTGTGTAGAAGTTTATATAATTAAGCGGGCATGCATATAACTGATCAACTACACTTGACAGCAAGCTAGTAAGCAAAAATAGAATTTGTAGTATACAAGAGAGTAAACACTCACCCCATGTTGTAAGGAAATATTATAGTAGATTTGGTATTCATTAGTGCCTCTAGAAAATTTTCCACGATATGTTCTGTGTCCTTGGCATAATGTTTTACCACATGACCATGAACGATATTTGGGTCGATGAACCCAATGTCATCGATTCCGTCTTGTTTCAATTCCCACATCTTCAATTTGCATAATAGCGTAGAAAAGAACATATATAGTGAGGATAAGCCAATGAATGATATCTTAGCTAGAGACTTAAATTGTTAAAGATATAAATCATTTACACACAATAGCAACTGATGAGAGTTTTGTTGATAGAGTTCATGTGGTATAACTGGAAAAGTTCGGAGAATTCAAGACATATGTCACATCCATTGACGTAATGCTCTTTCCTTACTTTGACAATGACCGCCATCTCCCCTCGCTTTGCTTCACGCAGGTACCAATCATGCAACCGTCACATCGCAGTTGGTAGTTCCTTGTACTGCTCGGGTGTGAAAAGTGGTTTTCCGACGGCATATTGGATTGCGTACTCATCTGCACCGTACCCGTGGATTTCCTTGGTGCCAAGGATTTGACCAAGAGTGAGACCTGTAGCCTCTACTTCTTCGAGGTCGATTGGGTTGCCTTGCACGTCGACTGCTTGGATCGGTTGCTTGCTTGGATTGGTACTCACCTTGAGCGGAGAGATCGGTTGCTTGGATTGTTCTCCGAGCTGGGGAACTGTTTTCCCGCTAGTAGTACCACCTGTCGTTGATGCCGTACTTCCCGACTTCTTCCTTGGGCTGGGCCGACTTCTCTACTCACTTGCCTTCTGAATCTGTCGCTCATAGTCTGTCGGCATACGCTTCACATATGCCGGGGGTTGATCAATAAAGTGTTCCATAAAGTGCTCTCGCACTTCCTTGGGTATTACCTCCTTTGGCAACAGAGTCTTCTTTGCAAAAAAAGGCTTTCACTTGGCGGTCATTTTCAATTTTGGTTTCCTCTGGTATGATGTTGTAAGGCAGCTTCCTTTTGGCCGGAGGCTTGGGTTTCTTCTTTGCTTTCTTCCGAAGAGGACTACCTTATGGCCTTCCTCTTTTGTGAGCCCTGCTGGTGGGACCGCTGCCAGGGTGGAGTCAGCTCACGCGGCGGAGATCGATATCGACGATATGGACTTGCATTGTGCACCGTCCCGAGGTTGGGTGGACTCGTGCTGGGATCCATATCGAAGTGGGATGCCTCTCTAGGTGGGGAGGACTGCTGGCGAGGTGGGGAGGACTGCTGGCGCCGCGATGCCTCTGGCTGGGATCCCTCACGCTGGACATCGATACTCGGAGGAGCCGGTGGCCTTAGCGCCAAGTGTGGAAAGACGATGCAGTCCTTACTCCATAGAATGAGAACACAACCGGCTTCTACCAGTGTGGACTCCCCTCACCTCCAGGGATGTCAAGCTGCAGTTCATCATATCCTGGCTCTATTGCAACCACCGCGACACGAGCATACCAAGTTGGAACCGGATTGAAATGCCAGAGAACATCAGGTGTATTTGGTAAAGCATAGCCCGTCGCGACCCGCACGGGTATATTCTTCATTTTCTGGATTAGCTCACAAGATGTCTTCTCGGTGATATCATCCACGGTGGTGTGACCCAGCGGTGCCCGCGTGGAACCCATGCTGCTTTTCGGCAGTGTAGATGGGACGGGTTCCGATGCCTCCTACCACGGAGTTGCCGTTTATGGGTCAGTACCTGTATTTGCAGCTGCTGCTACTCGTACTTCTGTTCCAACTTTGAAAGTCTATCTGCTTCCACCTTGTAACGACCCGACCTGAAAGGTCGAATCTCCGGTGTTTTTGTACCATCCCAAGATCATGCTGGTACACACACGGTACATCAATGTATATATCAAAGTGAAATCACATAGCTTTAATAATCGAAAAATCTCATATCGAGTCCTTTATTACAATAATAATTACAATAAAGTGGCTGAAGGCCAACTCATGAGAATAACTAATCTTGCGGAAGCTTCAAAGGTAGTTGAGTCCATCTGACTCCAAGGGCATCTCACCGAGCGTAGAGCGTATCCTCACTCCTGGTCGGAAAAGTACTCTGCAACATGATACATTGCAGCCGTGTAGGTCAGCATATTGATTATGCCAGCAATGTCACAAAAGAGGGGGTAAAGTAATCATCTAGTCTATATGCATATATGGCAGGTGGGGTAGTAAGTTTTTGCATAAAGACAATTCTTTTACTACAACAAGAGAGGGCAAAACATTATTACTACAATGTTGGTTGATTAATGAGATGGTTCTACCAACCAATTCTCATACCCAAGTTGTCATTAAAAACCCACATCAATACAATTAATTGTGTTGAGAGTTCCAGATAGTTTCAGCTCCTTTGGCTCAAACTGTCCATGACCGTGGGCACGGCTAATCGATTAGGTTTGGGTACTCTACAGAGTTTTGCACATGTTCCCCACAAGATTTGATCGCCTCCGTTGGATTTCTCGCACTTCAGGGTGTTTGAGAAACGGATGAACAAACATGGTCTTCTAAAGGGTTTCCCCGAGACTCTGTCGGTGCCCATCCTTTCCTACCGTTCTTCTACATCTCGTAGCACCGCCTGTCCAGGGCCACCATGATATCCAACCAAGACAGAGCCCATAATGGCTTGTGGCTGTGCAGGCAAGCCTTGGGTCTTGAAGCATCCATCCAACTCTTTGTGCTTGGGTGGACCTTTCCGCATGAATACTGGCACTTCTCCAGCAACATCTAGGCTATCCACTGGTTTCTCCAGGGCGCCGTTCAACCATCATCCACCCAGAGGTATGTTGAAAACTCGGAGTCTTGAAGTCTTGATTATCTTGTAGGTCTTGAAATTATTAACTCACAATTCTCATGAATCACACAACCAACCCCGTCTACTAATAGCATAGGAAAATTAAATCAACGTTTCCCGGGGCCAAATGTGTCAAAGGGTTGAGGGGTGCCTACCACATGATACTACATCAAGTAACGAAGTTTCCAAATTACCTACTTTGCATGCAATTGGGGAGATGGTAGAACTAATGCAATAAAACATGGGTAATCATGATCAAAGTGACTTGCCTTGTTGACGATCCTCGTACTCAAGTGACTCTAGGTAACAAGCTTCGCACTCCGGATGATCTAACGAATCAAACAAAGCACACCATAAGCATACAATTAATATTATAACTTACACAATCAGAAAAATAAATAAACAATTCAATAGTATCAATCAAAAGGAAGAAATTCAAAACCAATGTTTGTCTCACAAAATTTTGTTGTATCAGAACTACAAAACAAATAAGACCAATCAACTATTTTCAATAACAAAACAATAGTGAATAGAAAAGAAATAAAAATATTTAGTAAACAGAATTAAATCCACTAAAACTTCAGTGAAAAGAAATGCTACTTACAATTATAAATTTTTATAAAACACCACTTAATGTAGATACTAGAGTTTCCTATAGTATTTGAGTATGATACAAAATTATTATTATTATTATTATAAACAGAACATCACTTAACAGAAAAGAATTACTAAAATTCTTTATTAGATGACAGAATTAAATTTCTTAAAAGTTTTGTGAAAAGTAAGACTAAATTGCTTTATAAACTATACCTAATGGTACGGAATGAAGATTTCCTATAACAATAAGGCATAAAATAAAAAATTATTTTTATTAACAGCAAGTTATTTCACCTAATGTTGACACAACAAAACTAATGAAAATTAAAAACAAAAGTTAAACTAACTCAGATTCAAACTAAACTAAAATCAAATTACCTAAACTCTATTAAGAACTAAACAGATTCTGTTTTTGTTAAAAACACTAACCAAATTTATCCTAAAAATTCTCTAACTTTGTGGGATGATAGGTCTAACTAATACAAACCAGTGGCAAAAATATTCATACAAAAATATATGTTTAAACTCTAATTATACAAAGTATAGTAATTTGAGCAAATTTGGTTAGATTCAAATTTAAAAGTTCAAATTTGAAATCTAAGACTACAGGATGAAACTACATGAAATTTTTGACCTGATGCAAAAAGATTCAATTAAAAAAACTTATTAGTTTAAAAGTTACAACTAAACCAATAGAAAACATTCTGTTTTCTAAAACAAAACAGAAAAGAACAAATTTCCTAGCGAACGGACAGGGCTACGTGGCGTGCTGTGATTAGCTGAGGTCATGAGCGTGCGGGGTGTTTGCGGCGGACGACCGAAAACTAACTCGTATCGGTTCGTTTTTATAAACGTTCTAATCTGGAGCTTAGATCCTAGATCTAACGGATGCGGGTGGAGGTGGCGGCTTACAAAGGAGGGGGTCGGAGTTCCGGCGACATCGACGGCGACCGGAGGTCGGAGATGCTCAAAGAGGGTGCTGCGGTGGTCAAGGGCGGCGTCGAAATGCTCAGGCGACGGCGGCGAAGATGCGGCGGCGAATGGCGACATCAGAAGGGAGTGGGGGTGAGTGTGGCGACGGCCAAGAGCTCAGGGGGTTTTGGGTGGAGGTAGAACTCCGGCGAGGTGGCATGGTGGTGTTCCGGTGAGGGTAGAGGGGGTAGTGGGGTGGAACGGAGAGTGGCAAGGCCAGGGCTTTATATAGGCCAGGTGCGGGGTCAGGAGAGGGAGAGGGGAGGGAGATCCGGAGAGGAGAGATCTCCGGCGAGGTGGCACGCGTGAGGAAGGAGACGGGCGCGCGGATGACGCTGTCGGACAGTGGGTCCCGCATGTCAGTGAGAGAGATGGCGAGGTTAGCGCGTTGGTTGACCGATCCAGAGGAATCTCGGGGTTTAATGACTGTGGGCCGGCCAGTTTTCTAATTAAACACTTTAAATCTGTTTCCTTTTCTATTTTCCAAAGCGTTTAAAACTATTTAAAGCATTCAATTCATTTCCAAACATAGGGAATATATATATCAAAATGATCAGGGGAATAAATTCTATTTAATGAACATTTTTCCTCTATCAAAATGAATACTTTAAAAAATATTTTTTTCAAAAAAAACCCTAATTGATTTTAAATTCTTTTGAGATAAACTTCCAAATAACCCCCTGGTGTTATTGTTCAAATAACTCACCAAGATGCCCCTGGTGTGGAGTGTCATATTACTCCTCTCTTTTTATGAATATTCCAAGGGTTTTCAAATGAGAGGAAACAAGTATAAGAAGAAATTGAAATGGCCTTTCAGAATTCCAAAAGAAAAACTTCAACAATTCATTTCATTCAAACAAAGTGATGATGATGCATAGCTATATTTCATAACATTCCAAAATGAAATTTTGGGATGTTACAAACCTACCCACCTTAAGATGAATCTCGCCCTCGAGATTCGGGTTGGCTAGAAAATAGGTGCGGGTGGTCTCGACGAAGATATTCTTCGCGTTCCCAGGTGGCTTCTTCCTCGGTGTGGTGACTCCACAGAACCTTACAGAACTTGATGGTCTTGCTACGGGTAACTCTGTTGGTAGTCTCGAGGATTCTGACAGGCTTCTCCTCGTAGGTCAGGTAACTGTCAAGTTGTATGGCCTCTAGAGGCATTGTGTCTCTCAAAGGAATATCAGTCATCTCAACGTGGCATTTCTTCAGCTGGGAAACATGGAAAACATCATGAACTCCGGACAATCCTTCCGGCAATTCCATCTTGCATGCAACTTCGCCTCTACGTTCAAGAATTTTTGTAAGGGCCTATGAATCTGGGTGCTAACTTTCCTTTAATACCAAACCTCTTGATTCCTCGAAGTGGGGACACACGAAGATATGCTCGGTCTCCCACTTCGTATGTCACCTCCTTGCGTTTGCTATCAGCATAGCGTTCCTGCCTGAATTGGGCTATCTTGAGTCGGTCTCGAATCAGTTTGACCTTTTCTTCAGAATCTCGGATAAGATCGGGACCAAAAAGTTGTCGGTCTCCAACACCATCCCACATCAATGGTGTTCTGCACCTCCTTCCATATAAAGCTTCAAGAGGTCCATCTTCAGACTCGTTTGATAACTGTTGTTGTACGAGAACTCTGCGTAAGGTAAGTTGTCATCCCAACTAGACCCATAGTCTAGCGCACAAGCTCTCAACATGTCCTCCAGAATATGATTGACTCGCTCGGTCTGTCCATCAGTCTGCGGATGAAAAGCTATACTGAATTCCAGCCTTGTACCCAAAGTTTCATGTAACTGATGCCAAAACTTTGAGGTAAATTGTGTTCCTCAATTTGACACGATACTCCTCGGAACTCCATGCAGACATACGATCTAGGTCATATATATCTTGGCTAACTTAGCACTGGTATAGGTGGTCTTCAGCGGAATGAAATGAGCTACCTTGGTCAAGCGATCGACCACTACCCAGATGGAATCATAACCTGAACAGGTTCTGGGTAATCCTGTGATGAAGTCCATACCAATCTTATCCCATTTCCACTCGGGTATCGGCAAAGGTTGGAGTAATCCTGCTGGTTTCTGATGTTCCGCCTTTACTCGCTCACAAACATCACATACCGCAACGTGTTCGGCAATATCCTTCTTCATACCTGTCCACCAGTAACATTCCTTCAAATCCAGGTACATCTTGGTGTTGCCTGGGTGTATCGAGTATGGTGAATCGTGGGCTTCTTGAAGTATCAACTTCCTGAGCTCTGGGTCATTGGGCACATAGATTCGGTTCTCAAACCATAGAGTACCCTGTTCATCTTCACAAAAGTCTTTAGCTTTTCCATCCTTCATTCTTTGCTTTATCTCAGCTATCTTTTTGTCCGATTTCTGGGCTTCACGTATTCTTTCGGTCAAGGTGGGCTGGATCTCTAGTGTGGCAACATATCCTTTTGGAACTATCTCTAGCCGAAGCTCTCTGAGATCATCGGTTAACTCCTGGGGTAATCCTCCGGCTATGAGTGTGTTCACATAACTCTTCCGACTCAAAGCATCTGCTGCAACATTTGCCTTTCCTGGATGGTAATGCAGTCTCATGTCATAGTCCTTGATTAACTCTAACCATACCCTCTGTCTGAGGTTCAACTCCTTCTGTGTGAAGATATACTTCAGGCTTTTATGTGTTGGGGAATGTCGCATGGGAAACAAAAAATTTCCTACGCACACGCAAACCTATCCATGGTGATGAGCATCTACGAGAGGGAGAGTGGATCTACGTACCCTTGTAGATCGCTAAGCGGGAAGCGTTAAGAAACGCGGTTGGTGTAGTCGAACATCTTCGCGATCCAAATCGCCGAGCGTCCCGCGATCTCATCATGATCCGTCCCGCGATCCAATCACGATCCGTCCCGTGATCTCATCACGAACCGTCTCGCGATCTCGATCACGGTCCTTCCGATCTAGCACCGAACGGACGGCACCTCCGCGTTCAGCACACGTGCAGCTTGATGACGATCTCCACCGTCTTGATCCAGCAAGAGGAGGTGGAGAGGAGAGAGAGTTCACCGGCAGCATGACGGCGCTCCGGTGATGGTGGTGGAGTGATTCCGGCAGGGCTTCGCCTAAGCGCTGCGGAAAACCGATCTAGAGGAGAAACTGTGCACCTGTGAAACGGGTAGCACGTGGCCGGAAATTCTGTCCAAAAACCACCCAATCCACTAGTATATATAGGAGGAGAGGAGAGGAGAGGCAGCCAAGGCCTTTGGGTCGGCCGAAATAGGAGGTGGGAGCAATCCTACTTCACCTCCAATCCTAGTTGGAGTAGGATTGCCTCCTATTGGCTGATTTTCCACTTTTTGCTTTAGGACTTTCTCTCCTGCGCCATCGGCCTTTGTGGCTGTTTTCCCAGCCCACTAAGGGCTGGTTATTATTCTCCCACAGCCCATTGACCTCTTGGGGTCGAAATACCCCTCCCGGAGGTCCCACGGTACACTACCGGCACTCCCGGTACACTACCGATACTCCCGGTACACTACCGATGAGCCCGAAACTTTTCTGGAAACCAAACTGGGACTTCCTATATATGAATCTTTACCTCCGGACCATTCCAGAGCTCCTCGTGACGTCCGGGATCTCATCCGGGACTCCGAACACCCTTCGGTCACCACCATACATAACTCTACACTACCGAAACGTCACCGAACCTTAAGTGTGCAGACCCTGTGGGATCGAGAACTATGTAGACATGACCGAGACACCTCTACAGTCAATAACCAATGGCGGGACCTGGACGTCCACATTGGTTCCTACATATTCTACGAAGATCTTTATCGGTCGAACCTCTATGTCAAGGATTCAGTTAATCCCGTATAACGTTCCCTTTGTTCTTCGGTATGTTACTTGCCCGAGATTCGATCGTCGGTATCTCCATACCTAGTTCAACCTCGTTACTGGCAAGTCTCTTTACTCGTTCCGTAACACAAGATCCCATGACTAACCCTTAGCCACATTGCTTGCAAGGCTTGTTGTGATGTTGTATTACCGAGTGGGCCCTGAGATACCTCTCCGTCACACGGAGTAACAAATCCCAGTCTTGATCCATGCCAACTCAACAGACACCATCGGAGATACCTGTAGAGCACCTTTATAGTCACCTAGTTACGTTGCGACGTTTGATACACACAAGGCACTCCTCCGATATCCGTGAGTTGCATGATCTCATGGTCATAGGAACATATACTTGACATGCAGAAAACAGTAGCAATAAACTGACACGATCATATGCTATGTTTGTAGTTTGGGTCTTATCCATCACATCATTCTCCTAATGATGTGATCCCGTTATCAAATGACATCTCATGTCCATGGCTAGGAAACCTTAACCATCCTTTGATCAACGAGCTAGTCCATTAGAGGCATACTAGGGACATGGTTTTGTCTATGTATCCACACATGCATTTAAGTCTCCGATCAATACAATTATAGCATGGATAATAAACGATTATCATGAACAAGGAAATATGATAATAACTAATTTATTATTGCCTCTAGGGCATATTTCCAACAGTCTCCCACTTGCACTAGAGTCAATAATCTAGTTCGCATCACCATGTGATTCGCATTGTTATGAATCTAACACCCAATGAGTTTTGGGGCTCGATCATGCTTTGCATGTGAGAGAGGTCTTATAGTCAATGGGTCTGCGATATTCAGATCCGTGTGTACTTTGCAAATTTCTATGTCAAACCGAAAACACTGCTACCACACTCCACTTGGTACTATTCCAAATGGCTGCTCCACTATACGTATCCAGATTGCTACTACGAGTCATCCGGATTGGTGTTAAAGCTTGCATCGACGTAACTCTTTACGACGAACTCTTTATCACCTCCATAATCAAGAAACATTTCCTTAGTCCTCTGGTTACTAAGGATAATTCCGATCGCTGTCCAGTGATCCACTCCTGGACCACACTTGTACCCCTTGACAAACTCATGGCAAGGCACACACAGGTGCGGTACACAGCTTGACATAATATAGAGCCTATGGCTAAGGCATAGGGGATGACATTCGTCCTTTCTCTTTCTTCTGCCGTTGTCGAGCTTTGAGTCTCACTCAACTTCACACCTTACAAATCTGACGAGAACTATTTCTCTGGCTGATCCATTTTGAACTCTTTCAAAATCTTGTCAAGGTATGCACTCATTGAAAGTCTCATCAAGCATCTTGATCTATCTCTATAGATTTTGATGCTCAACAATTAGGTAGCTTTATCCAGGTCTTCCTTTGAAAATCACTTTCCAAATAACTGTTTTATGCTTTCCAGAAACTCTACATTATTTCTGAACAACAATATGTCATCCACATATACTTATCAGAAATTCTATGGTGCTCCCACTCACTTTATTGCAAATACAAGTTTCTCATAAACTTTGTATAAACATCAAAACTTTGATCACCTCATCAAAGCGTATATTCCAACTCCGAGATGCTTGCTTCAGTCCATGGAAGGATCACCGAAGCTTGCACACCTTTTAGCATCCTTAGGCCTGACAAAACCTTCTGGTTGTATCACATACAACCTTTCCTCAAGTAAACCATTAAGGAAACGATGTTTTGACATCCATCTGCCAGATTTCATAATTGAAAACACAGCAACTGCTAACATAATTCCAACAGACTTTTAGCATCGCTATGAGTGAGAAAGTCTCATCGTAGTCAACTCCTTGAACTTGTCACAAACATCTTTGCAACAAGTCGAGCTTTACAAATAGTGACATTCACCATCAGTGTCTGTCTTCATTTTAAAGATCCATTTGTACTCGACGACCTGCCGTCCAACGAGCAAGTCTACCAAAGTCTACACTTGGTTTTAATACATGGATCCTATCTCGGATTTCATGGCCTCCAACCATTTGTCGGAATCCGGGCCCATCATCACTTCTCCATAGCTCGTAGGTTCATCGTTGTCCAACAACATGACCTCCAAGACAGAGTTGTCGTACCGCTCAGGAGCAGTACACATCCTTGTCGACCTACGAAGTTCGATAGTAACTTGATCCTGAAGCTTCATGATCATCATCATTAACTTCCTCTTCAACTAACGTAGGCTTCACAGAAACATCTTTCTGCGCTGCGCTACTCTCTGGTTGAACAAAGGTTTAACAACCTCATCAAGTTCTATCTTCCTCCCACTCAATTCTTTCGAGAGAAACTTTTTCTCGAGAAAGGACCCAGTTCTAGCAACAAACACTTTGCACTCGGATCTGAGATAGAAGGCATACCCATCTGTTCTTAGGGTATTCTATGAAGATACATTTGTCCGCTTTGGGTTCTAGCTTATTATGTGAAAACATTTTCCACACAAGCATCGCAGCCCCAAACATTAAGAAATGACAGCTTAGGTTTCTATCAAACCATAATTCACACGGTGTCATCTCAACGGATTTAGATGGTGCCCTATTTAAAGTGAATGTAGTTGTCTCTAATGCATAACCCCAAAATTATATTAGTAAAACGACAAGAGACATCATATTACGCACCATGTCCAATAGAGCATAACTATGATGTTCGGACACACCATCACACTATGGTGTTCCAGGTGGCGTTTAGTTGTGAAACAACTTTCACATTGTCTTAAGTTGTATGCCAAACTCGTGACTCAGATATTCACCTCCACGATCATATCGCAGTCATTTTTATATTCTTGTCACGATGATCTTTAAACTTCACTCTGAATTTGCTTGAACCTTTCAAACGATTCAGACTTGTGTTTCATTAAGTAAATATACACTATATCTACTCAAATCATCAGTTAAGGTAAGAAAATAACGATATCCACTGCACGCTACAAGACTCACTAGATTGCACACATCAACATGTATCATTTCCAATGAATCACTTGCCCGCTCCATCCAACGGGGTCCTTTAGTCATCTTGCCCAAGAGGCATGGTTCGCATGTCTCAACCGATTCGAAATCGAATGAGTCCAAATATCCATCAGCATGGAGTTTCTACATGCGCTTTATACCAATATGACATTTAGCGGTAGTGCCATAAGTATGTGGTACTATCATTATTAACTTTGTGTCTTTTGACATCAATGTTATGAACATGTGTAATACTACGATCAAGATTTCAACAAACCATTCTCACTGGGTGCATGACCATTGAAGGTATTATTCATGTAAATAGAATAACCATTATTCTCTAACTTAAATGAATAACCGTATTGCAATAAACATGATCTAATCATGTTCATGCTCAACGCAAAACACCAAATAACATTTATTTAGGTTCGTCACTAATCCTGAAGGTAGAGAGAGCGTGCGATGTTGATCACATCAACCTTGGAAACACTTCCAACACATATTGTCACCTCACCCTTAGCTAGTTCTCCGTTTATTCCGTAGCTTTTATTTTGAGTTACTAACATTTAGCAACCGAACCGGTATCCAATACCCAGGTGCTACTAGGAGTACTAGCAAGGTACACATCAATAACTCGTATATCAAATATACTTCTGTCGATGTTGCCAGCCTTCTTATCTACCAAGTATCTAGGGTTGTTCCGCTTCAGTGACCTCTCACCTCATAATAGAAGCACTTAGTCTCGGGTTTGAGTTCAACTTTGGGTTGCTTCACTGGAGCAGCAACTGACTTGCTATCCATGAAGTTTCCCTCCTTGCTCTTGCCCTTTTCGAAACTAGTGGTTTGATTAACCATCAACACTTGACGCTCCTTCTTGATTTCTACCTTCGCGGTGTCAAACATCGCGAACAGCTCAGGGATCAACATTTCTTTCCCTGACATTTTATAGTTCATCACCAAGTTCTAGTAGCTCAGTGACAGTGACTTGGAGAACTATATCAATCACTATCTTATCTGGAAGATCAACTCCCACTTGATTCAAGCGATTGTAGTACCCAGACAATCTGAGTACATGCTCAACGATTGAGCTATTCTCCTTCATCTTACAAGCAAAGAATCTTGTTGGAGATCTCATATCTCGCAACAAAGGCACGAGCCTGAGATCACAATCTCTGCTCCTAGAACATCTCATATGTTCCGTGACGTTTCAAAACGTTTCCGAGCCTCAATTCTAAGCCGTAATGCATGACGCACTAAACTATCAAGTAGTCATCGAAACGTGCCTGTCAGATGTTCACAACATCTATAGACGACGCTAGAGGGGGTGGCGCACCGAGCGGTGCATTAAGGACACAAGCCTTCTGTGCAGCAATGAGGACAATCCTCAGATCACGGACCTAGTCCACAATATTGCTACCAACATCTTTCAACTCTATTTCTCTAGGAACATATAAAAATACAAGGGAGCTACAGCGCGAGCTAGTAATCTACAACATAATTTGCAAAGACACTTTGACTATGTTCATGATAATGAGTTCAATTAATCATATTACTTAAGAACTCCCACTCAAATTGACATCCCTCGGGTCATTCGAGTGATACATGATCCAAATTCACCAACTCAAGTCCGATCATCACGTGAGTTAAGGTGGCTTCAATGGTGAACAACATTATGTTGATCATATCCACTATATGACTCATGCTCGACCTTTCGGTCTCTTGTGTTCCGAGGCCATGTCTGTACATGCTAGGCTCGTCAAGTTAAACCCGAGTGTTCTGCGCGTGCAAATCTGGCTTGCACCCGTTGTATGTGAACATAGAGTCTATCACACCCAATCATCACGTGGTGTCTCAACACGACGAACTTTCGCAACGGTGCACACTCGGGGAGAACACAATTTATCTTGAAATTAAGTGAGGGATCACCTTATAATGCTACCGTCGTCCTAAGCAAAACAAGGTGCATAAAAAGGATTAACATCACATGCAAATCATAAGTGACATGATATGGCCATGAACTTGTGCTTTTGATCTCCATCTAGAAAGCACCGGCATGATTTCCATCGTCACCGGCATGACACCATGATCTCCATCAACGTGTCGCCATCGGGGTTGTCACGCCCTGCATGCTTCTACTACTATTGCTACCGTAGCGATAAAGTAAAGCATTACATAGTGCTTTAATGATTGACACGCAGGTCATACAATAATTAAAGACAACCCTATGGCTCCTACCGGTTGCCGTACTCATCGACATGCAAGTCGTGATAATCTATACATCACATGATCATCTCATACATCACATATATCACATCATGTAATTGGCCATATCATATCACAACATACCCTGCAAAAACAAGTTAGACGTCCTCTAATTGTTGTTGCAAGTTTTACGTGGCTGCTACGGGTATCTAGCAAGAACGATTCTCATCTACGCATAAACCACAACGGTGATACATAGATTGCTTTTCAACCTTCTCAAGGACCGCCTTTGTCGGATCCGATCCAACTAAAGTGAGAGAAACTGTCACCCGGAAGCCATCTAAGCAACAAGTTGCATCGAGGGAACCGGTCTCTCGTAAGCGTACGAGTAATGTTGGTCCGGGCCGCTTCATCTCACAATCCCGCTGAACCAAAATCCGACCAAGGGAGGAAGCAATCTAAGCATCAACGCCCACAAACCTTTTGTGTTCTACTCGAGATCTCATCGAACCAGCAACCTAGCTCATGATGCCACTGTTAGGGAACGTTGCATGGGAAACAAAAAAATTCCTACGCACACGCAAACCTATCCATGGTGATGAGCATCTACGAGAGGGAGAGTGGATCTACGTACCCTTGTAGATCGCTAAGCGGGAAGCGTTAAGAAACGCGGTTGGTGTAGTCGAACATCTTCGCGATCCAAATCGCCGAGCGTCCCACGATCTCATCACGATCCGTCCCGCGATCCAATCACGATCCGTCCCGTGAACTCATCACGATCCGTCCCGCGATCTCATCACGAACCGTCTCGCGATCTCGATCACGGTCCTTCCGATCTAGCACCGAACGGACGGCACCTCCGCGTTCAGCACACGTGCAGCTTGATGACGATCTCCACCGTCTTGATCCAGCAAGAGGAGGTGGAGAGGAGAGAGAGTTCACCGGCAGCATGACGGCGCTCCGGTGATGGTGGTGGAGTGATTCCGGCAGGGCTTCGCCTAAGCGCTGCAGAAAACCGATCTAGAGGAGAAACTATGCACCGGTGAAACGGGTAGCACGTGGCCGGAAATTCTGTCCAAAAACCACCCAATCCACTAGTATATATAGGAGGAGAGGAGAGGAGAGGCATCCAAGGCCTTTGGGTCGGCCGAAATAGGAGGTGGGAGCAATCCTACTTCACCTCCAATCCTAGTTGGAGTAGGATTGCCTCCTATTGGCTGATTTTCCACTTTTTGCTTTAGGACTTTCTCTCCTGCGCCATGGGCCTTTGTGGCTGTTTTCCCAGCCCACTAAGGGCTGGTTATTATTCTCCCACAGCCCATGGACCTCTTGGGGTCGAAATACCCCTCCCGGAGGTCCCCCGGTACACTACCGGCACTCCCGGTACACTACCGATACTCCCGGTACACTACCGATGAGCCCGAAACTTTTCCGGAAACCAAACTGGGACTTCCTATATATGAATCTTTACCTCCGGACCATTCCGGAGCTCCTCGTGACGTCCAGGATCTCATCCGGGACTCCGAACAACCTTCGGTCACCACCATACATAACTCTACACTACCGAAACGTCACCGAACCTTAAGTGTGCAGACCCTGCGGGTTCGAGAACTATGTAGACATGACCGGGACACCTCTACAGTCAATAACCAATGGCGGGACCTGGACGTCCACATTGGTTCCTACATATTCTACGAAGATCTTTATCGGTCGAACCTCTATGTCAAGGATTCAGTTAATCCCGTATAATGTTCCCTTTGTTCTTCGGTATGTTACTTGCCCGAGATTCGATCGTCGGTATCTCCATACCTAGTTCAACCTCGTTACTGGCAAGTCTCTTTACTCGTTCCGTAACACAAGATTCCATGACTAACCCTTAGCCACATTGCTTGCAAGGCTTGTTGTGATGTTGTATTACCGAGTGGGCCCTGAGATACCTCTCCGTCACACGGAGTAACAAATCCCAGTCTTGATCCATGCCAACTCAACAGACACCATCGGAGATACCTGTAGAGCACCTTTATAGTCACCCAGTTACGTTGCGACGTTTGATACACACAAGGCACTCCTCCGATATCCGTGAGTTGCATGATCTCATGGTCATAGGAACATATACTTGACATGCAGAAAACAGTAGCAATAAACTGACACGATCATATGCTATGTTTGTAGTTTGGGTCTTATCCATCACATCATTCTCCTAATGATGTGATCCCGTTATCAAATGACATCTCATGTCCATGGCTAGGAAACCTTAACCATCCTTTGATCAACGAGCTAGTCCATTAGAGGCATACTAGGGACATGGTTTTGTCTATGTATCCACACATGCATTTAAGTCTCCGATCAATACAATTATAGCATGGATAATAAACGATTATCATGAACAAGGAAATATGATAATAACTAATTTATTATTGCCTCTAGGGCATATTTCCAACATTATGATCAGTATAAACATCACAACTATTTCCAATAAGGAAATGTCTCCAGGTCTTGAGTGCGTGCACTACGGCTGCTAGTTCCAAATCATGGGTGGCAAAATTCAACTCATGGGGTCGTAGCTATCTGGATGCATAGGCTACAACTTTTCCTTCCTGCATGAGTACTCCTCAAAGTCCTTGACGTGATGCGTCACAATAAACCTGGAAGTCCTTCCGAATGTTTGGCAGTATCAATACTGGGGTTGTGACCAAACTTTTCTTCAACTCCTAGAAACTGGCCTCACATTCCTAAGTCCAGATATACTTAGACTCTTTCTTTAACAATTCCATCATGGGTTTGGCAATCTTTGAGAAATTCTCAATGAATCTCGGTAATATCCGGCAAGTCCGAGAAAACTACGGATCTCCTTAACTGAGGTGGGTGACTTCCACTCAGTGACTGCTTCAACCTTAGCGGGGTCTACTGCTATTCCTTCTCCGGAAATAATGTGTCCAAGGAATCCGACGTCCATCAGCCAGAATTCACATTTACTGAACTTGGCATATAACTGATGCTCTCTAAGCTTCTCCAGAACTAAACGCAAGTGTTCCTTGTGTTCTTCCTCTCTCTTGGAGAATATCAAAATGTCATCGATGAACACTACGAAAAACTTGTCCAGGTATTCCATAAACACCTTGTTCATCATATTCATGAAGTAGGCAGGAGCATTAGTCAAACCAAAGGACATGACCGTATAGTCATATAAGCCATACCTTGTGGTGAAGGCTGTTTTGGGTATATCCTGTTCACGAATTTTCAGTTGGTGATACCCTGATCGAAGATCGATCTTGGAGAATACTTTGGCTCCTACTAGCTGATCAAACAAGTCATTAATCATCGGCAGAGGGTACTTGTTCTTGATAGTCACCTCGTTTAATGCACGATAATCCACTACCATACTCAAGGTTTTATCTTTCTTCTCCACCAAAAGAACTGGGGCTCCCCAAGGTGAAGAACTTGGGCGAATATATCCCTTATCCAGTAACTCCTTAATCTGCTTCTTGATTTCTACTAAATCATTTGCGGGCATCCGATAGGGTCTCTTGGAAATTGGGGCGGTTCCTGGTAGTAACTCTATCAGAAACTCAATCTCTCTATCTGGTGGCATGCCTGGTAATTCCTCCGGGAATACATCGGGAAAGTCTTGTACCACCGGCACTTCCTCGTGAACAACTCCTGTGAGGGAATTTAACCGAGCACTCATCCGTGTGCGTCGGGATACATACTTAATCCTCTTGTTCTCTAGGGTGGTGAGTGAAATGGACTTGCTGGGGCAATCAAGATTTCCTTCATACTTGGTCGTCCAATCCATGCCTAGGATTACATCCAATCCCTGGGATTCTAATACGATGAGGTCGGTAGGAAAAACATGGTTTCCTATGTGGAGTTTCAAGGCGTGGCATCCTATCCCTGCCATCATCATACCTCCTGGGGAATTGACCTTAATGGGCTGACTAAGGGTTCTGGTGGGTAAACCATACTTTTCCACAAATACCCTTGATATGAATGAGTGAGTTGCACCAGAATCAAAAAGTACCATAATTGGACGTGAATGCAATAAGAACTTACCAACCACAGTCTCGGGCTGGTCATAGACTTCTTCCACATCAAGGTGGTTCACCTGAGCACGAGGAAAAGGATTTGGCTTCTTAGCTGCGGAGTTGCCGTTATTGTTGCCGTTTCCATTTCCTTGCTTGTTCTGAGGGCATTCAGTGGCATAGTGCCCTGTCTTCTGACACTTGAAACAGGTGATATGGTTCAGATCCTTCTGAGCTGGAGCAGAATGGGGCTGGTTTCCATTCCCATTTCCGTTGCCATTCTTGAAGTTGCCACTGTTGGGACGATTATTCCCATTTCCTCCATGGTTGTGGCCTCCATGGTTGTGCACGTGATGAGTGTGTCCTCCATACTTACCGGTCCCTGATCCGGTATTCCCTGAGTACGGGGAGTAGCGGGGCTTCTGTTGAGCTCCAGAGTGAGATTTCCCCTGTCCATACTTCCTCTTGCGGTTTTCGATTTGCTGCTGCTTCCCCTCCAAGATGAGGGCCTTGTCTACCAGCTCCTGGTAGTTGCTGAAAGCAGCCACCATCATCTGCACGCTTCAACTCATCGTTGAGTCCTTCCAAGAACTTCTCCTGTTTGGTTGCATCATCGGCCACATCTCCGGGTGCATAACGAGCCAACGTGCTGAAATCATCCACATACTGGGCCACGGAACGGTTCCCCTGGCGTAAGTTGCGAAACTCACGCTTCTTCAGACTCATGGCTCCAGCTGAGACATGAGCGGTGCGGAAAGCTAGCTTGAACTGCTCCCAAGTCACACCAACAATGGGGTACATGGTGGTGTAGTTCTCCCACCATGAAGCTGCTGGTCCCTCCAGTTGATGGGCGGCAAAGCACACCTTTTCAGCCTCGGTGCATCCAGCGGTGGTGAGTTCCCTCTCCATCTTGCGGAGCCAATCATCTGCCACAATGGGCTCAGTGCTGCTGGAGAAAGTTGGTGGATTCAGCCTCAAAAAACGGGTGAGGTTGTCGCCTTGCTGTGGAGGGTGGTTGTTGTGGTTGTTGGTCTGGTTCTGGATCAATAGTTGCATCAGGGCATTTTGCTGCTAGAGAAGTTGTGTGAGTTCCGGCGGGAAGGTGAAGTCAGGCTCACGTCGCGGAGGCCTCTTGCTATTTTCAGAGGGGTGAGAATTAGAATAGAAAAAGTACCTAAAAGGAAATTTCACTACCCATATGCAATGCAACAAACATATCACACCAAACACTCATTCATTTATTCAACTCAAGGTTCAAACATCGAGATACAAATCTCCAAATCAAACTATGCATCGACCTACGATTTAACGGTGAAAATAAAGATACATGGGGGCATAACTAAAGTTCTCCTCAAAAGTACATGGTGAAGTGGCCTCCTCCGGTGACGCTCTCCTCATAGTCGTCATCGTTGGTGATCAAGGGAGCCATGTCTCCTTTTGGGTGAAGATTTTCCCCCATGGCCAATTGTTCCTCCAGAGTTGCAATGCGAGTGTTCAGCTTATCGATCCTCTCTAAGAAATCCTTCACTTCATACTCATGCTCGTATTTAGCTTCCCGTAGGTCAGCTTCGAGGTTAATCTCGCAGTTCATCAGCCTCTTGATCCTCTTCGTGTCGGCACGTACCCAAAGCTCCAAGGTCCTGATGTCCGTCTCCAAAGTCTGGATATAGGAAATGGTGGTGTCTTCAGTGGGAGTGGTTATGATATTTCCATTGGCATCCCTGCGACAAAACACGCTGAGTCCTAGTGAAATGGGTCCACCCCTGTATTCCTCCTGAATACATCCAAGGGCATGGTGAATTGCCATGTCCCTCCCAAGAATCTAGCTGGGTACCACAAACTTGAAGTTGATGGGTTCCTTACAATTTCCAAAGGTCTTTCCGGGGATGTGCACCTCGATCCTGTAGCGACCGTCTTGTGGAAAAGACATGATAGGAGTCCCGGTGATGCTTGGCAAGGCAATCCTTACGTCCCTGACAATCTTCACCAGCTCCTTGCCAAAGGGCATCATCGCGTCAGGCTGACAAAACTTCCGTGATCAAAACTAGGATGAAGGTGGCCATCTATAAATTTTTAAATAAATCGGAGGGAAGTCAGAAACGAGTAGATGAGAGTATAAGAATTTTAAAGACAAAAGAGAAATAAATCCTAAGGCTTTTCCAATCCTAGAGGTTACGTCCTACGGTCAGCGTGTGCTCTGATACCATTTCTGTAATGACCCGACCTCAAAGGTCAAATCTCTGGTGTTTCTGTACCATCCCAAGATCATGCTGGTACACACACGGTACATGAATGTATATATCAAAGTGAAATCCCACAACTTTAATAATGAAAAATCTCATATGGGGTCCTTTATTACAACAAGAATTACAATAAAGTGGCTGAAGGCCAACTCATGAGAATAACTAATCTTGCGGAAGCATCAAAGGTAGTTGAGTCCATCTGACTCCAAGGGCATCTCACCGAGCGTAGAGTGTATCCTCACTCCTGGTCGGAAAAGTACTTTGCAACATGATACGTTGCAGCTATGTTGGTCAGCATATTGATTATGCCGGCAATGTCACAAAAGAGGGGGTAAAGTAATCATCTTGTCTATATGCATATATGGCAGGTGGGGTAGTAAGTTTTTGCATAAAGCCAAAAAAAATTCCTACAACAAGAGAGGGCAGAAAATTATTACTACAATGTTGCTTGATTAATGAGATGGTTCCACCAACAAATTCTCATACCCAAGTTGTCATTAAAAACCCACATCAATACAATTAATTGTGTTGAGAGTTCCAGATTGTTTCAGTTCCTTTGGCTCAAACTGTCCATGACCATGCACACGGCTAATCGATTAGGTTTTGGTACTCTACAGAGTTTTGCACACATTCCCCACAAGATTTGATCGCCTTCGTTGGATTTCTCGCACTTCAGGGTGTTTGAGAAATGGATGACCAAAACATGGTCTTCTAAAGGGTTTCCCCGAGACTTTGTCGGTGCCCATCCTTTCCTACCATTCTTCTACATCTCATAGCACCGCCTATCCAGGGTCACCATGATATCCAACCAAGCCAGAGCCCATATTGGCTTGTGGCTCTGCAGGTAAGCCTTGGGTCTTGAAGCATCCATCCATCTCTTTGTGCCTGGGTGGACCTTTCTGCATGAATACTGGCACTTCTCCAGCAACATCTAGGCTAACCACTGGTTTCTCCAGGGCGCCGTTCAACCATCATCCACCCAGAGGTATGTCGAAAATGTAACATCCCAAAATTTCATTTTGGAATGTTATGAATATAGCTATGCATCTATTATCACCATTGCTTGATTGTATGTGTTAGTTGAAATGCCTTTTCTGGTTTTCAGAAAGTCCCCTTCTACTTTTCCCTAAGTTGCTTTCACCTATTTGAAATTTTGGTTAAATGTTCAAAATAAGAGAGGAGGAACATGACACTCCACACCAAGGTCAAATTGGTGAATTATTTGAACATAATAACCAGGGGTTATTTTGAAAATATTTGCAAAAAGGGTTTAAAAACAATTAGGACATTTCTGAAATAATATTTTTTTCAAAGTGTTCAAATGACAGAATAGAAATGTTCATTAAATAGCATTTATTATTCTGTTAATTTTGATATATAATACCCCTATATTTACAAACGATTTGAATGCTTTAAAAGCTTTTGAATGTCTCTGGTAAATTAGAAAAACAGAAACGGTAACCGTTTCCGGTATTAAACGGGCCGGCCCACAGGCTTTAAAAGCCGAAACCGTTACCGGTCGGCCGACCGAGCGCATTCACTCCCCTCTCTCTCTCTGACGCTGGACCCCACCCCGTCCGACCGTTGCCCCGGAACGGTCATCGTCTTCACTCCCCGCGCTCGCCGGATCCGACGCCGGCCGTTACTCCCCCTCGCCGGATCTCTCTCTCCTTTACTCCCCCTCACCCCCCGAGCGCCTATATAAGAGCCCCACTGCCCCGCATCCATTTCCCCCCCGAGCCCCCTTCTCTCTCTCGCCGAGACGCCGTCGATTTCTCGTCGGAGTTCCACCACCACCGGAAGTCGCCGTCGACCGTAGCCACCACCCCCGACCACCATTCGCCTCGCCGTCGCCACCAATCGCCTCCGGAGGACCGTCCCCGTCGCCCGGACCACTTCCCCGTCCTCCCCGACCACCGGAGCACCTCGCCGTCGCAATCGCCGCTACCGGACTCGCCGGAGTACCCCGACGCCGGCAACCTCCTCCCTGTAAGCCCCCTCGACCGTCGGATCCCGAATCAACGTCCCAGATTAGAACAAATTTAAACCGAACCGGTATCTTCTATCGATCGGACGTCCGCTCTAATTCACCTACCGCACGCCCCCTTAGCCAATCGGATCACGCCACGTAGCCCCCTGACCGACGTATATTTTTTTTTATTTTCTGTTTTGTTTTAATAAACAGAATGTATTCCAAATTTGTTTTAGCTATATCTTTTAATCAGTTTAGTGTTTTGAGTTGATTCTTTTTTGCAATAGCTCACATTTTTCATGTAGTTTCACCCTGTACTTTTAAATTTCAAATTTGAACTATAAAATTTGAATTTAATCAAATTTGCTCAAAATCTTCAAATCTGAATAACTAGAGTTTAAAAATAGATTTTGATATGAATCTTTTTGCTACTGTTTGGTATTAGTTAGGACTATCTTCAGGTATAGTTTGAGGATTTTCATGATATATTTGATTACTGTTTTACCCAAAAACAGAATCTGCTTATTATTATAATATAGTTTTATAAACTTAATTTTGATTAGTTTGATTTAGAATTTGGTTTTATTTGTTTATTAGGTTCTGTTAGTAAACATTTAGTGTTTTCACTTACTGTTAATAAAAATATAAAATTGCCTAGTTTAATTTCATTTAACATAGGAATCACAACTTCTTTTCAAATAGGCATAATTTGATTAAAACAACTAACTAGTAATAGTTTTGTTTTCAAATAAGTTTTGTATAATTAATTCTGTTTTCTAAGACAAATTTATTTGTAAGTTATTTTCTGTAAGAACATGTTTTGTTAACAAATTAATAAGTTTAGTTTTCATTCCCCTTGCTAGTATAACCATAGTTGATTCATATAGTGTTTATCAAAACCTTTTATAAACTTTACTAGAGTTTTCCCAACAAACTTAAATTGACTTTGTTTACTTTAATAGTAAAATATTCTATTGTTGCCTTGCTGTCAACAATTGTCTTGTTATTTCAAAATAGTTTTATTATGTAGAAGTGTTTTCATCATCCCCTTTGGAAAAACAAAACTTTGTGTGTTTTACTTGCTAGAGACTTTTGTGCATTGTTTGCCTTGTTTGTTTAGTACTTCTTTGCTGAATGTTATGAGTACTTATTTTGGTTGTATGCTTATTTGAGTGCATTGTTTGTTTTGTTAGATTATCCGGAGTGCGAAGCTTGTTACCTAGAGTTACTCAAGTACGAAGATCATCAATCAGGCAAGTCACTTTGATCATGTTTTACCCATGTTTTATATGCATTAGTTATACCATCTCCCCAGTTGCATGCAAGATAGGTTAGTTGGAAACTTGGTTACATTGTAGTAGTATCATGTGGTAGATACCTCTCTCAACCCCCTTTGACAACATTGGCCCCGGGAAACGTTGTTTTACCTTTTGCTATGCTATTAGTAGACGGGGTTGGTTGTGTGATTCATGAGAGTTGAGAGAGTTAATAATTTCAAGACCTACATAATGATCAAGATTTCAATACTCCAAGTTTTCAACATACCTCTGGGTGGATGATGGTTGAACGGCGCCCTGGAGAAACCAGTGGTTAGCCTAGGTGATGCTGGAGATGGCCAGTATTCACGCGGAAAGGTCCACCCAGGCACAAAGGGATGGATGGGTGCTTCAAGACCCAAGGCTTACCTGCACAGCCACAAGTCATTATGGGCTCTGGCTTGGTTGGACATCGTGGTAACTCTGGACAGGCGGTGCTACGAGAGGTAGAAGAACGGTAGGAAAGGATGGGCACCGTCAGAGTCGCAGGGAAACCCTTTGGAGGACCATGTTTTGGTCATCCGTTTCTCAAACACCCTGAAGTGCGAGAAATCAAATGGAGGCGACCAAATCTTGTGGGGAACGTGTGCAAAACTCTGCAGAGTATTTTCAAACCTAATCGATTAGCCGTGTCCACGGTTATGGACGACTTGAGCCAAAGGAATTGGAACTTCCGGAACTCTCAACACAAATAATATGATGATGTGGGTATTTAATAATTTTGGGTATGAGAATTGGTTGGTGGAACCATCTCATTAATCAACCAACTTAGTAATATTTTGCTTAACCCCCTCCGATGTAGGAAAAACTTGGCTTTACGCAAAACTTACACCACCACCTGCCCTATAAGCATATAGACTAGCTGATTATTTTCACCCCTCTCTTGTGACTTTGCCGACATATTCCATATGCTGACCTACACGGCTGCAACGTATCATGTTGCAGAGTATTTTTCCGACCAGGAGTGAGGACGCGTTCTATGCTCAGTGAGATGCCCTTGGAGTCGGATGGACTCATCTACCTTCGACGCTTCCGCAAGATTTAGATATTCTCATGAGTTGGCCTTTAGCCACTTTATTGTAATTTTTATTGTAATAAAGGACTCTATATGAGATTGCGATTAATATAATGCTGTGTGATTTCCCTTTGATATATACATTGATGTACCGTGTTTGTACCAGCATGATCTTGGGATGGTACGGAAAACACCGGAGACTTGGCCTTTCAGGTCGGGTCGCTACAGAAAACTTGGAGTCTTGAAGTCTTGATCATCTTGTAGGTCTTGAAGTTATTAACTCACAACTCTCATGAATCACACAACCAACCCCGTCTACTAATAGCATAGCAAAATTAAATCAACGTTTCCTGGGGCCAAATGTGTCAAAGAGTTGAGGGGTGCCTACCACATGATACTACATCAAGTAACCAAGTTTCCAAATTACCTACTTTGCATGCAATTGGGGAGATGGTAGAACTAATGCAATAAAACATGGGTAATCATGATCAAAGTGACTTGCCTTGTTAACATCCCAGTGTTGATCACAGAGTTTTGCCAGCCTGACGCAACGATGCCCTTTGGTAAGGAGCTGATGAGGATCGTCAAGGACGTAAGGATTGCTTTGCCGAGCATCACCGGGATTCCTATCATGTCATTTCCCCAAGATGGACGCTACAGGATCGAGGTGCATATTCCAGGGAAGACCTTTGGGAATCGGAAGGAACCCATAGATCTCAAGTTCGTGGCACCCAGTTGGATACTTGGAAGAGACATGGCCATTCATCGTGCCCTTGGACGTATTCAGGAGGAATACAGAGGTGGAACCATTTCACCAGGACTCAGCATGGTTTGCCGCAGAGATGCCCATGGCAACATCATCACCAATCCCACTGCAGACACCACTATCTCCTATATCCAGACCTTGGAGACTCACATCAGGACTCTGGAGCTTCGAGTTCATGCTGACACGAAGACTATCAAGAATCTGATGAATCGCGAGCTGGACCTTGAAGCTGATCTGCGAGAGGCCAACTATGAACACGAGCATGAAGTGAAGGACTTCCTAGAGAGGATTGATGAGCAGAATGCACGCATCGCAACTCTGGAGGAGCAGCTAGACATGGGGGAAAACCTTCACCCCGAAGGAGACATGGCACCCTTCATCAGCGACGATGAAGACTATGAGGAAAGCACCACCGGAGGACCTACGACTATGCACTTTTGAGGAGAACATTAGTTATGCCCTCCATGTATCTTTTATTCGTTAAAGCGTAGGTCGATGCTTAGTTGTCTGAGATTTGTATTTCCATTGTTTGACATTGATTGAATAAATGAATGAGTGTTTGGTGTGATATGTTTGTTGCATTGCATATGGGTAGTGAATTTCTTCTAGACCCTTGTTCTATTCTAATTCTCATCCCTCTGAAAACAGCAAGATGCCTCCACGACGTGAGACCGATTTCACTTTTCCGCCAGAACTCACTCAACTCCTCCAGCAGCAGAATGCACTGATGCAACTATTGATTCAGAATCAGACCAACAACCAGAACAACAACAACAACCACCATCCACCCCAGACTGACAATCTCACCCGTTTTCTGAGGTTGAACCCTCCAACTTTCTCCAGCAGCACTGAGCCCATTGTGGCAGATGACTGGCTCCGCAAGATGGAGAGAGAACTTGTCACCGCTGGATGCACTGACACTGAGAAAGTGCGATTTGCCGCACATCAACTGGAAGGACCAGCAGCATCATGGTGGGAGAATTACACCACCACTTATCCTATTGCAGATGTGACTTGGGAGCAATTCAAGCTTGCTTTCCGCACAGCTCATGTTTCAGCTGGAGCCATGAGTCTGAAGAAGCGTGAGTTTCGCAACTTGCGCCAGGGTAATCGTTCCGTGGCCCAATATGTGGACGACTTCAACACATTGTCACGTTATGCCCCAGGAGATGTGGCCGATGATGCGGCCAAGCAAGAAAAGTTTCTGGAAGGACTCAATGATGAGTTGAGCATACAGCTGGTAGTGGCTAATTTCAACAACTACCAAGAGCTGGTGGATAAGGCACTTATTCTGGAAGGCAAACAGCAGCAGATTGAGAACCGCAAGCGGAAGTACACTCAAGGGAAATTCAACTCTGGAGCTCATCAGAAGCCTCGTTACTCCCCGTACTCCGGGAATACCGGGTCAGGAAACGGTAAGTTTGGAAAGCACACTCATGCTGTGCACAACCATGGAGGTCACCATCATGGAGGAAATGGGAACAACCGTTCCAACCATGGTAACTTCAAGAGTGACAATGGGAATGGGAACAACAACCAGCACCGTCAAGTTCCTGCTCAGAAGGATCTGAGTCACATTACCTGTTTCAAGTGCCAGAAGACAGGGCACTATGCTACTGAGTGTCCCCAGAGCAAGCAAGGCAATGGAAACAGCACTAACAACGGCAACTCCGCAGCCAAGAAGCCCAATCCGTTTCCCCGTGCTCAAGTGAATCACATCGATGTGGAAGAAGTCTATGATCAGCCCGAGACTGTGGTTGGTAAGTTTTTATTGCATTCACGTCCTGTTACAGTACTTTTTGATTCGGGTGCAACTCATTCATTCATATCAAGGGTAGTTGTGGATAAGTATGGTTTGCCCACCAAAACCCTTAGTCAGCCCATTAAGGTTAGTTCTCCAGGAGGTATGATGATGGCAGGAATAGGATGCCATGCCTTGAAACTCAATATAGGGAACCATGTTTTTCCCACCGACCTCATCGTCTTAGAGTCACAAGGATTGGATGTAATCCTAGGCATGGATTGGATGACCAAGTATGAAGGAAATCTTGATTGCCCTAGCAAGTCTGTTTCACTCACCACCCCGGAGAACAAGAGGATTAAGTATGTATCCCGACGCACACGTATGAGTGCCCGGTTAAATTCTCTCACAGGAGTTGTTCAGGAGGAAGTACCTGTGGTAAAAGAATTTCCAGATGTATTTCCGGAAGAATTACCAGGAATGCCACCAAATAGGGAAATTGAGTTCTTAATAGAGCTACAGCCAGGGATAGCTCCAATTTCCAAGAGACCCTATCGGATGCCCGCAAATGATCTGTTGGAAATCAAGAAGCAAATCAAGGAGTTATTGGACAAGGGGTATATTCGCCCAAGTTCTTCACCTTGGGGAGCCCCAGTACTTTTGGTGGAGAAGAAGGATAAATCTTTGAGAATGGTAGTGGACTATCGTGCCTTGAACGAGGTGACTATCAAGAACAAGTACCCTCTACCGATGATTAATGATTTGTTTGATCAGCTCATAGGAGCCAAAGTATTCCCCAAGATCGATCTTCGATCAGGGTATCACCAGTTGAAAATTCGTGAACAGGATATACCCAAAACAGCTTTCACCACGAGGTATGGCTTGTATGAGTATACGGTCATGTCTTTTGGATTGACTAATGCTCCTGCCTACTTCATGAATTTGATGAACAAAGTATTCATGGAATACCTAGACAAGTTTGTTGTGGTGTTCATCGATGACATTCTGATATTCTCCAAGAACGAGGAAGAGCATAAGGAACATTTGCGTTTAGTTCTGGAGAAGCTAAGAGAGCATCAGTTATATGCCAAGTTCAGCAAATGTGAATTTTGGTTGACGGAAGTCGGATTCCTTGGACATGTTATTTCCGGAGATGGAATAGCAGTGGACCCCGCTAAGGTTGAAGCCGTCACCAAGTGGAAGTCACCCACCTCAGTTAAGGAGATCCGCAGTTTCCTCGGACTTGCTGGATATTACCGGAGGTTCATTGAGAATTTCTCCAAGGTTGCCAAGCCCATGACAGAGTTGTTGAAGAAAGAATCCAAGTATGTTTGGACTGTGGAATGTGAAGCCAGTTTCCAGGAGTTGAAAGAACGTTTGGTCACAGCCCCAGTGTTGATCTTGCCCGATATTCGGAAGGATTTCCAGGTTTATTGTGATGCTTCACGTCAAGGACTTGGAGGGGTACTTATGCAGGATGGAAAAGTTGTAGCCTATGCTTCCAGACAGCTACGACCTCATGAGTTGAATTATGCCACTCATGATTTGGAATTAGCAGCCGTAGTGCACGCACTCAAGACTTGGAGACATTTCCTTATCGGAAATAGTTGTGATGTTTACACCGACCATAAGAGCTTGAAGTATATCTTCACGCAGAAAGAGTTGAACCTCAGACAGAGACGATGGTTAGAGTTAATCAAGGACTATGACATGAGATTACACTACCATCCAGGTAAGGCTAATGTTGTAGCCGATGCCTTGAGTCGGAAAACTTATGTAAACACACTCACAGCAGGAGGATTACCTCAAGAGTTAGTCGATGATCTCAGAGAGCTCAAGCTAGAGATAGTTCCAAGAGGATATGTTGCTACACTGGAAATTCAGTCCACCTTGACCGAAAGAATTCGAGAAGCCCAGAAATCGGACAAGGAGATAGCTGAGATTAAACAGAGAATGAAAGATGGTAAAGCTAAAGGCTTTCGTGAGGATGAACACGGAACTTTGTGGTTTGAGAACCGAATCTATGTGCCCTATGAACCAGAGCTCAGGAAGTTGATACTTCAGGAAGCCCACGATTCACCTTACTCGATACACCCAGGCAACACCAAGATGTATCTGGATTTAAAGGAAAGTTATTGGTGGACAGGTATGAAGAAAGATATTGCAGAGCATGTTGCGATATGTGATGTTTGTCAGCGAGTAAAGGCAGAACATCAGAAACCAGCAGGGTTACTCCAACCTTTGCCGATACCCGAGTGGAAATGGGAAAAGCTTGGTATGGATTTCATCACAGGATTGCCCAAGACCCGTTCAGGTTATGATTCCATCTGGGTAGTGGTTGATCGCTTGACCAAGGTAGCTCATTTCATTCCCGTGAAAACCACCTATACCAGTGTTAAGCTAGCCAAGATATATATGACCAGGATCGTATGTCTGCATGGAGTTCCGAGGAGTATCGTGTCAGATAGAGGAACACAATTTACCTCAAAGTTTTGGCATCAGTTACATGAAACTTTGGGTACAAGGCTAGAGTTTAGTACAGCTTTTCATCCGCAGACAGATGGACAGACTGAGAGAGTCAACCAGATTCTAGAAGACATGTTGAGAGCTTGTGCGCTAGATTATGGATCTAGTTGGGACGAAAACTTGCCTTACGCAGAATTCTCGTACAACAACAGTTATCAGACCAGTCTAAAGATGGCCCCTTTCGAAGCTTTATACGGAAGAAGATGTAGAACACCACTGACGTGGGATGGTGTTGGAGACAGACAACTTTTTGGTCCCGACCTTATTCAAGATTCGGAAGAGAAAGTCAAGTTGATTCGTGACAGACTCAAGATAGCTCAATCTCGACAGAAGAGTTATGCTGACAGCAAACGAAAAGAAGTGACATATGAAGTGGGAGACAGAGCATATCTTCGTGTATCCCCGCTTCGAGGAACCAAGAGATTTGGTGTTAAAGGAAAATTAGCA
Organism: Hordeum marinum; assembly: GCA_022496015.1. Lineage (NCBI taxonomy): Eukaryota > Viridiplantae > Streptophyta > Magnoliopsida > Poales > Poaceae > Hordeum > Hordeum marinum. The sequence continues at coordinate 93,042,626 of CM039677.1, read as the reverse complement.
CCCAGATTTATAGGCCCCTACAAAATTCTTGAACGTAGAGGTGAAGTTGCATACAAACTGGAATTGCCAGAAGGATTATCCGAAGTTCATAATGTGTTCCATGTGTCCCAGCTGAAGAAATGTCATGCTGAGATGGTTGACATCCCTTTGCGAGACACCGTGCCCCTAGAGGCCATACAGCTTGAAAGTGATCTGACTTATGAGGAGAAGCCTGTCAAGATCCTCGAGACATCCAACAGAGTTACCCGCAGCAAGATTATCAAGTTCTGCAAAGTTTTGTGGAGTCACCTTACTGAGGAAGAAGCCACCTGGGAACGCGAAGAAGATCTTCGTAGAGACCATCCTCACCTATTTTCTAGCCAACCCGAATCTCGAGGGCGAGATTCATCTTAAGGTGGGTAGGTTTGTAACATCCCAAAATTTCATTTTGGAATGTTATGAATATAGCTATGCATCTATTATCACCATTGCTTGATTGTATGTGTTAGTTGAAATGCCTTTTCTGGTTTTCAGAAAGTCCCCTTCTACTTTTCCCTAAGTTGCTTTCACCTATTTGAAATTTTGGTTAAATGTTCAAAATAAGAGAGGAGGAACATGACACTCCACACCAAGGTCAAATTGGTGAATTATTTGAACATAATAACCAGGGGTTATTTTGAAAATATTTGCAAAAAGGGTTTAAAAACAATTAGGACATTTCTGAAATAATATTTTTTTCAAAGTGTTCAAATGACAGAATAGAAATGTTCATTAAATAGCATTTATTATTCTGTTAATTTTGATATATAATACCCCTATATTTACAAACGATTTGAATGCTTTAAAAGCTTTTGAATGTCTCTGGTAAATTAGAAAAACAGAAACGGTAACCGTTTCCGGTATTAAACGGGCCGGCCCACAGGCTTTAAAAGCCGAAACCGTTACCGGTCGGCCGACCGAGCGCATTCACTCCCCTCTCTCTCTCTGACGCTGGACCCCACCCCGTCCGACCGTTGCCCCGGAACGGTCATCGTCTTCACTCCCCGCGCTCGCCGGATCCGACGCCGGCCGTTACTCCCCCTCGCCGGATCTCTCTCTCCTTTACTCCCCCTCACCCCCCCGAGCGCCTATATAAGAGCCCCACTGCCCCGCATCCATTTCCCCCCCCGAGCCCCCTTCTCTCTCTCGCCGAGACGCCGTCGATTTCTCGTCGGAGTTCCACCACCACCGGAAGTCGCCGTCGACCGTAGCCACCACCCCCCGACCACCATTCGCCTCGCCGTCGCCACCAATCGCCTCCGGAGGACCGTCCCCGTCGCCCGGACCACTTCCCCGTCCTCCCCGACCACCGGAGCACCTCGCCGTCGCAATCGCCGCTACCGGACTCGCCGGAGTACCCCGACGCCGGCAACCTCCTCCCTGTAAGCCCCCTCGACCGTCGGATCCCGAATCAACGTCCCAGATTAGAACAAATTTAAACCGAACCGGTATCTTCTATCGATCGGACGTCCGCTCTAATTCACCTACCGCACGCCCCCTTAGCCAATCGGATCACGCCACGTAGCCCCCTGACCGACGTATATTTTTTTTTATTTTCTGTTTTGTTTTAATAAACAGAATGTATTCCAAATTTGTTTTAGCTATATCTTTTAATCAGTTTAGTGTTTTGAGTTGATTCTTTTTGCAATAGCTCACATTTTTCATGTAGTTTCACCCTGTACTTTTAAATTTCAAATTTGAACTATAAAATTTGAATTTAATCAAATTTGCTCAAAATCTTCAAATCTGAATAACTAGAGTTTAAAAATAGATTTTGATATGAATCTTTTTGCTACTGTTTGGTATTAGTTAGGACTATCTTCAGGTATAGTTTGAGGATTTTCATGATATATTTGATTACTGTTTTACCCAAAAACAGAATCTGCTTATTATTATAATATAGTTTTATAAACTTAATTTTGATTAGTTTGATTTAGAATTTGGTTTTATTTGTTTATTAGGTTCTGTTAGTAAACATTTAGTGTTTTCACTTACTGTTAATAAAAATATAAAATTGCCTCGTTTAATTTCATTTAACATAGGAATCACAACTTCTTTTCAAATAGGCATAATTTGATTAAAACAACTAACTAGTAATAGTTTTGTTTTCAAATAAGTTTTGTATAATTAATTCTGTTTTCTAAGACAAATTTATTTGTAAGTTATTTTCTGTAAGAACATGTTTTGTTAACAAATTAATAAGTTTAGTTTTCATTCCCCTTGCTAGTATAACCATAGTTGATTCATATAGTGTTTATCAAAACCTTTTATAAACTTTACTAGAGTTTTCCCAACAAACTTAAATTGACTTTGTTTACTTTAATAGTAAAATATTCTATTGTTGCCTTGCTGTCAACAATTGTCTTGTTATTTCAAAATAGTTTTATTATGTAGAAGTGTTTTCATCATCCCCTTTGGAAAAACAAAACTTTGTGTGTTTTACTTGCTAGAGACTTTTGTGCATTGTTTGCCTTGTTTGTTTAGTACTTCTTTGCTGAATGTTATGAGTACTTATTTTGGTTGTATGCTTATTTGAGTGCATTGTTTGTTTTGTTAGATTATCCGGAGTGCGAAGCTTGTTACCTAGAGTTACTCAAGTACGAAGATCATCAATCAGGCAAGTCACTTTGATCATGTTTTACCCATGTTTTATATGCATTAGTTATACCATCTCCCCAGTTGCATGCAAGATAGGTTAGTTGGAAACTTGGTTACATTGTAGTAGTATCATGTGGTAGATACCTCTCTCAACCCCCTTTGACAACATTGGCCCCGGGAAACGTTGTTTTACCTTTTGCTATGCTATTAGTAGACGGGGTTGGTTGTGTGATTCATGAGAGTTGAGAGAGTTAATAATTTCAAGACCTACATAATGATCAAGATTTCAATACTCCAAGTTTTCAACATACCTCTGGGTGGATGATGGTTGAACGGCGCCCTGGAGAAACCAGTGGTTAGCCTAGGTGATGCTGGAGATGGCCAGTATTCACGCGGAAAGGTCCACCCAGGCACAAAGGGATGGATGGGTGCTTCAAGACCCAAGGCTTACCTGCACAGCCACAAGTCATTATGGGCTCTGGCTTGGTTGGACATCGTGGTAACTCTGGACAGGCGGTGCTACGAGAGGTAGAAGAACGGTAGGAAAGGATGGGCACCGTCAGAGTCGCAGGGAAACCCTTTGGAAGACCATGTTTTGGTCATCCATTTCTCAAACACCCTGAAGTGCGAGAAATCAAACGGAGGCGACCAAATCTTGTGGGGAACGTGTGCAAAACTCTGCAGAGTATTTTCAAACCTAATCGATTAGCCGTGTCCACGGTTATGGACGACTTGAGCCAAAGGAATTGGAACTTCCGGAACTCTCAACACAAATAATATGATGATGTGGGTATTTAATAATTTTGGGTATGAGAATTGGTTGGTGGAACCATCTCATTAATCAACCAACTTAGTAATATTTTGCTTAACCCCCTCCGATGTAGGAAAAACTTGGCTTTACGCAAAACTTACACCACCACCTGCCCTATAAGCATATAGACTAGCTGATTATTTTCACCCCTCTCTTGTGACTTTGCCGGCATATTCCATATGCTGACCTACACGGCTGCAACGTATCATGTTGCAGAGTATTTTTCCGACCAGGAGTGAGGACGCGTTCTATGCTCAGTGAGATGCCCTTGGAGTCGGATGGACTCATCTACCTTCGACGCTTCCGCAAGATTTAGATATTCTCATGAGTTGGCCTTTAGCCACTTTATTGTAATTTTTATTGTAATAAAGGACTCTATATGAGATTGCGATTAATATAATGCTGTGTGATTTCCCTTTGATATATACATTGATGTACCGTGTTTGTACCAGCATGATCTTGGGATGGTACGGAAAACACCGGAGACTTGGCCTTTCAGGTCGGGTCGCTACAGAAAACTTGGAGTCTTGAAGTCTTGATCATCTTGTAGGTCTTGAAGTTATTAACTCACAACTCTCATGAATCACACAACCAACCCCGTCTACTAATAGCATAGCAAAATTAAATCAACGTTTCCTGGGGCCAAATGTGTCAAAGAGTTGAGGGGTGCCTACCACATGATACTACATCAAGTAACCAAGTTTCCAAATTACCTACTTTGCATGCAATTGGGGAGATGGTAGAACTAATGCAATAAAACATGGGTAATCATGATCAAAGTGACTTGCCTTGTTAACGATCCTTGTACTCAAGTGACTCTAGGTAACAAGCTTCACACTCCGGATGATCTAACGAATCAAACAAAGCACACCATAAGCATACAGCTAATATTATAACTTACACAATCAGTAAAAGAAATAAACAATTCAATAGTATCAATCAAAGGGAAGAAATTCAAAACCAATGTTTGTCTCACAAAATTTTGTTGTGTCTAAACTACAAAAGAAATAAGACCAATCAACTATTTTCAATAACAAAACAATAATGAACATAAAAGAAATAAAAATATTTAGTAAACAGAATTAAATCCATTAAAACTTTACTGAAAAGAAATGCTACTTACAATTATAAATTTTTAGAAAACACCACTTAATGTAGATACTAGAGTTTCCTATAGTATTTGAGTATGAGACAAAATTATTATTATTATTATTATAAACAGAACATCACTTAACAGAAAAGAATTACTAAAATTCTTTATTAGATGACAAAATTAAATCTCCTAAACGTTTTGTGAAAAGTAAGACTAAATTGCTTTATAAACTATACCTAATGGAAAGGAATGAAGATTTCCTATAACAATAAGGTATAAAAATAAACAATTATTTTTATTAACAGCAAGTTATTTCACCTAATGTTGAAACAACAGAACTAATGAAAATTAAAAACAAAAGTTAAACTAGCTCAGATTCAAACTAAACTAAAATCAAATTAACTAAACTCTATTAAGAACTAAACAGATTATGTTTTTGTTAAAAACACTAACCAAATTTATCCTAAAAATTCTGTAACTTTGTGGGATGATATGGCTAACTAATACAAAGCAGTGGCAAAAAGATTCATCCAAAAATATTTTTTAAAACTCTAGTTATACAGATTATAGTAATTTGAGAAAATTTGTTTAGATTCAAATTTAAAAGTTCAAATTTGAAATCTAAGACTACAGTATGGAACTACATGAAATTTGTGACCTAATGCAAAATGAATCAATTAAAAACACTAATTATTTTAAAAGTTACAACTAAAACAAAAACAGAAAACATTCTGTTTTCTAAAACAAAACAGAAAAGAACAAATTTCCTAGCGAACGGACAGGGCTACGTGGCGTGCTGTGATTAGCTGAGGTCATGAGCGTGCGGGGTGTTTGCGGTGGACGACCTAAAACTAACGCGTACCGGTTCGTTTTTATAAACGTTCTAATCTGGAGCGTAGATCCTAGATCTAACGGATGCGGGTGGAGGTGGCGACTTACAGAGGAGGGGGTCGGAGTTCCAGCGACGTCGATGGCGGTCGGAGGTCGGAGATGCTCGGAGAGGGTGCTGCGGTGGTCAAGGGCGGCGTCCGAAATGCTGAGGCGACGGAGGCGTACATACAGCGTCGAATGGTGGCGTCAGAAGGGAGTGGGGGTGAGTGTGGCGACGGCCAGGAGCTCAGGTTTTTTTGGGTGGAGGTAGAACTCCGGCAAGGTGGCGTGGTGGCGTTCTGGCGAGGGTAGATGGGGTAGCAGGGTGGAATGGAGAGCGGCGAGGCCAGGGCTTTATATAGGCCAGGTGCGGGGTCGGGAGAGGGAGAGAGGAGGGAGATCCGGAGAGGAGAGATCTCCGGCGAGGTGGCATGCACAAGGAAGGAGACGGGCGCGCGGACGACGCTGTCGGACAGTGGGTCTTGCATGTCAGTGAGAGAGATGGCGAGGTTAGCGCGTCGGTTGACCGATCCGGAGGAATCTCGGGGTTTAATGACTGTGGGCCGGCCGATTTTCTAATTAAACGCTTTAAATCTGTTTCCTTTTCTATTTTCCAGAGCGTTTAAAACTATTTAAAGCATTCAATTCTTTTCCAAACATAGGGAATATATATATCAAAATGATCAGGCGAATAAATTCTATTTAATGAACATTTTTCCTCTATCAAAATGAATACTTTAAAAATATTTTTTTCAAAAAAAAACCTAATTGATTTTAAATTATTTTAAGATAAACATTCAAATAACCCCCTGGTGTTATTGTTCAAATAACTCACCAAGATGCCCCAGGTGTGGAGTGTCATATTACTCCTCTCTTTTTATGAATATTCCAAGGGTTTTCAAATGAGAGGAAACAAGTATAAGAAGAAATTGAAATGGCCTTACAGAATTCCAAAAGAAAAACTTCAACAATTCATTTCATTCAAACAAAGTGATGATGATGCATAGCTATATTTCATAACATTCCAAATGAAATTTTGGGATGTTACACACCTTCTTTTTTCTCGAACGGCTTTTATAACTGTCCTTCCATCTTGCAAACCCCTCGTACCACGGAACAACGCCCATGCCTCTTGTTCGTCCTCCGTGTTTGGGATTCCCGAGGGCGCATGTAAGCATGTCGTTCTCTCTATCGGGGTGAAACCGTCCTTCTTGGGTAGCTTTTATTGCTTCAATCAACTCATCTGATGCATGCTTCAGACTGGCCAGTGGAATAATCTTCCCTGTTGCTGGGTCCAACTTTCCCCCATGCGCAAAAAACCAATTCCTGCACCTCCGGGGCCAGTTGAAGGTTACTGGAGTGATCCCTTCAGCATGCATCTTATTCTATAATGCATCCCACTTAGGAATGGCTAACTTGTATCCACTTGTCCCTAGTTTATGGCGATACTTTTTTCTCCGCATTTATCTTATTCTTTGCCGACTTCTCCATAGCAGCTTCTGATGTCTTGTACTCGATAAATGTGTCCTAGTGATTCTTTACCTTCTCCTATATTCCTCTGAATTTGGGCGCCTTCTTGCCTCTAGCAGTGTACTCGGTCCATAATCTTTTCTTCCAAGTATGGAATGCGTCGGCCATCTTATGAAGAGCAAACTCCTTGACTTTGTCCCTTTGGCGCTCCGAGAGAGAATCTGGTAGGATGAAATGCTCCATGAGATCTCGCCAAAGGGCATCTTTAATTCTTTTATCGACATAATTCACTCTTGGTTTTGGTTTGTTTGGCTGAATCCATTCTTGCATTGTGATCGGGACTCCGTTCCTAATAACCACTCCGCATTGACGCACAAATGTCTTGGCATTGGCTTCAGGGTGATTCGATGCGCCATCATGTTTGAAAGCATCAAGATTGAGCTTTACATTGCCGTCCAATATTTTGGCACCGCCTCATACCTTTATACTAGATTGGCTCGATCCGGAGGGCTGATAATTAAAAGAAGAAAGATTTGTTAATATATATATATACACACATATCAATGAATACACATGTAATGATCACCAGAGGCTAATATGTGTATATACCTTGCCGGACATTGTTAGTTGTTCCGGATTTTGGAACATAAGTTGTTCTTCCTCGGCCTCACATCCATCATCGTAATCATTCAGATATTGTGAGCCGTCATCATCATATGATTCACCCAGAAGGTCCGCTGGGTTTTCGGAGGAGCTTATCATGTCGAAGATGTCCTCTTCATGAGCTCTACCGGTATTGTCCATAGCTTAATAACTAATCCATAATAATGTAGATAAAACCTATTAGTATTCAAATTAGCATGCATTCTTGAAGAAAAATAACTAATAGTTAATTAATAATGCATCATCGAATACATATATAGTAGTTCTTAGAAAAGATCTCATCTCATAATCTCGGATAATTGTTAATACATCGGCTAATCCATCGATCTAGCTAATACATCATAATAATACATATATAGTAGCTAATATATCGATCTAGCTAGAACCCTAGCGCCTGACGGATATCGGGGCGAGCGGTGGGCACCCAAAGAGAAGGAACCATCACAGGAACATAGGTCCAGTGAGATCCCTGAAGAATCTGCCAGGTATTGTCAGACCTGGCCTCCAAAGTTGCCATGTAGCGACGGACGTGCTCGTTCTCCTTGCTGACATGGTACTATACCACCTTCATGGGGGACTCAAGCCTCTGAATCGTCCGTGGCCCATGCGGCCGCCACCACAGAACCTCCGGGTCGACGACGGGCTGGCTCCTCACCAAGCTGCGCCACCCCGAAGGCAGCACCTCCCAGTATCAGCCCGATGGAGCACAGTCCCGGACAGGCCCCCTTGGCTCAAGCAAGTGACCTCCTCCGCCGACTCGACGACGAGGATGCGGGATCGGCATCGTCGATGTTGACAAGAAACACTTAATTCTGAAAACAAATTAAATAAAACTTAGCAGAATTAACACTTAGCATCTAACAAATGAAATAGATGGGGAATAATATCCGGGAATGTTTTTTCGAAGTCTGCATATGAACATTTTCTGTATACATCAATCCATCCCTTTATACATACATACATACATGGACAAAAAAATTCTATGAACATAAAAAATTCTACGAACAAAAAAATCATCATTACAACATTTTCTATATATATATATATATATACATCCATCTAAACATCCATCTAACATCTCTATCTATCCAAAGCTCTAATGCAAAAAAATGAACTCCAATGCAAAATAATCTAAACATCCATCTAACATCTCTATCTATCCATCTAACATCTCTATCTATCCATCTAACATATCTATCGGAGCCGGCTCCTCTAACGTGCGGCAGCCTGCCGTTCGGCCACTGACATGTGGGCCAGGTTGTCGCGCGGGCCCACGTGCCAGTGGCCGAATGGCAGGGTGCCGCACGGCAGGGGATCCTCGTCCATATCTATCTAACAACTTTGCCACAACATATCTATCTAAAAATCTAAACATCCATCTAACAACTTTGCCACAACATATCTATCTATCCATCTAACATTCCTAACATTCCTAAAATTCCTAAAATTCCTAAAATTCCTAAAATTCCAGCATCTAATCCATAGTTAAATTCCTAAAATTCCTAAAAATCAGCTTTTGCATCATAGTACATTTTGGCAGGGCTCGTTGGGGCTCACTGGTGGGATGGATCATCGGGGCTCGTCGAGGCAGGCCGGCGGGACGACACATTGGGGGAGGCTCGGCGACGGTGTCGGGGGAGGCGACGAGGAGCAGCCTCGGGGAGGAGGGAGAGGAAGTCCGGCGACAGCGTCACGGGCAGGGCTCATGGACGGCTCGGAGGCAACGGCGTCGGGTAGTGCTTGGGGACGGCTCGGAGGCGATGGCGTCGGACAGGTATCGGGGACGGTGTCGGGGGCAGCAACAAGGAGCTGGCTCGGGGAGGAGGGCGAGGAGGTCCGGTGACGAGGACAACAGATTTTGGCAGCCTGGCGGCAACGCAAATAAGCTTCTCCTGGTGCGTGGCTCAGCCCGGGACGAGGCCTCCACTATTTATACATGGATGACCTTTAGCGTGGCTCGCACCGGTACAAAAGACCCTTTAGTACCGGTGCGAGCCATGCACCGGTACTAAAGGTCCACCCCAAAAAAATGCACGGGGCGGTGGACGTTTAGTACTGGTGCGTGGCTTGCACCAGTACTAAAGGTTTTTTAATTCGTTAATAATTATTATTTTCAGAAAAACCACTAAACTATAGAAAATCATAGAAAAAAATCTATGACTCAATGGAAATAAATAATATATGAAAATATATCAAAAATATATAAAGAATCTGTTTATGGCATTTCATGCATGTTTGAACAACTTAAACTGCTGCATAAGACAATTTGATTAAATGGCATTTGAAATGTCATATCTCAAGTTTGAAAAGCAGTACAAATGAACTCTCAAAAGATTGTAACTTGGCATGCCATCATAATTTCACCCACATAGCAACTTCTAAAGAGTTGAGAGGGTTACGACAAAAACTAGATGCACTTCATGCACAAATTGGACAATCTCTTTCGAAGTATGAGGGTTTCGGACGAAAACTCATCTATTACAAAGGGATTTTAGTTTTAATACCTTATTTTAACTTCATATTTTGTGTGTGTTCAATATGCATCATTCAAAGGCGCATCATCAATTTTCAACCCTTTCTGACTTCATTTGATATTTTTCATGCATTTAATGATTTATTTTGAGCTAAATGACCCTGAATTTGAAAAGCAGTACAAATGAACTCTAAAATGTTGTAACTTGGCATGACATCATAATTTCACCCACATAGCATCTTCTAAAGTGTTGAGAGGGTACGGCGAAAACTGGATGCACTTTGTGTACAAATTGGACAATCTCTTTCGAAGTATGAGGGTTTCAGACGAAAACTCATTTATTACAAAGGGATTTCATTTTTAATAACTTATTTTAACTCCATATTTTTTGTGTGTTCAATATGCACCGTTCAAAGGCACATCATCATTTTTCAACCCTTTCTGACTTCATTTGATATTTTTCATGCATTTAATGATTTATTTTGAGCTAAATGACCCTGAATTTGAAAAGCAGTACAAATAAACTCTGAAAAGGTTGTAACTTGGCATGACATCATAATTTCACCCACATAGCAACTTCTAAAGAGTTGAGAGGGTTACGGCAAAAATTGGATGCACTTCGTGTACAAATTGGACTATCTCTTTCGAATTATGAGGGTTTCGGACAAAAACTCATCTATTACAAAGGGATTTCATTTTTAATAACTTATTTTAACTCCATACTTTTTGTGTGTTCAATATGCACCATTCGAAGGCACATCATCAATTTTCAACCCTTTCTGACTTTATTTGATATTTTTCATGCATTTAATGATTATTTTGAGCTAAATGAACATGAATTTGAAAAGCAGTACAAATGAACTCTGAAAAGGTTGAAACTTGGCATGACATCATAATTTCACCCACATAGCAACTTCTAAAGAGTTGAGAGCGTTACGGCAAAAACTACATGGACTTCGTGTACAAGCTGTTACAAAGATACCATGCTAGAAAATGCATGCATGTCCTTCACATAGAAAGTGATGACGGTGGAGCCGGTCACATCCAAGAGTAGGATGTCGGGGTGTAAGACTTTTTCTGCGTGTTTGTCCCTTGCTTATTATTGCACTGTAACCATGGATAATCTTCATCATTTAACAGGATGTTTCGGTCAGTCTTCACTCTAAAGGGAGGGATTTCATGAAACTTTTCATAATCTTCTGACATGTCTGTTTTGTCCTCCACTCCCACAATGTTTCTTTTCACTGAAAGAATTATGTGGCACTTTGGCTCATCGTATGATGTATTCGCTTCCTTATCTTTTTTCTCCTCGGTTTGCTAGACATGTGCTTCACATAGAAAACCTGAGCCACATCATTAGCTAGGACGAATGAGTCGTCTATGTACCCAAGATTGTTGAGATCACTGTTGTCATTCCGTACTACGGGTCTACCTGTACCCCGCCTCTAGTATATTTGACGCATTTGCACCGAAACAAAGGGACCTTAAGATCAGGTCCATAGTCAAGTTCCCATATCTCCTCTATGTAACCGTAATATGTGTCTTGAAAGTTGGTTGCATCATAGCGGACACCACTGTTTTGGTTGATGCTCTTTTTATCTTGGGCGATCGTGTAAAATGTATTTCCATTTATCGCGTACCCTTTGAAAGTCATTACGGCCGAACCTGGTGTCTTGGCCAACCAATATAGTTCATCTGGAAGATCGTTGTCATTGATGAGCTTTGTTTTCAACCAACCGACGAAAGTCTCCATGTGTTTACGTTCAATCCAGGGGTCAGACTGCTCCGGGTTCTTGGACCGTACAATATCCTTGTGTTCCTCGATATATGGAGTCACCAAGGTGGAATTTTGTAGAACCGTGTAGTGTGCTTGAGTGAAAGAATGCCCGTCCATAATTGCTTCTTTCTTTCTTGGTGTGCCTTTTCCACCCAGCCTCCCCTCATGCCGCGATTCAGGAAGACCAATCGGCTTAATGTTAGGAACAAAGTCAACACAAAACTCAATAACCTCCTCTGTTCCATATCCCTTGGCGATGCTTCCTTCTGGCCTAGCATGGTTATGAACATATTACTTTAAGACTCTCATGAACCTCTCAAAAGGGAACATATTGTGTTGAAATACAGGACCCAGAATGTTAAGCTCTTCGACTAGGTGAACTAGAACATGCGTCATAATATTGAAGAAGGATGAAGGGAACACCAACTCGAAACTGACAAGACATTGGACCAGATCATTCTGTAACCTTGGTAGGATTTCTGGATTGATTACCTTTTGAGAAATTGCATTGAGGAATGCGCATAGCTTCACAATGGCTAATCGAACATTTTCCGGTAGAAGCCCCCTAAGTGCAACCGGAAGTAATTGCGTCATAAACACGTGGCAGTCATGAGACTTTAGATTTTGAAATTTTTTCTCTGCCATATTTATTATTCCCTTTATATTCAATGAGAAGCCATATGGGACCTTGATACTGAGCAGGCATTCAAAAAAGATTTCCTTCTCTTCTTTCGTAAGAGCGTAGTTGGCAGGACCTTGATACTGCTTTGGAGGCATGCCATCTTTTTTGTTAATTCTTTGCTTGTCCTCCCGTGCCTCCGGTGTATCTTTTGTCTTTCCATACATGCCCAAGAAGCGTAGAAGGTTCACACAAAGATTCTTCGTCACGTGCATCACGTCGATTGCATTGCGGACCTCTAGGGCTTTCCAATATTCAAGTTCCCAAAATATAGATTTCTTCTTCCACACGGGTGTGTGTCCGTTGGCGTCATTCGGGACAGATTGTCCACCAGGACCCTTTCCAAAGATTACTTTTAAATCCTTGACCATATGAAATATATATTCACCAGTACGGAGTCCAGACTTCTTCCGGTTATCTGGCTCACCTTTGAAATGGTTGCCTGGCTTTCTTAAGATATGCTTGATCGGTAGAAATCAATGATGTTTCAGGTACACATTCTTCTTACATTTATCCAAATATATACTTTCAGTATCATCTAAATAGTGCGTGCATGCATTGTATCCCTTGTTTGTATGTCCTGAAAGGTTACTAAGAGCAGGCCAATCATTGATGGTTGCAAACAGCAACGCTCGTAGGTCAATTTCCTTCTGTATGTGCGCATCCCACACACATACACCTGGTTTTTTCCACAACTGTAGAAGTTCATCAACTAGTGGCCTTAGGTATACATCAATGTTGTTGTCGGGTTGCTTAGTGCCTTGGATGAGCACTGACATCATAATGAACTTCCACTTCATGCACAATCAAGGAGGAAGGTTGTAGATACATAGAGTCACGAGACAGGTGTTGTGACTGGAGCTCTTCTCCCCAAAAGGATTCATGCCGTCTATACTAAGACCAAACCATAAGTTCGTTGCGTCAGCTGCAAAGTCCTCGAACTCCCTCTTGATTTTTCTCCACTGCGACCCATCAGCGGGTGCTCTCAACATACCGTCTTTCTTACGTTCTTCTTTGTGCCATCGCAACAACTTGGCATGCTCTTTGTTTTGGAACAAATGTTTCAATCGTGGTATTATAGGAGCATACCACATCACCTTGGCAGGAACCCTCTTCCTATGGCATTCGCCCTCCACATCACCGGGGTCATCGCGGGGGATCTTATAGCGCAGTGCACCGCATACCGGGCATGCATCCAAATTCTCGTACTCCTCACCGCGGTAGAGGATGCAGTCATTAGGGCATGCATGTATCTTCTGCACCTCTAATCCTAGAGGGCAGACAACCTTCTTTGCTTTGTACGTACTTTCAGGCAATTCGTTATCCTTTGGAAGCATCTTCTTTATCATTATCAGCAATTCTTGAAATCCCTTATCAGTTACACCATTCTTCGCCTTCCATTGCAGCAATTCCAGTGTGGTACCCAACTTTTTCTGGTCATCTTCACAATTTCGATACAATAATTTATTTTGATCCTCTAACATGCGTTTCAACTTCAACCTCTCCTTGTCACTTTCGCAGTTTCTCTTTGCATCAACAATGACCTGACCCAAATCATCAGCGGGCTCATCTGATGCCTCTTCTTAAGATTCCCAAATTGATGCCTCTTCTTCAGCTTCCCCCATTGTTGTATCGGCGAAAGGATAGTTGTCATCATCCTCTTCTTCTTCATTGTCTTCCATTATAACCCCTCTTTCTCCGTGTTTGGTCCAACAGCTATAGCCAGACATGAAACCGGACTTCAGCAGGTGGTAGTGAGGGTTTTTGAGGTAGAGTAATTCCTATCATTCTTACAGTCACGACATGGAAAACACATGAGACCATTTTGCTTGTTTGCCTCAGCCACACGAATAAAATCATGTAGGCCATTAAGAAACCCTGGACTTAGTCGGTCATCGTACATCCATTGCCGGATCATGTTCACTACACAACATCGAAGTGACCAAATTAATACAAATTCATCATCACATTACAACCAAAGTAGAGCTAGCAGTGACCAAATGTTATTACTGCAAATAATAGATACTTATAGTTCATACATACATCTCATAAAACAACATACAACTATCTAAAACATCTAAATGCAACAACAAATGCGATCATAATCGCAACTAAGGTAACAATTGAGCCAACAACATAATGATACCAAGCCTCTTTATTAATGGCATATTTTCTAATCTTTCTAAGCTTCAAGCGCATTCCAGCCATCTTGTTCTTGTGATCATCGACGATATCGGCAACATGCAACTCCGATCCCATCTTCTCATCTTCAGTTCTTTTCAATTTTCTTTCAAATGATCAATTTCTTTTTCAGCTTGTCTTAATTTCTCGAGAAAAATTGCATAGTCGGTTGGAATTTCTGGTTCAACTACTTCCTATAGATAAAAACATCTACATCAATTTGGTGGCATAATTGATTTTCATAGACAATAGATGATGTGTGAAATAGTTATAAAAGATAACGACATACCACATCTGAAACATAGACTGGACGAGGGCCGACGTGGGCGGATACCATAACCAAGACACTATAGAATAACTAACAATAATACAAGTAAGTAAATCATACACGCAGCTAACTAAATCATACAAGTAATTTTTTTAACAAAAAGGTTTTAAGAAGAACAAGAGGCTCACCAAGCTGGCCGGTGCCACGACGAGATGGTGCAGACGATCGATGGTGGTTAGGACGGGGATGGGAAGGCACCAAATAAACCACACCTACACATATGCAACCTAACAAGTTAATTTGAGCTCATATTGCATATAAATCAAATAAACTCCCACATAATGATCACTCCTCCAAAACCTAGCTAAAACCCACAAATCACATATCTTTGAGCATACCACAAGCTAAAATAGCAATGGGAGATGAAGGGGCAAAGTTGCTAACCTTTGTGAACACTTGGATAGATGGGGTGCCTTTAAATCTTGACAAATCCTTGAAAAATGGAGGATGAGCATTGAGCAAGAAGAAGAACAGGGGAGAAAACAGAGAAATGAGAGCCCCTTCGATCCGCTGCGGACGAAGCATATATATAGGAAGTCTTTAGTACCGGTTGGTGAAACCAACCGGTACTAAAGGTTGCCCTTTAGTACCGGTTGGTGTCACCAACCGGTACTAAAGAGGCACGCGGGGCCCAAGTCTGACTAATAGCTTGTCATGCCCCCCTTTAGTACCAGCTTGTGACACGAACTTGTACTAAAGATCCCTCACGAGCCGGTACTAAAGGTCGCCCTGCTCCTAGCCGTTGGAGCCGGCGCGAATTGGGACTAATACCATCTTTAGTACTGGATCGTAACCAGACCGGGACTAATGCTTGGGACAAAAGGTCTGTTTTCTACTAGTGATACAATGGGTGCAAGCCAGTGTTTCACGTGCAGAACACTCGGGTTAAACTTGACGAGCCTAGCATGTACAGACATGGCCTCGGAACACAAGAGATCGAAAGGTCGAACATGAGTCCTATAGTAGATATGATCAACATGAAGATGTTCACCATTGAAACCACCTCAACTTACGTGATGATCGGACTTGAGTTAGTGGATTTGGATCATGTGACTATCGGATGACCAGAGGGATGTCAATTTGAGTGGGAGTTTTTAAGTAATATGCTTAACTAAACTCATTATCATGAACATAGTAAAAATGTCTTTGCAAATTATGTTGTAGATTACTAGCTCACGCTGTAGCTCCCTTGAATTTTTATATTCCTACAGAAATAGAATTGACAGATGATGGTAGCAATAATGCGGACTGGGTCCGTGATCTGAGGATTGTCCTCATTGCTGCATAGAAGGCTTATGTCCTTCATACACCGCTCAGTGCGCCACCCCCTCAAGTGTCGTCTGTAGATGTTGTGAACATCTGGCACGCATGTTTTGATGACTAGTTGATAGTTTAGTGTGTCATGCATTATGACTTAGAATTGAGGCTCCAAAACATTTTGAACGTCACAGAACATATGAGGTGTTCTAATAGTTGAAATTGGGATCTCAGGATCATGCCTACGTTGAGATCTATGAGACCTCCAACAAGATTCTTTGCCTGCAAGATGAAGGAGAATAGCTCAATCAGTGAGCATGTGCTCAGATTGTCTGGGTACTACAATCGCTTGAATCGAATGGGAGTTGATCTTCCAGATATGATAGTGACTGGTATAGTTCACCAAGTCACTGTCACTAAGCTACTAGAGCTTCGTGACGAACTATAAAATGCCAGGGATGGAAATAATGATCCCTGAGCTATTCATGATGTTTGGCACCGCGAAGGTAGAAATCAAGAAGGAGCATCAAGTATTGATGGTTATTGAAACCACTAGTTTCAAGAAGGGCAAGGGATAGGAGGAAAACTTCATGGATGGCAAGTCACTTGCTGCTCCAGCGAAGAAACTCAAGGTTGAACCCAAATCGAAGACTAAGTGCTTCTACTATGAGGAGAACGGTCGCTGAAAAGGGACAACCCTAGATACTTGGTAGATAAGAAGGCTGGCAACATCGACATAAGTATGTTTTATATACCTTGCTAGTACTCCAAGTAGCACCTGGGTGTTGGATACCAGTTTGGTTGCTAAATGTTAGTAACTCAAAATAAAAGCTATGGAATAAACGGAGGCTAGCTAAGGGTGAGGTGATGATGAATGTTGGAAGTGTTTCCAAGGTTGATGTTATCAACATCACACGCTCTCTCTACCTTTGGGATTAGTGATGAACGTAAATAAATGTTATTTGGTGTTTGCATTGAGCATGAATGTGATTAGATCATGTTTATTGCAATACTGTTATTCATTTAAGTTAGAGAATAATGGTTATTCTGTTTACATGAATAATACCTTCAATGGTCATGCACCCAATGAGAATGGTTTATTGAATATTGATCGTAGTGATACACATGTTCATAATATTGATGCCAAAAGATACAAAGTTAATAATGATAGTACCACATACTTGTGGCACTGCTGCTAAATGTCATATTGGTGTAAAGCGCATGATGAAACTCCATGATGATGGATCTTTGGACTCATTCCATTTCGAATCGGTTGAGACATGCGGACCATACCTCATGGGCAAGATGACTAAGACCCCGTTTTCCAGTATGATGGAGCGGGCATGTGATTTATTGGAAATGATACATGTTGATGTATTCTGTCCAATGAGTGTTGTAGCATGCAGTGGATATCGTTATTTTCCTACCTTTAGTAATAATTCAAGTAGATATGGGGATATTTACTTAATGAAACACAAGTCTAAGACATTTAAAAGTTCAAACAAAATCAGAGTGAAGTTTGAGATCTTCGTGACAAGGAGATAAAATGTCTACTATATGATCATGGAGGTAAATACCCGAGTTACGAGTATTGGTATACAGCTTAAGACAATGTGGAATTTGTTTCACAGCTCAGGCCACCTAGAACACCATAGTATGATGGTGTGTCCGAACATCGTAGTCGTGCTCTACTGGATATGGTGCGAACTATGATGTCTCCTATTGACTTGCCACTATCTTTTGGGGTTACGCATTAGAGACTGCTGCATTCGCTTTAAAAGGGGCACCATCTAAATCCGTTGAGATGACACCGTATGAATTTTGGTTTGGCGGAAACCTAAGCTGTCATTTCTTAATGTTTGGGGCTGCGATGCTTATGTGAAAAAGGGTTTTCACCTAATGAGATCGAACCCAAAGCGGACAAATGCATCTTCATAGAATACCCCAACGTAACAGTTGGGTAAACTTTCTATCTTAGATCCAAGTACAAATTGTTTGTTGCTAAAACGGGTCCTTTATTGAGAAAGAGCTTCTCTCGAAAGAATTGAGTGGGAGGAAGATAGAACTTGATGAGGTTGTTGAACCTTTGTTTCAAGGAGAGACTAGCGTAGAGCAGAAAATTGTTTATGTGGAGCCTATGTTAGTTGAAGAGGAAGTTAATGATGTTTATCATGAAGCTTCGGATCAAGTTACTATAAAACCTCGTAAGTCGACAAGGCCGCATACTGCTCCTAAGTGGTATGGCAACCCTGTCTTAGAGGTGATGTAGTTGGACAACGATGAACCTACGAGCTATGGAGAAGCGATGATGGGCCCAGATTCCGAGAAATGGTTAGAGACCATGCAATCCGAAATGGGATCCATGTAAGAAAGCAAAGTATGGGCTTTGGAAGTATTACGTGAAGGGCAAAAGGCCATTCATAACAAATGGATCTTTAAAAGGAAGACAAATGCGGACGATAATGTTGCCTTCTAAAAAGCTTGACTTGTGGCAAAGGGTTTTTCACAAGTTCAAGGAGTTGACTACGACAAAACTTTATAACCCGCAGCGATGCTAAAGTCTGTTGGAATTATGTTAGTAGTTGCTGCATTTTTGATTATGAAATCTGGCAGATGGATGTCAAAACATCGTTTCCTTAACGGTATCCGTGAGGAAAGGTTGTATGTGATGCAACTAGAAGGTTTTGTCAGTTCTAAGGATGCTAAAATATATGCAAGCTCCAGCGATCCTTCTATGGACTGGAGCAAGCATCTCGGAGTTGGAATATACGGTTTGATGAGGTGATCAAAGTTTTTAGTCTATACAAAGTTTATGACAAACTTGTATTTACAATAAAGTGAGTGGAAGCACTGTAGAATTTATGACAAGTCTATGTGGATGACGTATTGTTGATCAGAAATGATGTAGAATTTCTAGAAAGCATAAAGGGTTGTTTGAAAAGGAGTTTTTCAAAGGAAAACCTGGAATGAAGCTACTTAAATATTGGGCATCTTGATCTATACAGGTAGATAAAAACGTCTGATAAAAGTTTCAATGAGTACATACCTTGACAAGATTTTGAAAGAGTTCAAAATGGGTCAGTCAAAGAAAGAGTTCAAAATGGATCAGTCAAAGAAAGAGTTCTTGCCTGATTTGTGAGGTGTGGAGTTGAGTGAGACTCAAAGCTCGACCATGTTAGAAGAAAGAGAAAGGACGAAGGTAACACACCTGTCTGTGCCTTTCCATAGGCTCTGTATAGTATGCCATGCTATGTAACACACCTGTGTGTGCCTTTCCATGAGTCTGTCAAGGGGTACAAGAGTGATCCAGGAGTGGATCACTGGATAGTGGTCAAGATTATCCTTAGTAACTAGAGGACTAAGGAAATATTTCTCGATTATGGAGGTGATAAAGAGTTCGTCGTAAAGGGTTACATCAATGCAAGCTTTAACACCAATCTGGATGACTCTCAGTAGCAATCTGGATACATATAGTGGAGCAACCATTTGGAATAGCTCCAAGTTGAGTGTGGTAGTAGTGTCTCCAGTATGACATAGATATTTGCAAAGTACACATGGATCTAAATGTCGCAGATCCATTGACTAAACACCTCTCTCACATGCAAAGCATGATCGAACCCCAGAACTCATTGGGTGTTTGATTCATAAGAATGTAAATAACATGGTGATGTGAACTAGATTATTGACTCTAGTGCAAGTGGGAGACTATTGGAAATATACCCTATAGGCAATAGTAAATTGGTTATTATTATATTTCCTTGTTAGTGATTGTTAGTGCACTAGAGTTTTGGGCTCTCTAGTGCCCCTTACTCATGCACGGGCAGTGGCCCGCCGCCCTGGCGGCAAGGCCCAACAATGACTTACCAGATACCAGCATAGGAAAATCAAGACTACCGGCAAGGTCTTGCTGGGAGGGCTATTGAACCCCCAGGTGAAGCCTCAACAAGACCCCGCTAGCGCACAGGACAGGTGTCAATCCACCTGGACGCGTGTCGCGACATCGACGTTGGAGGGAGCTAAGTGGCGCTGATGGGACGGGCTCCCGTCCCATCCCACTGACGGACAAAGATGCCTGACGGTGCATTAAATGCGCATGTCCTACTCCGTCTGTGTCAGGTATGATATCACTGTAGCTCTGTACACCCCGTGTAAGCACTGTACGCCACTGTTGTGATCCCCTTTAGAGTATAAAAGGAGGCCCGGGGCGATATGGTAGAGGACTTTTGGACTTTTGCACTTTCAGGGACCCTCTAGCGCACACGCGTGGTAGTGGCTCGCAGCATCCCTGTTGCAAGAACCCTAAGAACACTCTCAATACCACCAAGCAGGAGTAGGGTTTTACGCATCCATGCGGCCCGAACCTAGGTAAAGATCCCCGCGTGCTTTTCATCAGACCGGCTCTTCGCACAATTGGCCCCCCGCCAAACCGAAAGGGATCCCCAGGATCCCATAGATGTTCGTTCTCCATGACATCTTCGGCGCGCCAGGAAGGGGGAGTTAGGTTGTGCAAACCCGTTCTGGTAATCAGCGTGCCAGTTCCTTCGCGCTCATCATTGCCATGGCTTCCAAAAAGAGGGGACAGACAGCAGCTGGTCCATTCATGTTCGCCATCCCTGTATCTGCGCAGATAGGAGAGGGCTTAGACGCGGGTGGAGTAGGAGGAGGTGGAGGTTCGGAACTTCCGCGATTCTTCGGTGATCAAGGCCAAACTAGCGGCAACGCTCGCCGTGGAGACACCCATGATGATGGCGGGAACCCCCGCGCCCCTGGTTCTCAAAACGGAGCGGTACCGCCTTCGGGTGGTACGACAAACTCCAGGGATGGAAGAATATCCTCCAGGGCACCCACGTCGGCCCCTACGCCACGCCCTTCTCGGGATGCACGCGGAGGGCCGCGCCAAGGCACCCGCGATTCTTGATGTCCCCACGGGAAAGCTCCTGCACATCCTTCCCAAGATGCGCGATACCAGCTTGCTCACGAACATGCAGGCAGGAGTGGCGTGCCGACACGGGATCGCGGCGGGGCTCCTTCTAACACGGTTAGGAGTCAGAGCACCTCACGCCTTCCGTTACCGACCACGTCGGAGGAAGCGATGGCGCGGGCGCAGCTACTCCTAAACTTCCCACCGGCTGTGGAGAAGCTCAATGAATGGAGAGCCACCATTAAGAGCCTCCTCAGCCTCGTGGATAAGTTTCGGTCCACCGAGCCGGTTGGTGTCAATGGAGAGAAGGACGGAGGCGGTGAGACCTCGGCACATTCTCCTCCAACAATGGTGCTGGTCACTGACTCGACGGACCGACGCTCACGATGGCTACTCGACGACATCGTCCGACCCACGGACACGTCGCGATCAACGTCAAGTTCTTGGAGAATGTGGCAAGGAAGACGCTTGAACTGCGATCGAGCGTCGGCGGGAAGCGTGCCTCTAGTCTGATAGGCGCGTGGGGCCCACTATAGATAAGTCTGTGCCAGGGTATCATGTCAGCCTACCTTACGAGGTTTGCTCTCCAGCGTTTACCCGCGGGCTGCGGCAAGTCCAGTGGCCCAACTCCCGCATGTTCAAGCCAGAAGTCCCGGAGAAGTATGACGGCAAGTCTCATCCGTCAGAATTCCTGAGCATCTACACCATTACGGTGCAAGCTACCGAGGGTCACGATGAAAAGATACTCGCCAACTACTTCTCATTGGTGCTTAAGCCCAACGTGAGGTTGTGGTTGATGCACTTGCCAGAGGGGTAAATCGCCTCCTGGGTAGACTTGTGCCACGAATTTGTTGGCACCTTCACAGGAGGTCATCAAGCTCCTGGCCAAGAAAGTGATCTACACATCATCCCTCAGAAGGAGGGCGAAACTTTATGCAAGTACATCCAAAGGTTCAGTCGCGTGCATCACAACAACCCAGACGTTCATCCTGCCACTTTTATCATCGCATTCCATCAGAACGTGCGGAACCGCAGGATGCGGGAAGAGCTGGCGATGAACAGAGTTAGGGACGTTGCCGAGCTTTATGCTTTGGCAGACAAATGTGCCCGAGCTAAGGAAGGGAGGAGGCTCCCCGCCGAAGACGCCGGTGCAGGAGTCTACTCTAAAGATGAAGACACCGCTGCCCCAGCAAAGAAGGGCTGGCGGCAGAACAAGAAGCGCAAGGGCAAGACCGTGCTAGCCATCGAAGGATCTGGCAACCCCGGTGCCACCAAGAAGGGTAAGGTTGATGACCCCAGCAACGATGTTGCCGGGTTCGCCTCCTGCCACGGCATGGCAGCTGTCGACAAGTCGGAAGGCTCTGGAAGCAGTATTGCAAGATCCATCGCACCAGGGGCCATGACCTCCAAGACTGCCGGCAAGTTGAGCAGCTTGCCGAGAAGCAAAAAGCCGAGTATGAGAGGTGAGACAAGGAGAAAGGTCAAGATGGTACCGAGGAGTCCGACAAGAAGCGTGTCGGCCGTGGGGGTCACCGTGGCAAGCCCAAGCAACAAAAAGAGTGACCAGCTCGTGGCCGTGACAAGCAAGAGGGACATGATGATGATGTCGACGAGGATGACAAGTCCAGTGATCATGAGTTTCAAAAGGCTATAGAGATGATGTGCATAGAAGGAGGAGCCTCGTTGCATTCCTCTCACTGCCAACTTAAATAGTGGGTGCGCGAGGTTAATGCGACAGAGCCCTCTATCGACGCACAGAGACATCTGAAGTGGTCCAACACTCATATCATCTTTGACACCGAGGACCACCCTGATTGCATAACCGCGGTCGGGTGCTTGTTGTTGTTGGTCTTGGCAACAATCCGCAACCTCAAGGTGACGAAGATGTTAGTCGATAGTGGGGCTAGCCTGAACCTGATCTCGCCCGATGTCATTCAGAGGCTGCAAATTCCTGACGAAGATCTCGAGCCAACAAGCGCTTTCTAAGGGGTCAATTCGGGAAGTACTCAGCCGAAAGGCAAGGTCACGCTACCGGTGACATTTGGCAGTGATATCAATTTCAGAATGGAGAAGATTGTTTTTGACGTCGCCAAGATTTCATTGCCATACAGCGACATTCTTGGCCGCCCGACACTGGCCAAGTTCATGGAGGCCATTCATTTTTCTTACAATGTGCTGAAGATACCCGAGCCAATGAGCGTCATCACCATTAACTCTGACAAGAAAGCACGCTTATCTGTGCCGACCAACTCTACCGGGGGGCAGCTGCAGCACCTGCCGCCAAGGCACTTGCTCTTGTCGCTGAAGCTCCTGGGAGAAATAAGACCGGCAATACCTCTGGCTCACATTCTGGCAAGTGCGCCCCCTCGGGGTGCTGTGCTCCCGTCGATGATGTGCCAAAGAGCTCCACCGGCAAGAGCAAGAAGTCAAAGGCAGCTCCATCGGAGACCAAGAAGGTGCCCGCCAAGGAGGATGGCACGGGGGGAACTTTCACCATAAGTTCCACCCTTGACGACAAATAGGAAAGCGTGCTCGTCGCCTTCCTGTGAGCGAATTTCAATGTGTTTGCATGGAAACCATCTGATATCCCCAGCGTTCCCTAGAAGGTGATTGAGCACCACCTCGCCGTGTGTCTGCACGTGCAACCCGTCAAGCAGAAGGTTCGAAAGCAAGCCTTGGAGCGGCAACAGTTTATTGCCGAAGAAATCAAGAAGTTAGAAGCGGTTGTCCTCATCAGAGGAGTACTCCATCCTACATGGTTGGCCAATCCAGTCGTAGCATGCAAGGCAAATGGGAAGTGGAGGCTATGCATTGATTTCATAGACATCAACAAGGCCTGCCACAAAGATCCTTTTCCCTTGCCGCGTATTGACCAGATAGTGGACTCCACTGTCGGCTGCGACTTACTGTCTTTCCTTGACGCCTATTGAGGCTGTCATCAGATTTTCATGGCCAAAGAAGATGAGGAGAAGACCACATTTATCACCCCATGTGGTACATATTTCTTTCTGCGTATGCCTTTCGGGTTCAAAAGTGTTGGTTCTACATTTGCAAGAATAGTCCAGATTGGTTTTGAGCCCCAGCTACATAGAAATATGGAAGCTTACATGGACGATATAGTGGTCAAAACCAAGGATAAGGCCACGCTCATATCAGAATTAGAAGAAACATTTGCAAATCTACGCAAGATCAACATGAAGCTCAACCCTGAGAAATGTGTGTTTGACATCCCATCCGGCAAACTTCTCGATTTTTTTCTCAACGAGGAATCAAAGCCAATCCCGACAAGATCAAAGCAATTGAGCAAATTGAAGCACCAAGAGGAATCAAAGACATGCAAACCCTTGCCTGCTGTGTTGCTGCTCTGAGTAGGTTCATCTCAAAATCTTCTGAGCACGCCCTGCCCTTTTTCAAAATCTTGAAGAACGCATGTCCAATGAAATGGACTCCGGAAGCGGAGGGAGCGCTGCAGGATTTGAAGAAGTACCTCTCCTCTCCGCCAATCCGAGTCGTGCCAAAACCACAAGAGTTGTTGCTGCTGTATCTGGCGGCAACAAATCAAGTGATGAGTGATGCACTAGTGGCTGAAAGAGAAGTTGACGAAGAAGCGGCAACAACGGCAGGACCTCCGAGCTTCGAGCCGGGATAGTCCTCGGCAGGGTCTAGTGCCCGCAAAGAAGGATGTGCGTAGTTGAAAGAGATAGTCTAGAAGAAGAAGGTGGTGCAGTGACCAGTCTATTTTGCCAGTTACTTGTTGCAGGGGGCTCGGTCGGGATATTCTGGCATACAAAAATTTCTCTCCGGGCTTCTTATGGCCTCGAGGAAGCTACGCCATTACTTCCAAGCATATGAGATCACCGTTGTCACCCGCTTCCCACTACATCGGAACTTGCGAAACCCAGAAGCTACCGACAGGATTGTGGAGTGGGCTCTGGAACTATCAAGCTTTGGTCTTAAGTTTGAAAGCACTTCGACCATTCAGTGTAGAGCCTTGGCAGATTTCATTGCAGAATGGACCCCAGCGCCCGATGAAGAGATTCCAGAGTCAAGTCTCCCCGGCAAGGAAACCGATCGAGAATGGATCATGTATTTTGATGGAGCTTTCTTGCTGCAAGGCGCCGGTGCCGGAGTGCTACTTGTCGCACCACCGGAGAGCACCTCGAATATGTGGTCCAGATGAAATTTCCCTGGGAGAGATCAACAAACAACACTGCTGAGTACGAAGGGCTGCTTGCCGGTCTTAGGATCGCGACAGACCTTGGAATCAAGAAACTCATTGTTAGGAGTGATTCTTAACTTGTTGCCAGGAAAGTGAACAAAGATTACCATAGCCTATTGATGGAAGCCTATGTAGATGAAGTGAGGAAGTAGGAAGAATGTTTTGATGGCCTACAAGTGGAGCATGTTCCATGTGCATAGAACAGCATTACCGATGGCCTGTCAATGTGTGCTTCCCTTAAGTTACCTGTGGAACCAGGAACTTTCGCACTCCAACTAACTCAACCCTCCATGACACCATCAACTAGACAAGAGAAGAGAAGAAAGTTACGTTTCGGCAAGTATTTCCCGATAGAGCTCCCAGAAGCCGCCGGCGAGAAGATTGCCAGAGGGAACGGCAGACTTGTCGGTGAGTACTGTGCTCCGGCAGGGCCCCTGACTCTTTCCCTAGAAGCATACACTCCTGCCAGGCTTGTCCGGGTGCAGCAGACTCCGACAGGCCCTCAGGCCCTTGCTGTCGAGGCAAATGCTACCCCGGCGGAGGATACGCCTTTGGTCCTTGCTGTCGAGCCACAGGCTACGGCATTGGCGCAACACATCATCCATTTCCTTCATACAGGAGAACTTCTCGGGGAACAAGAAGAAGCAGAGAGAGTAGCCCGCCGGTCCAATATGTACCAGTTCATAGACAATGTCCTGTATAGAAAAAGACCGAATGGTGTGAAACTAAAATGCATTTCCTGGGAAGATGGACTAAAGTTGGTGGCAGAGATACATGGAGGCATATGTAGCTCCCACAAAGGGTCAAGAGCCCTTGACGAGAAAGCATTCCGAGAAGGCTTCTTTTGGCCCACGGCCCTCCAGGATGCAACGAGATTGGTAACCAAGTGTGAGGCATGCCAGTTTCATTCGAAGATACTACATCAACCAACTCAAGTACTTCAAACGACCCCTCTTTCCTGGCTATATTCGGTCTGGGGGCTTGACATCTTGGGCCCCTTTCCCCGTGCTGCCGGGGGCTTTGAGTACTTGTACGTCGCGATCGACAAGTTCACAAAGTGTCCATAAGTAGAAGCAGTGAGAAAAGTGACAGCACAGTCAGCCATCAAGTTCTTTAAGGGACTAGTTTGCCGCTTTGGTGTTCCCAACAGGATCATCACTAACAACGGCACACAGTTCACGAGCCACACCTTCATGCAGTATGTCCAAGACCTTGGTTGCACAATCTGTTTTGCTTCCATTGCCCACCAAAGGAGCAATGGCTAAGCGGAGAGGGATAATGATGATGTACTGCGTCTCAAGACAAGAACTTTTGATAGGCTGCACAAGTGAGGAAGGAACTGGATTGATGAGTTGCCGATGGTTCTTTGGTCAATCAGAACGACACCAAATCAAGCTACCGACCAGACACGTTTCTCCCTTGTCTATGGGGCGGAGGTAGTTCTCCCCACGGAACTCCTGTACGGGTCACCTTGAGTGCTCGCTTATGATGAGCTTGAGCAAGAGCACTTGCAGCAAGACGACACGATGGTCCTTGATGAAGACTGTCTTCAGGCTGCTGTGAGAGCTGCATGCTACCAGCAAGCTTTGCGTCGCTACCACAACCACAAACTTAATGCCAAAAGTCTTGAGGAAGGCGACCTTGTCCTTCGGCGAGTTCAGTCCACCAAGAATTCCTACAAATTAACGCCGAAGTGGGAAGGCCCTTATCGGGTAGTACGAGTCACCGGGCCTGGCACAGTCCGCTTGGAGGCCGAAGATGGCATCCCAGTGAGCAACTCCTGGAATATCGAACATCTTTGCAAGTTCTACCCATGAGGAACGGTTGCCAGGCCCCCTAGCAATCACCTTTTGTACAAGTCCTGCCGCTGAAGCATGTAATCCCTTATACAAAGCCAGGCTCGGATCATGTGCATAGTTAAACAAAGATAAGTGTTCTGCACTCCTGTTCGATTCTCATGTTTACTTATGTGCATGTTAATCTGAACTTGTGCATTGCACTTAATCCCAGCAAGGGCTAACGGACCGCCAAGGTTCCATATCCATATTTTCTCTTCTTTCTTTTTCTCAAAGGACAGATGGACCCCTCATGTGCAGCTTTGCTGAGGGGGAATGATGTCACGGATACCTATGAGCGACGTCCCAAAAAAACTTGCCGGAGGGAGCACGCCAACAAAAGATAAGTAACGAAAACCCTAAGTAAATTCTTGCCGGTAAGATTATTTTCCTTGGGTGATCTCGACTTCTCTATGGAAAACCTACACGCAGAGGAACCTTGTTGCGATTGTTTGCGCCCCTATTCTGTTTCAAGTCCGCTCAATAGCCTCGGTGGATGCACTGGAAGCACCAGGGTCTCTTGCCGGCAGCAATCTCGCCAGCAGGCTGCTAAAGTCCCACACCTAGCGCTCGTGACAGAGATATGTGCGCCGACATGTTTCCAATCAAGCGTAGGGTGAACACATACAGGGAGAAATCAAGCAAGGGAGATAACATAACGATTGTTCAAAACATAACGAGCAATATTACATCGGCCTTGCCAAGGTTCTGACATAAAATAAATTGTTTTTGACATATGCAGCAGTGAGGAGTGAGGCTGACGGGGTTTATACCCCCAGGTAGGCCAAAGCAACGGGGTCCACCCCCTTTCTCTTCGAAGAAACACTACGCGGCCGGCTGGACGTGGCTGGCTAGAGGGCGCCCAACGCAAGCCAGCGCCGGCTGGTGCCCTGGCCGGCTGGTCAAGTAGCCGGTTGGGCCCTCGGCCGGCTGATCAAGTAGTCGGCTTCCCACGGGCCGGCTCTTCCGCTGACTTTGGCACGGACGTGCCTTGTCCCATCCCTCTGTCCGCGGGTACGACGATGTGACATGACCGGCATGACGGGCGTCCCTGTGGCTATAGTGGCTGCTTACGCACCACTACGCATAACTATAGTCCGACCGTCCCGGCCGCTGACCCCGGTGACCGCGACCGGGTGGGGGAACGGTGCCGGCACGCCTTTGCCACTCGATTACCTGTCTCGGCGTGGCTACAGTGCCGCTAGCTGTGCCGGAGACCTCGGCCGGCTGGTGCTAAACGACACTCCCCCGGGCGACCCATGCCGGGGGAGGTGGGCGACGGCCAATCGCCAAACCGGTTGGCAGGCCCCCATGGGAGATGGGACCGCTCAGCCGGCGGGCCCCGCCCACGATGAGACGACACGAGAAGTGGGACCCTCTGGCCAGCCAGAGAGGCTGCTAGCCGGGTCCCTCCACTTAGGTACTTAAAACATATTGTAAGAGTCGGGGGGTTGGCCTATAAAAACCCCCGAGCCCCCCATGCAACGGGGACAAGCGAATGATCGCTCGCACACACCCACGAAACTCTCATATCCTCTCTCATAGTGGAGGAAGACGAGCCGGTTGCTCCTTCTTCCTTCTCTAGACACAGCTCCAGGAGCATCCCTGTACACATACCCATCCACCCAACGAAACCCAGCAGGACTAGGGGTGTTACCTCCCTCGGAGGGCCCCGAACCTGGGTACATCGTGTGTCATCACCTCTTGTGCCCAATCTCGCACCCAGAGCCCATCGGCGTCCGTTGGCCCCAACACCTACGATAAGCCACCCTATGGCATCTGTCGTGAGAAAACAATGACAGTTGGCACCCATCGTGGGGCCATACGCGGCGCTGGTCGGATTCATGCTTGCCTCGCCATTCCCCGCTGCCGCCTCTCATCTCGGCGAAACCGTGGGGAGCTTGTGGGGCTTGCCTCTGCATGCCCTGCTGGCAACTCTGTCGGCCTGTCGGCCGACATCGACGCGCCAACCGAGCGCTTCGGTAGGCTCAGCCTCGATGAAGCTCCGGCCGCTGACGAGTACCCCGCGGGGGTGCTCGTCTGCGCTGGCCCGCCCACAACAGTGGGCGCACTCGCTGTGGCTCAGCCCAGTGGATCCCACGATTGCGTGGAAGTGATGGCCAACACTTCCTCCACCACATCCAAATGGGCACGGGTCATAGCTACCGTTGCTGCCGCCCGCGTCGGCACGTCCGACCCGCTCGGTGCGGCCCTCCGGGGCTTAAGCACTCAGATCGCCCCGACGGGGAACCCCGACACCGCCGCATCCAACCTCGAGGTGGCTCGCCGCATGCTATTTGAGGATGCCATCGCCCTCGCGGCCACGCGGTGCCGCATGGAGGCAGTACAGCGGGAGTACGCTTCCGCCTACGGTCTCAGCCCGGCTGGTGCCGAGCCCAGCCGGCGTGGGGCTGTACGCGACCACGGCCGTGTGGTCGCCAAAATCCTCGACGGGAATATGCCCGTCTATGACACCCCCGCAGCCAACCTGCGGGCCCTCAAGGTGGCCTACAAGGAGTTGGCCACCTTCGAGGGCGAAGAGCGTACCACCCACGAGCGCCACATCAAGGAGCTCATCGATGTTGCTGATGCGCAGCAGCATATGCTCGTGCCAAGCGGCATCGCCACTGATGGCCCCGGTCCCGAACGCGAGGGCACGGGAACTGCCGGCCGCCAGGCGGCCCAGTACTCCTGCTCCCCTCGTGTCTCCGGCCGCCGGGTCGAAGCGGACAACCCCCGACCCTCTCAGACGCCGGGGAGTGAGCGGCCGGCTGTTAGCAGCCGGCGCACCAACGAACCGCCTCGAAGCGGCTGCCACCACTAAGCACCGACATCCAACAGCCGGTGCAGCCAGGGGCACACACCGCCTCCACGACGCGAGTCACAGCAATCAATGCCACGCATCATCCATCCCGAACTCTCGGCTCGGCTCGAACCATGCGTCCGTCGCAGCAAGGATGACGCCCGCAACCGTATTGATAGACTCGCGCAATCCGCTCTCCTCGAAGTGGAGGGCTCGATTGGTCTGGTCTCCTTTGGCCCCCGGATTCGCACCGAGTCGTTCCCAACCAGCTTCATGCTCCCTTGGGACACCCCAAAATATAAAGGGGCCGCCAAACCCAAGGATTGGCTGATCGACTACACCACCGCGGTGGGCATCGCTACGGGCCATAAGCACGTAGCCATTCGCTATGCCCCCTCATGCTGACCAGCTCGACCCGCACCTGGCACAATAGCCTGGCGGCCGGCAACATCAACACCTGGACGAACTTCGAGGAGGCCTTCGTACGCAACTTCACCAACACCTACAAGCGGTCTGGCCGTCCCCGTGAACTCGCCATGTGCTTTTAGGGGCCGGATGTACCCTCCGCGACTACCTCACTTGGTGGACCAAGCTCCGCAACTCCTGTGAGGGGTGCATGAGGTACAAGCCGTGCAATATTTCAACGAGGGCTGCCGGGACTGCACCCATCTCAAGCACAAGCTCCTGTGCTCTGAGCCGGCCACGCTGGCCGAGCTCATGACCAAGGCGGACAAATACGCCACGACCGACTCGGCCATCCGGGTCAAGACGACCCCGCCGGCCAAGGCGACGACAACACCGGCCACGACCCGGCAGGCTGCGGATAACCGACAGCCGCAGAACAACAAGCGCAAGAACGACCAGTCGAATCCCTGCTATGGGAGCCGGCATGTCAATTACCATCGAGGATCAAGAGCCAGCTGCCCAGCCTTCCGGCCAGTGCCAGCGCACCGGCAAGGCTGCCTGGCAGCCGAAGCTCACCTTCAAGCAAATGCTCAATCTTCCCTACAAGAACCATTCGGGGGCCAAACCCTCTACGCACATGCTTTGGCAGTGCAGCTTCCCACAGCGATTGGCCCGGGGGGACGGCCTTCCGACTCCTCCCATGCCGCCAGCCCGTGCGCCAGCCCCGGCCCAAGCTACCGCCCTGGCGCCAGCAACAGCTCCGAACGATGGTTGTCTAATCGACCAGTTCACCAACCAGGACGGTTGCTACGTCGTCTTCACCAGTGAAGAGGCGGGCAAACACGCGGAGCGCCGGCTCCTCCGCGAGGTGAACTCCACCATGCCGGCAACTCCCCAGTTCATGCACTGGTCGGAGAAGCCGGTCACTTGGAGCCAGGCCGATCACCCTGTCGTGATGTTGAATCCCTGCAGCTCTGCCTTGGTCCTCGATCCCACCATCGCCATCAAGGAGCGAGCCTGCCACTTCTCGCGGGTGCTGATAGATGGCGATAGAAGCATCAACATTATCTTCCTAGACACGATGCATAAGTTGGGGCTGAAGATAGAAGACCTGCAGGCAAGCCAGACGGTTTTCCACGGCATCGTGCCTAGGAAGTCCTACTCCCTTGTTGGCAAGATCACGCTCGACATCCTCTTCAGCGGACCCGGCCACTTCCGCCGCGAGCCAGTGCTGTTGGAGGTCGTGGACCTCGCGAGCCCCTACCACGCGCTGTTGGGCCGGCCGGATCTTGTCAGCTTCATGGCGGTCCCGCATTATGCTTACCTCAAGCTCAAAATGCCAGGCCCCAAGGGAATCATCACCATCATGGGCGACTACAAGATGTCGCTCAAGTCCGCTCGAGACGGCAGCCGGCTGGCCGAGGCCCTGGAAATCGCCGAGGAGAAACGGTAGCTTGACCAGTTCGTGGCCCTTGTGGCCACCCAGCCGGCCGTGCCGGCTCCTCCCTCGCAATCCACCGGTGAGGCCTCCTTCTAGCCATCTAGAGACACCATGCAAATCCCGCTCGACCCGGCCAACCCGGCTCAGTGCGTCACCATAGGCTCCCGCCTCGACAACAAATAGGAAGGCGAGCTCGTCGACTTCCTCCATGAGAATCGGGACATCTTCGCATGGTCTCCCAAGGACATGCCGGGTGTTCCGAGGAAGTTTGCCGAGCACAAACTACACATCCGGCCGGACGTCAAGCCGGTCAAGCAACCCCTGTGCCGCTTTTCCGAGGAGAAGCGACACACTATAGGCAAAGAGATCGCCCGGCTGCTCGCAGCCGGGTTTATCATGGAAGTGTTCCATCCGGACTGGCTGGCCAACCCAGTCCTAGTGGTAAATAAGAACAAGACCTGGCGCATGTGCATCGACTACACTAGCCTGAACAATGTGTGTCCCAAGGACCCATTCGCCCTGTCACATATCGATCAAGTTATCGACTCCACGGCCGGTGTGACTTGCTGTCCTTCCTGGACGCCTACTCAAGCTACCACCAGACCAAGCTGGATCCGGAAGACCGGCTCAGGACCTCCTTCATCATGCCCTTTGGGGCCTACTACTACATCATCATGTCCTTCGCCCTGAAGAATGCAGGCACCACCTTCCAACAGTGCATGCAGAAGTGCCTCCTGCCTCAGATAGGCAGGAACGTCCACGTCTACGTTGACGACATCGTCGTCAAAACCAAGAAGCACTTCAGCCTCCTCGATGACCTCCAGGAGACATTCGCGAACTTGCATGAGTACAAGATCAAGCTCAACCCGGAGAAGTGTGTCTTCGGTGTTCCTTCCGGTCAACTCTTGGGTTTCTTCGTGTCCGCTCGCTGCATTGAAGCTAACCCCGAGAAGATCCGCGCAATCGAACGCATGCCGAAGCCGACCCGGCTCTGTGACGTCCAGAAGTTCCTTGGCTTCCTTGCCTCACTCAGCCGGTTCATTAGCCGGCTAGGAGAGAAGGCCCTGCCCCTCTACGGGCTCCTTCGCAAGACGGCTCTAATCGAGCCAGGTCAAACCAAGAAGCCGGGCATCTTCGACTGGCCTGACGAGGCGGACGAGGCCTTCCGCAGCGTCAAGAAGGCTCTCACCCACGCGCCTATCCTGGCCGCGCCGGCTGAGAAGGAACCACTGCTCGCATACATCACTGCGACCACCCGCGTCATCAGCGTCGTCCTGGTGGTCGAGCGGCTGGAGAAGGGCAAGTTCCTGCCGGTCCAACGACCCGTCTACTACCTCAGCGAGGTCCTCTCCGCGTCCAAGCAGAACTACCCCCACTACAAATGGATGTGTTACGACATATATTTCGCCACCAAGAAGGTCAAGCAATACTTCGAAGAGCATACCATTACCATGGTGGGCACGGCCCCGCTTGGCGAGATCATGAGCGCTCGGGACTCCACCGGCCGGATTGCCAAGTGGGTGATCGCCGTCGCTGATCACGAGATCCGGTACGAGCCAAGAACCACCATCAAGTCATAGGCATTAGCGGATTTCCTTGTCGACTGGGCGGAGACGGAGTTCGTCCCGCCTCCCCCACACTCCACGCATTGGCACATGCACTTCAACGGGTCGAAGATCAGGACCGGCCTGGGTGCCGGCATAGTCCTCTCCTCCCCGAAAGGTGACCAGCTCAAGTATGCCCTCTAGATCCACTTCTTTGCCTCCAACAACGTGGCAGAGTACGAGGCCATCGTCCATGGCCTCCGGCTCGCCATGGAGATCGACATCAGGCACATCATCTACTTCGGCGACTCCGACCTCGTGGTGCAACAGGTCTTTGGCGAATGGGACGCCATGGACGCCAACATCGCCAGCAACCGCTTCCTCGCACAATAGCTCACCGGCTCCTTTGAGCACTGTGAGTTTCATCACGTCTCCCGAGCGGACAACGAGACGACAGATGCGCTGGCGAAGATCGGCTCCACCCGGTAGGCCATCCCAGATGGCGTCTCCCTCGAATGGCTACTCAAGCCGTCGATCAAACCTCCCCAAGAATCGGAGTCAATCTTCGTGCCGGCAGATGCTGCTGGCCCATCGACGGCTTTGGCCGCCTCCCTGGCAACTTCGCCACCGGCTCTCGAATCATCGGCCACCCAGCCAGCCCCGGTCGAGCCAGCGGTGCCCGAGGTGGCCAGCCTTGGCGGCGCGACCGTCATGATGGTCGTCGACCAGCCGGCCCCGAGAACCGGCGAGCCAGACCCAAGGGCTAACCAACCAGCCTCGGGGGCTCCCTAGCCGGTCCCGGGGGCTGCCGAGCCGGCCCCAGGGAGTGATCAACCAGTCTCGGGGGCTCCCGAGCCAGCCGCCGTCACGGCCCCCTCGTGGGCCCAACCCATCTTGGCGTTTCTTCTGCGAGGCGAGCTGCCTCCAGACGAGGCTCTGGCTAGGCAAACCCAGCGCCGGGCCTCAGCCTACATCATCATCAACAACGAGCTCTTCACCGAAGCACCACCGCGCTTTTCAGCGATGCGTCGAGCCGGAAAAGGGCTTGGAGATTCTCCTCGACATTCACCAGGGCGAGTGCGGGCATCATGCTGCCTCCCGGACCCTGGTGGCCAAGGCTTTCCGCCACGGCTTCTACTGGCCTACGGCTCTCGAGGCGGCCAAGAAGATGGTCGACGAGTGCGAGGGCTGCCAACGCTTCAGCATGCAAAGCCACTTGCCGGCAACGGCCCTCCAAACCATCCCCCTCTCGTGGCCTTTTGCCGTTTGGGGGCTGGACATGGTGGGTCCATTTAAAACCGCTCGAGGCGGCTTGACGCACTTGCTGGTGGTCGTCGACAAATTCACCAAGTGGATCGAGGCGCGACCAATCAAGAAGCTAGACGGCCCCATGGCCATCCGGTTCATCGACGACATCACAATGCGCTACGGCAATCCCCACAGCATCATCACCGACAACGGCACCAACTTTGCCAAGGGCGCACTTCCTCGTTTCTGCTCCAAGCAAGGGATCCGGCTTGACCTGGCCTCCGTCGCTCATCCACAGTCAAATGGCCAGGTCCAGAGGGCGAACGGCCTCATCCTGTCTGGCATCAAGCCCCGGCTCGTGAAGCCGCTGGTAAGGTCGGACGGCTGCTGGATCAACGAGCTGTCGGCCGTCCTTTTGAGTCTCAGGACCATCCCAAACCGGTCAACCATCTATACCCCATTTTTCCTTGTGTACGGGTCCAAGGCGATCATCCCCACTGACATCGAGTTCTATTCGCCTCGGGTCGCCCTATACACGGAGAAGGACGCTAAGGAGGCAAGAGAAGACAGCGTTGATGGGGTTTATACCCCCAGGTAGGCTAAAGCAACGGGGTCCTCTCCCCCTTCGCTTCAAAGAAAAACTATGCGGCTAGCTGGACGTAGCCGGCCGGAGGGCGCCCAACGCAAGCCAGCACCGGCTGGTCAAGCAGCCGGTTGGGCCCTCGGCCGGCCAGTTGAGTACCCAGCTGCCCATGGGCAGGCTCATCTGTTGACTTCGGACGAACGTGTCCCGTCCCGTCCCTCTGTCCACGGGTACGACGACGCAATGCGACCAGCACGACAGGCGGTCCTGTGGCTACAGTGGCCGCTTACGCCACGCTGCGCATGGCTACAGTTCGACCGTCCCGGCCGCGGACCCCGGTGAGCGCGACCGGGCGGGGAACAGTGTCGGCACACCCTCGCCACTCGATTATCTGTCCCGGCGTTGCTACAGTGCCGCCGCCCGTAACAGAGACTTCGGTCGGCTGGCGCTAGACGACACTCCCCCTAGCGACCCGTGCTGGGGCAGGTGGGCGAGGACCAATTGCAGAGCCAGTTGGCAGGCCCCAACGAGAGATGGGACCGCTTGGCCGGCAGGCCCCACCGACGACGAGACAACGCAGGCAGCGGGACCCTCTGGCCGGCCGGAGAAGCTGCCGGCCGGATCCCTCCACTTTGGTACTTATAGCATATTATAAGAGCCGAGGGGTTGGCCTATAAAACCCCCCGAGCCCCCCCCCCCATGCAACGGGGACGGACAAACACACACACTCACGCTCACATCCATGAAACTCTCATCATAGCGGAGGAACACGAGCTGGTTGCTCCTTCTTCCTCCTCTAGACACAGCTCCAGGAGCATCCCTGTAAACATACCCATCCATCCAATGAAACCAAGCAGGACTAGGGTGTTACCTCCCTCGGAGGGCCCCAAACCTGGGTACATCGCGTGTCATAACCTCTTGTGCCCAATCTCGCACCCGGAGCCCATTGGCGTGCTTTTGCCCCAACACCTTCGATAAGCCACCCCATGGCATCTGTCATGAGAAAACAACGATAGTTGGCGCCCACCGTAGGGCCATACGCAGCTCCGGTCAGAATCATGCTCCGGGTGGGACCCCTCGCCATTCCCCGCCATCGCCGCTCGTCCCGACGAAACCGTGGGGAGCTCGTGGGGCTTGCCTCAGCACGCCCTGCGGGCAACTCCGTCGGCCTAACGACCGACATCGATGCGCTCATCGAGCGCTTCGGCAGGCTCAGCCTCGCCGAGGCTCCGGCCGCTGAAGAGTATCCCGCAGGGGTGCTTGCCTACGTTGTCCCGCCTAGAGCAGTTGGCGCACTCGTTGTGGCTCGGCACAGCGGGTCCCATGATCATGTGGGGGTGATGGCCGTCACCTCCTCCACCGCGTCCGGACGGGCGCGGGCCGCGGCTATCACTGCTGCTGCCCGCGTCGGCACGTCCGACCCGCTCGGTACGGCCCTCCGGGGTTTAAGCACTCCGATCGCCCCGACGGCGAACCCCGACACCGACGCGGCCGACCTCGAGGCGGCTCGCTGCATCTTGTTCGAGGATGCCACCGCCCTCGCGGCCACGTGGCGCCGCATGGAGGTGGCACAGCAGGAGTATGCTTTCGCCTACGGTCTCACCCCGGCTAGCGCCGAGCCCAGCCGGCATGGGGCCGTGCGTGACCGCGGCCGCATGGTCGCCAAGATTCTCGGCGGAAAAATGCCCGTATACGACACACCCACAGCCAACTTGCGTGCCCTCAAGGTGGTCTACGAGGAGTTGGCCTCCTTGGAGGGCGAAGAGCGCGCCGCCCACGAGCGCCACATCAAGGAGCTCATCGATGCTACTGATGCGCAGTAGCATCTGCTCGTGCCCAGCGGTGCTGCCACCGAAGGCCCCCGGCCCGACCGCGAGGGCAGGGGAACTGCCGGTCGTCAGGCGTCCCAGTACTCCTGCTCCCCTCGCGTCTCCGACCTCCAGGTCAAAGCAAACAATGCCCGGCCCTCTCAGTCGCCGGGGAGTGAGCAGCCGGCTGTCAGCAGCCGGCGCAGCAACGAGCTACCTCGCAGCGGTCGCCACCACGAAGCATCAGCATCTGGCAACCGACGTAGCCAGGTGCACACGCCGCCTCCATGACAGGAGTCGCGGCAGTCGATGCCACCTACCATTCCTCCCGAACTCTCGGCCTGGCTCGGACCACGCATCCCCCATAGTAAGGACGACGCCCGCAACCGCATTAATAGACTTGCGCAATCCGCTCTCCTCGAGGAGGAGGGTTCAATTGGTCCGGCCTGCTTCGGCCCCCGGATTCGCACTGAGAAGTTCCCAACTAGCTCCACGCTCCCTAGGGACACCCCGAAATACAACGGGGCCGCCAAGCCCGAGGACTGGCTGATCGACTAAACCACCACGGTGGGTATCGCCAGGGGGAATAAGCGCGTTGTTGTTCGCTACGTCCCACTCATGCTGATCGGCTCGGCCCGCACCTGGCTCAACAGCCTGGTAGCCGGCAACATCAACACCTGGACGGACTTTGAGGAGGCCTTCATCCGCAACTTCACCGACACCTACAAGCGGCCTGGCCATCCCGGCGAACTCGCCATGTGCGTCTAGGGGCCGGACGAATCCCTCCGGGACTACCTCACTCGATGGACCGAGCTCCGCAACTCCTCCGAAGGGGTACACGATGTACTAGTCGTTCAATATTTCATCGAGGGCTACCGGGACGACACCCCCCTCAAGCACAAACTCCTGTGCTCCGAGCCGGCCATGCTAGCCGAGCTCATGACCATGGCGAACAAGTACGCCACCGCTGACTCGGCCATCCGAGTCAACACGACCCCGCCGGCCAAGGCGACGATAACGCTGGCCGCGACCCGACCGGCTACCGACAACCGTCAGCCGCAGAACAACAAGCGCAAGAACGACCAGCCGGATCCCCGCTACGGGAGCCGACATGTCAACACCGTCAAGGATCAAGAGCCGGCTCCCTAGCCTTCCGGCCTGCACCAGCGCACCGGCAAGGCTGCCTGGCAGCCAAAGCTCGCCTTCGAGCAAATGCTCAATCTCCCATGCAAGAACCATTCAGGGGCCAAAACCTCTATGCACAAGCTTCGGCAATGCAGCTTCTCACAGCGATTGCCCTGGGGGACGGCCTTCCGGCTCCTTCCGTGCTGCCAGCCCGCGCGCCGGCCCCGACCCAAGCTGTCGCCCCGGCGCCGGCAACGGCACCGAACAACGGTCGTCTAATCGACCAGTTCCCCAACCAGGATGGTTGCTACGTCGTCTTCACCAGTGAAGAGATGGGCAAGCACGTGGAGTGCCGGCTCCGCCGTGAGGTGAACGCCACCATGCTGGCAACTCCCCAGTTCCTGCACTTGTCGGGGAAGCCGGTCACTTGGAGCCAGGCCGATCACCCTGCCGTGATGCCGAATCCCGGCAGCTACGCCTTGGTCCTTGATCCCACCATCGCCTCCAAGGAGCGAGCCTGCCGCTTCTCGCGGGTGCTAATAAATGGCGGTAGAAGCTTCAACATTCTATACTTTGACACGATGGACAAGCTGGGGCTAAAGATAGAAGACCTGCAGGCGAGCCGGACGGTTTTCCACGGCATCGTTCCTGGGAAATCCTACTCCCCTGTCGGCAAGATCACCCTTGACGTCCTCTTCGGCGAACCCGGCCACTTCCGCCGTGAGCCAGTGTTGTTCGAGGTCGTGGACCTCGTGAGCCCCTACCATGCGCTGTTGGGTAGGCTGGCCCTTGTCTGCTTCATGGCAGTTCCACATTATGCCTACCTCAAGCTCAAGATGTTGGGCCCCAAGGGAATCATCACCATCGAGGGCGACTACAAGATGTCACTCGAGTGCGCTCGAGACGACAGCCGGCTGGCCGAGGCCCTGGAAATCGCTGAGGAGTAGCGGCAGCTCGACCGGCTCGTGGCCCTTGCGACTAGCCAGCCGGCTGTGCCGGCCCCTCCCTCGCAATCCACCAACGAGGTCTCCTTCCAGTCGTACAAAGACACCAAGGAAACCCCGCTCAACCTGGCCAACCCGGCTCAGTGCGTCACAATCGGCTCCTGCCTCGACAGCAAATAGGAAGGCGAGCTCGTCGACTTCCTCCGTGAGAATCGGGACATCTTCGCATGGTCTCCCAAAGACATGCCGGGTGTTCCGAGGAAGTTTGCCGAGCACAAACTACATGTCCGGCTGGACGTCAAGCCGATCAAGCAACCCCTGTGCCGCTTCTCCGAGGAGAAGCGGCGCACTATCGGAGAAGAGATTGTCCGGCTGCTCGCGGCCGGGTTTATCATGGAAGTGTTCCATCCGGACTGGCTGGCCAATCCAGTCCTGGTGCTGAAGAAGAACAAGACCTAGCGCATGTGCATCGATTACACTAGCCTGAACAAGGCGTGTCCCAAGGACCCATTCGCCCTGCCGCGGATCGATCAAGTTATCGACTACACGGCCGGCCGCGACTTGCTATCCTTCCTGGACGCCTACTCTGGCTACCACTAGATCAAGCTGGACCCGTAAGACCGGCTCAAGACCTCCTTCATCACGCCTTTTGGGGCCTACTGCTACATCACCATGTCCTACGGCCTGAAGAATGCAGGCGCCACATTCCAATGGTGCATGCAGAAGTGCCTCCTGCCTCAGATAGGCAGGAACGTTCACGTCTACATCGACGACTTCGTCGTCAAAACCAAGAATTACTTCAGCCTCCTCGACGACCTCCGGGAGACTTTTGCGAACTTGCGCGAATACAAGATCAAGCTCAACCTGGAGAAGTGTGTCTTCGGCATTCCCGCCAATCAACTCTTCGGTTTCTTCGTGTCCGCCTGTGGCATTGAAGCTAACCCCGAGAAGATCCGCGTGATTGAACGCATGAGGAAGCCGACCTGGCTCCGCAACGTCCAGAAGTTCACCGGCTGCCTTGCCTCACTCAGCCGGCTGGGAGAGAAGGCTCTGCCCCTCTACGGGCTCCTTCGCAAGACGGCTCTAATCGAGCTGGGTCAAACCAAGAGGCCGGGCATCTTCGACTGGCCTAACAAGGCGGACGAGGCCTTCCGCGGACTCAAGAAGGCTCTCACCCACGCACCCATCCTGGCCACGCCAGCCGAGAAGGAACCGCTGCTCGCCTACATCGCTGCGACTACCCGCGTCATCAGCGTTGTCCTGGTGGTCAAGCGGCCGGAAGAGGGCAAGTCCCTGCCGGTCCAACGACCCGTCCACTACCTCAACAAGGTCCTCTCCGCGTCCAAGCAGAACTACCCCCACTACCAAAAGATGTGTTATGGCATATATTTCGCCGCCAAGAAGGTCAAGCAATCCTTCCAAGAGCATACCATTACTGTGGTGAGCACGGCCCCGCTTGGCGAGATCATGAGCGTCCGAGACTCCACCGACCGGATTGCCAAGTGGGTGATCTCCCTCGCCGATCACGAGATCCGGTACGAGCTAAGAACCGCCATCAAGTCACAGGCTTTGGGGGATTTCTTCGTCGACTGGGCGGAGACGGAGTTCGTTCCGCCTCCCCCAGACTCCACGCATTGGCGCATGCACTTCGACAGCTCAAAAATGAGGACCGGCCTGGGTGCCGTCATAGTCCTCTCCTCCCCGAAAGGTGATCACCTCAAGTACACCCTCCAGATCCACTTCACCTCTTCCAACAACGTGGCGGAGTATGAGGCCATCGTCCATGGCCTCCGGCACGCCAAGGAGATCGGCATTAGGCGCATCCTCTGCTTCGGTTACTCCGACCTCGTGGTGCAGCAGGTCTCTGGAGAATGGGATGCCAGGGACGCCAACATGGCCAGCTACCACTTCCTCGTACAACAGCTCACCGGCTCCTTCGAGGGCTGTGAGTTTCATCACGTCCCCCGAGTGAACAACGAGGCGACGGATGCGCTAGCGAAGATCGGCTCCACCCGGGAGGCCATCCCAGCTGGCGTCTTCCTTGAACGGCTGCTCAAGCCATCGATCAAACCGTCCCCAGAATCGGACTCAATCATCGTACCAGCAGGCGACGCCGGCCCATCAACGGCTCCGGCCGCTTCCCCTGCAACTTCGCCACCGTCTCTCGAACCGTCCAACCAGCCCCAGTCGAGCCAGCAGCGCCCGAGGCGGCCAGCCCCGGCGACATGGCCGTCATGATGATCATCGACCAACTAGCCAGGGGGCTCCCGAGCCGGTACCGGGGGCTGGTCAACCAGCCCCGGGGGCTCCCAGGCCGGCAGCCGTCGCGACCCCTTCATGGGCCCAACCCATCTTGGCGTTTCTTCTGCGAGGCGAGCTGCCTCCGGACGAGGCTTTGGCTAGGAAAATCCAGCGCCGGGCATCAGCTTACAACATCATCAACAACGAGCTCGTCCATTGTAGCACCACCGGCGTGTTTCAGCGATGCATCGAGCTAGAAAAGGTCCTGGAGATCCTCCTCGACATTCACCAGGGCGAGTGCGGGCATCATGCCGCCTCCCGGACTCTGGTGGCCAAGGCTTTCCACCACGGCTTCTATTGGCCCACGGCTCTCGAGGCGGCCAGGAAGTTGGTCGACGAGTGCGAGGGCTGCCAACGCTTCAACACACAAAGCCACCTGCTGGCAACGGCCCTCCAAACCATCCCCCTCTCATGGCCTTTCGCCATCTGGGGGCTAGACATGGTGAGTTAATTCAAGACCGCTCGAGGCGGCATGACGCACTTGCTGATGGCCGTTGACAAGTTCACCAAGTGGATCGAGGCACGACCAATCAAGAAGCTGGACGGCCCCACGGCCATCCGGTTCATCGACGACATCACGGTACGCTACGGCGTTCCCCACAACATCATCACCAACAACGGCACCAACTTTGCCAAGGGCGGACTCGCATGTTTCTGCTCCAAGCAAGGGATCCGGCTCGACCTGGCCTCTGTCGCTCATCCATAGTCAAATGGCTAGGTCGAGAGGGCAAACGGCCTCATCCTATCCGGCATCAAGCCCCGGCTCATGACGCTGCTGGTGACATCGGCCGGCTGCTAGATCGATGAGCTGTCGTCCGTCCTTTGGAGTCTCAGGACCACGCCGAACCGGTCAACCGGCTATACTCCATTTATCCTTGTGTACGGGTTCGAGGCGATCATCCCCACCGATGTCGAGTTTGATTCGCCTTGGGTCGCCCTATACACGGAAAATGATGCCAAGGAGGCAAGATAAGACGGTGTCGATCTACTCGAGGAAGCTCGCAAACTGGCCTTTAGCCGGACGACGATCTAACAGCAGAAGCTCTGGCACTACCACAACAAACCGATACGGCCGCTCTCGTTCCGCGAGGGGGATCTGGTCCTTAGGCGGATCCAGCGAACCGTCGGGCAGCACAAGGTGTCCTCCCATGGGAAGGCCCGTTCATCATCAGCAAGGCGCTACACAACAATACGTACTACTTGATAGACGCCCAGAAGCCGCAGAAGCGCAGAAAAGACGCTTCCGGTAAAGAGACAGAGCGCCCATGGAACGCGGCGCTCCTGTGCCCGTTTTACTGTTGTAGAGAATCAA
Source organism: Hordeum marinum (assembly GCA_022496015.1). Taxonomy (NCBI): domain Eukaryota; kingdom Viridiplantae; phylum Streptophyta; class Magnoliopsida; order Poales; family Poaceae; genus Hordeum; species Hordeum marinum. The sequence continues at coordinate 92,999,919 of CM039677.1, read as the reverse complement.
TGTAAGTATGTACCCCCGTCCTTTTGGGCTTATGAATGCAATGGGCTCCCCATGCTGGCTCTTGGGGCATGCCCCGTTGCGTTTCTCTCAAAGTGTTCCTCACTCACCGGCTCCCCGGTCCGGCTCCGGGCCCGAGGGCTAGCCGACTAGACCTAGAAATACCTCTCTGAAAAATGGCTAAGTAATGTGGGCCGGCCAAACTTCCCCACCCTTACCAGCTACAGACTGGCTCCTGGCTGTCCGGTTGACGGGGCCTCGGGGCGGCAAGGTCTGGCTCACATGAAAGGTCAAACGGGGGGGACCTCTTCTAGGCCCAGCCGGACCCTTGCCGCGTCTCTGTCGCTCTAGTTATCCTAAAAAAAACCTCGAGGCAGATGCCCCGACCCAGCTATAGACCGGATACCGGCTGTCGGGCTGGTGGGGCCGAAGCCAAAGGGGGGAAAGGAATAGAAATGGAAAGAATCAAGGCGAGCAAAAAAGGGATAAGGATAGGGCGGCACGAGTCATAAGGCGAAACACGGATACTCACGACATAAACATTAAGGATAAAATGGCCCACGACCAGCACTCAGTTCATTACACAAAACACCCCCAGTGGGTGGAATCAAGTCTTACATGCAGGAACAAAGATAAAAAGGATGCCTGGGGGCTCAGGCCACCGGCACGTCGCCAGCCGGCTTGCCCTCAGCCGACGCGTCGCGGGGCGGCTCGGTCCTTGCCCCGGAGGTGGTCGCGGCCTTCTGGTCGGCACCCTTGTCCTTCCAGGCGGGCTCCTCGGTCTCAACCATCTTGCCACTTGAGTCGGTGCTCTCGTCAGTGACTTCGGCATCGTCCGGGCCCTGAGGGATGCCGAAGGAGTCCTCCGGCAGCGGCTCGCCGTCCTCGCCAAGGGGCGGCAGAAACTCATCCGCGTCAACGTACGACACGAGATCGTTGGCCCCCTGGACGAGGGCCGGCTAGTGGGCCTCCCGCTCCACGGTCGACACTTCCCGCATGGTCGCCAGCTGGCCCACGTCTATCCCTCGGTACCAAGAAGTAACGAACCGGAGCACCATATGCGCCCCGGCTCGGGCAGTCGATGCCTTCCAGGCCTCGAGACGGGGGATGGCATGCTCAAGCCACTGTGCCATGCGGTGCATCAGAGCTCCTCCACGGCCCGGCCACAGCGCGGCGATGACCTCCTTGCCGGTGGTCTTGAGCCGCTCCACGCTGCGCTCAAGATGGGTCATCCGCATCTCTATGGCGATCCCAATCTCGTCCATGTCCCATGTGGCGTGCTTCTCGATGGAGCGACCGTACCCCCAAAGGTATTCCCGGTGCTCCTCAACGGCGCGCGCGGCACGACGATGAGTCTCCGGGAAATGCGCTAGAGGGAAGAAGAAGAGAAGAATAGAAAAAGCAAGATGAGACAAGCGAAACGGTAAAGGAAAGTGCAACCGGCTAGGGAAGGAGAGAGATTGGCACATACCTTCGATCGCGTCGTCCACTCCGATGGAGAAGTGGTGCGCCGCTTCGCCCTCTGACTTCCGGGCCGCCTCCGAGGCGGCAAGGGAACCCTTGACCGCCTCGAGCGTCCTCTCGAGGTGGGTCACCTCGCCTTGAAGGGCGCCAGTCCTCAGGGCGGCGTCAGCCACCTCCTTGACGGCCACCTCCCGGGCTGACACCTCCTTTGCCGCCTCAGCCTTGAGCCGGTCCTGGGCCGCCTCCCCATTGACTAGTAGCGCGGCCAGCCGGTCCATCTCCCCTGAGGCTGCCTGGATGACCTCCTTGCCGGTGGTCTTGAGCCGCTCCATGCTGCGCTCAAGATGGGTCATCCGCATCTCTATGGCGATCCCAATCTCGTCCATGTCCCACGCGGCGTGCTTCTCGATGGAGCGACCGTACCCCCAAAGGTATTCCCGGTGCTCCTCAACGGCGCGCGCGGCACGACGATGAGTCTCCGGGAAACGCGCTGGAAGAAAGAAGAAGAGAAGAACAGAAAAAGCAAGATGAAGACGCGAGAAACGACAGAGAAAAGCGCAACCGGCTGAGGAAGGAGAGAGGTTGGCACATACCTTCGATCGCGTTGTCCACCCCGACGGTGAAGTGGTACGCCGCCTCGCGCTTCGACTTCCGGGCCGCCTTCAAGGCGGCGAGGGAGCCCTTGACCTCCTCGAGCGTCTTCTCGAGGCGGGTCACCTCGCCTTGAAGGGCGGCGGTCCTCAGGGCGGCGTCAGCCGCCTCCTTGACGGCCGCCTCCCGGGCCGCCACCTCCTTTGCCGCCTTGGCCTTGAGCCGGTCCCGGGCCGCCTCCCCGTTGACCAGCAGCATGGCCAGCCGATCCATCTCTTGCGCAGCTGCCTGGACGTCCCGTGTCAGCTGGTCCCATTCGGCGACGAGCCCGGTTTTCTCCCCCCGAAGGGTGGCCAGCTCGCCTGCAAGACACGTCCAACGTTAGCCGACTCCCAGGGGCTATGTGCCTCTCCTACAAAACGCAATCCACCTTGCACGCGCGCCAGCTCCTCCTCCTCCAAGCGGTAGAAGCCATATTTACCGCGGTCGTGGATGGCGACCGCCTCCGCAAAGAGCTTCTGCCGCTAGGAGGTGTCCTCCTATCACAAGAAAAAGAAGCAAGAGATCAAGAAGTGCTCGAAGGAGATCTGGACCGGCTGCCCGCCAGCCGGTCAGCCGACCCGCATCTCGGGGGCTACACTCAGTGGGTGCACTTGCGTGCCCCCACTAAAAACTCAAGGAAATTTGCCTGCTTACCTCTACGCGCTGAAGGGAGGCGTCCGCCACCTCCGCAAACCGGGCCAGCTCCTGCCGACACCAGTCCAGGACGCTCCCCAGATCCACGAGGGAGGGGGCCGGGCCGCCTGCCAAGCGAGCCGGCAAGGCCGCCACGCTCGCCAGCGCGTCCCAGTCCCGGGAGACCTCCTGCATCGATCACAGGACCCTCCGAGCCCGGCCGCCGGGGGCGGGTTGATGACGGCAAGGGGACGGGGGTCGCCTCCTGCCGCCCCCCTGCCCGGTGCCGTCGCCGCCTCTTCTCCAGGCCGCTCCGGCGCGTCAGTCGCGCCGGACGGAACCTCCACCTCCATGGCTGCCGCCTCCTGCGGCACCTCCGGTGTCGTCTCCGGGGCCACCGGCACCTTCGGCGCCTTGACCCGGACCGGTTCGGCTGCAGGCGTAGTTGCCTCCGGCACCTCAGGCCGCCTCCCTCGCCTGGACCGCCTCCTGCGCAGGCGGAGGCACGGGCAGGTCCGTAGCCGCCCCTCGCAGCTCGCTCGACGGGGACCTCGACATGCGAGTGGACTCCGTTGCAGAGTCCGACGCTCGTGGAGGCTCGGTCGACCCACTTCGCCGCTGGCCGCTCGAGGTCCCGAAGTGCGCTGCCCCTCCCCACGTCCCGGACCGAGAGGCTCGCAGCTCCGCGAGCCTCCTTTTCTCCTTCCGCTGGGTGGCCGCGTGTTCGCGGACCAGCCGGCCGGCGGCATACGTCTGCTCCCCCACTGCCTCCTCCTCCTGGAGCTTGATCGAGTCGCTTTAACGCCCAAGGGCTGGTCATCGACCGGCTCGCGAGGCTACAACAACAAAGAAAACTAGCACGGGGATTAAAGAACTTACGTAACGACAAGGGGCAGAGCCCGATTGGCACGAGGCGGCGGCTTCAGTGCGGCCGCCTTGGCCTCTTCCCCCGCCCGGCCGGTTCGGCTACCGGGCCACGAGCCGGCCGCTCCTCGCTCCTTCGGTCCTGGCGCGCCGTGGGAGGAGGCCCGTCTAGGATCATCAAATCGTCATCATCATCACCGTCGTCGTCGTCTGTCCACTCCCGGATGGAGGGGGCAAGAGGGAACTCACCAGCTCCGCTGGGTTCCCCGGCTGCGTCGGACCGTCCTGCTCCACTAGGAGCACCGCCTCGCGGATCTGCCGGCTCGTCGGCCTTGCCCGTGGAGTCCACTCCTTCCTCCGCGGGACCTTCCGTCTGGAAAACTTCGGAGTCAGAGTCCTCGCGCTCCGCCTCGAAGATTTGTGGGTGCGGGCCGTCCGGCTGTTTTGTTGTACCAGCAGCTGCGGTCAGCACGTCAATGTAATTTCTCCAGCCGGCTGCCGGCTGGGGAATAACATACAAGAGAAAAAACCGCCTTGACAAAAAGACTCACCAGGGGAGGTCGATTGATGCGGTCATATGGCTCCATGCTAAAGGACCACGAGTCAGGCTTCAGCTTGAACGTCATGAGGGCGTTCACCCGCTTCACCATGTGAGCTGGCGTTAGCTTGACGGTGGATTGCCGGCAGGGGTCGTGCCGGCCGGACATGTCGCAGATCCGGTGTGGCCTCATCTGGAGAGGCGACACCCGGCGCGAGACGAAGGCCGCCACAAGGTCGGCAGTGACCAGTCCCTCGACGCTCTTCAGCTGTGTGAGCCGGGCCAGCTCGTCCAAGGCAATGCCACGCGAGGCAGACCCCAGCCAGTTCTGCTGGGAGGACTGCCGGTTCTCGAAAGTTGGCAGCCGGATGAAATCCATTCTCGGGTTGACGTTATTCACGTAGAAGAACGTCCGGTGCCACCCCTTGACGGAGTCTATCAAAGAAAGAGGGGAAAGTGAGCGATGCCGCGGCAGCACACCACCGTGCCATGGCATGCGTTGCTCTTTAGAGACTTTAGATAAAAGAGGGCGTTGAAAAGCTCAAGGAAGGGGAGAATGTCAAGGTACCCCTCGCAAAGTGCCACAAAGGCGGAGAGGTACAAGATCGAGTTCGGACCAAGGTGGTGAGGTTGGAGGTCGAACGTGTCAAGAAGAAGACGGAAAAGAGGCTCACCGGAATGCCGAAGCCCCGATAGAAGTGCCAGAGGAACACGCCACGTTCCCCTGGCTGCGGCATTGGCTCTACCTCGCTGCCTGGTGCGCGAGCGGCCACCCGCTCCGCCGACAACAGCATCCGCGCCTTGCGCAGCTCGGCGATGTCGGCCTCGGTGACAAAGGAGCTGCCCTAGCTACCACCGCATCCGTCGGCCATCGGGGCGGCGTTGCGACGTGCGGGCATGGGTGTGGGTTCGGGCGCGACGGCGTGTGGAGAAGAAAGAGCAACAACAAAGGAGGACAGCGAGGAGGCAAGGAGGGCGTAGGTACCTCCGCCTCCTACCCTTCCTCCCCTTTTATAGGGGAGGTCACAACTAGGGGCGTGGGATCATTTGTGCCCACTCCCCCCGAAAACCCCGCGCGAGTGGGTGGCCCCGGGCCATAACTGCTGCTTCGGGGCGTAGAGGATCCGGCCCTGGCCTCGAGGCCTATTGGGCTACACCTGGGTCCTAGCGGGCTAGACCCAGGCGACGTCCCGTCTCCCCACATGTGCGGGACCCATCACATCATTACGTGCCACGCGGCGAGTCGCATGCCGGCGCGGGTCCCGGGGCAGCGTGCCGAAACCCGAGGCATCGGGACCGACGAATGACCCGGCTGCCCCTTCGCCTTCGAGCCGGAGGCGGGTGGAGCTGAGGGGAAGCCGCCGGTCCCCACCGTCCGTAGGACGTGGGCCCGTGCTAGCTGACGGGGTTTATACCCCCAGGTAGGCTAAAGCAACGGGGTCCTCTCCCCCTTCGCTTCGAAGAAAAACTATGCGGTCGACCGGACGTGACCGGCCGGAGGGCGCCCAATGCAAGCCAGCACCAGCTGGCACCCCGGCCGGCTGGTCAAGCAGCCGTTTGGGCCCTCCGCCGGACGGTTGAGTAGCCGGCCGCCCATGGGACGGCTCCTCCGTTGACTTTGGGACGGACGTGCCCCGTCCCGTCCCTCTGTCTGCGGGTACGACGACGCGACGCGACCGGCACGACGGGCGGCCCTGTGGCTACAGTGACCACTTATGCCACACTACGCATGGCTACAGTTCAATTGTCCCGGCCACTGACCCCAGTGAGCGCGACCGGGCGGGGGAACAGTACCGACACGCCCTCGCCACTCGATTACCTGTCCCGGCATGGCTACAGTGCCGCCGGCCGTAACAGAGACTTTGGTCAGCTGGCGCTAGACGACGCTCCCCTTAGCGACCCGTGCCGGAGCAGGTGGGCGAGGACGAATCACAGAGCCGGTTGGCGGGCAACAACAGGATATGGAACCGCTCGGCCGGCGGGCCCCGCCCACGACGAGACAACGCAAGGAGCGTGACCATCTGGCCGGCCGTGAGGCTGCCAGCCGGGTCCCTCCACTTTGGTACTTATAGCATATTGTAAGAGCCGGGGGTTGGCCTATAAAAACCCCGGAGCCCCCATGCAACGGGGACGGACAAACACACACACTCAGGCTCACATCCATGAAACTCTCATCATAACGGAGGAAGATGAGACGACTGCTCCTTCTTCCTCCTCTAGACACAGCTCCAGGAGCATCCCTGTAAACATACCCATCCATCCAATGAAACCAAGCAGCACTAGGGGTGTTACCTCCCTCGGAGGGCCCTTGTAACATCCCAAAATTTAGAATTTTGGAATGTTAGTTATTTGAATAGGAGTAATTTTAAAACTTGCTTGTGTTGATTGATCTTAGCTAAATTTGACTAGGATTTAAACTTTTGGAGTTTATTGAATATGCAAATAAGAGGGATTAAAAGGACTTCCCCACATATTCATTTGACTCTTATTTTGATTTTACAAATATTCAAATTATTTTCAACTCAAGGATAAATATTGAGAGAAGAAAACATGACTTCTTCCCTGTTAAGTATAGTTGAAAAAGGTTTAGAATATTATTTGGAATTATTTTGAGATTGTCTGGATGCTCTTATTAGCACCTATTTCATAAAAATATTTTTTTTGCAGACTTTTATTTGACTTGGGAAAAATGTTCATTGTTTGATGGGACAGCGATTATATTTTATTTGATGTTTCTTTTATTTTTAAGAATTAATAGTATATTTTATTTTAGCCAAAATAGAATCCTGTTTGCAGTTAATTGTTTTAACAGCTTTACTATTCACTTCGGGCCGCCAGTGCAGCCCATTCCCTTGACCTCGCCCGTGCGCACGCAATAGCTAGCAGGCCGGCCCAGCACCGCAAGCAGAGCCCAGCCCCGCAGGCTCTCCTCCTCTTTGTTTTTTTATCTCCACAGCCACTGACGGCAGGGTCCCGCATGTCATCCCTTTCCCCACCCGTGTTCTTCCTGGAGACCAAAGCCGATCCAAACTCAATCGATTCGATCGATCTGCTGCCCCTCGTCGATGGAATCCTCTATATAAATATTTCCCGTCCTCCCCTCGTCCGATTTTTCGCAAAAACGGAGTTCCTCGTGCCCTAGAGCTCCGTCCCGATCTCGCCGGAGTCCGTTGCCAACAGAAGGTTCCGTCGTTCGATTCCATCGCCACCCGGGGTTCCCAGCGCCTCTCTTCTTCTCTGAGGTCTTCTCCTAGCTTTCATCAATCTCCCTGACCATCTATATCGCGTAGGGAGGCATCCGACCGAGCGCTTCGGCATCGCCCCGGAGTTCCCGTCGCCAGCCGCCGCTCCAGCTGCTCTGTGTCCTCGCGGGAGCAAGCCCCGGCCATCCCTGAAGACGTCCCCGAGTCCGTAGACTCCGTACGAATGCCGTCCCTACCTCCGAGAGCTCCGGGGAGCCTCCAAGTCGTCGGAACCGTCGAACCAGAGCCGCCCGTCACCGTTCATCTTCAAGTCCAGCAGTGACCTCCCCTGTTTCTCCGGTGAGTCACCCAGCTCCGTCTGATCCGCTTTCCACAGCTAGGATTAGAAGGATTTAATTCGTGAAGGGGTACGCCGCCTCAACTGTTGGATCTTGATCTAGCGATCTACAACAATCCACTCAATAACTGAACCGGTACACACTAAATTGTGGCCGTCCGTCGTGTAGCCCCAGCAACGGACGACTTCCAACGTATCACGCTTCGCCACGTGGCAGCACCACAATAGCCGCAGCTATGGTTCCAACAATTTTTGGCAGATTCAAATCAATTCTTCATTTAGCTATATCTTGAGATCCGTAACTCCAAATTCACCGATTGTTTTTCCTACATGCTCATATTTATCAGTAGAATCCTGTAGAACCAATTTTTCAGACTTTTGAACTATTTAAATTTGAATTTAAACTTCCGGAGGCCACATCTTTCGAACCGTTGATCCAATTCAAGTGATTCTTTTTTGCATTATGATCCTATTAGGTTGTAGCTGATTTTCACCTACTGTTATGCTACTGTTGTTTGAATTTTAAAAAAATGATTTCTTGCTATTGGTTTTATTTGATGTTATTTTGAGTGTGATGATTGATTTGTTGTGTTGTTTGAAATGAATTGATTGTCCGAAGTGCGAAGCAAACTATTGTCAAGAGCGCGAGTTTGAGAACCAAGAATAAGGCAAGTTACACCTTTGATCATCCTTCATCCTATTATTTTCTATGCATGTAGTTCTATGTCACACTATTATATTGCATGTGTAGGAATGGCTATGTTGGTATGATATACTAAACCCAGTTAGGATAGCCATATGCTTAGTCTGATCCTGATAATCCTTGTCACCATATTGGGTACCGTTATATTGAAGTTATTGCTTAGCCTTGCTATGGTAGACGTGGATTGGGTTTTGTGTGTCACATGGAAGTTGTGAGTGAAGTTAAGTAATGATTAATATAACAACATGTATTTTATTGTATCCTCCGGGAGGCTTTGCAATAGTAATATTTAATTAATGAATCATCTGGGCGGATTGTTATGTTGGGACCAGTCGACAAGTATGTATCCTCCGGGAGGCTCTACATGACTCAGGAACGGTGGGGAATGCCGCCCAGGTTTAAAAAGGGTTGAACATGTTTCATATCAAGTACCTTCCATGTGCGACCACTGGCTATTATGGGCTCTGGCTTAGTTGATCAGTTGTGGAAACCTTACCCAGATGTGCCAGCAGATGTAGCAGGATAGGTGGTACGGGCCTCCGTTGGGTGGAGGTGACTGCTTCTGAAAGACTTCGTCTCAATCTTCGGGTTGGGTCCAGTGGGTAAAGCGTACTAACCTCTGCAGAGTGTAAAAACTAATCATGATTAGCCGTGTCCCCGGTTATGGACAATTTTGAGCAGCTAGACTCGAGACCTCTGGAAGATCTTATCACCTCAATGCAATTAAATGTGAAGTGGGCTTAGTTATACCTATGATCCTCGGAGGCTCTCATAGGCGGTTTAAATTGGAGGCGGTCCAGTTTAACAATTAATGAACTAAAGTGTAGTAAATATTAAATACTTGATTAGTAGGTAGAAGTAAGATAAAATCAGCTTTCTGCAAAAACAAACCATAAGCCTTTCCTTTGTCATATCATTGCATATAGATATAGTAGGTCTGTTATAAATTTTTTGGTGTGATTTGCCAATACATTCAAAGTATTGACCCTTTGTGGCTGCAACGTTTTATGTTGCAGGATTTTATACGACGTGTGAGTGATGCGCATAGGGTTACGATGGCTACACTCAGCTTTTCCAGTGGTGTTGTTGGGACTCCACAGTTATCTTTTATGCTTTCCGTTGTGTTTTATTTTGAGCTAGCCTTCGAGCTAAGCATGGTGTAATAAATTGTACTCTGGATCTGCGATGTAATACTTATGACATGTGGATTATTCTTGGTATTTCATTTTGTACTGTGTGTGCTATTGATCCAGGGACTAGTATAGTAACCACAGAGACATCGAATCTTATCAGGTTCGGGTCGTTACAGGGACTAGTACTTTTGTCATTTTCGTAGGATTTAATCCATGCATGATTGGAATTAATTTTCAACATGAGAAATGCTCTTTGATATGTGTCCTAGCCCATGGACATTTTGCTTATCATAGAAATGCATGTTTAGGTGTTGTTTTGTTGGTGTCAACTTGCTATAAAAATTCTATTGTTTTGAGGGTCCAAAATATTTCTAAGTCTGAAATCTGTTATATTTTGTTGCTGTCTTGCCATGTGATTTGCTAGTGATCTAGAAATCTTTTGTTGTAGGTGTAATGGAGTTTTTTGTTGTTGATATTTCCCTTTAGAATGGTGTTCAGATTCATGCCATTTCGTGATAAAAACTGTACTGTCAAAAACTACTATTTCACTAAGTCTGAAACTGTTATTAAGTAGCCTTCTTGTGAGCTTCCTACCAAGTGATCCATGCATGTTTTGTATAGGATTTGTGAAAATGAAATGAAGTGGATGTTGTATGATACTGCCCTATGCTTAGTTTGTGCATTTTAGAATATTATAACCTGGTGTTTTCATGTGTTCAAAATGCCATGTTGCTGTTTTTGGCAGATTTCAACTAAAACTTGTTTTGTTGATTGTGGTTGAACCGTAGCTCCGTTTTGGTCATTGCATATATGAAACTTGCTTAGAATCTCATGTAGTTTCATAATAACTTGTTGCATTCATGATTTGAAATGTTTGTGGTGGTTTTTCCCATGCATTTGCATTCATGGCATGTGCATCTTGTATTGCTCATATCTTTTAGACCGTAGCTCCGTTTGAGATGTTCCATATATGTAAATCGACTAGAATTATGTGTAAAATAACATGGTGATATATATTTTACTGTTTAACAAATGCAAAATATGTTTACTTCAGATCTAGACCAATTTCGAAATTAACATATGGGGTCATTTCAGAAGTGCTATAAGTTGTTTCCGACCTCATTTAAGATGCCTAGCTAGTATAGTTTATTTATGCTCCACCTCTTGCCATGTTTAACAAAATTTAATATTGTCGTGTACCTATAAAGAGTGAACTGAATAATTTGAACGTGGAGTTTCGTCAATATGTAAATCGTTGCATATTGAGCTTCATTTTAATGTGTAGTAGTTGTTTGATGTGAATTGTCTTGCATTGCATATTTAAACCGGACATGCATCATATTTGCTGGTGCACCGTGTCATGCATATGTTGTGGTGTATCTTGTGTTGATTGTTTGTTCGGATTGCTCCTTCTTGATAGAGTTCCGAAAGCGTTTGGAGTGTGAGGATTCGTTCGACTACGTTGGTTTGTCTTCTTCATGGACTTGATCTACTTCCGAGCGGGATCTCAGGCAAGATGACACATTTCCCTGGATACCATTACTATCATTGCCATGCTAGTTGTCTCGTCTTTTATTGTTATGTCTCGCTACCTACCACCTGTTTGATAAGCCTCCCAACATTGCCATGATAAGCCTCTAACCCTTCCACATCCCAGCAAAACATTGTTTGGCTATGTTACCGCTTGCTCAGCCCTTCTTATAGCGTTGCTAGCTGCAGGTGCAATTGCTTCCATGTGTCAACATGGACATTCTTTTGTTATATCACAATATTGTTGCTATTTAATTTAATGCACATATACACTTGGTAAAGGTGGAAGGCTTGGCCTTTTGCTCGGTGTTTCGTTCCACTCTTGCCGCCCCTAGTTACTTGTGAATCGGTGTTATGTTCCATAAACGAGTGCTCCTAACATGCTCGGGGTTGTTATGGGGACCCCCTTGTTTTTCGTTTTGGGATAGAACTTGTCTGGCAAGGCCCAACATTGGTACTACATTTGCCTAATAACTAATGAACTTGCATAGGGAGTAATTACCCCGTGGATAATTAATCAACAACCCTGGCGAGTGCTCCTCATGAGTGTTGGTCCAACCTGTCAACAGTCGGTGGCTACCAGGGGCAACTCTGTGTTTGGCCTACCGGAAGTTTGGACAATCCGTCGTGTCCTGAGAACGAGATACGCGGCTCCTATCGGGTTCGTCGACACGTCGGGCGGCCTTGCTGGATTTGTTTTACCTTTCTCAAACGTCTCGAGTGAGGAATTCTGATTATTCTTCGGGCTATCTCAAGGTGTTGGATTTCCTTTGGAATTGCCTAGGAAGATCACGAGATCCGTGGTTGAGGTTATTCCCGCTGCGTGTGGTTAATTTATGATGGATGAGTTGGAGCACCCCTGCAGGGTTAAATCTTTTTGAGAAGCCGTGCCCGCGGTTATGTGGCAAACTTGGATACTTTGTTTAACACCCAGTCATAGCAAACTTTAAGTAAACTCTAATAAAATACACCAACTGTGTGCGTAACCGTGACCGTCTCTTTCGTGAGTTCTTATCCGAAAGAGAACACGGTGGGGTTATGTTTGACGTAAGTAGGTGTTCAGGATCAGTTAGTGATCATTACTAGTTTTAGTCCGTTATGCGTAGACCACCATACTTTACTTTCTGTACTCGTAAGTTAGCCACTCAAATGAATGCTTAGTCGCTTGCTGCAGCCTCACCACTTAACTACACCTTACCTATTAAGCTTTAATAGTCTTGATACCCTTGGAAATGAGACCGCTGAGTCCCTGTGGCTCACAGATTACTACAACAACAGTTGCAGGTACAGGTAATGCGATGAATTGATGTGAGCGCGTTGCTTGATTTGACTTGGAGTTCTTCTTCTTCTTCTTCTTCTTCAATCTTTGATGGGTTCCAGGCGGCAGCCTGGGATAGCAAGGGTGAATGTCATTTTATCGTTTGATTTCGTCCGTAGCCGGACCCTGCTCTTATGTAGGATGTTTGAGATGTATTGTATTGATGTGACTCTGATGTAGCTGGTGGTGAGTCTAAGCCAATTCCATATACTGATCTCTTCTGTACATGTACTTGTAATGATATCCATTCTTGCGAACGCATCGAGATGCGCTTCTATCCCTGTCGAGGCCCTCGTGCCAAAATAAGGATAGGACCGCATCTTGGGCTTGACACGGAGCCCACCGGCGTCCTCTGGCCCCAAAACCTTCGATAAGCCACCACATGGCATCTTTCGTGAGAAAACGATGACACGCGTCGATCTACTCGAGGAAGCTCGTGAATTAGCCTTGAGCCGGACGGAGATCTACCAGCAGAAGCTCCAGCACTACCACAACAAGCGGATCCGGCCGTCCTCGTTTCGCGAGGGGGATCTGGTCCTTAGGCGGATCCAGTGCACTGCCGGATAGCACAAGCTATCCTCCCCATTGGAGGGCCCGTTCATCATCAGCAAGGCGCTACACAACAACGCGTACTACCTGATAGATGCCCAGAAGCCATAGAAGCGCAAAAGAGACGCTTCTGGTGAAGAGATGGAGCGCCCATGGAACGCAGCACTCCTGCGGTTGTTTTACTGTTGGGGAAAATCAATGTATGTATGTACCCCCGTCCTTTTGGGCTTATGAATGCAATGGGCGTCCCAAGATGGCCCTTGGGGCGTGCCCCATTTTGTTTCTCCCAAAGCGTTCCTCACTCACCGGCTCCCCAGTCCGGCTACCGGGCCTGGGGGCTAGCTGGCTGGACCTAGAAACACCTCTCCAAAAAATGGCTAAATAATGTGAGCTGACCAAGCTTCCCCACCCTTACCAGCTACAGACCGGCCCCCGGCTGTCCGGCTGACAGGGCCTCGGGGCAGCAAGACTTGGCTCACGCGAAAGGTCAAAACAAGGGGAGACCTCTTTTAGGCCCAGCCGGACCCTCGCCGCGTCTTCACCACTCTACTTATCCTGAAAAAAAACCGTGATTCCTAAGTTTCGAAACGGCTCCCCTGAGGCGGATGCCCCGACCCAGCTACAGACCGGCTCCCGGCTGTCAGGCTGGCGGGGCCAAAGCCAAAGGGGAAAAGGAATAGAAATGGAAAGAGTCAAGGCGGGGAAAAAGGGGTAAGGACGAGGCGGCATGAATCACAAGGCAAAACACAAATGCTCAAGACATAAATATTAAGGCAAAAATGGCCCACAACTAGCGTTCAGTTCATTACACAAACACCCCTAGTGGGTGGATTCAAGTCTTATATGCAGGGAGAAGGATAAAAAAGATGCCCGGGGGCTCAGGCCACCGGCGCATCGCCAGCCGGCGTGCCCTCAGCCAGCGCATCGCGGGGCGTCTCGGTCCTCGCCCCGGAGGTGGTCGCGGCGTTCGGGTCGGCCTCCTTGTCCTTCGAGGCGGGCTCCTCGGTCCCGGCCGTCTCGCCGCTCGAGTCGGTGCTCCCTTCGGTGACTTCGGCACGTCCCGCATGGTCGCCAGCCGGCCCAGGTCCACACCCTGGTACCAAGACGTGACGAACCGGAGCGCCATCTGCGCCCCGGCTCAGGCGCCCGATGCCTTCTAGGCCTCGAGGCGGGGGACGGCGTGCTCGAGCCACTGAGCCACGTGGTGCGTCGGAGCTCTCCAACGGTCCGGCCATAGTGCGGCAATGACCTCCTTGCCGGCGGTCTTGAGCCGCTCCACACTCCGCTGGAGGTGGTTCATCCGCATCTTGACGGCGATCCCAATCTCGTCCATGTCCCATGCGGCGTGCTCCTCGATGGAGCGGCCGCAATCCCGAAGGTATTCCCGATGCTCCTCAACAGCGCGCATGGCGCGACGATGAGTCTTCGGGAAATGCGCTAGAGGGAAGAAGAAGAGAAGAATAGAAAAAGCAAGATGAGACACGAGAAACGGCAAAGGAAAGTGCAACCGGCTAGGGAAGGAGAGAGATTGGCACATACCTTCGATCGCGTCGTCCACTCCGATGGAGAAGTGGTGCGCCGCTTCGCCCTCTGACTTCCGGGCCGCCTCCGAGGCGGCAAGGGAACCCTTGACCGCCTCGAGCGTCCTCTCGAGGTGGGTCACCTCGCCTTGAAGGGCGCCAGTCCTCAGGGCGGCGTCAGCCACCTCCTTGACGGCCACCTCCCGGGCTGCCACCTCCTTTGCCGCCTCGGCCTTGAGCCGGTCCTGGGCCGCCTCCCCATTGACTAGTAGCGCGGCCAGCCGGTCCATCTCCCCTGAGGCCGCCTGGACGCCCCGCGTCAGCCGGTCCCGTTCGGCGACGAGCCCGGTCTTCTCCCCCCGAAGGGTGGCCAACTCGCCTGCAAAACACAACCAATGTCAGTGGGCGGCGGTGGCGGCCGACTCCCGCGGGCTATATGCCTCTCCTACGAAGTGCAACCTACCTTGCATGCGCGCAAGCTCCTCCTCCAGGCAGTAGAAGCCAAACTTGTCGCGGTCGTGGATGGCGACCACCTCCACGAAGAGCTTCTACCGCAAGGAGGTTCCCTCCTATCATAAGAAAAAGAAGCAAAGATCAAAACATGCTCAAAGGAGATCCGGCCTGGCTGCCCGTCGACCGGTCAGCCGCCCGCATCTCGGGGGCTACACCTAGTGGGTGCGCTCGCGCGCCCCCACTAAAAACTCCAAGGAAGGGTGCCAGCTTACCTCCACACACTGAAGGGCGGCATCCGCTGCCTCCGCAAATCGAGCCAGCTCCTACTGGCACCGGTCCAGGACACTGCCCAGATCCACGAGGGAAGGGACCGGGCCGCCTGCCTAGAGAGCCGATAGGGTCGGCACGCTCGCTAGCGCATCCAGTCTCGGACGACCTCCTACATCGACCGCAGGGCCCTACGGGCCCGGCCGCCGCTACCGCCCGGACTCGTCGTAGCTCCGGCCACTTGGGGCGGGTTTATGACGGCAAGGGGCCGGGAGTCGCCTCCCGCCGGCCCCCGCCCGGTGTCATCGCCGCCTCCTCTCCCAGTCGCTCCGGCGCGTCGGTTGCGCTGGAGGGCACCTCCACCTCCATGGTTGACGCCTCCGGCGGCGCCTCCGATGACGCATCCGGGTGTAACACCCCGTTACGCCTGGCGGGATCTAGACTGGCCCCACAGACCAACACTAGTCTTTCCTGCGCACTTTGTCCTCACTCATGTGCACCCGGAATCAACTTCTCGGTCGGTCACCCATCCTAGAATCGCTCCAAGCCAAGCACGCTTAACTTTGGAGTTCTTTTGGAATGGGCTCCCGGAAAAGAAGGAATTCCTTGTTGATATGAGTAGTCTATCATTCCTATTAAGCCAGGCTCTCACACCGGGGCCTCCGGCACCTCGACCCGGGCCGGTACGGCGGCAGGCGGGGTCACCTCCGGCACCTCAGGACGGGTCGCTTCGGGGGCTGGCTCCGTTGCCGCCTCCTTCGCCTGGACCGTCACTTGCATGGGCGGAGGCGCTGGTGGGTCCGTAGCCGCCCCTCGCGGCTTGCTCGACGGGGGCCTCGACATGCGAGTGGATTCCGTTGCCGAGTCCGAGGCCTGTGGAGGCTCGGTCGACCCCCATTGCCACCGGCTACTCGAGGTCCCAGAGTGCGCGGCCCCTCCCTGCGTTCCGAACAGAGAGGCTCGCAGCTCCGTGAGCCTCCTCTTCTCCTCCCGCTGGGTGGGCGCGTGCTCGCGGGCCAACCGGCCGGCGGCGTCCTTCTGCTCCCCCGCTGGCTCCTCCTCATGGATCTCGATGGGGTCGCTGCAATGACCAAGGATTGGTCATCAATCGGCTCGCGAGGCAAAAACAAGAAAACTCGCGCGAAGATGAAGAACTTACGCAACGACGAGGGGCAAGGCCCTCTTGGCCCGTGGCGGAGGCTTCCGCGCGGCCATCTTGATCCGCTTCGGGCCGGGCGGCGGGTCCGCCGGCCCCTCCTGAGCCGGCCGCTTCGCCCGGTCGGCCGGTTCAGCTACCGGGCCTCGAGCTGATCGCTCCTCGCTCCTCCGGTTCTGGCGTGCTGCGGGAGGAGGTCCGTCTAGGATCATCAAATCGTCATCATCATCGTCGTCGTCGTCGTTTGTCTAGTCCCGGATGGAGGGGGCAAGAGGGACCTCACCCGCTCCGCTGGGTTCCCCAGCCGCTCCGGACCCTCCGGCTCAACCAGAAGCGCTGCCTCGCGGATCCGCCGGCTCGGCGGCCCCTCCCGAGGAGTCTACTCCTTCCTCCGCGGGACCTCCTGTCTGGAAGTCTTAAGAGTCGGAGTCCTCACGCTCCGCCTCGAAGATCTGCGGGTGCGGGCCGTCCGGCGTGTTCTGTCGCACCAGTAGCTACAGTCAACACTTCAACATAAGCTCTCCTGTCAGCTGCCGGCCGGGGAATACCAAACAAAAATGAACCGCCTCCACGGAAAAACTCACCACGGGAGGCCGGTTGATGCGGTCATACGGCTCCATGCCGAAGGACCATGAGGCATGCTTTAGCGTGAACATCATAAGGGCGTTCACCCGCTTCACCACCTGAGCCGGCGCCAGCTCGACGATGGACTGCCGGCAGGGGTTGTGCCGGCCGGACATGTCACAGATTCGGTGTGGCCTCATCGGGAAAGGCGACACCCGGCGCGAGATGAAGGCCGCCACCAGATCGGTGGTGACCAGCCCCTCGGCGCTCTTCAGCTGCGTGCGCCGGGCCAGCTCATCCAAGGCCACGCCGTGTGGGGCAGACCCCAGCCAGTTCTGCTGGGAGGATTGTCGATCCTCAAAAGGCGGCAGCCGGATGTAATCCGTCCTCAGGTCAACGTTCTTCACGTAGAAGAACGTTCGATGCCACCCCTTGATGGATTCAATTAGAGAAAGAGGGGGAAAGCGAGCGACGCCATGGCCGCACACCACCATGCCCCCTCACGCATCGCTCTTCAAAGGTTTGAGATAAAAGAGGGCATTGAAAAGATCAAGGAAAGAGAGAATGCCAAGGTACCCCTCGCACAGCGCCACGAAGGCACAGAGGTACAAGATCGAGTTCGGACCAAGGTGGTGCGGCTGGACGTCGAAGGTGTCAAGAAGAAGACGGAAAAAGATGCTCACCAGAAGCCTGAAGCCCCGAGAGAAGTGCCAGAGGAAAACGATGCGTTCCCCTGGCTGCGGCGCCGGCACTACCTCGCCGCCCGGCGCTCGAGCGGCCACCCGCTCCGCCGACGGCAGCATGCGCGCCTTGCGTAGCTCGGTGATGTCTGGCTTGGTGACGAAAGAGCCGCCCCAGCTCCCGCTGCGTCCGTCGGCCATCGCGGCGGCGATACGGCATGCGGGCGCGGGCACGGGTTCGAGCGCGACGGCGTGCGGAGAAGGAAGAGCGACAGCGAAGGCCGGCAGCGAGGAGGCATGTGGGGCGCGGGTACCTCCGCCTCTTGCCCTTCCTCCCCTTTTATAGGGGAGGCCACGACCAGGGACGTGGGATCAATTGGGCCCACTCCCCCCGAAAACCCCGTGCGCATGGGTGGCCCCGGGCCGTAACGGCCGCTTCGGGGCACAGAGGATCCGGCCATGGCCCCGAGCCCTATTGGGATACAGCTGGGTCCTAGCGGGCTAGGCCCAGGCAACGTCCCGTCTCCCCGCGTGCGCGGGCCCC
Source organism: Hordeum marinum (assembly GCA_022496015.1). Lineage (NCBI taxonomy): Eukaryota > Viridiplantae > Streptophyta > Magnoliopsida > Poales > Poaceae > Hordeum > Hordeum marinum. Next base: position 92,981,833 of record CM039677.1, on the reverse strand, counting down.
ACCGCATCATTACGTGCCACGCGGCGTGTCGCATGCCGACGCGGGTCCCGGGGCGGCGCGCCGGAACCCGAGGCATCGGGTCCGACGGCTGGCCCAGCTGCCCCCTCGCCTTCGAGCCGGAGGCGGGTGGGGCTGAGGGAAAGCCGCCGGCTCCCAATCATCCGCCGGACGCGGGCTCCCACCGGTTTCGGGGGCTACTGACGGGGTTTATACCCCTAGGTTGGCCAAAGCAACGGGGTCCACCCCTTTTGCATCGAAGAAAAACTACGCGGCTGAATGGATGTGGCCGGCTGGAGGGCGCCCAACGCAAGCCAGCGCCGGCTGGCGCCCCGGCCGACTGGTCAAGTAGCCGGTTGGCCCTCGGCCGGCTGGTCAAGTAGCCAGCTGCCCACGGACTGACACTTCCACTGACTTTGGGACGGACGTTCCTCGTCCCATCCCTTTGTCCGTGGGTACGACGACGTGACATGACTGGCACGACGAGTGGCCCTGTGGCCACAGTGGCCGCTTACGCACCACTACGCATGGCTACAGTCTGACCGTCCCGGCCGCTAACCCGGTGACCGCGACCGGGCGGGAGAACAGTGCCGGCACACCTTCGCCACTCGATTACCTGTCCCCGCATGGCTACAGTGTCGTCGGCCATACCGGAGACCTCGGCCGGCTGGCGCTAAATGACGCTCCCTCGGGCGACCCGTGCGGAGGCAGGTGGGCGATGGCCAATCGCCAAACCGGTTGGTGGGCCCCCATGGGAGATGGGACCGCTCAGCCGGCGCGCCCCGCCCATGATGAGAAGACGCGAAAAGTGGGACCCTCTGGCCAGCCAGAGAGGCTGCCAGCCGGGTCCCTCCAGTTAGGTACTTCAAACATATTTTAAGAGCCAATAGGTTGGCCTATAAAACCCCCCGAGCCCCCCATGCAACGGGGACAGGCGAATGATCGCTCGCACACACCCACGGAACTCTCATATCCTCTCTCGTAGTGGAGGAAGACGAGTCGGCTGCTCCTTCTTCCTCCTCTAGACACAGCTCCAGGAGCATCCCTGTACACATACCCATCCACCCAGGGAAACCGCAGGACTAGGGATGTTACCTCCCTCGGAGGGCCCCGAACCTGGGTACATCGTGTGTCATCACCTCTTGTGCCCAATCTCACACCCGGAGCCCATCGGCGTCCTTTCGCCCCAACACCTATGATAAGCCACCCTATGGCATCTGTCGTGAGAAAACGACGATAGAGGCAGCAAATCCCGACGATCGCCTTCGACCCGCTTGACCTTGCTTACCCGCTCGACGATGGGGTGACGAGTTCCTTGAGAGCCTTGACATCTGCGTTCTTCGGCAAGTGGCCGAGGACGTTGGTGAGGTTGAGGTTGGGGTTCTTATACGCCACCTTGATGAGCACCTTGTGGAGGATGGCCTGGCAGAGCTTACATGATTCGCTGGCCAAGTGGGACGCCCGGTCGGAGTGGAGCTGCTCCAAGGCTCCAGGCAGGCTGTCAAAGAACATGGTCACCATGGCGCTCGTGGACACCCCGGCATCAGGAGAAATGTGGGGCCTTGTAGGCCCATGACGGTCAGCTACTCGGCAAGACTCTCCGTGACCTCGATGAGCTTTTCGGTCCAGATCTCCACTCCATGCACATAGTCGTTGTGGGTGATGGTGGCACTCTTGACCCGCTCCTTCTCGTCATTGAGATCACTGACCAGGGACCTCTCCTAGGCCTTGGTGGTCTCAACGGTCCCAATCAGCGATGCTAGCTTCAAATTCAGGTTGCTGATGGACTCCTTGGCCAAGGAGAGCTGCTTGGTCCTGTAAAAAATGGCGACCTGCATCTCCATCAAGCTGGCGACGGCCTTGTGCCTTTCAGCCTCAAGCAATGAGACCTCCTTGCGGAGATCTTCAAGATCAGCCTCCAGTTTCTTCACTCGCTCCTGCTGTAAGTTCTTGGCGGCCTCGGCAGCTCCAGCTGCATCGGCGACCAATTTTAGCTTGATGGATTGGTCCGCGGTTAGGGCCTCGAGCGCCTCCTCATGCTTCTGTTCTAGCTCCTGGGTCCGCCGTGCAAGGAGATCCTCGAACTCCACTTCCTTGCCACGGAGCTTCTCGGCAAGCACCTTATCGCGAGTGGCGAGGTCCTCCTCATGGGCGTCAAGCAGGAAACGGTGCTCCGTCAAGCGAGCATTGTCTGCGGCGGCCCGTTGTTTGGCCTCCTCCCGTGCCTGCTCGACATCGGACTGCTGCATGAAGAGTTGGCTCCAGCGCTGAATCACCTGCGTCTATCCAGTCTTTAGGTCGTGGGAGGCTTGGGAGAACAAGGCCTGGGTTTTCTCGATGCGCTCGTGGAAGTTGGCCTCAACCGCTTCGATGACTGCCACCCTGGAGTCCAGCTTCTCCTTCCAGGCACGGTGGAGAGCTCGAAGCTTTTGGAAGTTGCCGCGCATAGTCTGGAATCTAGAGGAGCTGCTCCTCTTGAGATTTGCAGTCTGAGCTTGGCTCTTCAATGATGTCGAGCCTGGCAGCAGTGATGGCTTCCTTAACAAGAACTCCCGCTTCAGGTGGAACCCCAGTGCTTGCCGTGCCAGGGATGATGATGAACAGGTTGTCGCCGACCTTGAAGTATCTGCTCGATGAAGGGGCTTCAGGACGAGATGGCTGGTCCTGGACGACCGCCTCCCTGGTGGCTGGGGGCTTAGTGGTCGGCATAGCGCCTGGCGCTCCTACGACAGGGATGCCATCAGTGTGACCACTGGCCTCCCCATCGACCTTCCCGGCAGATTTCTTGGCGGCCTCCTGCTTCTGTGTAGCCTTGGCGGCCTCGGCGCTGGCAGCCTCAGTGGCAGGTTCGTGGCGGCTTTGGCACCCTAAGCGACAGCACCCTTGGTAACTTCATCGGCAGCGATCCTGTCGGCCTCGGCGGCGGCGTCCTTGGTGGTCTCCTCTATGACGGTGTCGACGTCCATGCCCTCCGTCGATGGAACATCTCGAGGCCAAGAAAACAAGCCAAACAAAGTTTGGGTGGAGGTTCAAGAAGACAAAAAAAGAGAGAGACGAACATAACAAAGAATACCTGCACCAACAACGGTCACCGGCGAAGACCTGCCGGTGCCTGTTCTTGCTGGCTCCCCCTCGTTGCGGTAAAGCATGCTGGAGGAGGTCCTTGCCGAGGGCCCATCTCTGGGTGGCGTAGACGATGGGGGCGGCGTGTCCAGGTGTCGTACTTTTCTCATGACAGATGCCATGGGTAGGCTTATCATAGGTGGTTGGGGCCGGAGGACACCGAAGAGCTTCGGGTGCGAGATTGGGCAAAAGCGGTGGTGACACACAATGTACCCACGTTTAGGGCCCTCCGTGGGAGGTAACACCCCTAGTCATGCTTGGTCTAGTTGGATGGATTGGTATGTTTACAAGATTGCTCCTAGAGCTGTGTCTAGAGGAGGAAGAAGGAGCAGCCGACTCGTCTTCCTCTGTTGCTAAGGATGATATGGTGGGAGAGTCCCGTGTGTGTGTGTGTCTGAGCAAGTGTCCGTCGTCCCCGTTGCATGGGGGGCTCGGGGGGTTTCATAGGCCAACCCCCCAGCTCTATAATATTTCTAAGGTACATAGGTGAGGGACCCAGCTGGCAGCCTCTCCGGCTGACCAGTGGGTTCCCGCTTGTCAAGCCGCCTCGTCGCCGGTAGGGTCCACCGGCTGCATGGTCTCGTCGCCCATTGGGGCCCGCCAACAGGCTCCGCAATCGGCCCCCGCCTACCTGCTACGGCACGGGTCACCCGGGTGGCGTCGTCTAGTGCCAGCTAGCCGAAGTCTCTGGTACGGCCGGGTGTACTATAGCCACACCGGGACAGGTAATCGAGTGGGTGGGGGCATGCTGGCACTATTCCCCCGCCCGGTCACGGTCGCCGAGGTCAGCGGCCCGGACGGCCGGACTGTAGCTACGCGCACCCAAGCGTCAGCGGTCACTGTGGCTACATTGGCATCCATCGTGGCGGTCATGTCGTGTTGTTGTACCCACGCGCAGAGGGACGGGACATTGCTTGTCCGCCCAGGGGACAACGGAGGAGGTGGCTCGCGGGCAGGCGGTCGCGTCCAACTAGCCGTGGGCTAAGCCGGCTCCCTGACCAGCCGTCCCTGAGCCAGCCTGTAGCGACCCGACCTGAAAGGTCAAGTCTCCGGTGTTTCCGTACCATCCCAAGATCATGCTGGTACACACACGGTACATCAATGTATATATCAAAGGGAAATCACACAACATTTTATTAACGAAATCTCATATCGAGTCCTTTATTACAATAATCATTACAATAAAGTGGCCGAAGGCCAACTCATGAGAATAACTAAGTCTTGCGGAAGCTTCATGGTAGATGGGTCCATCTGACTCCAAGGGCATCTCGCCAAGCGTAGAGCGTGTCCTCACTCCTGGTCGGAAAAGTACTCTGCAACATGATACGTTGCAGCCGTGTAGGTCAGCATATGGAATATGCCGGCAAAGTCACAAGAGAGGGGGGTGAAAATAATCAGCTAGTTTATATGCATATATGGCAGGTGGGGTGGTAAGTTTTTGCGTAAAGCCAAGTTTTTCCTACATCAAGAGAGGGGCCAAGCAAAATTATTACTAAGTTGGTTGATTAATGAGATGGTTCCACCAACCAATTCTCATACCCAAATTATTAATACCCACATCATCATATTAATTTGTGTTGAGAATTCCGGAAGTTTTAGTTCCTTTGGCTCAAGTTGTCCATGACCGTGGACACGGCTAATCGATCAGGTTGAGTACTCTGCAGAGCTTTGCACACGTTCCCCACAAGATTTGATCACCTCCGTTTGATTTCTTGCACTTCAGGGTGTTTGAGAAACGGATGACCAAAACATGGTCGTCTAAAGGGTTTCACTGAGACTCCGCCGGTGCCCATCCTTTCCTACCGTTCGTCTACATCTCGTAGCACCGACAGCCCAGGGTTGCCACAGTATCCAACCAAGCCAGAGCCCATAATGGCTTGTGGCTGTGCAGGTAAGCCTTGGGTCTTGAAGCGTCCTTCCATCCCTTCGTGCCTGGGCGGACCTTTCCGCGTGAATACTGGCACTTCCCCAGCAACACCTAGGCTAACCACGGGTCTATCCCCAGGGCGCCGTTCAACAATCATCCACCCAGAGGTATGTTGAAATCTTGAAGTCTTGAAGTCTTGATCATCATAGGTCTTGAAGTTATTACCTCACAACCCTCATGATTCACACAACCCACCCCATCTACTAACAGCATAGCAAAACAAATTTAACGTTTCCCGGGGCCAAAGTTGTCAAAGGGGTTGAGGGGGTACCTACCACACGATACTACTTCAATGTAACCAAGTTTCCAACTAACCTATCTTGCATGCAATTGGGGAGATGGTAGAACTAATGCATATAAAACATGGGTAAAAACATGATCAAGGTGACTTGCCTGATTGACGATCTTCGTACTCGAGGGACTCTAAGTAACAAGCTTTGCACTCCGGATAATCTAACGAAGCAAACAAACACTCAATAAGTATACAACAAAATAATGTAGCTAACACACACATCAACAAAGAACTAGTAAACAATCAATACACACAATGCACAAATCACAAGCAAGAAAACACACAAGGTTTTGTTTTCTAAAAGATGATGGGAAAAACACTACTAACATAACTAAACTATTTGTATTTACACAACCATGGTTGAAAGCAAGTAAACAATAAATATTTTATTAATAAACAAAATAAAATCAATTTAAAGTTTTGTAAGAAAAACTTTAGTAAAGTTTTGATAAACAATACTATATGAAGCAACTATAGTTTTACTAACAAAGAACAAAACAAAACTTATTATTTATTACTAAGACATTATCTTAAGAGAAAAGAAATCTACTAAAACTTATCTCAGAAAACAGAATTAAATTATTTAAACTCTGTTATAAAGATTCTATTACTAAACTAGTTGTTTTAATCAATTTAAACCTATTTGAAAATGTGTTGAGATTCCTATGCTAACAAAGAAAATAAACTAAACAAATAACATTGCTATTAACAGTAAGTAAAGCACCTAAAGTTTAACTAATAGAACCTACTTAATCAAATAAAACTAAATCTAATTTAAACTAACTAAAACTAAGTTAAATTAAACTATACTAACTAATAGGCAGAATCTGTTTTTAGCTAAAACACTAATCAAATTCATCCTAAAAATTCTCAAACTAAGCATGAAGGTAGTCCTAACTAATACCAAACAATAGCAAAAAGATTCATGTCAAAATCTATTTTCAAACTCTAGTTATTCAGATTTGAATGATTTGAGCAAATTTGATTCAATTCAAATTTATAGCTCAAATTTGAAATTTAAAAGTACAGGGTGAAACTACATGAAAAATGCGAGCTATTGCAAAAAGAATCAACTCTAAACACTAAACAGATTAAAAGTTATTCACAAAACAAAATCAGAACAGGTTCTGTTTTCTAAATGAAATCAGAAAAAGGTGAAATATCTATCGGACGGCCAGGGGGTGACGTGACACTATCCTATTGGCTAAGGGGGTGTGTGCGAGCGGTGCTACGGGCGGTCAACCGGGCCGAAGAGAAAAACGGTTCGGGAATAAATGGCTTCTAATCCTAGCCGTCGGATCTAGATCGGAGGGAGGGGAGGGGCTCGACGACTTACCGGAGAGGGAGGAAGAACTCCGGCGATGGTGGCGGTGGCCGGTGGTCGGAGAAGGTCGGGGTGGCATCTCCGCTGGTCGAGGGAGGCAGCGAAGGGGCTCAGGCGATAGCGGCGATCCTCCGGCGTCGAACGGTGGCGTCGGTGGGGCGCAGGGACGTCCGAGGCGATGGCCACGAGCATCGGGGGGTTCGGTGGCGGCTGGGGCTCCGGCGAGCTCTGGCAACGGCGGTCTGGCGACGTGGAAGAGGGGGTCGGGGTGGAAATGGGTGCGGGGAACGGTGCGGTATTTATTGGACCGGAGAGGAGCAAGGGGAAGGAAAGGAGGGCGCGGATCCGGCGATGGAGAAGATTCCGGCGGCGGCGACGCGCGCGGAGGAGACGACCAACGCGGGAGTTCGGGCGGTCGGGGTGGGTCCGGGTTGTCAGCGAGAGCAGGAGTGTCGGCAGCGCGTCGGTCGGCCGAAATCAAAGGGATTCGGCATTTAAGAGGTGGGCCGGCCCGAATCGTTTTTTTAATTTCTTTCCCTTTTTAATAAAATAGCATAGTAAAAAGCTTTTATTGCAAATAATATATTTCCAAACATAGAAGTATTATATATGAAAATTATCAGAATAAAATATGCAATTTAATGGACATTTTTATTCTGGTATTTGAATACTTAAAAAATATTATTTTCAGAAATGTCCTAATTGTTTTAAATCCCTTTTTGCAAATATTTTCAAAATAACCCCTGGTTTTTATTGTTCAAATAAATCACCAATTTGGTCCTGGTGTGGAGTGTCATCTTCCTCCTCTCTTATTTGAACTTTTTACCAAGATTTCAAATAGGTGAAAGCAACAATGGGGAAAATAGAAAGGGCTTTTAGAATTTGAAAAGAGACATTTCAACATTTGCATACATTCTAGTAATGATGATGATGATAGATGCATAGCTATATTCATAACATTCCAAAATGAAATTTTGGGATGTTACAAACCTACCCACCTTAAGATGAATCTCGCCCTCGAGATTCGGGTTGGCTAGAAAATAGGTGTGGGTGGTCTCTACGAAGATCTTCTTCACGTTCCCAGGTGGCTTCTTCCTCGGTGTGGTGACTCCACAGAACCTTACAGAACTTGATGATTTTGCTGCGGGTAACTCTGTTGGATGTCTCGAGGATCCTGACGGGCTTCTCCTCGTAAGTCAGATCACTGTCAAGCTGTATGGCCTCCAGGGGCACGGTGTCTCTCAAAGGGATATCAGCCATTTCGGCATGGCATTTCTTCAGCTGGGACACATGGAACACATCATGAACTCCGGATAGTCCTTCCGGTAATTCCAGCTTGTATGCAACTTCGCCTCTATGTTCAAGAATTTTATAGGGGCCTATGAATCTGGGTGCTAGCTTTCCTTTAACACCAAACCTCTTGATTCCTCGAAGTGGGGACACACGAAGATATACTCGGTCTCCCACTTCATACGTCACTTCCTTGCGTTTGCTGTCAGCATAACTCTTCTGTCGGGATTGAGCTATCTTGAGTCTGTCACGAATCAGTTTGACTTTCTCTTCAGAATCTCAGATAAGATCGGGACCAAAAAGTTTTCGGTCGCCAACACCATCCCACATCAATGGTGTTCTACACCTCCTTCCGTATAAGGCTTCGAAAGGGGCCATCTTCAAACTGGTCTGATAACTATTGTTGTATGAGAATTCCGCGTAAGGCAAGTTATCATCCCAACTAGACCCATAGTCTAGTGCACAAGCTCTCAACATGTCCTCCAGAATCTGGTTGACTCTCTCAGTCTGTCCATCGGTCTGCGGATGAAAAGCAGTACTGAATTCCAGCCTCGTACCTAAAGTTTCATGTAGTTGATGCCAAAACTTTGAGGTAAATTGTGTTCCTCTATCTGACACGATACTCCTCGGAACTCCATGCAGACACACGATCCTGGTCATGTATATCTTGGCTAGCTTAGCACTGGTATAGGTGGTTTTCACTGGAATGAAATGAGCCACCTTGGTCAGACGATCGACCACTACCCAGATGGAATCATAACCCGAACGGGTCCTGGGTAATCCTGTGATGAAGTCCATACCAAGCTCATCCCATTTCCATTTGGGTATCGGCAAAGGTTGAAGTAACCCTGCTGATTTCTGATGTTCCGCCTTTACTCGCTGACAAACATCACATATTGCAACATGTTCCGCGATATCCTCTTCATACCTATCCACCAGTAACTTTCCTTCAGATCCAGGTACATCTTGGTGTTGCCTGGGTGTATCGAGTATGGTGAATCATGGGCTTCTTGAAGTATCAACTTCCTGAGATCTGTGTCATTGGGCACATAGATTCGGTTCTCAAACCACAGAGTTCCTTGTTCATCCTCACGAAAACCTTTAGCTTTACCATCTTTCATTCTTTTCTTAATCTCAGCTATTTCCTTGTCCGTCTTCTGGGTTTCGCGAATTCTTTCGGTCAAGGTGGACTGGATCTCCAGTGTGGCAACATATCCTCTTGGGACTATTTCTAGCTTGATATTTCTGAGATCATCGGATAATTCCTGGGGTAATCCTCCGGCTGTGAGTGTGTTCACATAACTTTTCCGACTCAAAGCGTCTGCTACGACATTTGCCTTACCTGGATGATAATGCAATCTCATGTCATAGTCTTTAATCAACTCTAGCCATCTCCTATGTCTGAGGTTTAGCTCCTTCTGCGTGAAGATGTACTTCAGGCTCTTGTGATCGGTGTAAACATCACAACTATTTCCGATAAGGAAATGTCTCCAGGTCTTGAGTGCGTGCACTACGGCTGCTAACTCCAAATCATCGGTGGCATAGTTCAACTCATGAGGTCGTAACTGCCTGGATGCATAGGCTACAACTTTTCCTTCTTGCATGAGTACTCCTCCAAGTCCTTGACATGAAGCATCACAATAAACCTGAAAATCCTTCTGAATATTTGGCAAAATTAATACTGGGGCTGTGACCAAACGTTTCTTCAACTCCTGGAAACTAGCTTCACATTCCTCAGTTCAAATATACTTAGACTCTTTCTTCAACAACTCTGCCATGGGCTTGGCAATCTGTGAGAAATTCTCAATAAACCTGCGGTAGTATCTGGCAAGTCCGAGAGAACTGCGGATCTCCTTAACTGAGGTGGCTGACTGCCACTCGGTAACTGCTTCAACCTTAGCGGGATCCACTGCTATGCCATCTCCAGAGATAACATGTCGAAGGAATCCAACTTCCGTTAGCCAAAATTCACATTTGTTGAACTTGGCGTATAACTGATGCTCTCTAAGCTTCTCCAGAACTAAACGTAAGTGTTCCTTATGCTCTTCCTCGTTCTTTGAGAATATCAATATATCATCGATGAACACCACAACAAACTTGTCTAGGTATTCCATGAATACTTTGTTCATCAAATTCATGAAGTAGGCAGGAGCATTAGTCAATCCAAAAGACATGACCGTATACTCATATAAGCCATACCTCATGGTGAATGCTATTTTGGGTATATCCTGTTCACGAATCTTCAACTGGTGATACCCTGATCGAAGATCGATCTTGGAGAATACTTTGGCTCCTACGAGCTGATCAAACAAGTCATTAATCATCGGCAGAGGGTACTTGTTCTTGATAGTCACCTCGTTCAAGGCACGATAATCGACTACCATTCTCAAGGTTTTATCCTTCTTCTCCACCAAAAGTACTGGGGCTCCCCAAGGTGAAGAGCTTGGGCGAATATACCCCTTCTCCAATAACTCCTTGATTTGCTTCTTGATTTCCAACAGATCATTTGCGGGCATCCGATAGGGTCTCTTGGAAATTGGGGCTGTTCCTGGTAATAACTCTATCAGAAATTCAATTTCCCTATCTGGTGGCATGCCTGGTAATTCTTCCGGGAATACATCCGGAAAGTCTTTTACCATAGGTACTTCCTCCTGAACAACTCCTGTGAGGGAATTTAACCGAGCACTCATCTGGGTGCGTCGGGATACATACTTAATCCTCTTGTTCTCTGGGGTGGTGAGCAAGATAGACTTGCTGGGATAGTCAAGATTTCCTTCGTATTTGGTCCTCCAATCCATGCCTAGGATTACATCCAATCCTTGTGACTCTAAGACAACGAGGTCGGTGGGAAAACATGTTTTCCTATATTGAGTTTCAAGGCATGACATCCTATCCCTGCCATCATCATGCCTCCTGAGGAACTGACCTTAAAGGGCTGACTAAGGGTTCTGGTGGGCAAACCATATTTTTGCACAACTACCCTTGATATGAATGAATGATTTGCACCAGAATCAAAAAGTACTGTAGCTGGACATGAATGCAATAAAAACTTACCAACCACAGTCTCGGGCTGATCATGGACTTCCTCCACATCGAGGTGGTTCACCTGAGCACGGGGAAAAGGGTTGGTCTTCTTAGCTGCTGAGTTGCTGTTGTTGTTGCCGTTTCCATTTCCCTGCTTGCTCTGGGGACAATCATTGTCATTGTGCCCGGTCTTTTGGCACTTGAAACAGGTGATCTGGCTCAGATCCTTCTGAGTGGGAGCGTGACGGTGCTGGATGTTGTTTCCACTCCCATTGCCATTCTTGAAGTTGTCATTGTTGGGACGATTGTTCCCATTTCCTCCATGGTTATGGCCTCCATGGTTGTGCACGACATGAGTGTGTCCTCCATATTTACCGGTCCCTGATCCGGTATTCCCTGAGTACGGGGAGTAGCGGGGCTTCTGGTGAGCTCCAGAGTTAAACTTCCCCTGTCCATACTTCCTCTTGAGATTCTCGATCTGCTGCTGCTTTCCCTCCAGGATGAGGGCCTTGTCTACCAGCTCTCGGTAGTTGTTGAAAGTATCCACCACTAGTTGCATGCTCAACTCATCGTTGAGTCCTTCTAGAAACTTCTCCTGCTTGGCTGCATCATCAGTTACATCTCCTGGTGCATAACGGGCCAACATGCTGAATTCTTCCACATATTGGGCTACGGAGCGATTACCCTGGCGCAAGTTGCGAAACTCGCGCTTCTTCAGACTCATGGCTCCCGCTGAGACATGAGCGGTGCGGAAAGCAAGCTTCAACTGCTCCCAAGTCACACCTGCAATGGGATAAGTGGTGGTGTAGTTCTCCCACCATGAAGCTGTTGGTCCTTCTAGTTGATGTGCGGCAAAGCGCACCTTCTCAGCGTCCGTGCATCCAGCGGTGATGAGTTCTCTCTCCATCTTGCGGAGCCAGTCATCTGCCACAATGGGCTCAGTGCTGCTGGAGAAAGTTGGAGGATTCAGCCTCAGAAAACGGGTGAGGTTGTCAGCCTGAGGCGGATGGTGGTTGTTGTTGTTCTGGTTGTTGGTTTGATTCTGGAGCAGTAGCTGCATCAGGGCATTCTGCTGCTGGAGGAGTTGCGTGAGTTCCGGCGGGAAGGTGAATTCGGACTCACGGCGTGGAGGCATCTTGCTGTTTTTAGAGGGGTGATAATTAGAATAGAACAAGGGTCTAGAAAGAAATTCACTACCCATATGCAATGCACAATCATATCACATCAAACACTCATTCGTTAATTCAACTCAAGTTCAAACATCGGAGATACAAGACTCAATCAAAACATCGACCTACAATTCAACGTCGAAAAAATAAAAGATACAGTGGAGGCATGTCTAAAGTTCTCAAAAGTGCATAGTCATGGGTCCTCCGGTGGTGCTCTCCTCATAATCTTCATCGTCGCTGATGAAGGGTGCCATGTCTCCTTCGGGGTGAAGATTTTCCCCCATGTCCATCTGTTCCTCGAGCTCTGTAATGCGAGTCTTCAGCTTCTCGATCCTCTCCAAGAAGTCTTTTGCCTCCAGCTCATGCTCATACTTGGCTTCACGTACATCAGCCTCAAGATCGATCTCGCGATTCAACAGTCGCTTGATCGTCTTCGTGTTGGTGCGTACACGGATCTCGAGCGCCCTGATGTGAGTCTCCAGAGTCTGGATGTAGGAAATGGAGGTGCCTTCAGTGGGAGTGGTTATAATATTTCCATTTGCATCTCTGCGACAAACCATGCTGAGGCTTGGTGAAATGGTACCACCCCTGTATTCCTCCTGAATACATCCGAGAGCACGATGGATTGCCACATCTCTACCGAGGATCCAGCTGGGTGCCACAAACGTGAAGTCGATAGGCGCCTTACGACTTCCAAAGGTCTTTCCGGGAATGTGCACTTCGATCCTGTAGCGGTCGTCTTGCGGATTAGACATCATAGGAGTCTCGGTGATGCTGGGCAGAGCGATCCTTACGTCCCTGATGATCTTCACCAGCTCCTTGCCAAAGGGCATAGTCTCGTCAGGCTGGCAAAACTCCGTGATCAATACTGGGATGAAGGTGGCCATCTATACAAGTTGAAGAAAGTCGGAGAGAAAATCAGAAATGAGCAGATAAGGGTATAGAAATTTTAAAAGACAAATAAAATCATAAGGCTTTTCCAATCCTAGAGGTTACGTCCTACGGTTAGCCTGTGCTCTGATACCATTTCTGTAGCGACCCGACCTGAAAGGTCAAGTCTCCGGTGTTTCCGTACCATCCCAAGATCATGCTGGTACACACACGATACATCAATGTATATATCAAAGGGAAATCACACATCATTTTATTAACGAAATCTCATATCGAGTCCTTTATTACAATAATCATTACAATAAAGTGGCCGAAGGCCAACTCATGAGAATAACTAAGTCTTGCGGAAGCTTCATGGTAGTTGGGTCCATCTGACTCCAAGGGCATCTTGCCAAGCGTAGAGCGTGTCCTCACTCCTGGTCGGAAAAGTACTCTGCAACATGATACGTTGCAGCCGTGTAGGTCAGCATATGGAATATGCCGGCAAAGTCACCAGAGAGGGGGGTGAAAATAATCAGCTAGTCTATATGCATATATGGCAGGTGGGGTGGTAAGTTTTTGCGTAAAGCCAAGTTTTTCCTACATCAAGAGAGGGGCTAAGCAAAATTATTACTAAGTTGGTTGATTAATGAGATGGTTCCGCCAACCAATTCTCATACCCAAATTATTAATACCCACATCATCATATTAATTTGTGTTGAGAATTCCGGAAGTTTTAGTTCCTTTGGCTCAAGTCATCCATGACCGTGGACACGGCTAATCGATTAGGTTGAGTACTCTGTAGAGCTTTGCACACGTTCCCCACAAGATTTGATTGCCTCCATTTGATTGCTCGCACTTCAGGGTGTTTGAGAAACGGATGACCAAAACATGGTCGTCTAAAGGGTTTCACTGAGACTCCGCCGGTGCCCATCCTTTCCTACCGTTCGTCTACATCTCGTAGCACCGAAAGTCCAGGGTTGCCACAGTATCCAACCAAGCCAGAGCCCATAATGGCTTGTGGCTGTGCAGGTAAGCCTTGGGTCTTGAAGCGTCCTTCCATCCCTTCGTGCCTGGGTGGACCTTTCCGCGTGAATACTGGCACTTCCCCAGCAACACCTAGGCTAACCACTGGTCTATCCCCAGGGCGCCGTTCAACCATCATCCACCCAGAGGTATGTTGAAATCTTGAAGTCTTGAAGCCTTGATCATCATAGGTCTTGAAGTTATTACCTCACAACCCTCATGATTCACACAACCCACCCCGTCTACTAACAACATAGCAAAACAAATTTAACGTTTCCCGGGGCCAAAGTTGTCAAAGGGGTTGAGGGGGTACCTACCACATGATACTACTTCAATGTAACCAAGTTTCCAACTAACCTATATTGCATGCAATTGGGGAGATGGTAGAACTAATGCATATAAAACATGGGTAAAAACATGATCAAGGTGACTTGCCTGATTGACGATCTTCGTACTCGAGGGACTCTAAGTAACAAGCTTCGCACTCCGAATAATCTAACGAAGCAAACAAACACTTAATAAGTATACAAAAAAATAATGTTGCTAACACACACATCAACAAAGAACTAGTAAACAATCAAGACACACAATGCACAAATCACAAGCAAGAAAACACACAAGGTTTTGTTTTCTAAAAGATGATGGGAAAAACACTACTAACATAACTAAACTATTTGTATTTACACAACCATGGTTGACAGCAAGTAAACAATAAATATTTTATTAATAAACAGAATAAAATCAATTTAAAGTTTTGTAAGAAAAACTTTAGTAAAGTTTTGATAAACAATACTATATGAAGCAACTATAGTTTTACTAACAAAGAACAAAACAAAACTTATTATTTATTACTAAGACATTATCTTAACAGAAAATAAATCTACTAAAACTTATCTTAGAAAACAGAATTAAATTATGTAAACTCTGTTATAAAGATTCTATTACTAAACTAGTTGTTTTAATCAATTTAAACCTATTTGAAAATGTATTGAGATTCCTATGCTAACAAAGAAAATAAACTAAACAAATAACATTGCTATTAACAGTAAGTAAAGCACCTAAAGTTTAACTAACAGAACCTACTTAATCAAATAAAACTAAATCTAATTTAAACTAACTAAAACTAAGTTAAATTAAACTATACTAACTAATAGGCAGAAACTGTTTTTAGCTAAAGCACTAATCAAATTCATCCTAAAAATTCTCAAACTAAGCATGAAGGTAGTCCTAACTAATACCAAACAATAGCAAAAAGATTCATGTCAAAATCTCTTTTCAAACTCTAGTTATTCAGATTTGAATGATTTGAGAAAATTTGATTCAATTCAAATTTTATAGTTCAAATTTGAAATTCAAAAGTACAGGGTGAAACTACATGAAAAATGTGAGCTAGTGCAAAAAGAATCAACTCTAAACACTAAACAGATTAAAAGTTATTCACAAAACAAAATCAGAACAGGTTCTGTTTTCTAAATAAAATCAGAAAAAGGTGAAATATCTACCGGACGGCCAGGGGGTGACGTGGCACTATCCTATTGGCTAAGGGTGTGTGTGCGAGCGGTGCTAAGGGCGGTCAATCGGGCCGAAGAGAAAAATGGTTCAGGAATAAATGGCTTCTAATCCTAGCCGTCGGTTCTAGATCGGAGGAAGGGGAGGGGCTCGACGACTTACCGGAGAGGGAGGAAGAACTCCGGCGATGGTGGCGGCGGCCGGTGGTCGGAGAAGGTCGGGGTGGCGTCTCCGCTGGTCGAGGGAGGCAGCGAAGGGGCTCGGGTGATAGCGGCGATCCTCCGGCGTCGAATGGTGGCGTCGGTGGGGCGCGGGGACGTCCGAGGCGATGGCCACGAGCGTCGGGGGGTTCGGTGGCGGCTGGGGCTCCGGCGAGCTTTGGGAGCGGCGGTCTGGCGACGTGGAAGAGGGGGTCGGTGTGGAAATGGGTGCGGGGAATGGTGCGGTATTTATAGGACCGGAGAGGAGCGAGGGGAAGGAAAGGAGGGCGCGGATCCGGCGATGGAGAAGATTCCGGCGGCGGCGACGCGCGCGGAGGAGACGACCGACGCGGGAGTTTGGGCGGTCGGGGTGGGTCCAAGCTCTCAGCGAGAGCGGGAGTGTTGGCAGCGCGTCGGTCGGCCGAAATGAAAGGGATTCGGGATTTAAGAGGTGGGCCGGCCCGAATCGTGTTTTTAATTTCTTTCCCTTTTTAATAAAACAGCGTAGTAAAAAGCTTTTATTGCAAATAATATATTTCCAAACATAGAAGTATTATATATCATAATTATCAGAATAAAAGACGCCATTTAATGGACATTTTTATTCTGGTATTTGAATAATTAAAAAATATTATTTCCAGAGATGTCCTCATTGTTTTAAATCCCTTTTTGCAAATATTTTCAAAATAACCCCTGGTTTTTATTGTTCAAATAAATCACCAATTTGGTCCTGGTGTGGAGTGTCATCTTCCTCCTCTCTTATTTGAACTTTTTACCAAGATTTCAAATAGGTGAAAGCAACAATGGGGAAAATAGAAAGGGCTTTTAGAATTTGAAAAGAGACATTTCAACATTTGCATACATTCAAGCAATGATGATGATGATAGATGCATAGCTATATTCATAACATTCCAAAATGAAATCCCCACGTCCCCTGGTCGTGGCCTCCCCATTTAAGAGGGGAGGAAGGGCAGGCGCGGAGATACCCGCCCCTCCTTGCCCCCTTGCTGGCTCTTCCCTTTGCCTCCTTTGCTCCCTTGCGCATCGCTGCTCCTCAAGCTCGCAACCGCGCCTGCACGCCGCCCCGCCGTCGCTATGGCCGACGGGCGCGGAGGAAGCTGGGCCAGGTCCGTAGTCACCGAGGGTGCCATCGCAGAACTCCGCCGCGTGCGCATTCTGCCGCCAGCCGAGTGCATGATCACCCGCGCGCCGGGCGATGAGGTGGTACCAGCGCCAAAGCCAGGGGACTTCGTCGTCTTCCTCTGGCATTTCTACCGTGGCTTCGGGCTCCCGATGATCCACTTTTGCCGGTTGCTGATGGATACCTTCGAACTTGAACCGCACCACCTCGGCCCAACGCCATCCTTTACCTCGCCGGCTTCGTGACGCTGTACAAGGGGTACTTGGGGATTCTCCCTTTCCTTGACTTCTTCAATTCTCTCTTCTACCTCAAGGCATTGAAGAGCAATGCTTGCGGGGGCGCCGTGGTGTGCTGCCGTGACACGCGCTTCCTGCATTTCTCCCTTATCGACTCCGTCAAAGGGTGGAACCGGACGTTCTTCTACGTGAAGAACGCCAACCCGTAGCAGGAGTACATCCGGCTGTCTCCCTTCATCAACACGTAGTCCTTTGGAGTCAACTGGTTCGGAGCCGCTCCACGCGGAGTGGCTCTCGCGGAGCTCGGCTGGCTCGCATAGCTAAAGAGCGGGGAGGGGCTAATCGCGGCCTTCATCTCGTGCCGGGTGTTGCCTCTCTAGATGAGGCCGCACCGGATCTGCGATATGTCTGGCCGCCATGACCCCTACCGGCTGACGACCGTCGACCTGACGCCAGCTCAGGTGGCGATGCAGGTGAACGCCATCATGACGTTCAAGCTGGTGTCGGCGCCGTGGACCTTCGGCATGGAACCGTACGACTGCATCAATCGTCCTCCCCTGGTACGTTTCATCGAGGCGGCTCTTTTCATTTGATTCTTCCCAGCTGGCAGCCGGCACTAGACCTCACTTCTCCGTGCTGACCATAGTTGCTCGTGCGATAGAACACGCCGGACAGCCCGCACCCCTAAATCTTCGCAGCGGAGCGCGCCCACTCTGACTCTGAAGACTACGAGGGGGAGGCCCGCCTGAAGAGGGGTTGACTCCTCGGGAGGGGTCATGGAGCCGGCTGGCCTAGCGGAGCTGGAGGGTCCGGTACAGCTGGAGGGCCCAGCGGAGCCGGTGACCTCCCTACCGGTCCCACGATCAGGGACTGGATTGACAATGAGGATGACGATGATGATGATGTGATGATCCTGAACGCGCCTCCCCCTCAGTTCAATAGGACTGGTGCGGGCGGATCAAGGAGCGCGGAGTGAGGAGCCGGCAGCCGGTCTAAGAGGTTGGTGCAGGAGGAGCCGGTGATCCCGTCGTCTACCCCCAAGCGGGTGAAGGTGGTCGTGTAGAAGCCGCCGACGCGCGTCAAGCGGGCTCTACCTATTGTTACCGGGTAAGTATTTTCCTTTTCCTAGCGTGTGTTTCTTCCCGAGCCGTGAGCCGGTGGGAGTTTGAACCGTATGCATCACAAGGACCCCATGAAGTTCACTAAGGTGGAGTCGGCGGTGGACCTGACGAACGCCACCAGCCGGCTGGCCCGCAAGCACGTGGCCACGGAGCGGGAGGAGAAGAGGAGGCTCACAGAACTGCGAGCCTCAAACTCCGGAACGCGAGGCAGGGTCTCGCATTCCCAGACTTCGAGCGGCGGGAGGCAGAGGAGGTCCACGGTCCCCGCGCGGGCATCCGACTCGGTGGCGGAATCGACCTGCCTGTCGAGGCCCCCATTGAGCGAGCCGCGAGGGGTCATTATGGAGCCGTCTGCGCCCCCGTCCATGGAGGAGGCAGCCCGAACGGGGGCAACGGCTATTGAGTCGGCACCCGAGGCGACCCAGCCGGTGGTGACGGATGTGACGCCACCCGCGGCCGAGCCGGCCCGGGTCGACATGCCGGAGGCGCCGGCCATGGAGACGGAGGTGCCGTCCGTCGCAGTCGGAGCATCAGAGCGGCAGGAGGAGGAGGCGGTGCTGGCGTCAAGTGAGGGGGCGGTGGGTACTGATTTCCAGGCCCTCGCCGTCATCAACCCACCCCTGACGGCCGGCACCGTGGCGAGCAACGGGATGGGTGGCAACAACGACCGGGCCCGGAGGTCAATGCAGGACGTGCTCCGGGACTAGGAGGCACTGGCGTGCATCCCAACCCTTCCGGCTCGCCCGGCAGGCGGCCCGGTCCCCGCGTTTGGGGACTCGGGGAGCGTCCTGGATCGGTGCTGCCAGGAACTGGCCCCGTTCGCGGATGCGGCCGACACCACCCTGCAGCGCGCGAAGGTAAGCATTGTTGTCTTTGCCAATTTTTTCAGTCGGGGCGCGCAAGCAGACCCGCTGGGTGTAGCCCTCGAGATGCGGGCCGGCTCACCGGCTGAGGGGCAGGTGGGCCGGATCTCTTTGTGCGTCTTTTGATTTTGGCTTTATGTGGCAGGAGGGGAACTCCCAGCGGCAGAAGTTGTTTGAGGAGGTGGTCTCCATCAATGACCACAGCAAGCACGGATTCTACTGGCTGGAGGAGGAGCTGGCATGGGTGCAAGGTATGTCAAGTCTGGTGGGAGGGGCGTAGCCCCCGGGAGCCGGCTGCCGGTTGCCTGGCAGCCGAGACGTGGTCTTGAATGCCTGGATGATGCCGGTTTATATTTCACAGGGGAGCTAGCCACCCTCCGGTCGGAGAAGTCCGTGGTGGTCTCCAAGCGGGACCGGTTGGCACAAAGCGTCCAGGCGGTCACTCAGGAGAGGGACCAGCTTAGGGCCCGAATGGAGGATGGGCAGGCGGCCCAAGACCGCCTGACGGCCGACATGGTGCGGGAGGTGGCGGCTAAGGAGAAAGCCGTCCAGGAGGCTGCCGAAGCCACCCAACGCACCGTGTAGCGACCCGACTCAAAACGAGTCAAGCTTCTGTGTTTTCTGTGCCATCCTTGGATCAGTATGCTGGCACACACAGTACATCAATGTATATATCAAAGTGCAATCACATGTAATTAACGTAAAACTGATATATACCTTAAAATCTCAGCGGAAGCAGTCAACGGGTGCGGAGTCCCAATAACACCAACGGCAGGTTGAGTGCGGACCGTAACCCTGGATCGTACTCTTACTCGTCGTAAAAGATTGTCTGCAACATAAGACGTTGCAGCTGTGTAGGTCAGTACATTGAATGTACTGGCAAGATCACCATAGCAGGAACAGAAGATAAAAACTATTCTATATGCAGTATGGCTTTATGGCAATGTGGCTAAGTTTTTGCGTAAAGCTGATTTTATTTTCCTAAAACAAAGGAATATCAGGAGTTTTCACTACAGAGTACCTACCATGACATGGTTCCGCCAACCGATGTCTAAATTCCCACAAGTATCATTAAGTTGCCCACAATTAATTATCAGTCTAGTGTTGAGAGTTCAGAGATAGATCCAAGTCTAGAAGCTCAAGTTGTCCGTAACCGGGGACACGGCTAATCGATTAGGTTTAACTCTGCAGAGTGTTGTGTACTTTACCCACAAGATTCTTTCCCTCCTGGTAAGTCCTCGCACTGCCTGGTGTTTGAGAACAGGATGAAAGAAACATGGTCTTTCAAAGTGTTTCCCTGACTGTCCGACAATGCCCATCCAATCCTAACGTCGACTACATCTCGTAGCACTGCCCAGCAGAGTCACAACAAAGATCAACCAAGCCAGAGCCCATAATGACTTGTGGCTACACAGGTAAGCTTCCGGGCATGAAGTATTCATCCTTCTCTTTGAGTCTAGGTGAGGCTTTCCGCGTGAATACTGGCACTTCCCCAGCAACACCTAGGCAAATCCACTGGTTTCTCCAGGGTGCCATTCCAACCATCCTTCACCCAGTAGTGTGTATTGAAACCTTGTTTCTCGAGTCTTGAAGTCTTGAGGTCTTGGAGATGCAGGACTTGCAGATGCCTTCATGAAGTTGTCGTCTTATCATAGAGTCCTCCTTCTCACACCACTCACGAACACTCATACCAATCCCTGTCTACTTTAGCATAGCATAGAAGTAACTAACATTCCCGGGGCTGTAGTAACAAGTGGTGGGTTCCTACCTCATGCATTCTACTCAACTACAAGAATTTCAATAACACTACGGGAGGGATTTGTTGAATGATGCCACTACATGCAATAAAACCTAGGTATGAATAATAGATGGTCAAAGTGAACTTGCCTGTACTGTTGATGAAGATAAAGATCGCTCTCAGAAATAACTTGATAGACTATTCGTCACTCTCCGATGAAAATCTATATAATCAAACATTGCATTCATAAGCAGTCATACTACTAATCCATTCTAACAATCACAAGGTAACACAAGAAACAAAAGCAACAAGGTTGATGAAGGAAATACTTAAGGCAAAACTCCAAGTAACAAAACTACATCAACACAACTAAGGTGATGATGACGGAAATACTTAAGACAAAATCAACAAAGTTTTCATAAAAGCAACTAAGGTAGTTTCCTACTACAAGAAACTATTTTCAACAAAACAAAACCAAAAAAAGGTAAAATATAACAAAAGGATTTTAGTAAATATTTTACTAGCAAAAAGAATTACTTTTGAAGAACAAGTAAAACTATGAAAACAACATTCTAACAACATGAGTGTTTGCCTAATGAACTTAACTACAAGCACAACCATAAACTAAAGACAACAAATTATAAAACAACTTAGTTAACAGAAAGTAATTAAATAAAATCTTTATTATAAAACAGAATTAAGTCATTTAAAACTTTTGTGAAAGAATTACTATTAAAACTAAATTGTTTTATAAAACATTACCTAATGAAGAAAAATATAGTTTCCTATAATAATAGAATAAAACTAAACTATTTTTGTTTAAAACATTTCTTAACAGAAAGGAATTACTATACATTTCATTTGAAAACAGAATCTAATTACTTAAAACTTTGTTAAAATTAACTATTACTAACTAGTTTGTTTTTATCAAACTATACCTACTTAAAAATATAATGTTCCTATAACAACATAGTAACAAACTAAGCAATTTTTTTTAACAGCAAGTATAAATCCTAAATTTAGAACAACAGAACTAAATGAAATCTAAAACATAATATAAATCATATTTAGATTTCCAAAATATCTAAAGAAAAATTAAACTAACTAAACAACATAGGAACTAAACAGAATCTGCTTTAGTTGAAAACACTATTTTACATTATTCTAAAAATTCTCAAACTCTACCTAATGGCAACTAAGATCACTAGTGACAAGTAGCAAAAAGAATCAATCAAACATACTTTTTAAAACTCAATATAATCAAAAAACAAAATTTAAATCAAATCTTTTTAACTTCAAATTTAAGTAACCAAACATATCCAAACTTGCTATCTTCAGAAACTAGATGAAATTTGTGACACTATGCAAAAAGAATCAATTAAAAACACTTAAAAACGTAAAAGATATGATAAAAATAAAATCAAAACTATTCTGGAAACAAAAATTAAAACAGAAAAAGAAAAATCGTTTCTAACGGACAGGGGTACAGGTGGCTGTTTCCTATTGGTCTAGACGTGTGTGTGCTAGAGAAAAATCGAGCGGACGGCCGAAATGTAAAGGAAAACGGTTCGGGGTTTTATTTGTTATAATATGGATCGTTGGATCTAGATCCAACGCACACAGAGGGGGGGGAGGAGCTCACAGTGGAGGGGTCAACTCCGGCGAGGTCCGGCGATGTCCGACGGCAGCGAAGTTGAGGGAGAGGCATCTCCGGTGGTCCTCCGGCGACGGCGCGGGCACTGGTCGACGCGGGGGAGCACGGCGAAGGCGATGGTGGCGTCAAAGGGTCTCGGGGGCGATGGAGGTGACGGGCACGAGCTCCTTGAGCTTCGGTGGGGCTCCAAACTCCGGCGAGGGTGGTGGTTACGGCGTTCCAGGGGGGTGGAGCACGGGCAGGTGGCTAGGGAGGTGCGGGCGAGTGCGGCGAGGTCGTCGGAGACCTCAGGAAGGCTCGGGGACGGTTGTGGTGATGGTTACGAGGGCAAAAGGTGAGGTCGCTACCGGTTGCTCCGGTGAGCTATTCCGGCGAGAAGGGGGTGCAGCAGAGGGGGAGAAGTGTGGGAACGGGTGGCGGAGAGGGGCGGGGTTCTTATAGGGGTCTCGGAGCGTCAGGGAAGGAAGGAGGGCGAGTTCCACGGCGAGGGTTTCACCGGCGTGGTTCGGGGAGGTGAGAAGAAAGGAGACGACCGCGGCGTCTTCGGGAGCGGACGGTGGGACCGCGTGGTCAGTGGGAGAGAGGCAGGATTAGCGGCATCGGGTGACCGTTACAGAGGGATTTCGGGAGGGAGTTAGTGAGCAGGTGGGCCGGCCTGTATTAAAACTAATAAGTGCTTTTCCTTTTTTACAAAAAGAACAGAAAAGGAAACCTTTTAAATGGAAATCAAAAATACTTTTTTATATACATATTATATATCAAAATGATCAGAAAAAGATTTCCTAAATCATGAAAATATTTCCAATGTAAAATAAATTAATTATAAAATCAGAAAAATTCAAAGAAGGTACTGTTTTAAATAAATTGCAAATAAAACATTTTAAAAATATCAAAATGACTTTAAATTTATATTTCTTCATTTTTATTTTGAAAGAAATCATTTTACCCTATTTTCCATATATTTTAATTTTGAAGAAGAATATCTTTTTAAAACCATTTTCAAACTGGCTTTTGAAACCTAATACGAAATGTTTCAGAAATATTTTTTCTGAGTTTTATAATTTCAAATATGATTTAAATGATCCCTGGTTTGGAGTGACATATTAATCCTCTCAAATTTGTCAAGGGGTTTTGAATACTTTGAAAATTTGAATAGGAACCAAATATGAAATGGATTCCAAAATAATTCAGAGGCACTTTCAGTTCCTTCTTTTAAACTTCCAACTCATATTTCATATAATTTGAAGAAGTCCCTTTATCCTCTCTCATGAAAATCATTGAGTTGCATAAAGTTTCTGAATTTGAAATACTTTCAAATGGAATTCAAACTATTTTCAATTCCCTTTTCATTCCTTTGAATGGAAGAAGTCATGTCATCTTCACTCTGGAGTTTTGTGATGAAATGAATTTGAATTCCCGGTGATCAAAATGCAATTGGGAAAGTCATTTCATTCCCTCTCATTAAAATTTCAAAACTTTCAAAAAGTTTTCAAATTTCACTCACTTTCAATCACTCAACAAACAAACAATCATTCTAATATTTATTATAACATTCCAAAATTTGGGATGTTACAAACCTACCACACTTAAAATGAATCTCGTCCTCGAGATTCGGAGGGGCTAGCAAGAAAAGGTTAGGGTTTGGGGGTCTTCTAACAAATTTACTAAACAAAGGGAGTGTGGGGTCTTCCACACTTAAAATGAGAGTTACTCGTCCACCAAAATCATGACAGTCCTCTAGGTGCATCTGTCTGTTCACATACTTCACAATAGCTGCTTGGTGACGATCTTCCGTTAAATCAAAATCTTGTGTCCACACAACAAAGTGTACTTCCTCCAATACTGGGTCTTCTTAGCTGACAAGTCTCGTGACCATTCTAAATAACTTATCGATGATCTCATGGTGGTCTACCATTAGTGGTTATCCTGTAGTAAAATGGGCCTTAGCTTCATTCCTCACCGTAAAATTCCTACGTGGGACAATAGTTGTCCTGTACAAGGGGTTTCATCATACCATTCTAAGGCTTAAACAAAAAGCTTCAAAGAACGTCGTCTCTTTACTATGGGTAAGTCACTCAGATTTACCATTCCAAATAGCAAGAGAATGATAAGAGTAAGTCGTCATGGTGGCCAAGCCATGTCGCACTGAAATCATTACCTTGTATAAGGTTTAGTGAATCTCGTATTCTAACACTTGGTCTTCCTCACAAACGTTGTAGAAATTTCCCTTGTCAACGAACAAAGTTCAGATAAATCCATTTATCCTGCAAACCAAATAAAAACATCTATCATTTTCTTCACAACTCTCAGGTTATCGTATACTCCTAAGAAAAACGTTTGCTGATCCAATCACAACTCCTTCCAAGTTTCTTCCTTCACAAAGGTGGGGCTTGATCCTTATCAATACTAAGGTCAGTGAATTGTGGGTCCATTTGAATACTTGAATATCTTTAACTCACTCTTGGGGTTACTATCGTTTCACATTCCAACGTTACCTTCAGTTCACTTCACTATACCCTTGAGGTAACAAATCACGGACTTATTCTTGTTTAGATTCCACTCTACGGAATTTATTTTCCTTTCCATTGGCCTGTTTAACCTTGGGTATGGTTTCATCACAATCATTCTTTTTCTCATCATTCCAACTTCAAAAGCACTTTGTCTCAAAGCTTATCATCCACATAGTTTGGATATGGTTCCACATTCTCTTCAGCTGTATTCACTTATCCAAACTCCTTAATATGAATGGTATTTTCTTCATTCATTTATCCCTGTGGTTCCTACCACACTTAAAATGAAATGTACTCATGATTGCATAGACCATATTTTCTCATATCCTTGAAAATTGGTCAGAGGTCATAGAGTAACAATTCATACAATTCAACATAGGAAAATCATGACATCATAAATTCCATTGATTTCATGAATTTTATTACAAACTCTGAGACTTCCATTACAAAACTTCAAAATGATAAGAGTGCTACGTATTACATTTAGTACTTCCAAAATCCAAAACTCAAACTACTCATGTTTAGCCTTCTTCTCCGGGCAGGTATAGGAGTAGTGTCCTGTCTTCTTGCACCGGTAACACATGATCTGACTCAGATCCTTCTTTGTAGAAATTGGGTTGTTCTGAGAATGTCTTCGGTTTCTCTTCCCAGGCTTCTTTGTTCCGATCAAAACTTCAATTTCCTGTGGATCAAACTCCACTTCTTTTGTCGGGAAGTTTCCCAGATACTCTTTTCTTTCCTTCGTACAGTCCTGTGAGAAATGTCCTTCTTCTCCACATGAATAGCAGGCATTGGAGTAAAATATGGTTAGGCCTTCTCCATTAGGGTCTTCAACATCTTCCTTCATCACAAGTCCTCCAAATTCTTCTCTGAAGGCTTTCTTCATGGCTTCCTTCTACTGCTTGATGACTTCTTGTACCTTGGGGTACATTTGGCATTGAGCCGGGGAATGCGTAGTTCCTTCACACAGGAAACATGTCACCTGCCCAGTTGGGCATTCCTCAGCAGAGTGATTTTCTTCACAATAAGGGCATCCTTCCTTGTGTTCTTCCTAGGTGTGTCCTATCTCTCCACATATCTTCCATGCAAAAATATTCCTCACATCTTTGCAATAGGGCTTCTGGGTGTTGGTGACAACATGAGATTTTTGCAAAGTCATCTTGAATTCTTCCCAAGTGATTGATGCTTGCGTATCATGGACAGCTTCATGCATCTTCCACCAATTTGCAGCACCTTCTGTAAAGTACCAAAAAGCATACTGGACCATCTCCTTTCTTGCAACATGGTTACTCCTTAGATGATTCTCCATGTTCTGAATCCATTCTTCTATCTCTAACAGAGTCATTGATCCAGAATACACGAGTCCAGCCTCATTCATCATCTATTGGCTTCACGGTCTTGGGATGAGATAAGAGAGAGAAAGGAGGGGATACACACAATACAAACAATGGTTTTGAAAATAGAATTTTGTTGTGGCTGTCGAAAAATACACACCAATGACAACTCACAAATCATCGTATCTGACGTAAGTATAGAACAAGGGTTTGGTCTTCTAGGGGCATAATATCTTGGAAATTCTTCATAGTCTTCGATTTCTTCAAGTCTGTATAATCCTCAATCCTTTTGTAGCTCTTTCCATAATGGTTAGGGGACAAGGGTATCATCTAACTATTGGAGGTAAGAGAGAACATTTGATAAAGCTCAAGTAGGAGGAGAAGTAAAGGGTCTTCTGAAAAAAAAGTTTTTTTTGAGAAATCGTTCCTAAGGGCTTTCCAGTTTCTAGGCTCACGTCCTACAGTCAACATGTGCTCTGATACCATATCTGTAGCGACCCGACTCAAAACAAGTCACGCCTCTGTGTTTTTTGTGCCATCCCTATAACAGTATGCTGGCACACACAGTACATCAATGTATATATCAAAGTGCAATCACATGTAATTAACGTAAAACTGATATATACCTTAAAATCTCAGCGGAAGCAGTCAACGGGTGCGGAGTCCCAATAACACCAACGGCAGGTTGAGTGCGGACCGTAACCCTGAATCGTACTCTTACTCGTTGTAAAAGATTGTCTGCAACATAAGACGTTGCAGCCGTGTAGGTCAGTACATTGAATGTACTGGCAAGATCACCATAGCAGGAACAGAAGATAAAAACTATTCTGTATGCAGTATGGCTTTATGGCAATGTGGCTAAGTTTTTGCGTAAAGCTGATTTTATTTTCCTACAACAAAGGAATATCGGGAGTTTTCACTACAGAGTACCTAACATGACATGGTTCCGCCGACCGATGTCTAAATTCCCACAAGTATCATTAAGTTGCCCACAATTAATTATCAGTCCAGTGTTGAGAGTTCAGAGATAGATCCAAGTCTAGAAGCTCAAGTTGTCCATAACCGGGGACACGGCTAATCGATTAGGTTTAACTCTGCAGAGTGTTGTGTACTTTACCCACAAGATTCTTTCCCTCCTGGTAAGTCCTCGCACTGCCTGGTGTTTGAGAACAGGATGAAAGAAACATGGTCTTTCAAAGTGTTTCCCTGACTGTCCGACAGTGCCCATCCAATCCTAACATCGACTACATCTCGAGCACTGCCCAGCAGAGTCACAACAAAGATCAACCAAGCCAGAGCCCATAATGACTTGTGGCTACACAGGTAAGCTTCCGGGCATGAAGTATTCATCCTTCTCTTTGAGTCTGGGTGAGGCTTTCCGCGTGAATACTGGCACTTCCCCAGCAACACCTAGGCAAATCCGCTGGTTTCTCTAGGGTGCCGTTCCAACCATCCTTCACCCAGTAGTGTGTATTGAAACCTTGTTTATCGAGTCTCGAAGTCTTGAGTTCTAAGAGATGCAGGACTTGCAGACGCCTTCATGAAGTTGTCGTCTTATCGTAGAGTCCTCCTTCTCACACCATTCACGAACACTCATACCAATCCCCTTCTACTTTAGCATAGCATAGAAGTAACTAACATTCCCGGGGCTATAGTGACAAGTGGTGGGTTCCTACCTCATGCATTCTACTCAACTACAAGAATTTCAATAACACTACGGGAGAGATTTGTTGAATGATGTCACTACATGTAATAAAACATAGGTATGAATAATAGATGGTCAAAGTGAACTTGCCTGTACTGTTGATGAAGATAAAGATCGCTCTCAGAAATAACTTGATAGACTATTCGTCACTCTCCGATGAAAATCTATATAATCAAACATTGCATTCATAAGCAGTCATACTAGCAATCCATTCTAACAATCACAAGGTAACACAAGAAACAAAAGCAACAAGGTTGATGAAGTAAATACTTAAGGCAAAACTCCAAGTAACAAAACTACATCAACACAACTAAGGTGATGATGAAGGAAATACTTAAGACAAAATCAACAAAGTTTTCATAAAAGCAACTAAGGTAGTTTCCTACTACAAGCAACTATTTTCAACAAAACAAAACCAAAAACAAGGTAAAATATAACAAAAGGATTTTAGTAAATATTTTACTAGCAAAAATAATTACTTTTGAAGAACAAGTAAAACTATGAAAACAACATTCTAACAACATGAGTGTTTGCCTAATGAACTTAACTAAAAGCACAACCATAAACTAAAGAAAACAAATTATGAAACAACTTAGTTAACAGAAAGTATGAAACAACTTAAGTCATTTAAAACTTTTGTGAAAGAATTACTATTAAAACTAAATTGTTTTGTAAAACATTACCTAATGAAGAAAAATATAGTTTCCTATAATAATAGAGTAAAACTGAACTATTTTTGTTTAAAACATTTTTTAACAGAAAGGAATTACTACAGATTTGATTTGAAAACAGAATCTAATTACTTAAAACTTTGTTAAAATTAACTATTACTAACTAGTTTGTTTTTATCAAACTATACCTAGTTAAAAGTATAATGTTCCTATAACAACATAGTAATAAACTAAGCAAATTTTTTTTTAACAGCAAGTATAAATCCTAAATTTAGAACAACAGAACTAAATGAAATCTAAAACATAATATAAATCATATTCAGATTTTCAAAATATCTAAAGAAAAATTAAACTAACTAAACAACATAAAAACTAAACAGAATCTGTTTTAGTTGAAAACACAATTTAATTTACTCTAAAAATTCTCAAACTCTACCTAATTATAACTAAGATCACTAGTGACAAGTAGCAAAAAGAATCAATAAAAAATACATTTTAAAACTCAAGATATTCAGAAAACAAAATTTAAATCAAATCTGTTTAAATTCAAATTTAAATATCCAAACATATCCAAATTTGATATCTGCAGAAGCTATATGAAATTTGTGACACTATGCAGAAAGAATCAGTTCAAAACACTTAAAAACCTAAAAGATATGATAAAAACAAAATCAGAACTATTCTGGAAACAAAAATTAAAACAGAAAAAGAAAAATCGTTTCTAACGGACAGGGGTACACGTGGCTGTTTCTTATTGGTCTAGATGTGTGTGTGCTAGAGAAAAATCGAGCGAACGGCCGAAATTTAAAGGAAAACGGTTCGGGGTTTTATTTGTTATAATATGGATCGTTGGATCTAGATCCAACGCACACAGAGGGGGGGGGGAGGAGCTCACAGTGGAGGGGTCGACTCCGGCCAGGTCCGGCGATGTCCGACGGCGGCGAAGTCGAGGGAGAGGCATCTCCGATGGTCCTCCGGCGACGACGCGGGCATTGGTCGACGCGGGGGAGCACGGCGAAGGAGATGGTGGCGTCAGAGGGTCTCGGGGGCGATGGAGGTGACAGGCACGAGCTCCTTGAGCTTCGGTGGGGCTCCAAACTCCGGCAAGGGTGGTGGTTACGGTGTTCCTGGGGGTTGGAGCACGGGCAGGTGGCTGGGGAGGTGCGGGCGAGTGCGGCGAGGTCGTCCGAGACCTCAGGAAGGCTCGGGGATGGTTGTGGCGATGGTTACGAGGGCAAAAGGTGCGGCGGCTACCGGTTGCTCCGGTGAGCTATTCCGGCGAGAAGGGGTTGCGGCAGAGGGGGAGAAGTGCGGGAACGGGTGGCGGAGAGGGGCAGGGTTCTTATAGGAGTCTCGGAGCGTCAGGGAAGGAAGGAGGGCGAGTTCCACGGCGAGGGTTTCGCCGGCGTGTTTCGGGGAGGTGAGAAGAAAGGAGACGACCGCGGCGTCCTCGGGAGCGGACGGTGGGACCGCGTGGTCAGTGAGAGAGAGGCGGGATTAGCGGCATCGGGTGACCATTACAGAGGGATTTCGGGAGGGAGTTAGTGAGCAGGTGGGCCGGCCTGTATTAAAACTAATAAGTGCTTTTCCTTTTTTATAAAAAGAACAGAAAAGGAAACCTTTTAAATGGAAATCAAAAATACTTTTTTATATAAATATTATATATCAAAATGATCAGAAAAAGATTTCCTAAATCATGAACATATTTCCAATGTAAAATAAATTAATTATAAAATCAGAAAAATTCAAACAAGCTACTGTTTTAAATAAATTGCAAATAAAACATTTTAAAAATATCAAAATGACTTCAAATTTGTATTTCTTCATTTTTATTTTGAAAGAAATCATTTTAGCCTATTTTCCATATATTTTAATTTTTAAGAATAATATATTTTTAAAACCACTTTCTAACTGGCTTTTGAAACCTAATATTGAATGTTTCAGAAATAGTTTTTCTGAGTTTTATAATTTCAAATATGATTCAAATGATCCCTGGTTTGGAGTGTCATATTACTCCTCTCAAATTTGTCAAGGGATTTTGAATACTTTGAAAATTTGAATAGGAACCAAATATGAAATGGATTCCAAAATAATTCAGAGGCACTTTCAATTCCTTCTTTTAAACTTCCAACTCATATTTCATATAATTTGAAGAAGTCCTTTTATCCTCTCTCATGAAAATCATTGAGTTGCATAAAGTTTCTGAATTTGAAATACTTTCAAATGGAATTCAAACTATTTTCAATTCCCTTTTGATTCCTTTGAATGGAAGAAGTCATGTCATCTTCACTCTGGAGTTTTGTGATGAAATGAATTTGAATCCATGCTCCACTTTGCCATAGAGAGGATGAATCCATCGAACGTGAGTGTCCAATTTTCTTTTCTCAGCCCATTTCCTTTTTTCTTGTCGATTCTTTTTTTATTTGCCTTCCTCTCCTTCTTTCCTTTCTTCTTTAGGGCGCTTCTCGGAAACCCAGTGTCGCGCTAAGCGTGCCGTCGCGGAGCACCGACAGTATCTCCGGGCACACGGGCTCCATCGAGGAGGATGCTGCGTGGAGTATGGCGAAGCTTGGGCTCGCCATAGAGAACTGGCTGATCCACCTTGAGAGGAGCGTGGAGCAGCTGAAGACGGACGTCAAGGAGATCATCGCCGCCTTGTGGCCAGACCATGGAGGAGTTTCGGAGAACTGCATGGCCTTGTGGCTGGAGCACGCCATGGCCTGGATCGAGGTTTGGAAAGCATCGACGGCTCGAGCTGGTGCGCAGATGGCGCTCCGGTTCGTCACCTCATGGTATCGAGGTGTTGACATAGACTAGCTGGCTACCATGCTAGGCGAGCCGGCCGAGGAGAGGGAGGCTCGTGAGCTGGCCCTTGTTCGCCGGGCAATGAGCTTGCGTCATACGTAGACTCGAACGAGCTCCTGCCGGCCCTTGGCGAGAACGGCGAGCCGGTGGCCGAGGACTCCATCGGCAACCCCAAGGCCCGGAGGATGAGGAGGTCATCAACTAAAGCACCGACTCTAGCACCGAGACGGATGAGTCTATGGAGGTTTCTCCGAAGGCCAAGGAGGCCTACCCGAAGGATGCAACTACCTCCGGGACGAGAGTCGAGCCGCCCAACGATGCGCCGGCTGGAGACACGCTGGCTAGCGACGCGCCAGTGGCCTGAGCCCCCGGGCGTGTTTTTCTCTTCTTTTGTTATCTTTCCTATCATGTCAAACTCAAGTCCACCCACTAGGGGTGTAATGTAATGAACCTTGATGGCCGTGGGCCTCTTTCATCTTAAAATTTGTATTCTGAATGTTTGATGTGTTTGCCTATCTTGTGTGCCTGTTCGTCCTTACTCTTTTTTACCCCTTTGGTTCCGTCTGTTCGGCCCCTCGCCCCTTCGGTTTCGGCCCCGCCAGCCCGACAGCGGGGAGCCGGTCTGTAGCTGGGTCGGGGCATCCGCATCGAGGGAGTTGGTTCCGAACTTAGGAACTGCTAGAGTTTTTTGAGTAAGTTGAGCGGAAGAGGCGAGGCGGTGGTCCGGCTAGACCTAGACGGCAAACACCTTGCGATCGATTTTTCATGTGTGCTAAGTTTCGCCGCCCCAGGCCCCGTCAGCCGGACAGACGGGAGCCGGTCTATAGCTGGGAGGGGTGGGAGGGCTTGCTCGGCTCACACTACTTGGTCGATTTTAGGAGGTGTGACCTAGGACCAGCCGGAGAGCCCCCGGGCCCAGGAGCCGGGTCGAGGAGCCGGTGAGTGAGAAAACTGTGGGGACCCTGACTCATAAGTCGAGATCACCGAATGCATGTGTATAGTGATCCTAGAGATCAATGCCCACTGAACACACAGAAACTGAATAACAAGAGTCTTACATCCACACATAATGTCTTACACAAATAGTGACCACGAAGGTTTTAGTTTCACATAGATAGGGCCACACGACCAAACACTTAATCTAGAACAAGCAACAGAAATCTTGATCGAAAGCGTGAACCCGTGCCATCTGCCTTACCCTACAGGTATTCTGACTGGGAAGCGTCCTAGTTCGCATGTTCGTCTCCAACGAACTCTTCAACATACTCCTGTCCTTCCATGCCTGGCCAATTAAATAACCAGTGGCAAGCCAATGAGTACTTTGAATGTACTCGCAAGCAACCCATGTTGGGAACAAGGGATCAACAATGCATGACATAGCACTAATAGGTAAGTTTTGCATAAAGCTAATTTTGAGTGCAATGACATGATCAAGTAACTTAAGTAAGCATGCATCAACCATAGACAGGTGTTCATAAGAACACGTCATAGTCATTATCATAAGTAGGGGTTGAACATCTCATGTTCATTCATCACCTCAAGTCCTCAGACTTGTCTCATATATCGTCTGAACATCTCTTGTTCAGTCATCATGCCAAGTCAACCGACTCGACTCAAGTATCAATCCTGTCACTACACACACACACACACACCAAGTTTTGCGAAAACTTCTGAACGTAGCACAAGAGCGGTCATCCAACTGTCCTTGACCGTGGACACGGCTATTCGAATAGTTTGACACTTTTCAGAGGTTGCACACTTTACCCACAAGACTCGGGGAACTTCCGTGTCATCCACGACTCGCGGTATTTAATATACCTGAGGTAAGCACCCGAACAATGCCTTCCCCCGGCGATACTAAATAAAGAGTCCAATCGATTGGTACCCGGCCCTCATGATGTACATCACACGAGCCTCACTCTAATCGTACCATCCATGAGGGGACCAACGGTGTGCCTAGTGCCTGTGAAGACAGCGCATGATCGTACATACCAGTACGACCCCATATCGAGAGTGACCACGCCACTCTCGCCACTAGTAATGCGGGCTCTTTGCCAATATCCACCAAGGTAATCAACAAAGCCCTGTCCCATAAGGGGTATCGTGGTTGTACATCTAAGGTTGGAATTATCGGTCGCAACTTACACCAATCCGTTTTCGAAAACACACAAACTCACTTGTTCCAGCACACCACTTCTTTCTCAAGTGGTCGCCCATTTCAATATCATATCCCTCGGGCATTAGTGGCACCTGACAGGGTTTTCTAAAAGTCTTAAAAACATCACTTCCTTTCTTGCCATCACCATGCATAAGTCCCATCCCATTTGCATAGCATCTAGTAGCAACCTAACTACTCCCACCCACACAACCCTCATAAGGTGGTAGGGTCATGCTCGATGCAAGTGTCAACGAAAAAGTACCGAAGGCATCCCACCGAAGGGGAACACCACATCACATGCTCAAATATGACGAAAGTATAGTGCTATATGGCATGCAATAAAAAATAGTTTCTCGACATGGTCAAAGGGCTGCTTGCCTGGCTCAACAAAGTCTCCGGTGTCTTCGAAGTCTTCGGGTCCAACTTCTTCGTCAACAACGCAATCTACCGTCGTGAAATAAACGACAATAATAAGCATCACAATAAAAGAGAGCACAAAAGCCACTACAAAAATGTTCACCTACTCTGATAAATACCTAGAGCTATACTAAAAATACTATGTTAGGCTTTTGTGGAAAAAGGGGTTTTGAAAACAATATGACAGAGGAAAAAATGTGACTTTTAATAGGTTTTTAAAATAAACAGTGTTAAAAAGGTTTTTAAATATTTATAAAAATGGCCCTAATAAATTCTAGGGAATATTCATGAATTTAGGTGGAAGAAATATTTGCATTGGACAATTATTTTATCCTGTGGAAATTTTGCAAAGTCCACAGAAAATAAAAAAATAAAAGGAGGAGGCACTGGAGCCTGGCCAGGGGCGGCCAGAGGCTGGGCCAGCCCAACTGGCCAGCCAGTCGGTCTCGCACGTGGTCAGGTTCAAACCTGACGTGTGAGGCCCGGCTGCCAGCGACAGAGGGGGAGGAGCGAGAGCGCGGGAGGGGAAGAGAGTGGCTGACATGTGGGCTCCACCTGTCGGGTCCTTCTTCCTCCCCGCGACATAGAGGAGGGGAGCTCACCGGCGGCGAGGGGAGGCACGGCGAGAAGAGCCAGAGGCAGGAATGGGCTTGAAGTCGACCCACCGGACCTCTGGAGGTGCAAGGGGCACCGGAGGTGGACGGGATCGCCGGAGGCGAGCACCTGCGGCGGAAGGAGATTCAGGAAGGGGGCGAGGACGGTGCTTCCGTCCTCGAAACGAGTGGGGGAGAGGGGGAAACGGACCAGGAGACTGATGCGGGCTCAATGGAGGAGGGGGCGCCTGAGCGGGCCAGTGTCCCGAGATCAACGGAGCTCCGCCACGGCGGGGCTTCGATCGATCTCGAGCACTGGTGTTCAGAAGGCTCTAATGGGGGGCTTGGGTGGTCGATAGGGGAGGAGAGGAATCCAAAGAGGGGGAGAGAGAGGCTCGGGGGCCCTTTTATAGGCGAGGGCGGAGGCAGGGGGATTTGCGGGCGCAGCAAAGCTCGGGCTCTCGCCGTTGAGCCACGGCAGGGAAGGAGGGGGTGACGGCAGGGCTGGGGCCCTACGGGAGATGCCTTGGAGAGCGCGGGTAAGCAGAGGGGGGCTGAGGGCGCCGCGCATGCAAGGGCGGCCATTGGCCAACTCGGGCGGTACCGTGCGCGCGCGAGGGAGGAGAGGAGAGAGAGGGGAGAGAGGGGGCCGTTGCCCTAGCGTGCTGCGGACGTCGAGGCGCATCGACTGGCGCGAGGGGCAAGCCCGAGGTGGTCGGGTATGGGCATGAGAGCGAGGTCAACCCTCTGGAGCACGGTGGCGTGCTCCAGAGCGCGACTTTGGCCGGCATGATGAGCGTCTGACGCGCTCTGGCATGCCCACTAGTGCTCAAAACTTGCAGGAGTGAGAAAACAATGGGAAAAGCACCTTGGATGCTCTGGGTGCTGGCCAGGAGAGAGGAGAGGCTGAGAGAGAGGGAGAAAGGGGCTATCCATGGGGTGCAAATTGGGTTTTCACCCTCTCAATCATGGAGCTAGCCGTTGGGATTGCTACTAGAGGTGCTAGGGGTCTAGGTGGAGCTGTGGTAAAAAGGAGGAGGCAAGGGTAGAAGTTTAAAAGGTGAAAATGCCATTTTTACAAGTCGGCCTGAAAGTGTTTGATGGCATTATGGACAAGATAATGGACTTAGATTGCCATGAGGTTTGACAGGGTCAAGGGGTGATGGAAAACAAGCATGATCACCAAATATGAGCTTAATAGGAGAAAGTTCACAATGGGACTTAGAGAAATCTTAGAAATAGGCAGAATCATATTTCTATAGATCCAATGATGTTAGGCTCTAACCCTTGATGCACCACTTAGTGCATCATCACTATTTGGTCATTAGAGCATGCTCACAAAGTTTGAGGCCAAGGGAGGATACTTCACCATGTAAAGTTGCTCAAATTTGATTATGGACGGGAATGGTTTTTGGTTGGTTTGATGAAGCAAACCAACATAGATTGAAATAAAACTCTACAAGATCCTCACCTATGATAGTGTTGACTTGCTAGAATTTTCCCGGAATTTATTGAGAATATTTCTTATAGAAACATCCCAAAAGTTTGATCTAAACAGAAAGGGTTTTGAGGGGTTTTGCCCATGTTATGATCAAGCCCTTGTGTTGAAACTCTCAGATATGGAAAATATATGTCCACTGAGTTTCTCTAAATTTTCTCAAATATTTTCAAAGCACATAAATAATTTTTCCTTAGGAAAAGCCATTTCTGGTCTCAAGAAAAAGACTTTAAATAAAATATGAAAATAATATTTAAAAATAATATTTGGTGGTTTTGAGGAGTCATATATATAGTAGCTTTCAAATAAAGAATTTGGGAAGAAGGGATCCACCCAAATTGAGGACTTGTAGTACAAACCTCAATTCAGGGGGTTTAGCAAACTTAAATTGAATAAATCCTTTTAGGTAAAAATAAATTTTGATAAAATAGTTTTGAGTACCATTCACATGGCATGATCATTGGGCAAGAAGTTTGGGTCAAGGAAGATGAGGGTGGAGAGGAGTAGGACCTAAGAGTGCCAAACATGATCATCAAGCAATCAAACAAGCATGCACTCAAAAAAGTTTTAGCTGGTTCCAAATTTTATAAACCCACTCATGACAAAGTGGTACAAACATAGGGTGTGACAAAAACCTTGGAGGGAAATGAAAAGGGTGTGTCCAAAGAGCCGGCCTGGGGCACCCATTGCATTCATAAGCCCAAAAGGGGAGGGATACATACATACACTAGTTTTTTCAGTAGTAAAACGGGCGGAGGAGCACCGCGTTCCATGGGCGCTCAGTCTCCTCGCCGGAGGCGTCTCTTTTGCGCTTTTGGGCATCTATTAAGTAGTACGCGTTGTTGCGTAGTGCCTTGCTAACGATGAACGGGCCCTCCCATGGGGAGGACAACTTGTGTTGTCCGGCTGTCTGCTGGATCCACTTGAGCACCAGGTCCCCTTCATGGAAGGAGAGCGGCCGGATCCCCTTGCTGTGGTAGTGTCGGAGCTTCTGCTAGTAGATTGCCGTCCGGCTCAAGTCCATATGCGAGCTTCTTCGAGTAGGTCGACACCGTCTTCTCTTACCTCCTTCGCGTCCTTCTCTGTGTATAGGGAGACCCGAGGCGAGTCAAACTCGATATCGATGGGGATGATCGCCTTGGACCCGTACACAAGGAAGAAGGGCATGTAACCGGTTGAACGGTTGGGGTGGTCCTGAGGCTCCAAAGGACAGCCGACAGCTCGTCGACCCAGCAGCCGACTGACCTCACCAGCGGCGTTATGATACGTCCATTTTGCATCATACTTTTATATTGATATTTATTGCACTATGAGCTGTTGTTACACATTATGGTACATAACTTATGCCTTTTCTCTCTTATTTTACAATGTTTACATGAAGAGGGAGAATGCCGGCAGCTGGAATTCTGGGCTGGAAAAGAGCAAGTTTGAGATGTCTATTCTGCACAACTCCAAAAGCCGTGAAAATCAGCGAGGAATAATTTTGGAATATATAAAAAATACTGGGCGGAAGAAATACCAGAGGTGCGCCTGGGGGGCTCGTGGGCTCCCTGTGGCCCCTGTGGCCCCCACCTTCTCCTATATGAAGGGTTTCGTTCCAGAAAAAATCAATATAGAGCTTTCAGGAGGAGATGCAGCCGTCACGAGGTGGAACTTGAGCAGAACCAATCTAGAGCTCCAGCAGGGCCGTTCTGCCGGGGAAACTTCTCTCCCAGAGGGGGAAATCTCCGCCATCGTCATCACCAACACTCCTCTCCTCGGAGGGGACTCATCTTCATCAACATCTTCACCAGCACCATCTCATCTCCAAACCCTAGTACATCTCTTGTATCCAATGTCCGTCTCGCAACTTCGATTGGTACTTGTAAGGTTGCTAGTAGTGTTAATTACTTATTGTAGTTGATGCTAGTTGGTTTACTTGGTGGAATATCATATGTTCAGATCCTTAATGCTATTCAAATCCTCTCTGATCATGAACATAATTATGCTTTGTGAGTAGTTACGTTTGTTCCTGAGGACATGGGATAAGTCTTGCTACTAGTAGTCATGTGAATTTGGTATTCGTTTGATATTTTGATGCGTTGTATGTTGTCTATCCTCTAGTGGTGTTATGTGAACAGCGACTACATGACACTTCACCATTATTTGGGCCTAGAGGAAGGCATTTGGAAGTAATAAGTAGATGACTGGTTGCTAGAGTGACAGAAGCTTAAACCCTAGTTTATGCGTTGCGTCGCAAGGGGCTGATTTGGATCCACTAGTTTAATGCTATGGTTAGACTTTGTCTTAATTCTTTTTTCGTAGTTGCGGATGCTTGCGAGTGGGGTTAATTGTAAGTGGGATGTTTGTCCAAGTAAGGACTGCACCCAAGCACCGGTCCAACCACAGATCAAACTATCAAAGTAGCGAACGCGAATCATATGAACATGATGAAAACTAGCTTGACAATAATTCCCATGTGTCCTCGAGAGCACTTTACTTTATATAAGAATTTGTTCAGGCTTGTCCCTTGCTGCATAAGGGATTGGGCCATATTGCTGCACCTTTGTTACTATTGTCACTTGCTACCCGTTACAAATTATCTTATCACACAACTATCTGTTACCGACAATTTCAGTGCTTGTAGAGAATACCTTGCTGAAAACCGCTTATCATTTCCTTCTGCTCCTCGTTGGGTTCGACACTCTTACTTATCGAAAGGACTATGATAGATCCCCTATACTTGTGGGTCATCTAGACTCTTTTCTAGCGCTGTTGCCGGGGAGTGAAGCGCCTTTGGTAAGTGGAATTTGGTAAGGAAACATTTATATAGTGTGCTGACATTTGTTGTCACTTGTCACTATGGAAACTAATCCTTTGAGGGGCTTGTTTGGGGTATCTTCACCTCGACCAGAAGCACAAAGAGTTGCTTGTCAACCTACTGCACCTACTGAAAATATTTATTATGAGATTCCTTCGGGTATGCTAGAGAAACGGTTGGCTAATCCTTTCACAAGAGATGGAACGTCACATCCCGACTTGCATCTAATCTATGTAGATGAAGTTTGGGGTTTATTTAAGCTTGCAAGTTTGCCTGAGAATGAGGTCAAGAAGAAGGTCTTTCCCTTATCTTGGAGGGATAAATCATTGACATGGTATAGGCTATGTGATGATACTGGATCATGGAACTACAAACGATTGAAATTGGAATTTCATCAAAAGTTTTATCCTATGCATTTGGTGCATCGTGAGCGGAATTATATCTATAATTTTTGGCCTCGTGATAGAGAAAGTATCGCTCAAGCTTGGGGGAGGCTTAAGTCAATGTTATATTCATTCCCCAACAATGAGCTCCCTAGAGAGATTATTATTATGAACTTTTATGCTCGACTTTCTCATGACAAACACACAATGCTTGACACTTCTTGTACCGGTTCTTTCATGAAGAGAGATATTGACTTCAGATGGGATTTATTGGAAAGAATTAAATGCAATTCTGAAGATTGGGAGTTTGATGAAGGTAAGGAGTCAGGTATGAATCTTAAGTTCGATTGCATTAAATCCTTCATAGAAACAAATACTTTTTGTGATTTCAACACTAAACATGGACTTTACTCTGAGATAGTAGCTTCTTTATGTGAATCATTTGCTACTCATATTAATCTCCCGAAGGAGAAGTGGTTTAAATATCATCCTCCCGTAGAAGTTAATGTAGCTAAACCCGTTTCAGTTAAAGAGAAAGTTATTGCTTATAATGATTCTATTGTTCCTACAGCTTACATTGAGAAACCACCTTTCCTGTTAGAATAAAGGATCATGCTAAAGCTTCAACTATGATACGTAAGGGCTACATTAGAACACCTACACCCCCTAAGAAAATTAAAGTTGAACCTAGTATTGCTATTATTAAAGATCTCTTGGCCGACAATGTTGATGGGCATGTTATTCAATTATGTGAAGCTTCTACTAGAATCGCTAAACCTCATGCTAGAGACAAACATAAACCTGTAGTTGGCATGACTGTTGTTTCTGTTAAGATAGGAGATCATTGTTATCATGATTTATGCGACGTGGGTGCTAGTGTTAGTGCAATACCTCAATCTTTATATAATGAAATTAAAGATGAGATTGCACCTGTCGAGATGGAATTTATTGATGTTACTATTAAACTTGCTAATAGAGATACTATCTGC
Organism: Hordeum marinum; assembly: GCA_022496015.1. Taxonomy (NCBI): domain Eukaryota; kingdom Viridiplantae; phylum Streptophyta; class Magnoliopsida; order Poales; family Poaceae; genus Hordeum; species Hordeum marinum. Next base: position 92,941,466 of record CM039677.1, on the reverse strand, counting down.
CCTGTGGGAATTATTAGAGATGTTGAAGTCTTGTGTGGTAAAACTAAGTATCCTACTGATTTTCTCGTTCTTGCTACCACACAAGATAGCTTTTGTCCCATCATATTTGGTAGACCTTTCCTCAATACTGTTAATGCTCAAATTAATTGTGAGAAACAAACTGCTACTGTTAGCTTTGGAGGTGTGTCACATGAATTTAACTTTTCTAAGTTTGGTAGACAACCTCATGAAAAACAATTGTCTAGTAAAGATGAAATTATTGCTCTTACTTCTATTGTTGTGCCTCCTACTGATCCTTTAGAGCAATACTTGCTTGAACATGAAAATGATATGCATATGGATGAAAGGAATGAAATAGATAGAATTATCTTGGAACAACGTCCTATCCTTAAGAATAATTTGCCTATTGAATTACTTGGAGATCCACCTCCACCCAAGGGTGATCCTGTGTTTGAGCTTAAACAATTACCTGATACTCTTAAGTATTCTTATCTTGATGAAAAAGAGATATATCCTGTTGTTATTAGTGCTAACCTTTCAGAGCATGAAGAAAAGAAATTATTGAAAACTTTGAGGAAGCACCGTGCTGCTATTGGATATACTCTTGATGATCTTAAAGGCATTAGTCCCACTCTATGCCATCATAAAATTAAAACTGATCCTGATTCCAAACCAGTTGCCGATCCCCAACGAAGACTGAATCCTAAGATGAAAGAGGTGGTAAGAAAAGAAATATTAAAGCTCCTGGAAGCAGGTATTATTTACCCTGTTGCTCATAGTGATTGGGTAAGTCCGGTGCATTGTGTCCCTAAGAAGGGAGGTATTACCTTTGTCCCTAATGATAAAGATGAATTGATCCCACAAAGAATTGTTACTGGCTATAGAATGGTAATCAATTTTAGGAATTAAATAAAGGTACTAAGAAAGATCATTACCCTCTACCTTTTATCGATCAAATGCTAGAAAGATTGTTTAAACATACACACTTTTGCTTTCTAGATGGTTATTCTGGTTTCTCCCAAATACCTGTTGCACAATCTGATCAAGAGAAAACCACTTTTACTTGCCCTTTCGGTACCTTTGCTTATAGACATATGCCTTTTGGTTTATGTAATGCACCTGCTACCTTTCAAAGATGTATGATGGCTATATTCTCTGATTTTTGTGAAAAGATTGTTGAGGTTTTCATGGATGATTTCTCCATTTATGGATCTTCTTTTGATGATTGCTTGAGCAACCTTGATCGAGTTTTATAAAGATGTAAAGATACTAACCTTGTCTTGAATTGGGAGAAGTGCCACTTTATGGTTAATGAAGGCATTGTCTTGGGACATAAAATTTCCGAAAGAGGTATTGAAGTTGATAAGGCTAAAGTTGATGCCATGCCCAAAAGACATTAAAGGTATAAGAAGTTTCCTTGGTCATGCTGGTTTCTATAGAAGGTTTATTAAAGACTTCTCTAAGATTTCTGGGCCTCTCACTGATCTCCAGCAAAAAGACATTCCTTTTGTTTTTGATGATGATTGTGAAGAAGCCTTTGAGATACTCAAGAAGGTCTTGATAACTGCACCTATTGTTCAACCACCTGATTGGAACCTACCTTTTGAAATTATGTGTGATGCTAGTGATTATGCTGTTGGTGCTATCCTAGGACAAAGAGTTGATAAGAAATTAAATGTCATTCATTATGCTAGTAAAACTCTAGACAGTGTCCAAAGAAATTATGCTACTACTGAAAAAGAATTTTTAGCAGTTGTGTTTGCATGTGATAAGTTCAGATCTTATATTGTTGATTCTAAAGTTACTATTCACACTGATCATGCTACTAATAAATATCTCATGGAAAATAAATATGCTAAACCTAGACTTATTAGATGGGTTCTCTTGCTACAAGAATTTGACTTGCATATTGTTGATAGGAAGGGTGCTGAGAACCCCATAGCAGATAACTTGTCTAGGTTAGAGAATGTTCTTGATGACCCACAACCTACTGATGATAGCTTTCCTGATGAACAACTGAATGTCATCAATGGTTCACGCATTACACCATGGTATGCTGATTATGCTAATTACATTGTTGCTAAATATATACCACCTAGTTTCACGTACCAACAAAAGAAAAAGTTCTTTTATGATTTGAGACATTGCTTTTGTGATGATCCTCACCTGTATAAAGAAGGAGTAGTTGGTGTTATTAGACTTTGTGTACCTGAGCATGAACAGGGACAGATCCTACAGAAGTGCCACTCCGAGGCTTACGGAGGACACCATGCTGGAGATAGAACTGCACACAAGGTATTGCAATCCGGTTTTTATTTGCCTACTCTCTTTAAGGATGCCCGTAAGTTTGTCTTGTCTTGTGATGAATGTCAAAGAATAGGTAATATTAGTAAACGTCAGGAAATGCCTATGAATTATTCACTTGTTATTGAACCATTTGATGTTTGGGGTTTTGATTATATGCGACCTTTTCCAAAGTCCAATGGGTATACTCATATTTCAGTTGATGTTGATTACGTTACTAAGTGGGTAGAAGCTATTCCAACTAGTAGTGCTGATCATAACACCTCTATTAAGATGCTTAAGGAAGTTATTTTCCCTAGATTTGGAGTCCCTAGATATTTAATGACTGATGGTGGTTCACATTTTATTCATGGTGCTTTCCGTAAAATGCTTGCTAAGTATGATGTCAACCATAGAATTGCATCTCCTTATCATCCTCAGTCTAGTGGTCAAGTAGAGTTAAGTAATAGAGAAATTAAATTAATTCTGCAAAAGACTGTTAATAGGTCTAGGAAGAATTGGTCTAAGAAACTTGATGATGCACTGTGGTCTTATAGAACTGCTTATAAGAATCCCATGGGCATGTCTCCTTATAAAATGGTTTATGGTAAAGCATGTCATTTACCTCTTGAGCTAGAGCATAAGGCTTATTGGGCAATCAAAGAGCTCAACTTTGATTTCAAACTTGCTGGTGAGAAGAGGTTAGTTGATATTAGCTCACTTGATGAATGGAGAACTCAGGCATATGAAAATGCCAAGTTGTTTAAAGAGAAAGTCAAGAGGTGTCATGATAAAAGGATACAAAAACGTGAGTTCAATGTAGGTGATTATGTCTTGCAGGCAAGCTTCTCTCTAAATGGGAAGGTCCTTATATTGTCAAAGAAGTATATCGTTTCGGCGCCATCAAAATCAACAACGCGGAAGGCACTTTTCTGAGAGTTGTGAATGGGCAAAGAATCAAGCATTATATCTCAGGTACTCCCATAAATGTAGAAAGCAATATAATCAAAACCATAACCCCGGAGGAGTACATAAGGGATGTTTACCAGCCTGTTTCAGACTCCGAAAACAAAGAGGTATGTGATACGGTAAGCAAACCGACTCCAAAACTTTTCCAATAGCAGTTTTTCTCCATTTTGGAATATTTAGAAATATAGAAAAAATTTAAGGTAGTCCGGAAAGCACACGAGGAGGCAACGAGCCTGCCAGGTGCGGCCTCACCCCCTGGGCGCGCATGGGGGGCTCGTGAGCACCTTGTGTGTCTCCCGGACTCCGTTTTCTTGTGGAACACTCCTTATGGTCGGTAAAAATTCGTTATATAATCTCCCAAGAGGTCTGACCCTCGTATCACGCAAATATCCTCTGATTTCATTTCGAGCCTATTTCTGTAGCAGATTTAGAACAAAGATGTCCTCTCAAGATTCAGAGGGGGAGAGCTATGTGGCTGATTTCCTTGCTAACCCCAAGGTTTACGGAGACTTAGATCCTTATGGTTGGACCACAGATGAGGAAGAAGATTATGATCCGAAGGGGGAGGAAGGAACAAGTTCAGATGAAGAGGAAGTTCCTCTACCCCAACCTGGGGACATGCATGTGGAGTTCAAGAAGCTGAGTCCCCCTAACTCAAGGAAGAAGCCTAAGATTTTGTTTACTCCTTCTCGTCTTTTGCAGGAGAGTAAGCAATAATTATGTCAAAAGGTGTTGAGGCTTGAAGAGGAAGTTAACGATCTAAAAGAGCAGAACCTTGTGCTAAAAAGGAAACTAAACAAGCTTAAGCATTCTGCCCCAACTCCACCACCATCACCTCCGAAGGAAGACAATTAAATACACGGGTATGGGCACTCCCCTTGGATTGTGCCAAGCTTGGGGAGTTGCCCCGGTATCATATCACCATCACATCTTTTGCCTTTACCTTTATATTAGTTCGATCCTTTTGGTAATATCTTTATCTAGTAGAATCAAGTTCTTAGCATCATCTAGGCTTAAGTTTTGCTTTGTGTTACCCCCAATGTAACCGAGTTCGTGAGTTATATAATAAAGAGTGTTTTAGTTAAGGGCTTTGCTTCTTGCCATGATCTAAAGAAAATAATAATAAAAGAACAAAAGCATGAAAGATCATGTGCTGATCTTATGGGAAGTGATGACTTCACATATAAAAAGAATGTTGACTGAAACTTGTTGTGGGTAGACAAACGTAGACCTTGGTCATTGTTGCAATTAATAGGAAGTAATAAAGAAAGAGAGGTTCACATATAAATATATCATCTTTGACACCATCTATGATTGTGAACACTCATTAAACTATTACATGCAAAGAAGTAGATGTTGGACAAGGAAGACAACATAATGAATTAGGTTTGCTTGGTTCCAAACAATGTTTTATGATTATGGATGTAGAGATACTACTTGTGCATCCATAAAACCCTTAACCCAGTTTTGCCATGAGAGTCCACCATACCTACCTATGGATTGAATAAGATCCTTCAAGTAAGTTGTCATTGGTGCAAGCAATAAAAATTGCTCCCTAAATATTTATGATCTATTAGTGTGTGGAAAATAAGCTTTGTATGAACTTGTGATGAGGAAGACATAAAAGCGACAAACTGCATAATAAAGTTCTTTATCACAGGAGGCAATATAAAGTGACGTTCCTTCACATTAAGAGATCACACATCCGAACCTCAAAAGCGCATGACAACCTTTTCTTCCCTCTGCGAAGGGCCTATCTTTTACCTTTACTTTTTATCTTTAAAATAGTCATGGTGATCAACACCAATTCCTTATTTTGCCATTATCTTGGCAAGCTTCATGTGCTAGGGAAAGATCTATATTCATATATCAACTTGGAAGTAAGTAATCACGAGTTATTATTATTGACATTACCCTTGAGGTAAATAGTTGGGAGGCGAAACTATAAGCCCCTATCTTTCACTGTGTCCAACTGAAACTTTGATCTCATGAGTATCGCGTGAGTTTTAGCAATTGTAGAAGGCTAAAAGATGATTGAGTATGTGGATTTGCTTTGCAGGCTCTTATTTGACTCTTTCCGATGTTATGATAAGTTGCAATTGCTTCAATGACTAAAGACTATTGGTTGTTAATTCTCAATAAGGTTCTTGACGCATGCTTTACATTGTGAATGAATTGTCACTTTGGCATGAGGGATTATATGACGATATTGTTGTTCTAAATATGATCATGACGCCTGCATGTCCGTATTTTATTTTATCGACACCTCTATCTCTAAACATGTGGGCATATTTATCGATCTTGGCTTCCACTTGAGGACAAGCGAGGTCTAAGCTTGGTGGAGTTGATTCGTCCATTTTGCATCATACTTTTATATTGATATTTATTGCACTATGAGCTGTTATTACACATTATGGTACAAAACTTATGCCTTTTCTCTCTTATTTTACAAGGTTTACATGAAGAGGGAGAACGCCGACAGCTAGAATTCTGGGCTGGAAAAGGAGCAAGTTTGAGATGTCTATTCTGCACAACTCCAAAAGCCGTGAAAATCAGCGAGGAATTATTTTGGAATATATAAAAAATACTGGGCGGAAGAAATACCAGAGGCGTGCCTGGGGGGCTCGTGGGCTCGCTGTGGCCCATCTGGCCCCCATCTTCTCCTATATGAAGGGTTTCATTCCAAAAAAAAAATCAATATAGAGCTTTCGGGAGGAGACGCCGCCGCCACGAGGCAGAACTTGAGCAGAACCAATTTAGAGCTCCGGCAGGGCCGTTCTGCCGGGGAAACTTCTCTCCCGGAGGGGGAAATCATCGCCATCGTCATCACCAACACACCTCTCATCGGAGGGGACTCATCTCCATCAACATCTTCACCAGCACCATCTCATCTCCAAACCCTAGTTCATCTCTTGTATCCAATCTCCGTCTCGCAACTCTGATTGGTACTTGTAAGGTTGCTAGTAGTGTTAATTACTTATTGTAGTTGATGCTAGTTGGTTTACTTGGTGGAAGATCATATGTTTAGATCCTTAATGCTATTCAAATCCTCTCTGATCATGAACATAATTATGCTTTGTGAGTAGTTACGTTTGTTCCTGAGGACATGGGATAAGTCTTGCTACTAGTAGTCATGTGAATTTGGTATTCGTTCGATATTTTGATGCATTGTATGTTGTCTCTCCTCTAGTGGTGTTATGTGAACGTCGACTACATGACACTTCACCATTATTTGGGCCTAGAGGAAGGCATTGGGAAGTAATAAGTAGATGACTGGTTGCTAGAGTGATAGAATCTTAAACCCTAGTTTATGCGTTGCGTCGCAAGGGGCTGATTTGGATCCACTAGTTTAATGCTATGGTTAGACTTTGTCTTAATTCTTCTTTCGTAGTTGCGGATGCTTGCGAGAGGGGTTAATCATAAGTGGGATGTTTGTCCAAGTAAGGACAGCACCCAAGCACCGGTCCACCCACATATCAAATTATCAAAGTAGCGAACGCGAATCATATGAACATGATGAAATCTAGCTTGACAATAATTCCCATGTGTCCTCGGGAGAACTTTATTTTATATAAGAGTTCGTTCAGGCTTGTCCCTTGCTGTAAAAGGGATTGGGCCATATTGCTGCACCTTTGTTACTATTGTCACTTGCTACCCGTTACAAATTATCTTATCACACAACTATCTGTTACCGACAATTTCAGTGCTTGTAAAGAATACCTTGCTGAAAACCGCTTATCATTCCTTCTGTTCCTCGTTGGGTTCGACAGTCTTACTTATCGAAAGGACTACGATAGATCCCCTATACTTTTGGGTCATCACGTTACGAGCTGGGGCTTGATGCCAGACAGGATTTGGCCGTTTGCCCTCTCGACCTGGCCGTTTGACTATGGATGAGCAACGAAGGCCAGGTTGAGCCGGATGCCTTGCTTGAAACAGAAACACGCGAGCACGCCTTTGGCAAAGTTCGTGCCGTTGTCGGTGATGATGCTGTGGGGAACGCCGTAGCAACCTTGATGTCGTCGATGAACCAGACGGCTGTGGGGCCGTCCAGCTTCTTGATTGGCCGGGCGTCAATCCACTTGGTGAATTTATCGACGGCTACCAGCAGACGAGTCATGCTACCTCGTGAGGTCTTGAAGGGACCCACCATGTCCAGCCCCCAAACGAAAAAAGGCCATGAGAGGGGGATGGTCTGGAGGGCCGACCCCAGCAGGTGGCTTTGCGTGCTGAAGCGTTGGCAGCCCTCACATTCGTCGACCAATTTCTTTGCCACCTCCAAGGCGGTCGGCCAGAAGAATCCGTGGGGAAAGGCCTTGGCCACCAGGGTTCTGGAGGCCGCATGGTGCCCGCACTCGCCCTGGTGGATGTCGAGGAGGATCTCCTGACCTTTTTCCGGCTCGACACACCGTTGGAAGACGTCGGTGGTGTTGTGGTGGACAAGCTCATGGTTGATGATGTTGAAAGCTGAGGCCCGACATTGGATTTGTCTTGCCATGGCCTCGTCCCAGGGGATCTCGCCGCATAGGAGGAGCACCAGTATGGGCAGGGCCCATGAGGGAGCCGACACGGGAGCCGGTTCGGGAGCCCTCGGGGCTGGGTGATCAGTGATACCTCTCCAACATATCTATAATTTTTGATTGTTCCATGCTATTATATTATCAACTTTGGATGTTTTATATGCATTAATATGCTATTTTATATCATTTTTTGGGACTAACTTATTAACTCAGTGCCCAGTGCCAGTTCCTGTTTTTTCCGTGTTTTTGACCTTTTTCAGATAGGAATATCAAACGGAGTCCAAATGAAATAAAACTTTTGCTGTGGTTTTTTATGGAAAATATCAAAAATACCTGAATAAAAAAATACCAGAGAGGTGGGCCAAGGAAATTTTCATTATGTAGCTTGGCTTGTATACTCCAATGATGGGCTTCCTCAAATTGCCCTAGGTCTTCGTGAGCAAGCAAGTTGGGTGCACACCCACTAGTTTTCATTTTTGAGCTTTCATACTTATAGCTCTAGTGCATCGGTTTCATGGCAATCCCTACTCATTCACATTGATATCTATTGATGGGCATCCTCATAGCCTATTGATAGGCCGAGTCAATGTGACCATCTCCTTCTTTTTGCCTCACAACCTCCACCACACTCTATTCCACCTATAGTGCTATATCCATGGCTCACGCTCATGTATTGCGTGAGAGTTGAAAAAGGTTTGAGAAAGTAAGAGTGTGAAAAAAATTACTTGGCCAATACCGAGGTTGTGCATGATTTAAATTCGTTGTGTGGGGATGATGGAGCATAGCCAGACTATATGATTTTTGTAGGGATAACTTTCTTTGGCCTTGTTATTTCAAAAGTTCATGATCACTTTGCTATTATGCTTGAAGTATTATTGTTTTCATGTCAATATTAAACTATTGTTTTGAATCTTATGGATCTGAACATTCATGCCACAATAAAGAGATTACATAAAACAAATATGTTAGGTAGCATTCCACATCAAAAATTTGGTCTTTATCACTTCCCTACTTGGGGACGAGCAGGAGTTAAGCTTGGGGATAATTGATACGTCTCCAACATATCTATAATTTATTGTTCCATGCTATTATATTATCAACTTTGGATGTTTTATATGCATGAATATGCTATTCTATATCATTTTTTGGGACTAAACTTATTAACTCAATGCCCAATGCTAGTCCCTGTTTTTTCCGTGTTTTTGACCTTTTTCAGATAGGAATATCAAACGGAGTCCAAATGGAATAAAAGTTTTGCCGCGATTTTTTATGGAAAATATCAAAAATACCTGAAGAAAAAAATACCAGAGAGGTGGGCCGAGGGAGCCACGAGCCTGGGAGGCGCCCCCCTAGGCCGCGGCTAGGGGGCTCATGGCCTCCTCGTGGCCCACCTTCACTTGTTTCCGCCACCATACGGTCTTATAGGTACCCAAACTCGTATAAATAGACCTAGATCGCAAGTTCCGCCGCCGCAAGCCTCCAGAACCACCAAAAACCAATCGGGAGACCGTTCCGGCATCCTGCCGGAGGGGAATCCATCTTCGGTGGCCATCTTCATCAACACCATTGCCTCTCCGATGATGCGTGAGTAGTTCACATCAGACCTTCAGGTCCATAGCTAGTAGCCAGATGGATTCTTCTCTCTCTTTGATCTTCAATACAAAGTTCTCCATGATCTTCATGGTGATCTATCCGATGTAATTATCTTTTGCGGTGTGTTTGTTGAGATCCGATGAATTGTGGATTTATGATCAAATTGTCTATGAATATTATTTGAGTCTCCTCTGATTTCTTATATGCATGATTTCATATCCTTGTAAGTCTCTTCGAGTTATGGGTTTCGTTTGGCTAACTTGATCTATGATTCTTGCAATGGGAGAAGTGCTTGATTTTGGGTTCATACCGTGCGGTGTCCTCACCTAGTGACAGAAGGGGTAGCGAGGCACATATCGTGTTGTTTCCATCAAGGGTAAAAAGATTGGGTTTATATCATATTGCATGAATTTATCCTTCTACATCATGTCATCTTGCTTAAAGCGTTACTCCGTTTGTTATGAACTTAATACACTAGATGCATGCTGGATAGCGGTCGATGTGTGGAGTAATAGTAGTAGATGCAGACAGTATCGGTCTACTTGTCTCAGACGTGATGCCTATATGTATGATCATTGCCTTAGATATCGTCATGACTTTGCGCTATTCTATCAATTGCTCAACAGTAATTTGTTCACCCATCGTAATACTTGCTATCATGAGAGAAGCCTCTAGTGAACACTATGCCCCCCGGGTCTATTTTACATATTATATATTCCGATCTAAACATAAAACCACCAAAAATACATTGCTGCAATTTTATTTACTTATTTATATTTACTAGTTATCACTATCATATCTCACCTTGCAAGTAATCGTGAAGGGATTGACAACCCCTTTATCGCGTTGGGTGCAAGTTTGTTTGTGTTTGTCCAGGTTTCTTGGTGCCTCATCTTGATACTCCTACTGGATTGATACCTTGGTTCTCAAACTGAGGGAATTACTTATCTCTACTTTGCTGCATCACCCTTTCCTCTTCAAGGGAAAAACCAACGCACGCTCGAGAAGTAGGAGGAAGAATTTCTGGCGCCGTTGCCGGGGAGTATTCAAGTGAAGCATATCTACCAAGTACCTATCGCAAACTCATCTCTTGCATTTACATTATTTACCATTTGCCTCTCGTTTTCCTCTCCCCCACTTCTATAACGATTTTCCAAAAATACCAAAAAGATTTTCCTTTTTATTCGCTCTTCTTCCGTTCGCCTTTTTGTTGCTATGTTTGCTTGTGTTGCCATGTGCCTTCTATTTGCTTGCATCTTCGCTTGCTAAAAATCTATTGATATGGATCCTCATCCACTTTCTAATATTTTCAAAAGACCAAATTATGATGAACAATTTGCTAGTGAGTTGAGTGCACTTGACTATCTCTATGGAGTTCTGTTTGAAAATCATGAATCTAATTTTTTGATGAAGTGTTGAAAGAAGAAAATTATAAAGTGGTTCATGATATCTGCTTGAATGAAAAACATGATTGCCATGTTGTTAGTATGAATTCTCTTAATATCTATGATGCTAATGATATGCAAAACCACAAGCTTGGGGATGCTATGCTTGATGAAGATGATTTTTTTTGCCAAGTTTTGGTGATGACCCTTATGCTATAATTGATCATGAAAAGAATGCTTTGTGTGATAGTTATATTGTAAGATTCCTTCATGATATTACTGAAAATTACTATGAGAGAGGAACATATTCTTTTACATATTGCAATAATATCAAGTTTCCTCTCTATGTGTTCAACGTTTTGAAGTTATGCTTGTTTTGCCTTCCTATGCTAGTTAATTCTTGTTCCCATAAATTGTTTGCTCACAAAATCCCTATGCATAGGAAGTGGGTTAGACTTAAACGTGTTTTTTTCAGTTCATTATGCTCTTTTTCATATATCAACTACTAATTTTTATGTGAGCATCATTGAAATCGTTAAGCCTACCTAGGGGCGTTAAACGATAGCGCTTGTTGGGAGGCAACCCAATGAATAGATTTATTTTTGCTTTTTCCTTTCTGTTTTTTTGAGTCCACACCATCATGATTCTGTTATTATTGTGTTTTTTGTTTTAATTAGTGTTTGTGCCAAGTAGAACCTTTATGATTAGTTTTGGTGATAGTTGTTTAATCATGCTGAAAAAAGACCGAAACTTTGTGCTCACGAAATTATTTTTCATTCCTACCAGAAAGAGATTTTGAGTTGATTATTTTTGATGCTAATTGATATGAAAATTTCCCTAAATGTCATAATTGTTTCAGAATTTTTGAGTTAGCAGAGGTGTATGAAATATATGGATTGCTACAGACTGTTCTGTTTTTGACAGATTCTGTTTTTGTTGTGTTGATTGCTTATTTTGATGAAACTATGGTTAGTATCGGGAGGTAAGAGCCATGGAAAAGTGAGAAAAGTAATATAACATCAATCTAAACGGAAATTAAGTTTACTACAGTACATTAAAGTTGGTGGTTTGTTTTCTTATGCTAATGCTATCACGAGTTTCTGTTTAAGTTTTGTGCTGTGGAGTTTCCAAGTTTTGGGTGATGTTCTTATGGAAAATGGAATAAAGAGTGGAAAGAGACTAAGCTTGGGGATGTACAAGGCATCCCAAGCCAAATTCAAGGACACCAAAATGCCTAAGCTTGGGGATGCCCCGGGAAGGCATCCCCTCTTTCATCTTCAATCCATCGGTAACGTTACTTGGAGCTATATTTTTATTCACCACATAATATGTGTTTTGCTTGGAGCGTCATGTGTTATAGTAGTCTTTGATTTTTGTTTTATCACAATCATCCTTGCTGCACACCTTTTGAGAGGTACATGCACTCATCATGAATTTGTTAGAATACTCAATGAGCTTCACTTATATCTTTTGAGTTAGGCAATTTAGCTCACATGTGCTTCACTTATATCTTTTGAGCTTGATGATTTTGTTCACATGTGATTCACTTATATCTTTTGATATTGGTAATATTAGCTCACATGTGCTTCACTTATATCTTTTGAGCTTGATGATTTTGCTCCCATGTGCTTCACTTATATCCTTTGAGCGTAGCAATTTTGCTCCCATGTGCTTCACTTATATCCTTTGAGCTAGATAAATTTTGCTCTGGTGCTTCACTTAAATATTTGTAGAGCATGGCGATGTCATATTTTGTAGAAATAAAAACTCTCGAATCTTCACTTATATCATTTTGAGAGTGCTCTCTCTCTCTCTAAGAAACTTGGTAATTGGCGTGTGTTATGAAATTAGTCCTGAATATGATAGGCATCCAAAGAGGATATAACAAAAACTTTCATATTCAAGTGCATTGATTAGTAAGAGAAGTTTGATTCCTCATGATTAGTTTTCAGATATGGATATGGTAATATTAGAGTTATGTTAGTAGGGTGTTGTGAATCTAGAAATACTTGTGTTAAGGTTAGTGATTCCCGTAGCATGCACATATGGTGAACCGCTATGTTAGGAAGTCGGAGCATAATTGATTTATTGATTGTCATCCTTTGTGTAGAGGTCGGGATCGGGCGATGGTTAACCCCTACCAACCCTTCCCCTAGGAGTATGCGTTTAGCACTTTGTTTCGATTACTAATAAAACTTTCGCAACATGTATATGAGTTCTTCATGACTAATGTGAGTCCATGGTATAGATGCACTTTCACCTTCCACCATTGCTAGCCTCTCTAGTGTCGCGCAACTATCGCCGGTGCACAAACCCACCATATATATTCCTCAAAACAGCCACCATACCTACCTATCATGGCATTTTCATAGCCATTCCGAGATATATTGCCATGCAACTTTCACCGTTCCGTCTCTTGACATGTGCCATCACTTTCATTCATATAGAGTCACTATTGTTCTAAAGTATCGAGTTGTAAGTAAATAAAAGGGTGATGATCATCATTATTAGAGCATTGTCCCATGTGAGGAAATAAAAGAGGCCAAAGATGCCCACCAAATAAAAAAAAGAGGCCAAAGATCCCAAACAAAAAATGAGAGAAAAAGAGAGAAGGGACAATGCTACTATATTTTTCCACACTTGTGCTTTAAAATAGCACCATGTTCTTCAAGATGGAGAGTCTCTTGTTTTGTCACTTTCATATGCTAGTGGAAATTTTCATTATGTAACTTGGCTTGTATACTCCAATGATGGGCTTCCTCAAATTGCCCTAGGTCTTCGTGAGCAAGCAAGTTGGGTGCACACCCACTAGTTTTCATTTTTGAGCTTTCATACACTTATAGCTCTAGTGCATCCGTTTCATGGCAATCCCTACTCATTCACATTGATATCTATTGATGGGCATCCTCATAGCCTATTGATACGCCGAGTCAATGTGACCATCTCCTTCTTTTTTCCTCACAACCTCCACCACACTGTATTCCACCTATAGTGCTATATCCATGGCTCACGCTCATGTATTGCGTGAGAGTTGAAAAAGGTTTGAGAAAGTAAGAGTGTGAAAACAATTACTTGGCCAATACCGAGGTTGTGCATGATTTAAATTTGTTGTGTGGGGATGATGGAGCATAGCCAGACTATATAATTTTTGTAGGGATAACTTTCTTTGGCCTTGTTATTTCAAAAGTTCATGATCACTTTGCTATTATGCTTGAAGTATTATTGTTTTCATGTCAATATTAAACTATTGTTTTGAATCTTATGGATCTGAAAATTCATGCCACAATAAAGAGATTACATAAAACAAATATGTTAGGTAGCATTCCACATCAAAAATTTGGTCTTTATCACTTCCCTACTTGGGGAGGAGCAGGAGTTAAGCTTGGGGATAATTGATACGTCTCCAACATATCTATAATTTATTATTGTTACATGCTATTATATTATCAACTTTGGATGTTTTATATGCATGAATATGCTATTCTATATCATTTTTTGGGACTAAACTTATTAACTCAGTGCCCAGTGCCAGTCCTTGTTTTTTCCGTGTTTTCGACCTTTTTCAGATAGGAATATCAAACGGAGTCCAAATGGAATAAAACTTTTGCCGCGATTTTTTATGAAAAATATCAAAAATACCTAAAGAAAAAAAATACCTGAGAGGTGGGCCGAGGGAGCCACGAGCCTGGGAGGCGCCCCCCTAGGCCACGGCTAGGGGGCTCGTGGCCTCCTCGTGACCCACCTTCACTTGTTTCCGCCACCATACGGTCTTATAAATACCCAAACTCGCGGAAATAGACCTAGATCGCAAGTTCCGCCCCGCAAGCCTCCAGAACCACCAAAAACCAATCGGGAGACCGTTCCGGCATCCTGCCGGAGGGGAATCCATCTTCGGTGGCCATCTTCATCAACACCATTGCCTCTCCGATGATGCGTGAGTAGTTCACATCAGACCTTCGGGTCCATAGCTAGTAGCCAGATGGATTCTTCTCTCTCTTTGATCTTCAATACAAAGTTCTCCATGATCTTCATGGTGATCTATCCGATGTAATTTTCTTTTGCGGTGTGTTTGTTGAGATCCGATGAATTGTGGATTTATGATCAAATTGTCTATGAATATTATTTGAGTCTCCTCTGATTTCTTATATGCATGATTTCATATCCTTGTAAGTCTCTTTGAGTTATGGGTTTCGTTTGGCTAACTTGATCTATGATTCTTGCAATGGGAGAAGTGCTTGATTTTGGGTTCATACCGTGCGGTGTCCTCACCTAGTGACAGAAGGGGTAGCGAGGCACATATCGTGTTGTTTCCATCAAGGGTAAAAAGATTGGGTTTATATCATATTGCATGAATTTATCCTTCTACATCATGTCATCTTGCTTAAAGCGTTACTCCGTTTGTTATGAACTTAATACACTAGATGCATGCTGGATAGCGGTCGATGTGTGGAGTAATAGTAGTAGATGCAGACAGTATCGGTCTACTTGTCTCAGACGTGATGCCTATATGTATGATCATTGCCTTAGATATCGTCATGACTTTGCGCTATTCTATCAATTGCTCAACAGTAATTTGTTCACCCACCGTAATACTTGCTATCATGAGAGAAGCCTCTAGTGAACACTATGCCCCCCGGGTCTATTTTACATATTATATATTCCGATCTAAACATAAAAACACCAAAAATACATTGCTTCAATTTTATTTACTTATTTATATTTACTAGTTATCACTATCATATCTCACCTTGCAAGTAATCGTGAAGGGATTGACAACCCCTTTATCGCGTTGGGTGCAAGTTTGTTTGTGTTTGTCCAGGTTTCTTGGTGCCTCATCTTGATACTCCTACTGGATTGATACCTTGGTTCTCAAACTGAGGGAATTACTTATCTCTACTTTGCTGCATCACCCTTTCCTCTTCAAGGGAAAAACCAACGCACGCTCGAGAAGTAGGAGGAAGAATTTCTGGCGCCGTTGCCGGGGAGTATTCAAGTGAAGCATATCTACCAAGTACCTATCGCAAACTCATCTCTTGCATTTACATTATTTACCATTTGCCTCTCGTTTTCCTCTCCCCCACTTCTATAACGATTTTCCAAAAATACCAAAAAGATTTTCCTTTTTATTCGCTCTTCTTCCGTTCGCCTTTTTGTTGCTATGTTTGCTTGTGTTGCCATGTGCCTTCTATTTGCTTGCATCTTCGCTTGCTAAAAATCTATTGATATGGATCCTCATCCACTTTCTAATATTTTCAAAAGACCAAATTATGATGAACAATTTGCTAGTGAGTTGAGTGCACTTGACTATCTCTATGGAGTTCTGTTTGAAAATCATGAATCTAATTTTTTTGATGAAGTGTTGAAAGAAGAAAATTATAAAGTGGTTCATGATATCTGCTTGAATGAAAAACATGATTGCCATGTTGTTAGTATGAATTCTCTTAATATCTATGATGCTAATGATATGCAAAACCACAAGCTTGGGGATGCTATGCTTGATGAAGATGATTTTTTTTGCCAAGTTTTGGTGATGACCCTTATGCTATAATTGATCATGAAAAGAATGCTTTGTGTGATAGTTATATTGTAAGATTCCTTCATGATATTACTGAAAATTACTATGAGAGAGGAACATATTCTTTTACATATTGCAATAATATCAAGTTTCCTCTCTATGTGTTCAACGTTTTGAAGTTATGCTTGTTTTGCCTTCCTATGCTAGTTAATTCTTGTTCCCATAAATTGTTTGCTCACAAAATCCCTATGCATAGGAAGTGGTTTAGACTTAAACGTGTTTTTTTCAGTTCATTATGCTCTTTTTCATATATCAACTACTAATTTTTATGTGAGCATCATTGAAATCGTTAAGCCTACCTAGGGGCGTTAAACGATAGTGCTTGTTGGGAGGCAACCCAATGAATAGATTTATTTTTGCTTTTTCCTTTCTGCTTTTTTGAGTCCACACCATCATGATTCTGTTATTATTGTGTTTTTTTGTTTTAATTAGTGTTTGTGCCAAGTAGAACCTTTATGATTAGTTTTGGTGATAGTTGTTTAATCATGCTGAAAAAAGACCGAAACTTTGTGCTCACGAAATTATTTTTCATTCCTACCAGAAAGAGATTTTGAGTTGATTATTTTTGATGCTAATTGATATGAAAATTTCCCTAAATGTCATAATTGTTTCAGAATTTTTGAGTTAGCAGAGGTGTATGAAATATATGGATTGCTACAGACTGTTCTGTTTTTGACAGATTCTGTTTTTGTTGTGTTGATTGCTTATTTTGATGAAACTATGGTTAGTATCGGGAGGTAAGAGCCATGGAAAAGTGAGAAAAGTAATATAACATCAATCTAAACGGAAATTAAGTTTACTACAGTACATTAAAGTTGGTGGTTTGTTTTCTTATGCTAATGCTATCACGAGTTTCTGTTTAAGTTTTGTGCTGTGGAGTTTTCAAGTTTTGGGTGATGTTCTTATGGAAAATGGAATAAAGAGTGGAAAGAGACTAAGCTTGGGGATGTACAAGGCATCCCAAGCCAAATTCAAGGACACCAAAATGCCTAAGCTTGGGGATGCCCCGGGAAGGCATCCCCTCTTTCATCTTCAATCCATCGGTAACGTTACTTGGAGCTATATTTTTATTCACCACATAATATGTGTTTTGCTTGGAGCGTCATGTGTTATAGTAGTCTTTGATTTTTGTTTTATCACAATCATCCTTGCTGCACACCTTTTGAGAGGTACATGCACTCATCATGAATTTGTTAGAATACTCAATGAGCTTCACTTATATCTTTTGAGTTAGGCAATTTAGCTCACATGTGCTTCACTTATATATTTTGAGCTTGATGATTTTGTTCACATGTGATTCACTTATATCTTTTGATATTGGTAATATTAGCTCACATGTGCTTCACTTATATATTTTGAGCTTGATGATTTTGCTCCCATGTGCTTCACTTATATCCTTTGAGCATAGCAATTTTGCTCCCATGTGCTTCACTTATATCCTTTGAGCTAGATAAATTTTGCTCTGGTGCTTCACTTAAATATTTGTAGAGCACGGCGATGTCATATTTTGTAGAAATAAAAACTCTCGAATCTTCACTTATATCATTTTGAGAGTGCTCTCTCTCTCTCTAAGAAACTTGGTAATTGGCGTGTGTTATGAAATTAGTCCTGAATATGATAGGCATCCAAAGAGGATATAACAAAAACTTTCATATTCAAGTGCATTGATTAGTAAGAGAAGTTTGATTCCTCATGATTAGTTTTGAGATATGGATATGGTAATATTAGAGTTATGTTAGTAGGGTGTTGTGAATCTAGAAATACTTGTGTTAAGGTTAGTGATTCCCGTAGCATGCACATATGGTGAACCGCTATGTTAGGAAGTCGGAGCATAATTGATTTATTGATTGTCATCCTTTGTGTAGAGGTCGGGATCGGGCGATGGTTAACCCCTACCAACCCTTCCCCTAGGAGTATGCGTTTAGCACTTTGTTTCGATTACTAATAAAACTTTCGCAACATGTATATGAGTTCTTCATGACTAATGTGAGTCCATGGTATAGATGCACTTTCACCTTCCACCATTGCTAGCCTCTCTAGTGCCGCGCAATTATCGCCGGTGCACAAACCCACCATATATATTCCTCAAAACAGCCACCATACCTACCTATCATGGCATTTTCATAGCCATTCCGAGATATATTGCCATGCAACTTTCACCGTTCCGTCTCTTGACATGTGCCATCACTTTCATTCATATAGAGTCACTATTGTTCTAAAGTATCGAGTTGTAAGTAAATAAAAGGGTGATGATCATCATTATTAGAGCATTGTCCCATGTGAGGAAATAAAAGAGGCCAAAGATGCCCACCAAATAAAAAAAAGAGGCCAAAGATCCCAAACAAAAAATGAGAGAAAAAGAGAGAAGGGACAATGCTACTATATTTTTCCACACTTGTGCTTTAAAATAGCACCATGTTCTTCAAGATGGAGAGTCTCTTGTTTTGTCACTTTCATATGCTAGTGGAAATTTTCATTATGTAACTTGGCTTGTATACTCCAATGATGGGCTTCCTCAAATTGCCCTAGGTCTTCGTGAGCAAGCAAGTTGGGTGCACACCCACTAGTTTTCATTTTTGAGCTTTCATACACTTATAGCTCTAGTGCATCCGTTTCATGGCAATCCCTACTCATTCACATTGATATCTATTGATGGGCATCCTCATAGCCTATTGATACGCCGAGTCAATGTGACCATCTCCTTCTTTTCTCCTCACAACCTCCACCACACTGTATTCCACCTATAGTGCTATATCCATGGCTCACGCTCATGTATTGCGTGAGAGTTGAAAAAGGTTTGAGAAAGTAAGAGTGTGAAAACAATTACTTGGCCAATACCGAGGTTGTGCATGATTTAAATTTGTTGTGTGGGGATGATGGAGCATAGCCAGACTATATAATTTTTGTAGGGATAACTTTCTTTGGCCTTGTTATTTCAAAAGTTCATGATCACTTTGCTATTATGCTTGAAGTATTATTGTTTTCATGTCAATATTAAACTATTGTTTTGAATCTTATGGATCTGAAAATTCATGCACAATAAAGAGATTACATAAAACAAATATGTTAGGTAGCATTCCACATCAAAAATTTGGTCTTTATCACTTCCCTACTTGGGGAGGAGCAGGAGTTAAGCTTGGGGATAATTGATACGTCTCCAACATATCTATAATTTATTATTGTTACATGCTATTATATTATCAACTTTGGATGTTTTATATGCATGAATATGCTATTCTATATCATTTTTTGGGACTAAACTTATTAACTCAGTGCCCAGTGCCAGTCCTTGTTTTTTCCGTGTTTTCGACCTTTTTCAGATAGGAATATCAAACGGAGTCCAAATGGAATAAAACTTTTGCCGCGATTTTTTATGAAAAATATCAAAAATACCTAAAGAAAAAAAATACCTGAGAGGTGGGCCGAGGGAGCCACGAGCCTGGGAGGCGCCCCCCTAGGCCACGGCTAGGGGGCTCGTGGCCTCCTCGTGACCCATCTTCACTTGTTTCCGCCACCATACGGTCTTATAAATACCCAAACTCGCGGAAATAGACCTAGATCGCAAGTTCCGCCCCGCAAGCCTCCAGAACCACCAAAAACCAATCGGGAGACCGTTCCGGCATCCTGCCGGAGGGGAATCCATCTTCGGTGGCCATCTTCATCAACACCATTGCCTCTCCGATGATGCGTGAGTAGTTCACATCAGACCTTCGGGTCCATAGCTAGTAGCCAGATGGATTCTTCTCTCTCTTTTATCTTCAATACAAAGTTCTCCATGATCTTCATGGTGATCTATCCGATGTAATTCTCTTTTGCGGTGTGTTTGTTGAGATCCGATGAATTGTGGATTTATGATCAGATTGTCTATGAATATTATTTGAGTCTCCTCTGGTTTCTTATATGCATGATTTCATATCCTTGTAAGTCTCTTCGAGTTATGGGTTTCGTTTGGCTAACTTGATCTATGATTCTTGCAATGGGAGAAGTGCTTGATTTTGGGTTCATACCGTGCGGTGTCCTCACCTAGTGACAGAAGGGGTAGCGAGGCACATATCGTGTTGTTGCCATCAAGGGTAAAAAGATTGGGTTTATATCATATTGCATGAATTTATCCTTCTACATCATGTCATCTTGCTTAAAGCGTTACTCCGTTTGTTATGAACTTAATACACTAGATGCATGCTGGATAGCGGTCGATGTGTGGAGTAATAGTAGTAGATGCAGACAGTATCGGTCTACTTGTCTCGGACGTGATGCCTATATGTATGATCATTGCCTTAGATATAGTCATGACTTTGCGCTATTCTATCAATTGCTCAACAGTAATTTGTTCACCCATCGTAATACTTGCTATCATGAGAGAAGCCTCTAGTGAACACTATGGCCCCCGGGTCTATTTTACATATTATATATTCAGATCTAAACATAAAAACACCAAAAATACCTTCCTGCAATTTTATTTACTTATTTATATTTACTCGTTATCACTATCAGATCTCACCTTACAAGTAATCTTGAAGGGATTGACAACCCCTTTATCGCGTTGGGTGCAAGTTTGTTTGTGTTTGTGCAGGTTTCTTGGTGCCTCATCTTGATACTCCTACTGGATTCATACCTTGGTTCCAAACTGAGGGAAATACTTATCTCTACTTTGCTGCATCACCCTTTCCTCTTCAAGGGAAAAAACAACGCACGCTCGAGAAGTAGTAATCAGCCCCTGGGACCGGCTCGTCAGCCCCTGGGGCCGGCTCATCAGCCCCCGGGTCGAGGACAGCCGGAGGGGCGTCAACCGCCATCATGACAGCCGTGGTGTTGGAGCCACCCGCCTCGGGTGCGGCCGGCTCGTCCGGTGCCGACAGGGCAGTCGGAGTCGATGGAGCTGGTGGTGAGGTCATCGGGGGAGCAGCCGGAGCCACCGACGGGTCGGCTGCATCAGCCGGTACAAAGATGGACTCTGATTCCGGGGAAGGCTAGATTGACGGCTTGATCAGCCGCTCGAGGAGATGCCAACTGGAATGGCCTGCTGGGTGGAGCCGATCTTCGCCAGCACATTGGCTGCCTCGTTGTCCGCCCGTGCGATGTGATGGAACTCACAGTCCTAGAGGGACCATGCAAAGATGTCCTGATTCTCACGGAGGAAGTCGACGAGCTCGCCTTCCTATTTGCTGTCGAGGCGGGAGCCGATGGTGACGCACTGAGCGGGGTTGGCCGGGTCGAGCGGGATGCTTTGTGTCCTTGGATGGCTGGAAGGAGGCCTCGTCGACCGACTGCGAGGGAGGGTCCGGTATGACCGGCTGACCGGCAGCAAGGGCCACGAGCCGGTCGAGCTGCTGCTTCTCCTCGGCTATGTCCATGGCCTCGGCCAGCCGGCTGCTGTCTCGAGCGCACTCGAGCGACATCTTGTAGTCGCCTGTGATGGTGATGATCCCCATGGGACCCGTCATCTTGAGCTTGAGGTAGGCGTAATGAGGGACCGCCATGAATTTGACAAGGTCCGGTCGGCCCAACAGCACATGGTAGGGACTCGCGAGGTCCACAACCTCGAACAGCACTGGCTCATGGCAGAAGTGGCCGGGTCCGCCGAAGAGGACGTTGAGCGTGATATTTCTGACAGGGGAGCAGGACTTCCCAGGCACGATGCCGTGGAAGACAGTCCGGCTCACCTATAGGTCTTCTATCTTTAGGCCCAGCTTGCGCATTGTGTCGAGGTACAAGATATTGATGTTGTTGCCACCATCAATCAGCACCCGCGAGAAGCGGCATGTACATTTCTCGGTGGCGATGGTGGGGTCGAGGACCAGGGACTAGCTACCAGGACTCGGCATCACAGCTGGGTGATCCGCCTGGCTCCATATAACTGGCTTCTCCGACTAGTGCATGAACTGGGGAGTCGCCGGCAAGGTGGTATTCACCTCGCGATGGAGCCGGCGCTGAGCATGCTTACTCATCTCTTCACTGGTGAAGACGACGTAGCAACTAGCCTGATTGGGGAACTGGTCGTGCAGGCGGCCGTCGTTTTGGGCCGGAGCCGAAGCTGGTGCCGGGGCGGCAGTTGGGGCCGGGGCAGGCGCGCGGGCATGCAGCGCGGAAGGAGCCGGAAGGCCGTCCCCCCGGGCCAATCGCTGTGAGAAGCTGCACTGCCAGAGCATGTGCGTGGAGGACTTGGCCCCAGAGTTGTTTTTGCATGGGAGTTCGAGCATTTTCTCGGAGGTGAGCTTGGTTTGCCAGGCAGCCTTGCCAGAGCGCGAGCGTTGGCTGGAAGGCTTGGCAGCCGTCTCCTGCTCCTCGATGGTGGCGACCTGTCGGCCCCCGTAGCGGGAGTCAGGCTAGTCGTTCTTGCGTTTGTTGTTCTGTGGCTGCCGATTGTCAGCATCCGGTTGGGATGCCGCCGACATTGACGTTGCCTTGGCGGGCGGGGTCGTCTTGACCTGAATGGCAGAGTCGGCCGTGGCGTAGTTGTCCGCCTTGGTCATGAGCTCGGCGAGCATAGCCGTCTCGGAGCACAGAAGCTTGTGCTTGAGGGGGGTGCCATTGCAACAGCCTTCGATGAAGTACTGTATGGCCTGCACCTCATGCACCCCCTCATAGGAGTTGCGGAGCTCGGTCCACCGAGTGAGGTAGTCATGGAGAGATTCGTCCGGCCCTAGAACGCACATGGCTAGTTCATGGGGACGGCCGGGACGCTTGTAGGTGCCGGTGAAGTTGCGAACGAAGGCCTCCTCGAAGTCTGCCCAGAAGTTGATGCTATCGGCCACCAGGCTGTTGAGTCAGGTGCGGGCTGAGGGGAGCGTAGTGGACGACTACACGCTTGTTGCCCCTAGCGATGCCGACGGCGGTAGTGTTGTCGATCAGCCAGTCCTCGGGCTTGGTAGCCCTGTTGTACATCGGGGTGTCTCGAGGGAGTGTGAAGCCGGTTGGGAATGGCTCGTTGTGGATCCGAGGGCCGAAGCAGGCTGGGCCAATTGAGCCCTCCTCCTCGAGGAGGGCCAACTGTGCGAGCCGGTCGAGGCGGAGATGAGCATCGTTCTCGTTGTGAGGGACACGCGGTTCGAGCCAAGCCGAAAGCTCGGGACGGATGGTGGGTGGAATCGATCGTTCCGGCCGCGTCATGGGGGTGTAGGGTGCCCGCGGCTGCGTCGGCTGTCGGCAGCCGGTGCCTCATGGTGGTGGCTGTTGCGAGGCGGGTCGTTGGTGCACCGGCTATTTATAGCCAGCTGCTCGCTCCTCGGCAAATGAGAGCGCTGGGGGTTGCTTGCCTCGACCTGGCGGCCAGAGGCGCGAGGGGATCTGGAGTGCTAAGGTGGTTGGTGGCCAGCAGTCCCGTGCCCTCGCGCTCGAACCGGGGGCCTAGAGAGGCGGCGCCACCTCCCGCGAGCAGTTGTTGCTGCACGTCGGTAGCGTCGACGAGGTCCTTGATGTGACGCTCGCGGGCGGCATACTCTTCGCCCTCCAAGATAGCCAAATCCTCGTAAGCTACCTTGGCGGCCCGCAGGTTGGCTGCGGGGTTGTCATAGATGGGCATCTTGCCGCCCAAGATTTCGGCGTCCACGCGGCCGCGGTCGCGCACGGCCCCACGCCTGCTGGTCTCGAAGCCAGCCGGGGTGAGACCTTAAGCGGAGGCGTACTCCCGCTGAGCGGCTTCCATACGATGCCGCGTGGCCACGGGGGCTCTCGCATCCTCGAACGAGAGGCGGCGAGCCACCTCCAGCACGACCATGGTGGTGTCGGGGTTTCCTGCCGGGGCAATGGGAGTGCTCAAGCCTCGGAGGGCCACATCGAGCGGGTCGGAGGTGCCGACGTGGGCCGGGGCAGTGTCGTCCTTGGCCCGCGCACGACCGTAGGAGGTGGAGGAGATGATAGCCATTCCTCCCACGGGATCGTGGGAGCTGCCAGGCTGGGCCGTAGCAAGTGCGCCCACAGCCGTGGGTGGGTCGGTGCAGACGAGTACCTGGCTAGGGTAACCATTGGCGACCGGCATCCCTTGCCGAAGCGCTCGGTGAGCTCGTCGATGTCGAGCGCGAGGTCGACGTACTTGCCCGTAGGGCCTGCCAGAGCAAGCCCCACGTGCCTGCGTTTTCACCTAGACGTGCAGCGGCGACGGGGAATCATGAGGGGTCCCGCCCGGAGCATGAATCCGGCCGGCGCCGCGTACGGCCCCACGGTGGGCGCCAACTGTCGTCGTTTTCTCACGACAGATGCCCTGGGCAGGCTTATCGTAGGTGGTTGGGGCCGGAGGACGCCGACGGGCTCCGGGTGCGAGATTGGGCACAAGCGGTGGTGAAACGCGATGTACCCAGGTTCAGGGCCCTCCGTGGGAGGTAACACCCCTAGTCCTGCGTGGTCTAGTTGGATGGATTGGTATGTTTACAAGATTGCTCCTAGAGCTGTGTCTAGAGGAGGAAGAGGGAGCATCTGGCTCGTCTTCCTCTGTTGCTAAGGATGATATGAAGGGAGAGCCCGTGTGTGTGTGTGTGAGCGGGTGTCCGTCGTCCCCGTTGCATGGGGGGCTCGGGTTTTTTTATAGGCCAACCCCCCGGCTCTATAATATTTCTAAGGTACATAAGTGAGGGACCCGGCTGGCAGCCTCTCCGGCTGACCAGCGGGGTCCCTCTTCCCGAGTCGTCTCGTCGCTGGTAGGTTCCACCGTCTGCATGGTCCCGTCGCCCGTTGGGGCCCGTGAGCCGGCTCCTCGATTGGCCCCCGCCCACCTGCTACGACACGGTTCGCCCGGGTGGTGTCGTCTAGTGCCAACCGGCCGAAGTCTCTGGTATGGCCGGCTGTACTGTAGCCACACCGTGACAGGTAATCGAGTGGACGGGGGCATGCCGGCACTGTTCCCTCGCCCGGTTGCGGTTGCTGAGGTCAGCGGCCTGGACGACCGGACTGTAGCCACGCGTGCCCAAGCGTCAGCGGTCACTGTGGCTACATTGGCATCCATCATGGCAATCATGTCATGTCGTTGTACCCGCGCGCAGAGGGACGGGAGATTGCTTGTCCGCCCAGCGGTCAATGGAAGAGGCGGCTCGCGGGCATCCGGTCGTGTCCAACCAGCCGAGGGCCGAGCCGGCTCCCTGACCAGCCATCCCTAAGCCGATCAGCAATTGCTCCTACCGGACGTATGCTTTTTCTTCTAAGCGGCGGGGGGGGGGAGAACCCTGTTCCTTTGGCCTACCAAGGGGTAATAACCCCGTCACCAGGATGGTTGCCGGTGGTTCTCTCTGCCGCCATCCTCTGCCTGCACGTCCGGTGATGTCAGCAGTAAAGATGCACACCCCGGCACTTTCCAGCGGGAAGTGAGTGATGGGCTCACACTGGGGGCTCCTCCAGGGATTGAGTCGAGGGCTACACCATGGGCTAACCTCCGGGCTGACGGCGGCCGTCCTTGGTGCGCCTGAGGCGCTTACCGACAACTCCTCGACCGCCGAGGTCCTCACCCTCTTCTCTACCCGTTGTGCCAGTGTTTCCGCATCCCTACAGAAGCAAACCAAAGCGAACCAAATGAGTAAGGTAAAATCCAAAAATTGGAAAAAGTGAAAGATGCAACAGGACTCTTACTCCTCATCTTCTCCCCCCCAGCTAAGGGCGGAAAGGTCAAAGGCGACCTCCGCCGTGGCGCCCGTGGGAGGAGGTGGAGGGGTTCTCCTGGGTCGCTTGGCTGCGGCAGGCGTGGGTTGCCGGTGGGTTTTTTGCTGCCGCGTGGCCTTGCTGGACGACCCCTTGCCGGAGGCTATGCTTCTTGAAGAAGCTTGGCGGATGGTGAGCCCGGTGGCAGCGCTCCGGAGGGTGCGCCTTTTCACTTGCACGAGGGACGGAGCCTCCTCGGACTACTCCTCCTCAGGTTGTGTCTTTGGCAGAACAGCCCCGGGCGGACGTGTCGCCTTGCTCTCCGATGGTCCCCCTTGTCCGGCAAGGCCTTCGTCCAACAATGTTTCCCCTTCGCCGGCTTCGTCTTCCAAGAAGCCAGTGCTGCCAGCCTCCACGACAAGATCCACTTCCTCCGCCCTGCTGGCGATGTACGCCAACTCCTCCTCGGTGGTGTCGCAGACGAGGCCCTCTTCCCCGCTGATGTCCCTTTGCACCAGATTATCAAAGAACCCTTGCACCTACTCGGCAGGCGGCTCGATCCAAGACATGTCGAGGCTATGGGTGTCGAACACCGACATCATGGTGATGATTCTCCCTAGGTCGGCATTGTTGCACAGGGGGACTATGCCTGATGGCAGCTCAGGTACCGGGGCGCTCTTGAACAGCTTCTGGCAGAGGGCCCCATGCTGCATAACAGTCAGGTTGTGGTTTAGCCCAGGGCGCAATCTCATGATATCCACCGCATTCCGGAAATCCCAAGATGTCCTCCCCCTATTCAGAAGGGGAGCGATGCACCGGCGAAGGAAATCAGAGCCTATCATCTCTACAGAAAGGCCGGCGTCCCTGAG
The DNA here is from genome assembly GCA_022496015.1 of Hordeum marinum. Classification (NCBI taxonomy): domain Eukaryota; kingdom Viridiplantae; phylum Streptophyta; class Magnoliopsida; order Poales; family Poaceae; genus Hordeum; species Hordeum marinum. The sequence goes on along the minus strand of CM039677.1, from coordinate 92,914,708 downwards.
GCAGAGGATCCTGGTGGTCGCGACTATAAGTTTCTCATCATCAGGGTCAATAGCACCCAAGTTCTCGCCGCGCACCATTTTGGCCTGCCGCGGCAAGTAGAAGGGTAGGACCTTCTCCTCCCGAATCCAGCACCATTTGTCCCGTCACTCGTCCCACCTATCACAGTAGGCCCCATCAGGGTAGACCTACTTGGTTCCTGGCCTTGGAATCCAAGTGACAGAACCGGAAAGGGCTCCGCCTGGTTGGATACGGGGAAAAAAAGTAGTGGCGAAAAGAGTGGTGCTGGGGACTACTCCGGTAAAGTTTTCGCAGAGGTGTGCGAAAACTGCCATGTACATCATGGCATTCGGCGTGAAATCCAAGGGATGGAAGCCATTGGTGAACATGAGGTCGATGAAGAAGTACGAAAAGGTGAGACAGAGCCCGCAGTAAAAGTAATCGGCAAAGAAAGGGTATTTTCCTGGGCCGTCCCATGAGGGGCTTGAACTCACGCAGGTGGCAGGATGCTCCGTCGTCCTCGTCGCCCACATCCACCGGTATTGCTTCTTTAGGACATCCAAACTGAGCCCTGACGGAAAGACAGCGTGCTCCTTCCGCATCCTCACCATCTTGTTCTCCGAGACGACCTTTGTTTCCTTGCCCTTGCTTGATTTGGCTAGCATGGGGGCGACGAACGCGGGGGCTAAGAACGAAGAGAGAGTAGTGGAGTGGATAGGAGGGAGGGGCTCTGTTTCGGGCTCAAGGAGGAAGACGATGGCGATTCTCAGATTGGGGAAGGCGAGAGGTAAATGATTAGCGCCTCTGCAATTTCCTCTTTTATGGGGAAGGCGTGGGGCGGTCTCTTTACTAAAATAAGCTAACATAGAAACGTTTCGCGGGCACACTGCTGTAACGACTGCGCCGCACACGTATCCCACGTCCTGCATTCAATGGGCATCATGGGGAAGAGCCGCAAGCGCAATGATCACAACCGCAAGCTCTTGCCACGTGTACTCGTACACCGATTGGGCCTGGCCCAACAGCATCTCACGACGTGTGTGGCCTAGGCCTGGGGGCTCCTGTCAGTGCACTAGAGTTTTGGGCTCTCCAGTGCCCTTTACTCGTGCATGGGCAGTGGCAGCCGCCCTGGCGACAAGGCCCATCAAGGACTTACCAGATACCAGCACAGGTAAATCAATACTACTAGCAAGATCTTGCCGGGAGGGCTATTGAACCCCCAGGCGAAGCCCCGGCAAGACCCCACCAACGCATAGGGCAGGTGTCAATCCACCTAGATGCGTGTCGCGACGTCGATGTTGGAGGGAGCTAAGCGGCTCCGATGGGATGGGCTCCCGTCCCATCCCACTGACGGACAGAGATACCTGCATTAAATGCGCCTGTCCTACTCCGTCAGTGTTAGGTATGATAGCACTGTAGCTCTGTACACCCCATGTACGCACTGTACGCCACTGTTGGGATCCCCTTCAGAGTATAAAAGGAGGCCCGGGGCGATACGGTAGAGGACTTTTGGACTTTTGGAACTTTTGCACTTTTAGGGACCCTCTAGAGCACACGCATAGTAGTAGCTTGCAGCATCCCTGTAGCAGGAACCCTAAGAACACTCTCAATACCACCAAGGAGTAGGGTTTTACGCATCCGTGCGGCCCGAACCTGGGTAAAGATCCTCGCACGCTTTTCATCAGACCGGCTCTTTGCACAATTGGCCCCCCGCTGAACCGAAAGGGATCCCCATGATCCCATAGGTATTCGTTCTCCACAACAGTGATAATCGTTTATTATCCATGCCATAATTGTATTGATTGGAAACACAAATACATGTGTGGGTACATAGACATCACTTCGTCCCTTGTATGCCTCTAGTTAACTAGTTCGTTGATCAAAGATGGTCAAGATTTCCTATCCATAGACATGAAATGACATTTGATAACGAGATCAAATAAATAGGAGAATGATGTGATGGACAAGACCCAAACTATAAACATAGCATACGATCATGTCAGTTTATTGCTATAGTTTTCTGTATGTCAAGTATCTGTTCCTATGACCATGAGATTATGCAACTCACTTACACTGGAGGAATACTGGGTGACTATAAATATGCTCTATAGGTATCTCCGAGGGTGTCCGTTGAGTGGGCATGGATCAAGACTTGGATTTGTTATCCGTGTGACGAAGATGTATCTCAGGGCCCACTTAGTAATACAACATCACAATAAGCCTTGAAAGCAATGTGACTAAGTGTTATCCATGGGAACTTGTATTACAGAATGAGTAAAGAGACTTTCCGGTAACAAGATTGAACTAGGTATAGAGATACCGAGGATCGAATCTCAGGCAAGTAACATACCGAATAAAAAAGGGAACAACATACTTGATTAACTAAATCCTTAATATAGAGGTTCAACCGTTAAAGATCTTCATAGAATATGTGGAATCAATATGGGCACCCATATCCCTCTATTGCTTATTGACCGTGGAGGTGTCTCGGTCATGTGTACATAGTTCTCAAACCCGCAAGGTCTGCACACGTAAGGTTCGGTGACATTTCACTATAGTAGAATTATGTATTGTGGTCACTTAAGGTGGTTCAGAGTCCAGGATGAGATCCTGGACATCACGAGGAGCTATGGAATGGTCCGGAGGTAAAGATTGATATATAGGAAGTCCTATTTTGGTCACTACAAAGCTTCGGGCACTTCGGTAGTGTATTAGGAGAGCCGGGAGGGTACCGGGGGGGGGCACCGGGAGAGGTGTCTCGACCCAAAGGACCTCATGGGCTCTGGGAGGAGTCAAACAATCCCCTAGTGGGCTGTCTGTACCCCCACTAAGGCCCATGCGGCTAGGGGTGGGAAAAACATAAAGGTGGAAAGGTGGAAAGGGTTTCGAAGTGGAGAGGAGGTATCCTACTCCTAGTAGGATTGGAGTAGGACTCCTCTGTTGGAAATATGCCATAGAGACAATAATAAATTATTTATTATCATATTTCCTTGTTTGTCATAATCGTTTATTATCCATGCTATAATTGTATTGATCAGAAACTCAGATACATGTGTGGATACATAGACACCACAATGTCCCTAGTATGCCTCTGATGGACTAGCTCGTTGATCAAAGATGGTTAAGGTTTCCTATCCATGGGCATGAGATGTCATTTGATAATGGGATCACATCATTAGGAAAATGATGCGATGGACAAGACCCAAACTATAAATGCAGCATATGATCGTGTCAGATTATTGCTATGGTTTTCTAAATGTCAAGTATCTGTTCCTATGACCATGAGATCATGCAACTCACTGACACCGGAGGAGTACCTTGTGTGTATCAAACGTTGCAATGTAACTGAGTGACTATAAAGGTGCTCTATAGGTATCTCCGAGGGTGTTTGTTGGTTTGGCACAGATCAAGACTGGGATTTGTTACTCCGTGTGATGGAGAGGTATATCAGGGCCCACTTAGTAATACAACATCACAACAAGCCTTGCAAGAAATGTGACTAAAGTGTTAGCCACATGATCTTGTATTACATAACTAGTAAAGAGACTTGCCGGTAACTAGATTGAACTAGGTATGGAGATGCCGACGATCAAATCTTGGGCAAGTAACATACCGAAGAACAAAGGGAACACCATACGGGATTAACTGAGTCCTTGACACAAAGGTTCAACCGATAAAGATCTTCGTAGAATATGTAGGAACCAATATGGTCATTCAGGTCCTGCTATTGGTTATTGACCATAGAAGTGTCTCGATCATGTCTACATAGTTCTCGAACCCGCAGGGTCTGCACACTTAAGGTTCAGTGACGTTTCGGTTGTACAAAGTTATGTATGGTGGTGACTGAAGGTTGTTCGGAGTCCCGAATGAGATCCCGTACGTCACGAGGAGCTCCGGAATGGTTCGGATATAAAGATTGATATATAGGAAGTCCTGTTTTGGTCGTCGGAAAAGTTTCGGGCTCATCGATAGTGTACCGGGAGTGCCGGGAGGGTACCACGCGACCATCGGGAGGGGTGTCTCGACCTAAGAGGCTACATGGGCTGTGGGAGGAGGTTAACCAGCCCCTGGTGGGCTTGCCGAAGCCTCCCGTAAGTGCCCACGCGTGTGGAGTGGTTTGAGAGGGAAAAAACTCAAGGTGGAAAGAGATTCCAAGTCAGAAGGAGGAGTCCTAATCCTACTAGGATTGGAGGAGGACTCCTCCTCTCCTCCTTTCGCCAAGGACAAGGGCTGGCCCCTTGGGCCCCAAGCCTCCTCTCTCCCTCCTCCAATATATACTAGAGGTTTTGAGGGTTTTGAGAAATAGAAAAACAACCACGTGTTGTCTCTCCTCTAGATTGTAATTTCTCCTCCAGATCGGTTTTAGCGGTGCTTAGGCGAAGCCCTACTGGAATAGCTCCACCACCATCGCTGCAATGCTGTTGCACTGCCGGAGAACTCGTCCACCTCTTCGCATCCTCTTGCTAGATCAAGAAGGTAGAGATCATCATCGAGTTGTACGTGTGTTGAACGCGGAGGTGCCGTATGTTCGGCGCTAGATCGGAAGGACCACGACTGGATCGCGGGACGGATCGTGATTGGATCGTAGGACAGATCGTGAAGGTATCACGGGACGGATTGTGATTCGATCGTGGGATGGATCGTGATGGGATCGCGGGACGCTACGCGATTTGGATCGCGAAGACGTTCAACTACATCAACCGCGTTTCTTAACGCTTCCCGCTTAGCGATCTACAAGGGTATCTAGATCCACTCTCCCTCTCGTAGATGCTCATCACCATGGATAGATCTTGCATGTGCATAGAATTGTTTTTGTTTCCCATGCAATTTTCACCAATAGTGGCATCATGAGCTAGGTCTATGTGTAGATGAGATCTCGAGTAGAACACAAAGGAGTTTGTGGGCATTGATGCTTAGATTGGTTCCTCTCTTGGTCGTGTTTTGGTTCAGCGGTATTGTGGGATAAAACGGCTCGGACCAACCTTACTCGTACGCTTATGAGAGACCGGTCCATCGACTGACATGTAACTTTGTTGCACAAAGATGGTTGGTGGGTGTTTGTTTCTCCCACTTTAGTTGGACCGGATTCAACAAAGGCGGTCCTTGAGAAGGTTGAAAAGCAACTTATGTATCACCATTATGGTTTTTGTTTAGGTGAGAATTATATTGCTAGATACCCATAGCATCCACGTAAAACTTGCAACAACAATTAAAGGACGTCTAACTTGTTTTTGCTGGGTATGTTGTGATGTGATATGGCCAATTACATGATGAGATATATGTGATGTATGAGATGATCATGTATTGTATAGAATATCACGACTTGAATGTTGATGAGTACGGCAACCGGCAGCAGCCATAAGCTTGTCTTGAATTATTGCATGACCTATGTGTCAATCATTAAGCGCTATGTAATGCTTTACTTTATTGCTAAGCGGTAGCAATAGTAGTAGAAGCATGGTGGGCGCGACAACCCCGATGGCGACACGTTGATGGAGATCAAGATGATGGAGATCATGGTGTCATGCCGGTGATGATGGAGATCATGCCTGTGCTTTAAGGATTGAGATCAAAAGCACAAGTTCATGGAAATATCATGTCACTTATGATTTTCATGTGATGTTAATCCTTTTATTCACCTTGTTTTGCTTAGGATGATGGTAGCATTATAAGGTGGTCCCTCACTTAAATTTCAAGACGAATTGTGTTCTCCCCGAGTGTGCACCGTTGCGAAAGTTCATCGTGTAGAGACACCACGTGATGATCGGGTGTGATAGACTCTACGTTCACGTACAAGGGGTGCAAGCCAGTGTTGCACGTGCGGAACACTCGGGTTAAACTTGACGAGCCTAGCATGTACAGACATGGCCTTGGAACACAAGAGACTGAAAGGTCGAACATGAGTCATATAGTAGATATGATCAACATGATGATGTTCACCACTGAAACCACCTCAAATCACGTGATGATCAGACTTGAGTTGCTGAATTTTGATCATGTATCACTCGGATGACCAGAGGGATGTCAATTTCAGTGGGAGTTTTTAACTCAACTCATTATCATGAACATAGTTAGAATGTCTTTGCAAATTATGTTGTAGATTACTAGCTCGCGCAGTAGCTCCCTTGTATTTTTATATATTCCTAGAGAAATAGAGTTGAAAGATGATGGTAGCAATAATGCGGCTGGGTCCATGATCTAAGGATTGTCCTCATTGCTGCAGAAAAGGCTTATGTCCTTAATGCACCGCTCGGTGCGCCACCCCCTCTAGCGTTGTTTGTAGATGTTGCGAACATCTGACAGGCACGTTCCGATGATTACTTGATAGTTCAGTGCGTCATGCATTACAGCTTAGAATTGAGGCTCCAAAATGTTTTGAACGTCACGGAACATATGAGATGTTCGAAGAGTTGAAATTGGTATCTCAGGCTTGTGCCCGTGTTGTGAGATATGAGATCTCCAACAAGATTCTTTTCCTGCAAGATGAATGAGAATAGCTCAATCGTTGAGCATGTGCTCAGATTGTCTGGGTGATACAATCGCTTGAATCGAGTGGGACTTGATCTTCCAAATAAGATATCGATTGATATAAATCTCCTAGTCGCTGTCACTAAGCTACTAAGAGCTTCGTGATGAACTACAAATATGCCAGGGATGGAAATGATGATCCCTAAGCTTTTCGCGATGTTTGACACCGCAAAGGTAGATATCAAGAAGGGGCATCAAGTGTTGATGATTAGTAAAACCACTAGTTTCGAAAAGGGAAAGGGTAAGGAGGGAAACTTCATGGATGGCAAGTCAGTTTCTGCTCCAGTGAAGCAAACCAAAGTTGAACCCAAACTCGAGACTAAGTGCTTCTATTATGAGGAGAGCGGTCGCTGAGGCGGAACAACCCTAGATACTTGGTATATAAGAAGGCTGGCAACATCGACATAAGTATATTTGATATATGTGTTATTGATGTGTACCTTGCTAGTACTCCTAGTAGCACCTAGCTATTGAATACTGGTTCGATTGCTAAATGTTAGTAACTCGAAATAAAAGCTACGGAATAAAAGGAGACTATCTAAGGGTGAGGTGACGATGTGTGTTGGAAATGTTTCCAAGGTTGATGTGATCAACATCGCACGCTCTCTCTACCTTTGGGGTTAGTGAAAAATATAAATAAATGTTATTTGGTGTTCGCGTGGGATGCCCCCAATTTTGACCGTACGCTAAACATACACGAAATGCGTATGATCAAGATTAGGGTCTCACTAATCAATATCACAACACAACTCGAGACACAAATTAAAGCCATACAACTTTATATTACAAGCCAGGGGCCTCGAGGGCTCGAGTGCTAGAAGCAATAATATCTGAGTACAAACATCTGAGTACAAACATAAGCAGCGGTCGAAAGAGGCGAGGCCTCCTGCCTGGGAACCTCCTAACTACTCTTGAGCGTCGGCACTCTCCGCGTAGTAGAAGGCTCCAGCGGTGGTGTAGTAGGCGTCTCTGGCGTACTCCATCTCCTGGCCTCCATCGTTTGAACGCAGAATCGTATCGAGGGGGAAATAGAAAGCAAAGCAGCGGTGAGTACTCATCCAATGTACTTGCAAGACTGACATTAGAACTATGCTAAGTATGCATCATTACCAAGGGGTGGGGTTATATCTGGGCTTACTGCAGAAAGCAAGAATAGGGGGAAGGCCTAATCCTATCGAAGACTAGTATCTTGCAACATTAGAAGAGAGTAGACTGATATCTCACATATAGTCATATTATTGTAGCAATTTTATTAAGTAACCACGCCCAGAGATTCTTCCTCGACTCCCTAGGAGGAAGAAATCCCGAAGCCAACATTCATTTCAATTAATGTCACAATTTTAGTTGTAGTAGGTCAAGGTACAACTCCGAGTCATCCTGTTACCGTGGACACGGCTATTCGAATAAATAATTTATTCCCTGTAGGGGTGCATAACATATTCCCCAACACGCTTGAATCACCTCTGGCCGGACACACTTTTCTAGGTCATGCCCGGCCTCTGGATATCAAAATGTCATCGCCCCACCTAGACTCAACGAACTGGCCAGCCCGCCGGTCTAAAATCCTAAGCACGCAGGTTCATGGGCCCACTTGCCCTTGCACTCCTGCACGATGCGTATGCGGCCGGAAGCAAACCTAGTACACTTAGTCCGGGAGTTGTACCTTCTAGCCCAATCCGGCACGCGCCGCTCCATTGCCGACGTCCGAAGAGCTTCGGCTGGTACAACGATGCTGAGTACCCATAACTTCTCCCACGTGAAGGTTAGTGCATATTAGGGCCAGCAACCTAACTCAGATCAAGTACCCAAACAATTAGCATTTTATTAATACGGGGCAAGCGCGACCCATAAAGTGCGGTCCCGTCGCCCCGTGTCGAGGATGTGCGGAGAAGGCCTCTCTCGCCAGTCCACGCCTCATCATCACCCTTTTGGATGCCTTACCAGCGCATCCCACCACACGTTACACTCGAGTACCCTTGGGGTCGACCCTTCTCAAGACTGTCGGGAACTCAGGTCCACCTCAACCAGGGTGGTACCGCCTGTCCCTCCAGTCCCGTCTTTCACATGTAAACAAGGTCAAGTTGAAGTAACTATGTGTTTATACACCAAGTGGATATTGGAGTAATCACCCTCGATGGACCCCACTGGAGGTAAGTGTATGACAAGAGTCGCTATCGATAAATGGGAAGGAGGAATCACCCTCGATACCCACGATTGATTAGATACGCTACAAAATTAACACTGGGAATGCTAAGTGAGGTATCACCCTCGGCACTCGGTAGTAGCTCTGCAGTGCCATACTGAAGGGGTGTGCGGTGAGGTGAGGGGCCTAGCTCATCGGTCGGTTGACAGAGTCTTTGGGTCTTCGAGTCGTCGGGTCATCGATGAAGAAGCGGGGGCAACTGGGACTAAGGGGTCACTGGGGATTCATTGATCAACCTATACTAAGCAGTTGATATTGTTGCAGGTATAGTAACAGTTTATCAAAAACAGGCTATGCATCAGAATAGGAGCTAACTAATATCGTAGCAAAATCTAATGCAAGAATAAGAGGGAAAGGAATAGGCGATATCGGAATGCTCAAGGGGGGGGTTGCTTGCCTTGCTACTCTATGGCAAAGGCCTGATTGTCAACGGCGTAGTCGTACCCGCCAGCACCGTCAGTCTTGGGGTCTACCGGAGAGAAGAGGGGGAGAAACAATAAATATAAATCAAACAGATGCATCATGATGCATGACATGGCAATATGCAGAGCTAGGTATGCACTAATGCAATACTACATGTAGCAGACGGGTCGGAAGAATATCTGATGATATTTTCCCGGGTCTTGGGCTTCTACCAGACGGATGAAACGGATGGAAAAGTTCCATGTTTGCTATGCTAGGAGCACGTGACAGACTAATGGATAGCGTATTCGGATTTGTAGGATTTTTCTGATCAACTTTCATGTATAAAATATTTTCATGTGACTTACGCATTATTTTATATTAATTTTTAAAGTTTTATTAATATTTTGAAATTAAAATAGATTATATTTAAGTCGAACATAGAATTATGACATCAGCATGATGTCATGGTGACATCAGCAGTCAATAGTCCCAGTTTACTGGTCAAACTGACCAGTGGGTCCCACACGTCATTGACATAGTTTAATTGAGTTTAATCAATCTTGAACAGGTTGAATTAGGAGGGGTGGGACCTACCTATCATCCACTATTTAGCCCTAATTAATTATCAGAATTAATTAATCCATGTTAATTAGCCTAATTGCGCTAGGCCCACATGTCATGGACTAATATATTAATAACAGATTAATTATGTTAATTAATCTTAACCGCACTAATTAACTAATTACTTAACTATTTATTTAATTATACATTATTTTTATTTTTATTTTATTTTTAAAATGTCCATTAGGGGGGTGTGGGCCTCCTCTGTCATATGGAGTGGGGGTGGTTAGTGGGTGGTCAAGCCCACTAACCAGATCAGTAGAGGGGGGAGGCCCCAAGGCCAACGGTGGCCAGGGCCAACCAGCGGTTCGTCGGCGGTCAGGCGCGACGCGATGCATGGGTGCGTGGGAGGGGTGAGCGGGCGGTTTGCCGGAGGAGGCGGGTAAGGCCGGGAGGCGCCCGGTGCACGGCCGACGCGGTGCCCGGTGCGTGCGCGCAAGCGGGGCGGGCCGGGGACGTGGCGACGGACGGAGCAGGGTGGCGCCAAATCTTGCGAGCGGCGGGGAGGGGCGAGCGGCCGGAGGGAAGGGGAAGGAGGAGGAAGGAACCTTGGGAGGGCTCACCTGCGAGGAGGGAAGGGGGTCGGTGAGGCTCCGTGTAGCCAGGGTGGGGAGGAGGCCGGGGAGGTCTGGGGCGAGGCGGATGGCGGAGGTGTGTGGTGGCAGCGTGGACGAGGCAAAGCGGCCCAGCGCTGGAGCGGAGGGGGCGACAGGGAGGCGACAATGGCAAGGGGAGCCGGTAGCGGGGGGCGCTAGGGACGGTGAGGCGAGTTGGCACGGGCCGGCGCCGTCGGGGGTGTCGGGGCGGCCCCCGATCTGGGGCGGGTGGGAAGGAGCGAGGGGGAGTGAGGGGTGCGGGGGGAGTGGGGGGAGTGGGGTGGGGGTTGACCTAGTAGGCCCGAGTGGGCCGGCTGGTAGGTGGGCCGGCCAGTTAGGCTGGCCCATGGGGGAGGGGGGTTTCTTCTTGTTTATTATTATTATTTTGTTTGCTTTTAGTTTCTTTTAAAAATTTAATATATAAATATGTAACTAGTTCATAATTTAGTTTTAATAATTATGCCACAGCCACAAAAGTTTTAACCCAAAATAAAATAGTTTAGTCTTGTATTAATTTGGAAAAGTCATTTTATTAAATGTTTTTCTATTGTTTAAATTATTTTAGTGCCTTTATACACTGTAAAAATTTGGTTTCAACATGACAAATATCCAGAGAATATTTGCCACAGTTTGAACACTTTTGTTTCCATGTTTGACAAAAATTGAATTTTGACTTTAGATTTGAATTTGGATTTGAATAGGATTTGGGTTAACGCGAGATTAACAACAGTAACAGTGGTGACATGGCATCATTAGCAAGGGATTACTGTATCTCAATTATCTGGGCGTTACAATTCTCCTCGTCTAACAAGAATTCTGTTCCCGAGAATTAAGAGGTAGAGTAAGGGGAAAAGTTATGGTTACGAAATTCTAACAAGTCTTCTTATTCTTATTACTCTAATTGAAGAGGTTGACCAATTATGTGGATGTCTTAAATTCGCTGCTTCAGGGCATCATGAAGAATTCGTCATCTTTTCTTTTGGATCTACTTGGTCTTACGAATGCGATAAGAGGGGAAACTCTGGAAGAACGTATATCCACAAAGTTCGGCACTGACGGTGAACGCACGGAAGAAACATGAATTATTTCTCGATTTGTAGCTCAGTGAATTTACCAAGAGCGATATGCGATTGTACGAAAATTTTCAACCAGGTAGGCAATCATTCAATGCCTAATCAGAAGGTGAATGGGGGGGGTCAGAGCAACAGAGCTAAATATTGCATCTGATACAAGAATAGGTCATTCCTTGGACGATGGCTCGGGATCACATACGAAGCCAAGTGTAAAAGGTACTTTGGAAACAAGGGTGTATAGGAGAGTCAGGTTTCGATCCTGTGGAACTAAGGGTTATGGGCTCATCATGTGGGTTAAGAGTAGGAAGAGCGGTGTCATCTTGCATGACTATTGGTAGCAAGACTTGTCAGAGGATAGCCTATCAGTTATGTCAGCAACAACGTCGGTACCAAGGGCGGGGGACAAAGAGAACCATATCCCCACTCGTTGAAATGAGGTTGACCAATAGGCAAAGTCCTTGTCCACCGGCGGTTACCGGAATGTTATCAACAATAGTAACACGGTCTTACTGACAGAGTTGTTCACCGAGGTGTTTACCTAAGCAGGGAATTACCACTATTCAAATAATTTAGATTATAAGAAAGGTTAAACAGACCAATGGAAAGGAAAATGTGTTCATCACATTAAACGGAATAATGGAAAGGAAAATGTGTTTATACTCAAGTTTTAGGAGTATATCTTTACCAAGGAAAACATGGCATGATATAAATGACAGGTTAGCAAGTATATAACCATTTAGGTAAAGGGGCGAGGAAATTCTTGACATTCCCATACAATGGTGTTTGGGTAATTTATCAAGAAACAATTAGCATCGAGCTTACATTACTCTTTTTGATGATCAATATACCACCTCCATGCTTCGGGATAGCAATGATATGGTGTTTCGAGTAAAGGATAGAATTTGGATACACAGAGGATCCAATAGGAACTTATAATATAAGTCTTATAATTTACCCCATGGAAGAACGACAACCCTAGATAAACAAAGCATTATAAAATAGGTCACCCGGCCAGGTGTGCTAGCTACAACATCACCTTACCAAGTAATAAAGACCAAAGTTATAATTCTTTATTATGTTCCAATCATCATATCTGCTTGAGATTCAGATCTGGTTGGTGTCAAGATACTTCCGACAAAGAAGGCCCGAGGAGAAAAAGAAACAACACAGACCTACGAGATGATGTTGCAAGAATCTCGGAATGAATGACAGAAGCAAGACTTGAATCATTAGCCATACTACAAGACATCTGAACACAAGGTCAAGACATTCGTGCCCACATGGAAGTTTTCTAGAATGGGATGTAATCAAGTTCTGGTTGGGGACCATCATAGAGGATATCAAAGTTCCATGTGTAAGTATGGACTAGGTCAAATCAAATCAATCAGTGGCTTGGCATGCTAGGAATTACATATGGAGTGAAGGTGGCAAATCTATAAAACCATAGAGTACTTCACACATGCCTGAATGAATTGGAACGATTCCAAAGGAAGCGAGACAAAATTTTCCCATAAGCACGATGGCAAAAATGCACGTGAACTTATAGAAAAACACTTCTTTTATCAAACATATTCTTCATGAACTAGGCACAAAGATAATGCTTTCAAGGTTTCCAACACTATCTTAAATGTTCATCGTGAACCGCAAAGAAGAGGAGGTAGCTGATGGGCTCAACAACAACTAGTCGAGAATTCCACAAAAATAGATTCCCACGATTGTGTGAACAAGGTGATAGCATTGGTTAAACTAGATGATATATTGAGGTATGACCGAGGGAAACATCCACAATTAAACATTAATCGAAAGGTGCACCCAAAATCCGGACTAAGTAGCATGACCAATGATAGAATGTTGATTCAACAACCAACACACTAAGAATGGGCTTATTGTTCATTAAATTCAAGGTAATAGAGTTGTTATGCCAAAAGTGTTGAATCTACACATAACAATCCATTTGTCTGTATTCCAGTTAGAAACAACACGGAAACCAAGAAATGAAAGGTGATGGCAAGAAGTATCACTATATCAAGAATTTTTATGATGTGTGCAAATTTCACATGATTCTTGAAAAAGATGGTAATACTGCAAGATAGAACATAACACAAGAATTCTAACACGGAACTTAAGGTTCAACCAAAACAAGACAAGCCTGTGTTTGAAAGGAAGGCAAGGATGTTGCTTCCCATCATGAATTTAATTGCTATCCTAGGAGAGTTCACAATGTTGATGATGACCACGACACAATAGTCGAGAAGTCTCTTGAAGATGTAATCGATCAGCGACTGGCGGGGGGATGACCCCCGGGTTACCTCAAACGCCCCTAATACTTCGGGCCTGCCTACGGGGCTATTGGGGGGCCTCCTTCGAGCAACTGGCCTGGCTACGCTCTGCCGGCTATGACCCCCCTGGCCTAGGCGCGTCAGCTACCCCTTCGCTGGCTTCGGTGCGCTGGCCGGCTAGGGCCTCGCCGCCCGGCTCCTTCCCAACAGCCGGCTCAGCATCAGATGCCCCTGACGGGGCCCTACGCGGCGGCAGTGGGTCCTGTCCCGTCGGGGGTCGGCGCCCACATGGCCACAGTGGCCCTCATCCCGTCGGGGGTCAACGCCCGCGTGGCCACAGTGGCCCCCATCCCATCGGGGGTCAGCATCCGCATGGCCATAGTGGCCTCTCGCCATTGTGGACGGTGACCGAGCCTCCAACAGTGGCGACCTGCCCCCAACCACTCCGCCATCTACCCTGGCATGGCTATAGGATAGCCGGCCGGCCGCTGACCCTGGCCGGCCGCCGCAAGACGACGCCGCCCGCGGCGCCCCGTGCGGTGACGTGACCGGGCTCGGGGCCCGCCCGCGACAAGACTAAAGCTGGTGGCCCCCGCAGCCGTCCAGAGGGGCTGCCGGCTGGGTCCCCTCCCCCCCCCCCCCCCCGCACGACCGTTATATTCATATTGTAAGCCGGGGGGTTGGCCTGTAAAAGCCCCCGGGCCTCCTCCATGCAGAGGGACGGACGAACAACCGAACCTCAGACGCACGTTCTCGCATGATAGAACCTCCCACGAAGAACCTCTCGTGCCAGAACACTTAGCTTCTTCCTCGACTCATACAGCTCATGGAGCACCATTGTAGCCTTCACCATTGTCTCAACAAGACCAAGCAGGACTAGGGGTTTTACCTCCCACGGAGGGCCCTGAACCTGGGTACATCGTGTGTCAGTCACCGCTTCTGCCTAACCCCGTTCCCGGAGCCCGCCGGCGTCCTTTCGGCCCCTCTCGATTTGCCTACCCATCGCATCTGCCGTGACAAAACCACGACAGTTGGCGCCCACCATGGGGCCCTCCGCGGTGCCGGCCGGAGTCATGCTCCAGGCGGGCCCTTCACCACCTCCCCTGGCCGCCCCGCGTCTGGGCGGAACTGCATCCTCGTGGGGCTTGCTCCGGCAGGTCCTACGGGCGATGCGGCCGGCCTCTCTGACGAACGCCCTGGCCGCAACCCCCCACTCGACGACGACGCGCTCACCAGGCTGTTCAGCAAACTCAGCCTCGTCGGTGAGGCGTCGGTCGACGAATACCCTAGCGGGGTGCTCGACTGCACCGATCCCCCCTCGTCCGTAGGCGCTCTTGCCACCGACGATGCGATCAGCTCCCACGCGCGTGTGGGAGTAATGGTCACCGCCTCCTCCACCACTTCGGGCCGTGTGCGGGCGGCCGAGGCCGGCGCGGCTGCCGCCCACGCCGGCACCTCCGACCCCCTCGCCGCCACCCTCCGGGGTCTCGGCACCCTCATCACCACGACAGTGGACCCGGCCGCCGCCAGAGCCGAGCTGGAGGCGGCTCGCCGCCAGCTATTCGAAGACGCCAGCGCCCTCGTTGCCGAGCAACGTCGGATGGAGGCCGCACAGCGGGAGTACAACTCCACGTATGGCCTCACCCCGGCTGGCCCCGTGCCCGGCCGGCGTGGCGCCGTGCGGGAATGCTGCCGCGTGGTCGCCGAGATCCTAGGCGGCCGCCTCCCCGTCTACGACACCCTTGTCACCAACCTGCGTGCCGCCAAGGTTGCCTACGAGGACCTGGGCACCTTGGAAGGCGAGGAGTGGGCCGCACGCGAGCGGCACATCAAGGACCTCATCGACACTGCCAACGCGCAGCAGGTCGCCCTCACTCCTCGAGGGGCCGTCTCCGAGTTCCCCCGTCCCGAGGGCGAGGGCTCTGGTGCTGTGGACCTTCGGCAGGCCCAGCACTCCAGCACCCCTTGTCCCTTCGGCCGGAACACCTAGGGGAGCAACGCTCAGTGGCCCCCGTTGCGTGGGAACGAGCAGCCGGCTGTGAACAGCCGGCGCAGCAATCGCCCGGCTGGCAGCCTCCGGGTCGACGAGGCGCCGGCCGGCGGAAGCTGGCGCAGCCGCGAGCACACACCGCCTCCATGGCAGGAACCGGCGCAGTCCGTCCCGCCGGCCGTCCGACCCGAGCTTGCGGCCTGGCTCGGGCCGCGCGTTCCCCATAGCGACAACGACGCCCGGCTCCGCCTCGACCGGCTGGCACAGTCGGCTCTCCTCGAGGAGGAGGGCTCGATCAGCGCGGCCTCCTTCGGCCCGCGGATCGGCAACGAGCCGTTTCCGCCCGGCTTCATGCTTCCCCGCGACACCCCGAAGTACACTGGGACCGCCAAGCCGGAGGACTGGCTGGTCGACTACACCACCGTTGTCGGCATAGCCAGGGGAAACAAGCGCGTGGCCGTCCGCTACTTCCCCCTCATGCTGATTGGCTCTGCCCGCACCTGGCTGAACAGCCTAGCTGCCGGCAGCGTCAACACCTGGACGGATTTCGAGGAGGCCTTCGTCCGCAACTTCACCGGCACCTACAAGTGAACCGGTCGCCCCGCGAGCTCGCCATGTGCGTCCAAGGCCCGGACGAGCCCCTCTGTGACTACCTCACACGCTGGACCGAGCTTCACAACTCCTGCGAGGGCGTGCACGAGGTGCAGGCCATCCAGTACTTCATCAAGGGCTATCGTGACGACACGCCCCTCATGCACAAGCTCTTGTGCTCCGAGCCAACCTCCCTGGCGGACTTGATGTCCAAAGCGGATAAATACGCCACGGCCGACTCCTCCATGAGGATGAAAGCCAAGGCGCCAGCCAAGCCGGCTCCGGCTCCGGCCAAGACGGCCGCCGACAACCGGCAACAGCCCAACAACACACGCAAGAACGACCACCCGATCCCCGATACGGGAGCCGGCTCGTCACCTCCATCGAGGAGGAGCAGTCGGCCGGCCAGGCCCTCGGAAAGTGCCAGCGCACCGGCAAGACCGCCTGGCAGCCCAAGCTGACTTTCGAGTAGCTGTTGGACCTCCCCTGCCGGAACCACTCCGGTGCCACGCCGTCCATGCACACGCTCCGGCAGTGCAGCTTCTCACAGCGCCTGGCCCGGGGGGACGGCCTCCCGGCTCCCCCGCGCCGCCGGCCCATGCGCCGGCTCCGGCCCAGGCTCCGCCTCCGGCTCTCGGACCGGCCCACACATCCCCAGCCCCAGCTCGAAACGACGATCGGTTGCTGGACCAATACCCCGAGCCCGATGGCTGCTACGTCGTCTCCACGAGTGAAGAGACAAACAAGCACACCCAACGCCGGCTCCATCGTGAGGTGAATGCCACCGCGTCCGCGACTCTCCAGTTCATGCACTGGTCCGAGAAGCCGGTCACCTGGAGCCGAGCAGACCATCTGGCTGTGATGCCGGACCCGGGCAGCTACGCCCTCGTCCTCGACCCCACCATCGCCTCCGAGAGGCGCTCCTGCCACTTTTCACGGGTGCTGGTCGATGGCGGCAGCAGCATCAACATACTCTACCTTGACACCCTGCTCAAGCTAGGGCTCAAGGTGGAGGACTTGAAGGCAAGCCAGACCATTTTCCACGGCATCGTGCCGGGCAAGTCCTGCACCCCCCTCGGCAAAATCCGGCTCGACGTCCTCTTCGACGACGCCGGCCACTTCTGCCGCGAGCCGATCTGGTTCGAGGTGGCAGACCTTAGCAGCCCCTACCACGCCTTGCTGGGCCGGCCCGCGCTTGTCAAGTTCATGGCGGTTCTCCATTACGCCTACCTCAAGCTCAAGATGCTGGGCCCCAAGGGCATCATCACCGTTGCCGGCAAGTACCAGATGTCCATGGTGTGTGCGCGCGATGGCAGCCGGCTGGCCGAGGCCCTGGAGATAGCGGAGGAGAAGCGGCAGCTCGACCGGCTGGTGGCTCTCGCCTCTGCCCAGCCGGCCGTGCCGGCTCCTCCATCCCAGTCCGTCGGCGAGGGCTCTTTCCAGCCATCCAGAGACACCAAGCAAGTGCCGCTCGATCTGGCCAACCCCACCCAGTGCATGACCATCGGTTCGCGCCTCGATAGCAAATAGGAAAGCGAGCTCATCGACTTCCTCCGTGAGAACCGGGACATTTTTGCATGGTCCCCCAAAGACATGCCGGGTGTCCCGAGGAAGTTCGCCGAGCACAAACTACATGTACGGCCGGATGCGAAGCTGGTCAAGCAACCCCTGTGCCGTTTCTCTAAGGAGAAGCGGTGCACCATTGGAGAAGAGATCGCCCGGCTGCTCGCAACCGGCTTCATCATGAACGTTTTCCACCCGGACTGACTGGCCAACCCAGTCCTGGTGCTGAAGAAGAACAACACTTGGCGCATGTGTATCGACTACATGAGCCTGAACAAGGCGTGCCAAAAGGACACGTTCGCCCTACCACGGATCGATCAAGTCATCGACTCCATGGCCGGCTACGACCTGCTGTCTTTCCTGGACGCCTACTCCGGCTACCACCAGATCAAGCTGGACCCGGAGGACCGGCTCAAGACCTCTTTCATCACGCCCTTCGGGGCCTATTGCTACATCACCATGTCCTTCGGCCTGAACAATGCAGGCGCCACCTTCCAGCGCTGCATGTAGAAGTGCCTCCTGCCTCAGATAGGCAGGAATGTCCACTTCTACGTCGACGACATTGTCGTCAAGTCCAAGAAGCACTTCAGCCCCCTCGACGACCTCCGAGAGACGTTCGCCAACTTGCGCGAATACAAAATCAAGCTCAACCCGGAGAAGTGCGTTTTCGGCATCCCGGCTGGCCAGCTTCTGGGTTTCTTCGTGTCCGCTCGCGGCATCGAAGCTAACCCCGAAAAGATCCAGGCGATCGAGCGCATGCCCAAGCCGGCCCGGCTTCGCGACATTCAGAAGTTCACCGGCTGGCTCGCCTCCCTCAGCCGGTTCATCAGCCGGCTGGGCGAGAAGGCCCTGCCCCTTTACAGACTCCTGCGCAAGTCGGCCCTGGTCGAGCCGGGCCGAGACCTCTCAAAGAAGCCGGCCCTGTTCGACTGGCCCGACGAGGCGGACGCGGCGTTCCGCGACCTCAAGCGGGCTCTCACTAGCACGCCCATTTTGGCCGCGCTGGCTGAGAAGGAGCCCCTGCTTGCCTACATCGCGGCCACTATGCGCGTTGTTAGCGTCATTCTGGTAGTGGAGCGGCCGGAGGAAGGCAAGGCGCTGCCGACGCAGCGTCCGGTCTACTACCTCAGCGAGGTCCTCTCCGCCTCCAAACAGAACTACCCCCACTACCAGAAGATGTGTTACCGCGTCTACTTCGCCGCCAAGAAGCTGAAGCATTACTTCCAAGAGCACGTCGTCATTGTTGTGAGCACAGCGCCGTTAGGCGAAATCATGGACGGTCGGGATGCCACTGGCCAGATAGCCAAATGGGCCATCGCCATGGCCGACTACGAGATCCAGTACGAGCCGCGCACCGCCATCAAGTCCCAAGCGATGGCCGTCTTCCTCGTCGACTGGGCCGAGACCCAGTTTGTGCCGCCTCCACCCGACTCCACACAATGGCGCATGCATTTCGATGGCTCCAAGATGAGGACCGGCCTGGGTGCCGGCATAGTCCTCTCCTCCCCAAAAGGTGATCAACTCAAGTACACCCTCCAGATCCATTTCGCCGCCTCCAACAACGTGGCCGAGGATGAAGCCCTCGTCCACGGCCTCCGGCTCGCCAAGGAGATAGGCGGCCGGCGCATACTATGCTTCGGCGATTCTGACCTCGTGGTCCAGCAGGTTTCCGGCGAGTGGGACGCCCAAGACGCCAACATGGCCAGCTACCGCTTCCTTGTCCAGCAACTCACCGGCTCCTTCGAAGGTTGTGAGTTCCATCATGTCCCCCGGGCGAACAACGAGGCGGCCGACATGCTGGCCAAAATCAGCTCCACCCGACAGGCCATCCCTGCCGGCGTCTCCCTCGAGCGGTTGCTGAAACCGTCGATCAAGCCGTCTCCCGAGTCGGAGTCCATCTTCGTGCTGGCAGGCGCCGTCGGCACCGCGGGCGCGCCGGCTGCCCTGCCGGGCCCTCCGATCGCGGCCGCCTCGCCGGCCCGGCGCCACCTGCCGCTCCGAACCAACCGGTCCCACCTGCAATCAACGTCGTCATGACGACGGCCGACTCTCCCGCCGCCACTCCACTCCCGGGGACTGGCATGCCGGTCCCGGGGGATGGGGTGATGGTGCCGGGGGCTGGCGTGCCGGCCCCGGGGGCTGCCGCCTCTGACGTCCTGCTCGAGCCCGAGCCGGCTCCTGTCTCGGCCCCCTCGTGGGCTCTGCCCATCCTGGCATTCCTCGAGCGTGGCGAGCTCCCCTCTGACAAGGCCATCGCAAGGCAAATCCAGCGCCGGTCCTCGGCCTACGGCATCGTCAACCGCGAACTCATTCATCGTAGCACCATCGGCATTTTCCAACGCTGTGTCGAGCCGGAGAGGGGGTTGGAGATCCTCCTCGACATCCACCAATGCGAGTGCGGGCATCATGCCGCCTCCAGATCCTTGGTGGCCAAAGCTTTCCGCCACGGTTTCTACTGGTCGACTGCCCTGGAGGCAGCCAAGGACCTGGTCGACAAGTGCGAGGGCTGCCAACGCTTCCGCGCACAGAGCCACCTGCCGGCCACCGCCCTCCAGACCATTCCCCTCTCATGGACTTTCGCCGTCTGGGGGCTGGATATGGTGGGGCCCTTGAAGACCGCCCGAGGCGGCATGACACACCTATTGGTCGCCATCGACAAGTTCACCAAGTGGATCGAGGCGTGGCCCATCAAGAAGTTGGACGGCCCCACTACCGTCCAGTTCATCAAAGACATCACGGTTCGCTACGGCGTCCCTCACAGCATCATCACCGACAACGGCACGAACTTCGCCAAGGGCGCACTGGCGTGTTTTTGCACACAACAAGGCATCCGGCTCGACCTGGCATCCGTCGCCCACCCCCAGTCCAACGGCCAGGTCAAAGGGCGAATGGACTGATCCTGGCCGGCATCAAGCCCTGGCTCGTCACGCCGCTGGTCCGGTCGGCCGGCTGCTAGGTCGAGGAGCTAACGGCCGTCCTGTGGAGCCTCCGGACCACGCCCAACCGGTCGACCAGCTTCACCCTGTTCTTCCTCGTTTACGGGTCCGAGGCAATCATCCCCACCGACATCAAGTTCGATTCGCCTCGGGTCACCCTATACACCGAGAAGGATGCAAGAGAGGCAAGGGAGGACGGCGTCGACCTCCTCGAAGAAGCCTGCGAGCTAGCTTTGAGCCGGACGGCCATCTATCAGCAAAAGCTCCGGCACTACCACAGCAAGCGGATCCGGCCGCTCTCCTTCCGCAAAGGGGACCTGGTGCTCAGGCGGGTTCAACGAACAGCCGGCCAACACAAGTTGTCCTCCCCATGGGAGGGCCCTTTCATCATCAGCCGGGCGCTGCACAACAACGCCTACTACCTGATAGACGCCCAGAAGCCGCAGAAGCGCAAGAGAGACGCATCCGGCGAAGAAACGGAGCGCACGTGGAATGCGGCGCTCCTCCGCCCCTTTTACTGCTAAAAAGCCAGTGTATGTACCCTGTACTTTTGCCCCTTCGGGCCCATGAATGCAATGGGGACCTCAAGTCGGCGCTTGAGGCACACCCCTTCTCGATTTCTCCAAGTTTCCTCCTACCATCTAAGGCCCGGGCCCGGCTTGCGGACCCGGGGGCTCGCCCGGCTCCCCTCTGAGGCGGACGGATAAGTGTGAGCAAGCGGCCCTTCGCCTCCCCCGCCCTAACCCGCCACAGACCGGCCCCCGGCTGTCCGGCTGAAGGGACCGCGGGGTATGAAGGAGCTCCTCACACTAAAGTCCGCCAATGCATGGTAGCCAGCCTAGCCCATTCATGCTACGTCACTCCCCGTAGCCGGCCTCTGCCGGCTCGACCTAGTCCTAGCCGGTTGACTCTAAGAGCCCGCTACTTTTCCCTATGGGTGAAGCCCCGTCCCTGTCCCAGACCGGCTCCCGGCTGGCCAGCAGGCGGGGCAGAAGCCGGAAGGAATCCTAGCGCACTCAAACAAGTCAGTAGGCAAAAGGCGAAGGTAGAGCCGGCACGCACCCATTTCCATCTCTAATAACGAGACATTGACTAAACATAACAAAAGGCTCACGGCCGCAAGTTCATTACAATATATCTTAAATACACCCCTAGTGGGTGGAACTCCGGCACTAAAAGTAACATGCAGACAAAAGATACAAGACGGAAAGACCCAAGCAGGGGCGATCTCGAGCCGTTCCGCCTCCGGCGCCGGCACTTCTAAGGCCGGCAGCGCTCATGCCGGCGGCGCTGGCGCCTTCGAGGATGGCGTCCCCAGGGCGGCCGAGGTGGAGGCCCCCGCGTCCCTAGCAGGCTCGGACAGAGCATAGTCATCGGTGTCGGACCCCCCGTCGACTGTCTCACACTCGCTCCCCTCCGGGTCGTCGAGGGCCAGCACGTACGAGTCTTCCGGGATGGCCGCACCGTCTTCACCATGCTCCGGGACGTACTCGTCCCACGCGGCGAAGGACGCGAGCTCGCTCGCTCGCGTCTGTAGCTCGTCCGCCACCGCCGACAGCTCCGCGTCGGTGTCGGCACGCTGGGCCGTGAGCAGCCCCAGGTCAAGCCCGGGATACCACGACCTGGCAACGCGAAGGCTCATCTCCGCACCGGCGCGCGCCGTGGATGCCCTCCAGGCATTCACCTGCGCAGTCCCGGTTTCCAGCCATCGGGCAAGCCGGGTCAGGGAGCCCAGATCCACAGCCCGAGGCTAGAGGGTCCGGACCAGCCCCATGCCGGCCACCTGAAACCTCGTCAGGGTGCGGATGACTGCCTCCAGGTGTGCCTCGACAGCAACCCCCACATCTTCCAGGGTCCAGGGGTGCCCCGCTCGATAACCTCCCCCCGGGCCCGCCGGTTCTCACGTTCGGACTCCACGGCCGCCTTCGCGCTCTCCTGGGTACCGGGGAAGAGTCCTAAGGAAAGACAAGAAGTAAGAAAAGGGCAAGGAAAGGATAAGAGTACGCATAAAGAATAAGGAAAAGGAGGGCCGGGAACTTACGGCATAGCATCCGGTCCACCCCGTGGCCCTGCTCCGCCAGCTGCGCCTCCCAGTCCGCCGCTTCCTGGTGATAGCGCTCAGTCTCGTCCTGAGCCGCGTGCATCTCCTTGAGCGCCTTCGTTAGCGCGGCGTCCTGGGCCTCCAGCTTGTCGCGGAGCACCTTCTCTCGCCCCTCCGCCTCCTGGCGGAGCACCGCCTCCCGGTCCGCCAGCCCCCGGCTATGGGCCTCCTCGAGCTTCTTCCGGTGCGCCCTCAGCCCCTCCGCCTTCTCGCAGAACTTACGGCACTCCGCCGCCACGGTGTCCCGCTCCTTGAGGACCCGGACCACCTGCTGCCGGAGGGTGACCGCCTTGTTGTGGGCGGCTGCACGAAAAGAAATCAATCGCCATTAGAAGAAGGGATTGTTAAAGGAACCCGGCCCGCCTCAGGGGCAGCCAGCTTGATCCTCGGGGACTCCTCCCGCCAAGGACACAGAAGCACATACCTTGCAGGTCCGCAGTCGCGGCGGCAAGGCGGCTCTCCGCCCCCCGGTACAACCCCAGCAGGGTGTTGTACGCCGCCGCCCGGAAGTCGTGGGCCGCCTACAAGGACAAAGAAGAAGATAGCAATTTAAGCTCGACCCGCCTGCAGCCCAGACGGCTCGAGCCTCGGGGGCTACACCCAGTGGGTGCGCTAGCGCGCCCCCACTGGAAAAGAAAAGAAAGAAAGGAACAGGGCACTTACCGCAACCGCCTGCTCCAGGCTCACCAACCGTTCGCTGGCGGCCCGGGCATCCTCCATCGCCTAGGCGCGGCAGGCCACAAAGGATTCTACGACGGCGGCCACCGCGGTTCCAAGGGCGCTCGCTGGCTCCCCGGAGGATGGGCCCCCGGCCGTCGCCCATAGCTGCTGGGGCCGGCCCCCGTCTGCGAGCCCTCCTTCGCGGGAAATGACGACGGTGCCGGTTCCCGTCGCCGTCGTCGTTCCAGGGGTCGTCGACGACGTGCTCTCCGCGGTCGCCCCTTCGGTGGCCGTGGCCCCCATCCCAGATCCTCCACCATCGGCGCCCCCTGGCCGGCTCGTGTCTGGTGCCGGCGTCTCAGGAGCCGGCATGCCAGAGGCCGGCGACTCCGATGTCGGCACCTCAGGAACCGGCGCCTCCCGCGTCGGCTCCTCCAGGTCCACCACCACCGTGCCCGGCGGCACGACGCTCGGCTCCGGTGGCGCCTCGCTTGACGCCGCCGGCTCGTCATTCCCGCCCGGCTCGGAGGCTCGGCTATTCTCCTCCAACGAGTCCTCCGCGGTCTCCCCACCGCCTTCTGCGGGCCGGTCAGCGCCATGGCGGCCCGACGATGTCTCTTCCGGGCCACGGGGGGAACACCTCCCACGTTTGGCCAGCGGCCTCCCCGCTGGCCGCCCCCGCCTATGCTGCCGCCTCCTCCCACAAGCGGCACGCCTCCTCTCGCTGCTCTTGCTCGGCCTTGTCGAGGTCGAGCCATGCCTGGCGCTCCCTCTCCTCAGCCGTCAGTGGCGGTGCCGTTTTCATCGTCCTGCCGTCTGGCCCTCCTCCCAGCGAGCGCGCCTCTTTGATGGCGGTGGGGCATCAGACGGGGAAGGAGGCAAACCGAGATTTGATTCAACAAAGGATTAATAAACTTACCCAATCACGACCGGCATCGCCCGCCTTGAGGGCCCGGTCGGGTTCCCCCTCTGCCTCTTGCTGCCCCCAGCACGACTGCTGCCTGGCTGCGCGGCGGCCGCGCGCTTGGGCGCCGACTTGGAGGCAGCCGGCCCCTTCCCCTTGCCCACCACGGCCGGATCGCTGGCGGCACGTGGCCGACGCCCCCGCGGCACCGTGACCTCCCCCTCCGAGAAGATCGTCGGGTCTTCTGCAGCAAGCGCCGGCTCCCGCTCAACATCGTCGTTGGGCCAATCCCTTAATGGCTCCCGGGAATAAGACTCACCCGGGGGCTCGGCCTCATCGTCCTCCTCCTCCTCCCCCTCGTCGTCGCCTGCCTCCACCTCGCTGGCTCGCTCGGTGGCAGTCGGCTCCACGCCGTCGACGTCCTAGAGCTCTTCTGGGTCCGACTCCACCGAGTCCGGCGCCGGCCTCGCATAGTCCTGCAAGAGCGCGAACCTCTGCAGGCAAGCCGGGCAGCACTGTTAGACCAAGGGGGGAATACTTCCAGGCGGCAACGGACTGGAGGGAGGAGCCGGCTGTTCACTTACCCGTGGTGCCGGGTGACTCTGGCTGTAGGGGATCTTCCCCCACTGCAACTCCCCCTCCTTCATTTTCGCCGTCGACACAGCGTTGACCCTCCTCGCCACATGGACCGGCCTCAGCTCCTTGGTGGAGATCCGGCAGGGGTCGTGGCGTCCTCCCATCTGGCAAATAAGATGTGGCCGGCGCTGCAGCGGCAGCACCCGGCGCGCCATCATCGCCGCCAGCAAGTCTGTGGCCGTGAGCCCCTCCGTCCCGATCAGCTCGCGGAGGCGGGCAGTGAGACGGTCGGCCATCTCGGGCGCCGAGGTCGGCGTTGCCCGCCAGTTCTACATGGCAACCGGCGGGCGGTTGGCGAAGTCGGGGAGGTTTATATAGTCCTCCTCCGGCTTCATGTTCTTCACGTAGAAGAACCCCCGCTGCCATCGCTTCACCGATTCATGCAACGGGAGTTTGGGGAAGCCGGTCCCCTGACGAACTTGGACGGAGGCGCCCCCGCAGGCGGTCATCACCATCTTCTGGGTCGCCAGGTCCTTCACCGTCTGCCGCTTGAAGTAGAAGAGCCGGCACCAGAAATCGAGTCTGGGCTCGACTCCCAGATTTCCCTCGCAGAGGACGACGAACGCCGCCAGCTACAGGACGGAGTTGGGGGCGAGGTGGTGCGGCTGCAGGCCGAAGTGCGTCAAGAACCGCCGGTAGAAGGCGCTCGCCAGCAGCCCCAGCCCGCGGTGAAAGTGGTCGGCGAAGACCATGACCTCGCCCGGCCGCGGCCTTGGGGAGTTCTCTGCCCCCAGCGGGCGGGCCTCCAAGAACTCCGCCGCCGGGAGCTTGCGGAGCGTGTGGAGGTGCTCGATGTAGGCGTCGTCGATGTCGCTGCCGTCCTAGGCGCCCTTGGTCACTATCTCCATGGCGGCGGCGCGTGGGTGTAGCGGCGGAGCGGTGACCGGCCGGCGGGCTGCCCTCTTCATGACGGCGGGAGGCGGCGCGAGCTCGATGTCTCTCACGACACGCTATCTTCCCTTCTCTCTCTCTCTTTCGCTCGGCGAGGGGGGCAGAGGGGGAGAGCGAAGCGGCGGTGGCGAGGGGAGCGAATAGGCTCCTCCCCTCGCATCCCCTGCCTACTTATACCCCATGCGAACGGTGGTGGTGGGCGCGTCCTTCGCGCACACGTCTCCCACGATCCCCGATGCGCGCGGAGCGGTCCTCATGACGCCCCAAAATGCCAAACGCCCACCCACGACATGCGGAATCTCCGCGGGCGGTTCAGAGCCACGGTCATGGTGGGCCCCGTCTGGTCGCCAGGTCCAAAGCGTTGCCTGGCTCGCTAGGCTGTGGCCCGCTCCGACCCCCGCGTGGCGCGGTTTCCCTGCCTGGTGGGGCGACGCTGACAGCGCGGGTGGCCCCGGACGGCTGCAAAGCCGTCCATCGCATGCCAGCTACGCCCGGCTCCCCAGGCGCTTTCGGCGCTTGAACATTCTACAATCCGGCGAGGTCCGCCGTATCCCGATGGCGGGCCTCCCCGGCTTCAGGGACTACTGACGGGGGGATGACCCCTGGGTAGCCTCAAACGCCCCTAATACTTCGGGCCTGCCTACGGGGCTATTGGGGGGCCGCCTTCGAGCAGCCAGCCCGGCTACGCTCTGCCGGCTGTGACCCCCCTGGCCTAGGCGCACCGGCTACCCCTTCGCCGGCTTCGGTGCACTGGTCGGCTAGGGCCTCGCCGCCCGGCTCCTTCCCCCCATCCGGCTCAGCATCGGATGCCCCTGACGAGGCCCTGCGTGACGGCAGTGGGTCCTGTCCTGTCGGGGGTCGGCGCTCGCATGGCCACAGTGGCCCCCGTCCCATCGGAGGTCAGCGCCCGCGTGGCCACAGTGGCCCCCATCCCGTCGGGGGTCAGCACCCGCATGGCCACAGTGGCCTCTCACCACTATGGACGGCGGCCGAGCCTCCAACAGTGGCGACCTGCCCCCAACCACTCTGCCATCTACCCCGGCATGGCTACAGGACAGCCGGCCAGCCGCTGACCTCGGCCGGCCGCCGCAAGACGACACCGCCCGGGGCGCCCCATGCCGTGACGTGACCAGGCTCGGGGCCCACCCGCGACAAGACTAAAGCTGGTGGCCCCCGCAGCCGGCCAGAGGGGCTGTCGGCTGGGTCCCCGCCCCCACGACCGTTATATTCATATTGTAAGACGGGGGTTGGCCTATGAAACCCCCCGGGCCTCCTCCATGCAGAGGGATGGACGAACAACCAAACCTCAGACGCACGTTCTCGCACAATAGAACCTCCCACGGAGAACCTCTTGTGCCGAAACACTTAGCTTCTTCCTCGACTCATACAGCTCAAGGAGCACGATTGTAGCCTTCACCATTGTCTCAACAAGACCAAGCAGGACTAGGGGTTTTACCTCCCACGGAGGGCCCTGAACCTGGGTACATCATGTGTCAGTCACCGCTTGTGCCTAACCCCGTTCCCGGAGCCCGCCGGCGTCCTTTCGGCCCCTCTCGATTAGCCTACCCATGGCATCAGCCGTGACAAAACCATGACAGCGACGACATCAAGAAAAGAAATGGTGAAGCAAATGGTTGACCAAACCACATGTTAGAGTGCTAGCCAAGAATGAGAATTGCCTTTCAAGACAACTAACATGACGTTCAAAGTTCGATGTAAGCTTAATGCACTGTTGGGATGGTGCTTCAGGGATGAAGGACATAGATAGTATGGTCAAGCTTTAGCGTGACGATGATGGTGTAGCCTAACAGCTTGGAAAGGCATGACCGAGTACAAACTCATAAGAAAAGAAGATTACTAGGAGTTGTTTAATCGCAATGCAGACTTGATTCAATTATCGATGTCCTTGAGTGTCCAACAACTCAGAACTCGAGGGAACTAGAATCACTGAAGGGAACATAGCTGATGAGGAGCTAATAAGAAGTTATAAAGCTCCATGATATTTATCAAGATACCAAGGATAATACCCGGAGGTAGATCAGAATAGAGGTTAGACTAGTGTATTGATCTATGGAAGACAAGCACTTTAACCTGTCTGAGAATGAAATCAAAGTAGAACAACCTGGTCGGAACCATGATTGCAAAGGACAAGATCAATGATACAAGATCAAATCATACAATGAATGATTATATGAAAGGATAAGCTTCTACGATGACATCAACATTGTTTCCATTGGCATGAATACAAGGTTCAAGGTCAACTCCTACTTCATCAATGCATCACCTTACATTTACACCTCGCCTTTGGTAAAATTATAGTTTTGAAGGATTATCTAGCAAATCACCAGAAAAGTATGACTCATGAAAACGGTTGGGTTCACACGAATTAAGGAAGTCATAGGTCCAACCCATCGGGGCGCCTTAGGAACATATACCATAAGCTTGAAGAATAATTAACACATGCTTGACAACAGAGCATAGCTGACAAAAGCATAGGATACAACTTATCAGAGGGAGAAGACATAGTTTACCAATGGCATCATGTATCAGGGGAAGAACATCACAATAATTTTGAACGTGAAGGATGCTATCAGATAATAACCCAACTATGTGTCTAGAGGTCAACAAAGGACCTGATGTGAGTATCGTAACTCAATCAGAGGGATAAAGAATGCAAGGCATCAGATTATAGAACATTCAATTAAATCGATGCTTAAATAACCAAGGAATTAAGATTTACCAATTTGGTGTATCAGAATCAATGCAAGCTGAATGAACTTAGATGGACAATCAATCAAAGTTGATTTGTCAAGAACCAACTCATGTTTGGAAAGACGCCTGAGCCGGACAGATAGTTTATGAGAAACAACTGATGACTGCGTGCATTCACACACTACTGGAATCAGTAAAATCAAATGACAAACACAAAGGATTTAAAGAATTTTCCTAGCCATATGGAGTTAACCATAACGCCAGCAGAAGAGGAAGGTCAAGAGTAAAAGGCATATTGAGGATTTCGGAAGATCGAACAGTAATTCGAATAATTTTGTGAAACTCATGCCAACTGAGGACGAACGAATCCCCGGTAAGATAATTTGATGTACCTTATAATAACAAGAGCAACTGGATGTGAAAGTATGAGCGACTATTTTATGTAGTCATCCATAGGGATTGACGGTGGAAAGGAATCGCAAAAGCAATGAGCACAAGTTCTCGGGAGAACATCGGAGAGTATCCTTGAAGTCTTGTGATTAATCATGCCATCGTCTGAAATGAGGGGCTCTCCGGGGGAAGCAGTTACGAGAACCTAGAGTTAGAGCTAGCAAGATCTTTAACCCGAAAGAGGAGAGAGATCAGAACCCAGAGTATAGATGAGGAATAAAATATCCTAATACCACCCAATTGAGATGTGGGCCCGTAACCCACACAACAATGTTAGTAAAAGTTTCTCATTGACTAGACTCAACTTCGGCCAAGGAGTTGGAAAGGGGCTACCTATAGATAGTCGGCTCTGATACCAACTTGTGATGCCCCCAATTTCGTCCGTATGCTAAACATACACGCAATGCGTACGGTCAAGATTAGGAACTCACTAAGCAACGGTGAGTACTCATCCAAAGTACTCGCAAGAATGACATCAGAATTATGCTAAGTATGCATCATTATCAAGGGGAGGGGTTATATCTGGACTGACTGCAGAAAGCAAGAATAGGGAGAAGGCCTAGTCCTATCGAAGGCTAGCATCTTCAGCATCTTGCAGCATTAGAAGAGAGTAGATTGGTAGCTCATATATAGTCATATTATTGTAGCAATTTTATTAAGTAACCACACCCAGAGATTCTTCCCTAACTCTCTGCGAGGAAGAAATCCCGGAGCCAACATTCATTTCAATTTAAAGTCACAATTTTAGTTGTAGTAGGTCAAGGTACAACTCCAAGTCGTCCTCTTACCATGGACATGGCTATTCGAATAGATAATTTCTTCCCTGCAGGGGTGCACAACATATCCCCCAACACGCCTGAGTCACCTCTGGCCGGACACACTTTTCTGGGTCATGTCCGACCTCGGGATATCAAAACATCATTGCCCGACCTAGACTCAACGAAGAGGCCATCCCGTTGGTCTAAAATCCTAAGCCCGCAGGTTCACGGGCCCACTTGCCCTTGCACTCCTGCATTATGCTTACGCGGCCATAGACCTAGTACACTCAGTCCGGGAGCTGTACCTTCTAGCCAAATCTGGCACGCACCTCTCCTTTGCTGACGTCCGAAGAGCTTCGTCTACTACAACGACGCTGAGTACCCATAACTTCTCCCACTTGAAGGTTAGTGTGTATTAAGGCCAATGACCTAACTCAGGTCAAGTACCCAACCCATTGGCATTTTATTAATGCGGGGCAAGCACGATCCATAAAAGTTTGGTCCCATTACCCCGTCTCGAGGATGTGCGGCAAAGGCCTCTCTCGCCAGTCCACACCTCATCATCACCCTTTTGGATGCCTTACCGGCGCATCCCACCACATCTTACACTCGGGTACCCTTGGGGCCGACCCGTCTCAAGACTGTCGGGAACTTAGGTCCACCTCAACCAGGGTGGTATCGCATGTCCCTCCAATCCCGTCTTTCACATGTAAACTAGGTCAAGTTGAAGTAACTGTGTGTTTATACACCAAGTGGATATCCGAGGAATAACCCTCGATGGACCCCACTCGAGGTATGTGTATGAAAAGAGTTGCTATCGATAAATGGGAAGGAGGAATCACCCTTGATACCCACGATTCATTAGCTACGCTACAGAATTAACAACGGGAGTGCTAAGTGAGGTATCACCCCCGGTACTCGGTAGTAGCTCTGCAGTGCCATACTAAAGGGGTGTGCGGTGAGGTGAAGGGCCTGGCTCGTCGGTTGGTTGATCGAGTCTTTGGGTCTTTTATTCGCCGAGTCGTCGATGAACAAGCGGGGGCAACTGGGACTAAGGGGTCACTCAGGATTCATTGATCAACCTATACTAAGTAGTTGATATTCATGCAGGTATAGTAACAGTTTATCAAAAATAGGCTATGCATGAGAATAGGAGCTAACTGATACCGTAGAAAAATCTAATGCAAGAATAAGAGGGAAAGGAATAGGCGATATTGGAATGCTCAAGGGGGGGTTGCTTGCCTTGCTACTCTGCAGCAAAGGCCTGATCGTCAACAGCGTAGTCATACCTGGCACCACCGTTAGTCTCGGGGTCTACCAGAGAGAAGAGGTGGGAAAAACAATAAATATAAAGCAAACAGATGCATCACGATGCATGCCATGGCAATATGCAGAGCTAGGTATGCACTAACGCAGTACTACACGTAGCAGACGGGTCGGAAGAATATCTGATGATATTTTCTCGAGCCTTGAGCTTCTACCGCACAGATGAATCAGATGGAAAAGTCCCATGTCTGCTATCCTAGGAGCACGTGACAGACTAATGGATAGCGTATTCGGATTTGTAGGATTTTTCTGATCAACTTTCATGTATAAAATATTTTCATCTGACTTACGGATTATTTTATAATAATTTTTAAAGTTTAATTAATATTCTGAAATTAAAATAGATTATATTTAAGTCAAAAATAGAATTATGACATTAGCATGATGTCATGCTCGCATCAATAGTCAATAGTCTTAGTTGACTGGTCAAACTGACGAGTGGGTCCCAGATGTCATTGACACAGTTTAATTGAGTTTAATTATTCTTAAACATGTTTAATTAGGAGGGGTGGGACCCACCTGTCATCCATTGTTTAGCCCTAATTAATTATCATAATTAATTAATCCAATTTAATTAGCCTAATTTGGCTAGTCCCACATGTCATAGACTAATATATTAATAACAGATTAATTATGTTTATTAATCTCAATCGCACTAATTAACTAATTAATTAACTAAACAATTTAATTAACTAATTAACTATTTATTTAATTATACATTATTTTTATTTTTATTTTTTTTAAACGTCCAGTAGGGGTGTGTGGGCCTCCTCTGTCATAAGGAGTGGGGGTGGTTAGTGGGTGGTCAACCCCACTAACCAGATCGGGTTAGAGGGGGGAGCAAGGCCCCAAGGCAAACGATGGCCAGGGCCAACCGGCGGCTCGCCAGCGTCCAGGCGCAGCGCTACGCGTGGGTGCATGGGGGGGCGGCGAGCGGGCGTTTTGCGGAGGGGGGTACGGCCGGGACGCGGCCGACGCGGTGGCCGCGGTGCGTGCGTGCGAGTGGGGCGCGGCCAAGGGCGCGGCGATGGTTGGAGCAAGGCGGCGCCAAATCGTGCATGCGGCGGGGAGCGGCGAGCGGTCGGAGGGAAGGGGAAGGAGGAGGGAGGAGCCCTGGGAGGGCTCACCAGCGAGGAGGGAAGGGGGTCGGCGAGGCTCGGTGTAGCCGACACGGGAGGAGGTCGGGGAGGTCCGAGGCGAGGCGGATGGCGGTGGTGCGTGTTGGCGGCATGGACGAGCCGAAGCGGCCCGGTGCGAGAGCGGAGGGGGGCGACGGGGAGGCGACGATGCCGAGGGGAGCCGGCGGCGGGAGGCGCTAGGGACGGCAGGGCGATTTGGCGCGGGCCGGCGCCGTCGGGGGTGTCGGGGCAGCTCCCGATCTTGACCGGGTGGGGAGGAGCGAGGGGTGTGAGGGTGCAGGGTGAGTGGAGGGAGTGGGGTGGGGGTTGACCTAGTAGGCCCGAGTGGGCCGGCTCGTACGTGGGTCGGCCAGTTGGGCTCGCCCATGGGGGAGGGGGGTTTCTTCTTTTTTATTATTATTTTTTTGTTTATTTTGTATTTTTATTTTCTTGTTTTCTTTTAGTTTCTTTTTAAATTTTTAATATATAAAATATGTAACTAGTTCCTAATTTAGTTTTAATAATTATGCCATAGCCACAAAAGGTTTAACCCAAAATAATATTGTTTAGTCTTATATTAATTTTGAAAAGTCATTTTATTAATGTTTTGTTGTTGTTTAAATTATTTTAGTGCCTTTATAAACTCTATAAAAATTTGGTTCCAACATGACAAATATCCAGAGAATATTTGCCACAGTTTAAACACTTCTGTTTTCATGTTTGACAAAAAAATGAATTTTGACTTTAAATTTGAATTTGAATTTGAATAGGATTTGGGTTAACGCGAGATTAACAACTGTAACAGTGGTCACATGGCATCATTAGCAAGGGATTACTGTAGCTCAATTATCCGGGCATTACATCGCGTTAAGCATGAACATGATTAGATCATGTTTATTGCAATGTGATTATTCACAACTCACGCCACCTGGAACACAATAGTGTGATGGTGTGCCCGAACGTTGTAGTTGTGCTCTTTTGGATATGATGTGAACTATGATGTCTCTTATTGGTTTGCCACTATTGTTTTGGGGTTACGCATTAGAGACAACGACATTCACTTTAAAAGGGACACCATCTAAGTCCGTTGAGATGACACAGTATGAATTTTCGTTTGGCGGAAACCTAAGCTGTCATTTCTTAATGTTTGGGGCTGCGACGCTTATGTAAAAAAGGGTTTTCACCTAATGAACTCAAACCCAAAGCGGACAAATGCATCTACATCGAATACCCTAACGTAACAGTTGGGTGAACCTTCTATCTTAGATCCAACCACAAAATGTTTGTTGCTAAAACGGGTCCTTTCTTGAGAAAGAGTTTCTCTTGAAAGAATTGAGTGGGAGGAAGATATAACTTGATAAGGTTGTTGAACCTTTGCTTCAACTAGAGAGTAGCACAGAGCAAAAAGATGTTTCTGTGGAGCCTACATCAGTTGAAGAGGAAGTTGATGATGATGATCATGAAGCTTCGGATCAAGTTACTATCGAACCTTGTAGGTTGAAAAGGGTACGTATTGCTCCTGAGTGGTACGGTGACCATGAGCTTACAAGCTATGGAGAAGCAATGATGGGCCCGGATTCCAACAAATGGCTAGGAGCCATGAAATCAGAGAAAGGATTTATGTATGAAAAGCAAGTATGGACTTTGGTAGACTTGCTCGTTAAACGACAAGCCGTTGAGTACAAATGGGTTTTTAAAATGAAGACAGATGCTGATGGTGAATATCACCATTTACAAAGCTTGACTTGTCGCAAAGAAGTTTCCGCCAAGTTCAAGGAGTTGACTACGATGAGACTTTCTCACCCATAGCAATGCTAAAGTCTGTTGGAATTATGTTAGCAGTTGTTGCGTTTTTCAATTATGAAATTTGGCAGATGGATGTCAAAACATCATTTCCTTAACAGTTTACTTGAGGAAAGGTTGTATGTGATACAACCAAAAGGTTTTTTCAGTCCTAAGGATGCTAAAAGGTGTGTGAGCTCCAACAATCCTTCTATGGGCTGGAGCAAGCATCTCGGAGTTGGAATATATGCTTTGATGAGGTGATCAAAGTTTTTGAGTCTATACAAAGTTTATGAGAAACTTGTATTTACAATAAAGTGAGTGGGAGCACTATAGAATTTCTGATAAGCATAGGTGGATGACATATTGTTGCGGAAATGATGTAGAATTTCTGGAAAGCATAAAGGGTTGTTTGAAAAGATTTCTTCAAAGGAAGACCTGGATAGAGCTACTTAATTGTTGGGCATCGAAATCTATAGAGATAGATCAAGACGCCCGATGAGACTTTCAATGAGTACATACCTTGACAAGATTTTGAAAGAGTTCAAAATGGATCGGTCAAAGAAAGAGTTCTTGCCTTATTTCTAAGGTGTGAAGTTGAGTAAAACTCAAAGCTCGACCATGGCATAAGAAAGAGAAAGGACGAACATCGTCCCCTATACCTTAGCCATATGCTCTATATAGTATGCCATGCTATGTACCGCACCTGTGTGTGCCTTGCCATAAGTCTGTCAAGGGGTACAAGAGTAATCCAGGAGTGGATTACTGGACAACAGTCAAAATTATCCTTAGTAACCAGAGGAGTAAGGAGATGTTTCTCGATTATGGAGGTGATAAAGAGTTCGTAGTAAAGAGTTACGTTGATGCAAGCTTTAACACCAATCCGGATGACTCTTAGTAGCAATCCAGATACGTATAGTGGAGTAGCCATTTGGAATAGCTCCAAGTGGAGCATAGTAGCAGTGTTTACTGCATGACATAGATATTTGTAAAGTACACACGGATCTGAATGTCGTAGACCCGTTGACTAAGACCTCTCTCACTTGCAAAGCATGATCGTGCCCCAGAACACATTGGGTGTAAGATTCATAACAATGCAAATCACATGGTGATGTGAACTAGATTATTGACTCTAGTGCAAGTGGGAGATTGTTGGAAATATGCCCTAGAGGCAATAATAAATTAGTTATTATCATATTTCCTTGTTCATGATAATCGTTTATTATCCATGCTAGAATTGTATTGATCGGAAACTCAGATACATGTGTGGACACATAGACAACATCATGTCCCTAGTGTGCCTCTAGTAGACTAGCTCGTTGATCAAATATGGTTAAGGTTTACTAGCCATGGACATGAGATGTCATTTGATAACGGGATCACATCATTAGGAGAATGATGTGATGGACTAGACCCAAACTATAAACGTAGCATATGATCATGTCAGTTTATTGCTACGGTTTTGTGCATGTCAAATATTTGTTCCTATGCAACTCAGTGACACCGGAAGAGTACCTTGTGTGTATCAAATGTCGCAATGTAATTGGGTGACTATAAAGGTGCTCTACATGTATCTCCGAGGGTGTCTCTTGGGTTGGCATGGATCAAGACTAGGATTTTTTACTTTGTGTGACGGAAAGGTATCTCAGGGCACACTCGGTAATACAACATCACAACAGCCTTGAAAGCAATGTGACTAAAGTGTTAGCCACGAGATCTTGTATTACGTAACGAGTAAAGAGACTTGCTGGTAACGAGATTGAACTAGGTATGGAGATGCCGACGATCGAATCCCGGGCAAGTAACATACCGAAGAACAAAGAGAATGACATACGGGATTAACTGAATCCTTGACATAGAGGTTCAACCGATAAAGATCTTCATAGAATATGTAGGAACCAATATGGGTATCCAGGTCCCGCTATTGGTTATTGACCGTAGAGGTGTCTCGGTCATGTCTACATAGTTCTCGAACCTGCAGGGTGTGCACACTTAATGTTCGGTGACGTTCGGTAGTATAGAGTTATGTATGGTGGTGACTGAAGGTTGTTCGGAGTCCCGGATGAGATCCAGGACATCGCGAGGAGCTCCAGAATGGTCCAGAAGTCCTGTTTTGGTTGCCGGAAAAATTTCGGGCTCATCGGTAGTGCATCGAGAGTGCCGGGATGGTACCGGGGGACCATCGGGAGGGGTGTCTCAACCCAAGAGGCCACATGGGCTGTGGGAGGGGGTAAACTAGACCCTGGTGGGCTGGCCGAAGCCTCCCCTAAGGGCCCATGTGGCTGGAGTGGTTTGAGAGGGAAAAATCTCAAGGTGGAAAGAGTTTCCAAGTGGGAAGGAAGAGTCCTAACCCTACTAGGATTGGAGGAGGACTCCTCCTCTCCTCCTTGCGCCAAGGAAAAGGGATGGACCCTTGGGAGCCAAGCCTCCTCTATCCCTCCTCCTATATATACTAGAGGTTTTGAGGGTTTTTGACACAGAAAAACAGCCACGTGTTGCCTGTCCTCTAGATCTAGTTTCTCCTCAAGATCGGTTTCAGCGGTGCTTAGGCGAAGCCCTACTGGAATAGCTCCACCACCATCGCGGCAATGCCGTCACGCTACCGGGGAACTCGTCTACCTCTCCGCTCCATCTTGCTGGATCAAGAAGGCGGAGATCGTCAACGAGCTGTACGTGTGCTGAACGCGGAGGTGTCGTCTGTTCGGCGCTAGATCGGAAGCGCCGCGACTGGATTACGAGACGGTTCGTGATTGGATCGCAGGACGGATCGTGATGGGATCGCGGGACGGATCATGATTGGATCACAGGACGGATTATGATGGGATCGCGGGACGCTCGGCGGTTTGGATCGCGAAGACGTTCGACTACATCAACCGCATTTCTTAACGTTTCCTGCTTAGCAATCTACAAGGGTATATAGACCACTCTCCCTCTCGTAGATGCTCATCACCATGGATAGTTCTTGCACGTGTGTAGGAGATTTTTTGTTTCCCATGCAACGTTCCCAACATCCTCCACCTCCAATTTTGGCCCACCCGTGAGTGTTTGAGGCTGCCTCCTCCCCTCCCTCCCTCCTATATATATACTTTAGGATTTAGAGGAGAGAGTTAACCCTAATTGCCATGTGCTCCCTCTACTTCCTCTAGATCGTTTTCTCCTTTAGTCTACTTTCGGCGGTGCTTAGGCAAAGCTCTACCAGAATAGTTCCACCACCATTGCCGCCGTGCTGTCGCGCTGCCGGAGAACTCATCCACCTCTCCGCCCCTCTTGCTGGATCAAGAAGACAAAGATTGTCATCAAGATGTATGTGTGCTGAACGCGGAGATGTCGTCCGTTCGGTGCTAGATCGGAAGGACTGTGATCAGGATCGCGAGACGATCCATAATTTGATCGCGGGACAAATCGTGATGGGATCGCGGGACGGATCGTGATTGCATCACGAGATGGATCATGATGGGAACGCGGGATGCTAGGCGATTTGGATCGGGAAGACGTTCGACTACGTCAACCGTGTTTATTAACGCTTCCCTCTTAGTGATCTACAAGGGTACGTAGATCCACTCTCCCTCTCGTAGATGCTCATCATCATGGATAGATCTTGTGTGTGCTTAGGGAAATTTTTGTTTCCCATGCAACGTTCCCCAACACCTTCCACCTAGGGAGGAGGCCAAGGAAGAAGAAGAATAAGAAGGAGGAGGGGGCTCTCTCTCCCTCTCTCCGGTGGCGCCGGAGCGCCGTTGGGGCAACCATCAGGACGACGATCTACACAAACAACTTCGCCGCCGTCACCACCAGATCTCTCCCCCTCTATGTAGCAGTGTAAAACCTATCTTCCTTGCTGTATTATCTACTTAAACATGGTGCTTAATGCTATATAATATTATCCAGTGATGTGTGGCTATACTATGATGTTTGGGTAGATTTCTTTTGTCCTATGAGTTGATTGATGATCATGATTTGTTTGAGTTGTATGTTCTATTTTGGTGCTGTCTGAAGGTGCCTTCCATGAGGGGCGCACATGAAGGAATCTCGCTAGAAGGTTTGCAATATGTTTACGATTCACTTATAGTGGGTGGCGAGAGTGACAAAATTTACACCTGTGTAAGGGGATTGTTTACGTACGGGATTGATACGTCTCCAACATATCTATAATTTTTGATTGGTCCTTGCTATTATATTATATGTTTTGGATGTTTTATATTCATTTATATGCTATTTTATATTTATTTTGGGATTAACTTATTAATCTAGAGCCTTGTGCTAGTTTTTGTTTTTTCCTTGTTTTTGAGTTTCGCAAATAAGGAATATTAAACGGAGTCCAAACGGAATAAATCCTTCAAAATGATTTTTTCTGGAACGAAAGGAAACTATGCGACTTGAGAACCAAGGCAGAGGAGCCACCGTGGGGCCACCAGCCCTAGGGGCGCAACCAGTGGGTAGGCCACGTCGGGCAGGCTTATGGGCCCACGGTAGCTCCCCTAACCCTAATCTTCGGCCTATAAATCCCAAATATTCCATCATTATCAAAACGAGCCATGAAAACACTTTTCCCCTGCCAAAAGCCTCCGTTTCCGAGAGATCCAATCTTGGAGCCTTTTTCAGTAATCTACAGGAGGGGGATTCGATCACGGAGGGCATCGACATCAACTCCATTGCCCCTCCGATGATGCGTGAGTAGTTCACCATAGACCTACGGGTCCATAACTAGTAGCTAGATGGCTTCTTCTCTCTCTATTTGTTTCTCAATACCATGTTCTTCATGATCTTCATGGAGATCTATCCGATGTAATACTCTTTTGCGGCATGTTTGTCGAGATCCGATGAATTGTGGGTTTATGTTCAGATTATCCATGAATATTATTTGAGTCTTTCCTGAATTCTTATATGCATGATTTCATATGTTTGCAAGTCTCTTCGAGTTATTGGTTTGGTTTGGCCAACTAGATTGGTAATTCTTGCAATGGGATAAGTGCTTAGTTTTGAGTTCAATCTTGTGGTGTCCTCACCGAGTGACAAAGTAGGGGTAGCGAGGCACGTATTGTATTGTTGCCATAAAGGGTAAAAAGATGGGGTTTTCATCATATTTCTTGAGTTTATCCCTCTACATCATGTCATCTTATTTAATGCGTTACTCTATTCTTCATGAACTTAATACTCTAGATGCAGGCAGGAGTCGGTCCATGTGTGGAGTAATAGTAGTAGATGCAGAATCAATTCGGTATTCTTGTCACGGACATGATGCCTATATGAATAATCATTGCCTTTGATCTCTTCATAATTATTCGCTTTTCTATCAATTGCTCGACATTAATTTCTTCAACCACCGTAATACTTGCCATCATGAGATAAGCCATCTAGTGAAACCTATGCCCCCGGGTCTATTTTCCATATTATACTTTCAGATCTAAAACCAAAAATACCAAAAATATTTGCTGCCTTATTTTTAGTTTTAGTTTTACTTTCTGTTCAAGCATACTATTATATCTATCTCTATTTGATCCCATCCTTGCAAGTAACCGTGAAGGGATTGACAACCCCTTTATAGCGTTGGGTGTAAGAGTTTGATTCTTTGTGCAGGTACATATATTGGTGACTCGCTTGTATCTCCTACTGGATTGATACCTTGGTTCTCAAAAACTGAGGGAAATACCTATCTAGTTGTCGGCATCAAACCGTTCCTCTTCACGGGAAACCAACGCATGCTCGATAAGTAGCAAGAAGGATTTCTGGCGCCATTGCCGGGGAGATACATAGCAAGTCAATATAAGAACTCTCTCATCCACTTGCCAATTTCTGGTTTGGTTGCGGGGAGATCTACATCAAGCCTACCAAGTACCTATCACAAACTCATCTCTTGCATTTACATTATTTTCCATTTGCCTCTTGTTTTCCTCTCCCCCACTTCTAAAACGATTTTCAGAAAATACCAAAAATATTTTCCTTTTTATTTGCCCTTTTTCGTTCGTCTTTTCGTTTGCTTTTTGCTTGCTTGTGTGCTTGATTGATTGTTTTGTCACAATGACTCAAGGGAATACCAAGTTGTGTGAATTTTCCAATACTACTAATAATAATTTTATTAGTACTCCTATTGCTCCCGCCACCAGTGTGGAATCTTATGAAATTAATGCTGTTTTGCTCAATCTTGTTATGAAAGAACAATTTTCCGGCCTTGCTAATGAAGATGCTGCAACCCATCTAAGTGCTTTCGTTGAGTTGTGTAATATGCAAAAGAAGGAAGATGTGGATAATGATATTGTTAAATTGAAGCTATTCCCGTTCTCACTATGAAATCGTGCTAAAACTTGGTTTTCATGTTTGCCTAAAAATAGTATTGATTCATGGAATAAGTGTAAAGATGCTTTTATTTCCAAGTACTTTTCGCCCGCTAAGATCATCTCCCTTAGGAACGATCTAATGAATTTTAAGCAACTTGATCATGAACATGTTGCACAATCTTGGGAGAGGATGAAACTTATGATTAGGAATTGCCTCACGCATGGTTTGAGTTTATGGATGATTATACAAATTTTCTATGCTGGATTGAATTTTGCTTCTAGGAATCTCTTAGATTCCACAGTGGGTGGCACTTTTATGGAAATCACATTAGGAGAAGCTACTAAACTCCTAGATAACATTATGGCAAATTACTCTCAATGGCACACCGAAAGATCTCCTACTAGTAAAAAGGTGCATGCTATTAAAGAGATTAACACTTTGAGTGAAAAGATGGATGAATTGATGAAATTGTTTGCTTGTAAAAGTGCTCCTATTTATCCCAATGATATGCCCTTGTCTTCTTTGATTCGAAATAATAATGAAGCTATGGATGTGAATTTTGTTGGTAGGAACAATTTTGGTAATAACACTTATAGAGGTAATTCAATGCTAGGCCGTTTCCTAGCAATTCCTCTAATAACTATGGTAATTCCTACATAAATTCTTATGGAAATTATAATAAAATACCCTCTGGTTTTGAGAGTAATATTAAATAATTCATTAGTATGCAAAAATGTTTTAATGCTATGATTCAAGAAACATTGGTCAAGATTAATGATTTGGCTAGGAACGTTGATAGAATTTCTCTTGAGATTGATTCTTTGAAAATTAGACCTATTACAACCAAGCATGCTAGTAATGAGTATTTAAAATCTATGAGAATTTCTATTGATGAGTGTAAGGGAAGAACCTCTAAAGTTCATGCTAAACGTAAATGGCTTGAAAAAGTGTGTTCTCGTGATAATATTGACGAAGATCTTAAAGTGATTGATGTGACTCCTATTTGATGATTGGTCCTTAAATTTGCATCTTGCAGATTCCACCGTAAAGAAACCTATGGGAAGAATTAATGATGTTATTATTGTTTCAAATAGAAATTATGTGCACGTATATTTCATTGTTCTTGATATAGATTGCAATCCTACATGTCCTATTATTCTTGGTAGACCTTGCCTTAGCACAATTAGTGCAATTCTTGATATGAAGGAAGGGAATATTAGATTCCAATTTCCATTAATGAAAGTCATGGAACACATTCCTAGAAAGAAAATAAAATTACCTTATGAATCTATCATGAGAGCTACTTATGGATTGCATACCAAAGATGACAATACCTAGATCTATTGCATTTTGCCTAGCTAGGGGCATTAAACAATAGCGCTTGTTCGGAGGCAACCCAATTTTACTTTACTTTCTCATTTTCGCTTCTGTTTTGGTGTGTTTTGAAAAAAAAATTACTTTTGTAGTAATTGTGTTTTTGTGTTTTAATTAGTGTTTGAGACAAGTAAAACCTTTGGGGTGATATATGGTAGTTGTTGATTTGATCTTGCTGGAAAACAGAAACTTTTGCGCTCAGTCCAGGAATTTTATAAATATTTCAGATATTAGAATTGATCTGAAATTTTTACACAAATTTGATATACAAATTTTACTGATTTTCCTAATTATTCAGAATATTTAGAGTTCCAGAAATATTTGAAGTTTACAAATTGCTACAAACTGTTCTGTTTTTG
Source organism: Hordeum marinum (assembly GCA_022496015.1). Classification (NCBI taxonomy): domain Eukaryota; kingdom Viridiplantae; phylum Streptophyta; class Magnoliopsida; order Poales; family Poaceae; genus Hordeum; species Hordeum marinum. The sequence continues at coordinate 92,872,578 of CM039677.1, read as the reverse complement.
ATAGATTCTGTTTTCTTTGTGTTGTTTGCTTATTTTGATGCATCTATGGGTTGTATCGGGGGGTATGAGTCACGGAAAAGTTAGAATACAGTAGTTATTATAGAAATACAACTAAATAAGGAGTTCACAACAGTACCTAAAGTGGTGATTTATCTTTTTATACTAACGGATCTCATGAGTTTTCTGTTGAGTTTTGTGTTGTGAAGTTTTCATGTTTTGGGTGAAGATTTGATGGACTATGGAATAAAGAATGGCAATAGCCTAATATTGGGTATGCCCAAGGCACCCAAATTTATATTAAAGTATAACAAAAAGCCTAAGCTTGGGGATGCCCCGGAAGGCATCCCCTCTTTCGTCTTCAATCCATCGGTAAATTTTCTTGAGGCTATATTTTTATTCACCACATGATATGTGTTTTGCTTGGAGCGTCTTGTATGATATGAGTCTTTGCTTTTTAGTTTGAAACAATAATTCTTGCTTGACACACCTTTTGAGAGACACACGCTGAATCGTGAATTTGTTAGAATACTCTATGTGCTTCACTTATATCTTTTGAGCTAGGCAATGTTGCTCTAGTGCTTTACTTATATCTTTATAGAGCATGGTGGTGTTATATTTTATAGAAATTATTGAACTCTCGCTCCTCACTTATATTATTTTGAGAGTTTCTTAAAACAGCATGGTAACTTTTTTAGGTTATGAATTTAGTCCTAATATAATGGGCATCCAAGAGGGATATAAGAAAAACTTTCATATTAAGTGCATTAAAAACTATGAGAAGTTTGATTCCTTGCATATAGTTTTGAGATAATAGGGATGGTAATATCAGAGTCATGCTAGTGAGTAGTTGTGAATTGGAAGAGATATGTGTGTTAAAGCTTGTGATTCCTATAGCATGCACGTATGGTGAACCGTTATGTAACGAAGTCGGAGCATGATTTGTTTAATGATTGTTGACCTTTGTGTGAGGGTCGGGAGCGCGCGATGGTTAAATCCTACCAACCTCTCCCCTGGGAGCATGCGTCTAATGCTTTGTTTGATAAATAATATACTTTTGCAATAATTATGTGATTTCCTTATGACTAATGTTGAGTCCATGGATTATACGCACTCTCACCCTTCCACCTTTGCTAGCCTCTATAGTACCGCGCAACTTTCCTCGGTACACCAAACCCTCCTTCCTCAAAACAGCCACCATATATTCCTCAAATCAGCCATTATACCTACCTATTATGGCATTTCCATAGCCATTCCGAGATATATTGCCATGCAACTTCCACCATGTAGTTTTTCTATGACTTGCATCATCACTTCATATTGCATATAGAGTCATATTTTGTCATAGGAATCGAGTTGTAATTTATTTTTATTTGAGTTATAAGTAAATAAAAGTGTGATGATTTTTCACTAAAAGAGCATTGTCCCGTGAGAGAAAAGGATGATGGAGGCTATGACTCCCTCACAAGTTGGGATGAGTATCCGGACTTTACAAAAAATAAAAGAGGCTAGCGAAGCCCAAACAAAAAAATAAAAGAGGCCAAATAAGCCCACCAAAATAAAAAGGGGGGATATATAAAAATGAGAGAAAGAGAGAAGGGACAATTGCTACTACCTTTTTCCACATTTGTGCTTGAAAGTAGCACCATTATCTTCATAATAGAGAGTCTTCTATTTTGTTACTTTCATATAACCAGTGGATATTCATAATACACGACCACTTAGTTTTATGTTTGAGATTTCATACACTTATAGATCTAAGTGCATTTGATGGAGGGCAATCCCTACTCACTCACATTGATATCTATTGACGGGCATCTCCATAGCCCGTTGATACGCCTAGTTGATGTGAGACTATCTTCTCCTTTTTTTCCTTGCACCTCCTCCATATTTTATTCCACCTATAATGCTATATCCACGGCTCACGCTCATGTATTGCGTGAGAGTTAAAAAGGTTTGCAAACACCAAAAGTGTGAAACAATTGCTTGACTTGTTCATCAGGGTTGTGCATGATTTAGATACTTTGTGTGGGGAAGATGGAGCACAGCCAGACCATATGATTTTGTAGGGATAACTTTCTAAGGCCATGTTATTTCGAAAGAACACACCTACCTTGTTGGTGTGCTTGAAGTATTACTATTTTTATGTCAATATTAGAGTTTTGTTTTAAATCTTAGGGATCTGAATATTCATGCCACAATAAAGAATATTACATGGATAAATATGTTAGGTAGCATTCCACATCAAAAATTCTATTTTTATCGTTTACCTACTCGAGGATGAGCAGGAATTAAGCTTAGGGATGTTGATACGTCTCCAACGTATCTATAATTTTTGATTGTTCTATGCTATTATATTATCTGTTTTGGATGTTTTATATGCATTAATATGCTATTCTATTTTATTTTTGGGACTAACATATTAATCTAGAGCCTAATGCCAGTTTCTATTTTTTCCTTGTTTTTGAGTTTCGCAGGTAAGGAATATTAAATGGACTCCAAACGGAATAAAACCTTTGGAATGATTTTTTTTGGAACGAAAGTAAACTACCATACTTGAGAACCAAGGCAGAGGAGCTATCATGGGGCCATCAGCCCTAGGGGCCTGGCTGTCACAACCCTAGTAAGTGTCTTAGGTTAAGCATGTGTGTTGCATCATCATCATCATCATCATCATTGCATCAACATGAAAGGTGAAGAAAAGAAACCCTAAGCACTTAATAAATAAAGTGAATCCAAGTTGATGAAATTTTCAACAAATCCAAAATGCCCTTAAAAATGTTCCCTATGTCTGATAATTGAGGACATGGATATATCAGGGATCATTTAAATTATTTGAATCTCAGAAGCAATTTAAAAATAAAGATTAAAGTCTCAGAAAATGATAAATAAATCATTATCGTTATTCTTGTTATCAGAATAATCTGAAACTTTTATTACAAGTTTGAAATATTCAGACTTCTTTTTAGAAAATATTTGTATCTTTTTGAAAAGACATTTGGACCTGCAAAGGAAATAAAACAAAGGTCAGCAAATATAAAACAGAAATTAGAAAATAAAAGAAAGAGGAAAAGGCTTACCTGGCCCAGGAAGGAGATGGCCTAGCCCACCAGGGGCCAAGCGGTCATCTTCAACCTCTCCTAGTAGGCAGAGGCAAAGTGACGCACGCGCGCACGGAGGCCGCCACCTCCTGCTTCGTCGTGGCACTCCCTGGCCTCCCAGGACGCCACGAGGTCGTCCACAGACCTCCTCTCGACCGTTCCCCCCTGCTGCTCTCTCTCTTTCCCTCTGCCCTCTCTTCCACCTGGACACGAGAGCACCGCCGTCGTCGCCCGTAGCCACCGGCCACCCCTCGCCTCCCCAGTCGGTCCAAGAGCTTCGCCGCCTCGATTTGCCCATGCCCGCTGGAGGAATCGCGCCGGGAAGCCCCGAAGACGTCGATCGTGCCATATTCTCCGCCTCCGGTCGCCGGACGCCGTCATCGATTCGCGCCGCCCCGGTCGTCCCCGAGCCCGCTGGCCAGTCCGTCCGACTCCCTGTGAGCTCCTCGTTCTTTCCCCTCTCTCCTCGTGGACCTTCCCGTCCTCTAGCCGCTAACCTTGCCGTTGCCGAGCTCCGGTCTCCGTCGTAGTCGACGCCATACCCGAACCCAATCTCCTCGCGACCTCCCGTTGCCCCTGTTGGATGCGGCGTCTCGCCAGCCATCCATTCCGACCATCCGCGCCCTGGATGGATGCCAGAGCTGCGATTTCGGCGAGCTCCCGTCGCTCTGTTGGTCGCCGGCGTCGCCGGCCAGTGACGATGACGTGGCTCTGTCATTAGAAGCCAACCCCCTTCGTTAACTAACTAATAGTCTCTGACTAGCGGGCCCTGCAGCTAGTCAAAGCTGTAGTCAACGCGGGGATTAGCCTCTACGGATGACATACGGGACCCATAGGTCAGCTTTGACCTGGCCACGTCAGGGTTGACTGGCCCCACCAGTCAGCCTCTGGAGCTGACCCAGTGTCACTGACCAGTGGGCTCCACTGGTCAGGTTTGACCTAGACTCGGTCCAGTTGACCTGCTGACGTAGGCATGACCTCAGCATGACGCATTAAATAATATTCTGTAATAAAAATAATTCCAGAAAATGTTTAAAACTTTGAAAATTCATATAAAATAATCTGTAAGCCAGATGAAAATAATTTATATATGAAAATTTATCAGAAAAATCCAATGAATCTAATGGTGCTATTCTCATGCATGTTAGAGCAACCTAAATAGGTGAACATGGACATTTAACAATAGGTTAATATGTGGAATTTGAAATGAGAACAACTTTGAACCTATATAAAAATGTATTTCAAATTGACATGATCACCAACTACATTAGCTCATCCATGCATATTACTATGCCATGGTCATGCATCATATTGTTGCACTTGCTTGTATTGAATATTTTTATCTACGTTGCGGTAGGTCCGAATTCGGACGATACTACTCCGTATCCCGACGAAGGAGAGAACTCCTCCGCAACCCCGTAAGGCAAGCAACCCCATTGATCATTCCGATAATATCCCATTCTCTTGCTCCTGCTCTTGTTCATTGCATTAGGGCGTTGATCACATGACAGTCATACGCGGTAGATGTACCCAGTCTTCTGCATGACCTGATTTTGTTATTGTAAATAGCTAAACCTTGCAACCTAGCATACCTGGTAGATGCTTGTGCTATGATGTGCTTACCTTACATGCTTGCCATGCCTGCTATGCTTAGAGTTGTGTGAGGTCTAATTCATCTGGGTGGTGAACCAGAGTGAAACAGTGTTGCCCTAATGTGATATGATTAAGATGAATCCGATTTGGTAAAAGGTAGCGATAAGAGGCTATGTAGGAGTACATAGTGGATTGCCTCATCGGGACCGTTCTTAGGAACTCAGTTCCGTGTTCGTGATCCAAGACTAGAGACTACCACATGCTGGGCCCTGAAATATGACCCCGCTTGACTTATTAGTCACTTAGTCCTTGGTCCAGGATCTGCAAGTAGTTTCTGGTGTTTATACCATGCTGGAGGTCGTGCGTAGCGCTGACCCTCGGGGTGGGTTACGACGCGGTAGGCAGTGGCACGGTGTACCAAGGGTCACCCGAACGGTGGACTTGGGAACCCTGTGCACATCGTTTGGGGCCGTAGTGGAAACTTCGGCCGGACTTCCGTGCGGGTTCAGTCTCAAATAGGCGGTACCCTGGACTAGTGGTCTTTAGTGATTGACGGTTGTGGCCGACTCCCTCGCTGGGCATCCGCTTGAAGGTTGCCGAGGTGCATGGTTTTATGGCACACAACGATAAGTATCGAGAGCTTGTGTGAAGAGGTACACCCCTGCAGGGTTATGAAACTATTCGAATAGATGCGTCCTCGGTTATGGACTACTTGGAAATCTTATGCTGTTCATAGAGAATCAAATGGATACTTATAAAATATCAAAACAAGTGTGAGTACCGTGGTTGGCACTTTCGTGGAAGAGGGAAGTGAACCCATGGTGGTGTATTTCTGTGGAGTTAGTGGACTCGAGTGCGATAACTAAAACTTGTTAACAAAGAGTTAAACATGATTAGTGTAGGTTAGCCATGAGTCAAAGCTGGCTTTCTGCATAAACTCCACCATCCACCTTTGTTGATACATGAGCATAATTAGACTAGGTCTGATTTAAAGACTTGTTGAGTACGATTGTACTAACCCTTGCTTAATAAATGTTGCAGAAGAGAACCAGGACCCATCAGGTGGGTTCTATCTAGACGTCGACGACGCCGAATAGCTGGTGTCCCAGCTACGATCTTGCCCGTGTGGTGGGCTGTAGATAGTCAGGCCATGTGCCTCTTTTCCTTTTCACTGTCTGTACTCGAATAGTTCTAAGTTTCCGCTGGCTTGTATGAACTTGTTTGTATGACTTGTGTGTTGGGTCATGTGAACCCTGCCTGTAAGAACATATTATGCTAGACTCTTCTGAGTCTTCTAAATAAAAGTTGCTTTAATGTATGGTTATGTTGTGATGCCATAGTTGTATCTATGCATATCGGGCATGTCGTGCGTACGTGTGACGTGCAACGGTATGTATGGGATCCGACACCTAGTCGTGTGCCTTTAGTAGTACTCTTTACGGGAAACTGCCCCTTTGTGCTTCCATCGAGCCCTGGTAGCTTGCTACTGCTCCGGACACATTGGTTGACCGGCATGTATCCTTCTTTGCTGCTGTGTCTGTCCCCTCGGGGATATGTCTCGCGGTGTAATGGAGTCCCTGTAGCTTGCTACGACTCGTCTACGCACGCTTGAGATCGACACCTGCATTGCTGGGTTATGTATGCCTGTTTCCGTACGGATGTACCGCTTGGGTTCTATGACTAGTCATGTCGGCCCGGGTTCTTTGTTATGTGATTGCCAACGACATGTTCACATACGTGTGCCAAAAGACGCAAACGGTCCCGGCTAAGGTAACGCTGCAGCCGTGGAACTTACCGTGCGTGAGGCCGCAAAGTGATGTGACTTGTTACAGTATGGAATCATGTGGCTTAGGATCGGCGTCCCGATAGCGTTGGTATCAGAGCCTGACTGACTGTAGGACTACCAAGCCAAACCGGTCGAAATTGAGTCTAGAAACACTATAGTAAAGTAGGGGGATTGTTTGTGGAAGGGAACGTAAGGCTCTTTTTACTCCTCTTCCCAAGTTATTCTATGCTGTGTCATCCTCATCTATTCTATGGGGATAAGAATTAGGCTTTCTCTCTAATGCTTAGGATGACGAGTTACTAGCCATGGACCACTAGCTAGCTTGACTGCAGGTGTAGATCAGTATTCGAGTTTGTTGGTGTGACAGACAGTTGGAGAAGATAATTGAGTCCTGATAGTCGAGTGGTTATGCATTTCCAATCCTTTGCAATTGTCTCAAAGTTTTTGTTGAGCAATTACAGCCATTATGCTGTCTGATTTCTGCTAGAAATCTCTAATGTCTTTGCGTCATTCTTGTTTCAGATGCCCCCTCGTCCTTCCCGTCAGGTGGTCCGTTTGACCAGGTGCATTGATGTGCCGGGTCATATGGCCATGTTGGTTAGAGTCATGATGGAAGCTGGATATCGCTGGTACCCGGAGTACACAGTGGAGGAGCAGTATCGAGACTTCAACCAGAGTTAGTTCTTGTGTACCGTCAGGATATATCCATCTTATCCTGGACCTGCAGAGCCGCTTCACTGGACCTATGGACTAGGTGTCACCATTGATATGGCAGTTCAGGAGGCCGCTTACACCATGCTGACTATTATGAGGTTCCATCATGGTCTGCTTCAGAACACAGAGTTCTGCTATGTTCCTGCTTCCCAGGGAGGAGAGGATAACTATCTTAGCGCACCCTACTATGATCATGCTCATGAGGACCCTAGGCTGCAGGTGACTACTCAGATGTTGGAGAACAGGGATCGAGATGCACGTGCCCTTCGCATGGAGCTATATGCTACACGTGCGCGTCTTTGGACGGCTTTGACGCAGTTAGCCCCTGTCGTGCAGACAGGTTATGGAGATTTGGAGATGTTGAACCCATCACGGACTCATCTGCCAGCACGCATAGACTGGCCCGATGTTGGAGGCATCACACCTCTTCGAGGACCGTTGTTGCCACCAGCAAGGGGACCAAGGCCACATCCGTGTCCTTTTGGTTTCCAGGGATCACAGGCTAGAGTGTTTCCAGATCCTCAGGTTCAGCTCCCGGGTCATGGGGGTAATCTGTACGAGGCATTCTATGGCAATGCCTGAGTGCGTGGATGTTGTTTTTAGTTTAGTAGTAGTTGTATCGCCACAGTCCTGCGTGTCTTGTGGGATATGACGAGGTTGAGAGTTGAGTTCCGGAGGTGTAGATAGATAATGTATAGGAAGCTTGTAATGCCTCCGATGAGTTGTGTCATCTCTCGGTAGTTGTTTTTAGCTTGGGCTTGTACTGAACTATGTCATGGTGTGTATGAAACCTAATGTTAATATGGTAGTTTCTTTTACCATGTTGATTGGTGTTTAATCTGCATACCATGTTGTCCAGTACATTCTATATCCTCTTCCCTAGGAATGTTATCCTTGATGTCTAAGCTATGGGTTTGATTTTCTTCCCAAGATGGTGGCCGCAACTAGGAATACCCCGGTGCATGCCCCTAGGCAGGGCGAAGGAAGCCAGCCAAGGCAAGAGGATCTGCCCCATGCACCTTCTCTCACGGAGGTGATGTTAGAAGCAAAACGAAACAAAAGGGAGACCAACAGGCTGCTAGAAAGGATTGAGCAGAACACTGCACGCACTCCGCGCAATGACCATGTTGACGGTGTGTCACTCACTGATTTCATCAAGTTGTGCCCACCGAAATTTCATCATTCGGTCGACCCGCTTGATGCGGATGACTGGCTGACAAGCATATCTCGCAAGATTCGGTCTGCCAATGTCACAGAGGCCAACAAGGTGACTTTTGCTGCCTACTTTCTGGAAGGACCCGCAAACCTGTGGTGGGAGAATTTTGAAGCTATGCGACCTGCAGGCCCCGCATCAACTTGGACAGAATTTAGTGAGGCCTTTTGTACCCATCACATCCCGGAAGGGCTGATGGATCACAAGAGGGAAGAATTCTGTGCATTCACCCAGGGCAGACTGACCGTGGATGCTTACAGCCGAGAGTTTGGTAATCTCGCCCGATATGCCACGGAGGAAGTATCGACTGATGCCAAGAAGCAGGCTAGGTTCCGCAAGGGACTTAGTCCAGAGCTCCGCCGAGATCTGCGCCTTCATGAGTGCGCCACTTTCCAGGCTCTTGTTAACAAGGCTATCAATGTCGAGACTGGACAGACAGATTATGAAGCAACTAGGAAGCATAATCGTGACTTCAGCTCCGCATCCGGCTCAGGCTCCAATAAACGTCGAGTGTGGGTGCCCAATGAAGCTCTCCCACCGAGATTTACCGCGAGGCCATCTTTTCAGGCACCTCGCCCAACTCAGTTCAACCCTCCAGCCAGACCTTTCGGAGGTCCGCCTGCCAATGCATCTCCCCGTCCCATTGTGGTTTGCTACAAGTGTGGAGAGCCAGGACACTATTCTCGTGAGTGTCCTCAGAACAACAACAAGCCGGCTGGACGTGGAAAGCCGGGCAAAGCCTTCTTTGTGAAGCCAGCTCCTGCACGTGGTCGAGTTAACTATGTGTGTGCTGAAGAAGCTATGGAAGACCCTGATGTCATCCTAGGTATGCTCCTTGTCAATAGTCATCCAGCATCTGTTCTTTTTGATACTGGGGAATCTCATTCTTTCGTCTCAGAAAGTTATGCACAGTTGCATAACGTGTCTTTTTGTGATATGCCAACTCCTTTAATAGTTCAGACTCCTGGTTCAAAATGGCAAACTTCTAGAGTGAGCCATGGCAATGAGATCCTGGTGGATAGACTAGTTTTCCTAGCATCTTTGATAGCTCTCAAGTCTTCGGACATCAATATCATCTTGGGCATGGACTGGATGTCAGCTCATTATGCCAAGATTGATACTCATACTAGGAATGTTCAACTTACACATCTTTCGGGTAAGACAGTTAATGTCTCTACTCAAACAGCCAAGCGCCAACTCTATTCGCTCAATGCTAGCCCCCTTCCAGAGTTAGAAGATGTTCCAGTAGTCCGTGATTTTCCGGATGTCTTTCCAGAAGAACTGCCAGGTATTCCACCTGTCAGAGATGTTGAGTTTGTGATAGAGCTCATCCCAGGGACTGTCCCAATAGCCAGAAGACCCTATAAGATGGCACCCTTAGAACTAGCCAAGCTTAAAATTCAACTCGATGAAGCTTTGAAGAAAGGTTTCATCCGTCCTAGTTCATCTCCTTGGGCTTGTCCCGTCCTCTTCGTTAAGAAGAATGATGGATCGGATCGGCTGGTTGTGGATTATCGGCCAGTGAATCTGGTCACCATTAAGAACAAGTATCCGCTCCCCAGGATCAACGATTTGTATGATCAGCTCGCTGGATCCTCTATCTTTTCCAAAATGTATTTGAGGTTGGGATACCATCAAATTAGAATTAGAAACGGGGACATTCCAAAAACGGCTTTTGTTACTCGTTATGGCCAATAAGAGTACACCGTCATGTCCTTTGGTTTAACCAATGCTCTAGCCACTTTCTCTCGGCTGATGAATTCAATCTTCATGGAGTATCTGGATAAGTTCTTCGTGGTTTACCTCGACGACATACTCATTTACTCGAAGAATGAACAGGAAATGCCGAGCATCTAAGGCTGGTATTGATGAAACTTCGAGAGCACCGCCTATATGCCAAATTCTCCAAGTGTGAATTCTGGTTGCCAGAAGTGACCTATCTAGGCCACGTAATCTCTGGTAAAGGTATTGCTGTCAATCTCGAGAGAGTTTAGGCTGTCCTTGATTGGACTCAACCTGAATCGGTTAAGCAAGTACGGAGTTTCCTTGGCCTAGCGAGCTATTGTTGCCGCTTTGTCGAGAATTTCTCCGAGGTTGCGAAACCTCTGACTGAACTCCTCAAGAAAGATAAAAAGTTTGAGTGGACTCCACAATGCGAGCACAGTTTTCAGGAGTTGAAAAGACGTCTGACCTCTGCTCCTGTTCTGATGCCAGCAGACTTATCTAAGGACTTTATTATCTATTGTGACGCCTCGCGACAAGGATTAGGTTGCATCCTTATGCAAGATCGACATGTGATTGCTTACGCATCTTGACAGTTGCGTCCACATGAGGATAATTATCCTACACATGATCTTGAGCTTGCAGTTGTAGTCCATGCACTGAAAACATGGCGACATTACCTTCTGGGTAATCATTGCGAGATATACACAGATCACCAAAGTCTGAAATATATCTTCACCCAGCCGGATTTGAATCTCAGGCAAAGACGTTGGGTAGAGTTGATTACAGACTACGACTTAGGGATAACTTACACCCCAGGGAAGGCCAATGTCATGGCTGATGCACTAAGTCGTAAGTCTTGTTGTAACAACTTGATGTTACAACAAGGTCAACCACTTCTCCATGAGGAATTTCGGAAGTTGAACCTTCACATTGTTCCTCGAGGATTCCTATCCAACCTGGTGGCGAAACCTACTCTTAAGGATCAAATCATAGCTAGACAAAAGAGGGATAAGGGTATTTCCCGGATCAACGAGAATCTCGTTAGCGGTTTCACTAAGGACTTCTCCATTGATGAGCAAGGTGTTGTGTTCTTCCAGAACCGTTTGGTGGTTCCTAAGAACCAACATCTGCGGCAGTTGATTCTTAAGGAGGCTCATGATTCTCCTCTCACAATTCATCCCGGTAGTACCAAGATGTATTAGGACCTACGCCAGAGGTTCTGGTGGACTAGGATGAAGAGAGAAATTGCTCAGTTCGTTGCTAACTGCGACGTTTGTCGTCGCGTGAAAGCAAAACATCAACGGCCTACTGGCACCCTTCAACCTTTAGCTATTCCTGAATGGAAGTGGGACAAAGTCGGTATGGATTTCATCACCGGTATTCCCAGGACCAAGAGAGGGAATAATGCTATCTTTGTGGTCATTGACCGTCTTTCCAAAGTGGCTCATTTTCTTCCTGTTCGAGAGAGCATAACTGCTAGTCAACTAGCAGAGTTGTATGTATCTCGAATAGTTTCTCTTCATGGTGTTCCTTTGGAGATTAACTCAGACCGTGAAAGTATCTTTACTTCGCGATTTTGGGAAAGTTTTTAGACCGCCATGGGGACTCATCTATCCTTTAGCACTGCTTTCCACCCGCAATCAAATGGTCAAGTTGAGCGAGTCAACCAAATCCTTGAAGACATGCTGTGAGCTTGTGTTATATCTTTCGGTATGAATTGGGAGAAATGTCTTCCCTTTGCCGAATTTGCTTATAACAATAGTTTTCAATCAAGCTTGGGCAAAGCCCCTTTTGAAGTTCTCTATGGACGAAGGTGTCGAACACCTCTTAACTGGTCAGAAACCGGAGAGAGGCAACTCTTTGGGCCGGATATGATCCAGGATGCAGAAGAGCAAGTTCGCATTATTCGTGAAAAGTTGAAAACAGCCCAATCCCGTCAAAAGAGTCAATATGACCGCCATCATAAGGATGTGACTTATGAAGTTGAAGAGAAGGCTTACCTTCGGGTTACACCTCTGAAGGGTACCCATCGATTCGGTATCAAAGGCAAATTGGCTCCTCGTTACATTGGACCTTTTCGCATTCTTGCTAAACAAGGAGAAGTTGTCTACCAATTGGAACTCCCTCCGCATCTTTCCAAGGTTCATGATGTCTTCCACGTCTCGCAACTCAGGCGTTGCTTTTCGGACCCTATACGTGAAGTGGACCACGAAACGCTTGATCTCCAAGATAACCTTTCATATCGAGAATATCCTGTTCATATTCTTGATCAAGCTGAGCGTACCACTTGACGACGGAATATCAAGTTTCTCAAGGTTCAGTGGTCACATCATTCCTAGAAGGAAGCCACATGGGAAAGAGAAGATCGTCTTCGACTAGAGTACCCCGCGCTCTTCCCGACGACTTCAAAATCTCGGGACGACATTTGTTTGAGTGGGGGTGAGTTTTCACAACCCTAGTAAGTGTCTTAGGTTAAGCATCTGTGTTGCATCATCATCATCATCATTGCATCAACATGAAAGGTGAAGAAAAGAAACCCTAAGCACTTAATGAATAAAGTGAATCCAAGTTGATGAAATTTTCAACAAATCCAAAATGCCCTTAAAAATGTTCCCTATGTCTGATAATTAAGGACATGGATATACCAGGGATCATTTAAATTATTTGAATCTCAGAAGCAATTTAAAAATAAAGATTAAAGTCTCAGAAAATGATAAATAAATCATTATCATTATTCTTGTTATCAGAATAATCTGAAACTTTTATTACAAGTTTGAAATATTCAGACTTCTTTTTAGAAAATATTTGTATCTTTTTGAAAAGACATTTGGACCTGCAAAGGAAATAAAACAAAGGTTAGCAAATATAAAACAGAAATTAGAAAATAAAAGAAAGAGGAAAAGGCTTACCTGGCCCAGGAAGGAGATGGCCCAGCCCACCAGGGGCCAAGCGCTCATCTTCAACCTCTGCCAGTAGGCAGAGGCGAAGTGACGCGCGCGCGCACGGAGGCCGCCACCTCCTGCTTCGTCGTGGCACTCCCTAGCCTCCCAGGACGCCACGAGGTCATCCAGAGACCTCCTCTCAACCGTTCCCCCCTGCTACTCTCTCTCTTTCCCTCTGCCCTCTCTTCCACCCGGACCCGAGAGCACCGTCGTCGTCGCCCGTAGCCACCGGCCACCCCTCGCCTCCTCAGTCGGTCCAAGAGCTTCGCCGCCTCGAGTTGCCCGTGCCTGCTAGAGTAATCACGCCGGGAAGCCCCGAAGACGTCGACCATGCCATCTTCTCCGCCTCCGGTTGCCGGACGCCGTCGTCGATTCGCGACACCCTGGTTGTCCCGAGCTCGCTGGCCAGTCCGTCCGACTCCCTGTGAGCTCCCCGTTCTTTCCCCTCTCTCCTCGTGAACCTTCTTGTCCTCTAGCCGCTAACCTCGTCGTTGCCGAGCTCCGATCGCCGCCATAGTCGACGCCATGCCCGAACCCAACCTCCCCGCGACCTCCCGTTGCCCCTGTTGGATGCGGCGTCTCGCCAGCCATCCATTCCGACCATCCGCGCCCTGGATGGATGTCGGAGCCGCGATTCCGGTGAGCTCCCGCCGCTCTGTTGGTCGCCGGCGTCGCCGGCCGGTGATGATGACGTGGCTCCGTCATTAGAAGCTAACCCCCTTCGTTAACTAACTAATAGTCTCTGACTAGCGGGCCCTGCAGCTGGTCAAAGTTGTAGTCAACGCGGGGATTAGCCTCTGCGGATGACATACGAGACCCACAGGTCAGCTTTGACCTAGCCACGTCAGGGTTGACTAGCCCCACCAGTCAACCTCTGGAGATGACCCAGTGTCACTGACCAGTGGGCTCCACTGGTCAGGTTTGACCTGGACCCGGTCCAGTTGACGTGCTGATGTAGGCATGACCTCAGCATGACGCATTAAATAATATTCTGTAATAAAAATAATTCCAGAAAATGTTGAAAACTTTGAAAATTCATATAAAATAATCTGTAAGGGAGATGAAAATAATTTATATATGAAAATTTATCAAAAAAATCCAATGAATCTAATGGTGCTATTATCATGCATGTTAGAGCAACCTAAATAGGTGAACATGGACATTTAACAATAGGTTAATATGTGGAATTTGAAATGAGAACAACTTTGAACCTATATACAAATGTATTTCAAATTGACATGATCACCAGCTACATTAGCTCATCCATGCATATTACTATGCCATGATCATGCATCATATTGTTGCACTTGCTTGTATTGAATATTTTTATCTGCGTTGCGGTAGGTCCGAATCCGGACGATACTACTCCGTATCCCGACGAAGGAGAGAACTCCTCTGCAACCCCGCAAGACAAGCAACCCCATTGATCATTCCGATAATATCCCATTCTCTCGCTCCTGCTCTTGTTCATTGCATTAGGGCGTTGATCACATGACAGTCATACACGGTAGATGTACCCAGTCTTCTGCATGACCTGATTTTGTCTCTGTAAATAGCTAAACCTTGCAACCTAGCATACCTGGTAGATGCTTGTGCTATGATGTGCTTACCTTATATGCTTGCCATGCCTACTATGCTTAGAGTTGTGTCAGGTCTGATTCATCTGGGTGGTGAACCGGAGTGAACAGTGTTGCCCTGACGTGATATGATTAAGATGAATCCGATTTGGTAAAAGGTAGCGATTAGAGGCTCTGTAGGAGTACATAGCGGATCGTCTCATCGGGGCCGTTCTTAGGAACTGAGTTCCGTGTTCGTGATCGAAGACTAGATACTACCACATGCTGGGCCCTGAAATATGACCCCGCTCGACTTATCAGTCGCTTAGTCCTTGGTCCAGGATCTGCAAGTAGTTTCTGGTGTTTATAGCATGCTAGAGGCCGTGCGTAGCGCTGACCCTCGGGGTGGGTTACGACGCGGTAGGCAGTGGCACGGTGTACCAAGGGTCACCCAAGCGGTGGACTTGGGAACCCTGCGCACATTGTTTGGGGCCGTAGCGGAAACTTCGACCAGACTTCCGTGCGGGTTCAGTCTCAAATAGGCGGTACCCTAGACTAGTGGTCTTTAGTGATTGACGGTCATGGACGACTCCCTCGCTGGGCATCCGCTTGAAGGTTGCCGAGGTGCATGGTTTTATGGCACACAGCGATAAGTGGCGAGAGCGTGTGTGAAGAGGTACACCCCTGTAGGGTTATGAAACTATTCGAATAGCCGCATCCTCGGTTATGGACTACTTGGAAATCTTATGTTGTTCATAGAGAATCAAATGGATACTTATAAAATACCAAGAGAAGTGTGAGTATCGTGGTTGGCACTTCCGTGGAAGAGGGAAGTGAACCCATGGTGGTGTATTGCTGTGGAGTTAGTGGACTCGAGTGCGATAACTAAAACTTGTTAACAAAGAGTGAAACATGATTAGTGTAGGTTAGCCATGAGTCAAAGCTGGCTTTCTGCATAAACTCCACCATCCACCTTTGTTGATACATGAGCATAATTAGACTAGGTCTGATTTAAAGACTTGTTGAGTATGATTGTACTCACCCCTGCTTAATAAATGTTGCAGAAGAGAACCAGGACCCATCAGGGGGGTTCTATCTAGACGTCGACGACGCCGAATCGCTGGTGTCCCAGCTACGATCTTGCCCGTGTGGTGGGCTGTAGATAGTCAGGCCATGTGCCTCTTTTCCTTTTCACTGTCCGTACTCGGATAGTTCTAATTTTCCGCTAGCTTGTATGAACTTGTTTGTATGACTTGTGTGTTGGGTCATGTGACCCCTGCCTGTAAGAACATATTATGCTAGACTCTTCTGAGTCTTCTAAATAAAAGTTGCTTTAATGTATGGTTATGTTGTGATGCCATAGTTGTATCTATGCATATCGGGCATGTCGTGCATACGTGTGACGTGCAACGGTATGTATGGGATCCGACACCAAGTCGTGTGCCTTTAGTAGTACTCTTTACGGGAAACTGCCCCTTTGTGCTTCCATCGAGCCCTGGTAGCTTGCTACTGCTCCGGACACATTGGTTGACCGGCATGTATCCTTCTTTGCTGCTGTGTCTGTCCCCTCGGGAAATGTCTCATGGTGTAATGGAGTCCCTATAGCTTGCTACGACTCGTCTACACACGCTTGAGATCGACACCTACATTGTTGGGTTACGTATGCCTGTTTCCGTACAGATGTACCGCTTGAGTTCTATGACTAGTCATGTCGGCCGGGTTCTTTGTTATGTGATTGCTAGCGACATGTTCACATACGTGTGCCAAAAGACGCAAACGGTCCCGACTAAGGTAAGGCTGCAGCCGTGGAAGTTACCCTGCGTGAGGCCACAAAGTGATGTGACTTGTTACAGTATGGAATCATATGGCTTAGGATCGGGGTCCTGACACTGGCCAGGGGGGTAGGCCGTGGCGGGCATGCTTGTGGGTCCACGGCAGCTCCCCTAACCCTAATCTCCGTCCTATAAATTCCCAAATATTCCATCATTATCAAAACGAGCCATGAAAACACTTTTCCGCCGCCAGAAGCCTCCGTTCCTGAGAGATCCAATCTTGGAGCCTTTTCCGGTAATCTGCCAGAGGGGGATTCAATCACGAAGGGCATCTACATCAACTCCATTGCCCCTCCGATGATGCGTGAGTAGTTTACCATAGACCTACGGGTCCATAGCTAGTATCTAGAAGGCTTCTTCTCTCTCTTTTCTTCTCAATACCATGTTCTTCATGATCTTCATGGAGATCTATCCGATGTAATACTCTTTTGCGTTGTGTTTGTCAAGATCCGATGAATTGTGGATTTATGTCCAGATTATCCATGAACATTATTTGATTCTTTCCTGAATTCTTACATGCAGGATTTCATATATTTGCAAACCTCTTCGAGTTATTGGTTTGGTTTGGCCAACTAGATTGGTAATTCTTGCAATGGGAGAAGTGCTTAGTTTTGGGTTCAATCTTGTGGTGTTCTCACCCAGTGACAAAGTAGGGGTAGAGAGGCACGTATTGTATTGTTGCCATAAAAGGTAAAAAGATGGGGTTTTCATCATATTGCTTTAGTTTATCCCTCTACATCATGTAATCTTACTTAATGTGTTACTCTGTTCTTCATGAACTTAATACTCTAGATGTAGGAAGGAGTCGGTCGATGTGTGGAGTAATAGTAGTAGATGCAGAATCATTTTGGTCTACTTGTCATGGACGTGATGCCTATATGCATAATCATTACCTTGGATATCTTCATAATTATTCGCTTTTCTATTAATTGCTCGACGGTAATTTGTTCGACCACCGTAATATTTGCCATCATGAGAGAAGCCATCTAGTGAAACCTATGGCCCTCGGGTCTATTTTCAATATTATAATTTCAGATCTAAAACCAAAAATACCAAAAATACTTGCTGCCTTATTTTTAATTTTAGTTTTACTTTCCGTTCAAGCATCATTTTATATCTATCTCTATTAGATCTCATCCTTGCAAGTAACCGTGAAGGGATTGACAACCCATTTATAGTGTTGGGTGCAAGAGTTTGATTCTTTGTGCATGTACATCTATTGGTGACTTGCTTGTATCTCCTAATGGATTGATACCTTGGTTCTCAAAAACTGAGGGAAATACTTATCTACTTTTCTCCATAAAACCGTTCCTCTTCATGGGAAACCAACGCTTGCTCGATAAGTAGCAGGGATAAAGGGTACTTGATGTTTAATGCTATGTTTGGGTTTTCCTTAAGGATTTGTAGTAGTTGCGCATGCTTGGTAGAATTCCAATGATCTAGCGGCGCGTGGATGGACACCGTTACTGCGGACGGTGCCGCTGGCTTGGCCTTGATCTCGAGAATGCCGTGGAGGCTCGAGGCCTTCGCCCGCATCCACCCCGCCGCCCGTCTGAGTGGCTATGGGCGCACAGGACGTGGACGGGTCAAATGCCATGAAAACCTTCTTCTTGGGGGCCATGGCAATGGAGGAACTAGTGCACAGATTGTGTGATCAGGTTCACTCAACCTTCCCCCTACCTGGCGTGCCAAAGTTGTGAGGATCCCTTCATGGTTCGGCGGGGAGAGGGTATGCGCAAAGAGTAGATCAAACGAACGGCGCGAGGGGAGATTTTTACCTAGGTTCGGGCTGCTGAGGAGTGTAAAACCCTACTCCTGTTTCGATGTGTTATGGGTGTTTTCAGGCTTCCAGCTACTGGAGCGCTATCCACATCTGCTATGCGCGTGAGCTAGAAGGTGGTAAGCCCAAAAGTCTTTTCTCGTATGCCTTGGGCCTCCTTTTATACGACCAAGGGGATCCCAACAGTGGCATACAGTGCGTGCACGGAGTGCAAAGTGCTACAGTGTTATCATACCTAACACTGATGGAGTGGGACCAATGCATTTAATGCTTCGTCAGGCGTCCCTAACCTTCTACGGGACAGGATAGGAGCCCGTCCCATCTGCACCGCTTAGCATCTCCATCGACAGCTCTTTGACACGTATCCTAGGGGTCGACACCTAGCCTCCGCACTGGCAAGGTGGTGAGGCCTTGCCAAGTGCCCTCCTTTCCGGGGTTTTGCAGGCCACCCCCGGCAAGATCTTGTCGGGGTTTGATCCCTTGGCCTTCGGTCTTGTGTTCTTTGACTTGAGTGTTCCTTTTGACGTCTTCGTTCTTGCTTTCAGTAGTCCTCCGGTGGGCCTTTCCGCGGGCGTGCTAGAACTGCCCGTGCACAAGTAAGGGGTACTAATAGACTCGATCCTTAGTACACCGATAGGAGACCCCGGTCCTGGGCCACACACGGTGCGAGGCGTTGTTGGGCTAGGCCCAAACAGTGCATGGCCACGCGTGGCAGGGGTGTGCAGTTGCAATCATTCTGCTTACTGCGCCTCCCCATAATGTGCGCTAAGTTCACGGTATGGTAGGCATGCGTGGAGCGGTCGTAGTCATTTCAATTACTGCGTTAGGCCATTTCCGCCACACGCGTCGCATGCATAGCAGGGAATCAGCAACGGGCACTCGTGACTCAAAGTCCCGACCGTGGCAAAAACCGCAACGCCATGGATTGGGGGAACAGGGCGGCTTCCTATTCGCCCCGTGATCGCGGGTGGCGCTATTGGTGGAGATGGGCGGCAACTCTTGGAGCGAGGGAGAGCCATCCCCCATGCTTCTCCCTAGAAATTGGGGGAGCGGAGGCGAGGCTAACCCATCTTTCTTCCTCATTGAGCGAAGACCTCCAAAGCCTACCCTTCCACACCTTCTCGATCTTGAGTTGTACCCGCCCTTCGCCATGGCTAGGCGGCAAGGGCGACCTTTGTCCTCCGCCCGTTCGGCGAGGAATTCCCGTTAGGATCATGCCACCACTTTAGCCATGGAGGTGGAGGGTGGCTCGAGCATGCGTGGCGGAAGGGGCGCGAGGGGTCGTGGTCGGAGTGGGGGCCGAGGCCAGGGGAGGCAGAGCGCCATTCCACCTCTTCCTCTGACACCAGACCCCCTCCTTGGAGAGACCCAAGCTGAGGGGACGATGCTAGAATTAGTCCTCGAACTGCGCGGTACCCTTAGAAGCCACCTGCGCCTCCCTCACCCTTTCGCTGGGGTGATGGAGACAAGCCACCCGCCCTATGGTTGCGTGCACATGGTTGTTGTAATGGCACCACGGGAGTAGATGTTGAGTACCCGGAGCGTCGTGTCATGTTCCTCAGGTGCAGTTGGAAAATGTTTGCTCGTGCCCACATCCTCCAAGATGGGCACGTCCTCCGCTTCAAGATGACGAAGGTCAATCTGCTCTCCGTCAAGATTTATGGGTGCTTGGCGTCCGTCTCAGCTGATGCAAAGAGAGCACGCGTGGTGCTAGAAGCTCCTCCTCGAGCAACAGTGACGAGGAGGACAGTGGCGAAGACAACGACGACGAGTCCGAGCTCCAGGCTGTCAAGTCGGAATACGATGACCTGAGATCTAACTAGTCGTCGCCGGCACCATCATCGCCAGCTCACGCCTCTCCCCCTCCTAGCGGAGCAACCTTGCCGAGGGTCCTTGTCCCGGGCGCTGCCTCATGTTCTAGATGGATCCCTTGCAGCATCGTGGACTTTGGCTTCGTCCTCCCTTCTGGATGCCCTGCCCTCCACGTAGTGCTAGTCTAAAAGGAGTCATGCTAGGCTTCTGCCGGGGCCCTCTTCCTATCTTTTTCTTCTTGTAATGTGTCCCTAGGGGAGAAAGTCAAATAAAGATGTACTTAGAAGAAGGCACTGTCCCGTGTAAATTTTATTCCATTTAAACAAATGCATGTTATTCTTCTTGTTTGATTTTCGTCTGTATGGTGTACTCCCTACGATTTATCAGAAACTTGCCGGCGTATGCAATACCATCGTGAGCACTTTGAGGAGCGGGTCCTTAGCAACCTGCTGGCGATTCCACTAAGGGCAATATATCTTGACACTTTTAGTGCTGCCTCTTAGACTGTTGAGAGGACTTGAAATAGAACAAGGGCGCGACCAATTGTGTCAAGTTACCTTGACGTTTTCAGTGCAGCCACTCAAACTATTGAGCGGACTCGAAACAGAACAAGGGCGCAACCGATCACGGCAAGGTTCCCTCGTGTGCAGATTTTCCATACAAAAGTTAAAAAACATCCGAGGACAAAAATAACCTCATAGTAAAAGTTTACTTAGAGTTTTGCAACTTATCTTTTTGTTGTCGTACTCCTTCCCGCAAGGTGCCAACTTCGAACGTCGCCCATAGGTGTCCACACCACCTCTCCCCTGGCAAACTTGCACGCGAGGGGACCTTCTATCCTTTAAGAAAAAGAAAGAAGAGAAAATAGATGTATGGAACCTTGGAGGTTCATTAGCACTTGTCGGTAATAAGCGTAATACAACATCTCAGATAAAGATGCATGTAAAAAAATGGGAATCGACAAGAGTTGCAAGACGCCTGATCTTATTCAACTATCCACAGGGTCTCCGCCTGTCTTTGTACAAAGGATGGCATGCCCTACCGGCACGACCTGTACAAAAGGTGATTGCCAGGGGGGCCCAGAAACCGTGCCTTATGGATAGAACTTACAAAGATGTTTGATGTTCCAGGAGTTGCTCAGTGGGACGCCATCTTCGGTCTCCAGGTGGACTGCGTTAGGCCAGGTGAACTACCCGATAAGGGCCTTCCCACTTTGGCGTCAACTTGTTTGAGTTCTTGGCCGACTGAACGTATTGAAGAACAAGGTCGCCTTCCTCAACACTCCGGGCATGATCTTTGTGGCTATGGTAGCGGCACAAAGCTTCCTGGTAGCGTGCAGCTCGCATAGCAGCCTGAAGACGATCTTCCTCAAGGAGCGTTACG
Source organism: Hordeum marinum (assembly GCA_022496015.1). NCBI lineage: Eukaryota > Viridiplantae > Streptophyta > Magnoliopsida > Poales > Poaceae > Hordeum > Hordeum marinum. Next base: position 92,851,144 of record CM039677.1, on the reverse strand, counting down.
TTGTCTTGGCACAAGTACTCTTGCTCAAGCTCATCATAAGCGAGCAATCGAGGTGACCCGTATATGAGTTCTGTAGGGAGAACTGCCTCCGCCCCGTATACCAGGGAGAAGGGTGTCTGGCTGGTGGCTCGATTTGGCGTCGTCCTGATCGAGCTAAGAACCATCGATAACTCATCAATCCAGCTTCTTCCGCACTTGTGTAGCTTGTCGAAACTTCTCGTCTTAAGCCCTCACAGCAACTCAGCATTTGCCATGTTCGCTTGGCCGTTGCTCCTTGGATGAGCGACAAAAGCAAAGCAGATCTTGCTTCCAAGGTCTTGGACATACTGCACGAAGGCGCGGCTTGTGAACTGTGTGTCGTTATCGGTGATGACCCTGATTGGCACACCAAAACAACAAATTAGTCCTCTGAAGAACTTAACGGCTGATTGTTCCGTCACCTTTCTCACTGCTTCCACTTCTGGAAACTTTGTGAACTTTTCGATTGCAACGTACAAGGGCTCAAAGCCCCCGGTAGCATGGGGGAAAGGGCCCAAGTTGTCGAACCCCCAGACCGAAAATGGCCAGGAAAGAGGGATTCTCTGAAGATCTTGAGTTGGTTGATGTAGCTTCTTCGAATGAAACTGACACGCTTCACACTTGGTTACTAGTGCAGTTGCATCCTGGAGAGTGATACGTCCATTTTGCATCATGATTTTATATTGATATTTATCGCATTATGAGCTGTTATTACACATTATGGTACAATATTTATGCCTTTTCTCTCTTATTTTACAAGGTTTACATGAAGAGGGAGAATGCCGACAGCTGGAATTCAAGGCTGGAAAAGGAGCAAGTTTGAGATGTCTATTCTGCAAAACTCCAAAAGCCGTGAAAATCAGCGGGAATTATTTTGGAATATATAAAAAAATACTGGGCGAAAGAAATACCAAAGGGGAGCCACCAGGAGGCCACGAGCCTGCCAGGCACGCCCTACTCCCCTGGGCGCGCCTGGAGGGCTCGTGGGCCCCCTGTAGCCCCTCTGGCCCCCATCTTCTCCTATATGAAGGGTTTCGTCGCAGAAAAAATCAATATAGAGCTTTCAGGAAGAGATGCCGCCGCCACGAGGCGGAACTTGAGCAGAACCGGTCTAGAGCTCCAGCAGGGCCGTCCTGCCGGGGAAACTTCTCTCCCGAAGGGGGAAATCATCGCCATCGTCATCATCAACACTCCTCTCATCAGAGGGGACTCATCTCCATCAACATCTTCATCAGCACCATCTCCGGCTAACGACTCCGATTGGTACTTGTAAGGTTTCTAGTAGTGTTAATTACTTAATGTAGTTGATGCTAGTTGGTTTACTCGGTGGAAGATCATATGTTCAGATCCTTAATGCTATTCAATACCTCTCTGATCATGAACATAATTATGCTTTGCGAGTAGTTACGTTTGTTCCTGAGGACATGGGATAAGTCTTGCTACTAGTAGTCATGTGAATTTGGTATTCGTTCGATATTTTGATGCGTTGTATGTTGTCTCTCCTCTAGTGGTGTTATGTGAACATCGACTACATGACACTTCAGCATTGTTTGGGCCTAGAGGAAGGCATTGGGAAGTAATAAGTAGATTATGGGTTGCTAGAGTGACAGAAGCTTAAACCCTAGTTTATGCGTTGCGTTGCAAGGGGCTGATTTGGATCCACTAGTTTAATGCTATGGTTAGACTTTGTCTTAATTCTTCTTTCGTAGTTGTGGATGCTTGCGAGGGGGGTTAATCATAAGTGGGATGTTTGTCCAAGTAAGGACAGCACCCAAGCACCGGTCCACCCACATATCAAACTATCAAAGTAGCGAACGCGAATCATATGAACATGATGAAAGCTAGCTTGACAATAATTCCCATGTGTCCTCGGGAGCGCTTTACTTTATATAAGAGTTCGTTCAGGCTTGTCCCTTGCTACAAAATGGATTGGTCCATATTTTTGCACCTTTTTTTACTATTTTTACTTGCTATCTGTTACAAATTATCTTATCACACAACTATCTGTTACCGACAATTTCGGTGCTTGCAAAGAATACCTTGCTGAAAACCGCTTGTCATTTCCTTCTACTCCTCGTTGGGTTCGACACTCTTACTTATCGAAAGGACTATGATAGATCCCCTATACTTGTGGGTCATCAAGACTCTTTTCTGGCGCCGTTGCCGGGGAGAGAAGTGCCTTTGGTAAGTGGAATTTGGTAAGGAAACATTTATATAGTGTGCTGAAATTTATTGTCACTTGTCACTATGGAAACTAATCCTTTGAGGGGCTTGTTCGGGGTATCTTCACCTCGACCGGAAGCACAAAGAGTTGCTCCTCAACCTACTGCACCTACTGAAAATATTTATTATGAGATTCCTTCGGGTATGCTAGAGAAAATGTTGGCTAATCCTTTCACAGGAGATGGAACATCGCATCCCGACTTGCATCTAATCTATGTAGATGAAGTTTGTGGTTTATTTAAGCTTGCAGGTTTGCCCGAGGATGAGGTCAAGAAGAAGGTCTTTCCCTTATCTTTGAGGGATAAAGGATTGACGTGGTATAGGCTATGTGATGATACTAGATCATGGAACTACAAACGATTGAAATTGGAATTTCATCAGATGTTTTATCCTATGCATTTGGTGCATCGTGATCGGAATTATGTCTATAATTTTTGGCCTCGTGATAGAGAAAGTATTGCTCAATCTTGGTGGAGGCTTAAGTCAATGTTATATTCATGCCCCAACCATGAGCTCCCCAGAGAGATTATTATTATGAACTTTTATGCTCGGCTTTCTCATGACAATCGCACCATGCTTGACACTTCTTGTACCGGTTCTTTTATGAAGAGAGATATTGACTTCAGATGGGATTTATTCGAAAGAATTAAATGCAATTCTGAAGATTGGGAGTTTGATGAAGGTAAGGAGTCAGGTATGAATCTTAAGTTCGATTGCGTTAAATCCTTCATAGAAACAAATACTTTTCGTGATTTTAGCGCTAAACATGGACTTGAATCTGAGATAGTAGCTTCTTTATGTGAATCATTTGCTACTCATATTAATCTCCCTATGGAGAAGTGGTTTAAATATCATCCTCCTATAGAAGTTAATGTAGCTAAACCCGTTTCAGTTGAAGAGAAAGTTATTGCTTAGAATGATTCTATTGTTCCTACTGCTTACATTGAGAAACCACCTTTGCATGTTAAAATAAAGGATCATGCTAAAGCTTCAACTGTGATACGTAAGGGCTACATTAGAACACCTACACCCCCTGAGCAAATCAAAGTTGAACCTAGTATTGCTATTATTAAAGATCTCTTGGCCGATAATGTTGACGGGCATGTTATTCAATTCTATGAAGGTTCTACTAGAATTGCTAAACCTCATACTAGAGACAAACATAAACTTGTAGTTGGCATGCCTGTTGTTTCTGTTAAGATAGGAGATCATTGTTATCATGGTTTATGTGACGTAGGTGCTAGTGTTAGTGCAATACCTCAATCTTAATATAATGAAATTAAAAATGAGATTGCACCTGTTGAGATTGAATTTATTGATGTTACTATTAAACTTGCTAATAGAGATACTATCTTCCCTGTGGGAATTGTTAGATATGTTGAAGTCTTGTGTGGTAAAACTAAGTATCCTACTGATTTTCTTGTTCTTGCTACCACACAAGATAGCTTTTGTCTCGTCATATTTGGTAGACCTTTCCTCAATACTGTTAATGCTCAAATTAATTGTGAGAAACAAACTGTTACTGTTGGCTTTGGAGGTATGTCACATGAATTTAATTTTTCTAAGTTTGCTAGACAACCTCATGAAAAAGAATTGTCTAGTAAGGATGAAATTATTGCTCTTACTTCTATTGTTGTGCCTCCTACTGATCCTTTAGAGCAATACTTGCTTGAACATGAAAATGATATGCATATGGATGAGAGGAATGAGATAGACAGAATTATCCTTGAACAACGTCCTATCCTTAAGAATAATTTGTCTGTTGAATTACTTGGAGATCCACCTCCACCCAAGGGTGATCCTGTGTTTGAGCTTAAACAATTACTGGATACTCTTAAGTATGCTTATCTTGATGAAAAAGAGATATATCCTGTTATTATTAGTGCTAACCTTTCAGAGCATGAAGAAGAGAAATTATTGAAAACTCCGAGGAAGCACCGTGCTGCTATTGGATATACTCTTGATGATCTTAAAGGCATTAGTCCCACTCTAGCCAGCACAAAATAAAAACTGATCCTGATTCCAAGCCAGTTGCCGATCCCCAACGAAGATTGAATCCTAAGATGAAAGAGGTGGTAAGAAAAGAAATAATAAAGCTCCTGGAAGCAGGTATTATTTACCCTGTTGCTCATAGTGATTGGGTAAGTCCGGTGCATTGTGTCCCTAAGAAGGGAGGTATTATCGTTGTTCCTAATGATAAAGATGAATTGATCCCACAAAGAATTGTTACTGGCTATAGGATGGTAATCGCTTTTAGGAAATTAAATAAAGCTACTAAGAAAGATCATTACCCTCTACCTTTTATTGATCAAATGCTAGAAAGATTGTCTAAACATACACACTTTTGCTTTCTAGATGGTTATTCTGGTTTCTCCCAAATACCTATTGCACAATCTGATCAGGAGAAAACCACTTTTACTTTCCTTTCAGTACCTTTGCTTATAGACGTATGCCTTTTGCTTTATGTAATGCACCTCCTACTTGGCTATATTCTCTGACTTTTGTGAAAAGATTGTTGAGGTTTTCATGGATGATTTCTCCGTTTACGGATCTTCTTTTGATTATTGCTTGAGCAACCTTGATCGAGTTTTGAAGAGATGTGAAGATACTAACCTTGTCTTGAATTGGGAGAAGTGACACTTTATGGTTAATGAAGGCATCGTCTTGGTACATAAAATTTCCGAAAGAGGTATTGAAGTTTATAAGGCTAAAGTTGACGCCATCGAGAAGATGCCATGCCCCAAAGACATTAAAGGTATAAGAAGTTTCCTTGGTCATGCTGGTTTCTATAGAAGGTTTATTAAAGACTTCTCTAAGATTTCTAGGCCTCTCACTAATCTCCTCTAAAAAGATATTCCTTTTGTTTTTGATGATGATTGGGAAGAAGCATTTGAGATACTCAAGAAGGTCTTGATAACTGCACCTATTGTTCAACCACCTGATGGGAACCTACCTTTTGAAATTATGTGTGATGCTAGTGATTATGATGTTGGTGCTGTCCTAGGACAAAGAGTTCATAAGAAATTAAATGTTATTCATTATGCTAGTAAAACTCTAGACGGTGCCCAAAGAAATTATGCTACTACTGAAAAAGAATTTTTAGCAGTTGTGTTTGCATGTGATAAGTTCAGATCTTATATTATTGATTCTAAAGTTACTATTCATACTGATCATGCTGCTATTAAATATCTCATGGAAAAGAAAGATGCTAAACCTAGACTTATTAGATGGGTTCTCTTGCTACAAGGATTTGATTTGCATATTGTTGATAGTAAGGGTGCTGAGAACCCCGTAGCAGATTACTTGTCTAGGTTAGAAAATGTCCTTGATGACCGACAACCTATTAATGATAGCTTTCTTGATGAACAATTGAATGTCATCAATGTTTCACGCACTACACCATGGTATGCTGATTATGCTAATTACATTGTTGCTAAATATATACCACCTAGTTTCACGTACCAACAAAAGAAAAAGTTCTTTTATCATTTGAGACATTACTTTTGGGATTATCCTCACCTATATAAAGAAGGAGTAGATGGTGTTATTAGACGTTGTGTACCTAAGCATGAACAGGAACAGATCCTACAGAAGTGCCATTCCGAGGCTTACGAAGGACACCATGCTGGAGATAGAACTGCACACAAGGTATTGCAATCTGGTTTTTATTGGCCTACTCTCTTTAAGGATGCCCGTAAGTTTGTCTTGTCTTGTGATGAATGCCAAAGAATAGGTAATATTAGTAAACGTCAGGAAATGCCTATGAATTATTCACTTGTTATTGAACCATTTGATGTTTGGGGTTTTGATTATATGGGACCTTTTCCAAAGTCCAATGGGTATACTCATATTTTAGTTGCTATTGATTACATTACTAAGTGGGTAGAAGCTATTTCAACTAGTAGTGCTGATCATAACACCTCTATTAAGATGCTTAAAAAGTTATTTTCCCTAGATTTGGAATCACTAGATATTTAATGACTGATGGTGGTTCACATTTTATTCATGGTGCTTTCCGTAAAATGCTTGCTAAGTATGATGTCAACCATAAAATTGCATCTCCTTATCATCCTCAGTCTAGTGGTCAAGTAGAGTTAAGTAATAGAGAAATTAAATTAATTTTGCAAAAGACTGTTAGTAGGTCTAGGAAGAATTGGTCTAAGAAACTTGATGATGCACTATGGGCTTATAGAACTGCTTATAAGAATCCCATGGGCATGTCTCCGTATAAAATGGTTTATGGTAAAGCATGCCATTTGCCTCTTGAGCTAGAGCATAAGGCTTATTGGGCAATCAAAGAGCTCAACTTTGACTTCAAACTTGCTGGTGAGAAGAGGTTATTTGATATTAGCTCACTTGATGAATGGAGAACTCGGGCATATGAAAATGCCAAGTTGTTTAAAGAGAAGGTTAAGAGTTGGCATGATAAAAGAATACAAAAATGTGAGTTCAGTGTGGGCGATTATGTCTTGTTATACAATTCTCGTTTAAGATTTTTTGCAGGCAAACTTGTCTCTAAATGGGAAGGTCCTTACATTGTCGAGGAAGTATATCGTTCCGGTGCCATCAAAATCAACAACGCGGAAGGCACTTTTCCGAGAGTTGTGAATGGGCAAAGAATCAAGCATTATATCTTAGGTACTCCCATAAACGTAGAAAGCAATATAATCAATACCATAACCTCGGAGGAGTACATAAGGGATGTTTACCAGACTATTTCAGACTCCGAAAACGAAGAGGTATGTGATACGGTAAGCAAACCGAATCCAAAATTTTTCCAATAGCAATTTTTCTCCGTTTTGGAATATTTAGAAAAATACAAATATTTAAGGTAGTCCAGAAAGCACCTGGGGGCTCGTGAGCACCTCATGTGCCTCCCGGACTCCGTTTTCTTATGGAACACTCCTTATGGTCGGTAAAAATTCATTATATAATCTCCCAAAAGGTTTGACCCTCGTATCACGTAAATATCCTCTGCTTTCATTTCGAGTTGTTTTTTGTCAGGATTCCGAAGGTCAAGCATCATGTCGTCTTCCGCCTCCAGTCAAGTGCACGATGATGCTTGGTTGATGCAGATGGAGTCTCAAGGATCAGAAGTCAATGAGACAAACATGGAGGCAGATGTTGGGGATTCCTCTGAGGTGCACCCTTCGGCTTCGAAGCGGGGCACTTTGGCTGGCATCTCCACCATCCCAAATCCTCATCATGCCATGGCCACTATCAACAATCACGGAGGCTAGCAAGCACAAGAAGGGATCCCTCCTAGGAGGCCGCTACACAGGTTACATCAGAACAACTTCCACAATTTGATTCATAACTATGGAGTTGAAAATACACCCCACACACACATACCCTCCAATTGGGATATATCTGGTCCAAGTGAAAGTAATGCAGGACAAAGCTCATGGGGGCCGACCAACAAACACCTTCTGGAAGAAATCCATAAGAACACCCTTATGAATCAGCACGTGCTTAGTGAGTTACTGGATCTGAAGACCAGCTTGAGCAAGCCGACCGGCACCCCAACTTCACCACCATCACCTCTGAAGGAAGACAATTAAACACATGGGTATGGGCATTCCCCTTGGCTTGTGCCAAGCTTGGGGGAGTTGCCCCGGTATCGTATCACCATCACATCTTTTGCCTTTACCTTTATCTTAGTTCGATCCTTTGGTAATATCTTTATCCAGTAGAATAAAGTTCTTAGTATGATCTAGGCTTGAGTTTTGCTTTGTGATTACCCTCAATGTAATTGAGTTCGTGAGTTATATAATAAAGAGTGTTTTAGTTAAGGTGTTTGCTTCTTGCCATGATCTAAAGAAATAATAATAAAAGAACAAAAGCATGAAAGATCATGTGATGATCTTATGGGAAGTGATGACTTCACATATAAAAAGAATGTTGACTGAAACTTGTTGTGGGTAGACAAACGTAGACCTTGGTCATTGTTGCAATTAATAGGAAGTAATAAAGAAATAGAGGTTCACATATAAATATATCATCTTTGACACCATCTATGATTGTGAACACTCATTAAACTATTACATGCTAAGAAGTAGATGTTGGACAAGGAAGACAACATAATGAATTATGTTTGCTTGGTTCCAAACAATGTTATATGATTATGGATCCTTTAGCATGTGAAGCTTGCTTCCACCTCATATTAGCCAAAACTTCTGCACTAAGTAGAGATACTTCTTGTGCATCCATAAAACCCTTAACCCAGTTTTGCCATGAGAGTCCACCATACCTACCTATGGATTGAATAAGATCCTTCAAGTAAGTTGTCATCAATGCAGGCAATAAAAATTGCTCCCTAAATATGTATGAACTATTAGTGTGTGGAAAATAAGCTTTGTACGAACTTGTGATGAGGAAGACATAAAAGCGACAGACTACATAATAAAGTTCTTTATCACAGGAGGCAATATAAAGTGACGTTCCTTCACACTAAGAGATCACACATCCAAACCTCAAAAGTGTATGACAACCTCTGCTTCCCTCTGCGAAGGGCCTATCTTGTACCTTTACCTTTTTATCTTTAAAAGAGTCATGGTGATCGACACCAATTCCTTATTTTTCCATTATCTTGGCAAGCGTCATGTGCTAGGGAAAGATAAATATTCATATATCAACTTGTAAGTAAGTAATCATGAATTATTATGGTTGACATTACCCTGGAGGTAAATAGTTGGGAGGCGAAACTATAAGCCCCTATATTTCTCTGTGTCCAACTGAAACTTTGATCTCATGAGTATCGTGTGAGTTTTAGCAATTGTAGAAGACTAAAAGATGGTTGAGTATGTGGATTTTCCTTACAAGCTCTTATTTGACTCTTTCTGATGTTATGATAAATTGCAATTACTTCAATGACTAAAGACTATTGGTTTTTAATTCTCAATAAGGTTCTTGACGCATGCTTTACATTGTGAATGAATTGTCACTTTGGCATGAGGGATTATATGATGATATTGTTGTTCTAAATATGATCATGATGCCTGCATGTCCGTATTTTATTTTATCAACACCTCTATCTCTAAACATGTGGGCATATTTATCGATCTCGGCTTCCGCTTGAGGACAAGCGAGGTCTAAGCTTGGGGGAGTTGATACGTCCATTTTGCATCATTCTTTTATATTGATATTTATCGCATTATGAGCTGTTATTACACATTATGGTACAATACTTATGCCTTTGCTCTCTTATTTTACAAGGTTTACATGAAGAGGGAGAATGCCGGCAGCTAGAATTCTAGGCTGGAAAAGGAGAAAGTTTGAGATGTCTATTCTGCACAACTCCAAAAGCCATGAAAATCAGCGAGGAATTATTTTGGAATATATAAATAATATTGGGCGGAAGAAATACCAGAGGGGAGCCACCGAGAGGCCACGAGCCTGCCAGGCGCACCCTACCCCCTGGGCGCGCCTAGGGGGCTCGTGGGCCCCTTGTAGCCCCTCTGCCCCCATCTTCTCATGTATGAAGGGTTTCGACACAGAAAAATCAATATAGATCTGTCGGGAAGAGACGCCGCCGCCACGATGCGAAACTTGAGCAGAACCAATCTAGAACTCCGGCAGGGCCGTCCTGCCGGGGAAACTTCTCTCCCGGAGGGGGAAATCGTCGCCATCGTCATCACCAACACTCCTCTCATCAGAGGGGACTCATCTCCATCAACATCTTCATCAGCACCATCTCATCTCCAAACCCTAGTTCATCTCTTGTAACCAATCTCCGTCTAGCGACTCCGATTGGCACTTGTAAGGTTGCTAGTAGTGTTAATTACTTACTGTAGTTGATGCTAGTTGGTTTACTCGGTGGAAGATCATATGTTCAGATCCTTAATGCTATTCAATACCTCTCTGATCATGAACATAATTATGCTTTGTGAGTAGTTACGTTTGTTCGTGAGGACATGGGATAAGTCTTGCTACTAGTAGTCATGTGAATTTGGTATTCGTTCGATATTTTGATGCGTTGTATGTTATCTCTCCTCTAATGGTGTTATGTGAACGTCGACTACATGAGACTTCAGCATTGTTTGGGCCTAGAGGAAGGCATTGGGAAGTAATAAGTAGATGATGGGTTGCTAGAGTGACAGAAGCTTAAACCCTAGTTTATGCATTGCGTCGCAAGTGGCTCATTTGGATCCACTAGTTTAATGCTATGGTTAGAATTTGTCTTAATTCTTCTTTCATAGTTGCGGATGCTTGTGAGGGGGGTTAATCATAAGTGGGATGTTTCTCCAAGTCAGGACAACACCCAAGCACCGGCCCACCCACATATCAAACTATCAAAGTAGCGAACGTGAATCATATGAACATGATGAAAGCTAGCTTGACAATAATTCCCATGTGTCCTCGGGAGCGCTTTACTTTATATAAGAGTTCGTTCAGGCTTGTCCCTTGCTACAAAAGGGATTGGGCCATATTGCTACACCTTTGTTACTATTGTTACTTGCTATACGTTACAAATTATGTTATCACAGAACTATCTCTTACCGACAATTTCAGTGCTTGCAGAGAATACCTTGCTGAAAACCGCTTGTCATTTCCTTCTGCTCCTCGTTGGGTTCGACACTCTTACTTATCAAAAGGACTATGATAGATCCCCTATACTTGTGGGTCATCAGAGAGAAGTGGGCCAAAAGAAACCTTGCCAAAAGGCCTTCCCGGCAAGAGCTCTTGATCCTATGTGGGCGGCACATATGCCTCCATGTATCTCTGCCAACAGCTCTAGTCCATCTTCTCGAGGAATGCACTTCAATTTCACACCATTCGGTCTCTTTCTGTATAGGACGTCGTCCACAAACTAGTACATACTAGACTGACAGGCTACTTTCTCTGCTTCTTCTCGTTCCTCTAGGAGTTCTCCAGTTTGTAGGGATTAAACTATGTGTTGTGCCCATGCTGGAGCTTGAGGCTCGATGGCAAGGACTAAAGGCATGTCTTTAGTCATGGGGGCACTTGTCTCTACGGCAAGCGCTTGAGGCCCTGCCAGAGCCTGTTGCCCTCGGCAAGATTGGCGTCGATCCCGACAACTTCCTTGTCGGTAGCTTCCCTGAGCTCTGCCGGGAAGTACCGACCAGAATTCAACTTCCTTCTCTTGTTCTGCGTTGCCGACGGCGATATGGATGGCTGATTCAGTTGGAGCACAAAATTCCTTGGTTCGACAGGTAATTTGAGGGCAACACGCTTCGATAGCTGATCAACGACACTATTCTCTGCATGAGGAACATGCTCTATTTGCAGACCATCAAAGTGCTCCTCCGACTTCCTCACTTCATCTACGTAAGCTTCCATCAACGGGATCTGATAATACTTGTTGACTTGCTTGATGACAAGCTGTGAATCTCCTCTGACAATAAGCTTCTTTATCCCAAGGTCTGTTGTGATTCTGAGGCCAGCAAGCAGCCGCTCATACTCTGCGGTGTTGTTTGTCGACTTCTCACTGGGAAAGTGCATTTGGACTACATACTTGAGGTGCACTCCGGTGGGTGCGACAAGCAGCACGCCAGCGCCGGCACCCTACATTCTTAGCTTGTTTCCTTGTCGGGGATGGCCGTTTCTTGGATCTCTTCGTCTGGCGCTGGAGTCCATTCTGCAATGAATTCTGCCAAAGCTCTGCTCCGTATGGTTGAAGTGCTTTCAAACTTAAGACCAAAGCTTGACAACTCCAAAGCTCACTCCACAATCCTGCTAGTCGCGTACGGGTTTTGCAAAATCCATTGCAGTAGAAAGCGAGTGACAACGGTAATATTATGTGCTTGGAAATAATGGCGCGATTTCCTTGAGGCCATGAGGAGGCCTAAAAGTAACTTTTGCACACTAGAGTACCTCGACCTGCCCCCTTGCAAAAGGGAGCTGACGAAGTACACTGGGCACTGCAACACCTTCTTCTTCTATCTTGCTTCGTTCATCTGCGCAGGTCCTAACTTGTCGGCGCCAGACCTTGCAGGTGAAGCTCCCAGTTCGTCGCTTGGCGGTCCTGCTTCTGTAGCTGCTTCTTCGTCGGCTTCCCTCTGTGCCACCAACGCAGCACTAGCCACTTGATTTGTTGCCGCCAAGTATAGAAACAACGGCTCTTGTGGTCTAGGCGCGACTAGTGTTGATGAAGAGGAAAGGTATTTCTTCAAAACCTACAGCGCTGCCTCCGCTTCCGTAGTCCACTTAATTGGACCTGCCTTCTTCAAGATTTTGAAAAAGGGCAGGGCGTGCTCAGCAGACTTTGAGATGAACCTACTCAGAGCCGCGATGTAGCCGGCAAGATGCCAGACATCCTTGACGCGTTTTGGTGCTTCAATCTGCTCAATTGCTTTGATCTTGTCTAGGTTCGCCTCGATCCCACACTAGGACACAAAGAACCCAAGAAGCTTGCCAAATGGAACACCGAACACACATTTCTCAGGATTGAGCTTCAAGTTAATCTTGCGCAGATTCGCAAACGTCTCTTCCAGATCTTGTACGAGCGTTGCTATGTCCTTGGTTTTAACCACTATGTCATCCATATAGACTTCCATATTTCTATGTAGCTGGGGCTTAAAACCAATCTGGACTGCTCTTGCAAATGTCAAGCTAGCACTTTTCAACCCGAAAGGCATACGCACAAAGCTATATGTACCACATGGGGTGATAATTGTGGTCTTCTCTTCGTTTTCCTTGGACATGAAGATCTGGTGGTATCCTGAATAAGCATCGAGGAATGGCAGCAAATCACAACCTGCAGTGGATTCTACAATCTGCTCGATGCGTGGCAAGGGGAAACGATCTTTTGGACAGGCTTTGTTAAGATCTGTATAATCAATGCATAGCCTCCATTTTCCATTCGCCTTGTGCACTACAACTGAATTGGCCAACCATGTTGGGTGAAGCACTCCTCTGACCAAGCTTGCAGTTTCCAATTTCCTGATGTCCTCGGCAATGAATTCTTGTCGCTCCAAGGCTTGCTTCCTGACTTTCTGCTTGACGGGCCGCACGTGGGGACAAACGACAAGGTTGTGCTCAGTTACCTCCCTGGGAACACCGGGGACATCAGATGGTTGCCATGCAAACATGTCGACGTTCTCCCGTAGGAAGGCAACGAGCATACTTTCCTATTTGTCATCGAGGGTGGAACTTATGGTGAAAGTTCCCCTCGTGCCATCCTGCTTGACAGGCACCTTCTTGGTTTCTGGTGGAGCTGCCTTGGATTTCTTATTCTTGCCGGTAGAGCTCTCTAGCACATCGTCTACGGGAGCGTAGCACTCCGAAGAGGCGCACTTGCTGGAGTGTGCACCAAAGGCCTTGCCGGTCTTCTTACCCCTGGGAGCTTAAATGGCAGGAACACGTGCCTTGGCGGCAAGTGCTGCAACTGCCTCCTGGTAAAGTTGGTCGGCATAGATAAGTGCGTCCTTCTTGTCGGAGTTGATCGCGATGACGTTGATCGACCCGGGCATCTTCAACACATTGTAAGCATAGTGTGATGCCGCCATGAACTCAGCGAGCATCGGGCATCCAAGTATCCCATTATACGTCAAGGGTATCTTGGCAACGACAAAAACAATCTTCTTTGTTCTGAAGTTCATGCCACTGCCAAATGTTACCGGCAATGTTATTTTGCCCTTCGGCTGACACCTTCCCGGATTGATCCCCTGAAAAGTGCCTATCTCCTCAAGATCCTCGTCAGGAATTTGCAATCTCTTGATCACATCATGGAAGTCATTCAGACTTGCTCCACCATCAACTAACATTTTCGTCACAGAGGTTGCGAATCGTTGGTGAAACCAATAATGACAGACACCTGACTGTTGTTGTGTGATCAGAGTGATCCTTAGCATCGAAAATGATAGGCGTGTGGGAATATCTCAAAGGTTTCCGGGCTTCAATAGATGGTTCTGTCGCAATAGTCTTGCGCTCCCACTGTTTGTGTTGGCGGCAGGAAGAATGCAACGAGGTGCCTCCTTCGACGCACATGACATCTATAGCTCTCTGGAATTCTTGCTTGTTGGACTTATCGTCCTCTTCGTTGCCATCATCATCCTCCTCTTCCTTGTCGAGGCCTCGAGCGGGCCTCTCCTGCTGCTTGGTCTTGCCACGGTGACCTCCTCGGCCACCGTGTTTCTTAGGGGACCCCTCTGCACCTTCTTGGGCCTTCTCCTTGTCTCGCCTTACGTACTCAGCTTTCTGCCTTTCAGCAAGCTGCTCGACTTGTCGGCTGTTCTGGAGGTCATGGCCCTTGGTGCGATGGATCTTGCAATATTGCTTGTCGGAGCCCTCCGGCTTATCAGTAGCCGCCAAGGCTTGTCAAGAGGCTCACCCGGTAACCTCCTTGCTGGGGTTGTCAACCTTTGTCTTCTTGGTGGCGCTAAGGTTGCCGAACTCCTCGATGGCAAGCACGGCCTTGTCCTTCCATTTCTTGTTCTGCTGTCGGCCTTTCCTTGCCGGGGCGGTAGTGTCTTTGCCAGAGTCGACCCCAACACCAAAATCTTCGTTGGGGAGCCTCCTCCCTTCTTTATCTCGAGCACACCTGTCAGCCAAGGCGTAGAGCTCGGCGACATCCTTGAGCTTATTCATCACCAGTTCTTCATGCATCCCTCGGTTACGCACGTTCTGATGAAACACGCTGATAACAGTGGCAGGATGAACGTCTGGGATGTTGTGATCTTTTTAACTGAATCTATGAATGTACTTGCGCAAGGTTTTGCCTTCCTTTTGGGGGATGATATGCAAATCACTTGCTTGACCAGGAGATTAGTGGCCTCCGGTAAAGGCGCCAACAAACTCGTGGAACAAGTCTGCCCAGGATGAAATGGAATTCCCTGGCAGGTGCATCAACCACGACCTGACGTTGGGCTTGAGCACCAACGGGAAGTAGTTGGCGAGTATCTTTTCATCGCGAGGCTCTGCAGCCTGCACCGCAATGGTGTAGATGCTCAAGAACTCTGACGGGTGTATCTTGCCATCGTATTTCTCTAGGACCTCTGGTTTGAACGTTCGGGAATTGGGCCACTAGACTCGTCGCAGCTCACGGGTAAACGTTCAGTACCAGTAGCGCTTCCTAAATAGAAGCGCTACTACTATGGGGTCATTATCCACACCAACGCACGCCCTCGACCTCACTCCCCCCTCACACACTCTCACTCTCGCTGCCGCACTCCCCCGCATGGCGCCGTCCCCCGCCGATCGCCCTCGCTCGCGCTGGCCGACCACCCTCGCCCGCGTCGGCTCTTCTCTCCCCTGCCAGCCACCCTCCCCTGTACCAGCCTCCTCCCCCTCCGGCCGACCTCCTGTGCCAGCCCTCCTCCCCCGTCGCCCCCCCCCCCCCCGCACCGGTCGTCCTTCACCGAGAGGTACTCCTCCTCCCTCCTCCCTCCTTCTCCCTCTAGGTTAATTTGGTTTACTAACTAGGTTAATTAGATGTTTTTTAGATGTTTGGTTAACTAATTTGGTTACTAAGTAGATGTTAATTAGGTTAGGGTAGTAGTGGTACTGCTCATTAGATGTTTTTTAGTTAGGGAAATAGGTTAGGTAACTAAGTTGATGTTAATTTAGGGCAGTTGTAGCGACCCGACTCAAAATGAGTCAAGCCTCTATGTGTTCTATGCCATCCCTGGATCAGTATGCTGGCACACACAGTATGTCAATGTATATATAAAAGTGAAATCACATGTAATTAACGTAAAGTTGATATATACCTTAAAATCTCAGCGGAAACAGTCAACGGGAGTGGAGTCCCAATAAACACCAACGGCAGGTTGAGTGTAGACCATAACCCTAAATCGTACTCTTACCCATCGTAGAGCTTATCTGCAACATAAGACGTTGCAGCCGTGTAGGTCAGTACATTGAATGTACCGGCAAGATCACCATAGCAGAAACAGAAGATAAATACTATTCTATATGCAATAAGGCTTTGTGGCTCTGTGTCTGAGTTTTTGCAGAAAAGCTAGTTTTATTTACTTTTCCTACAACAAAGGAATATTAGGAGTTTTCACTATAGAGTTACCTAACATGACATGGTTCCGCCAACCGATGTCTTAATGCCCACAAGTATCATAAGTTGCCCACAATTAATTATCAGTCCAGTGTCGAGAGTTCAGAGATAGATCCAACTCCAAAGGCTCAAAATTTTCCGTAACTGGGGACACGTCTAATCGATTAGGTTTAACTCTCTAGAGTGTTGTGTACTTTACCCAAAAGATTCGTTCCCTCCTGGAAAGTCCTCGCACTACATGAGTTTTACGAGCGTCGGCCGATCGAGACCCGATGGAGATTTCGACACGCCCCCTACCTGGCACTCCAAATGTCGGATTTCGGGCTCCGAAAAACCCTTAAGGTTTGAACACAGGGGTGTGTGCGAAGATCTCTTATAGCCTCGCTGACCTAGCTCACTACTTGATGAACGCAATGATGAACTCGCACGATGACGAGGAAGAAGGTGAACACGACAGTTTACCCAGGTTCGGGCCACTGCAAAGTGTAATACCCTACTCCTGCTTTGGTGGATTGCCTTTCATGGAGGTTTTGGGTGGATGAACTAGTACAACGTTTCGGGACCTCCTGAGGGCTCCAGTTGGTGTTCGAGGCTCCTTGTGGTTTGATGAGTGGTGGAGTTTTGTGGTAGGGTTTGGATTTAGGGTTCCCCTTCTATTGTGCAACCTATGCTCTATATATAGTGGCGGCCTGGGTCCTCTTCCCTTATCACAATGATAGGAAGGGATCCCACAACGGCCAAGTTCAAAGGGGGACAGGGATTGGTGGTTGCCCTGCCCAAAGGCGGTCTTCGCCTACAAAGTAGCTGTCGACAACACAGGGACAGGCTCAGCGATGACATCTGCCCTACGGGGCGGGTGGTTGTTGTCTTCTTGAACTGGAATGGAAACCTTTGGGGGAGCTTTGGGAACCCACGTCTGTCCTTGCTCCCTTTGCACCAAAGGGGAAACTACGGCTCCTGGCGCACTGGTGCTCGCCTGTCCTTCTTTGCGTCATCTTTGACTCCTGAGGCTGGGCCTTGCATAGGAAACTCCGCTGCTCCAGAGGGGTCTTGTGGAGGCCCATCTTGCGTGGGTATTGTCGCTATTCTCCCTCGTGAGGCTAGGGCCCTCGTGAGGGCCTTGTCTTGAGTGGGGCCCCGCCTGGTCCCAATTGGTCGATGAAGTGGGCCACGCCCTGGGCCGTAGGCAGGCAGGTCTGGGTACCCCCGTTCCCAGAACGCTAACAGCTCCTGCTTCGCCAAGCGAGACTTCCTCAACCTTGTCCAAGGAGATCTCTCTGTGACCACTTTCGCACACCGCTTTCCGGCACCCCCACGCCTGCACCGCCGGCTGCCCGGGCGCCTCACCCTGCCGCGCCTACACCACCTACTACTGGTCGCGGCCGTGGCAAGGGCCACAAGAAGATACAGCAATAGCAGGGCCATGGCGCCCCTTCCGTCGTCGCCGCTGCTCCTGCTGTATGGGACACCATCGCGCCCTTCTTGCCTGTCGGCAGCTATCCACTGTCCGGCTTGTTTCAGGCCTGGCAATCGAACTGGTGTGCTCCCAGCGCCGGCCTTCTTCGTTCACGCCCCGTCATCTCCACACCCCAGGCGTACACCGCCCATCTAGGGTAGTCGGGCTTTGGTGCTCCTCCGGTCTACAACGGCTATACTCTAGTGCCTCCCCAGCAACACCCACCTACATGGGATCAAACGCAGCTCCACGCTGCCCTCAACAACCTCTCATTGCAGCAGGGTGGCACCGGCGGTGGTGGCTCCAACTGGTTCTTCGACACAGGCGCGAGTGCCCTCATGGCCAGCGATCCCGGTATCCTCTCTTCTTTCTCTCCATGTACCAATCTCTCCTCTATCATCTTTGGCAACGGAGAGTCCCTTCCCATTATTCATATCGGCACTGCCTCTCTCCCCATCTCCTCTTTTCTTCTCTCCTTATGTGATGTAGTCATCACTCCTAATCTCCTTAAAAATCTTATTTCTGTTCGTCTTTTAACTCGTACAAATCATGTTAATGTTGAATTTTATGAGCTTGGTGTTTCTGTAAAGGATCGACGTACCCTCATGGTGATTCTCTGATGTAACAGCGACGACGACCTCTATCCACATGTCGCTAGCCATCTGACTATTCTAGCCGGCTCCACTGATCTTTAGTACCAACCTCTTGGTCACCCGGACATGATGATCTCTCTAGAACACTTTCTTCGTTTGATTTTACTTGTAATAAATCACCCCCTACAACGTGTCATGCATGTAGATTGGGGAAACACGTTCGTCTTCCTTTCGAACAATCTGATAGTCAAGCTAGCTTTCCTTTTGCTCTTGTTCATTGCGATGTTTGGACATCTCCTATCATAAGTGTTTGAGGATTTCAATATTATCTTGTGATGCTTGATGACT
This sequence comes from Hordeum marinum, assembly GCA_022496015.1. Lineage (NCBI taxonomy): Eukaryota > Viridiplantae > Streptophyta > Magnoliopsida > Poales > Poaceae > Hordeum > Hordeum marinum. Next base: position 92,832,537 of record CM039677.1, on the reverse strand, counting down.
ACTCTCACTATGTTTGGACTTTTCCGTTACATTGCAAATCGGATGTGTTTCCTACCATCTCTCGTTTTCATGCTTTTGTCGCCACCCAATTTCAATGATACATCTTAGCTTTTCGAACTGACAATGGACGTGGATTTGATAAACATGTTTCGCGCACCTTCTTTGCACAGCACGGCATGCATCTTCGGTTTACCTGCCCCGACACCTCGCAACAGAATGGTTGCGCCGAACATATCCTTCGTACATTAAATGATAAAGTCCACACTCCTTTATTTCATGCTCACAGGCCTCCTAGGTTTTGGGATGAAGCTCTAAATACCGTGACCTATCTTCTTAATTTTTGCCCTTGTCGCCCAAGCAATAATCTTCCACCTCACCAACTTCTTTCGGTTCACCACCTGACTACTCTCACCTTTGCGTTTTCGGATGTCTCTGCTACCCCAACATCACCTCCACTACTCCTCATAAACTTTCTCCCCGTTCCATTGCCTGTGTCTTCTTTGGTTATCCTCTCAATCACCATGGATACCGCTGCTATGATCCGGTTAGTCGACGTGTGCTAACATGACGCCTTGTCATATTCGGTGAGTGTGTTTTTCCTTTCAGGACCATGCTGCAGGAGTCCCCATCACCACCAGTTGTGCCCTCGCAGCCCGATCATGTGGTGGTTCCCACAACGCCGTCTGCTCACCGACGTGGCCTGTCGGCCACCGCTCGGATCGTTGGAAGTCCAGCCATGGCCGCCCCTTCATCACCTTCCTAGGTCGCCACAACTGCTGCTTCTACACGCCCGCCCAGTTCAGCTACCGTGACAGCTAGTTCCGTTGCCATGGCAGCGAATTCTGGTGCCACAACAGCCACTTCGTCAAGGACTGCTTCTGGCTCATCTGCTTTGGCTCCCACGACTGTTACGGCTGCCTCCTATGACTCTTCAACAGCCACATCCAGCCCCTCAGCATCTCCCGTGGTGTCCTCCGGCACTCTCGTTGAGCTCGCCACGCCCTTGCCTCCCCACCTCCGGCTGCACCACCACATGCGGCTCCTCGACTACGCCCTTCCGATGTGTCCATCCACACGATTGCCACACATGCGCGCCATGGCGCTCTTTAGCCCAGCAGGCGTTTCAAGGATGCTCATACAGCCGCTGTTGTGCCTTCGCCGCTTCCGACGTCTGCTCGTGTGGCTCTACGTGATCCTATGTGGCATTCTGCCATGCAAGAGGAGTATGATGCACTTCAGGCCAATCACACATGGACTCTTGTGCCTCGACCTTGGGGTGCCAACATCGTCACCGGTAAATGGGTGTTTCGCCATAAGCTCAAACCTGATGGTTCTTTGGATCATTACAAAGCTCGTTGGATCGTTCGAGGATTCATTCAACGTGTCGGTATTGATTTTGGTGAAACTTCAGTCCCGTCGTCAAACCAGCCACAGTTCGTACGCTCCTGCATCTCGACATTGGCCAGTGCATCAGTTGGACGTATCCAATGCGTTTCTTCATGGAGTCATCCATGAGCGTGTTTATTGTGCTCAATCGACGGGTTTCATCAATGCCACCTACCCTGAGCATGAATGTCTACTGTCCAAGTCACTCTATAGGCTTAAACAAGCGCCATGCGCTTGGTACACATGCATTGGTGATTTTCTTTGGCACCTCGGATTTACTTCGATTCTCTTGGACACCTCACTTTTTGTGCTTCGTCGTGGTTCAGACATGGCATATTTGCTTCTTTATGTTGATGACATTGTGCTGACAGCTTCCTCGACATCATTTCTTCGGATGATCATCACCTCTCTCCGCACTGAATTCAAGATGAAGGATCTTGGGCCTCTTCATTTTTTCTAGGTGTTGTCGTTCGTCGTGCGGCCTCCGGTTTCTTTCTCTCTCAAGAGAGATATGCCGAGGAGCTTCTTGATCGTGCTGCCATGTCCAATTGCAAGCCAGCCTCCACGCCTGTTGACACTAAGCCCAAGATCTCAGGTGCCTCTAGTGAGCTCATTTCGGATTCCACCTTCTACCGAAGTATTGCAGGTGCTCTTCAATACCTCATCTTGACACGACCGGACATGGCCTATATTGTCCAGCAAGTTTGTTTGCATATGCATGCTCTGCGTGATGCTCATTGGGGATTGGTCAAACGCTTACTACGCTATCTGGGCAGTACTACTTCGCATGAGCTTCGGATCGCCGACAGTTCCTCCATTGCCATTGTTGCTTATTTTGATGCTGACTGGGCTGGTTGTCCAGACACTCGCAGGCCTACTTCTGGGTATTGCATTTATCTCGGGGACACATTGGCGTCCTGGCCCACCAAACGCCAACCTACTGTCTCTCGCTCAAATGCTGAAGCCGAATACCGTGTGATCGCCAATGTCGTGGCTGAGTGTTGTTGGCTTCATCAACTTCTTGTTGAGCTCCATTGTGTCGTTGACAAGGCCTCCGTGGTGTTTTGTGATAATATCTCAACGGTATATCTCTCTTACAACCCCGTTCATCATCGTCGGACGAAGCATATTGAGTTGGACATTCATTTTGTTCGCAAGAAGGTGGCTTTGGGACAGTTTCATGTTGTTCATGTTCCCACAACTCATCAACTTGCCGAGATCATGACCAAGGGACTTCCTGGTTCTTCATTCGAAGCTTTTCGATCCAGTCTTGGCATATCCTCTGATGACGCTCCGACTGCGAGGGGGGGTGTAAGAATAACGTTGAATGTACTAGCGTATATACATGATGTAATCTAACCTTCCTAGCTCCACCTCCGTATCTATCCTTTCCTTTTAAACTAGGATTAGATCTTGAACGACAAGTATAGGCTGGCAATGCAACTGTATATATATATGCACCCTTGGGGCCTCTAATACAGTGACTGGTAGCATCTTTTGTGAATTGCTCAAACATTTACCATCTTTTGTGAACTGCTGAAACGTTTAGTTTGTGTAGCTGCCTAGCTTGTAGTATTTTTTATTAGCTAAATATAAAAGTGCCGACGTGCAACTCTGTCCAACGCTGTAGGTATTCAAAATATGGTTGGCATCTTCTCCAACGCCACCACCAAATTCTAACAATGGCGCCATATTGGTGGCGTTGACTGTCCACGCCAGCAGGTCCCTGACGTGGCTTGAGACTGTTTCGGTATTTCTCCAAATAGGAAGGGATGATGTCACGCCCAAGATGCTGTCCTATCCTTATTTCGGCATGAGGGCCTTGATAGGGATAGAAGCGCATCTCATCGTGTTGCAAGAATGGATATCATTACAAGTACATGTACATAATAGATGAGCCTATGGAATTGGCTTACACTCGCCACAGGCTACATCAAGATCACATCAATACAACAAGATACTAAAACATCATACAAAAGAGCAGGGTCCGACTACGGACGAAAACAAACGACAAAATGACAACCATCCTTGCTATCCCAGGCTGCCGCCTGGAACCCATCCTAGATCGATGAAGAAGAACTCCAAATCAAATCAAGTCACGCGCTCACGTCAAACCATCGCATTACCTCTACCTGCAACTGTTGTTGTAGTAATCTGTGAGCCACAAGGACTCAGCAATCTCATTTCCAAGGGTATCAAGACTATTAAAGCTTAATAGGTGAGGCATGGTTAAGTGGTGAGGGCGCAGCAAGAGATTAAGCATTTATTTGAGTGGCTAACTTACGAGTACAGAAATTAAAGTATGGTGGTCTACGCATAGCGTACCTGAACTAGTAATGATCACTAACTGATTCTGAACACCTACTTACGTCAAACATAACCCCATCATGTTCTCTTTCGGATAAGAACTCACGAAAAGAGACAGTCATGGTTACGCACATAGTTGGTGTATTTTATTAGAGTTTACTTCAAGTTTGCTATGACCTGGTGTTCAACAAAGTATCCAAGTTTGCCACATAACCGCGGGCATGGCTTCTCGAAAAGATTTAACCCTACAGGGGTGCTCCAACTCATCCATCACAAATTAACCACACGCAGCGGGAATAACCTTGACCACGGATCTCGTGATCTTCCTAGGCAATTCCAAAGGAAATCCAACACCTTGAGATAGCCCGAAGAAGATCAGAATTCCTCACTCAAGACGTTCGAGAAAGGTAAAACAAATCCAGCAAGACTGCCCGACGTGTCGACGAACCCGATAGGAGCCGCGTATCTCGTTCTCAGGACACGACCGGATGCGACTAGCTACGAGAAAAAAAAACAATCCCCGAGTTTCCTCGAGGCGGCCTCGCAGGCAGCCCACTTTGGACCAACACTCATGAGGAGCACTGGCCCGGGGGTTGATTAAATTATCCGCGGGTGCCGGCAGGTTCCTATGCAATTTTATTAATTATTAGGCGAATGTAGTACCAATATTGGGCCTTGCCAGATAAGTTTTATCCCAAAATGAAAATCAAGGGGGTCCCCATAACAACCTCGAGCATGTTAGGAGCGCTCAATTATGGAACATAACACTGGTTCACAAGTAACTAGGGGCGGCAAGAGTGGAACAAAACACTGAGCAAAAGGCCAAGCCTTCCACCTTTACCAAGTATATATGCGCATTAAATTAAATAGAAGCAATATTGTGATAACAAAATAATGTCCATGTTGACACATGGAAGCAATTGTACCTGCAGCTAGAAACGCTATAAGAAGGGCTGAGCAAGCGGTAACATAGCCAAACAAAGGTTTGCTGGGATGTGGAGGGGCTAGAGGCTTTCATGGCAATGTTGGGAGGCTTGACAAACAAGTGGTAGGTAGCGTGACATAACGATAAAGCGAGACAACTAGCATAGCAATGATAGTAGTGGTATCCAGGGAAATGTGTCATCTTGCCTGAAATCCCGCTCGGAAGAAGAACGAGTCCATGAAGAATACGAGCCAACGTAGTCAAACGAATCCTCACACTCCGAACGCTTTCGGAACTCTATCGAGAAGAAGCAATCCGAAACAAACAATCAACACAAGATACACCACAACATATGCATGACATGATGCGCAAACAAGTATGATGCATGTCCGGTTTGAATAAGCAAGGCATGACAATTCACATCAAACAACTACTACACATTAAAGTGAAGCTCAATATACAACGAGTTGCATATTGACGAAACTTCACATTCGAATTATTTAGTTCACTCTTGTTAGGTACACAGCAGTATTAAATGTTGCTAAACATGGCAAGAGGTGAAGCATAAGTAAACTATCTATCTAGGCAACTTAAATGAGGCCGGAAACAACTTATAGCATTTCCGAAACGACCTCATATGTTAATTTCGAAATTGGTCCAGATCTGAACTAATCATTTTTTTATATTTGTTAAATAACAGAATAAAGCATACCATGAAATTGTACATGTCATTCTAGTCGATTTACATATATGGGACATCTCAAAACAAGCTATGGCCTAAAAGATATGAGCAACACAAGATGCACATGTCCTGAATGCAAATGCATGGAGAATACAATCACAAACATATCAAATCATGAATGCAGCAAGTTATTATGAAACTAAATGAGATTCTAAGCAATTTTCATATATGACATGACCAAAACGGAGCTACGGTTCAACCACAAACACCAAAACAAGTTTTAGTTGAAATCTGCCCAAAACAGCAAGATAGCATTTTACGCACATGAAAACAACAAGCTGCAAGATCCTAAAATGCACAAACTAAGCATGGGACAGTAGCATATAACACACACTTCATTTCATCTTCACATATCATATTCAAAACATGCATGGATCACATGGTACGAAGCTCACAAGGAGGCTACTTGAAAACAGTTTCAGACTTGGTAAAAATAGCAGTTTTGACAGTGCAGTTTTTATCACGAAGGCATATTGACAGCAATGAAACTATATGCTAAAAGGCATATAATGGCATGAAACTTAACAGCATACTAAAGGACATTCAACTACAAATAACACCATTACACCTACCACAAAATGGTTCTAGATCACTAGCAAAACACATGGCAAGACAGCAACAAAATATTACAGATTCCAGACTTAGAATTATTTTGGACCCTCAAAACAGCAGAATTATATAGCAAGTTGTCAACAACAAAATAACACCTATACATGCATTTCTATGGCAAGCAAAATGTCTAGAGGCTAGGACACATACCCAAGGGCATATCTCATGTTCAAAATTATTTCATATCATGCATCTATTAAATCACACGAAAAAGACAAAAGGGCATCACAGCAAAATGACATGCACACAAAAATGCTCAAATGACAAAACTAAATGCACAGATAAATACTATGGATTTTTCTACCCCGAAAACATATATAATATGAATAGGTTCATGTGGAAAAATAATCACAATTAATTATACAAGTTATGGCATAATTTTATTAGCAAGTCATTTATGCAAAATAAATGCAAACACCATGCCAACATTTTTATCATGCATGAAAATGCGATATTATGACACTCCACCTAATTCTACACATTTTACATGTAGGGTTTGATTAAATCCGAGGCACGGTTAATTAAATATGAGCATTCCAAATCATGACTATATACAAAATAACAGAAAAAGACATGTTGAACATTTTAAGCAAGGATGAAAATGGCATATGATTAATCTAAAAAATTTTCTAAGCATTTTTCATATATAAAATATTTTAATACGACGTACGGTTGATTTAATATTGGCATTTAAATACGCAATCGGGCCTACGCGGAAAAATATTAAAACGCGCGGGGGGCCGAAGGTTAGCTCACCAGGCCTCATGGGATGGCTGGTGCAGCGGGGCAGCTGGGCCGACTCGGGCCTGGGGAGGCGCGGCCCACATCGCAGCGGTCAACGCGAGCGGAACGGGCGCTCGTCCTCCCGCTCTTTCCCGAGCGAGAACGGGTCGTCGCGGCGCCGTCAGCTGGCCGTGTCCGGCGAGGGGAGGCAGGGCGGCGAGCAGCGGCGGCCGGAGGAGGGCGGATCCGGTGGGGCTGGGCCGGATCTGGTCGGAGGTTGGCGGCAGCTGCGGTGGCTGGGCTTCCATGGTGGCGGCAGACCTGTAGGGGAGAGAGAGGTCGGGGGTGAGCTCGGGCAGGGGAGAAGGGGAAGAGGAGAGGGGCAGCGAGGGCCGGTCAGGGGTTCCGGTCGCCGGCAGCGGCTGCTCCGGCGAGGGCCGGTGCGGGGTCCAGCGAGGGGCCAGCCGGAGAGGCAGCTGCGGAATCGGGCACCATGGGAGCTATGGGAGGAGATGCGGGGCTCTGCGGTCACCGGACACGTCTGGGTTGTCCGCCGGACATGTCCGGTAGGTGGGAAATTTGACGAATCTGAGCCCTAGATTTCAGATCTGAGGGTCAGATTTGGCTGGGGGCTAGGGTTGCAGGATTGGAGGGAGGAGGGCTAGGAGGTGGGGTTTTTTCTAGGGGTGTGGCTGCAATTTTACATGGGGGAAACCCTAGAGAGAGTGAGAGCTCTCTCCATGAGGTTATATATAGGGAAGGCACTAGGGGCTGGGGGTTGGACCTTGTCTGTCTGATCACGATCCGATGACCGAGAATGGAGGAAGGGCTAGGTGGGCTAGTGGGCTGTGTAGATAGGCTAGGTGGGGAAAAGAGGGAGGTTTGCGGCCCGTGACACGAAGTTTTAAAACACCGAAAACGCCCGATAATAAACCGATGACTGCACTCCTACAGTTGACCGAGGGGGTATCAAACGAACTCAGAATGCGATGAAATTTGGCACGCGGTCTACCTACGCTATAATAAGACCGCACGCCAAGTTTTGACCCAATCCAAGAATATTTTTAGCGCGCTTAAAAACAATATTTTAACGATGTCGCGGGCGCGTGCATGTGTGGTTGGTCTCGAAATGGGCAACGACAAGAACGGAGAGAACCGGAAACTACGAATGGATACAAGTTTTGAAAACAAGTGACAATGCTATGCAGATGATGCGAATGATGCAATGATGAATGCGACAACCAGACAAAACACAGACGAGAATGGAAACACAAGGGGAATCTTCTGGAATCTTCTGGAGCGTTGGTCCCGGGCTGTTACATGCAACACAGCTATGGCCAGAATTTCCCTCAGTTATGAAACCAAGGTTATCGAACTAGTAGGATAACCAAGAAATAATATCTAAATGGTACCTGCACACAAAGAACAAATACTTGCAACCAGACACGTAAGAGAGGTTGTCAATCTCTCAATGGTAAAAAAATAGATTAGATTGTAATAGGTTGGGAAAATAGATCTCACAAGAACACAAAATAAAAGAAGTAAAGAAAAAGTGCAGCAAGGTATTTTTGTGTTTTTGTATTAACAGATGTGAAAAGAAACACGGCAGAAAGATAGATCGGAAAACAATATGTTGGAAAAGTAGACCCGGGGGCTGTAGGTTTCACTAGTGGCTTCTGTCATGAGTATAGCACACGGTGGGTAAACAAATTAATGTTGTGAAATTGGTAGAAGATCAAATAATCATGACGATATCCAAGGCAATGATCATTACATAGGCATCTCGTCCAAGATAAGTAGACCGAAATGATTCTGCATCTATTACTTTAACTCCACACATCGACCTGTATCCAGCATGCATCTAGTGTATTAAGTTCATGAAAAAATGGAGTAATGCAATAAGAACGGTGATACAATGTAGATAAGATCTATTCATGTAGGAATAGACCCCATCTTGTTATCCTTAATATCAACGATACATGCGTGCCTTGCTGCCCCTTCTGTCATTGGGAAAGGACACCGCAAGATCGAACCCATCACAAAGCACCTCTTCCCATGGCAAGAAAATTGATCTAGTTGGCCTAACTAAACCAAAGATTCGAAGAAGAGATATGAAGCTATAAGTAATCATGCATATAAGAGATCAAAGAAGACTCAAATAATATTCATGGATAGAAACTCATCATGAACTCAAACTTCATCGGATCCCAACAAACACAACGCAAAAAGTCATTACATCAAATAGATCTCCAAGAGACCATTGTATTTGAGAATCAAAAGAGATAAATGAAGCCATCTAGCTACTTCCTATGGACCTATAGGTATTTGGTGGACTATGCATGCATCATTGGAGACGCACCAATGAATATGATGCACCCCTCCGTGATGGTGTTAGATTGGATCTCATGGTTTTGGAACTTGCGGTGGCTGGAATTGTGTTTCGTCGACTCTCCTAAGTTTTTTGTAATATTTGAGTATTTATAGAGATTATAGGCGGTGGAGAGTGATGCGTATCCGTTGTATCTATAATTTTTGATTGTTTCATACCAATATTCTACAACTTTCATATACTTTTGGCAACTTTTATACTATTTTTGGAACTAACATATTGATCCAGTGCCCAATGCCAGTTCCTGTTTGTTGCATGTTTTTGTTTCATAGAAAATCCATAAAACGAAGTTCAAATGGGATAAAAACTTACGGAGAATTTTTTGGAATATATGTGAATTTTGGAAAGTGGAATCAACAGAAGGCGGTGTCCGAGGGGCCCACAAGCCTGCCAGGCGCGCCCTGGGGTAGTGCGCGCCCTGAGGGCTTGTGGCTACCCCTTAGGTAGGTTGGATCTGTCCTTGGTCCGCAAGAAAGATATTTTTATAAGGAAAATATCCTCAAACTTTCAGCCCGATCGGAGTTACGGATCTCCAGATATTTAAGAAACGATGAAAGGCTAGAATCTGGGAGCGCACAAATAGAAGGAAATAGAGAGAGAGAGATCCAATCTTGAAGGGGCTCTTGCCCCTCCACCGCCATGGAGGTCATGGACCAGAGGGTAAACCCTTTTCCCATCTAGGGGAAAGGTCAAGGAAGAAGAAGAAGGAGGGGGCCTCTCTCTCCCTCTCTCCCGGTGGCACCGGAACGCCGTCGGGGCCATCATCGTGACGGCAATCTACTCCAACAACGTTGTCATCTTCACCAAAACCTCCATCACCTTACCCCATCTATCTACAGCGGTCCACTCTCCCGCAACCCGATGTACCCTCTACTTGAACATGGTGCTTTATGCTTCATATTATTATACAATGATGTGTTGCCATCCTATGATGTTTGGGTAGATTTTTGTTGTCCTATTGGTTGATTGATGATCATGATTGGTTTGATTTGCATGTTTTATAATTGGTGTTGTCCTATGGTTCTCTCCGTGTCATGCAAGCGTGAGGGATCCTCGTTGTAGGGTGTTGCAATGTGTTCATGATTTGCCTATGGTGGGTTGCTTGAGTGACAGGAGCATAAACCCGAGTAGGTGGGTTGTTGCATATGGGAGTAAAGAGGACTTGATACCTTATAAAGCTATGGTTGGGTTTTAACTTAATGATCTTTAGTAGTTTTGGATGCTTGCTAGAGTTCCAATCATAAGTGCATATGATCCAAGTAGATAAAGTATGTCAGCTTATGCCTCTCCCTCATATAAAATTTCAATAATGATTACCGGTCTAATTATCAATTGCCTAGGGACAATTCCGCAACTCCTACCACCACTTTTCCACACTCGTTAAAATGACTTAGTTGTTTCTTTTTCTTAGCAGCCCCTAGTTTTTATTTCCGTGCTCTTTATTATCTTGCAAACCTATCCTATCACACCTACAAAGTACTTCTAGTTTCATACTTGTTCTAGGTAAAGCGAACGTTAAGCGTGCATAGAGTTTTATCGGTGGTCCATAGAACTTGAGGGAATATTTGTTCTACCTTTAGCTCCTCGTTGGGTTCAACACTCTTACTTATCTAAAGAGGCTACAACTGATCCCCTATACTTGTGGGCTATCAAGACCTTTTTTTGGCGACGTTGCCGGGGAGCAATAGCGTGGGGTGAATATTCTCGTGTGTGCTTGTTTGCTTTATCACTAAGTAGATTTTATTTGTTGTTCTAAGTTGTTCTCTATCTTAGTTATGGATATGGAACAAAAAATACCAAAAAAATAGGTGTACTTGCTACTCATGGAGATGGGGAACCTCCTAAAACCCTCAATGCTCGTTATGTGAAAGATATTATGCACTACTTTGATAATCCTGAGAAAACCACATTCAACTTGATAATGGGATACATGTTGGATCAAAGTGAATACTTTAGGGATTATCACCTGACTCAAAAAGGGAAACTATTATGGGATCAAATTTATATGTTGAAATGGTATGCTTGGAATCTATGCCAGAGATATGACTATACTTGTTGCTCTAGGATGAAGGCTCCACACCTTCCTTTTTTCATGTAAATTTAATGATAATGAAACCTTGGCTTCTTATGCTAATGGTATTTATGATTAGTATGATGTGGAACGAATAGAAGAATTAGTTGCTTTTAAGGGTGCTTATGAAATTGAATCTTTGTTTGAGAAGTGTGAAAATTATGATGATGATGTTTATAGACCTAAAATTTTTGCTATACTTAAATATTGCTAAGATAATTATGAATATAATTCCGATATTGATGCCTTGAAGGAGACTAATATTTTGCGGGAATCTATAGAATAAAAATTTGCTGAAACTGTGAGCTCATTAGATGAAAAAGATGAGGAGGAGAGTGAAGAACAAAAGAAGGAAGAGCGGATTAGCTACCCATGCCCATCTTCTAATGAGAGTAACTCTTCAACTCATACATTGTTTGATTTCCCTTCGTTCTTACCGAAGGATGAATGCTATGATAATTTCAATGATCCCTTGGATTCGTTTGAAATATCCCTTTTTGATGAACTTGATGCTTGCTATGCTTGTGGACATGATGCCAATATGAATGATGCTTATGGAGATGAACTTGTTATAGTTCCTTATGTTAAACATGAAATTGTTGCTATTGCACCCACACATGATAGTCCTATTATCCTTTTGAATTCTCCTAACTACACTATATTGGAGAAGTTTGCACTTATTAAGGATTATATAGATGGGTTGCCTTTTACTATAACACATGATGATTTTGATAGATATAATATACATGTGCTTGCTTCTCCTACTTGCAATTATTATGAGAGAGGAACTACATCTCCACCTCTCTATGTTTCCAATTTGATAAAATTGCAAGAAACTGTTTATGCTATGTATTGGCCTTTACTTTGTGTGCATGAATTGTTCTTTTATGACATGTCGATGCATATGAAGAGAGTTAGACTTCGTTGTTGCATGATATATGTTACATTGTTCTCACTACTAATCTACAAATCATTTTTAATTAAAATTGGCTTTGATATACCTTGGGATCTGAGTGGATCAATTACTTGATCACATTATGCCTAGCTTAATGGCTTTAAAGAAAGCGCTGCCAGGGAGACGACCCAGAAGTTTTAGAGAGTCGTTTTATTATGTTGTGTGCTTTTATAAAGTTTAAAAACAAAAAAATAAAGAGGTGAACTAAAACTTTTTCAAAAATAGAAGTGAAAGTAAGAAGGACGAGCACTGTAGAAGTGGGGGATCTCCTTGGACTTTGTTCATGCCCATGGAAACTTTGAAAATCTTAATTACAGAAACTTTTCAACAAAAATAATTATCCCCTTGGATAAATCCATTGTATTATAAAAATAATGTGCCAAGATTTGCCTTTAGGATGATTAGATTGCTTGTTTGGTGTGTGCAGTGCAAAAACAGAAACTTTGGCTATAGTGCGTGAATTTACATTTTTAATAGAGAGTCAAAAGTTTTTGAACTTTTTACACAGTACTGCTATGCAAATTGTTTCTTTTTCCCAATTTTTCAGAATTTTTAGAGTTACAAAAGTATGGTGAACGTTCAGATTGCTTCAGACTGTCCTGTTTAAGACAGATTCTGTTTTTCATGCATTGTTTTGCTCATTTTGATGAAACTATAAATTGTATCGGTGGTATAAGCCAAGAAGATATGGGTATATTTGCTTAATGAAACACAAGTCTGAAACATTTGAAAAGTTCAAGAAATTTCAGAGTGAAGTTGAGAATCATTGTAACAAGAAGATTAAATTCCTATGATCTGATTGAGGAAGAGAATATCCGTGTTATGAGTTTGGCACTCACTTAAGATAGTGTGGAATTGTTTCACAATTGACACCGCCTAGAACACCGCAGTGTAATGGTGTGTTCGAACGTCATAATCGAACCTTATTAGATACGGTGCATTCTATGATGTCTCTTGCCGATTTGCCACTATCGTTTTGGGGTTATGCATTAGAGACGGATGCATTCACTTTAAATAGGGCACCATCAAAATCCGTTGAGACGCCGCCGTATGAATTGTGGTTTGGCAAGAAGCCAAAGTTGTCGTTTCTTCAAGTTTGGAAATGTGATGCTTATGTCAAAAAGCTTCAGCCTGAAAAGCTGGAACCTAGAGCAGAGAAATGCGTCTTCATAGGATACCTAAAAGAGGCAGTTGGGTATACATTCTATCTTAGATCTGAAGGCAAAGTGTTTGTTGCTAAGAATGTAACATTTCTTGAGAAAGAGTTTCTCTCGAAAGAATTGAGTGGGAGGAAAATAGAACTTGATGAGATTGTTGAACCTTTGTTTCAACCAAAGAGTTGCGCAGCACAGAAAGCGATGATGGGACCGGATTCCGAGAAATGGTTAAAGGCCATGAAATCCGAGATGGGATCCATGTATGAAAACAAAGTATGGACTTCGGAAATATTACCTCAAGGGCGAAAGACCATTCAGAACAAATGGATCTTTAAGAGGAAGACGGACGTGGACGGTAATGTCACCATCTATAAAGCTCGACTTGTGGCAAACGGTTTTTCACAAGTTCAAGGGGTTGACTACAATGAGACTTTCTCACCCGTAGCGATGCTTAAGTCCGTCAGAATCATGTTAGCAATAGCTGCATATTTCGACTATGAAATTTTGCAGATGGATGTCAAAACAGCGTTCCTTAACAGTTTCCTTAAGGAAGAGTTGTATATGATACAACCGGAAGGTTTTGTCAATCCTAAGGATGCTAATAATATGCAAACTCCAGCGATCCATTTATGGACTGGTGCAAGCATCTCGGAGTTGGAATATGTGCTTTGATGAGGTGATCAAAGCGTTCGGGTTTATACAAGTTTACGGAGAAGCTTGTATTTACAAGAAAGTGATTGGGAGCTCTATAGCGTTTCTAATATTATATGTGGATGACATATTGCTGATTGGAAACAATACAGAAATGCTGGAAAGCGTGAAGGATTATTTGAACAAGAGTTTTTCAATTAAGGACCTACGAGAAGTTGCTTTCATATTAGGCATCAAGATCTATAGAGATAGATCGAGACGTTTAATAGGACTTTCATAGAGCACATACTATGATAGAGTGGCTTATTAGGGATGGTAGACTACTCATATCAATAAGGAATTCCTTCTTTTCCGGGAGCCCATTCGAACAAAACTCCCAGGTTAAGCGTGCTTGGCTTGGAGTAGTTCTAGGATGGGTGACCGACAAAACTCCTAGGTTAAGCGTGCTTGGCTTGGAGTAGTTCTAGGATGGGTGACCGACCGAGAAGTTGGCCCCAGGTGCGCACGAGTGAGGACAAAGTGCGCAGAAAAGGCTAGTATTGATTTGTGGTACTAGTCTAGATCCCGCCATGAGTAACGACCATCGACGGGTGTGTTCGGGGCGTTACAAGTTGGTATCTGAGCTGACCCTCGCGGTTACATGGATGTTTGCCGACAGGTGCGCGGTCATGTTGTTCACGAAGTTGATGACCCGTCGTGGCACACAGAATTACATATGTATCAGACTGGAAGCATAGACGTTTGTGCCAAGAGGGAATGTTCCTGTGACCCGACGAGGACGTCGGTTCCTCTGAGTGGTTGTGTATGTGATAGCCTGGCTTATTAGGGATGGTAGACTACTCATATCAATAAGGAATTCCTTCTTTTCCGGGAGCCCATTTGAACAGAACTGCAGAAGATAGAGAGAAGATGAGTGGCATCCCCTATGCTTTAGCCATAGGCTCTATCATGCATGCAATGCTATGCACAAGACCCGATGTCAGCCTTGGCATAAGTATGGTCGGAAGGTTTCAAAGTGATCCAGGAATGGAGCAGTGGACGGCTGTCAAGAATATCCTTAAGTACCTAAAAAGGACTACTAAGGAAATGTTTCTCGTTTATGGAGGTGATCAAGAGCTCGTCGTAAAGGGTTACGTCGATGTAAGCTTTGACACTCATCCAGATGACTCTAAGTCACAAACCGGATACGTATTTATTCTTAATGGGGGAGCGATAAGATGGTTCAGTTCCAAGCAGAGCGTGGTAGCCGATTCTACATGCGAACCGGAGTACATCGCAGCCTCAGAGGTGGCGAAGGAAGGTGTCGGGATGAAGGAGTTCATGACAGATCTTGGATTAGTGCCCACTGCATTGAATCCAGTGGATCTGTTCCGTGATAACATTGGTGCCATTGCCCTGGCCAAGGAAACAAGGTTTCACAAGAGGACCAGACAAATAAAGTGACGCTTCAATTCCATCCGTGAGTACATCAAGGAGGAGGACATAAATATTTGCAAAGTGCACACGGATCTGAGTGTTGCAGACCCGTTGACTAAACCTCTTCCAAAGGCTAAACATGATCAACACCAGAACTGTATGGGTGTTCGATTCATTACAATGTAAATCACATAGTGATGTGAGCTAGATTATTGACTCTAGTGCAAGTGGGAGACTGTTCGAAATATGCCCTAGATGCAATAATAAGATGGTTATTATTATATTTCCTTTGTTCATGATAATAATTTATTATCCTTGCTATAATTGTATTGATTGGATACACATTGCATGTGTGGATACATAGACAACACTTTGTCCCTAGTATGCCTCTAGTAGACTTGTTCGTTGATCAAAGATGGTCGAGGTTTCCTAGCCATCGACATGAGATGTCATTTGATAACGGGATCACATCATTGGGAGAATGATGTGATGGACAAGACCCAAACTTTAAACATAGCATATGATCGTGTCAGTTTATTGCTATAGTTTTCCGCATGTCAAGTATCTGTTCCTATGACCATGAGATCATACAACTCACTGACACTGGAGGAGTGCCCTATGTGTATCAAACGTTGCAACGTAACTGGGTGACTATAAAGGTTCTCTATAGGTATCTCTAACAGTGTCTGTTGAGTAGGTATGGATCAAGACTGGGATTTGTTACTCCGTGTGACGGAGAGGTATCTCTAGGCCCACTCGGTAATACAACATCACAACAAGCCTTGCAAGCAATGTGACTACAGTGTTAGCCACGGGATCTTGTATTACGGAATGTGTAAAGAGACTTTCCGGTAATGAGATTGAACTAGGTATAGAGATACCGACGATCGAATCTCAGGCAAGTAACATACCGAAGAACAAAGGGAACAGCGTACGAGATTAACTGAATCCTTGACAAAGGGAAATACATAGTTCTCAAACCCGCAGGGTCTGCACACTTAAGGTTCAGCGATGTTTCAGTAGTATAGAGGATTAAGTTAATATCATTACTGAGTGGGCCCAGAGATACCTCTCCGACACATGGAGTAACAAATCCCAGTCTTGATCCATACCTACTCAACAGACTCTCTCAGAGATACCTGTAGAGAACCTTTATAGTCACCTAGTTATGTTGCGACGTTTGATAGACACAAGGCACTCCTCCAGTGTCAGTGAGTTGCATGATCTCATGGTCATAGGAACAGATACCTGACATGCAGAAAACTATAGCAATAAACTGACACAATCATATGCTATGTTTATAGTTTGGGTCTTGTCCATCACATCATTCTCCCAATGATGTGATCCTGTTATCAAATGACATCTCATGTCAATGGCTAGGAAACCTTGACCATCTTTGATCAACGAACAAGTCTACTAGAGGCATACTAGGGACAAAGTGTTGTCTATGTATCCACACGTGCAATGTGTTTCCAATCAATACAATTATAGCATGGATAATAAATGATTGTCATGAACAAGGAAATAGAATAATAACCATCTTATTATTGCATTTAGGGCATATTTCCAACAGTCTCCCACTTGCACTCGAGTCAATAATCTAGCTCACATCACTATGTGATTTACATTGTAATAAATCGAACACCCATACAGTTCTGGTGTTGATCATGTTTAGCCCTTGGAAGAGGTTTAGTCAACGGGTCTGCGACATTCAGATTCGTGTGCACTTTGCAAATATTTATGTCCTCCTCCTTGATGTACTCGCGGATGGAATTGAAGCATCGCTTTATGTGTCTGGTCCTCTTGTGAAACCTTGGTTCCTTGGCCAGGGCAATGGCACCAATGTTATCACAGAACAGATCCACTAGATTCAGTGCATTGGGCACTAATCCAAGATCTTTCATGAACTCCTTCATCCATACACCTTCCTTCGCCGCCTGTGAGGCTGCGATGTACTCCGCTTCACATGTAGAATCGGCTACCACGCTCTGCTTGGAACTGAACCATCTTACCGCTCCCCCATTAAGAGTAAATACGTATCCGGTTTGCGACTAGAGTCATCCAGATCGGTGTCAAAGCATGCATCGACGTAACCCTTTACGACGAGCTCTTGATCACCTCCATAGACGAGAAACATTTCCTTAGTCCTTTTAAGGTACTTAAGGATATTCTTGACCGTTGTCTAGTTCTCCATTCCTAGATTACTTTGAAACCTTCCGGACATACTTATGGCAAGGCTGACATCGGGTCTTGTGCACAGCATTGCATACATGATAGAGCCTATGGCTAAAGCATAGGGGATGACACTCGTCTTCTTTCTATCTTATGCAATCACTGGGCATTGAGTCTTACTCAACTTCAAACCTTGTAACACAGGCAAGAACCCCTTCTTGGACGGATCCATTTTGAAATTCTATAAAACTTTATCAAGGTATGAGCTCGGTGAAAGTACTATTAAGCGTCTCGATCTATCTCTATAGATCTTGATGCCTAATATGAAAGCAGCTTCTCCTAGGTCCTTCATTGAAAAACATTTGTTCAAATATTCCTTCACGCTTTCCAGCATTTCTATATTGTTTCCAATCAGCAATATGTCATCCACCTATAATATTATAAACACTATAGAGCTCCCACTCACTTTCTTGTACATACAAGCTTCTCCGTAAACTTGTATAAACCCGGACGCTTTGACCACCTCATCAAAGCGCAGATTCCAACTCCGACATGCTTGCACTAGTCCATAAATGGATCGCTGGAGTTTGCAAACTTTGTCAGCATTCTCTGGATTGACAAAACCTTCCGATTGTATCATATACAACTCTTCCTTAACGAAACCGTTACGGAACGTTGTTTTGACATCCATCTGCCAAATTTCATAGTCGAAATATTCAGCTATTGCTAAGATGAATTCTGACGGACTTAAGCATCGCTACGGGTGAGAAGGGGTCATCATAGTCAACTCCTTGAACTTGTAAAAAAAACTTTGCCACAAGTCGAGCTTTATAGACGGTGACATTACCGTCCGCGTCCGTCTTCCTCTTAAAGATCCATTTGTTCTGAATGGCCTTTCGCTCTTCAGGTAATACTTGCAAAGTCCATACTTTGTTTTCATATATGGATCCCATCTCGGATTTCATGGCCTCTAACCATTTCTCAGAATCCAGGCCCATCACCGCTTCTCCATAGCTTGTAGGTTCATCATTGTCTAACAACATGACCTCTAAGACAGGGTTGCTATACCACTCAGGAGCAGGACATGCCCTTGTCAACCTGCGAGGTTCAATAGTAACTTTATCCGAAGCTTCATGATCATCATCATTAACTTCATCTTCAACTGTCGTAGGCTCCACAGAAACAACTTTCTGCATTGCGCTACTCTCTGGCTGAATCAGAGGTTCAAGAACCTCATCAAGTTCTATCTTCCTCCCATTCAATTCTTTCGACAGAAACTCTTTTTGAAGAAATGTTCCATTTTTAGCGACAAACACTTTGCCTTCGGATATGAGATAGAAGGTATACCCAACTGTCTCTTTTGGGTATCTTATGAATACGCATTTTTCTGCTTTGGGTTCCAGCTTTTCAGGCTGAAGCCTTTTGACATAAGCATCACATCCCCAAACTTTTAGAAACGACAACTTTTGCTTCTTGTCAAACCACAATTCATATGGTGACGTCTCAACGGATTTCGATGGTGCCCTATTTAAAGTGAATGCATCTATATCTAATGGATAACCCCAAAACAATAGTGGCAAATCATCAAGAGACATCATAGAATGCACCATATCTAATAAGGTTCGATTACGACTTTCGAATACACCATTACGCTATGGTGTTCCAGGCGGTGTCAATTGTGAAACAATTCCACACTGTCTTAAGTGACTACCAAACTCATAACTCAGGTATTCACCTCCTCGATCACATCATAGGAATTTAATCTTTTTGTTACTATGATTCTCAACTTCACTCTGAAATTTCTTGAACTTTTCAAACATTTCATACTTAAGTCATCAATGAAGGTGAGAAAATAATGCTATCCACCGCGCGCCTCAATGCTCATCGGACCGCACACATTGGTATGTATGATTTCCAACAAGTCGCTTGCCTATTCCATTGTTCTAAAGAACGGTGTTTTAGTCATCTTCCCATGAGGCATGGTTCACATGTGTCAAGTGATTCAAAATCAAGTGACTCCAAAAGTCCATCAACATGGAGCTTCTTCGTGTGTTCTACACCAATATGACCTAAATGGCAATGCCACAAGAAAGTGGTACTATCATTATCAACTCTACATCTTTTGGCATCAATGTTATGAACATGTGTATCATCACAATCGAGATTCAATATGAATAAACCCCTCACATTGGGTGCATGACCATAAAAGATATTACTCATATAAATAGAACAACCATTATTCTCTGATTGAAATGAGTAACCGTCTCGCAATAAACAAGATCCAGATATAATGTTCATGCTTAACGCAAGCACTAAATAACAATTATTCAGGTTCATCACTAATCCCGATGGTAATCAAAGAGCGAGTGTGACGACGGCGATCACATCAACCTTGGAACCATTTCCCATGTGCATCGTCACTTCATCCTTTGCCAACCTTCTTCTATTCTGTAGTTCCTGTTTTGAGTTGCAAATGTGAGCAACCGAACCAGTATCAAATACCTAGGCACTACAACGAAAGTTGGTAAGGTACACATCAATAACATGTATATCTTATATACCTTGTTTGTTGTTGGCCGCCTTCTTGTCAGCCACATACTTGGTCCAATTCCGCTTCCAGTGACCAGCTCCCTTACAATGAAATCACCCAGTTCTAGCTTGGGTCCAGCCTTGGGTTTCTTCACGGGAGGGGCAATTGCTTTGCCACTCTTCTTAGAGTTACCCTTCTTGCCCTTGCCGTTATTCTTGAAACTAGTGGTTTTATTGACCAACAACACTTGATGCTCCTTCTGAATCTTAGACTCCGCGACTTTTAACATTGCAAACAGCTCGGCGACTGACTTGTTCATCCCGTGCATGTTATAGTTCAACAAGAAGCTCTTGTAGCTAGGTGGCAATGATTGAAGAACTCATCATGTTGTGAACATCATCATGTGAGTTGAGGTGGTTTTAATGGTGAACATCATCATGTTGATCATATCTACTATATGATTCATGTTCGACCTTTCAGTCTCTTGTGTTCCGAGGCCATGTCTATACATGCTAGGCTCATCAAGTTTAACTCGAGTGTTCCGCACGTGCAACATTGGCTTGCACCCGTTGTATGTGAACGTAGAGTTTATCACACCCGATCATCACATGGTGTCTCGACACGACGAACTTTCGCAATGGTGCACACTTGGGGAGAACATAATTCATCTTGAAATTTAAGTGAGGGATCACCTTATAATGCTACCATCTTCCTAAGCAAAACAAGGTGCATAAAAGGATTAACATCACATGCAAATCATAAGTGACATGATATGGACATGAACTTGTGCTTTTGATCTCCATCTTCAAAGCACCGACATGATCTTCATCGTCACCGGCATGACACCATGATCTCCATCAACGTGTCACCACTGGGGTTGCCGTGCCGACTATTGCTTCCATGACTATTGCTAACTCATAGCGATAAAGTAAAGCAAAAACGGCGACAAATAATTAAAGATAACCCTATGGCTCCTGTCGGTTGCCGTACTCATTGACATGAAAGTCGTGATATTCTATATAAGACATGATCATCTCATACATCACATATATCTCATCATGTAATTGGCCATATCACATCACAACATACCCTGCAAAGACAAGCTAGACGTCCTCTAATTGTTGTTGCAAGTTTTACGTGGCTGCTATGGATATCTAGCAAGACCAATTCTCACCTACGCATAAACCACAACGGTGATACTCAAATTGCTATTTAACCTTCTCAAGGACTGTCTTTGTCAAATCCGATCCAACTAGAGTAGAAGAGACAGACACCCACCAGCCATCTTTGTGCAACAAAGTTATACGTCAATCGATGGAACCAGTCTCTCGTCAGCGTACAAGTAAGGTTGGTCCGGGCCGCTTCATCCCACAATACCGCTGAATCAAAACATGACCAAGGGAACGTTGCATGGGAAACAAAAAAATTCCTACGCACATGCAAGATCTATCCATGGTAATGAGCATCTACGAGAGGGAGAGTGGATCTACTTACCCTTTTAGATCGCTAAGAGGAAAGCGTTAAGAAACACGTTTGACGTAGTCGAACGTCTTCGCGATCCAAATCGCCGAGCGTCCCGCGATCCAATCACGATCCGTCACGGTCTAGCACCGAACGGACGGCACCTCCACGTTCAACACACGTATGGCTCGATAACGATCTCCACCTTCTTGATCCAGCTAGAGGGAGCAGAGAGGTAGATGAGTTCTCTGGCAGAGCAACGGCATGGCGGCGATGGTGGTGGAACTATTCCAGCAGGCTTCGCCTAAGCACTGCTGAAATGATCTAGAGGAGAAACTACAATCTAGAGCAGAGGGTAGCACGTGGCTGATTTCTGTTGTGAAAAATCCTCAATACCTCTAGTATATATAGGAGGAGGGAGGGAGGAGATTTGGCCCCAAAGGGGCCAACCCTTTGTTTGGCTGAAGTAGGAGGAGGAGGAGGAGTCCTCCAATCCTAGTAGGATTAGGACTCCTTCTCTCCCACTTGGAAATCTTCTTTCCACCTTGGGTTTCTCCTCCCAGTCGCATGGGCCTCTTGTGAGACTTCAGCCAGACAACTAAGGGCTGGTATACCTCCTCCCACAGCCCATGTAGCCCCTTGGGTCAAAACACCCCTCCCGATGGTCCCTCGGTACCCTCTCGGCACTCCCGGTACACTACCGATGAGCCCAAAACTTTTCCGGTGACCAAAACAGGACTTCCTATATATCAATCTTTACCTCCGGACCATTTCGAAGCTCCTCGTTACATCCAGGATCTAATCCAGGACTCTGAACAACCTTCGGTCACCACCATACATAACTCTATACTACCGAAACGTCATCGAACCTTAAGTGTGCAGACCATGCGGGTTCGAGAACTATGTAGACATGACCGAGACACCTCTATGGTCAATAACCAATAGCGGGACCTGGATATCTATATTGGGTTCCAACATATTCTACAAAGATCTTTATTGGTTGAACCTCTATGTCAAGGATTTAGTTAATCCCGTACAATGTTCCCTTTGTTCTTCGGTATGTTACTTGCACGATATTCGATCGTCGGTATCTCTATACCTAGTTCAATCTCGTTACCGGAAAGTCTCTTTACTCATTTCGTAATACAAGATCATGTGGCTAACACTTTAGTCACATTGCTTGCAAGGCTTGTTGTGATGTTGTATTACCGAGTGGGCCCTGAGATACCTCTCCGTCACATGGAGTAACAAATCCCAGTCTTTATCCATACCTACTCGACAGACACTCTCGGAGATACCTGTAGAGCACCTTTATAGTTACCCAGTTACGTTGCAACATTTTATACACACAAGGCACTCCTCCGATGTCAGTGAGTTGTATGATCTCATGGTCATAGGAACAGATACTTGACATGCAGAAAACTATAGCAATAAACCGACACGATCATATGCTATGTTTGTAGTTTGGGTCTTGTCCATCACATCATTCTCCCAATGATGCGATCCCGTTATCAAATGACATCTCATGTAAATGGCTAGGAAACCTCGACCATCTTTGATCAACGAGCTATTCTACTAGAGGCATACTAGGGACAAAGTGTTGTCTATGTATCCACACATGCAATGTGTTTCCAATCAACACAATTATAGCATGGGTAATAAATGATTATCATGAACAAGGAAATATAATAATAACCATTTTATTATTGCCTCTAGGGCATATTTACAACAACGAGGAGTTCCGGAATGGTCCGGAGACAAAGATTGATATATAGGAAGTTAGTGTTTGGACTCCGGAAAAGTTTCAGGCATTACCGGCAGTGTACCAGGAGTGACGATTGGGTTCCGGGGGTCCACCAAGTGGGACCACCACCCCTAAGGGGACCACATGGGATATAGGTTGGTGCACCAGCCCCTTGTGGGTTGGGTGGCCATCCCAAAGGGCCCATGCGGCTGAAAGGTGGAAAGTCCAAAGGTGGAGGAGGTTTCCAAGTGGGAGAAGGAGTCCTACTCCTAATAGGATTGGAGGAGGACTCCTCCTCTCCACTTCAGCCGAAGCAAGGGATGGCCCCTTGGGAGGCCAAGCCTCCTCCCTCCCTCCTCCTATATGTACTAGAGGTATTGAGGGGGTTTCAGTATAGAAGTCAGTCACGTGCTACTCTTACCTCTAGATCGTAGTTCCTCCTCTAGATTGTTTTAGCGGTGCTTAGGCGAAGCCCTGCTGGAATAGTTCCACCACCATCACCGCCACGCTGTCGCGCTGCTGGAGAACTCATCTACCTCTCCGCTCCCTCTTGCTAGATCAAGAAGGCAGAGGTCTTCATCGAGCTGTGCGTGTGCTGAACGGGGAGGTGTCATCCGTTTGGCCGTAGATCGGGACGGCTCATGATTGGATCGCGGGACGCTTTGCGATTTGGATCACGAAGACGTTCGACTACATCAACCATGTTTCTTAATGCTTTTTGCTTAGTGATTTACAAGGGTATGTAGATCCACTCTCCCCCTTGTAGATGCTCATCACCATGGATAGATCCTACGTGTGCGTAGGAAAAAATTTGTTTCCCATGCAACGTTCCCCAACAATAGCAACATCAATCTCAGAACATAGTGGATACTGGGGATCAAACCCTAACAAAACTAAATCTATTACATGGTAAATCTCATCCAACCCATCACCGTCCAGCAAGCCTACGATGGGATTACTCATGAACGGCTGAGAGCATAATGGAATTTGTGATGAAGGATGGTTGGTGATGATGATGGCATCGATTTCCCCTCTCCGAAGCCCAAAACAGACTCCAGATCTGGCCTCCCGAGGAAGAACAGGAGGTGGCGGCGGCTCCATATTGTGAAATGCGATGAACTCTTCTCTCTTAATTTTTTTATCCACGAATAGGAATATATAGAGTTGGAATTGAGATTGGTGGAGTTCCAAGGGGCCCACAAGCTTGCTAGGCGTGGCCAGGGGTGGCCGCGCCCTGTGGGCTTGTGACTTGTGAGTCCCCCCCCCCTCTTGTTGATTCTTTCGCCAGTATTTTTTATTAATTCCAAAAATAATCTCCGTATATTTTCAGGTCAATCAGAGAACTTTTATTTCTACACAAAAATAACACCAAGGCAATTCTGCTGAAAACGGCGTCAGTCCGGGTCAGTTACGTTCAAATCATGCAAATTAGAGTCCAAAACAAGGGCAAAAGAGTTTGGAGAAGTGGCTACAATGGAGACGTATCAACTCCCCCAAGCTTACCCCATTACTTGTCCTCAAGCAATTCAGTTGATAAACTGAAAGTGATAAAGAAAAACGTTTACAAACTCTGTTTGATCTTGTTGTTGTAAATATGTCTAACTGATGTTCAGATTTTCAGCAAAGATTATAGACTAACCACGTTCACAATAACATTTAGGTCTCACATTTACTCATGTCAGTGGCATAATCAACTAGCGAGCAATAATGATAACTCTCGGATGACAATACTTTTCTCAAAACAATCATGATACAATATGATATAATGGTATCTCGCTAGCCCTTTCTGAGACCGCAAAACATAAATGTAGAGCACCCCTGAAGAACAGGGACTGACTAGACATTGTAATTCATGGTAAAGAAGATCCAGTCACACTCATACTCAATATCAATTAATAGCAAAGCATACAAATGACGGTGGTGCTCTCTCATTGGTGACTTTTCATAAGAGGATGATGACTCAACAATAAAGTAAATTAGATAGGCCCTTCGCAGAGGGAAGCATTGATTTGCAGAGGTGCCAGAGCTCGACCTTTTAAAACAGAGATGAATAACAATTTTGAGCAGTATGCTTTCATTGACATCATAACGACCAAGAGATTTCACCATCTTCCATGCTAGATACATTATAGGCGGTTCCCAAACAGAATGATAAAGTTTGTACTCCCCCTCCACCAATCAATCACACTCCACGGCGACCCGAATCCACGGGTACCGTCCATACCAACAACAATCCTGGCGGAGTTTTGTTTCATTATATTTTGATTTGATTTTGAGCATGGAACTGGACATCCCGAATACCAGCCACTTTCTCGTGAATGATAGTGAATCAACACATATCGTGAGAATAACCCACCTAGCATGGAAGATACTGAC
Organism: Hordeum marinum; assembly: GCA_022496015.1. Lineage (NCBI taxonomy): Eukaryota > Viridiplantae > Streptophyta > Magnoliopsida > Poales > Poaceae > Hordeum > Hordeum marinum. Next base: position 92,806,923 of record CM039677.1, on the reverse strand, counting down.
CGCCCCCAATCGCTACATGACCGATTAGGGCATACAAAACAGAATATTATTTGAAGGTTTGGAGTTTGGCACATGCAAATTTACTTGGAACGGCAGGTGAATACCACATATAGGTAGGTATGGTGGACTAAGATGGAACAACTTTGGGTTTAAGGAAGTGGATGCACAAGTAGTATTCCCTCTTAGTACAAGTGAGGGCTAGTAGAAGACTGGGGAGCGACCAACTAGAGAGCGACAACAGTCATCAACATGCTTTGAGATTAACCACCATTGAATGCAAGCATGAGTAGGATATAAATCACCATGAACATAAATATCTTGGAGGCTATGTTGATTTCGTTTCAACTACATGTGTGAACATGCGCCAAGTCAAAACACTTGAATCATTCAAAGGAGGATACCATCCTATCATACTACATCACAATCATTTTAATATGCATGTTGGCACTCAAGACAAACATTATCCACTTTTAGCTAATTAAGCATGGCATGAGTAACTATAATCTCTAATTGTCATTGCAATATGTTTTGCCCATAATGAGCTGAATTCAGAATGATGAGCTAATCATATTTATAAAAGAAAAATAGGTCGAGTTCGTACCAGCTTTTCTCCATCTCAATATTTTCATCATATATCATCATTATTGCCTTTCACTTGCACGACCAAACGGTGTGAATAATAATAAGAGTGCACGTGCATTGGACTAAGCTGGAATCTGCAAACAATAACTCAAAGGAGAAGGAAAGGTAATATGGGCTCTTTGATAGATAAACAATAATGCATATGAGAGCCACTCGACATTTTCATTGTGGTCTTCTCCTTATGACCCAAAGAAAGAAAATTGAAAATAAGAAAGAGACTAACTATTCACACGGGAAAGCTCCCAACAAGCAAAAGAAGAACGACAAATATTATTGGGTTTTCTTTTAATACTACAACTAAACAAACTGAAAGGTAAAGCTATAACTAATTTTTTGGATTTTCTCAAGGTTAACTAAGCACATAAGAAGAAAGCGGAAAGAAGAAATAAACTACCATGGATGGTACAATGAAAAAGTATGAACACCGACTACTAAGATGAGTGTGTGAACAAGAATGTAAAGTCGGTGAGAAATACGTACTCCCCCAAGCTTAGGCTTTAGGCCTAGGTTGGTCTAGGTCCATGGCTGGCCCAGATGATATCCAAAGTCATAGTTGGGGTTGTACTGGGTTGCCGTGGCTACCGCCTGAACAGCTGTAGCATGGAGGCGAGCGGCTTCTGCTTTTCTCTCTTACTCGTTTGCCTCCTCTCTAGTTATAAAGTATCTGCTTTTTTCCTGAAAGTTAAAGAAGGTAGGAGAAGGACGGGTAATATGGATAGCATGTTGTCTATCAAAAATTAGTCGGTACAGGAGGGGTTGTTTGTTACTCCCAAGAAACTGGTAGCGCACCAAAGCTTCATAATCAAGAAAAGCAGGTGGTAACTCAATACCATTCCCCCGTATGGGTACCCCAAGATAATTAGCTACACGAGTGGCATAGATCCCACCAAAGAAATCTCCATCCTTAGCATTATTATGCAGCATCCTAGCAATAATGGCCCCCAAGTTATATCGTCTATCGCCCATTACCGCACTCTTAAGAATACTAAGATCGGGTACACAAAGGTGGCTATGATCGGTTTTACAGTCAATACATCTACCTATGAAGAGATCAAAATAATGTAAAGCAGGAAAGTGAATGCTCCCCAAGGTAGCCTGCATAATATTTCTAGTTTCTCCCATAGTGATGCTAGCAAGAAAATCATTATATTCAGTTTTGTGAGGATCACTATAGCTGCCCCATTGTGGAATTTTGCATGCACGGTTAAAATCCTCTAGGTCCATAGTATAGGATTTATCATTAAGATTTAATAGAACGGAAGGATTACGCTTGGATGAAAATTCAAACCTCCGCACGAAAGAATCCATGAGTTGATAATATTGCTTCCACTAGTGTGAAATGAATTCTTCAAGGCCGGCATTTCTTGTGTATGCGTAAAATTCTTCCTTGAAACCGGCATCAACCATGAATTGATCCGATGGCCATTCACAAGGCCGCACTTGTGCTTCCCTCGGTGGTTCAAGGTCGGGCTCACGTATCGCGAGTCTCGGGGCCTTCTTGCTCGAGGAACCCTCTTGGTATATTCGCCTCAACATTTTTCTTTCTCTGAAAAATTTCTGAAATTTTTAGTGACTCAAAATAGAGGTGAATAAAACTCAACAAAACTTATAGAAACTACTCCCACAAGTTCCTAGAGCCTATGTCATGCATCAAAACTACTTGGGACCATACAATTTTGACATGCAAGCTCAAAAAACAAGGTCACCACAGCAGCAAAATTTTGCAATATATAAAGCACTAAAACAAAAACTAACTGGACCATTGGAGGATTCACATACCGAAGAACAATCTCCTAAAACAGTTTTGCAAATGGAGCTTTGCACAAGGAGATCGAAAATGGCAGCAAAATGGGCTAGAACACGGGTTTGAGGAATGGTGGGATTTTTTCTCGAGGAAGACGAAGTGGATGGGCTCTGGAATAAGTCAGGGGGGCTACGTGCGACCCAAAAGCCACCTGGGCACAACCAGGGGGTGGACGCGCCCTGTGAGCTTGTGACCCACTGGTGGAGCCCCCTGGTATGTACTTAGTGCCAGATATTCTTAAATATTCCAGAAAAAATCATACTACATTTTCAGGGCATTTGGAGAACTTTTGTTTTCAAGTCATTTTTCTATTGCGCAGAAAACCAAGAAAACGGAAAAATAATAGCACTTTTACTTTATTTAATCTAACTAACATAAAGTAAAAGTTGGGTGCAGAAGGTTGTGCTTTCTAGATTCATCCATCTCATGCTCATCAAAAGGAATTCATTAACAAGGTCGATCAAGTCTTATTAACAAACTTCTTTCGAGTAACATGAAACCGGAGAATTTTCGAATAACACTAAGTTACCTCAATGGGGATATGCATATCCCCAACAATAAGTATCTCATATTTCTTCTTGACAGTAGATAGAGGGAATTCAAAACCTCCAATAATAATCGTTGAAATCTTTTCAATGGAGTTGATACTATGAGCTGAGGTTGTTTCTTCGGAAGGTGTACCATATGCTCATTACAATTAACATGAAAAGTGACATTGCCCTTGTTGCAATCAATAACAGCCCCTACAATATTCAAAAAGGGTCTACCAAGGATGATTGACATATTGTCGTCCTTGGGAATATCAGGAATAACAAAGTCCATTAGGATAGTAACATTTGCAACTACAACAGGTACAAGCTCACAAATACAGATGGGTAAAGCAGTTGATTTATCAGCCATATATAAAGAGATTTCAATAGGTGTCAACTTATTCAAATCAAGTCTACGATATAGAGAGAAAGTCATAACACTAACACCGGCCCCAAGGTCACATAAAGCAGTTTTAACATAATTCCCTTTAATAGAGCATGGTATAGTTGGTATTCCTGGATCTCCTAATCTCTTTGGTAGTCCACCCTTAAAATTATAATTAGCAAGCATGATGGAAATCTCAGCTACGGTATCTTTCTTTTATTTGTCACAATATCTTTCATGTACTTAGCATAAGGAGGCATTTTCAAAATATCAGTCAAGCGCATATGCAAAAACACAGGTCTAAGCATTTCAACAAAGCGCTCAAAATCCTCATCATCCTTTTTCTTGGATGGTTTAGAAGGAAAGGACATGGGTTTCTGAACCCATGGTTCTCTTTCTTTACGATGCTTCCTAGCAACAAAGTGTTTTTTGTCATATCTTTTATTCTTAGGTTGTGGGTTATCAAGATCAATAGCAGGTTCAATCTCCACATCATTATCATTACTAGGCTGAGCATCAACATGAACATCATTATTTATATTATTTCTAGGCTCATGTTCATCACCAGATTGTGTCTCAGCATCAGAAACAGAAATATCATTTGGGTTTTTAGGTGTATCTGCAACAGGTTTCCTAGCAGCATGCAAAGTCCTATCATCATTCTTTTTCCTCTTATTACTAGAACGACTAGGTGCATCAGTATTAATTCTCTAAGAATCTTGCTTAATTCTCTTAGGATGGCCCTTAGGATACAAAGGTTCCTGAGTCATTCTACCACTCTAACAGAATGATCATTGTTCTTACTATTCATCTCGTTAAGCAAATCATTATGTGCCTTAAGTACTTGTTCTACTTGAGTAGTTACCATGGAAGCATGTTTTCTAATAAGCTTAAGATCATTGATAGTTCTACTCATATAATCACCTAAGCGATCAAGCATGTAAGCATTATGTTTCAATTGTCTACTAACATAAGCATTAAAATTTTCTTGCTTAATAACAAAGTTATCAAACTCATCCAAGCATTGGCTAGCAGACTTATTATAAGGAATATCACCTTCATCAAATCTATGGAGAGAGTTTACCTCTACTACCTGTGTTGAGTTATCAAGACCATGTATTTCTTCAATAGGTGGTGGATTCTTAACATCTTCAGCTTTAATACCTTTTTCTTTCATATATTTCTTTGCCTCTTGCATATCTTCAGGACTGAAGAATATAATACCTCTTTTATTAGGAGTTGGCTTCGGAGGTGGTTCGGGAATAGTCCAATCATTATCATTTCTCAATGTATTATTCAATAGTAGTTCAGCTTGTTCAACAGTTCATTCCCTGAAAACACAACCAACACAACTATCTAGGTGGTCCCTAGAAGCATCGGTTAGTCCATTATAAAAGATATCAAGTATTCCGTTTATCTTGAGAGGATGATCAGGAAAAGCATTAAGTAATTGGAGAATCCTCCCCCAAGCTTGTGGGAGACTCTCTTCTTCAATTTGCACAAAGTTAAATATTTCCTACAAGGCAGCTTGTTTCTTATGGGCAAGAAAATATTTTTCAAAGAAGTAAATATCATATCCTAGGGACTAGGCACACAACCAGGAGCAAGATAATTAAACCATATCTTAGCATCACCCTTTAATGAGAAAGGAAACAACTTAAGAATATAGTAATAACGAATATTTTTCCTCATGAGTAAATAGGGTGGCTATATCATTCAATTTAGTAAGATGTGCCACAATAGTTTCAGATTCATAACCATGGAAAGGATCAGATTCAACAAAAGTAATTATCTCAGGATCGACAGAGAATTCATAATCCTTATTAGTAACAAAGATAGGTGAAGTACGAAACTTAGGATCATATTGCATTCTAGAATTCAAAGATTTTTGCTTCCACTTGCATAGCAATTTCTTAAGATCATCTCTATCCTTACAAGCAAGAAAGTCCCTAGCTACCTCTCCCTCCATACCATAACCCTCGGGTATATTAGGAAATTCATATCTATGAGAGATAGGTATAACATAACCCTCGGGTATGATTGATAACCCAAAAGTATAGTGGATCATAATAGTTTTCGAGGGTAGAGTATTCAACCCAAATTAATTGATTCGACACAAGGGGAGACAAAGAATATTCTTGAGTATTAGCAGCTGAGTTTTCAATTCAACCACACCTGAAATACGTAATTTACAACAAAGTATTTAGTAGCAAAGTAGTATGGAAGTAACAGTAACGATGGCAAACGTGACAGTAACAGTTTTGTAGTGATTGTAACAGTAGCAACGGAAAAGTGACTTAGCAAGGATCAATATGTGAAAAGCTTGTAGGCAATGGATCAGTGATGGATAATTATGTTGGATGGAATTCATCATGCAATAGTTATAACCTAGGGTGACACATAACTAGCTCCAATTCATCAATGTAATGTAGGCATGTATTCCATATATAGTCATACGTGCCTATGGAAAAGAACTTGCATGACATCTTTTGTCCTACCCTCCCATGGCAGTGGGGTCCTATTGGAAACTAAGAGATATTAAGGCCTCCTTGTACTAGAGAACTGGACCAAAGCATTAGCACATAGTGAATACATGAACTCCTCAAACTACGGTAATCACCGCAAAGAATCCCAGTTATTGTCACCCTGGGGGATGCGCATCATAACTCGTAATTGGTGTCTACAACTACAAGATAGGATCAAGAACACATATATATTCATGAAAACATAATAGCTTCAGATCTGAAATCATGGCACTCGAGCCCTAGTGACAAGCATTAAGCATAGCAAATTCATAGCAACATCAATCTCAGAACATAGTGGATACTAGAGATCAAACCCTAACAAAACTAACTCAATTACATGGTAAATCTCATCCAACCCATCACTGTCCAGCAAGCCTATGATGGGATTCCTCACGAACAGCGGAGAGCATCATGGAATTGGTGATGAAGGATGGTTGGTGATGACAATGGCGTCGATTTCCCCTCTCCGGAGCCCAAAACGGACTCCAGATCTGGCCTCCCGAGGAAGAGCAGGAGGTGGCGGCGGCTCCGTATCGTGAAACGCGATGAACTTTTCTCTCTGATTTTTCCCCCACGAATAGGAATATACAGAGTTGGAATTGAGGTCGGTGGAGCTCCAGTGGGCCCACAAGCTTGCTAGGGGCGGCCACCCTGTGGGCTTGTGACTGTTAGGAATAAGCAACTTGTATTCCAATGAGGCCATAGGCCAATATATATACATGTACAGGTACAGAACATATGCAGGAAACCCCTTATACAACGGGATAAATACAAAGGGGTACGACTTATATTATAACTTTAACACCCCCCCCTCAAACTCATGGTGGATGAACAACACTGAGTTTGGAGAGATAAAAGCCATGTTGTGCTCTAGTCTGGGCCTTCGTCAGGAAATCCGCCAACTGGAACTCGGAAGGCACATACTGAAGAGCAATAACCTGATCCTGCACACCGCGCGTACATAGAAAGCATCAACACCAATATGCTTGGTGAGCTCATGCTTCACAGGATCACGCGCAATGCTAATAGCACATGTACTGTCAGATAAGAGCAAAGTCGGTGTAGTAACGGAAACACCGAAATCCTGAAGTAACCATCGTATACAAGTCACCTCTGCCATCAAAAGAGCCATCGCTCGTAACTCAGCCTCTGCACTCAAACAGGAAATGGCAATCTGTTTCTTCATCTTCTAGACAATGAGAGAACCACCAAAAAAACACAGTAAGAAGAAAGTGAACGGCGATCTGAAGGATCACTAGCCCACGTAGCATCCTAATAGGCCTGAAGCTATAAAGAACTGGAGCAAGGAAAGAATAGACGATGAGAGATCGTGCCCTGAAGATATCGGAGAACACGAAGGAGATGACTATAGTGAACCGATGTAGGAGTGGAGACAAACTGACTCAAAATATGAACCGGATAAGAAATATCCGGACGAGTGACAGCTAGATAGACAAGGCTGCTAACTAGATGATGATAACGTGTCGGGTCAGGCAGGGGATCACCATCAGTAGCACGGAGGTGAATATTGAGCTCCATAGGAGTCTCAACAATGCGCTCGTCAGTAATAGCAGCACGAGCAAGAAGATCCTGGATATACTTTTCCTGGGATATAAAAAAGCCATCAGAGGTAGAAGAGACTTCAATCCCAACAAAGTAACGAAGAGGTCCAAGATCAAACATAAGAAACTGATCGCTAAGACGGGCCTTTACAAAGGCAATATACTCGGGGTCATCTCCGGTGATGATCATGTCATCAACATAGAGAATAAGAAGAGTCCGACCACGGGGAGAAAGGTGAATAAACAATGTTGGATCATGAGCACTTGCTAAAAAACCAGCGACAGTCACCATAGAGGCAAAGCGCTCAAACCAGGCTCGGGGGGCTTGCTTAAGGCCATAGAGAGAGCGACGAAGGTGACATACCATGCCATCTGGAACAGAGTAGCCAGGTGGTGGCTGCATGTACACCTCCTCACGCAGCTCACCATTAAGAAAGGCATTCTTAACATCCAGTTGAGATATAGACCAGTGGCGTGCAGAGGCCACGGCAAGAAGTGTACAAACAGTGGTCATATGGGCGACAGGCGCAAAAGTCTCGTCATAATCACGACCATGCTCCTGCTGAAAACCACGAGCCACAAGACGAGATTTGTGACGCTCAAGAGAACCATCAGAGCGAGTCTTAACCTTGTATACCCACTTACAAGTGATGGGACAGACTCCGGGGGGAAACAAGATCCCATGTTCCAGTGCGTTCAAGAGCAGCAATCTCCTCTGCCATCGCAAATTGCCATTCAGGATGAACAATAGCCTGACGATAAGAAGTCGGCTCAAGAACAGCAACACCAGCAGTGGGAAATCCAAAGCGATCAATAGGTGGACGAGGACGAGAACGCAAGCCATAAGTAGGCTGAGACGAGGATGATACATCCCTAGAGGCATCCACAGGACGTGAACGACGAGTGTAACACTGAGGAAAAAGTGGAACAATGGCAGGAGGAATTGCCAAGGTAGAATCGGAGGGCGGCGACGAAGAAGTCACCTAAGAGGAGTGTGTAGAATCCAGTGACATGCTAGACGAGGAGACTGAGGAAGATGGTGGTGGCAAATCGACTAGAGGTGGAGAAGCAGAGGGAGCAGAACGACTAGGCAAAGGCTCGATGGGGGTGATAGGTGAGTCAGGAAAAGTGAGCAAAGAGATATCCTCCACTGAAAAGGTCGAGGAAGATGAGTGTGGGTAGAAGGGACGAGACTCATCAAAAGTCACATCTCGAGAGATACGCATCCGACGACCAATAGGATCCCAACCGCGATAGCCCTTATGCTCATCACTGTAACCTAAGAAGACACACTCAACAGACTAAGCGGTCAGTTTGGTGCATTCCCGAGGGGCAACAAGAACATAGCAAACACAACCAAACAAGCGAAGCATCAAATAATCGGGGGAACGATCAAAAAGACGCTCGAAAGGAACACCACCCTGTAGAGCAGTGGAAGGCTGGAGATTGATGAGATAGGTGGAGGTGGAGATGGCCTCAGCCCAAAAATGAGGCGGGAGAGAGGCAGCAATCAACAATGCACGAGCCGTCTCAACAAGATGGCGATGCTTTCGCTCAGCTACACCATTGTGAGCATGAGCACCAGGACAAGAGAATTGAGAGAGAGTCCCTTGCTCAGCAAGAACACCACACAACATCTTAGAGATATACTCGCCAGCAGAGTCAGCATGAAACACACAAATGGGAGAAGAGAACTGAGTATGAACCATGGCAACAAAATGCTTATAAATAGACAACACCTCACTACGAGAAGTCATGAAATAAAGCCATGTGTAACGAGAGAAATCATCTATGAAAATAATATAGTATTTATGACCACCTTTCGAATCAAAGGGAGCCGGACCCCATACATCAGAATGAACTAAATCGAAAGGACATTTAGACACTGACTCACTATGTGAATATGGTAACTGAATCTGCTTGCCAAGATGACAACCCTGACACTCTAAAGCAACATCTCTTGAGACAGACCCCAGAAGACCTCGACAAACTAAAGATGACAAACGAGAACCACACAGATGACCAAGGCGATGATGCCACTGCTGGAAGGAACTAGTAGCAGAGGCAACTGAAGCGGAGGAACTGGCGATAGTGGTGGCAGCGAAAGGAACATGAAGCTAGTCCAACTCCCAAAGACCCTGAGAATCATGGCGGCGAGGGCCAGCTCCAACCAGAGTGTGCGTGCGACGGTCCTGGACAGAACAAGAGTCAACGTCAAGGAGGACGTGACAACCAGAATCAGTAAGTTGACCAGCAGAAAAGAGATTCATGGTAAGTCGAGGAACATGAGCAACATCTGGAACAGAATAAGAAGGAGTGGTAAGATGGCCTCTACTAACGACAGAAAGAGGAGTACCATCAGCAGTGAGGACCTGAACAGGAGAATCAAGCGATCGAAGAGAGGACAAAGTGGAAGAATGAGAAGACATATGAAAAGAAGCTCCAGAGTCCAGAACCCATGCGGATGTACCTGACTATGTAGAGGGTGGCTGCACAGTGTGGGAAGCATCAGTCACAGAACCACCAGTACCCGTCGAGGAAGAACCTGAAGCCGCGAGCAGACGCTTAAGTCCCAGAATATCCTGCTTAGTCAGAGCGATGGCTGAAGCTGTCGAGGTAGATGACGAAGTCTCTAAAGATGATGATCGGGCCTTGCGCAGATGTTTCCTCTTTGTGTAGCACTGGGACTCAACATGACCATCATTGTTACGGTAGCCGCAATGTGGACGGGAACGACCTGAGCCTCTAGAGGGAGTGGGCAAAAGCGGCGGAGCACTTGAGCGGGAAGGGGTCGGTGCAGCAAGTGGCGCAGAAGGAGTCCGAGCAGCAAGCACAGAAGGAACCTCCAGTAAACCAGCACCACGTAAATGAGTCTCCTTAGCACGAATCTCAGAAAGCGCCTCCATGAGAGAAATACGGCCACGAGCAAACAACTGAGCACGCCGGGGCTCAAACTCCTTACGGAGCCGAGACAGGAACTCGTAGACACAATGAAACTCCAAATTAGCCTGGACAGCCTGGCAACAGGAGCAAGTATGACAACCAGCACTGCGGGGAGAATCAAGCTGGCGCCAGATAGCAGAACTCTGTGCATGGAAGTCATCAACTGTAGAGTCACCCTGCTGAAGAGCATGCTCCTGACGGACCACAGAGAGGTATAAGGCATTACTAGAGGGCTCATAGCGCTGACGAAGACGAGTCCACATCTCAAAGATAGTAGGAAGACCCAGAAACTCAGAAGCAAACTGAGGCAGAACACTGGCAGTAAGAACAGCTGCAGCACGAGCATCATCATCAAGTCACTGGGTGTAAATAGACAAAGCACCATGATACACCTAAAGAGCCTCCTCATAGGTCACAACCTGCTCCTCGTAAGCATGGATAGCAGCCTCATCAGCAATCTTAGCTGCATCTTTTGCAGCCTGATTAGCATCTGTAGGAAGAGCCGGAGGGATCGGCAGAGTGGGAGCCACAGGAGGAACTGGACGTGGCGGACAGCAGACCTCTCCAGAAAGAACACCCCAAAGACGGATGCCACGCATGTGAATGCGCATGAAGCCAGTGAACTCGTTGTAGTTAGAACCATCGAAGATCACCAGACAGCGAGGGATAGCAACATAGCCCGATGCAGCAGACATTTTTTTGGAGAACTGATGAGATCACGAGATCACCAGGGGCAAGGCAACTAGCAGCAGCGTCCAATCGGAAGGAACGAGACCAAAGGGGGCGCGGTGGCAGCAGCAATCGGTAGTTGCTAGCAGTGGCAGCGGCCGGCTCGATCTGGAGCGGAGAAGAGCAGCGGCCAGCAGTCCTTCAAGCGGAGCCGGAGCGGTGGAATCGAGGCGAGGCGAAGACTGCGGGCGCCAGGGAAACCGGCTGCTGGGGATGCTGATTTGAGCGATGCAGCGGAAGACAGCAATCGCGAGTTGAACCCAAGTGGAAATCGGGACGAGGCGAGGCGATCTGAGCGATGTGAGCGGCGAGGCAATCCCGAGCAGCGAGGGGAAGCAATCCGGGGTAGAAAAAACGGAGCGAGGCAAGGGAAACCGAGCTGGACTTGGTAGCGACGGGAGAGCGACGGCCTGCAGCGAGGGAACACAGCCGTCGGTCGGGAGACAACGTCGGCGGCGATACTAAGAGTGGTTCGGGAGAGCACGAGTTGCACCTGCGAAAAAAAACTAGGGCTCTAATACCATGTTAGGAATAAGCAACTTGTATTCCAATGAGGCCATAGGCCGATATATATACATGTACAGGTACGGAACATATGCAGGAAATCCCTTATACAACGGGAGAAATACAAAGGGGTACGACTTATATTATAACTCTAACAGTGACCTGTGGGTTGCCCCCCTCCGGTTGATTCTTTTGCCAATATTTTTTATTAATTCCGAAAATAATCTCTATAAATTTTCAGCTCAATCTGAGAACTTTTATTTCTACACAAAAATAACACCAAGGCAATTCTTCTAAAAACAGCGTCACTCCGGGTTAGTTCCATTCAAGTCATGCAAATTAGAGTCCAAAACAAGGGCAAAGAGTTTGGAAAAGTGGATATGATGGAGCCGTATCAATGATTTCCTCACAACTTGGGATGAGACTCCGGACTTTAAAAATAATAAAAGAGGCCAATGAAGCCCAAATAAATAAATAAGAGGCCAAAGATTCCCACCAAAAATAAAAAGATGAGAGAAGGAACAATGCTACTATCTTTTTTCCACACTTGTGCTTCAAAGTAGCACCATGATCTTCATGATAGAGAGTCTCATATTTTGTCACTTTCATATACTAGTGGGAATTTTTCATTATATAACTTGGCTTCTATATTCCGATGATGGGCTTCCTCAAATTTCCCTAGGTCTTCTTGAGCAAGCGAGTTGGATGCACACCCACTTAGTTTCTTCTCAAGCTTTCATACACTTATAGCTCTAGTGCATCCATTGCATGGAAATCCCTACTCACTCATATTCATATCTATTAATGGGCATCTCCATAGCCCGTTGATACACCTAGGTGATGTGAGACTATCTTATCCTTTTCCTCACAACCTCCACCATATTGTATTCCATCTATAGTGCTATATTCATGGCTCATGCTCCTGTATTGCGTGAAAATTGAAAAGGTTTGAGAACATAAAAGGTGTGAAACAATTGCTTGACTTGTCATAGGGGTTGTGGATGATCTAAATACTTTGTGTGGGGAAGCTGGAGCATAGCCAGACCATATGATTTTGTAGGGATAACTTTCTTTTGCCATTTATTTAGAAGAGACACAATTGCTTAGTTAGTATTCTTGAAGTACTATTGTTTTCATGTCAACATTAAGCTTTTGTTTTGAGTCTTATGGATCTAAACATTCATGCCATAATAAATAATATTACATGGATAAATATGTTAGGGAGCATTCCAAATCAAAAATTCTGCTTTTATCATTTATCTACTCGAGGACGAGCTGGAATTAAGATTGGGGATGCTGATACGTCTCCAACATATCTATAATTTTTTCTTGTTCCATGCTATTACATTATCTGTTTTAGATGTTTTATATGCATTAATATGCTATTTTATATTATTTTTTGGACTAACCTATTAAACTAGAGCCCAGTGTCAGTTTCTGTTTTTTCCTTGTTTTTGAGTATTACAGAAAAGTAATATCAAATGGAGTCCAAACGGAATAAAATTCTATGATGATTTTTCTTGGACCAGAAGGAACCCTAGAGACTTGGAGAAGAGGCTAGAAGGTCTATGGGTGGGCCACAAGCCACCTAGGCGCATCCTAGGAGGGTCGCGTGCCCTGGCTTGTGGGACCACATAGCTCCTCCAACCCTAATTCTTCACCTATAAATTCAGGAATATTCCCCCAATACCAAAAGAGCCATGATAATACTTTTCCGCCGCCGCAAGCCTCTGTTCTCGAGAGATCCAATCTTGGAGCCTTTTTCGGTAATCTGTCGGAGGGGGATTCGATCATGGAAGGCATCTACATCAACTCCATTGTCGTTCCGATGATGTGTTAGTAGTTCACCATAGACCTTCGGATCTTCTTCTCTCTCTATGTTCTTGAATACCATGTTCTCCATGATCTTCATGGAGATCTATCCGATGTAATACTATTTCACGGTGTGTTTGTCGAGATTCGATGAATTCTGGGTTTATGATCATATTATCTATGAATACTATTTGAATCTTCTCTGAATTCTTATATGCATGATTTCATATCTTTGCAAGTCTCTTTGAGTTATTGGTTTGGTTTGGCCAACTAGATTGGTAATTCTTGCAATAGGAGAAGTGCTTAGTTTTGGGTTCAATCTTGTGGTGTCTTCACCCAGTGACAAAGTAGGGGTGGCGAGGCATGTATTTGTATTGTTGCCATCAAGGATAAAAAGATGGGGGTTTCATCATATTGCTAGAGTTTATCCCTCTACATGATGTCATCTTACCTAACGCGTTACTCTGTTCTTCATGAAACTTAATACTCTATATGCAGGTAGGAGTCGGTGGATGTGTGGAGTAATAGTAGTAGATGCAGAATTGTTTCGGTCTACTTGACACGAACGTGATGCCTATATGCATAATCATTGCCTTGGATATCGTCATAACTATGCGCTTTTCTATCAATTGCTCGACCGTAATTTGTTCACCCACCGTATTATTTTCCTTCAAGAGAGAAGCCTCTAGTGAAACCTATGGCCCCCGGGTCTATTTTCCATATTATAATTTCAGATCTATAATCCAAAAATACCTTGCTGCAATTTTATTAACTTTTATTTAGTTTAACTTCTAGCAATATTTTATATCTATCTCTATCAGATTTCATCCTTGCAAGTAACCGTGAAGGGATTGACAACCCCTTATAGCGTTGGGTGCAAGTGTTTGATTTTTTGTGTAGGTGCATAAATTGGGGCCTTGCTTGTACCTCCTACTATATTGATACCTTGGTTCTCAACAACTATGGTAAATACATATCTACTTTGCTGCATCACCCTTTCCTCTTCAAGGGAAAACCCAATGCGAGCTCAAGAAGTAGCAATTAGCTGTTGGTGACTGGTATGGTTCCCGATCTCTATTGCTATGGTTGAACCAAGGTTGGTCTCCATCCCGTCTAGCGGGGGAGTACCCTCTGGATCCGTAGATGGATCTCGTGTGACCTGCTCTATAGTTCAGGTCCTGCCATAAGTCATGTCGATCATTATACCGCGATGGATCCTTTCCTCTTCTTTGGGGTAACGCAGGTATATATTCGGCCTCCTCAGTCGTTCTGTCCCATCCTCGATGGGGGCGGTCTGGCTAGTCTGTCTGAGTGTATCTGGGAGACGTGGGCTCGAGGGCCTCATCATCGAATTGTGGAAGCAGGCATGGGTAGCTTTTGTTTTGATCCGGTTGCTCGGTGACATACCCTTCTTCAGCTGTTAGGACCTCTATCCCTCTATCATTGAGGGTATCTTGCTCTGCTTGAGCTATCGTTACTTTGCCTTTAGGCTCCGTGCAGTGGCTATAAGTTGTTGCCTGAACCGTTCATGATCCTATGGGTCCTCGGGGATGGTGAAGTCTTCGTATTCGAGGCTATCATCCTCATCAACTCGGGGGGAGGTAGTTTTCATCCTCAGAATCGTTAAGATCCTCGAGGTCATCGGGCTTCTTGGGGTCCTCCTGTGGTTGCTCTAGGGCTTCAAGGTCGTCGGGGTCTGTCGGGGTATCATTTTCCCTCATGCCCACGATAACTCCCCTTCCCTTGTTCGCCTTGGATCACTTGCGCTGCCTCCGGCGCTTTGACGGCTCCTCGGATATGTCACCGTTCTGCTTGGGGATGTTGTCATCCTTATCAGTAGGGGTGTCCACCATATAGACATCATAAGAGGAGGTGGCAGTCCATCGTCCCGTATT
This sequence comes from Hordeum marinum, assembly GCA_022496015.1. NCBI lineage: Eukaryota > Viridiplantae > Streptophyta > Magnoliopsida > Poales > Poaceae > Hordeum > Hordeum marinum. The sequence goes on along the minus strand of CM039677.1, from coordinate 92,791,592 downwards.
GATAGGGGTTGGGGTGCCGACCTCTTCGTACATGTCATCTTCCCCATAGGAGGCTTAATCTACCATGTCGGTTAAGTCTTCGACAGTAGCTATGAAGTGGGTGATGGGTGGGTTGTGAAATTACTCGTGACTTGAACTCAGGCCGATCTAAACATAGGTCGGGTTTAGGTCGTCCACAATCTCCAACGAGTGGATCCGGTCAAGCGTCTTGTTTAACATCGAGAGGCTATCTGGGTCAATCTCCCGAAGGTTTTCGGAGATGACCTCTGGGGTGTCTGCGAGGGACGGGTATTCGGCAAGGGCCAAAATTGGGTGCTCAGGCACTGAGGTCGGGACCGAACACGAGGGCGGATCTCCAGCGGACAGGAAATGAGAGGGGGACCGAGCAAGATACCCGAAGTTAAGGCTTCGGGATTTCTAAGCTCATCGGATGAGACCAAGAGCCCGGTGGGCATCAGATCGCCCTGGTAGTCGGCGGAGAATTCTTTCTTGAACCTGGCCCCTTCATCGGGGGCGAAACTTCCGATCTAGCCCAGATAGCCGGTCGGATCAGCATGCAGCGTGATGCTGCCGAACGCGAAAACCTGCCTAGGAACGAAGGTGTCCCCATTGCATACTTGATCGCTGATGATTAGGTGAGCCATCGACCCTTCTAGCGATCTCACAGCGGAACTCTCAATGAAAGCACCAATGTCGGTGTCAAAACCGGCAAATCTTGTGTAGGGGGTTTCGAGTTGTGGACCTTGGACCAACTGGTAACGGGGGACGAAGGAGACAGTGTTTACCCAATTTTGGGCCCTCGTGAGGAGGTAAAACCCTACGTCCTGCTTGATTATATTGATGTGGATGAGAATTACATAGTTGATCTACCTCGAGATCATATGAGCTAACATCATAGATGACTCAACCTCTCTTCTTCGAATGGAACCCGCTGGTTCATATAGACAGCAGGGGTACCTAGGGTTACACATAACCGACCCCCAACCGGGGATAGATATGCAGATCCTATCTTCAAGACTTGGAGGCCACACCAATCTTTGGAGCTTTCCTTCCTGAACACAGGATCACCTCATAGTCTGTCCCTCCATAGAGCGACCCAACAAGTCGGCCCATGATGGATGAGTCGACGGCCTGAGGACCCCTTAGTCCCGGACTCCCTCACTCACCATGTGAAATACATGCCCCGAATAGCTATCAAGTCCCAAGCACTAGTAGATTTCATCAATGATTGGATGGAGCTGCAAATTCTAGAGGATAGGCCAGATAAAACCTACTGGACTATACACTTTGATGGGTCTAGGCAATTGGAAGGCTCGGGAGCTGGAATTGTTTTGTCTTCCCCACGAGGTCACAAATTTTGTTATGTTTTACGCCTCATGTTCCCTTGTACTAACAATGAAGCTGAATATGAGTCCCTCCTCCATAGGCTCACAATGGATAAGGAGATGAATCATAGCCGAGTCAGATGTTTGGGCGACTCAGATTTGGTGGCTCAACAAGTCTCAGATACTTGGGATTCGAAAGACCCCTAATGGCGGCTTATCGACGCGCGGTCACCAACGTGGTTGGTTACTTCCAAGGTTACCAGGTGGATCACATTGATCGCTGCCTTAATGAGGATGCGGACGCACTGTCATGACTTGGCTCTTAGCGCAAGTCGGTCCCTCCCAATGTGTTTTTGGACGTACTCCACAACCCCTCAGTTAAATTGCCATCTGAGGAGGATATAGCTATTCCTGACCTAGAATCTCACTTGGTGGTGGCTTTCCATGCTATTCCGAACTGGACAGTGCTATACTTAGCTTATCTAACTCAAGGTGAGCTTCCAGCTGACGAAATCATCGGTCGACAGATAATTCGGTGATCCAAATCTATGACTATTGTCAATGGCGATGTATGTCAAAAGTTTGTTCGGCAAGCCCATGTGTCAGCTCAATAATTGCGCATGATCCCAATTACCTTACTTTTTGCGGTCTGTGGCTCGATATGGTCGGCCCATTCAAGATGTCTTCTGATAAGAAGACTCACCTATTGGTGGCAGTTGATAAATTCACCAAGTGGGTTGAAGCAGAACGTATCAGCAATTGTGACGCAGAGACTGTTGTCAAATGTTTGAAGAAGTTGATCTTCCATTTTGGCTATCCTCATAGCATTATCACTGACAATGGTACCAATTTATCCAAAGGAGCTATGGAACAGTTTTGTCAGCGTGAGCATATCCGGCTTGACGTGGGAGCAGTGGCACATCCATAGTCCAATGGGCAAGTTGAACGAGCTAATCAAGAGATTTTGAGAGGGATCAAAACCCGGCTCATGGTTCCACCGTAGCGTACTCCAGGCTGTTGGGTTGAGGAACTCCCCATAGTGCTTTGGAGTATCGGAACAACTACAAATAGATCCACTAGATACATGCCTTTATTTCTGGTTTATGGAAATGAGGCGGTATTACCTAGTGACATTCGTCATGACTCTCCTCGAGCCACCGCTTATGTTGAAACCGACAATGAACAAGCACGTCGGGATTCCTTGGATGCTTTGGAACAAGAACGCGACTTAGTAGCGGCCAGATCAGCTATATATCAACAAGACCTATGTCGCTATCATATTCGTAGAGTTAGAAACCGCACTTTTCAAGAAGGCGACTTAGTGCTTCGTCTGATTCAAGATCAAACAAGAATGCACATGCTTTCACCGCCCTGGGAAGGTCCTTTCGTCATCAGCAAGAACCTCAATAATGATTCATATTACCTGATAGACCTACAACCAGAATCGTATACCTCTGAAGAGGAGACAACCCGGCCCTGGAACATTTCTCACCTTCGGCCTTATTATACTTAGAGCTACTGGCTCATCACCTTTGTACCTCCCCCAACTTTTATACATACTTCTTTATGTTCAAATATAATAAAGCCGACACCCCCAAAACTCGGGGTCTCTGTTGTTTCAGCCTACAAAATGAGCATGAGTCTTTATTTTTTGAAAAATAGGTCACTTGGGGGCTTCCAACTCATCGAGTTTAGCTTTCTCACCCTCTTGACCCGGTAAAACGCCACAATATATTGTTAAACATGCATGTATGCTTGATGTGACTCCGATCAGGCGACCCCGTGTACTCTTGACAAGTCAATCCACTTTGGACCCTGAACTATCAAGGTTAAAACACCAATTTGAGTCATGTGAGAGTCGGCATATAGAGATCTAGGATAAACCATGGGTTATCATACCCGCTTCATTGAAGCAGGACTTGAGCCTCGAAAGTCGGTCTCCCTGTCGAGTCTCACTGAGCCAGCTTATTAACAATTTTTTATCATTATTCACATATGTTATTACTCCCTAAACTTTATAGGTACAATATTATTCTTGTTACCGGCTCATAAAAGTGTGTCCGGGTTACGAAATTTTGATCATATCATGGCCAGTTCAGTTACATATTCTACAAACAATTGTTGTGGAAAGATTTCAAAAGGCCGGCATACATTGACCTGCCAATACTGATTCAAAAAATAGCTCATTGAGCAAGGTCAGTGGAAATATCCACAGGCATAAGGGAAAACCATGTTCATATTTCAACAACTGCTTGGAATATCTAAAGCTCAAGGGCGACTCAGCCAAGATAATACAAGTACAAGACACAGGTTGTATGGTTCCTAAGCGAAAGTATAAAAGGCTAATTAACAAGGCTTCTTAATATACAAATCCCTCATCGTCAAGACAGGATCAAAAGTTTGAAACGTGCAGGAAGGCACAACATATGCAAACAAATGACGGCTTAACGATATTACAAGGCGCCATTGAGCCTAGAAAAGTGGAGTCAAAGTTTTTCACTTGTTCTTATAACCCGGCCTCTGAGCTATCCGGGTTAACCTCGGGCTGACCTCTCGCCTGAGCCGCCTCCGGGTCATCCTTCCCTGGGAATTTTGGGTCTTGGATCTGAAGGTTATCCACATCCCAGTTGCAACGGCTTAAAGCTTGGAATACAACTTCTTCATGCAAGACGGGGTACGGGTCAACATCATGGGCGAAGATGTGCTTACGATGTTGAGGAGTCAAGTCCACCGGTTCAAAGGTGGGTGGTTGTACTCGCGACTTGTTGGAATCGTAAGACACCTGATAGGTCTTCAGCTCCATTTCGGCAACAAGCTGACTAGCTAACACTCTACTTGCCCTAACGCACCGAGCATAGTCAGCATCGGTGAATGTTTACCCATCATCCTTAAACTCAGGAAACCCTTCAGCCATATGTGCCAGATCAAGCTCCTCTGAGTAAGCCAAGGCCTGACTCAAAGAGGACACTGCGCCAGCTCGAGTGGCTGATCTCTTCAATTCTTAAATTTGTTTTGGGATCGTCGAGAGGCGTCTTAGAACATCTTTGATGAACTTCGTCGGTTCTTTGTCCCCCATCACAACTTTGATTGTGCAAAGGCTTCCAGCATAGAGTTGCTCAGTCAGCGCATACACATCTTTAATCTTCAGCAAACTGTTGTCCTGGAGATTGCGAGTGCGGGATCCTGCAAGCAATTCAAGCACATGAGTCACCAGGCAACTTATCTTCATATATGAGTATTAGAGCGGGTTAGCAGGAGCTCCTAAAGGTTCTTACCAAAGATGGCTTGGGTCATATGGGCAATGTGCCATTTCAACCCGGACAGCTCTTCGGCGATGGTCTCCAATCGACGCTCAGTGTTTTCAGAGCACTTGATCAAAGAAGCCTTCTCGATTTCAAAAGACTACTTTTCTGATCAAAAAGTGCACTCACAAATGTGGATTAGATAGCAAGATTAATGTTAGAATGTTGGTTCAGCAACAACACACTAAGATCGAAATTATTGTTCATTAACTTCAAGGAATTAGGGTGAAGTATTGAGGTCACACACCAAAGTTCACTTGTTAGTATTCCGGTTAGAAGCAACATGGGGACCAAGAAAAGATTGGTGATGGCGGGAAGCATCACTGCATTAAGAATTCATAAGAGGTGGTGTAATTTTCATGACATCCTTGACATAATATATGGCAATACGCCAAGGTAGAATAGAACATAACTTGGATATCAAGGAACTCAAGGTGCAACACAAAACATGAACAAGTTTGTGTTGGAGGGAAGGCAATAATGTTGTCGATGATAACAAAAATCATGGAGGGGCAAGGATGGTATTTCTCATCATGAATTTGATTGATATCCTGGAAGAGCTCAGAATGTTGATGATCCTCACGACACATTTGTCGAGAAGTTTCATGAAGATATAATTGATCAGTGACGACATCAAGCAAAGGAATGGTGAAGCGAAAGGCTGCCGGAACCACAAATAAGTTCTAGCTCAGAATCGAAATTGCCATTTCAAGACAACCAACATGATGTTGAAAGCTCGATGTAAGCTTAGTGCACCGTTGGAATTGTGTTCCGGGGATGAAGGACATAGATAGCATGGTCAAGATTTAGCATGATGATGATGATGTAGCCAATCAGCTAGGAATGACATGATCGAGTACAAACTCATAAGCAAAGAAGATTATAAGAGTTGTTGAATTGCAATGCGGAGTCAATTAAGTTATCTATGTCCTTGAGAAGTTGGAATCGGTGAAATATCATAGTTGATGAAGAGCTCATATAGTTATATAGTTTCGTGATATTCTAGAGATACCAGGGGTAATACTCAGAGGCAAATCAGTATTAAAATTTGGACTGGTGTATTGATCTACAGAATACAAGTACTTTAACTTGTGTGAGGAATGGGATCAATGGAGAATAACATGGTCGGAACGACAGTTGCAAAGTACCAAACCACATATACAAGATGAACTTATGACAAGGGGATAATTATTATTATTATGAGAAGCTTCCATGATAAGATCTACATCGTGTCCATGGGCATGAACACAAAGTTCATGGTCGACTCCCACTTCTCCAATGCATAACCTTTCATTCACTTCTCATTTTCGAAGAAGTTGTAATGTTGAAAGTTTTTATCTCGCAAAACACCAGAAGAGTATGACTCATGATAACTCTTTGGTTCACATAGACTAGGGAAGGCATAGGTTCAACCCTTAGGGGCATCTTAGGAACATTACCATAAACTTCAAGAGTAAATGACACAAGTTTGAAGGTAGAGCATGGTCAACAAAAGAAGAGGATACAAATTGTTAAAGGCATTATGTATCAGGGGAAGAATTCACAAGAATTTCAAATGTATAGGACACTGTCGGATAATAATCCACGAAAGGATCTAGCGGGCCACAAATGATCTGATGTGAGTAACGGTACTCAACCAAAAGAAGAAGAATGCAAAGGCATCAAATTATTGAATTATCTGAATAATTCGAGGCTTAAATACAAAGGAATTAAGATTGTCAAATCGGGGGACTAGATGAGGATGCTCTGATCAAAAGATATGGAGGTTGAATAGAATAGAAACGACAATCCCTTACATGTGTCGCTGTTGTACCAAAACAGCTCGTCGTTTGTAGCTTTTCATTACCCGGTTGCAGCAAAAACTAGTGCGGACACGTCTCCTCGGTCCCAATCCCTTACATGTAGCAAAAAAATAGTAACAGGTTCCAGCTACTATAGATGCTGATTTCGGCAATTCTCCTTGCCAGTTGTAACTTTTGTGTTGACGATTCCAGCTAAAACGGTGGCGATGGTGCGGTCCGCTCACCAACCCAGTAACAAATGTCATGGCTGGTTCCATCTATTTTTGTTGCTGGTTCCAGCTTTTTGCGTTGTCGGTTGAAGCACCACCCACATGTCGACTGCAACACGCTGGCATTCGGATGTAACACCACCCTGTGCCGATTGAAGCTTTTGCGCCCGCTAGTTCCAGCTTTTTGTACTGTCGGTTTCAGCATCAACGGTGGCAGGCAGTTGCAGTTTGCCGACCGCCGGTTGTAGCACCACCCCATGCCAGTTGCAGCTCATCGGTTGTTTGTTGTAGGCTTGTAGCACCGCTCGACGCCGAATGTAGTTTGCTAGCTCGCCGCCTCACGGGAGTTCAACAAGTCGCCATGTTGGTCCCAGCCCTCCTGTCGCTCGCCATGGCCTCACAATGGTGCTCTCATAGCATAGGGGCGACGGCGGGGCGAGCGTCTGCAGCATCCTTCGATCCTTCCGGGGTACCTTCAATCGAATGGCGGCATGTCTCCGATACGCAGCGGGGGAGGGGCGCATATATGTGAACAACAATGTATAAAGAGGCTGATGGAGAAAAGTGAAATGATGATGATTCATGGAAAAAAGATCAAGAGAGAAAAGAGGTAAGAAAGAGAGAGGGCGTGAGGTGAGTGCGCAGCATGATGCGCGAACGAATAACCAACCGAAGCTTCTGCCAGCGCGTCGTTTTCAACTGTTTTCATCTATCTATACCTACTATTAAAGGGGCTATTGCTTCTGCCCGTCGGTCATTAAAATTGCCCTTGATGTTGTTCTAAATTACCCACTATGTCATTCATAAATAAATAAAAACGATTCAAACTTTTTTCTGTCGAAATCGCTAGAGGGTTGGTTCTTATAAGGTCAGACCCTAAAGAAACATGAGCAGGCACGTGGCTTAGTGGCTAGAGCGACAATCTTCCATGGAGGAGAGCCAGGTTCGATCCTGGTTCCTCCACCTTTTACAACCCCCCTTTTCTCTCTTTTAATAGTAGTAGCATTCGTTCATGGGCCGGCCCATGTGCCCATGTTTATTATTTCAAATTCTTTTTTCCTTCATCAAATTAATTCGTGATTTTCTAATTCTTAAATAGAAATTAATTTGGGATTTTCCACAATTTTGAATTTTATAAGATTCGAGTTTTTAAAAAAAGAAAATGAAAACAAAAAATGTTTGGGAACTAAAAAATAGGTACAAGAAATCATAAAATGTTCATGGATTTAAATTTTTTTGATGATTTTAAAAAACTATGAGAATATTATAAAAGAATTCATGATGTCAAAAAATAAATTCAGGAAATATAAAACGTTCATGATTTGGAAAATGATCATGCATTCAAAACATATTCGTTAATTCAAAGAAAATATCTACGAATTTTTTTTAAAACGTTCACAAAACTCAGAAAAAACACGAATTGCAAAATTTGTTCCCCAACTTCAAGAAAAGTTCATCGACACGAAAAATATTCACTCAGTACAAAATTATCCATGCATTGCAAAAAAAAAGTGAACGTCAATTGATAAAATTTGATCACATGAACACCGTAGCGATCATTAATAGGGATGGGAAAAAAGATACTAAGTGACAACATGATGGGCTGCCGTGTTAAAATAAAAAAATAGAAAACGATCATGCTTATTTAACTATGGCATAATATTATTGTCTCCCGTTGCGACGGCACGCACATATTTGCTAGTCTATCATCTAAATCAGTAAGCTCCTTCGGGGTCCAAGCATTCTTATTTAATTGAGTGCAGCGATTGTAATCTGGCTGCCCAATTTTGACTCGGTCTCGCGCTGGTGCGTCGGCTAGGGTTGGGAGATTGTGGGCCTAGCCTTCTAGCGAGGGAAGCATTCATCGGTGGAGCCTGCTGCGTAGCGCGGCGACTATTTATCGCCTTAAGTGACTCACGTGGCAACGCTCGCTAAAGCTTTTCCCCACCTCGCGTTGTATTGGGTCGGCTCGTCCACGTGCGTATATATTCGTAAAAATTCTCTCGGAAATGCGAGAAGGAGGAGTCGAACCTGGTCTCCAGCTGGTTCGCACGTTGAGCTAGCCACCCCGCCCCAGTTCGTTACTTTTTTTTTTTGAGGGAGCCCCAGTTCGTTAATAGGAATTACTAGGGATGCGTCGTACTTACAGCTACACGAGTGGGTTTTTTGGGGATTTTTCTTTTTTCTGTTTATTTTGTTTCACTTTATCTATTTTCCTTTCCTTCTATTACATTCATTTTTGTATTTTGTTTCTTGATTTTGTATTTTATTTTTTATTCTCCATTTTCCGTTCGGTTTTCTTTTTTTTCTTATGTTTATTTTCGTTTTCACTCTACATTTTGATATATGTCAAAAAAAATATTTTTCATAACTGATCAATAGTTTTTGTATACATGTTCAACATTTTAATAATTATTCAACATTTTTAAATATGCAACATTTTTTAAATACTTGTTTAACATTTTTTTAATTATTAAACATTTTTGAATAGTTCTCCACATTTTACAAATTTTTGTTCAACATTTTTAATACTTGTTCAACATTTTGAACACTTACTCATCATTTTTCAAATACTTATTCAACATTTCTAATACTTATTTAACATTTTCAAATAGTTGTTCAAACTTTTTGAAATACTTTTTCGACATTTTTATTCAAATGCTTGATTAACATTTTTATATACACGATCAACATTTTTTTAAATACTTTTACAACATTTTTCAAGTACCTATTCAAAGTTTTTAAATACTTTTTTAGCATTTTTCAAATAATTTTTCAAAACAATTAAAAAAATCAATTGTGTGTTTTATAGTACACACATTTAGGATGTTTTAAACTATAAACAAAAGCAAAAAAATCAAAAAAGAAACAGAAAAACGTAAAATAAGACAAAAAAAAAGAAGGTTGTGGCCTCCCGTGTTGGTGGGCCGGCCATCTAGGTCCCCCTAAAGTGAGGGGTCCCTCCCCTCCCGCTGAAGGTTGACCGGGTTTGTTCGACTGGCTGCCCATAGAAGGGCATGCCCTCTATCGTCAAACGATGTAGGCATGTGGGGATGTATTGCAGCGGGGTAATTGATGCTACCGGTGCATCGGATCCTCGTTGCACATTTTAAAATGTTCGAAAAAACCGAGAAAAAATTAGTCCATTGACATAATACCAATCTAAGTTGTCTCAAAAAATCAAGTCAAAATTCGAAATATTGCTCGATAGACAAAAATGACAAATTCGGCATCACTGTGCTAATGGGCCAAATTTGTAGCCCAACTTGTGTTATGTACTATTCAGCGTCTAATTTGTCATTTTTGTATCTCAACCAATGATTTGAATTTTGATTTGAATTTTTGTAACAACATACATTGATGGTGTGCCAATACATTAAAAAAATATCTGATTTTTTTTGAACATTTCAAATTGTGCACCAGTAGCACCACTTACCCCCGTGCACGAGATACACTCCCGTAGCCCTGCACCTAAGAGCATCTCCAGCCGTTGCCCCCCCCCTCCCAGGGCCCGAAATAGCGTCGCCTGGGGGCCAGCCGATGCTGAAATCGGCTTGGGGGTTCGACTTCCTAGTCGCGCCCCCGGGGTCGCCCCCAACCGCCGCTTTCGGCCCAATATGGTCATAGAATCGGCCCAAAAGTTTCGGATTTTCATTAAAAATATAATACAAAAACTGGAAAAAAAAACTACGTTGACTACGTCGTCCCCCGCCGTCGTCCCATCGCTGTGCCGCTGCATTCTACATGCCGAGGAGCTTGTAGAAGTTGGTGTAGTCGTCACCGCCGTCGTCGTCGTTGCTGACGTCGGGGTCTTGCATGCCACAACCATCGTCCCTTCTGCAGCCCTGCCCTGCGTCGCCGAAACGTTGCAGGTCAGGGTTGGAGGGCCCAGGTGCCTCTCCGTCACTATCATCGTCGAGGATGATGAGGCCGGCGTGCTCCTCCTCGCGACGGGCATGGTGGCGAGCCTCGATATCTTCGAGGGCCAGGCGCTGCCGCTCCATCTCCTCTCAGACGTAATCGTCCCGTGCCCACTTCATGGTTGTCTCATCGGTGGCGGCCATGGCAAGGTGCTCCTGTTTGACCACCATCGTGCCAGGATCCGTCTTCGGCCTGACAAGGCGGATGTAGGATCGAAAGTAAGTCTAGAGAGGGGTGATTAGACTACTTGACCAAATAAGAGTTTTTCCTTTTTCCCAATTTTAATTCTTGGCAAGTTTTAGCATTCATAACATATCAAGTAACACGCTACACATGCATGTCTAAGAGTGTAGCAGCGGAAAATAAAGACATTGCACATGTAAGTAAAGAGAGGGTTAGGACAACAGACACAAGTGATGACACGATGATTTTTCCTGTGGTTCCGATAGGTGGTGCTATCGTACGTCCACGTTCATGAAGTCTTCAACCCGCGGAGGGTAACGGTCGTGATAGTCCATGGAGGGCTCAATCCACGGAGGGGTTCCATGAAGAAGCAACCTTGACTATTCCATGCGGCTTCCGTCCACAAAGGACTAGCCTCACTATGCGTAGATCTTCACGAAGTAGGCAATCTCCTTGCCCTTACAAACTTCTTGGTTCACTCCACAACATGAAGTAGGAGGCTCCCAAGCGACACCTAACCAATCTAGGAGGCACCACCCTCCAAAATTTAATAGGTTCGGTAATGACGATGAACTCCTTGCTCTTGTGCTTCAAGATGATAGACTCCTCAACACACAATCACTCTCTCACAGATTTGGCTTGGTAGAAGAGATGGGATTGGTAGAAAGCAACTTAGTGAGGCTAGAAATCAAGATCCATATGGTTGGAGTGGAAGATCTTGACCTCAACACAAGGGTAGGTGGTTCTCTCTCACAAAACTGAGTAGGATAGGTATGGAATAGTTTTGAGTGCTTCTCTTTCGAGTGGGTGGTGGTGAAGGGGTATATATAGGCATCCCCAAAAATCCAACCGTTACACACAAAATGACCAACTTGGTAACACCGGTGCATAAATCTTGGTGGTACTGAAGTGAGCAAAAGTGGTAACTTTTGAATCTCGGAGGGACCGATATACGATTCTCAGTTGCACCGACAAGGTGACCAACGGTCAGATTTGACAAACTCGGTGATGTCGATTCACCATTCTCGGACGGACCAAAAATGAGAACTTGCGTAACAGAACCTTGGCAACCCAACTCGGTGTTAGGGTTTGGCTGAGTCTGTCTAGGGTTTAGAATCGGCGGCACCAGGATTGGAATGTTGGTTGCACCGATTTTGCATATTTGGCTTTGGACAGACTTTGGTGGGAGAGTTTGTGGATGTTTTGGTGACTGTCACTTGTGCACGTTTGAGCATATTGTTCATCATCAAAACTTTACCCCCTTTTAATAGTATTGGCTTTCCTATGGACTCAAAGTGATTTCTCACAAATGTAAAATCTAGAGTCCTCTTGCTTGAAGCTTGGCCAACCTATTTCCTTGCATCTTGGGGTAATTCCACAATCCTTTGGACATCCCTATCATCGAACTTGTCTTAAAATATACTTAGTGGAAACATTAGTTCAATGACTTATATGTTGTTATTAATTACCAAAACCACCAAGGGAGCAAATGTGCTTTCAGTCTCCCCCTTTTTGGTAATTGATGACAACATATAGATCAAAGCTTCGACAATGATATAATCATGGAATATAATCGTCGCTTTGAGAAGTATGTGATAAGCAAGAGCTCCCCCTAAATTTGTGCATTATTTTTAAATTTGCGTTTGAATGCAAATGCACAATCGATTAGGTACACGGGTTGCTTCTTACATGTCACATACCACTTGGTGGTGTGCGAGAGTAATTGGAATGAACATCATAGCACAACACAATCAACCAAAGATGAATGATCATCACATAAACATTAAGATGATAGGAAATAGTAGCATCACACATCAAAGCGTATGATCAAACATCATCAAGCGTGTATCACAAGCAAAACAAAAGAGTATCACAGTAACCAAAAGCAATTGTTTTTGAAAAAGCAACAAAGCACCAAACGCTCTCTCACTCGAAGCCTAAAGATCTATATACACTTCTCCCCCTTTGGCAACAACTTACCAAAAAGTTCAAAGGCATATATCTAAGCGTTCTTGGGCTGATCTCCTCCGATTGTCGATGAAGGATTCGAGAGAATAGCATGGGTGAAGAGCTCTGCATATGTCGGTGATGGAGTTGTAGTGGTCACGGGAGGAACTGGAACTGGTGGAGCAGGAGCTATGCTGACAGTAGCTGGAGCTAATGAAGAGGGCCTCAAGTCTGGTGCAGGCACTATGACTGATCTAGCCTGAGTAGTGAACTAGGTGCCCGGCCTGAGAGGTGATCCATCCTCATCATCATCATCATCATCATCATCATCATCATCATCATTTTAAGAAGTAGAAGAGACCCGAGGGATGTGCACTGAGTCAACTTCCTTCTGAAGCTCTATAATTGTCTTTGTCACCTTGCCCACCTTATCACTAGGAGTCTTGATCCTTGTCTCAAAGATCCTCACAAGACTATTCTGGTTGTCCAGAATCCCCTTGATATCCTTCTGCATGCCCTGAACTGCTGAGATCAGAAGATCCATTTGCTCGTTTCTGGGTCTAGGGGCTTGAGCACTAGCGGCTCGAACTGCTTCTGCCTCTGCCTATGTTGTAGCAGGTGTGGGATGATCTGGGTCCATCACCACAACATTATCCTTGAGATATGGGTGTAAGGGCAGATGTGGACAATCTAGAGCAAAAATGTGCTTCTTCAACTGAGAGTTGATAAGCATCTGGATGTAGGGTGCATAGCATCAAGAGCGCTTTTGATCAACAGCAACCCTCTTGATTGTCTCAACAATCAAATCCATGACTCTAATCCTGGTGTTCCTATCAAGGTGGATCAACATGTTGATGGAGTAGCCTCGGATCATCTTATCATCTCCTGACTTGGGCATCAAGGTATGCCTTAGAATAGTATTAATGGTACGGAGGCCTGCTTGCTGATATTAGGTGGATCCTAGCTTGTGAGATTGCACCTTGTCTGCGAGGATAGGAGTATACATATCCTTCATGGCATTGTGACTTGCCTTGGATTCCGAGTATACATCCAGATCACCCTCCTGAACATCTAGAACTCCTAGAAGTGCAGCCCACTCCTCAACAGTAGATTCATACCTTGCTCCTTCCGTCATCCAAACAATTCTACCATCTCCGTAGAAATGTGCAGTGGAGTAGAATTGCATGATCATCTCGTCGTTCCATGCAGTAAGCTCTCTGCCAATGAACTCATCCAGAACAATGTAGTGGAAATTATCTTGGACACTTGGAAAGTACTCCACATTCTCCTTAATGAATTTCCAATCGACATATCTCATATCGCTAACAGCTGGGCTCTTGTTAAGCAGCACTGTCTCATAGAAATCATGTTGCTCTCTGGTGTAGAACCGGTAGTCAACAGCAGTTTTCTTCCTCTGGGCATAAGGATCTATGGCTCTCCAGGCTCTCAATCCTGAGTATTTCCTCTTCTTCATGTCTTCAGCAACTAAGTGGCTGGCATCATGTACTGGAAGATGTGGTCTGAGCTTCATCAAATTTGTCAAGTCATCCTCATCTTCAAGTCTGGAGGCAGTCCCCTTGTTCTTCTCAGAAGCTGGAATGTCTCTGGTAGTCCTCTTGGACTTCTGTGCAACAACTTTCTTGGATGTAGGCTTGGTGCTCTTGGAGGTGCCAGTCTTTGGCATAGCATCATCCATAAGCTTCTTGGCCTTCTTCTTGGGAGGGGCTTTCTTAACATGTTTTTCCTCCTCTTCCTCAACAGCAGCACCCGCAGCCTCCTCAGGATCTTCATACATGGAGGTAGGCCTGCCAATCACATGGATAATCCTCTTTCTGGACTTCTTCTCCCCTGCCTTCTTAGGCATAGAATTCCTTGGGGTATCAACAGACATTGTCGCTCTAGCACTCTCATGTGCTTTGATAGTCTCTGAGCTGGCATAGACCTTGATGACAACTCTTTTGGAAGAAGTAGCTTCAGTTGCTGACTTCTTAGCAGCCTTTTCTTGCTTCTTGGAAAGAATCTCCTCAGGAATAAAGTCTGAATCTTCTTCATCAGAATTTAACTTCTTCTTGGTCCTGGTGGCAGCCTTGGGCAACCCATGAGAGCTGGGGGTGCCTGGATCTGAAAAATAACTAGGCTTTGGGCTTGTGCCTGAACTCATATCAACTCCCTGTTCTACCAAATTTTTACTGTCCTCTGCATATGACATATTGACCATGTGAATAGAGTATAGGAGAGCAAAAGTAGATGAGTCATCACAAAATGAGGCTGGTTTTTAAAATTTGAACAATAAATTTTCAAGGTTTTTGCATTCTGTCAAATAAATATCGATACAGCCGAAACAGACTAACTCACTTAACCAAACCTTGGCACCCTTTCCGGTCAGACCGAAAAGAGGTACTCGGTTCCACCGAGTCAGTTCTCAGCAACACAAAAATTCACATCGGTGAGACCGATATGTCTATTTCGGTTCCACCGGGATTTATCGGGCGGACGACAAAACCCTAGAAATTCATTATTCGCTAGACTATGGAGGTTTCGTGTGGATAGGAATACGTGCAAAGGGTGTCTTGTTGATAAACTTGAATCTAATGCGCAAGAATCGGACGAGGAGCGCAAAAGAGGTCGAATCCGTACCCTGACTTGGTGCGGATCCGCTACGACGGCGACGATGGAGAGAACTTCGTCGGCGACAGCGATTCCCAACGGCGGAGGAGCGCAGGGAGACAAGGGTGACGACCAGGGGTCTCATAGGCAGCAGCTTAGGGTTCTAAGGCGCGACGATTGAGATTGAACTTCAAAGCGTCGGAGTCCACAACTTTTATACCCACCACTGTCAGTGGCACGGATTCTAACTTTTCGGTGTCACCGAGTGCCTCAACTGCCAGTTGATAGGGAAACTTGATGTAACCAAGAAGATGGAATCGATGGTACTGAGATTGAAAACCAGATCAACCCTAGGCATTTGGTAAGACCGAGATTTTGTGGTTGGTTCCACCGAGATGCACTTGGGAGGTTTTAATGGTTAATCCTTGTCGATACGGAACTCCGAGTGCTCCACACACAGAGGGATCGAAAAGCACTTGTTCAAATTTTGTGATGCATCATGAATAGAGTATGAGGTGAGAAAGCATAGATAGCTAAAGAAGTGGTCCTAGGAATTCTTGTATATCCAATTGGCAAAAGATAAATCAAAAGCCAAATAGCAACAATTGGATATCCTCGAATGAGAAAATAAATGCAGACCAACATGCTTACACAATAAGATGTCAAATGAAATCATGGCAAACATGCACAAACACTCTAGCATCTAACAAGCACTTGGGAGATGATGAAGTCATCTATATATGATTATTTGACTTAGGAG
Organism: Hordeum marinum; assembly: GCA_022496015.1. Lineage (NCBI taxonomy): Eukaryota > Viridiplantae > Streptophyta > Magnoliopsida > Poales > Poaceae > Hordeum > Hordeum marinum. Next base: position 92,775,536 of record CM039677.1, on the reverse strand, counting down.
CCAAGTAAGAGTACTTGATCATAGGTCATACTCATCGTTTAAGCACAAGTGGGGTTACCACTTTTACATAAAGCATTTAATGTTGTCACATACTAAGAGATGCTTTGACTCAAGTCTTAGAGTAAAGCCCCCCCTTGATGTGACACCCCCCCATAAGAGGGATAAACTAACCTCGGGTTTTGCCGATGAAGACTTCATGTTGGTGAGGTAGTGGTGTGACGGGGTTTATACCCCCAGGTAGGACAAAGCGATGGGGTGCTCCCCTCTCCGCTTCGAAGAAAAACCAAGTGACCGGCTGGTCAAGGTGTTGGGGAACGCTGCATGGGAAACAAAAAATTTCCTAAGCGCACGCAAACCTATCCATGGTGATGAGCATCTACGAGAGGGAGAGTGGATCTACGTACCCTTGTAGATCGCTAAGCGGGAAGCGTTAAGAAACACGGTTGGTGCGGTCGAACTTCTTCGCGATTCAAATCGCCGAGATCCCGCGATCTAATCACGAACCATCCCACGAACCAATCACGAACCGTCCCGTGATCTCGTCATGATCCGTCCCGCGATCCGATCATGAACGTCTCGTGGCCTTGATCACGATCCTTCCGATCTAGTACCGAACGGGCGGCACCTCCGCGTTCAGCACACGTGCAGCTTGATGACGATCTCCACCGTCTTGATCCAGCAAGAGGAGGCGGAGAGGAGGAAGAGTTCACCGGCAGCGTGAAGGCGCTCCGGCGATGGTGGTGGAGTGGTTCCGGTAGGGCTTCGCCTATGCACTGCAGAAAACCGATCTAGAGGAGTACCGGTGGAACGGGTAGCACGTGGCCGTAAACTGTGTCCAAACAGCTCCCAATCCACTAGTATATAAAGGAGGGAGGGAGAGGAAGCCTTGGCGCAGGGCCAAGGCCTCCTAGGAGTCGGCCGGCCAAAGGGGGAGGAGTCCCACTCCTTCTCCAATCCTAGTTGGACTAGGATTTCCCTATTGGCCCTTTTTTCCACCTTTTCCTTAGCCTTTTTGCCTCCTGCGCCATGGGCCTTTTTGTGGCTGTTCCTCCAGTCCACTAAGGGCTGGTTATTACTATCCACAGCCCATGGACCCTATGGGGTCGAAATACCCCTCCCGGAGGTCTCCCGGTACACTACCGGCACTCCCGGTACACTACCGATGAGCCCAAAACTTTTCCGGTGACCAAACTGGGACTTCCTATATATGAATATTTACCTCCGGACCATTCCGGAGCTCCTCGTGAAGTCCGGGATCTCATCCGGGACTCCGAACAACCTTCAGTCACCACCATACATAACTCTACACTATCGAAACGTCACCGAACCTTAAGTGTGCAGACCCTACGGGTTCGAGAACTATGTAGACATGACCGAGACACCTCTATGGTCAATAACCAATGGAGGGACCTGGACGTCCACATTGGTTCCTACATATTCTACGAAGATCTTTATCGGTCGAACCACTATGTCAAGGATTCAGTTAATCCCGTATAACGTTCCCTTTGTTCTTCGGTATGTTACTTGCCCGAGATTCGATCGTCGGTATCTCCATACCTAGTTCAACCTCGTTAACGGAAAGTCTCTTTACTCGTTCCATAATACAAGGTCGTGCAACTAACAATTAGTCACATTGCTGGCAAGGCTCATTGTGATGTTGTATTACCGAGTGGGCCCTGAGATACCTCTTCGTCACACGGAGTAACAAATCCCAGTCTCGATCCATGCCAACTCAACAGACACCATCGGAGATACCTGTAGAGCACCTTTATAGTCACCTAGTTACGTTGCGATGTTTGATACACACAAGGCACTTCTCCGATATCCGTGAGTTGCATGATCTCATGGTCATAGGAACATATACTTGACATGCGGAAAACAGTAGCAATAAACTGACACGATCATACGCTACGTTTGTAGTTTGGGTCTTGTCCATCACATCATTCTCCTAATGATGTGATCCCATTATCAAATGACATCACATGTGAATGGCTAGGAAACCCTGACCATCTTTTGATCAATGAGCTAGTTCACTAGAGGCATACTAGGGACACAGTGTTATCTATTTACCCACACATGCAATGTGTTTCCAATCAATACAATTATAGCATGGATAATAAACGATTATCATGAACAAGGAAATATAATAATAAACACTTTATATATTTCCTCTAGGGCATATTTCCAACAGTCTCCCACTTGCACTAGAGTCAATAATCTAGTTCACATCACTATGTGATTTACATGGTAATGAATCGAACACCCATACAGTTCTTGTGTTGATCATGTTTAGCCCTTGGAAGAGGTTTAGTCAACGGGTCTGCAACATTCAGATCTGTGTGCACTTTGCAAATATTTATGTCCTTCTCCTCGATGTAGAACCAGATGGAGTTGAAGCGTCGCTTTATGTGTCTGGTCCTCTTGTGAAACCTTGGTTCCTTGGCTAGAGCAATGACACCAGTGTTGTCACAGAACAGGTTTATCGGATTCAGTGCACTAGGCACTACTCCAAGATCTGTCATGAACTGCTTCATCCAGACACCTTCCTTCGCTGCCTCCGAGGCTGCGATGTACTCCGCTTCGCACGTAGAATCAGCTACCACGCTTTGCTTGGAACTGCACCAGCTTACCGCTCCCCCGTTTAGAATAAATATGTATCCGGTTTGCGACTTAGAGTCGTCCGGATCAGTGTCAAAGCTTGCATCGATGTAACCCTATACGACGAGCTATTCATCACCTCCATAAACGAGAAACATTTCCTTAGTCCTTTCCAGGTACTTAAGGATATTCTTGACCGCTTGCCAGTGCTCCACTCCGGGATCACTTTGAAACCTTCCGGCCATACTTATGGCAAGGCTGACATCGGGTCTTGTGCACAGCATTGCATACATGATAGAGCCTATGGCTGAAGCATAGGGGATGACGCTCATCTTTTCTTTATCTTCTGCAGTCACTGGGCATTGAGTCTTACTCAACTTCACACCTTGTAACACAGGCAAGAACCCTTTCTTGGACTGCTCCATTTTGAACTTCTTCAAAACTTTATCAAGGTATGTGCTTTGTGAAAGTGCTATTAAGCGTCTCGATCTATCTCTATAGATCTTAAGGCTTAATATGAAAGTAGCTTCTCCTAAGTCCTTCATTGAAAAACTCTTATTCAAATATTCCTTCACGCTTTCCAGCATTTCTATATTGTTTCCAATCAGCAATATGTCATCCACATATAACACTAGAAACGCTATAGAGCTCCCACTCACTTTCTTGTAAATACAAGCTTCTCCATAAACTTGTATAAACCCAAACGCTTTGATCACCTCATCAAAGCGCTTATTCCAACTCTGAGATGCTTGCACCAGTCCATAAATGGATCGCTGGAGTTTGCAAACTTTGTCAGCATTCTCTGGATTGACAAAACCTTCGGGTTGCATCATATACAACTCTTCCTCAAGGAAACCGTTGAGGAACGCCGTTTTGACATCTATCTGCCAAATTTCATAGTCGAAATAAGCAGCTATTGCCAACATGATTCTAACAGACTTAAGCATCGCCACGGGTGAGAAAGTCTCATCGTAGTCAACTCCTTGAACTTGTGAAAAAACCTTTGCCACAAGTCGAGCTTTATAGACGGTGACATTACCGTTCGCGTCCGTATTCTTCTTATAGATCCATTTGTTCTGAATGGTCTTTCGCCCTTCAAGTAGTACTTCCAAAGTCCATACTTTGTTTTCATACATGGATACCATCTCGGATTTCATGGCCTCTAACCATTTCTCGGAATCCAGGCCCATCACTGCTCCTCCATAGCTCGTAGGTTCATTGTTGTCCAACAACATGACCTCCAAGACAGGGTTGCCATACCACTCGGGAGTAGTACGTGTCCTTGTCGACCTACTAGGTTCAATAGCAGCTTGATCCGAAGCTTCATGATCATCATCATTAACTTCCTCTTCTATCATCGTAGGTTCCACAGAAACATCTTTCTGCGCTGCGCTACTTTCTGGTTGAAGTAAAGGTTCAATAACCTCATCAAGCTCTATTTTCCTCCCACTCAATTCTTTCGAGAGAAACTCTTTCTCAAGAAATGTTCCGTTCTTAGCAACAAGCACTTCGCCTTCGGATCTGAGATAGAAGGTATACCCGACTGTCTCTTTTGGGTATCCTATGAAGACGCATTTCTCCGCTTTGGGTTCCAGCTTTTCAGGCTAAAGCTTTTTGACATAAGCATCACATCCCCAAACTTTAAGAAACGATAACTTTGGCCTTTTGCCAAACCACAGTTCATATGGCGTCGTCTCAACGGATTTTGATGGTGCCCTATTTAAAGTGAATGCAGTTGTCTCTAATGCATAACCCCAAAACGATAGTGGCAAATCGGCAAGAGACATCATAGAATGCACCATATCTAATAAGGTTCGATTACGACGTTCAGACACACCATTACGTTGTGGTGTTCCGGGCGGTGTCAACTGTGAAACAATTCCACATTGTCTTAAGTGACTGCCAAACTCATAACTCAGATATTCACCTCCTCGATCAGATCGCAGAAATTTAATCTTCTTGTTACGATGATTCTCAACTTCACTCTGAAATTGCTTGAACTTTTCAAACGTTTCAGACTTGTGTTTCATCAAGTAAATATTCCCATATCTACTCAAGTCATCAGTGAAGGTGAGAAAGTAACGATATCCACCGCGCGCTGCAACATTCATTGGACCGCACACATTAGTATGTATGATTTCCAATAAGTCACTTGCCCGTTCCATTGTTCCAGAGAACGGCGTTTTAGTCATCTTGCCCATGAGGCATGGTTCACATGTGTCAAGTGATTCAAAATCAAGTGACTCCAAAAGTCCATCAGCATGGAGCTTCCTCATGCGTTTTACACCAATATGACCTAAACGGCAGTGCCACAAGAAAGTGGTACTATCATTATCAACTCTACATCTTTTGGCATCAATGTTATGAACATGTGTGTCATCACTATCAAGATTCAATATGAATAAACCCCTAACATTGGGTGCATGACCATAAAAGATATCACTCATATAAATAGAACAACCTTTATTCTCTGATTTAAATGAGTAACCGTCTCGCAATAAACAAGATCCAGATATAATGTTCATGCTTAACGCAGGCACTAAATAACAATTATTTAGGTTCATCACTAATCCTGATGGTAATCGAAGAGAGAGCATGCCGACGGCGATCACATCAACCTTGGAACCATTTCCCACACGCATCGTCACTTCGTCCTTTGCCAGTCTTCGTTTATTCCGTAGTTCCTGCTTTGAGTTGCAAATGTGAGCAACCGAACCGGTATCAAATACCCAGGCACTACTACAAGAACTAGTAAGGTACACATCAATAACATGTATATCATATATACCTTGTTTGTCGTTAGCCGCCTTCTTGTCAGCCAGGTACTTGGGGCAGTTCCGCTTCTAGTGACCAGTTCCTTTGCAATGAAAGCACTCAGTTTATGGCTTAGGTCCATGCTTAGACTTCTTTGTAGGAGTAGCAACTGCTTTGCCATCCTTCTTGGTTTTACCCTTCTTGCCTTTGCCCTTGCCATTTTTCTTGAAACTAGTGGTTTTATTGACCATCAACACTTGATGTTCTTTCTAGATTTCAGACTCAGCGACTTTCAGCATCGCAAACAGCTCGAATGATGACTTGTTCATCCCGAGCATGTTATAGTTCATCACAAAACTCTTGTAACTAGGTGGCAGTGATTGAAGAACTCCATCAATGATCGCCTCTTGCGGAAGGGCAATTCCCAACTCAGCTAGACGGTTTGAATATACAGACATTCTGAGTATATGCTCATTGATAGACCCGTTCTCCTCCATCTTGCAAGCATGGAACTTATGGGAGGTCTCATACCTCTCGATCCGGGCATTCTTCTGAAAGATAAACTTCAACTCCTGGAACATCTCATATGCTCCATGATGTTCAAAACATCCTTGATGTCCCGGTTCTAAGCCATACAATATTGCACACTGAACTATTGAGTAGTCTCCAGCACGAGCCTCCCAAGCGTTCTTAACGTCTTCGGAGGTCATGTCTTCTGGTTGGTCACCAAGCGGTGCATCAAGGACATATTGTTTCTGGGAAGCCGTGAGAATAATCCTCAGATTACGAGCCCAATCAACAAAGTTACTTCCATCATCTTTCAACTTAGCTTTCTCTAGGAACGCATTAGAATTCAGGGGTGCTACTGCGCGAGCCATTGATCTACAACATAAATATGCACAGGTTACTTAGACTATTTTTCAAGATAATGAGTTTAGTTAATGAAATTACTAAAGCTCCCACTCAAATTGACATCCCTCGGGTCATCTGAGTGTCACATGATCCAAATTCAACAACTCAAGTCCGATCATCACGTGAGTTAAGTTGGTTTCAATGTTGAACATCATTATGTTGATCATATCTACTATATGACTCATGTTCGACCTTTCGGTCTCTTGTGTTCCGAGGCCATGTCTGTACATGCTAGGCTCGTCAAGTTTAACCCGAGTGTTCTGCACGTGCAAATCTGGCTTGCACCCATTGTATGTGAACGTAGAGTCTATCACACCCGATCATCACGTGGTGTATCGACACGACGAGCTTTCGCAACGGAGCACACTAGGGGAGAACACAGTTCATCTTGAAATTCAAGTGAGGGATCACCTTATAATGCTACCGCCGTACTAAGCAAAACAAGGTGCATAAAAGGATTAACATCTCATGCAATTCATAAGTGACATGATATGGCCATGAACTTGTGACTAAGATCTCCATCTTCGAAACACCGGCATGATCTCCATCGTCACCGGCACAACACCATGATCTCCATCATCTTGATCTCCATCAATGTGCTGCCATTGGGGTTGTGGCACCAGCCCTGCTTCTACTTCTATTGCTACCGCTTAGCGATAAAGTAAAGCATTACACAGCGCTTAATGATTGACACGCAGGTCATACAATAATTAAAGACAACCCTATGGCTCCTGTCGGTTGTCGTATTCATCGACGTGCAAGTCGTGAAATTCTTGTTGGAGAACGTAGTAGTAAATCAAAAAATTTCCTACGCGTTCACCAAGATCCATCTATGGAGAAACCAGCAACGAGCAAGGGGAGAGTGGATCTTCATACCTTTGAAGATCGCTAAGCGGAAGCATTACAAGAACGCGGGTGATGGAGTCGTACTCGCAGCGATTCAGATCGCGGTAGATCTGATCAAGTGCCGAACGGACGGCACCTCCGCGTTCAACACACGTGCAGCCCGGTGACGTCTCCAACACCTTGATCCAGCAAGGAGGAAGGAGAGGTTGGGGAAGGTCTCCAACAGCAGCACGACGGCGTGGTGGTGGTGGAGTAGCAAGGTATTCCGACAGGGCTTCGCCTAAGCGCTGCGGAGGAGGAAGAAGAGAGGTAGGGCTTCGTCGTGAGAGAGAGAGAGATCAAATCCTGTCTCAAAACATCCAAAACCTCAAGTATATATAGGAGGAGGGACGTGGAGGGCTGGCTTGGCCTCTACTCCAAAGAGGAAAGGGTCGGCCGAATTAAAGGGAGAGTCCACCTCCCACAAGGGAGGTGGATCTCCTCCTTTTAAATCCCTTTTGCCTTATCTCCTTATCTCCAGCCACATGGGTCCACATAGATGGTCTTGGCCGACCCAATATGGGCTGGCACACCTCCTCTAAGGGCCCATGAGGTCCTTTGGTCGTCACACCCCTCTCGGGGGTCCTCCGGCACCCTCCCGACACTCCCGGTACACTACCGATGAGCCCGAAAACTTTCCGGTGACCAAAACTGGACTTCCTATATATCAATCTTTACCTCCGGACCATTCTGGAGCTCCTCGTGACGTCCGGGATCTCATCCGGGACTCCGAACAACCTTCGGTAATCACGTATACCATTTCCCTATAACCCTAGCGTCATCGAACCTTAAGTGTGTAAACCCTACGGGTTCGGGAGACACGTAGACATGACCGAGACACTTCTCCGGACAATAACCAACAGCGGGATCTGGATACCCATGTTTGCTCCCACGTACTCCACGATGATCTCATCGGATGAACCACGATGTCGGGGATTCAATCAATCCCGTATTCAATTCCCTTTGTCTATCGGTATGATACTTGCCCGAGATTCGATCGTCGGTATCCCCATACCTTGTTCAATCTTGTTACTGGCAAGTCTCTTTACTCGTTCCGTAATACATCATCCCGTGGCTAACTCCTTAGTCACACTGAGCTCATTATGATGATGTCTTACCTAGTGGGCCCAGAGATACCTCTCCGTCACACGGAGTGACAAATCCCAATCTCGATTCGTGCCAACCCAACAAATACTTTCGGAGATACCCATAGTGCACCTTTATAGCCACCCAGTTACGTTGTGACGTTTGGCACACCCAAAGCATTCCTACGGTATCCGGGAGTTGCACAATCTCATGGTCTAAGGAAACGATACTTGACATTGAAAAGCTTTAGCAAACGAACTACACGATCTAGTGCTATGCTTAGGATTGGGTCTTGTCCATCACATCATTCTCCTAATGATGTGATCCCGTTATCAACGACATCCAATGTCCATGGTCATGAAACCGTGATCATCTATTGATCAACGAGCTAGCCAACTAGAGGATCACTAGGGACATGTTGTGGTCTATGTATTCACACATGTATTATGGTTTCCGGTTAACACAATTATAGCATGAACAATAGACAATTATCATGAACAAGGAAATACAATAATAACCATTTTATTATTGCCTCTAGGGCATATTTCCAACAGTCTCCCACTTGCACTAGAGTCAATAATCTAGTTCACATCACCATGTGATTAACACTTACATCACCATGTGATCATATCATCATGTGATTAACACCCAATAAGTTCTGGGGTTTGTTCATGTTCTGCTCGTGAAAAGAGGTTTTTAGTCAGCGGGTCTGCGACATTCAGATCCGTGTGTACCTTTGCAAACTTTCCATTTCATATTTGTAGATACTGCTCCCACGCTCCACTTGGAGCTATTCCAAATGGCTGCTCCACTATACGTAGCCAGATTTCTACTAAGAGTCATCCGGATTGGAGTTAAAGCTTGCATCATCGTAACCCTTTACGATGAACTCTTTATCACCTCCATAATCGAGAAATATTTCCTTAGTTCTCAAGTTACTAAGGCTAACTTTGACCGCTGTCCAGTGATCCACTCTTGGATTACTCTTGTACCCCTTGACAGACTCATGGCAAGGCACACACAGGTGCGGTACACAGCATGGCATACTATATAGAGCCTATGGCTAAAGCATAGGAGATGACACTCATCTCTTCTTTATCTTCTGCCGTGGTCGGGTATTGAGTCTTACTCAATTTCACACCTTACAATACAGTCAAGAACTCCTTCTTTGACCCATCTATTTTGAACTCCTTCAAAAACTTGTCAAGGTATGTCTTCGTCGAAAAAACTTATCAAGCGAATTGATCTATCCCTATAGATCTTGATGCTCAATAAAATAGTAGCTTTATCTGGGTCTTCCTTTGAATTTTTTTTTTCAAACAACCCTTCATGCTCTTCCAGAAATTCTACATCATTTCCGATCAATAATATGTCAACTACATATTCTTATAAGAAATTCCATAGTGCTCCCACTCACTTTCTTGCAAATACAAGTTTCTCATAAACTTTGTATAAACTTAAACACTTTGATCACCTCATCAAAGCATATATTCCAACTCCGAGATGCTTGCTCCAGTCCATAGAAGGATCGCTGGAGTTTGCATATTATTAGCATCCTTAGGATTGACAAAACCTTCTGGTTGTATCACATACAACTCTTCCTCACAGAAACCATTACGGAAACCTTGTTTTGTCATCCATCTGCCAGATTTCATAATCGAAAAATGCAACAACTGCTAACAAAATTTTAATAGACTTTTAGCATCGCTACAGATGAGACAATCTCATTGCAGTCAACTCCTTGAACTTGGCGGAAACTTCTTTGCGACAAGTCGAGCTTTATAAACGGTGACATTTCACCATTAGCGTCTATGTTTATCTCAAAGGTCCATTTGTACTCAATAACCCGCCATTCAACAGGCAAGTCTACCAAAGTCCATACTTGGTTTTCATACATGGATCCTTTCTCGGATTTCATGGCTCCTAGCCATTTGTTGGAATCCGGGCCCACCATCGCTTCTCCATAGTTCGTAGGTTCATCGTTGTCCAACAACACGATTTCCAAGACAGGGTTGTCGTACTACTCAGGAGCAGTACGCGTCCTTGTCGACCTACGAGGTTCGATAGTGACTTGATCCGAAGCTTCATGATCATCATCATTAACTTCCTTTTCAACTGAGTAGGCTCTACAGAAACATCTTTCTGTGTTGCGCTATTCTCTGGTTGAAACAAAGGTTCAACAACCTTATCAAGTTCTATCTTCCTCCCACTCAATTCTTTCGAGAGAAACTCTTTCTCAAGAAAGGACCCGTTCTTAGCAACAAACACCTTTTGCGCTTGGATTTGAGATAGAAGGTATACCCAATGTCTCATTAGGGTATTCTATGAAGATGCATTTGTCTGCTTTGGGTTCGAGCTCACTAGGTGAAAAACCCATTTTCACATAAGCGTCGCAGCCCCAAACATTAAGAAATGATAGCTTAGGCTTCTGTCAAACCATAATTCTCACGGTGTCATCTCAACAGACTTAGATGGTGCCCTGTTAAAGTGAATGGATTTGTCTTTAATGCATAACCCCATAACGATAGTGGTAAAACGATAAGAGACATCATAGTACTCACTATATCCAATAGAGCACGACTACGACGTTCGAACACACCATCACACTATGGTGTTCCAGGAGGCGTGAGCTGTGAAACAATTTCCACATTGTCTAAAATTGCATACCAAACTCGTAACTTAGATATTCACCTCCATGATCATATCATAGACATTTATCTTCTTGTCACGATGATCTTTAACTTCACTCTGAAACTCCTTGAACCTTTCAAACATTTCAGATTCGTGTTTCATTAAGTAAATATCCCCATATTTACTCAAATCATCAGTGAAGGTAAATAAAAACAACGATATCCACTGTGTGTTTCAACACTCATTGGACCACATACATCAACATGTATTAATTCCAATAAGCCACTTGCCCGCTCCATCATATTGGATGACGGGGTCTCAGTCATCTTGCCCAAGAGGCATGGCTCGCATGTCTCAACCGATTCGAAATCGAGTGAGTCAAAAAAAATTCCATCATCATGGAGTTTCTTCATGCGATTTATACCAATATGACATTACGTGGCAGTGCCACAAGCATGTGGTACTATCATTATTAACTTTGTATCTTTTGGTACCAATGTTATGAATATGTGTACTACTACGATCATGATTCGATAAACCATTTCGAGTGGGTGCATGACCATTGAAGGCATTATCCATGTAAACAGAATAACCATTATTCTCTAACTTATATGAATAACTGTATCGCACTAATCATGATCTAATCACGTTCATGCTCAACGCAAACACCAAATAACATTTATTTAGGTTTATCACAAATCCTGAAGGTAGAGAGAGCGTGTGATGGTGATCACATCAATCTTGGAAATACTTCCAACACACATCGTCACCTTTCACCTAGCTAGTCTCCATTTACTCCGTAGCTTTTATTTCGAGTTGCTAACACTTAGCAACCGAACCGGTATCCAATACCCAGGTGCTACTAGGAGTACCAGCAAGGTACACATCACTAACACGTATATCAAATATACTTCCATTGACATTCCCAGCCTTCTTATCTACCAAGCATCTAGGGGTTTTCCGCTTCAGCGAACATTCTCCTCATAACAGAAGCACTTAGTCTCGGGTTCGGGCTCAACCTTGGGTTTCTTCACTAGAGCAACAACTGGCTTGCCATTCCTGAAGTTTTCCGTTCTTGCCCTTGCCCCTTTTGAAACTAGTGGTTTCACTTAACCATCAACACTTGATTCTCCTTCTTGATTTCTACCTTCGTGGTGTCAAACATCACGAACAACTCAGGGATCATCTTATCCATCCCTGGCATGTTATAGTTCATCACGAAGCTCTAGTAGCTTGGTGGCAGTGACTTGGAGAACTGCATTAATCACTATCTCATCTGGAAGATTAACTCCCACTTGATTCAAGTGATTGTAGCACCCAGACAATCTGAGCACACGCTCAGCGATTGAGCTATTCTCCTTTATCTTGCAGACAAAGAATCTTGTTGGAGGTCTCATACCTCTCAACATAGGCACGAGCCTGAGATCACAATCTCAGCTCCTAGAACATCTCATATGTTCCGTGATGTTCAAAACGTTTTGGAGCCTCAATTTTAAGCCGTAATGCATGACGCATTGAACTATCATGTAGTCACCAAAAAGTGCCTGTCATATGTTCACAACATCTATAGACAACGCTTGAGGGAGTGGTGCAGTTAGCGGTACATCAAAAACATAAGCTTTCTGTGCAGCAATGAGGACAATCCTCAGATCACCGACTCAGTCCGCATTATTGCTACCATCAACTTTCAACTTACTTTTCTCTAGGATTGTATCAATAAAACTGTGGAGCTACAGCGCGAGCTATCTACGACATAATTTGCAAGGACATTTTTAGACTAAGTTCATGATAATTAAGTTCATTTAATCAAATTATTAATGAACTCCCACTTAGATAGACATCTCTCTAGTCTTCCAAGTGATACATGATCCATGTCAACTAGCCCGTGTCCGATCATCACGTGAGACGGACTAGTCATCCATGGTGAACATCTCTATGTTGATCGTATCTTCTATACGACTCATGTTCGACCTTTCGGTCTTCCGTGTTCCGAGGCCATGTCTGTACATGCTAGGCTCGTCAAGTCAACCTAAGTGTTTCGCATGTGTAAATCTGGCTTACACCCGTTGTATGCGAACGTTAGAACCTATCACACCCGATCATCACGTGGTGCTTCGGAACAACGATCCTTAGCAACGGTGCATAGTTAGGGTGAACACCTTTCTTGAAATTTTATTGAGAGATCATCTTATTTACTACCGTCGTTCTATGCAAATAAGATGTAAACATGATAAACATCACATGCAATCAATATAGTGACATGATATGGCCAATATCATCTTGCTCCTTTGATCTCCATCTTCGGGGCACCATGATCATCACTGTCACCGGCACGACACCTTGATCTCCATCATCATGATCTCCATCATTGTGTCTTCATGAAGTTGTCTCGCCAACTATTACTTCTACTACTACAGCTAACGTTTAGCAATAAAGTAAAGTAATTACATGGCATTTATGATTGACACGCAGGTCATACAATAATATAAGACAACTCCTATGGCTCCTGCCGGTTGTCATAGTCATCGACATGCAAGTCGTGAACCCTATTACAAGAACATGATCAATCTCATACATCACAATGCATCACATCACATCCTTTTGGCCATATCACATCACACGGCATATGCTGCAAAAACAAGTTAGACGTCCTCTAATTTGTAGTTGCAAGTTTTTACGTGGTTGCTATAGGTTTCTAGCAAGAACGTTTCTTACCTACGTCAAAACCACAACGTGATATGCCAATTGCTATTTACCCTTCATAAGGACCCTTTTCATCGAATCCAATCCGACTAAGGTGGGAGAGACACACACCCGCTAGCCACCTTATGCAACTAGTGCATGTCAGGCGGTGGAACCGGTCTCACGTAAGCGTATGTGTAAGGTTGGTCCGGGCCGCTTCATCCCACAATACCGTCGAATCAAGATAAGACTAGTAACGGCAAGCATATTAACAAAATCGACGCCCACAACTGCTTTGTGTTCTACTCGTGCATAGATTCTACGCATAGACCTAGCTCATGATGCCACTGTTGGAGAACGTAGTAGTAAATCAAAAAATTTCCTACGCGTTCACCAAGATCCATCTATGGAGAAACCAGCAACGAGCAAGGGGAGAGTGGATCTTCATACCCTTGAAGATCGCTAAGCGGAAGCGTTACAAGAACGCGGGTGATGGAGTCGTACTCGCAGCGATTCAGATCGCGGTAGATCCGATCAAGTGCCGAACGGACGGCACCTCCGCGTTCAACACACGTGCAGCCCGGTGACGTCTCCAACACCTTGATCCAGCAAGGAGGAAGGAGAGGTTGGGGAAGGTCTCCAACAGCAGCACGACGGCGTGGTGGTGGTGGAGTAGCAAGGTATTCCGACAGGGCTTCGCCTAAGCGCTGCGGAGGAGGAAGAAGAGAGGTAGGGCTTCGTCGTGAGAGAGAGAGAGATCAAATCCTGTCTCAAAACATCCAAAACCTCAAGTATATATAGGAGGAGGGACGTGGAGGGCTGGCTTGGCCTCTACTCCAAAGAGGAAAGGGTCGGCCGAATTAAAGGGAGAGTCCACCTCCCACAAGGGAGGTGGATCTCCTCCTTTTAAATCCCTTTTGCCTTATCTCCTTATCTCCAGCCACATGGGTCCACATAGATGGTCTTGGCCGACCCAATATGGGCTGGCACACCTCCTCTAAGGGCCCATGAGGTCCTTTGGTCGTCACACCCCTCTCGGGGGTCCTCCGGCACCCTCCCGACACTCCCGGTACACTACCGATGAGCCCGAAAACTTTCCGGTGACCAAAACTGGACTTCCTATATATCAATCTTTACCTCCGGACCATTCTGGAGCTCCTCGTGACGTCCGGGATCTCATCCGGGACTCCGAACAACCTTCGGTAATCACGTATACCATTTCCCTATAACCCTAGCGTCATCGAACCTTAAGTGTGTAAACCCTACGGGTTCGGGAGACACGTAGACATGACCGAGACACTTCTCCGGACAATAACCAACAGCGGGATCTGGATACCCATGTTTGCTCCCACGTACTCCACGATGATCTCATCGGATGAACCACGATGTCGGGGATTCAATCAATCCCGTATTCAATTCCCTTTGTCTATCGGTATGATACTTGCCCGAGATTCGATCGTCGGTATCCCCATACCTTGTTCAATCTTGTTACTGGCAAGTCTCTTTACTCGTTCCGTAATACATCATCCCGTGGCTAACTCCTTAGTCACACTGAGCTCATTATGATGATGTCTTACCTAGTGGGCCCAGAGATACCTCTCCGTCACACGGAGTGACAAATCCCAATCTCGATTCGTGCCAACCCAACAAATACTTTCGGAGATACCCATAGTGCACCTTTATAGCCACCCAGTTACGTTGTGACGTTTGGCACACCCAAAGCATTCCTACGGTATCCGGGAGTTGCACAATCTCATGGTCTAAGGAAACGATACTTGACATTGAAAAGCTTTAGCAAACGAACTACACGATCTAGTGCTATGCTTAGGATTGGGTCTTGTCCATCACATCATTCTCCTAATGATGTGATCCCGTTATCAACGACATCCAATGTCCATGGTCATGAAACCGTGATCATCTATTGATCAACGAGCTAGCCAACTAGAGGATCACTAGGGACATGTTGTGGTCTATGTATTCACACATGTATTATGGTTTCCGGTTAACACAATTATAGCATGAACAATAGACAATTATCATGAACAAGGAAATACAATAATAACCATTTTATTATTGCCTCTAGGGCATATTTCCAACAATTCTATACATCACATAATCATCTCATACATCACATATATCTCATCATGTAATTGGCCATATCACATCACAACATACCCTGCAAAAACAAGTTAGACGTCCTCTAATTGTTGTTGTATGTTTTACGTGGCTGCTACAGGTATCTAGCAAGAACGATTCTCACCTACGCATAAACCACAACGGTGATACATAGATTGCTCTTCAACCTTCTCAAGGACCGCCTTTGTTGGATCCGATCCAACTAAAGTGAGAGAAACTATCACCCGCAAGCCATCTAAGCAACAAGTTGCATCGAGGGAACCGGTCTCTCGTAAGCGTACGAGTAATGTTGGTCCGGGCCACTTCATCTCACAATCCCGCTGAACCAAAATCCGACCAAGGGAGGAAGCAATCTAAGCATCAACGCCCACAAACCTTTTGTGTTCTACTCGAGATCTCATCGAACCATCAACCTAGCTCATGATGCCACTGTTGGAGAATGCCGCATGGGAAACAAAAAATTTCCTACGCGCACGCAAACCTATCCATGGTGATGAGCATCTACGAGAGGGATAGTGGATCTACGTACCCTTGTAGATCGCTAAGCGGGAAGCGTTAAGAAACGCGGTTGGTGTATTCGAACTTCTTCATGATTCAAATCGCCGAGCGTCCCGCGATCTAATCACGAATCATCCCACGAACCAATCACGAACCGTCCCGCGATCTCGTCACGATCCGTCCCGCGATCCGATCACGAACGTCCCGTGGCCTTGATCACGATCCTTCCGATCTAGTACCGAACGGACGGCACCTCCGCGTTCAGCACATGTGCAGCTTGATGACGATCTCCATCGTCTTGATCCAGCAAGAGGAGGCAGAGAGGAGGAAGAGCTCACCAGCAGCGTGACGGCGCTCCAGCGATGGTGATGGAGTGGTTCCGGCAGGGCTTCGCCTATGCACTGCAGAAAACCGATCTAGAGGAGTACCGGTGGAACAGGTAGCACGTGGCCATAAACTGTGTCCAAACAGCCTCCAATCCACTAGTATATAAAGGAGGGAGGGAGAGGAAGCCTTGGCGCAGGGCCAAGGCCTCCTAGGAGTCGGCCGGCCAAAGGGGGAGGAGTCCCACTCCTTCTCCAATCCTAGTTGGACTAGGATTGCTCCCTATTGGCCCTTTTTTCCACCTTTTCCTTAGCCTTTTTGCCTCCTGCGGCATGGGCCTTTTTGTGGCTGTTCCTCCAGCCCACTAAGGGCTGGTTATTACTCTCCACAGCCCATGGACCCTCTGGGATCGAAATACCCCTCCCGGAGGTCTCCCGGTACACTACCGGCACTCCCGGTACACTACCGATGAGCCCAAAACTTTTCCGGTGACCAAACTGGGACTTCCTATATATGAATCTTTACCTCCAGACCATTCCGGAGCTCCTCATGACGTACGGGATCTCATCCGGGACTCCGAACAACCTTAGGTCACCACCATACATAACTCTACACTACCGAAACGTCACCGAACCTTAAGTGTGCAGACCCTGCGGGTTCGAGAACTATGTAGACATGACCGAGACACCTCTACGGTCAATAACCAATGGCGGGAACTCGACGTCCGCATTGGTTCCGACATATTCTACGAAGATCTTTATCGGTCGAACCTCTATGTCAAGGATTCAGTTAATCCCGTATAACGGTCCCTTTGTTCTTCGGTATGTTACTTGCCCGAGATTCGATCGTCGGTATCTCCATACCTAGTTCAACCTCGTTACCGGAAAGTCTCTTTACTCATTCCGTAATACAAGATCCCGCAACTAACAATTAGTCACATTGCTTGCAAGGCTCATTGTGATGTTGTATTACCAAGTGGGCCCTAAGATACCTCTTCGTCACACGGAGTAACAAATCCCAGTCTCGATCCATGCCAACTCAACAGACACCATCGGAGATACCTGTAGAGCACCTTTATAGTCACCTAGTTACGTTGCGAAGTTTGATACACACAAGGCACTCCTCCGATATCCGTGAGTTGCATGATCTCATGGTCATAGGAACATATACTTGACATGCGGAAAACAGTAGCAATAAACTGACACGATCATATGCTACGTTTGTAGTTTGGGTCTTGTCCATCACATCATTCTCCTAATGATGTGATCCCGTTATCAAATGACATCACGTGTCAATGGCTAGGAAACCCTGACCATCTTTTGATCAACGAGCTAGTTCACTAGAGGCATACTAGGGACACGGTGTTGTCTATTTACCCACACATGCAATGTGTTTCCAATCAATACAATTATAGCATGGATAGTAAACGATTATCATGAACAAGGAAATATAATAATAAACACTTTATATATTGCCTCTAGGGCATATTTCCAACACAAGGCCGGCTGGAGGACGCACAAGGCGAGCCGGCCCCGGCTGGCGCCTCGCCCGGCTGGTCAAGCAGCCGGGTGGGCCCTCGGCCGGCTGGTCAAGCAGCCGGCTGCCCACGAGTCGGCCCCCTCCATTGACTTTGGGATGGACACGCCTTGTCTCGTCCCTCTGTCCATGGGTACGACGACGCGACGCGACTGGCGGGCCGGGCATCCCTGTGGCTACAGTGGTCGCTTACGCACCGCCCCGCATGGCTACAATTCAACCGTCCGGACCGCTGACCCCGGTGAGCGCGACCAGGCGGGGGAACAGTGTCGGCACGCCTTCGCCACTCGATGGACTGTCCCTGTGTGGCTACAGTGTCGCCGGCCGTACCGGAGAACTCGGCCGGCTGGCGCTAAACGACGCCTCCTCGACGGCCCATGCCGGGGCAGGTAGACGAGGGACAATCGCGGTGCCTTCCGGTGGGCCCCAACGGGGATGGAACCGCTCGGCCGGCGGGCCCCGCCCACGACGAGACAACACGAGCAGGGGGACCCTCTGGCCAGGCGGAGAGGCTGCCAGCTAGGTCCCCCCACCTTAGTACTTGAATCATATTGTAAGAGCCGGGGTGGCCTATAAAACCCCCCGAGCCCCCCATGCAACGGGGACACACGCATGGACGGACGATCGATCGCACCTACGAGCAGAAGAGCATACACCCACAAAACTCTCTCACCCCCTTCCGAAAGCAGAGGAAGACGAGCCGGCTGCTCCTTCTTCCTCCTCTAGATACAGCTCCAGGAGCAACCTTGTATACTTGATCACTCGTCCAACGAAACCAAGCAGGACTAGGGGTGTTACCTCCCCGGAGGGCCCCAAACCTGGGTACATCGCGTGTCTTCACCTCTTGTGCCCAATCTCGCGCCCGGAGCCCATCGGTGTCCTTTGGCCCCAACACCTTCGATAAGCCACCCAAGGCATCTGTTGTGAGAAAACGATGACATGGTGGATGCTCAAGGTTGATGAAGATCACCAAGAGTTGGGAGCATCCTTGTTGTTTCCTTATTCTTCTCACCTACATGGGTTAGTCCCAACACATAAGAGACAAATACAAGGATATCTATGGACATGGAGTGCAAAGCATGTGTAATGATGTCCATTGATTTGTTGATTACCTTGTCCCTTGCTTACCTTTGAGGGAATGTGTGACTCCTTGATCTATTGCATAGGATTGATGTTGATTGCAAATAGATCTTGCCAATAATGAATATGAGTGAATTTCATTGGCGGAGTCACCCCTCAAGAACTCTCTAGTTCTTCTTCTTGGGAACCCACATCAAGTTGATGGGGATCCTTGGTGTTGAACTAGCACTTGTAGAAGTTGAGCTTGTAGTAGCCTTGGGAACCCACTTCACTAAAGCTCGGGGTTCATCTTCATAAGAGTCAAAGTCCTCTTGGAGCTTGTTATTGCCCTTGAGCTTGGTGTCTTGTGGTGGAAGGTCATCTTGAGTGTTTGTCCCCTTGGGAAGAGTATTTTCATACTTCTCCTTTTGAGGAACAAACTTGGGCTCGGGATATTGACGTTCTTCCCATTGAACTCCATTAGTGTTGAAGTAGCCAACACCACGATTCTTCCGGTATCCTCCATGCTTGCGTACAATCTCATCAAATTGTTTGTACCCTTCAAGACTCTTGTAGATACCTTTCTCTATAATCCCTTTCAATAAAGCATTTTCTTGCTCAAGTGTAACTTGGCTAAGAGAATCATCATTAGTGGAATCAATAGAACTACTAGGAGCAACATCATTGGGTTTAGCATTTTTATTGTTGCTACTAGATGAAGAACCTTTCTTTCCTTTGTTACTAGTTTGCTTAGATTTGACTTGTGGCATGAATGTAGACAAGAGTAGTCGTTTGGCAAGATGAGATGAAGTCTTCTTTCGGAGATCATCATTGATAGCTTTAAGAAATTCATGTTCTTGCTCCAAATTGAGCTTCTCGAAGCGTAGCTTCTCATGAGTTCTTACAAGCTCTCTATGATCTTCAAGAGTAGATTCATGGGCTAACTTAAGAGTGTTGAGTTCTTTAGTTAGTTCTTCTAATTTCTTCTATCATCGTTAATTGACTTATCTTGACCAGCATGAGAAATATCAAGTTCATTATGATTAACATCACTAGTTTTATCACATAGTAAGTCATCATCATAAAGCAAATCATCTTCATCACTATCGAAATTGAGGAAATCGAGATATTCGGGGTGTGATACCTTGGGGCATTTAGCCATGAAGCAACTTCCACCTCCTTCATTTGGTGAATCAAATAGATCATAGGAATTGGTTGTCACTAGTGCAATTCCGGCAACACCATCATCTTGACTATAGTCGGAGTTGGAGTGATAGCTTCTCTCGGAGTGGTTGTCGGATTCAGAGCCGGAAACCCATTCACCAACATGAGCTTGATGCTTTCTTCTTGAGTAGCTCTTGGTGTGCTTGTCCTTCTTCTCCTTGAGGGTCTTCGTTCATAACGATCATCTCTACTCCTTCTCTCTCTTCAAGGTGATTCATCTCTTGATCTTCGTCTTCTTGGTGACTCTTCTCTTCGTTTGTAGGGAGCCGAGCACTCATTGGAGTAGTGTCCAGGCTTCCCACAATTGTAGCAGTTTCGGTCACGACTTGACGAATGCTTCTCTTCATGTCTTGAGTTGGAGTTACGATCTTTGCTTCTATTCTTGTAGAAGTTGTTGAATTTCTTGACCATGAGGCTTATCTCTTCATTTGTGACAAGGTTGTCGCTTGAGGTAGCGGGAGCATCACTTGTGGCTTTGTAAGCACCGCTAGACTTGTGATGAAGCTCTTCCTTGTCTTTGAGTGTCATCTCATGAGCAACAATTCTACCGATCACTTCCGTTGGTTTGAGATCTTTGTAGTTGGGCATCATTTGGATCAATGTGCACATGATGTCATATCTCTCATCCAAAGATCGAAGTATCTTCTTGATGATGAACTTGTCAGTCATTTCTTTGCTTCCTAAGCCGGCAATCTCATTGATGATGAGAGCTAGCCTAGAGTACATTTTAGCGACTCCTTCACCATCCTTCATCTTGAAATTGTCAAGTTGACCTTGAAGAACATCTAACTTGAATTCTCTCACGGACTCAGTTCCTTCGTGCATATCAACCAAAGTATCCCAAATCTCTTTTGCATGTTCAAGACGGCTGATTTTGTTGAATTCTTCAGGACATGGGCAGTTGAAGAGAATGTCACATGCTTGAGCATTGAGTTGCAACATCTTCAATTCATTCGCATACGCTTCACGATCCGGTTCCTTTCCATCCGCAAAGAATTCACCTTGCAAGCCAACACGAACAATAGCCCAAACGGCAGGATGACCAAGCAAATGCAGTCTCATTTTATGCTTCTAACTAGCGAAATTAGTGTCATCAAAGTATGGACCTCTACGGTGATAATTTCCCTCACTAGATGCCATACTTCTCCTAGGTTGTGAAACCAATGCTCTGATACCACTTGTAGAATCGGTCTAGAGGGGGGTGATTAGACTACTTGACCAAATAAGAGTTTCGCCTTTTTCCCAATTTTAATTCTTGGCAAGTTTTAGCATTCATAGCATACCAAGTAACACCCTACACATGCATGTCTAAGAGTGTAGCAACAGAAAATAAAGACATTGCACATGTAAGTAAAGAGAGGGTTAGGAAAGCAAACACAAGTGATGACACGATGATTTTTCCCGTGGTTCCGATAGGTGGTGCTATAGTACGTCCACGTTCATGGAGTCTTCAACCCACGAAGGGTAACGGTCGCGAGAGTCCACGGAGGGCTCCACCCACAAAGGGTTCCACGAAGAAGCAACCTTGACTATTCCATGCAGCTTCCGTCCATGAAGGACTAACCTCACTATGGGTAGATCTTCACGAAGTAGGCGATCTCCTTGCCCTTACAAACTTCTTGGTTCACTCCACAACATGAAGTAGGAGGCTCCCGAGCGACACCTAACCAATCTAGGAGGCACCACCCTCCAAAAGGTAATAGTCTCGGTAATGACGATGAACTCCTTGCTCTTGTGCTTCAAGATGATAGACTCCTCAACACACAATCACTCTCTCACAGATTTGGCTTGGTAGAAGAGATGGGATTGGTGGAAAGCAACTTGGGAAGGCTAGAAATCAAGATCCATATGGTTGGAGTGGAAGATCTTGACCTCAACACAAGGGTAGGTGGTTCTCTCTCAGAAAACTGAGTAGGATAGGTATGGAATAGTTTCGAGTGCTTCTCTTTCGAGTGGGTGGTGGTGAAGGGGTATATATAGGCATCCCCAAAAATCCAATCGTTACACACAAAATGACCAACTCGGTGACACCGATGTGTAAATCTCGGTGGTACCGAAGTGACCAAAAGTGGCAACTTTTGAATCTCGGAGGGATCGATATACGATTCTCGGTTGCACCGACAAGGTGACCAACGGTCAGATTTAACAAACTCGGTGACGCCGATTCACCATTCTCGAACGGACCGAAAATGAGAACTTGCGTAACAGAATCTTGGCAACCCAACTCGGTGGCACCAAGAGCAGTGTCGGCTGCACCGAAATGTTAGGGTTTGGCTGAGTCTGTCTAGGGTTTAGAATCGGTGGCACCGGGATTGGAATGTTGGTTGCACCGATTTTGCATATTTGGCTTTGGACAGACTTTGGTGGGAGAGTTTGTGGATGTTTTGGTGACTGTCACTTGTGCACGTTTGAGCATATTGTTCATCATCAAAACTTTACCCCCTTTTAATAGTATTGGCTTTCCTATGGACTCAAAGTGATTTCTCACAAATGTAAAATGTAGAGTCCGCTTGCTTGAAGTTTGGCCAACCTATTTCCTTGCATCTTGGAGTAATTCCACAATCCTTTGGCCATCCCTATCATTGAACTTGTCCTGAAATATACTTAGTGGAAACATTAGTTTAATGACTTATATGTTGTTATTAATTGCCAAAACCACTAAGGGGGCACATGTGCTTTCACCAGAGGTGGCCACGGGGAGGTGAGGGCTCACGGCGGCCACCCTCATTGATGGTGATGCCCCCTCCGTCGTTGCGACCGCTGAGCCGGGCTTGGCCTTCACGGCGACTGGCGGAGTGCGCGCTGCACCGAAGGAGTGGGAGGAGTGCAAGGACGACGAGGCTCCGTCGGGTACTCGAGGCACGGCTCGTTGCTACCCTCGATGTGCTCGAGGACGGCCTCGAGTGTACGTCCGGGGACGCCCCACCACAGACGGCGGCCCTCGTGTTGAAGCGGACGTGCGCAGGGCCGCCGTTGGTGGAGGCGAGCTGCTCCTCGTGGCCGCGCTCGAAGTACGCCGTCCAGAGATTGACGTTGTCTGGGGCATACCTCGGCTGCCGCCGCACTTTCTCAGACAGGGAGGACCAGATTCGGGCGATCCCGGCACGCCGCTCGGCTCCGGTGGGCACCAGTGGCATGGGGACCCCACCGGCGCTGAGCCTCCATGCACCCGGCACCCGCATGTCAAGCGGCGTCGGGTACTCCGCCTCGTATAGTAGGCGGGCCTCATCCTCGGAGGTGCCGGCGGGCCGGGCCATTGCATGGGTAGCGCTCCGCCATTGGGGGGAAAGGGGAGAGAAGATCGCCGTGCGGGGGAGAGAGAGGGGCGTCGGCTGTAGGACTTGGGGAGAGAGAGAGGAGCGTCGACGATGGCAAACACCGGCAAGGGTCGGCTTTTATAGGGGCGAGCGGGCGACACCGGGCGGGCGCGTGGGAGGCGAGGTGTGGACGCGCATCGCCCCGTACTGACTGCGTCGCCCAGTGAGCGTCGGCTCGTGAACGCGCCGCATCAATGGAAGGCTGACCGACAACAACCTTGCATTGATTCCCCGTGGGAAACCGAGGCGATGAGGATGACGACGCCGCGTGGTCGCTGACTCGGCGAACCCACCCGTTTTCGCCGACGCACCCAGGCGACCCCCGGCGTGTCGGGTTCGGCCTGGATACGCCGACGCCAAATTCGGTCCTAACCGGCGAAAAATGGGCTCCTGGGGCACGACTGGGCCGATTTTCACCCGCCGGCGATAAAGAAATGACCTTGGGGGTGCCTGTTTGGGGGGGGGGGGCTGGAGATGCTCTAAGCCTAGGCTGGATACTAGCGGAGCACAACAGACTGACAACCCCAAATGTGCAAGTTCAAGTATTATTACGTTAAAGTTTTACTTGAATATATTATGATCAATCAAACGATGACGCAAATCAATACACATTCGAATCAAACATCGTAAAGGAAGCCAAGGTCACAAAGAATAGTAGAGAGTAACTTATACTCCCTTCATACCTAAATATATTATGTTAGGCACAACACACAATGACTCACCACGAGAATGACCACATAACCCAGATCCTCATAATATGAGCATACAACAGGAGCCATCTTACTTGCAATAAACTAATAAATGTGCACGTGCACGTTATAATCTTAACATCAAAAGTTTGCATTCATTCAACTTAGGAGACACCAACTAACCAAATAAACTAATTTCCTCTTAAGGTTATAACCATAAAAATTCTCGCATATCGCTTAATTGAAATATTCAGAAAATAAATCCAATAGGTAATTGAACATTTGAGCGTACTTTGAAAAAGCTATGAATATATTTTTATGCTGAATATAAGAATGTCAAGAGCCATGACACTTAGGACACAGACATCCCAAAGAAAAAACGTGTTGTTCTTGAGACATTTAAATCTTGTCATTTAGTCTCAACTTCACATAGGCATTCCACAAAGGAAGCACTTCACGGAATCTTTCCGGTCATGTTAGATCTTAGAAGTAACAAAAATAGCTGAACAGGAAACCTCAAAGCAGATAAGTAAAATTTGATGGTCCATAAAATACTTCTAAAAGACATAAGAAGGTGTATGCTCTCAACAATGTCAAAGAAAAACTAACATGCGAGAAGAACTTATTAGTTAATACTGTTATTTAACTTGCTAAATGAAAGTAAAAATGAGATGACATTAAGGATAACAAAGAAAAGAAAACAGAGGAAAGTATGGGCCACTGTTCTAACAGGAATGTTGGTACATGTACAACATGTATCAGAACTGAGATAAATTTTAAAATGTACTCCCTCCGTATACTTTTATAGGATGTTTTAGACCACTAATTTAGTGATCTAAAACGTCTTATAAAAGTGTACAGAGTTAGTAGTATGCAGGATGATGGAATTGCTAGTAGCCCCCACTCTGATACGAACCTAGGACCATTACAAATTTTGGTGCTATTTTTTAATACGGCTGGAGCCTCCCTAAAACTCAAATACCTCATTCTTCTTGTACATAATACCCTCTCTTCTCCAACCAACAACGCCAGTAACTTGCAGGGTTGCATCTTGAACAGACTTATCTGAAAGCTATCAATACAAAGAAAAGGAAATGTGATTCAGTTACTTAAAATAAATAGGAACATACATAATTATTTTTTGTATATCCAACATCTGTTTCATACCATGGAGGAAAATGGCGACAGTACGCCTTCCTGGGTTATATATAACTTCAAAATTTCAGGTGATAAATTCTGAGGATAACTGATGTCCATAATCTCTGCACAGTTACAGAGTCAGTATTACAAACAAAAAAACAGCCCATGGTGGAAATTGAAGTACCAAGCAAAGTCCAAAAATTGGATGTGCCCTTAACATAAGAAATTCGTATATAAACACCAAGTTATTCCTGATAGCATCTTCATAAAAAACTCCACCAAAGTAGGACTTGAAGAGGGCCACTGCCTGATAATTTAAAATAATCTTCAGCAACGGCGAATAAGATAGGACATATTAAATTGCTCATAAGAATGTTGATGTATACATTGAGTAGGATATATACATTGAATTAGCAACTGTAGTTTTATCACTGAATCATCTTTGTCCTAATGTACAAATTAAACCAACTCCTAGCCCAATTCCTCTCTTCCAAACAGGCCCTCGGTAAATCATAGAGAACACAAAGGGTTTAGTTATTCATTTAGTCATCTCAAAGTATTCCCAACAGTGGCGGACATGGAACATCACACCATCTAGACATTGAAAATTTCTAGGAGTACTTTTTAGTACCACATGCTTATATATACCCTGTTGATTTTGGCGATTCTGAATCACACGTCAAGAGTGATCAAGTAAGTTATTCATCATTATACTTTAACAAAAGCTACAACTTACGGTTTTCTGTTTCAATACGTATCTCCCTTTTAATGTTGCCTGGTACCCACTTATTTATCTGTAAGGTTTATATAAGGATGAATGCCAGATAATTACATTTCTGGACCATAACAGCTTAGCATGCCCCTTACATATGTCGATTGAGTGAATAGGCTTGCGGCAAACCGTTTGTTTTTATGGGTCAAGTCTTGACTATTGTGTTTTTGTTCATTCCAGCAAGCAGCAACTACTTAACCACACTATAGTTCTCGAGTGACCAAACTAAATTGAGATGTTTGAAACAACAAAACGGCCAAAATGTTGAGCAATACACCTGAAGTACATCACGACATGTGATCGGTCATGTGCCAATTCTCATCCTTTTGCTTGTCGAAGAGTTGTGGTAGCATTTTGTTGGAGATCCGACAATGGTATCATCACTCTGTTGGCCGAGACATGCAGCAGCATCCAACATGCATATTGGGCTTCGCTGCAAAGAGAACACTGATGATCCAACCGCTTTTATGACAGTGTTCACATTGCTAGCTTGTCCTGAATCAATTCGTAGCATCTTAACACTCTCCTACAATACATCATTGCATTTACAGGTTAGCATGTAATGGTGGGCAAATGGTTTTCTTAACAATAACACTGAGCTGATCACTACCTTATTTATATACATGCAATTAATTGTAGCCCTTTCGACCACTGAAATATTGCGCTCCGCAAATACAGCAAGTGCAACAAGTAGCAAACTCTGAAGGTCTGATCCCAAAAAATCAGCTCCTGCAATCCAAATTCTCAAACTTTAATAATTGATCACCGCCAAATTCTACGCATTGATTGATGAATACTAAAAGTGAGATCTCATTTAACACACTGATCTATGAATACTAAAAAAAGGGATCTGATTTAACTTTCATACCTTTAGCTGTGCTCAGGATGAGGTCGGTCGCGCGGGTGACTGTGAGCATGGAGGGTGCGTCATGATTGAACTTACGAATGAAATAGTCCATAAATGAGCAAGCAGTAACAGCTCCATCCCTTTTATGGTCATTGCCTCAAACGCAGACTTTGCCTCAATCACCTAACAAGCAAAAACCATCGATTAATTGAGATGAAACTGAAAGACAAAACCTTTCAACGATGTTTGAGGGGGTCTATCATGAGATGAGATGCATCACTCACTGACCTGCAGGTCCAGGGAGAGTGGCACACAGGTCTCCTCCATCTTTGAAGCGAGACAAAAGCAAGCTACTACCAAGCGAAAAACAGTATGAAATAGCCATCTTTAAAAGGACGCATTTTAGTTAAGTAAAATAAAAAAACTAATATTGTATGATTATAACAAAATCTCATAAGTATGGTGAATAATGTACCAATACAAGAATAGGCCAAGACGAGTAACCAGTGTCTTTGTCAATCTCACACCCTCTGATAGCAGTACAACAACGAAACAAGTCAATGCCCTGGAATAGCAACCCAGAACTCAAGATGAGAATTTGTATCTTTCCTGGAAAAAAAATCACAGATCATATTAGATCAAATTATTGTCTTGTTCTAAATTTTAAAATTTACAAATCCATGCACTTTTAACCTTATTGTCGCAAGCAAGCATTGTCACTCCCTCAAAGCCCAGACTATTATTTTTAATTACCCCACCAGTTATGTCATGCATCTTAGTAGTGATTCGGATAAAAAGTGGTCATTAAATTGGTATGTTAGGAGTTAGAAAGCTACTAATGCACACACGAAAGAGGCATAAATTTCACGCCCAAATCTGTGATGTATAGTGAACAAGAATAATACAATAGTGTTGCACTGTATTTTTCCAAGGTTACTCCTCACGCGAAGTCAAGTCAACCACGAAGAAGTAGAAAAGGGAGCACGAGTCGGACATCGCTCGCAGTGGGCCTTTTGTAAGGTTCAACGGAAAGAAGACTGGAAATCAAATCTTTTGCTGATGAAGTTATCATTTTCCACGTATGCTCCTGAAAACTGAATTCACCCTGAATGAAGCACAGCAGACAAAAGTCATCACATTAGACCCTGATGTATGCAAGATTGGTGGTTAGTTGTTGAAGCAAGCAACCAGGAGTATTTGTATGACACATAAGTGCTCAAGTTGTTCAGACCATCGTTAAAAAAGGCACGCCTAAGCGAGGGCTTAAATGCGCCTAGGCTCTAGGCGATAGCAAACGCCTAGCGCATAACTGCGCTTAATCTGCGCATAAGCATGCGTTTTGGTCAGAAAAGCTCAAGGCAGTGGCAAAACGCACAATTAACGCCTAGCGTTTTTTTGAACTATGGTTCAAACCGACACTTAGTTTTGGGGCCTTAATTCTTCAAAGACAAAGGCTCCAATACTCCTTTTAGTGGCTTGTGAGTTATGCCACAAAATCTAATTACCCCACATCATAATACCAACCAAGAATAACCCACCCCATAGCTCGTATCTTGGGTGTCACTCTCTTTTAAGGAAACGTTTTTTTTTTTTGCACGCTCGGAGGAATCTCCAGTTAGCTAGTACTGGCTTAAACATCTCAAAGAAACTTGCCCATTGGAAGTTTGGAACTGGACATCAGATAAGACAAATCAAAATTCAAGTGCCAACAACTAACAGAAGAAGAAAAAATCAGCAATGGTTGTCAGTCATGTCTCTGTACTATTCAAGGTCAATGCTCCATACCAGCTTATGGAAGGTGGACACTCAAAATTCACAGAGGGAATCAAACATTATACTGGAAACTGATTTAATTCACGGGGGCACGGTGATTCTGTTTGATGAGCAAATGGAAACTGATTTAACTCCCTTTTCCACTTCAAGTGTGTAAACATGATCAATCGACATTGTCATAGCTGGTTGTAGAAATACTAACAAGTTTAAGACTGCACAGCATTTTCAAGCCAATTTGATCATCACTGCACAACATTTTCCCATATGAATCACAACAAAATTCCAAACCAGTTTAATCACCACCGAGGAGCATTTTCCATCTCCAAAAGAAGAAGACATTTCCCTTAGATGTTAGTTGAGAGGAAGAGGAGTACTTACTTGCAGGATCCTTTGCTGCTTTTCTTGATTAATTGCAGCATGGAAAGGTGGGCTTCTGAAATATACAGATCAAAGTATGCAAACTGCAATGACAAAATCAAGCAAGGGAACTATTACAAGACATGATGACCAACATACCCACGGGGGCCGAGCACGCGCGCGATGGCACCGGCGGGAGCAAGGGCCGAGCACAGGCGGGGCAGCGCACGAGCGGTCCTAGGGGATAGCGTGGGGGTGGCAGGTGGTAATGGATAGCGTGGGGGTGGCAGGTTTCATAATTAGCGATTGGGTTTCGTTAACGAAGTATTTAGACCGTTGATTATGTGATAAGATGGTCCAGATTTTAAGTTGGATTAGCCCTCTCTTCCTTTTATAGGGATAGTAGATAAAAAGTGCTTACGAACAGTAACCATCTTACAGCTAATAACGGCAGGTTGCAAAGTAACTATCTTACAACCATAAGACGACGTCTCAGCATAAATACATGTCATGCTGACAGCAAAATAACCACAAAGGGTTCATCATCCTGATACATAGAGATGTGGCACGCACAATCACCGTCCCATAACCAGGCGACAAGGTCTAACCAATAGAAGCAGAGGCCACACTTACAACAGGCAAAAGATAAATGCACTTCACTAGATTAGATCAGTTCTGAGCCATCCATGCTACCAACTTTCAAACACCATACCTACGGCTAAGGATCCACCTTTGAAATGTATAATGCTGCCCAGACAACCTTGATTTGCATCACGTAACCAGCACACGGAACAACTGCCCGTCCTTCGCCACAAAGAAGAGGCAAGAAGTCGAAGGACAACTTTGTGGCTGCTCTGCTCAGGCCAGACACTTCACCATCATCACCACCACCCCAGGTTTCTACTGTAACCACAAGAGAGTCCCGAACAGACACGGATAGGGTACGACGAGAAAGCTCGAGAACACCATCATCTCCCAATGTGAACGTGGTGCCAGATGCATGACTGTCAAATAGTACAATCTCCTCTGAAATGCTGGTACAGCGCACTGAGATTTTTCCATACAGTTTGCCATCAAAACCCTTTTTCTCTTCTTCACTCTTAGTAGAAGCTGGAAAATCAAATGAATCTTGCACAATCTGGATTTCAATGGTAGCTTCAATTGCCCCCCGGACTGGTGCATAATTCAACTCGATGGTACCAAACTGGGAGGACAGCTCATCCGAGACAAGAGGGGGCTCAGAATATATTCTGTTGTATTCTATGGTCCCTTGGCAGAAATCCAGGTCATCTTCTTGTTGGTCACCAAACCTCACCTTCAGGTCAATGTCAAAGTAGAGGCAGTCAAATACTACAAGGCCACGGGATGGACCTATCAGATGCAATGTTTCATCCTACAAAAATAGCATTGCAGTGTTAGTACAAAAGAACAAAATAAGATTCAAACATTCATCCCCAAGGAAGAAGTTCCGGACTTCTAGCTACATATGTATTGTTGTTAAAGGAATTATAGGTCAGACTCTAGAGCTGCCACCCAGAAATCCTGATATCACAATGGCTGCTGTTGAGGTATCAAATATTACCAGGTAACCAGAGTTCTACTGCAGTTGATGCAAAACACAACAACTACATCCAAGTCCAGCACAAAGCTACTAGGCCTTGGGAGCTTTTTATGTTGTGACTAAGGGCATGATATCTTTCACTTTTAAAGTCATAGTTCAAAACTCTTCGAAAATTTCAGCTGCTTCACAGAAAACTGAGAGCTCGCTGAGAAAACCAGTTTTGGTAAGACACTTTCCACTGGCAGCAAGGAGTAAGAACATTTCAAACATATACAGTATGTCTCACAACGCAACCTTCAAAAGATGTCTATGCACCTGGCTTGCCACACATAACAGACAACAAATGGTTTAACACCAGGTTTCTACAACACAAAACAGGCAAATAGCATTTCTTTTTTACGTGCCCCCTTTTGGTTTTGCAACAAGTCTGTTACCACCTACTCCCTCCATTCCAAAATATAGTGCGCCCACGCTTTTCGAGGTTCAACTTTGACCATAAATTTAACCAACAAGACCAATTGCGGCGAGAGCAAAAATTATATAATTGAAAACTTCTTTCGAATACGAATTCATTGGTATAATTTTTGCTCCCGCCGCAGTCGGTCTCGTTGGTTAAATTTATGGTCAAAATTGAAACGCGGGAACCGAGGACGCACTATATTTCGGAACGGAGGGAGTATTATCAGAAATAACAATCCATGACATTTCAGAGAAAGAGGTGGCAAAGTACCAATTACAGAAGTAGAAGTGTGGAGTCCTCTTAGCAGACTCAGAAGTAGCAACAGAAATTTTCACTCAATATATTTCACATTATCTAAGAAAAACGCCCCTTGTTGCATCATCACGACAATAGGTGTCTGACACAAAGGGCATTTGATTCTTTCTTAATTGCCAGAATGCTGAACTGGATTAGAAAAATATGAGTGTGCTATATATAACTTCAGATTTGGCAGCTACAGAACTTATCCCGTGGTGAACAATGGATGCTCAAAACTATTCAGCAAAATACAGGTAAGACCAATGATACAATGACTATTATGTTAAAAATGGAAGTTCATTCAAGGCAAAACAGAGGTCTTAGCATGCATAAACTGTAGTGGGTTTGTCCTGGCCAATTAGTTCTTAGGTGAGTACAACACACAGATACGCATATGCGTTCGTGAGGGATATTAATTAATACCTTTGGCTTGATGAGCTGGGGGGTGTCACGTTCACGAAGAACAGGCAGATCCCTTCATCATCCAGGACATCCCTGACAAGGACAGAGCCATACAGACTGACTGGGAAGCCCATGCCGGATTCAACCACCTTGATGGAGAGAACGTTGGCCGATGATATGGGTGAGAGAGCTTGGGCATCAGTGTGCCGACCGGGCTGGAGGCCCGACTCTTCCTCAAGGTCAAAATCAACCGGCAGGGAGAAGAATTGGTAATCCACCCTGCCTCGATGATTTGTATCATGTCCTTTGAGTTGTGCAGAAAGGACATGAGTGCAGATGTTAGCTGCTGCAGGTGGTGTTTCCTCTTCTTTGTCTCCTGCCTCCCACAGAAGAAACACCTCATCCTTTGTCTCCAACTGCATCTTCAGCTTTGCCATTGGCTGCCCAGACAAAGCAGCCACCGCATCCTTCAAATCAAACACCTCTACGTGAAAAGGCAAAACTTCACTACCACCACCAGCCGCAGAATTGGTCCTCAAAGTGGGCATCTTCAGATCTGCTATCCGCAAAGGGGGTGCCTCTAGAGGTCTCCTCGGA
Source organism: Hordeum marinum (assembly GCA_022496015.1). NCBI lineage: Eukaryota > Viridiplantae > Streptophyta > Magnoliopsida > Poales > Poaceae > Hordeum > Hordeum marinum. The sequence continues at coordinate 92,742,999 of CM039677.1, read as the reverse complement.
ATCTCCAGGACAGTGAGACCTGCAGATGTCTCCGGGATGGTAATGAGGGGAGAAAATGGCTTGTACACAGTCACAGCCTTAATAGGCTCACCCTCAGCCACAGTCATAGCCTCAAACTTAAACAGTTCTGCCAAGTCCAGCATCTCCTGGGAGATCTGCTGGACGGTGAAGCCTACAGATGATCGGGGCTGTTCCTGAGAATACGCTTCAATACGCTCCAAGATTAGGTGAAGGCTGCATTCCTCATGCTTATGGCCTCCACCCGCGCCATATGTGGGCAATTGACTTTCAGTCATTACCAATACGTCATCCACAAGGTCCTTGAGCTCCACCACTGTCAATAATGTTGTCTCCCTTCCTCTCTTAACGGCATCCAATTTGTCAACATGTTTAATGATGCTCCACAGGTAGCTCTGCCAACCTCTTAGTTCGACCACCAACTGCAGCTTCTCGTAGATGTCAGAATCGAGATTGCCCAAACATCTTGACACACGACGGCAGAGAGCAAACGTATTGTCAATTATCCACGTCATGATGTCCCCAGTCCCATGACGAGCCTCACAATCATCCAGATCCAGCCACTTCGACACCTCCAATCTGTCCAGATCCATCGAACCACTCGACCTCTCTCTGCCCACACACACACCCTCGAACCCCTCGACAACCTCCCTCTGCCCACACAAATCGAACCCCTCGACAGTCGACACTCTCTATCTGCCCACACAACCCCTCGAACTCCTCACGCCGCCGCCGCCGCCGCCGCCGCCGCCGTCCAATTCTTTCTCTCCGCTGCAGAAACGTGAGTGTGGCCTAGATCTAGACTGGAGAGCAAAACCTAACCAGCCGCCGGGCTTCTGCTACTTATATCTTAGATAAGTAGCCGAGGAACCTTACCAATTCAGAGTCCAACGGGCCTTGAGCAAGCGCTAGTGGACCGTTTCTATGACCTATATAAGTGTATATAAACGGGCCTTGACACGTACGTCTCTGCTTCTTTTTTTTTTAGGGGACGTACGTGTCTGCTGTGACCGCCTGCTGGCCACTGTTTCACTAGCCATATAGTTTCCTAAAACTGCTTCTTAATAGTTCAAAAAAAACGTTTACTTAAAAAAAGTTCAAAAATTAATTCTCAAAAAAAAAAATAGTTCAGGAAAATTGCTGCGGGATGTGATGATGCGCTCCTTCTGTTGTCGCTCAGATGACCCGCCTAGTTGGGTTTCTCAACTTATTGATCATACTTCCGCTAAATGGGACATGATGAAAGTTGCTGAGGTATGTCTACCGATCAATGTTGGATTTTTAAATTAAAATAATAGTAATAAATTTAAATTAAAAATGAAAATAATAACGAACTTGTAAAAACTTTCATGAATTTAAACAAAATTGTGGATATTAAATATTCATAAATTTTTGAAATATTTACAAATGTTCTTATATTTGTAAATGTTTCTGATTTCATTTTTTCAAATTTAAACTTTACATGCAATAAACAATCTTTAACTTAGAAATGTTCGTGAATTTAAAAAGGTTCATCAATCTTAAAAAATGTCCACAATTTAAAATTATTTGGATTTTAAAAAATCGTCCATGCATTTTCTGTATGGTTATGGATTTTTTTAATTTAAAAATATTACTCTTATTTTAAAATGAATGATTTAAAAAAGGTTTTTTGAATTTAAAAACTGTGAATTTTGAAAAATGATCACAAATTTAAGAAATGAGCCTTAACATTAAAAAAATCCAAAATTTAAAAATATTGATGAAATAATAGGGAAATCTATTAAATTGCTTTGATATTGCTTCATAATTAGCAATTAAGGACAATTGCTTTGCATCGCTATTCTTAGAGTTACACTTTTATGAGCCTACATCAAATAATCATGTTCATGTTAAGGTAGCATTCATAAAAAATCTACCATCTACCTACTCAAGAACGAGCATAGAATAAGCTTGGGGATGTGCATATGTCCAAACATATCTATAACTAGATGATGTCCCGCGGTTTGCTGCGGGAACCTTGATAAGATATGCATAAAAGTTGCTAAAACATCTAAAACTAATGGGAAGCAAATGTAATTTTAAATATAAATAAAAATAGAGATGGTGTAAAAAGGGGGGGAATATTGCAGTTAAACGAATGTTATTTCTAAGAAAAATCTAAAGGGTAAACTACATAGGTATGCTGCAATCGTCCAACAGATATATTGTAAATACAAAATCCAATGTAAAAAATAACTTATGACTAACAGGCGTGGATTGATGATGTGGCAGCCATACATGCACGGAGTAATGCAAAAAAAAAATATGACTTGCATGCATGACTTGCTTATGTGGATGGTTGCATTTTTACAAAAAAAAATAAAAAATAGGTAGTGGGTCATACCTATTTAGAAATAGAATTATTTATCTATGTTATTGCTACTTTTATATTATTGCATAGTTTTGGCAGATTTTTATACAATTTAATAAGACTAATTTATTAATCTAGTGCCCGATGAGTTATTGTTTTCTTCTTGTTTTCTGGACTTTGTAGAAAATATGTTTTCGAGTGAAATAAATTGCAAAGTTTGAACACCAAGAAATGCCGAAAGCGCATGAAGAAGTAGAGGGGAGACTAGTGGGCGCCACAAGCGGTGGCCAAGCTTCCAGGCCCATGTCTGCTCCATGAGGCTATTTTGGCCCACTAGGGCTCCACTCCACCGCCTCTTGTTTCTTCTTTTTTTGCAGGTAAAACTTAACATTAATCAAGTGACAACCATACAATCCAGCTTACACAATTCCATAACTTCTGGGAGGCCGGAGCCTAGCCAGACAACAGTTCTACTCTCAGAACTAGCATACTTTGCTTAAAAAATCACTAACACAATTTTGAGCACGGTTGACATGAGTAATATAAGTCATACAGAGAGTCTTGAGATGCTTGATTTCTGCCACTAGAGACGCATAGATCGACCTATCTGTGCCATTATCATTCAAAATGTTTACTGCCGATAGTGAATCCAACTCAATCTGAATTGGGAGGTTCGTTCGTTGGATGGCGAGAGACAAACCCTCCATGCATGCTCCAATTTTTGCTTCAAGGGCATCTCGACATGAGAAAAGTACTCTGAATGATGAGTAAACTATGTTGCCAAGACTGTCCCGTAGCACCATACCAGCTCCTGCCCTTCCATATTCCTTCCAAGAACCATCCACATTAAGCTTAACCCAACCAAGTGGAGGTGGCCGCCACTTTGAAACCGGAACCACCTTTGGTATCTCATGTGGCTTTTTGGGTCTTAGATCATAGGTAATCACTGCCTTCCCTTTCACTGGATCACATATAGAATCATGGGCAATTGCAACCAATGAGTCCAGGTAGCTGCAGAGAAACCGACGTGAAACATCCATAGGTGGCGGCATTTTATCATGAACAACTTCATTGCGATTGTGCCAACTCCTCCAGAAGGTAAATAACACCATGGCTCTCTCAAGATCGCCCAGCGGATACAACAGTTCTAGCAGCCACTCTACTCCAATATTGGTGACGTCTCTAAGTTTAGGCAAGGGCCAAACTTCACTCATATAATCCCAAAGATGAACTGCCAATGGACAACGACATAGGGCATGGAAACAATCCTCTGATTCAGTACCACAGACCGGACATATACCTGATGGTTCCAACGTTCTCTTGTATTTATTCTGCCATGTCGGAAGCGAGTTGACAGCCACTCTCCAAGTGAAGTTCTTAATTGTAGGCGTTACCATGGAGCCCCAAATGAGCTTCCAGCATGAACGACTTTCGTCAGGTGCATCACTAGATGCTTGAGCTGAATCTCTGCACGAGTCATCAAAAGCGAGCTGATATGCAGACTTGACAGAAAAAACTCCAAGCCTACCCGGGCCCCAAGCCAAGACATCTTCACCTTGCCTAGGCGAAGCTCTAATTTTCAGAATTTCAAATACATCACATGACATGAAAATAGACTGCAACACATCAATATTCCACGAGCCATTAGAAATTCAGAAGCTGAGATACAAATCTCACTCGACTTACTCCCTGACTTGAGATAGGCTTAAAAGAAAACGGCCTCGGAATCCAATTGTCGTGCCAAATACGGACCTTCTGTCCATTACCTATCCTCCATATTAGTCCTTTTTTCAGAAGATCCAGACCATGCGATATTGCTGTCCATGTGGATGAGGCGTTACCCAAGAAAACCGTATCTTCTAACTTCCCGTTAGGATAGTAGCGAGCTTTCAAAAGCTGGGCGCATAGGCTATCAGGCTTTATAAGTAACCTCCATGCTTGACGAGCAAGTAGGGCTTGATTAAAAAGACGAAAATCCCGAAAACTAGCACCTCCCTTGCACTTAGGCTGTTGTAACTTCGGCCAAGCCTTCCAGTGCACCTTCTTTTTTCCATTTGATGCACCCTAATAGAAATTTCTAACCATGTTGGTCAGATCATCGCAAACCGAAAAGGTAGCGTGAATACCCCCATGATATAAGTAGGTAGTGCTTGGGCTATAGACTTTATGAGAACTTCCTTCCCAGGTTGGGCCAGGTGGCCATCATCCCATTGGACTAGTCTTTTCAGTAGCTGAGCTTGAAGATTTTGGAATTTGCCTTTAGACATACGCCCATCCGGCGTTGGCAACCCCAAATATTTATCTTCAAAAACCCCATTGGGAATCTTGAGAATATCTCTCACCATGTCCTGTTCATTCAAAGAGCACACATCACCAAACAATACAGAGCATTTATTAAAATTCAAAGATTGTCCCATAGCTGAAGCAAATAAATCTAAGCATGACTTGATCCTCTCAGCTTGAACACAAGAGGCTTTGAAGAACAAAAGAGTGTCATCCGCAAATAAAAGATGTGATATACCAGGAGCTCTTCAACAAATTTTGATTGGCATAATATTCTCTACTACCACCCTGATCCTCAGAATTGCAAAAAGCCCATCAACAACAAACAAGAATAAGAACGGGGAGAGTGGATCACCTTGACATAACCCACGCGACGGTGCAATTGAATCCAAGGGGGGTCTGTTTAATTTGACAGTGTACTGCACCGATGTGACACATGTCATAATCCAATCAATCCATCGATGTGCAAACCCCAGCTTTTGCATCACTTGCCTCAAGAAGTTCCAATCAACCCTGTCATATGCTTTTGATAGGTCCAACTTATAAGCACAAAAACCTTTTGTGGGATCCTTTTCCTGCTTAATATAATGGAAACATTCAAAGGCTATCAAAGCATTATCGGTTATCATTCTCCCTGGAATAAAAGCACTTTGTTCAGGTGAAATAATATCATCCAGAAGAGGCCTCAGCCTATTCACAAGGCATTTGGAGACAACCCTGTATATTACATTGCAGAGGCTAATAGGACGAAAGTCAGAAACCTTTCTAAGGTTTGCAACTTTGGGTATAAGCACAATGGATGTTTCATTGACTCCATCTGGCATAACATTTGTCATAAAAAATACCTTGACGGCCTTGATGATATTTTCCTTCAAATTGTCCCAATTCCGCTGAAAGAATCTCGCCGGAAACCCATAGGTCCAGGTGCCTTCAAAGGACCAATTTGAAAAAGAGCATCTGAAATTTTCTTGTCAGAAAACTCACTACATAATTTTACATTATCATCATCAGAAACAACTGACTGAAATAAATCTAGAACAGGAGAGGGATCAAGGTTAGGGTCCCTTGTAAAAATAGACTGAAAGTAAGAGGAGACTAAGTCACCCATAGCCTTATGATCCGAAATGATATTTCCCTCATCATCATGAAGTTCTTTAAATTATTTTTGCGCGCTCGCCATACTGCCTTGCTCTGGAAAAAATTGTATTTCTATCGCCTTATTTCAACCATGTGATTCGAGAGCGTTGTAGCCAAATCATATCCTCCTTATATAACAGGTCATTTAGTTTATCTGTAACTTCTCTAATTTCTTGCCTGCCTGCATTCATGTTCATGAGCTCTTCCAACTGAGACCGAGTCTTATTGATCTCTCTGACCACATTACCAAATTTCTTGCTACTCCAATTTCGCAGAGAAGACATGGTATACTGGAGAGCAGTACTTACTTGTCCCAAGTCCTCCATACCTCCAAATGCCGTCCAAGCTTTGTTTATTAGATCTAGAAGGCTGGGATCCCTTTCCCAAAAGATTTCATATCGCCTTCCTGTAGCATGTGGCACCTGTTGGTCGGCTCCTCCCCTCAATAATAATGGCACATGATCTGAACATGGGGAAACTAGGTGTTGCACTGTATGATAGGCATATAAATTCATCCATGAGTTTGACCCCACTGCTCGGTCCAATCGAACTCTTACATTTGCCAAGCCCGCACGCATATTATCATAGGTGTACGGGACACCCACAAAGCCGAGGTCAATAAGCTCACATGACATAAGGGTATCCCTGAAAGCAATCATCTACTGATCGGGTCGGGGCGTAACTGAAAGATGTTCAAATCCCCCCATTGCTTCATTGAAATCTCCAATGACTAACCATGGAAGATCTGAAACTGTTTTGAGGCCTTGTAATTTCTCCCACATAAGATGCCGATTTTCCACTCTCGGCTCTCCGTACACACCCGTTAATCTCCATAACACCATTTGGTTCAGTTCTAACAACAACATCGATGTAACGATCATCATTCCCAAGTATCGAGACTTGGCATGATTCATGCCAATACAAAGCCAGCCCGCCACTCATTCCATTACTATCCACACCTTCAAAACAATGGAGACCAAGACATATCCTAATTCTCTTCATCTGACTCACCTTTTGTCTAGTATCACAGAGAAAAACAAATTTGGGGGAATGCGATTGCACCATGGTCGCAAGATCTCGAACTATCAGGGAATCTCCCCCTCCCCGACAGTTCTAACTTAAGACTATCATTGCGCTGGGCGGCGCTCCTCTAGGGAGCCCGCCAAATTCTCATTGTTTTGAAAGAACACGTTACCATCTTCTCCCCTTAATTTTTTGTTACTTGTATTCTTCTGCAGTGCGCTAGCATTTGATGGATCATCCACCTCGTCAAAAGTATTGTTTGGTTGGCCAACTATGGACCCTCCTGTAGTCACCGGTATTATAGCCAAATTATGCCCCTTACCTAGCACTGAATCAACATCTTCGGCTAATCTCTTACCATGGGGATTCAGCTCAGATCTGACATCTTGAGTCGATGTATTATTTGCTGTAGCCGTAGGTACCTGGACCTCCATCAAAGTACCCACATCAGCTCCTCCATTTAATATACTGTTGTATCTCCAGCTATAGTTACTTGCATCAACGGAAACCTTTGGACCAGTTTGCATTGGTTCACCTCTGCCAAAGCCACGCCCTTGTGTCGCACCACCCCTACCTCTGCCAGCTCCTCTACCCGTGCCACGTCCACCTCCTTTGCCCTTCCACTCATCAGCAAGGATAAAATCTCCCCGTTCAAACTTGGATACATCATGCTCACCGGTACCGCACTCCTCAAACCAGTACCCAAGCAAACCACAATGGTTACAGAATATAGGCATCTTTTCATACTTTACCATATACCAATCTTTTCCCCCTCCCCGAGTAATCGAAACAAAGCGTTCTAGCCTTCTATTGACGTCCAGGTTGGCTCTAACACGTACGAAAGCACCAACATACCCAGCCGGGAGCTAAATCTGGACCTCTAAGATCTTCCCCAGCTTACGACACATACCTTTGATCACCGGCTCACCATGTGCATGTATATATAAGTGAAAAAACTAAAGATATATCGATGAATTTTTTTCCTTAGTGGTCATAAATTCAAGGTCTTTTGCGAGAATACAAGACCTTGCATATACATTATGTCACTTTGCTTAAGACAATGGTTTGTTTTTAGTTAGTACTTACATATGCATGTCATATCACTAGTGCAGAATCGGTCTGTAATGCCGATTGGTGAGTGCCTTTAGTGTCGGTTATCAAACAGGTATTAAAGGATGGGGACTAAAGATCACCCCTCTTTACTCCCGGTTCAACACGACCCGGTACCAAAGGCTCACCACGTGGCACCTGCCGGCGCCATACCAACCGGGACTAAAAGTATTTAATTCTTTTAATTTTTGTTTATTTTTCCTTTTAATCCTTTAGGAGTTTATATGAATTAATTATGGTTTATTTTTCCTTTTAGTTTTGTGTTTTCCATTTAATTATTTTTCATTTCAAACATATATTACATTACTACATATTGTACACGTTGTGCACATATATATAAATAGAATTTCTCGTAGAACCGATTATATATATATATCATCGAATTTCTCGTACGACGCGCGCGCGCGCGCACACACACATATATATATATATAATTTCTCCTACAATTTGCGGATCATTACATATGCAGACATCTTCTTGATCTTGTAATGTTATTCTCCTTTGGGATTTATGAACTGGTCAATCAGAAATCCAACTATTTCCTCTTGAATTGCTCGTACGCGAACCTCTGGTAGGAGTTGGCCTCCCATCTCCGTCGGCTATAAGAAGGAGATCAGGATGCATATATTAGTTGTGTGTATATATATTAGTTAGATCATGATAAAAAAAATGGGCAGTGTTCTGGCAAACGTAACCAATTTTTTTTTTCGTTTCTGATCTTTTCAAATGTGATCATACGAATGTTCTCGCAAACGTAGTATACGCATAAACTATTACTCTGCTCCTGCCTCATGCACTTTACAAGAATAAAATTCAATCAAGTAATAATTAATAAAGCATGATAATGGTATTGAAACTAGAATTAAAGAGATGCATGGACGTAGCTAGCTAGTATTACTTAATTATCTTGGGTCGCACCCATGTCGACTTTTGTGCCTAGTCGCCTGGGACCTGTTTAATGAACTTGGTCCAAGCCCTGTCCGCCGGCAAAGAAAATGAATAAAGGAGTTATTAACTAGTTGATATCAGGAAATGAAGTAAAGAGTTCGACGTAGTGCAATAATAATTGAAATTACCCGTCGACCATCCCCCTCACGGTTGCGTATTCGGATGGATCCTTATATAGTGAGTCTAGTACTTCAATTTTTCCCTTGTCAACTTCAATGATTAACAAGATCCAATGATAACTGCATGCGCACACGTTTTGTATAATTAAACGGGCATGTGCATGACTCATCAACTATACTTATTAACATCTAGTAAGAAAAAATAGAATTTGTAGTACAAGATATAGTAACACTCACCCGAAGTTGTAAGGAAATATTATTTTTGGTTGGGTGTTTAGAGGTTTCAAAAACTCTAGTAGGAATTTATCTATGTTTTTTCTTAAATATTGAGTTTCTCATATCTTTTGATAAACCATATTTGGGTCAATGAACCCAATGTCATAGCGTCCAGCTTGTTTTATTTTATACTTCTTCATTCTGCATAATATCACAGAAAAGAATATAGTGAGGATAATTACAGGTAATGAATGAGAGCACAGCTAGCTAGAGACTTAAATTATAAAAAAATCACTTACAGACAATAGCAACTGACTAAAGATTTGTCGAGTGCGTCTTGATTGAATAGCAGAAACAACTCTGAATAATGAATCCACAAATCTTTTTTATGTAAGTAATGTCTCTTCTTGACTCTCACCGTGAGGGACTCTTGATTGGTATTTGTTGTTTCTTGCATATACCACGTATGCAAATTGTACAATCTCGTTGGTAGAAGCTTGACATCGGCATGCTTGACCAGAGGTTTGCCGTGGGCATATTGATATTTTAGTTCCTCCGCTTTAAGCCAGGGATTTCCTCAAGGCCTGGGAGTTGTTCAATAGTGACACCGGCCTCTTTAGCCTTCCTTCTATGGTCCTCAATTACTACCAGTCGATTGGTGGTACTCACAGCTATTTGTACAATGAGCGGGGGGGGGGGGGGGGGGCAATTGCACTGCCTGTTCTCCCAGCTGAGGAAGAGTTTTCCCACTCTTTTGCCAACTCCTTGGCTTGAGCTCGAGCTCGACTCCTTTTGTCTTGCAACTAACCACCAAGTTTATAATATGTGCAACACATCTCATGTGAAGATACTTTCCTTCACCAATACTACTTTTGGCTTTATTCATAACCCTCTTGATATAATTTATAGCACCATCATTAGCAGAAGCATTGTCAACTGTTATTGTGAAAACTTTATCAAGCCCCCAATCTACCAAGCATCTCTCCAAGTCCTTTCCAATGTCCTCCCCCCTATGGCCCTTTACTAAGAAAAATCCAATTATCTTCTTGTGTAGCTTCCAGTCACTATCAATGAAATGTGCTGTAACACACATATAGTTCTGTTTCTGGGCAGAGGTCCATGTGTCAGTGGTGAGGCACACTCTTTCACATGATTCCTTAAAGAATTTTTTCAGCTTCTGTTTCTGCACATTGAACATGCTAACAACTTCCCTAGTAGTTGTTCTCCTAGACGGCACATTAAAGCGCGGGCATGCCTTGGACATAAACTTTCTAAACCCTTCTTTCTCAGAAAATGCAAAAGGGAGCTCATCTGTAATAATCATTTCAGCAAAAGCATTCCTAAGCATTTCAGGATCAAACCTCCAAGCAGTAAGTGTGCACTTGCTACCATCCCCTTCATTTTGTGTAGCTTGCAAAGTAGGCTGCTTATCATCTTTGTTGCTATTAGGATTCTTCTTGCATATCTTTAAATGAGAGTTCAGGGCAGATGTACCATTGACTTTTGTTTCACATTTAAGCTCACGTTTACAGTAGTTGCACTGGCCCCTCTTCAAAACATCTCCCTCCATGATCTTGGTGAAACTATCCCAGACCTCCGATCTTGGTTCCATCTCTTTCCTTTTCTTGGGCATCACTACTTCCTTCTTAGCATTCTCAGATGCATCTGGCTGCTGCCCGTTATTGTCAACATTCTTCTTTCCCTCTGTCACCACCACTAAGCTCTGAGATTCTTGATTGGCAATGTCTTTGTTTGGTTCTGACATCTACAAATTGGACAACAATAAGATCAGTCAGTGTTCAATTCGGTCAAGCAAGCATGTGATGCCTCTAAGTGTGCAACTCTCATTTGGTGCCATTTTTAGGGAATTATATATGTATTATATATGTTTGTTGTAGACTGTTAGATCGATTCAGGTGTATACACGTACAAGTGCAGTGCAAGCTAGCCTAAGAAAGCTAGCACACAGGCAGCTTTATTGATTTTCCAGCCTCGTACGATGCATCTAATCGGTACGTACTCACGTATCTAGCGGCGTATTGGTATATGTCTAACACTATATGGATCAGAATAATCACATGCACTAAACCATAGACTAGTAAATATTTTTTTCCATTACTCACGCACACTGCACATGTACACAAGAAGTTTCATAGATAGAAATCGTATAAATACGTTCTGATAGACTAGCACATCACAATCGTTCCATGCAAAATAATATTAAAATATTCCTAGTAGTAGTAGATCGAACTAATCACTATCATGGAGTTACATTACGTACTGTACTAGCTACTGATATTGAGATTTGAGAGGTTGGAACTTGAAGAAGCTAGCTGACGCCTTACGTCCATCGCAACAAAAGGATTGGTTGCTGACTGCTGAGCGCCGACTCGCCGGAGGCGGCTGGATGAGGAGCTGATCGCGCGTCTAGGGTTGGAGAGGAGAGGGCGCCGCCTGACGAAGGGACGGAGAGATGGACGATGACTAGGTTTACGAACGTGTGAACGTGGGATGATTATGTATCTACGTAACTACGTTAGATAAATCAGAGGCTGTTGGGCCGAAGGACAAATGGGCTGCGCTCAACCGCTCACAGGTGACAGGTCATAGGCCATAGCAGCAGTCACGTACGGTATGGGTGGCCATCGACCCATCGTAAATAATAACGGTTTCTTCGGTAATTTCGGTTTACAGCCACTGGAAACCGAACTTACACCGAACACCGAATGTCAAATGAAATGGCCACCGAACCGAAAAACCATACACCGAATAAACACACAAATCGGTTAAATTGGTTCGGTTCGGTGTGGTTTTTCGGTTTTTGGTGTGAGTGTGCCCACCCCTACTTGCAAGATATGACTTCTTGATAGACCACACATAGTTGGAGTCCTTCTGATTGACAGTCGGTCGAGACAAATCAATAAAGTATCGTGAGACATGCTCAAGTACTTTCTACTTTGGCGGCGGGAGCGGTTTCGGTCCAAAATGGGCCTTCACTTTGGCATCCACTAGTGTGTCGAGTTCCTCCTTAGTCAAGTGGTAAGGCAACTTCGGAAGAGGCTTGAGGCTTAGAGCATATTGAATTTCTTGCCTCTTGTACCGCTAGCCGTCGTAGTTGCGGCCCCTCTCTTCCGATGTTGCATAGGCGATGGAGCACGCTGAGTCGGCAAAGACGGCACACACGATGCCGGACTTGGAGTCGATGGAGCACGCTGACGCCATGGTGCCGGACTTGGAGGAAGAGTCGGCTAACGTGGTGCCAGACATGGAGGAGGAGGAGTTGGTTGATGTCGTGCCAGACTTGGAGGAGGAGTCGGCTGACGCGGAGCTGGACTTTGAGGAGGAGGAGTCGACTGACGCGGCGACGGACTTGGAGGAGGAGGAGTCGGTGGCCTTGGAAAGACGACGCAATCCTTTTTTACATAGAATGATACGATGTATGGCTTCTCCCAGTGTTCTCTCCTCGTCACATACAAGAATGTCAAGTTGTAGCTCGTGATATCCTGACATCATTCATCAACCTCGACACAAGCATAGCCACCTGTAATGGGATTGCAATGGAAGGTTGCTTCTGGGGGATTTGCTAAAGCATAGTCGTCCGCCACCTTCATGGATAAGTTCTTCACTTTCATGTGTAGCTCACAGTTAGTCCTGTCTTTGATATCATCCACAGGGTAGCTAGCTATTAGTGCATCATCGATATCGGCCGGGACGGAACCCACGCTGCTTCTCGGCATAGATGGGACGGTGCTATCCAATGCTGGATCGATCTGCTCATGCTGCCGCTGAGACGCCCTTTCCTGGCTAAGTGAGTCGATCTGCTCCTACTGTCGCCTGATTCTGGATTCCAACTCCAGGTGCTTTGATTCTAGGCCTTCAAGGCGGAGTGCTTCCTCCTTCTTATTCTGCTCCTCTCGCATCTTCTTTCTCGCACGGCTTCTGTAGTCGTCATTCCAACCCGCAAACCCCTCAAACCACGGAACAACGCCACTGCCTCATGTTCTTCCCGGGTGTTCAGGATTCTTCAGGGCGCGCATAAGCTCGTTGTCCTCTCTATTGGGCATGAACACCCCGTTTTGAGCTTCTTCTATTTTCATTAGTATTTCTTTTGCCACTCCTTTAAGACTTGCCTTCACCATAATATCCCCTGCCTCTGGGTCCAACTTCCCCCCATGCGCATAAAACCATGTCCTGCACCTGGGGGGCCAAGTCACTGTAACTGGAGTGACCCCTGCACTAATCATCTCTTGTTCGGATTGATCCCACTTAGGCAGGACTGTCTGGTAGCCACCTGGCCCTAGAGTATGGTGCCACTTCTTTTTCGCAGCATTAATCTTGTTTTTTCTTGACCTTTCCTTAGATAGTTCCGATTCCTTGAACTTCACGAAATTGTCCTAGTGATCTTTTGCCTTCACCAGTGATCCCTCAAATTTTGGAGTCTTCTTGTTTGCTTTGACGTACGCAACCCATGCATTTTTCTTGAAGGTGTTGAATGCGATCGTCATATTTTTAAGAGCATAGTTTATGACTTTCTTTAGATCTGCATCTGTCAAATTATCTGGTAGTGTGAAATGTGACATCAGCTCGGTTCAAAGCACATTTTTTGCTCTTTTGTCAGCAAAAGCAACTCCTGCTAGATCTCCCTTTGTTGGCTTTTTCCATTCTTGAACGAAGATCGGGATTTGGTCCCTGGCAATAACTCCACATTGATTCTTGAACTTGGTCGCATTTTTCCTAGATTCAAGTGGTTCGCCAGTTGATGTTTTGATGGAATCGATGTTGAACTTTACGCCAGGGTCCAAATTTCTGGCCAGGCCTCGAACTACCCTGTCGCTTGTAGAAGATTAGCTCGATCCGGAGGCCTAAAAGAAGAAAGATCGATTCGTTAATACATACAACTCAATTAAGACATGCAATGATCACCGGATGGCTTATATAATAAATATACCTTGGCGGTCTTTATTATTTGAAGATCATTTTCTTCGTCAACATCATTGTCGACTTCATCTATTCGTTCGTCTTCATCAAATACCATACAACCCTCATCGGAATTGTTCAGATATTGCGAGCCGTCATCATCTTCAGGTCCATGCTCTGGGCTCGAGGAGCGTCTGATGTCGAACAGAGCCTCTTTGTGACGCCCTAGATTTGCAGCTACAGTAATCTCTGTAGTCCAGCTACAGTGATCTGAGGATTCTGCTAATCCATTTTTGCTAGTCCAATTGTGATCACTGTTGGAATCAAACTCCAATTCAAATTCCTTACAATTCAAATTCATTTCAAAAGTGGATTTAAAAGCTTCGCAAACTTCAATTCAAAAAAATCATGCTTAGGTTTCAAATATTCCCTAAGCATTTATAAAAATAGAACCAACATTTTATCATGTGATTAGGTGCCTCAAATCTATTTTAGCGGATGCCAAAACAATTATTAAAACCTTTTTGGGTTATAATATTCTATAATATTTTCAAATGGTCTTCAAACCTTTTGTGGTACTACCAAATATTGTAGTTGTAATATTGGGCTAGGTCAAGTATTTTGTAAAAGCTAAATGATCACTAAGGTAAATAAAAACAAAACTAATAAATAGAAAATGTATATATAAAAGAAAACAAAAGGACCCCTCACTAGGTCAACCGGCCCAGCTGGCCTTCTGGCCAACCGTCCGACCTAGCCCACCTTCGCTCCCCTCCTTCCCTGTTCGACCGATCGGTCGCTACAGGGGCGTCATCGCCCCCAGACCACCTCGCTGGCACCGACAGGGGAGGGGATAAGGCCACCCCCTCGCTCCCCAAACCCTACCGCCACCCAGATCCCCCTCACGCCTCCGTCCTCGAATTTTTTTCAGAACTAGTACGGATTTTGTACCCAATTTGAAAACAGCTACATCAGTTGATAAAATATCAAAACTAGTACCCCGTCGATCAGTACTAGGCCAAACAGGGACCTGTTGGCCAGCAGCAGGCCGAAGAGGGGCCCGTCGGACACCATAGGCCGAATAGCACCCTATCGGCCAATCAGAGGCCAGGGAGAGGCCTGTCGTCCAGAGGGGGGCCGAAGAGCCACCTGTCGGCCATTGGGAGGCTGATGGGCCCCTGGATAAGGCCCAGGGCTTCTTTCTTCCTCCTCTGACCACATGTTTCACCCTCCCCCGTCTAGTAGCCTGCCCCTCTTCACCTCTCACTCCCGTTGCTCTCCGGTGCTTCCACCGCCTCGCTGATCTCTTCGCTGGACCACCCAGTTTGTTATCCTACCCGCGTAGACAATAGATCAGGGCGCTCTCCACCGGCCTACGGTATTTTTTTGGCTTCCAACTCAATCGAATGAGAACTCTGAAGTCGGTAGTGGATTTAGTTCTTATTGGCCACCGTCCGTCTGCAGGTAATGGCTTGCCCATTTTGCCGAGCTCCAGGTGGCCCTTGTGCTGCCGTTGATTCCGGTGCGTCTGTATTTACTGTGGTGCTGGATCGTCGATGTTCAAGACGTGTTGTAAGATTATATGTCTTGATTATCTGATTGTGGCATATTCGAATGCCTTTGTTTATATGATTATGATTTTTTCTTCCATTCTTATTGTAGTATGTTCTGTGTAGTGTCACATCACATCTTGCTCGGTACATTGAGGAGTGCAGAGCTTTAGCTATTCGGAGAGGTGACACAGATATTGATCTTGCTCTACACAACAATGAGGGTAACTTATACCATGTTATATTTCCACATGGTAGGATGAGCAGTAAATTCCATGGTCCTTGGTGGGAGGAACTTGTGAATGATTATGGTCTCCGCCATAGTGACATGATGACTGTTATGCTTGAGCACTATGGAACTTATATTAGTGTCGAATTTCATCGGGATGGTGTTATGTTGTTTCCTTTACCCCATGTTGGTAAGATATTTGTTTGACTGATTTTCAGATTTGTTTCAGCTTATACATTTTGTTGTTCATCTCAGTTAGTCAAATCATTTTTTGTAGCTCTTGAGGATCTGAGTGAAACTCAGAGGGAACTTGTTGACAGCTGTTTTTATAGTCCTGGTGTCACTCTAAATTATCATCAAATGTATGTCATGTCGCGACAGCTCTTTGATGACAACTACATACTGTGTACTCCTTTTGTTTATAGGATGGATCGCATGAATGTTATTTCCCAACATATGGTAAGCTTTGGTTTCTAGTTTTTATTATTTGTTTGTTCTTTGCTGGTTCATAGAATGGATCATATAACTTGCTTGTTTTTGTCACGTTATTCCTACCATGGTTGTGAGGAGTTTTATGGAATCTGTGGCTATTCCTAGGACTGGTTCTTTAACTCTTGAAATTACATTGGATTCAGAAGATGATGATATATTTGTGAGCATTCCTTGTTCCTACTTCATTGGCTTGGGTGATCGAATGGTGTTGAAGAAGGAAGGTTTCAGTAATTTTCTGCTGGCATCGTCTATCTAAGTCAACAATTTGGTGCTCATAACATTCAAACAGCGTGAACAGGAGCTAGCTGTTGTTTTCAGCTATCTGCCACAGTGAGAAATAAAGAAAGGGCTCGTGCAGCCCAAGCAGCAGAAGAAGCTGGAGATGGAAAAGGAAAATATCCACGTTGGACTCAGTAGGTTTATATTCTTGTAACTCAATTTCAGCAAGTTGTATCTTAATTTCAGCAAGTTGTATCTTAATTTCAGCAAGATGTATCTTAATTTTAGCAAGCCGTACTATTCCCGTTTTTATTTGCCGCCATACTATGCCGCCACCTTTGTCCCACCATTCTCTGCCGCCACTTTCCTTCCCGCCATTCTCTCTCGCCATTATCTTTCCCGCCATTCTGTCCCGCCATTCTCTCCTATCATTTTCTCCCGCCATTCTCTCCAGCCATTCTCTGTCCCGCCATTCTCTCCCGCCCGATTTCCCACCATTGCGGTTGTCATCTGCCTATAAAAGGAGGCATTGTATGTGCCTTCCTCCGTCGGCCACCAACACTCAAAAAACCCAGCGCGGTAGTCATTATGAGTTTGCCTTGTTCGGATCAAAGCATTAGGCCTAGCAAATGGAAGAGTGCGAAGTTGCCTCAGGGTGTGGAAGCAGTTCATTGCTGGTGCGGGGATCTCTGCATGGTGAAGGAGGTGACAGATTTTTCAGATTGGTTGGGCATGAAGTTTTTCATGTGCGCTAATTATGAGGAAGATCCACCCGTTGGTCCTTCACCGTATATCACGTCTTCGATATGTTTCAGTCACACAGAATAAACACGTTGTTGATATTGTTGTTTATTTGATTTTTATATTTCTGTTTCTTTTGTAGTCTCCTCCACCCCTGTGCTAGTACTATCGTTGGATAGACACGAAAATACCGGACTGGGCGGTGACTGCGATTCGTGAAACAAGTCGTCGTGCATGGGCAAGTTTGGACTTGGAGGAGCACCACGAGAAGGCGGTAGCAGAGGAGAAAGCAGAGCAGGAGAGAGCTTGGCAAGAGTACTGTGTGGAGCAGAGGGCTTTTCTTGCTGAGATGAACAAGAAAAACCAAGAAAACCAACTTCGACTGGCGGAGGTCTACCGGCAGCGAGAGGAGGCCCGTGAAGCTGAGAGGTAGAGAAATAAAGAAAGGGCTCGTGCAGCCCAGGCAGCAGAAGAAGCTGGAGATGGAAAAGGAAAATATCCACGTTGGACTCAGTAGATTTATATTCTTGTAACTCAATTTCAGCAAGTTGTATCTTAATTTCAGCAAGTTGTATCTTAATTTTAGCAAGATGTATCTTAATTTCAGCAAATTGTATCTTAATTTCAGTGAGAAGCGTGATACTTGCCTCTTGTGCAAGTGCATTGATTCTCTCCCGCCAGTTTCTCTCCCGCCACTTTCTCTCCCGCTTGTTTCTCTCTCGCCATTTGTTCCCACCATTGTCCTTCTCGCCTTTCTCTCCCGCCACTTTCTCTCCCACCTATATAACCACATTTGCAGTAAGGAGGGTGAGCAGGCCCTTCCTTTCCCTGTCGCTCCCCCATCCTTCCGCTCTCGCCATATTTTCGTGGAGATGTCTCATCCTCCTCATCCTCACTATCTTTTTGATCGTAGTTTTCACAAGGGTATGTCCAACCGTGTTCTTTGTCTAGCTGCCAATTTCAAGATGAATGATAGAGTAGTTCCATGGGAGGAACTCATTAGCAGTGACTTCATAATGAATGAGTTGGCTCACCAATTAGCTAGGACTGGGTGGCCTCCCAGGACTTTTGAGGAGATACGAAAAGAACTTCTGAGGTTGCATGCCAGATGGCAAAAGCAACTGCACAAGGGTGATGCTTATCTTAGGATTGATGTGAATAATTCAGGTTTATGGTCAGCAGAAAGTGAGGACGAGGACGACCTCTTCATGCCGAGCAGCAAGGTGAAGAGTTTTGCATCAAAGGGCAAAGTTCTACATCGACGAAGGGGAAGAGTTCTACATCGACGAAGGGGAAGAGTTCTGCATCGACGGAGGACGAAGACGACGTCTTCATGCCGAGTACCAAGGTGAAGACGACCGCATCGTCGAAGGGCAATAGTTCTGCAGCGACAAAGGGGAAGAGATCTGCATCGACGGATGATGATGATGATGCATTCATGTAATACATTTTTCATGTAGTACTATTTTCTATAGTGGTGTTCTATGTAGTGCAGTTTAATTAAGTTGTAACGTTTAATTCAGTTGTAAAGTTTAATTCAGTCTTAACTTTTCATTCAGTTGTAATATTTAATTCAGTTGTACTGTCTAATTCATTTGGACGGATTTGGTTTGCGTTACTGTTATTCTCTCTCTAAACAAAATAAGTCTCAACCATAAATATGTCGCATACATGAATATGCCCGATACATAGAGGCTAAATATGTCAAATACATGAATATGTCCGATACATAAAGGCTACATATGTCTCATACATAAATAGATAGTCATGTCTCGTATGTAGATGACCGTATCACTGCTGGGGCTTGCGACGAATCTTGGGCTTCCTCGGACGTGGACCGAAAGGCGATAAGCGCTGAGGCGGTGGACGAGTGTCATGATGACCACGACCATAGAACACCTCGTCCGTCGGTGTCTGTGTCTCCTGCGTCAATGGTGGTGGTCGAGTGGCAAGAACTATCTCCGAGATACCATATGTGCATGCACCACGGTCATCGTCCTTGTCGTCGCCAGGTATGTATGAACCAGGACCAGTAAACGGAGGTGACTGAACTGAAGTCATGAACGGTTGCGATTGGCTGCCGCCTGCTGGTAAATTAAAACATGTAAAGAATGACTTACGAGGCTAAATTTTGAAAAAGAATGTACAAAGTTAAGTTACCTAGGTCCATCTGCTGAAGCCAGGAAGAGTCCTCGAGCTGTGAAGGAGTTGGCTGCTGGTACAAATAGCCCCCGGCCTGTGAAGGAGGTGGCTGCTGGTAGAAATAACCCCCGGGTTGTGAAGGAGGTGTCTGCTGCCAGGAGGAGCCCCCTGGCTGTGAAGGGGGTGCCTGCTGCTAGGAGGAGCCCCCTGGCTGTGAAGGAGGTGCCTGCTGCCAGGAGGAGCTCCCTGGCTGTGAAGGAGGTGCCTGCTGCCAGGAGGAGCCCCCTGGCTATGAAGGAGGTTCCTGCTGCCAGGAGGAGCTCCCTGGCTATGAAGGTCGAGGTTCTGAACGTTGCAGAGAGGGGCGTGACGGACGATGTGCTTCACGAGTATGAACAACATCGGAAGATCGCCTACATGTAACAGCTGCGACGAACCCGCGTATCTTCGCTTGAAGACTCTTCAACCTTGTTACTGCATCCCGTTGTGGGATATTTTCTCCACTCTCAAAGCGGTCCACTAAAGCGGTAACCTCCTCTAGCGCATGAGTTCCTAATTCACCCTGCAGACAAAAAGGTAACAATTGTACATGTTCATGTATAGGGAAAACATAGCATGTGAGAATAACTAAGGACATACCGCGTGGTGTCTGGTTCCCACAACTGAGGAAGTTGGGAACAGATCGCTGGCGAGAGGAACTGGGATATGATCCGGAGTAGATGATGGAACCAAGTAGATCCTCGTGCTCTGTCTGTAACGCTTCAGATACAACCCGTACTTGTCCCAGTTGAAGACACGAACTTCATCCCATATATTTGTCGGGGCAGTATTCCATTCCTCGAGGTAAGGGCTAATTTCGCGAAACCAAGAAGCCTGGGACTTGTTTCCTCCTACGCGACTGTACCTAAGATTGAAATGCACGTTACGTCGACGCGGACGAGTTCATGTCGGCTCTTGGCGAGGATGGCGAGCCGCTGCCCAAGGACTCCTTTGGCATTCCTCAAGGCCCGGCGGATGATGAAGTCGCCAACGAGAGCACCGACTCGAGCAGCGAGACGGCCGAGACCGAGGAGCTCGACTCAAAGGCCAAGGAGGCCGACCCGAAGGCTGCGACCACCTCCGAGGCGAGGACCGAGCCGCCCAGGGACGCGCCGGCTAGGGGCACACCGGCTGGTGATGCGCCGGTAGCCTGAGCCCCCGGGCGTCTTTTTTATCTTTCTCTTTTTTTCTCCCTACATGTTAAGCTTGAATCCACCCACTCGGGGTGTTTGTGTAATGAACTGAATGCTAGCTGTGGGCCGCTCTTGCCTTAATATTTATGCCGTGAATAGCTTGTCGTTTTTGCCTTGTGACTCATGTTGCCTCGTCCTTATCCTTTTTTGCCCGCCTCGACTCCTTTCGTTTCTACTCCTTTTCTCCTTGGGTTTCGGCCCCGCCAGCCCAACAGATGGGAACCGGTCTGTAGCTGGGTCGGGGCGTCCGCCTCAAGGGAGCCGGTTCAAAACTTAGGAATCGCAAGGGCTTTTCGGGATAAGTAGAGCGGTAGAGACGCGGCGATGGCCCGGTTGGGCCTAGAAGGAGTCTCCCTTTGTTTTGACCTTTCGTGCGAGCCAAACCTTGCCACCCCGAGGCCCTGTTAGCCGGACAGCCGAGAGCCGGTTCTGTAGCTGGTAAGGGTGGGGAAGTTTGGCTGGCTCACATTACTTAGCCATTTTCCGGAGAGGCGTTTCTAGGCCCAGCCGGCTAGCCCCCGGGCTGGGGAGCCGGTGAGTGAAGAACACTTGTGAGGAAAACGAAATGGGGCACGCCCCAAGAGCCGGCTCGGGGCGCCCATTGCATTCATAAGCCCAAAAGGGTGGGGATACATACATACATTGGTTTTTCAGTAGTAAAATGGGCGCAGGAGTGACGCATTCCATGGGCGCTCTGTCTCTTCACCGGAGGCATCTCTTTTGCGCTTCTGCGTCTTCTGGGCGTCTATTAGGTAGTACGTGTTGTTGTGCAGCGCCTTGCTGATGATGAACAGACCCTCCCATGGGGAGGACAGCTTGTGTTGTCTGGCTGTTCGCTGGATCCGCCTAAGGACCAGGTCCCCTTCGCGAAAGGAGAGTTGCCGGATCCGCTTGCTGTGGTAGTGCCATAGCTTCTGCTGGTAGATTGCTGTCCGGCTCAAGGACAGTTCGCGAGCTTCTTCGAGTAGGTCGATGCCATCTTCTCTTGCCTCCTTCGTGTCCTTCTCCGTGTATAGGGCGACCCGAGGCGAATCGAACTTGATGTCGGTGGGGATGATCGCCTCGGATCCATACACAAGGAAGAAAGGAGTGTAGCCGGTTGAACGGTTCGGGGTGGTCCAAAGACTCCAAAGGACGGCCGACAGCTCATCGATCTAGCAGCCGGCCGACCTCACAAGTGGCATCACGAGCCGAGGCTTGATGCCGGACATGATGAGGCCGTTCGCCCTCTCGACCTGTCCGTTTGACTGCGGGTGGGCGGCGGAGGCTAGGTCGAGCCGGATTCCTTGCTTGGAGCAGAAGCGCGCGAGTGCACCCTTGGCGAAGTTGGTGCTATTGTCGGTGATGATGTTGTGGGGAACGACATAGCGCGCTGTGATGTCGTCGATGAACCGGACGACCGTGGGGCCGTCCAGCTTCTTGATTGGTCACGCCTCGATCCACTTGGTGAATTTGTCGACAGCCACCAGCAAATGCGTCATGCCGCCTCGAGCGGTCTTGAATGGGCCCACCATGTCCAGCCCCCAAATAGCGAAGGGCCACGAGAGGGGCATGGTTTGGAGGGCCGTTGCCGGCAGGTGGCTTTGTGTGCTGAAGCGTTGGCAGCCCTCGCACTCGTCGACCAACTTCTTGGCCGTCTCGAGAGCCGTCAGCCAGAAGAAGCCGTGGCGGAAAGCCTTGGCCACCAGGGTCCGGGAGGCGGCATGATGCCCGCACTCGCCCTGGTGAATGTCAAGGAGGATCTCCATACCCTTTTCCGGCTCGACGCATCGCTGGAAAACGCCGGTGGTGTTGTGATGGACGAGCTCGTTGTTGATGATGCCGTAGGCCGTGGCCCGACGTTGGACTTTCCTAGACAAGGCCTCGTCCGGAGGGAGCTCGCCACGTAGGAGGAATGCCAGGATGGTTGGGCCCATGAGGGGGCTGAGCCGGGAGCCGGCTTGGGAGCCCCCAGTACTGGTTGATCAGTCCCCGGGACCGGCTCGCCAGCCCCCGGGACCGGCTTGGGAGCCTCCAAGACTGGTTGGTCAATCCCTAGGGCCGATTTGCCAGCCCCTAGGGCCGGCTCGTCGATGATCATCATGACGGCCGCGCCGCCATGGCTGGCCGCCTCGGACGCCGCCGGCTCGATCGGAGCTGGTTGGGCGGCCGACGGTTTGGGAGCCATTGGTGAAGGTGCCGGGGAGGCGGCCGGGACCGTTGACGGGCCGGCGATGCCCGCCAACACGAATATTGACTCCAATTCTAGGGAAGGCTTGATCGACGGCTTGAGCAGCCATTCGAGGGAGACGTCGGCTGGGATGGCCTGCCGGGTGGAGCCGATATTTGCCAACGCATCCGCCGCCTCGTTGTCCTCCCGGGGGACGTGATGAAACTCACTGCCCTCGAAGGAGACGGTGAGCTGCTGTCCGAGGAAGCGGTAGCTGGCCATGTTGGCGTCCCTGGCATCCCATTCACCAGAAACTTGCTGCACTACGAGGTCGGAGTCACCGAAGCAGAGGATGCGCCTGATGCCGATCTCCTTGACAAGCCGAAGGCCATGGACTATGGCCTCGTACTCAGCCACATTGTTGGAGGCGGCGTAGTGGATCTGGAGGGCGTATTTAAGCTGATCACGTTTCGGGGAGGAGAGGACTATGTCACCCAGGCCGGTCCTCATTTTCGAGCCGTCGAAATGCACGCGCCAATGCATGGAGTCTGGGGGAGGCGGAACGAACTCCGTCTCCGCCCGGTCGACGAGGAAGTACGCCAATGCCTGCGACTTGATGGCGGTTCTTGGCTCATACCAGATCTCATGATCGGCGAGAGCGATGACCCACTTGGCGATCCGGACGGTGGAGTCCCAGCCGCTCATGATCTTGCCAAGCGGGGCCATGCTTACCACGGTAATGGTATGCTCCTGGAAGTACTACTTGACCTTCTTGGCGGCGAAATATATGCCAGAACACATCTTTTGGTAGTGGGGGTAGTTCTGCTTGGACGCGGAGATGACCTCGCTGAGGTAGTAGACGGGCCGTTGGACCGGCAGGGACTTGCCCTCCTCCGGCCGCTCGACCACCAGGACGACGCTAATGATGCGGGTGGTCGCTGCGATGTAGGCGAGCAGTGGTTCCTTCTCAGCCGGTGCGGCCAGGATGGGCGCGTGGGTGAGAGCCTTCTTGAGGCCGCGGAAGGCCTCGTCCGCCCCGTCAGGCCAGTCAAAGCTGCCCGGCCTCTTGAGTTGACCCCGCTTGATTAGAGCCGTCTTGCGAAGGAGCCCGTAAAGGGGCAGGGCGTTCTCCCCCAGCCGGCTGATGAACTGGCTGAGCGAGGCGAGGCAGCCGGTGAACTTCTGAACGTCGCCGAGCCGGGTCGACTTTGGCATGCGCTCGATCACGCTGATCTTCTCAGGGTTAGCCTCAATGCCGCGAGTGGACACGAAGAAACCCAAGAGTTGGCCGGCGGGGACGCCGAAGACACACTTCTCTGAGTTGAGCTTGATCTTGTACTCGCGCAAGTTCGCAAGGTCTCCCGGAGGTTGTCGAGGAGGCTGAAGTGCTTCTTGGTTTTGACGACGATGTCGTCAACGTAGACATGGACATTCCTACCTATCTGAGGCTAGAGGCACTTCTGCATGCACCGTTGGAAGGTGGCGCCTGCTTTCTTCAGGCCGAATGACATGGTGATGTAGCAGTAGGCCCCAAAGGGCGTGATGAAGGAGGTCTTGAGCCGTTCTTCCGGATCCAGCTTGATCTGGTGGTAGCCGGAGTAGGCGTCCAGAAAGGACAGCAAGTCGCAGCTGGCCGTGGAGTCATTGATTTGATCGATCCGCGGCAGAGCGAGCGGGTCCTTGGGACACGCCTTGTTCAGGCTAGTGTAGTCGATGCACATGCGCCAGGTCTTGTTCTTCTTCAGCACCAGGACTGTGTTGGCGAGCCAGTCCGGGTGGAATACTTCCATGATGAACCCGGCTGCGAGCAACCAGGAGATCTCTTCCCCTATAGTATGCCGCTTCTCCTCGGAGAAATGGCGCAGGGGTTGCTTGACCGACTTGACGTCCGACCGTACGTGGAGTTTGTGCTCGGCGAACTTCCTTGGAACACCCGGCATGTCCTTGGGGGACCATGCAAAGATATCCCGATTCTCACGGAGGAATTCGACGAGCTCGCCTTCCTATTTGCTATTGAGGCGGGAGCCGATGGTGACGCACTGGGCCGGGTTGACCGAGTCGAGCGGGATTTGCTTGGTGTCTTTGAATGGCTCAAAGGAGGCCTCACCGCCGGATTGCGAGGGAGGAGCCGGCACGGCCGGCTGGCTAGCAGCAAGGTCCACGAGCCGGTCGAGCTGTCGTCTCTCCTCGGCGGTCTCCAGGGCCTTGGCCAGCCGGCTGCCGTCTCAAGCGCACTCGAGCGACATCTTGTAGTCGCCCTTGATGGTGATGATTCCTTTGCGGCCTGGCATCTTGAGCTTGAGGTAGGCATAATGGGGGACCGCCATGAAGCTGACAAGAGCCGGTCGGCCCAACAGCGCGTGGTAGGGGCTCGTGAGGTCACGACCTCGAACAACACTGGCTCGCGGCGGAAGTGGCCGGGTCCACCGAAGAGGACGTCAAGCGTGATCTTGCCGACAAGGGAACAAGACTTCCCAGGCACGATGCCGTGGAAGACCATCCGGCTCGCCTGCAGGTCTTCTGTTTTCAGCCCCAGCTTGTGCATCATGTCGAGGTAGAGAATGTTGATGCTGCTGCCACCATCTATCAGCACCCGGGAGAAACGACAAACTCTCTCATTGGTGGCGATGGTGGGTGCTACTTCTTGAGATTGCGTTGGTTTTTCCCTTGAAGAGGAAAGGGTGATGCAGCAAATTAGAGGTAAGTATTTCCCTCAGTTTGAGAACCAAGGTATCAATCCAGTAGGAGTATCAAGATGAGGCGCCAAAGAAACCTGCACAAACACAAGCAAACTTGCACCCAACGCGATAAAGGGGTTGTCAATCCCTTCACGATTGCTTGCAAGGTGAGATCTGATAGTGATAATGAGTAAATATAAATAAGTAAATAAAATTGCAGCAAGGTATTTTTGGTGTTTTTATGTTTAGATCTGAATATATAATATGTAAAATAGACCCATGGGCCATAGTGTTCACTAGAGGCTTCTCTCATGATAGCAAGTATTACGGTGGGTGAACAAATTATTGTTGAGCAATTCATAGAATAGCGCAAAGTCATGACGATATCTAAGGCAATGATCATACATATAGGCATCACGTCTGAGACAAGTAGAGTGATACTGTCTGCATCTACTACTATTACTCCACACATCGACCACTATCCAGCATGCATCTAGTGTATTAAGTTCATAACAAACGGAATAATGCTTTAAGCAAGATGACATGATGTAGAAGGATAAATTCATGCAATATGATATAACCCCCATCTTTTTACCCTTGATGGCAACAACACGATACATGCCTCGCTACCCCTTCTATCACTAGGTGAGGACACCGCACAGTATGAACCCAAAACCAAGCACTTCTCCCATTGCAAGATTCATAAATCAAGTTGGCCAAACGAAACCCATAACTCAAAGAGAATTACAAGGATATGAAATCATGCATATGAGAAATCAGAGGAGACTCAAATATTATTCATAGATAAGCTGATCATAAATCCACAATTCATCGGATCTCAACAAACACACCGCAAAAGAGAATTACATCGGGTAGATCACCATGAAGATCATGGAGAACTTTGTATTGAAGATCAAAGAGAGAGAAGAAGCCATCTAGCTACTAGCTATGGACCCAAAGGTCTGATGTGAACTACTCACGCATCATCAGAGAGGCAAGGATGTTGATGAAGATGGCCACCAGAGATGGATTCCCCTCCAGCAGGATGCCGGAACGGTCTCCCGATTGGTTTTTGGTGGTTCTGGAGGCTTGCGGCGGTGGAACTTGCAATCTAGGTATAATTCTGTCTGTTTGGCTATTTATAGGACTGTATGGCAGCGGAAACAAGTGTAGATGGGCCACGAGGAGGCCACGAGCCCCCTAGCCGCGGCCTAGGGGGGGCGCCTCCCAAGCTCGTGGCTCCCTTGGCCCACTTCTCTGGTATTTCTTCCTTCAGGTATTTTTGATATTTTTCATAAAAAATCACGGCAAAAGTTTTATTCCATTTGGACTCTGTTTGATATTCCTATCTGAAAAAGATCAAAAACACGGAAAAAACAGGAACTGGCACTGGGCACCGAGTTAATAATTTAGTCCCAAAAATCATATAAAATAGCATATTCATGCATATAAAACATCCAAAGTTGATAATATAATAGCATGGAACAATAAAAAATTATAGATATGTCGGAGACGTATCAGTGGGGTCGAGGACCAAAGCATAGCTGCAGGGATTCGGCATCACGGCAGGGTGATCGGCCTGGCTCCAAGTGACCGGCTTCTCCAACCAGTGCATGAACTGGGGAGTTGTCGGCATGGTGGCGTTCACCTCACGGCGGAGGTGGCGCTGAGCGTGTTCGTCCGTCTCTTCACTGGTGAAGACGACGTTGCAATCGTCCTGGTTGGGGAACTAGTCGACTAGACGACCGCCGTTCTGGGCCCGAGCTGGAGCCGGCGTCGGGGCGACAGCTTGGGCCGGGGCCAGCGCGCGGGCTGGCGGCGCGGGAGGAGCCGGAAGGCCGTCCCCCCGAGCCAGTCGCTGTGAGAAGCTGCACTGTCGAAGCATGTGCATAGAGGGTTTGGCCCCCGAATGGTTCTTACAGGGGAGGTCGAGCATTTGCTCGAAGGTGAGCTTCGGCTGCTAGGCAGCCTTGCCGGCGCGCTGGCGCTGGCCGGAAGGCTGGGCAGCTGGTCGTTCTTGTGTTTGTTGTTCTGTGGCTGCCGGTTGTCGTCTGCTGCCCGGGTCGTGGTCGGTGTCGTCGTCGCCTTGGCAGGCAGGGTCATCTTGACCCGGATGGCCGAATTGGCCGTGGCGTATTTGTCTGCCTTGGTCATGAGCTCGGCAAGCGTGGCCGGCTCAGAGCACAGAAGCTTATGTTTGAGAGGGATGCCAACTGCGGTGGTGTAGTCGATCAGTCAGTCTTCGGGCTTAGCGGCCCCGTTGTATTTCGGGGTGTCCCTAGGGAGCATGAAGCCGGTTGGGAACGGCTCGGTGCGGATCCGAGGGCCGAAGCAGGCCGGACAAATCAAGCCCTCCTCCTCGAGGAGGGCGGATTGCACGAGCCACTCGATGTGGTTGCGGGCGTCGTTCTCGCTGCGGGGGACGCATGGTCCGAGACGAGCCGAGAGCTTGGGACGGACGGTGGGTGGCCCCGACTGCCCCGACTCATGCCGCGGGGGAGGTGTGTGCCTGTGGCTGCGTCGGCTACCGGCTGCCGGCGCTTCGTGGTGGCGGTCGCTTCGAGGCGGATCGTCGGTGCGCTGGCTGCTGACAGTCGGCTGTTTGCTCCCCGGCGTGTGAGAGGGCCAGGGGTTGTTTGCTCTGGCCCGACAGCTGGAGACGCGAGGGGAGTAGGAGTACTGGGTCGCCTGGCGGCCGGTAGTTCCGGTGCCCTCGGGCTCGGGCTGGAGGCCTTCAGTGGCGGTGCCGCCTATCGCGAGCAGATGCTGCTGCGCATCAGCAGCATCGATGAGCTCCTTGATGTGGCGCTCGTGGGCGGCGCGCTCTTCACCCTCCAAGGTGGACAATTCCTCATAGGCCACCTTGAGAGCCCGCAGGTTGGGGAACGTTGCATGGGAAATAAAAAATTTCCTACGCACACGCAAACCTATCCATGGTGATGAGCATCTATGAGAGGGAGAGTGGATCTACGTACCCTTGTAGATCGCTAAGCGGGAAGCGTTAAGAAACGCGGTTGGTGTAGTCGAACTTCTTCGGGATTCAAATCGCCGAGCATCCCGCGATCTAATCATGAACCGTCCCGCAAACCAATCACGAACCGTCCCGCGATCCGATCACGAACGTCCCATGGCCTTGATCACGATCCTTCCGATCTAGTACCGAACGGACGACACCTCCGCATTCAGCACACGTGCAGCTTGATGACGATCTCCACCATCTCGATCCAGCAAGAATAAGTGGAGACGAGGAAGAGTTCTCCGGCAGCGTGACGGTGCTCCGGAGACGGTGGTGTAGTTGTTCCTGCAGGGCTTCGCCTAAGCACTGCAGAAATCCGATCTAGAGGAGAAACTATGCACTGGAGGTTAGGGTTGCACGTGGAAGAAAGAACTAGTGCAAAACCCTTGAAACCCTCTAGTATATATAGGAGGAGAGGAGGAGGAGAGGCAGCCTTGGACTCCAAGGCTAGCTGGTTCGGCCGGCTAGGAGGGAGGAGTTCTCTTCCTTCTCCTCCAAGTAGGATTAGGACTCCTTCCTTATATAGCCCCTTTTTGCCTTTTTCCACCTTTTTCCTTTTGGTATTTTCTTCCCAGCCTCATGGGCTTTGTGTAGGACTTCCACCAGCCCACTAAGGGCTGGTATTCACCCTCCTACAGCCCATGTAGCCTCTTGGGTCGAAATACCCCTCCCGGAGGTCTCCCGATACACTACCGGCACTCCTGGTACACTACCGATGAGCCAGAAACTTTTCCGGTGACCAAACTGGGACTTCCTATATATGAATCTTTACCTCCAAACCATTCTGGAGATCCTCGTGATGTCCGGGATCTCATTCGGGACTCCGAAAAAACTTCGTTCACCACCATACATAACTCTATACTACCGAAACGTCACCAAACCTTAAGTGTGCAGACCCTGCGGGTTCGAGAACTATGTAGACATGACCGAGACACCTCTACGGTCAATAACCAATGGAGGGACCTGGATGTCCACATTAGTTCCTACATATTCTACGAAGATCTTTATCGGTCGAACCTCTATGTCAAGGATTCAGTTAATCCCGTATAACGTTCCCTTTGTTCTTCGGTATGTTACTTGCCCGAGATTCGATCGTCGGTATCTCCGTACCTAGTTCAACCTCGTTACCGGCAAGTCTCTTTACTCGTTCCGTAATACAAGATACCGCAACTAACAATTAGTTACATTGCTTGCAAGGCTTATTGTGATGTTGCATTACTGAGTGGGCCCTGAGATACCTCTCTGTCACACGGAGTAACAAATCCGAGTCTCGATCCATGCCAACTCAACAGACACCATCGAAGATACCTGTAGAGCACCTTTATAGTCACCCAGTTATGTTGCGATGTTTGATACACACAAGGCACTCCTCCGATATCCGTGAGTTGCAGGATCTCATGGTCATAGGAACATATACATTGACATGCAGAAAACAGTAGCAATAAACTAACACGATCATACACTACGTTTGTAGTTTGGGTCTTGTCCATCACATCATTCTCCTAATGATGTGATCCCGTTATCAAATGACATCTCATGTCCATGGCTAGGAAACCTTAACCATCTTTTGATGAACGAGCTAGTCTATTAGAGGCATACTAGGGACATGGTTTTGTCTATGTATCCACACATGCATTTAAGTCTCCGATCAATACAATTATAGCATGTATAATAAACGATTATCATGAACAAGGAAATATGACAATAACTAATTTATTATTTCCTCTAGGGCATATTTCCAACACCGCGGTCACGCATAGCCCCATGTCGGCTGGGCTCAGTGCGAGGGCGGTGGCATCATCGAACAGGATGCGACGATCCGCCTCGAGATCGGCCGTGGCGGTGTCGGGGTTCGCCGTCAGGGCGATCGGAGTGCTCAAGCCGTGGAGGACCGCACCGAGCGGGTCGGACATGCCGAAGCGGGCAGCGGCTGCGGTAGCCGCGACCCGCGCCCGTCCGGAAGCGGTGGAAGAGGTGATGGCCAGTACTCCCACGCGATCATGGGAGCCGCTGGCCTGAGTCGTAGCGAGTGCGCCCACTACCGTGGGCGGACCAGTGCAGACGAGCACCCCTGCGGGGTACTCATCAGCGGCCGGAGCCTCGGCGAGGCTGAGCCTGCCAAAGCACTCGGTGAGCGCATCGATGTCAGCCGTGAGGCCGATGGATTTGCCCGCAGGGCGTGCTGGAGCCAGCCCCACGAGCCCCTCACGGTTTGGCCGGGACAAGCGGCGATGGCGGGGGATGGCGAGGGGTCCTGCCTGGAGCATGAATCCGGCCGGCGCCGCGTACGGCCCCATGGTGGGCGCCAACTGTCGTTGTTTTCTCACGACAGATGCCATAGGGTGGCTTATCATAGGTGGTTGGGGCCGAAGGACGCTGACGGGCTCCAGGTGCAAGATTGGGTACAAGAGGTGTCGACACATGATGTACCCAGGTTCAGGGCCCTCCGGAGGAGGTAATACCCCTAGTCCTGCTTGGTTTTAGTTGGATGGATGGGTATAGCCACAATGGTGCTCCTGGAGCTGTGTCTAGAGGAGGAAGAAGGGGCAGCCGGCTCCTCTTCCTCCACTACTAGAAGGAGTTGCGTGTATGTGGGGATGATCGTTCATGCGAGCGTCTGTCTATCCCCGTTGCATGCGGGGCTCGGGGGATTTTTAGGCCAACCCCCCGGCTCTTACAATATGTTATAAGTACAAAGTGGGGGGACCCGGCTGGCCAGAGGGTCCCGCTATTCGCCTCGCCTCGTCGTTGGTGGGGTCCACCGGCCGAGCGGTCCCATCTCCCGCTGGGGCCCGCCAGCCGGCTCTGTGATTGGCCCTTACCCACCTGCCCAGGCACGGGCCACCGGGTCAGCGTCGCCTAGCACCAGCCGACCAAAGTCGTTGGTACGGCCGACGGCACTGTAGCCACGCCGGGGCAGGTAATCCAGTGGTGAGGGCATGCCAGCACTGTTCCCACGCCCGGTCGCGCTCACCGAGGTCAGCGGCCGGGATGGTTGGACTGTAGCCACGCGCTGCAGGGCGTTAGCGGCCACTGTAGCCACAGGGCCGCCCATCGTGCCGGTCACGTCGCGTCGTCGTACCCGCGCGTAGAGGGACGGGACAGGGCATGTCCGTCCCGAGGTCAACGGAAGAGTCGGCCTGTGGGCAGCCGGCCACGCCCAGCCGGCCAAGGGTCCAGCCGGCTCCTTGACCAGCCGGCCGGGGCGCCAGGCGGCACTGGCTCGTGCCGGACATCCTCCAGCCGGCCATGACCAGCTGGCCGCGTAGTTTTTCTTCGAAGCGGAAGGGGGAGGACCCCGTTGCTTAGGCCTAGCTAGGGGTAATAACCCCGTCACTTCTGATTCCTTTGTAGCTAAAATTGGCTCGTTATAGTGATGTGTTGTAGGAATTTTTGTAGCTCAAATTGGCTGTAGGTGCTCTGCGTATGCTATCCTTTTGCTGTGCTGTAGTTTTTTACACCTGTCCTTTGATGTTCTAGGTTCTTATAGCTCAAATTGGCTAGTAGGTAATCTCTGAATTTTTGCAGCTCAAAGTTTTCTATAGCTTTTTGTCTTGTATTTAGTGATGCATTATTTTGATGTTCAGAGAGAAGTTTCTGTAGCCAATTTGATGTTCAGAGAAAAGTTTCTGTAGGAATTAGTGATGCATTAGTGATGTAGGAATTAGTGGTGCAGACTTGATGTTCAGAGAGAAGTTTCTATAGTAATGCAGTACTGAATGCATTTTCTTTATTTTTTTTACCTCAAAGCTTCTGTAGCTCATGGTATCATCTTGTATTTTTTCAGATTTACTTGTCTCAACTTGTTTGTAGGTTGTGTTTGTAGCATTTTTATCTGGCTATGTGTGTAGTTTATGCTACAAGAATGTTATTGCTTGTGAAAACTAGTTTTATTAGCTAATGTTATTGCTTCTCTTTCCATTCTTCTTTTTTCCAAGTTCCCACCCACAAATTTCTACGTTTGTTATTAGGGAGCAAATTTTTATGTATTTGTGCCTATCCTTTTTATTTGCCAGTTTTGATTGTGGGTTGTTTGTTATTCTGTACATAGAGAATCTAACTGCGAGGGGGGTGAAGCCATTCAACATGGTATGACCAACTTTGTTTTCGAAACACTAGAAGTAAGCATACTATCTACAACACTACCATCACTTTGTGAATGTGACTCCTAACACTATTTTTCTCCTGTTTTAGTTTTCTAATCCATGTTTTTTGTATTTCTGCTTTTTGTATGCTCAGGACACGAGGTCATTGCTCAATTTCCGAACATTCGTTGCAGCGAAGCTTTTCAAGCAGCCTCAAAACACACTGAACTCAGTCGAAGAGTTCCAGAAACTGTTGAGAAGCTCGTAGAAGATGCCAATCGGAACAGAAACTGTTTGAGAAGCTCATAGAAGATGCCAATCAGAACAGAAGCTTGCTAGTTTAGTTTTTAGGTTTTTTGTGAGTACATGTGTGCGCAACATCTTTCTATGTAACTGAAAACAACAAGTTGCTGTTACCTATCTCGTTTATCTTTTGTGGAACTCAAGATGGGGCATGTATCATGCTGGGGCAGGTCCTTTTTTTTCTCTTTATTTCTTTTGAAATGTTGGAGCATCATCCATGCTTGTCCTGTTAATGTGAACTAGAGATGGACTGAGAGATGGTAATGAAAATGACAGGCTTTGTTTGCAGCTTGGTATCTTTGCTTACTGGTATTTTGTTTGCTGAAACGGCGAAATCCTACCCCCTTTATATTACTGGATTACTGTTATATGTCAGCTATATTACTGGATTATATTGCTGAAATAATGGATTTTTTACTGTTATATTTTTTATGTGCTATAGGGATGCATGTTGTAGCAAGAATGCACACTAAAACCATCTTGCCCGATCATGTATATTTCCAGGGAGGACAAAATGTAAAACTTGAATCACTTTTCAAAAGATAAAATGTTTCAAAGCACTAGAAACATGTTGTCGTAACATGAAATCAAAACAGTACATTCATATATACGCCAGGGAGGACAAAATGTACAAATTGAATCATGAAACAAACAACACATTCATGTGCTGGAGCAGTACTAGAAATATGGCAGAGACCTCAAAAACTTTTCAAAAGACAAAATGTGAGATATCTTGTATGTCTCAAATGCAGGCACACATAACAATATGAGATCTCTTATTTTGTTCTACTTTTCTGTAATATAGGTTTCGCAAATTGAAATATATCCTAAATACATCATCAAGGTTGCAAAATAGAAAATATGAATGTTTTTCCTCAAGCACATGAAGCGAGGCTGAAAAGAAAATGCAAAACATCTTTTGGATGGGACCAACAACTTCCCCTTGTTTTCTCTCATTTTTGTTTCTTCCTAGAGGTTGAGTTGCGCTGCTTGGGCACTTCTCGGATCATTTGTCATCACGGCTCTCAAGTACACACAAGTTCGTATAGCATGTCCAACCTTCAAGCATAACTGACATTTAGGTGGTGCTGTCGCCGCCTCTGTCGTAGCGTTGAGCGGTCCACACGTCTGCACATTGTGCCCTTCTTCTTTGCAGAACTTGCAGCGAATACTTCTTTTTTCAGATTTTGGCTTCCATTCTGCCGTTTTCTTCTTCTCTTCTTGTTTCGACTTCTTCTTCTGCTTGCCATCTCGCTGCTCTACCTGAGTCTTCTTCCTCTTCTCTATTTTAGTTGGTCTCCCTTTCTTAGGCACACAAGCTGGGTTCTGTAGCATCTTTGAGCTTTGAGGTTGCGACAAATATCTTTGAGGCAGGATCTTTTTGCTTCGCAAAGAAAAACTCTGGATTCTTGGCCTTCCTCCTCTCAAAGTAATTCATTGTCATATCCATGTCCTAGAATCTTATCGCTTGCCGGAGCTTTGCACGTTCATTTGCAAGATCTCTCTTCACATACGGGAGTATCCTGGGGTCACCTCCATGGATCCTACCAAGGAAACCCATGCATTCTGAATTTGATAGGTTGACATCATGCAACGTCAACAATAGTTCGTAATCCTCGGCTGGTATATTGCGATGCGAGCGATAGTATCTAACACGCTCCGGTTGCTGTATCAATGGATGTGTAAGCTCCGCAACAAAGCAAGTCATTGTCCATCTCTCCTCCCTAAGCCCAACAATCATATGTGCCTTAGAATCATGATGGATAATCCTGTTCTTCTGGCGTTTTCTTGTTACATCCATACTAGCACTAGGCCGCTTGCTGGAGTTGCTTGTTTATGTTGCAATGCTCTCTGAGGTGCTACTTGTTTCCGGTTTATCGGTCTTTCTAGCGTGCACACACCCAAAGACCCTCTTGATCATTACTGCATCCTCTTGCTCCTGGCCCTTCTTCTGGCTGTACTTTGTTGAAGATATATGTGTCCCGAAACCCAACTTGAAGGCATAGTCATTGTAGAATTTCTTGGCATCCTCAATTGTGTCAAAGACCATGCCAACATAGGGCGGTAGTGGCTGCGATGAAACATCTCCATCATCTGAATCATCTTGCATCGCATCATCAGCATGCAACAAACCATCTGAATCTTCGTTATCATCGACAGAAAAGTTCCCTAGGACATAGCTCCCTTCCCCTTTAATCGCAGCTTCCTGAAATGAGGCACAATTGTTTTTTGTAAATAGAGCAAGTGTTGTGCAACAATCATTTTTTCCTCTACATGGCATCAACAGTTCTATTGCTGTTTCAGAAATTCAGGAACACAAATACATGGCATAAACAGTTTTTTGAGCTACATTGCACACAAAATTTCATTGGTTGTGACATTTTCTCACACAAGCATACACATTCAAAAATGAAATCAGAGACATCAAATAGCCATGTGTTTCTTGTGTTGATAAACAACAAGTAACAGAGGATATCATGTTACAGAGATACAAGAAGGAGACATGGGTGTAGGGTTGTGCCTTGGGTTGACCCACAGACATGGAATTCATTAATATTAGCTGCCACACACATGAATCAAATAGCCATGCTTCTGATACATAGGATCTTCATGAGTCTCAGAGACACACAGTTCGTTTTTTCAGATTCAGGAACTCACCCAGCTGTCCTAATTTGATCTGGTCGAACTAGTTTCAGGAAACACAACCGGGGGGTTTGTAAACCACGATGATACTCCAGCTCGCGGTGGAAGCCCCTCGGCGGCGGTCGGAGCTGAGAATGACAGACGCGGCTGTTCTCGAAGCAAGGGCCTGCGGCGAGCTCGATCTGCGTCGGATCCCAGCATCTGTCATGCGATGTGGTGCACCATGGTGTTGTAGGAATTTCTACCGAAGGTCTCAGTCCCTCCAGCACGCCGGCGACAGCGATTTTGCGGTGGTGGGTGCTAGCGCCGGACAGGGGATTTGTTTCTGAAACAGAGCGGTTGTTGCAAGAAAGAGAGGAGGTGGTCATGCGCGCGGTAGTTGAATCCGACGGCTGTCAGGGCGCTGATCCAACGAACGTCCAGGAGGTGGATGTTTCTAATACATCTGCCGACCAACGCATAGCGGCGCCCAAAAAATAAACCGTAACTTGATGAAAATATTTTATACATGAAAGTTGATTCGGAAAATCCCACGAATTCGAATACGTAGTCCGTTAGTCGGTCACATGCCTCTAGCATAACGAACATGAAACTTTTCCATTCGTTTCATCTATCCGGTAGTACTCCGAGACCCGGAAAATATCGTCAGATATTCTTCTCATCCTTTTGCGACGTGTAATACCGCGTTAGTGCATGCCTAGCTCTACATATTGTCATGGCATGCATGTGATGCATTTGTTTGCTTTATATTTATTGTTTCTCCCCCCTCTTCTTACCGGTAGACCCCGAGACTAACGCTGCCGTCGGGTACGACTATACCGTTGGTGATCAACCTTTTGCCGCAGAGCAGCAAGGCAAGCAACCCCCCCCCTTGAGCATTCTGATATCGCCTATTCCTTTCCCTCTTATTCTTGCATTAGATTTTTGCTACTGTATTAGTTAGCTCCTATTTTGATGCATAGCCTATTTTTGATGAACTGCTACGATACCTGCAATCATACCAACTGCTTAGTATAGGTTGGTTAGAGTGACCCCTTAGTCCCAGTTGCCCTTGCTTCTTCATCGATGACTCGAAGACTAGGTCAAACGACCGACAAGCCAGGCCCTTCACATCACTGCACTCCCCTTAGTTGTACGACTCTGCGGTGCTACTATCGAGTACTGAGGGTGACACCTCGTGAAGTACTCATGATGCTAGCCCTGTAGTGCAGCTAGTCGGTCGTGGTTATCGAGGGTGATTCCTCCTTCACTGTTCCCGATGATGCCTCTGTCGTGCAACCCCTCAAGTGTGGGACCCTCGAGGGTGATTCCTCTAACTCCACCTTGACGGTTACATCGAGAGGGGACCCTTGAGGGTGATTCCTTAGTTCTCGCCTTGATGTTTTATACACACGGTTACTATGACCTAGTTACAGGAACATGTTGGTGATGGGTCAGCCCTGAGGGGTACCCACGGTTTGATGTGGTTGAGGTGTGGACGGGCAGGAGAGGCCCTTGCCACACATCCTCGAGATGAGGCAACGGGACCGCACTTTATGGGTCGCGCTTGCCCCGCATTAATAAGATGCTAATGGGTTGGGTACTTTATCTGAGTTAGGTCGTTGGCCTTAATACACACTAACCTTCACGTGGGAGAAGTTATGGGTACTCAGTGTCGTTGTATCAGCCGAAGCTCTTCGGACATCAGCAATGGAGCGGCACGTGCCGGATTGGACTGGAAGGTACAACTCTTGGACTGGAGTGTGCTAGGTCTGCTTCCGGCCGCCCCCACATCATGTAGGAGTGCAAGGGCAAGTGGGCCCACGAACCTACGCGCTTAGGATTTAGATCGGTGAGCTGGCCTCTTCGTTGAGTCTAGGTGGGGCGATGACGTTTTGATATCCCGAGGTCGGGCATGACCTAGAAAAGTGTGTCCAGCCGGAGGTGATTCAAGTGTGTTGGGGAGTATGTGGTGCGCCCCTGTAGGGATGATTAATCTATTTGAATAGCCATGTCCACGGTAACATGATGACTTGGAGTTGTACCTTGACCTACTACAACTAAAATTCTGACTTAAATTGAAATGAAGGTTGGCTCCGGGATTGCTTCCTCGCAGGGAGTCGAGGAAGAATCTCTGGGCGTGGTGACTTAATAAAATTGCTACAATAATATGACTATATATGAGCTACCAATCTACTCTCTTCTATAGCTGCAAGATGCTGAAGATGCTAGTCTTCGACAGGACTAGGCCTTCTCCCAATTCTTGCTTTCTTTAGTCAGTCCAGATATAACCCCTCCCCTTGATAATGATGCATACTTAGCATAGTTCTGATGTCAGTCTTGTGAGTACTTTGGATGAGTACTCACCGTTGCTTTGCTTTCTCTTTATCCCTTGATACGATTCTGCGTTCAGACGACGAAGCCCCGGAGATGGAGTACGCTGGAGACGACTACTACACCACCACAGGAGCCTACTACTACGTGGAGAGTGCCGACGCTCAGGAGTAGTTAGGAGGTTGCCGGGCAGGAGGCCTCGCCTCTTTCGATCCGTGTTATATTTGTGCTATCCTTCTTAAGGCAAAACTTGTCTAACTTATGTTTGTACTCAGATACTATTTGCTTCCACTGACTCTTGCTTGTTGAAAGCACATTTGCTCCGTTGGTAGTTTTGGTAATTTATAACAACATATAAGTCATTGAACTAATGTTTCCACAAAGTATATTTCAGGAAATGTTCAATAATAGGATTGGAAAAAGGATTGTGGAGATTGTGGAATACCCCAAGATGCAAGGAAATAGGTTGGCAAAGCTTCAAGCAAGTGGACTCTACATTTTATATTTGTGAGAAATCACTTTGAGTCCATAGGAAAGCCAATACTATTAAAAGGGGTAAGGTTTTGTTAGTGAACAAAATGCTCATATGTGCACAAGTGATTGTCACCAAAAACACCCACAAACTCTTCCACCAAAGTCTATCCAAATCCAAACACTCAAAATCGATGCAACCAACATTTCCATCTCGATGCCACCTATTCTCAACCTCACACAGACTCAACCAAACCCTAGACACTTCGGTGCAGCTGATTCCATACCGGTGCCACCGAGTATAGGTTGCCAACTTTCTGTTATGCAAATTCACAATATCGGTCCCTCCGATATTGTTGGATCGGCGTCATCGAGAATGTCAATCTGACTATTGGTCACCTTATCAGTGTAACCAAGATTCCTATATCGGTCTCACCGAGATTCAAAAGTTTCCACCTTTTGGTCACTTCGGTGTTGGGAGACGTAGTAGTAAATCAAAATTTTCCTACGTGTTCACCAAGAACTATCTATGGAGAAACCAGCAACGAGTAAGGGGAGAATGGATCTTCATACCTTTGAAGATCGCTAAGCGGAAGCGTTGCAAGAACGCGGTTGATGGAGTCGTACTCGCAGCGATTCAGATCGCGGTAGATCCGATCAAGTGCCGAACGGACGGCACCTCCGTGTTCAACACATGTGCAGACCGGTGACGTCTCCTACGCCTTGATCCAGCAAGGAGGAGGGAGAGGTTGAAGGATAGCTCTGGCAGCACAACGGCATGGTGACGGTGGAGCTACGTGAACTCCGGCAGGGCTTCGCCAAGCGCTACGGAGAACGAGGAAGAAGAAGGATAGGGCTGCACCGAGAGAGAGAGAGAAGTCGTCATCTCTAATCAGCCCAAAACCTTGGGTATATATAGGAGGAAGGGAGAGGGAGGGCTGACCTAGCCCCTCCTCCAAGGAGGAGGCTTCGGCCGAAGTGGGGGAGGAGTCCACCTCCCACAAGGGAGGTGGATCTCGTCCTTTCAAACCCCTTTTGCCCTTATCCCTAGATCCCAGCCGCATGGGCCTTTCTAGAAGGTCTTGGCTGGCCCAATATGGGATGGAACACCTCCTCTAAGGGCCCACACAGTCCTATGGTCGTCACACCCCTCCCGGGGGTCCTCCGGCACCCTCCCGGCACTCCCGGTACACTACCGATGAACCCGAAAACTTTTCGGTGACCAAAACTGGACTTCCTATATATCAATCTTTACCTCCGGACCATTCCGGAGCTCCCCGTGACGTCCGGGATCTCATCCGGGACTCCGAACAACCTTCGGTAATCACGTATACCATTTCCCTATAACCCTAGCGTCATCGAACCTTAAGTGTGTAGACCCTACGGGTTCGGGAGACACGTAGACATGACCGAGACACCTCTCTGGTCAATAACCAATAGAGGGATATGGATACCCATGTTGGCTCCCACGTACTCCACGATGATCTCATCGGATGAACTACGATGTCGGGGATTCAATCGATCCCGTATGCAATTCCCTTTGTCTATCGGTATGATACTTGCCCGAGATTCGATCGTCGGTATCCCTATACCTTGTTCAATCTCGTTACCGGCAAGTCTCTTTACTCATTCCATAACACATCATCCCGTGGCTAAATCCTTAGTCACATTGAGCTCATTATGATGATGTCTTACCGAGTGGGCCCGGAGATACCTCTCCGTCACACGGAGTGACAAATCCCAGTCTCGGTTCATGCCAACCCAACAGACACTTTCGGAGATACCCATAGTGCATCTTTATAGCCACCCAGTTACGTTTTGATGTTTGGCACACCCAAAGCATTCCTACGATATCCAAGAGTTGCACAACCTCATGGTCTAGGGAAACGATACTTGACATTGAAAAGCTATAGCAGACGAACTACACGATCTTGTGCTATGCTCAGGATTGGGTCTTGTCCATCACATCATTCTCCTAATGATGTGATCCCGTTTATCAACGACATCCAATGTCCATGGTCATGAAACCGTGACCATCTTTTGATCAACGAGCTAGCCAACTAGAGGCTCACTAGGGACATGTTGTGGTCTATGTATTCATACATGTATTATGGTTTCCGGTTAACACAATTATAGCATGAAAAATAGACAATTATCATGAACAAGGAAATACAATAATAACCATTTTATTATTGCCTCTAGGGCATATTTCCAACATTCGGTACCATCGAGATTAACACATCGGTGTCACCGAGTTGGTTATTTTGTGTGTAACGGTTGGATTTTTGGGGATGCCTATATATACCCCTTCACCACCACCTACTCGAAAGAGAAGCACTCAGAACTATTCCATAGTTGCCCCATTCAGTTTTCTGAGAGAGAACCACCTATCCTTGTGTTGGGGTCAAGATCTTCCACTCTAATCATATGGATCTTGATTTCTAGCCTCCCCACGTTGCTTTCCACCAATCAATCTCTTCTACAAAGCCATATATGTGAGAGAGTGATTGTGTGTTGAGGATTCTATAATCTTGAAGCACAAGAGCAAGGAGTTTATTGCATTACCGAGCCTATTACCTTTTGGAGGGTGGTGCCTCCTAGATTGGTTAGGTGTTGCTAGGGAGCCTCCTACTTCATGTTGTGGATTTGAACCAAGAGGTTTGTACGGGCAAGGAGATCGCCTACTTCGTGAAGATCTACCCATAGTGAGGCTAGTCCTTCGTGGACGGAAGTCGTTATGGAATAGTCAAGGTTGCTACTTCGTGGACCCTTATGAGTGGAACCCTTTGTGGACTCTCGCGACCGTTATCCTCCATGGGTTGAAGACTCCATGAATGTGGATGTACGATAGCGCCACCTATCAGAACCACGGGGAAAATCATCGTGTCACCAATTGCGTTTGATCTTCCTACCCCCTCTTTACTTACATGCTTGTCTTTACTTTCCGATGCTATACTCTTAGACATGCATGTGTAGGGTGTACTTGACATACTATGAATGCTAAAATCTGTAAATAATTAAAATTGGGAAAAATAGATTTTTATTTGGT
This sequence comes from Hordeum marinum, assembly GCA_022496015.1. Lineage (NCBI taxonomy): Eukaryota > Viridiplantae > Streptophyta > Magnoliopsida > Poales > Poaceae > Hordeum > Hordeum marinum. The sequence continues at coordinate 92,701,584 of CM039677.1, read as the reverse complement.
CAAGTAGTTTAATCACCCCCCCTCTAGCACTACTTTTGATCCTACAAGTGGTATCAGAGCATTGGTCTCCATTGCATTGGTCTCACAACCTAGGAGAGTATGGCGTCTAGTGAGGGAAATTATCACCGTAGAGGTCCGTACTTTGATGGCACAAATTTTGCTAGTTGGAAGCACAAAATGAAAATGCATTTGTTTGGTCATAACCCTGTCGTTTGGGCTGTTATTCGTGCTGGTATGCAAGGCGAATTCTTTGCGGAACGAAGGGAACCCAATCGTGAAGTGACTGCGGATGAATTGTAGATGTTGCAACTCAATGCTTAAGCATGTGACATTCTCTTCAACTGTCTATGCCCCAAAGAATTCAACAAAATCAGCCATCTTGAGAATGCAAAAGAGATTTGGGATACTTTGATTGATATGCATGAAGGTATATAATCTGTGAGAGAATCCAAGTTGGATGTTCTTCAAAGTCAACTTGACAAGTTCAAGATGAAGGATGGTGAAGGAGTCGCTGAGATGTACTCTAGGCTAGCTCTCATCACCAATGAGATTGCTGGCTTAGGAAGCGAAGAAATGAATGACAAATTCATCATCAAGAAGATACTTCGAGCCTTGCTTGATATGACACTATTTGCACATCGATCCAAATGATGCCCAACTACAAAGATCTCAAGCCAACGGAGGTGATTGGAAGGATTGTTGCTCATGAGATGACACTCAAAGACAATGAAGAGATTCACCACAAGTCTAGCAGTGCTTACAAAGCCACAAGTGATGCCCCCTCTACCTCAAGCAACAACCTTGTCACAAATGAAGAGATAAGCCTCATTGTCAAGAAATTCAACAAGTTCTACAAGAATAGAAGCAAAGATCGAAGCTCCAAGTCAAGATATGGAGAGAAGCATTCGTCAAGTCGTGAATGAAACTGCTACAATTGTGGGAAGCCCGGACACTACTCAAATGAGTGCATGGCTCCTTACAAGAGGAAAGAAGAGTCACCAAGAAGACGAAGCTCAAGAGACGAGTCACCTCAAAGAGAGAGAAGGAGTAGAGATGATCGTTATGAACGAAGACCCTCAAGGAGAAGTAGGGACTCGGAGCAGAAGGACAAGTACACCAAGATCTACTAAAGAAGAAAACATCAAGCTCATGTTGGTGAATGGGTTTCCGGCTCCGAATCCGACAACCACTCCGAGAGAAGCTATCACTCCAAATCCGACTATAGTCAAGATGAAGGTGTTGTCGGACTTGCACTAGTGACTACCAACTCCTATGGTCTATTTGATTCACCAAACGAAGGGAGTGGAAGTTGCTTCATGGCTAAAGGCCCCAAGGTATCACACCCCGAGTATCTTGATTTCAATAGTGATGAAGATGACTTGTTAATTGAAGATGACTTGCTATTTGACAAATCTAGTAATGTTAGTCAAAATGAACTTGCTAGTACTCACTCTAGTGTAGATAAGTCGTGTGTTGATGATAAGTTGGAAATAGAACGACTAACTCAAGAACTAAAAACTCTTAAGTTAGCTCACGAGTCAACTCTAGAAGATCATAGAGAGCTTGTAAGGACTCAGGAGAAGCTATGCTTCGAGAAACTCAATTTAGAGCAAGAGCATGAGTTCCTTAAAGCTATCAATGATGATATTCAAAAGAAGACTTCCTCTTATCTAGCCAAGCGACTTCTCTTATCTACATTCATGCCTCTAGTTAAGTCTAAGCAAGCTAGTAACAAAGGAAAGAAAGGTTCTTCAACTAGTAGCAATAAAAATGATAAATCCAATGATATTGCTTCTAGTAGTTCTCTTGATCCCACTAACTCTTCTCTTAGCCAAGTTACACTTGAGCAAGAAAATGAACTCTTGAAAGGGATTATAGAGAAAAGTATCTACAAGAGTCTTTAAGGGTGCAAACAATTTGAGGAGATTGTACGCAAGCACAGAGGATACCGGAAGAATCGTGGTGTTAGCTACTTCAACGCAAATGGAGTTGAATGGGAAGAAGGTCAATACCCCAATCCCAAGTTTGTTCCTCAAAAGGAGAAGTATGAAAATACTCTTCCCAAGGGTACAAACACTCAAGATGACCTTCCACCACAAGACCACAAGCTCAAGGGCAAGAACAAGCTTCAATAGGACATTAACTCATATGAAGGTGAATCCTTGGCTTTGGTGGAGTGGGTTCCCGAGGCTACTTCAAGCTCAACTTCTACAAAGGCTACTACAACACCAAGGATCCCCATCAACTTGATGTGGGTCCCCAAGAAGAAGAAGTAGAGAGTTCTTGAGGGGTGACTCCGCCAATGAAATTCACTCATATTCATTATTGGCAAGAACTAGTTGCAATCAACATCAACATTATGCAATAGTTCAAGGAGTCACACATTCCCTCAAAGGTAAGAAAGGGACAAGGTAATCAACAAATCAAAGGACATCATAACATATGCTTTGCACTCCATGTCCATAGATATCCTTGTATTTGTCTCTTGTATGTTGGGACTAACCCATGTAGGTGAGAAGAGTATGGAAACAACCACTACTAGGGAAAACCCTAGTAGTAGCGCTCGAAATATGCATATTAGTAGCGTTGGGTCCAGTGCTACTGCTATCGCGCTACATCTAAGTTTTAGCAGTAGCGCTGGCCTGGCATGCGCTACTACTATATGTTGTTAACAGTAGCGCTTGCCAGGCCAGCGCTACTGCTAACTATCTATAGCGCTCGGTCAAACGAAGCGCTGCTGCTAACCCACAGCTGCTATTAGATGATTTCCAGCGCTACTGCTAGTATTCCTGCTTTCACAGGTTTACACCCTCTACGTATTTGTGGTGTATTTATACAAGATCTATACACTAGTTTCATCATATCATACTAAACATGCACTATTATCATCATATCATAGACATACAGTACTCTCATCATACCATCATCATCATTCAACACAAATATCATCACATCTCGAAAATAGCGATACACAAGAGTGATCATGTCATGTCTCGAATAAGTGCAAATGCATGGTCATGGCACACACACAAGTTTCATCATCTCTATCTAAACCATGATGTAGAAGAGAAGAGCGATCAACATGAGCAAGAGCGCGACTGTGTAGTACTTGAGGCACCAGCGGTCCCGCCCTCACTCATGCTGGAGTGTCCACCTCAAGTAACTCATTTCCACTTCGGCTCTACTGTTGAACCCTCTGTGGCTAGCACCCGGGTACTTGTCCACCTGGGCCTGAGCATCTGGCTAGTGGTCGTAGACTCTTGGAACCTTCCCAACGAACACGTTGTAGCAGTCCTTAGCCATCTCTGATCTATGTACCTGCATTGATAGTTGATCAATTGAACGATAATATGCAACGTAATGTACTTAAGAAAACAAAGAGGCATAATTAGGAAAATACAGGAAACTTATAGTAAATATAAGTGACGAAGTTCCTCATATATACCCAAACTAATTAACTAGCAAGAGCGATCAGTTCTCCATGTCGGCGGTCCAATCTTCATAGTCAGGGATGAAGCACCTGAGCTTCGTGAAAGGCTTAAGGTCTAGACGCTGAGCGAGTAGCAGTGCTTGGACATCATCCCGCGTCATTGTTGGCCCATGGTAGAACATCCCTGTTGGTTCGAGGACCTGCTTCATCATCACTTGGGCAAGTTCACACTGTATGTGACAAAATTCAGCTCAGAGTCGATGATCCGGTGTCTGTCCTATGCTTGTGGCCTAGCTGACAATCTCGGCATCTTCGGTACTAGGTGACATGCGAAGGCGTTGATTATCCCTTCTATACTCGAGCAGGTGATGCATGAGGTAGAATCCATCAGCCTGATTGGTGTGCGGTTGCTGGATGTAGCAGAAGTCGGTCTTATGGCGGAAAACCAGCCCGTCCTTCCTGTTCCTTTTCACCTTTATATATCTAGCAGGCATGCTGAAGGTAAATAGGGCACTATTGAGAACTCGCTTTACGTGCGTGTAATCCTTTTTCTTGATGTTCTTCGATGAGTCCAAGTATATAGCATGGGAGTATTCTGGGTACAGAACGATGAGCACGGCGCCGCCCCCGCTGCGCAAATGAAGTACACACCTCTAATTAGCCTCCATGCTTGCAAAGGAATGATTAGCGACACTTACGAAAGGATATGAGCGGATGACTTATGTGGGATGATAAGGCAGGAGAATCGCTTCCTTGTACTTATTAGCGACCATGAACATGCCGAGGTACTTGCTCGCATAGTCACGGTGCTCTTTGCAAACTTCCAAGTAGCTCTCGTGCATATAGAACGGGTCCACGACGCAGATATATCGTATGTTCTCGATCTTGATGAAGTAGTTGAGATACATCGCATACATGCGGATGAACTGGAAATCCAGCTTGGTCATGTGGAACATGTTGTAGATGTAGTCGAATTGCAGGATGAACTGATTCGCGGGCCAGGTGTCGACGTACAACTTCCCACCCGGCACCTAAGCCCGTAAAGCGGGTATCCCGGTCTTTCCGCGATCAGAAGGCTTTTTTCTCTGGCCAGCACATCTTCGTGGAGTTTCCTTAGATCATTGTTCATTATGTTATCTAGCGCTTTGGGGGTAGGATCGGCTCGCCGACCACATGGAAACAATTCTTACCTTCGAGAGGTATTCTGTCTACCACCCAGGGCTTCAGAGGCGGCTGGCTGCTTGAAGCAGCTCTAGCACCTTTAGGGCCTTTCTTTTCCGGTCTCCTCCTTGCCTTCTTGTTGGGTCGCAGCGGTAGTGAGCCCAACATACCTTCCCTAACCACCCCCAAGTGTCATCGGGCTAAACATTGGACGGGCCTCGGGGGGTTGCTAGGTAGCGGCAGCATTTGGAGGCGTCTCCTGTGAGGATTGCTTGAAGAGAGACTTCTTGGATTCCGCCTTAGGATGTTCCGGCTCCGGCAAATCAGTCAGCATCAAGTTGTCATCTCCACACTCATAGCCTGAGTCATCATCGTCCTGAGCCATCAACCTTCCATCATCATAGGCGGTATTGAAATACTTGTCTGGGTCATCCTCCTCCTCCTCCATGTCATCAACATTTGCTTCTTCGACAACAGGGGCGACATGATCTGGCACTAATGGAGGCTCTCCCTCGCGTCGTCCGCTACCACCCGCCATGACAGGTGCTGGTAATGTGGTAGGTGAGGCAGTGTTCATACCTTCTTGAGAAGGTGGCGTTGGCGTGATACTGGGCGCCTCGAGACGAAGAAGAGACTTCGGCCAAGGCAAGAACCAGCTCTTGCATGCGCCAATCTTCTGGGGGGTCTCGTCGTCATCGTCTAGTACTGGAGGAGGCAAATCCTCGAAGCCCGCTAAGACACTGGCCATGTTAACCTTGAAGACGCCATCGGGCATCTCTCGGTTGTGGAACATGCGGTCCTTCGGCTTCATGATCGTTGCCTTTCCCATGGCCACCTTCCGGCCCTTGATGTCGTACAGTAGGGTGCACGGGGTATCATCGGCCTACTAAGAAGACATGTCTACGAGGTCAAACATACGAAAGGCAACTGAAACGGAAGACTATAAACATGATGGTGAAAAGGGTATGACGCATAATTACCATGAGGGCGTCGAGCTCAGCCAGCGATGAAGGCCCGCCGAGTATGCAAGAGACGGAGGTCGGGCTGCTATGAACATGAGCGGGACATTTTGCGGTTGCTTGAGCAGGTGTCGGTGTTGTGGTGTTCGCCGAATTGCTCCCGACAAAGCTGGGAAGGGGAAAGTCCTCCGGTCGTGCATTTGGATAGTTCTTCATGAAATTGAAAGTTGTCGGAATCAAGCTGGCCACCGCGTCAGTGACCGCTGCATTGACGGCCCCGTGCAACTCTTCTTTGGTCTCATCTTTGGTCTTATTGACCGCAATCACGATCTTCTCGTCGATGATCTGCTAAGTGACGACCGACCATCTCTTCCTTCTTTCCTCTGGCTCCTCGCTGTAGCATGTCTTCCACGAGGCGCCATCTCCGATGTTGTGTACACGTCCATAGGACGGCGGCTTGTCCACCGAGACCTTTTTCAGTATGATCAGGGCTTGGTTGAATGGGGTGTCCCACTTGGGCCTCATCGACGACTGTGACGACTCGTCGCTTTCGGCTGCCTTTTGGTGCTGCTGTGACAAAACTTGTAGTCGAACTGATTGGAAGCTAATATGATAATGTGTTCATATAACAATTACCAGAAGTCTCATGAACTCCCTCGTGTTCGGGTCCGTGTAAAAGTTCTTGTTGACTTTGTCCCACTTGTACCAGGCCCTGATCTAGTCATGCTCTAGCGGGTCGGTGAACTCCGCCAAGGGGTCTGGGATTCCATGACTTTCACGTTCGGCATCCTCCTTGGCCCATACGTGCCTCTTCCCCTCGTAACCATGGCTTCCGAGGCGGTGGGGAGGCGTGTGCCTAGCTTGGAGCGCCTTCAATTTCTCCTACCTTGTCTTGACTTCTTCTTTACCGCAATTCTCCTTGAATTTTTCAAAGTCCTCTTCCGTTATTGACAGATTATCAACATGAATCTTGGACCACGGTTCATTCTTCGCAATCGCTTTTTTCACCCGAACTTTCCAGGAGGACAAGTCATTGGTGAACGTCACCATCGCCTTGGCATTTATCTTTGTCATGGCAACATCGTCCCAAGGGTCTTTAAATGTTTTTTCATCCCGGCCAGGGAATAGGAACCTATTGTGCAACTTCTTTAGGAGCATCTGCTCCATATGTGGTATCTTCTTCAACAAAACGTCATTGTTGTTCGCGGTTTCCCTAAGGATGCATCCTAGTTGATTGCCCCAGCACGAGTGCGCTTCCTCTGGCGCCGTTGGCCCTAACTTCTTGGGGTGCATCTCCGTGACCACAATTTGTCTGATACCGAGCTCGTTTGGTTTTCGTGACCTCTTCTTCTTCGGTGCTTTACCGGCTACAACAGCATCATTGCCAGTCTCGGGGGTGGTGTCGGTGCCGGTGCCAGTGCTGGTGTCGGTGTTAGGGTTGGTGCCACTGCCTCCACCATGCAACCCCATCTGGTGTTTGTCCAGGTAATCGAAATATGCATTTGCTGCCTCGTGGGGGTCTACTACGAGGCGAGCAGAATCCCCGGCTTCGGCGTTGTTAGACATGTTTCCTATTCAACAATTGTAAATAAAAGATATAACTAAGAGAAAAGGGGTCCTATATATATTTGGTCGGAATGTTGATTAATTCCCCTTCCGGCAAATCCCGGACACTCCATATGTCCTAGTTTCTAGCACAAGTCATGACGAAAATCACGGAAATTTTCGGCATGACCTTTGCTAAAAAGTGGACATATGGAGCGCCTGAAATTTGCCAGAACAGAAATGAATCAACATTCCGGCAAAACATAGGCCACTCAGACATTCCGGCAAATTTCCAACGACATATATCATACATCATATAGCAACAATGAACAACAATGAACATATATCACACTACATTCCTAAAATTTGGAATATGCAAATGTACATATAGCAATAATGAACATCAACGACATATATCATATAACAATAAACATCAATTCTGATTTTTGTCCTAACTAATTTTTTGTCCTAGCTAATTTTTTTGCCCTAGCTAATTTCATTTTTTTGCCCTAGCTAGTTTTTTGTCCTAGCTATTTTTTTGTCCTAGCTAACCAAGCAACAATGAACATCAATGAAAACTAAATGCTACTGTTTTTTGCCCAAGCAAATTTCCTAAAAAAATCCCTATCTAATTTCCTATTTTTTTGCCTTAGCTAAAGAGAGAGGAGGGCAGGGCAGAGGTGAGCGAGAGGCTTACGGCGGCAGCGACATAGGAGAGGGGGAGAGAGTGGAGAGGGCGGCGACGGCGTGAGCTCGAGGGCGGCCAGCGGCGAGGTAGAGGGAGGCCTCGGGCGGCGGCGACAGAGAAGAGGGGGGAGAGAGTGGAGAGAGTGGTGACGACGTGAGTTCGAGGGCGGCCGACGGCGAGGTCGAGGGCGGGCAGGGGAGAGGGTGGCGACGGCGGCCGACGGCGAGGTCAAGGGCGGGCAGGGGAGAGGGCGGCGGCGACAGAGGAGAGGGGGGAGAGAGTGGAGAGGGGCAGGGGGAAGGAGTTGGCGAAATTTTGAGCCGGAGCGTGGGAGGTTAACCCCAACTAGTAGTAGTGCTGGTTTAGGAACCAGTGCTATAACTAAGGTAGCTATAGCATTGGTTCCTAAACAAGCGCTACTGCTAAATATTTCAATTTTATTTTTTTAATTATTTTTCCTTTTCTAGTTTCTAGTTTTCTTTTCTTTTATTATTTTCCTTTTCTTTTCTGTTTACTTTACTTTTCTTTTGTATTGATTTCTCACTTTTGTTTTTGTTTTTTTTGTTTTTCTCCCGACGACGGCGTCACCCTCTTGCACACTGCGCGAATATTATCACCGGAACCATGCATGTGGTGGTAGCATATCAGTTGACTGATAACGGTTACTTAAGTGCGTACACAAAGTAGATACATATATATAAATGATTGTTTCTGATCAGCTGCATCGATGATGTTTCACATTGAGCTTCTTCCCCTTCTTGTTCGTTCCCGAGTAATTGAGCCCCTCCTTGTGACTTTTTCGGAGCCATGGAGTACGATCTTTCTTAGTTAATGTAGTATTTATTCTTCTTTTCACGCATGCTTCATCATCATCGTCATCTTCCCTCATTGGGTTGCCATATTGGTCGTAGGCTTCCTCGTTGGCGACTCCATCCATTCCGATGATGCTCCTTTTGGATCTCCTCACGACAACACGGCCGGGATTGGTCGGGTCGGTTATGAAGAAGCATTGGGTCACGTGCTTAGCATGTACCCATGGCTCATTTTTGGCAATGACGTTAACATTCATGGGAGTGCTCTTCGCGTTGGGTATAGACATGGTGGTGAAATACTTGTTTTCTCTTACGACGTCCTTGGCCCATCTGACATGGAACATCATCGCATCGTGCATTCCAGAATAGTCAAGCTCCCAGATCTCTTCGACCCTTCCGTAGAATCTTTCAGTTCTGTCGTTGGCGTCGATCACGCATTGAATTGTGACCCCGGAGTTCTGGTAATCACTTTCCATGTCTTTGGCCTCCGTGTAGAACGTGTACCCATTGATACCATAGGACTGATAGGTCATGAGCTTGGGTGCGGGGCCATGTGCTAAGGCGTGTATTAGCGATCCGTTCGAGCTGCCCTCTTCCAGGGAATTTTCAAGAACTTGCTCTTTGAACCAACACAAGAAAGTGGCGTTGTGCTCTACAGTAACTTCGTCGTCCGTCTTGAGCATCCCCTTATCACGGTACTTCTTTGTGATGATTTCTTTGTGCCGTGCCACATAATCATCTACCACATCTAGGTGTTGTAGCACTACTAAGTTAGCCATTTCAAAGTCGTTCCGTCGATCCGAGTAGTCCACGTGCAATTCCCCTGGGCCGTTGTTATGACCATCTCCTTCGAGCTTCCCATCGTGCTTCTTGATGGGAAAACCAAAAACAAGGTCTCCGACGCCTATATAATTCTCGCAAAAGGAGACCCACTCATGCGTCAGATACCCCTCGACGATGCTTCCTTTGGGACGGGACATGTTATGAACGGATCCTTTGATGACCCCATTCATCCTCTCGAACGACATCATGCTATGAAGGAATGTCGGCCCGAGGTCGATGATGTCGTCCACAATGTGGACACACAGATGCACCATGATGTCAAAGAACGTGGGCGGGAAGTACATCTCAAGCTCACATAGTATGACAACGATCTCTCCCTATAGCCTTCGGAGCTGCTTCACACTTATGGACTTTTGGGAGATAACGTCGAAGAAGTTGCAGAGACTAGTAAGCGTGTCACGGGCGTGCTTCTCCATTATCCCTCTAATGGCAACCGGGAGTATCTGCGTCATCATCACGTGACAGTCATGAGACTTCATCTCGCTGAACCTTTTCTTCTTGGGGTCTAGAAATCTGCTTAACTTCCCACAATAACCAGAACTGACTTTGATTCCCATAAGGCACTTGATGAATTGATCGATCTCCTTCGCACTTTAGGTGAAGCAAGAAGGGGGGCAATAATTCTCCTCCTTCTTGTTGACTTTTCTGCCCCTTTCCCCCTCCTCCGTCTCTATCTCTGTCTCCTCCATTGACTTTTTACGGTGGAGATCTTTCCTAATGTTCAAATCTTCCAAGTCTTTCCTTGACTTTGGCCCATCCTTGGTCTTCTCCGGCATGTTCATCAGTGTGCCAAGAAAGCTCTCGAGGACATTCTTTGTGATATGCATTTGATCAAGGCAACGAGGCATGTCGTGATTGGGCCAGTACTCCAAGTCCCAGAAAACAGACCTCGTTTTCCATACCTTCTGCAGCGGCTCTGGCGCCTTTTTGATCTTTCCCGGCACGGGGCATTGTTCCCAGTTTCTCAACAGCTTGTCGATTTCTGCGCCGCTCCTCTTACGTGGAGGTACTCTAAGCTCATCCAACCCATTGAATAGATCTCCACGCTTTCTCCATGAGTCATCCTTCTCGAGCCATATATGATGGCCCATATACACGATTTTCCCGAACCCGCCATCTTTCGTTGACGTAAGCTGCTAAGACATTGTATCATCCATGCACCTCGTGCATCTGCGGTATCTGTGGCACACCTAGCCTGAGGTGTACCCGTAATCGAGATAGTCGTGCACCGTCGTCATCAGTGCGGCTCTCATATGGAAATACTCTCCTTTGCTGGTGTCCCATGTCCATGCCAGTGTTTTCCATAACGTGTCTAGCTCCTCTTGCAGAAGCCCCATATACAGGTTAATACTATTTCCCGTTTGTTTCGGCCCTTGAATCAACATGCTCATGTGTACGTACTTTGTCTTCATGCACATCCATGGGGGGAGGTTGTACATCCATGCAAACACGGGCCATGTGCTGTCATTGGTGTTCTGGTTTCCAAACGGATTTATGCCATCGGTACTCGCACCAAGCACAATGTTCCTTGGATCTTATGCAGCAAATCCATAAACGGTGTTGAATACTCTCCACTGGCTACCATCCACGAGGTGTCTCAGCTTCGGATCATCTCCATCGTCGGGCTTCTTCCTCTCCGCGTGCCAGTGCATGAGCTTTGCTTCCTTTCCCGCCTTCTTGTATCGAGAAGCATTGCACACTGGAGAGCTGGTTTTTTCCACGTGCTCCCCCCAATAAATGATGTAATCGTTGATGCATGCGTGGTACCTAATGTGCGGCAAATCAAAAGGGCAAACAATTTTCTTGGCCTCCTCAACACTAGTAGGACACAGGTTCCCCGCGGGGAGAACTTTATTATGTAGATACTTCAAATGATCATCGAGGCTTTTGTCTGTCCATTTGTTTTTGGCCTTCGTCTTCAGAAGTTTGAGCGTGAAACTCAAGCGGGTCACCTCGGGATCGTAACCGTCATACAATGGAGTCTTCGAGTCTACTTCAAGTTGCGCCAGCTTGGCCTCCTCTCTAGAAGCAGCTCTCTCGCTAGTCGTACTCTTGCGAAGGAGGTCTCGAACATGAGGGTCCTGCACGACTACATTTAGTAGCATCAAAGACTGCGGCGTGCCCTCTTTGCCGCCATGTCTGGAATCTTCTTTGCCCTGTCCGGAATCTTCTTCGATGTTGTCATTTCTAGACTCTTCCTTGGCACCATCGTCGTGTCGATCGGTCATCTCTTCGTCGAGCCCCATGTCGTTATTTCCTGCCATGTGGACGTCCTCATCATCATCAGCTTCTTCACTTATCCACTGAGTATAGCCATCCATGAAACCATTCTTCAGCAGGTGCGCCTTCAAAGTGCCACGATCAAAAGGGTCCAAAAGTACTCCTTCCTTGCATCTTGCACACGGACATCTAATCCTAGTCCAATTATTTGCGTACATGTCCATCACGGCGGATTGCATGTACCGCTCCACCTTCCATCCACTCACCTTCATGACCGACTGCACGGTATAACAAGCAAAAGGGTTATAAAATAAACAATGCATGCATGCTTCAAAGTCATATAAAATTTTGGCATGACCTTGCCTAAAAGTAGGACATATTGAGTTTGCTCGAAATTCACCGAAACAGAAATAAATCAACATCTCGGCAAAACTCAAGCACACATATTCGCATTCACACACATATTCCCATTCTTGAAATGAACAACTTTTTACTCACTTATATACCTCTCGAGAGCGATACCGATCGAGAGAGCATGCCGTTAATTAGATAATGAGAGAGACCGATCGAGACGTGTGGATGCCTAAATAGCTAGCTAGATCTAGTTCTTGGGCAGGAGGGGTGAATCTAGCTAGCTAACTAATGGAGAGGGAGTTATGTTGGAGGGGGACATTAATGGGGGGAGAGGAAGAGAGGTAGGAGAAAGAGAGATAATGTGAGAGAGGCCATTTATGGAGGAGAGTTATGGTGGAGGGGGACATTAATGAGGAGAGAATTAGAGAGGTAGGAGGAAGAGAGATGAAGAGAAACAATGGTAGAGAGTGGATAGGGGAAAGGAGGGGAGAGAGGGCAAAGTGGGGGAGAGAGGGGGGTGAAAAGGTGGCAGCAGCCGCAACTAGCAGTAGCGCTGCTTACAAAAATGCACCGCTACTGTGTGGCACATTAGCAGTAGCGCTGGCATGTCATAAAGCGCTACTGGCAGTAGCCTTAGCAGTAGCGCTTCCACCCAGCGCTGTTACTATAAATAGTGTCGGCGGGGTCGTCGGGGCCACCTTATCAGTAGCGCTTTCTTAGCGCCCAGCGCTACTGCTAAGCCCTTAGTTGTAGCGCTACAGGAATAGAGCGCTACTGGTAATTAGCAGCAGCAATTTTATTTGTCCAGCGCTACTAGTAGGCTCCTGTCTATAAGGTTTTCCCTAGTAGTGAACAACGATGCTCCCAACTCTTGGTGATCTTCATCAACTTTGAGCATCCACCACTACCTCACCAACATGAAGTCTTCATCAACAAAACCCAAGGTTAGTTTGTCCCTCCTATGGGGGGATGTCACATCAAGGGGGAGCCTTACTCTAAGACTTGAGTCAAAGCATCTCATAAGAATGTGACAACATTAAATGCTTTATGTAAAAGTAGTAACCCCACTTGCACTTAAACGATGAGTATAACCTATGATCAAGTATTCTTACTTGGCTCCTAAGTCAATATACTCATATATAGATGACTCCGTCATCGCCAAAGTGCTTGTTAGATGTTATTGTGTTTGTGCATGTTTGCCATGATTTCATCTGACATCTTATTGTGTGAGCATGTTGGTCTGCATTTACTTACTCATTTGAGGGTATCCAATTGTTGCTATTTGGATTTTCATATTTATTTGCCAATTGTATATACAAGAATTCCTAGGACCACTCATTTAGCTATCTATGCTTTCTCACCTCGTACTTTATTCATGCTGCATCACAAAATTTGAACAAATACTTTTTGATCACTCTATGTGAGGAGCACTCGGAGTTCCGTATCGTCAAGGACTGACCATTAAAACCTCCCAAGTGCATCTCGGTGGAACCAACCCCAAAATCACGGTCTCACCGAATACCTAGGGTTGATCTGGTTTTCTTATCTCGGTAAGAACAATTTCATATTCTCGGTTACACCGAGTTTCCCTGTCAACTGAAAGTTGTGAAACTCGGTGACACCGAAAATATCAAATCGGTGTCACCGACAGCGATGGGTATATAATCGGTGGACTCTGACTTTTGAAATCTATTCTTCAAACATCACGCCTCCACAACCCTAGCTGCCGCAGAAGGACCCCTCGTTCATCGCCTTGCCTTTCCCGAGCGCCTCCGCCGCTGGAAATCTCGCTGTCGACGGGCATCTTCACCGCCGTCGTCGCCGTAGCGGATCCATCGCCAAGCTAGGCTACGGATTCGACTTTTCTTGCGCTCCCCGTCCAAGTCTTGAGAAATGAAATCATTTTTATCTATAAGCCACCGTCTTAAAGTTTTCCATCCATAAAGAAAATTCCGTAGAGTAGCAAATGATAGTTTTTTAGGGTTTTGCCATTCGCCACCTATATCTCGGTAGAACCAACGTGGGAAAATTGGTGTCATCGATTTTAGTTTCTGCCACACTGAGAACACCTCGGTGGAACCAAGTGCTTGTTTTCGGTCTGACCGAAAACGGTGCCAAGTTCCTGGAAAGTAGGTGTCAGTCTTGGTGTGACCAAAATTTCTGCCTCGGTTGTACCGAAATACATTTGACAGAATGCAAAACTTGAAAAATCTTTTGTTCAAACTTTCAAAAAAATCTGCATTTTGTGATGACTTACCCTATTCTACTCTTCTATACACTATTCGCAGGGTCAGCATGTCAGGATCAGATAGTCAGAATTTGCCAGAGCAGAACATAGGGATGAGTTCAGGCACTAGTCCTAAGGCCAGTTCCTTTTCAGATCCAGGCACTCCCAGTTCTCATGGGTTGCCTAAGGCTGCAACAAGGACAAGGAAGAGACTCAACTCAGAGGAAGAAGATTCTGATTTTGTCCCGTTCTTGCTAAGAAGCAAGAGAAGGCTGCATGGAAGGATGCCAATGAGGCCACCTCATCTAGGAAGGTGGTCAGCAAAATTTATGCTCCTGCAGAAACCTTCATAGTACATGAGAGTGTTAGGGCAAGAGTGTCTGTTGAGGTCCACAAGAAAGCTCTATCAAAGAAGACAGCCAGGAAGAGGATCATATGTGTGTAGGGCAGGCCTACCTCTATGTTTGAGGATCCAGAGGAGGCTGTTGCTGCTGGTGCTGCGGTCATAGAGGAGGAAGAGGAGGAACCTGCTGCTCAGGCCCCTCCTAAGAAGAAAGCCAAGAAACTTTTGGCTAATGCTATGCCCAAACCAGGCCCCTCCAAGAGCATCAAGGCTACTTCAAAGAAAGCTGTTGCACAAAAGTCCAAGAGGACTACCAGGGATAAACATACTTCTGAGAAGAACAAGAAGTACACTTTCAGAGAAGCAGATGATGATGATGATGATGCTATGACTATTCTGATGAAGCTCAAACCTCACCTTCTAGTTCATGATGCCAGCCACCCAGTTGCTGAGGATATGAAGAAGAGGAAGGATTCATGCTTGAGGGCATGGAGAGCGATTGATCCATATGCCCAGAGAAGAAAGACGGTTATTGATTACAGATTTTATACCAAGGAACAACAAGACATCTATGAGACAGTATTGCTAGCCAAGATCCCAGCAGTTAGTGACATGAGATATGTTGATTGGAAGTACATCAAGGATAACAAAGATTTCTTTCCATGTGTCCAAGACAACTTCCACTACATTGGAGTTGATAAATTTGTTGGGAAGGAGTTCACTGCTTGGAACGACGAGATGATCATGCAGTTCTATTCCAATGCTCATTTTTATGGAGATGGCAGAATTGTTTGGACGATTGAAGGAGCAAGATATGAATCTACTGTTGATGAGTGGCAACCATCTTAGGAGTCCCAGAGGTTCAGGATGGAGATTTTGATGTCTACGCAGAATCCAAGGAGAGCCACAATGCTATGAAGGATATGTATAATCCTATCCCTGCAGGTAAAGTGCAATCTCACAAGCTTGGTTCTATCTACTTTCTCCAGCCAGGTCTCCGAACCATGAACACCATCCTGAGGCATACCTTGATGCCCAAGTCTGGAGATGAGAAGATGATTCGTGGATACTCCATCAACATGCTCATCCATCTTGATTGTCACACGAGGATTCAAGTGATGGACTTGATAGTATAGACAGTGAAGAGGGTTGCTGCTGGTCAGAAGCGTTCTTATTGCTATGCACCCTATATTCAGATGCTCATCAACTCTCAGCTTGAGAAGCACATATTTGCTCTGGACAGTCCACACTTGCCACTTCAGCCAAATCTAGAGGACAATTTTGTGGTGATGGACCCAGACCATCCCACATCAACTGCAGCTCAAGCACATGCACAGGCAGAAGCAGAGGCAGCTCGAGCCACTAGTGCTCAAGTTCCCAGGTCCAGGAACGAGCAGATGGATCTTGTGATCACCACTGTCATGTAAATGAAGAAGGACATCAAGACCATCATGGATACTTAGGATAGCCTTGTGAACATTATTGATGATAGAGTGAAAACTCCGAATGACAAGGTTGATGGGCTGACTAAGATAGTTAATGAGCTCAAGAAGGACGTTGACGAAGCCCCAATCCATCGCCACTCCTCTGAATATGATTCTTCTTTTGATGATGAGGAAGATAGTGCACCTGTCAGGATGACTGCCCAATTTATGACTAAGGCTAGGACTCCTATAGTACCAGCTCGAGAGACGAGGCCTTCATCTTCTGCTCCAGCCACTGTGTCTTTAGCTCCATCAGCTCCAGTGCCTCCAGTATCTACTCTAGCTCTATCCAGGACTTCAGCGGAAGTCTTCACCGACGCAGTTCTCTCGACTCCGACATCGACGACTGGAGGAGATCAGCGGTAGAAAGATTAGCTATATCTCTTTGAACTTTTTGGTAACTTGTTGCCAAAGGGGGAGAAGTTGTATATAGATCTTAGGCTTCGAGTAAGAGAGCGTCTTGTTCTTATTGCTGGTTTTACAAAAGATTTGGTTTTACAAAACATTCGGCTATTTTGGTTTGATGTGAGATACTTTTGTTTTTGTGTTTGATAATGCGATGTTATATGTGTTGCTACTATTTCATAGCATGTGATGGTTATGTGATGATCATTCACTTTGCTTGATGTGTTGTGCTATGTTGTTAACTCTTATTTCTCTCGCACACCACCAAGTTGTAAGTGACATGGAAGAAGTGCCCCATATGGCTAACCAATTGTGCATTTGCATTCAAACACAAATTTAAAATAATGGACAAATTTAGGGGGAGCTCTTTCTTATCACATACTTCTCAAAGCGATGGTTATATTCATTGATTATATCATATGTCGAAGCTTTGATCTATATGTTGTCATCAATTACCAGAAAAGGGGAGATTGAAAGCACATTTGCTCCCTTGGTGGTTTTGGTAATTTATAACAACATATAAGTCATTGAACTAATGTTTCCACCAAGTATATTTCAGGAAATGTTCAATGATAGGATTGGTAAAAGGATTGTGGATATTGTGGAATACCCCAAGATGCAAGGAAATAGGTTGGCAAAGCTTCAAGAAAGAGGACTCTACATTGTATATTTGTGAGAAATCACTTTGAGTCCATAGGAAAGCCAATAACATTAAAAGGGGGTAAGGTTTTGCTGGTGAAGAAAATGCTCATACATGCACAAGTGATAGTCACCAAAACACCCACAAACTCTCCCACCAAAGTCTGTCCATAGCCAAACACTCAAAATCAGTGCAACCGACATTTTCATCCCGGTGCCACCGATTCCCAACCTCAGACAGACTCAGTCAAACCCTAGCCACTTCAGTGCAACCAATCCCATACCGGTGCCACCGAGTTTAGGTTGCCAACTTTCTGTTACGCAAATTCACAATATCGGTCCCTTCGAGATTGTTGGATTGGCATCACTGATAACCCGCAAGTATAGGGATCGCAACAGTTTTCGAGGGTAGAGTATTCAACCCAAATTTATTGATTCGACACAAGGGAAGCCAAAGAATATTCTTGAGTATTAGCATCTAAGTTGTCAATTCAACCACACCTGAAAGAATTAATATCTGCAACACAGTATTCAGTAGCGAAGTAATATGGAAGTAACAGTAACGGTGGCAAGTGATAGTAGCAGTTTGTAGTGATTATAACAGTAGCAACGAAAAAGTAACTTAGCGAATATCAATATATGGAAAGATCATAGGCAATGGATCAGTGATGGATAATTATATCGGATGTCACTCATCATGCAATAGTTATAACATAGGGTGACACAGAACTAGCTCCAATTCATCAATGTAATGTAGGCATGTTTTCCATATATATTCATACGTGCTTATGGAAAAGAACTTGCATGACATCTTTTGTCCTACCCTCCCATGGCAGCGAGGTCCTATTGGAGACTAAGGGATATTAAGGCCTCCTTTTAATAGAGAACCGGACCAAAGCATTAGCACTTAGTGAATACATGGACTCCTCAAACTACGGTAATCACCGGAAAGAATCCCAGTTATTGTCACCCTGGGGATGCGGATCATAACTCGTAATAGGTGTCTACAACTTGCAAGATAGGATCAAGAACACACATATATATATTCATGAAAACATAATAGGTTCATATCTAAAATCATGGCACTCGGGCCCTAGTGACAAGCATTAAGCATAGCAAGGTCATAGCAACATCAATCTCAGAACATAGTGGATACTAGGGATCAAACCCTAACAAAACTAACTCGATTACATGATAAATATCATCCAACCCATCACTGTCCAGCAAGCCTACGATGAGATTACTCATGAACGGTGAGGAGCATTATGGAATTGGTGATGAAGGATGGTTGGTGATGAGAAAGGCGTCGATTTCCCCTCTTCGGAGCCCAAAACGGACTCCAGATCTGGTCTCCCGAGGAAGAACAGGCACTGGCGATGGCTCCGTATCGTGAAACGCGATGAACTCTTCTCTCTGATTTTTTCTCTCGACAAATAGGGTTATATGGAGCTGGAGAGGAGGCCGGAGGAGCCACGAGGCCCCCACAACCCTGCTAGGTGCGGCCACCCCTGGCCGCGCCTAGCAGGCTTGTGGCCTGCAGGTGCCCCCCCTCTGATTACTTCTTGCGCTAGTATTTTTTATTAATACCAAAACTAGTCTCCGTAAACTTTTAAGATGATCCGAGAACTTTTATTTCTGCACAAAAATAACACCAAGGCAATTCTGCTAAAAACAGCGCCAGTCCGGGTTAGTTCCATTCAAATCATGCAAATTAGAGTCCAAAACAAGGGCAAAAGAGTTTGGAAAAGTAGATACGTTGGAGACGTATCAACTCCCCCAAGCTTAAACCTTTGCTTGTCCTCAAGCAATTTAGTTGATAAATTGAAAGTGATAAAGAAAAATCTTTACAAACTCTGTTTGATCTGGCTGTTGTAAATATGTCTAACTTATGTTCAGATTTTCAGCAAAGATTATAAACTAACCACATTCAAAATAACATTTAGGTCTCACATTTACTCATAGCAATGACATAATCAACTAGTGAGCAATAATAACAAGTCTCGGATGACAACAATTTTACCAAAACAATCATGATACAATATGACATAATGGCCTCTCGCTAGCCCTTTCTGAGACTGACGGGGTTTATACCCCCAGGTAGGCCAAAGCAACGGGGTGCTCCCCTCTCGACTTTGAAGAAAAACCAAGTGACCGGCTGGTCAAGGCCGGCTAGAGACGCGCAGTGCGAAGCCGGCCCTGGCTGGTGCCTCACCCGGCTGGTCGAGCAGCCGGGCGGGCCCTTGGCCGGCTGGTCAAGAGGTCGACTGCTCACGAGCCGGCCCCCTCCATTGACTTTGGGACGGACACCCCCTATCCCGTCCCTCTGTCCATAGGTATGACGACGCGACATGACTGGCGGGACGGGCGACCCTGTGGCTACAGTGGTCGCCTACGCACCGCCCCGCGTGGCTACAGTTCAACCATCCGGACCGCTGACCCCGGTGAGCGCGACTGGGCGGGGGAACAGTGTCGGCATGCCTTCGCCACTCGATGGCCTGTCCCGGCATGGCTACAGTGTAGCCGGCCATACCGGAGACCTCGACCGGATGGCACTAAACGATGCCTCCCCGGGCAGCCTGTGCCGGGGCAGGTGGGCGAGGTCCAATCACGGCGCCTGCCGGTGGGCCCCAACGGGAATGGAACCGCTCGGCCGGCAGGCCCCGCCCATGACGAGACGGCGCGAGCAGGGGGACCCTCTGGCCAGGTGGAGAGGCTGCCAGCCGGGTCCCCCCACCTTAGTACTTGAAACATATTGTAAGATCCGGGGGGTTGGCCTATAAAACTCCCCGAGCGCCCCCCTGCAACAGGGACGATCAATCGCATCCTCGAGCAGAAGAACACATACCCACAAAGCTCTCTTACCCCCTTTGAGAGAGGAGGAAGACGAACCGGCTGCTCCTTCTTCCTCCTCTAGATACAGCTCCAGGAGCAACCTTGTATATTTGATCATTCATCCAACGAAACCAAGCAGGACTAGGGGTGTTACCTTCCTCGGAGGACCCCGAACCTGGGTACATCGCGTGCCATCACCTCTTGTGCCCAATCTCGCACCCGGAGCCCATCGGTGTCCTTTAGCCCCAACACCTTTGATAAGCCACCCCATGGCATCTGTCATGAGAAAACGATGACATTTGGCGCCCACCGTGAGGCCATACACGGTGTCGTTCAGATTCATGCTCCGCGCGGAACCCCTCGCCATTCCCCGCCATCGCCGCTCGGCCCGGCGAAACCGTGGGGAGCTCGTAGGGCTTGCCTTGGCACGTCCTGCGGGCAGCTCCGCGGGCCTGGCGGCCGACACTGACGCGCTCACCAAGCGCTTCAGCAGGCTCAGCCTAGCCGAGGCTCTGGTCGCGGATGAGTACCCCGCGGGGGTGCTTGTGTGCGCCACTTCACCCACAGCAGTGGGCGTAGTCGCTGCGACTCGGCCCGGCGGGTCCCACGATCATGCGGGGGTGATGGCCATCACCTCCTCCACCGCATCAGGACGGGCGCGGGTAGCGGCTGCCGCTGCTGCCACCCGCATCGGCACGTCTGACCCGCTCGGCGTGGCTCTCCGGGGATTAAGTGCCCCGATCACCCCAGTGGCAAACCCCAACACCGCCGCGACAGATCTCGAGGCGGCTCGCCACATCCTGTTCAAGGATGCCACCGCCCTCGCAGCCACGCGGCGCCGCATGGAGGCGGCGCAGCAGGAGTATGCCTCCGCTTACGGTCTGACCCCGGCTGGCGCCGAGCCCAGCCGGTGTGGGGCCGTGCGCGACCGCGGCCGTGTAGTCGCCAAAATCCTCGGCGGCAAGATGCCCGTCTACGACACCCCCGCGGCCAACCTAAGGGCCCTCAAGGTGGCCTACGAGGAGTTGGCCACCTTGGAGGGCGAAGAATGTGCCGCTCACGAGCGCCACATCAAGGACCTCATCGATGTTGCTGATGCGCATTAGCATCAACTCGCTCCAGGCGACGCCGCCATTGAAGGCCCCCGACCCGAGCGCGAGGGCACGGGAACTGCCGGCCGCCCGGCGGCCCAGTACTCCTGTTCCCCTCGCGTCTCCGGCCACCTGGTCGAGGCAAACAACCCTCGACCCTCTCAGACACCGGGGGTTGAACAGCCGACTATTAGCAGCCGGCACACCAACGAGCCGCCTCGTAGCAGCCGCCACCACGAAGCGTCGGCATCCGGCAGCCGGCGTAGCCGGACGCACACGCCGCCTCCGCGACGCGGATCGCGGCAATCAACGCCACCCACCATCCGTCTCGAGCTTTCGACCCAGCTCGGACCGCGCATCCCCGCAGCAGGGGCGACACTCGCAACCGCATCGACCAGCTTGCGCAATCCGCTCTCCTCGAGAAGGAGGGATCGATTGGCCTGGCCTGCTTCGGCCCCCGGATCCACACCGAGCCGTTCCGGAAGGGCTTCACGCTCCCTAGGGACACCCCGAAATACAAAGGGGCTGCCAAGCCCGAAGATTGGCTGATCGACTACACCACCACGGTGGGCATCACCAGGGGGAATAAGTGCATAGCCATCCGCTACGCCCCCCTCATGCTCATCGGCTTGGCCCGCACCTGGCTCAATAGCCTAGCAGCTGGGAGCATCAACACCTAGACAGACTTCGAGGAGGCCTTTGTCCGCAACTTCACCGGCACCTACAAGTGGCCCGGCCGGCCCCGTGAGCTCGCCATGTGCGTTCAAGGGCCGGACAAATCCATCCGCGACTACCTCACTCGGTGGACCGAGCTCCGCAACTCCTGCGAAGGAGTGCACGAGGTGCAAGCCGTGCAGTACTTCATCGAGGGCTGCCGGGACAGCACCCCTCTCAAGCACAAGCTCCTGTGCTCCGAGCCGGCCACGTTGGCCGAGCTCATGACCAAGGCGGGCAAATACGCCACGCCGACTTGGCCATCCGGGTCAAGACGGACCCGCCGGCCAAGGCGACAACGACACCGGCCGTGACCTGGTCGGCTGCCGACAACCGGCAGTCGCAGAACAACAAGCGCAAGACTGACCAGCCGGATCCCCGCTACGGGAGTCGGCAGGTCAATACTGTCGAGGATCAAGAGCCGGCTGCCCAGCCTTCCGGCCAGCGCCAGCGCACCGGCAAGGCTGCTTGGCAGCTGAAGCTCACCTTCAAGCAAATGCTCGATCTTCCATGCAAGAACCATTCGGGGGCCAAGCCCTCCACACACACGCTCTGGCAGTGCAGCTTCTCACAACGATTGGCCCGGGGGGACGGCCTTCCGGCTCCTCTCGTACCGCCAGCCCGTACGCCGGCCCAGGCCCCCGTTGCCGCCCTGGCGCCGGCAACGGCCCCAAACGACGGTTGTCTAGTCGACCAATACCCCAACCAGGACGGTTGCTACGTCGTCTTCACCAGCGAAGAGATGGGCAAGCACATAGAGTGCCGGCCCCGCCGCGAGGTGAACACCACCATGCCGGCAACTCCCCGGTTCATGCACTGGTCGGAGAAGCCGGACACGTGGAGCCAGGTCGACCATCCTGCGGTGATGCCGAATCTCGGTAGCTACGCCTTGGTCCTCAACCCCACCATCGCCACCAAGGAGCGGGCCTGCTGCTTCACGCGGGTGCTGATAGATGGCGGCAGCAGCATCAAACATCCTCTACCTCGATACGATGCGCAAGCTGGGGCTGAAGACAGAAGACCTACAGGTGAGCCAGACGGTTTTCCACAACATCGTGCTTGGGAAGTCCTGCTCCCCTGTCGGCAAGATCACGCTCGATGTCCTCTTCGGCGGACCCGGCCACTTCCGTCGTGAGCTGGTGCTGTTCGAGGTCGTGGACCTGGCGAGCCCCTACCACGCGTTGCTGGGCCGGCTGGCCCTTGTCAGTTTCATGGTGGTTCCACATTATGCCTACCTCAAGCTCAAGATGCCTGGCCCTAAGGGAATCATCGTCGTCAAGGGCGATTAATAGATGTCACTAGAGTGCGCTCGAGATGGCAGCCGGCTGACCGAGGCCTTGGAAATCACTGAGGAGAAGCGGGAACTCGACCGGCTCATAGCCCTTGCGGCTAGCTGGCCGGCCGTGCCGGCCCCTCCCTAGCAATCCACCGGCGAGACCTCCTTCCAGCCGTCCAAGGACACCAAAAAAATCCCGCTCGACCCGGCCAACCCGGCTCAGTGTGTCATGATCGGCTCCCGCCTCAACAGCAAATAGGAAGGCGAGCTCGTCGACTTCCTCCGTGAGAATCGGGACATCTTCGCGTGGTCCCCCAAGGACATGCCGGGTGTTTCGAGGAAGTTTGTCGAGCACAAACTACACGTCCGGCCGGATGCCAAGCCGTCAAGCAACCTGTATGCCGCTTCTCCGAGGAGAAGCGGCGCACTATAGGAGAAGAGATCGCCCGGCTGCTCACAGCCGGATTCATCATGGAAGTGTTCCATCCGGACTGGCTGGCCAACCCAGTCCTAGTGCTGAAGAAGAATAAGACCTGGCGCATGTGTATCGACTACACCAGCCTGAACAAGGCATGTCCCAAGGACCCATTCACCCTGCCGCGGATCAATCAAGTTATCGACTCCATGGTCGGCTGTGACTTGCTATCTTTCCTGGACACCTATTCCGGCTACCATCAGATCAAGCTGGACCCGGAGGACCGTCTCAAGACCTCCTTCATCACGCCCTTCGGGGCCTACTGCTACATCACCATGTCCTTCGGCTTGAAGAATGCAGGCGCCACCTTCCAATGGTGCATGCAGAAGTGTCTCCTGCCTCAGATAGGCAGGAACGTCCATGTCTACGTCGATGACATCGTCGTCAAGACCAAGAAGCACTTCAACCTCCTCGGCAACCTCCGGGAGACCTTCGCAAACTTGCGCAAATACAAGATCAAGCTCAACCCGAAGAAGTGCGTATTCGGCGTTCCCGCCGGTCAACTCTTGGGTTTCTTCGTGTCCGCCCACGGCATCGAAGCTAACCCCAAGAAGATCCGTGTGATCGAGCACATGCCAAAGCCGACCCGGCTCTGCGACGTCCAGAAGTTCACCGGCTGCCTTGCCTCGCTCAGCCGGTTCATCATCCGGCTGGGGGAGAAGGCTCTGCCCCTCTACGGGCTCCTTCGCAAGACGGCTCTAATCGAGCCGGTCCAAACCAAGAGAGCAGGCGTCTTCGATTGGCCTAACGAGGCGGACAAGGCCTTCCGCGGCCTCAAGAAGGCTCTCACCCACGTGCCAATCCTGGCTGCGTCGGCTGAGAAGGAACCACTGCTCGCCTATATCGATGTGACCACCCGCGTCATCAGCGTCGTCCTAGTGGTCGAACGGCTGGAGGAGGGCAAGTCCATGCTGGTCCAGCGGCCCGTCTACTACCTCAGCGAGGTCCTCTCTGCGTCCAAGCAGAACTACCCCCACTACCAAAAGATGTGCTATGGCATATACTTCACCGCCAAGAAGGTCAAGCAATACTTCCAAGATCATACCATCACCATGGTGAGCATGGCCCCGCTCGGCGAGATCATGAGCAGCCGGGACTCCACCGGCCGGATCGCCAAGTGGGTGATCACCCTCGCCGATCATGAGATCCTGTACGAGCCGAACTGCCATCAAGTCGCAGGCCTTGGTGGACTTCCTCGTCGACTGGGCGGAGACGGAGTTCGTCCCGCCTCCCCCGGACTCCACGCATTGGCGAATGCATTTCGATGGCTCGAAGATGAGGACCGGCCTGGGTGCCGGCATAGTCCTCTCCTCCCCAAAGGGCGATCAGGTCAAGTATGCCCTTCAGATCCATTTTGCCGCCTCCAACAATGTGGCGGAGTACGAGGCCATCGTCCACGGTCTTTGGCTCGCCAAGGAGATCGGCATCAGGCGCATCCTCTGCTTCGGCGACTCCGACCTCGTGGTGCAGCAGGTCTCTAGCGAATGGGACGCCGGGGATGCCAACATGGCCAGCTACCGCTTCCTCGTACAACAGCTCACCGGCTCCTTCAAGGGCTGTGAGTTTCATCACGTCCCCCGAGCAGACAACGAGGCGGCGGATGTGCTGGCAAAAATCGGCTCAACCCGGCAGGCCATCCCAGCTGGCGTCTCCCTCGAACGGCTGCTCAAGCCATCGATCAAACCATCCCCAGATTAGGAGTCGATCCTCGTACCGACAGGGGCTGCCGGCCCATCACCAGCCCTGGCCGCCTCGCCGACGGCTTCCTCATCGACTCTCGAGCCGTTGGCCGCCCAGCCGACCCCGGTCGAGCCGGCGGTGCCTAAGGCGGCAAGCCCCGGCGGCACAACCGTCATGGTGATCGACGATCCACCGACCTCGGGGGCTCTCGAGCCAGTCCCGAGGGCTGGCGACCCGGCCCCGGGGACTGAGCAGCCAGGCCCGGGGGCTTCCGAGCCGGCTGCCGTAGCGGCCCCCTCGTGGGCCCAACCCATCTTGTCATTTCTTCTACGAGGCGAGCTGCCTCCGGACGAGGCTCTGGCTTGGCAAATCCAACGCCGGGCCCCGGCCTACAGCATCATCAACAACGAGCTCGTCCACCGCAGCACCACCGGCGTCTTCCAATGATGCGTCGAGCCGGAAAAGGGCCTGGATATCCTCCTCGACATCCACCAGGGCGAGTGCGGGCATCACGCCGCCTCTTGGGCCCTGGTGGCCAAGGCTTTCCGCCACGGCATCTACTGGCCCACGGCCCTCGAGGCGGCCCAGAGGCTGGTCGACGAATGCGAAGGCTGCCAGCGCTTCAACACGCAAAGCCATCTGCCGGCGACGGCCCTCCAAACCATCCCCCTGTTGTGGCCCTTTGTCGTTTGGGGGCTGGACATGGTGGGTCCATTCAAAACCGCTCGAGGTGGCATGACGCACTTGCTGGTAGCGGTGGACAAATTCATCAAGTGGATCAAGGCGCGACCAATCAAGAAGCTGGACGGCCCCACGGTCGTTCGACTCATCGAAGACATCATGGTGCGCTATGGCGTTCCTCACAGCATCATCACCGACAACGGCACCAATTTTGCCAAAGGTGCACTTGCGCATTTCTGCTCCAAACAAGGGATCCGGCTCGACCTGGCTTCCATCGCTCATCCACAATCGAATGACAAGGTCGAGAGAGCAAACGGCCTCCTCTTGTCCAGCATCAAGCCCCGGCTCGTGACGTCGCTGGTAAGGTCGGCCGACTGCTGGATCGACGAGCTGTCGGCCGTCCTATGGAGTCTTAGGACCACCCCGAATCGGTCGGCCGGCTACACCCCATTCTTCCTTCTGTATGGGTCCGAGGCGATCATCCCCACCAACATCGAGTTCGATTCGCCTTGGGTCGCCCTATACACGGAGAAGGACGCTAAGGAGGCAAGAGAAGACGGTGTCGATCTACTCAAGGAGGCTCGCGAACTGGCCTTGAGCCGAACGACGATCTACCAGCAGAAGCTCTAGCACTACCATAGCAAACGGATCTGGCCGCTCTTGTTCCGCGAGGGGGACCTGGTCCTCAGGCGGGTCCAATGAACCGCCGATCAGCACAAGCTGTCCTCCCCATGGGAGGGCCCGTTCATCATCAGCAAGGCGCTACACAAGAACGCGTACTATCTGATAGACGCCTAGAAGCCACAAAAGCGCAAGAGAGACGCCTCCGGCAAAGAGACGGAGCACCCCTGGAACGCGGCGCTCCTACGCCTGTTTTACTTCTGAGGAAAATCAATGTATGTATGTATCCCTGTCCTTTTGGGCTTATGAATGCAATGGGCGTCCCAAGGCGGCTCTTGGGGTGCACCCCATTTCGTTTCTCTCAAAGTGTTCCACACTCACTGGCTCCCCGGTCCGGCTCCCGGGCCCGCGGGCTAGCCGGCTGGACTTGGAAATGCCTCTCCGCAAAAGGCTAATTAGTGTGAGCCGGCCAAGCTTCCCCACCCTTACCAGCTACAGACCGGCTCCCGGCTGTCTGGCTGAAGGGGCCTTGGGAGGCAAGGTTTGGCTCTCACCAAAGGTCAAAACGGGAGGGGACTCCTTCTAGGCTCGGTCGGACCCTTTACCGCTCTACTTACCCTGGAAAAAACACCGCGATTCCTAAAGTTTTGAAATGGCTCCCTTGAGGCGGACGCCCCGACCCAGCTACAGACCGGGTCCCGACTGTCGGACTAGCAGGGCCAAGGCCAAAGGGGAAAAGGAATAGAAACACAAAGAATTGAGGCGGGCAAAAAGGGGTAAGGACGAGGCGGCATGATTCACAAGACAGAACATAAAAACTCATGACATAAACATTAAGGATAAAGTGGCCCACAGCCGGCATTCAGTTCATTACATGGACACCCCTAGTGGGTGGATTCAAGTCATTATGTGCAGGAAAGGATAACTAAGAAGAGGCCCGGGGGCTCAGGCTGCCGGCGCGTCGCCAACCGGCGTGCCCTCAGCCGGCACGTCGTGAGGCGGCTCGGTCCCCACCCCAGAGGTGGTCGTGGCCTTCGAGTCGGCTCCCTTGTCCTTCAACGCGGGCTCCTCGGTCTCAGCTGTCTCACCGCTCGAGTTAGTGCTCTCATCGGCGACTTTGGCGTCATCTGGGCCCTGAGGGATGCCGAAGGAGTCCTCCGGCAGCGGCTTGCCATCCTTGCCAAGGGGCAGCAGGAACTCGTCCGTGTCGACGTATGATGCGAGTTTGCTCGCCCGCTGGAACAGGGCCCGCTCGCGGGCCTCCCGCTCCCTGACCGGCACGTCCGACATGGTCGCCAGCCGGGCGAGGTCCACTCCCCGGTACCAAGATGTGATGAACCGGAGCGCCATCCGTGCTCCGGCTCGGGCAACCGAGGCCTTCCAGGCCTCGAGGCGGGGGACGGCCTGCTCGATCCAAAGGACCATGCGGTCCATCGGAGCTCCACCGTGGTCCGGCCATAGCGCGGCGATGACCTCCTTGCCGGCGATCTTGAGCCGCTCTATGGTCCGCTCGAGGTGGGTCATCCGCATCTCGACGGCGATCCCAATCTCGTCCATGTCCCACGGGGCGTGCTCTTTGATTGAGCGGCCGCACTCCCGGAGGTATTCCCGGTGTTCCTCAACGGCACGCAAGGCGTGGCGATGAGTCTCTAGGAAATGCCCTGGGAGGACGAAGAGAAGAAAGAAAGGGAAAACAAGATGAAGCACAAGAGGCGGCAAGAAAAAGGGCAACTGATGGAAAGAGGCAAGAGGTCGACGCGTACCTTCGATCACGTCGTCCACGCCGATGGCAAAGTGAAGCGCCTGCTCGCGCTCTTGCTTCCGGGCCGCCTCCGAGGTTGCAAGGGAACCTTTGACCTCCTCGAGCGCCTTCTCGAGGCAGGTCACCTTGCCTTGGAGAGTGGCCGTCCTCTGGGCGGCCTCGGCCGCCTCCTTGACGGCCGCTTCCTGTGCTGCCGCCTCCTTGGCCGCCTCGGGCTTGAGCCGGCCCTGGGCCGCCTCCCCGTCGACCAGCAGCATGGCCAGCCGGTCCGCTTCCTGCCCGGCCACCTGGACGTCCCGTGTCAGCTGGTCTTGGTCAGCCACGAGTCCGGTCTTCTCCTCCCGAAAGGTGCCCAGCTCGCCTGGATAACACGACCAACGTCAGCAAACGGCAACAATCGTCGACTCCCGGGGGCTACACGCCCCCTCCCACAAAAAGTGTAACTTACCTTGCACGTGTGCCAGCTCCTCCTCCAAGCGGTAGAAGTCGTACTTGCCGCGGTCGTGGATGGCGACCGCCTCTGCAAAGAGCTTCTGCCGTAGGGAGGTTCCCTCCTGTTGCAAAGGAGATGAAGGTCAAAATATGCTCAAAGGAGATCCGGCCCGGCTGCCCGTCAGCCGGCCCGCATCTCGGGGGCTACACCTAGTGGGTGTGCTTGCGCGCCCCCACTGAAAACTCACAGACAAGGAGTCGACTCACCTCAGCGCGCTGAAGGGCGGCGTTCGCCGCCTCCACGAACCGGGCCAGGTCCTGCCGGCACCGGTCCAGGACGCTTCCCAGATCCACAAGGGAGGGAACCGGCCCACCTGCTAGGGGAGCCAACAGGGCTGGCTCACTTGCCAGCACGTTCTAGTCCCGGTAGACCTCCTGCATCGACCGTAGGACCCTCTGGGCCCGGCCGCTGCTACCGCCCGGACTCGCCGCGGCTCCAGCCGCTGGGGGCGGGTTGATGACGCCAAGGGACCGGGAGTCGCCTCCCACTGGCCTCCCGCCTGGCGCCATCGTCGCCTCCTCTCCTTGTCGCTCCGGCGCGTCAGTCACGCCGGAGGGCATCCCCACCTCCGTGGCTGTCGCCTCTGGCGGCACCACCGGTGCCGCCTCCATGATCGCCGGCACCTCCTCCCGGGCAGGTTAGGAGGCTAGCGGGGTCACATCCGGCACCCCAGGCCGGGCCGCCTCGGGGGCCTGCTCCACTGCCGCCTCAGGAGCCCGCTCCTGCAGTGGCGGAGGCGGTGGCAGGTCCGTGGCCGCTCCTCGCGGCTCGCTCGACGGGGGCCTCGACACTCGGGCGGACTCCGCCGCTGAATCGGAGGCCCGGGGAGGCTCGTTCGACCCCCTGCGCCGCCGGCCGCTCGAGGTCGCAGAGTGCGCGGCCCCTCCCCGTGTGCCGGACTGGGATGCTCGCAGCTCCGCGAGCCTCCTCTTCTCCTTCCGCTGGGTGGCCGCATGCTCGCGGGCCAGCCGGCCGGCGGCCTCCGTCTGCTCCCCGGACGCCTCCTCCTCTTTGAGCTTGAGGGGGTCGCGGCAACACCCAAGACCTGGTCATCAGCCGGCTCGCAAAACAAAGACAAAGAAACTTACGCAATAAGCAAAAACTTACGCGATAACAAGGGGCAGGGCCCGCTTGGCTCGGGGCGGCGGTTTCTGCGCGGCCATCTTGACCCGCTTTGGGCCGGGAGGCGGGGCCGCCGCCCCCCCTCCCCCCCCGAGCCGGCCTATTCCCCCGGCCAGCCGGTTCGGCGGCCGGGCCTCGAGCCGGTCGCTCCTTGCTCCTGCGGTCTTGGCATGCTGCAGGAGGAGGTTCGTCAAGGATCATCAGATCATCATCGTCATCATTGTCGTCATCCGTCCAGTTGCGGATGGAGGGGGCATGAGGGAACTCACCCGCTCTGCTGGGCCCTTCGGCTCCGCCTGGAGCGCCACCTCGCGGCTTCGCCGGCTCGTCGGCCTCGCCCGAGGAATCCACCCCTTCCTTCGTGGAACCTCCCATCTGGAATTCTTCGGAGTCGGAGTCCTCGCGCTCCGCCTCGAAGATTTGCGGGTGCAGGCCGTCTGGCTTGTTCTGTCACACCAACAACTGCGGTCAGGACGCCAATATGAGTTCTCCAGCCGGCTGTCGGCTAGGGAATAACATACAAAAGAAGAAAAACCACCTCGACAAGAAGACTCACCAGGGGGCTGGTTGGCACGGTCATAGGGCTCCATGCCGAAGGACCACGAGGCGGGCTTCAGCTTGAACC
This sequence comes from Hordeum marinum, assembly GCA_022496015.1. Lineage (NCBI taxonomy): Eukaryota > Viridiplantae > Streptophyta > Magnoliopsida > Poales > Poaceae > Hordeum > Hordeum marinum. Next base: position 92,671,102 of record CM039677.1, on the reverse strand, counting down.
TCATGAGGGCGTTCACCTGCTTCGCCACCTCAGCCGGCGTGAGCTCCACGGTGGACTGCCGGTAGGGGTCGTGCCGGCCGGACATGAGATGAACGCCCGGCGTGAGATGAACACTGCCACCAGGTCGGCAGCGACCGGCCCCTCGGAGCTCTTCAGCTGCGTGAGCCGGGCCAGCTCGTCCAAGGCCACGCCATGCGGGGTTGACGCCAGCCAGTTTTGCTGGGATGACTGCTGGTCCTCGAAGGACGGCAGCCGGATGTAGTCCGTCCTCAGGTCGACGTTCTTCACGTAGAAGAACGTTCGATGCCACCCCTTGACGGAATCAATCAAAGAGAGAGGGGGAAAGCGAGCGATGCCACGGCAGCACACCACCGTGCCCCCGCAAGCGTCGCTCTTTAGAGGCTTGAGATAGAAGAGAGCATTGAAGAGGTCGAGAAAAGGAAGAACGCCGAGGTACCCCTTGCACAGCACCACGAAGGCGGAGAGGTATAGGATGGAATTCGGACTGAGGTTGTGAGGCTGAAGATCTAAGGTGTCGAGAAGAAGGCGAAAGAAGATACTCACCGGAAGCACGAAGCCTCGGGAGAAATGCCAGACGAACACAACACGTTCCCCTGGTTGTGGCGCCGGCACAACCTCGCTGCCTGGCGCACGGGCGGCCACCCGCTCGGGCGCGGCAACATCGGCGCCTTGGGCAGCTCGGCGATGTCGACCCCGGTGACGAATGAGCCTCCCCATCTTCCGTTGCGTGTGTCGGCCATCGTGGCGGCGGTGTGGCGTGCGGCCGTGGGCGCGGGTTCGGGCGCGGTGGTGCGCAAAGCAGCAAGAACGGCAGCAAGGGAGGGCAGCAAGGAAAGCAAGAGAGGCGCAGGTACCTCCGCCTCCTTCCCTCCCTCTTCTTTTATAGGCGAGGCCACGACCAGGGACGTGGGATCGTTTGTGCCCACGTTCCCCGGAAACCCCGCGCGAGTGGAGGGCCCGGGGCCATAACGATCGCCTCGGGGCGCAGAAGATCCAGCCCTGGCCCCGAGGCCTATCGGGCTACGCTTGGGCCCTAGCAAACTAGGCCCAGGCGACGTCCCCTCTCCCCTCGTGCACTGGGCCCATCGCGTCGTTGCACTCCGCATGGCGAGTCACATGCCGGTGCGCGTCCTGGAGCGGTACGCCGGAACCCGAGGCGTCGGGTCCGACGACTGACCCGGCTGCCCCTCCACCTTCGAGCCAGAAGCGGGCGGAGCTGAAGGGAAACCGCCGGCTCCCCACTGTCCACCAGATGTGGGCTCCTACCGGCTTCGGGGGCTACTGATGGGGTTTATAGCCCCAGGTAGGCCAAAGCAACGGGGTGCTCCCCTCTCCGCTTCGAAGAATAACCAAGTGACCGGCTGGTCAAGGCCGGCTAGAGACGCGCAGTGCGAAGCTGGCCCCGGCTAGCGCCTCGCCCAGATGGTCGAGCAGCCGGACGAGCCCTTGGACGGCTGGTCAAGAGGTCGGCTGCCCACGAGCCGGCCCCCTCCATTGACTTTGGGACAGACACGCCCTGTCCCGTCCCTCTGTCCACAGGTATGACGATGTGACGTGACTGGCGGGACGGGCGACCCTGTGGCTACAGTGGTCGCCTACGCACTGCCCCATGTGGCTATAGTTTAACTATCCGGACCGCTGACCCCCGTGAGCGTGACCGGGCGGGGGAACAGTGTCGGCACGCCTTCGCCATTCGATGGCCTGTCCCGGCATGGCTACAGTGCCGCCGACCATACTGGAGACCTCGGCCAGCTGGCGCTAAACGACGCCTCCCCGAGCGGCCCGTGCCGGGGCAGTGGGCGAGGGCCAATCGCGGCGCCTGTCGGCGGGCCCCAACGGGGATGGAGCCACTAGGCCGGTAGGCCTCGCCCATGATGAGACGGCGCAAGCAGGGGGACCATCTGGCCAGGCGGAGAGGCTGCCAGCCGGGTCCCCCCACCTTAGTACTTGAAACATATTGTAAGAGCCGGGGGGTTGGCCTATAAAATCCCCCGAGCCCCGCCCCATGCAACGGGGACGATCGATCGCATCCTTGAGCAGAAGAACACATATCCACAAAGCTCTCTTACCCACTCTGAGAGCGGAGGAAGACGAGCCGGCTGCTCCTTCTTCCTCCTCTAGACACAGCTCCAGGAGCAACACTGTATACTTGATCATTCATCCAACGAAACCAAGCAGGACTAGGGGTGTTACCTCCCTCGGAGGGCCCCGAACCTGGTACATCGCGTGTCATCACCTCTTGTGCCCAATCTCGCACCCAAAGCCCATCGGCGTCCTTTGGCCCCAACACCTTCGATAAGCCGCCCCATGGCATGTGTCATGAGAAAACGATGACAGAGACCGCAAAACATAAATGCAGAGCACCTCTGGAGAACAAGGACTGACTAAACATTGTAATCCACGGTGAGAGAGATCCAGTCATGCTCATACTCAATATCAATTAATAGCAAGGCATACAAATGACAATGGTGCTCTCTAACTGGTGCTTTTTATAAGAGGATGATGACTTAACAATAAAGTAAATGGAAAGACCCTTCGCAGAGGGAAGCATTGATTTGTAGAGGTGCCAGAGCTCAAGCTTTTAAAACAGAGATAGGTAATGATTTTGGAGCGGTATGCTTTCATTGCTCACATATCGACCAAGAGGTTTTCAATATCTTCCATGCTAAATACATTATAGGCGCTTCCCAAACAGAATGGTAAAGTTTTTACTCCCCCTCCACCAATCAGTCACACTCCATGGCGGGCCGAATTCACGGGTACCGTCCATACAAACATAGTTTTGGGGGAGTTTTGTTTAATTATATTTTGCCTTTTATTTTGAGCATGGGACTGGGCATCCCAATTACCAGCCACTTTCTCGTGAATGATAGTGAATCAACACATATCGTGATAATAACCCACCTAGCATGGAAGGTACTGACAGCCCCCAATCACCACATGAGTGATTTGGGCATACAACACAAAATATTTATTGGAAGGTTTAAAGTTTAGCACATGCAAATTTACTTGGAACGGCAGGTAAATACCGCATATAGGTAGATATGGTGGACTCATATGGAATAACTTTGGGTTTGTTGAGATGGATGCACAAGCAGTATTCCCTCTTAGTACAAGTGAAGGCTAGCAAAAGATCGGGTAGCGACCAACTAGAGAGCGACACAGTCATCAACATGCTTTGAGATTAACCAACATTGAATGCAAGCATGAGTAGGATATAACTCACCATGAACATCAATATCGTGGAGGCTATGTTGATTTGTTTCAACTACACGCATGAACATGTGCCAAGTCAAGCCATTTGAATCATCCAGAGGAGGATACCATTCTATCATACTACATCACAATCATTTTAATGCGCATGTTGGCACTCAAGACAAACCATTATCCACTCTTAGCTAATTAATCATGGCATGAATAACTATAATCTCTAATTATCATTGCAAGCATGTTCAACCCATAATGTACTGAATTCGGAACGATGAGCTAATCATATTTACAAAAACAAGATAGGTTGAGTTCATACCAGCTTTTCTCCATCTCAATCTTTTCATCAAATATTGTCATTATTGCCTTTCACTTGCAACGACCGAACGATGTGAATAATAATAAGAGTGCACGTGCATTGAACTAAGCTGGAATCTGCAAACAATAAACCAAAGAAGAAGACAAGGCAATATGGGCTCTTTGTAAGATAAAAAATAATGCATATGAGGGCCACTCAACATGTCATTGTGGTCTTCTCGTTACGACCCAAAGAAAAGAAATGAAAATTATTTACATGGGAAAGCTCCCAACAAGCAAAAATAAGAATGAGAAATCTTTTTGGGTTTTCTTTTTAATGCTACAACTAAGCAACTAGGAAAAAAATCTAGAACTATTTTTTTTGTATTTTCCTCAAAGTTAATTAAACACACAAGAAGAAAGCATAAATAAGAAAATAAACTACCATGGATAGTACAATGAAAAAGTATGAACACCGACAACTGAAATGAGTGTGTGAACATGAATAAAATGTCAGTGAGAAATACGTACTCCCCCAAGCTTAGGCTTTTGGCCTCAGTTGGTCTAGGGCCATGGCTGTCCTGGATAATATTCGAAGTCAAAGTTGGGGTTGTACTGGGCTGCGGCGGCTATCGCCTGAACCACTGCAGCGTGAAGGCGAGCAGTTTCTGCATTTCGCTCGTACTCGTTTGCCTCCTCTCTGGTTATAAAATATCTTTGCTTTTCCTGAAAGTTAAAGAAGGCACGAGAAGGAAGGCTAACATGGACAACATGTTGTCTGTCAAAAATTAGTCGGTATTGGAGGGGTTGTTCGTTTCTTTCGAGAAACTGATAGCGCACCAAAGCCTCATAATCAAGGAAAGTAGGGGGTAAATCAATGCCATTCCCTCTTATGGGTACCCCAAGATACTTAGCTACACGGGTGGCATAAATTCTACCAAAGAAATCTCCATCCTTAGCATTATGATGTAACCTCCTGGCAATAATAGCCCCCAAGTTATATCGTGTATCTGCCATTACCGCACTCTTAAGAATACTCAGATCAGGCACGCAAACGTGACTATGCTCATGTTTACCGTTAATACATCTACCTATGAAGAGAGCAAAATAATGTATAGTCGGAAAGTGAATGCTCCCCAAAGTAGCTTGTGTAATGATTCTAGTTTCTCCCACCGTGATGCTAGCAAGGAAATCATTATATTCATTATTATGAGGATCGCTATGACTACCCCACTATGGAATTTTTCACGCATCATTAAAGTCTTCTAGGTCCATGGTATAGGTCTTAACATAAAGATCAAATAGAACAGAATGGGAATTACGCCTAGATGAAAATTCAAACCTCCACACGAAAGAATCAGTGAGTTGATAATATTGCTTGCATCGATCTGAAATGAAATCCTCAAGGCCAACATTCCTTATGTACGCATAAAACTCTTCCTTGAATCCAGCGTTGTCCATGAATTGATCTGACGGCCATTCACAAGGTAGTGCTCGAGCTTCCCTGGGTACTTAAAAATCGGGCTCACGTAGCACGAGTCTCGGGGCTTTCTTGCTCGAGGAACCACCTTGGTACATTCTCCACAACATCTTTTCTTTCTCTAAAAAAATTCTGAAATTTTTAGTGAGTGAAAAATAAAGGTGAACAAAACTCATAGCAACTACTCCCTCAAGTGCCTAAAGACTATATCATGCATCAAAACTACATGGGACCATACAAATTTGACATGCAAGCTCAAGAACAAGGTCACCATAACAGCAAAAATTTGCAATATATAAGTCACTAACAAAAACCAATTGGACCATTAGAGGAGTCACATACCAATGAGCAATCCCGTAAAATAGTTATGCAAATGGAGCTTTGAGCAAGGAGATCGAAAATGGCAGCAAGATGAGCTAGAACACTGGTTTGAGCAATGGTGGGATTTTTTCTGGAGGAAGATGAAGTGAATGGGTGCTGGAATAAGTGGAGGGGGCCACGTGGGACTCACAAGCCACAAGGGCGCTCCTAGGGAGGGTGGTCGCGCCCTACACGTTTGTGGCCCACTGGTGTAGCCCCCTCATGCATTCTCAGTGTCGAAAATTCTTAAATATTTTAGGGAATTCTGGGAAATTTTATTTTCAGGTCATTTTTCTATTGCACGGAAAACTCAAAAAATAGAAAAATAATAGCATTTTTAGTTAATTTCATCTAGGTAACAGAATGTAAAAGTTAGGTGCAGGAAGTTGTGCTTTCTAAATTCTTCCATCTCATGCCCATCAAAAGGAATCCATCAATAAGGTTTATCAAGTCTTATTAACAAACTTCTTTCGAATAACATGAAACCGAAGAATTTTCGAATAACACTAAGTTACCTCAATGGGTATATGCATTTCCCAACAATAAGTATATCATATTTCTTCTTGACAGTAGGAAGAGGGAACTCAAAGTCTCCAATAATAATTGTTGAATTTTTTCAGTAGAGTTGATACTATGAACTTGAGGTTGTTTCTTTGTAAAGTGTACCGTATGTTCATTACCATTAATATGAAAAGTGACATTGCCCTTGTTGCAATCAATAACAGCCCTTGCAGTATTCAAGAAGGGTCTACCAAGGATGATCGACATATTGTCGTCCTCGGGAATATCAAGAATAACAAAGTCCGTCAAGATAGTAGCATTTGCACCTACAACAGGTACATCCTCACAAATACCGATAGGTAGAGCAGTTGATTTATCAGTCATTTGCAAAGAGATTTCAGTAGGTGTCAACTTATTCAAATCAAGTCTACGGTATAAATAGAAAGGCATAACACTAACACCAGCTCCAAAATCACATAAAACAGTTTTAACATAATTTCCTTTAATAGAGCATGGTATAGTAGGTACTCCGGGATCTCCTAGTTTCTTAGGTATTCCACCTTTAAAAGTATAATTAGCAAGCATGGTGGAAATATCAGCTTCCGGTATCTTTCTTTTATTTGTCACAATATCTTTCATCTACTTAGCATAGGGAGACATTTTCAAAATATCAGTCAAGCGCATATGTAAAAAGACAGGTCTAAGCATTTCAGCAAAGCGCTCAAAGTCCTCATCATCCTTTTTATTGGATGGTTTAGGAGGAAAGGGCATGGTTTTCTGAACCCATGTTCTCTTTCTTTACCATGTTTCCTAGCAATGAAGTCTCTTTTATCATAACTTTTATTCTTAGGTTGTGGGTTATCAAGATCATCAACAGGTTCAATCTCCACATCATTATCATTACTAGGTTGAGCATCAGCATGAACATCATTATTAATGTTATCGCTTGGCTCATGTTCATCACCAGATTGTGTCTCGGCATCAGAAATAGAAATTATCATTTGGATTCTCTGATGTATCTATAACAGGTTCACTCGCACCATGCAAAGTGCTATCATGATTGTTTTTCCTACTCTTATTGGAAGGAATAGGTGCATCAGTATTATCTCTCTGAGAATCTTGTTCAATTCTCTTATGATGGCCCTCAGGACACAAAGGTTCCTGAGTCATTCTACCACCTCTAGTCACAACTTTAACAGAATGATCATTGTCTTTACTATTCATCTCATTAAGCAAATCATTTTGAGCCTTAAGTACTTCTTCTACTTGAGTGGTTACCTTGGAAGCATGTTTACTAATAAGCTTAAGATCATTGATAGTTCTACTCAAATAATCACCCAAGCGATCAAGCATATAAGAATTATGTTTCAGTTGTCTACTAACATAAACATTGAAATTTTCTTGCTTCATAATAAAATTATCAAATTCATCCAAGCATTGGCTAGCAGACTTATTATAAGGGATATCTCCTTCATCGAATCTACTGAGAGAATTTACCTCGACTACCTGTGTCGGGTTATCAAGACCATGTATTTCTTCAATAGGTGGTAGATTCTTAACATTTTCAGCTTTAATACCTTTTTATTTCATAGATTTCTTTGCCTCTTGCATATCTTCAGGACTGAGGAATAGAATACCTCTTTTCTTCGGAGTTGGCTTTGGAGGTGGTTCGGGAATATTCCAATCATTATCATTGCTCACTATATTATTCAATAGTAATTCAGCTTGTTCAACAATTCGCTCCCTGAAAACACAACCAACACAACTATCTAGGTTGTCCCTAGAAGCATCGGTTAGTCCATTATAAAAGATATCAAGTATTTCATTTTTCTTAAGAGGATGATCAGGAAAAGCATTAAGTAATTGGAGAAGCCTCCCCAAGCTTGTGGGAGACTCTCTTCTTCAATTTGCAAAAAGTTAAATATTTCCTGCAAGGCAGCTTGTTTCTTATGGGCAGGAAAATATTTTTCAGAGAAGTAATAAATCATATCCTGAGGACTACGCCCACAACTAGGAGCAAGAGAATTAAACCATATCTTAGCATCACCCTTTAATGAGAAAGGAAACAACTTAAGAATATAGTAATAGCAAAAAAAATTCCTCATGAGTAAATAGGGTGGCTATATCATTCAATTTGGTAAGATGTGCCACAACAGTTTCAGATTCATAACCATGGAATGGATCAGATTCAACCAAAGTAATTAACTCAGGATCGATAGAGAATTCAAAATCCTTATCAATAACAAAGATAGGTGAAGTAGCAAACTTAGGATCATATTGCATTCTAGCATTCAGAGATTTTTCCTCCCACTTGCGAAGCAATTTCTTAAGATCATCTCTATCCTGACAAGCAAGGAAGTCCCTAGATACCTCTCCTTCCATAACATAACCCTCAGGTATATCAAGCAATTCATATCTACGAGAGCTAGGTCTAACAGGTGAATCATAGTGTTCAGTTTCAATAATTTCATCAGATTCAGAAATATTACCAGTTTCAGCATTGGCTCTAGCAATGTGTTCATCAAGAAATTCACCCAGTGGCACAGTATCATCAAGCAAAGTATTATCATAAGCATCATGCATAGCATAAGTAGCATCATCAATTACTTGTGACATATCAGAATTACTAGCAGGTGGTGGTGTCGCAAACTTACTCATAACAGAAGGTGAATAGAGCAGCGCTAGATGGCAGTTCCTTACCTCCCCTCGTAGTAGAGGGATATATCTTGGTTTTTGGATCTTTTAGATTCTTCATAGTGATCAACAGATATATATCCCAAGTGACTCAGAGAACAAAGCTATGCTCCCCAGCAACGACGCGAGAAAAAGGTCTTGATAACCCACAAGTATAGGGGATCGCAACAGTTTTCGAGGGTAGAGTATTCAACCCAAATTTATTGATTTGACACAAGGGGAGCCAAAGAATATTCTCGAGTATTAGCAGCTGAGTTGTCAATTCAACCACACCTAAAAGACTTAATATCTGCAGCAAAGTATTCAGTAGCAAAGTAATATGGAAGAAACAGTAACGGTGGCAAGTGATAGTGGCAGTTTGTAGTGATTGTAACAGTAGCAACGGAAAAGTAACTTAGCGAACATCAATATATGGAAAGCTCGTAGGCAATGGATCAATGATGGATAATTATGTCGGATGGCATTCATCATGCAACAGTTATAACATAGGGTGACACAGAACTAGCTCCAATTCATCAATGTAATGTAGGCATGTATTCCGTATATAGTCCTACGTGCTTATGGAAAAGAACTTGCATGACATCTTTTGTCCTACCCTCCCGTGGCAGCGAGGTCCTATTGGAGACTAAGGGATATTAAGGCCTACTTTTAATAGAGAACCGGACCAAAGCATTAGCACTTAGTGAATACATGGACTCCTCGAACTACGGTAATCACCGGAAAGAATCCCAGTTATTGTCACCCTAGGGATGCGGATCATAACTCGTAATAGGTGTCTACAACTTGCAAGATAGGATCAAGAACACACATATATTCATGAAAAGATTAAGGGTTCAGATCTGGAATCATGGCACTTGGGACCTAGTGACAAGCATTAAGCATAGAAAATTCATAGCAACATCAATCTCAAAACATAGTTGATACTAGGGATCAAACCCTAACAAAACTAACTCGATTACATGATAAATCTCATCCAACCCATCACTATCCAGCAAGCCTGCGATGAGATTACTCACGAACGGTGGGGAGCATCATGGAATTGGTGATGAAGGATGGTTGGCGATGACGAAGGCGTCGATTTCCCCTCTCCGAAGCCCAAAACGGACTCCAGATCTGGTCTCCCGAGGAAGAACGGGCAATGGTGGTGGCTCCGTATCGTGAAACGTGATGAACTCTTCTCTCTAATTTTTTGTCGACAAATAGGGTTATATGGAGTTGGAGAGGATTCAGAGGAGCCATGAGGGCCCCACAAGCATGCTAGGCGCGGCCAGGGGGTGGCCGCGCCTAGCAGGCTTGTGGCTTGCCGGTGGCCCCCTCTGATTACTTCTTGCGCCAGTATTTTTTATTAATTCCAATAATATTCTCCGTAAATTTCTAGGACGATCTGAGAACTTTTATTTCTGCACAAAAATAACACCAAGGCAATTTTGCTAAAAACAACGTCAGTCCGGGTTAGTTCCATTCAAATCATGCAAATTAGAGTCCAAAACAAGGGCAAAAGAGTTTGGAAAAGTAGATACATTGGAGAAGTATCAGTCACCGAGAATGTCAATCTGACCATTGGTCATCTTATCGGTGCAACCGAGATTCCTATATCGGTCTCACCGAGATTCAAAAGTTGCCACCTTTTGGTCACTTTGGTACCACCGAGATTAACACATCAGTGTCACCGAGTTGGTCATTTGTGTAACTGTTGGGTTTTTGGGGATGCCTATATATACCCCTTCACCACCACCTACTCGAAAGAGAAGCACTCAGAACTATTCCATACTTGCCCCATTCAGTTTTCTGAGAGAGAACCACCTACCCTTGTCTTGAGGTCAAGATCTTCCACTCCAATCATATGGATATTGATTTCTAGCCTCCCCAAGTTGCTTTGCACCAGTTAATTTCTTCTACAAAGCCATATATGTGAGAGAGTGATTGTGTGTTGAGGATTCTATCATCTTGAAGCACAAGAGCAAGGAGTTCATCGCATTATCGAGCCTATTACCTTTTGGAGGGTGGTGCCTCCTATATTGGTTAGGTGTTGCTTGGGAGCCTCCTACTTCGTGTTGTGGAGTTGAACCAAGAAGTTTGTACGGGCAAGGATATCGCCTTCTTTGTGAAGATCTAACCATAGTGAGGCTAGTCCTTCATGGACGAAAGCCGTTATGGAATAGTCAAGGTTGCTACTTCGTGAACCCTTATGGGTGGAGCCCTCCATGGACTCTCGCGACCATTAACCTCCATGGGTTGAAGACTCTATGAACATGGATGTACAATAGCGCCACCTATTGGAACCACGGGAAAAATCATCGTGTCACCAATTGCGTTTGATCTTCCTACCCTCCCTTTACTTACATGCTTGTCTTTACTTTCCGCTGCTATACTCTTAGACATACATGTGTAGGGTGTACTTGACATACTATGAATGCTAAAATTTGCCAAGAATTAAAATTGGGAAAAAGTAGATTGTTATTTAGTCAAGTAGTCTAATCACCCCCCTCTAGCACTACTTTCGATCCTACACTTGTCGAGCTTTGTATTCGAGCCCTCGAGTCCCCTGGCTTGTAATATGAAGCTGTATGACTTTAATTTTTGTCTAGAGTTGTGTTGTGATATTTATTAGTGAGTCCTTGATCTTGGTCGTACGCATTGCGTGAATGTTTAGCGTACGGTCGAAATTGGGGGCGTCACAAGTTGGTATTAGAACCGACTGCCTGTAGGTAGCCCCATTTCCAACTCCTTAGCCAAAGTTGAGTCTAGTACTTGAAAAACTTTTACTAACATTGTTGTGTGGCTTACGGGCCCACATCTCAATCGGGTGGTATTAGGATATTTTATTCCTCATCTATACTCTGGGTTCTGATCTCTCTTCTCTTTCGGGTTAAAGATTTTATTTACTCTAACTCTAGGTTCTCATAACTACTTCCATCGGAGAGCCCCTCATTCCAGATGATGGCTTCATTCATCAGAAGATTCCGAAGATACTCTCTTGTGTTCTCCCGAGAACTTGTGCTCGTCGATTTTGCGATTTCCTTCCATCGCCAACCTCTGCGGGTAACTCCTCATCCTTACTGAGGATTCGATCGTCCCCAGTTGTTCTTCTCTTTCACAAGATTCTTTGAAATGCTATATGGTCTTTCGAAATCCTGTGTAGCCTATTGCTCTTGACCTTTCTCACCTTCTTACATGGTGGCTAACTACATATGTCAACCAATATCCATTAAAACCCACTTTGGTTTTCATTTGATTTTGTATTGATTCAACCTGTGTGTGGATGCACGCAGTCATCAGTTCTTTATCATAAATTATCTGTCCAGCTCAGACATCTTTCTAAACATGAGTTGGTTCCCGACAAGTCAACCTTGATTGATTGCCCATCTAAGTACTTTCATCTTACTTGTATTTGATCAGAACATTTGTTTCCGATGCACCAAATTGGAAATCTTAATTCCTTTGGTTATTTAAGGATCAAAATTATTGGATGTTCTATAATCTGATGCCTTGCATTCTTTCTCCCTTTGATTGAATACCGATACTCACATCAGGTCCTTTGTGGACCGCCAGACCCATTGTTGGGTTATTATCCGATAGCATCCTTCACTTTCAAATTATTGTGGTGCTATTCCCCTGATATGTGATGCCATATGTAAATTGTGTGTTCTCCCTCTGATAAGATGTATCCTATGCTTTTGTCAGCCAAGCTCTATGGTCAAGCATGTGTTAATTACTCTTGAACTTTGTGGTATATGTTCTTAAGATGCCTTGATGGGTTGAACCTATGCCTTCCTTAATCCATGTGGATCCGACGGTTTTCATGAGTCTTACTCTTTTGGTGTTTTGCCAGTTAAACTTTCAGAACTACAACTTGACCAAAGGCGAGGTGTAAATGGAAGGTGATGCATTGATGAAGTGGGAGTCGACCTTGAACCTTGTGTTCATGCCCATGAAAACGATGTTGATCTTATCATACAAGCTTCTCCTTTCATATAATCATTCATTTTATGATTTGATCTTGTATCTTTGATCTTGTGCTTTGCAATCGTGGTTCCGACCATGTTGTTCTACTTCGATTTCATTCTCAGACAAGTTAAAGTGTCTGTCTTCCACAGATCAATACGCTAGTCTAACCTTTATTCTAATCTACCTCTGATTTTTATCCCTGGTATCTCGAGAATATCACCGAGCTTATAACTTCTTATGAGCTCCACATCAACTATGATAATTCACTGATTTTAGTTTTCCCTCGTGTTCCGAGTTGGGGACACTCAGGGACACCAATATGTGAATTGAGTATGCTTTGCGATTCAACAAATCTTAGAATCTTCCTTTCTTATGATTTTGTACTCAATCATGCCTTTCCAAGCTGTTAGGCCCCATCATTATCGTCATGCTAGAGCTTAACCCTGCTCATCTTGTTCGAGATGCCGAAGCCCGGTTATATGCCTTGAATGCATTAAATTAGTCACCTATTGAAGGGATTGAAAACATTCCAGTTATCCGGGATTTCCAAGTTGTCTTTTCGGAAGAACTTCCAGGGATCCCCCTATAGGAGATGTCGAGTTTGTCATCGACTTAGTGCCAGGAACCACCCCTATTTCTAAGCGGCCTTATAAGATGCCACCACACGAAATCCTTGGACTTAAGCAAGAAATTGACAATTCACTTTGGCTGGGTTTCATTCGTCCTAGTTCCTCTTCTTGGGGAGCACCTTCTCTCTTTGTTAAGAAGAAGCATGGGACAAACCGTCTGGTCTAGGATTATCGACCAATCAACCAAGCTACAGTTCAGAACAAATATCTACTTCCTCGGATTAATGATTTGTATGATCAACTTGCTGGTTCCTCAATGTTTTCTAAGCCCGACTTGAGGTTGGGTTACCATCAGATCCGTGTTCGTGAAGAGGATGTTCTGAAGACTGCATTTGTTACTCGCTATGGTTCATACGAGTACACTGTCATGTCCTTCGATCTAACCAATGCTCCAGCAACCTTCTCTAGTTTAATGAATTATATCTTCATGGACTACCTCAACAAATTCGTCGTGGTTTATCTGGATGATATTTTGGTATTTTTCAAGAATAAAGAAGAGCATGTTGAACTTCTTAGTCTTGTACTGGAAAGACTTTGGGAATATCAACTATATGCCAAGTATTCCAAGTGTGAGTTCTGGATGGACAAAGTAACCTACCTTGGTCATGTGATCTCCAAGGATGGCATTGCGGTCAACCCTGAACGAGTTCAGGCTATTCTTGATTGGACTCCCCCGAAGAATGTCAAGCAAGTCAAAAAAATTGTCGGACTCGCCAGCTATTGCTGTCGATTCGTCGAGAATTTCTCCAAGATTTCCAAGCCCTTAACCAATCTTCTTCACAAAGGTGTCAAAATATGAGTGGACAGAATAATGTCAGGAGAGCTTCCAGGCACTTAAAGACAAACTAACGTCAGCTCTAGTGCTTGCTCCTCCGGATACTCGTAAGGACTTTGTCATTTATTGTGACGCTTTGCGTCAGGGAACAGGGTGTGTCCTAATGCAAGAATGCAGAGTGGTTGCTTATGCATCCCTTCAGTTGCGTCCTCATGAAGAGAACTATCCACTTCATGACCTTGAACTTGCTGCAGTAATTCATGCACTGAAGGAGTGGCGGCAATACCTTGTTGGTAATCGATGCGAGATCTACACCGATCACCAAAGTCTGAAGTATCTATTTACTCAACCGGATTTGAACCTCCGTCAACAGAGGTGGATGGAGTGCATAGCAGATCACAACTGTGGAATTTCTTATACACCTAGCAAGGCTAATGTAATGGCTGATGCTTTGAGCCGCAAGTTGATATGTCTCCAACGTATCTATAATTTTTGCTTGTTCCATGCTGTTATATTATCATTCTTGGATGTTTTAAAATCATTTTACTACAACTTTATATTATTTTTGAGACTAACCTATTAACCTAGAGCCCAGTTCCAGTTCCTGTTTTTTCCTTGTTTTTGAGTTTTACAGAAAAGGAATATCAAACGGAGTCCAAACAGACTAAATATTTACGGTGATCTTTTATGGACCAGAAGACACCCACCGATCTTAGAGATGAAGCCAGAAGATTCCCAAGGAGGCCACAAGCCTCAGGGATGCGGCACCCCCTGGGCGCGCCCACCAGGCTTGTGGGCCCCTCGGGAGTCCACCAACCTCCCTCTTAGTTCCATAAATCCTCAAATATTCCAAAAAACCCAACGCAGAACCTAGATAAGGAGTTCTGCCATCGCAAACCTCCAGAGCCACCAAAAAACAATCGAGAGCCCGTTCCGGCACCCTGCTGGAGGGGGAAACCATCACCGGAGGCCATCTTCATCATCCCGGCGCCCTCCATGATGAGGAGGGAGTAGTTCACCCTCGGGGCTGAGGGTATGTACCGGTAGCTATGTGTTTGATCTCTCTCTCTCTCTTGTGTTCTTGAGATGTCACGATCTTGATGTACCGCGAGCTTTATTGATATAGATTGAATCATATGGAGTTTTCCCTTCTCTATCTTGTTGTGATGATTTGAGTTTTACCTTTGAAGTTTTCTTATCGGATTGAGTCTTTAAGGATTTGAGAACACTTTATGTATGTCTTGCGATGGGATATTTCTGGTGACAATGGGATGTTCTATTGACCCACCTGATGTATGTTTTGGTGATCAACTTGCGGGTTCCGTGACCTTGGGAATCTATGCATAGGGGTTGGCACACGTTTTTGTCTTGACTTTTCGGTAGAAACTTTGGTGCACCCTTTGAAGTTCTTTGTGTTGGATTTAACACGATGAATCTGAAATTATGTGATGCATATCGTATAATCAAGCCCATGGGTACTTGTGGTGACATTGGAGTATCTAGGTGACATTAGGGTTTTGGTTGATGTGTGTCTTAAGGTGTTATTTTAGTACGAACTCTAGGGTTTTCCGTGACACTTATAGGGATAGCTCATAAGATTGATCAGAAAAGATAACTTTGAGGCGGTTTCGTACCCTACAATAATTTCTTCGTTAGTGCTCCGCTATTTGTAACTTTGGAGTGAACTCTTTGTCGCAATAGAGGTACTTACATATGATTCAACTATGTCAATATTGTTGAGAGAAATTACACTAGTGAAAGTATGGACCCTAGGCCTTGTTTCCAAGCATTTATACAATGTTTTGCTCGCCGTTTACTATTTGTTATTTTGCTGTTTTTATATTTTCAGATAACAAAATACTATATCTACCATCCATATTGCACTTGTATCACCATCTCTTAGCCGAACTAGTGCACCTATACAGTTTACCATTGTATTGGGTGTGTTGGGGACACAAGAGACTCTTTGCTATTTGGTTGCAGGGTTGTTTGAGAGATACCATCTTCATCCTACACCTCCTGTGGATTGATAAACCTTAGGTCATCCATTTGAGGGAAAATTGCCATTGTCCTACAAAACTCTGCGCTTGGAGGCCTAACACGAGTCTACAAGAAGAAGGTTGTGTAGTAGACATCAAGCTCTTTTCTGGCGCCATTGCCGAGGAGGTGAGTGCTTGAAGGTATATATTTAGATCCTGCAATTAAATCTTTTAGTTTCTTGTTTTTAACTAGTTTGGTTTTATAAAATAAAACTACAAAAAAATGGAATTCAGGTTGCCTCATATGCTTCATCTTTTTAATGTCTTTAGTGAAAATGATGGAAAGGAAAATTGTGCTCAAGTGTTAGAAGAAGAAGTTATTAAAATGGGTGTCACTAAATATTTGAGTGATGAGCATGATAGTGATATTGTTAATATGAATTCTCTGAATATTCATGATGCTAATGATATGCAAAGCCACAAGCTTGGGGATGCTATGTTTGATGAAGATGATATTTTTAGCCCCCAAATTTTGATGAGCAAAACTATTATGATTATGACATGCCTCCTATCTATGATGATTATTGTGATGACACATATGCTATAAAGAGTAATGGTAACCATGAAACTTGTCATCCTGATTTTAATATTCAAAGTGGTTATGTCAATCAACTATGTCATGATAGTTATTTTGTTGAGTTTGCTCCCACTATTTTGAATGAGAAGGAAATTGCTTATGTGGAGAGTGAAAAAATTTCTATGCTTGTGCATCATAAAAATAATGGTTCATGTTCTAGTTATATTGTGGAATTTATTCATGATGCTACTGAAAATTATTATGACGGAGGAACATATGCTTGTAGGAATTGCAATAATATCAAGTTTCCTCTCTATGTGTTCAAAGTTTTGAAGTTATGCTTGTTTTGCCTTCCTATGCTAGATGATTCTTGCTTCCATAAATTGTTTGCTCACAAAATCCATATGCATAGGAAGTGGGTTAGACTTAAATGTGCTTGTCATGAGCTTCATGATGCTCTTTTGCATGTTTCAATTACTATTCCTATGTGAGCATCATTGAAATCATCATGCCTAGCTAAAAGGCATTAAAGAAAAGCGCTTGTTGGGAGACAACCCAACACTTTTACTTTATGTTTTTGTGTGTTAACATGATTAAGATACTCTATTAATCATTTTTATGTCTTTATTTCAATAAAGTGCCAAGTAAAGCCTTTGGGATAGTGTGGATACTTGCTTGTTTGATTCTGTGCAAAAATATAAAGTTTTGCGTACAGTATATGAATTATATGATTTTACTGGAGTGTCAAAAAATTCTGAATTTTTTACACAAACTTTATCTATAAATTCCTTGAGTTTTACTAATTGTTTAGAATTTTTAGAGTCAGTGAAGTATGGTGATCATTCTGATCTTTACAGACTGTTCTGTTTTTGACAGATTCTGTTTTGCATGCATAGTTTGCTTGTTTCAAGTGTTCCTATAGCTTATATTGAGTAATATAATTTGTGGGAATGATGGAATATATTAGGTATTATGTGATAATAATTATTAATATTGTATTGATAGTACCTAAGTGAATGATCTATGTTTATTGCACTAACCCTTCTCACAAAGTTTCGTTAAGTTTTGAGTGATTGAAGTTTTCAAGTTTTGGGTGAGATACCAATATGAGGAGAATAAAGAGTGACAAGAACCTAAGATTTGGGATTCCCAAGGAAACCCCAAGCTAATATCAAAGAAAGACTCAAGCTCCTAAGCTTGGGGATGCCCCGGAAGGCATCCCCTCTTTCGTCTTCAACACTATCGGTATATCTTACTTGGAGCTATATTTTTATTTGTCACACAATATGTGCTTTGCTTGGGTCATCATTATATTTTGTTAATTTCTGTTAGGTGTTATTTATAATCTTGTTTTTCAATAAAAATTTCCAAGAATTGCCTTAAGGATGCTTGCATTGCAAGTTTTGATGAGTGCTGTGTAAAAACAGAAACTTTGGTTGTAGTGTTTGAATTTTCATATTTTACGGGAACGTGGAAAGTTTCTGAATTTTTTACAAAGAATTTTAATATAATTTTTATATCATTTCCTAAATGTTCATAGTTTTTCGAGTTACGGAAGTACATTGTTTTCATAAATTGATACAAACTGTTCTGTTTAGACAGATTGTTGTCATAGTTTCGTTATCTACTTATCCTATAGTTTCCATAACCTATATTGGTAGATATAAATTGTGGAAATGATAGTATAAAGTACCTAATGTTTGAAAATTATTATGCAACTTGTCTTGGCATTACATAAAGAGTTGATTTATTATTATGTGTACTAACCTATCTCACGAGTTCTTTTTGAGTTTTGTGTGGATGAAGTTTTTGAGAATAGGTGAAACCGTGGTATGAGAGGATTGAACGAGATACAAAAGCTCAAGCTTGGGGATGCCCAAGGCACCCCAAGTAAATATTTCAAGAACTCTCAAGCATCTAAGCTTGGGGATGCTACGCATCCCACCTCTCTTCCTCAACAATTATCGGTTAGCCTATGTTGAGCCTAAATTTTTATTCGTTCACATGATGCGTGCTATTCTTGGAGTGTTGTTTTTATTTTTCTTGTTGTTTGAATAAAGTACTTAATATATGAAAATATTTATTAAGGGAGAGAGATTCCTCACATAGCTCCTTAATTGTTTGACTACTCATATCCTTTGAGAGTAGCTTGTCATTTGCTCATGTGCTTTACTTCAAATTGTTTGAGCTTGTCAAAACATAATTGCAATACATGAAACTAGTCCCAAAGTGATAGATATCCAAGGAGGATATAATAAAAACTTTCATGTGGATCATGGGACAAATTAAACTTGATTCTTTATAATAGTTTTGAAACATGATGATAGTAATATGTGAGTCATGTTAGTGAGTAATTATGCTTAGTAAGAATATTGGTGTTAAGGCTTGTGATTCCCTATGCATGCACGAAAGTTAATAGTTATGCAATGAAGTTACATCCTAATTGTGGTGCATTATTCGGTGTTAGTTATGACTCAATGCTCACTTATGTGATTTTTTGTTCCTCGGTTTGGTTGCTTCCCAATCTATTTGCTAGCCTTCATATGTATTAAGTAGAAATACTACTTGTGCATCCAAAATCCTTAAACCAAGTTTTGCCTTATGAGTCCATCATACCTACCTATATGCGGTATTTTTATGCCGTTCCAGGCAAATTTGTATGTGCCATCTTTAAATCTTCAAAATAAATTTTCTCTTTTGTGTGCCCGTACTGCTCATAAAATGGTGGGGAGTATCCAATATTTTTCCATGATAGGTTGGTTATTCTCATGATATGTGTTGATTCACTATCATTCACGAGAAAGTGGCTGGTAATAGGGATTCCTAGTCCCGAATTCAAAGAAAGAAAAATGCAAATAATTAAACAAAACTTCCCCGGGAATGTTGTTGGTATGGACGGTACCCGTGGATTCGGCTCGCCATGGAGTGTGATTGATTGGTGGAGGGGGAGTAAAAACTTTACTATTCTCTTTGGGGACCGCCTATAATGTATCTAGCATGGAAAGTATTGTGAGCTACTTCATCGTTTTTGTTGACAGGAAAAGCATGCCACTCAAAATATTTTTCTCTCTCAATAAACCTTGAGCTCTGGCACCTCTACAAATCCCTACTTCCCTCTGCGAAGGGCCTATCTATTTACTTTATGCAATTTTTATTTTTGCTTTGAGTCTCCATCTTCTCTTATAAGCACCAACTAGGGGGCACTATGGTCGTACTTGAGCATTGGTCATAGCTAATATTTGAGTGTGTTTCATGAATGGATCAATGATTGAGCATGATGGGCTAGGGATAACTTTCTTTAGTGTTCATATTTCGAAAGACATGGTTGCTTGTCGACATGCTTGAGTATTGAAGTCGTTTTGTTACAACTAGACTATTGCTTTGAATCATTTACAAGTCCAGATTTCCATGCTATACAAGAATAAAAGAATATGATGAACATGTTAGGCAGCATTCCACATCAAAAATTCTGTTTTTATCATTTACCTACTCGAGGACGAGCATGAATTAAGCTTGGGGATGCTGATACGTCTCCAACATATCTATATTTTTGCTTGTTCCATGCTGTTATATTATCATTCTTGGATTTTTTTTTAAATCATTTTACTACAACTTTATACTCCCTTTGTTCCTAAATATAGGGTGTATAGTTTTTGGCACGGAAATTAAATAACACATGTGGAGGGAAAATTTCACAAGTTTTGGGCGAGATTACACCTGACTATTTGGCATCAGAAAGTAGAGGAGCTTGCATGGGCAAAAGGAAATGTAATCAAATCCCTAAAACAAATATCCAAACGAGTGGTGCAACACAATACACCTTATATTTTGGAACTTTTCTCAAAAATCTATACACCTTATATCAAGGAACAGAGGGAGTATTATTTTTGGGACTAACCTATTAACCTAGAGCCCAGTGTCAGTTCCTGTTTTTTCCTTGTTTTTGAGTTTTACAGAAAAGGAATATCAGACGGAGTCCAAATGGAATAAAAAATTACGATGATTTTTTATGGACTAGAAGACACCCACGGAGCTTGCAGATGAAGCCAGAAGATTCCCGAGGAGGCCACAAGCCTCAAGGGCGTGGCCACCCCCTAGGCGCGCCCACCAGGCTTGTGGGCCCCTCGGGAGTTCACCGACCTCACTCTCCATTTTAGAAATCCTCAAATATTCCAAAAAAACCAACGCATAACCTAGATCGGGAGTTCCGCCGCCGCAAACCTCCAGAGCCACGAAAAAACAATCGGGAGCCTGTTCCGGCACCCTGTCGGAGGGGGAAACCATCACCGGAGGCCATCTTCATCATCCTGGCGCCCTCCATGACGAGGAGGGAGTAGTTCACCCTCGGGGCTGAGGGTATGTACCAGTCGCTATGTGTTTGATCTCCCTCCCTCTCTCTCTCGTGTTCTTGAGATGGCACGATCTTGATGTACCGCGAGCTTTATTGATATAGATTGAATCATATGGAGTTTTCCCTTCTCTATCTTGTTGTGATGATTTGAGTTTTCCCTTTGAAGTTTTCTTATCGGAATGAGTCTTTATGTATTTGAGAACACTTGACGTTTGTCTTGCGATGGGATATCTGTGGTGACAATGGGATGTTCTGTTGACCCACTTGATGTATGTTTTGGTGATCAACTTGCGGGTTCCGTGACCTAGGGAATCTATGCATAGGGGTTGGCACACGTTTTTGTCTTGACTTTCCAGTAGAAACTTTGGGGCACTCTTTGATGTTCTTTGTGTTGGATTGAACATGATGAATCTGAAATTATGTGATGCATATTGTATAATCAAGCCCATGGGTACTTGTGGTGACATTGGAGTATCTAGGTGACATTAGGGTTTTGGTTAATGTGTGTCTTAAGGTGTTATGTTAGTACGAACTCTAGGGCCATCCGTGACACTTATAGGGATAGCTCATAAGATTGATCAGAAAAAATAACTTTGAGGTGGTTTCGTACCCTACAATAATTTGTTCGTTAGTTCTCCGCTATTTGTAACTTTGGAGTGAACTCTTTGTCGCACGAGATGTACTTACATATGATTCAACTATGTCAATATTGTTGAGAGAATGCACTAGTGAAAGTATGGACCCTAGGCCTTGTTTCCAAGCATTTATACAACGTTTTGCTCGCCATTTACTATTTGTTACCTTGCTGTTTTTATATTTTCAGATTACAAAAAACTATATCTACTATCCATATTGCACTTGTATCACCATCTCTTCACCGAACTAGTGCACCTATACAATTTACCATTGTATTGGGTGTGTTAGGGACACAAGAGATTCTTTGCTATTTGATTGCGGGGTTGTTTGATAGAGACCATCTTCATCCTACACCTGCCACGGATTAATAAACCTTAGGTCATCCACTTGAGGGAAAATTGCCATTGTCCTACAAAACTCTGCGCCTGAAAGTCCAACACGAGTCTACAAGAAGAAGGTTGTGTAGTAGACATCACAGGTCACACTGCAACTACCTCCAGGTTCATAAGGTTCATCCCATTCTTCAAAAGGAATTACGCAAGCTGAAGCTCCATATTTTTCCTCAAGGTTATCTCATTCCCCCTCCTGGAGAGAACTGCAAGATGCACCTTAATGTTGTTAACATTGGTTCCTTTTGTAACTTGGTTGTTGTACTAGAGTTCATGGGCAGCATTTAAGAGAATGCAACACTATTACAGTGAGTCGGAAGAATTAAACACTATCTGTCGGCAGGTAAATCCTCAAGTTTGAGTGTTGCTGATGATGGTGTTGTATACTTCAAGGGTCGCTTATTCATTCCAAAAAAAGGGAAAACCTGAATATGACTAATAGAATACTGAAAGAAGCTCATGATACACTGATGTCTATTCATCCAGGTAGTACCAAGATGTACCAAGACATCCGTCAAAGATTCTGGTAGTCTAACATGAAGCAAGACATTGCAGGCTATGTTTCAGAATGTGACATTTGTCGTCGGATCAAAGCAGAACATCAAAGGCCCGCTGGAACTCTACAACATATTTCTATTCCTGAATAGAAATGGGATCATGTTGAAATGGACTTCATTACTGTTTTTCCCAGGTCGCAGAAAGGTAATGATGCTATTCTTGTCGTCATTGACCGGCTGTCCAAAGTTGCACATTTTCTGGCTATCAAGGAAACTATTACTGCTAGTCAGCTAGCAGATCTTTACGTGTCCAGAGTTGTTTCACTCCACGGTATTTCATTGGTGATTAGTTCAGACCATGGCAGTTTATTCACTTCAAGGTTCTGGGCAAGTTGCCAGGAAGGTATGGGAACTCATTTGTCATTCAGCACCGCTTTTCACCCTCAATCCCAGGGATAAGTTGAAAGAGTCAATCAGATTCTCGAAGACATGCTTCGAGCTTGTGTCATTTCTTTTGGCAAGAAATGGGAGGAATCTCTCCCGTATGTTGAGTTCTCTTACAATAATAGCTATCAAGCTAGTCTAAAGATGGCTCCCTTTGAAGTGTCAGACTCCTCTGAATTGGTCAGAAACTGGGGAACGTACACTTATTGGTCCGGATATTATCCAACATGCCGAAGATCAAGTCCGCATTATTCATGCAAATCTGAAGGCTGCTCAGTCTCGTTAGAAGAGTTAGTATGACTGTCATCACAAAGATATGGTCTATCAACCTGGCGAAAAGGCTTATCTTCGAGTCACGCCAATGAGAGGTGCACACCGTTTTGGGATAAGGACAAGCTGGCTCCTCGATATATTGGTCCTTTCACTATTCTCGAATGGCGTGGTAAAGTGGCATATCAACTGGAACTGCCGTCAAACCTTTCTCAGGTTCACGATGTATTCCATGTGTCACAACTTCGTCGCTGCTTCAAGGATCCTATCCGAGCAATGGATCATGATATGCTTGAGCTGCAACAAGACCTTTCTTATAAAGACCAACAGGTCCGCATTCTCGACGAAACTGAACGCCGGACTTGTCAGAAGGTTACCAAATTCTTCAAGGTGCAGTGGGCAAATCATTCTGAGGATGAAGCCACATGGGAACGCGAATATCATCTTCGTGCAGAATACCCCGGCCTCTTTCCTTCTACTTCTTAATTCTCAGGACGAGAATTCTTTTTAGTAGGGAAGAGTTATGACGCCCTGGATTTGTAGCTACATTAATCTCTGTAATCAAGATATAGTAATTCTGATAATCTATTTTTGCTAGTCCAATTGTGATCACTGGTGGAATCAAACTCTAATTCAAATTCCCTTACAATTCAAATTCATTTCAAAGTGGATTTAAAAGCTTTGAAAACTTCAATTAAAAAAAATCATGCTTAGGTTTCGAATAATCCCTAAGCATTTATAAAAATAGAACCAACATTTTATCATGTGATTAGGTGCCTCAAATCTATTTTAACTGATGCCAAAACAATTATTAAATACCTTTGAGGGTTATAATATTTTATAATGTTTTCAAACGGTCTTCAAACTTTTTTTGGTACTACCAAATATTACAGTTGTAATATTGGGCCAGGTCAAGTATTTTACAAAAGCAAATGATTACTAAGGTAAATAAAAACAGAGCTAATAAATAGAAAATGTATATATAAAAGAAAACAAAAGGACCCCCCACTGGGCCAACCGGCCCAGCTGGCCTTCTGGCCAACCGACCGACCCAGCCCACCTCCACTCCCCTCCTTCCCTGTTCGACCGACCGGTCGCTACACGGGCGTGGTCGCCCCCAGACCACCACGCCGGCGCCGACGGGGGAGGGGATAAGGCCGCCCCCTCGCTCCCCAAACCCTACCCCCACCCAGATCCCACTCACGCCTCCGTCCTATGCCCCGAGCACGAGCTCGGGACCGAGTGCGCCCGCCGTCGCCTCCCCGTAGCCGGACCGGACCGCCCGCGCATGTCGCCGTCGATCCCGCGGCCACCGGCCTCCCCTCATTGCGCCATATTTTTCTTGATATCATCTACCCTTCTATATGTCACGCTGTCTAGCTAGTGTCAAAGGAATAAAACCATGGCTTTATCATTAGCCGGAAGTAACAGGCGCATGATGGTACGAGAAGCTGTCTGCTACTTCTTGAGCTTGCGTTGGTTTTTCCCTTGAAAAGGAAAGGGTGATGCAGCAAAGTAGAGATAAGTATTTCCCTCAGTTTGAGAACCAAGGTATTAATCCACTAGGAGTATCAAGATGAGGCACCAAGGCACCTGTGCAAAAACAAACAAACTTGCACCCAACGTGATAAAGGGGTTGTCAATCCCTTTACGATTACTTGCAAGGTGAGATCTGATAGTGATAATAGGTAAATATAAATAAATAAATAAAAGTGTAGCAAGGCATTTTTGGTATTTTTGTATGTAGATCTGAATATATAATGTGTAAAATAGACCCGGGGCCATTATGGTCACTAGAGGCTTCTCTCATGATAGCAAGTATTACGATGGGTGAACAAATTACTGTCAAGCAATTGATAGAATCGCGCAAAGTCATGACGATATCTACGATGTGCTTAAGGTGTTACTCTATTTGTTTAGTTCGATATCATACATATAGGCACACGTCCGAGACAAGTAGACCGATACTGTCTGCATCTACTACTATTACTCCACACATCGACCGCTATCCAGCATGCATCTAGTGTATTAAGTTCATAACAAACAGAGTAACGCCTTAAGCAAGATGACATGATGTAGAGGTATAGATTCATGCAATATGATATAAACCCCATCTTTTTACCCTTGATGGCAACAACACGATGCATGCATCGCTACCCCTTCTGTCACTAGGTGAGGACACCGCACGGTATGAACCCAAAACCAAGCACTTCTCCCATTGCAAGAATTATAGATCAAGTTGGCCAAACGAAACCCATAACTCGAAGAGACTTACAAATACGAAATCATGCATATAAGAAATCAGAGGAGACTCAAATAATATTCATAGATAATCTGGTCATAAATCCACAATTCATTGGATCTCGACAAACACACCGCAAAAGAAAGTTACATCGGATAGATCTCCATGAAGATCATGGAGAACTTTGTATTGAAGATCCAAGAGAGAGAAGAAGCCATCTAGATACTAGCTATGGACCCGAAGGTCTGTGGTGAACTACTCACGCATCATCGGAGAGGCAATGGTGTTGATGAAGAAGCCCTCCGTGTCCGAATCCTCCTCTGGCAGGGTGCCGGGACGGGCTCTCGATTGGTTTTTGGTGGCTACAGAGGCTTGCGGTGGCAGAACTCCCGATCTAGGTTTAGTTCTGGAGGTTTCTGTATTTATAAGACCAGATGGCGTCGAGAATAAGTCAGGAGGACCCACGAGGGAGTCACGAGCCCCCAGGCGCGCCTAGGGGGGTGGCCGTGCCTCCCAGGCTCGTGGCTTCCTCGGGACTCCTCTCCGGTATCTTTTTCTTCTGGTATTTTTGATATTTTCCATAAAAAATCACGGCGGAAGTTTTATTCCGTTTGGACTCCGTTTGATATTCCTATCTGAAAAAGGTCAAAAACACGGAAAAAACAGAAACTGGCACTGGGCACTGAGTTAATAAGTTAGTCCCAAAAATGATATATAAATGCATATAAAACATCCCAAGTTGATAATATAATAGCATGGAATAATCAAACATTATAGATACGTTGGAGACGTATCAAGCATCCCCAAGCTTAACTTCTGCTCGTCCTCGAGTAGGGAAGTGATAAAGACCGAATTTTTATTGTGGAATGCTACCTAACATATTTGTTCTTTGTAACTTCTTTATTGTGGCATGAATGTTCAGATCCATAAGATTCAAAACAATAGTTTAATATTGACATGAAAACAATAATACTTCAAGTATAATAGCAAAGTAATCATGAACTTTTGAAATAACAAGGCCAAAGAAAGTTATCCCTACAAAATCATATAGTCTGGCTATGCTCCATCATCCCCACACAACGAATTTAAATCATGCACAACCCCGGTATTGGCCAAGTAATTGTTTTCGCATTCTTACTTTCTCAAACTTTTTCAACTCTCACGCAATACATGAGCGTGAGCCATGGATATAGCACTATAGGTGGAATAGAGTGTGATGGAGGTTGTGAGGCAAAAAGGAGGAGATGGTCACATCGACTCGGCGTATCAATGGGCTATGGAGATGCCCATCAATAGATATCAACGTGAATGAGTAGGGATTGCCATGCAACGGATGCACTAGAGCTATAAGTGTATGAAAGCTCAAAAATAAAAACTAGTGGGTGTGCACCCAACTTGCTTGCTCATGAAGACCTAGGGCAATTTGAGGAAGCCCATCATTGCAATATGCAAGCCAAGTTATATAATGAAAATTCCCACTAGCATATGAAAGTGACAAAACAAGAGACTCTCTATCATGAAGAACATGGTGCTATTTTGAAGCACGAGTGTGGAAAAAGATAGTAGCATTGTCCCTTCTCTCTTTTTCTCTCATTTTTTTGTTTGGGCTCTTTGGCCTCTCTTTTTTCATTTTTTTCTTCTTTTTTTCTTTTTTTGGTGGGCATCTTTGGCCTCTTTTTTTATTTTTCCTCACATGGGACAATGCTCTAATAATGATGATCATCACACTTTTATTTACTTACAACTCGATACTTAGAACAATAATGACTCTATATGAATGAAAGTGATGGCACATGTCATGAGACGGAACGGTGGAAATTGCATGGCAATATATCTCGGAATGGCTATGAAAATGCCATAATAGGTAGGTATGGTGGCTGTTTTGAGGAAGGTACATGGTGGGTTTGTGCACCAGCGAAAATTGCGCGGCACTAGAGAGGCTAGCAATGGTGGAAGGGTGAGAGTGCATCTATACCATGGACTCACATTAGTCATGAAGAACTCATATACTTATTGAGAAAGTTTTATTAGTAATCGAAACAAAGTGCTAAACACATACTCCTAGGGGAAGGGTTGGGGTAGGAGTTAACCATCGCGCGATCCCGACCGCCACACAAAGGATGACAATCAATAAATCAATTATGCTCTGACTTCCTAACATAGCGGTTCACCATACGTGCATGCTACAGGAATCACTAACCTCAACACAAGTATTTCAAGATTCACAACATCCTACTATCATAACTCTAATATTATCACCTCCATATCTCAAAACTAATCGTGAGGAATCAAACTTCTCTTACTAATCAATGCACTTGAATATGAAAGTTTTTATTATATGCTCTTTGGATGCCTATCATATTTAGGACTAATTTCATAACACACGCCAATTACCAAGTTACTTAGAGAGAGCACTCTCAAAATGATATAAGTGAAGATCGAGAGTGTTTATTTCTACAAAATATGACACCGCCGTGCTCTACAAAGATTTAAGTGAAGCACTAGAGCAAAATTATCTAGCTCAAAAGATATAAGTGAAGCACATGTGAGCAAAATTACCAAGCTCAAAAGATATAAGTGAAGCACATGTGAGCAAAATCACCAAGCTCAAAAGATATAAGTGAAGCACATGGGAGCAAAATTATCAAGCTCAAAGGATATAAGTGAAGCTCATGGGAGCAAAATTACCAAGC
This sequence comes from Hordeum marinum, assembly GCA_022496015.1. Taxonomy (NCBI): domain Eukaryota; kingdom Viridiplantae; phylum Streptophyta; class Magnoliopsida; order Poales; family Poaceae; genus Hordeum; species Hordeum marinum. The sequence goes on along the minus strand of CM039677.1, from coordinate 92,643,112 downwards.
TCAAAAGATATAAGTGAAGCTCATTGAGTATTCTAACAAATTCACGATGAGTGCATGTCCCTCTCAAAAGGTGTGCAGCAAGGATGATTGTGATAAAACAAAAAGCAAAGACTCCTATAATACACGACGCTCCAAGCAAAACACATATCATGTGGTAAATAAAAATATAGCTCCAAGTAATGTTACCGATGGATTGAAGACGAAAGAGGGGATGCCTTCCCGGGGCATCCCCAAGCTTAGCCTTTTTGGTGTTCTTGAATTTGGCTTGGGATGACTTGGGCATCCCCAAGCTTAGGCTCTTTCCACTCTTTATCCCATTGTCCATAAGAACATCACCCAAAACTTGAAAACTTCACAACACAAAACTTAAACAGAAACTCGTGATAGCATTAGCATAAGAAAACAAACCACCAACTTTTTAGGTACTATAGTAAACTTAATTTCCATTTAGATTGATGTTATATTACTGTATTCTCACTTTTCCATGGCTCGTACCCCCCGATACTAACTATAGTTTCATCAAAATAAGCAATCAACACAACAAAAACAAAATCTGTCAAAAACAGAACAGTCTGTAGCAATCTGTATATTTCGTATACCTCTGCTAACCCAAAAATTCTGAAACAATTATGACAATTATGGCAATTTGCATATCAATCAGCAGAAAAAAGAATCAACTCAAAAGCTCTTTCTGGATAGGAAATTAAATAATTTCGTGAGCACAAAGTTTCTGTCTTTTTTCAGCGTGATCAAACAACTATCACCAAAACTAATCATAAAGGTTCTACTTGGCACAAATACTAATTAAAACATAAAAAACACAATCATAACAGAATCATGATGGTGTGGGCTCAACAAAACAGAAAGTAAAATGCAAAAATAAATTTATTCATTGGGTTGCCTCCCAACAAGCGCTATCGTTTAACGCCCCTAGCTAGGCATAAGGCAATAGAACCAAGTATTGTCATATTCCTTTCTTTGGAAACAAGGGGAAACCTTTTTGTAGAGAGCATCTATCTTCCTATTTTGAGAAAGTACATGACCATTTATAGTGGAAGAAAGATTAAGCACATTACGAAAGTTCGTGTCTAAACTAGCCTTCATTTCTTTTATTGATTCATTTTGGTAGAAACAGATGAGGGCAGTGGTCTCATTTTCTCCCTTGGGATGTCCAAATATAGCTTTCATTTTTTCATAAGTGTCAAAGGCATCTCCTACAAGGAAACCTTTATCAAATATAGAATCCAAGATTTGTTTAAATGAGTGGGGCAATCCGGCGTAAAAGCTTTTTAAGTATAACTCAATATGATAAGGAGGGATATGACTAGTTTGAATCCTCAGCAGTCTGTCCCAAGCGTCTTTTAAGGATTCATTAAGCGAATAGTGAAAAAGTACAGGATCCCCATCATCAATATTACTGAAAGTATCTCTAGCAACCTCAGGACGTCTTCCCATAGACTCATTATTTGTGAGTTTGGGGAGGACAAAGGGGTTATCCAAGGCATTAAACCTAGGCAGAGTAATCTTTTGTTTGAATGATTCAGACATGATGACTTAGTAAGCACACAAGCACACGAGCAAACAGAAAGCAAGCGAAAGAAAAGGGGCGAACGAAAAAGGCAAATAAAGAAAGGCAAATATTTTTGTAAATTTTGTTTTAGAGGTGGGGGAGAGGAAAACGAGAGGCAAATGGCAAATAATGTAAATGCAAGAGATGAGTTTGCGATAGGTACTTGGTAGATATGCTTCACTTGAATACTCCCCGACAACGATGCCAGAAATTCTTCCTGCTACTTCTTGGGCTTGCGTTGGTTTTACCTTGAAGAGGAAATGGTGATGCAGCAAAGTAGAGATAAGTATTTCCCTCAGTTTGAGAACCAAGGTATCAATCCAGTAGGACTATCAAGATGAGGCACCAAGGCACCTACGCAAAAACAAACAAACTTGCAACCAACCGATAAAGGGGTTGTCAATCCCTTTACGATTACTTGCAAGGTGAGATCTGATAGTGATAATAGGTAAATATAAATAAATAAATAAAAGTGCAGCAAGGTATTTTTGGTATTTTTGTATGTAGGTCTGAATATATAATGTGTAAAATAGACCCGGGGGCCATAGTGTCCACTAGAGGCTTCTCTCATGATAGCAAGTATTACGGTGGGTGAACAAATTACTGTCAAGCAATTGATAAAATCGTGCAAAGTCATGATGATATCTAAGGCAATGATCATACATATAGGCATCACGTCCGAGACAAGTAGATCGATACTGTCTGCATCTACTACTATTACTCCACACGTCGATCGCTATCCAGCATGCATCTAGTGTATTAAGTTCATAACAAACAGAGTAACGCCTTAAGCAAGATGACATGATGTAGAGGGATAGATTCATGCAATATGATATAAACCCCATCTTTTTACCCTTGATGGCAACAACACGATGCGTGCCTCGCTACCCCTTCTATCACTAGGTGAGGACACCGCACGGTATGAACCCAAAACCAAGCACTTCTCCCATTGCAAGAATTATAGATCAAGTTGGCCAAACGAAACCCATAACTCGAAGAGACTTACAAGGATACGAAATCATGCATATAAGAAATCAGAGGAGACTCAAATAATATTCATAGATAATCTGGTCATAAATCCACAATTCATCGGATCTCGACAAACACACCGCAAAAGAAAGTTACATCGGATAGATCTCCATGAAGATCATGGAGAACTTTGTATTGAAGATCCAAGAGAGAGAAGAAGCCATCTAGCTACTAGCTATGGACCCGAAGGTCTATGGTGAACTACTCATGCATCATCGGAGAGGCAATGGTGTTGATGAAGAAGCCCTCCGTGTCCGAATCCCCCTCCGGCAGGGTGCCGGAACGGGCTCCCGATTGGTTTTTGGTGGCTACAGAGGCTTGCGGCGGCGGAACTCCCGATCTAGGTTTAGTTCTGGAGGTTTCTGTATTTATAAGACCAGATGGCGTCGAGAATAAGTCAGGAGGACCCACGAGGGAGTCACGAGCCCCCCAGGCGCGCCCAGGGGGTGGCTGCGCCTCCCAGGCTCGTGGCTTCCTCGGGACTCCTCTTCGGTATCTTTTTCTTCTGGTATTTTTGATATTTTCCATAAAAAATCATGGCGAAAGTTTTATTCCGTTTGGACTCCGTTTGATATTCCTATCTGAAAAAGGTCAAAAACACGGAAAAACAGAAACTGGCACTGGGCACTGAGTTAATAAGTTAGTCCCAAAAATGATATAAAGTAGCATATAAATGCATATAAAACATCCCAAGTTGATAATATAATAGCATCGAACAATCAAAAATTATAGATACGTTGGAGACGTATCACTGTCCATTTTCAGAGTTCATTTGTAGTGCTTTTCAATTTTAGGGCCATTTAGCTCAAAAAATCACTAAATGCATGCAAAATAGCAAATGAAGTCACAAAGGGTTGAAAATTGATGGTGTGGCTTCGAATGGTGCATACTAAACACACAAAAAGTCTGGAGTTGAAATAAGTTTAAAAAATGAAATGCCTTAGTAATAGACGAGTTTTCGTCTGAAACTCTGATACTTCGAAAGAGATTGTCCATTTGTACATGAAGTGCATCCAGTTTTTGTCCTAACCCTCTCAACTTTTTAGCACATGCTATGTGGGTGAAATGATGATGCCATGCCAACTTTCAACCTTTTCAGAGTTCATTTGTAGTGCTTTTCAATTTTAGGGTCATTTATCTCAAAAAATCAGTAAATGCATGAAAAATAGCAAATGAAGTCAGAAAGGGTTGAAAATTGATGACGTGGCTTTGGACATAATATTTCGACGCTTTTCAAATGTCAAAACACATAAGTACACTACTATTCCAAAGATCTCGTCTGGTTTGTCCGAAGTGGGACTTTCCAGATATATAAGTCTGGAAACTAACTAAAGAAGCCGGTCACATCCCAGAGTGGGATCTTTGGGTATAAACTTTTTCTTCGCGTGTCCCTTTGCGTTGTAACCATGGACAATCTTCATCGTTTAACTTGATGCTCGGGTCAACATTCACCGTGAAGGGAGCAATTTCATGAAACTTCTCATAATCTTCTGTAGGATCGAAAGTAGGTCTAGAGGGGGGGTGATTAGACTACTAGACCAAATAAAATTCTACATTTTCCCAATTTTAATTCTTTGCAGATTTTAACATTCATAGTATGTCAAGTACATCCTACACATGCATGTCTAAGAGTATAGCAGCGGAAAGTAAAGACATTGCACATGAAAGTAAAGAGAGGGTAGGAAGATCAAACGCAATTGGTGACACGATGATTTTTCCCGTGGTTCCGATAGGTGGCGTGTCGGTGCACTAGAGTTTTCGGCTTCCTAGTGCCCCTTTGCTCGTGCACGGGTAGTGGTAGCCACCCTGGCAACGAGGCCTAGCTGGGACTTGCCAGGTACCAACGCAGAAGAATTGAGACCCCTGACAAGACCTTGCCGGGATGACCATCGGACCCTCAGGCAAAGACAGAGCCCCGGCAAGACACGGCAAGGCGAAGCCCTGACAAGGCCCCGCCAACGCACAAGCCAGATGTCGATCCGCCTGGACGCATGTCGTGGCGTCGACGTTGGAGGGGGATAAGCGATGCTGATGGGACGGGCTCCTGTCCCGTCCCGCAGGCGGACGGAGATGCGTGACAGTGCATAAATGCGCCTGTCCTACTCCATCAGTGTTAGGTATGATAGCACTGTAGCTCTATACACCTTGTGTACGCACTGTACGCCACTGTTGGGATCCCCTTTAGTATAGAAGGAGGCCCAGGGCGATACGGTAGGGGGCTTTTCGACCTTGGAATCTTTAGACCTTCTAGCTCACATGTGTGGCAGCTGCTCATAGCGCCCCTGTAGCAAGAACCCTAAGAACACTCTCAATACAGCCAAGCAGGAGTAGGGTTTTACGCATCCTTGCGGTCCGAACCTGGGTAAAATCCCCCTCGTGTTGTTCACCAGAACTGTTCTTTGTGCGAGCCTTCACCCCCGCCGAACCGAAAGGGGTCCCTCCAATCCCATAGGTTCTCATCCCCAACAACATCTTTGGCGCGCCAGGCAAGGGGAGGCACGTCGTGCGAACCTGTTCTGGTGATCAGCGTGCCAGTTTCTTCATACTCATCATCACCATGGCCCCCAAGAAGAAGGGCCTGACGACGGTTGGCCCATTCGCATCCGCTGTCCCAGTATCTGCACGAACAGGCGATGGCGTAGACGCGGGTGGAGAAGGAGGAGGCGGAGGCTCAGAAGTTTCGCGACGCTCCGGTGATCAAGGCCAACCAAGCGGTGACGCCCATGGCGGTGGCGGGAACCCCCGCGCCACTGGGTCTCAGGACGGAGCGGTACCACCTGCGGGTGGTATGGCGAACTCCGAGGGCGGAAGGGTCTCTTCCAAGGCGCCCACGCCGGCGCCTATGCCGCGACCTTCCTAGGACACGTGCGAGGAGCCGCGCCACGGCACCCGCAGTTCTCAACGTCCCCACAGAAAAGCTCTTGTGCATCCCTCCCAAGGTGCGCGGGACCAACATGCTAGTGGGAGTGGCGTGCCGTCACGGGACCGCAGTGGTGCTCCTTCTAACACAGTTAGAAGTCAGAGCACCTCGCGTTCCTCACGCCGTTCGCTGTCGACCACGTCGGAGGAAGCGATGGCGCAGGCGCAACTACTCCTAAACTTCCCTCCTACTACGGAGAAGCTTGACGAATGGAGAGCCACCATTTAGAGCCTCCTCAGCCTCGCAAATAAGTTTCGGTCCACCGAGTCGGCTCACACCGGTGGTGAGAGGGCTGAAGGCGGTGCGACTTCGGCGCACTCTCCTCCACAGCAACAACGCCGGTCACCGACTCGACGGACCGACAGTTACGATGGTTACTCAACGACGTCGTATGACCCACGGACGCGCCGTGACCAGCGTCAATTTCTTCGTGAACGAGGCAAGGAAGACACTCGAACTGCAATCGAGCGACGACGGGAAGCGCGCCTTCAATATGATAGGCGCGTGGGACCCACTGTAGACAAGTCTGTGCCAGGGTACCCTGTGAGCCTACCTTACGAGGTGGGTTGTCCGACGTTTACCCGTGAGTTGCGGCAAGTCCAATGGCCCAATTCCCACACGTTCAAGCCAGAAGTCCCGGAGAAGTATGATGGCAAGACTCACCCGTCGGAGTTCCTGAGCATCTACACAATTGCGGTGCAAGCTGTCGGGGGACGCGACGACAAGATACTCGCCAACTACTTCCCGTTGGTGCTTAAGCCCAACGTTAGGTCATGGTTGATGCACTTGCCAGAGAGCTCCATTGCCTCATGGGCAGACCTATTCCACGAGTTTGTCGGCGCCTTCATAGGAGGTCATCAAGCTCCTGGCCAGGAAAGTGATTTGCACATCATCCCTCAGAAGGAGGGCGAAACTTTGCGCAAGTACATCCAAAGGTTCAGCCGCGTGCACCACAACATACCAGACGTCCATCATGTCGCTGTTATCAGCGTGTTCCATCAAAACATGCACAACCGCATGATGCGGGAAGAGCTGGCGATGAATAGGGCCAGGGATATTGTCGAGCTTTATGCTCTCGCAGACAAATGTGCTCGGGTGGAAGAAGGGAGGAGACTCCCCGGCGAAGACGCTGGCGCAGGGGTCGACTCTGAAGATGAAGACACCACCACCCCGACAAAGAAGGGCCAGCGGCGGAATAAGAAACGCAAGGGAAAGACCGTACTTGCCATCGAGGGATCCGGCAACCCCGACGCCGCCAAGAAGGGCAAAGTTGATGACCCCGGCAACGACGTTGCCGGGTGCGCCTCCTGCCATGCCATGGCAGCTGCCGACAAGCCAGCAGGCTCCGACAAGGCAGAATTGCAAGATCCATCGCACCAAAGGCCACAACCTCCAAGATTGACGGCAAGTTCAACAACTTGTCGAGAAGCAAAAATCTGAATACAAGAGGCGAGACAAGGAGAAAGGCCAAGATGGTGCTGAGGGGTCTGGCAAGAAGCGTGTTGGCCGAGGAGGTCGCCGCGACAAGCCCAAGCAGCAAAAAGACTAGCCTGCCCGTGGCCGCGACAAGCAAGAGGGAGATGATGATGACGTCGATGAGGACGACGAGTCCAACAAGCATGAGTTTTAGAAGGCTACAGAGATGATGTGCATAGTGTTGGGGAACGTCGCATGGGAAACAAAAATTTTCCTACGCACACGCAAACCTATCCATGGTGATGAGCATCTACGAGAGGGAGAGTGGATCTACATACCCTTGTAGATCGCTAAGCGGGAAGCGTTAAGAAATGCGGTTGGTGTAGTCGAACATCTTCGCGATCCAAATCGCCGAGCGTCCCGCGATCTCATCACGATCCGTCCCGCGATCCAATCACGATCCGTCCCGTGAACTCATCATGATCCGTCCCGCGATCTCATCACGATCCGTCTCACGATCTTGATCACGATCTGTCCCGCGAACTCATCACGATCCGTTCCGCGATCTCATCACGAACTGTCTCGCGATCTCGATCACGGTCCTTCCGATCTAGCGCCGAACGGACAGCACCTCCGCGTTCAGCACACGTGCAGCTTGATGACGATCTCCACCGTCTTGATCCAGCGAGAGGAGGTGGAGAGGAGAGAGAGTTCACCGGCAGCGTGACGGCGCTCCGGTGATGGTGGTGGAGTGATTCCGGCAGGGCTTCGCCTAAGCGCTGCGGAAAACCGATCTAGAGGAGAAGCTGTGCACCGGTGAAACGGGTAGCACGTGGCCGGAAATTCTGTCCAAAAACCACCCAATCCACTAGTATATATAGGAGGAGAGGAGAGGAGAGGCAGCCAAGGCCTTTGGGTCGGCCGAAATAGGAGGTGGGAGCAATCCTACTTCACCTCCAATCCTAGTTGGAGTAGGATTGCCTCCTATTGGCTGATTTTCCACTTTTTGCTTTAGGACTTTCCCTCCTGCGCCATGGGCCTTTGTGGCTGTTTTCCCAGCCCATTAAGGGCTGGTTATTATTCTCCCACAGCCCATGGACCTCTTGGGGTCGAATACCCCTCCCGGAGGTCCTCCGGTACACTACCGGCACTCCCGGTACAATACCGATACTCCCGGTACACTACCGATGAGCCCGAAACTTTTCCGGAAACCAAACTGGGACTTCCTATATATGAATCTTTACCTCCGGACCATTCCGGAGCTCCTCGTGACGTCCGGTATCTCATCCGGGACTCCGAACAACCTTCGGTCACCACCATACATAACTCTACACTACCGAAACGTCACCGAACCTTAAGTGTGCAGACCCTGCGGGTTCGAGAACTATGTAGACATGACCGAGACACCTCTACGGTCAATAACCAATGGCGGGACCTGGACGTCCACATTGGTTCCTACATATTCTACGAAGATCTTTATCGGTCGAACCTCTATGTCAAGGATCCAGTTAATCCCGTATATCGTTCCCTTTGTTCTTTGGTATGTTACTTGCCCGAGATTCGATCGTCGGTATCTCCATACCTAGTTCAACCTCGTTACCGGCAAGTCTCTTTACTCGTTCTGTAATACAAGATCCCGCAACTAACAATTAGTCACATTGCTTGCAAGGCTTATTGTGATGTTGCATTACCGAGTGGGCCCCGAGATACCTCTCTGTTACACGGAGTAACAAATCCCAGTCTCGATCCATGCCAACTCAACAGACACCATCGGAGATACCTGTAGAGCACCTTTATAGTCACCCAGTTACGTTGCGACGTTTGATACACACAAGGCACTCCTCCGATATCCGTGAGTTGCATGATCTCGGTCATAGGAACATATACTTGACATGCAGAAAACAGTAGCAATAAACTGACACGATCATATGCTATGTTTGTAGTTTGGGTCTTATCCATCACATCATTCTCCTAATGATGTGATCCCGTTATCAAATGACATCTCATGTCCATGGCTAGGAAACCTTAACCATCCTTTGATCAACGAGCTAGTCCATTAGAGGCATACTAGGGACATGGTTTTGTCTATGTATCCACACATGCATTTAAGTCTCCGATCAATACAATTATAGCATGGATAATAAACGATTATCATGAACAAGGAAATATGATAATAACTAATTTATTATTGCCTCTAGGGCATATTTCCAACAGTCTCCCACTTGCACTAGAGTCAATAATCTAGTTCACATCACCATGTGATTCGCATTGTTATGAATCTAACACCCAATGAGTTCTGGGGCTCGATCATGCTTTGCATGTGAGAGAGGTCTTATAGTCAACGGGTCTGCGATATTCAGATCCGTGTGTACTTTGCATATCTCTATGTCAAACCGTAAACACTGCTACCACACTCCACTTGGTACTATTTCCAAATGGCTGCTCCACTATACGTATCCAGATTGCTACTACTAGTCATCCGGATAGGTGTTAAAGCTTGCATCGACGTAACTCTTTACGACGAACTCTTTATCACCTCCATAATCAAGAAACATTTCCTTAGTCCTCTGGTTACTAAGGATAATTCCGACCGCTGTCCAGTGATCCACTCCTGGACCACTCTTGTACCCCTTGACAGACTCATGGCAAGGCACACATAGGTGCGGTACACAGCATGGCATAATATAGAGCCTATGGCTAAGGCATAGGGGACGACGTTCATCCTTTCTCTTTCTTCTGCCGTTGTCGAGCTTTGAGTCTCACTCAACTTCACACCTTACAAATCAGACGAGAACTATTTCTTTGGCTGATCCATTTTGAACTCTTTCAAAATCTTGTGAAATTATGCACTCATTGAAAGTCTCATCAAGCATCTTGATCTATCTCTATAGATTTTGATGCTCAACAATTAGGTAGCTTTATCCAGGTCTTCCTTTGAAAATCACTTTCCAAATAACCGTTTTATGCTTTCCAGAAACTCTACATTATTTCTGAACAACAATATGTCATCCACATATACTTATCAGAAATTCTATAGTGCTCCCACTCACTTTATTGCAAATACAAGTTTCTCATAAACTTTGTATAAACATCAAAACTTTGATCACCTCATCAAAGCGTATATTCCAACTCCGAGATGCTTGCTTCAGTCCATGGAAGGATCACCGAAGCTTGCACACCTTTTAGCATCCTTAGTCCTGACAAAACCTTCTGGTTGTATCACATACAACCTTTCCTCAAGTAAACCATTAAGGAAACGATGTTTTGACATCCATCTGCCAGATTTCATAATTGAAAACACAGCAACTGCTAACATAATTCCAACAGACTTTTAGCATCGCTATGAGTGAGAAAGTCTCATCGTAGTCAACTCCTTGAACTTGTCACAAACATCTTTGCAACAAGTCGAGCTTTACAAATAGTGACATTCACCATCAGTGTCTGTCTTCATTTTAAAGATCCATTTGTACTCAACGACCTGCCGTCTAATGAGCAAGTCTACCAAAGTCTACACTTGGTTTTAATACATGGATCCTATCTCGGATTTCATGGCCTCCAACCATTTGTCGGAATCCGGGCCCATCATCGCTTCTCCATAGCTCGTAGGTTCATCGTCGTCCAACAACATGACCTCCAAGACAGAGTTGTCGTACCGCTCAAGAGCAGTACACATCCTTGTCGACCTACGAAGTTCGATAGTAACTTGATCCTGAAGCTTCATGATCATCATCATTAACTTCCTCTTCAACTAACGTAGGCTTCACAGAAACATCTTTCTGCGCTGCGCTACTCTCTGGTTGAACAAAGGTTTAACAACCTCATCAAGTTCTATCTTCCTCCCACTCAATTCTTTCGAGAGAAACTTTTTCTCGAGAAAGGACCCAGTTCTAGCAACAAACACTTTGCACTCGGATCTGAGATAGAAGGCATACCCATCTGTTCTTAGGGTATTCTATGAAGATACATTTGTCCGCTTTGGGTTCTAGCTTATTATGTGAAAACATTTTCCACACAAGCATCGCACCCCCAAACATTAAGAAATGACAGCTTAGGTTTCTATCAAACCATAATTCACACGGTGTCATCTCAACGAATTTAGATGATGCCCTATTTAAAGTGAATGTAGTTGTCTCTAATGCATAACCCCAAAAATTATAGTAGTAAAACGATAAGAGACATCACAGTATGCACTATATCAATAGAGCATGACTATGATGTTCGAACACACCATCACACCATGGTGTTCCAGGTGGCGTTAGTTGTGAAACAAATTTCACGTTGTCTTAAGTTGTATGCCAAACTCGTAACTCAGATATTCACGTCCACGATCATATCACGGTCATTTTTATCTTCTTGTCACGATGATCTTTAAACTTCACTCTGAATTTGCTTGAACCTTTCAAATGATTCAAACTTGTGTTTCATTAAGTAAATATACACTATATCTACTCAAATCATCAGTGAAGGTAAGGAAATAACGATATCCACTGCACGCTACAAGACTCACTAGATTGCATACATCAACATGTATCATTTCCAATGAATCACTTGCCCGCTCCATCCAACGGGGTCCTTTAGTCATCTTGCCCAAGAGGCATGGTTCGCATGTCTCAACCGATTCGAAATCGATGAGTCCAAATATCTATTAGCATGGAGTTTCTACATGCGCTTTATACCAATATGACATTTAGCGGTAGTGCCACAAGTATGTGGTACTATCATTATTAACTTTGTATCTTTTGACATCAATGTTATGAACATGTGTACTACTACGATCAAGATTTCAACAAACCATTCTCACTGGATGCATGACCATTGAAGGTATTATTCCTGTAACCAGAATAACTATTATTCTCTGACTTAAATGAATAACCGTATTGCAACAAACATGATCTAATCATGTTCATGCTCAACACAAAACACCAAATAACATTTATTTAGGTTCGTCACTAATCCTGAAGGTAGAGAGAGCGTGCGATGTTGATCACATCAACCTTGGAAACATTTCCAACACACATCGTCACCTCACCCTTAGCTAGTTCTCCGTTTATTCCGTAGCTTTTATTTCGAGTTACTAACATTTAGCAACCGAACCGGTATCCAATACCCAGGTGCTACTAGGAGTACTAGCAAGGTACACATCAATAACTCGTATATCAAATATACTTCTGTCGATGTTGCCAGCCTTCTTATCTACCAAGTATATAGGGTTGTTCCGCTTCAGCGACCTCTCACCTCATAATAGAAGCACTTAGTCTCGGGTTTGAGTTCAACTTTGGGTTGCTTCACTGGAGCAGCAACTGACTTGCTATCCATGAAGTTTCCCTCCTTGCTCTTGCCCTTTTCGAAACTAGTGGTTTGATTAACCATCAACACTTGACGCTCCTTCTTGATTTCTACCTTCGCGGTGTCAAACATCGCAAACAGCTCAGGGATCAATACTTCTATCCCTAGTGTATTATAGTTCATCACTAAGTTCTAGTAGCTTTAGTGACAGTGACTTGGAGAACTATATCAATCACTATCTTATCTGGAAGATCAACTCCCACTTGATTCAAGCGATTGTAGTACCCAGACAATCTGAGTACATGCTCAACGATTGAGCTATTCTCCTTCATCTTCCAAGCAAAGAATCTTGTTGGAGATCTCATATCTCGCAACAAAGGCACGAGCCTGAGATCACAATCTCTGCTCCTAGAACATCTCATATGTTCCGTGACGTTCAAAACGTTTTGGAGCCTCAATTCTAAGCCGTAATGCATGACGCACTAAACTATCAAGTAGTCATCGAAACGTGCCTGTTAGATGTTCACAACATCTATAGACGACGCTAGAGGGGGTGGCGCACCGAGCGGTGCATTAAGGACATAAGCCTTCTGTGCAGCAATGAGGACAATCCTCAGATCACGGACCCAGTCCGCAATTTTGCTACCAACATCTTTCAATTCTATTTTTCTAGGAACATATAAAAATACAAGGGAGCTACAGCGCGAGCTAGTAATCTACAACATAATTTGCAAAGACACTTTGACTATGTTCATGATAATGAGTTCAATTAATCATATTACTTAAGAACTCCCACTCAAATTGACATTCCTCCGATCATTCGAGTGATACATGATCCAAATTCACCAACTCAAGTCCGATCATCACGTGAGTTGAGGTGGCTGCAATGGTGAACATCATTATGTTGATCATATCTACTATATGACTCATGTTCGACCTTTCGGTCTCTCGTGTTCCGAGGCCATGTCTGTACATGCTAGGCTCGTCAAGTTTAACCCGAGTGTTCTGCGCGTGCAAATCTGGCTTGCACCCGTTGTATGTGAACGTAGAGTCTATCATACCCGATCATCACGTGGTGTCTCAACACGACGAACTTTCGCAACGGTGCACACTCGGGGAGAACACAGTTCATCTTGAAATTCAAGTGAGGGATCACCTTATAATGCTACTGCCGTACTAAGCAAAACAAGGTGCATAAAAGGATTAACATCTCATGCAATTCATAAGTGACATGATATGGACATGAACTTGTGTTTAAGATCTCCATCTTCGAAACACCGGCATGATCTCCATCGTCACCGGCACAACACCATGATCTCCATCATCTTGATCTCCATCAATGTGTTGCCATTGGGGTTGTCACGCCCTGCATGCTTCTACTACTATTGCTACCGTAGCGATAAAGTAAAGCATTACATAGCGCTTAATGATTGACACGGAGGTCATACTATAATTAAAGACAACCCTATGGCTCCTGCCGGTTGCCGTACTCATCGACATGCAAGTCGTGATAATCTATACATCACATGATCATCTCATACATCACATATATCTCATCATGTAATTGTCCATATCACATCACAACATACCCTGCAAAAACAAGTTAGACGTCCTCTAATTGTTGTTGCATATTTTACGTGGCTGCTATGGGTATCTAGCAAGAACGATTCTCACCTATGCATAAACCACAACGGTGATACACTAGTTTGCTTTTCAACCTTCTCAAGGACCGCCTTTGTCGAAACCGATCCAACTAAAGTGAGAGAAACTGTCACCCGCAAGCCATCTAGGCAACAAGTTGCGTCGAGGGAACCGGTCTCTCGTAAGCGTACGAGTAATGTTGGTCCGGGCCGCTTCATCTCACAATCCCGCTGAACCAAAATACGACCAAGGGAGGAAGCAATCTAAGCATCAACGCCCACAAACCTTTTGTGTTCTACTCGAGATCTCATCGAACCATCAACCTAGCTCATGATGCCACTGTTGGGGAACGTCGCATGGGAAACAAAAAATTTCCTACGCACACGCAAACCTATCCATGGTGATGAGCATCTACGAGAGGGAGAGTGGATCTACATACCCTTGTAGATTGCTAAGCGGGAAGCGTTAAGAAATGCGGTTGGTGTAGTCGAACATCTTCGCGATCCATATCGCCGAGTGTCCCGCGATCTCATCACGATCCGTCCCGCGATCCAATCACGATCCGTCCCGTGAACTCATCATGATCCGTCCCGCGATCTCATCACGATCCGTCTCACGATCTTGATCACGATCTGTCCCGCGAACTCATCACGATCCGTTCCGCGATCTCATCACGAACTGTCTCGCGATCTCGATCACGGTCCTTCCGATCTAGCGCCGAACGGACGGCACCTCCGCGTTCAGCACACGTGCAGCTTGATGACGATCTCCACCGTCTTGATCCAGCGAGAGGAGGTGGAGAGGAGAGAGAGTTCACCGGCAGCGTGACGGCGCTCCGGTGATGGTGGTGGAGTGATTCCGGCAGGGCTTCGCCTAAGCGCTGCGGAAAACCGATCTAGAGGAGAAGCTGTGCACCGGTGAAACGGGTAGCACGTGGCCGGAAATTCTGTCCAAAAACCACCCAATCCACTAGTATATATAGGAGGAGAGGAGAGGAGAGGCAGCCAAGGCCTTTGGGTCGGCCGAAATAGGAGGTGGGAGCAATCCTACTTCACCTCCAATCCTAGTTGGAGTAGGATTGCCTCCTATTGGCTGATTTTCCACTTTTTGCTTTAGGACTTTCCCTCCTGCGCCATGGGCCTTTGTGGCTGTTTTCCCAGCCCACTAAGGGCTGGTTATTATTCTCCCACAGCCCATGGACCTCTTGGGGTCGAAATACCCCTCCCGGAGGTCCTCCGGTACACTACCAGCACTCCCGGTACAATACCGATACTCCCGGTACACTACCGATGAGCCCGAAACTTTTCCGGAAACCAAACTGGGACTTCCTATATATGAATCTTTACCTCCGGACCATTCCGGAGCTCCTCGTGACGTCCGGTATCTCATCCGGGACTCCGAACAACCTTCGGTCACCACCATACATAACTCTACACTACCGAAACGTCACCGAACCTTAAGTGTGCAGACCCTGTGGGTTCGAGAACTATGTAGACATGACCGAGACACCTCTACGGTCAATAACCAATGGCGGGACCTGGAAGTCCACATTGGTTCCTACATATTCTACGAAGATCTTTATCGGTCGAACCTCTATGTCAAGGATTCAGTTAATCCCGTATATCGTTCCCTTTGTTCTTCGGTATGTTACTTGCCCGAGATTCGATCGTCGGTATCTCCATACCTAGTTCAACCTCGTTACCGGCAAGTCTCTTTACTCGTTCTGTAATACAAGATCCCGCAACTAACAATTAGTCACATTGCTTGCAAGGCTTATTGTGATGTTGCATTACCGAGTGGGCCCCGAGATACCTCTCTGTTACACGGAGTAACAAATCCCAGTCTCGATCCATGCCAACTCAACAGACACCATCGGAGATACCTGTAGAGCACCTTTATAGTCACCCAGTTACATTGCGACGTTTGATACACACAAGGCACTCCTCCGATATCCGTGAGTTGCATGATCTCGGTCATAGGAACATATACTTGACATGCAGAAAACAGTAGCAATAAACTGACACGATCATATGCTATGTTTGTAGTTTGGGTCTTATCCATCACATCATTCTCCTAATGATGTGATCCCGTTATCAAATGACATCTCATGTCCATGGCTAGGAAACCTTAACCATCCTTTGATCAACGAGCTAGTCCATTAGAGGCATACTAGGGACATGGTTTTGTCTATGTATCCACACATGCATTTAAGTCTCCGATCAATACAATTATAGCATGGATAATAAACGATTATCATGAACAAGGAAATATGATAATAACTAATTTATTATCGCCTCTAGGGCATATTTCCAACACATAGAGGGAGGTGCCTCGTCGCATTCCTCTCACCACCAACTTAAACAGTGGGTGCGCGAGGTTAATGCGACAGAGCCCTCTATCGGTGCACAGAGACCTCTAAAGTGGTCCAACACTCCTATCATCTTCGACGTCCTGGATCACCCCGATCTCATAACTGTGGTCGGGTGCCTATCGTTGTTGGTTTCACCAACAATCCGCAACCTCAAGGTGACGAAGATGCTAGTCGATAGTGGGGCCAGCCTGAACCTGATCTCGCCTGATGTCATCCAGAGGCTACAAATTCCCGATGAGGATCTCGAGCCGACATGCGCTTTTCAAGGGGTCAATTCAGGAAGAACTCAGCCGAAGGGCAGGGTCACGCTGCTGGTGACGTTTGGCAGTGATGTCAATTTCAGAACGGAGAAGAACGTTTTTGACGTCGCTAATATCTCGTTGCCGTACAACGGCATCCTTGGTCGCCCAGCACTGGCCAAGTTCATGGCGGCCACCCACTTCGCTTACAATGTGCTGAATATGCCCGGGCCGATGAGCATCATCACAATCAACTCTGGCAAGAAAAGCACACTTATCTGCGCCGACCAACTCTACCGGGGGGTAGTTGCAGCACCTGCCATCAAGGCACTTGCTCCTGCCGCTGAAGCTCCCGGGGGCAGGAAGACCGGCAAGGCCTCTAATGCACATTCCGGCAAGTGCACCTCCTCGGGGTGCTGCGCTCCCGTTGACGATGTGCCAGAGAGCTCCACCGCAAGAGCAAAAAGTCCAAGGCAACTCCGCTAGAGACCAAGAAAGTGCTCGCCAAGGAGAGTGGCACGGGAGGAACTTTCACTATAAGTTCCACCCTAGATGACAAATAGGAAAGCGCGCTAGTCGCCTTCCTACGGGCGAATGTCGATGTGTTTGCATGGCAACCATCTGATATCCCCGGTGTTCCCAAGGAGGTGATTGAGCACCACCTTGCCGTCTGCCCACACGTGCGGCCCATCAAGCAGAAGGTCCAGAAGCAAGCTTTGGAGCGACAACAGTTTATTGCCGAAGAGATCAAGAAACTAGAAGTGGCTGGCTTGATCATAGGAGTACTCCATCCAACATGGTTGGCCAATCCAGTCGTAGTGCGCAAGGCGAATGGAAAATGGAGGTTGTGCATTGACTTCACAGACATCAACAAAGCCTGCCCCAAAGATCCTTTTCCCTTGCCGCGCATCGACCAAATTGTGGACTCCACCGCCGGCAGCGACTTGTTGTCTTTACTTGACGCCTATTCAAGATATCATCAGATTTTCATGGCCAAGGAAGATGAGGAGAAGACCGCATTTATCACCCCATGTGGTACGTATTGCTATTTGCGTATGCCTTTCGGGTTGAAAAGTGTCGGTTCTACATTTTCTAGAGCAGTCCAGGTTGGTTTTGAGCCCCAGCTACATAGAAATATGGAGGCTTATATGGATGACATAGTGGTCAAGACCAAAGACAAGGCTACGCTCATATTAGATCTAGAAGAAACATTTGCCAATCTGCGCAAGATCAACATGAAGCTCAACCCTGAGAAGTGTGTGTTCGGCTTCCCATCCGGCAAGCTTCTCGGGTTCTTTGTATCTCAACGAGGAATTGAAGCAAATCCCGACAAGATCAAAGCGATTGAGCAAATTGAGGCACCAAGACGAGTCAAAGATGTGCGTCGTCTTGTCGGCTGTGTTGCTGCTCTGAGTAGGTTCATCTCAAAGTCTATAGAGCACGCCCTGCCCTTTTTCAAAATCTTGAAGAAGGCAGGTCCAATGAAATGGACTCTGGAAGCGGAGGCATCGCTGCAGGATTTGAAGAAGTACCTCTCCTCTCCGCCGGTCCTAGTTGTGCCAAAACCACAAGAACCATTGATGCTATATCTGGCGGCAACAAATCAAGTGGCGAGTGCCGCACTAGTGGCTAAAAGAGAGGTTGATGAAGAAGCAGCGACAATGGCAGGGCCGCCAAGCGACGAGCCAGGGCATTCCCCGGTGGTGTCTGGTGCTAGCAAGGAAGGATCTGCGTAGTTGAACGAGGCAACCCAGAGGAAGAAAGTGGTGCATCGCCCAGTCTATTTTGTCAGCTCCCTATTGCAGGGGGCTAGGTCAAGATATTCTAGCATGCAAAAATTGCTCGTCGTCCTTCTTATGGCCTCGAGGAAGCTGTGCCACTACTTCCAAGCACATGAGATCACCGTTGTCACTCGCTTCCCGCTACAGTGGATCTTGCGAAACCCAGAAGCTATCGGCAGGATTGTAGAGTGGGCTTTGGAACTGTCAAGATTTGGTCTCAAGTTTGAAAGCACTTCGACCATTCGTAGGAGGGCCTTGGTAGAGTTCATTGCAGAGTGGACCCCAAAGCCCGATGAAGAAGTTCCAGAGTCAACTCTCCTCGGTAAGGAAACCGATCAAGAGTGGATCATGTATTTTGATGGGACTTTCTCGCTGCAAGGTGTCGGTGCCGGAGTGCTGCTTGTCGCATCCATCGGAGAGCACCTCAAGTACGTGATTCAGATGCACTTTCCCCGGGAGAGATCAACGAACAACACTGCCGAGTACGAATGGCTGCTTGCCGATCTCAGGATCGCGGCAGACCTTGGGATCAAGAAACTTATTGTCATGGGTGATTCTCAACTTGTCGTCAAGCAAGTGAACAAAGATTACTAGAGTCCATTGATGGAAGCTTATGTAGATGAAGTGACAAAGTTGGAAGAACGTTTTGACGGCCTACAAATGGAGCACGTTCCACGTGCAGAGCATGGCATTGTCGATGGTCTGTCAAAGTGTGCTGCCCTTAAGTTGCCTATGGAACCAGGAACTTTCGTGCTCCGACTGACTCAACCCTCCATGACGCCATCAACCAGACAAGAGAAAAGAAGGAAGTTGAGCTCTAGCAAGTATTTCCCGGCAGAGCTCCTAGGACCCGCCGACAAGGAAGTTGCCGAGGACAACGTCAGACTTGCGGGCGAGCTTCGTGCTCCGGCGGAGCCTCAGGCTCTTGCCATGGAAGCACACGCTCACGCCAGGCTTGCCAGGGTGCAGCAGGCTCCGGCGGGCCCTCAGGCCCTTGCCGTTGAGACAAATGCCCCCAGCAGAGGATATGCCTTTAATCCTTGTTGTCGAGCCCCAGGCTCTAGCATGGGCACAACACATCGTCCTATTCCTTCAAATAGGAGAACTCCCCGAGGAAAAAGAGGAAGCAGAGAAAGTAGCTTGCCGGTCTCATATGTACCAGTTCGTAGACAACGTCCTTTACAGAAAGAGATTGAATGGCGTGAAACACAAGTGCATTTCTCGGGAGGATGGACTAGAGCTGTTGGCGGAGATGCATGGAGGCATATGTGGCTCCCACATAGGGTCAAGAGCACTTGCCGGAAAGGCATTATGGCAAGGTTTCTTTTGGCCCACTGCCCTGCAGGATGCAACTGCGTTAGTAACCAAGTGTGAAGCATGTCAGTTTCATTCGAAGAAATTACATCAACCAGCTCAAGCCCTTCAAACAATCCCTCTCTCCTGGCCATTTTCGATCTTGGGGATCTACATCTTGGGACCCTTCCCCTGCGCTACCGAGGGCTTTGATTACTTGTACATGGCAATTGACAAGTTCACAAAGTGACCGGAAGTGGAAGCAGTGAGAAAGGTGACAACATAGTCAGCTGTCAAGTTCTTCAAAGGGCTAGTTTGCCGCTTTGGTGTTCCCAACAGGATCATCACTGAAAATGGCTCACAGTTCATGAGCCGCACCTTCATGTAGTATGTCCAACTCTTTAGTCACTTTGCTTGCAAGGCTCATTGTGATGTTGTATTATCGAGTGGGCCTTGAGACACCTCTCCGTCACATAGAGTAACGAATCCCAGTCTTGATCCATGCCCACTGAACAGACACCCTGCGAGATACCTGTAGAGCATCTTTATAGTCACCCAGTTACGTTGCGATGTTTGATACACACAAGGTATTCCTTCGGTGTTAGTGAGTTGCATGATCTCATGGTCATCGGAACAAATGCTTGACATGCAGAAAACTATAGCAATAAATTGACACACTCATATGCTACGTTCATAGTTTGGGTCTTGTCCATCACACCATTCTCCTAATAATGTGAACCCGTTATCAAATGACATCTCATGTCTATGGCTAGGAAACCTTGACCATCTTTGATCAACGAGCTAGTCTAATAGAGGATCCACACATGTATTCCTCCGGTCACAGGGACACCGTGTTGTCTATGTATCCACACATGTATTTGAGTTTCGAATCAATACAATTATAGCATGGATAATAAACGATTATCATGAACAAGGAAATATAATAATAACCACTTTATTATTGCCTCTAGGGCATATTTCCAACAGTCTCCCACTTGCACTAGAGTCAAAAATCTAGTTGACATCAATATGCGATTTACATTGTAATGCATCTAACATCCATATAGTTCTGGTGTTGAGCATGTTTAGCCCTTGGAAGAGGTTTAGTCAATAGGTCTGCAACATTCAGATCCGTGTGCACTTTGCAAATATTTATGTCCTCCTCCTTGATGTAATCGTGGATGGAATTGAAGCGTCTCTTTATGTGTCTGGTCCTCTTTTGAAACCTTCGTTCCTTGGCCAGAGCAATGGCACCAGTGTTGTCATAGAACAACGTCATTGGGTTCAGTGCACTAGGCACTACTCCAAGATGTGTCATGAACTCCTTCATCCAGACACCTTCCTTCGCCGTCTCCGAGGCAGCGATGTACTCCGTTTCGCATGTAGAATCAGCTACCATGCTCTGCTTGGAACTGCATCAGCTTACCGCTCCCCCATTAAGAATGTATACATATCCGGTTTGAGACCTAGAGTCATCCGGATCAGTGTCATAGCTTGCATCGACGTAACCCTTTACGACAAGCTCTTGATCACCTCCATAAACGAGAAACATTTCCTTAGTCCTTTTCAGGTACTTAAGGATATTCTTGACCGCCATCCAATGTTCTATTCCTGGATCACTTTGAAACCTTCTGGCCATACTTGGCAAGGCTGACATCAGGTCTTTGTGCACAGCACTGCATACATGATAGAGCCTATGACAGAAGCATAGGGGATGACACTCATCTTCTCTCTATCATCTGCGGTCACTGGGCATTGAGTCTTACTCAACTTCACACCTTGCAATACAGGCAAGAACCCCTTCTTGGACTGATCCATTTTGAACTTCTTCATAACTTTGTCAAGGTATGTGCTATGTGGAAGTCCTATTAAGCGTATCGATCAATCTCTATAGTTCTTGATGCCTAATATGAAAGCAGCTTCTCCTAGGTCCTTCATTGAAAAACTCTTGTTCAAATATTCCTTCACGCTTTCCAACATTTCTATATTGTTTCCAATCAGCAATATGTCATCCACATATAATATTAGAAACGCTATATACCTCCCACTCACTTTATTGTAAATACAAGCTTCTCCGTAAATTTGTATAAACCCTAACGCCTTGATCACGTCATTGAAGTGAAGATTCCAACTTCGAGATGCTCGCACCAGTCCATAAATGGATCGCTGGAATTTGCAAACTTTGTCAGCATTTTCTGGATCGGCAAAACCTTCTGTTTGCATCATATACAACTCTTCCTTAAGTAAGCCATTGAGGAACGTTGTTTGGACATCCATCTGCCAAATTTCATAGTCGAAAAATGCAGCTATTGCTAACATGATTCTGATAGACTTAAGCATCGCTAAGGGTCAGAAGGTCTCATTGTAGTCAACTCCTTGAACTTGTGAAAAACCCTTTGCCACAAGTCGAGCTTTAGAGACGGTGACATTACCGTTCGCGTATGTCTTCTTCTTAAAGATCCATTTGTTCTGAATGGCCTTTCGCCCTTTAGGTAATACTTATAAAGTCCATAATTTGTTTTCATACATGGATCCCATCTCGTATTTCATGGCCTCTAACGATTTATTGGAATCTGGGCCCATCAACACTTCTCCATAGCTCGTAGGTTCATCGTTGTCCAACAACATGACCTCTAAGACAGGCTTGTCGTACCACTTAGGAGCAGTACGCGTCCTTGTCGACCTACGAGAGTCGATAGTAACTTGATCCAAAGCTTCACGATCATCATCATTAACTTCCTATTAAACTAATGTAGACTCGACAGAAACATCTTTCTGTGATGCGCTACTCTCTCATTGAAACAAAGGTTCAACAACCTCATCAAGATCTATCTTCCTCCCACACAAATCTTTTGAGAGAAACACTTTCTAGCAACAAACACTTTGCCTTTGGATCTAAGATAGAAGGTATACCCAACCGTCTCTCTTGGGTATTCTATGAAGACGCATTTCTCCACTTTGGGTTCGAGATTTTGTGTGAAGCTTTTTGACATAAGCATCACATCCACAAACTTTAAGAAACGACAACTTTGGTTTCTTGCCAAACCACAGTTCATACGGCATCGTCTCAACAGATTTCGATGGTGCGCTATTTAAGGTGAATGCAGCTGTCTCTAATGCATAACCCAAAATGATAGTGGCAAATCGGCAAGAGAAATCATAGAACGCACCATATCCAATAAGGTTCGATTACGACGTTCGTACACACCATTAGGATATTGTTGGGAGATGTAGTAGTAAATCAAAAAAATTCTTACGACCACCAAGATCTATCTATGGAGAAACCAGAAACGTGTAAGGGGAGATTGCATCTTCATACCTTTGAAGATCGCTAAGCGGAAGCGTTACAAGAACGTGGTGTTGGGAGACGTAGTAGTAAATCAATTTTTTTTCACCAAGATCTATCTGTGAAGAAACCAACAATGAGTGGGGAGAGATTACCTTTGAATACCGCTAAGCGGAAGCGTTACAAGAACGCGGTTGGTGGAGTCGTACTCGTAGCGATTCAGATCGCGGTGGACTCCGATCTCAGCGCCGAACAACGGCGCCTCCGCGTTCAATACACGTGCAGCCCGGTGACGTCTCCTACGCCTTGATCCAGCAAGGAGGAAGGAGAGGTTGGGGAAGAGCTACGGCAGCACCATGGCGTGGTGACGGTGGAGCAGCATGGTCTTCGACAGGGCTTCGCCAAGCGCTACGGAGAACGAGGAGAGGGAGGAGTAGGGCTGTGCCGAGAGAAGAGGAACTCGTGTGTTGGGCAGCCCTAAAAACCTCACATATATAGGGAAGAGGGAGGAGGAGGCACCCCATCTAGGGTTCCCACCCTAGCGGGTGCGGCAGCCCTAGATGGGGCTTGGCCGGTGGCCAGAGAGGGAGGAGAGGAGGGCGCAGCCCTAGGTGGGCCTTAGGCCCATCTAGACCTAGGGTTTCCCCTCCCTCCACCTCTCTTGTGCCTTGGGCCTGGTGGGAGTGGCGCACCAGCCCACCTAGGGGCTGGTTCCCTCTACCTTCGGCCCAAGGAGCCCTCAGGGGCTGGTGGACCCCCGGACCCCCGGAACCCTTCCGGTGGTCCCGGTACGTTATCGGTAATTCTTGAAACACTTCTGGTGGCCAAATCCTCACTTCCTATATATCAATCTTTGTCTTCGGACCATTCCGGAACTCCTCGTGACGTCCGGGATCTCATCCGGGACCCCGAACAACCTTCGGTAACCACGTACACTATTTCCCTATAACCCTAGCATCATCGAACATTAAGTGTGTAGATCCTATGGGTTCGGGAGACACGTAGACATGACCGAGACACCTCTCCGGTCAATAACCAACAGCGGGATCTGGATACCCATGTTGGCTCCCACATGCTCCATGATGATCTCATCGGATGAACCATGATGTCGGGGATTCAATCAATCCCGTATTCAATTCCCTTTGTCTATCGGTATGATACTTGCCCAAGATTCGATCATCGGTATCTCTATACCTTGTTCAATCTCGTTATCGGCAAGTCTCTTTACTCGTTCCATAATACATCATCCCGTGGCTAACTCCTTAGTCACATTGAGCTCATTATGATGATGTCTTAACGAGTGGGCCCAGAGATACATCTCTGTCACACGGAATGACAAATCCCAGTCTCGATTCGTGCCAACCCAACAGACACTTTCGGAGATACCTGTAGTGCACCTTTATACCCACCCAGTTACGTTGTGACGTTTGGCGCACCCAAAGCATTCCTACGGTATCCGGGAGTTGCACAATCTCATGGTCTAAGGAAACGATACTTGACATTGAAAAGCTTTAGCAGACGAACTACACGATCTAGTGCTATGCTTAGGATTGGGTCTTGTCCATCACATCATTCTCCTAATGATGTGATCCCTTTATCAACGACATCCAATTTCCATGGTCATGAAACCGTGACCATCTATTTATCAACGAGCTAGCCAACTAGAGGCTCACTAGGGACATATTGTGGTCTATGTATTCACACATGTATTACGGTTTTCAGTTAACACAATTATAGCATGAACAATAGACAATTATCATGAACAAGGAAATACAATAATAACCATTTTATTATTGCCTCTAGGGCATATTTCCAACAGCCTCCCATTTGCACTAGAGTCAATAATCTAGTTACATTGTGATGAATCGTACACCCATAGCATTCTGGTGTTGATCATGTTTTGCTCGTGAGAGAGGTTTAGTCAACGGATCTGCGACATTCAGATCCGTATGCACTTTACAAATATCTATATCTCCCTCCTGAATGTAATCACGGATGGAGTTGAACCGGCGCTTGATGTGTCTTGTTTTCTTGTGAAACCTGGGCTCCTTCGCAAGGGCAATAGCTCCAGTGTTGTCACAGAATAGAGTCATCGGGCCCGACGCACATGGAATTACTCCTAGGCCGGTGATGAACTCCTTCATCCAGACTCCTTCATTTGCTGCTTCTCAAGAAGCTATGTACTCCGCTTCACATGTAGATGCCGCCACGACGCTTTCCTTGCTGCTGCACCAGCTGACTGCCCCTCCGTTCAAAATACACACGTATCCGGTTTGCGACTTGGAGTCGTCCGGATCTATGTCAAAACTAGCACTGACGTAACCCTTTACGATGAGCTCTTCGGCACCTCCATATACAAGGAACATGTCCTTTGTCCTTTTCAGGTACTTCAGGATATTGTTGACTGTTGTCCAGTGTTTCGCTCCGGGATCACTTTGGTACCTCCCTACCAAACTTATGGCAAGGTTCACATCAGTTCTGGTACACAGCATGTCATACATAATAGAGCCTATGGCTGAAGCATAGGGGATGACACTCATCTCTTCTCTATCTTTTGCCGTGGTCGGGCATTGAGTCGTACTCAATCTCACACCATGTAACACAGGCAAGAACCCCTTCTTGGATTGATCCATATTGAACTTCTTCAATATCTTTTCAAGGTATGTGCTTTGTGAAAGACCTATAAGGCATCTCGATCTATCTCTATAGATCTTAATACCTAATATGTAAGCAGCTTCTTCAAGGTCCTTCATTGAAAATCATTTATTTAAGTAGGCCTTTACACTTTCCAAAAGTTCTATATCATTTCCCATTATCAGTATGTCATCCACATATAATATGAGAAATGCTACAGAGCTCCCACTCATTTTCTTGTAAATACAGGGTTCTTCATAAACCTCTACAAACCCAAACGCTTTAATCACCTCATTAAAGCGAATGTTCCAACTCCGAGATGCTTGCACCAGCCCATAGATGGAGCGCTGGAGCTTGCATACCTTGTTAGCATCTTTAGGATCGACAAAACCTTCCGGCTGCATCATATACAGTTTTTCCTTGAGGAAGCCATTAAAGAATGCCGTTTTGATGTCCATTTGCCAGATCTCATAATCATAAAATACGGCAATTGCTAACATGATTCGGACAGACTTCAGCATCGCTACGGGTGAGAAAGTCTCATCGTAGTCAACTCCTTGAACTTGTCGATAACCCTTAGCGACAAGCCGAGCCTTATAGACGGTCACATTACCATCCGCGTCAGTCTTCTTCTTAAAGATCCATTTATTTTCAATGGCTCGCTTATCATCAGGCAAGTCCACCAAAGTCCATACTTTGTTCTCATACATGGATCCTATCTCGGATTTCATGGCCTCAAGCCATTTGTTGGAATCCGGGCCCGCCATCGCTTCTTCATAGTTCGAAGGTTCACCGTTGTCTAACAACATGATCTCCAGGACAGGGTTTCCGTACCACTCCCACTCTGGTGCGAAACGTGTCCTAGTGGACCTTCGACGTTCAATAGTAACTTGATCTAAAGTTTCATGGTCATCATCATTAACTTCCTCTCCAGCCGGTGTAGGCTCCACATAAACAACTTGCTGTGATGCGCTACTCTCTGGTTCGAGTGGAGGTACAATTACCTCATGAAGTTCTATTTTCCTCCCGCTTACTTCTTTCGAGAGAAACTCTTTCTCGAGAAAGGATCCATTCTCAGCAACAAAGATTTTGCCTTCGGATCTGAGGTAGAAGGATACCGAATAGTCTCTTTGGGATATCCTATAAAGACGCACTTTTCCGCTTTGGGTTCGAGCTTCTCAGGTTGAAGTTTCTTCACATAAGCATCGCATCCCCAAACTTTTAGAAACGACAGCTTAGGTTTCTTTCCAAACCATAATTCATACGGTGTCGTCTCAATGGACTTTGACGGTGCCCTATTTAAAGTGAATGCGGCAGTCTCTAATGCATATCCCCAAAATGATAGCGGTAAGTCGGTAAGAGACATCATAGATCGCACCATATCCAATAGAGTGCGATTACGACGTTCAGACACACCATTTCGCTGAGGTGTGCCAGGCGGCATGAGTTGTGAAACAATTCCACATTTCCTTAGGTTCGTGCCAAACTCGTGACTTAGATATTCTCCGCCACGATCAGATCGTAGGCACTTTATTTTCCTGTCACGTTGATTCTTTACCTTACTCTGAAATTCCTTGAACCTTTCAAAGGTTTCAGACTTATGTTTCATTAAGTAGACATACCCATATCTGCTCAAGTCATCAGTGTGGGTGAGAACATAACGGTAGCCACCGCGAGCCTCGACGCTCATTGGACCGCATACATGGGTATGTATTATCTCCAGCGAGTCAGTTGCTCGCTCCATTGTTCCGAAGAACGGAGTCTTGGTCATCTTGCCCATGAGGCATGGTTCGCACGTGTCAAATGATTCGAAATCAAGAGACTCCAAAAGTCCATCAGCATGGAGCTTCTTCATGCGTTTGACACCAATATGACCAAGGCGGCAGTTCCACATGTAAATGGGACAATCGTTATCAACCTTACACTTTTTGGTACTCACACTATGGACATGTGTAACATCACGTTCGAGATTCATCAAAAATAAACCATTGACCAGCGGTGCATGACCATAAAACATTTCTCTCATATAAATAGAACAACCATTATTCTTAGATTTCAATGAGTAGCCATCTTGCATCAAGCGAGATCCTGATACAATGTTCATGCTCAAAGTTGGTACTAAATAACAATTATTAAGGTTTAAAACTAATCCCGAAGGTAGATGTACACGTATCGTGCCGACGGCGATCACATCGACCTTGGAACCATTCCCGACACGCATCGTCACCTCGTCCTTTGCCAGCCTCCGCTTATTCTGCAGCTCCTACTTGGAGTTACAAATGTGAGCAACTGCACCGATATCAAATACCCAGGAGCTACTACGAGCGCTGGTTAGGTACACATCAATAACAAGTATATTACATATACCTTTAACATTGTCGACCTTCTTATCCGCTAAGTACTTGGGGCAGTTCCGCTTCCAGTGACCGGTACCCTTGCAATAAAAGCACTCAGACTCAGGCTTGGGTCCATTCTTGTTCTTCTTCCCGGCAACTTGCTTAACGGGCGCGGCAACAGCTTTGCCGTCCTTCTTGAAGTTCTTCTTACCCTTGCCTTTCTTGAAACTAGTGGTATTATTCATCATCAACACTTGATGCTCCTTTTTGATCTCGACCTCTGCTGATTTCAGCATCGAGTACAACTCAGGAATGGACTTCTCCATCCCCTGCATGTTGTAGTTCATCACAAAGCTCTTGTAGCTAGGTGGAAGCGATTGGAGGATTCTGTCAATGACCGAGTCATCCGGGAGATTAACTCCCAGCTGAGTCAAGCGGTTGTGCAACCCAAACATTTTGAGTATGTGCTCACTGACAGAACTGTTTTCCTCCATCTTACAACTGAAGAACTTGTCGGAGACATCATATCTCTCGACCCGGGCATGAGCTTGGAAAACCAGTTTCAGCTCTTGGAACATCTCATATGCTCCGTGTTGCTCAAAACGCTTTTGGAGCCCCGGTTCTAAATTGTAAAGCATGCCACACTGAACAAGGGAATAATCATCGCAGCGTGAATGCCAAGCGTTCACAACGTCTTGCTCTGTTGGGAGAACGGGTGCGTCACCTAGCGGTGCATCAAGGACATACAGTCATTTGGAAGCTATGAGGATGATCCTCAAGCTACGGACCCAGTCCGCATAGTTGCTTCCATCATCTTTCAGCTTGGTTTTCTCTAGGAACGCGTTGAAGTTGAGGCTGGCATTAGCGTTGGCCATTGGATCTACAATATAGATTGTAAAGACAATTTTAGACTGAGTTCATGATAATTAAGTTCACATAATCAAATTATTTAATGAACTCCCACTTAGATAGACATCTCTCTAGTCATCCAAGTGACACATGATCCATGTCAACTAGCCCGTGTCCGATCATCACGTGAGACGGACTAGTCATCCATGGTGAACATCTCTATGTTGATCGTATCTTCTATATGACTCATACTCGACCTTTTGGTCTTCCGTGTTCCGAGGCCATGTCTATACATGCTAGGCTCGTCAAGTCAACCTAACTGTTTTGCGTGTGTAAATCTCGCTTACACCCGTTGTATGCGAACGTTAGAACCTATCACACCCGATCATCACGTGGTGCTTCAGAACAATGATCCTTAGCAACGGTGCACAGTTAGGGTGAACACATCTCTTGAAATTTTATTGAGAGATCATCTTATTTACTACCGTCGTTCTAAGCAAATAAGATGTAAACATGATAAACATCACATGCAATCAATATAGTGACATGTGGCCAATATCATTTGCTCCTTTGATCTCCATCTTCGGGTCACCATGATCATCACTGTCACCGGCACGACACCATGATCTCCATCATCGTGTCTTCATGAAGTTGTCTCACCAACTATTACTTCTAATACTATGGCTAACGTTTAGCAATAAATTAAAGTAATTACATGGCGTTTATGATTGAGACGCAGGTCATACAATAAAATAAGACAACTCCTATGGCTCTTGCCGGTTGTCATACTCATCGACATGCAAGTCATGAATCCTATTACAAGAACATGATCAATCTCATACATCACAATGCATCCCATCACATCCTTTGTCCATATCACATCACAAGGCATATGCTGCAAAAACAAGTTAGACGTCCTCAAATTTGTAGTTGCAAATTTTTACGTGGCTGTTGTAGGTTTCTAGCAAGAACGTTTCTTACCTACGCCACCACAACGTGATATGCCAATTGCTATTTACCCTTCATAAGGACCCTTTTCATCGAATCCAATCCGACTAATGTGGGAGAGACAGACACCCGCTAGCCACCTTATGCAACAAGTGCATGTCAGACGGTGGAACCGGTCTCACGTAAGCGTACGTGTAAAGTTGGTCTGGCCCGCTTCATCCCACAATACCGTAGAATTAAGATAAGACTAGTAACGACAAGCATATTAACAAGATCGACGCCCACAACAACTTGTGTTCTACTCGTGCATAGATTCTACGCATAGACCTAGCTCGTGATGCCACTTTTGGGAGACGTAGTAGTAAATCAATTTTTTTCCTACGTGTCACCAAGATCTATCTGTGAAGAAACCAGCAACGAGTGGGGAGAGATTGCATCTTCATACCTTTGAAGATCGCTAAGTGGAAGCGTTACAATAACGCGGTTGGTGGAGTCGTACTCGTAGCGATTCAGATCGCGGTGGACTCTGATATCAGCGCCGAACGACGGGGCCTCCGCGTTCAACACACGTGTAGCCCGGTGACGTCTCCTATGCCTTGATCCAACAAGGAGGAAGGAGAGGTTGGGGAAGAGCTCTGGCAGCACGACGGCGTGGTGACGGTGGAGCAACATGGTCTCCGGCAGGGCTTTGCCAAGCGCTACGGAGAACGAGGAGAGGGAGGAGTAGGGCTGCGCTGAGAGGAGAGGAACTCGTGTGTTGGGCAGCCCTAAAAACCTCACATATATATAGGGGAGAGGTAGGAGGAGGCACCCCATCTAGGGTTCCCACCCTAGAGGGTACGGCAGCCCTAGATGGGGCTTGGCCGGCAGCTAGAGAGGGAGGAGAGGAGGGCGCAGCCCTAGGTGGGCCTTAGGCTCAACTAGACCTAGGGTTTTCCCTCCCTCCACCTCTCCTGCGCCTTGGGCCTGGTGGGAGTGGCGCACCATCCCACCTAGGGGCTGGTTCCCTCTACCTTCGGCCCAAGGAGCCCTCCGGGGCTGGTGGCCCCACTTGGTGGACCCTCGGAACCCTTCCGGTGGTCCCGGTACGTTACCGGTAATTCTCGAAACACTTCCGGTGGCCAAATCCTCACTTCCTATATATCAATCTTTGTCTCCGGACCATTCCGGAACTCCTCGTGACGTCTGGGATCTCATCCGGGACTCCGAACAACCGTCGGTAACCACGTACAATATTTCCGGGTCTGGTGGAGGGTGGATGGGGCGTCGACTTGTGGGCGACGGAGGAGCTGCGGTGGTTGAGGGCTAGGCCGGCAGTGGTCCGAAGCGGCCACGAGCACCGGCGGTGGGAAGGTTTGGGGTGGCGGCGGTGGTTTTGGTGGAGGGCACGGATGGATAAGGCGTAATTTGGGGGCGGCGTCGTGGTCTGGTGGAGCGGGAGGGCCGGCGGGTCTCTTTCTTTTTGGGCTAAAATTTCGCCCAAGTCGCGCGCTTCTTTTTGCCCATTGGCGCGCTTAGGGCCGCTATTATTTGCGTCTGGCGCCAAAGACAGTCTAAGCTGAGTGTAACACATGGTTTACCCTTTTTTATTTATTTTTATTTCTTTTATTTCTATGCAAAAAATTGCCGGTTCATTTTCATCTATGCGCGTCTATTTTCGCTAAGTCCCACGCTCACGGGTAAGCCGAGTTAAGCCAAGTGTCATTACACGGTTTACCCTTCTTTATTTTATTTTATATTTCTATACAAAATCATATGATGCCGGAAATTCATAGGATCTGGCACGGCGTCATCACATGGCTCCCGTAGAGTGTGGTAAAAGTTTGGGCGCCTTTCGAATAGGCCTCACCTGAGGCGCTTGTAAATTACACCATCTCCGATGGAGTCTCTCGATATCGAGAGGGAATGTGTTGGGTTTGTGAAGGAAGTTTTGGTGATGACCCTTATGCTATAATTGATCATGAAAAGAATGCTTTGTGTGATAGTTATATTATAAGATTTTTTCATGATGTTACTGAAAATTACTATGAGAGAGGAACATATGTTTTTACATATTGCAATAATATCAAGTTTTCTCTCTATGTGTTCAACGTTTTGAAGTTATGCTTGTTTTGCCTTCCTATGCTAGTTAATTCTTGTTCCCATAAATTGTTTGCTCACAAAATCCCTATGCATAGAAAGTGGGTTAGACTTAAACGTGTTTTTTTGCCATTCATGATGCTCTTTTACATATCTCAACTACTACTTTTTATGTGAGTATCATTGAAATCGTTAAGCCTGGCTAGGGGCGTTAAACGATAGCGCTTGTTGGGAGACAACCCAATGACTAAATTTATTTTTGCTTTTTACTTCATGTTTTCTTGAGTCCACATCATCATGATTCTATTATGATTATGTTTTTTATGTTTTAATTAGTGTTTATGCCAAGTAGAACATTTATGATTAGTTTTGGTGATAGTTGTTTAATCATGCTGCAAAAAGACAAAAAATTTATGTTCACGAAATTATTTTTCATTTCTATCCAGAAAGAGCTTTTGAGTTGATTCTTTTTGCTGCTGATTGATATGCAAATTTCACTAATTGTCATGATTTTTTCAGAATTTTTGAGTTAGCAGAGGTTTACGAAATATACAAATTGCTACAGACTGTTCTGTTTTTGACATATTCTGTTTTTGTTGTGTTAATTGCTTATTTTGATGAAACTATGGTTAGTATCGGGGGGTACGAGTCATGAAAAAGTGAGAATACAGTAAAATAACATCAATCTAAATGAAAATTAAGTTTACTACAATACATGAAAAGTTGGTGGTTTGTTTTCTTATGCTAATGCTATCACGAGTTCTGTTTAAGTTTTGTGTTGTGGAGTTTTTAAGTTTTGGGTGATGTTTTTATGGACAATGAAATAAAGAGTGAAAAGAGCCTAAGCTTGGGGATGCCCAAGGCATCCCAAGCCAAATTCAAGGACACCAAAAAGCCTATGCTTGGGGATGCCCTGGGAAGACATCCCCTCTTTCGTCTTCAATCCATCGGTAACGCTACTTGGAGCTATATTTTTATTCACCACATAATATGTGTTTTGCTTGAAGCGTCGTGTGTTATAGTAGTCTTTGCGTTTTGTTTTATCATAATCATCCTTACTGCACACCTTTTTGTTTTATCACCTCCTAAGGCCACTTGTAAACTACACCATCTCCAAGGTAGTCTCTCGGTATCGAGAGGGAAGGTGTCGAGTTTGTGAAGGAAGTGTTGGTCTTGCTGATCGGTTGGCCTCAAAACTTTTCGTGCTCTGAAAGGAGGCCAATCGAGTGAGACGTGTCAGCTCCCCGCATTTTTATGACCCGCCCGCAATATTTGAGACATTTATTGCATTTCTAGGGTTTCAGGGCCGGAAATTGCAGATCTGCAAGGCAACACATGAAATCATGCCCAGAAGCGGCATGGAAAATCCTATGTGATTATTAGCGACATGCGTCTCCCTTTTGCCGACGAGGGAGGGGCAGTTCCGGCCATCGAGGGGCAAAATTAATTCGACGACATGACTCGTCCAATCGTTTGACTCCACAAAAAATCGTATGATGCCGGGAATCCACGGGATGTGGCACGACGACGTGACGGCGCCTTTGCTTCTCTAACATGTTGTTGCTTCATCTCGTTCACCTCTAGTATTTCTTCTCTAAATTAATATAAAAATGTTTAAAACGCTATTTTAATAATCTAAATGTTTTTATATTAGTTTGCTGAGAGAATATTTATTAATTACTCTCTCCGTCCGAAAAAGGTTATCACCGTGCTTATTTTGCGAAAAAACTTTCCTACTTTCTCCGACCACACCCGCGGTCCATCTTCTCCGACACAACGCAGCTCCACTTCGCGCAGCTCCACCATGTCGTTCCACCATGCCGCTCCACTGTTTCTCCGCGACGTCGGCGATGCCTTGCAGCTCCACCATGCCGCTCTGGCGTGCCACACAGCTCCACCGCTCCCCCGCACAGATCCCCTGTTCCCCTAAAATTCCCACCTTTCCCGTCCCCTTCGCCAACGACTGCCTCGTCGCCGACGTCGCCGTGCTATGGACGACACGGGGTCGCTCATGGTATTCACCAACGAGCTGCCTTTTTCTGGATGCGGATACGGAACGCCATTGACAGGTGGATCCTCTCTCCCTGCAACAGCCCATGAAAGATGTATGTGTCGAGCGAGCTGAGCAGGTTGGATCACCAGAACGACGCCGATGTCGCGTCGTCCTTCCAGCCGACCTGCCTGTGGTTGATGGCAGTCTGATCCAGGTTTCACTGAACATTGAACCTTTATTCCACTGAAACCACAATGACAATGTCAGTACAGTGCATAAAAATTGAACCTTTAATCCCAGTTCAGTTAATCATGCATGTCCAGTCGATGGCGGCTGCTGCGGAAGTCGACCCCGACGACAGCAGCTCCTCCTCAACATCCCAGGCTCCTCCTACATGTCCAAATGCCCAAGTGCCCAAGTGCTTATTGACCTCGTGAGTATGCAGGTCCTTCTCCTCGTGCCCGAGCCTGAAATTTTGATCTTTTTGGAACCATTTGTCTCTGAAGCGCAATAATGTGCAGTAAGATCCTGCCATTTTGTGCAGTAAGATACTGCCATTATGTTAACATTATGTGTAGTAAGATTCTGCCATTTTGTGTCTCTGCATTTCAATTAACTGAAGATTTGTATTGTACAGTAAGATTGACTGAAGATTTTATTATAGCTGAATTTAAACTAGGCCATGTTCAGTTCAAACATTGTGCTGCTACACTGATTGAGCCGGTTCAGTTTTGCAATGCAAACTGACACATGCTCGCAATCTTGTTAAGTTTACAAATTATCTTCAGCAATTATTTTGCAGGTTCATCGACATTTGAAAGAGCAGCCACAACAAATTCAGAGTTCAGAGTAGAGTACAGATTAACTGAAACCTAAAACCTGAAATTTCAACTAAATTTTACCTTCTTCTTCTATAGGCAGATGCGGATGCCTCGGGGGTCAGTGACGGGGATCGGAGGGCGTCGGCGTTGCCGACCAGCAGCAGCGGTGGAAGCAAAGGCGTCCACCACCACCACCACCACCACCAGCCAGTGGTCCTGCAGAGGAGCTCCGGGCGAAGAAGCAGCAACTTGTAGAGGAGTAACAGCAGCAGGATCAGGACCTTCTTCTTCCTGGCGCTGGAGGCTACGATGCTCCCCCCGCTCGCTGGCGTACCCGCTGATGCTGGCGGTCGTCACGTACGTGCTCCTCGTCCTTGTTCTCCTCGACGGTCTCAAGGCCGACGGCGGCGAAGTCCGCACGCAGGTCATCACTGCAGAGGGAGAGCGCGGGCAGGGCCTCGTTGGTGGGGGGGGGGGGGGGGGGGGGGCGGATCAGGGGCCAGGGCCTTGCTGGCGGGGGCGGATCAGGGGCTCCGGTTCTCCCCGATGAACAAGGATTAGAAGGATCTTGAGCAGCCTCTGTGTGGCCGGCGCAGGTTGACCGTCGTCGAGCGCTCGGCCCGACGGCGGGTGCCGATGGTGCGGACGGGCGACGGAGGAAGGAGGAAGGAGGAAGAAGCACAGGAGGGCTGATTAGTAACACATTTTAAAGGTTCCAAACGTTCGGAGCATATGTATAGACTGCGATCGCATGCAAGCTCCGTAACAAACCTCATGCAAGATGCGTTAAATACTTCTTTTATTATCAAATAAATTCAGCATAAACCACTACATGCACATAAGAATATAATTGATGACATCACAAAAGATTCCATTAAAACTACAAATTCAAAATGTTTTGTACCTCAAACCGTTGCTCGGTTTGAAAAATTGTTCACATAAAAAATTCGTTTTGACGAGACCTACGAAACTAAATCCCATGTTGATATGTTTCAATGACATTTTTTTCCAGATAAAAAGTTACCATGCCTAGGGTATGCAAGTTATCACGTATGTGCTATATAAGTTACCACAATGTTTATATATGCAAATTCCGGGCATAAAAATGACTTATTCCAACTTTTTCCCACGTGCAAATGCCATAAAGGTGCAGAAAAACTAATGTCATCGTAGATTCTCTTTATTTTAAAATTTCAAAATGTTTTGTAGCTCAAACATCTTGTCGATTCAAAATCTATTTTCACAAAAAAAAATGCCGCAACGAGATATTCAAAACTAGATACTATGTTGGCATGTTTTGAATACTTTTGTTATGGGCTAAATAAGTTATCAGTTTTGTTATGCATACATTACCATATTATTTACACCCATCCTACGGGAGTATGTTTTCAACAACAAAATCATGGCTCGAAGTTATCATGATGTTCGTACCCAAGTTATCAGGACCGAGAGCCTATATTATCATGTTATTTACACAGAGTTACCAGAGTATGTTTTCAACAACTTTTTTCACGGATCAAAGTTATCATGGTGTTTGTACCTAAGTTATCAGGTTTGGAAAGCCTATATTACCATGTTATTTATAGAGATGTTATCGGAGTATGTTTGCAAACAACTTTTTTACATGGGTCAAAGTTATTGTGATGTTTGTATTTTAGTTATCATTTCTGGGAGTGTATATTATCATGTTATTTATACGAGAAGTTGTCAGTGGTATGTTTTCAACATTTGTTTTCATGGGTCAAAGTTATCCTGGTGTTTGTATCCATCAGTGTGTATTACCATGTTATTTACACATGAGTTATGGGGGTTTATTTTCAGTTTTTTTTCAAGGAACTAAAATGTCGTGGTGTTTGTATATGAGTTATCATATCTGTGATGTGTATATTACCATGTTATTTACACATAACTTATCGGGGGTATATTTTGAAAAACTTCTTTTCCCTAAGTAAAGTTGCCTAGGCGTTTGTACCTAAGTTATCGTGTCAGTGGTGCATATATTACCAGGTTATTAAACACATAAGTTATCGGGATATGTTTTCAACACACATCCCAGGGCAAAGTTATCGTGCTGTTTTGTACATAAGTTATCAGCTCTGTGGTGTGATATTATCATGATATTTACACAGAAATTACCTGAGTAGTTTTTCAGTAACATTTTTCTCCGGGGCAAAAGTTACGTGGTATTTATACGTGAGTTCTCAACTCTTACGTGTGTGTGTATTACCTTGTTATTTACACAGAGGTTATCAAATATATGGTTTTAAACAACTTTTCCCAAGTCAAATGTAGTCGTGTTTGAACATGGGTTATCAGCTC
Source organism: Hordeum marinum (assembly GCA_022496015.1). Classification (NCBI taxonomy): domain Eukaryota; kingdom Viridiplantae; phylum Streptophyta; class Magnoliopsida; order Poales; family Poaceae; genus Hordeum; species Hordeum marinum. Next base: position 92,606,301 of record CM039677.1, on the reverse strand, counting down.
TCATGTGGGTGTATTAACTTGTTATTTACCCAATTGTTTTCAAGTGGTATATTTTTCAACAATTTCCCCCTAGGTCAAAAGTTATCATGGTGCTTTATGTCCTCTAATTCATGTGCGCGTGAGGAAAAGGTTGGGTGATCATTTTTATGCCCCAGTAATTTTTATATAAACAATATGGTAAGTTATGTATCACAAGTGTGATAACTTACATAGAACACACGTGGTAACTTTTTGACCGAAAAAAGCTCGTCAAAACATATCAATACGGGCTCTCATTTTGAAGGTCTCGTCGTGACGAATCTTTTATGTGAAGACGTTTTTTCGATCGGATCTACACTTTGGGCTACATATCATTTAGAATTATTGCATTGGAAAGAATCTTTGATGACATCATCATTTTTTGCATGCATACATGTAAGTGGCTGAAAGAAACGTGCATGTTGGGAATGTTTTGGTGCAAGCGACATTCGGATGATTAGGAAAAAGGAAAGCGACATGCATACGCTTGTTTAACAGGAAAAGGTACGCATGCAACGCTTGATAAAAGATCGAGGACCAGAAGTGTGTTCGGATCTATTCCAAAAATACGAACGTTTGAAAGTTACATATGTCGCAGTTTAAAAGGTAATTTATTTTTTGTAAAATTGCAAATGTACTAAGGCGTGGAGATCCTTTTCCGGACGAAGGGAGTATTTTTTTCCTTTCCTTGCGGAGAAAAAGAGTCCAGCTACAAAATGTGTCTCGATGTGGGGGAGGAGAGAGAGAAGATAGAGCCGCGAAGGGAGAGATGGTGGCTGCCGCGGAGGGAGCCGGCTGTCCTGCTCCAGCAGTCCAACCTGTTGGGGAATCTCCAGTTTCGTCTCCAGGCTTGCCGAAGCTGTGCATATCTGTTCTTTCGCTCTTGAATGAGTGAATTGTAAAAAACATCGGCATTGAAGGCTAGGCTTATAGGAACCATTGTTCTATGAATTTGTGTCAAAAATTACTAATCTTGAGCTTAATGTTTTGCAAAAAACACTAGTCCGTGGCTTAGACCGTTTTGACAACGATTATGACATATGGGTCCCATGAAAGCTGATGTAGCATAACGGTTGACATTTGATGGTGTTAGATGAGGATTTAAAAAGACACCCTCCTTAAAAAATGGAAAAAGCGATCAGGCCCCACCCCGTCGCCTGCCTCTCGTCTGTCCTCCATGGAGAGCACCGACGGCGCGTGCTCGCGGCCAGCACTGACGACCGGAGTCGCCACCCTCGACGCTGTGCTTGAATGCCATGACGCGGTCGACTTCCGCGAGGTCCAGGGTGACATCCCCGCACGGATGTACAACGTGCGTCCGCGGCCTACCTCGTCCATGTCGTCGACCTTTTGGTGGTGGTGCTGGTAGGGCCACCTCTAGGCAGTAGAGCAGCGGGCCGGACTTGGACGCGATGGGCATGGAGCAGCGGCGGCGCCGGACGCGACAGGCGAGAGCAGCGGCCTCGACGGTGGGACGGGCGGGAGCTGTGGCCTTGACGATGCGAGCAGCCGCCGCACCGGCAACACACGGGCGGGAGCGTCGCGTCCGTGTCCGAGTGGACGAAGGAAGGAACAACCATTCTTCTCTTTCACCACGAGCGCAGCGCAGCAATGGCGTACGTCCGTGTATCACCGGCTGCTCCTCCGGCGCCCACGATAGCTGCTCCTCCGGCGCCAGTAGAAGCAATAGATGCTTTATATTTATATTTATTATATTTATATTTATATATAGGTAGAGACTAACGAAACGCCCGTGAGATGCAGCGGGAGAAAAAAAATTCAAAATCTTCAATGATAATGACCATATTTTACTGATAAACATCGAGATACACTATCACACCCATTTTTATGTAAGCATGAACAATTTTTGAAAATCATGTGAACATTTCTCAAATCCGCAAACATTTTCTAAAATCATTAACATTTTCTGAATTCATGAACATCTTATACTATTTGCAAACATTTTTGTAAAAAAGTGTAAACATTTTGTAAAATATTTTTCTTGAGTCGGCGAACATTTCTAGAATGGATGAACAATTCTTTTGGTGGAACAATTTTCGAAAAATTGATGAATATTTTTGAAATGAATGATCTTTCAGAATCAATGAATATTTTATGAATTAGTAAACTATTTCTAAATTATTGAATAATTTTTGAATTTTTAGGATATTTTTCAATTCATGAATATTTCTTGAATTGGCAAAAGTTTACTCAATTCATTAAGATATTTTAAATACACTCACTTTAAAAAAATCACAAATCTCTTTCAGTTTTCCGAACATTTGTTTTAAAATTTACGAAAGTTTTTATAATATGCGATAATTTTTTAAAAATTGCAGATTTTCTGGATTTACAAACATTTGCAAATTATTAAACATTTTTTTTCAAAATTGTATTTTTTTATTTCTGATTTTTTTGGCTTTTCTATTTTTTAAAGTAGAAGAAAATAATGACTGAAAGTTAAAACTAAAAATAAAAAACGAAATTTTCAAAACAGTTCACCCGGACATTGATTGGCCCAAACAGGCGATCTGTGTAATCTTTTAGCATGCAAGGCGTAGTATAGGAGATTCCTGCATGGTCCGGCCCATGCCGAGATTTCTCCATGTGATTTGTTTTATCATTTACAAGTGGCATTGCGGGTAATATTTTACAACTTTATTGGTAATTTCGATGACGTATGGGCAGAAGCACTCCGTACTTTATTAATACTAGCACAAATGATCGTGCATTGCAACGGATGAAAACTAAACACACTTCTCTGACCCAATGACTCAAGACCCCCTTGTCCCCCTCCTCCCTCCATAAGGCCATAACCCATCGTCCCTAAAAAAAACACCACCAAACATGATTACATCAACAAACTTTTTGAAATCGTTCTTCATGAAAAGGTGTGTTGCTCAAAAACATAAACATGAACATATTTCATAACTATATATAAGTGTGTAATTTAAATCACAGAAATAACTACTTTGGCCTTGCTTAGTGATGTCCAAGAACATCGCATTATACAAGTCCATTTTAGTACAATGTCTTTGCTTCTCTATGGAGGCAACACAAATTTCTATGAACCTATGTTAGCTAGGTTGAGGGACTGTGTAGCGTAGCACTATTCATGTCCAATGATATTAGGAGCATTGTACAAAGATTCATCATCCATGACTAATATAATAGAGAAAAGTGTGAAATTTGTGTCGCATGCAATGTGGATTTCGAGTCTGACACTTTGTCCTTTGGTAGCGGACGGAAAAACACAAAACCTGTACCGCGTGTCACTATGTGCCACATTTTGTACTCAATTCTGAAAATCGACATGAAGAAAACTTGCAAAAGTAAATTGTGAAAGTAAATTGTTTCACTAAACTCTTTGAAATATTACCTTGTTTCACTAAAAACACAAAATCTCTAGTAACATTGTGATAGTAAATTGTTTCACTAAAAATAAAGATAGAAATATCTACATTCTTTTTTTTTTTGCGGGAAAACTTTCTCAAACTTGTAAAAGTTTTTAAGTTTTTAGGTTTGATCGGTGCGTAGATGATCTGAAAACTATGTCTCATATGAACATGAAGATATAGAAAAAGCTTGATTCAAGTATGAATGTAACTTTTCTCAAACTTGGAGAGCCTATTTGCAACTAAAGAATAAATTGACGTGTATATATTATTAGACAAAGTCGTTGGCCATTATATATTATTAAAATAAATGAATCATTGCATGCGAGCCTACAATCCCGCTTCAATGTGTACATCCTCTATTCCTAAATAGCTACAGTCCACTATCTATTTTTTCTCTTCATGCAACAATGTCACATCACCAAGCCATGCATGGAGTCATAAGTTGATTTTTTTCATTAATCTCTTCATGCAAATCATGCCACCTCATGCATGCCTTTTTTTCCAGGGAATTAAGTCATGTAAAACAATTTTATATATTTTTGCACTAATTTTAGTCTTATGTCACTTAATCATACATTGCTTTATCAAGGTTTCCGCAGCAACGCGCGGGGCATAATCTAGTTTGAGAAATTCGTGCTATGAGTAAAATCCGGGTGACGCAAACCATCTTATCTACTGTTAGATGAAAATGACAAGAGCCGTGTGCTCTTCTGCAAGTCCTCTTTAATATACAGAATTTTGAGGTTCTTCATAAAGAATAGTTTTTGCCCTTAAGCATTAATACATGAGAGTCTATTTTTAACCGGTGCCCTCATTATACTTCTTTGTACATGACCGACAATAAATGAACATTTTTCTTTTGTGATACAAACAACTTTTTGCAGGTGTTCAACAATTCCAACATAATTTGCTATCAAATTAAATAATTTGATGTCAACAACTTGCTTCTTAGTGGGACCTTTTCCTTTCTTATTACGATGCAACTTCTTTATTTTTCTGTGCTTAATTTATTTCTTTCTAGGAAAGAAGAGACCCTCACTTTACCGGACGGGGCTTGCATGCTCCGAGCACGGATGGGAGCATGGAGACGGGAGCAGGCAAGCCCCGTCCCACTTTACCCTCTTCTTTTGGTGGCTTGCTGACGTATATAAATTGGTTAGTTGTCCTGTATAGAAGCAATTTGGTACTATTAAATCGATGACAACCAATTATCTCACATATGTATTATAGCTAGCTCATGTGGCTGGCCCACGCAACTGTTTTTCTCCCCTTGCCATCGAAGGAACAGGTCCTAGGCCTCCCAGCTGCGTGCGGCCCAGGACGGCATGCGAACAAAAAAATAGATGACGCACAATGTCTATATACATGCAAATTCCTTTCCTAACACAAATTCTAGCTATCTTAGGTGGTTATGTCCATTGGCGCAAGTTGATAGGTCCAGAGTTCCATCGTTGGCCAATATTTTTTCACTGCTTGGCCGAAATAAAATTCGGGGCAGGACCAGCTCAGCGCACATGGGGATTTTTTTTTAAATTAGGAACGTACAATTCGGGGCAGGCACATGTATAGGTGTCCAAAACTAATAAAATCATCTAAGCGGACAAAACCAAAAATATCACTTTTCTTTATTAGTTAGTTAGTTATTTAGTTAGTTAGTTAGTGTGTGTGTAGGTGTAGGTGTTCAAAAACGGCCCGTGAGTTGCAACGGGAGAAAAAATAATCATAATCTTCAATAGCCATGATCATATTTTGTTGCATTACCGAGATACACTATCACTCTCATTTTTATGAAACCGTGAAGAATTTTTGAAAATCATGATTTTTTTAAAACTCATGAACATATTTGAAATTGTGAATATTTTTCAAATTCTGGAACCTTTTTTGAATTCATTAGAATTTTAGGGTATGGGCGATTTATTTTATAAAATGTGAACATTTTTTGAAACATTTTTCTTGAATCGGCGAACATGTCTACAATCGACAAAAAAATGTTTTGAAATTCTTGGAACAATTTTCGATATTGATGATTTTTTTAAATGCATCTTTTTTGAATCAGAGAACATGTATAAATCAATAAACTATTTTTTTAATTAGGAACAGTTTCTGAAGTTTTTCTCAATTTCATTTCAAAACTAAAACTTGAATTTTTTTGAAAATCCTGAACGCTGTTTTTGATTTCTTGAACCATGAATAATTTTCGAAAATCATGAATATTTTTTTAAACTCATGAACATATTCGAAATCATAAACATTTTACAAATTTAGGAACATTTTTTGAATTCATAAGCATTTTTGGCTATTTGAAAATATATTTTCTTAAATGTGAATTTTTTGAAACATTTTTCTTGAATCAGCGAACATGTCTAAGTTCGACAAACATTTATCAAAATTGATGGAAATTTTATCGATATTGATGAATTTTTTTAAATGCATGTTCTTGTTTGAATCTTTGAACATTTTATGAATCAATAAACTATTTTTTAATTTATGAACAGTTTCTGAATTTTTAGGAAAATTTTCAATTCATGGAATTTTTTTGAATTGGCAAAGGTTTGTTCCATTTTATTAAGAAATTCAAACTTAGACTTTTGCAAAAATCTTGAACGGTTTTTGAAATCTTGAGCAGTTGTTTAAAAATTAGTGAACATTATTTTAATATATGAACATTTTTATTAAAATCTCAAACATTTATGTATTATTAAATATTTTATTCAAAATTCTCATTTTTTTGTAATTGTCTTAACTTTTTTGAATTCCCACATTATTTCATGTTAAAAAAACGACAGAAAAAAATGAAATTGAAAAGCAGGTCGGTCATACATGTGCCGACCCAAAAAGCTATGTTGTATCTTCTCCTAGGGTGCAGAGCGCAGTATAGGTTCCTACTGCATCGGCCGGCCTAGTCCGAGATTTGTGTGTGTAAAACATATTTTTTATAACTTATAGATAGCATTGGTGGATAATATTTTACAACTTTATGGGTAATTTCGATGACATACGGACAGAAGAACTCTTTCCTTTATTAGTAGGTAAAGAAATTATTTATTAGGTAAAGATTGGTGGGTGGCCCGGATTAGGTCATTCAGATAGCCTCCCCTTTCGAGGGAAAAAGACCTAGCCACCGCCAACCACCTCCGGCTCCATTATAGATCGATTCCCCCTCCTCCAGCCGGCCTCGCCGGCGTTGGGAGGGGTGGGGATCCCGATCTATGAGTGGAGTTCCTAATAATAATAGTGTTTGTTAGATTGGTTTCTAATTTTGGTAGTCTTCTTCTTCTTTGGAGATGGCATCGTCTATAGTAAGTATTTTTCATCCCTTTGTTCGACGACGAGATCTCCTTCCCGACGTCAATGCTGGAATTTTAAGATTAAACTTGTCTAGGTATGGTTGAGGAAGTCCGAGATTAAGGGGTCTTGATACGTCTCCAATGTATCTATAATTTTTGATGATGTCATGCTATTATATTATCTATTTTGGATGTTTTATATGCATTAATATGTTATTTTATATTATTTTTGAAACTAACCTATTAATCTAGAGCCTAGTGCTAGTTTTTGTTTTTTTCCTTATTTTTGAGTTCTGCGGATATGGAATATTAAATGGAGTTCAAACAATAAAATCTTCGAAATGATTTTTTCTGGAAGGAAAGAGATCCACGAGACTTGGAGTGCATGCCAGGGGATCTACCAGGAGATCACAAGCCTGGTAGGCGCAACCACCCCCCTGGCCGTGCCTGGCAGGCTTGCCGTCTCCTGGCAGGTCTCCTCACCCTATTCTTTGTCCTATAAATACCCAAATATTCTCTCAATACCACAGGGAGCCACGCAAATACTTTTTAGCCGCCAGAAGCCTCCGTTCTCGAGAGATCCAATCTTGGAGCCTTTTCCGGTAATCTATCGGAGGGGGTTTCGATCATGGAGGGCATATACATAAACTCCATTGCCCCTCCGATGATGCGTGAGTAGTCCACCACGGACCTACGAGTCCATAGCTAGTAGCTAGATGACTTCTTCTCTCTCTTTGATCTTTAGTACAATGTTCTTCATGATCTTCATGGAGATCTATCCGGTGTAATACTCTTTTGTGGTGTGTTTGTCAAGATCCGATGAATTGTGGATTTATGTTCAGATTATCCATGAATCATATTTGAATCTTCTCTAAATTCTTATATGCATGATTTCATATCCCTGCAAGTCTGTAACAGCCCGAGACCGACGCTCCAGAATATTCCCCTTTTATTCCATCGTCGTCTTGTGTTTCGTTTGGTTGTTGCATTCATCATCGCATCATTCGCATCATTTTCATAGCATCAACATTTTGTCAACATGGGTTTTCAACTTGCATTCGTTCGTAGTTGTCGGTTCTCTCCGTTCGCGTCGTTCGCCGTTTCGAGGCCAACCACACACACACGCGCCCGTGGCACCGATAAAATAGTTTTTAAAAGTGCGTTTAAAATATTGTCGGATTGTAGTGCGATCTTGTTTTATCGTCGGTAGTCCACCTGCCAAATTTCGTCGCAATCAGAGGTCGTTTGATATCCGAACGATCAACCGTAGCAGTGCAGTCATCAGTTTATTTGACGGGCGATTTCGGTTTATAAAACTTCATTGCCGGGCCGCAAACTTCCATCTCTTCTTGTCCAGACCCCCTCTACATGGTCCAACACAGCCCAGCTAACCCCCTCCGCTTCCGGACCGTCAGATCGGGATCCGAAGTTCCAAAAACGGCCCCAAACCCTCCAAACCCTAGCCCCTTCCCTATTTAAACACCCCCTTCCAATTTTGACCTTCTTCCTCCTCTCCCTCGTTTTCCGCGCCTCCCAAGCAGCTGCCGTCACCTCCCCCGCAAGATCCGGCCCTCCCCAGCCTGCATCCGCCAAGTGGCAGCAAGCCACGGGCCAGCCGCCGCACCCCGACCAACCGGGGGCTGCCACGTCGCGCCCTAGGTCGCCCCGCATCGGCCAGCTAGCCGTGGCCCGCCCGAACCCGGGACAGGCCTGCCCGAGCCCATTGGGGCCCCGGAAGTCCACGCACCGCCGCCGTTCGAGCCATGCCTCCCTCTGCCCGAGCACCGCCCGGGAGCTCGCCTCCAGCCCCGCCGCGTCGGCCGGAGCACCACCGCCCGCCGCATTGGAGCGCCTGCCGCCCTTCCCTTGCGCTGCCGCCCGTAACGCCGACCCTACATCGCCCCGCGCCGTTGGAAGCCGGTCGTCCCTGGCGCGATCCTGATCTGGATCGGGACAAGTCGACCCCCGTCGCACCATGGATGTCGCCGTCGGCCCCGACCTCACCGCCGGCCAGATTCCGATGGGATCCGGCTGCGCGCGTCACCTCCGCCGTCCCCGGCCTCCTCCGACGACCGTCGGCCGCCGCCACCATCCTCGCCGGGGGGCCATGGCCTGTGTCTCGAGCCGGGATGGCCCTGCCCCCGGACCACGTCAGCCCCGCATCCAAACGACCCCGATACCCCTGCACCGCGAGATCCCGGTACCGAGCCGTCCCGATCTCGACTTAGTCAATTTTTGACTAAGTCCTTTTCCGTCTGTGTTTTTCAGCACATATGCATCTTGTGGAGTTTGTAACTTTGTGTGTGTGCGTCAGATGAAAATGCATATTATATGAAAGATTGTCTACTCAATGTGCTCTTCATCACAGTGGTATTTGTTTGTGCATTAGGGTTCATGTGCATGCCCATGTCCTTGTTGTAAAAGTGCATCCCATCATAGTTTTCAAATATGTTATTTTATTTGATGTTGTGTGGATGATTGCATCTCAACCGCACATCTTTTGCATATGGTGTCTTCATGAGTATTGCTCTAGGATATGTCTACTTTGATGCCATGCCTCTGGTTGCTAGGTAGAATATCATTAGCATGTTTATTTCTTGCTCTCAAGTTTCTGTCACGTTAAAACTGAAATCTGTTAACGAAGAGTTCCATTTTGCGGTACACGTTTTAAGCAATCCATGCCTCCTTATAGTTGAGTCTTTGGAGTGTGTTGTAGTATGCCATGTCTACTTGTTGTTGATAGGTTTGCCATGCCATGGATCTTGTGTTTAGATGTATATTTCTACATGAGTACATGCTTAACCAATGTTGCTGTTTTGAGATGTCTAAATATCTCTGAGTCTGGAATCTGTAATATTTTGTTGCTGTCTTGCCATGTGTTTTGCTAGTGATCTATAGGTCCTTTGGGGTTGGTGTAATGGAGTTATTTGTAGCTTATAATGTCCTCTAGCATGCTGGTAATTTTCATGCCATAATATGCACTGTAGATTATAGTTTTACTGCTGTCAATATGCCTTCGTGATAAAAACTGCACTGTCAAAAACTGCTATTTTCACTAAGTCTGAAACTGTTTCCAATTAGCCATGTCGTGAGCTTCCCACCATGTGATCCATGCCTCTTTTGAGTATGATATGTGTAGATGAAATAAAGTGTGTGTTATATGCTACTGTCTCATGCTTAGTTTGTGAATTTTAGGATCTTGTAGCATGTTGTTTTCATGTATGCAAAATGCTATGTTGCTGTTTTGGGCAGATTTGCACTAAACATTGTATGGGTGTTTGTGGTTGAACCGTAGCTCCGTTTTAGGTATGCCTTATATGAAACTTGCTTAGAATTTCATGTAGCATCATGATATCTTGCTGCATTCATGATTTGAGACGTTCGTGGTTGTCATTTTCATGCATTTTGCATTCATGACATAAAATCTTGGGATTGTCATAACTTTTAGACCGTAGTTCCGTTTGAGATATTCCACATATGTAAATCGACTAGAATAACGTGTGGAATTGCATGGTATACTTTATTATGTTGTTTAAAAAAATATAAAATATGGTTAGTTCAGATCTGTACCAATTTCGAAATTATCATATGGGTTCGTTTTGGAAATACTATAAGTTGTTTCCGACCTCATTTAAGATGCCTACATGTTGTAGTTGCTTATACTTCACCTCTTGCCATGTTTTGTAAAATTTAACATTGATGTGTACTTAAATGAGAGTGAACTAACTAATTTAAATGTGGAGTTTCGTCAATATGCAATGCATATTGAGCTTCACTTAATGTGTAGGAGTTGTTTGATGTGCTTTGCCACGCCTTGCATAATTAAACCGGACATGCATCATATTTTTTTGCGCATCATATCATGCATATGTTGTGGTGTTTTTCGTGTGTTGATTGTTTGTTTCCGGTTTGCTTCTTCTCGATAGAGTTCCGAAAGCGTTCGGAGTTTGAGGATTCGTTCGACTACGTTGGCTCGTCTTCTTCATGGACACGTTCTTCTTCCAAGCGGGATCTCAGGCAAGATGACACATTTCCCTGGATACAGCTACTATCATTGCTATGCTAGTTGTCCCACTTTTATCCTTATGTCTCGCTACCTACCACTTGTTTGTCAAGCCTCCCAACATTGCCATAATAAGCCTCTAACCTCCACCTCCCAACAAACCATTGTGTGGCTATATTACCGCTTGCTCAGCCCTTCTTATAGTGTTTTTAGCTGCAGGTGCAATTGCTTCCATGTGTTAACATGGACATTCTTTTGTTATCACAATATTATTGCTATTTAATTTAATGCACTTATACACTTGGTAAAGGGTGGAAGGCTTGGCCTTTTGCTCGGTGTTTTGTTCCACTCTTGCCGCCCTAGTTACTAGTGAACCGGTGTTATGTTCCATAATTGAGCGCTCCTAACATGCTCGGGGTTGTTATGGGAACCCCCTTGATTTTTGTTTTAGGATAAAGCTTGTCTGGCAAGGCCCAACATTGGTACTACATTTGCCTAATAACTAAAATTGCATAGGGATTCGCCGGCACCCGCGGATAATTTATCAACAACCCGGACCAGTGCTCCTCATGAGTGTTGGTCCAACCCAGAGCAACTTATTAACGCTACCCGGGGCAACTCGGTGATTGGCGTGGTAACCATCTCTCATCCGTCGTGTCCTGAGAACAAGATCCACGACTCCTATCGAGATCGTCGACACGCCGGGCGACCTTGCTGGATTTGTTTTACCTTTCTTGAATGTCTTGTGTGAGGAACTCTGATCTTCTTTAGGCTATCTCGAGGTGTCGGATTTCCTTTGGAATTGCCTAGGATGATCATGAGATCCGTGGTCGAGGTTATTCCCGCAACATGTGGTTAATTTGTGATGGACGAGTTGGAGCACCCCTGCAGGGTTAAATCTTTTCGGAAAGCCGTGCTCGCGATTATGTGGCAAACTTGGAAACTTTGTTTAACACCCGGTCATAGTAAACTTGAAGTAAACTCAAATAAAATACACCAACTGTGTGCGTAACCGTGACTGTCTCTTCTCGCGAGTCCTTATCCAAGAGAGAACACGGTGGGGTTACGTTTAACGTAAGTAGGTGTTCAGGATCAGTTAGTGATCATTACTAGTTCACGTCCCTTATGCATAGACCACCATACTTTACTTTCCGTATTCGTAAGTTAGCCACTCAAATAAATGCTTAGTCGCTTGCTGCAGCCTCACCACTTAACCATACCTCACCCATTAAGCTTTAATAGTCTTGATACCCTTGGAAATGAGATTGCTGAGTCTCTGTGGCTCACAGATTACTACAACAACAGTTGAAGGTACAGGTAATGCGATGATTGAACGTAAGCGCGATGCTTGCTTTTTTGGAGTTCTTCTTCTTCATCATCAATCTAGGATGGCTTCCAGGCGACAGCCTGGGATAGCAAGGATGGATGTCATTTTATCGTTTGATTTCGTCCGTAGTCGGACCTTGCTCTTCTGTATGATGTTTGAATTATGTTGTTGTATTGATGTGATATTGATGTAGCTTGTGGCGAGTGTAAGACAATTCCATGTACTCATCTCTTCTGTACATGTACTTGTAATGATATCCATTCTTGCAACATGACGAGATGCACTTCTATCCATGTCGAGGCCTATAGGAGATATGCCCTAGAGGCAGTAATAACAGTTATTTTGTATCTCCAAGTTTGTAATGAAAGTTTATGTTCCATGCTATAACTGCAATGATTCTCGAGTCTACAATAACCATGAGGCTGTTGGAAATATGCCCTAGAGGCAATAATAAAATGGTTATTATTGTATTTCCTTGTTCATGATAATTGTCTATTGTTCATGCTATAATTGTGTTAACCGGAAACCGTAATACATGTGTGAATACATAGACCACAACGTGTCCCTAGTGAGCCTCTAGTTGGCTAGCTCGTTGATCAATAGATGGTCTCGGTTTCATGACCATGGACATTGGATGTCGTTGATAACGGGATCACATCATTAGGAGAATGATGTGATGGACAAGACTCAATCCTAAGCATAGCACAAGATCGTGTAGTTCGTTTGCTAAAGCTTTTCAATGTCAAGTATCATTTCCTTAGACCATGAGATTGTGTAACTCCCGGATACCGTAGGAATGCTTTGGGTGTGCCAAACGTCACAACGTAACTGGGTGGCTATAAAGGTATGCTACGGGTATCTCCGAAAGTGTCTGTTGGGTTGACACGAATCGAGACTGGGATTTGTCACTCCGTGTGACGGAGAGGTATCTCTGGGCCCACTCGGTAAGACATCATCATAATGAGCTCAATGTGACTAAGGAGTTAGCCACGGGATGATGTATTACGGAACGAGTAAAGAGACTTGCCAGTAACGAGATTGAACAAGGTATAGGGATACCGACGATCGAATCTCGGGCAAGTACCATACCGATAGACAAAGGGAATTGTATACGGGATTGATTGAATCCTTGACATCGTGGTTCATCCGATGAGATCATCGTGGAGTACGTGGGAGCCAACATGGGTATCCAGATCCCGCTGTTGGTTATTGACCGGAGAGGTGTCTCGGTCATGTCTACGTGTCTCCCGAACCCGTAGGGTCTACACACTTAAGGTTCGATGACGCTAGGGTTATAGGGAAAAGGTATACGTGATTACCGAAGGTTGTTCGGAGTCCCGGATGAGATCCCGGACGTCACGAGGAGCTCCGGAATGGTCCGGAGGTAAAGATTGATATATAGGAAGTCCAGTTTTGGTCACCGGAAAGGTTTCGGGCTCATCGGTAGTGTACCGGGAGTGCCGGGAGGGTGCCGGAGGACCCCCGGGAGGGGTGTGACGACCAGAGGACTTCATGGGCTGTTAGATAAAGTGTGTCAGCCCTTATTGGGCTGGGAAATACTTTTGCTAAAGGCCCATGTGGCTGGAGATAAGGAGATAAGGCAAAAAGGATTTAAAAGGAGGAGATCCACCTCCCTTGTGGGAGGTGGACTCTCCCTTTAATTCAGCCGGCCATCTCCTCTTTGGAGTAGAGGCCAAGCCAGCCCTCCACGTCCCTCCTCCTATATATACTTGAGGTTTTGGATGTTTTGAGACAAGATTTGATCTCTCTCTCTCACGGCGAAGCCCTACCTCTCTTCTTCCTCCTCCGCAGCGCTTAGGCGAAGCCCTGTCGGAATACCTTGCTACTCCACCACCACCACGCCGTCGTGCTGCTGTTGGAGCCCTTCCCCAACCTCTCCTTCCTCCTTGCTGGATCAAGGTGTTGGAGACGTCACCGGGCTGCACGTGTGTTGAACGCGGAGGTGCCGTCCGTTCGGCACTTGATCGGATCTACCGCGATCTGAATCGCTGCGAGTACGACTCCATCAACCGCGTTCTTGTAACGCTTCCGCTTAGCGATCTTCAAAGGTATGAAGATGCAATCTCTCCCCTCTCGTTGCTGGTTTCTCCATAGATAGATCTTGGTGAACGTAGGAAAATTTTGATTTACTACTACGTCTCCCAACAGTGGCATCATGAGCTAGGTCTATGCGTAGAATCTATGCACGAGTAGAACACAAAGCAGTTGTGGGCGTCGAGTTTGTTAATTTGCTTGCCGCTACTAGTCTTATCTCGATTCGGCGGTATTGTGGGATGAAGCGGCCCGGACCAACTTTACACGTACGCTTACGTGAGACCGGTTCCACCGCCTGACATGCACTAGATGCATAAGGTGGCTAGCGGGTGTCTGTCTCTCCTACCTTAGTCGGATCGGATTCGATGAAAAGGGTCCTTATGAAGGGTAAATAGCAATTGGCAAATCACGTTGTGGTGTTGACGTAGGTAAGAAACGTTCTTGCTAGTAACCTATAGCAGCCACGTAAAAACTTGCAACTACAAATTAGAGGACGTCTAACTTGTTTTTGCAGCATGTGCCTTGTGATGTGATATGGCCAAAGGATGTGATGTGATGCATTGTGATGTATGAATTGATCATGTTCTTGTAATAGGATTCACGACTTGCATGTCGATGATTATGACAACCGGCAGGAGCCATAGGAGTTGTCTTATTTATTGTATGACCTGCGTGTCAATCATAAACGCCATGTAATTACTTTACTTTATTGCTAAGCATTAGCCATAGTAGTAGAAGTAATAGTTGGCGAGACAACTTCATGAAGACACAATGATGGAGATCATGATGATGGAGATCATGGTGTCGTGCCGGTGACAGTGATGATCATGGTGCCCCGAAGATGGAGATCATAGGAGCAAAATGATATTGGCCATATCATGTCACTATATTGATTGCATGTGATGTTTATCATGTTTACATCTTATTTGCATAGAACGACGGTAGTAAATAAGATGATCTCTCAATAAAATTTCAAGAAAGGTGTTCACCCTAACTGTGCACCGTTGCTAAGGATCGTCGTTCCGAAGCACCACGTGATGATCGGGTGTGATAGGTTCTAACGTTCGCATACAACGGGTGTAAGCCAGATTTACACATGCGAAACACTTAGGTTGACTTGACGAGCCTAGCATGTACAGACATGGCCTCGGAACACGGAAGACCGAAAGGTCGAACATGAGTCGTATAGAAGATACGATCAACATAGAGATGTTCACCATGGATGACTAGTCCGTCTCACGTGATGATCGGACACGGGCTAGTTGACATGGATCATGTATCACTTGGAAGACTAGAGAGATGTCTATCTAAGTGGGAGTTCATTAATAATTTGATTAAATGAACTTAATTATCATGAACTTAGTCTAAAATGTCCTTGCAAATTATGTCGTAGATAGCTCGCGCTGTAGCTCCACAGTTTTATTGATACAATCCTAGAGAAAAGTAAGTTGAAAGTTGATGGTAGCAATAATGCGGACTGGGTCCGTGACCTGAGGATTGTCCTCATTGCTGCACAGAAAGCTTATGTTTTTTTTATGTACCGCTAACTGCATCACTCCCTCAAGCGTTGTCTGTAGATGTTGTGAACATATGACAGACACTTTTTGGTGACTACGTGATAGTTCAATGCGTCATGCATTACGGCTTAGAATTGAGGCTCCAAAACGTTTTGAACGTCACGGAACATATGAGATGTTCTAGGAGCTGAGATTGTGATCTCAGGCTCGTGCCTATGTTGAGAGGTATGAGACCTCCAACAAGATTCTTTGTCTGCAAGATAAAGGAGAATAGCTCAATCGCTGAGCGTGTGCTCAGATTGTCTGGGTGCTACAATCACTTGAATCAAGTGGGAGTTAATCTTCCAGATGAGATAGTGATTAATGCAGTTCTCCAAGTCACTGCCACCAAGCTACTAGAGCTTCGTGATGAACTATAACATGCCAGGGATGGATAAGATGATCCCTGAGTTGTTCGTGATGTTTGACACCACGAAGGTAGAAATCAAGAAGGAGCATCAAGTGTTGATGGTTAAGTGAAACCACTAGTTTCAAAAGGGGCAAGGGCAAGAACGGAAAACTTCAGGAATGGCAAGCCAGTTGTTGCTCTAGTGAAGAAACCCAAGGTTGAGCCCGAACCCGAGACTAAGTGCTTCTGTTATGAGGAGAATGTTCGCTGAAGCGGAAAACCCCTAGATGCTTGGTAGATAAGAAGGCTGGTAATGTCAATGGAAGTATATTTGATATACGTGTTAGTGATGTGTACCTTGCTGGTACTCCTAGTAGCACCTGGGTATTGGATACCGGTTCGGTTACTAAGTGTTAGCAACTTGAAATAAAAGCTACGGAGTAAATGGAGACTAGCTAGGTGAAAGGTGACGATGTGTGTTGGAAGTATTTCCAAGATTGATGTGATCACCATCGCACGCTCTCTCTACCTTCAGGATTTGTGATAAACCTAAATAAATGTTATTTGGTGTTTGCGTTGAGCATGAACGTGATTAGATCATGATTAGTGCGATACGGTTATTCATGTAAGTTAGAGAATAATGGTTATTCTGTTTACATGGATAATGCCTTCAATGGTCATGCACCCACTCGAAATGGTTTATCAAATCATGATCGTAGTAGTACACATATTCATAACCTTGGTACCAAAAGATACAAAGTTAATAATGATAGTACCACATGCTTGTGGCACTGCCACGTAATGTCATATTGGTATAAATCGCATGAAAGAAACTCCATGCTGATGGATTTTTTTGACTCACTCGATTTCGAATCGGTTGAGACATGCGAGCCATGCCTCTTGGGCAAGATGACTGAGACCCCGTCATCCAATATGATGGAGCGGGCAAGTGGCTTATTGGAATTAATACATGTTGATGTATGTGGTCCAATGAGTGTTAAAACACACAGTGAATATCGTTATTTTTCTTTACCTTCACTGATGATTTGAGTGAATATGGGGATATTTACTTAAACACGAGTCTGAAATGTTTGAAAGGTTCAAGGAGTTTCACAGTGAAGATAAAGATCATCGTGACAAGAAGATGAAATGTCTACGATATGATCGTGGAGGTGAATATCTAAGTTACGAGTTTGGTATGCAATTTTAGACAATGTGGAAATTGTTTCACAGCTCACGCCTCCTGGAACACCATAGTGTGATGGTGTGTTCGAACGTCGTAGTCGTGCTCTATTGGATATAGTGAGTACTATGATGTCTCTTATCATTTTGCCACTATCGTTATGGGGTTATGCATTAAAGACAAATCCATTCACTTTAATAGGGCACCATCTAAGTCTGTTGAGATGACACCGTGAGAATTATGGTTTGACAGAAGCCTAAGCTGTCATTTCTTAATGTTTGGGGATGCGACGCTTATGTGAAAATGGGTTTTTCACCTAGCGAGCTCGAACTCAAAGCAGACAAATGCATCTTCATAGAATACCCTAATGAGACATTGGGTATACCTTCTATCTCAGATCCAAGCGCAAAAGGTGTTTGTTGCTAAGAACGGGTCCTTTCTTGAGAAAGAGTTTCTCTCGAAAGAATTGAGTGGGAGGAAGATAGAACTTGATGAGGTTGTTGAACCTTTGTTTCAACCAGAGAATAGCGCAACACAGAAAGATGTTTCTGTAGAGCCTACTCAGTTGAAAAGGAAGTTAATGATGATGATCATGAAGCTTCGGATCAAGTCACTATCGAACCTCGTAGGTCGACAAGGACGCGTACTGCTCCTGAGTAGTACGACAACCCTGTCTTGGAAATCATGTTGTTGGACAACGATGAACCTACGAACTATGAAGAAGCGATGGTGGGCCCGGATTCCAACAAATGGCTAGGAGCCATGAAATCCGAGAAAGGATCCATGTATGAAAACCAAGTATGGACTTTGGTAGACTTGCCTGTTGAATGGCGGGTCATTGAGTACAAATGGACCTTTGAAATAAACATAGACGCTAATGGTGAAATGTCACCGTTTATAAAGCTCGACTTGTCGCAAAGAAGTTTCCGCCAAGTTCAAGGAGTTGACTGCGATGAGATTGTCTCATCTGTAGCGATGCTAAAAGTCTATTAAAATTTTGTTAGCAGTTGCTGCATTTTTCGATTATGAAATCTGGCAGATGGATGACAAAACAAGGTTTCCGTAATGGTTTCTGTGAGGAAGAGTTGTATGTGATACAACCAGAAGGTTTTGTCAATCCTAAGGATGCTAATAATATGCAAACTCCAGCGATCCTTCTATGGACTGGAGCAAGCATCTCGGAGTTGGAATATATGCTTTGATGAGGTGATCAAAGTGTTTAAGTTTATACAAAGTTTATGAGAAACTTGTATTTGCAAGAAAGTGAGTGGGAGCACTATGGAATTTCTTATAAGAATATGTAGTTGACATATTATTGATCGGAAATGATGTAGAATTTCTGGAAGAGCATGAAGGGTTGTTTGAAAAGTTTTTTTTCAAAGGAAGACCCAGATAAAGCTACTATTTTATTGAGCATCAAGATCTATAGGGATAGATCTATTCGCTTGATAAGTTTTTTCGACGAAGACATACCTTGACAAGTTTTTGAAGGAGTTCAAAATAGATGGGTCAAAGAAGGAGTTCTTGACTGTATTGTAAGGTGTGAAATTGAGTAAGACTCAATACCCGACCACGGCAGAAGATAAAGAAAAGATGAGTGTCATCTCCTATGCTTTAGCCATAGGCTCTATATAGTATGCCATGCTGTGTACCGCACCTGTGTGTGCCTTGCCATGAGTCTGTCAAGGGGTACAAGAGTAATCCAAGAGTGGATCACTGGACAATGGTCAAAGTTATCCTTAGTAAATTGAGAACTAAGGAAATATTTCTCGATTATGGAGGTGATAAAGAGTTCATCGTAAAGGGTTACGATGATGCAAGCTTTAACTCCAATCCGGATGACTCTTAGTAGAAATCTGGCTACGTATAGTGGAGCAGCCATTTGGAATAGCTCCAAGTGGAGCGTGGGAGCAGTATCTACAAATATGACATGGAAAGTTTGTAAGGTACACACGGATCTGAATGTCGCAGACCCGTTGACTAAAACCTCTTTCACGAGCAGGACATGAACAAACCCCAGAACTTATTGGGTGTTAATCACATGATGATATGATCACATGGTGATGTAAGTGTTAATCACATGGTGATGTGAACTAGATTATTGACTCTAGTGCAAGTGGGAGACTGTTGGAAATATGCCCTAGAGGCAATAATAAAATGGTTATTATTGTATTTCCTTGTTCATGATAATTGTCTATTGTTCATGCTATAATTGTGTTAACCGGAAACCGTAATACATGTGTGAATACATAGACCACAACGTGTCCCTAGTGAGCCTCTAGTTGGCTAGCTCGTTGATCAATAGATGGTCTCGGTTTCATGACCATGGACATTGGATGTCGTTGATAACGGGATCACATCATTAGGAGAATGATGTGATGGACAAGACTCAATCCTAAGCATAGCACAAGATCGTGTAGTTCGTTTGCTAAAGCTTTTCAATGTCAAGTATCATTTCCTTAGACCATGAGATTGTGTAACTCCCGGATACCGTAGGAATGCTTTGGGTGTGCCAAACGTCACAACGTAACTGGGTGGCTATAAAGGTATGCTACGGGTATCTCCGAAAGTGTCTGTTGGGTTGACACGAATCGAGACTGGGATTTGTCACTCCGTGTGACGGAGAGGTATCTCTGGGCCCACTCGGTAAGACATCATCATAATGAGCTCAATGTGACTAAGGAGTTAGCCACGGGATGATGTATTACGGAACGAGTAAAGAGACTTGCCAGTAACGAGATTGAACAAGGTATAGGGATACCGACGATCGAATCTCGGGCAAGTACCATACCGATAGACAAAGGGAATTGTATACGGGATTGATTGAATCCTTGACATCGTGGTTCATCCGATGAGATCATCGTGGAGTACGTGGGAGCCAACATGGGTATCCAGATCCCGCTGTTGGTTATTGACCGGAGAGGTGTCTCGGTCATGTCTACGTGTCTCCCGAACCCGTAGGGTCTACACACTTAAGGTTCGATGACGCTAGGGTTATAGGGAAAAGGTATACGTGATTACCGAAGGTTGTTCGGAGTCCCGGATGAGATCCCGGACGTCACGAGGAGCTCCGGAATGGTCCGGAGGTAAAGATTGATATATAGGAAGTCCAGTTTTGGTCACCGGAAAGGTTTCGGGCTCATCGGTAGTGTACCGGGAGTGCCGGGAGGGTGCCGGAGGACCCCCGGGAGGGGTGTGACGACCAGAGGACTTCATGGGCTGTTAGATAAAGTGTGTCAGCCCTTATTGGGCTGGGAAATACTTTTGCTAAAGGCCCATGTGGCTGGAGATAAGGAGATAAGGCAAAAAGGATTTAAAAGGAGGAGATCCACCTCCCTTGTGGGAGGTGGACTCTCCCTTTAATTCAGCCGGCCATCTCCTCTTTGGAGTAGAGGCCAAGCCAGCCCTCCACGTCCCTCCTCCTATATATACTTGAGGTTTTGGATGTTTTGAGACAAGATTTGATCTCTCTCTCTCACGGCGAAGCCCTACCTCTCTTCTTCCTCCTCCGCAGCGCTTAGGCGAAGCCCTGTCGGAATACCTTGCTACTCCACCACCACCACGCCGTCGTGCTGCTGTTGGAGCCCTTCCCCAACCTCTCCTTCCTCCTTGCTGGATCAAGGTGTTGGAGACGTCACCGGGCTGCACGTGTGTTGAACGCGGAGGTGCCGTCCGTTCGGCACTTGATCGGATCTACCGCGATCTGAATCGCTGCGAGTACGACTCCATCAACCGCGTTCTTGTAACGCTTCCGCTTAGCGATCTTCAAAGGTATGAAGATGCAATCTCTCCCCTCTCGTTGCTGGTTTCTCCATAGATAGATCTTGGTGAACGTAGGAAAATTTTGATTTACTACTACGTCTCCCAACAGAGGCTTGGAGGGAAACTCATGTGCATGTGTGGTATAATAAACGGTAAATTGAATTCCTAGTCTAGCCTCTAAGACTGGCTCAAGTATTGCATGATGATCCTGTTTTCCTCATCATGGGCATGGCTATGCCGGCAATTTTGAGGGCACGATGTTGGTAGAACACTCGTGTTGAATCGATCGGAATTGATGTTATGCTATGAGATACATTCGTCACAATTTAATGGTTAATAACACAGAGATGGTTAACGTTTGCATAATTCCTTAGACCATGAGAGTATCGAGTTTCTTCATGCTTGCTTCATGAACTTTGGGGTTTGTTAAACGTCATCCGTAAATGGGTGGTTATTAAGGCGGCTTACGGGTTCATGGAAAAGTATGTCAAGTAACTTGATAGCTCAAGATTGGGATTTGCTCCTCCGACGATGGAGAGATATCTCTAGGCCCTCTCGGTGTTATAGTATCCATCATCGTCTGGCCAGACACTTTGTGAATTGATCACGGGGATGCCGGAACACGGGAACGAGAAAAGAGAACAATACCGACAACGAGGTAACTGGAATAGTGGACAAGTTGTTGATCCACGAGGATGCCTACATGTCTCACCTCGGGTAATTGTAACATATCGCGAAGCAACAGGAATAGCTCATGGCAACTGGAGGTTCACTTGAATATTCATTCGTGTGGGTATAAGGGTCAATATGGGTGTCCACGGCTCCGATGTTGATCATTGATCGGAAGGGGTTCCGGGTCATGTCTATGCTTCACCGAACCTATAGGGTCACACACTTAAGGGTCATCTATCCGTTGAATACTAGACAGGGAGTCTGAGACAAAATCACCGAAAAGTTTCGGACACCGGAAAAGTTTTGGACAATGGAAAAGTTCCGTAGACAGAACACCAGAAAAATTACGGTAAAACTAAAAAGTAGTTTCAGGGGATACCATTAAGTCAAATTGGTTTTGGCACATGCCTGATAATTCTTGATGGGTGCCAGAATCATTCTGGAAACTTCTGGGAATTTCCGGAAGAAAAACCGGAAATGTTCCGGAGCTGCCGAAACCGCTTCAGATGCTTTTCATAGATGAAAATCACTAATCCGGAATTGTTCTGGATCGCATTGAAAATTATTTTAGTGGGGTACTAGAATTGTTCTAAGCCCACATAAATATTTTCAGGTCGACCGGACGTTGAAAAATGTCGTCGTGAATAGTGAAAGTGCTTTTTGGATATTTATGGAAAAGCACCTTTTTGGATATTTCCAAAAAGGCTTCTAGAAGGGATTGGGGAGCAAGGTAGCTCCTCATGCCCCCCCAAGGGGTGGCCAGCCAAGGGTGGAGCTCCTCCATGCAGCTCCACATGGCACCCCTTTTCCTTCTTATGATTTTTTATGTGTGACATAAATTGGGGGTAGTTTGGTATTTTCAAGTCCAAACCCTACCCCTTGGTTTTCCTATAAATAGAGGAGATGTGGGCTGCCATCTCTTCATCCTTGTGCTCTCATACACATGCTTTGCTTTGCAAGCTCTCTCTCCCTCCCACGAAAAGAGTCTTTCGTAGAGCCGAAAGGCTGTCTGGGTTCCGGCAGGAACTTGTTCTGGACGGCGAAGCTCTGCCGGATAGATGACACCGTATGTGTGCAACCCCATAGAGAGGTCGTAGTTTCAATCTTTTGCCTGAGGGGCTCTTCGTGTGTCCTCCCGTAGGGCTGTCCGAGTCTCCGTTTGAGTTTCGAGGGTCCTCCCGAAGGGCTGTCCGCGACATTGTCCGAGGGACTGTCCGACCGCCTCCCGAAGGGCTGTCCGATGAGGGAGTACATCCTCGCGGTTGGGAGGTTGTAAAATCCTAGTTGCGGGGATCTGCACCAATGATCTCCACCGACTCTTCTTCCACTGCGCTTCGAGTCGGTACGGATCAGATCAAACCTTGTATGCAGTCTCCATAGTGGTCCTAGGCGTGCTCGCTATACCGGAAATTTTTGTTTTCTGTTGCGTTCCTCAACAGTGGCAGCAAGAGCCAGGCTATGAGTAGATGCATGTTATGATCTAGAATACATGAGATGTATGGGTATTGCACAGTATAATTTTGTAGTAGATGAGATCTATTGCTGAAAATTATTTGTGTGGGTAGCAGATGAAATGTGTTACCCGATGTTCCTGTTGCTTCCCATGAATTTGCGTAGTCCTGATCTTGACGGAATGGTGGAATCTTACAAAGTTCTGGCAATCCGCAATCCTTTCATGTTGCTCCTGAGTATGCTGATTAACAGATCAACAAAGTGCTAACAGTTCTTTGGGTTCCACCATAGTTAAAGAAAGATGGATGTTTCGCAAACGAAAGGGTAATACAGATATGATCTGCACGGGGTCACGCGTATGAAGAAATTTACTATGGGGCTCGAGATTTTATTATCTCATGTTTCATACACCCTGGAAAGTTAATCTAGCAACTTGAATTATCATACTTGATGATAAACGTTGGTAGCTGCGGTTTGAGTCAAAACCTTAGAAGCCACG
This sequence comes from Hordeum marinum, assembly GCA_022496015.1. NCBI lineage: Eukaryota > Viridiplantae > Streptophyta > Magnoliopsida > Poales > Poaceae > Hordeum > Hordeum marinum. Next base: position 92,582,740 of record CM039677.1, on the reverse strand, counting down.
TAAAATAAAATTTTGTATAAACCGATTAGAGGCGTCTAACTTGGTTTTGCAGGATGGTTTGCATGTGATGTGGTATAGCAATGCTCATACTCAATTTGATTATGTATGAGATGGCTATATGATGTAATTAACATGACCTGCGTGTCATGATTCGGCATGATGGCTGGAGCCATATGATTGCACTTTAATGACCTGCGTGTCAACCTTATGTAATGCACTTATTTTATTAGCTATAGAGATAGCAATATTATCGGGTGCATCGACAAGGTGGTGGCAATCTTCGCAAAATTGAACACCAACACGAATACCAAAGACGAAGAAATACTTGACTTCTCCGTCAGAAGGGGCTATACCATATCATGCTAATTATGAATTGCCTGAGATGTTTATCCCTTATGTTGCACCCTTCTTGATTGCACGGTAGTCGCTTTTTATTAGGGTGATCTCTCACAAAAATATCAAGTAGTTAGTGTTCTCCCAAGTGTAGCACCGTCACGGCACCTATCTTTTCGGGGTGCGCCGTGTCACACGGGTACGAATGATTAGAGAAGTGTGAGGCGGGTGAGTTGAGATCTCGCAGCAAGATCACTTGATTGTCTTGACGTTCAGGCATGACCATCATGAGCTCGGAACACACGCATCGAAAGATGAACAAGAGTCACATAGAGATGTGATTGGCAAGTTGGCCTACCGGTTAAGATTTTTGTCACCAGTGGTGTTACACCAATGGCAAACAATCAAGACACGGGTCTTGAATCACTTACAACCAATTTTGAGAGATATTGATTTGAGTGGGAGCGCACTTTAGAATAAAAATTGTTTATTCACTAGTGCCAAAAATCATTATGAACAAAGTCTAAGTAAACTTGTGTTTTTGTTGTAGATCAAATGGCTCGCAACACCGCGTTCAAATTAGGCCCTATGTTAGAGAAAGAGAAGTTAGCTGCAAATGGAAACAACTATGCGGAATGGGTCCGTACCCTGAGGATTGTCCTCCGGGGTGCTAAGAAAGTGTACGTGCTTGACGAACCTCTTCCTCCTAAACCGGCGACAACAGCTGCGGCAGACATACAAAATGTCTGGGCCACTAAGGATGATGATTAAAACTTAGTGCAGTGCCTCATGCTGCCTTGCATGAGTTCAGAGCTTCAAAAATGTTTTGAATTCCATAACTCCTTTGATATGATCAAGGATCTGGATGCTCTTTACAAGTTTAATGCACATTCTGAATGTTTTGACATCATGAAAATGATGGCGGAGACCAAGATGGCCGAGGCAGTTCAGTTGGCGAGCACGTAGTCAATATGATTGGCTACGCTTAAAGGCTTAAAATCGTAGAATTCCCACTTCCAAAAGAGCATGTTATGGACTTTATGCTAGGTTCACTCACCCCATCTTATGGCGGTTTTATCATGAACTACAACATGAATGGGATGGACAAAACAACAAATGAGGTGCTTGCCATGCTGAAAACTGCTGAAGGAGGACTGCAGAAAAATCGCAAGCAAGTGTTGCTTGTGAATAAAACTGCCAATTTCAAAAAGAAAGGCAAGCCAAAGAAGGGCAAGGGCGCCGGTAAGATCGGTTTCCAACGCAAATCTAAGGGTGGAGCCAAGAATGAAACTGAGTGCTTCTACTGCAAGGGCACATGTCATTGGAAGAGAAACCGCAAGAAGTATCTGGAAGATAAGAAGTCCGGGAAAACCGGAAAAGGTATAATTGTTATACAAGTTAATGTCATTGATGTTTTGCTTGCTAGTGAAAATTCTAAGTCTTGGGTATTTGATACCGGATCGGTTGCTCACATTTGCAACTCGATACAGGGGCTTCAGAAGGTGCGCAAGCTGGCAAAGAATGAAGTCGTGATGCGTGTCGAGAAGGGCGCTGGGATCACTGCTCAAGCCGTCGGCATTATGCCTCTACGTATCCCTTCAGGATTTATTTTGGAACTTAGTAACTGTTATTTTGTTCCGTTGTTGTGTAGAAACATCATCTCTGGATCATGTTTAGTACACGATGGGTACACCTACAAGTCTGAGAACAATGGTTGTTCACTTTATTGTAAGGGTATGTTTTATGGATTTGCACCCATTGTTGGGGGCCTTTTCATATTGAATCTTGAATGTGAAAATGATGTCTTTAACGTGAATACTAAATGCCTTAGGAAGGCTGATACCACCACCACTTTCATGTGGCACTGTTGACTTGGCCACATCAAAAAGAAATGCATGCAAAGACTCCATAAAGATGGAGTTTTACCGTCACTTGATTTTGAATCATTTGACACATGTGAAGCTTGCTTGATGAGAAAAATGACCAATACGCCGTTCACGGGTCATCCTGAACGGGCGAGTGAATTATTGGAAATAATACATAGTGATGTATGTGGTCCAATGAGCACAATCGCACGGGGTGGGTATTTCTACTTCGTAACTTTTACTGATGATTTAAGTAGGTATGGATATATTTACTTGATGAAGCATAAGTCGGAAACCTTTGAAAAGTTCAAAGAATTTCAGAATGAGGTAGAAAATCATCGTAACAAAAATATTAAGTTTCTGTGGTCTGATCGCAGAGGCGAATATCTTAGTCACGAGTTTGGCCAACATCTGTGTGACCGTGGAATCATTTCACAGCTTACGCCTCCCGGAACTCCATAGAGAAATGGAGTATCGGAAAGACGTAACCGAACCCTGTTGGACATGGTAAGGTCGATGATGTCCTTTTCAGATCTACCGATATCTTTTTGGGGTCACTGACTACTCACTTCCGCTCACACACTTAACAGAGCACCGTCTAAGTCTATTGAGACGATGCCATATGAGATATGGCATAAAAAGAAACCCGACCCATTGTTTCTCAAAATTTGGGGTTGTGAGGCATACGTAAAGCGTTTACAGCCAAGCAAACTTGATCCCAGATCAGACAAATGTTACTTTGTAGGTTATCCCAAGGAGACAGTTGGGTATTCTTTCTATCACATCTCCGAGAGCAAAGTGTTTGTTGCAAAACATGGAGTCTTTCTTGAGAAAGAGTTTCTCGCTAAAGAAGTGAGTGGGAGGACGGTACAACTTAATGAGATTAGTGAATCTTTGGCAACTGTTGATATGGCTAAGGAACTGGAAGTAATTCCACAAATTATCCCTACAACCGAGCCGGAAGTTGTCGCATGTGATGCAGAAACTTCAGACAATGTTGTAATTGAACCACGCAGATCAGGTAGGGCTATCCAGCCACCTGAGTATTTTCATAAAAAAATCTTCATTCTTGAAGACGATGAACATGCGCACTATAAGGAAGCGATGGTGGGGCCTAGCTCAAGGGAATGTCACAAAGCCATGAGGTCCGAAATGGAATCCATGTACGAAAACCAAGTTTGGAACTTGGAAGAACTTCTATATGGCGTAAAACCCATTGGTTGTAAATGGATTTTCAAAAGAAAGACGGACGCAGATGGTAACATTACTATCCACAAAGCTAGACTTGTCGCGAAAGGGTTCACGCAAGTTCCAGGAGTGGACTATGATGAGACTTTCTCGCCCCTAGCTATGCTTAGGTCTGTTCGGATATTACTAGCAATTGCTGCTTATTTCGATTATGAAATATGGCAGATGGATGTCAAAACGGCTTTCCTAAATGGAAACCTTGAACATGATGTATACATGATACAGCTAGAAGGTTTTGTCGATCCTAAGAATGTTGGAAAAGTATGTAAGCTTCAGAAAGCCATTTATGGTCTGAAGCAAGCATCAAGGAGTTGGAACATTCATTTTGATGAAGTGATCAAAGAGTTTGGCTTCATCAAGAACGATGAAGAATCTTGTGTTTACAAGAAGTTTAGTGGGAGCGCAAAAGCATTTCTAATCTTGTATGTGGATTACATATTGTTTATTGGAAATGATGTGAATTTTCTTAGCGAAATAAAAGACTCATTGAAAAGGAGTTTTTCAATGAATGACTTAGGTGAAGCGGCATATGTATTGGGCATCAGGATCTATAGAGATAGATCAAGACGCCTAATAGCGCTTAGCCAAAGCACGTACATTGACAAGGTGTTGAAAAGGTTCAACATGGAGAACTCCAAGAAAGTCCTACTCCCCATGTCACCTAGCACAGTGCTTTGCAAGAATCAGAGTCCTCGGACCCTCAATGAGCGAGTACAAATGAATGATATTCCATATGCTTCGGCAGTTGGTTCTATTATGTATGCCATGCTATGTACAAGACCGGATGTTTCCTATGCGCTAAGTGTTAGCAGCCGGTACCAAGGTGATCCAGGATTGGAACACTGGGCCGCAGTCAAGGGTATTCTTAAGTACCTCAGAAGGACCAAGGATTTACTCCTTGTGTACGGAGGTGATGAAGAGCTCATTGTAAGTTGTTACACTGATGCAGACTTCATGACTGACCCAGATGACTTCAAATCTCAATCTGGCTATGTTTTCACACTGAACGGCGGCGCGGTTGATTGGAAAAGTTCCAAACAAAAGACTGTGGCGGATTCTATGACGGAGGCGGAATATGTTGCTGCTTCTGAAGCCTCCAAGCAAGCTGTCGGTATCAAGCAATTTCTTGAAGACCTTGGTGTGGTTCCAAGTGCTCTGGAGCCGGTGGAGATCTATTGTGATAATAGTGGCGCCGTGGCTCAGGCAAGGGAGCCATGTTCGCACCATAAGACAATGCATATTCAACACAAATATAAACTCATTCGACATCATGTCGAAGAAGGTTTAGTGAAAGTACGCAAAGTTCACACGGATCTGAATGTGTCAGACCTGATGACAAAGCCTCTACCACGAGCAAAGCATGAGCAACACCGGATAGCCATTGGTGTTAGGGAAGCCATGTAACTGGATTATGACTCTAGTGCAAGTGGGAGTCTGTAGGAGATATGCCCTAGAGGCAGTAATAACAGTTATTTTATTTCGTATCTCCAAGTTTGTAATGAAAGTTTATATTCCATGTTATAACTGCAATGATTCTCGAGTCTACAATAATCACGAGGCTTGGAGGGAAACTCATGTGCACGTGTGGTATAATAAACGGTAAATTGAATTCCTAGTCTAGCCTCTAAGACTGGCTTAAGTATTGCATGATGATCCTATTTTCCTGATCATGGGCATGGCTATGCCAACAATTTTTAGGGCACGATGTTGGTAGAACACTCGTGTTGAATCGATCCGAATTGATGTTATGACATGAGATACATTCGTCACAAGTTAATGATTAATAATACAAAGATGGTTAACGTTTGCATAATTCCTTAGACCATGAGAGTATCGAGTTTCTTCATGCTTGCTTCATGAACTTTGGGGTTTGTTAAACGTCATCCGTAAATGGGTGGCTATTATGGCGGCTTACAGGTTCATGGAAAAGTATGTCAAGTAACTTGATAGCTCAAGATTGGGATTTGCTCCTCTGACGATGGAGAGATATCTCTGGGCCCTCTCAGTGTTATGGTATCCATCATCGTCTGGCCAGACACTTTGTGATTTGATCACGGGGATGCCGGAACATGGGAACGAGAAAAGAGAACAATACTGGCAATGAGGTAACCTGCATAGTGGACAAGTTGTTGATCCACGAGGAGACTACATGTCTCACCTCGAGTAATTGTAACATATCGCGAAGCAACAGGAATAGCTCACGGCAACTGGAGGTTCACTCGAATATTCATTCGTGTGGGTATAGGGGTCAATATGGGTGTCCACGGCTCCGATGTTGATTATTGATCGGAAGGGGTTCCGGGTCATGTATATGCTTCACCGAACCTATAGGGTCACACGCTTAAGGGTCATCTATTTGTTGAATACTAGACAGGGAGTTTGAGAGAAAATCACCGAAAAGTTTTGGACACCGGAAAAGTTTCGGACAGCGGAAAAGTTCCACAGATAGAACACCGGAACAGTTTCGGTAAAACTAAAAAGTAGTTTCAGGGGATACCATTAAGTCAAATTGGTTTCGCCACATGCGTGATAATTCTTGGAGGGTGCCAGATTCATTCTGGAAACTTCTGGGAATTTTCCGGAAGAAAAACCAGAAATGTTCCGGAGCTGCCGGAACCGCTTTAGATGCTTTTCGCAGATGAAAATCACTAATCCGGAATTGTTCCAGATCGCATTGAAAATTATTTCAGTGGGGCACTAGAATTGTTCTAAGCCCACATAAATATTTTCAGGTCGACCGGACGCTAAAAAATGTCGTCATGAATAGTGAAAGTGCTTTTTGGATATTTGTGGAAAATCACCTTTTTGGATATTTCCAAAAAGGCTTCTAGAAGGTATTGGGGAGCAAGGTAGCTCCTCATGCCCCCCCAAGGGGTGGCCGGCCAAGGGTGGAGCTCCTCCATGGAGCTCCACATGGCACCCCTTTTTCTTCTTATGATTTTTTTATGTGTGACATAAAGTGGGGGTAGTTTGGTGTTTTCAAGTCCCAACCCTACCCCTTGGTTTTCCTATAAATAGAGGAGATGTGGGCTGCCATCTCTTCATCCTTGTGCTCTCATACACATGCTTTGCTTTGCAAGCTCTCTCTCTCCCTCCCACGAAAAGAGTCTTTCGTAGAGCCGAAAGGCTGTCTGGGTTCCGGCAGGAACTTGTTTTGGACGGTGAAGCCCTGCCGGATAGATGACACTGTATATGTGCAACCCCGTAGAGAGGTCGTAGTTTCGATCTTTTGCCCGAGGGGCTGTTCGTGTGTCCTCCCATAGGGCTGTCCGAGTCTCCGTTCGAGTTTCGAGGGTCCTCCCGAAGGGCTGTCCACGACATCGTCCGGGGGACTGTCCGACCGCCTCCCGAAGGGCTCTCCGACGAGGGAGTACATCCTCGCGGTTGGGAGGTTGTAAAATCCTAGCTGCGAGTATCTGCACCAACGATCTCCACCGACTCTTCTTCCGCTGTGCTTCGAGTCGGTACGGATCAGATCAAACCTTGTATGCAGTCTCCATAGTGGTCCTGGGCGTGCTCGCTATACCGGAAATTTTTGTTTTCTGTCGCGTTCCCCAACAAGGCCCTCATGCCAAAATGAGGATAGGATCGCATCTTGGGCATGACAAAGTCTCTTCAAGTTATTGGTTTGGTTTGGCCAACTGGATTGGTAATTCTTGCAATGGGAGAAGTGCTTGGTTTTGGGTTCAATCTTGCGGTGTCCTCACCCAGTGACATAGTAGGGGTAGCAAGGCACGTATTGTATTGTTGCCATCAAGGGTAACACGATGGGGTTTTGATACGTCTCCAACGTATCTATAATTTTTGATTGTTCCATGCTATTATGTTTTCAACTTTGGATGTTTTATATGCATGAATATGCTATTTTATATTATTTTTGGGACTAACTTATTAACTCAGTGCCCAATGCCAGTTCCTCTTTTTTCTGTATTTTTGACCTTTTTCAGATAGGAATATCAAACGGAGTCCAAACAGAATAAAACTTTCACTATGATTTTTTATGGAAAATATCAAAAATACCAGAAGAAAAAGATACCGGAGAGGAGTCCCGAGGAAGCCACGAGCCTGGGAGGCGCGACCACCCCCCTGGCCGCGCCTGGGAGGCTCGTGACTCCCTCGTGGCCCCTCTTGACTTGTTCTCGACGCCATACGGTCTTATAAATAGAGAAACCACCAGAACTAAACCTAGATCGGGAGTTCCACCGCCGCAAGCCTCTGTAGCCACCAAAAACCAATCGGGAGCCCGTTCCGGCACCCTGCCGGAGGGGGAGTCCATCTCCGGTGGCCATCTTCATCATCCCGGCGATCTCCATGACGAGGAGGGAGTAGTCCACCCTCGGGGCTGAGGGTATGTACCAGTAGCTATGTGTTTGATCTCTCTCTCTCTCGTGTTCTTGAGATGTCTTGATCTTGATGTACCGTGGGTTTTGCTACTATATTTGGATCTTATGATGTTCTTCCCCCTCTCCCTTCTTGTAATGAATTGAGTTTCCCCTTTGAAGTTATCTTGTCGGATTGAGTCTTTAAGAACACTTGATGTATGTCTTGCCCATGTCTATCTATGGTGACAATGGGATATTCATGTGAGTACTTGATGTATGTTTTGGTGATCAACTTGCGGGTTTCGTGACCTCGGGAACCTATGCATAGGGGTTGGCACACGTTTTGACTCTCCGGTAGAAACTTTGGGGCACTCTTTGAAGTTCTATGTGTTGGTTGAATAGATGATTCTGAGATTGTGTGATGCGTATCGTATAATCATGCCCATGGATACTTGAGGTGACAATGGAGTATCTAGGTGACATTAGGGTCTTGGTTGATATGTGTCTTAAGGTGTTATTCTAGTATGAACTCTAGGATAGATTGAATGGAAAAATAGCTTCGTGTTATTTTACTATGGACTCTTGAATAGATTGATCAGAAAGAATAACTTTGTGGTGGTTTCGTACCCGACAATAATCTCTTCGTTTGTTCTCCTCTATTAGTTACTTTGGAGTGACTCTTTGTTGCACGTTGAGGGACGGTTATATGATCCAATTATGTTATCATTGTTGAGAGAACTTCACTAGTGAAAGTATGGACCCTAGGCCTTGTTTCCAAGCATTGCAATACCGTTCATGCTCACTTTTACTATTAGTTACCTTGCTGTTTTTATATTTTCAGATTACAAAAACCTATATCTACTATCCATATTGCACTTGTATCACCATCTCTTCGCCGAACTAGTGCACCTATACAACTTACCATTGTATTGGGTGTGTTGGGGACACAAGAGACTCTTTGTTATTTGGTTGCAGGGTTGCTTGAGAGAGACCATCTTCATCCTACGCCTCCCACGGATTGATAAACCTTAGGTCACCCACTTGAGGGAAAATTGCTACTGTCCTACAAACCTTTGCACTTGGAGGCCTGCTACTTCTCGAGCTTGCGTTGGTTGTTCCCTTGAAGAGGAAAGGGTGATGCAGCAAAGTAGAGGTAAGTATTTCCCTCAGTTTGAGAACCAAGGTATCAATCCAGTAGGAGTATCAAGATGAAGCACAAGGAAACCTGCACAAACACAAACAAACTTGCACCCAACGCGATAAAGGGGTTGTCAATCCCTTGATGACTAATTGCAAGGTGAGATCTGATAGTGATAATGAGTAAATGTAAATAAGTAAATAAAATTGCAGCAAGGTATTTTTGGTGTTTTATGTTTAGATCTGAATATATAATATGTAAGATAGACCCGGGGGCCATAGTGTTCACTAGAGGCTTCTCTCATGATAGCAAGTATTACGGTGGGTGAACAAATTACTGTTGAGCAATTGATAGAATCGCGCAAAGTCATGACGATATCTAAGGCAATGATCATACATATAGGCATCACGTCCAAATCAAGTAGACCGATACTGTCTGCATCTACTACTATTACTCCACACATCAACCACTATCCAGCATGCATCTAGTGTATTAAGTTCATGACAAATGGAGTAATGCTTTAAGCAAGATGACATGATGTAGAAGGATAAATTCATGCAATATGATATAAACCCCATCTTTTTACCCTTGATGGCAACAACACGATACGTGCCTCGCTACCCTTTCTGTCACTGGGTGAGGACACCGCACGGTATGAACCCAAAACCAAGCACTTCTCCCATTGCAAGAATCATAGATCAAGTTGGCCAAACAAAACCCATAACTCGAAGAGACTTACGAGGATATGAAATCATGCATATAAGAAATCAGAGGAGACTCAAATAATATTCATAGATAATCTGATCATAAATCCACAATTCATCGGATCTCAACAAACACACCGCAAAAGAGAATTACATCGGGTAGATCACCATGAAGATCATGGAGAACTTTGTATTGAAGATCAAAGAGAGAGAAGAATCCATTTAGCTACTAGCTATGGACCCGAAGGTCTAATGTGAACTACTCACGCATCATCGGAGAGGCAAGGATGTTGATGAAGATGGCCACCGGAGATGGATTCCCCTCCGGCAGGACACCGGAACGGTCTCCCGATTGGTTTTTGGTGGTTCTGGAGGCTTGCGGTGGCGGAACTTGCGATCTAGGTATAATTCTATGCGTTTGGGTATTTATAGAACAATATGGCGGTGGAAACAAGTGTAGACGGGCCTCGAGGAGTCCACGAGCCCCCTAGCCGCGGCCTAGGGGGCGCCTGCCAGGCTCGTGGCCTCCTTGGCCCACCTCTCCGGTATTTCTTCCGTCAGGTATTTTTGATATTTTTCATAAAAAATCACGGCGAAAGTTTTATTCCATTTGGACTCCGTTTGATATTCCTATCGGAAAAAGATAAAAAACACAGAAAAAATAGGAACCGGCACTGGGCAGTGAGTTAATAAGTTAGTCCCAAAAATCATATAAAATAGAATATTCATGCATATAAAACATCCAAAGTTGATAATATAATAGCATGGAACAATAAAAAATTATAGATATGTCGGAGACGTATCAAGCATCCCCAAGCTTAACTCCTGCTCGTCCTCGAGTAGGGAAGTGATAAAGACCGAATTTTTGATGTGGAATGCTACCCAACATATTTGTTTTATGTAACCTCTTTATTGTGGCATGAATGTTCAGATCCATAAGATTCAAAACAATAGTTCAATATAGCAAAGTGACCATAAACTTTCGAAATAACAAGGCCAACGAAAGCTATCCCTACAAAATCATATAGTTTGGCTATGCTCCATCATCCCCATACAACGAATTTAAATCATGCACAACCTCGGTATTGGCCAAGTAATTGTTTTCACACTCTTACTTTCTCAAACATTTTTCAACTTTCACGCAATACATGAGCGTGAGCCATGGATTAGCACTATAGGTGGAATAGAGTGTGGTGAAGATTGTGAGGCAAAAAGAAGGAGATGGTAGCATCGACTCAGCGTATCATTAGGCTATGAAGATGCCCATCAATAGATATAAATGTGAATGAGTAGGGATTGCCATGAAACGGATGCACTAGAGCTATAAGTGTATGAAAGCTCAAAAAATGAAAACTAGTGGATGTGCACCCCACTTGCTTGCTCATGAAGACCTAGGGCAATTTGAGGAAGCCCATCATTGGAATATACAAGTCAAGTTACATAATGAAAATTTCCACTAGCATATGAAAATGACAAAACAAGAGACTCTCCATCTTGAAGAACATGGTGCTATTCTGAAGCACAAGTGTGGAAAAAGATAGTAGCATTATCCCTTCTCTATTTTTCTCTCATTTTTTTGTTTGGGCTCTTTGGCCTCTCTTTTTTTCATTTTTTTATTGGTGGGCATGTTTGGCCTCTTTTATTTCCTCACATGGGACAATGCTCTAATGATGATCACCACACTTTTATTTACTTACAACTCTATACTTAGAACAATAATGACTTTATATAAATGAAAGTGATGGCACATGTCATGAGACAGAAAGGTGAAAGTTGCATGGCAATATTTCTCGGAATGGCTATGAAAATGCCATAATAGGTAGGTATGGTGGCTGTTTTGAGGAAGATATATGGTGGGTTTGTGCACCGACGAAAGTTGCGCGACACTAGAGAGGCTAGCAATGGTGGAAGGTGAAAGTGCATCTATACCATGGACTCACATTAGTCATGAAGAACTCATATACTTTTTGCAAAAGTTTTATTAGTAATAGAAACAAAGTGTTAAACGCATACTCCTAGGGGAAGGGTTGGTAGGAGTTAACCGTCGCGCGATCCCGACCTCCACACAAAGGATGACAATCAATAAATCAATTATGCTCCGACTTCCTAACATAGCGGTTCACCATACGTGCATGCTACGGGAATCACTAACCTCAACACAAGTATTTCTAGATTCACAACACCCTACTAACATAACTCTCATATTACCATATCCATATCTCAAAACTAATCATGAGGAATCAAACTTCTCTTACTAATCAATGCACTTGAATATGAAAGTTTTTATTATATCCTCTTTGGATCCCTATCATATTTAGGACTATTTTCATAACACACGCCAATTACCAAGTTTCTTGGAGAGAGATCACTCTCACAATGATATAAGTGAAGATTAGAGAGTTTTTTATTTCTACACAATATGACATCCCCGTGCTCTTCAAATATTTAAGTGAAGCATTAGAGCAAAATTTATCTAGCTCAAAAGATATAAGTGAAGCACATGGGAGCAAAATCAATACGCTCAAGGGATATAAGTGAAGCACATGTGAGATAATATTACCAATATAAAAATATATAAGTGAATCACATGTGAACAAAATCATCAAGCTCAAAATATATAAGTGAAGCACATATGAGCTAATATTGCCTAACTCAAAAGATCTAAGTGAAGATCATTGAGTATTCTAACAAATCCACGATGAGTGAATGTCCCTCTCAAAAGGTGTGCAGCAATGATGATTGTGGTAAAACAAAAAGCAAATACTACTATAACACACGACGCTCCAAGCAAAACACATATTATGTGGTGAATAAAAATATAGCTCCAAGTAACGTTACCGATTGATTAAAGACGAAAGAGGGGATGCCTTCCCGGGGCATCCCAAGCTTAGGCTTTTTGGTGTCCTTGAATTTGTCTTGGGATTCCTTGGGCATCCCCAAGCTTAGGCTCTTTCCACTCTTTATTCCATTGTCCATAAGAACATCACCCAAAACTTGAAAACTTCACAACACAAAACTTAAACAGAAACTCGTGATAGCATTAGCATAAGAAAATAGACCACCAACTTTTCATGTACTGTGGTAGACTTAATTTCCATTTATATTGATGTTATATTACTGTATTATCACTTTCCCATGACCCGTACCCCCCTATACTAATCATAGATTCATCAAAATAAGCAATCAACACAACAAAAACAGAATCTGTCAAAAACAGAACAGACTGTAGCAATCTGTATATTTAGAAAACCTCTGCTAACTCAAAAATTCTGAAAAAATTATTAAAATTAGGGAATTTTTCATATAAATCAGCAGAAAAAATAATCAACTCAAAATCTGTTTCTGTATAGGAATTAAAAATAATTTCGTGATCAGAAAGTTTTTGTCTTTTTCCAGCATGATTAAACAACTATCACCAAAACTAATCATAAAGGTTCTACTTGGCACAAACACTAATTAAAACATAAAAAACACAATAATAACAGAATAATTATGGTTCTAAATCAACAAAACATAAAGTAAAAAGCAAGAATAAATCTATTCATTGGGTTGCCTTCCAACAAGCGCTATCGTTTAACGCCCTTAGCTAGGCATAAGGCAATGGAATCAAGTATTATCATCTTTAGTGCTCAAACCATAAGTAGCTCTCATAATGGATTCATAAGGAAATTTTATTATTTTTATAGGAAAATTTTCCATGCCCTTCTTTAATGGAAATTGAAATTTAATATTCCCTTCCTTCATATCAATAACAACACCAATAGTCCAAAGAAAAGGTCTACCAAGAATAATGGGACATGTTGGATTGCAATCAATATCAAGCACAATGAAATATACGGGCACATAGTTCCTATTTGCAATAATAAGAACATCATTAATCCTTCCCATAGGTTTCTTAATAGTAGAATCCACAAGATGCAAATTAAGAGAGCACTCATTAATCTCATTGAAACCTAGAACATCACATAAAGATTTTGGAATTGTGGAAACACTAGCACCCAAATCACACAAAGCATGGCATTCATAATTTTTAATCTTGTTTTTTATAGTAGGTTCCCACTCATCATGAAGTTTTCTAGGAATAGATATTTCCAACTCAAGTTTCTCTTCAAGAGATTTCATCATAGCATCAACGATATGTTTAGAAAAAGCCTTATTTTGGCTATAAGCATGTGGAGAGTTTAACATGGATTGCATCAAGGAAATACATTCAATAAAAGATAAGCTATCATAATTAAATTCCTTGAAATCAAAAGTAGCAGTTTCATCACTATTCAAAGTTTTAATATCCTCTACTCCACTTTTAGTATTTTTAGCATCAAGACAGATAGACTCCGAATCTAGACCCATCATATCTAGACCCATCATCATTAATATTTACATTAGAAAACAAGGATTCAATAGGAGTCACATCAAGCACTTTAAGATCTTCGTGATTCTCATCACGAGAACACGCCTTTTTGAGCCATTCATGTCTAGCACGAATTTGGGCGGTTCTTTCTTTACTCTCATTCATAGAAATATGCATAGCTTTCAAAGTTTCATCCATATTAATCTTGGGAGGAACACATCTTAATTTCAAAGCATCAACATCAAGAGACATTCTATCAATGGTCCTAGCCAAGTCATCAATTTTAAGCAGTTTTTCTTCTATGAAAGCATTGAAAATCTTTTGCGAATTAATAAACTCCTTAATACTACTCTCAAGATCAGAGGGTATTTTATTATAATTTCCATGAGAATTGTTGTAGGAATTGCCAAAATTATTAGAGGGATTACTAGGAAAAGGCCTAGGATTGAAGTTACCTACTAGGAAAAGGCCTAGGATTGAAAATCTTTTGGTTGCAGGGTTGCTTGAGAGAGACCATCTTCATCCTACGCCTCCTACGGATTGATAAACCTTAGGTCACCCACTTGAGGGAAAATTGCTACTGTCCTACAAACCTCTGCACTTGGAGGCCCAACAACGTCTACAAGGAGAAGGTTGCGTAGTAGACATCAGGTTTTCATCATATTGCTTGAGTTTATCCCTCTACATCATGTCATCTTACTTAATGCGTTACTCTTCATCAACTTAATACTCTAGATGCAGGCACTTGAGAGAGCGCGCGAGAGAGCCGACACCATCACCGTTAGGGCCTCACGGACATCGAGGCCGCTCCTTTAAAAGGGCGCGGATCCCTAGGGTTTCCTCCTCTCCCTCCTCGCCGCCGCCGCTCCTCTTCTTCCTTCTCCTCCTCCTTCTCCTTCCTTTCCTCTGTTAGGTAAGCCTCTGTAGCTTCAGAGAGGTTTAGAGTTAGTCGCCGCCGTTGGTCGCCGTCGTCCTTGCTGCATGAGTCGCCACCGGCCGGAAAAGACATGGCCTTGAGGGCTCGCCTCCGTCCCCCTCGTCACGAGACGGACGGGGGAATGGACACCCCATAGGTGCCACAGCTCCCGCAACAATTTTCCCTCGTCGGAGAGGCCCGTAGTCGCCAGATTTCCGCTGCCGTCGTCAGTATGTCACCGGAGTGTCAAAGTTCAGTTTTGTTAGTAGCATTTGGCCTGTTAGCACTAGTGAAGTGGATGCCCCCTTTTGTTAAGTGTCGAAGCAGTAACGTAGTGGTGATCGACCGCGGGGTCGCGGGATCGAATCCCGGCTCCCCCCTTTTGCTCTTTTTGTTGATTGGGTGCTGTGGTGTTGTGTGTGCGGATCCAGAGAGCCGTGTGCCGGATCCCGTGTGTGGTGTTGTCTATGTGCGGATCCCATGCGGCTGTGCCCGGATTTGCTATGACCGGGGTGGTGAGTGCGTGTTCCTGCGTGTGGTGTGTATGTGTGTGGATTTGGTGTGGATGGACCTGATCCAGTGTGTGTGTGTGTGTGGAACATGAGTGTGTGTTGTGTGTGTGTGTGACAAGTGGGCCTGGCCCCACTTGTCATCCACTAGGGGGCCCTGGTGTCTATGCCCGATGGGCCCCCTACTTCTTGTTTGATTTCTTTTCCTTTTAGTGTTTTATTTGTTATAAATAAGTTATTTCTATTCTGGTTATTGCCAAATCTGGTTATGTGCAATTATGAACATGGGCATTTCTAGTAACTTTTCACTTATAGGAATGTTGGGCATTTTACTATCTATTGTTTTGCCATGTTGCTCCATACAAACATAGGGGTGTGATATATGATTTTGGGGTAGAATCACCCAAGGAATTCATTGGTGCAACTTGTTTGGTCATTTGAGAAAGTTTTTCAAAATGTCATTTTGTCCCAAAGTTCCATTTTGTCATTTTAGTTATATTTAATCCATGCATGCTATGATAATTGTGCCAACATGAAAATGGTAGCCTTTGATGAGTAGAATGTCATGGTATTTAATTTTGTCATGTTAAACTTGCCTATAAGTGGAAACCATGCTCTAAAGAAGCCACTAAAATGTTGTTGTTTCCAAACATGCCAAATATTTCCAAGTCTGAGAATCTGTTAATATTTTTATGCCATGAAGAGTGGATGCTACCAAGTGATATGTTGTGAATTAGCTCAAGCTTAATGCTAGTGATTTGAAGTCGAGGTTTCCCTCTACCATCCTGTTAATTTTCATGCCATGAGGTGGTCTCTATCACCATTAGTTTCTGCTGTCAACTTGCCATCAGCTTAACTCAGATTCCAGAAAATTGTTATTTTCTCTAAGTCCATAAAGTCTGTTTCATCATGTCAACTTGTGGGCTTCATGCTTATTGATATGTGCCTCCATTCCAGATTGTGTAGTTGGATAATTTGATAAGCATGCCATGTAGTTTCTGTCAATGACTTGTTTGTGGTAGGAGACTTCCTGTAGCTCTAGGTTATTGGCTGTGGAAGTTGCTATGTTGCTGTTTTGTGGCAGATTGTTTGTTTTAGTGTTTTGTGCCTTGTGGGAGCAATGCTTCATGGATTTGCTTGATCTTTGGATCTATTGTGGTTGGTTTTTCATTGCCTAACCAGTGGCTACCTTGGAATGCCAAGGAATAGCCATGGTCTTCATTGTCTTGTGTTTTGCCTTCGTAACTTGCCGTGAGCGTAGCGTGAGAACCGTAACTCCGTTTCCTACGTTCTACATATGCATTTGTATCGATTTTTGCATGAAGCATCCATATTTGCCATGATCATGCATGTTTAAACAACTTAACATGAGGTTCTATCCAGAATCATAAATAACTAATCTATTGCATGTGAAACATGACTAGTTAGGATTGCCATGCTAAATACTTCAAATGAATCATGCATCTTCTTGTTTGTGCATTACACCATGGTTGCTTGTTTATTCTTGCTGTTTCTTTTGGATAGACGCAAGCACTTAACCTGAGTACGAGGATCCAGGAGAGTACTACTACGAGGACCCCGCTCTTTGTCCCTCTGAAGAACCTACATGCAAGATGATCGTACCCGAATCCCGATACTATTATTGCTTGATAGATGTCTCGCTCTTATCATTACTTTTGTGCTACCTACCAATTGAATGTAAAGCCTCCTACATTGCCATGATAGCCTCTAACCCCTCCACATCCTAGCAACCTTTGTTTGGTTAAGTTACCGCTGCTCTGCCCCTCTTATAGCGTTCTAGTTGCAGGTGCAGGTTGTTTCCATGTGATGACATGGATATCTGGCATATCACAATATTATATATTATTTAATTTAATGCACATATATATCTTGGTATGGTGGAAGACTTGGCCTTTTGCTTGGTGTTTTGTTCCACTTTTACCGCCATAGTTTCTTGTTACCGGTGTTATGTTTCCATACTTTGCGCTCCTAACATGCTCGGGGTTGTTATGGGGACCCCCTTGTATATTCGGTTGAGATTAAAACTTGTACTACATTTGGTACTCCATTTGCTTCAACAACTTAATAAAATTGCTTCAACAACTTAATAAAATTGCATAGTGTTGGGGAACGTCGCATGGGAAACAAAAATTTTCCTACGCACACGAAAACCTATCCATGGTGATGAGCATCTATGAGAGGGAGAGTGGATCTACGTACCCTTGTAGATCGCTAAGCGGGAAGCGTTAAGAAACGCGGTTGGTGTAGTCGAACTTCTTCACGATCCAAATCGCCGAGCGTCCCGCGATCCAATCACGAACCGTCCAGCGAACACATCATGATCCGTCCCGTGAACTCATCACGATCCGTCTCATGATCTTGATCATGATCTATCCCGCGAACTCATCACGATCCGTTCCGTGATCACATCACGAACCGTCTTGCGATCTCGATCACGGTCCTTCCGATCTAGCGCCGAACGGACGACACCTCCGCGTTCAGCACACGTGCAGCTTGATGACGATCTCCACCGTCTCGATCCAGCGAGAGGAGGTGGAGAGGAGAGAGAGTTCACCGGCAGCATGACAGCGCTTCGGTGATGGTGGTGGAGCAATTCTGGCAGAGCTTCGCCTAAGCGCTGCGGAACTACGATCTAGAGGAGAAACTATGCACCGGTGGAACGGGTAGCACGTGGCCGGAAATTCTGTCCAAAAACCACCCAATCCACTAGTATATATAGGAGGAGAGGAGAGGAGAGGCAGCCAAGGCCTTTGGGTCGGCCGAAATAGGAGGTGGGAGCAATCCTACTTCACCTCCAATCCTAGTTGGAGTAGGATTGCCTCCTATTGGCTGATTTTCCACTTTTTGCTTTAGGACTTTCTCTCCTACGCCATGGGCCTTTGTGGCTGTTTTCCCAGCCCACTAAGGGCTGTTTATTTTTCTCCCACAGCCCATGGACCTCTTGGGGTCGAAATACCCCTCCCGGAGGTCCCCCGGTACACTACCGGCACTCCCGGTACACTACCGATACTCCCGGTACACTACCGATGAGCCCGAAACTTTTCCGGCGACCAAACTGGGACATCCTATATATGAATCTTTACCTCCGGACCATTCCGGAGCTCCTCGTGACGTCCGGGATCTCATCCGGGACTCCGAACAACCTTCGGTCACCACCATACATAACTCTACACTACCGAAACGTCACCGAACCTTAAGTGTGCAGACCCTGCGGGTTCGAGAACTATGTAGACATGACCGAGACACCTCTACGGTCAATAACCAATGGCGGGACCTGGACGTCCACATTGGTTCCTACATATTCTACGAAGATCTTTATCGGTCGAACCTCTATGTCAAGGATTCAGTTAATCCCGTATAACGTTCCCTTTGTTCTTCGGTATGTTACTTGCCCGAGATTCGATCGTCGGTATCTCCATACCTAGTTCAACCTCGTTACTGGCAAGTCTCTTTACTCGTTCCGTAACACAAGATCCCATGACTAACACTTAGCCACATTGCTTGCAAGGCTTGTTGTGATGTTGTATTACCGAGTGGGCCCTGAGATACCTCTCCGTCACACGGAGTAACAAATCCCAGTCTTGATCCATGCCAACTCAACAAACACCATCGGAGATACCTGTAGAGCACCTTTATAGTCACCCAGTTACGTTGCGACGTTTGATACACACAAGGCACTCCTCCGATATCTGTGAGTTGCATGATCTCATGGTCATAGGAACATATACTTGACATGCAGAAAACAGTAGCAATAAACTGACTCGATCATATGCTATGTTTGTAGTTTGGGTCTTATCCATCACATCATTCTCCTAATGATGTGATCCCGTTATCAAATGACATGTCATGTCCATGGCTAGGAAACCTTAAGCATCCTTTGATCAATGAGCTAGTCCATTAGAGGCATACTAGGGACATGGTTTTGTCTATGTATCCACACATGCATTTAAGTCTCCGATCAATACAATTATAGCATGGATAATAAACGATTATCATGAACAAGGAAATATGATAATAAATAATTTATTATTGCCTCTAGGGCATATTTCCAACAGTCTCCCACTTGCACTAGAGTCAATAATCTAGTTCACATCACCATGTGATTCGCATTGTTATGAATCTAACACCCAATGAGTTTTGGGGCTCGATCATGCTTTGCATGTGAGAGAGGTCTTATAGTCAACGGGTCTGCGATATTCAGACCCGTGTGTACTTTGCAAATCTCTATGTCAAACCGTAAACACTGCTACCACACTCCACTTGGTACTATTTCCAAATGGCTGCTCCACTATACGTATCCAGATTGCTACTACTAGTCATCCGGATAGGTGTTAAAGCTTGCATCGACGTAACTCTTTACGACGAACTCTTTATCACCTCCATAATCAAGAAACATTTCCTTAGTCCTCTGGTTACTAAGGATAATTCCGACCGCTGTCCAGTGATCCACTCCTGGACCACTCTTGTACCCCTTGACAGACTCATGGCAAGGCACACATAGGTGCGGTACACAGCATGGCATAATATAGAGCCTATGGCTAAGGCATAGGGGACGACGTTCGTCCTTTCTCTTTCTTCTGCCGTTGTCGAGCTTTGAGTCTCACTCAACTTCACACCTTACAAATCAGACGAGAACTATTTCTCTAGCTGATCCATTTTGAACTCTTTCAAAATCTTGTCAAGGTATGCACTCATTGAAAGTCTCATCAAGCATCTTGATATATCTCTATAGATTTTGATGCTCAACAATTAGGTAGCTTTATCCAGGTCTTCCTTTGAAAAACACTTTTCAAACAACCTTTTATGCCTTCCAGAAATTCTACGTTATTTCCGATCAACAATATGTCAACCACATATACTTATCAGAAACTCTACAGTGCTCCCACTCACTTTATTGCAAATACAAGTTTCTCGTAAACTTTGTATAAACTACAGAAACTTTGATCACCTCATCAAAGTGTATATTCCAACTCCGAGATGCTTGCTTCAGTCCATAGAAGGATCACTGAAGCTTGCTCATCTTTTAGCATCCTTAGGACTGACGAAACCTTCTGGTTGTATCACATACAACCTTTCCTTAAGTAAACTGTTAAGGAAACGATGTTTTGACATCCATCTGCCAGATTTCATAATTGAAAATGCAGCAACTGCTAACATAATTCCAACAGACTTTTAGCATCGCTACGAGTGAGAAAGCCTCATCGCAGTCAACTCCTTGAACTTGTCACAAACAACTTTGCAACAAGTCGAGCTTTACAAATGGTGACATTCATCATCAGTGTCTGTCTTCATTCTAAAGGTCCATTTGTACTCAACGACCTGCCGTCTAACGAGCAAGTCTACCAAAGTCTATACTTGGTTTTCATACATGGATCCTATCTCGGATTTCATGGCCTCTAACCATTCGTCGGAATCCGGGCCCATCATCGCTTCTCCATAGCTCGTAGGTTCATCGTTGTCCAACAACATGATCTCCAAGACAGAGTTGTCGTACCACTTAGGAGCAGTACACATCCTTATCGACCCACGAAGTTCGATAGTAACTTGATCCTGAAGCTTCATGATCATCATCATTAACTTCCTCTTCAACTAACGTAGGCTTCACAGAAACATCTTTCTGTGCTGCGCTACTCTCTGGTTGAACAAAGGTTTAACAACCTCATCAAGTTCTATCTTCCTCCCACTCAATTCTTTCGAGAGAAACATTTCCTCGAGAAAGGATCCATTTAAGCAACAAACACTTTGCACTAGGATCTGAGATTGAAGGTTCACCCAACTGATCTTAGGGTATTCTATGAAGATGCATTTGTCCGCCTTGGGTTCGACCTCATTAGGTGAAAACATTTTCCGCACAAGTGTCACAACCCCAAATATTAAGAAATGACAGCTTAGGTTTCTATCAAACCATAATTCACACGGTGTCATCTCAACGGATTTAGATGATGCCCTATTTAAAGTGAATGTAGTTGTCTCTAATGCATAACCCCAAAAATTATAGTAGTAAAACGATAAGAGACATCACAGTATGCACTATATCAATAGAGCATGACTATGATGTTCGGACACACCATCACACCATGGTGTTCCAGGTAGCGTTAGTTGTGAAACAAATTTCACATTATCTTAAGTTGTATGCCAAACTCGTAACTCAGATATTCACCTTCACGATCATATCGTGGTCATTTTTATCGTCTTGTCACGATGATCTTTAAACTTCACTCTGAATTTGCTTGAACCTTTCAAACGATTCAGACTTGTGTTTAATTAAGTAAATATACACTATATCTACTCAAATCATCAGTGAAGGTAAGAAAATAACGATATCCACTACACGCTACAAGACTCACTAGATTGCATACATCAACATGTATCATTTCCAATGAATCACTTGCCCGCTCCATCCAACGGGGTCCTTTAGTCATCTTGCCCAAGAGGCATGGTTCGCATGTCTCAACCGATTCGAAATCGAATGAGTCCAAATATCCATCAACATGGAGTTTCTACATGCGCTTTATACCAATATGACATTTAGCGGCAGTGCCACAAGTATGTGGTACTATCATTATTAACTTTGTATATTTTGACATCAATGTTATGAACATGTGTACTACTACGATCAAGATTTCAACAAACCATTCTCACTGGGTGCATGACCATTGAAGGTATTATTCATGTAAACAGAATAACCATTATTCTCTAACTTAAATGAATAACCGTATTGCAATAAACATGATCTAATCATGTTCAAGCTCAACGCAAAACACCAAATAACATTTATTTAGGTTCGTCACTAATCCTGAAGGTAGAGAGAGCGTGCGATGTTGATCACATCAACCTTGGAAACACTTCCAACACATATCGTCACCTCACCCTTAGCTAGTTCTCCGTTTATTCCGTAGCTTTTATTTCGAGTTACTAACATTTAGCAACTGAACCGGTATCCAATACCCAGGTGCTACTAAGAGTACTAGCAAGGTACACATTAATAACTCGTATATCAAATATACTTCTATTAATGTTGCCAGCCTTCTTATCTACCAAGTATCTAGGGTTGTTCCGCTTCAGCGACCGCTCACCTCATAACAGAAGCACTTAGTCTCGGGTTTGAGTTCAACTTTGGGTTGCTTCACTGGAGCAGCAACTGACTTGCTATCCATGAAGTTTCCCTCCTTGCTCTTGCCCTTTTCGAAACTAGTGGTTTGATTAACCATCAACACTTGACGCTCCTTCTTGATTTCTACCTTCGCGGTGTCAAACATCGCGAACAGCTCAGGGATCAACATTTCTTTCCCTGGCATTTTATAGTTAATCACCAAGTTCTAGTAGCTCAGTGACAGTGACTTGGAGAACTACATCAATCACTATCTTATCTGGAAGATCAACTCCCACTCGATTCAAGTGATTGTAGTACCTAGACAGTCTGAGCACATGCTCAACGATTGAGCTATTCTCTTTCATCTTGCAGGCAAAGAATCTCGTTGGAGATCCTATATCTCGCAACTCGGGAACGAGCCTGAGATCACAATCTCAGCTCTTAGAACATCTCATATGTTCCGTGACGTTCAAAACGTTTCGGAGCCTCAATTCTAAGCCGTAATGCATGACGCACTAAACTATCAAGTAGTCATCGAAACGTGCCTGTCAGATGTTCACAACGTCTACAGACGACGCTAGATGGGGTGGCGCACCGAGCGGTGCATTAAGGACATAAGCCTTCTGTGCAGCAATGAGGACAATCCTCAGATCACGGACCCAGTCCGCAATTTTGCTACCAACATCTTTCAATTCTATTTCTCTAGGAACATATAAAAATACAAGGGAGCTACAGCGCGAGCTAGTAATCTACAACATAATTTGCAAAGACACTTTGACTATGTTCATGATAATGAGTTCAATTAATCATATTACTTAAGAACTCCCACTCAAATTGACATCCCTCCGATCATTCGAGTGATACATGATCCAAATTTACCAACTCAAGTCCGATCATCACGTGAGTTGAGGTGGCTGCAATGGTGAACATCATCATGTTGATCATATCTACTATATGACTCATGTTCGACCTTTCGGTCTCTTGTGTTCCGAGGCCATGTCTGTACATGCTAGGCTCGTCAAGTCTAACCCGAGTGTTCTGCATGTGCAACACTGGCTTGCACCCGTTGTATGTGAACGTAGAGTCTATCACACCCGATCATCACGTGGTGTCTCAACACGCCGAACTTTCGCAACGGTGCACACTCGGCGAGAACACAATTTAGCTTGAAATTAAGTGAGGGATCACCTTATAATGCTACCATCGTCCTAAGCAAAATAAGGTGCATAAAAAGGATTAACATCACATGCAAATCATAAGTGACATGATATGGCCATGAACTTGTGCTTTTGATCTCCATCTAGAAAGCACCGGCATGATCTCCATCGTCACCGGGACGACACCATGATCTCCATCATCTTGATCTCCATCAACGTGTCTCCATCGGGGTTGTCACGCCCTACATGCTTCTACTACTATTGCTACCGTAGCGATAAAGTAAAGCATTACATAGCGCTTAATGATTGACACGCAGGTCATACAATAATTAAAGACAACCCTATGGCTCCTGCCGGTTGCCGTATTCAACGACATGCAAGTCGTGAAATTCTATACATCACATGATCATCTCATACATCACATATATATCATCATGTAATTGGCCATATCACATCACAACATACCCCGCAAAAACAAGTTAGACGTCCTCTAATTGTTGTTGCATGTTTTACGTGGCTGCTACGGGTATCTAGCAAGAACGATTCTCACCTACGCATAAACCACAACAGTGATACATAGATTGCTTTTCAACCTTCTCAAGGACCGCCTTTGTCGAATCCGATCCAACTAAAGGGAGAGAAACTGTCACCCGCAAGCCATCTAGGCAACAAGTTGCGTCGAGGGAACCGGTCTCTCGTAAGCGTACGGGTAACGTTGGTCCGGGCCGCTTCATCTCACAATCCCGCTGAACCAAAATACGACCAAGGGAGGAAGCAATCTAAGCATCAACGCCCACAAACCTTTTGTGTTCTACTCGAGATCTCATCGAACCATCAACCTAGCTCATGATGCCACTGTCGGGGAACGTCGCATGGGAAACAAAAATTTTCCTACGCACACGCAAACCTATCCATGGTGATGAGCATCTACGAGAGGGAGAGTGGATCTACGTACCCTTGTAGATCGCTAAGCGGGAAGCGTTAAGAAACGCGGTTGGTGTAGTCGAACTTCTTCGCGATCCAAATCGCCGAGCGTCCCGCGATCCAATCACGAACCGTCCCGCGAACACATCATGATCCGTCCCGTGAACTCATCACGATCCGTCTCATGATCTTCATCACAATCTGTCCCGTGAACTCATCACAATCCGTTCCGTGATCACATCATGAACCGTCTCGCGATCTCGATCACGGTCCTTCCGATCTAGCGCCGAACGGACGGCACCTCTGCGTTCAGCACACGTGCAGCTTGATGAAGATCTCCACCGTCTCGATCCAGCGAGAGGAGGTGGAGAGGAGAGAGAGTTCACCAGCAGGGTGACAGCGCTCCGGTGATGGTGGTGGAGCAATTTCGGCAGGGCTTTGCCTAAGCGCTGCGGAACTACGATCTAGAGGAGAAACTATGCACCGGTGGAACGGGTAGCACGTGGCCGGAAATTATGTCCAAAAACCACCCAATCCACTAGTATATATAGGAGGAGAGGAGAGGAGAGGCAGCCAAGGCCTTTGGGTCGGCCGAAATAGGAGGTGGGAGCAATCCTACTTCACCTCCAATCCTAGTTGGAGTAGGATTGCCTCCTATTGGCTGATTTTCCACTTTTGGCTTTAGGACTTTCTCTACTACGCCATGGGCCTTTGTGGCTGTTTTCCCAGCCCACTAAGGGCTGGTTATTATTCTCCCAGATCCCATGGACCTCTTGGGGTCGAAATACCCCTCCCGGAGGTCCCCCGGTACACTACCGGCACTCCCGGTACACTACCGATACTCCCGGTACACTACCGATGAGCCCGAAACTTTTCCGGCGACCAAACTGGAACATCCTATATATGAATCTTTACCTCCGGACCATTCCGGAGCTCCTCGTGACGTCCGGGATCTCATCCGGAACTCCGAACAACCTTCGGTCACCACCATACATAACTCTACACTACCGAAACGTCACCGAACCTTAAGTGTGCAGACCCTGCGGGTTCGAGAACTATGTAGACATGACCGAGACACCTCTACGGTCAATAACCAATGGCAGGACCTGGACGTCCACATTGGTTCCTACATATTCTACGAAGATCTTTATCGGTCGAACCTCTATGTCAAGGATTCAGTTAATCCCGTATAACGTTGCCTTTGTTCTTCGGTATGTTACTTGCCCAAGATTCGATCGTCGGTATCTCCATACCTAGTTCAACCTCGTTACTGGCAAGTCTCTTTACTCGTTCCGTAACACAAGATCCCATGACTAACACTTAGCCACATTGCTTGCAAGGCTTGTTGTGATGTTGTATTACCGAGTGGGCCCTGAGATACCTCTCCGTCACATGGAGTAACAAATCCCAGTCTTGATCCATGCCAACTCAACAAACACCATCGGAGATACCTGTAGAGCACCTTTATAGTCACCCAGTTACGTTGCGACGTTTGATACACACAAGGCACTCCTCTGATATCCATGAGTTGCATGATCTCATGGTCATAGGAACATATACTTGACATGCAGAAAACAGTAGCAATAAACTGACACGATCATATGCTATGTTTGTAGTTTGGGTCTTGTCCATCACATCATTCTCCTAATGATGTGATCCCGTTATCAAATGACATCTCATGTCCATGGCTAGGAAACCTTAACCATCCTTTGATCAACGAGCTAGTCCATTAGAGGCATACTAGGGACATGGTTTTGTCTATGTATCCACACATGCATTTAAGTCGCCGATCAATACAATTATAGCATGGATAATAACCGATTATCATGAACAAGGAAATATGATAATAACTAATTTATTATTGCCTCTAGGGCATATTTCCAACACATAGGGCTTTGCAACCCTGTGGATAATTAATCAACCCCCCGGGCTAGTGCTCCTCATGAGTGTTGGTCCAAACTCGAGCCACTTGCGGGGCCACCTTGGGGAAACTCGAGGGATTTCTATCAGGATACTGTACATACTGCTCATATGGTAGTGCCCTAAGACAGAGATAGGCGCGGCTCGTATTGGGATCTGGCCTGCCGGGCGGTCTTGCTGGACTTGTTTTACCTTTCTCGAGTGGCTTTGCGTATGGAACTCTGATTTTGTTCGGGCTATCTCGAAGTGTCGGAATTCCTTTGGAGTTACCTAGGATGATCACGAGATCTGTGGTCGAGGTGATTCCCACGGAGTGTGGTTAATTTATGATGGACTAGTTGGAGCACCTTGTAGGGTTAAAACTTTCGGAAATCCATGCCCGCGGTTATGTGGCAACTTGGATATTTTTTTAACACCTGGTTATAGTTAAATTGAAGTAAACTCTAATAAAATGCACCAACTTTGTGAGTAACTGTGATCTTCTTTGCTCATGAACATGAACCGAGAGAGAACACGATGGGGTTATGATTGGCATAAGTAGGTGTTCAAGATCTCTTAGAGGTCATTCTAGTTCTCAAACGCTTATCATAGACCACATATTACCTTCATGTTTTCATAAGATTAGCCACCATAAATGCTTAGTGCTGCTGCAAACTAAACACTTATCCCCCATCCAACCTATAAGCTTGAATAGTCTCGGTACCCGGGCACGAGATTGCTGAGTCCCGTGGCTCACAGATTACTACAACAATCCAGGTGCAGGTACAGATGAGATCATGCCAGCTGATGTGACATAGCTCCAGTGGGAGTATGGCGAGGAGCGTGGCAGGATGTACGTCACTTATCCAGACGAGTAGAGTGGCCGTGGTTGTGAACTTCGGGGCTAGCAAGCCAGTGTCATTGCATCATTTTATTGTTTGTTTTCGTCCGTAGCCGGACCCTGTGTTCGGATTGATGTTTTTGAACTAATTGTGTGGAATTGTAATTTAGCATGTGGCGACTGTAAGCCAACTCATATATTCCTCTCTTCATAAATGTATGTAATAATGTTGTACTTACGAACGACAAGATGCGCCTCTATCCCTGTCGAGGCCCCGTGCCTTAATATGGATAGGCACGCATCTTGGGCATGACAATTTGGTATCAGAGCCATACGACCATAGGATCCCTTTGCTTGATCGAACTTGGCCGAGTCGAGTCTAGTAAAAAACTATTTTGAGTCTAGTTATATCGGAGAGTAGGTTTCTTTTTATTCCTCTTCTATGCTGGTGAGGTATTCAACTTAGGAATTTTGATTCTACTCCTCTTCTTGCTCAAATTTTTTTTAGGATCACACGGGTATTTTGGAGTCTATATGATACCTATGTGACGAAGTTCTGTCTTGGTGCCTCCTGTCTGACTTGATTTCTTATGGGGAGTCGAGCTCCAGGGAATTCTTAGCACATCGTTATCATTCAGCTTCCTTGATATCTTAGGATGGAGGGTGTTTGGAATTACTTCAATACTTGTCGTGGTGAGATAAGGTCGGAGTCACCCAGTACCGGGGAGGCATCCGGGGTACCACCATGATTAGCATCGTTGTGCTTTCGAGGATTCGAGTTAGATGGATTTGCAAAAGCCTCTGGTTATGTGTTGAAGGATGGATACAATTGGGGTGTAGGTTTGCTAGTTGTGTGAGATATTTCCTCCCTGTATCCCCCACACCGGATTGCATAACCAGAAAGTTTTCGGAAGTTCTTAGGTGGGAACTCATGTAGTTATCTAGGATCATCTTCTTCATATTATGAGGGCATATACATTTGTTCTAAGCAACATTAGCTCAATACTTTTGCATTATTGCAAGTGGATTCTAATATCTAAGGATGTTATCGCAAACCCGAAGAAGGCATTCTTACTAATTTTTCAGTAGGAAGGTTGCTTGTGTTATTCGTTCAATTTCTTTCAAAGCATTTGATTCAGCTATTGAATTCATCTTTGTCAATGAGGTGCTGATGTTCTTGTCCATCTTCATGATGGCTCCACCAACTCGTGGGAATCCAGGTCGTGGTGAAGGGAAGGATAATGTTCCAGCACCCCTGCCACCGCCTCCTCCTCCTCCAAAAGCTTGGCAAGCTGTGATGGCCGCAACCAATGTGAACACTCAGATGTTGCTCAGGTTGTTGCAAGAAAGAGATCAGGGTTAGCAAGGCTTTCAAGGGAATTTTCAGAATCAACCTTAGTTTGCGACGCTCAATCAGTTCCTTGCCAACCATCCCAAGTCTTTCACTTGTTGTGAGCAGCCTTTTGATGCTGATGATTGGATCTGTGACATGAGTAAGCATTTTGAGTGCAGAAATGTCAGACCAGAGGACTTTGTCATATTCGCGTCGTTCCAGCTCAAGGGTCATGCAGCAGATTGGTGGCAGCAGTACAAGGATTTTAGGGGCGATCGTGTTGTTACTTGGGACGATTTCTATCGTGGCTTCAGGGCCCATTACATTCTGACAAGCTTTGTCGAGGAGATGCGTGAGAAGTTCAGGCACCTGAAGCAGGGAAGCAAGTCTGTCTATCAGTACAACATCGAGTTCTAGAATTTGGCCCGCTATGATAAGGAAGATGTTCCAGATGACAAATCCATAATCTATCAGTTCAGAGGTGGTCTCAAGGATGAGCTTCTGTTGGGTCTAGTCCTTCAAGAGCCTCGTGAGTTTGATCAGTTCTACAACATGGCTTTGAAGGTCAAGGCAACTCAGCTCAAGTTGGAGAACTCAAGGAAGCGTTCAAGGGATTCATATTCATCTTCTTCCAGCTCTCAGATGGTTCCTAAGAAGTAGAAGTATTGGGTTCCTAATCCTCCTCCGTTTCATCCTCCTCAGCAGCAGAGATTCCAAATGTGAGTTTTGGCTCAATGAAGTGGTGTACCTTGGGCATCGGATCTCTGCCGAGGGCATTAAAGTGCACCCTGAGAAAGTTGAGGCAATCTTGAAGTGGGAGCCTCCTCAGAATGTGAAGCAGCTTAGTAGCTTCCTCGGGCTTGCTAGTTATTGCAGAAGATTCGTGGAGAACTTCTCTCAAATTTCTCAGCCTCTGTGAAATGTCCTCGAGAAGAATGTCAAGTATGTTTGGTCTCCTGTTTGTGATGTGGCGTTCAATACGCTCAAGCAGAGGCTGACTTCACCTCCAGTTCTTGTTCCTCCCGAGCAGTCAAAGCCTTTCCAAGTTTTCTATGATGCTTCTCTCCAAGGTCTTTGTGGTGTTCTCATGCAAGATAAGAAGATTGTTGCTTATACCTTGCGTCAGTTCAAGCCTGCCGAGAAGAACTACCCCACTCATGATCTCGAGTTAGCGGTAGTTGTGCATGCTCTGATGACTTGGGGGCATTTGTTGTTGGGTAGACCAGTTGAGGTGTACACTGATCACAAGAGCTTGAGGTACATTTTCACTCAACCCAATCTTAATCTTCGACAGTCTCGTTGGGTGGAAATGCTTGAGGACTTCAATCCAAGCATTGAGTATACTCCTGGAAAAGCAAATGTCATTGCAGACGCGCTCAGCCGAAAGGCGTATTGCAACAGTCTCATTCTGAAGCCTCTTCAACCCGAACTTTGTGAAGCCTTCCGCAAGCTCAACCTTCAAATGATTCCGTAAGGATTTCTTGCCAATCTTCAAGTCTCTCCGACTCTGGAAGACCAGGTTCACCAAGCTCAACTTCTTGATGCAATGGTGAAGAAAGTGAAGAAAGGTGTGGCAGAGGGCATTCCGAAGTATAAGTGCTTTCACGTTGATGACAAAGATACCTTGTTCTTTGAGGACCGTCTGGTGGTTCCAAAAGGTGATCTCAGGAAGGTTATCATGGACGAAGAACACAATTCTCTTCTATCCATTCATCCAGGCAGTTCCAAGATGTATCAGGATCTCAAGCAAACCTTCTGGTGGACTCGCATGAAACGTGAAATTGCTCAGTTCGTGAACGAGTGTGATGTTTGTCATAGAGTGAAGGCGGAACATCAACGTCCAACAGGTCTTCTTCAGCCTTTGCCTATCCCAAAGTGGAAATTCGATCATGTGTAGATGGATTTCGTCACTGGGTTTCCCAAGTCCAAGAGAGGCAACGATGCCATCTTTGTGGTTATCGACAAGCTGACCAAAGTTGCTCATTTCCTTCTAGTCAAAGAATCTATCTCGGCAGCTCAGCTAGCAGAGTTGTATATGTCAAGGATAGTTTCTTTGCATGGTATTCCTCAACTCATCTCATCTGACCGTGGAAGCCTCTTTATTTCCAAGTTTTGGTAGTCCTTCCAGACTGTTATGGGTACCAAGATCCATTTCAGCACTGCATTCCATCCGCAGACAAGTGGTCAAGTTGAGAGAGTCAATCAGATCCTTGAAGACATGCTCAGAGCCTGTGTGATTTTGTTCGACATGAAATGGGAAGATTGCCTTCCATTCACTGAATTCTGATACAACAATAGCTTTCGGGCTAGCTCAGGCAAGGCCCCTTTCGAGATTCTCTACGACAGGAAGTGTCATACCCTGCTTAACTGGTCTGAAGCCGGTGAGCGTCAAATTTTTGGGCAATGACATGATCACCGAAGCAGAAGAGATGTGCCGTGTCATTCATGAGAACCTCAAAGCAGCTCAATCTCGACAAAAGAGTTATTACGATAACAAACATCGGGATGTCTCCTTTCAAGTTGATGATCTAGTCTATCTGAGAGTCTCTCCCATGAAGGGCACTCAGCGATTTGGAATTAAAGGAAAGCTAGCTCCTCACTTTGTTGGTCCTTTCAGAGTTGTTGGTAAGAGAGGTGAACTTGCATATCAACTAGAGCTTCCTCCAAACTTCGCAAATGTGCACGATGTCTTCCATGTCTCTCAGCTCCGAAGGTGCTTCAGGACTCCCGAGCGTACCATTGACCTCCAAGAAATTGATCTCCAAGAAGACCTCTCTTATCGTGAGCATCCAATGTCTATTCTCGAAGAAACTGAGCGTAAGACTCGTAACAAATCAATCAAGTTTCTCAAGGTGAAGTGGTCTCATCATTTTGACAAAGAAGCTACTTGGGAACATGAGGATCTTCTCCATTCCTAATATCCAGAGTTCTTTCGTTCCTAGATCTCGGGTCGAGATCCTCTTGTAGTGTGGGAGAGTTGTGACAGCCCAAGTGCTGCCCCTGCCATTTATGGCTATGTAACCTATGTGGACCCATGTGTCATGTGTTGAATGAATTGAGTTTGCTCCTTTGCCATGTCATTGTATCATGCATCATGCATCATGCATCTCATCTTCTTGTCATGCATTATATATTCTGTGGTGTGTTTCCATGTGACCTTGTTGTGATATTGTGAGTGGTCTTGTGGATGAGTGTGCATGTGTGGGCATCAAATCCTCCCCTCTCTCTTATTTTCAAAAACTAAAAACCTAAACCCCTTTTATTCCTTTTGTCTTTCCTCAACAGAATTAACTTGCTCAATAAATCTGGTAAAAATGTTCATGGTGTAGCCAATATTGTTTTGAGTTTATATGAGTTGCTCTACTTGTGTTTGGGCTTTGGGCTCATGGGGTTTTGTTAATAACAGGTGTTGTTTATATTTAAAAGCCATTTAATTTCTTTGTCCCAAAAATCATCTCTTCATTTTATTCAAATGGGGCATATTATTTTCAAAGTCAAACTATTTTTTTTACACAAAAACCCTTTTCTTTGCTCCGAGGGCCTTTTCTTGTTTTTATCTTATTCTTAAAAGGAACTCCCTCTGTTTTATTCTTGTCTGCGAGAGAGAGTGGATCTGGGCCTAATCCCTCCCCCGCGCGGCCCAGCCCAGGTAGGCAACGCCTACCTACTCCCGTTGTAGCATTTGGCCTGTTAGCACTAGTGAAGTGGATGCCCCCTTCTGTTAAGTGTCGAAGCAGTAGCGTAGTGGTGATCGACTCGTAGATCGACCGCGGGGTCGCGGGATCGAATCTCGGCTCCCTCCTTTTGCTCTTTTTCTTGATTGGGTGCTGTGGTTTTGTGTGTGCAGATCCGGAGAGCCGTGTGCCGGATCCCGTGTGTGGTGCTGCTTGTGTGCGGATCCCGTGCGGCCGTGCCCAGATCTGCTGTGACCGTGGTGGTGAGTGTGTGTGCCTACGTGTGGTGTGTGTGTGTGTGTGTGGATCTGGTGTGGCTGGATCTGATCCGGTGTGTGTGGCAGATGAGTGTGTGTTGTGTTTGTGTGTGACAAGTGGGCCTGGCCCCACTTGTCATCCACTAGGGGGCCCTGGTGTATATGCCCGGTGGGCCCCCCACTTCTTGTTTGATTTCTTTTCCTTTTAGTGTTTTAGTTGTTATAATAGGTTATTTCTATTTCTGGTTATTTCAAAATCTGGTTATATGCAATTATGAACATGGGCATTTCTAGTAACTTTTCACTTATAGGAATGTTGGGCATTTTGCTATCTATTGTTTTGCCATGTTGCTCCATACAAACATAGGGGTGTGATATATGATTTTGGGGTAGAATCACCCAAGGAATTCATTGGTGCAACTTGTTTGGTCATTTGAGCAAGTTTGTCAAAATGTCATTTTGTCTCAAAGTGCCACTTTGTCATTTTAGTTATATTTAATCCATGCATGCTATGATAATTGTGCCAACATGAAAATAGTAGCCTTTGATGAGTAGAATGCCATGGTATTTAATTTTGTCATGTTAAACTTTCTTATAAGTGGAAACCATGCTCTAAAGCATCCACTAAAATGTTGTTGTTTTCAAACATGCCAAATATTCCCAAGTCCAAGAATCTGTTAATATTTTTATGCCATGAAGAGTGGATGCTACCAAGTGATATGTTGTGAATTAGCTCAAGCTCAGTGCTAGTGATTTGAAGTAGAGGTTGCCCTCTACCATCCTGTTAATTTTCATGCCATGAGGTGGTCTCTATCACCATTAGTTTCTGCTATCAACTTGCCATCAGCTTAACTCAGATTACAGAAAACTGTTATTTTCCCTAAGTCCCTAAAGTCCGTTTCATCATGTCAACTTGTGGGCTTCATGCTTATTGATATGTGCCTCCATTCCAGATTGCGTAGTTGGATAATTTGATAAGCATGCTATGTAGTTTTTGTCAATGCCTTGTTTGTGGTTGGATACTTCTTGTAGCTCTAGTTATTGGCTGTGAAAGTTGCTATGTTGCTGTTTTGTGGCACATTGTTTGTTTTAGTGTTTTGTGTCTTGTGGGAGGTATGCTTCATGGAATTGCTTGATCTTTGGCTCTATTATGGTTGGCTTTTCATTTCCTAACCATTGGCTACCTTGGAATGCCAAGGAATAGCCATGGTCTTCATTGTCTTGTGTTTTGCCTTCGTAACTTGCCGTGAGCATAGCGTGAGAACCGTAACTCCGTTTCCTACGTTCTATATATGCATTCATATTGATTTTTTGCATGAAGCATCCATATTTTCCATGATCGTGCATGTTTAAATAACTTAACATGAGGTTATATCCAGAATCATAAATAACTAATCTATTGCATGTGAAACATGACTAGTTAGGATTGCCATGCTAAATACTTCAAACGAATCATGCATCTTCTTGTTTGTGCATTGCACCTTGGTCGCTTGTTTATTCTTGCTGTTTCTTTTGGGTAGACGCAAGCTTTAACCTGAGTACGAAGATCCAGGAGAGTACCACTACGAGGACCCCACTCTTTGTCCCTCTGAAGAACCTACAGGCAAGATGATCGTACCCGGATCCCGATACTATTTTTTCTTGCTAGATGTCTCGCTCTTATCATTACTTTTGCGCTATCTACCACTTGAATGTCAAGCCTCCTACATTGCCATGATAGCCTCTAACCCCTCCACACCTAGCAACCTTTGTTTGGCTAAGTTACCGCTGCTCAGCCCCTCTTATAGCGTTCTAGTTGTAGGTGCAGGTTGTTTCCATATGATTACATGGATATATGGAATATCACAATATTATCTGTTATTTAATTTAATGTACATATATATATCTTGGTATGGTTGAAGGCTTGGCCTTTTGCTCGGTGTTTTGTTCCACTTTTACCGCCATAGTTTCTTGTTACCGATGTTATGTTTCCATACTTTGCGCTCCTAACATGCTCGGGGTTGTTATGGTGACCCCTTTGTTTATTTGGTGGAGATTAAAACTTGTCTGGAAAGACCCAACTTTGGTACTACATTTTCTTAAACAACTTAATAAAATTAAATAGGGCTTTGCAACCCCGTGGATAATTAATCAACCCCCAGGCCAGTGCTCCTCATGAGTGTTGGTCCAAACTAGAGCCACTTGAGGGGCCACCTCGGGGCAACTCGAGGGATTCCTATTAGGCCACCGTATGTACTGCTCATCTAGTAGTGCCCTGAGACAGAGATACGCGCGGCTCCTATTGGGATCTGGCCTGCCGGGCGGTCTTGCTGGACTTGTTTTACCTTTCTCGAGTGGCTTGCGTGTGC
Source organism: Hordeum marinum (assembly GCA_022496015.1). NCBI lineage: Eukaryota > Viridiplantae > Streptophyta > Magnoliopsida > Poales > Poaceae > Hordeum > Hordeum marinum. The sequence continues at coordinate 92,547,807 of CM039677.1, read as the reverse complement.
AACTCTGATTTTATTCGGGCTATCTCGAGGTGTAGGAATTCTTTTGTAGTTGCCTAGGATGATCACGAGATCCGTGGTTGAGGTGATTCCCGCGGAGTGTGGTTAATTTATGATGGACTAGTTGGAGCACCCCTGCAGGGTTAAAACTTTCGGAAAGCCGTGCCCGCGATTATGTGGCAACTTGGATATTTGTTTAACACCCGGTTATAGTTAACTTGAAGTAAACTCTAATAAAATGCATCAACTATGTGAGTAACCATGATCGTCTCTGCTCATGAACATGAACCGAGAGAGAACACGGTGGGGTTATGATTGATGTAAGTAGGTGTTCAGGATCTCTTAGAGGTCATTCTAGTTCTCGAACACTTATCGGAGACCACATATTTACCTTCATGTTTTCGTAAGATTAGCCACCATAAATGCTTAGTACTGCCATCCAACCTATAAGCTTGAATAGTCTCGGTACCCGGGCGCGAGATTGCTGAGTCCCCGTGGCTCACAGATTACTACAACAATCCAGGTGCAGGTACAGATGAGATCGTGCTAGATGATGTGACGCAACTCCATTGGGAGTATGACGAGGAGCGTGGCAGGATGTACGTCACTTATCCATACAAGTAGAGTGGTCATGGTTGTGAACTTCGGGGCTAGCAAGCCAGTGTCATTGCATCATTTTATTGTTTGTTTTTGTCTATAGACGGACCCTGTCTTCGGATTGATGTTTTTGAACTAATTGTGTGGAATTGTAATTTAGCATGTGGAGACTATAAGCCAACTCATATACTCCTCTCTTCATAAATGTATGTAATGATGTTGTACTTGCAAACGACAAGATGCGCCTCTATCCCTGTCGAGGCCCTGTGCCTTAATATGGATAGGCGCACATCTTGGGCATGACTGCCATGGACGAGAGGGGTAACTCTCCTCCCATCTAGGGGGAGGCCAAGGAAGACGAAGAAGGAGGGGTCTCTCTCCCCCTCTCTCCTGGTGGCGCCGGAATGCCGCTGGGGCAATCATCGTGACGACGATCTACATCAACAATCTTGCCGCCGTCAACACAAACTCTCCCCCTCTATGTAGCGGTGTAACACCTCTGTTCCCCGCTGTAATCTCTACTTAAACATGGTGCTCAACTCCATATATTATTTCCCAATGATATTTGGTTATCCTATGATGTTTGAGTAGATCCCTTTTGTCCTATGGGTTAATTGTACTATGATGTTATGGATGTGAGTTGTATGTTGATATGGTGCTGTACTATGGTGCCCTCCGTGTCGTGCAAATGTTAGGGATTCTCTCTGTAGGGTGTTGCAATATGTTCATGATTCTCTTATAGTGGGTTGCTTGAGTGACAGAAGCATAAACCCGAGTAGGTGGGTTGTTGCATATGGGTGTAAAGAGGACATGATACTTAATGCTATGGTTGGGTTTTACCTTAATGATCTTTAGTAGTTGCGGATGCTTGCTAGAGTTCCAATAATAAGTGCATATGATCCAAGTAGAGAAAGTATGTTAGCTCATGCCTCTCCCTCATCGCATATAACAAGTATCTATTGTATCATATTCAATTGCCAATGGACAATCTTTCTCTTGCGTTACACAAAAAGCTTGCTATGAAACTATTTAATTTTATTGTTCATTTATTAAAACGTCACCTAACTTTTATTCCCACGTTCTTTATCATCTTGCAAAGTACCTATAGTTTTATTCCCGCAAAGTAGTTTCATACTTGTTCTAGGTAAAGAAAGCCTTGACGTGTGTAGAGTTGTATCGGTGGTCGATAAAATTTGAGGGAATATTTGTTCTACCTTTAGATCCTCGTTGGGTTCAACACTCTTATTTATCGAAAAAGGCTACAAACGATCCCCTACATTTATGGGTTATCAAGACCTTTTTTGGCGCCGTTGCCGGGGAGCAATAGCGCGGGGTGAATATTCTCGTGTGTGCTTGTTTGCTTTATCACTAAGTAATTTTTATTTTATGTTATTAGTTGTTTTCTATATTTATATATGGGTAGAAAAGGAAAAATACCGAAAACATTAGATGTACTTGCTGCTCCAAAAGTTGAGGAAACACTAGTGTTCCGTACCACCGAAGAATATTACTTGGATCATCTTCGATCCACTTGTGCTCATGATGAAAACCCAAATAGCTTAGTTGGGAAATCATTAAATGAGCATACTTATGTTGGAAATATGCCCTAGAGGCAATAATAAATTAGTTATTATCATATTTCCTTGTCCATGATAATCATCTATTATCCATTCTAGAATTGTACTGATCAGAAACTCAGATACATGTCTGGATACGTAGACAACACCATGTCCCTAGTGAGCCTCTATTGGACTAGCTCGTTGATCAGAGATGGTCAAGGTTTCTTGATTATAGACATGAGTTGTCATCTGATAACGGGATCCCATCATTAGGAGAACTAGCACAGTGGCCCTCGCAAATGCGAGGGCTCTACCTTTATTGAGATGCTAATGTTAGATAACTAAAATTGGAATTTCATTTATATTTAAAGAATGCCATATGAAATGACACGGTTTGGTAATCATTGCAAAATGTATGCCCCATGAATAAAATATCCCATGCACATGTAATATATGTATTCTGTTGGTGGGATTATTGCATCATTTTGAATGTAGACCATATGTTTCTCTATGTAAAAATATTAGGTCAATATATAAATGTAAAATTCAATTCGTGACCTACTCTATAGTATTTATTATTGTATTTTTTTTGCAAACCTAGATTATGAGTGATCCTAACATCAGATTGTCGATGTTGGTGTTAGGTGTAAGTTTTTAATGTTGGTTTCCAATTAATTGTCAGAGAAATGGTGAACCTATGTGTAGGTGTTATTTCCAATCGAATAGCAAAACAAATTTGCTTAATGAAGTGAATAAGAAAAAAAATATGCCCATAAAGGTAGGCCAATTAAACAATGAGAGTTTTTCAATTGCATGTTTAAATCTTTCATCTTCTCAATTACTTACATTGATTTCAAATATATGAAAGTTTAGATGTGGACACTTTATCCACTTTTGAATTGATCATTATTGTCGATACATATGTGGTTAAAAATTAAATATAAAATATAAAATTGAAGACAAACTTAATACTCTCTCCTAGTCATATTATTTTCTCATAATGGTAACATGAAAATACTTGTTCTCTACCCATCCTCTAGTGCCTCGGGATACACCATTTAAGAATAACCTTTAATTCAGGAAATCAAGCATCTAATTGTTTCTTCATGGGGAGTCCAGTTATTATTTATGTTAACATTCCATTCCTTTCTAGATAGTTTCTGAGTTTTTAAACGGTTGCATTACATTATCCTTTAGAGATTTAGTGAGCTTTGGTGCGACGACACATAGATAGTCATATATAGTGAAAGAGAGTCCGTACAATAGTTCTTAAGTTAGTATCGGAGACATATACGGAGATGCTATTTTCATTCAAAAAATGTGTAGTTAGCAATAGTGAAAGCTGTGAATTTACCTTTTGATAATACGAAACAATGAGTTCTATATAGATGGCCATAGTAAGGACATATTCTAAAAGATAAAGTGTCAATGAAAAATAGCAAAAGGATAAAGTAAACGTTCCTTGCATATTGTTGCGTACATATATCCAAGTTTTTTTTCGAAAGGTTTTTTCTTTTAAACGGATATCCAGGTTTCTCTTGCTCACGCCATTTGTTCCTTTTGCATCATGAAACACATGTTCCATCCACTCAATTTGCTTGAGCGCCCTAGTTTAAAAAAAAATGCATGTCCAGCGTCATCGTGAGTGGCATGTTAATGCGTGAAGCCGGAAGTGATAACTATACGGAATCATGCATGCACAAACTTGCCTAGTCATGGACTGGTAGTAGAGTCGAGTCCAACGGAATCTCCAATGCCATTTGTACAACATAATGATGGATGTCTACGGTGGAATTTGGGCATGCACGTAGACCATTAATCTAGGCATACATTCGCTGGGAACAGCCCTAGTTTTGGCATGCACTTCGGTACTTGGTTTGTTAAGTGTATGGTGTTTTAGAAAACAGCATGCATCGTGCAGCCATACTAATTGTGCGGCGTCTGTCAAGGAGGCTGCGAGGTGTAACCACTGGCCGCAGTTCTGTAGCGCCAGTGGTTTCAGCAGGAGGTGAAGATGGTGAGCCGCCTCCTCCCCGCAAATCAGTCAAGGAGGCTTCGAGGTGTAAGCACTCGCCGCAAATCTGAAGATGCAACTGTGCAGGGGATGCGATTCTTTAGGCTCGAAGGTTTCGGCCGGAGGCGGAGACGGCCAAGGCACAGAAGCAAACCCGGCAGAAGCGACGTACTTGTGCCTTGGCCAGATGCATGCCCGTACGTTGTGAATGGATGAGACAATGATGCTCGGAAGCTAATTTCTCATGGCGTATATTCTTTTTTTTTAGGGAATGGCAGATACATGCTCACGGCCAAATATATAGGGATGCCACATGCACGGGCTGATTGCTCATAGCTGGGTTGCAAACTAAACGGTAGATCCAAACAGTTTTTTTTTACTGGAAAGAGCAATCTAAAAGTTCAGTCTATATAAGTGGTTGTCACGTTCAGTTTATTTTTTACAAATTTACCATGTTATACGAAGATTCACGGTCTCCCAGATCTACCACTCAAAAGAAAAAACCGTTCAATCTAATCTAACTTGTTGTCACGTTTCAGTTTATTTTCCACAAATAAATCATTTAACATGTTACGAAGATTGGACGGCTACAATATCTCGATCTGTAAAGGTCCACCCGATGAAGGGTCGGTATTTTCTAATTAAATTGAGATTTTTTAGCCGATGGTTCTATTTCTTCTTCGTATTTTTCTTTTAGTAGATAATAGATGATGAGATGGACAAGACCCAAACTATGAACGTAGCATATGATCGTGTTAGTTTATTTCTATTGTTTTTTGCATGTCAAGTATCTGATTCCATGACCATGAGATCATGCAACTCACTGACACCGTTGGAATACCTTGTGTGTATCAAACGTCGCAACGTAACTAGGTGACTATAAAGGAGCTCTACAGATATTTCTGAGGATGTCTGTTGAGTTGGCATGGATCGAGACTGGGATTTGTCATTCCGTTTAACGGAGAAGTATCTCTGGGCCCTCTCAGTAATACAACATCACAAGAATCTTGCAAGCAATGTGACTAAGAAGTTAGTCACGGGATCTTGTATTACGGAACGAGTAGAGAGACTTTCCGGTAACGAGATTGAACTAGGTATGGAGATACCGACGATCGAATCTCGGGCAAGTAACATACCGATGGACAAAGGGAACTGCATACGAGATTGATTGAATCCTTGGCATCGTGGTTCGACCAATGAAGATCTTCGTGGAATATGTAGGAACCAATATGGACATCCAGGTCCCGCTACTGGTTATTGACCGGAGATATGTCTTAGTCATGTCTACATGATTCTCGAACCCATAGGGTCCGCACGCTTAACGTTCAGTGACGCTAGAGTAGTATTGGGATATGTACGTTGGTGACCGAATGTTGTTTGTACTCCCGGATAAGATCTCGGACATCACGAGGAGCTCCGGAATGGTCCGGAGGTAAAGATTTATATATGGGAAGTCATATTTTGGCTACTGGAAAAGTTTCGGGTTTTTCCGCTATTGTACCAGGGTGCTTTTGGAAGGTTCCGGAGGAGTCCGGAAGGATCCCTCCAGCCCCTAGGGCGTGCATGGGCTGTAGGGGGGGGGGGTGTCCTAGCCTTATTGGTCCAGGGGCACAAGCCCAACAAGGCCCATGCGCAAGGGGAAGGAAACCCTAAGAGGGAGGAAGTCCACTTGCCTTGGGAGGCAAGTTTCCTCCCTAGCCGCCGGCCCTCCTTGGAAGAGGGGCCTAGGGCTGTGAACCTGCCCCTTGCCTCCTATATATATAGTAGAGGAGAGGGGGACGGCTGGACACAAGAATCCCACACCCAAGTGGCAGCCCTACCTCTCTCCCTGGATCATTTTCTCCTCAGATCGCATCTTCGGTAGCGCTTGGCGAAGCCCTGCCCGGAATGCTCCACCAGCATCTCCACCATGCCGGCGTGCTGGTTGAAATCCCATATATTTCTCTTCCCATGCTTGTTGGATCAAGAAGGAGGAGACATCATCAAGCCGCATGTGCACGGAACGCGGACGTGCCGTCCGTTCGGCACTAGATCAGATGGACCGGGATTGGATCGCGAGACGGCTTGTGATTGGATCACGGGTCGGATCACAATTGGATCGTGAAGAGTACGACTACATCAACCGCGTTATATACACTTCCTCTTAGCGATATAGAAGGTGTTGGAAATATGTCCTAGAGGCAATAAATAAAGTGTTTATTATTATATTTCCTTGTTCATGATAATCGCTTATTATCCATGCTATAATTGTATTGAATGGAAACACATTGCATGTGTGGGTAAATAGACAACACAATGTCCCTAGTATGCCTCTAGTGAACTAGCTCGTTGATCAAAGGATGGTTAAGGTTTCCTAGCCATGGACATGAGATGTCATTTGATAACGGGATCACATCATTGGGAGAATGATGTGATGGACAAGACCCAAACTACAAATGTAGCATATGATCGTGTCAGTTTATTGCTACTGTTTTCTGCATGTCAATGTATATGTTCCTATGACCATGAGATCATGCAACTCACGGATATCGGAGGAGTGCCTTGTGTGTATCAAATGCCACAACGTAACTGGGTGACTATAAAGGTGCTCTACAGGTATCTCCGATGGTGTCTGTTGAGTTGGCATGGATCGAGACTGGGATTTGTTACTCCGTGTAACGGAGAGGTATCTTGGGGCCCACTCGGTAATGCAACATCACAATAAGCCTTGCAAGCAATGTGACTAATTGTTAGTTGCGGGATCTTGTATTACGGAACGAGTAAAGAGACTTGCCGGTAACAAGGTTGAACTAGGTATGGAGATACCGACGATCGAATCTCGGGCAAGTAACATACCGAAGAACAAAGGGAACGTTATACGGGATTAACTGAATCCTTGACATAGAGGTTCGACCGATAAAGATCTTCGTAGAATATGTAGAAACCAATGTGGACGTCCCGGTCCCGCCATTGGTTATTGACCGTAGAGGTGTCTCGGTCATGTCTACATAGTTCTCGAACCCGCAGGGTCTGCACACTTAAGGTTCGGTGACGTTTCGGTAGTGTAGAGTTATGTATGGTGGTGACCGAAGTTTGTTTGGAGTCCCGGATGAGATCCCGGACGTCACGAGGAGCTCCGGAGGTAAAGATTCATATATAGGAAGTCCCAGTTTGGTTTCCGGAAAAGTTCGGGCTCATCGGTAGTGTACCGGGAGTACCGGTAGTGTACCGGGAGACCTTCGGGAGGGGTACTTCGACCCCAAGAGGTCCATGGGCTGTGGGAGAGTATTAACCAGCCCTTAGTGGGCTGGGAAAACAGCCACAAAGGCCCATGGCGCAGGAGAGAAACTCCTAAAGCAAAAAGTGGAAAATCAGCCAATAGGAGGCAATCCTACTCCAACTAGGATTGGAGGTGAAGTAGGATTGCTTCCCACCTCCTATTTCGGCCGACCCAAAGGCCTTAGCTGCCTCTCCTATCCTCTCCTCCTATATATACTAGTGAATTGGGTGGTTTTTGGACAGAATTTCCGGCCACGTGCTACCCGTTCCACCGGTGCATAGTTTCTCCTCTAGATCGTAGTTCCGCAGTGCTTAGGCGAAGCCCTGCCGGAATTGCTCCACCACCATCACCGGAGCGCCGTCACGCTGCCGGTGAACTCTCTCTCCTCTCCACCTTCTCTTGCTGGATCAAGACGGTGGAGATCGTCATCAAGCTGCACGTGTACTGAACGCGGAGGTGCCGTCCGTTCGGTACTAGATTGGAAGGATCGTGATCAAGGCCACGGGACGTTCGTGATCGGATCGCGGGACGGATCGTGACGAGATCGCGGGACGGTTCGTGATTAGATCGCAGGGCGCTCGACGATTTGGATCACGAAGAAGTTCGACTACACCAACCGCGTTTCTTAACGCTTCCCGCTTAGCGATCTACAAGCGTATGTAGATCCACTCTCCCTCTCATAGATGCTCATCACCATGGATAGGTTTGCGTGTGCGTAGAAATTTTTTGTTTCCCATGCGACATTCCCCAACAGTGGCATCATGAGCTAGGTTGATGGTTCGATGAGATCTCAAGTAGAACACAAAACGTTTGTGGGCGTTGATGCTTAGATTGCTTCCTCCCTTGGTCGGATTTTGTTTCAGCGGGATTGTGAGATGAAGCGGCCCGGACCAACATTACTCGTACGCTTACGAGAGACCGGTTCCCTCGACGCAACTTGTTGCTTAGATGGCTTGCGGGTGACAGTTTCTCTTACTTTAGTTGGATTGTATCCGACAAAGGCGGTCCTTGAGAAGGTTGAAAAGCAAACTACGTATCACCGTTGTGGCTTTGCGTAGGTGAGAATCGTTCTTGCTAGATACCCGTAGCAGCCCCGTAAAACTTGCAACAACAACTAGAGGACGTCTAACTTGTTTTTGCAGGGTATGTTGTGATATGATATGGCCAATTACATGATGAGATATATGTGATGTATGAGATGATCATGTGATGTATAGAATTTCACGACTTGCATGTCGATGAGTACGGCAACCGGCAGGAGCCATAGGGTTGTCTTTAATTATTGTATGACCTTCGTGTCAATCATTAAGCATTATGTAATGCTTTACTTTATCGCTACGGTAGCAATAGTAGTAGAAGCTTGCAGGGCGTGACAACCCCGATGGCGACACGTTGATGGAGATCAAGATGATGGAGATCATGGTGTCGGGCCGGTGACGATGGAGATCATGCCGATGTTTTGAAGATGGAGATCTTAAACACAAGTTCATGGCCATATCATGTCACTTATGAATTGCATGAGATGTTAATACTTTTATGCACCTTGTTTTGCTTAGTACGACGGTAGCATTAGAAGGTGATCCCTCACTTAAATTTCAAGATAAATTGTGTTCTCCCCGAGTGTGCACCGTTGCGAAAGTTCGTCATGTCGAGACACCACGTGATGATCGGGTGTGATAGATTCTACGTTCACATACAACGGGTGCAAGCCAGATTTGCACCCGCAGAACACTCGTGTTAAACTTGACGAGCCTAGCATGTACAAACATGGCCTCGGAACACAAGAGACCGAAAGGTCGAACATGAGTCATATAGTAGATATGATCAACATAATGATGTTCACCATTGAAGCCACCTTAACTCACGTGATGATCGGACTTGAGTTGGTGAATTTGGATCATGTGACACTCAGATGACCTGAGGGATGTCAATTTGAGTGGGAGCTTTAGTAATATGATTAACTAAACTCATTATCTTGAACAATAGTCTAAGTAACCTTTGCATATTTATGTTGTAGATCAATGGCTCGCGCAGTAGCACCCCTGAATTTTAATGCGTTCCTAGAGAAAGCTAAATTGAAAGATGATGGAAGTAACTTTGTTGACTGGGCCCGTAATCTGAGGATTATCCTCACGGCTTCCCAGAAGTCATATGTCCTTGATGCACCGCTTGGTGACCAGCTAGAAGACATGACCTCCGAAGACGTTAAGAACGCTTGGGAGGCTCGTGCTGGAGACTACTCAATAGTTCAGTGTGCAATATTGTATGGCTTAGAACCGGGACTTCAAAGACGTTTTGAACGTCATGGAGCATATGAGATGTTCCAGGAGTTGAAGTTTATCTTTCAGAAGAATGCCCGGATCGAGAGGTATGAGACCTCCGATAAATTCTATGCTTGCAAGATGGAGGAGAACAGGTCTATTAGTGAGCACATACTCAGAATGTCTGGGTACTCAAACCGTCTAGCGGAGTTGGGAATTACCCTTCCGCCGGAGGCGATCACTGATAGAGTTCTTCAATCGCTGCCACCTAGTTACAAGAGCTTTGTGATGAACTATAACATGCACGGGATGAACAAGTCAGTCGCCGAGCTGTTTGCGATGCTGAAAGTCGCTGAGTCTGAAATCCAGAAAGAACATCAAGTGTTGATGGTCAATAAAACCACTAGTTTCAATAAAAACGGCAAAGGCAAAGGCAAGAAGGGTAAAACCAAGAAGGATGGCAGAGCAGTTGCTACTCCTACAAAGAAGCCTAAGCATGGACCTAAGCCAGAAACTGAGTGCTTTCATTGCAAAGGAACTGGTCACTGGAAGCGGAACTGCCCCAAGTACCTGGCTGGCAAGAAGGCGGCCAACGACAAACAAGGTATATATGATATACATGTTATTCATGTGTACCTTACTAGTTCTCGTAGTAGTGCCTGGGTATTTGATACCGGTTCAGTTGCTCACATTTGCAACTCAAAGCAGGAACTACGGAATAAACGAAGACTGGCAAAGGACGAAGTGACGATGCGCGTGGGAAATGGTGTTGGGGAACGTCGCATGGGAAACAAAAATTTTCCTACGCACACGCAAACCTATCCATGGTGATGAGCATCTACGAGAGGGAGAGTGGATCTACATACCCTTGTAGATCGCTAAGTGGGAAGCGTTAAGAAACGCGGTTGGTGTAGTCGAACATCTTCGCGATCCAAATCGCCGAGCGTCCCGCGATCTCATCACGATCCGTCCCGCGATCCAATCATGATCCGTCCCGTGAACTCATCACGATCCGTCCCGCGATCTCATCACAATCCGTCTCACGATCTTGATCACGATCTGTCCCGCGAACTCATCACGATCCGTTCCACGATCTCATCACGAATTGTCTCGCGATCTCGATCACGGTCCTTCCGATCTAGCGCCGAACGGACGGCACCTCCGCGTTCAGCACACGTGCAGCTTGATGACGATCTCCACCATCTCGATCCAGCGAGAGGAGGTGGAGAGGAGAGAGAGTTCACCGGCAGCGTGACGGCGCTCCGGTGATGGTGGTGGAGTGATTCCGGCAGGGCTTCGCCTAAGCGCTGCGGAAAACCGATCTAGAGGAGAAACTGTGCACGGGTGAAACGGGTAGCACGTGGCCGGAAATTCTGTCCAAAAACCACCCAATCCACTAGTATATATAGGAGGAGAGGAGAGGAGAGGCATCCAAGGCCTTTGGGTTGGCCGAAATAGGAGGTGGGAGCAATCCTACTTCACCTCCAATCCTAGTTGGAGTAGGATTGCCTCCTATTGGCTGATTTTCCACTTTTTGCTTTAGGACTTTCTCTCCTGCGCCATGGGCCTTTGTGGCTGTTTTCCCAGCCCACTAAGGGCTGGTTATTATTCTCCCACAGCCCATGGACCTCTTGGGGTCGAAATACCCCTCCCGGAGGTCCCCCGGTACACTATCGGCACTCCCGGTACAATACCGATACTCCCGGTACACTACCGATGAGCCCGAAACTTTTCCAGAAACCAAACTGGGACTTCCTATATATGAATCTTTACCTCCGGACCATTCCGGAGCTCCTCGTGACGTCCGGGATCTCATCCGGGACTCTGAACAACCTTCGGTCACCACCATACATAACTCTACACTACCGAAACGTCACCGAACCTTAAGTGTGCAGACCCTGCGGGTTCGAGAACTATGTAGACATGACCGAGACACCTCTACGGTCAATAACCAATGGCGGGACCTGGACGTCCACATTGGTTCCTACATATTCTACGAAGATCTTTATCGGTCGAACCTCTATGTCAAGGATTCAGTTAATCCCGTATAACGTTCCCTTTGTTCTTCGGTATGTTACTTGCCCGAGATTCGATCGTCGGTATCTCCATACCTAGTTCAACCTCGTTACTGGCAAGTCTCTTTACTCATTCCGTAACACAAGATCCCGAAACTAACAATTAGTCACATTGCTTGCAAGGCTTATTGTGATGTTGCATTACCGAGTGGGCCCCGAGATACCTCTCCGTCATACGGAGTAACAAATCCCAGTCTCGATCCATGCCAACTCAACAGACACCATCGGAGATACCTGTAGAGCACCTTTATAGTCACCCAGTTACGTTGCGACGTTTGATACACACAAGGCACTCCTCCGATATCTGTGAGTTGCATGATCTCATGGTCATAGGAACATATACTTGACATGCAGAAAACAGTAGCAATAAACTGACACGATCATATGCTATGTTTGTAGTTTGGGTCTTATCCATCACATCATTCTCCTAATGATGTGATCCCGTTATCAAATGACATCTCATGTCCATGGCTAGGAAACCTTAACCATCCTTTGATCAACGAGCTAGTCCATTAGAGGCATACTAGGGACATGGTTTTGTCTATGTATCCACACATGCATTTACGTCTCCGATCAATACAATTATAGCATGGATAATAAACGATTATCATGAACAAGGAAATATGATAATAACTAATTTATTATTGCCTCTAGGGCATATTTCCAACAGTCTCCCACTTGCACTAGAGTCAATAATCTAGTTCACATCACCATGTGATTCGCATTGTTATAAATCTAACACCCAATGAGTTCTGGGGCTCGATCATGCTTTGCATGTGAGAGAGGTCTTATAGTCAACGGGTCTGCGATATTCAGATCCGTGTGTACTTTGCATATCTCTATGTCAAACCGTAAACACTGCTACCACACTCCACTTGGTACTATTTCCAAATGGCTGCTCCACTATACGTATCCAGATTGCTACTACTAGTCATCCGGATAGGTGTTAAATCTTGCATCGACGTAACTCTTTACGACGAACTCTTTATCACCTCCATAATCAAGAAACATTTCCTTAGTCCTCTGGTTACTAAGGATAATTCCGACCGCTGTCCAGTGATCCACTCCTGGACCACTCTTGTACCCCTTGACAGACTCATGGCAAGGCACACATAGGTGCGGTACACAGCATGGCATAATATAGAGCCTATGGCTAAGGCATAGGGGACGACATTCGTCCTTTCTCTTTCTTCTGCCGTTGTCGAGCTTTGAGTCTCACTCAACTTCACACCTTACAAATCAGACAAGAACTATTTCTCTGGCTGATCCATTTTGAACTCTTTCAAAATCTTGTGAAGGTATGCACTCATTGAAAGTCTCATCAAGCATCTTGATCTATCTCTATAGATTTTGATGCTCAACAATTAGGTAGCTTTATCCAGGTCTTCCTTTGAAAATCACTTTCCAAATAACCGTTTTATGCTTTCCAGAAACTCTACATTATTTCTGATCAACAATATGTCCTCCACATATACTTATCAGAAATTCTATAGTGCTCCCACTCACTTTATTGCAAATACAAGTTTCTCGTAAACTTTGTATAAACATCAAAACTTTGATCACCTCATCAAAGCGTATATTCCAACTCCGAGATGCTTGCTTCAGTCCATGGAAGGATCACCGAAGCTTGCACACCTTTTAGCATCCTTAGGCCTGACAAAACCTTCTGGTTGTATCACATACAACCTTTCCTCAAGTAAACCGTTAAGGAAACGATGTTTTGACATCCATCTGCCAGATTTCATAATTGAAAACACAGCAATTGCTAACATAATTCCAACAGACTTTAGCACCACTACGAGTGAGAAAGTCTCATCGTAGTCAACTCCTTGAACTTATCACAAACATCTTTGCAACAAGTCGAGATTTACAAATAGTGACATTCACCATCAGTGTCTGTCTTCATTTTAAAGATCCATTTGTACTCAATGACCTGCCATCCAACGAGCAAGTCTACCAAAGTCTACACTTCGTTTTAATACATGGATCCTATCTCGGATTTCATGGCCTCTAACCATTTGTCGGAATCCGGGCCCATCATCGCTTCTCCATAGCTCGTAGGTTCATCGTTGTCCAACAACATGACCTCCAAGACAGAGTTGTCGTACCGCTCAGGAGCAGTACACATCCTTGTCGACCTACGAAGTTCGATAGTAACTTGATCCTGAAGCTTCATGATCATCATCATTAACTTCCTCTTCAACTAACGTAGGCTTCACAGAAACATCTTTCTGCGCTGCGCTACTCTCTGGTTGAACAAAGGTTTAACAACCTCATCAAGTTCTATCTTCCTCTCACTCAATTCTTTCGAGAGAAACTTTTTCTCGAGAAAGGACCCAGTTCTAGCAACAAACACTTTGTAGTCGGATCTGAGATACAAGGCATACCCATCTATTCTTAGGGTATTCTATGAAGATACATTTATCCGCTTTGGGTTCTAGCTTATTATGTGAAAACATTTTCCACACAAGCATCGCAGCCCCAAACATTAAGAAATGACAGATTAGGTTTCTATCAAACCATAATTCACACGGTGTCATCTCAACGGATTTAGATGATGCCCTATTTAAAGTGAATGTAGTTGTCTCTAATGCATAACCCCAAAAATTATAGTAGTAAAACGATAAGAGACATCACAGTATGCACTATATCAATAGAGCATGACTATGATGTTCGGACACACCATCACACCATGGTGTTCCAGGTGGCGTTAGTTGTGAAACAAATTTCACGTTGTCTTAAGTTGTATGCCAAACTCGTAACTCAGATATTCACCTCCACAATCATATCGCGGTCATTTTTATCTTCTTGTCACGATGATCTTTAAACTTCACTCTGAATTTGCTTGAACCTTTCAAACGATTCAGACTTGTGTTTCATTAAGTAAATATACACTATATCTACTCAAATCATCAGTGAAGGTAAGAAAATAACGATATCCACTGCACGCTACAAGACTCACTAGATTGCATACATCAACATGTATCATTTCCAATGAATCACTTGCCCGCTCCATCCAACGGGGTCCTTTAGTCATCTTGCCCAAGAGGCATGGTTCGCATGTCTCAACCGATTCGAAATCGATGAGTCCAAATATCTATTAGCATGGAGTTTCTACATGCGCTTTATACCAATATGACATTTAGCGGCAGTGCCACAAGTATGTGGTACTATCATTATTAACTTTGTATCTTTTGACATCAATGTTATGAACATGTGTACTACTACGATCAAGATTTCAACAAACCATTCTCACTGGGTGCATGACCATTGAAGGTATTATTCATGTAACCAGAATAACTATTATTCTCTGACTTAAATGAATAACCGTATTGCAACAAACATGATCTAATCATGTTCATGCTCAACGCAAAACACCAAATAACATTTATTTAGGTTCGTCACTAATCCTGAAGGTAGAGAGAGCGTGCGATGTTGATCACATCAACCTTGGAAACATTTCCAACACACATCGTCACCTCACCCTTAGCTAGTTCTCTGTTTATTCCGTAGCTTTTATTTTGAGTTACTAACATTTAGCAACTGAACCGGTATCCAATACCCAGGTGCTACTAGGAGTACTAGCAAGGTACACATCAATAACTCGTATATCAAATATACTTCTGTCTTTGTTGCCAGCCTTCTTATCTACCAAGTATCTAGGGTTGTTCCGCTTCAGCGACCTCTCACCTCATAATAGAAGCACTTAGTCTCGGGTTTGAGTTCAACTTTGGGTTGCTTCACTGGAGCAGCAACTGACTTGCTATCCATGAAGTTTCCCTCCTTGCTCTTGCCCTTTTCGAAACTAGTGGTTTGATTAACCATCAACACTTGACGCTCCTTCTTGATTTCTACCTTCGCAGTGTCAACATCGCGAACAGCTCAGGGATCAATACTTCTATCCCTGGTGTATTATAGTTCATCACTAAGTTCTAGTAGCTTTAGTGACAGTGACTTGGAGAACTATATCAATCACTATCTTATCTGGAAGATCAACTCCCACTTGATTCAAGCGATTGTAGTACCCAGACAATCTGAGTACATGCTCAACGATTGAGCTATTCTTCTTCATCTTACAAGCAAAGAATCTTGTTGGAGATCTCATATCTCGCAACAAAGGCACGAGCCTGAGATCACAATCTCTGCTCCTAGAACATCTCATATGTTCCGTGACGTTCAAAACGTTTTGGAGCCTCAATTCTAAGCCGTAATGCATGACGCACTAAACTATCAAGTAGTCATAGAAACGTGCCTGTTAGATGTTCACAACATCTATAGACGACGCTAGAGGGGGTGGCGCACCGAGCGGTGCATTAAGGACATAAGCCTTCTGTGCAGCAATGAGGACAATCCTCAGATCATGGACCCAGTCCGCAATTTTGCTACCAACATCTTTCAATTCTATTTCTCTAGGAACATATAAAAATACAAGGGAGCTACAGCGCGAGCTAGTAATCTACAACATAATTTGCAAAGACACTTTGACTATGTTCATGATAATGAGTTCAATAATCATATTACTTAAGAACTCCCACTCAAATTGACATCCCTCCGATCATTCGAGTGATACATGATCCAAATTCACCAACTCAAGTCCGATCATCACGTGAGTTGAGGTGGCTGCAATGGTGAACATCATCATGTTGATCATATCTACTATATGAATCATGTTCGACCTTTCGGTCTCTTGTGTTCCGAGGCCATGTCTGTACATGCTAGGCTCGTCAAGTTTAACCCGAGTGTTCTGCGCGTGCAAATCTGGCTTGCACCCGTTGTATGTGAACGTAGAGTCTATCACACCCGATCATCAAGTGGTGTCTCAACACGACGAACTTTCGCAATGGTGCACACTCGGGGAGAACACAATTTATCTTGAAATTAAGTGAGGGATCACCTTATAATGCTACCGTCGTTCTAAGCAAAACAAGGTGCATAAAAGGATTAACATCACATGCAAATCATAAGTGACATGATATGGCCATGATCTTGTGCTTTTGATCTCCATCATCACCGGCATGACACCATGATCTCCATCATCTTGATCTCCATCAACGTGTCGCCATCGGGGTTGTCACGCCCTACATGCTTCTACTACTATTGCTACCGTAGTGATAAAGTAAAGCATTACATAGCGCTTAATGATTGACACGCAGGTCATACAATAATTAAAGACAACCCTATGGCTCCTGCCGGTTGCCGTATTCAACGACATGCAAGTCGTGAAATTCTATACATCACATGATCATCTCATACATCACATATATCTCATCATGTAATTGGCCATATCACATCACAACATACCCTGCAAAAACAAGTTAGACGTCCTCTAATTGTTGTTGCATGTTTTACGTGGCTGCTACGGGTATCTAGCAAGAACGATTCTCACCTATGCATAAACCACAACGGTGATACATAGATTGCTTCTCAACCTTCTCAAGGACCGCCTTTGTCGGATCCGATCCAACTAAAGTGAGAGAAACTGTCACCCGCAAGCCATCTAAGCAACAAGTTGCGTCGAGGGAACCGGTCTCTCGTAAGCGTACGAGTAATGTTGGTCCGGGCCGCTTCATCTCACAATCCCGCTGAACCAAAATACGACCAAGGGAGGAAGCAATCTAAGCATCAATGCCCACAAACCTTTTGTGTTCTACTCGAGATCTCATCGAACCATCAACCTAGCTCATGATGCCACTGTTGGGGAACGTCGCATGGGAAACAAAAATTCTCCTACGCACACGCAAACCTATCCATGGTGATGAGCATCTACGAGAGGGAGAGTGGATCTACATACCCTTGTAGATCTCTAAGTGGGAAGCGTTAAGAAACGCGATTGGTGTAGTCGAACATCTTCGCGATCCAAATCGCCGAGCGTCCCGCGATCTCATCACGATCCGTCCCGCGATCCAATCACGATCCGTCCCGTGAACTCATCACGATCCGTCCCGCGATCTCATCACAATCCGTCTCACGATCTTGATCACGATCTGTCCCGCGAACTCATCACGATCCGTTCCGCGATCTCATCACGAACTGTCTCGCGATCTCGATCACGATCCTTCCGATCTAGCGCCGAACGGACGGCACCTCCGCGTTCAGCACACGTGCAGCTTGATGACGATGTCCACCATCTCGATCCAGCGAGAGGAGGTGGAGAGGAGAGAGAGTTCACCGGCAGCATGACGGTGCTCCGGTGATGGTGTTGGAGTGATTCCGGCAGGGCTTCGCCTAAGCGCTGCGGAAAACCGATCTAGAGGAGAAACTGTGCACCGGTGAAACGGGTAGCACGTGGCCGGAAATTCTGTCCAAATACCACCCAATACACTAGTATATATAGGAGGAGAGGAGAGGAGAGGCAGCCAAGGCCTTTGGGTCGGCCGAAATAGGAGGTGGGAGCAAGCCTACTTCACCTCCAATCCTAGTTGGAGTAGGATTGCCTCCTATTGGCTGATTTTCCACGTTTTGCTTTAGGACTTCCTCTCCTGCGCCATGGGCCTTTGTGGATGTTTTCCCAGCCCACTAAGGGCTGGTTATTATTCTCCCACAGCCCATGGACCTCTTGGGGTCGAAATACCCCTGCCGGAGGTCCTCCGGTACACTACCGGCACTCCCGGTACAATACCGATACTCCCGATACACTACCGATGAGCCCGAAACTTTTCCGGAAACCAAACTGGGACTTCCTATATATGAATCTTTACCTCCGGACCATTCCGGAGCTCCTCGTGACGTCCGGGATCTCTTCCGGGACTACGAACAACCTTCGGTCACCACCATACATAACTCTACACTACCGAAACGTCACCGAACCTTAAGTGTGCAGACCCTGCGGGTTCGAGAACTATGTAGACATGACCGAGACACCTCTACGGTCAATAACCAATGGCGGGACCTGGACGTCCACATTGGTTCCTACATATTCTACGAAGATCTTTATCAGTCGAACGTCTATGTCAAGGATTCAGTTAATCCCGTATAACGTTCCCTTTGTTCTTCGGTATGTTACTTGCCCGAGATTCGATCGTCGGTATCTCCATACCTAGTTCAACCTCGTTACTGGCAAGTCTCTTTACTCGTTCCGTAACACAAGATCCCGAAACTAACAATTAGTCACATTGCTTGCAAGGCTTATTGTGATGTTGCATTACCGAGTGGGCCCCAAGATACCTCTCCGTCATACGGAGTAACAAATCCCAGTCTCGATCCATGCCAACTCAACAGACACCATCGGAGATACCTGTAGAGCACCTTTATAGTCACCCAGTTACGTTGCGACGTTTGATACACACAAGGCACTCCTCCGATATCTGTGAGTTGCATGATCTCATGGTCATAGGAACATATACTTGACATGCAGAAAACAGTAGCAATAAACTGACACGATCATATGCTATGTTTGTAGTTTGGGTCTTATCCATCACATCATTCTCCTAATGATGTGATCCCGTTATCAAATGACATCTCATGTCCATGGCTAGGAAACCTTAACCATCCTTTGATCAACGAGCTAGTCCATTAGAGGCATACTAGGGACATGGTTTTGTCTATGTATCCACACATGCATTTAAATCTTCGATCAATACAATTATAGCATGGATAATAAACGATTATCATGAACAAGGAAATATGATAATAACTAATTTATTATTGCCTCTAGGGAATATTTCCAACAAATGGTTCCAAGGTTGATGTGATCGCCGTCGGCACGCTTTCTCTTCGATTACCATCGGGATTAGTGATGAACCTGAATAATTGTTATTTAGTGCCTGCGTTAAGCATGAACATTATATCTGGATCTTGTTTATTGCAAGACGGTTACTCATTTAAATTAGAGAATAAAGGTTGTTCTATTTATATGACTAATATCTTTTATGGTCATGCACCCAATGTTAGGGGTTTATTCATATTGAATCTTGATAGTGATGAGACACATGTTCATAACATTGATGCCAAAAGATGTAGAGTTGATAATGATAGTACCACCTTCTTGTGGCATTGCCGTTTAGGTCATATTGGTGTAAAACACATGAGGAAGCTCCATGCTGATGGACTTTCGGAGTCACTTGATTTTGAATCACTTGACACATGTGAACCATGCCTCATGGGCAAGATGACTAAAACGCCGTTCTCTGGAACAATGGAACGGGCAAGTGACTTGTTGGAAATCATACATACAAATGTGTGCGGTCCAATGAATGTCGAAGTGCGCAGTGGTTATCGTTACTTTCTCACCTTCACCGTTGACTTGAGTAGATATGGATATATTTACTTGATGAAACACAAGTCTGAAACGTTTGAAAAGTTCAAGAAATTTCAGAGTGAAGTTGAGAATCATCGTAACAAGAAGATTAAATTTCTGGATCTGATCGAGGAGGTGAATATCTGAGTTATGAGTTTGGCAGTCACTTAAGACAATGTGAAATTGTTTCATAGTTGACACCGCCCGGAACACCACAGCGTAATGGTGTGTCTGAACGTCATAATCGGACCTTATTAGATATGGTGCGTTCTATGATGTCTCTTGCCGATTTGCCACTATCGTTTTGGGGTTATGCATTAGAGACAGCTGCATTCACTTTAAATAGGGCACCATCAAAATCCGTTGAGACGACGCCATATGAACTGTGGTTTGGCAAAAAGCCGAAGCTGTCGTTTCTTAAAGTTTGGGGATGTGATGCTTATGTCAAAAAGCTTCAGCCTGAAAAGCTGGAACCCAAAGCGGAGAAATGCGTCTTCATAGGATACCCGAAAGAGACAGTCGGGTATACCTTCTATCTCAGATCCGAGGGCAAATTGTTTCTCGCTAAGAACGGAACATTTCTTGAGAAAGAGTTTCTCTCGAAAGAATTGAGTGGGAGGAAAATAGAGCTTGATGAGGTTATTGAACCTTTACTTCAACCAGAAAGTAGCGCAGCGCAGAAAGATGTTTCTGTGGAACCTACGACGATAGAAGAGGAAGTTAATGATGATGATCATGAAGCTTCGGATCAAGTTACTAATGAACCTCGTAGGTCGACAAGAACGCGTGCTACTCCTGAGTGGTACGGCAATCCTGTCTTAGAGGTCATGTTGTTGGACAACAATGAACCTACAAGCTATGAAGGAGCGGTGATGGGCCCGGATTCCGAGAAATGGTTAGAGGCCATGAAATCCGAGATGGGATCCTTGTATTAAAACAAAGTATGCACTTTGGAAGTACTACCTGAAGGGCGAAAGGCCATTCAGAACAAATGGATTTTTAAGAAGAAGACGGACGCAGACGGTAATGTCACCGTCTATAAAGCTTGACTTGTGGCAAAGGGTTTTTCACAAGTTCAAGGAGTTGACTACGATGAGACTTTCTCACCCGTAGCAATGCTTAAGTCTGTCAGAATCATGTTGGCAATAGCTGCTTATTTCGACTATGAAATTTGGCAGATGGATGTCAAAACGACGTTCCTCAACGGTTTCCTTGAGGAAGAGTTGTATATGATGCAACCCGAAGGTTTTGTCGATCAATAGAATCCTGACAAAGTTTGCAAACTCCAGCGATCCATTTATGGACCGGTGCAAGCATCTTGGAGTTGGAATAAGCGTTTTGATGAGGTGATCAAAGCGTTTGGGTTTATACAAGTTTATGGAGAAGCATGTATTTACAAGAAAGTGAGTGGGAGCTCTGTAGCGTTTCTAGTGTTATATGTGGATGACATATTGCTGATTGGAAACGATATAGAAATGCTGGAAAGAATGAAGGAATATTTGAATAAGAGTTTTCCAATGAAGGACCTAGGAGAAGCTACTTTCATATTAGGCATTAAGATCTATAGAGATAGGTCGAGACGCTTAATAGCACTTTCACAGAGCACATACCTTGATAATGTTTTGAAGAAGTTCAAAATGGAGCAGTCCAAGAAGGGGTTGTTGCCTGTTTACAAGGTGTGAAGTTGAGTAAGACTCAATGCCCAGTGACTGCAGAAGATAAAGAAAAGATGAGCGTCATCCCCTATGCTTCAGCCATAGGCTCTATCATGTATGCAATGCTGTGCACAAGACCCGATGTCAGCCTTGCCATAAGTATGGCCGGAAGGTTTCAAAGTGATCCTGGAATGGAGCACTGGCAAGCGGTCAAGAATATCCTTAAGTACCTTAACAGGACTAAGGACATGTTTCTCGTTTATGGAGGTGATGAAGAGCTCGTCGTAAAGGGTTACGTCAATGCAAGCTTTGACACTGATCCGGACGATTCTAAATTGCAAACCGGATACGTATTTATTCTTAACGGGGTTGCGGTAAGCTGGTGCAGTTCCAAGCAAAGCGCGGTAGCTGATTCTACGTGCGAAGCAGAGTACATCGCAGCCTCGGAGGCAGCGAAGGAAGGTGTCTGGATGAAGCAGTTCATGACAGATCTTGGAGTAGTGCCAAGTGCACTGAATCCAATAAACCTGTTCTGTGACAACACTGGTGCCATTGCTCTAGCCAAGGAACCAAGGTTCCACAAGAGGACCAGACACATAAAGCGACGCTTCAACTCCATCCGGTTCTACATCGAGGAGAAGGACATAAATATTTGCAAAGTGCACACGGATCTGAATGTTGCAGACCCGTTGACTAAACCTCTTCCAAGGGCTAAACATGATCAACACCAGAATTGTATGGGTGTTCGATTCATTACCATGTAAATCACATAGTGATGTGAACTAGATTATTTACTCTAGTGCAAGTGGGAGACTGTTGGAAATATGCCCTAGAGGCAATAAATAAAGTGTTTATTATTATATTTCCTTGTTCATGATAATCGTTTATTATCCATGCTATAATTGTATTGAATGGAAACACATTGCATGTGTGGGTAAATAGACAACACAATGTCCCTAGTATGCCTCTAGTGAACTAGCTCGTTGATCAAAGGATGGTTAAGGTTTCCTAGCCATGGACATGAGATGTCATTTGATAACGGGATCACATCATTGGGAGAATGATGTGATGGACAAGACCCAAACTACAAACGTAGCATATGATCGTGTCAGTTTATTGCTACTGTTTTCTGCATGTCAATGTATACGTTCCTATGACCATGAGATCATGCAACTCACGGATATCGGAGGAGTGCCTTGTGTGTATCAAACACCACAATGTAAATGGGTGACTATAAAGGTGCTCTACAGGTATCTCCGATGGTGTCTGTTGAGTTGGCATGCATCGAGACTGGGATTTGTTACTCCGTGTAACGGAGAGGTATCTCGGGGCCCACTCGGTAATGCAACATCACAATAAGCCTTGCAAGCAATGTGACTAATTGTTAGTTGCGGGATCTTGTATTACGGAACGAGTAAAGAGACTTGCCGGTAACGAGGTTGAACTAGGTATGGAGATACCGACGATTGAATCTCGGGCAAGTAACATACCGAAGAACAAAGGGAACGTTATACGGGATTAACTGAATCCTTGACATAGAGGTTCGACCGATAAAGATCTTCGTAGAATATGTAGGAACCAATGTGGACGTCCAGGTCCCGCCATTGGTTATTGACCGTAGACGTGTCTCGGTCATGTCTACATAATTCTCGAACCCGCAGGGTCTGCACACTTAAGGTTCGGTGACGTTTCGGTAGTGTAGAGTTATGTATGGTGGTGACCAAAGTTTGTTAGGAGTCCCAGATGAGATCCCGGACGTCACGAGGAGCTCCGGAATGGTCCGTAGGTAAAGATTCATATATAGGAAGTCCCAGTTTGGTTTCCGGAAAAGTTTCGGGCTCATCGGTAGTGTACCGGGAGTGCCGGGCTCATCGGGCTCATATGTAGGAACAAAGTAGAGGACGTCTAACTTGTTTTTGCAGGGCATGTTGTGATGTTATATGGCCAAAGACATGATAAAATATATTTGACGTATGAGATGATCATGTTTAGTAAAAGTTCATATCGACTTGCATGTCGATGCATATGGCAACCGACATGAGCCATAGGGTTGTCTTTAATTATTGTATGACTTGCGTTTCAATCATTAAGTGCTATGTAATGCTTTACTTTATTGCTAAGTGGTAGCAATAGTAGTAGAAGCATGGTTGGCGTGACAACCCCGATGGCGACACAATGATGGACATCATGATTATGGAGATCATGGTGTTATGCTGCTGACGATGGAGATCATGTCGGTGCTTTGGAGATGGAGGTCAAAAGCACAAGTTCATGGCCATATAATGTCACTTATGATTTGCACGTGATGTTAATCCTTTTATGCATCTTATTTTGCTTAGGACGACGATAGCATTATAAGGTGATCCCTCACTAAAATTTCAAGATAAAACTGTGATCTCCCTAAGTGTGCACCGTTGCGAAAGTTCGTTGTTTTGAAGCACCACGTGATGATCGGGTGTGATGCACTATACGTTCACATACAAAAGGTACAATCTATTTTTGCACATGCGGAACACTCTGGTTAAACTTGATGAGACTAACATGTACAAACATGGCCTCGGAACACAGGAGGCCGAAAGGTCGAACATGAGTCATATATATATAGTAGATATTATCAACATGGATATGACCATTGAAACCACCTCATCTCACGTGATGATCGGACTTGGGTTGGTGGATTTGGATCATGTCGCACTTAGACAACCTTAGGGATGTTGATTTGAGTGGGAGTTCTTAAGTAATATGATTAATTGAACTCATTATCATGAACATAGTCAAAATTTCTTTCCAAATTATGTTATAGATCAATAGCTCGCGCTGTTGCTCCCCTGAATTTTGATACGTTCCTAGAGAAAAAGTAAGTTGAAAGATGATGGTAGTAATTATGTGGAGTGGGTCTGTGATACGTCTCCAACATATCTATAATTTTTGATTGTTCCATGCTATTATATTACCAACTTTGGATGTTTTATATGCATGAATATGCTATTTTATATTATTTTTGGGACTAACTTATTAACTCAGTGCCTAGTGCCAGTTCCTGTTTTTTCCGTGTTTTTGACCCTTTTCAGATAGGAATATCAAATGGAGTCCAAATGGAATAAAACTTTTGCCGTGATTTTTTATGGAAAATATCAAAAATACTAGAAGGAAAAAATACCGGAGAGGAGGGCCGAGGGAGTCACGAGCCTAGGAGGCGCGCCCCCCCTAGGGCGTGGCTAGGAGGCTCGTGACCTCATCGTGGCCCCTCCTGACTTGTTCTCGCCGCCATACGGTCTTATAAATACCAAAACCCTTAGAACTAAACCTAGATCGCAAGTTCCGCTGCCGCAAACCTCCAGAGCCACCAAAAACCAATCGGGAGACCGTTCCGGCATCCTGTCGGAGGGGAATCCATCTCCTGTGGCCATCTTCATCAACACCATTGCCTCTCCGATGATGCGTGAGTAGTTCACATCAGACCTTCGGGTCCATAGCTAGTAGCTAGATGGCTTCTTGTCTCTCTTTGATCTTCAATACAAAGTTCTCCATGATCTTCATGGTGATCTATCCGATGTAATTCTCTTTTGCGGTGTGTTTGTTTAGATCCGATGAATTGTGGATTTATGATCAGATTATCTATGAATATTATTTGAGTCTCCTCTGATTTCTTATATGCATGATTTCATATCCTTGTAAGTCTCTTTGAGTTATGGGTTTTGTTTGGCCAACTTGATCTATGATTCTTGCAATGGGAGAAGTGCTTGGTTTTGGGTTCATACCGTGCGGTGTCCTCACCCAGTGATAGAAAGGGTAGCGAGGCACGTATCATGTTGTTGCTATCAAGGGTAAAAAGATGGGGTTTATATCATATTGCATGAGTTTATCCTTCTACATCATGTCATCTTGCTTAAGGCTTACTCCGTTTGTTATGAACTTAATACACTAGATGCATGCTGGATAGCGGTCGATGTGTGGAGTAATAGTAGTAGATGCAGAAAGTATCAGTCTACTTGTCTCGGACGTGATGCCTATATGTATGATCATTGCCTTAGATATCGTCATGACTTTGGACAATTCTATCAATTGCTCAACAGTAATTTGTTCACCCACCGTAATACTTGCTATCATGAGAGAAGCCTCTAGTGAACACTATGGCCCCCGGGTCTGTTTTACATATTATATATTCAGATCTAAACATAAAAACACCAAAAATACCTTGCTGCAATTTTATTTACTTATTTATATTTTCTCATTATCACTATCAGATCTCACCTTGCAATTAATCGTAAAGGGATTGACAACCCCTTTATCGCGTTGGGTGCAAGTTTGTTTGTCTTTGTGCAGGTTTCTTGGTGCCTCATCTTGATACTCCTACGTGATTGATACCTTGGTTCTCAAACTGAGGGAAATACTTATCTCTACTTTGCTGCATCACCCTTTCCTCTTCAAGGGAAAAACCAACGCAAGCTCGAGAAGTAGTAGTCCCTAATATGAGGATTGTCCTCATTGCTGCACAGAAGGCTTATGTCCTTGATGCACCGCTCGGTGCTCCACCCCTCAAGCATTGTCTGTGGGTGTTGACAACATCAGACATGCATGTTTTTATGACTACTTGATAGTTCGGTGTGTCATGCATTACAACTTAGAATTGAGGCTCCAAAGACGTTTTGAACGTCACAAGGCATATGAGATGTTCCAAGAGCTGAAATTGGGATTTCAGGCTCGTGCCTGTGTTGATAGGTATGAGACCTCCAACAAGATTATTTTCCTGTAAGATCAAGGAGAATAGCTCAATCAGTGAGCTTGTGCTCAGATTGTCTGGGTGCTACAATCGCTTGAATCAAGTGGGAGTTGATCTTCCAGATAAGATAGTCATTGATATAGTTCTCCAAGTAACTACCACAAAGCTGCTAGATCTTTGTGATGAACTATAAACATGCCAGGTATGGAAAAGATGATCCATGGGCTATTCGCGATGTTCGACACACCGAAGGTAGAAATCAAGAAGGAGCATCAAATGTTGATGGCTAGTAAAACCACTAATTTCGAGATGGGCAAGGGCAAGAAGGGAAACTTCATGAACGGCAAGCTAGTTACTGCTCCAGTGAAGAAACCCAAGGTTGAACCCAAACCCGAGACTAGGTGCTTCTATTATGAGGAGAACGATCACTGAGGTGGATCTTCCCTAGATACTTGGTAGATAAGAAGGCTGGCAACCTCAACAGAAGTATATTTGATATACGTGTTATTGATGTGTACCTTACTAGTACTCCTAGTGTCGTTGTTTTCTCACGACAGATGCCACGGGGAGGCTTATCGAGAGTGGTTGGGGCCTATGGATGCCAGTGGACTCCGGGAACGGTATTGGTGACAAATGGTGCGGGACACACGATGTACCCAGGTTCAGGGCCCTCTTTGGGAGGTAATAGCCCTAGTTCTTGCTAGTATGGTTGATGAACCGAGAGGGGTTACAATGGTGCTCCTGGAGCTGTTCGGGTAGAGGAGGAAGAAGGGGCTAGCCCGCTTGTCTTGCCTCTCTACGTGGGAGTGGGTGTGTGTATCCTCGGGAAGGTGCTCGCCCCGTGCATGGGGGGCTCCTGGGGGTTTTATAGGCCACCCCCCGAATACAATATGAGGAAAGGGACACCAGAGGGCCCTAGCTGGTGGTCTCTCTAGCCGGCCGTGCCCCCCCAGCTAAGGGGTCTTGTCACTGGTAGGGCCCACTGTCAGTGTCAAAATGGACAGATCTCGGGTAGGGGGTCCCGAGCTGTGAGACTAGAAGCGATGGTAACATGAGACGAAGGGGACAAAGTTTTACCCAGGTTTGGGCCCTCCTATGGAGGTATTAAGCCTGATTGTATTGATGATATGGGGTTACAAAGTTGATCTACCTCAAGATCAAATAGCTAACCCTAGATGAGTTGTCCTGTCTCTACAACGTAAAACCCTCAGGTTTATATAGACACCGGGGGTACCTAGGGTTTACACATGGTCAGTTACATGCCAAAGAGATGAACACAACTATCTATAGCTGCCAATCTTGGAGAACACGCCACGACTCCTCGAAGCCTCCACCCTGGCAGCAATGCCCTTGATCACCCAATGGTCACTTTGTGGCCCATACAGTCCGGCATGTGGGAAATAGGTCGGCTGCCCGAGGACCCCTAAATCCAGGACTCCCTCAGTATCCCTCGGACTAGTCTTCAACGTCGATGTATATCCGGATGATCTTCATAATCTTCAGCTTGCAAGGCGAGTCCTGTACTCCTTTTTATTCGGCAACCGACCAATTATCGGCGAAATCCCAAGTGTCACGGGCTCTCCAGGCCCATTATAACAACCGCCAGCCTTCCTCGATTCTCGCGTATCATGGGGAGGCAAGCAGTTCAGCGGGTTTTTACGGTGCTGCCCTTCCATAATGGAGGCTACATCCATGTAAGTAAATAGGATCGCGGTTTAGACCACATCCTCCTCCTTCTCCCCAACGGAAAAACTCCTTGCGGAAGATCCACGAAAAACATGGCAAGCGTCTCAACTCTTCCGCGCGCCCCTACAGCCCACGTTCGGGGACTGGACCAGCTGCTCCATATCGCTTCTGCGGCTGCGCAATCTGGAGACCCAGGGGTATCTCCCTTCTTTGGATCTGGCGGTGAATTGCGGAGGTTTAACTTCCCACAACAATGAGTTTTTCGCGGAGCATTACCCCAATCCTCAAAGGGGGAACGCGTATGCTTCTTGCCCTTCCTCCTGTGGGGCCTCGGGTTTCCCATCCACCCGTTCCTAAGGGGATTGTTGGATTTCTATGGGATCCAACTCTAGCACCTCACCCCGGGGTCAATCCTGCACATCTCGGGCTTTGTAGCCCTCTTCGAGATGTTCCTGGGCTGCGAGGCGCATTTTGAGCTATGGAGGAAATACTTCTGTCTTGTCCCTCAAACTCAGGACAAGGCAATCTTGGAGGTCGGGGAAACTGAAGTATGCCGTATAGCGGGAACAGGGTATCCGGTGGGTACGCCGAAGGAATCCGAAAAGTGGACTTCGGAGTGGTTTTGTATTGAAGATGCCCCCCTGTTAGAGCCAGCTCGGAGAGGTCTGCCCAAATACTCTGACGCCCCTTTGAAGAAGAGGTACAACTTGCGGCCAAAGAGTTCGTCCCAAGAGGACAACGTTGAAGTATAATGTTTGGCAGCCCAGGTGCGGATGCTTATTCACCACAACCTGACCATGCCCCATGTCATGGCCGCCGCCATCACCCGGCGCGTGCAGCCTCTCCAACAAAGGATACATCCCCTATGGCACAACAACAGTACAAGCGACACCACTCGCACCCAGAGATTGGGAGCCGCCACCCTTGCCGACCTATATAAAGGAGAGCAAGAAGATTTTATGCATCAGACAACCAAGGAAGGGTAGTCAAGCCATAATCCCATCGAATTGGTAAGCCTTTCTCCTCTGCGAACATAGTTTGGGGTTTCCATTCCGTTCTTTATTTAACCGAAGCCTTTTAATACGTTAATAGGAATGGTGGAGCTTCATCGAGATAGTCAACTGTCCGGCTCCCCAGCCCGAAGACTATTCGCATGATGATGATTCGGGTTTTGACGAAGACCCGGATCTTCTAATTAAATTTGAAGACAGAGTCTTCTATCGAGAGAGCCTCGACCGATCTCAGGTGGCTATCATAGCCGATTACCCTAGATCGTTCTCTGTTCCTGCAACAAATAGGAACAAGAAGAGCTCGTCCCAAAAGAGGCAAGCATCCAACAGTGCCCCAAACGCGCCAGCTCCTACTCCCAAGCATCATAAATCCGCGCACCCTACGCCGACGACCGAAACAACACCCGGATTGGAAACCAACAGGGGCATAACCAATAAGCTAGTCGCGATGACGAATTCGCCTACTCACTCAACCCAAAGGTATTTTGTTTGGTTGTCTGCTTACTTACACAATTAATAGAATCTTACAGAAGTTTACATCAAAACACTTAGGCAAAAAGCCTAGGCTTCCCCTACCGAAGAGGTCACCAAGGTGTCCGGCAACGCTCAAAATTCCAGAGCTATGACTCATGCCGACCCTGCTGCCAAGGCCCCTATGGCCAATCCGGCTCCCGCCGATTCCGGTGACGGTGTGTCTGTCACTAAATCGAAAGTAGGGAGCGCCATGAATCACTGACGACGATAGGAGGCCCTGCGTCACCCAGTGATTTCCGAACAAGAGTTCGGCGCCCTACGCACAGTGGATGCGCACATCAGCGCAGCCCGAGCTGGGTTCGGCGAGGCCCTAAAGATGATATATGCCAATTTGCAGGTAAGTAATCATCTTGAAAGAGTCCGGACACTCGTGTGAAACCAGTAGCCCCCGAGCCTTAAATTGGTTCGGAACAACCGAATTAAGGGTCCTTATGCTGTTTTACTGCTAACGCAGGCTTCGAAGTAACAAAACGAGCAACTAGTCAAGGAGCTAGAGGACATCCAATCACAGGTACAATCTATGAAGGCAGAGCTAGAGCAAGTGAAGAGCTTCACCCAGGAGGCCCGTGGTGAGTATACCAGTGCTATTAATTTCTAGCAAATGTCCATATTGATGCAAGGATTCTATAGCATCTGAATCCATATGGCATATGCAAAAAGAGTTGGATGAAGCCCAAGAAGCTCAACGGCAAGCCGAGTCCCAACACGAGGCTGGCTATCACATTGTGGGCCTCCTCCAGGAAGAAAAGAAGCAACATGTCGAACAAATTGAGAATTTAAAAGCTCAATTGGCCCAAGCCCAAGAAGAAAACCAGAAACTACAGAGGGGCATGTTCGGTAAGTTTGATTTCGATGTTTAGTAAGTACTTTTTATAAAGGAAGTTAAAAAAGCATGCCTTTGCCTCATATGTAGGCCTCCCGTCTGGGAGTCCTGAAGAAGAGATTGGGTCCTTCTGGGGGTATCTGTTAAAAGAGCTTTCCGCACTTCACGAGCGTGCCCGCAAAGCGATGAAAAGCATGGTAAAGGCACTATGGCCTGCCGAACAGCCTCCGAAAGGAATGACCGAACTAGTCGATCTATGCAAGGGAGCCCGAAGTAGATTCGAGCTGCAAAAGACATTGGCTTGCCGGTAGGTAGCATGGGAAGCATGGGCAATTATCAAGACCCGTTAGACCGGACTTAATCCCGAGCGTATGTCTCGGGTTGGTCCGGTGGGATAGGATGGGCAAGAAGTGCCACTCCACCTGGTGTATGACCAGGTTATGCCTACCGCCCGTCTGTCACAAGAAGATTGTTCCCTAGATGCGATAATCGACAATCTCGACCAACAGCCGACTATGTAATTTTGTATACTTTTGTAGGAACAATCGAATTGTTACTCTATCTGTGTTGTAAACTCTGTCTTAACCGGCCATCGGCTTCTCCCTCCCGTGCAAAGAGCTCGGGAGTGTTCCTCGTAATTTGTCACCCTAAAGGGGCGAATTGTGTTCGGGGAACCAGGCAATACGGCCATGTGGTGCAAATGGACAGAAAGCACACAGAGAGGTATGTAATATTACTGCTTAGCGTAAGAAACATCTTCCAAGGAAAATAGTACCCCCATAGATACCTTTCTTCGGGGTTCTATGAAGATCGTAGGTAGGTTCCGCTTACTACTGGTATGCGGCTAAGGGCCTTTAAGAAGGAGGAAGCCCAAATAGTGGTGATAGTTACCATCATCGTATTAAGTGTTTCCGTCATAGCCGAACAATATTGTACGTAAGATAGATAGCTTTCGTCTTCACCCGTCTAAGGTACATATCTGGATGACCAGTTCATAACAATCGCAGAGGTGCTCCCTTTACCCTCTAGCCGAACAATCAGGAATGTAGAGGGCAAACACAGGAATGAGGCAACCCAACTTGGTAAAGTCTTAGTTTGAATTGATGCATATGACGGCTTGAAAGTGACAAAGGAAATGTGTATACACGATAAGTGTAAATAAATGCTTATAATATAAAAGCGGTGGCTTCGGGAAGAAGCCCCCAGGTGTTGTGTTCGGATTTAACACTTGATGGTGTAATTCGATAACCTTAGTACAAGATCGGTCGAACCGGGCATTGAAAGAAAAGGAAAAAAATTCACCCCTACCAAATAGCACAGTGGGAGGGGAAAGGAAAATAGAAGGAAAAGGGATAAAAGAAAAAATGCTGAAATATTTAGACGAGAGTAGTTTATCCGTAGAAGCGTTGAAGACGAGCTACGTTCCATGGGTTTGGTTCAAGGCGATTGTTTGACGGGTTCCGAAGACGGTAGGCTCCTCCCGCTAGTACTTCGTCGATTATGAAGGGGCCCTCCCATTTGGAGTTAAGTTTATGATTCTACTTCTCCCGGAGTCGTAAGACGAGTTTGCCTATGTTGCATGCTTTTGGCCTGACCTCCCTACTCTGGTAACGTCAGGCTACTATTGGTAAAAAGTAGAGCGAGACCGAGCTATGTCGCGCTCTCCTTCTTACGCGTCTAGGCCGTCCTCACGATCTAACTTGGCTTCCCTTTTCCTCGTACATGTGCACCCTTGGTGTGTCGTGAATAATGTCATAGGGGAGGACTACCTCTACCCCATAGACCATGAAGAATGGTGTATATCCTGTTGATTTATTCAGGGTGGTGCGTAGGCCCCATAAAATGGAGTCAAGATCCTCCACCCAATGACAGTCGGACTCATGAAGAGATAGGACCAAACGTGGCTTAATGCCGCTCATAATGAGGCTGTTTTCTCATTCAACTTGTCCATTGGTCTGCGCATGATAGACCGATGCGTAATCGAGCTTTATGCCCATTTTGCGCACCAATCCTTGACCTCTTGGGCCATGGAGTTGGATCCATTATCCGTTATTATATTGTGTGGGACACCATAACAGTGTACCACGCTCGAGATAAAGTCGATCACTGGTCCGGAGTTGGCCAATTTGACAAGATTTGCCTCTATCCATTTGGTGAACTTGTTGACCATGACCAGTAGGAATTTATTTTTCTTTGTCCCCCTTTAAGGGGCCCGACCATGTCCAGCCCCCAGACTGCGAAAGGCCAGGTGATCGGAATAGTCTAAAGAGCTGTTGGGGGCATGTGACTTTGGTTTGGGAAGAGTCGACATCCTTGTAGCGACCCGACTCAAAATGAGTCAAGTCTCTGTGTGTTATGTGCCATCCCTGGATCAGTATGCTGGCACACACAGTACATCAATGTATATATCAAAGTGCAATCACATGTAACAGCGTAAAACAGATATATACCTTAAAATAGCAGCGGATACAGTCAACGGGAGTGGAGTCCCAATAACACCAACGGCAAGTTGAGTGCAGACCATAACCCTGAATCGTACTCTTACCCGTCGTAGAAGAGTATCTACAACATAAGACGTTGCAGCCATATAGGTCAGTACATTGAATGTACTGGCAAGATCACCATAGTAGATCAGAAGAATACAGACTATTCTATATGCAAAGGCTTTGTGGCTCTGTGTCTAAGTTTTTGCGTAAAAGCTGATTTTATTTTCCTACAACAAAGGAATATCAGGAATATCACTATGGAATTACCTATCATGACATGGTTCCGCCAACCAATGTCTCAATACCCTCAAGTATCTTAAGTTGCCCACAATTAAGTTATCGGTCCAGTGTTGAGAGTTCAGAGATAGATCCAATGCCAGAGGCTCAAATTTTCCGTAACCATGGACACGGCTAATCGATTAGGTTTAACTCTGCAGAGTGTTGTGTACTTTACCCACAAGATTCTTTCCCTCCTGGAAAGTCCTTGCACTGCCTGGTGTTTGAGAACAGGATGAAAGAAACATGGTCTTTCAGAGTGCTTCCCTGACTGTCCGACAGTGCCCATCCAATCCTAACGTCGACTACATCTCGTAGCACTGCCCAGCAGAGTCACAACAAAGATCAACCAAGCCAGAGCCCATAATGACTTGTGGCTACACAGGTAAGCTTCCGGTCATGAAGTATTCATCCTTCTCTTTGAGTCTGGGTGAAGCTTTCCGCAAGATGCCATGGTGCTTCTCCATGCATCCCGGCCACTCACTGGTTTCTCCAGGGTGCCCATCAATTCCATCCTTCACCCAGTAGTGTGTATTGAAAACTTGTCTTCTCGAGTCTCGAAGTCTTGAGGTCTTGAAGATGCAGGACTTGAACATGTCTTCATGAAGTTGTCGTCTTGACGTAGATTCCTTCTTCACACCACTCACGAACACTCATACCAATCCCCGTCTACTTTAGCATAGCACAAAAGTAACTAACATTCCCGGGGCTTTAGTAACATGTGGTGGGTTCCTACCTCATGCATTCTACTCAACTACAAGAATTTCAATAACACTACGGGAGGGATGTGTTGAATGATGTCACTACATGCAATAAAAACATAGGTATGAAATAGATGGTCAAAGTGAACTTGCCTGTACTGTTGATGAAGATAAAGATTGCTCTCAGAAATAACTTGATAGACTATTCGTCACTCTCTGATGAGAAATCTATACAAACATTGCATACATATAAGCAATCATACTAGCAATCAATTCTAACAATCACAAGATAACACAAGAAACAAAGGCAACAAGGTTGATGAAGGAAATACTTAAGACAAAAGTTAAAATCAAGAAAGTTTTCATCAAAGCAACTAAAGTAGTTTTCCCCTACAAACAACTATTTTCAATAGTAACAAAACAATAACAAAGTAAAATACAACAAAAGGATTTTTTTGTAAATATTTTACTAGCAAAAAGAATTACTTTTGAAGAACAAGTAAAACTATGAAAACATTATCCTAAAAAACATAAGTGTTTGCCTAATGAACTTACTTACAAGCACAACCATAAAATAAGAGAAAACAATTATGAGACAACTAAGTTAACAGGAAATAAAACTTATAAAACAATTATTTTAAATATTTGTAAATAAGAACCAACTAGCATTACTAGAGCAACATAACAAAGCATAACAAAGCAAAACAATGGACTCCAAGTTTAGGTGGCTAAACCACTACTAAAACAACTATGCTTTTTTAACCAAACTAATAGTTAACAGAAAAGAATTATTAAAAATATTAATTATAAAACAGAATTAAATCATCTAGAACTTTTGGGAAAGGAGCTTCTATTAAAACTAAACACATTACCTAATGAAAAATAATATAGTTTTCCTATCATAATATAGCAAAACTAAATTATTTTTATTAACAAAACATTTCTTAACAGAAAAGATTACTAAAAACTTTTTCTTAGAAAACAGAATTTAATTATATAAAACTTTGTTGGAATAAACTATTACTAACTAGTTTGTTTTATAACAAATTAAACCTATTTGGAAAAGAGTTGAGATTCCTATAACCATAAGGAATAAACTAAGCAAATTTTATATTTTTATTAACAGTAAGTAAAACACCTAAAGTTTAACTAACAGAAACTACTAAATCAAATTAAAACTAACTCAGATTTAAACTAACAAAATAAAACTAATTAAACTATATTAACAAACTAAACAGATTCTGTTTTTAGTTAAAACCCTAATCAATTTTATTCTAAAAATTCTCAAACTTTACCTACTCATACCTAATATCACTAGTGTCAAGTAGCAAAAATAATCAATCAAAAATACATTTTAAAACTCAAGATATTCAGAAAACAAAATTTAAATCAAATCTGTTTAAATTCAAATTTAAATGTTCAACCATGGTCAAATTTGGTATCTGCAGAAACTAGATGAAAATTGTGATCTAATGCAAAAAAGAATCAAGTTAAAATACTTAAAAACATAAAAGTTATAAGCAAAACAAATCAGAAACTATTCTGTTTTTTAAAATTAAAACAAAAAGGAACAAATTGCTTCTAACGGACAGGGGTACACGTGTCGCGCTCTGGTTGGCCGAAGGGGTGCGCGTGAGTGAGCTAGCGAGCGGACGGCCGGCTTCTAACCGAAAATGCTTCGGTCTAAAAACAGATAAGAAAAACCGAGCGGTTCTTTTAAAATAAACCGAAGGGGTATCCTATTGTAATCTACACCGTTCATTCGAGATCGGACGGGGGAGGAGAGAAAGGGGGCTCACCGCGGCGGGGGTGAACTTCGACGAAGGCTCCGGCTCCGGCGGCGGCTCGGGGTCGAAGCGGGCGTCAACTCCAGGTGTCTCCGGCGTCGGGGAAATGTCCCAGTCGACTTGCGCGAGCGTGGCGATGTCGATGGTGGCGTCGGTGAGGCTCGGGGGCGACGGAGTCGATGGGCAGGAGCTCCTTGAGCCTCGGGCTCCGGCGAGGTCGAGGGGGAGGAGAGCTCCGGTGGGGTGTGGGGCTCGAGGAGGGCACTGGGAGGTGCGGGGAGGTGCGGCGAGGCCGTTGGATGGCTCGGGTGGTGTAGAGGTGGTCGGGGTGGAGCAGCAGCAAGGTAATGGCGCGGCGGCGGCTCGGACTCCGGCGATCAATTCTGGCGAGGAGAGGGCTCGGGGTTGGGGGCAACGAGGGGGAATGGGTGCGGCAGAGCGGCGGCTATTTATAGGAGGGGTCGGAGCGGTCCGGAAGGAAGGAGGGGAGATAAATCCGGCAAGGTTCGCCGGCGTGGTCATCGGGGAGGAGAAAGGAAGGAGGTGGCTGACGGGATTTTCGGTCGGGGGTGGGGCCCGGATGCCAGTGGGAAAGAGAGAAAGGAAAGAGGGGCGGGCGACCGGTTGGAGGGATTTTCGGGCGAGATTAGGGGAAGGCTGGGCCGGCTGGGTCTTAAAGACCGTTAAATTTTTCCTATTTATATTTACCAGCGAATCAAAAACAAGTAAATGGCCATAAAAACTTGCCTAAAAGGAAAAACTTTTATACCAAAATTATCAGCGGAATAAATGCTATTTAATAGACATTTTTTGTCTGGTCAAATTAAATACTTAAAAAAAATCATTTTTCAGAAAATGCCTTAATTGGCTTTATTTATTTTTGGAAAATTATTTTTCATATCACCCCTTGGGTTTTATGATTCAAAACTTCACAAAATACCCCCTGGTTTTGGAGTGTCATATTTACTCCTCTCAAATTTTTGACAAGGGGTTTGAATATTTTGAAAACTTGAATAGGAACCAAATATGAAATGGATTCCAAAAATAATTTCAGAGGCACTTCCAAATTCTTTTAAACTCCCAACTCATATTTCATATATCTGAAGAAGTCATATTATCCTCTCTCATGAAAATCATTGAGTTGCATAAAGTTCTCTGAATTTGAAATATTTTCAAATGGGAATTCAAACCATTTTCAATCCCTTTTCATTTCTTTAAATGGAAGAAGTCATGTCATCTTCACTCTAGGGGTTTGTGATGAAATGAAATTGAATTCCTGGTGATCAAAATACAGAGTGAAAGTTTTTGGGAAAGTCATTTCATTCCCTCTCATTAAACTTTCAAAAGTTTCAAAAAGTTTCAAATTTCACTCACTTTCAATCATTCAAGCAAACAATCAATCATTCTAATATTTTTTATAACATTCCAAAGTTTGGGATGTTACAAACCTACCACACTTAAAATGAATCTCGTCCTCGAGATTCGAAAGGGCTAGAAAGAAAAGGTTAGGGTTTGGGGGTCTTCTAACAAATCCATTGACCAAGAAGGTGTGGGGTCTTCCAACAAGACTCCATTGACCTGGAAAATTGGGTCTACCACACTTAAAATGAGAGTTACTGGTCCATCAAAATTCTTGGCAGTCCTCTGGGTGCATCTGTCTTTTCACCTTCTTCACGATAGCTTCTTCGGTGATGCTCTTCCGTTATATCAAAATCTTTTGTCCTCATAACAACATGTATTTCCTCCGATACTGGGTCTTCTTAACTGACAGGTCTCGCGATCATTCTAAATAACTTATCGATGATCTCATGGTGGTCTACCATTGGTGGTTATCCTGCAGTGAAAAAGGGTCGTGGCTTCATTCCTCCCGTAGAATTTCCTACATGTGACGGAAACTGTCATGTACAAGGGTTCTTCATCATACCATTCTAAGGCTTAAACAAAAGCTTCAAAGAACGTCGTCTCTTTACTATGGGTAAGTCACTCAGATTTACCATTCCGAATAGCAAGAGAATGATTAGAGTAGGTCGTCATGGTGATCAATCCATGCCGCACTGAAATCATTACCTTGTATAAGGTTTAGTGAATCTCGTATTCTAACACTTGGGCTTCCTCACAAGCATTGCAGAAATCTCTCTTGTCAACGAACAAAGTTCGGGTAAATCCATTGATTCTGCAAGCTAAGCAAAAACATCTATCGCTTCTTCACATCTCTCAGGTTTTCGTAAACTCCTAAGAAAACGTTCGCTGATCAGTCGTAGCTTCTTCCAAGTTTCTTCCTTCACAAGATGGGGCTTGATCCTTATCAATCCTGAGCTCAGTGACTTGTGGGTTCACTTGAATACTTGGATAGCTTTATCTCATTCCTGGGGTTACTATCGTTCCATATTCCAACATTACCTTCAGTTCACTACACCATATCCTTGAGGTAACAAATCACAGACCTATTCTTGTCTAGATTCCACTCTGCGGAATTCATTTTCCTTTCCATTGGTCTGTTTAACCTTGGGTATGGTTTCACCACAATCATTCTTTTTCTCAACGTTCCAGCTTCGAAAGCACTTTGTCACAAGGGTTATCATCCACACAGTTTGAGGTGGTTCCACATTCTCTTCACTTGTATTCACTTATCAAAACTCCTTAATCCGGAAAAGGTACCTGTGGTTACTACCACACTTAAAATGAAATGCACTCATGTCTACATAGACCATATTTTCTCATATCCTCGAAAATGGTAGGAGATCTTGGGTCATAGAGTAATAATTAACAAAAGATGAATCATGACACCATAAATTTCCATTGACTCATGAATTTATTACAAACTCTGAAACTTCCGTTACATAACTTCAAAAGGTAAGAGTGCTACCTATTACATTTATTACTTCCAAAATCCAAAACTCAACTACTCATGTTTAGCCATTCTTTTCCGGGTAGGTATAGGAGTAATGTCCTGTCTTCTTGCACTGAAAATAGATGAGCTCTGACAAATCTCGGGGCTTCTTGATGTTGGTTTTTTGCTCTTGGGAGTTCTGGTTCCTTTCTTGGACACTTATCAGCATAGTGGCCTAAATTCTTGCACCTGAAACACATGATCTGACTCAGATCCTTCTTCGTAGAAATTGGGTTGTTCAGAGGACGTCTTCGGTTTCTCTTCTTGGGTTTCTTTGTTCCGATCAAAAGTTCAATTTCCTGTGGATCAAACTCCACTTCTTCGGTCGGGAAATTTCCCAGATACTCTTTTCTTTACTTCGTACAGTCTTGTGAGAAGTGTCCTTCTTCTCCACATGAATAGCAGGCATTGGAGTAAAATCTGGTTAGGCCTTCTCCATCAAGGTCCTCAATATCTTCCTTCATCACATGTTCTCCTAGCTTTCTTCTGAAGGCTTCCTTCATGGCTTCCTTCTGCTGTTTGATGGCTTCTTGTACCTTGGGGTACATTTGGCATTGAGCAGGGTAGTGATTGGTTCCTTCACACAAGAAACATGTCACTTACCCAGTTGGGCAGTCCTCAGCAGGGTGATTCTCTTCATAGTAAGGGCATCCATCCTTGTGTTCTTCCTGGGTGTGTCCTATCTCTCCACATATCTTGCAAGCACAAATCTTCTTCACAACCTTGCGACGGGGCTTCTGGGTGTTGGTAACAACAGGGGATCCTTGCAAAGTCATCTTGAATTCTTCCCAAGTGATTGATTCCTGCCTATTATGGATATCTTCATGCATCTTCCACCAATGTGCAGCACCTTCTGCAAAGTACCGAAGAGCATACTGGACCATCTCGTTCCGTGCAACAAGGTTACTCCTTAGGTGATCCTCCATGTTCTGAATCCATTCTTCTGTCTCTAACCGAGTCATTGATCCAGAATACACAAGTCTAGCTTCAATCATCATCTATTGGGGTCAAGGTTTTGGGATGAGAAGCAAGAGAGAGAAGGGAGGAGAAAACACACAATACAAACAATGGTTTTGAAAATAGATTCTTTTGTTGTGGCTGTCGAAAATAAAACTTACACACAAATGATAGCTCACAAATCATGGTGTCTAACGTAAGTATACAACAAGGGTTTGGTCTTCTAGGGGCATAACATCTTGGAAATTCTTCACGGTCTTCAATTTCTTCAGATTTGTATAGTCTTCATCTTGTGTAGCTACAATTCTTCTAATGCATGGTGAAATCTTCTTTACTTGGAAATGGCCATCAATTGTTTCGATATCTTGTCCTTCTTGAAGAGGTCTCAGTTGATTCCTTGGTGGGGTCAAGGGAAGAGGTATTGTCTAACTATTTGAAGTAGGAGAGATCATTTGATAAAGCTCAAATAAAATGAGAAGTAAAGGGTCTTTTGAAAACAAAGTTTTCGAGAAATCATTTCCTAAGGGCTTTCCAGATTCTAGGGTCACGTCCTACAGTCAACATGTGCTCTGATACCATTTTCTGTAGCGACCCGACTCAAAACGAGTCATGTCTCTGTGTGTTCTGTGCCATACCTGGATCAGTATGCTGGCACACACAGTACATCAATGTATATATCAAAGTGCAATCACATGTAACAGCGTAAAACAGATATATACCTTAAAATAGCAGTGGATACAGTCAACGGGAGTGGAGTCCCAATAACAGCAACGACAAGTTGAGTGCAGACCGTAACCCTGAATCGTACTCTTACCCATCGTAGAAGAGTATCTACAACATAAGACGTTGCAGCCATATAGGTCAGTACATTGAATGTACTGGCAAGATCACCATAGTAGATCAGAAGAATACAGACTATTCTATATGCAAAGGCTTTGTGGCTCTGTGTCTAAGTTTTTGCGTAAAAGCTGATTTTATTTTCCTACAACAAAGGAATATCAGGAATATCACTATGGAATTACCTATCATGACATGGTTCCGCCAACCAATGTCTCAATACCCTCAAGTATCTTAAGTTGCCCACAATTAAGTTATCGGTCCAGTGTTGAGAGTTCAGAGATAGATCCAATGCCAGAGGCTCAAATTTTCCGTAACCATGGACACGGCTAATCGATTAGGTTTAACTCTGCAGAGTGTTGTGTACTTTACCCACAAGATTCTTTCCCTCCTGGTAAGTCCTTGCACTGCCTAGTGTTTGAGAACAGGATGAAAGAAACATGGTCTTTCGGAGTGCTTCCCTGACTGTCCGACAGTGCCCATCCAATCCTAACGTTGACTACATCTCGTAGCACTGCCCAGCAGAGTCATAACAAAGATCAACCAAGCCAGAGCCCATAATGACTTGTGGCTACACAGGTAAGCTTCCGGTCATGAAGTATTCATCCTTCTCTTTGAGTCTGGGTGAAGCTTTCCGCAAGATGCCATGGTGCTTCTCCATGCATCCCGGCCACTCACTGGTTTCTCCAGGGTGCCCATCAATTCCATCCTTCACCCAGTAGTGTGTATTGAAAACTTGTCTTCTCGAGTCTTGAAGTCTTGAGGTCTTGAAGATGCAGGACTTGAACATGTCTTCATGAAGTTGTCGTCTTGACGTAGAGTCCTTCTTCACACCACTCACGAACACTCATACCAATCCCCGTCTACTTTAGCATAGCACAAAAGTAACTAACGTTCCCAGGGCTTTAGTAACATGTGGTGGGTTCCTACCTCATGCATTCTACTCAACTACAAGAATTTCAATAAAACAACGGGAGGGATGTGTTGAATGATGTCACTACATGCAATAAAAACATAGGTATGAAATAGATGGTCAAAGTGAACTTGCCTGTACTGTTGATGAAGATAAAGATTGCTCTCAGAAATAACTTGATAGACTATTCGTCACTCTCCGATGAGAAATCTATACAAACATTGCATACATATAAGCAATCATACTAGCAATCAATTCTAACAATCACAAGATAACACAAGAAACAAAGGCAACAAGGTTGATGAAGGAAATACTTAAGACAAAAGTTAAAATCAAGAAAGTTTTCATCAAAGCAACTAAAGTAGTTTTCCCCTACAAACAACTATTTTCAATAGTAACAAAACAATAACAAAAAGTAAAATACAACAAAAGGATTTTTTTGTAAATATTTTACTAGCAAAAAGAATTACGTTTGAAGAACAAGTAAAACTATGAAAACATTATCCTAAACAACATAAGTGTTTGCCTAATGAACTTAACTACAAGCACAACCATAAACTAAGAGAAAACAATTATGAGACAACTAAGTTAACAGGAAATAAAACTTATACAACAGTTATTTTAAATATTTGTAAATAAGAACCAACTAGCATTACTAGAGCAACATAACAAAGCATAACAAAGCAATACAATGGACTCCAAGTTTAGGTGGCTAAACCACTACTAAAACAACTATGCTTTTTTAACCAAACTAATAGTTAACAGAAAAGAATTATTAAAAATATTAATTATAAAACAGAATTAAATCATCTAGAACTTTTGGGAAAGGAGCTTCTATTAAAACTAAACACATTACCTAATGAAAAATAATATAGTTTTCCTATCATAATATAGCAAAACTAAATTATTTTTATTAACAAAACATTTCTTAACAGAAAAGATTACTAAAAACTTTTTCTTAGAAAACAGAATTTAATTATATAAAACTTTGTTGGAATAAACTATTACTAACTAGTTTGTTTTATAACAAATTAAACCTATTTGGAAAAGAGTTGAGATTCCTATAACCATAAGGAATAAACTAAGCAAATTTTATATTTTTATTAACAGTAAGTAAAACACCTAAAGTTTAACTAACAGAAACTACTAAATCAAATTAAAACTAACTCAGATTTAAACTAACAAAATAAAACTAATTAAACTATATTAACAAACTAAACAGATTTTGTTTTTAGTTAAAACCCTAATCAATTTTATTCTAAAAATTCTCAAACTTTACCTACTAATACCTAATATCACTAGGGTCAAGTAGCAAAAATAATCAATCAAAAATACATTTTAAAACTCAAGATATTCAGAAAACAAAATTTAAATTAAATCTGTTTAAATTCAAATTTAATTGTTCAAACATGGTCAAATTTGGTATCTACAGAAACTAAATGAAAATTGTGATCTAATGCAAAAAGAATCAAGTTAAAATACTTAAAACCGTAAAAGTTATAAGCAAAACAAATCAGAAACTATTCTGTTTTTTTGAAATTAAAACAAAAAGGAAAAAAATTGCTTCTAACGGACAGGGGTACACGTGTCGCGCTCTGGTTGGCCGAAGGGGTGCGCATGAGTGTGATAGCGAGCGGACGGCCGGCTTCTAACCGAAAACGCTTCGGTCTAAAAACAGATAAGAAAAACCGAGCGGTTCTTTTAAAATAAACCGAAGGGGTATCCTATTCTAATCTACACCGTTCATTCGAGATTGGACGGGGGAGGAGAGAAAGGGGGCTCACCCCGGCGGGGGTGAACTCCGGTGAAGGCTCCC
Organism: Hordeum marinum; assembly: GCA_022496015.1. Classification (NCBI taxonomy): domain Eukaryota; kingdom Viridiplantae; phylum Streptophyta; class Magnoliopsida; order Poales; family Poaceae; genus Hordeum; species Hordeum marinum. Next base: position 92,504,715 of record CM039677.1, on the reverse strand, counting down.
GCGACGGCGGCGGCTCGGGGTCGAAGCGGGCGTCGTCTCCAGGGGTCTCCGGTGTCGGGGAAAAGTCCCAGTCGACATGCGCGAGCGTGGCGATGTCGATGGTGGCGTCGGTGAGGCTTGAGGGCGACGGAGTCGATGGGCAGGAGCTCCTTGAGCCTCGGGCTCTAGCGAGGTCGAGGGGGAGGAGATCTCCGATGGGGTGTGGGGCTTGGGGAGGGCACTGGGGGTGCGGGGAGGTGCGGCGAGGCCGTTGGATGGCTCGGGTGGTGTAGAGGTGGTCGGGGTGGAGCAGCAGCAAGGTAATCGCACGTCGGCGTCTCGGACTCCGGCGATCGATTCCGACGAGGAGAGGGCTCGGGGTTGGGGGCAACGAGGGGGAATGGGTGCGGCGGAGTGGCGGCTATTTATAGGAGGGGTCGGAGCGGTCCGGAAGGAAGGAGGGGAGAGAAATCCGGCGAGGTTCGCCGGCGTGGTCATCGGGGAGGAGAAAGGAAGGAGGTGGCCGACGGGATTTTCGGTCGGGGCTGGGGCCTGGTTTCCAGTGAGAGAGAGAGAAAGGAAAGAGGGGCGGGCGACCGGTCGGAGGGATTTTCGGGCGAGATTAGGGGAAGGCTGGGCCGGCTGGGTCTTAAGGACCTTAAATTTTTTCCTATTTATATTTACCAGCGAATCAAAAACAAGTAAATGGCCATAAAAACTTGCCTAAAAATAAAAAAGTTATATACCAAAATTATCGGCAGAATAAATGTTATTTAATAGACATTTTTATCTGGTCAAATTAAATACTTAAAAAAATCATTATTCAGAAAATGCCTTAATTGGCTTTATTTATTTTTGGCAAATTATTTTTCATATCACCCCTTGGGTTTTATGATTCAAAACTTCACAAAATACCCCCTGGTTTTGGAGTGTCATATTTACTCTCTCAAATTTTTGACAAGGGGTTTGAATATTTTGAAAACTTGAATAGGAACCAAATATGAAATTGATTCCAAAAATAATTTCAGAGGCACTTCCAAATTCTTTTAAACTCCCAACTCATATTTCATATATCTGAAGAAGTCATATTATCCTCTCTCATGAAAATCATTGAGTTGCATAAAGTTCTCTGAATTTGAAAGATTTTCAAATGGGAATTCAAACCATTTTCAATCCATTTTCATTTCTTTAAATGGAAGAAGTCATGTCATCTTCACTCTGGGGGTTTGTGATGAAATGAAATTGAATTCCTGGTGATCAAAATACAGAGTGAAAGTTTTTGGGAAAGTCATTTCATTCCCTCTCATTAAACTTTCAAAATTTTCAAAAAGTTTCAAATTTCACTCACTTTCAATCATTCAAGCAAACAATCAATCATTCTAATATTTGTTATAACATTCCAAAGTTTGGGATGTTACACATGCCAAACAATGTTTAACAAGCGACTTGGCGTTCGTCCGGGCTGTAAGACAAAAGAAACCAGCTCGGAAGGCCTTGCTAACTAAGGCTCTTGCCGTGACGTGGTGGCCACCCATGCCTACATGGAATTCGGCTAGGAGCTCCCGTCCTTCTTCCTCAGATATGCACTGCTGTAATATTCCGGTGGCGCTTTTCTTGTATAACTCACCTTCGTGTACTTTGTAGGCTTTGGATTGCCGAACTATGCGCCGTGCCTCTGTCTGGTTGTCGGGTAGTTCCTTGCGAAGAAGGTAGGCGAGGAATGGCTCTGTCCATGGCGCAATTACCTCCATTACCTCATGAGCCGAAGGCATTTTGTCCAATACGGAGCCGCCGATGATTTGATCATCTGGTTTGTTTATAGGGGGAACAACCTTGTCCGCCGTATTTAGACCGGCACCCTTGTCATCATCCTACCACATGACGGATGGCTTAAAGAGCCGCTCCAGAAAGGTGTTTCTTCGGACAAGATTGCATTTGGCTCCCATACGAGCCAGTATGTCGGCGGCTTGGTTGTAGTCGCGAGCGACGTGGTGAAATTCCAAACCCCCGATCCGTTTAGATATCTTTAGTATGGTGTTTCTGTATGCTGCCATCTTCAGGTTTTTGGCATCGAATTCACCATTAATTTGGGAGATGGCCAAGTTAGAGTCTCCCCGTACCTCTAGCCGCCATATGCCCATTGACACTGCCATATGAAGACCATGTAGGAGAGCTTCGTATTCGGCTGCGTTTTTAGAGTCGGCATACATGATCTGCAACACATATCACACATTGACGCCTATGGGGGGATGTGAGGATAACTCCAGCCCTCAGTCTGGCCAGGGTTTTGGATCCATCAAAGTACATTGTCCAATGGGAGTATGCACTGTATTCCTTGGGGAGCTCGGCCTCTGTCCATTCAGCCAGGAAGTCTGCCAATACCTGAAATTTTATAGCACGACGTGGCTTTTAGGTTATTTCAAATGGAAGGAGATCAATGGCCCACTTGGCTATGCGGTCGGTGTCGTCCCTGTTGTTGATTATATCGTTCAAGGGTACTTCGGATGCCACCATTACCGCACACTCTTTGAAATAATGTGTGAGTTTCCTTGATGCCATAAACACTGTGTAGGCTATCTTTTGGTAGTATGGGTATCTGGATTTGCACTATGTTAGTACTTCTGACATGTAATAGACCGGATTCCGAGTTTGGAACTTGTGTCCCTCCTCATCTCGATAAACGATGAACACCGCACTGACAACTTGGTTGGTAGCTGATATGCATAATAACATGGGCTCACTAGCGCCTGGTGCTGTGAGGATGGGATAGGTTGCCAGTAGTGTTTTGATTTCCTCTAACACGGCCGCTACTTTGCTGGTCCACTAGAAATTGTTGGTTGGTTTGAGTAATTTATAGAGCGGTAAAACTTTCTCCCCGAGGCGGGACATAAAGCGTCCTAACACCGCTACACACCCAGATAGCCTTTGGACATGCTTTAGCTCTATAGGAATTGCAAGTTCCGATAAAGCACGTATTTCAGCTGGGTTCGCTTCTATTCCTCTATGGGAGACGATTAATCCGAGCAGTCTACTAGAGGGAACTCTGAATACACATTTTGCCGGATAGACTCGTAAGTCATACTCGCGTAGGCTAGCAAAGGTTTGCCGTAGGTCGCCAACCAACTGGATGACGTGTTTGGTTTTAATTACCACGTTGTCCATGTATGCCTCGACTGTTTTACCGACCTGTGTCGCGAGACGCGTCTGGATCATGCTCTGGTATGTGCCCCCAGCTCTTTTAGCCTGAAAGGCATCATGTTGAAGCAGAATGGCCCATAGGGGGTGATGAATGCGGTTGCCGCTTGATCGGATTCGTTCATTTTGATTCCATGGTAACCGGAATAGGCATTGAGGAAACACAACGAATCGTGTTTGGCTATGGCGTCGATGATCTGGTCTATTCATGGTAAGGGGAAAGGGTCCTTAGGGCAGGCTTTGTTAAGGTCTTTGAAATCGATGCATAATCGCAGGACTTGTCTTTCTTTGGTACCATCACCAGGTTTGCCAACCATTCGGGGTGCTTAATCTGCCGAATTAATCCGGCCTCTAGTAGCTTAGCTAATTCTTCACCCATAGCTTGTCGTTTGGGTCCGGAGAAGTGGCGTAGAGTCTGTTTGACGGGCTTAAATCCTGTGATAATGTTCAGACTGTGCTCGACGAGCCGTCGTGGGATTCCAGGCATAAAGGAAGGATGCTAGGCAAAGATGTCCCAATTTTCTCGGAGAAAGTTCCCCAGAGCCTCGTCCACAAGGGGATCGAGCTGAGCTCCGATGGACATTGTCTTATTGGGGTCCATCGGATGCACTTGAAACTTGACGATTTCCTCTGCGGGTTTGAAGGACATAGGCTTGGGCCTTTTTCTAAGGATCACGTCGTCCCTTACAACTGTTGACCGTAGTGCGGTCAGTTCTTCGGCAGCGAAAGTCTCAACTAATACGTCGAGGGCAAGTGTTGTCGTCTTGTTTTCGGCCCGAAGGGCTATGTTCGGATTACTAGCGATTGTGATCACTCCATTTGGTCCTGGCATTTTAAGTTTCATGTTCCCGTAATGGGGTATAACCTGAAATTTTGTGAAGGTGTCATGCCCGAATAAGGCGTGGTAGCCGCTTGGGAAGGGCATGATGTGGAAGAGAAGTTCTTCGGATCGGTAGTTTTTGGGTGTACAAAACATCACGTCTAGGATGATACGTCCGGAACAACACGCCTCTTTCCTGGAATAATTCCCTGGAAAGTTGTATTGCTATGTTTGATGCGAGATCGGTCGAACTGCATTTTTTCCAGGGTGCCTTCGTATATGAGGTTTAAACCACTTTCGTCGTCCATTAGCACCTTATGTAGCTTGTAACCGTCAATGATGGGGTTCAAGTCTAGTGCGGCCGGTGAATGACTGGAAAGAATGGCTGGCTGGTCGGTATCTGTGAAGGTGATTGGTATATCTTCCCATGCACTAGTTGATGTCACATGGTAGACCTGTTGGAGTTCTATAAGAGCTCTTTTCCTCCTATTCTACGAGGGGAATGTTTCGTAGACCGTCAGAACTTTGGCATTGTATTTGAGCAATGATGAATAGAACCTGTTCGGCGTAAGTGTCTCAAGGATGGCCTCGCCGCTTTTTGCGACCTGCCTCACGACCCAGCAAGCTCTAATGCTGTGAGTTGGGCTTGCGTTCAGCGGGACATAATGTATGGGGCAAAGTTTATCCAATAGTCCGTCAAGGACAGTACCGACCCTTGAAAGGAACCTATTTCTTTTTTTGTTGGGTTCGAATCTGGATGGCCGCTTTGGAGGTATCCTATTTTTCCGATCTCCAATAGGGTGTTCGAGGAAAGTTGGTTCCAAAAACAATCGCTCGGATTGACAAGCGCTTTCCATGGCACAGTATTGTTGTACCAAATCGGATAGCTCGGAAAAGTCATGAATGTGTCGGTGAGCCAGGGCGTTAAGAATCCCTTCATTGTGGCAATTGTTACTGAAAATTGCCATGATCTCTTGGTCACTAAGACCTTTTTCTCTATTTCTAGCGAGTAGGAGTCTGGCCCAAAAGCGATGGACTGATTCTCCTAGTAATTGTTTAGTGTCCCAAATGTCCGAAGGCGCGGGCTTTGGTGCGATAATGGAATCATCATCTTGGGTGGTGGGTGGAAAAAAAATCCGACCCCAGCCACATTGAGTGTTCGGAATCAAGGACTCCAAATTGTGTGATAAATCTTGGAACGATGACGGTCCAGATTTAGAATAAATTCTGGCATCTGGATCACCGATGAAGACTTGGTGATCAGAGACCGGGGTATAGACTACTTTCAATTCTGGCTGTCAGGACGAGTCTTTAGCCGGACACTTGATGGTAGCAACAAGGTGGGTGACTAGGGGGACATGAATATCCCTGTCGTCAGGCCTAATCCCGAGCCAATCATAGACCGGAATCTGGTCATCCGTCATGTGCATAGCTTCAACCCGATCGAACAACTCGTTTAGGAACGAGGCGATGGTAGGATGCGTGTCGCTGAGCCGAGTGGAGTCAGTGTGCGGCATGACGGTTCCAAAGCTGCGTGACGACAACTCCGTGTTCCGCCCTGCCATGGCGGATCCGGTCACATCAACCGGGTTGGGCGTTCTAGATCGCCCGGGGGTGACTACTCCATTGGGGGTGGAGCCCAATGTCTTTAGCGTCGAAGCGTCGAGACTTATAGGATCCTCCTCGAGGGTTGAAGGTTCCATAAGGACGAGTAATCCCCATGAATCGGCAATGAACTCTAAGGTTCTGAACCTAATTTTATGATCCGGGGGGGGTCCGATCTGGCCAAGGTGGCTGATTGGGTCGGCATGTGACAAGACGTCGCCGCCTGCGAGAGTCTGATTGGGGGTAAGGGTTCCCTGGATACAGACCTCATTGTTCGCAATGATCTGAGCCATCCATTCCTTCGTTGTTCATAGCGGAACTCTCAATGAAAGCACCAATGCCGGTGTCAAAACTGGCGGATCTCGAGTAGGGGTTCCCGAGCTGTGAGACTAGAAGTGATGGTAACAGGAGACGGAGGGGACAAAGTTTTACCCAGGTTCAGGTCCTCCTATGGAGGTAATACACTACGTCCTGCTTGATTGTATTGATGATATGAGGGTTACAGAGTTGATCTACCTCGAGATCGAATAGCTAACCCTAGATGAGTTGTCCTGTCTCTACAACGTAAAACCCTCCGGTTTATATAGACATCAGGGGTACCTAGGGTTTACACATGGCAGGTTACATGCCAAAGAGATAAACACATCTATCTACAACTGACAATCTAGGAGAACACACCATGGCTCCTCGAATCCTCCACCCTAGCAACGAAGCCCTTGATCACCCAATGGTCACTCTGCGGCCCATACAATCTGACCCGTGGGAAACAAGTCAGCTGCTCGAGGACCCCTAAATATAGGACTCCCTCACCTGCCGGCTACGGGGTCCCGTCGAGATCTAGGAGGGGCCCGCCTGGTAGGGGCCCATGCCCATCATGTCGTGGCACGGGTCGTCCTTCGGGGCGTCGTCTTGCGGCAGCCGGCCACGGTCAGCGGTATGATCAACCGCACTGTAGCCATGCCGGAGCAGATAATAGAGTGGTTGAGGGCATGCCGACACTATGCTGTGTGTCCGGTCGTGGTCGGCGAGGATCAGAGGCACTATCGCCTCCACTGTGGCCATGTGGGCGCTGGCCCCAACGTGGCGGGAGCCACTGTAGCCACACATTCCCTAACCACGGTACCTGCGGCACCTCCGGTAAGAGAGCCAACCGTCTTCGTCTCCAGCCAGCTGGCCGGTCGCAGCCGGCTGCGTGGAGCTGGAATACAGGGTGAGGCGGCTCTCCGTGTAGTCGTTTCGAATAGTTGGAGTAAAGGGCCCGTCTGAGGCTAACCCGGGGTTATCCCCCTGCCAGTAGTCCCCGGAGAAGGGTAGGCTCGCCGGTTTGCTGCGGCGGACCTCGTCGTCTTGGATCTTGCATTCCTGTATTACGCACGATCGAGGAGCCGAAAGACGTGGGAGTGTGATACGTCTTCAACATATCTATAATTTATGAAGTATTCATGCCATGTTTACTGTTAGTGCATCTAGTGCCCCTTAGTGATTTTGGTGTATTGAAGACTTATAGGTCAAGGTACTAATGTGTTTGTGAGTGTACACATGCTCTATAAGTCGTTGAGGAGTTTGATATATTCGGAGATTATCGACCCCTAAAAATGTATGTCTTCAAGTGAAGACTTTGCTGAAGACTTTCTGAGACTTTGGTGAAGACTTTTTGAAGAATTTGTAGATGAAGAAAGTCGGTGTGACCTTAAAGACATGAATGAGGATTATGAAGCATGAAGACTTGTTTTTGTAGTTTCATTTTCTATTCTTGAGTCATAGGAAACACCGTACTGTTAAAGGGGGCCGAGGTAATACTAAGGATATTTCCAACTGATGCTCAACTCCAAAATCCTCAACCTACACTATCCTTTGAGTGAAGCCTTTGGAAATCTCTTACGGCTCAGACAAGTTCCTCAGTGATAGAGACGATGTTCTTATGGTCTCTGAGGAAATTGATCTGACTGAGGAGTTAGGATTTCGCCAGTGTGAATTGCCTACAAGTGAGGAACGTGATATGTCTGAGGACTTCCATAGTTCAAAAATCCGACCGTTGCTGTGCTTAGCACCCGTTGTCCCCACTCACAACTATCCACATAACGGTCATATGATTGGGGGAATTTATGTCATATCATGTCAGGTTGCACCCTGGCTATAAATAGCCGACCCCCACAACCACTAGCTGGTTGGCTGCTCCTAGAGAGAACTGACACTTGTCATTTTAGAGAAACCCATCCTCCGAGGACTTTTGAGAGAAAATCATCAATGAGGAAAAACCCACAACCAAACCACAAAAACCCAAAGTGATTGAGCATCACTGAAGAATTTCCTGTGTGGAACCGACGCTTGTTACCTTTGAGGACTATGCATCCTCCAGACAGTTAGACGTCATGGTCTAGTGCTCCTGCAGTCAATTGGGGACCACGAAGTGACCTTGGTCTAGAGCATCCAGCAATAAATTGTGGATTGCTGGGTGACCAGTTTGTGAGGGTTTTGGAAGTCTACCCTGAAGACTTACCACGAGTGTTGGGCGAGGACTGTGTGACCTTAGCTCAAGGAGAATATAGTAAGGACTGTGTGTCCTCTGGTTTAAATACCAGGCTGCTCCAACCAGACGTAAAACTGTCATAGCAATTGGAACTAGGTCATCAAACCATTGTCTTCATCGAGTTACCTGGTTCTATTTCCTCAACCTACTTATTCCTCATAAACTTGTTGATGAAATTGATTGTTACTGTTTGAAGAATTTGACTGAAGACTTTCACAAATTCCTCATCTCAAATTCTTCAAGTTACCTTGTTCATCACTGCCTATCCTGTATCACGCTACTCGTAATTTGTGCATGTTTCATTTCATCATGAAGACTATGTTGTTACTATGTCCCTCATGCATTTGAGTACTTAATCTGCTGCTAGTTATTCATCACATTTCAAATTCCTCAAAGTTGAAATTCTTCAAGTGATGAATTTGTAAAAATCGCCTATTCACCCCCCTCTAGTCGATATAACGCACTTTCAATTGGTATTAGAGCAGGTACTCCCTTGCTCCGTGTGATTTTAGTTTAACCACCTAGAGTTCTAGTTATGTCGACTGTAGATATGATCAAGGTTTCCGTGGGTTGTCCTACCTTCGATGGGAAGGACTACCCTTACTGGAAGAACAAGATGCGTATGCACCTTGAAGCTATTGACAACGATCTCTAGTATGTTGTGGAGCATGGTGTGCCCTTTGTCACTCCCACTGTTACAGCTGCTGATGTGAAGAGATTCAAGCAACTCAACTCTCAAGCGAAGAATATCATATGTGGCCATCTGAGCAAAGGTTAGTATGGTAGAGCGAGTGCTTTGGAGTCTGCTAAGCTTATCTAGGATAGGCTGTCCAAAGTCAACGAAGGGGTCTCCACTCAACGTGACTCTCGTGTTGATGTTCTTCGCAATCTCTTCAACTGCTTCAAGAGGCTTGACAATGAAAATGTTCAGCAAACCTTTGATTGTCTCACTGATATCTCCAATGAACTTCAAGCACTGGGTGCCACTGATATCACTGACCATGAAGTGGTGAAGAAACTGCTGAGATCACTCGATTCCTCATTTGATACTCTAGCTTTGATGATTCAAGAATGTGGAGACTACAAAGTCTTGATCCTGCTGATATTCTAGGAAGACTCAATACTCATGAATTCCAACAAGCTGAGAAGATAGACCTCTACGGGTCAAGCTATGGAAGATCTCGTGCTCTGAAGGCAAAAGCAATTTCCACATTTGAAGAACAAGATTCTGACAGCAGCCTTGGTGATCCTGAAGAACTAAGTCAGGAACTAGCTATGCTTGTGAGGAAACTCCAGAAGTTCTCAAGGAGAGGTGGATTTGGAAAGTCATCAAGAAGTGGCTTGAGGAAATCAGATTCCTCAGAAGACTACAAGAAGGGAACCTGTCATCGTTGCAAGAAGCCCGGTCACTTTATCTCTGACTGTCCTCTCTGGGAAAAAGACTCAAAGAAGAAGAAGAAATACAAGGATGATAGTTCTGATGACTCGAAGAAAAAGAAGAAATACAAGGACGTCAGCAATGATGATTATGCTCCCACCTACTGCTTCATGGCAAAAGGCTCAAAGGTACAAAAACATCATTCCTCATCTGAATCAGGTGAAGGTGAATCTGATGAATATGTGAAACCTAGCTATGCTAAACTTGTTAAAATTGCCACTAAGCAACAAAGTGCACTTGAAAAGCTTCAGAAAATGCTAGACAAAAGTGATGATCTGTTAAACCATGAAGTGGACCGAACTCAAACTCTGTCTGTTGATCTCAAAAGTCTTCAGACAAAGTATGATAACCTTCAGAGTCATCATAATGACCTCTTAGCTGATCATGAGAAGCTTTCTTATGAATTTCTTCAAAGAAAGCAAGACCTTGAGAAACTAAGGGTGTCACATGAGGATCTCCAAAGGGAAAACGATTCATTACTGGCTCAACACATCAGTACCGCTCAGGAAGAATTTGTTCCGCCTTGTTTGAAATGCATCAAACATGAAACTGCTAATTCTTCACCTGAATGCTCAAATGCTTCTATCGCTGCAAATTCTTCAACTATTCCAGTGGTTTCAAATTCCTCATCTGAGGATACCACAAGTATCACTGATGACAATGCATGGTTGAAGGAATTGTATGTGACAGGCATGTACAAAAGTCTTAAAGGGCATCAAACCCTTTGTGATGTCCTCAAAAAGCAGATTCTGAACAGGAACCCTAGGAAAGAGGGTATTGCCTTTGTGAGGAAACTCAACGCCGATGGATCCTACTGGACACCTGAGCAGTACCCCAAAACCTCATGGGTTGCTGCAAAAGGATCTTCTGTAGATCCATCTACTTTATCTGGCTTTACATGTGAAACTTCATATTCCTCTAATGAGTCTCTTGACTCCAACTTAAAATTCTTCAAAAATCAGAAGGGTGAAGTATTTGCTAGATTTGTTGGAAATAACTACAGGAATGGCTCTCCATTGAATAAAATCTGGGTTCCCAAGAGCTACCTACAAAACCTTCAAGTGAATATCCTCAGGACACCACTCTTGAAGAAAAGGAACCCTAGATCAAATTCCTCAAGTGGATCAAAGTCCTCACTTGGACCAAATTCCTCAAATGGTCAAAATCATCATTCTTGCGCTAATGGCTCTGTTTTGCAGGGTAAACCTAAGGGTTATGAATATGTGCATTATTCTTCAAATCATTATGTTCATAAGTCCTCGAAGAATTTCTTTTCCTATTCATATGAGTACTCTAACCCTCGCCCTGTGAAACGAAGCGCACTTGCTTCAATGCTTCCCTTCACATACGGTGCTCGCAGATTGATGAACTCTTTGCCACCCCTTGAGATGTGTGTGTTGAATAAATCGAACTAATCTCTTCATGCAGGGTCAGGTCTCCAGATGAATTTGAACATCTGATGAATTTTCTGGAGACCTTAAGAAAATGCTTGAAAGGACGCAAGCTAACCATGATGAAATGAATTCTTCATTTCTCATGTCCTCACACGCTACTTGCTTATTATCTTGTGTGATGAATTTCTGCCTGATGAAATTGATGTCATATTCTTCACTCTGAAGCATATGAGTTCATAAGTCATACTAATTCATCTGCAGGATGACACTTCAAAAGCTACTGAATGGGTCCTCGATAGTGGATGCACAAACCACATGACTGGTGACAAGAGTCTTCTGATGAATTTGCCACTTGCTCCATCTCATCTGAAGCATATCACCTATGCCGATGAAGGAAAAAGCAAGGTATTGGGACTTGGTAAGGTTGCTATCTCAAAGGACCGAACCATGGATAAGGTGATGCTTGTCGAATCCCTTGGGTTCAACCTTATGTCCGTCTCAATGCTTTGTGATATTGATATGGTTTTCATATTTGGAAAATATCGTTGTGTTGTCATCATGGAATCTGACAATTCCAAAGTCTTCGAAGGCTTTAGGAGAGGAGACTTGTATATTGTTGATTTCTCTATAGGTCCTCAACCTGCCACATGCTTACTTGCAAAGTCCTCAAAAGGCTGGTTGTGGCATCGACGACTTGGACATGCGGGCATGAGGAACTTGCACACACTCGTGAAGAAAAAGCATGTCATTGGCATTGAGGGCGTCAAATTGCTCAAGGAACACCTATGTGGTGCATGTGAATCTGGAAAGATGACCAGATCCAAGCATCCCTCGAAGACAATCATGACCACTACTCGACCTTTTGAATTGCTTCATATGGATCGCTTTGGTCCCACTCACTACTTCTTACTAACAAATTCTTCAAGTTTGTATGGATTTGTCATTGTTAATGATTACTCTCGTTACACATGGGTGCATATCATTCTGTACGAAAATGAAGTGCGGGATGTCTTCAGACGATTTGCTTCAAGGGCCTCCACCAACTTTGGAGTCAAGATCAAGCATATCAGGAGTGATAATGGGACTGAGTTAAAAAATACTAACCTTGATGAATATATTGATGAACTTGGTATTACTCATGAGTTATCTTCCCCTTATACTCCTCAGCATAATGGCATCGTGGAATGCAAGAACAGGACTCTTGTTGAGATGGCTTGAACCATGCTTGATGAATACAAGACCCCTCGATGTTTTTGGCCTGAAGCAATTGATACTGCTTGCCACATCATCAACAGGGTATATCTTCACAAATTCTTCAAGAAAACTTCATATGAGCTTATGACGGGCAAGAAATCCAATGTAAGTTATCTCAAAGTCTTCGGTGTAAAATGCTGGATCAGGGATCCTCACCATAGTTCTAAGTTTGCACCAAAAGCACATGAAGGTTTTATGCTTGGTTATGGAAAGGACTCGCACACCTACAAAGTCTTCAACACCTTTCATCACAAAGTTGTTGAAACTATAGATGTGCGGTTCGATGAAACTAATGGCTCGCAATGAGAGCACCTGCCTTCTATGTTAGATGAACAATCTCCTGAGGAATCTGTCAAGCTGAAGGCAACTGAAGATGCCATTCCTATAGAGGAAATCATTCCATCAAATGAAGACTCTCCTGCTGATATACCTGAAGATAATGGTGCTAATGAAAATCCTCAACTTCATCAGCCTACTCATCCAAGATTAGCAAATGAAGTGCAGATCGACAAAATCATCGATGACATCAATGCACCAGGTCCTCTCACACGCTCAAGAGCTTCACATTTGACTAACTTTTGTGGGCACTTTGCTTTTGTCTCAATTATAGAGCCCACCAAAGTTGATGAAGCTTTCAAGGAGCCTGAGTGGATTCAAGCTATGCAAGAGGAATTGCATCAATTCAAGCTCAACAATGTGTGGGAACTTGTCAAGCGGCCATATCCTCGCAAGCATAACATTATAGGTACCAACTGGATCTACTGCAACAAGCAAGATGAAAATGGCCTTGTGGTGAGGAATAAGGCTCGACTTGTAGCACAAGGCTACACACAGGTTGAAGGAATTGATTTTGATGAAACTTTTGCTCCTGTCGCTAGACTTGAAGCTATTCGAATATTGCTTGCTTATGCTAACCATCACAACATCATCTTATATCAAATGGATGTGAAAAGTGCATTCCTCAATGGTAAGCTCGAGGAAGAAGTATATGTTGCTCAACCCCCAGGTTTTGAAGATCCTAAGCATCCTGACAAAGTCTTCAGGCTCAACCAGGCCCTCTATGGCCTCAAGCAGGACCCTCGGGCGTGGTATGACACACTGAAGGAATTCCTCATGAAGAAAGGCTTCAAACCCGGTTCACTCGATCCAACTCTTTTCACAAAATCCTATGACAATGAACTGTTCATATGCCAAATATATGTTGATGATATTATCTTTGGATGTACTGACAAATGTTACAGTGATGAATTTGCCTATATGATGAGTGAAGAATATCAAATTTGTATGATGGGAGAATTGAAATTCTTCTTAGGTCTTCAAATTCGTCAACAAGACAATGACATCTTCATCTCTCAAGAGAAATACCTCAAAGATGTTTTGAGGAAATTCGACATGCAAGATTGCAAAGGCGTCAAAACTCCAATGCCCTCAAAAGGACACCTCTGCACTGATGAAAATGGTAAAGATTTCGATCGGAAGGTATACCGCTCCATGATTGGCTCTTTATTGTATCTATGTGCATCTAGGCCTGACATAATGCTAAGTGTTTGCATGTGTGCTCGATACCAAGCAACACCGAAGGAATCACACCATAAGGTTGTGAAACATATTCTTCGATACTTAGCTCACACACCAACACTTGGATTATGGTATCCCAAGGGCTCACATCCTCACCTCGTCGGATACTCTGATGCTGACTATGCTGGAGATCGCGTGGATCGCAAGTCAACCTCAGGCACATGTCATTTCCTCGGACGATCCTTAGTCTGCTGGTCCTCGAAGAAGCAGAACTGCATTTCTCTCTCTACTGCTGAAGCTGAGTACATTGCTGCTGGCTCGTGTTGTGGTCAATTACTATGGATGAAGCAAACCCTCAAGGACTACGACATCAAGCTGAAGAATGTGCCTCTCTACCACGACAACGAGAGTGCTATCAAGATTGCATACAACCCAGTTCAACACTCCAAGACCAAGCACATCCAGATTCGTCATCACTTTCTTCGAGATCATGTACTCAAGGGCGACATCTCCATCGACCACATCCCCACTGAAGAACAACTGGCATATATCTTCACAAAGCCCTTGGATGAAAAGAGATTTTGCAAGTTGCGGTGTGAGCTAAATATCTTAGAATCTTTGAATGTTCTGTGAAGAAGAACACACATCCTAACACTTATGCAAAATTGATGACTTAGATGTGCAACAAACGAAGTAACATTTTTCTCCAATCAATGAAGAATAACTCTCTAAGTGTGAAGAAATTAACGAAGAATTTGATTCTCAGAACCCTACGACAATTGTACGCGGTGTCTGAAATCATCATTCTTATATGGTGGGTCACGCCACCAACCAAAAGTTCAAATTCTTCAAAATTGAGCATTGCATTGTATTTGCAAATTCTTCAAATTTGACAAATTTCTCAAATCTGCAAATTCCTCAAGTTTTTCAAATTCATCAACTTTTCAAATTCTTCAAAACTTTTGAGACTCATATTCTTCATTGACTATATATATATACATATATATGGGTTTTCCAATGTCCTCAACAACATTCACTTATTGCTAATTCTTCAAAATGATTTTCATCTAAGTGAATGTGATCGGACCCTTTCCCATCTATGCTAAACTCAACCCATTCTGTTCACAATTTCTTCATATGCGTTCTACTTTGAAACTTGTTCAAAGTCTTCACTGTGTCCTTGACAGCTGAAAAATTTGCGAACGAAAACTTCAATTCTTCACTACCAAAATTTTTGGCGGTTCCTGCTCAAACAGTTCCGATTCCCGCGCCTGGATAGCCCACGATCCCCCTCAATCTCCACTACCAAGAATGTGGGTGACACCTATCGCGAGGAGAGCAAGGGTCAGGGGTAAACCTATCCAAAGTCTCCGGGTGGATCGGTTTTCACTCCCTCTATAAATACCTCCTCCCCTTCACCTGTGCTCGGTTACTCATCCCATTCCTCTCCTGAGCTCCTACATAGCGCCGCTGCTAAAATCATCGTTGCCGGTGAGGAAGAGCTTTGCTGCCTCAACCTCGTCGTCGCCGTACTCGCATTGGCCACGGAAATCTTCATCCCGCCGCCGCTGTAGCTGTCTTCCTCTGCCAAGCTAGGGCATGGGAGATCTGAACTGACGAACTTCCTTCTTCCATCTCTGTGTTCGTCGTGTTCTTCACCAGGGTAATTAAAATTTATTTTACTGCCCTAGTTTGATCTTCAATTACTACTACTATTCATCAAAATGTGTTTATATGCTATAAATCTAACTCTCAAGCACCTTACATCTCCTCATACTTGATGATTTTCCCTAAGTAATGATTTTCTTCAAGATTCCTCAATTGTGCAAACTCTCAATTTGCACAACTCTGGAACCTGAGATAAAGAACACTTAGTGAAATTCCTCAAGGCATCCATGGTCAAATTCCTCAAACCTATTTTTCTTCAATCTTTTGAGAACGCATATGACCTCTTCAACTTCCTCGCACCTATACTCTGTTCACAGGTACAACATGTCCGCTAATGAATCACTAGGTTCTCATCAACTTAACTCATTTGCAGCGCTACTTGAAGAAAAATTGTGTACCTCTTCAGAGTCTTCAAGAGTTCATATTCCTCAAGTGAAGAAAATGTCTGATGGAAAGAAACCTCAGAAAGGAGGGAAGAAGCCAGATATGCACACTGCATTTGAGATCCCTGAAGATCTGTATGATGATTATTGCACACCTGATGAAGAAATTCATGGAAAGGAGACAACCAAGCAGAGGAAGATCCGTCTGCAAAAGATTGAGACGAGATGGGACAAAGAATGGAGAGAATATCGTTATGTAACTCCAAAATACATGATGAAATTCGCTGTGAAACCACCTTGCAGCAGGCCTCCTCTTTCTTAGAATCAGACCGCTGATCCCTCAAGCCTCAAAACTGGTGAGGACTTTCCTCATCTATGGGAGAAGCAACAAGCCAAGCTGGCGAGGAAAGCCAAAGAGGTTGTCAAGACATTTAATGAGGATTCTGCTGCTGCTGCTGCCACTGCCGGAGCTTCTGCTAATGCTCCGAAGAAAATGGTGAAGAAATCTGCTCTAAAGATTGGTTCTTCAACATCAAAATCCTCAGTGCAAATTCCTCAAGGTCAAAGGCCTCAGCCTAGAAAGCCTTCAACTCCTGGAACTGCTGCCACTCTGTCATCTGCTATAGCTACAAAATCCTCAACTCCACTGCATCTGGCAACATGCAAGAGGACTGAGGGTTTCACCAAAGTTCCAAAGCTCACTACAAGCCCCTCCACGACTGGAAAGTCTTTAACCAGCCCCTCTGCGTTGAAGATGAAGAAAACTGCTGGACGAGGTCAAAAACCAAGTCCTCACACCAGCAAGGCTATGGTTACAGTTCCCTCGGGTTCCTCAAAGGGTTATGATGAAGCTGATGATGAAGCTAATGATGAAGAATTGGAGGAAATCATCAGACAGAGTCAGCAAAGGGCCGCCACTGCTAAAGGAAGCTCCATTCCACTTTTGTTGGATCCCAAGACGATCCTGAATTTCATCGACATTTGGCATGAAGACCCAAACACCCCTCTCTCTTCACTGAATCTGCCTCTGGGTGTAGATCATGTTCTCACCCACTTCATTTCTGAAGAAAAGTGTAAGAGAGAACAAGCTGTGAGGGCAAGAAGAAACAAAGCACGCAAGGAGAAGTTCCTACATGACAATGTGATGAACTTGACTCCCAAGTAATTAGTCACAGTTCAGTCAGAAATCCACACTCTCTCTAAAGATCAAGAGAAATATGATGCTGAATGGAAAGGAACAAAGGTCAGATTCGTCAGGGCTGCTCAAGCTGCTGTGAAGGACCACAACTCCAGGGTTGCAGCTCTATCGCAACCTCAAAAGCCTTAGTCTGAAGAAATTCCTCAGACTGCACATGAAATTCCTCAGGCTGCTGATGAAACTACTCATCCTAATGAATCTGCTCCTGGAAACACTTCTGCACCAGAAGCCAAAGCCAGTGCTGCTGAGGAAACTCAGAACACTGATGAACATGCCAGAGCAACCTCCAATGTTGCGCCTGAAGAAACTGCTATGCAATCAGGTACTGCTGTTGTACCTGAAGAATCTGAGAGGCCAGCTGAAGACTCTGCCATGCCTAAAGAAACTGAACCATCCAGGGCGGCTGCATCAGCCATTCTTGAAGAAACTTCAGCTGCTGAGGAAAATCCTCTCAAGAGAAAAGCTTCAGCTTTTGATGCCCCCGTGTTGAAGAAGTTGAAAACCTCATCAAGTTCCTCAGCAACTCCAATTGATGCAACTCCCATTTCCTCGGCACCAGCCTATGCTATTGTGCCAATTGGGGAAGCGTACGATGTCCTTGAAGAAGAAAATCATTCGGCTGCTTCCATAGAGCCTATTGATGAGGAAATTGTTATTGATGACACTGCATCAACTCCCAAGGTATCATCGCCTCAGCTTCTGCTAACTGGCGGCGTTGATGAAATTGACAAAGAAGTTGATATTGGTGACACTACTCCAGTCATAAATGATGAATATTGGGAATCTGCACATCCCAACTCACCAGTGGCAACTCCTCTGATGCTGATTCCTCAGTCGCCTGCACAAACTGAGGAAATACCTGAAGATTCTGAACACCTGTACCTTCTAGACCCTGAAGAAATTCCAGCTGCAACAGCTGAGGAAATTGATGCTCCGGCCACTACTGAGGAACGTGTTCTACAAATCACTCAGTCTGCTGTTCCTCCCATGCCAACTGAGATCAAGGGGTGCATACGACCAAATCTTTAACCTAAGCAAAGAATGCCATTCAAAGGTTCGGTCCGCCCCAAATTCCTCAAGACAAATTTCTTCAATGAACACATGTTCTTCACAGGACCAAATCCATATGATTCTGCTCGGACTGGTCGCACAAGGTTCTGGACTCCCACGCAAATGAACTACTATGCTTCTGTTCTATGTGACAAGAAGAAAATCTTCGAGCACCATAATATTCCTCATGTGGACATGGAGTCTATTCCATCATTCACGCTGGTGCTCCAAGTTCTTCATGATGTTGGGCTTCTTCCCTTCTGTGTAGATGTCTGTGACTGGAACAAGGAGTTGATTATTCAATTCTATGCCACTCTATACATTAGTGGAAATTCCTCAGACATCAACTCCTGGGTCGTGGACTAGATGACCGGAACAACTCATTTCACTACAAGCTCTTCTGAATTGCATCAGTCTATCCCAGTTCCAATTCATTCAGATGAAGCCCGCTGCCTGTTCAATGATCCACCACTGCCGAATCAGATGATGAATGTGATGATGAAGAAATTAGCGCCTGGAAAGCCTCAAAGGACAACCTTTCTTGTGAAGGATTTGTTGTATGTACCAAGAAAAGTCTATCGCATACTCACTCATACCCTATGTCCTCAGAAGGGCCACAACTCTGAAGAAGAAGAAGTGGAAGGACTCATGAAGAATATGCTTTTCAACATCATTCATGTGATTCCCATCAACTTTCACGATTTCTTCATGAGGACTCTGGCCGATGCTGCTATCTCACCATTTGAGTTGAAGCCCTTTGCTCCCTGGATTATGCATTTCATCAGAACAAAGTCTTCAATTCACTTCAAGGCTGACTTCTAGAATCATTTCAGTTTTCTGCCCCAGATTGAAGTCCTCAAAAGCACAATTGATGAAGGAAAAGGCAAGGATGTCATTGATCAAGGCACTCATCCATTGGATGGTCAGTTTTGTCAAGCAACATCCTACTCCACCAATGATGACTCTGCCACACATGACTCCTCTACCAAAACCTTTGCACAAAAGCCTCATGCAACTGCTCCTCGTGTGATGACTGATTGTGAGCTTCTCTTAAGTCTTCATCAGAAGGTCGATCGAAATCACAAGTGGGTCAAGTGTCAACTTGGGTATATAGTGCAGAACATGACTGTGATGCAGAACACTATCAAGAGGAAGCACTATTATGCTCATGAAAACCTCAAGCGCTCTTGGGCTGTGCTGAATCACATCATGCCTTCTAAAGAATTGGATGAGCTAAACTTTGAAGAATATCCTGACTTCGCTCGCTGTCCTCAGAAGAAGTTCAAGAAAGTCCAAGTTCCTCTAATGGTCACTAGTTCATATTCTTCATCACGCGAGCGCGCTAAAGATGAAGACGTTGAAGACACTGCTGCTAGCCCTGCATCAACAAATGACCCCGACAACGCTGGCGCTCCTTCTTCACCAACAAGATGAACTTCCTCAAGGGCGCGTTAGTCATCATTTTTTCTTCCCTTTTGGTCTTCGATGACAAAGGGGGAGAAAATTTGAGTTAGTCTTCAAGCGGGTCTGTATATATGGGCTATTTTTGTTTAAGTTACAACTCTCGTTCTTCCGAAACTTTTGTTGATTGAGTTGCAAACTTAAGTCTGATGGTGGTCTGACACTTTTGAACTATTTCCTCGCATGTTTATTTCCTCAAGGTACCTTAATGCATACATGTTGAATTTCGCCAGACCCCATTTTCCTCACGCATTTCAAATTCTTCATATCATATGTTCAAATGCGTGTATGGATTACAAGATAAAGGGGGAGCTCTCCATGTTTTAACCGGCCATGTGCATTTGCAGTCCAAAGCAAATTCCTCAAATATGCACATCTTCGGGGGGAGTTCTTCTATATCTTGCAATCAAATTCCTCAAACTCTGTACTTTCATGTTATATGTTTATCCCCGTTGAAAACTTAACCTATTTGCCATCAATCACCAAAAAGGGGGAGATTGTTAGTGTATCTAGTGCCCCTTAGTGATTTTGGTGTATTGAAGACTTATAGGTTAAGGTACTAATGTGTTTGTGAGTGTACACATGCTCTATAAGCCGTTGAGGAGTTTGATATATTCGGAGATTATCGACCCCTAAAAATGGATGTCTTCAAGTGAAGACTTTCTGAAGACTTTGGTGAAGACTTTGTGAAGACTTTGTATATGAAGAAAGTCGGTGTGACCTTGAAGACATGAATGAGGATTATGAAGCATGAAGACTTGTTTTCGTAGTTTCATTTTCTATCCTTGAGTCATAGGAAACACCATACTGTTAAAGGGGGCCAAGGTAATACTAAGGATATTTCCAACTGATGCTCAACTCCAAAATCCTCAACCTACACTATCCTTTGAGTGAAGCCTTTGGAAATCTCTTACGGCTCAAACAAGTTCTTTAGTGACAGAGACGGTGTTCTTCTGGTCTCTGAGGAAATTGATCTGATTGAGGAGTTAGGATTTCACTAGTGCGAATTGCCTACAAGCGAGGAACGTGATATGTCTAAGGACTTTCATAGTTCAAAAATCCGACCGTTGCTGTTCTTAGCGCCAGCTGTCACTCACAACTATCCACATAATGGTCATATGATTGGGGGCATTTATGTCATATAATGTCAGGTTGCACCCTGGCTACAAATAGCCGACCCCCACAACCACTAGCTGGTTGGCTGCTCCTAGAGAAAACTGACACTTGTCATTTGAGAGCAACCCATCCTCCGAGGACTTTTGAGAGAAAATCATCAGTGAGGAAAAACCCACAACCAAACCACAAAAACCCAAAGTGATTGAGCATCACTGAAGAAATTCCTATGTGGAACCGATGCTTGTTACCTTTGAGGACTGTGCATCCTCCAGACGGTTAGGCATCATGGTCTAGTGCTCTGCAGTCAATTGGGGACCACAAAGTGACCTTGGTCTAGAGCATCCAGCAGTAAATTGTGGATTGTCGGGTGACCAGTTTGTGAGGGTTTTGGAAGTCTACCTTGAAGATTTACCACGAGTGTTGGGTGAGGACTATGTGACCTTAGCTCAAGGAGAATACAGTAAGGACTGTGTGTCCGCTGGTTTAAATACCAGGCTGCTCCAACCAGACGTACAACTGTCATAGCAGTTGGAACTGGATCATCAAACCATTGTTTTCATCGAGTTACCTGGTTCTATTTCCTCAACCTACTTATTCCTCATAAACTTGTTGATGAAATTGATTGTTACTGTTTGAAGAATTTGACTGAAGACTTTCACAAATTCCTCATCTCAAATTCTTCAAGTTACCTTGTTCATCACCGACTATCCTGTATCACGCTACTCGTAATCTGTGCATGTTTCATTTCATCATGAAGACTATGTTGTTACTATGTCCCTCATGCATTTGAGTACTTAATCCGCTGCTAGTTATTCATCACATTTCAAATTCCTCAAAGTGAAATTCCTCAAGTGATGAATTTGTAAAAATCGCCTATTCACCCCCCTCTAGTCGATATAACGCACTTTCATTTACAATAATTCTATATGATTTTGGTATGATTTTATTAGAACTAACTCGGGCCAATGTTGTTTTCAGGAGAACTACCATGGTGTCGTTTTGGGGCAAAAATAAAAGTTCTCGGAATGGGCTGAAAATTTAGTATGATTTTTTGGACCAAAAGAGACCCCCGAAGGATTGGAGTTGGGCCAGAGGAGCCGCGAGGATATCACAATCCTACTAGCACGGCCACCCCCCTGTCCGTGCCTAGCAGGCTTGTCACTGCCTCGTGGCACCTCTTGACGTGAGATCGACGCCAGAAATTCCTATAAATATAGAAACCTCCGAAAAGAAACCTAGATCGGGAGTTCCACCGCCGCAAGCCTCCAGAGCCACGAAAAACCAATCGAGAGCCTTTTTCGGCACCCTGCCAGATGGGGAAACCATCTCCGGAGGCCATCTTCATCATCCCGACTCTCTCCATGACAAGGAGGGAGTAGTTCACCCTTGGGGCTGAGGGTATGTACCAGTAGATATGTGTTTGATCTCTCTCTCTCTCTCTCTCGTGTTCTTGAGATGGCACGATCTTGATGTACCGCTAGCTTTATTAATATAGATGAATCATATGGAGTTTTCCCTCTCTATCTTGTTGTGATGAAATGAGCTTTCCCTTTGAGGTTTTCTTATCGGATTGAGTCTTTAAGGATTTGAGAACACTTGATGTATGTCTTGCGATGGGATATCCGTGGTGACAATGGGATGTTCTATTGATCCACTTGATGTATGTTTTGGTGATCAACTTGCGGGTTCCGTGACCTTGGGAATTTATGCATAGGGGTTGGCACACGTTTTTGTCTTAACTTTCTGGTAGAAACTTTGGGGCACTCTTTGAAGTTCTTTGTGTTGGATTGAACATGATGACTCTGAAATTATGTGATGCATATCGTATAATCAAGCCCATGGGTACTTATGGTGACATTGGAGTATCTAGGTTACATTAATGTTTGGGTTTATGTGTATCTTAAGGTGTTATTTTAGTACGAAGTCTAGGGCCGTTTGTGACACTTATAGGGATAGCTCATAAGATTGATCGGAAAAGGTAACTTTGAGATGGTTTCGTACCCTACAATAATTTCTTCGTTAGTTCTTTGCTATTTGTGACTTTGGGGTGAACTCTTTGTCGCACGAGAGGTATTTACATATGATTCAACTATGCCAATATTGTTGAGAGAAATTGCACTAGTGAAAGTATGGACCCTAGGCCTTGTTTCCAAGCATTTATACAACGTTTTGCTTGCTGTTTACTATTTGTTACCTTGCTGTTTTTATATTTTCAGAGTACAAAAACCTATATCTACAATTGATATTGCACTTGTATCACCATCTCTGCATGGAACTAGTGCACCTATACAATTTACCATTGTATTGGGTGTGTTGCGGACACTAGAGACTCTTTCTTATTTGGTTGCAGGGTTGTTTGAGAGAGACCATCTTCATCCTACACCTCCCATGGATTGATAAACCTTAGGTCATCCACTTGAGGCAAAATTGTCGCTGTCCTACAAAACTCTGCGCTTGGAGGCCCAACACGAGTCTACAAGAAGAAGGTTGTATAGTAGACATCAGATCGCGGCGGTTGGCTCCGTAGGTGGGCGACGCTTCGTAGGATGCCTCGAACGCCCCGACGGGCGGAGGAGACAGGCCAAGTGGGTCGCGCAGCAGGCCGCGAGCTAACAACTCACACGGAAGACATGACGGGCGTGGGTGGGGCCCACTTCAACCGCGGCCTCGGTCTGAGAGCTCGGATCTTTTGCGGCCCGGGCCGCTGATTGGCGCTCCCGGGGCACGTTAGTGCTCCTCCCACACGTGGTGGAAGTAGTGGGGAACGTGTGCGATGGATCCACTCCACACTACCTCTCCGCGGGGGTTTAAATGGGGGGAGAGGAGCGAAATGGCGCATTAGTTCCCTCCGCCCTAGTGCTTTGTCCTCATCGCCCCTCCCCTCCCTGCGTCGAGAGAGAGAGGGAGAGAGAGAGAGAGAAGGCCACGTGCCTGTCGCGCTGCCATTCGGCACTAATGGGAGCCGCACCACGGCCGAGCCCTCATGCCCCGCCGCTGCCGCCATGAGACCCTTGAGGGTGATGGCAGGCAAGGGGGCTTGGGATGGCATCGATGTCGATGACCACTTCATCGAGCACCTCCACCACCACCGCAAGCTGCCGTCGGAGGAGCACCTGGAGGCGCGCATCATCGGGGTGGAAAATGCGCCGCCCCACGAGAGGGCGAGGTGGTGGTTTGTGCCGAGCACTTCCTCCGTGGTCTCGGCCTGCCGACGAGTGCATTCTTCCAGCGCTTCCTCACGCGATTCGGGCTGCAGCCACATCACCCCGCTGCCAACCCTGTCCTGTAGCTAGCGGTATTCGTCACCCTCTGTGAGGGATTCCTAGGAGTGGATCCGTGCCTCGACCTTTGGTGCCGGCTCTTCTACCTCAAGCGCCAGACGGTGAAGAGCCCCACATCTGAGCAGAAGGTCATGACTGCCTATAGAGCCGCATTGATCCACTTCCATGCCGGAGCCAGCTTCCCGCAGCTTCCCTTGTAGGATTCCGTGAAGAACTGGCAGAAAGGGTTCTTCTATGTGAAGAATGTGAAGCCAGAGGAGGACTACATCAACCTCCCCGACTTCATGAACCAGCCGCCAGTCGCAATGTAGAAATGGAGGGCGCCCCCACCTTAAGAGCCCGAGACGGCGGACTGGCTCTGTGAGTGCCCGGTGGTGATGACCAGGAAGGAGGGGCTGGCGGCCATGGATCTCTTGGTCACAATGGTGGCGCGCCGGGTGCAACCGTTGCAATGACGGCCATACCTCTTATGCCAAATGGGAGGACGGCACGACCCTTGCCGGCTCTTCACCAAGGAGCTGAAGGTGGAGCAGGTGGCGAGGAGGGTGAACGCCATCTCAGCCGCCAAGATGGACGAGTGCGGATGGCAATGGGGGAAAGCCCCGTACAGCCGGGACGGTCCGCCTCCGCGGGTACGTGACGAGCCACTCCTCCGTTTTTTTCTTTTGTAGCCAACGCATCTCCTCTACCTGATGACGGAGGGCTTCTCTTTCATGTAGCTCTTCCCGCAACTATGGAACTATGGGGAGCCGACCGCCAACATGGCGGAGTCGGACCCCGAGGAGATTGAGGATTTCCACGACGTGGAGCCGTCCGAGTCAGAGCGAGCCGGTGCGTCCGAAGCACACGGGACGAAGACGGAGGCGACCGAGTCGACGGGGGAGTTCCCTCCCAGATCACTTTTGTGTGGCTAGGCTGACGACGATGCTGAGATGGAGGAGATGTTCAATGCAGCGGCCCCAGAGGACCCCGAGGCCTCGGGGGATGACGTTATGGCGCCGAGGAGGTGTGTTCGCCGCGCCGACGGCGAGCCCAGTCGGGGGAGGTAGCGTGCGAGCTCCTGGCCGGCACCGAAATGGGCGGCTGGTGGACAGCCGGTGGTAGTCACAAAGGCGGCGGGAAGAAACCGCGAGCCGCCCGGATGGGTCCCGTCAGGCGGGCGGTTGTCATTACCATCGGGTAAGTTGTCTTCTCTAAATATGCACTTGTTTTTTGGTTGGCCTCCTCTTCTCATCTCGTTCTCCCAAGGAGCCACGTGCCCGTGGAAGGGCCACGACCACCGAGACGGTAGGGATGGCACCGCCGTCCACCACGCAGAGAGGGAGCGCGAGGCACGGCGGGACCTCGACGCGGGCAAGCAGGAGCGGCGCCTAGAGGAGCGCCGTCCGTGGGAGGACGCTGTGTAGAAGCGGCCGCCGGGAAGGGCCAACATGAAGGCGGCCAGCTAGTGGTTGGAGCCTTTCCCCCTGTCCGGGAGGGGGGGTCCAAGTACATGCATGACCCCACGCAGCGGGTGGAGGCAGACGCACGGGCCGAGGAGGAAGCATGTGCGGCGACACGTGCGGCGAACGCCGCCGAAGGGGCGGAGATGGGCCACGAGCGGCCCCATCGGGGGCGGATGACGTGCCGCCGGGAGCGAAGGAGCCCCTGGAGGACGTCGTTATGGACCTGGAGGTCCCGGCTCTCGAAGCTAGACGTGGAGGCGCCACCCAAGATAGCGTGCCGGAGATCGAGAGCACAACATTTGGGAGGGCGGACGCCTCGGGCTCGTCTGCCGAAGCACCGGGCACCATGGCACCAGGAAGGGAAGGTCCCTTGGTGACCATAGCGAAGGGTGCGCTCGGACCCGCCGACGGGGGTCGGTCGCAGGAGACCTGGGTTGTAGCCGGGGGAGCGGCCATCGACGATGCGCCAAGCGCCCTTGGGGCCACGGTTGCTGATGTTGTCATGGTATTTGCTGCCTGTCGTGCCCAGACGGCGCAAGATGCCTATGCCGCCAGTAACCGACTCGTGCACCTTGAGCAATCCATCATGGCAAGGGCTAGAAACTTTGTACTTCACTTTTGGTTTTCTCAAGTGGGGGCGCGCTAGCGCACCCACTAGGTGTAGCCCTCGAAACTCGGGCCGACTGGGATGCATGCAGGTCGAGTCTAATGGCGCCTTTGCTTCTGCGTTCTTTGCAGGCTGCACACGACCGTCGGGTGGCCGCATATAACATGCTGCTGGGCTTGTATCATGGAGCCAAGAGCCGGCTGTCCGTCCTATCCGCGGACCTGTAAGGTGAGGTTCTTGCAGATTTCCCGTGGGGGCGTGCGAGCGCTCCCACTGGGTGTAGCCCCCGGGATTCAAGTCAGCTTCTCCGGAGGCTGGCTGAATCCCCTTCTTTGTTTCTTCGCTTGCTTTGTGATGGAGACGTCCTCATCCTGGGCAGCTACCCATGCCCAGACGGTTAGCCTCCACTGCCAGGTGGTGCATCGTGGCGAGCGGCGTGACCTCCTAACCATGGAATGCGACCAGCTCCGCTCGGAGGCAGATAGGGCACAAACGGAGAAGGACAAGCGTGAGGCGACCCACCGCAGAGAACTGGAGAAGTGGGACTCAGCTCTTCATCAGGAGTCAGAGGAGCGGGAGACGTCTCTCCTCTAGGAGCTAGAGGTCAAGGATGCCTCGTTGGCGAAGGTCGTCGAGGAAGGGCAGACGGCTCGGGTCGAGCACGAGCACCGGATCCAGGAGTGGTCGGCCAGGGAGGCCGCTTCTGGCCCGTAAGTCACGTCGTCTTGCCCATCTCCATTTTGTTTAAAGTTCTTAGTCGCCTTCATTGTTCACCCTATGCCCTCCTGTCCCTTAGGGATTTTCCCAGACATGCAGGAGGCCGCGGAAGCAGCCATGAAGGCCCACCGCAAGGAACAGTGGGCATAGGGGTCCCCGTTGGTGAGCAGGCCGGCTCGGCCCGGGACGAGGTGGGTATCGCGACCCGGGTGCACCTGACCGAGGTGGTATAGGCCATGAAGAGGCTCTGGGAGACCGACACCTCGCTGTTCGCACCCTCTAGCCGGACGCGGTTGAGCTGAACTCCATGAGCTGGCTATTGAGATGGCTGGAGTACGGGTCTGCGCGGTTGAATGCCTGGAGGGCCTCTGCCGTGTGTGCCGGAGCCGCCATGGTGCCGCGCATCGCGAGGTTATGGTACCCGAAGCTAGACTTGGGGCTGGTGACAACCCAGTGCGCCGACATTGACGTGGAGCAAGAGGCGGTTGTCAATGGGCTGGCCTTGCGGGCAAGCGATCTCACGTCCTTTGCCACGTGGGACGAGTACGTCCCGTAGCGCACAACAGACGATGAGGTGATCTGGGAGGACCCGTTCATGCTTGCCCTCGATGACCTGAAGGGTAGTGCCGGCAAGACGGACGATGATGGCACCGAGTCTAGCACCGATGACTATGTCGACTCCGAGCCGGCCCAGGACTTGGACGCAGGGGACGACACGGAGCGCGCCGTGGCCAAGGACCACTACTAGGGAAAAGCCTAGTAGTAGCAGGGGTTTGATGCCTACTAGTAGCGCGGGTGCCAGCGCTACTAGTAAGGCGCTACATCCATTTCTTAGCAGTAGCGCTAGTTATCCGTGCTACTGCTAAGACATATAGTGGTAGCGTGTATAATTACAAGCGCTACTACTAAGCTAACTATTAGTAGCGTCCTTCCAAGCAAGCGCTACTAGTATTCTATTTTCCATTTTTTTCATTTTTAGTGTATTTATACGCCGTTATACAAATTTTGATACAATACCAATTCAACTTTTGGTCACTTTTGATCCATCCACATGGATTAGATTCATTTGGATGAATCAAAAGTGATCAAAAGTTGAATAAGGACGACGATCCTACTAATTCAACTTCTGGTCACTTCTGATCCATCCACATGAATCTAATCCGCGTTCCTTCCACCAATGATATAATAACTAATCATGATCATAATAACAAACCATCATCATATTAAATATAAAAATCATCATAGTCATAGTGTCGCTATCTCATCACCACCAACACTAGCTAATAATAATCATTATAGTCATTACCACCAACACTAGTTATTTAATCATCATAGTCATCACCACCAACACTAGCTATTTAATCATCATAGTCATTACCACCAACACTAGCTAGCTAATCACTTTTACGGTTCTCTTAGGTAAAATAGCAAAAAACATGTGTAGCACTCCTTCTTCATCATATTGGAGCATGCAAATGAACTTGTCTTCTAAATGCGGGTTGCACTTCTGATTGCTGCCCCGTACTACATCTCTAGATCCTTCACAATTTTGCTCCAGTCTTTGATTATTAAGACTTGCTAGCTTTGAGAAATGCAGAATGCACTCATGTGCACTGTAGGATGTCTTGGCCATAAGCTAATCATTATCATGTGAACTTTATGCTCGATCTAACGAGGCACAACATTCATCAGGAGTCCCTGTTGAAGAGCATCGTAGTAACACACTTAGCAATGAAGTTTAGCTTAAAAAATAATGTATGCAAAAGATGCACTAAGGACAAATAGTAAAAATCTTACCATCCTTCCTAGATAGATGTGACCGTAGTTCAATACACACACTAGTGGTTGCACGTATCAAGTACTAATAGTTCATTGCTAATCATAAAACAAATTAGTATTCAAATTAGTATGGATTCAATAAGAAAAATTAAATCATCTCTTGCGTTCGTACATCGTCGAATATTATCACTAATACATCTCGAATAGTATCATACATATGTCATCACTAATACAGTTAGAACCGTAGTGAAAAACAGGTATCGGCACGGGCGGTGGACACCCAAAGAGAAGGAACCATCACAGGATCATAGCTCGGGTGAGATCCGTGAAGAACCTGCCAGGTACTGGAAAACCTGGCATCCAATGCATCCATATAGCGTCGGACGTGCTCGTCCTCCTCCCTAACATAGCGACGTATCACCTCCGCGGGGGCCGGCTCCCTCTGCACCGATAGTGGCCCACGCAACCGCCACCGAATAACCTCCGGGTCGATGATGGGCTGCCTTCTCACCAAGCTATGCGCCTCGGAATGTAGCACCTCCCAGTACCAGCCTGGCGGAGCCTAGTGCCGGACATGGCCCCTATAATCAAGCAAGCCTCCTCCACCGAGTCGACGACGAGGATGCGGGCCAGGCATTGTCGACGTCGAGAACAAATACTTAATTATGAAAAGAAAATTAATAAACACTTAGTAGACCTAAAGTCAACCCGTTCCATATATCGAGCAATGATATAGAAAATATGCCCTATGTTTTGCTGGAATATCATTGAATTCCCATTGTGGCAAATCACAAGAACTCGATATGTCCTATATTGTAGCACAAGTCATGCTAAAATTCATCAAAAAAAATTCGGCATGACCTACATGACATATCGAGCGCCTGAAATTTGCCAGAACGGAAACGAATCAACATTCCGGAAAAACATAGGCCACTCCGAGGTACATTGCAAACAAGAACACCAATAAATCATCTATATTCAGAATACATCATCATCGACATGAATGACATCAATGAGACACCAAGTTTACTTACTAAATAACTTAAATAAACTAGTTCTGTTAAGTACTTACTAAATATAAAAACTCGTTCTATTAACTATTTACTAAATAAACTAGTTCTACTGAGCACTTACTATAAACAAACTAGTTCTATTAACCACTTACTAAATACACTATTTCCACTTACTAAATAAACTATTTCTATTAAACACTTGCTAAAATTCTATTACCCTAGTTCTACCTTACATTTTCTTACTTCTATTACTAAATTTAATACCATGAAACTTCTATTACTAACTATATTGGGTCCCTAGAGAGATTTTTCCTAATATTACAAAACCTAACCCCCTAACGCAAGAATCAAACTGCTCTACCTGTGAAGGGAGTGAGAGGAGAGGGAAAAGGGATGAAGGAGAGAGTGATGGCTACCTGCTGAGGGAGGGGCGTGGCGGTGAGGGAGGGGGCGTGACGATGATTGAGGGGGCGCGACGGTGGAGGCATCGAGGCGATGGCGACGACGGCGGCGAGGGAGGGGCGCGACGGTGGAGGCATTGAGGCAATGGCGACGACGGCGGCGACGGAGGGGTGCGGCGGTGAGTGAGGGGCACGACAGTGGAGGCGTCGAGGCGATGGCGACGACGACGGTCGAGGAGAAGAATAGGCGGAGAGAGGGCAATGGAGGAGAGGGATCGAATTGGGGAATGGGGTTGGATGACGAAATAAGTGGAGGAGGAAGAAGCCCGCGCGGCCTAGGGTTATGTCAAGATAGCAGTAGCGCTCTTTAGGGACGAGCGCTACTGCTAGCTAGTGTACCTATAGCGTGTTTCGTGAACCAGCGCTACTCCTAAACATAGCCTGGCGGCAATAATGGGTAAATATTAGTAGTAGCGATTTTTTGATGCCGCCCTACTGCTAAGCAGTTAGCAGTAGCGCCGGTTCTGGACGCGCGCTACTTCTATATAGCAGTAGCGTCGTTGTCTATCCAATGCTACTGCTAAGGTTCTGTGTATAAGGTTCTCCCTAGTAGTGGAAGGGGCTTCTACCTCAGCCGTTGTCGGGGGTGCCGGATGAGGAGACGGCACTGCCGCTACTTAGCACCTTGTTTCTTTCTTGCATTTTGTTAGACTGCAATTCCACCTACTGGGGGTGTTAATATAAAGAATTTGTGGCTGCGGACCACTCTTGCTTTTTGTATATAAGTTTATGCTTTTGGTTGCCAAAGTTTTTTATGCGTGCCGGCTCGGCCTTAGACTTTTGGCTCCGTCTGCCCAAAGCCTTGTCCCTTTTGGCATCGGCCCCACCAGCCAGCTAGCCAGGAGCCGGTGTGTAGCTGGGAGGGGGCGTCCGCCTCGGAGGAGTCAGCCATGAGTTTAGGAGCCGCGAGGATGTTTTCGCTAAGGTAAGTGGCACAGGCTAAGAAAACGTGTTTCGGCTAGCCCTAGCCGACGACCCCCTATGCCCATTTTTCGTGTGCACTAAGTTTTACCGTTCCGAGAACCCACCAACTGAACAACCGGGAGCCGGTCTATAGCAGGGAGGGGTGGGAGGGTTTTTCTTTAGTTCACATATTTCGACTGGCTTCGGGGAGCGACGTTAAGGCTAGACAACAACCCCTGGGACCGTGGGACCGGTTTTGGGAGCTGGTGATGTGAAATGCTTTGGAAGGAAACGAAAGAGGCTTGCCCCAAGAGCTGGCTTGGGGCACCTGTTGCATTCATAAGCCCAAAAGGGGAGGGTACATGCATACACTAGTCCTTAGCAATAAAATGTACGAAGGAGCGCCGCGTGATGACCCACAAGTATAGGGTATCTATCGTAGTCCTTTCGATAAGTAAGAGTGTCGAACCCAACGAGGAGCAGAAGGAAATGACAAGCGGTTTCCAGTAAGGTATTCTCTGCAAGCACTGAAATTATCGGTAACGGATGGTTTTGTGATAAGATAATTTGTAACGAGTAACAAGTAAAAAGTGTAGAAAAGGTGCAGCAAGGTAGCCTAATCCTTTTTGTAGCAAAGGACAGGCCTGGACAAACTCTTACATAAAGCAAAGCGTTGTCGAGGACACATGGGAATTTCTGTCAAGCTAGTGTTCAACATGCTCATTTTATTCGCGTTCGTTACTTTGATAATTTGATATGTGGGTGGACCGGTGCTTGGGTTCTGCCCTTACTCTAACAAACCTCCCACTTATTATTAACCCCTATCGCAAGCATCTGCCACTATGAAAGAAGAATTAAGGTAAACGTAACCATAGCATGAAGCATATGGATCCAAATCATCCCCTTACGAAGCAACACATAAACTAGGTTTTAAGCTTCTGTCACTCTAGCAACCCATCATCTACTTATTACTTCCCAATGCCTTCCCCTAGGCCCAAATAATGGTGAAGTGTTATGTAGTCTACGTTCACATAACACCACTAGAGGAGAGACACCATACATCTCATCAAAATATCGAACGAATACCAAATTCACATCATTACTTATAACAAAACTTATCCCATGTCATCAGGAACAAACATAACTACAAAGAAAGCATGTTCATGTTCAAGATCAGAGGAGTATTAATTATCATAAAGGATCTGAACATATGATCTTCCACCAAGTAAACCAACTAGCATCAACTACAAGGAGTAATCAACACTACTAGCAACCCACACGTACCAATCTGAGGTGTTGAGACAAAGATCGGATACAAGAGATGAAATAGGGTTTGGAGAGGAGATGGTGCTGATGAAGATGTTGATGGAGTTTAACCCCCTCTTGATGAGAGGATTGTTGGTGATGACGATGACTTTGATTTCCCCCTCCGTGAGGGAAGTTTCCCCGGCAGAACAGCCCTGCCGAAGCTCTAGATTGGTTCTGCCCAAGTTCCACCTCGAGACGGCGATGCTTTGTCCCTAAAGATCTCTTCTCATTTTTTCCAGGTCAAAACATTTCGTATGGGAGAAGATGGGCATCGGAGGAGCCACAGGGGCCCCACAAAGCCTGCTAGGCGCGGCCAGGGGGTGGCCGCTCCTAGGAGGCTTGTGGCCTGCTGGTGGCCCCCCTTTGGTTGATTCTTGTGCCAGTATTTTTTATTAATTCCAAAAATATTCTCCGTAAATTTTCAGGACTTTTGGAGTTGTGTAGAATAGGTATCTCAGATTTGCTCCTTTTCCAGTCCAGAATTCAAGCTGCCGGCAGTCTCCCTCTTCATGTAAACCTTGTAAAATAAGAGAGAAAAGCCATATGTATTGTACCATGACGTGTAATAACAAACCATAATGCAAT
Source organism: Hordeum marinum (assembly GCA_022496015.1). Taxonomy (NCBI): domain Eukaryota; kingdom Viridiplantae; phylum Streptophyta; class Magnoliopsida; order Poales; family Poaceae; genus Hordeum; species Hordeum marinum. The sequence continues at coordinate 92,472,007 of CM039677.1, read as the reverse complement.
AAATATCAATATAAAAGCATGATGCAAAATGGACGTATGAACTCCCCCAAGCTTAGACCTCGCTTGCCCTCAAGCGAAAGCCGAGATCGATGAATATGTCACATGTTTACAGATAGAGGTGTTGATACATCTCCAACGTATCTATAATTTTTGCTTGTTACATGCTGTTATATTATCATTCTTGGATGTTTTACAATCATTTTACCACAACTTTATATTATTTTTGGGACTAACCTATTAACCTAGAGCCCAGTGCCAGTTCCTTTTTTCCCGTGTTTTGGGGTTTTACATAAAAGGAACATCAAACGGAGCCCAAATGGAATAAAAATTTCTGGTGACTTTTTTGTACCAGAAGAGACCCACAGAGCATCGGAGTTGGGACAGAAGACCCACAAGGTAGTCACAAGTGTCAGGGGCGTGGCCACCCCCTTGGGCGTGCCCTGCAGGCTTGTGACTACCTCGTGGCCCATCGTGACTTATTTCCACCGCCATAAATTCCTATAAATACCAAAAACCCCAACGCAAAACCTAGATCGGGAGTTCCTTCACCGCAAACCTCCAGAGCCACGAAAAACCAATCAGGAGCCCATTTCGACACCCTGTCGGAGGGGGAAACCATCATTGGAGGCCATCTTCATCATCCCGACGCTCTCCATGACGAGGAGGGAGTAGTTCACCCTCGGGGATGAGGGTATGTACCAGTAGCTATGTGTTTGATCTCTCTCTCTCTCCCGTGTTCTTGAGATGGCATGATCTTGATGTACCGCGAGCTTTGTTGATATAGATTGAATCATATAGAGCTTTTCCCTCTCTATCTAGTTGTGATGAATTGAGTTTTCCCTCTTATCGGATTGAGTCTTTAAGGATTTGAGAACACTTGATGTATGTCTTGCGATGGGATATCTGTGGTGACAATGGGATGTTCTATTGATACGCTTGATGTATGTTTTGGTGATCAACTTGCGGGTTCTGTGACCTTGGGAATCTATGCATAGGGGTTGGCACACGTTTTTGTCTTGACTTTCCAGTAGAAACTTTGGGGCACTCTTTGAAGTTCTTTGTGTTGGATTGAACATGATGAATCTGAAATTGTGTGATCCATATCGTATAATCAAGCCCATGGGTAATTGTAGTGACATTGGAGTATCTAGGTGACATTAGGGTTTTGGTTGATGTGCATCTTAAGCTGTTATCTTAGTACAAACTCTAGGGCTGTTCGTGACACTTATAGGTATAGCTCATAAGATTGATCAGAAAAGATAACTTTGAGGTGGTTTCGTACCCTGCAATAATTTCTTCGTTAGTTCTCCACTATTTGTGACTTTGGAGTGAACTCTTTGTCGCACGAGATGTATTTACATATAATTCAACTATGTCAATATTGTTGAGAGAAATTGCACTAGTGAAAGTATGGACCCTAGGCCTTGTTTCCAAGCATTTATACAACATTTTTCTCGCTGTTTACTATTTGTTATCTTGCTGTTTTTATATTTTCATATTACAAAAAACTATATGTACCATCCATATTGCACTTGTGTCACCATCTCGTCGCCGAACTAGTGCACCTATACAATTTACCATTGTATTGGGTGTGTTGGGGACACAAGAGACTATTTGTTATTTGATTGCAGGGTTGTTTGAGAGAGACCATCTTTATCCTATGCCTCCCACGGACTAATAAACCTCAGGTCATCCACTTGAGGGAAAATTGCCGCTGTCCTACAAAACTTCGCGCTTGGAGGTCCAACACGAGTCTATAAAAGAAGGTTGTGTAGTAGACATCAAGCTCTTTTCTGGCGCCGTTGCCGTGGAGGTGAGTGCTTGAAGGTATATCTTTAGATCTTGCAATTGAATCTTTTAGTTTCTTGTTTTTCACTAGGTTGGTTTTCTAAAATAAAACTACAAAAAAATGGAATTGAGGTTGCCTCATATGCTTCATCTTTATAATGTCTTTCGTGAAAATGATGGAAATGAGAATTGTGCTCAAGTGTTAGAAGAAGAAGTTATTAAAATGTTTGGCACTAGAACTTTCAATGATGAGCATGATTGCAACATTGTTAATGATGAGTGCACTAGTCATTATAAAAATATTTCTTATAAGCATGTCAATTTTTGTGGAGTGCATAGAGTTTGTCAAGACATGCCTAAAAGGGAAGATAGATTTTGTAAGAGGCACAAGTATTTAGAAACTAAATGGTTGCAAGAGAGGCTATATGTTTGTGCTGAAAGACTTCATATTTCTCGTCGTCCTTGTGAACTTTGCAATGAATGTGGTCATTATAATTTCCAATGTGAATTATTTCATGATCGAATTGTGTCCAAAACTGGTGATAACCTCATTACCCTTGAGCATCATAATGAACTTAGTATATTTTTGGGGTATGAAGAAATGAAACATGAAACTAAGGATATTCCAACATGGGCTCTCATGAAAGTAATTGATTCTGATATAAATGAAATCTATATGTATTGCATGGTAAATTGCACTGAGAATCCTTATATTGCCAATTACTTAAAGACAAGAAAACAATTAGAAGAGGAAGGGAATACTAATAAAGGGGAAGAGGTTTCCCAATGTCCTCCTATTTTTTCTTATGATAAATAAGGTAACGAGGAGAAGCTTTTTATTCAACCAACCTCTTCAAAAATAAGTTTGGAGGAATTAAATAAAGCCACACATAATGTGGTGAATAAGAAGAAAAGAAGGAAAAGTAAAGGTAAAGAGTTATCTCTCCCAAATAATGTTGCTCCCATTATTGATAGGCCTCATGATAATGAATCAAAAATAGTTGTGGAACATGACACACTTGAGGAAGATTTTGTTATGCCTATTGCTTGTTGTGATAATTATTATTGGGAGGATAATGATACTTCTTATAATCTTGAAAACATTTATGGCACCAACTTGGATGATGATAATAATTGCTATACTATTGGTGTTATTCATACCATTAATGATGAGTGTGATTATGTTTATGATATACAAAGCCACAAGCTTGGGGATGCTATGTTTGATGAAAATGACATGTTTGAGAATTTATTTGCTGCAATTAATGTTTGTCCCAAGCTTGGGGATGCTATGCTTAATGAAGATGATCTTTTTATTCCCCCTACTTTGAATGTTAAAATTTGTTATAATGATTGCATGCCTCCTACTTATGATGATTATTGTGATGATTATGCAATGAAAAAGAGTGATGATTACTATTATGATACTTGTCATAATTATGAATGTCCTTTTACTAAATGTTACTCTTTTAGTGTGGAACCAATTTGTAGTATTCAAGGCTTTTAAGATACTCCCACTATTAGTCATGAGAAGAAATTTTCTTATGAGGAGAGTAGTAAAATTTCTATGCTTGTAGATCATGAAAAGAATACTTTATGTGCTAGTTATATTGTGGAATTCCTTCAGGATGCTAGTGAAAATTATTATGAGGGAGGAACATATGCTTATAGTAATTGCAATAATATCAAGATTCCTCTCTATGTGTTCAAATTCTTGAAGATATGCTTGTTTTCCCTTCCTATGCTAGATGATTCTTTCTCCCATACATTATTTGATCACAAAATCCCTATGCATAGGAAGTGGGTTAGACTTAAATGTTCTTGTCATGAGATTCATGATGCTCTTTTGCATGTTTCAATTACTATGCATAGGAAGTGGGTTAGACTTAAATGAGCATCATTGAAATCATCATGCCCAGCTAAAAGGCATTAAAGAAAAGCACTTGTTGGGAGACAACCCAATACTTTTACTTTCTGTTTTTGTGTGTTCACATGATTAACCTACTGTACTAATCATGTTTTGTGTCTTTTATTCCAATAAAATGACAAGTAAAGCCTTTGGGATAATGGGGATACTTGCTTGCTTGATTCTATGCAAAAAACAGAAAGTTTTGCGTACAGTATATTAATTATATGATTTTACTGGAGCGTCAAAAAATTCTGAAATTTTTACAAAAAATTTATATGAAAATTCCTTGAGTTTTCATAATTTTTCATAATTGTTAGAGTCAGGGAAGTTTGGTGATCATTCAAGTCTTTACAAACTATTCTGTTTTTGACAGATTCTGTTTTGCATGCATAGTTTGCTTGTTTCAAGTGTTCCTATAGCTTATATGTCACACCGTGTGTTTTGCCTCATGACTAAGATATCATGACTCAAAAATTAGGGCTAGTTAAATTTTTTTGAGTGCATTTGAATGCTTTACTTGTGTGTTATTTGCTTGCATGTTTGATTGCTTGCTAGTGCTCTATAATTCATAAAAGTCCTCCTACCATCAAGAACTCTTTTCCTTGATCCCAAATCTTGTCCAATGATCATGCCATGTGAATAGGACTTAAAAATATTTTCACAAAATTTTATTTTGGTCAAAAAACATTTCTTTAAATTAGCTTTTGAAAACCCCCTGATATGAGATTTGCACTACAAGTCCCCAAATTGGGTGGATCCTTTTTCCCCAAATACCTTATTAGGAACCTATTATATATAACTTCCCAAAACCACCACATATTATTTTTAAAGATTATTTTACTATTTATTTAAAAAGCTTTTTCTTAAGGCCAGATATGGTATTTGATAGGTAAAACTTATTTAAATACTTTTAAAATATTTGAGAAAATTTAGGGGGACTCAGTGGACATATATATTCAATATATATGAGTTTCAACACATGGTCATGTTCAAAATATTGGACAAATCCTTTCAAAACCATTTTTGCCTATCTCAAGCATTTGAAATATTTCTATAATAAATATTCTCAAATAAATCTAGTAAATTTGTAGTATGTCACATATGATATATGTGATCATCTTGCCAAGTTTCATCAGAATACCAATTGATTTGGTTCACCAAAATATTCCAAAACCCCTTCTGTCCAGAACCAAATTTAAGGAACTTTGCAATGTGAAGTTTCTCCTTTCGATCTAAAAACTTGTGTACATGCATCGAGACTGGGTGTGCCAAATATCGTTTCCTTAGACCATGAGATTGTACAACTCCCGGATACCATAGGAATGCTTTGGGTGTGCCAAATGTCACAACGTAACTGGGTGGCTATAAAGGTGCACTACGGGTATCTCCAAAAGTGTCTGTTGGGTTGGCATGCATCGAGACTGGGATTTGTCACTCCGTGTGATAGAGAGGTATCTCTGGGCCCACTCGGTAAGACATCATCATAATGAGCTCAATGTGACTAAGGAGTTAGCCAGGGGATGATGTATTACGGAACGAGTAAAGAGACTTGCCGGTAATGAGATTGAACAATGTATAGGGATACTGACGATCGAATATTGGGCAAGTATCATACTGATAGACAAAGGGAATTGTATACGTGATTGATTGAATCCCCGACATCATTGTTCATCCGATGAGATCATCGTGGAGCATGTGGGAGCCAACATGGGTATCCAGATCCCGCTGTTGGTTATTGACTAGAGAGGTGTCTCAGTCATGTCTACGTGTCTCCCGAACCCGTAGGGTCTACACATTGAAGGTTCGATGGCGCTAGGGTTATAGGGAAATAGTGTATGTGGTTATAGAAGGTTGTTCAGAGTCTCGGATGAGATCCTGGACATCACGAGGAGTTCCGGAATGGTCCGGAGACAAAGATTGATATATAGGAAGTGAGGATTTGGCCACCGGAAGTGTTTCGGGAATTACCGGTAACGTACCGGGACCACCGGAAGGGTTCCGAGGGTCCACCAAGTGGGGCCACCAGCCCCGAAGGGCTCCATAGGCCGAAGGTGGAGGGAACCAGCCCCTAGGTGGGCTGGTGCGCCACTCCCACCAGGCCCAAGGCGCAGGAGAGGTGGAGGGAGGGGAAACCCTAGGTCCAGATGGGCCTAAGGCCCACCTAGGGTTGCACCCTCCTCTCCTCCCTCTCTGGCCACCGGCCAAGCCCCATCTAGGTCTGCCGCACCCTCTAGGGTGGGAACCCTAGATGGGGTGCCTCCTCCTCCCTCTGCCCTATATATATGTGAGTTTTTTAGGGCTGCCCAACACTGGAGTTCCTCTCCTCTCGACGCAACCCTACTCCTCCGTCTCCTCGTTCTCCGTAGCGCTTGGCGAAGCCCTATCGGAGACCATGCTGCTCCACCATCATCACGCTGTCGTGCTGCCAGAGCTCTTCCCCAACCTCTCCTTCCTCCTTGCTGGATCAAGGCATAGGAGACGTCACCGGGCTGCACGTGTGTTGAATGCGGAGGCGACGTTGTTCGGCGCTGAGATCAGAGTCCACCGCAATGTGAATCGCTACGAGTATGACTCCACCAACTGCGTTCTTGTAACGCTTCCGCTTAGCGACCTTCAAAGGTATGAAGATGCAATATCTCCCTACTCGTTGCTGGTTTCTTCATAGATAGATCTTGGTGACACGTAGGAATTTGTTTGATTTACTACTACGTCTCCCAACAGTTTACCCCCTGACTACAAGATTCCACCTCTCTCACCATTTCCTCTCTAATCTATTGAATCCCCAGAGCATCCAAGGCCACCTAGACCTTGTTTATTCCCCCCTAGATACCCTAGATGCTAGAGGACATGCAAAAGGGGCCGCGGACAATGCCATGGCATGCAGAGCTCGCGCTCTAGAGCACCCTACAGTGCATCCATGCATTGTAGCTTGCCCAATCAGAGGCACCCAACAGCCTTGGGCGCCGGGGTCATGTCCTCCGAGGTATCCTCGACGTCCTCAGCACGCAGTACGGTTGGCCCCCTCCTCCCTCTCCCTCCTCTGGTCCCTACAGAGCTCGCCTGAGCCCCGTCTGAAAGCTCGGTCCGTGGTGGACCTCGGCTCGGCCTCCCCCCGTTCCCCTCTCGAGCTCTCTCGCTTCCCCTCTCTCCCGTAGACCACCCTGGTCCGTCCATTCCTCCTCCCCTGCCCTCCATTTGCTTCCATAGCCAAAGCTTGCCAACAAATTCTTCTCAAATCGGCCATGGAGACCACTCCCTCCCCCTATCGACCTCACCAGAGAGCCCGTTGCACCCCCCCCCCCCCCCGCGGTCCGCTCCTGTGCCTCCTAGTCTCCTCCCCGCAGCTGAGGCACCACGCCCATCACCACCGATGATGCCTCTACCGTGCCCATTTATACTTGCATCGTGCATGACCCTACCATTCTTATGAGGGTTGTGTGGGTGGGAGTAGTTAGGTTGCTAGTAGATGCTACGCAAGTGGGATCGGGAATATGGATGGTGATGGAAACAAAAGTATTTTCAAAGACTTTTCAAAAACCACTGTTGGGTGCCACTAATGCCCGAGGGAGATGATGTTGAGTTGGGTAACCACTTGAGAAAGAAGTGGTGTATCGGAGCAAGTTGTGTGAGTGTGTGCGTTTTCAAAAACAGATTAGATTTAAGGTCTGCCGGCCGTCCCAACCTTACATGTGCGACCACTCTACCCCTATATGGGAAGGGGATTTGTTGATTACTATGGTTGGTACTAGCAGGGAGCCTGCATTACCAATGGCGAGAGTGAAGTGGTCACTCTCAAGATGGGGTCATCTCGGAGTGGAAGGCCATGCGCTGTCTTTACAGGCACCGGGCACACCGTTGCGTGCCCTCATGGATGATACGTGTGATGTATATGATGAGGGATGACACCAATGAGTGGACTCTTTGTTTAGTATCACCATGGGAAAGGCATTGTTTGGGTGCTTACCTCGGGTATGTAATATACCACGAGTCGTGGATGACACGGAAGTTCCTCGAGTCTTGTGGGTAAAGCGCGCAACCTCTACAGAGTGTAAAACTATTCGAATAGCCGTGTCCACGGTCATGGACAGTTGGAGGTCCTTCTTAAACTACGTCCAGATGTTTCCTAAAAACTTGGTGTGTATGGGTGTGTGTGGATGACACAGAGATGACACTTGAGATAAGTCAGATGACTTGACTTGATGATTGAGCATTAAATGCTCAACCCCCTGCTTATGATGATATCTATAACTTGTTCATATGGATATCTACCAACTGTTGATGCATGCTTACCTAGTTACTTGGTCATGTCATTGCATTCAAAACCAGCTTGCTGCAAAATACCTACTTAGTGCTACATCATGCATTGTTATGCCTTATTACACAACATGGGTTGCTTGCGAGTACATTCAAAGTACGCATTGGCTTGCCACTGGTTATTTAATTGGCCAGGCATGGAAGAACAGGAGTACATGAAGAGTTCGTTGGTGACGAACATGCGAACTAGGACGCTTCCCGGTCAGAATGCCTATAGGTTTAAGGCAGATGGCACGGGTTCACGCTTTCGATCAATATTTCCGCTGCTTGTTGAGTTTAAGCATTTGGCCCTTGTGGCCCTATTTATGTAATACTAGACCTTCATGGTCTTTATTTGTGTAAGACGCTAAATGTGGATGCAAGACTCTTCTTATTCAGCTTCTGTGTGTTCAGTGAGCATTGATCTCTGGGATCACTATACACGTGCATTTGGTGATCACGACTTATGAGCCAGGGTCCCCACATTATACTGAGTAATATAAATTGTGGGAGTTATGTAATACAGTAGGTATCATGTGGGAACAATTATGAATCTTGTCTTGACAGTACCTAAGTGAATGATCTATATTTACTACACTAACCCATCTCATGAAGTTCCGTTAAGTTTTGTGTGATTGAAGTTTTCAAGTTTTGGGTGAAACACCGAGATGAGAAGAATAAGGAGTGACAAGAATCTAAGCTTGGGAATGCACAAGGAACCCCCAAGGTAATATCCAAGGAAGACTCAAGCCTAATCTTGGGGATGCCCCGGAAGAAATCCCCTCTTTTATCTTCAACACTATCGGTATATCTTACTTGGAGCTATATTTTTATTCGTCACATAATATGTGTTTTGCTTGGAGCGTCATTATATTTTGTTATTTTATGTTAGGTGTTATTTATAATCTAGTTTTCAATAAATAGTCCCAAGAATTGCCTTAGGATGCTTTCATTGCATGTGTTGATATGTGTTGGGTAAAAACAGAAACTTCTATTGTAGTGTTTGAATTTTCATATATCTTACTGAAATGCGGAAAGTTTCTGAAATTGTTACACAGTGTTGTCATATAAATTTTATAACATTTTCTAAATTTTCATAATTTTTTGAGTTACAGAAGTACATTGTTTTCATAAATTGCTACACATTGTTCTGTTTAGATAGATTGCTATCATAGTTTTGTTATCTACTTATCCTATAGTTTCCATAGCCTATATTGGTAGATATAAATTGTTGAAATGATAGTATACAATACCTAATATTTGAAAATTATCATGCAACTTGTCTTGGCAGTATATAAAGAGTTGATTTATTATTATGTGCACTAACCTATCTCACGAGTTCTTTTTGAGTTTTGTGTGGATGATGTTTTTGAGAATAGGTGAAACCGTGGTATGAGAGGATTGAACGAGATAGAAAAGCTCAAGCTTGGGGATGCCCAAGGCACCCCAAGTAAATATATCAAGAACTCTCAAGCATCTACGCTTGGGGATGCTACACATCCCACCTCTCTTCATCAACAATTATCAGTTAGCCTATGTTGAGCCTAAATTTTTATTCGTTCACATGATGCATGCTATTCTTGGAGTGCTATTTTTCTTTTTCTTGCTGTTTGAATAAAGTACTTAAGATCTGAAAATATTTATTGAGGGAGAGAGAGTCCTCACATAGCTCCTTCATTGTTTGACTACTCATATGCTTTGAGAGTAGCTTGTCATTTGCTTATGTGCTTCACTTATATATTTTGAGCTAGGCAATGTTGATCTAGTGCTTCACTTATATCTTTTTAGAGCATGGTGGTGTTATATTTTATAGAAATTATTGAACTCTTGTACCTCACTTACATTATTTTGAGAGTTTCTTAAAACATCATGGTAATTTGTTTAGGTTATGAATTTAGTCCTAATATAATGAGCATCCAAGAGGGATATAATAAAAACTTTCATATTAAGTGCATTAAAAACTATGAGAAGTTCGATTCCTTGCATATAGTTTTGAGATAATAGAGATGGTAATATGAGAGTCATGCTAGTGAGTAGTTGTGAATTGGAAGAGGTACTTGTTTTAAAGCTTGCGATTCCCGTAGGATCCACGTATGGTGAACCGTTATGTAACAAAGTCGGAGCATGATTTGTTTAATGATTGTCGACCTTTGTGTGAGGGTCGGGAGCGCGTGATGGTTAACTCCTACCAACCTCTCCCCTAGGAGCATGCGTCTAATGCTTTTTTGATAACTAATAGACTTTTGCAATTAGTATGTGAGTTCTTTATGACTAGTGTTGAGTCCATGGATTATAAACACTCTCACCCTTCCATATTCTCTTGCCTCTCTAGTACCGCGCAACTTTCGCCAGTACACCAAACCCTCCTTCCCCAAAATATCCACCATATATTTTCCTCAAAACAGCCACCATACCTACCTATTATGGCATTTCAATAGTCATTCCAAGATATATTGCGATGCAACATCCACCATGTAGTTTTTCATGACTTGCACCATCACTTCATATTACATATCGAGTCATACTTTGTCATAGGTACCGAGTTGTAATTTCTTTTTTGAGTTATAACTAAATAAAAGTGTGATGATTTTTCATTAATAGAGCATTGTCCTGTGAGAGAAAATGATGATGGAAGACATGATTCCCTCACAAGTTGTGATGAGTATCCGGACTTTACAGAAATAAATAAAAGAGGCCAGCGAAGCCCAGACAAAAAAATAAAAGAGGCCAAAGAAGCCCACCAAAATAAAAAAAGAGAAAAAATTAGAGAAAGAAAGAAGGGACAATTGCTACTAACTTTTTCCACACTTGTGCTTCAAAGTAGCACCATGATCTTCATGACAGAGTGTCTCCTATTTTGTCACTTTCATATAACTTGTGGATATTCATTTTGCATGACCACTTAGTTTTCTTTTTGAGCTTTCGTACACTTATAACTTTAAGTGCATTTGTTACATGGCAATCCCTACTCACTCACATTGATATCTATTGATGGGCACCTCCATAACCCGTTGATACGCCTAGTTGACATGAGACTATCTTCTCTTTTTTCTCCTTGCACCTCCTCCATATTCTATTCCACCTATAATGCTATATCCATGGATCATGCTCATGTATTGCGTGAGAGTTGAAAAGGTTTGAGAACACCAAAAATGTGAACCAATTGCTTGACTTCTTCATCGGGGTTGTGCATGATTAAATACTTTGTGTGGGGAAGATGGATCATAGCCAGACCATATGATTTTGTAGGGATAACTTTCTAAGGCCATGTTATTTCGAAAGGACACGACTACCTTGTTGGTGTGCTCGAAGTATTACTGTTTTTATGTCAATATTAGACTATTGTTTTGAATCTTACGGATCTGAATATTCATGCTACAATAAAGAGTAATTACATGGATAAATATCTTAGGTAGCATTCCACAACAAAAATTCTGTTTTTATCAATTACCTACTTGAGGACGAGCATGAATTAAGCTTGGGGATGTTGATACGTCTCCAACGTATCTATAATTTTTGCTTGTTCCATGCTGTTATATTATCATTCTTGGATGTTTTGCAATCATTTTACCACAACTTTATATTATTTTTGGGACTAACCTATTAACCTAGAGCCCAGTGTCAGTTCCTGTTTTTTTCGTGTTTTGGGGTTTTACAGAAAAGGAATATCAAACGGAGCCCAAATGGAATAAAAATTTATGGTGATTTTTTTGGACCAGAAGAGACCCACGGAGCATCGGAGTTGGGCCAGAAAACCCACGAGGCAGTCACAAACCTCAGGGGCACGGCCACCCCCTGGGCGCGCCCTGCAGGCTTGTGACTCCCTCATGGCCCATCATGACTTATTTCCACCGCCATAAATTCCTATAAGTACCAAAAATCCCAACGCAGAACCTAGATAGGGAGTTTTGCCGCCACAAACCTCCAGAGCCACGAAACACCAATCAGGAGCCCGTTTTGGCACCCTGCCGGAGGGGGAAACCATCACCGGAGGCCATCTTCATCATCCCGGCGCTCTCCATGACGAGGAGGGAGTAGTTCACCCTCAGGGTTGAGGGTATGTACAAGTAGCTATGTGTTTCAGCTCTCTCTCTCTCTCTTGTGTTCTTGAGATGCCACGATCTTGATGTACCACGAGCTTTGTTGATATAGATTGAATCAAATGGAGTTTTCCCCTCTCTATCTAGTTGTGATGAATTGATTTCTCCCTTTGAAGTTTACTTATCAGATTGAGTCTTTAAGGATTTGAGAACACTTGATGTATGTCTTGCGATGGGATATCTGTGCTGACAATGGGATGTTCTATTGATACACTTGATGTATGTTTTTGTGATCAACTTGCAGGTTCCGTGACCTTGGGAATCTATGCATAGGGGTTGGCACACGTTTTTGTCTTGACTTTCTGGTAGAAACTTTGGGGCACTCTTTGAAGTTCTTTGTGTCGGATTGAACATGATGAATCTAAAATTATGTGATGCATATCGTATAATCAAGCCCATGGGTACTTGTGGTGACGTTGGAGTATCTAGGTGACATTAGGGTTTTGGTTGATGTGCATCTTAAGGTGTTATCTTAGTATGAACTCTAGGGCTGTTCGTGACACTTATAGGGATAGCTCATAAGATTGATTAGAAATGATAACTTTGTGGTGGTTTCATACCCTACAATAATTTCTTCATTAGTTCTCCACTATTTGTGAATTTGGATTGAACTCTTTGTCGCACGAGAGGTATTTACATATGATTCAACTATGTCAATATTCTTGAGAGAAATTGCACTAGTGAAAGTATGGACCCTAGGCCTTGTTTCCAAGCATTTATACAACGTTTTGCTCGCCGTTTACTATTTGTTACCTTGCTGTTTTTATATTTTCAGATTACAAAAAACTATATCTACCATCCATATTGCACTTGTATCACCATCTCTTCGCCGAACTAGTGCACCTATACACTTTACCATTGTATTGGGTGTGTTGGGGACACAAGAGACTCTTTGTTATTTGATTACAAGGTTGTTTGAGAGAGAACATCTTAATCCTACGCCTCCCATAGATTGATAAACCTTAGGTCATCCACTTGAGGGAAAATTGCCGGTGTCCTACAAAACTCTGCGCTTGGAGGCCCAACACGAGTCTACAATAAGAAGGTTGTGTACTAGACATCAGGTGTCGATAAAAAAAAATACGGAAATGAAGGCATCATGATCAACTTTAGAACAACAATACTCATTTTATGAGGTTCTTTATACCAGAGTAACAATTCATTCACAAGATAAAGTATGAACCAATAATTCTGTTGACAACCGACAAACTATGATCTCATTCATTGAAGCAATTGACAATTTATCATAACATCGGAAAGAGTCAATATAAGAGCTTGTAAAGCAAACCCACATGCTCAATCATCTTTTAGTCTTTCACAATTTCTAGCACTCACACGGTACCCATGAGATCAATGCTTCAATCGAACACAGAGAGAGATAGGGGCTTATAGTTTTGCCTCCCGACTATTCACCTCAAGGGTGATGTCAACAATAATAACTCATGATCACACACATCCGTGTGGATATATAAGTCTAGATCATTCCCCAACACATAAAGCTTTCCAAGAGAGATGGAATATAGGAAGTGGTGAAGACCACCATGACTCTTGCATAAAGGTAAGTACTAGAAAGTAAATGTAACAGATAGGCCCTTCGCAGAGGGAAGCAGAGGTTGTCATGCACTTTTTGTTTTGGATGCATAAACTCTTAGTGCAGAGGAATGTCACATTGTATTACCCTTTATGATAGCAACCTTTATTATACAGTCTGTCGCTTTTATTTCTTCACTATCACAAGTTCGTAGAATGCTTATTTCCCTTACAATAAAAGATCACGCGTATTTAGAAGCAATTTTTATTGCCTTTTTGCACCGATGACAACTTACTTGAAGGATCTTATTCGATCCATAGATAGGTATGGTGGACTCTCATGGCAAAACTGGGTTGGGGTGTTTGGATGCACAAGTAGTATCTCTACTTGGTGCGGAAGTTTTGGCTATTATAGGTGGGAGCAAGCACTACATGTTGGAGGATCTAAAACCATATAAGTTATATCCTCTTTCAAGCAAACATAACCTATTATGTTGTCTTCCTTGTCCAACATCAACTTCGTGGCATGTAATATTTTAATGAGTGGTCACAATCATAAAAGATGTCCAAGATAATATATTTATATGTGAATCTCTCTTTCTTTATCACTTCCTTTCAATTGCACCAATAACCAATTACTATGTTTGTTAACTCCCAACAATTTTCAATCAACATACTTTTTATATGTGAAGTCATCACTCCCCATAAGATCACTATGTATTCTCTTTGCTTTTGTTCTATTATTCTATATTCATTGCTTTCAAAAGCATAGAAATCTAGCAAGGCCCTATCATCAAAACTACTTTTTATTATATATATCTGGGACTTGCTTACATAAGTGGAGCAAAAGCAAAAACTAAAAGGTAGATCATACTAAATATTTTTTTCTATTAGATCAAAACAAAATACAAAGGATCGAACTAGGAAAGATAATAAAAACGAAAAAGGAAAAAGGTGTGATGTGATACGATACCGGGGCACCTCCCCCAAGCTTGGCACAAGCCAAGGGGAGAGCCCATATCCCTATAGTCAGGTGTCCTTCTTCGGAGGTGATGGTGCAATATTCTTGGTGATGATACCCTTTAGAATGCGATTCTACTCTTCAAGCTTCCTTGTGCAGTTTTCCATTGACGAACAGAGATTCCTTCACCTAGGGATGTGTCATTGTTGTGGGTGAAAGACAACACTCTTTTTCAAGTTTTCATAAGTAAGAAATTTAGCATTGGGAGGAATGAGCGAATTCGGGATTGCTGCGCTTAGAAGTTCCTCCAACATGCCCCCAGGTTGTGGATGGGAGTTAACTTCTTGGTCTTCCTCCATGGCATTCCCCCTTTTTAAGTCAGCCTCCATATCCTCCTCCGTGGTTCACCCAAAGTGGTTAGCTTCAACGCATGCCTCGGTCTCCTATGTTGGATGAGAAACACGACTCTCCCCAGTCGACTCTTGGGATGACATCTTGCTCTAAATCTGCTGGAGAAACAGCTCAAAATGAAAACAAGAGGTATTGTCATGATATGAAGGTCGAAACCTTCGGGAGATTATATAATGAAATTTTTTCCGACCCAAAGGGGTGTTCCACAAGAAAACGGAGTCCGGGGGGCGCACGGGGTGGTGACAAGCCCCCTAGGTGCAGCCAGGGGGTGGCCGTGCCTAGCATGCTTGTCGCCTCCCCGTGCGTCCTTCGGACTGCTTTTTATTTCCCTAATTTTTTAAATATTCCAAAACTGAGTAAAATTGCTATTGGGAAAGTTTTGGAGTCGGTTTACTTACCGTACCATGTGTCTATTCCTTTTTAGAGTCTCAAACGTTCTGGTAAGTCTCCCTAATATGCTTGTCGGGAGTTATGTTATCGATAACATTGGTTTCAACATTAATGGGAGTACTTGAAATATGGTGTTTGATTCTTTGCCCGTTTACCACCTTCAGATTTGTTCCTTCGGCGTTATTGATCTTGATGGCACCAGAACGATATACTTCCTCAATGATATAAGGCCCTTACCATTTGGAGAGAAGTTTTCCAGTAAAAAATCTTAACCGAGAATTGTATAGCAAGACATGATCACCTACATTGAATTCACGCTTTTGTATCCTTTTATCATTTCATCTCTTAACCTTTTCTTTAAACAACTTGGCATTCTCATAGGCCTGGGTTCTCTATTCATCAAGTGAGCTAATGTCAAATAACCTCTTCTCACCAGCAAGTTTGAAATCCTAGTTGAGCTCTTTGATTGCCCAATAAGCTTTATTCTCTAGCTCTAGAGGTAAGTGACATGTTTTACCATAAACCATTTTATACGGAGACATACCCATAGGATTCTTGTAAGCCGTTCTATAAGCCCATAATGCATCGTCAAGTTTCTTAGACCAATTCTTCCTAGATCTATTAACCATCTTTTGCAAGATCAATTTAATTTCTCTGTTTCTTAATTCTACTTGACCACTAGACCGAGGATGAGAAGGAGATACAATTATATGATTAACATCATACTTAGCAAGCAATTTACAGAAAGCACCATGAATAAAATGTGAACCACCATCAGTCATTAAATATCCGGGGACTCCAAATCTAGGGAAAATGACTTCTTTAAGCATCTTAATAGAGGTGTTATGATCAGCACTACTAGTTGGAATAGCTTCTACCCACTTAGTAACATAATCAACATCAACTAATATATGAGTGTACCCGTTGGACGTTGGAAAAGGTCCCATATAATCAAAACCCCAAACATCAAATGGTTCAATAACAAGAGAGTAATTCATAGGAATTTTCTGACATCTACTAATATTGCCAATTCTTTGACATTCATCACATGACAAGATACGAGCATCCTTGAAGAGAGTAGTCCAATAAAAACAATATTATAATACCTTATGTGTAGTTCTATCTCCCACATGGTGTCCTCCGTAGGCCTAGGAATGTCACTTCCATAGGATCTGTTCCTATTCATGCGCAGGTACACAACGTCTAATAACACCATCTATTCCTTCTTTATCAAGGTGTGGGTCATCCCAGAAGTAATGTCTTAAATCATAAAAAACCCTTTCCTTTTTTTGGTATGTGAAACTAGGCGGTACAAATTTAGCAACAATGTAATTAGCATAATCATCATACCAAGGAACATTGTGTGTAGCATTTATGACAGCTAATTGTTCATCAGGAAAGCTATTATCAATATGTAGTGGGTCATCAAGAACATTCTCTAGCCTAGACAAGTTATCTATTACGGGGTTATCAGCACCCTTTCTATAAACAATATGCAAATCAAATTCTTGTATCAGAAGAACCCACCTGATAAGTCTAGGTTTAGCATCTTTCTTTTCCATAAGATATTTAATAGCAGCATGATCAGTGTGAACAGTTACTTTAGAATCAACAATATAGGTTCTAAACTTATCACAAGCGAACACTTCTGCTAAAAATTCCTTTTCAGTGGTAGCATAGTTTCTTTGAGCACTGTCTAGAGTGTTGCTAGCATAATGAATAATATTTAATTTCTTATCAACTCCTTGTCCTAGAACAGCACCAACGGCATAATCACAAGCATCACACATAATTTCAAAATGTAGGTTCCAATCAGGTGGTTGAACAATAGGTGCAGAAATCAAAGCGTTCTTGAGAATTTCAAAAGCTTCTACACAATCATCATCAAAAATGAATGGAACATCTTTTTGCAAAAGATTAGTGAGAGGCCTAGAAATCTTAGAGAAATGTTTAATAAATATCCTATAGAAACCAACATGACCAAGGAAACTTCTTATACCTCTCATATCCGTAGGACACGGCATTTTTTCAATAGCATCAACTTTAGCCTTGTCAACTTCAATACCTCGTTTGGAAATTTTATGTCCCGAGACAATGCCTTCATTCACAATAAAGTGGCACTTCTCCCAATTCAAGACAATATTAGTTTCTCAAACAATCATCAAAAGAAGTTCCGTATACGGAAAAATCATCCATGAAAACCTCAACAATCCTTTCACAAAAATCAGAGAATATAGCAGTCATGCATCTTTGAAAGGTAGCAGGACCATTGCGTAAACCAAAAGGCATACATCTATAAGCAAAAGTAACAAAAGAGCAGGTAAAGGTGGTCTTCTCTTGGTCCTCCTTTGACACAGGTATTTTAGAGAAACCAGAATAACCATCTAGAAAGCATAAATGTGTGTGTTTCGATAATGTTTCTAGCATTTGATCAACGAAAGGTAGAGGGTAATGATCTTTTCTAGTAGCTTTATTGAATTTCAAAAAATCAATTACCATTCTATAACCTCGAAAAATTCTCTGCAGGATCAATTCATTTTTATCATTAGGAACTACGGTAATACCTCCTTTCTTCGGGACACAATGAACGGGACTAACCCATCTTCTATCAACAATAGGGTAAATGATACCTGCCTCCAGAAGCTTTAATATTTCATTTCTTACCACTTCCTTCATTTTAGTATTCAACCGTCGTTGGTGATCGACAACTGGTTTAGCATCGGGCTCCATTTTAATTTTATGCTGACATAGAGTGGGACTAATGCCCTTAACATCATCAAGAGTATATCCAATAGCAGCACGGTGCTTCCTCAGAGTTTTCAATATTCTCTGATCTTAATGCTATGAAAGGTTAGCACTAATAATAACATGATATATCTTCTTTTCATCAAGATAAGCATATTTCAAAGTATCAGGTAATTGTTTAAGCTCAAACACGGGATCACCCCTGGGTGGTGGAGGATCCCCAAGTAGTTCAACAGGCAAGTTGTGTTTCAGAATAGGATGTTTATCAAAGAATGGTCTAGCAAATATTGCTCTAAAGGATCAATAGGAGGCACAACAATAGAGGCAAGACCAATAATTTCATCCTTACTAGGCAATTCTTTATCATGGGGTTGTCTACAAAATTTAGAGAAATTAAAGTCATGAGACGTATCCCCAAAACATACGGTAATAGTTTCCTTCACACAATCTATCCTGGCATTAACAATATTCAAGAAGGGTCTACCAAATATAATGGGACAAAAATCATCTTGTTGGGAACCAAGAACAAGAAAATCAGTAGGATATTTTATTTTCGCACACAAGACTTCAACATCTCTAATAATCCCAACTGGTGATATAGTATCTCTATTAGCAAGTTTAATTGTAACATCTATTTCCTCTAACTCAGCTAGTGCAATATCATTCATAATCTCTTTATATAAGGAGAAGGGAATTACACTCACACTAGCACCCATATCACATAAGCCATGATAACAATGATCTCCTATTTTAATAGAAACAACAGTCATGCTAACAATGGGTCTATGTTTATCTTTAGCATCAGGTTTAGCAATTCTAGCAGCTTCATCACAAAATTGAATAA
The DNA here is from genome assembly GCA_022496015.1 of Hordeum marinum. NCBI lineage: Eukaryota > Viridiplantae > Streptophyta > Magnoliopsida > Poales > Poaceae > Hordeum > Hordeum marinum. Next base: position 92,453,036 of record CM039677.1, on the reverse strand, counting down.
CGTGCCCATAAATATTATCAACCAAGATATCCTTAACCATATCAATACAAGGTTCAACTTTAATTTTCTCAGGGGGTGTAGGTGTTCTAGCACATCTCTTACGAACAACAGTTGGAGCTTTAGCGTGATCCTTTATTCTAACAGGGAAAGGTGGTTTCCCAATATAAGCAGTGGGAATAACGGTATCAAAATTATAAGTAATAGTTTTCTCTTCAAATTTAATAGGTTCAACTACTTTGACTTAAATGGGAGGATGATATTTAAACCACTTCTCCTTGGGGAGATCAACACGAGCAGCAAAAGATTCACAAAAGGAAGCTACTATCTCAGAGTCAAGTCCATATTTAGTGCTAAATTCACGAAAAGCATTGCTGTCTGCGAAAGATTTAACATAATCACACTTAAGGTTCATACTTGACTCCTTATCTTCCCGAGTTCCCAATCTTCAGAGTTGCGTTTAATTCTTTCCAATAAATCCCATTTGAAATGAATATATTTCTTCATATAGGAACCAACACAAGAAGTATCGAGCATGGTTTGGTCATTACGAGAAAGTCGAGCATAAAAATTCTGAATAATAATTTATCGAGAGAGGACGTGATTAGGGCATGAATGTAACATTGACTTAAGCCTCCCCCAAGCTTGAGCGATTCTTTCTCCTTCACAAGGCCAAAAATTATAAATATAATTCCGATCATGATGAACTAGATGCATAGGATAGAACTTCTGATGAAATTCCATCTTCAATCGTTTGTAGCTCCATGATCCAATATCATCATTTAGCCTATACCATTTCAATACCTTCTCCTTCAAAGATAAAGGAAATACCTTCTTCTTGGCATGATCCTCGGGTAGACCTGCAAGATTAAATAATCCACAAACTTCATCCACATAGATTAGTTGCAAATCAGGATGTAGTGTTCCATCTCCTGCATAAGGATTAGCCAGCAGTTTCTCTATCATACCTGAAGGAATTTCATAATAAATATTTTCAATAGGTTCAGTAGGTTGAGGGACAACTCTTTGTGTTTCTGGTCGAGGTGAAGATACCCCGAACAAACCCCTCAAAGGATTACTTTCCATAGTAACAAGTGACAGTAAATTTTAGCACACTATATAAATCTTTCCTTACCAAATTCCACATACCAAAGGCGCTTCACTCCCCGGCAACGGCACCAGAAAAGAATCTTGATGACCCACAAGTATAGGGGATCTATCATAGTCCTTTCGATAAGTAAGGGTGTAGAACCCAACGATGAGAAGAAGGAAATGACAAGCAGTTTCCTGTAAGGTATTCTCTGCAAGCACTGAAATTATCGGTAACAGATAGTTTTGTGATAAGATAATTCGTAACGAGTAACAAGTAACAAGTGTAGCAAAGATGAATCAAGGTATCCCAATCCTTTTTGTAGCAAAGGAAAGGCCTGGACAAACTCTTATATAAAGCAAAGCGCTCCCGAGGACACATGGGAATTTCTATCAAGCTAGTTTTCATCATGTTCACTTGATTCACGTTCGTTACTTTGATAATTTGATATGTGGGGTGGACCGGTGCTTGGGTGTTTCCCTTACTTTGAAAAATCTCCCACTTATGATTAACCCCTATTGCAAGCATCCGCAACTACGAAAGAAGAATTAAGGTAAACCTAACCATAGCTTGAAACATATGGATCCAAATCAACCCCTTACGAAGCAACACATAAACTAGGGTTTAAGCTTCTGTCACTCTAGCAACCTATCATCTACTTATTACTACCCGATGCCTTCCCCTAGGCCCAAATAATGGTGAAGTGTTATGTAGTCGATTTTCACATAACACCACTAGAGGAGAGACAACATACAACTCATCAAAATATCGAACAGATACCAAATTCACATCATTACTAATAACAAGACTTATCACATGTCCTCACGAACAAACGTAACTACTCACAAAGCATGTTCATGTTCAAGATCATAGGAGTATTAATTATCATAACGCATATGAACATATGATCTTCCACCAAGTAAACCAACTAGCATCAACTACAAGGAGTAATCAACACTACTAGCAACCCACAGGTGTTGAGACAAAGATCGTATACAAGAGATGAACTAGGGTTTGGATAGGAGATGGTGCTGATGAACATGTTGATGGAGATTGACCGCCTCTCGATGAGAGGATCATTGGTGATGACGATGGCTTTGATTTCCCCCTCCTGGAGGGAAGTTTCCCCGGTAGAACAGCCCTGCCGAAGCTCTAGCTTGGTTTTGCCCAAGTTCCCCCTTGAGACGATGGCGCTTCATCCCTAAAGCTCTCTTTCATTTATTCCAGGTCAAAACGCTTCACATAGGAGAAGATGGGCGTCGGAGGAGCCACAGGGACCCCACAAGCCTGCTAGGCGCGGCTAGAGGGGTGGCCGCGCCTAGCAGGCTTGTGGCCTGCTGGTGGGCCCCCTCTCATTGATTCTTGTGCCATTATTTTTTATTAATTTCAAATTTATTCTCCGTAAATTTTCAGGACTTTTGGAGTTGTGCAGAATAGGTATCTCAGATTTGCTCCTTTTCCAGTCCAGAATTCCAGCTGTCGGCATTCTCCCTCTTCATGTAAACCTTGTAAAATAAGAGAGAAAAAGCATAATTATTGTACCATAACGTGTAATAACAGCCCATAATACAATAAATATCAATATAAAAGAATGATGCAAAATGGACGTATCACCGTGTTCCATGGGCGCTCCGTCTCCTCGCCGGAGGCGTCTCTCTTGCGCTTCTGGGCGTCTATTAGATAGTACGCGTTGCTATGCAATGCCTTGCTGACAATGAATGGGCCCTCCCATGGGGAGGACTGCTTGTGCTGGCCGGCGGTTCGCTGGACCCGCCTAAGCACCAGTTCCCCCCTCCCCGCGAAAGATGACGGGTCGGATCCGCTTACTGTGGTAGTGTTGGATGTTCTGCTGGTAGATGGCGGTACGGATCAGGGCCAGCTCTCGTGCCTCTTCGAGTAGGTCGACATCGTCTTCTGTTGCCTCCTTGGCATTTGTCTCCATGTACAGGGTGATGTGAGGCTATAGCGACCCAACCTGAAACGGTCGAATCTCTGGTGTTTCCGTACCTTCCCGAGATCATGCTGGTACACACACGGTACATCAATGTATATTTCAAAGGGAAAAGCACACAACTTTATTAATTGAAATCTCATATCGAGTCCTTTATTACAATAAGAATTACAATAAAGTGGCTGAAGGCCAACTCATGAGAATAACTAATTGAAAATCTTGTGGAAGCTTCAAAGGTAGTTGAGTCCATCTGACTCCAAGGCCATCTCACCGAGCGTAGAGCGTATCCTCACTCCTGGTCGGAGAAGTACTCTGCAATATGATACGTTGCAGCCGTGTAGGTTAGCATATTGAATATGCCGGCAAGTCACAAAAGAGAGGGGTGAAAATTAATCATCTATTCTACATGCATATATGGTAGGTGGGGGTAGTAAGATTTGCTAAAGCCATTTTTTCCTACAACAAGAGAGGGGCAAAACAAAAGTTATTACTACATTATTGGTTGATTAATGAGATGGTTCCACCAACCAATTCTCATACCCAAGTTGTCATTAATACGCACATCATTATAATTCTTTGTGTTGAGAATTCGAGATAGTTTCAGTTCCTTTGGCTCAAGTTGTCCATGACCGTGGACACGACTAATCGATTAGGTTTGTGTACTCTGCAGAGTTTTGCACACGTTCCCCACAAGATTTGATCGCCTCCGTTGAATTCCTCGCACTTCAGGGTGTTTGAGAAACGGATGACCGAAACATGGTCTTCTAAGGGGTTCCTCTGAGACTCTGTCGGTGCCCATCCTTTCCTACCGTTCTTCTACATCTCGTAGCACCGCCTGTCCAGTGTCACCACAATATCCAACATGTGGCTCTACAGGTAAGCCTTGGGTCCTGAAGCATCCGTTCATCTCTTTGTTCCTGGGTGGACCTTTCCGCGTGAATACTGGCACTTCCCTAGCAACACCTAGGCTAACCACTGGTTTCTCCAGGGCGTCGTTCAACCATCATCCACCCAGAGGTATGTTGAAACTTGGAGTCTTGAAGTCTTGAACGTCATGTAGGTCTTGTAATAATTATCTCACAACTCTCATGAATCACACAACCAACCCCGTCTACTAATAGCATAGCAAAAATTAAAACAATGTTTCCCGGGGCCAAGGTGTCAAGGATTTGAGGGGTGCCTACCACATATTACTACTCAAGTAACCAAGTTTCCAAATTACCCACTTTGCATGCAATTGGGGAGGTGGTAGAACTAATGCAATAAAAACATGGGTAAAACATGATCAAAGTGACTTGCCTTGCTGACGATCTTCATACTCGAGTGACTCTAGATAACAACCTTCGCACTTCGGATGATCTAACGAATCAAGCAACACACAATAAGCATGACCACAATACAACTTACAACAATAGCAAGGTAAATTAATAATACTACAACAATCAATTGCACAACAAAAGACAAGAAAAATAAAACCAATAGAAACCTCTCAAATTTGTGGCTAAGCTTCTACTCAAACAAGGCATGAATTGTTTTCAGCAACTAATAATTAAATAACAGAAAGAAAACTATTTTTTTATTTGAAAACAGAAAGTATTTTGCCATAAAACTTTTATGCAAAAGAATTACTACAAAACCTTTTATAAAACACTACATATGGTGAAAACAAGGTTCACCTATTAAAGTAGAGCTCAAAACAAAACAATATATATATATATATGTTTTCATAGAAAATAAATCACCTAATGCTGAACAATAGAAACTAAAAGAACTACAACAGAAAGTTAAACTAAAAAAGAATCAAAACAAATTAAAATAAAAACAATTCAAATAAACATTAAAACAACTAAACAGAATCTGTTTTTGCTAAAAAACCTAATCTAAAATATCCTAAAAATTCTCAAACATATCAGGATGATAAATCTAACTAATACAAAACAGTGGCAAAAAGAATCACTCAAAAATAAGTTCTTAAACTAAAGTTATTCAAATTTTAGCAAATTTAACAGAATTCAATTTTAAATGTTCCTAATTTGAAAACTAAAGCTACAGATAGAAACTACATGATATTTGTGACATGATGCAAAAAGAATCAATGAAAAACTCTAAATACCCTAAAAGTTATAGCAAAAACAAAACAGAAACTATTCTGTTTTCTAAAACAGAAACAAAAACAAATAAAAAACTAACCTACGAACAGGCTACGTGTCGTGCTGTGATTTTCCGAAGCGTGTGTGTGTGGGAGCTAACGAGCAAATGGCCGTAAAATAGAGGATACCAGTTCGGGGTTTAATTCGATCTAATCCTATGCGTTGGATCTGGATCAGACGGTCTTAGGGGGGGGGTGCTTATAGGGAGGGGTTGGAGGTTCCCCGGCGAGGTTGACGGCGGCGGAGCGTCGGAGGTGGTCGGGGACGGCATTATGGTGGTCGGGGCAACGTCCGAGGGGTGCAGTCGACAGCGGCGGACCTCCGACGATGGTTGGTGGCGACGGGGGTGTGGGGGGGTGACGGGGGCGATGGCTAGGAGCTCGGGGAGCTTCGGTTGGAGGCCGAAGTCCGATGAGGTGGCGGTGGGGTGTTCTGGCGAGGGGTGCTCGGGGTTTTGGGCAAAAACAGAGTGCGGGTGAGGCTGGGGTTTATATAGGGGGTCTAGGGGTGGTAGAATAGGAAGGAGGAGGGAGATCCGAGCGGGATGGGATCTGCTCAGGCGAGGAAAAGGAGGAGGAAAGGAAGGTGCTGACCGACGGGAAGGGAGAATCGGGCGGTGGGGTCTGCATGCCAGCGAGAGAAAGAGAGGGGGTGTGGCGTCAGTGGCCGATCCGAAGAAGATTCGGATCCGATCTGAATCCGGATTAGGTCAGATTAGGTAGGTGGGCCACGGGGGTTTCCTAATTTTTGCGATTTGTTTCCTTTTATTAATTTACACAGAAGGAAACTATATTTTGGGTAATCAAAACATTCCCAAAAAATAAAGTTTTATATACTAAAATGATGAGAAGAATAAATGAAATAAGATGAACATTTTTCCACGGCCAAAATAAATAGTTAAAAAAATGTTTTTTCAGAAAATGCCTAATTTGAATTTAATTCGTTTTGCAAATAATTTTCAAATAACCCCTTGGGTTTTATGGTTCAAATACTTCACAAAAATACACCTGGTGTGGAGTTTCATGTTCTTCCCCTCATAATTGAATTTTTTTAGGGGTTTGCAAATAGTTGGAAAAGCAAACAAATGGGAATAGGGATTTTTTTTTTGAGGAATTCAAAAGGAAGCTCCAACATTTCATTTCACTCAAGCAATATGATGATGATGCATAGCTATATTTCATAACATTCCAAAATGAAATTTTGGGATGTTACAAACCTACCCACCTTAAGATGAATCTCGCCCTCAAGATTCGGGTTGGCTAGAAAATAGGTGCGGGTGGTCTCGACGAAGATCTTCTTCTCGTTCCCAGGTGGCTTCTTCCTCGGTGTGGTGACTCCACAGAACCTTAAAAAACTTGATGATCTTGCTGCGGGTAACTCTGTTGGTAGTCTCAAGGATTCTGACTGGCTTCTCCTCGTAAGTCAGATCACTGTCAAGTTGTATGGCCTTTAGGGGCACTGTGTCTCTCAAAGGAATATCAGCCATCTCAGCATGGCATTTTTTTAGCTGGGAAACATGGAAAACATCATGAACTCCGGACAATCCTTCTGGCAATTCCAGCTTGTATACAACTTCACCTCTATGTTCAAGAATTTTGTAGGGGCCTATGAATCTGGGTGCTAAATTTCCCTTAACACCAAACCTCTTGATTCCTCGAAGTGGGGATACATGGCGGTATGCTCGGTCTCCCACTTCATAAGTCACCTCCTTGCGTTTGATATCAGCATAGCTCTTCTACCTAGATTGGGTTATCTTGAGTCGGTCACAAATCAACTTGACCTTCTCCTCAAAATCTCGGATGAGATCGGGACCAAAAAGCTTTCGGTCTCCAACACCATCCCACATCAATGGTGTTCTGCACCTCCTTCCATATAAAGCTTCGAAAGGGGACATCTTCAAACTGGTCTGATAACTGTTATTGTACGAGAACTCTGCGTAAGGAAAGTTGTCATCCCAACTAGACCCATAGTCTAGTGCACAAGCTCTCAACATGTCCTCCAGAATCTGGTTGACTCTCTTAGTCTGTCCATCGATCTGCGGATGAAAAGTTGTACTAAACTCCAGTCTCATACCCAAAGTTTCATGTAATTGATGCCAAAACTTTGAGGTAAATTGTGTTCCTCTATCTAACACGATACTCCTTGGAACTCCATGCAGACGCACGATCCTGGTCATATATATCTTGGCTAACTTAGCACTGGTAAAGGTGGTCTTCACTAGGATGAAATGAGCCACCTTGGTAAAGCGATCGACCACTACCCAGATGGAATCATAACCGGAACGGGTCCTAGGTAATCCTGTGATGAAGTCCATACCAAGCTTATCCCATTTCCACTCGGGCATCAGCAAAGGTTGGAGTAACCCTGCTGGTTTTTGGTGTTCCGCCTTTACTCGCTGACAAACATCACATACTACAACATGTTCGGCAATATCCTTCTTCCTACTTGTCCACCAGAAACTTTCCTTCAAATCCAGATCCATCTTGGTGTTGCCTGGGTGTATTGAGTACGGTGAATCGTGGGCTTCTTGAAGTATCAACTTCCTAAGATCTAGGTCATTGGGCACATAAATACGGTCCTCAAACCATAGAGTTCCTTGTTCATCCTCGCGAAAGCCTTTAGCTTTCCCATCCTTCATTTTCTGCTTTATCTCAGCTATCTCCTTGTCCGATTTTTGGGCTTCACGAATACTTTCGGTCAAAGTGGACTAGATCTCTAGTGTGGCAACATATCCTCTTGGAACTATCTCTAGCCTGAGATCTCTAAGATCATCGGCTAACTCCTAGGGTAATCCTCCCGCTATGAGTGTGTTCACATAACTCTTCCGACTCAAGACATCTGCTACAACATTTGCCTTCCCTGGATGGTAATGCAATCTCATGTCATAGTCCTTGATTAACTCTAGCCATCTCCTCTGTCTGAGGTTCAACTCCTTCTGTGTGAAGATATACTTCAGGCTCTTATGATCAGTGTAAACATCACAACTATTTCCGATAAGGAAGTGTCTCCAGGTCTTGAGTGCGTGCACTACGGCTGCTAACTCCAAATCGTGGGTGGAATAGTTTAACTCATGAGGTCGTAGTTGTATGGATACATAGGCTACAACTTTTCCCTCCTGCATGAGTACTCCCCCAAGTCCTTGACGTGAAGCGTCACAATAAACCTGGAAGTCCTTACGAATATTTGGCAAAATCAACACCGGGGCTGTGACCAAATGTTTCTTCAACTCCTGAAAACTGGCTTCACATTCCTCGGTCCAAATATACTTAGACTCTTTCTTCAATAATTACGTCATGGGCTTGGCAATCTTTGAGAAATTCTCAATAAACCTTCGGTAATATCCGGCAAGTCCGAGAAAACTGCGGATCTCCTTAACTGAGGTGGGTGACTTCCACTCGATGACTGCTTCAACCTTAGCAGGGTCCACTACTATTCCATCTCCAGAAATAATGTGTCCAAGGAATCCGACTTCCGTTAGGCAAAATTCACATTTGCTGAACTTGGCATATAACTGATGCTCTCTCAGCTTCTCCAGAAGTAAACGCAAGTGTTCCTTGTGTTCTTCCTAGCTCTTGGAGAATATCAATATATCGTCAATGAACACCATGACAAACTTGTCCAGATATTCCATAAACACTTTGTTCATCATACTCATGAAATAGGCAAGAGCATTAGTCAAACCAAAAGACATGACTGTATACTCGTATAAGCCATACCTTGTGGTGAAGGCTGTTTTGGGTATATCATGTTCACGAACTTTCAACTGGTGATATCCTGATCGAAGATCGATCTTGGAGAACACTTTGGCTCCCACTAGCTGATCAAACAAGTCATTAATCATCGGCAGAGGGTACTTGTTCTTGATAGTCACCTCGTTCAATGCACGATAATCGACTACCATCCTCATGGTTTTATCCTTCTTCTCCACCAAAAGAACTGGGGCTCCCCAAGGTGAAGAACTTGGGAAAATATACCCTTTGTCCAATAACTCCTTAATCTGCTTCTTGATTTCTTCTAAATCATTTGCAGGCATCCGATAGGGTCTCTTGGAAATTGGGGCTGTTCCTGGAAGTAACTCTATCAGGAACTCAATCTCTCTATCTGGTGGCATGCCTGGTAATTCCTCCGGGAATACATCTGGGAAGTCTTGTACAACCGGCACTTCCTCCTGAACAACTCATGTGAGGGAATTCACCCGAGTACTCTTCGATGTGCATCGGGATACATACTTAATCCTCTTGTGTTCTGGGGTGGTGAGCAAAATAGACTTGCTGGGGTAATCAAGGTTTCCTTCATACTTGGTCATCCAATCCATTCCTAGGATCACATCCAATCCCTAGGACTCTAAGACAATGAGGTCGGTGGGGAAAACATGGTTTCCAATATTGAGGTTCAATGCGTGGCATCCTATCCCTGCCATCATCATGCCTCCTGGGGAACTGACCTTAATGGGCCGACTAAGGGTTCTGGTGGGCAAACCATACTTTTCCACAACTACCCTTGATATGAATGAATGAGTTGCACCGGAATCAAAAAGTACCATTACTGGACATGAATGCAATAAAAAATTACCAACCATAGTCTCGGGCTGATCATAGACTTCCTCCACATCAATGTGGTTCACCTGAGCACGGGGAAAAGGATTGGGCTTCTTAACTGATGAGTTGCCGCTGTTGTTGCCGTTTACATTTCCCTGTTTGCTCTGGGGACATTCAGTGGCATAGTGTTGGGGAACGTTGCATGGGAAACAAAAAAATTCCTACGCACATGCAGATCTATCCATGGTGATGAGCATCTATGAGAGGGAGAGTGGATCTACATACCCTTGTAGATCGCTAAGCGGGAAGCGTTAAGAAACGCGGTTGATGTAGTCGAACGTCTTCGCGATCCAAATTGCCGTGATTCCCGCGATCCAATCATGATCCATCCCGCGATCCAATCACGATCCGTCTCGCAATCCGATCATGATCCGTCCCACGAACTTGATCACGATCCGTCTCACGAACTTGATCACGATCCTTCCGATCTAGCACCGAACGGACGGCACCTCCGCGTTCAGCACACGTACAACTTGATGACGATCTCCACCGTATTGATCCGGCAAGAAGGATTGGAGAGGAAGAAGAGTTCTTCGGCAGCCTGACGGCGCTCCGGCGATGGTGGTGGAGCAATTCCGACTGGGCTTCGCCTAAGCACTGCAGAAAACCGATCTAGAGGAGAAACTATGCACTAGAGATTAGGGTTTGCACGTGGCTGAAAAATCAAGTGCAAAACCCTAGAAATCCACTAGTATATATAGGAGGGAGGGAGGAGGAGAGGCAGCTTGGCCTCCAAGCCTTGGAGGCTTCGGCCGAACCAGGTGGTGTAGGTGGAGTCCACCTCCACTCCTAGTAGGACTACAATTCACATAATTTTGCCTTTTTCCACCTTTTCCTATTGGGTTTTCTTCTCCAGGTACATGGGCCTTGTGTGGGAGTTTCCACCAGCCCACTAAGGGCTTATATTCACTCTCCCACAGCCCATGAAGCCTCTTGGGTCGAAATACCCCTCCCGGAGGTCTCCCGGTACACTACCGGCACTCCCGGTACACTACCGATGAGCCCGAAACTTTTCCGGTGACCAAAATAGGACTTCCTATATATGAATCTTTACCTCTGGACCATTCCAGAGCTCCTCGTGACATCCGGGATCTCATCCGGGAATCCAAACAAACTTCAGTCACCACCATACATAACTCTATACTACCGAAACGTCACCAAACCTTAAGTGTGCAGACCCTGCGGGTTCGAGAACTATGTAGAGATGACCGAGACACCTCTACGGTCAATAACCAATGGCAGGACCTGGATGTCCACATTGGTTCCTACATATTCTATGAAGATCTTTATCGGTCGAACCTCTATGTCAAGGATTCAGTTAATCCCGTATGATGTTCCCTTTGTTCTTCGATATGTTACTTGCCCGAGATTCGATCGTCGGTATCTCCATACCTAGTTCAATCTCGTTACTGGCAAGTCTCTTTACTCATTCCGTAATACAAGATCCCGTAACTAACACTTAGTCACATTGCTTGCAAGGCTTATTGTGATGTTGTATTACCGAGTGGGCCCTGAGATACCTCTCCGTCACACGGAGTAACAAATCCCAGTCTTGATCCATGCCAACTCAATAGACACCCTCGGAGACACCTGTAGAGCACCTTTATGGTCACCCAGTTACGTTGCGACATTTGATACACACAAGGTACTCCTCCGATATCTGTGAGTTGCATGATCTCATGGTCATAGGAACATATACTTGACATGCAGAAAACAGTAGCAATAAACTGACAAGATCATAAGCTACGTTTGTAGTTTGTGTCTTGTCCATCACATCATTCTCCTAATGATGTGATCCCGTTATCAAATGACATCTCATGTCCATGGCTAGGAAACCTTAACCATCTTTCGATCAACGAGCTAGTTCACTAGAGGCATACTAGGGACATTGTGTTTGTCTATGTATCCACACATGTATCCATGTTTCCAATTAATACAATTATAGCATGGATAATAAACGATTATCATGAACAAGGAAATACAATAATAAACACTTTATTTATTGCCTCTAGGGCATATTTCCAACACGTAGTGCCCTGTCTTCTGGCACTTGAAGCAGGTGATATGGCTTAGATCCTTTTGAGCTGGGGCGGGACGGTGCTGGTTGCCATTTCCACTTCCATTGCCATTCTTGAAGTTGCCATTGTTGGGACGATTATTCCCATTTCTCCCATGGTTGTGGCCTTCATGGTTGTGCACGACATGAGTGTGTCCTCCATACTTACCGGTCCCTGATCCGGTATTCCCTGAGTACGGGGAGTAGCGGGGCTTTTGTTGAGCTCAAGAGTTAGACTTCCCCTGTCCATACTTCCTCTTGCAGTTTTCAATTTGCTGTTGCTTCCCCTCCAGGATGAGGGCCTTGTCTACCAGCTCCTGGTAGTTATTGAAAGTAGCCACCATCAGCTGCACACTCAATTCAGCGTTCAGTCCTTCCAGAAACTTCTCCTGCTTGGCTGCATCATCGGCCACATCTCCTGGTGCATAACTGGCCAACATGTTGAATTCATCCACATACTGAGCCACTGAGCGATTTCCCTGGCGCAAGTTGCGAAATCACGCTTCTTCAAACTCATGGCTCCAGCTGAGACATGAGCGGTGCGGAAAGCTAGCTTGAACTGCTCCCAAGTAACACCAGCAATGGGGTACGTGGTGGTGTAGTTCTCCCACCATGAAGCTGATGGCCCCTCAAGTTGATGGGCGGCAAAGCACACCATTTCAGCCTCAATGCATCCAGCGGTGATGAGTTCCCTCTCCATATTGTGGAGCCAATCATCTGCCATAATGGGCTCAGTGCTGCTGGAGAAGGTCGGAGGATTCAGCCTCAGAAAACAGGTGAGGTTGTCGGCCTGAGGTGGAGGGTGGTTGTTGTGGTTGTTGGTCTGGTTCTGGATCAACAGCTTCATCAGGGCATTCTGCTGCTGGAGGAGGTGCATGTGTTCCGGCGGGAAGGTGAAATCGGGCTCATGTCGCGAGGGCATCTTGCTGTTTTCAGAGGGATGAGAATTAGAATAGAACAAGGGCCTAAAGGAAAAAAATCACTACCCAATATGCAATGCACAATCATATCACACCAAAACACTCATTCATTTATTTAACTCAAGGTTCAAACATTGAGATACAAGTCTCCAAATAAAACTAAGCATCCATCCTATGTTTTAACGAGGAAATAAAAGATACATGGAGGGATTCACTAAAGTTCTCCTCAAAAGTTCATGGTGATGTGTCCTCCTCCTGTGGCGCTCTCCTCATAGTCATCATCATTGCTGATCAAGGGAGCCATGTCTCCTTCTGGGTGAAGATTTTCTCCTATGTCCGATTGTTCTTCCAGATTTGCAATGCGAGTCTTCAGCTTCTCGATCCTCTCTAAGAAGTCCTTCACTTCATGCTCATGCTCGTAATTGGCTTCCCGTATGTCAGCTTCGAGGTCAAGCTCGCGATTCATCAGTCTTTTGATCGTCTTCGTGTCTGCGCATACCCAAAGCTCTAGAGTCCTGATGTGAGTCTCCAAAGTCTGGATATAAGAAATGGTGGAGTCTTCAGTGGGGGTGTTTATGATATTTCCATTGGCATCTCTGCGACAAACCATGGCGAGGCTTGGCGAAATGGGACCACCCTTGTATTCCTCCTGAATACGTCCAAGGGCACGGTGAATCACCATGTCCCTCCCAAGAATCCAGCTGGGTGCCACAAACTTGAAGTCAATGGGCTCTGTGCGATTACTGAAAGTCCTTTCGGGGATGTGCACTTCGATCCTGTAGCGAGCGTCTTGTGGGAAAGACGTGATCGCAATCCCGGTGATGGTTGGCAAAGCAATCTTTACATCCTTGACAATCTGTGCTAGCTTTTTGCCAAAGGGCATGGTCGTGTCAGGTTGGCAAAACTCTGTGAACCGAACTGGGGTGAAGGTGGCCATCCAGAAATGTTGAAAAAAACATCGGAGAGAAGTCAGAAAGGAGCAGATGAGAATATAAGAATTTGAAAGACAATAGAAAAATGATTTTTTTTTCTAAGGCTTTTCCAATCCTAGAGTTACGTCCTATGGTCAGCGTGTGCTCTGATACCATATCTGTAGCAACCCAACCTGAAACGGTCGAATCTCCGGTGTTTCCGTACCATCCCAAGATCATGCTGGTACACACACGGTACATCAATGTATATATCAAAGGGAAAATCACACAGCTTTATTAATTGAAATCTCATATTGAGTCCTTTATTACAATAAGAATTACAATAAAGTGGTTGAAGGCCAACTCATCAGAATAACTAATCTAAAATCTTTCGGAAGCTTCAAAGGTAGTTGAGTCCATCTGACTCCAAGGCCATCTCACCGAGCGTAGTGCGTATCCTCACTCCTGGTCGGAAAAGTACTCTGCAATATGATACGTTGCAGCCGTGTAGGTTAGCATATTGAATATGCCGGCAAGTCACAAAAGAGAGGGGTGAAAATTAATCATCTATTCTACATGCATATATGGTAGGTGGGGGTAGTAAGATTTGCTAAAGCCATTTTTTCCTACAACAAGAGAGGGGCAAAACAAAAGTTATTACTACAATGTTGGTTGATTAATGAGATGGTTCCACCAACCAATTCTCATACCCAAGTTGTCATTAATACCCACATCATTATAATTCTTTGTGTTGAGAATTCCAGATAGTTTCAGTTCCTTTGGCTCAAGTTGTCCATGACCGTGGACACGGCTAATCGATTAGGTTTGTGTACTCTGCAGAGTTTTGCACACGTTCCCCACAATATTTGATCGCCTCCGTTGAATTCCTCGCACTTCAGGGTGTTTGAGAAACGGATGAACAAAACATGGTCTTCTAAGGGATTCCTCTGGGACTCTGTCGGTGCCCATCCTTTCCTACCGTTCAGCTACATCTCGTAGCACCGCCTGTCTAGTGTCACCACAATATCCAACCAAGCCAGAGCCCATAATGGCTTGTGGATGTGCAGGTAAGCCTTTGGTCTTGAAGCATCCATCCATCTCTTTGTTCCTGGGTGGACCTTTTCGCGTGAATACTGACACTTCTCCAGCAACACCTAGGCTAACCACCGGTTTCTCCAGGGCGTTGTTCAACCATCATCCACACAGAGGTATGTTGAAACGTGGAGTCTTGAAGTCTTGAACGTCATGTAGGTCTTGTAATAATTATCTCACAACTCTCATGAATCACACAACCAACCCCGTCTACTAATAGTATAGCAAAAATTAAAACAACGTTTCCCGGGGCCAAGGTGTCAAGGATTTGAGGGGTGCCTACCACATGATACTACTCAAGTAACCAACTTTCCAAATTACCTACTTTGCATGCAATTGGGGAGGTGGTAGAACTAATGCAATAAAAACGTGGGTAAAACATGATCAAAGTGACTTGCCTTGCTGACGATCTTCGTACTCGAGTGACTCTAGATAACAAGCTTCACACTTTGGATGATCTAACGAATCAAAGAACGCACAATAAGCATAACCACAATACAAGTTACAACAACAACAAGGTAAACTAATAATATTGCAACAATCAATAGCACAACAAAAGACAAGAAAAATAAAACAAATAGAAAACCTCTCAAATTTGTGGCTAAGCTTCTACTCAAACAAGGCAGGAATTTTTTTCAGCAACTAATAATTAAATAATAGAAAGAAAACTAATTTTTCTATTTGAAAACAGAAAGTATTTCACCATAAAACTTTTATGCAAAAGAATTACTACAAAACCTTTTATAAAACACTACATATGGTGAAAACAAGGTTTACCTATTAAAGTAGAGCTCAAAACAAAACAATATATATATATATATATATTTAAGAGAAAATAAATCACCTAATGCTGAACAATAGAAACTAAAAGAACTACAACAGAAAGTTAAACTAAAACAGAATCAAAACAAATTAAAATAAAAACAATTCAAATAAACATTAAAGCAACTAAACAGAGTCTGTTTTTGCTAAAACACTAATTTAAAATATCCTAAAAATTCTCAACAGAGCAGGATGATAAATCTAACTAATACAAAACAGTGGCAAAAAGAATCACTCAAAAATAAGTTCTTAAACTCAAGTTATTCAATTTTTAGTGATTTGAGCAAATTTAACAGAATTCAATTTTAAGAGTTCCAAATTTGAAAACTAAAGCTACAGACAGAAACTACATGAAATTTGTGACAAGATGCAAAAAGAATCAATTAAAAACTCTAAATATCCTAAAAGTTATAGCAAAAACAAAACAAAAACTATTCTGTTTTCTAAAACGGAAACAAAATCAAATAAAAAACTAACCTACGAACAGGCTACGTGTCGTGTTGTGATTTGCCGAAGCATGCGTGTGCGGGAGCTAACGAGCGGACGGCCGTAAAATAGAGGATACCGGTTCGGGGTTTAATTCGATCTAATCCTATGTGTTGGATCTGGATCGAACGGTCTAGGGGGGTGGTGCTTACAGGGAGGGGTTGGAGGTTCTCCGGTGAGGTTGACGGCGGCGGAGCGTCGGAGGTGGTCGGGGATGGCGTTCTGGTGGTCAGGGTGACGTCCGAGGGGTCCAGTCAACGGCGGTGGACCTCCGGCGACGGTTGGTGGCGACGGGGGTGTGGGGGGTGACGGGGGCGACGGCTAGGAGCTCGGTTGGAGGCCAGACTCCGGCGAGGTGGCGGTGGGGTGTTCTGGCAAGGGGTGCTCGGGGTTTTGGGAAAAAACGGAGTGCGAGCGAGGCTGGGGTTTATATATGGGGTCTAGGGGTGGTAGAATAGGAAGGAGGGAGATCCGGGCGGGATGGGATCTGCTCCGACGAGGAAAAGAAGGAGGAGGAGGAAAGGAAGGTGCCGACCGACAGGGAGGGAGAATCGGATGGTGGGGTATGCATGCCAGCCAGAGAAAGAGAGGGGGTGTGGCGTCGGTGGCCGATCCGAAGAAGATTCAGATCTGATCTGGATCCGGATCAGGCCAGATTAGGTAGGTGGGCCGTGGGGGTTTCCTAATTTTTGCGATTTGTTTCCTTTTATTAATTTACACAGAAGGAAACTATATTTTGGGTAATCAAAACATTTCCAAAAAATAAAGTTTTATATACTAAAATGATGAGAAGAATAAATGCCTAATTTGAATTTAATTCCTTTTGCAAATAATTTTCAAATAACCCCTTGGGTTTTATGGTTCAAATACTTCACAAAAATACCCCTGGTGTGGAGTGTCATATTCTTCCCCTCATAATTGAAATGTTTGTAGGGATTTGCAAATAGTTGGAAAAGCAAACAAATAGGAATAGGGGTGATTTTTCCAGGAATTCAAAAGGAAGCTCCAACATTTCATTTCACTCAAGCAATATGATGATGATGCATAGCTATATTTCATAACATTCCAAAATGAATTTTTAGGATGTTACAGAGGCGAGTCGAACTCGATGTCTGTGGGGATGATTGCCTCGGACTTGTACACGAGAAAGAATAGAGTGAAGCCGTTCAAACGGTTGGGCGTGGTCCCGAGGGTCCATAGAACGGTCAGAAGTTCGTCGATCTAGCAACTGGCTGAGCGCACTAGTGGCACAACAAGCCGAGGATTGATGCCGGAAAGGAACAGTCCATTTGCCCTTTCTGCCTGGCCATTTGCTTGCGGGTGAGCCACTGAGGCAAGGTCAAGCCGGATGCCTTGCTTGGCGCAAAAACGCGCCATCGCGCCCTTGGCGAAGATTGTGCCGTTGTCAGTGATGATGTTGTGGGGGACGGCATAGCGGACCGTGATGTCCGTGATGAATCGGACGGCTGTGGGGTCGTCTAGCTTCTTGATTGGCCTGGCCTCTGTCCATTTGGTGAACTTGTCGACGGCTACCAACAGGTGCGTCATGCCGCCTCGTGCGGTCTTGAATGGTCCCACCATGCCGAGCCCCCAGACGGCGAAGGGCCACGATAGCGGGATGTCCTTGAGGGTCGTAGCCGGCAAGTGGCTCTGCATGCTGAAGTGCTGGAAGCCTTCACACTTGTCGACTAGCCATTTGGCCTCCTCCAAGGTAGTCAGCCAATACAAGCCATGGCGGAATGCCTTGGCCACCAGGGTCCTTGAGGCGGCATGAAGCCCGCACTCGCCTTGGTGGATGTCCAAGAGGATCTCATGTCCCCACTCTGGCTCCACACAGCGCTGGAAAACGTCGTTTGGGTCGAGGTGGACCAGCTTGCGATAGATGATGTTGTAGGCGGGGGCCCGACGATGATCTGCCGGGCCAAATCTTCATCGGCGGGGACCTGCCAGCCCGGTGCAGAAGGAAGGCCGAGATGGGTTGTGCCCAGGAGGGGGCCGAGACGAGAGCGGACACCGGCTCGGGCTGGGAGCCAACTGCCGACTGAGCCCCCGAGGCTGGCTCCCTAGTCCCTGGGGCTATCTCTCTAGCCCCTAGATCCCCGGACTCGGGAGGCACGTCGATCTCCATCATGAGAGCTGCATCGACGGGGCCAACCATGGTGTTGGAGGCAGCGGTTGGAGCCGGCGCGATGAGCGGAGCCGGCGGGGCCGACGGATACGGTGGAGCCCTCGAGCCTACTGAAGGGCCGACGGGATCCGCGGGCACGGAGATGGACTCCGACTCGGCAGAGGGCTTGATGGAAGACTTGCGCAACTATTCGATGGGACGCCAGCTGGGATAGCCTGGCGGGTGGAGCCTATCTTGGCCAGAGCATCGGCCACCTCGTTGTCCGCTCGGGGGACATTATGGAACTCACAGCCCTCAAAGGAGTCGGTGAGCTGCTACACGAGGAAGTGGTAGCTGGCCATGTTGGTGTCCCTGGTGTTCCATTCGCGAGAGACTTGTTGCACCACGAGGTCTAAGTTGCCGAAGGAGATGATATGCTGGATGACTATATCCTTGGCAAGCCGGAGGCCGTGTACGAGCGCCTTGTACTCGGCCATGTTGTTGGAGGCGGCAAGGTGGATCTGGAGCGCGTACTTGAGCTGGTCCCCCTTTGGTGATGACAAGACGATGCTGGCTCCCAGGCTGGCCCGCATCTTGGAGCCGTCGAAGTGCATGCGCCAATGAGTGGCGTCCGGAATCGGCGGCATGAACTGCATTGCGGCCCAGTAGACGATGAAGTTGGCCACTGCTTGCGACTTGATGGCCGTGCGAGGCACGTACCGAATTTCGTGGTCGGCGAGGGCTATGGTCCATTTGGCTATCCGACCGGTGGCGTCCCATCTTCCCATGATTTCTCCAAGAGGCAATTGTGCTCAGCACGGTGATGGTGTGCTCTTGAAAGTACTGCTTGACCTTCTTGGCAGCGAAGTATATGTTGGAAATATGCCCTAGAGACAATAAATAAAGTATTTATTATTATATTTCCTTTTTCATGATAATCGTTTATTATCCATGCTATAATTGTATTGATTGGAAACACATTACATGTGTGGGTAAATAGACAACACTCTGTCCCTAGTATGCCTCTAGTGAACTAGCTCGTTGATCAAAGATGGTCAAGGTTTCCTAGCCATTGACATGGGATGTCATTTGATAATGGGATCACATCATTAGGAGAATGATGTGATGGACAAGACCCAAACTACAAATGTAGCATATGATCGTGTCAGTTTATTGCTACTGTTTTCTGCATGTCAAGTATGTGTTCCTATGACCATGAGATCATGCAACTCACGGACATTGTAGGAGTGCCTTGTGTGTATCAAACGTCGCAACGTAACTGGGTGACTATAAAGGTGCTCTACAGGTATCTCCGAGGGTGTCTGTTGAGTTGGCATGGATCAAGACTGGGATTTTTTACTCTGTGTGACGGAGAGGTATCTCAGGGCCCACTCGGTAATAAAACATCACAATGAGCCTTGCAAGCAATGTGTCTAAGTTTTAGTCATGGGATCTAGTATTGCGGAATGAGTAAATAGACTTGCCGGTAACAAGGTTGAACTAGGTATCGAGATACCGACGATCGAATCTCGGGCAAGTAACATACCGAAGAACAAAGGGAACATCATACGGGATTAACTGAATCCTTGACATAGAGGTTCGACCGATAAAGATCTTCTTAAAATATGTAGGAACCAATATGGGCATCCAGGTCCCGCTATTGGTTATTGACCGTAGAGGTGTCTCGGTCAAGTCTACATAGTTCTCGAACCCGTAGGGTCTGCACACTTAAGGTTTGGTGACATTTCGATAGTATAGAGTTATGTATGGTGGTGACCGAAGGTTGTTCGGAGTCCCGGATGAGATCTCGGACATCATGAGGAGCTCCGTAATGGTTCGGAGGTAAAGATTCATATATGGGAAGTCCTTTTTTGGTCGCCGAAAAAGTTTCGGGCTCATCGGTAGTGTACCGGGAGTGCCGGTAGTGTACCGGGAGACTTCCAGGAGGGGTATTTCGACCCAAGAGGCTTCATGGGATGTGGGAGAGTGAATACCAGCCCTTAGTATGCTGGTGGAAACTCCCACACAAGTCCCATGTGGCTAGAGAAGAAAATCTAAAGAGAAAAAATGGAAAAAGGAAAAAATAGGGTGAATCCTAGTCCTACTAGGGTTGGAGGTGGATTCCACCTCCACCCCTTGGTTCGGCCGACTCCTAGAGACTTGTCCTCCTCTCATCCTCCTATATATGCTGGTGGTTTTTAGGGTTTTGGCACTAGAATTTCAGCCACGTGCTACCCGTTCCTCTAGTGCATAGTTTCTCCTCTAGATTGGATTTCTGTAGTGCTTAGGCGAAGCCCTGCCGGAATTGCTCCACCACCATTGCCGGAGCACCGTCACGCTGCCGGAGAACTCTTCCACCTCTCCGCTCTCTCTTGCTAGATCAAGACGGCGGAGATCATCATCAAGCTGTATGTGTGCTGAACGCGGAGGTGTCATCCATTCGGCGCTAGACCGGAAGGATTGTGATCAAGCTCGTGGGACGGATCGTGATCAAATTCGTGGGACGGATCATGATCAAGTTCGTGGGACGGATCGTGATTGGATCATGGGACGGATTGTGATTGGATCGCGGGATGCTCGGCGATTTGGATCGCGAAGACGTTCGACTACACCAACCGCGTTTCTTAACGCTTCCCGCTTAGCGATCTACAAGGGTACGTAGATCCACTCTCCCTATTGTAGATGCTCATCACCATGGATAGATCTGCGTGTGCATAGGAATTTTTTTGTTTCCCATGCAATGTTCCCCAACAGTATATACTGTAGCAAATCTCCTAGTAGTGGGGGTAGTTCTGATTGGAGGCGGAGAGGACCTCGCTGAGGTAGTAGACGGGACGCTGAGCCGGCAGCGCCTTGCCTTCCTCCGGTCGCTCTACCACTAGAATGAGGCTGACCACACACGTGGTTTCTGTGATGTACATGAACAATGGCTCCTTCTCTGCTAGCGCGGCCAGTATGGGCATGCTGGAAAGGGCTCGCTTGTGGTCGCCGAAGGCCTCGTCCTCCTGGTCGGTCCACTTGAACTTGGTGGTCTTCTTCATCAACTGGTAGAGGGGCAGCACCTTCTCGCCCAGCCAGGTAACATATTGGCAGAGTGCGGTGATACGTCTCCAACGTATCTATAATTTATGAAGTATTCATGCCATCTTTACAATAATTCCATATGGTTTTGGTATGATTTTATTAGAACTAACCCGGACCAACGTTGTTTTCAGCAGAACTACCATCGTGTCGTTTTTGTGCCGAAATAATAGTTCTCGAAATGGGATGAAAATTTACGGAGAATATTTTGGAAAATATAAAAAATACTGGAGTGAAAAGATACTAGAGAAGAGTCCCAAGGGAGTCACAAGCCTACCAGGCATGGCCACCCCCTGGCCGCGCCTAGCGAGCTTGTGACCTCCTCGGGAACCTTCTGGACCTGGGACCAACGCCAAATACTCCTATAAATACCCAAACCTCTAGAAAGAAACCTATATCGGGAGTTCCGCTGCCGCAAACCTCTAAAGCCATGAAAAACCAATCGGGAGCCCATTCCCACACCCTGTCGGAGGGGGAAACCATCACCAGAGGCCATCTTCATCATCTCGGCGGTCTCCATGACGAGAAGGGAGTAGTTCACCCTCGGGGATGAGGGTATGTACCAGTAGCTATGTGTTTGATCTCTCTCTCTCTCTCGTGTTCTTGAGATGGCATGATCTTGATGTACCGCAAGATTTATTGATATAGATGAATCATATGGAGTTTTCCCCTCTCTGTCTTGTTGTGATGAATTGATTTTTCCCTTTGAAATTTTATTATCGAATCGAGTCTTTAAGGATTTGAGAACACTTGATGTATGTCTTGCGATGGGATATCCATGCTGACAATGGGATGTTCTATTGATCCCCTTATGTATGTTTTGGTGATCAACTTGCGGGTTCCGTGACCTTGGGAATCTATGCATAGGGTTTGGCACACGTTTTTGTCTTGACTTTTCGGTAGAAACTTTGGGGCACTCTTTGAAGTTATTTGTGTTGAATTGAACATGATGAATCTGAAATTGTGTGATGCATATCATATAATCAATCCGATGGGTACTCTTGGTGACATTGGAGTATCTAGGTGACATAAGGGTTTTGTTTGATGTGTGTCTTAAGGTGTTATTTTAGTATGAACTCTAGGGCTGTTCATGACACTTATAGGGATATCTCATAAGATTGATTGGAAAAGATAACTTTGAGGTGGTTTCTTACCCTACAATAGTTTCTTCTTAGTTCTCCGTTATTTTTGGCTTTGGAGTGAACTCTTTGTCGCATGAGAGGTATTTACATATGATTCAACTATGTCATTATTGTTGAGAGAAATTGCACTAGTGAAAGTATGAACCCTAGGCCTTGTTTCTAAGCATTGCAATACCGTTTGTTCTCACTTTTAACATTAGTTACCTTGCTGTTTTTATATTTTTCAGATTACAAAAACCTATGTCAACCATCCATATTACACTTGTATCACCATCTCTTCGCCGAACTAGTGCACCTATGCAATTTGCCATTGTATTGGGTGTGTTGGGGACACAAGAGATTTCTTGTATTTGATTGCAGGGTTGTTTGACAGAGACCATGTTCATCCTACATATCCCACGGATTGATAAATCTTAGGTCATCCATAGGGAAAATGTCCACTGTCCTACAAAACTTTGCGCTTGGAGGCCCAACACAAGTCTACAAGAAGAAGGATGTGTAGTAGACATCAAGCTCTTTTCTCGTGTCGTTGCCAAGGAGGTGAGTGCTTGAAGGTATATCTTTAGATCTTGCAATCAAATATTTTAGTTTTTTGTTTTATCACTACTTTAGTCTATAAAATAAAACTACAAAAAATATGGAATTTATATTTCCTCATATGCTTCATCTTTTTAATGTCTGTCGTGAAAATGATGGAAAGGAAAATTGTGCTCAAGTGTTAGAAGAATAAGTTATTAAAATGTTTGGCAATAAATATTTGAGTGATGAGCATGATTGCAATATTGTTAGTATAAATTCTCTAAATATTCATGATGCTAATTATATGCAAAGCCACAAGCTTGGGGATGTTATGTTTGATGAATATGATATTTTTAGTTCCCCAAGTTTTGATGAGCAAAACTATTATGTTGATGAGATGCCTACTATCTAAGTTTATTATGATGATGACATGTATGCTCGAAAGATTGATAGCAACCATGAAAATTGTCATCATGATTTTAATATTCAATGTGGTTATGTCAATCAAGTATCTCATGATAGTTATTTTGTTGAGTTTGCTTCCACTATTGTGAATGAAAAGAAAATTGACATGTGGAGAGTGAAAAAATTTCTATGCTTTTAGATCATGAAAAGAATCTTTTATGTGCTAGTTATATTGTGTAATTCCTTCATGACGCTACTGAAAATTATTATGAAGGATGAATATGCTTGTAGGAATTGCAATAATATCAAGTGTCCTCTCTATGTGTTCAAAGTTTTGAAGTTATGCTTGTTTTGCCTTCCTATGCAAGTTGATTCTTGTTCCCATGATTTGTTTGCTCACTAAATCCCTATGCATAGGAAGTGGGTTAGACTTAAATGTTCTTGTCATGAGATTCATGATGCTCTTTTGCATGTTTAAATTATTATTCCTATACGAGCATCATTGAAATCATCATGCCTAGCTAAAAGGCATTAAAGAAAAGCGCTTGTTGGGAGAGCACCCAACACTTTTACTTTATGTTTTTACATGTTCACATGATTAAGCTAATGAATTAATCATGTTTTTTGTCTTCTATTTCAATAAAGTGCCAAGTAAAGCCTTTGGGAGAGTGTGGAAACTTGTTTGTTTGATTCTGTGCAAAAAGAGAATCTTTTGCGTCCAGTATATGAATTATATGATTTTACTGGAGCGTCACAAAATTCTGAAATTTTTACACAACATTTTAATGCAAATTCCTTGAGTTTTACTATTTTTCAGACTTTGTAGAGTCAGGGAAGTATGGTGATCACTCTGATCTTTAGCTACTGTTCTGTTTTTGATAGGTTCTTTTTTGCATGCATAGTTTGCTTGTTTCAAGTGTTCCTATATATTATATTGAGTAATATAAATTGTGGGAATTATGGAATACAGTAGGTATAATGTGGGAACAATTTTGAATCTTGTCTTCATAGTACCTAAGTGAATGATTTATCTTTACTTCACTAACCCTTCTCACAAAGTTCCGTTAAGTTTTGTGTGATTGAAGTTTTCAAGTTTTGGGTGAGATACCTATATGAGGAGAATAAGGAATGACAATAAAATAATCTTGGGGATTACCAATTCACCCCAAGTTAATATTCAAGTAAGACTCAAGCGTCTAAGCTTGGGGATGCCCCGGAAGGCATCCCCTCTTTCGTCTTCAACACTATCGGTATATCTTACTTAGAGCTATATTTTTTATTCATCACATAATATATGTTTTGCTTGGAGAATCATTTTATTTTTTTATTCTCTAAGGTGTTATTTATAATCTTTTTTTGAATAAAATGTTCCAAGAATTGCCTTTAGGATGCTTGGATTGCATGATTGATGTGTGTTGTGTAAAAACAGAAACTTCTACTGTAGTGTTTGAATTTTCATATTTTAATGGAATGTGGAAAGTTTCTGAAATTTTTACACACTATTTTCATATACATTTATAGCATGTAATAAATTTTAATAATATTTTGAGTTAAAGAAGTACACTGGTTTAATAGGTTGCTACAGACTGCTCTGTTTGGATAGATTGCTGTCATGGTTTTGTTATCTACTTATCTTATATTTTCCATAGCCTATATTGGTAGATATAAATTGTGGAAATGATAGTATACATAACCTAATGTTTGAAAATTATTGTGAAACTTGTCTTGGAAGTACATAAAGAGTTGATTTATTATTATGTGTACTAACCTATCTCACGAGTTCTTTTCGAGTTTTGTGTGGATGAAGTTTTTGATAATAGGTGAAACCATGATATGAGAGGATTGAACGAGATACAAAAGATCAAGCTTGGGGATGACCAAGGCACCCCAAGTAAATATTTCAAGAATTCTCAAGCATTTAAGCTTGGGCATGCTACGCATCCCATCTCTCTTCATCAACAATTATCGGTTAGCCTATGTTGAGCCTAAATTTTAATTCGTTCACATGATGCATGCTATTCTTGGAGTGCTATTTTTCTTTCGCTTGATGTCAAATAAAATACTCAGATCTGAAAACCTTTATTCAAAGAGAGAGAGATAGAGAGAAAGTCCTCACATAGCTACTTAATTGTTTGACTACTAATTGATCTTCATTTATATGTTTTGGATTTGTTTTGTCATTTACTCTCGTGCTTCACTTATATCCTATGAGTAAATGGTTGAGTGAATTGAATAACATAAATATGAAATTATATATGCTTTATATCCTTATTCCATGGGGAGTAATGACTTCACATATAATAAGTATAGGTGGTACGATTTATTGAAAGTTAGCAAACACCGCATTGGTCACTTGAACAATTCATGAAACAATATTGAAGGAAGAG
This sequence comes from Hordeum marinum, assembly GCA_022496015.1. Classification (NCBI taxonomy): domain Eukaryota; kingdom Viridiplantae; phylum Streptophyta; class Magnoliopsida; order Poales; family Poaceae; genus Hordeum; species Hordeum marinum. Next base: position 92,427,322 of record CM039677.1, on the reverse strand, counting down.
AGATTTCACATATAAATATACTATCTTGGACATCTTCTGTGATTGTGAATACCCATTAACTATTTTCAAACTTGAGCAAATTAGTTGAAGTTGGACAACGAAGACAACATAATGAGTTATGCTTGCGTATATTTGTATAGAAGTTATATTGTTATGGATCCTCCAACATGTGGTGCTTGCTTGCACCTCATACTAGCCAAATCTTCCGCACCAAGTAGAAATACTACTTGGGCATCCAAACACCCTTAAACCCAAAGTTGTTCCATATGAGTCCACCATACCTACTTATATGCGGTTTCTACCTGCCGTTCCAAGTAAATTTGCATGTGCCAAACTCTAAACCTTCAAATAATATTCTGTTTTGTATGCCCGAATCGCTAATATAGTGACTAGGGGCTGCCAGTATCTTCCATGCTAGGTGGGTTATTCTCATGAGATGTGTTGATTCACTATCGTTCATGAGAAAGTGGCATGTATTCGGGATGCCCAGTTCCATGCTCAAAAATCAAATCAAAATATAATGAAACAAATCTCCCACAAGATTGTTGTTTGTATGGACGGTACACATGGATTCGGCTCACCGTGGAGTGTGATTGATTGGTGGAGGGGGAGTAAAAACTTTAGCATTCTGTTTGGGAACCGCCTATAATGTATCTAGCATGGAAGATACTGAGATCTCTTAGTTGTTATGTTGACAATGAAAGCATACCACTCAAAATTATTATTCATTTCTGTTTTAAAAGATCGAGATCTGGCACCTCTGCAAATCAATGCTTGCCTCTGTGAAGGGCCTATCTTTTACTTTCTACTACTTACCTTTATACAAGAGTCATGGTGATATTCTCCACTTCCTATATTTTTCCTTTTTCTGTTCGCAAGCATCATGTGTTGGGGAATGATCTAGCCATATATGGCCATTCAAATATATTTGATCATAAATTATTATTGTTTACAATTATCTATATGATAAAGAAGTTGGGAGGTGAAACTTTAAGCCCCTATCTTTCTCTGTGTTCGACGGATGCCATTTGCTCTAAAAATATGCTTTGAGTGTTAGAAATCATGGAAGACTATATGATGGTTGAGTATGTGGAATTTGCTAAATCAAAGCTCTTACATAGACCCTTCCCGAAAATAAGATGAATTGCAATTGTTTGGTGACTGAGAGCATAGTTTGTTAGTTTTCAGGAAACTTTATGGTATATACTTTAACTTGTGAATAGCTTGTTACTTTGTCATGAGAAGTATTATGAGATGAGCTACTGTTTATGATATATAATGATGCTATAAAAAAGTGTTTGGAACTATCATTGATCAAATTGATGCACTATGCTATCATTCACACTTCATAAATTATTTCTTTTATCATTTACCTACTCGAGGATAATGACCCACGCGTATAGGGGATCTATCATAGTCCTTTCGATAAGTAAGAGTGTCGAACCCAACGAGGAGCAGAAGGAAATGACAAGCGGTTCTTAGTAAGGTATTTTCTGTAATCACTGAAATTATCGGTAACAGATAGTTTTGTGATAAAATAATTTGTAACGGGTAGCAAGTAACAATTGTAACAAAGGTGCAGGAAGGTGGCCCAATCATTTTTTATGGAAAAGGAAAAGCCTGGACAAACTCTTATATAAAGCAAAGCGCTCCTGAGGACACATGGGAATTTCTGTCAAGCTAGTTTTCATCATGCATATATGATTCGCGTTCGTTACTTTGATAATTTGATATGTGGGTGGACCAGTGCTTGGCTGCTGCCCTTACACGGACAAGCCTCCCGCTTATGATTAACCCCACCCGCAAGCATCTGCAACTACAAAAGAAGAACTAATATAAATATAACCATAGGATGAAACGTGTGGTTCCAAATTAGCCCCTTACGAAGCAACGCATAAACTAGGGTTTAAGCTTCTGCCACTCTAGCAAACCATCATCTACTTATTACTTCCCAATGCCTTCCTCTAGGCCCAAACAATGGTGAAGTGTTATGTAGTCGACGTTCACATAACACCACTAGAGGAGAGACAACATACATGTGATCAAAATATCGAACGAATACCAAATTCACATGATTACTTATAACAAGACTTATCCCATGTTCTCGGGAACAAACATAACTACTCACAAAGCATATTCATGTTCATAATCAGAGGAGTATTAATGATGATCAAGGACCAGAACATATGATCTTTCACCAAGTAAAACAACTAGCATCAACTACAAGGAGTAATCAACACTACTAGCAACCCACAAGTACCAATATGAGGTTTCTAGACAAAGATCAAATACAAGAGATGAACTAGGGTTTGGAGAGGAGATGGTGCTGATGAAGATGTTGATGGAGATTGACCCCCTCTCTATGAGAGGATCATTGGTGATGACGATGTCTTTGATTTCCCCCTCCGGGAGGGAAGTTTCCTCGACAGGATCGCCCTGCTGGAGCTCTAGATTGGTTCTGCCCAAGTTCTGCCTCGAGACGGCGGCGCTTCGTCCCGAAAGCTCTGTTATGATTTTTTCTAGGATGAAACCCTCAATATAGCAGCAGATGGGCATCGGAGGGCTGCCAGGTGGGCCACAAGCCCAGGAGCACGCCTAGGGGGTAGGGCATGCTCTGCAGGCTTGTGGCTGCTTGGTGGGCCCCCTGATGTATCTCTTTTGCCCAATATTTTTTATATATTCCAAAATAATTCTTCATAGATTTTTTAGGACTTTTGGACTTGTGTAGAATAGCTATCTCAGATTTGCTCCTTTTCCAGTCCAGAACTCCAGCTGCCGGCATTATCCCTCTTCATGTAAACCTTGTAAAATAAGAGAGAAAAGGCATAAATGTTTAAGAACAGTTCATAAGGCAATGAATATAATTATAAAATCATGATGCAAAATGGACGTATCAACTCCCCCTAGATTAGACCTTGCTTGTCCTCAAGCGAAAGCCGAAATCGATAATATGCCCACATGTTTAGAGATAGAGGTGTTGATAAAATAAAATATGGACATGAAGGCATCATGATCATCTTTAGAATAGAAACATATTTGACATATAATTTCTTATGATGAAGTAATAATTCATTCACAATGGCAAAGTAGGAATCAAGAAATTTATTGAGAACCGACAAACTATAATCTCAGTCATTAAAGCAATTCCAATTTATCATAACGTAGGAAAGAGTCGATATAAGAGCTTGTAAAGCAAAACCACATACTCAATCATCTTTTCGTCTTTCACAATTGCTAACACTCACGAGGTACCTATCAATTCAAAGTTTCAATCGTACACAGAGAAAGATAGGGGCTTGTAGTGTTGCCTCCCAACTATTTACCACAAGTTGTATCTCTACTTGGTGCCGAGGTTTTGGCCGATATTAGGTGGAAGCAAGCGACACATGTTGAGGGATCCATAACAATATAATTTATATTCGGAAATAACCAAACATAAACCACTATGTTGCTTCCATGTCCAACATCAACTTCTTAACATATAATATTTTAATGAGTGCTCACAATCATTGAAGATGTGCAAGATAATATATTTATATGTGAACCTCACTTTCTTTATTACTTCCTTTTAATTGCCCCAGTGACCAACAGCTATGTTTTTCAACCCCCAACAGGTTTCAATTGACATACTTCTTGTATGTGAAGTCATCACTCCCCATAAGATTGTTATATGTACTCTTTGCTTTTGTTCTATACTTCTTTCTACTTCATCTTTCTCAAGATCAAGATCATGCCAAACAAGTAAAAGCCCTCAACTCAAAAGAAATTGTTATTATATAACTCACAGACTTGCTTACATAGGAGGAATCATAAAGCAAAGACTCAAAACTAGATCACACAAAAACTTTATTCTACTAGATCAAGATATAACCAAAAGGATCGAACTAAGGAAAGATGATAAAGATAAAAATAAAAATAAAAATTAAAGATGTGATGGTGATACGATACTGGGGCACCTCCCCCAAACTTGGCACAAGCCAAGGGGAGTGCCCATACCCATGTCTTTAATTGTCTTGCTTCGGAGGTGATGATGTTATATACTTGGCGATGAGGCCCTTCAGAATGAGATTCTTCTCCTCAAGCTTGTTATTTTGCTGTTTGAGATCCATTATTTCCTTGTGAAGTTTCTAAGCGATGGTTAGAGCACCATTAACCCATGGATGTTCCATCGCTGCAGGGGAAGAAGCAACACTCCATTTCATATTTTCAACAGTAAGAAATTTAGCATTGGAAGGGATAACTGAATTCGGAATTGCTGAGTTCTGAAGTTCTCCCAGTATGGATCCCGGTTGTGGATGAGAGGTAACTTCTTGTTTTTCCTCCATGGAATCTATCCTTTTCAAGTCGGCCTCCATCTCTTCCTCTGTAGCCTGCCCGAAGTAGTTCTCCCCGACCGACTCTTGCGAAGACATCTTGCTCTAATCGGGTGCAGAAATAGGTCAAAGAGAAAACAAGAGGTATTGTTGTGATACGAGAGTCAAAACCTTCGGGAGATTATATAATGAATTTTTGCCGACCCAAAGGAGTATACCACAAGAAAACGGAGTCCGGATGGTACACGAGGTGACCACAAGCCCTAGGGGCGTGCCCAGGGGGTAGGGCACGCCCACCAGGCTTGTTGCCTCCTCGTGCACTATTCGAACTACTTTAAATTTTCCTGATTTTTTAAATATTCCAAAACAGATAAAAATTGCCATTGAAAATTTTTGGAGTCTATTTACTTACTGTACCACATACCTATTCCTTTTCGGAGTCTGAAACGTTCTGGTAAGTCTCCCTAATGTACTCCTCCGGAGTTATGGTATTGATGATATTGGCTTCAATAGTTATGGGAGTACCTGAGATATAATGTTTGATTCTTTGACCGTTCACCACCTTCGGGTTCGTGCCTTCGACATTGTTAATCTTGATGGCACCAGAATGGTATACCTCCTCGATAATGTAAGGACCTTCCCATTCAGAGAGAAGTTTTCCCGCAAGAAAACTTAAACGAGAATTGTATAGCAAGACATGATCACCTACATTAAATTCACACTTTTGTATCCTTCTATCATGCCATCTCCCTTTTCTTTAAACAATTTGGCATTCTCATAGGCTTGGGTTCTCCATTCATCAAGTGAGCTAATGTAAAATAACCTCTTGTCACCAGCAAGTTTGAAATCATAGTTGAGCTCTTTGATCGTCCAATAAGCTTTATGCTCTAGCTCTAGAGGTAAGTGACATGCTTTACCATAAACCATTTTATACGGAGACATACCCATAGGGTTCTTGTAACCAGTTCTATAAGCCCATAATGCATCGTCAAGTTTCTTAGACCAATTATTCCTAGATCTATTAACCGTCTTTTGCAAGATCAATTTGATTTCTCTATTTCTTAATTCTACTTTACTACTAGACTAAGGATGATAAGGAGATGCAATTCTATGATTAACATCATACTTAGCAAGCAACTTACGGAATGCACCATGAATAAAGTCTGAACCACCATTAGTCATTAA